>CM043316.1:71272504-76072504 GCA_023736055.1 Quercus glauca | reverse complement strand
AACTACTCTACCAAACACCCCCATAAAATTATAGAGTTTTATCTATTGTTTTTTTGTGGATTATAAATTATTTTTTATTGTAAATTCAAGGAACTCTCACGAATTTTAGGTTATCTTTCAAAAATTTTTTTGTAAGAGTGTTATTAAGAAACTTAAATTAATAATAATTTAGTAAAAAGAGAATTTGAATTTATCAAATTATCAACAAAAAATGCAAATATATGAAGTCTTTTAAAATATATATATATATATATATATGAAGTTTTACAATTTTTTTTTAGAGTTTTCATATTCTGAAATAACTACATGATAGTTTATTATTAATTGTCATTAATGAACCCAATAATTTCCCTCGTCCAGGAAGGACAGGGGGACAGCGGAGGGTGCTTTAAAGCAAGCATTGAACGCAGGACTGTTGGACAGACAACTGTTAAGGCCTCCATAACCCCTCATTAAACAACCAGGGAAATGTTACGAGGAGGCATTCAAGTTCCTATTAAATGACACCAACAGCTAGAAGAGAGAAAGCCCTATTTAACATAAACCACACCTTAAGCAAAGGTACGAAAACAAACACACTGAGAACAAAGTTCTGAGATTGGCCTTTCACTTTGACTCTTATCTAACTTTAGTATCGGAGACTCAGTGACCGGCACCACACCAGTGGCTACCTGAGCCAAGATCTCTCGTTCTGGTTTTTTGCAGGATTGCTGACAAACTTAGGCCACCCTTCATCTGGACGAACATCTCAACTGACGATTTGGGCATCATCAGTCATTATCTATTATTAATGTGGATAAATGTGATCATTTTATTTTCTTAATTTTGTATAACATTTTTATTTTTATTCAATTTTTATTTCCTATTTGTCATTGTTTTTATAAAAAATATTTCATTTTTTTATAAAAATATTTTAAACTAAGGGTATGCTTAGTAGACTGTAATAGGTATTGTAATATAATAGTTATTCCTATAGTTTAACTATTCAATAGTTTGGTTATGTTTTTATTGCAGAGAATAATTATTCTTTATGAATAGTTATTCTTTAAAATGAGGAATAATTATTCATCCCTCAAAGGGATGTAATAACTATTCCTTAGTAGGTGTATTAATTTCTACAATTAATATATTTCTAAATAAACAAACTTTCCATATGCAAGTAACAATTATGAAAATAAAAAATCATAAAAAAATAAATAATCTATCTTTCAAATTTAAAAAATATTATTTTTTAAGAAATATAATTATATAAGTAAGATATTTCCTAAAATGTATCTTAAGTTTAATTTAAAATACTTTCATTCCATTGTCTTTAGGGTTTTATTACTGTGTTGTCACTAAACAAATAAATAGTAATAAGCATTACATTACAACATTTTATATTTCTTGTAATATCTATTCCTATTTTTATATAATTACTATTACAATCTACCAAACGTGCCCTAAATGATAAAACTAAACCCATTGGCATTGTATTAATTATCGACCCATAAAGTGTCTACTTAATCAATCAAAAACTTGAAACATCATTTATTTTTTTAACAATATACACACATGTAACAAACTCTCTGTATTTTCTAATTATTAAATTATATAAAGTTATATTATATTTATAATATATACGCACACTTTCACACACATCACAATTCACACAAATAATATTATGACAAAATAAATAAATAACATATACAATTAGTATTACACACATATATAATATAAATTTATAATAAAGAAAGATACTGATTTAGATAGTTAAATAAATTAAAAAAAAAAAAAAAAAAAAAAAAGGTAAGATAAGATTCATGAGAATGAGATTAGAAATCAAATCAAAGAGAGAAAGCAAGAGTATTTTGTGCTGTTTTTGGTTTTGAGACGTACTAATATGTGTTTTTATTTGGTTTTGAATTGGGCTGTGATTAGGGGTGCAAAAATACTTTTAAGTGTAAATCAAACTAATAAAACAAATATTTTATACATATAATATTTTTTAATTTCCAAGTCAGGGAGTTGATTTGAATCTCTGAAGATAACATACGGCCGCCCCTGATTTCTTTTCGCGACATCAGCATTTAAATTAAGGGAGGATTCTCACTGGAAATTTTCAAAGTCTTTGAGTTAGTGGTATTTATTATTATCTTGATCATTTAATTAATAGTCTACAAGTTTCCTTATTGCAAGTTGCACAGGCATGACATGAGGCATATATGTACCTTTCAAACACTGACCACGATGAAAGCAAAAAAAAAAGTAATAAAAAAATTACAATATTGTAAAAACAGATCTACTTTTCATTTTCTGCAAGTAACAGATTAAAAAAATTATAAATTTATCGTGATTAAAGTACTTCAATATTAAAATAGAGGTGTGACCGATGGGATCCAATTAAATCAAGTGATATCTAATCAATTTTATTCTTATAGAAAAAAAAAAAAAAAGATTTACTGGCGTGTGCTTTTAAACTCTAGAGCATATATTATTAAACTATTTATAAAAAAAAAAAGTATGAAAAAACGAAAAAATAATTAACTAAAAGCTCTTTCTATTTATCATAAATTTTTTAAAAAAATAAATGGTTAATGTATGATTCAAAAAAACTCTATCTCCTAATCAAATGAAAAAGATGAATGTGAGTCTTATTCAATTTTTTTCCCCAACTAATATTATTGACTAATTCAGCAAAAAAAAAAAAACTAAACTAAAAATATTGACTATTGAGTATGTTCCATTGCGCTTCTTTTATATTTTTGTTAGTGCCCTATCTTCTATTTATTTATTGTTTGTTTTTGCGTGTAAACTATCAAAGTGATGCTACTTTTTCCAAAAAAGTATTGACAAAGGCCTTTTATTTTCTTGTTCTGTCCATCCGTCTTCTGATCTTGACAAACATTGGTAGGGCTGATTGTTTTGACTTGGTGCTATAGTATCATATGAAACGTGATTAAGATTTTGGAGCATTCACACTTTTTTTTTTTTTTTTTTTGAAAAATGCTAACGAGTGCCTTTAGGGCACTGGTAAAAAATCCAGTTAAAGAAAGTTTTTATAGGAAAAAAAAAATAATTAATGTTTTGATAGTTTTTTTCATTTTTTATAAAAGTGATGCCAAAACTTTCCTAAAATAGATTGTTAACGAGTGCCCTTAGGACACCCATTAGCATAACTCTTTTTTTTTACCACAAATTTTGCTATAATTTTGGCGTGGTTTGAATGTGAATTGTTAGAATATTTTTATAAAAATTACAATATTTTTTAGTGTTTTAATAGAATTCGGTTTTCTTTCCTCTTTTATGTCTTTCCTATTATGAGTAGGCCAATTTAATGCATATTGATTAGCAAACATTTCCAAACATTGGTTCTCTCGATGGGGAAATTCTTACCTCGTCCCGGACTACAAGGTCACCAAGCTGACCTTGTAGTCCCAACCAATAAGAACAACACAGGTCAGATAATAAATGCTGATATCATTTTAATTATCCAGCCCAGCAACCATAGCTAAATGATGTTAGTGCGCTGGTCTTCCGTTAACATTAGGCGTTAGCTAGTTGTTTTCAAAAAATTTTGGGACCCGCTCAATTTCAAATTCCAAATATCAATCCACCACTTGTTTCTCATATTTCATTTCTCCTCTTAAACATAAAAGTGAAAATCACTTTCTTGTAGCTCTCTTCCAGTCCGACACAGCCACAGTCCCGCCGAAATCCTCTGCTCCCCCGCCTTGCCACTATGAAAGGGGATGAGCTCGAAAGGGAAAACGAGGACAGAGAAGATGTCCCTGGAGAACTACCTCGATTTCGTTCTCTCTAACAAGCAAATCGATCTTATCATCAAGGTTTGTTTGTGTGTGTGTTTTTCCAATCTTTCACCTTGTTTCTTAGTACTATAGTCACCTATGAATGATAATAGAAATGAAATTTGTAAAAGATGATGAAAATTTTGCATAAGTTGGGAAAATTTTATGGCTTTAGAATCGTTCATAGATGACTATAGAAAGGTCAATTGGAGTTTGTTTTCTTCTTCTTCTTCTTCTTCTTTTTTTTTTTTTTTTTCTCCCTTGGCTGTGGGCTAGAGATACGGGTATTTGTTTTATGGCTGTGGTAATATAAGTTTTGGCTGATTCTTTCTAAAATTTTAAATGGAAAGTTAAATGGATAGGCTTAGTCCATTTGATTGATCTCTTGAAAAGTTGAAATATTGTCTGTAAAGCATTTGTGAAACTGCTTGTTGTTTGCTTTTAATTCTCTGTTGGCTTACGCTCACACTTCTGGTGGATGGTGTCATTTGTGGTGGTATTGTTTTAGCTATGTGGTTTTCCTGGAGCTATGGGAAGGGGGTTTAGAAATGGGCAAAGTGGAAAGTCTATATTACCCCTTGGCTTGAATGAGGTCTTTGTGAGAGCATAACATTTTTTTCTTTTATTTTCTTGTGTTCATGTGTTTAATATTCTGCAAATGAGGTATTTGAGAAAATGCAACTTAATGAATGAATGTTTGCACTGTTCCCTTCCATGTAGCAAAAAATTAGATAATACATCCAAAGTTTACTAGATTACTAAATGGTAATATCATATTGGCTTTGCTACTTAACAATATCTTCGGATTAGTCCTCTTCCATACTGAAGAGTGATGAATTATAAATTCTTCTGCTCTACTATATACAAAATATTTAATATTATTTTTGATTTCCATTAACTTGGTTTTAGTAATCAACACTGCAAATCTTGTTTAAACATTCTAATAATTGTTATTACATGAGATTTAGGCCATGAATATAAAATCTTTTAAAGCTATTTTTAATACAATTTGTCTTACTGTGTGAGCTGAAATATTGTGGCCTCTTATGAAAAGCCAGGCGCTAGAGAATTTTTCTGTGCAGTAACACAGCCCATTTGTAAAAAAAGGTCTAAATATAAGTTATAGTTGTTCATGAAGTCAAGCGCAAGCGTTATCCAAGAATGATGTACCAAATGTTGCTCCTTTGTCATCAAGGAAAGGCTTTGAAGTATTCAAGGATCGATTGAAGTCAATGCATCCTGAAGTTGGCAAGGCTAAATTTTAGGCTTTTAGCAACAATTCAAATTTGATATTTCTAGTTTGTAGGATAATTTGAACAATTGTTTACACACTTTGCAGTGGCTTTTTGGATATTTTTTGACTTTTTGTAGTTGGTTTTTTATGTGTACAGGTTTGAGTACCTTCTACTCAAACATTGATGTGATGCTATTCACATAATGAAGATATGTTCAATGAAGTTTTTTTTTCCTAGTAATTGCTTAGAAAAAATGTGTTTAATGAAGTTGTATTTTATTTTCTTTGTAGTTGCTTAGAAGTGTCATTTGAGGGTATGATTTGATCACATTACCTCTTTAATCTTTTGGCAAAATTATCATTTACCATTAAGGATTGTACTACATCTTGTAACTACCCTATAACTTGAAAAATGAAAACATGGACAAACATGTTGTTTTAAAGAAACTAGAAACCAAAGGAATGACTATAAGTTCCTGAAGTATTATAAACAGTTACTTCGAGTTTAACAATTTTGATATCTTGCATTATATTGAAATTTGATTAAAGAGAAAGGTAGTCAATAAAAGATTTTGATAAAAAATTAACAAAATTTTATTAAAATGTACACTTTTATCACAATGCCATAATAACAAGAGTCTTACGGTATTAAAATATATATATTTTTTATTACAAGGCTATAATAACATGATAGTTCCATATTTGATGTATCTCTTTCTTCTTGATTAAACATTCCATCCAAAATCTACAATTTTCAATCTGCAAACTCCATTGGCTCTTAGCTAGATCACTTTGACATGGTATCAAAGCTTGCTCTAGAATCCATTGAAGCTTTAGCTTCCCGCTGCCACAAAATCAAATGCCAAGCAACATGAGAGAGATTAACAAAGTCTCACATCAAATACAATAATCTCAAAACACAAGACCAAGCAAGCGCCTTAACTCCAAGTTTTTTGTCTTCTGTAGATAATGGAATGCTGCAAAAAGAGAAGAATTAAGACAAGTAAATAAAGATAAGGGAAAACAACGGTTTGGAAACTAGGACCATTTAAAAAAATAAAATAAATTTGACAAATCATAAACTTAGATAAAATCAAATTTGATGTAAAAGCAAGCAATACCACTTACTGGATAATACCAGAAATCCAACATTTTCTAATATATAAATTAACTAATGCCAAGAGGTTCCAATATACTATAGACTAAGAGCATAGAATTCAATCGCTGTAACAATTACCTTGTAGAAACTAGATTTCACATCTTCCCCCTTTAAAAAATTTATTAGAGATAGTAGATCTAAACTGTACAAGTTTGTTATATGGACAAAGATCAACTTCAAACAGTGGTAATGCTAAGTGACTCCTTTATGGACAAAGATCGAACTTCAAAATTCCAATTTTAATTTCTATCAAATAGCTTAGTCAGTTTCCATAAGGAGCAACTAAATCCTTCATAAGCCTATATCCAAATGGAAAAAGATAAATTTGATTTTAGTTCATCCTGTCTTTTCTTTCTTCCATTTTCTCTGGAACCAAACAAAAGCTAAGAACTTCATTGATGATTCAGAGCAGTAAAGATAGAAACGTAAAACAACACCTAATTGAGTATGTGAGTTACACACGTACTGAGCTTTTGAAAGGAGAAAAAAAAAATCGTACAACAATGGAAACGGCAAAACGAAAATTATTAGAAAAAACAAATAAATAACATCTCCTATTCTTTGCTACATTCTCTCGGCAGCCAAACAGTGGTTAATTAAGACATTTACAATTGATTCCACCTCCAATTTCTGGGCAATCAAACAGAGGCTAATACTAATATACATGTTCAGTAATTTAGAAACAAGGTGAAAGACTGGAAAAACACACACACAAAAACCTTGATAGTGAGATCGGTTTGCCTGTTAGAGAGAACGAAATCGAGGTAGTTTTTCAGGGACATCTTCTCTGTCCTCATTTTCACTTTCGAGCTCATCCCCTTCCATAACCATAATGGCAAGGACTGTGATTTTCATTTTTATGTTTCAGAGGAGAAATGAAATATGAGAAACAAGTGATGGATTGATATTTGAAATTTGAAATTGAGGTGGGTCCCGAAAATTTTTGAAAACAGCTTGCTAACGTCCAATGTTAACGGAAGAACAGCACGCTAACGTTATTTAGCTATGGTTGCTGAGCTGGATAATTTAACTGATGTCAGTATTTTTATCTGACTTGTGTTGTTCTTATTGGTTGGGACTACAAGGTCACCAAGCTGACCTTGTAGTCCAGGACTAGGTTAGAATTTCCCCGATCGATGTACTTCCTTATTAAATGTTTTCTTTTAAACTCAAACGTTTTCTAAGCTGTTAATCTGATATGTTTTTTTCTTACAATAGTGAAAGAATCGAAGTAATAAATATGAGAATTTCTTTCTAACGTATATCTCGTTAAATGTGTTTTAATTGGTATGGATTCTTTACTTTTTATGGATTTCTATATCCTGCCAAAATGAGACGTAGAGAAAAAGATCAATTTTGGTTAAAGACTTTTCACGTAACAAAAACTTCTCCAAAAAAAATAAATCTTGTTCAGTCAGTTTCCTTTTTTTTTTCTTTTTTAGGAAAAATATATATTCCCACTTTACTATGTTTTTGCCTTTTGGGATAATGTTTGGCAATAAATTTTGTTGTAGCCTAAGGCTACAATTCCACTTAATATCTTTTTATTGGATGTAACTTTTGACAAACCTACCATTAGATCACATTATCTTCTTATGTTCTTTATGTTCGCAAAATTTCCAAAATATCAAAAATCAATAGCTATGTCACTAATCAAATGTTTAAATTTCAAGTTTTTATAGTTTAAAACCATACATAAAGAATAAGTTTATAAATCGAATAGTAAATAAAATTTGATTGACACAAAATTTTACATGTGTGTTAAGAACATAAATAACATGCAATCAAACAATTAGATTTTCAAAATATATAGTGTAACGACCCAGGGAAAAGTGCTAACCACATCTGCACTATACCTCAAAATGACTAGTCACAATTGAGGCTCCTTGTAGTTGTTAATAAAGTCCAGATCTACCCAGTATATACTCGATGTGAGACTCATCACACATCCACACATCACACAATCAATCAAATTGGGGCATCACAATCTCCTCCACTTAATCCCTAACATCCTCATTAAGGCCCACTTTGTGGGGTAGTGTCTCCGAGCCCATACAAGCACTGATACCATATATAATGACCCAAAGAAAAGCACTAGCCACATCTACACTATACTTCAAAATGACTAGTCACAATTGAGGCTCCTTGTAATTTTTAATAAAGCTCAGATCTACCCAGTCTATACTCGATATGAGATTCATCACACATCCACACACATCACATAATCAATCAAATTGGGGCATCACATATAGTATTATTAATTTTTTAAGTAAGAGTTGTAGTCTTAAGTTACAACTAAGTTTGTAATTAAACTTTGTCCATGTTTTTTGTTAAAAAAAAGTACTATTTTGAGAGCTTCATTTTCTATAAGTGGTGTAGGCTTGTAAGGATAATCAATAAGGTGGCTTGATTGTTGTATCCTGGGACAGTGTGCATAAATTATTTGTCTACTACATCGGATAAATCAATAGACGGCACCTATTGTCTCACGATAATGACCTGGTCTACGCCTCAGCTTTACCACCTAAAAACTCATGAATTGATGTTAAATTATTTGTCATGTTATGGGATGCACTTTAAGCACCAACGAGGTAATATCTCCTAATTTTATTTTTTGTTTTGTGGTGAAATCTAATTTATGTGAAATGTTATTATTTAAATGATAATTTGAAACTTATCTATTTATCAATTATTGTTCTTTGGAACAACAATGATAGAGAAAAAGTTACGAATTCTTATAAAAATGATTGTATACTACTTGCAATTAACCACTTCAACAAATTGTGACAAATGATGTAGTAAGGGAAGAACTATTTTAATTTTCAATGGTGTAGTACTGGAAGAGCTATTTTTGTTTCTTTGGAAATTTTGTCTAGTTCAGTTGTACTGCCTGTAATCTAGGCCGTCGTCCATGTTTCTTATTGCATGGACAAATTATGCAATGAACTTTGTAAGTATTCACGCAATTATTTTCATAATTTTCTTCTTTGCTAAAATATACCGCTGAGCCCTTTTAGTCCATGCAGGGCCGGACCAATTCAAGTTGAGGCTAAGGCAAAAGCCACAAATGAGTTTATGTGTATTTAAATATCACTTAAAATAATATTTATTTGTTAATCTTCAATTTAATTAATGTTGTACTATACTTTAAAAAAAAATCATTATTCTTACCCTTTTTTTTTTTTTTAGGATTAAAGCATTTGAGTGACGATAGAAATACTACAAATTTTAGCACATAGCCTTATAATCTGACGTGTCAATTTTCACTAGTCAAAAAAAAAAATGATTGGAAAAGAAGTGATTGGTATCACTTCAACAATATAATAATTTAATTTTTGAATTGCTTATTATTATTGATGACATAACAATTTGTAAGACGTGATAATATTTGTAGTAATTCTAGCATAAATTAATTTTTTGAGCATTTTTAAAGGAAAATGCTAAAGGTAATACAAATTTTACTACATAAATTTATAAATTGATATGGCAACTATGTATGTGAATAGTTCAACTGCTTAATAAATGAATTTGAAATATGTTTTGGTAATTGGTGGCACATTAGTTTGTGAACTCTACATTATAAACTTATAATAACCCTAGCATTACTCTTCTTAAAAGTGGAGGAAAAAAAAATGTTAAACTAAATTTTTTTTTTAGATCACTTATTGGCCCCACATCTAGGGGGGGGGGGGGGGGGGGGGGCGCTTTCTCTAGCGGGGGACCCTAGGCGTAGGGCTAGCCTTAGCCTTGATTTCATGATATTTCAAAGATAAAGGTTAGGGATACAACTTTTACTATAATTTGTTAAAATAGTTGACTATGAGTGGTGGAAGAAAAAAAAAAGTGATAGATACATTTAAAAATGATTGTCCACTACTTAGCATACCACTTAGGCAAATTATAGTAAAAATTGTGACAAAATTTGTATTCGAATAAGAATTATAGTCCCGTAGATGGTTGTACTGCCTATAATCTACCCATGTGTCCTTGTTTCCTATTGGATGGACAAACTGAGCAATTAAATGAACTTTGTAAGTATGCATGCAATTATTTTCATAATTTTCTTTCTAAAATATACGGCTGAGCCCTTTTTGGTCCATGATATTTCAAAGCTAAAAGTTTACAAATACAACTTTTACCTCAATTTATTAAAGTGCTTGATTATGTGCCCGTTTGGTTTTGGTTAAGCTTTTTGGCCCCAAAAAACACAATGGCGTTTTGTAATTGGGAATATGGGTTATAGAAAAAAAATAAAAAATAGTAAATACATGCAAAAATAATTGTCCACTGCTCACAACTAGTTGTGAGTAGTGCTAATGGGCCAAATAAAATATTATTTTTTGCGATGTCAACTGACAACTGTACTGCCACGTCCACAGACACCTGTATTATCAGGTTATATTACCTTAAAATATAATATATAAAAAAGGAAGTAATGTTCCCCGGAAATTAGGATAGAGTCCTTAATCAATTTTGCTTTTCGATTTGTAAGAGTTTTTTAAAGTAGAAGGAACAATTAAAATACACGAAAAGCGTATTGTTTCCTCTCAAAACTCAAAAGTAACAAATTACAAAGACAAAAGGTTCAACATTTTTCGCTAGGAAGAAAGGTATGCTGCCATCTGCAAATGTCCACTAAACCAAAGAACAAATAGAATAGGTCCTATCAAAGGGGGAAGCTTAATCCCATCAAATTTCCTTTCACACCAAATCATCTATGCGAGGTAAAACAACACCACATTCGAAACCCTTGTGCTATTCTATCAGCCAAACACCCATTTCAAACAAAGAAGCAACTCAAACACCTCATTGGCATAACCCATTTGATACCAAGTGATAAAAATACTACTGACCACAAATTGGGCATAGAGCATCCGAACAATTAATCCCACGACAGAGCCCAACCAAACAATTAATCCCACCTATAAAATTAAAGCCTAGAGATTATACCACTTTTGGAATCACCAGAAAACTAATCACCCCCCACAAACTTAAGCTGCCATACCGCCACTATTGCAAAGTCCAGCTTTCAATAGATCTTAACCAAGCCTCCAAAACACTAATTCAAATGAATAAATTCAATGACCCATTTCAACTGAGAGAGAGTATACCATCAAGCCGGTAGAGGAACCAGAACAACCTCAATGCCGTTCCTCGCTGCCGCTCCTCATCTTCGGGCGTCACTATCGCCAAACTTTGGGCCTCACCCTTTCTCTCTTGACCAAGACACGAAGCTCTGGGTTGTGGGTAGTAACAAAGATTGGGTTTTATTTGAGAGTTAGATCCTCAAGTGCTGAGTTACCAAGTAATATTGCTATTTTTTTCTTTTTTTTTAAATGTAATATGACGTGGCAGCAAACGTGTCATTGATGAGGCAGAAAAATAATATTTTATTTGGGCGGTTATCCACGTTAGCATTTTCCATCAATACTTTATAGCAGGGACCATATTGACACAATATCGAAAAGTTGACCAAATTGACATAGTGGAAAGGTTAAGGACCAAAAATGTAATCTATCCTAAAAAATAACCTCTTTTACATAACTAATCCCTACCATAGACAAATCCTGGGCTCAAGTGAACAGCTTACCCTGAATTTGATTTCATAAATACTACGCAGCTTAACCTTAAACGCATGTGCTTTTAGACAAGACCTCTCAATAAAAGTTCTAATAAATGATTCATCATTAAACCCCTAATATTCCAATTTCCTATGTCTATCAAAACAACATTAAAAGCATGTGCTTTTCTACTAAACCTCTCAATAAAAGTTCTAATAAATGATTCATCATTAAACCCCTAATATTCCAATTTCCTATGTCTATCAAAACAACATTAAAAGCATGTGCTTTTCGACTAAACCTCTCAATAAAAGTTTTAATAAATTATTCATCATTAAACCCCTAATATTCCAATTTCCTATGTCTATCAAAACAACAGTAACTAACCTATCTAACTTACTAAATCTATTCTCTCCAAAAAAAAAAAAAAAAAAATCCTAAATCTACATGAATAGAGGTAAATCAGAGAGCCTCAATTTAACCATGTATTCTGACGCAGCAGCAACTAAAAAGAAAAAAGAAAGATGATGACACACATCTAAGGTAACCACAGATCACTGCTTGAGGATTACAGGTAGCTCATAACTCATTAACCATCTAGAGTTTTTAGAAGGGCCCTGGGCCCCCAAACAACTTTTTCTTTAAAAAACTGAAACAAATTCAGAATTTAACTCACAGAAAACAACTTGAAATCAATGGATGATAGAAAAATATAATCCATGATATATACTGGTTTTACTTTTACCTGCTTATTAGAGTTATGGATAAAGAAAGTAATGAAATAGCCAATAAAATCAAGACTGACGATGAATGCCCCACTTACATAAAGGTGGAAATGTGTTACAAGGAAGAGTAGACTTTTTCTGCACAAGAAAAAATTCTCATCTTGATTTTCTCAGTTAGTTCACTGTTATGGTTGATTTCAGTCCTCGGAACCACTGGTTGTAATTAGAGTAGTTCTTAAAACAAAACCATCACCTGAGTCCTGCATGGCTGAGGAGGGAACCTTCCACAAATATTTCCTTCAGACCTTTGTCAAAGTGACTGCAAAACTGGAAGTAAAAGAAAATACAATGAAACAACATAAACACAAGGATATACAGAAACCAACTCATTTTTAGGAAACAAAAATGCCACAACTCAGATGAAGTCTGTCACAAAAATGGACAGACTCTGGTCTCCTATAAATTATAAACAAAACCCTCCTTTCAATATTTAAAACCAGCTTATTCTGATTTTATAACTATGATGATTCTCATTGTTGTTATGTTTTATTTTTGCATATAACCGCAGCTGTTGATAAGGTTTATGAAAGTTGTCATTGTGCAAAGATACTAAGTGCCTGTTTGGTGGGTTAGTTTGAGTAATGTTGTTTGGGTGTTTTTGATATACGTGTAGGTGAAAAAGTATGTGGAAATGTGTGTAATATTGTTTAAAATGTATAATTTTGTGTTTGAACTTGCTTAGCAAACAGGCCCTAATTTACTTTGGTAAGCAAAAATGGCAGAATGGTAGGTCCAAGAGTTCAAGAGCTGTTCAATAAAAAATGCCCCCAAACCAAGCTCTTGGTGGCAGTATCCCACATTTCCTTACATCTTGCCACAGTCCGTGCCAATTGACTTCCATATTAATTTCCCAATTCACTTGTGACAAAGCTCTTTCAAATACAAGTTTCCGATGAAGAGTTCACTTCTTGGACCTACATCTACCATTAAGCAACTAGATAGGGGTAACTTGAAGCCCGTTTTCCATCAATATATTATTTTAAGTTTTTCTTCCAATATATTTCACTACAGATGATGGACATCCAAATAATCTAGTGAAGCCATTTAGAAAAATTGGTCGGTTTAAAAGCAGGCGACGACATATTCTGTTACACAACAATAATCCATCAAAATATACTTGCTTCATTCAGTTATATCTTCGCAAAGAACCGATGACAACATGCCAGCCAACAAATCTGATAAGCATACCAATTGGTCACCCATTGATCTCATTGAGGTAAATGAAAGGGTCCAGCAACGAAGGCACATTTGAGATCAAATCAAAAGTAATCTGGCTCATTAAAAGATCATGGTCTCATGCCATCTCATTATCAAATGTAAGCAGCACACTCAAGTTTGCACATTAATTCTGCCCTAGACAAAATCCCAAGGGATGCCCTGAGTAAATCACCCAAAAGTAGATCTGATGATTTTGAGGTACAATCAGCAAATTTCCCTGCATGGTTTGGCTTTGAAAATTTATCATGAGGCCCACTACTGTGGCTGTGACCTGCTAGCCAATTCAATCTTGCAGGAAAAATTCAAAGTTTTTCCCCTATGCAGTCACCAAAGCCGTTATACTAAATCAGTTCTAGGATTTTATCCAGAAACATAAGTTCCTAGGGATTTGGGATAGAAAGGACCAGGATATTTCGGAGGAAAAAGGGGGAAAATATTAGGGAATATAGGGTTTCCAATGTTATAAGGAAAGAGAAGGACTAGGAGGTGATACAACAAAAATGACTCAAGTTTTGAACTGCTTTCTGGGTGCTGTGACGACACGGATCAGTCAATCAGGAACTGTATCAGATCTGGTTTGGGGGGTTTTGAAACTAATAAAAGGTGGGTTGTGTTAGGGTGTTGATCCCATGATTTTTAGGGTTCCAAAAGTGAGAAATCAATGTCTGGTCGCTACATTCAAACAGATAAAATTAAATCAATGTCTGGACATCACACCTAGATGTTGCTAAACATAGCACCATGGATTTCCTCAGCATCACAGCTCAGATAAGGATTGCATCACACAAACCCTAACGCACAATTGCTGCCAAATTCTCCTTAAAAAATTGTTCTTTATTGACTTGAAAGTGTATCAATATTATAAAAAAACTACACAAAACCTTAATAAGGCCTGGACTTGCAGGACTTTGATTACTAAGACC
The DNA here is from genome assembly GCA_023736055.1 of Quercus glauca. Lineage (NCBI taxonomy): Eukaryota > Viridiplantae > Streptophyta > Magnoliopsida > Fagales > Fagaceae > Quercus > Quercus glauca. Next base: position 76,057,836 of record CM043316.1, on the reverse strand, counting down.
AAACTAGATAACTATTAGAAACCCAAAAATTAAAAAATCAATAGTAATGCTAATAAGACTAAGCTACACTTTTGAACCTTAATGTTTGGGGTTGTTTTCATTTGGTCCCTTAAGTTTGAGAATTTTCATTTTGGTCTACAAAGTTTGATTCCATTTTCAAAATGGTCCTTTCATCCATGTCCATGACTAACATTGCTTTAGCTTGAACCATAGGAAGCAATTCCAAATTACGCTTCTCCACCTCCTAAGGAGATGTGTAACATGTTTGGTTCTTTATTAAAATTTCTCTTTGCTAAACAAGTCTAGGTCCCTTTTTTATAATAAGCTGGCTATATTGGACATTCATCTTGCTGCTTTCCTATTCCAGTCCTCAGTTTATGGTTTTCCTCTTGCTATTATTGCTGATCTAGCATTTCAGCAACATCCTTAGCATATTTTGCTCCTTTTTCAGCAGCAGTCTTTGGTGATTCTCGATATTTATTCCATCTTCTCCACAATCATGTGCTTCAAAACAATTACGAAGTTGCTGAACGCTCTGAGAATAGGAACAAGAAAAAACTCAATGACAAATAGAAATACCACTCTATCCAAACCACTTTGAATGGTTTCATGAGTTTGGTTGAAAGCTTGAGGCAGTTGAATGTAGGTGCTGACAGTAGGATCTTTGGAAATTCAGCACTAAATTAGGATTCTTGATGAGATCTTGAAGGGTTTTTAAAAAAGGTTTGATGTTAAAATTAAGGATTTAGGTAGGGTTACCAGTTACGTAATAAAAAGCTTGATTCTTGAATGGATTTGAGAGCTGTTTGGTGTCAAACAGTGAATAGAACAAGAAACAAACAAAAGTAAAACAATAGGCAATCATAGTTAAGAAAAAGAAGGCAATAAGAGCCTCAAATTTTAAAATAAGCTGACTCCTGATAACAAAGACAATTAGAAAAGTACTTAAGAACTTTTAAAACAAATAGAAAAAAGACTAAAACCTAAAACAATATGGCTTTTGGGACAGCCCATTACAGCACATTCCATAAACTCCAAAAATGACAAAATTAACCCTAGTTTTAGGAAAACCTAATTAAAGCTGCACCAGTAATTTTCTAATCTAATGAAAATAATATTAAGACTCAATAATTACAAAAGTAGCCTAAGGAAAGTGCCAAGAAGGCCTCACATCAAAACTAGACCACAATTCTAGAGTTTTTGGTATTTAATCTTGTTTCTCATTAAACTCTTTGCTGGCAACACCAACAACAGTTCCACCATCAATGATTGCTTTAAAAGTAACTTCCACCATCAATAATAAGCTGTTTAGTTTGGAGATCTCCACAATGAACAAAAGCTTGAAATAAAGAGTTACAAGTCCAATATTCATCCTCTTGTTCAAGTGTACCAAGAATAGGCCTAAGGATAGAGAAGAGAATTATCAGCTTCATCCGCTTCTAAAATCATTTAAGTCTATAATGCCATAGTTAAATGGGCCTCATCCTCATTATCATGGCAATTCAACTCCTCCATAAATCTATTAAAAAAGAAATTAGATAAGATCTTCAGCTCTAATACAAAATTGAGCTATAACAAAAGCTCTTATACCAAATATTTTTTTGAAAAAGCTCTTATACCAAATAGATTGCAGAATTTTAACTAGCAACAGAGATTTGGAGGAGTTTGGGATAGCTAGGGTTTTTGGTGGAACAAGCTTTAAAAAGATAGGATTTTCTAACAGTATGAGGGGTAGTTTTTTTCTTTGATAGGTAATCAGAAAACTTATATTAAAGAGGGAAAAAAATAAAAGACAATTACAAGATGTTCATGATGATGAACAACAACACAACACAACACAACACAACAGCACAGCACAGCTAGAAAGAAGTTAGGAAACTAAGCTAAGGGAAGGCATAAACTCAAAGAGAGGACACTCAGTGAAACCCCAACAACAAGACCACTCCATTAGACTGCGTTGGCATAAAATCTTTAACTCCTCCAATGATTTCTCTTTATCTTCAAAAGATTGACGATTTCGGTCCAACCACACAATCCACATCAAGCACTCTAGAACCAAATTCCAAATTTCTGAATTATGCTTCCCAAGCCACTGATGCCAACTAGATAAGAAACCCGCCAACGAACCCGGCATGACCCAATGAATACCAAAAGCCTGAAGCATGAAAGCCCATAGGGAATGAGTAAACGAACAATGAAGAAGAAGGTGGTCTACCAACTCCCCATCACCACAACACATACAACACCAATTAGCCAAAGGGCGACCCTTAAGCATTAGATTATCCAAAGTGAGGATCCAACCATGTGTAATAGTCCACAGAAAGAATGCCACACGCTTAGGAATCTTTGGTTCCAAACACCCTTCCAAGGAAATAAAGAATTCGTGACACCCGAATCTCATGGTAGTAAGACCGGGTGTCGAACTTTCCATCCCTTTTTAGCCGCCAGCAAAGAGTATCTCTCCTATCACCCTAAGAAATATGAGGTTGGATAAGCTGAAATAGAGAATAAGAAGCAGCCAACTCCCAATCTTCAAACGCTTTATAAAACCTTAAATTCCACACTCTAACAGTACCCCCTTCTGGAGCCCACAACACCTCAGAGATGCAAGTATCCTTGACCACTGAACATGCATAAAGCTCAGGATAGCGATCTTTTTAAGAATTCTCACCAATCCACCTATCATGCCAAAAGCGGATACGAGTTCCATCACCCACTGCAAAGGACAGATGCTTAGAAAAGCTCTCTCACTCTTCATTAATGCTTCTCCAAAGACCACATCCATGAGCCCTCCTACAGACTTTAGTGCCCCACCCCCCTTGACCCTCACCATATTTTGAGGAGATAACTCTCCACTAGAGATGGGTAGCTTCATGACCAAATCTCCACAGCCAATTCCCTAATAGCACTTGATTAAATGACACCACCCTTCTTATCCTCAAACTGCCCCTCTCAAAGGGAGAACACACCTTATCCCAAGCCACCAACGGATACTTGAAACTCCCCTCAGAAGACCCCCACAGAAAATTCCTCTGAATACTTTTCAATCTAGCCGCCACAGCTTTAGGAATAGTAAAAAGAGATAAAAAGTACGTAGGGAGACTTGAGAGAGTACTCTTTATTAGCATGAGTCTACCACCTTTAGATAAATAGAGACGCTTCCACCCAGATAGCTTCTTCTCCATTTTCTCCAAAATAGGATTCCATATCGCAACTGACTTAAAAGAAGTTCCCAATGGCATCTCCAAATATTTCATAGGCAACCTGCCCACTCTACATTGAAGAATATTAGCTAGAGCTACTATATTATTCACCTCCCCAACGGGAACGATCTCACTTTTCCCGATATTGACCTTCAACCCCGTAAAAGCTTGAAAACAAGACAACACCAACCTTATGGACAGCAACTATTCCCCAGAGGCATCACAAAATAAGATAGTGTCATCAGCAAATAACAGATGGGAAATACCCACACCAACAGCGTTCACATCTCCCACATGGAATCCCTGAATAAGATTACACTCCTCTATCTTCTTCAAGAGTCTACTTAGAACCTCCATTATCAAGAGAAACAATAGCGGGGATAGTAGATCCCCTTGTCTCAATCCATGTGAGCATCCAAAAAAACCTTCAGGGGATCCATTTACCATGACAGTAAAACGGACAGAAGTAACACAAGCCTTAATCCACCCCCTCCATTTCATCCCAAAACCCATCCGGTCCAACAAAAGGGGAGGGGTAGTCTTTGGAGGTGGTATGAGGGAAGAGTAGGCTTTGGAGATGGTATAAGGGAAAGGTAGACTTTGGAGGTGAAACAATGAAGAAAACTCAAATTTTGAACTGGGTGGTGCTGCGAACATTAAATTGGGCATTGTACCGGTTCTAGTTTGTGGGTTTCAATATTAGCATAGGTTGTGGTAGCATTTTTACCCAACAAGTTTTTGGGTTCTAAAGGAGATAAATCAATATCTAGTTGCAAGAATTTCAACAGGAGAAGAAGGTTACCTGGAGTACATATAGTTTTGCCTAACAACACACCTAGGATTTTCCTACCATCACACCTCCAAGAAGAATCACATTACACATAACCTCAAGCATAATTGTCAACAAATTATTCTCTATTGAATTGAAAGCATCCCAACAACAAAGCCTTAGTCCCAAAATTTTGGGGTCAGCTATGGATCCTCAACAGATTAGTTAGGGTTGATCATATGTAATATTTTCTCCATTCTATTCTATTTGAATTCATACTCTTTGAATTGAAAGCATTACATCTATATTAAAAATATATAAATTAATAAATCTAACCATAATAGGACTTGGGAATAAGAACTTTTCCAAGAGCCTTGTAGCTCAACTGTTTCCAACAAAGACATCTAGGATTCAAATCTCCCCTCTCCCGTTGTAACTATCGAATCATAGTAGGACTTGGGAATATATGAGCTCTGATTGTTATGCACAAACTAGATAACTATTAGAAACCCATTAAAAAGAACCAAATAAGTTAATAACATGAAAAAGCCATAAGCCGATGGACCAAAGCTATAGCCAATACAATTATAGAAATACCCTAACTCCAAACAATGAAAAAAAATTCAAATAAACTAAAACATAACTAACCCGACAAGACCAAAACTTAATGCAACATAAAAAGTGAACATAAAAATATAAATAACCTATGAGTCAATGCCTAGGGTTTCTTGGAGTCAACACCAAGCTAAAAATAAAACCTAGGAGTCAACACCAAGCCATTAAAAAAATTCCAAAAGAAATTTTATTCATCAACTCTCTATAAGAGTACACTATTATGCTTATATATACTATGAATTAACCCTAATCCTATTTGACTATTTTTTTAGTAAGTAAGAAAGCTTTTATTAAAAAAAAAAAACCCCTCAAAGAATGAACCGTGTTCACAGGACTAGTATATGAAAGAAATAAAATACCTTGACTCTAAGGAAAAAAAATGCTAATAGCCTAATTACCAAATAAGACCTAAAACAAAAATACAATTGACATTCAAAACTAAATTAAAATAGAATCTTCTTTGTGCTTCCCACAACATTCTCCCCTGGTTGGAGAAAACTAGGCCTCAAGTTTTGAAGTGTTGAAGAATTAAGAATTTTGACGTGACACTTACATTGACTCCTAAATCACTGTTAGTAGTATTAAGAACAAAGAAGCCTTGCATTCCATCCCATCATTAAATCACTTGTAATTACAAAATCAATGTGAGAAATTTGCATTGCAAATGTTACAGCTTTGTCTTGATTCACAAAAAGCACCATTGTTATGCAGAGTTGCAGATAATAAAGAGTTTGAGGAAGTAAAAGATCAAATACCTAAGGATTCAAAATTTTTGTGGTTTAGTTATAATGTGGGACTTTCTTGGCAACTTTCATAGGTTGCTTTTGCTACTATTGAGTTTTTTTTTTAATAAATAACATTCTTATTGATGAAAGAAATAGCACAGGTACACGGAGTACACGTGGGAACAAGAAAATCATGCTCTCAAGGTACAAAGATTAAGCATATTAAAAAAGAGTACATATAGAGAAAGAGCCAGAAATTAACATCCAATCAAAAAAAGTTTTGAAAAGAAAAAGCTTAAGCTTAGGAATCATCCGTTCACAGTCCTCAAAACTTTGAGCATTGTGTTCCTGCCAAATGCACCACATCAAACAACACGAATGGCTTTCTAAATAGCTATGTTTCGATGATGGCCACACCGACCTTGCCAAGAAGCTAGTAACACCACAACACTCTTCAGCATAACCCAAAAAAACTCCAAACAAGAACACCATGGACCACAACTTTGTAGCTATATGAGACAGTGAAGGAATAAATGGCCCATAGTCTCCCCATCACATTCACACATATAACACCAGTCGACACAAGCAAGCTCCTTTTCTGCAAATTAGTTATCGTCAATATTTTACCCAAAGCTGCTGTCCATGTAAAGAAACCAACTCTTGGCAGCACCTTTGACCTCTAAATACTTCTCCATGGAAATGACATATCAGTAGTACAAATGAAAGACCAATAGTATCTGCCAACCTCAAACCCCCCATGTTTAAGCTGACCTCCAAAAGAACTTATCCTTCCCATTCCTTCTCACAGGAATCGAGTAGATTAAATCCATAAACACCACCCCCCCCCCAAAAAAAAAAAAAAAAAAAAATGCTCCAACTCCCAATCTTGCATAGCTCTAATAATACTTTTGTTTTTAATGTCTTAATATTAAGGTCTTTAGGTTAAAAAATATAGTTTTAATTAAGTTTACTAGAAGAAGGAAAATTTAGTAATTTTCAGATTTTTTGGAAGGGCTGTCCTAGGCTGTACCAAAGGCCACGAGTCTTATTTAAGTATTTTTTTTTCTTTGTTATTAGTAATCCTGATAATTCTAGGAATATGCTATTTAGAGTCATAGTCCTTCTTGGAATAAAGGCTTTATTCCAAGTGAACAAATTTCCAGCAGCTTAGCAATAATAATGATAGAAATTGATTTTGATAAATTTCCAGCAGCTTAGCAACATCAGTGAGTCTAAAGTTGCTAAAGGAAAAAACTGCCTAGATATGGTAAACAAGGGAACAAAGTAGGATCAGAAAAAAAACGAGTTAATAAGTGGATTCATGTTATAAAAATAAGAGCCAATATATTTGGGATGAACAATCAAGGATAGAAATCTACACATTGAGTGATCAGGCAGGAGGGTAAAGCACATTTCTGAAACGTACCTAACCAATCCCACTGATCAACTCAACCAGCTCCTTCGTCTTCAAGCTTTCAACAACTTATTCCTTATTAACCAAACCAACTTGGTTATTCAAATGGATTTCAACATCGCAACAATATTCTTTCTCTTATTTACTCAGGTTGATAGATATTTGAAATTTTCATTTATAACTAATTGGTGTTTATCTTGTATACTTCCCATGTACATGAGCGGAGCCCCCTTCACTCAATTTAATGAGCAATCTCTAATGAGATTGAGGAAGAGTGCTAACGTTGTTCGTCCTGACTCAACAAAGTTTGATAAATTCGAAAAGGATCATCTCCATTTCACAATTCAGATTAAATTTTACACATGTAAAGGTGTATAAACTCGCACGTCATTTAGAATTTTAAATAAATTGGCAGTTTGTACTACATTAGATTCAGAAAATAAAATATGAACCATGAAATGAAATGGACAAAATTGACAAAAGTGCACAGATCTCGAGGACAATTTCCAAGCATAAAATCCAGAAATAAATAAATAAACCAAAGGTTTAATCAATCAATCAATCAATATGATCCTCAAATTAGCTAACAAAACCTAGGAGCGTTTTTTTCATAATCAAAGCCACATAGAATATAATCTTTCCAAAAAAAAAAAAAAAACGAAGACTTACGAGAGAGAATCATGAGTGATGGGAAGAAGAACAAGAAGCGTGGTCGTGGTTGTGGTCGTGATCGGGATCGGGATCGGGATCGTGGTCGCTGTCGCTGTCAGTATCGTCGTCGTCGTCGAAGGGCTTCTGCTTGTGGAAGATGCAGCACTTCTTGGAGCTCTTCTTCTGCATGAACTCGTTGTCCACGGTGTCTTCCTTCCAAGTCACCTTCTTCTTCTTGCGGTTGAGGCGGAGGACTAGGGTTTCAGGTTGCGATTGTTGTTGTTGTTGTTGATGGGGTGGTTGTTGGGACTGAGATGCGACGGTGGTGGTGACGGTCACGGAGGGTGACGAGGACTGTGTTGGTCGCGCGGTGGCGCTCATGGGTCTCGCCATACAACAATGCTGCCTGAAGGTTCGGCTTTTCTTGAATTTTCTTTTCTTTTAAAGCGATACCCTCTCTCTGTATGCAGTTTGGTTGCTTTTTTTTTTTTTTTTAATTAAAAATTAAAAAACATATATAAATTTTTTATATTTTTATATATATATTTTTTTTGGGTGAAGAAAGGATGCTTGTTGTGGACTTGGATTGGTCAAGAATCCGGTTGGACTGTACCCAATCGGGTCTTTTTATATATATATATATATATATATATATATTTTTTTTTTTTTTTACAAAATTAGTTGTAGTTTTAGATTACAATTTTACTTAATATCTTTTTATTTGAGGTAAATTTTAACAAATCTACTATTAGATGATATATTCTTCTTATATTCTTCATGCTTGCAAAATTTTTAGAAAATTAAAGATCAATAGTTATGTCATCAATAAATTATTTAAATTTATTCCATAATGTATCAACAGTCATGTCATCAATAAATTGTTTAAATTTTAAAAAAGTTGGGTTAGTGCATTTATTTTTTGTACGGATGAAGCCAAGAACGCTCTCTAGGGAGGAAGAGGCTGAACTAGCATGCAGTAACAAAAAGGTCAAAGGTGAGCATCACGAAGGGTTCAAGGATGGGTCTTGGGACCGGTCTGGAGAGAGCCCCCCAACCACTGATTGTTCAAACCCTCCAAGGAAATACAAGTTGATAGGCACTATTCCCGAGGCATTTGCTAAAGCATTCAACCTTGCTGACCAGATAGATGAGGACGCATACTCTGACGATGACGATGTTGAAGTACACGGGTTGCTCCGGAAAGGAATGGTAGCAGTCAAGTTAACCAAGGAAACCAAGAATCGCATTAGGAAACCCTGGTAAAAAACCGTCATCTTGAAGTTAGTGGGTAGATTAATAGGGTTCAACTACATGCAAAGTAAGTTTGTGCAACTTTGGAGATCGACGAGGCATATGGACTGTGTGGACCTTACCCACAGGTTCTTTCTAGTTCGATTCTACACTAAAGAGGATCTAGACTAAGTTTTGGATAAGGGGCCGTGGTTTATCGGTGATTTCTTCCTCTCTTTAAGGCCGTGGGAACCTTTTTTCAAACCATCAACAGCAAATGTGTCGTCCATTGCTGTATGAGTCAGGCTGCATGAGCTTCCTATTGAACTGTATGAGATCGATGCCCTCAAACAAATTGGTGAGTCTTTGGGTAGAGTGTTGAGAATAGATGCCCATACAGCCATAAAAGCTCGAGGGAAATATGCGAGGCTGTGTATTCAGATTAACGTTAATAAGCCGTTGGTAGACACGATCCTTTTTGGGCGCTTCGAGCAACCAGTGTCGTATGAGGGTATTCACAAGCTTTGTTTTACCTGTGGAAGAGTTGGACACAAGGTGGAGGCTTGTCCATACATGATTCGGCGTGGGAATGATATGGCAACTCTGGCAGAGGATGGTCGAGATGGGGTAGCTGGCAACTCACGCGATAAGCATGAGGACCAACGGCCTACTACTGACTACAACACACCAAATGAAAATGGGGAAGTGGAGTCTGAGGGTCAGTATGGCCCTTGGATGGTAGTGGCCAAGAAGAGGTACGGAAATAGGGGTACCAAAAAGGAACCTCATGTGGTGGGATCAAGCAAATCTGCTTGGGGAGCGTCACTCCATCAGGGCGAGGCGAATTTGGAGCGAAAAGATGTGAGTAACAGGAATTGGACAAAAGCCCCAGAGCTAACTCGTAAAGGGTCCAAGCCCGTAAGTTATCACCCTTTTAATTTCAGTAACGAGGCCATAGCCCATTCTACCTTTGAAGCTAGCGGGCCTGGCTCGTCCAAAAGGGCAGGATCAAAGGCCTCAAGTCTGGTACAGAAGAGTAGCCCACCAATTAGGTCCTCATCCATTTCGGTGAAAGGAAAGAAAGTTCTAGTAAGAGCCAAATCCTCAAGTACCAATGTTAAGAGTGCCACCACTCCCCAAACAGAAGGTATCTCCTTTAGCTCACCCTCTCCCTCACAAAACTTTATTTTTCGTACCAACCTTGTCACCAAATCATCTTCAAATGCCGCCTTTGAGTTTAAGTCCTCTGATTTTGACAAAACGGACTTTAAGATCGGGAGTGGAAGTGATCAAGACCCCGGTGTGCGACATCGTGGTGATTTGGGCAACCCTTATGATTTTAATAAGAGAGGCCAACTGCATGTTCAAGGAAGTATGGAGGTTAGTTCTACCGTTAATGGTGGGAACAAGGAGAAGGGAGCATCTGACAGTAACGGGTCTGGTGTGGGGACAGATGGAATATCCATGGAAGCAGTCTCTGACTCTCTGTTGGACAAACTAGTGAAGCTGGTGAAGACCGGATAGAGACTATGGAAGAAGACGGAGATTCTACCTCCACTTAATGAGGTCCCCAACCCCAACCATCTTTTTATAATGAATATTGTTATCTAGAATAGCAGGGGTGTTTTGAAGCCAAACTTTCATAATCATGTTCGAGATCTAGCTCAGATTCATGATCCAACCATTTTTGTGGTTATGGAAACAAAATTAGGAGGTGACAGGGCAAGGGAGATTATAGATCAATTACCTTTTGATGGGGCAATCCATACTGATACGATTGGGTATGCTGGCGGGCTATAGTTGTTATGGAATTCTGACAGAGTGGAGATGCAGAGGCTAGCAAGCACGGAGCAGGAGATACATGTCGAAGTAAAGGTATGCTCCTCAAACCTTTCTTGGATTTTTTCTGCAATCTATGCAAGTCCCAGGAGTGCGGAAAGAATTATTTTGTGGGAAAATCTTGCCAAAGTAGCTGAACTACATAATCTTCCGTGGGTGATGGCAGGGGATTTTAATGAGCCGTTTATTGATGAAGACAAGTTCGGAGGCAGAGGGGTTAGCATAAATTGATCACTCCTATTTAAGGATTGTTTGGATAGGTGTAGTACGATGGATCTAGGCTTCTCAGGTCCTAGATACACTTGGACTAACAAGAGGGATATTAATAATCTGATTCTAGAGAGGATTGACAGATTTTTTATGAATCCTGAATGGTGTGCTTTGTATCCGGAAGCGAAGATCACGCATCTGCCCAGATGCCACTCGGACCACTGCCCTGTCCTTCTTAAAACCTGTCCAAGCAGAGCCATACCACTCACTAAACCTTTTAGATTTCAAGAGTTTTGGTTGTCAGATACATCCCTTCCAAATGTTGTTGCTAAGGCTTGGTATAACAATAGGGGTTTAGCTGACTCAATTGATTATTTCTCCAATGAGGCTACATTATGGAATAAGAATCATTGATAGTTATTTTAAGAAGAAGAGGATCCTTGCAAGGTTGTCTGGTATCTAGAAGGCGCTGTCTAATTATCCAAGCGCTTCTCTTCTCAACCTTGAAAATCAACTCCACCATGATCTTGAAATTGTTTTGGATCAAGAGAAGGACCTCTGGTTGCTGAAATCTGGGGTCAATTGGATGATACAAGGTGACTGCAATACTTCATTCTATCACATATCTACCTTAGCCAGAAGAAAACAAAATCATATAGCCTCGGTTAAGGATGAAAAGGAGAGTGGATCACCAATGATAGGGAGATCACGGAGTACTTCCGAAAGGGTTTCATTTCTCTATATTCCACTTAGCATGAAGCTGCCTCCCGAATCCCTTACCAAGCTGTTCAATGGCATGGCCGACTGTCAGAGGAGGTAAAGTGCTCCCTTGCTACCACGGTGTCTATTGAGGAAATCAAAAGTGCTCTCTAGTCCATGAAACCATACAAAGCCCCGGGGCCGGATGGACTACACGCAGGTTTCTTTCAAAGATTTTGGCTCATAACAGGTGACTCGATGATAAGGGCAGCGGAGAGGGCTTTTACTTCTAGAAGAGTTCCGGGCTACCTTAATAAAACCCTTATTGTCCTCATTCCAAAGATGTAGGGTCCGAAAACCTTAGGAAATTATAGACCTATAAGTCTTTGTAACACGGTCTACAAGATCATCACTAAAGTGATTGTTGCTCGGATCAGACCTCACTGGGATAACATCATCTCTCCATACCAAGCTGCTTTTATCCCGAGAAGAAGGGGCACGGACAATATTATTATAGCCTAAAAGCTCATTCACATTATGGGTAGAGCCAAAGGAGGAATACGCTATATGGCCATCAAAATTGACCTTGAAAAGGCATACGACAATTGAATGGGCCTTTATTAGAGAAATGCTTATCGAGTTCAATTTCCCAGATAGTATCATTGACCTCATCATGAGTTGTGTGTCGTCAGTTTCCACTTCTCTCTTATTTAATGAGGGATGCTTGGAGTCTTTCCTCCCTTCTCGGGGTATTAGGTAGGGAGACCCTCTCTCCCCGTACCTATTTATCCTTTGCATGGAGTATTTGGGTTATCTAATAGAGGAAAAATGTGAAGCCAAGCTTTGGTTACCCGTAAAAGCCTCGAGAAGTGGCCCTGCTTTCTCTCATATCTTCTTTGCGAATGACCTTGTTCTTTTTGCTAAGGCTGATCGAGATAATTGCCATGCCATAAAGGATGTCCTTGAAGTATTCTGTAAGAAATTCGGGCAGACCATGAGTTAAGCAAAATCACGAGTTTATTTCTCTCCCAATGTCAACTCTGATTTAAGGGATAACCTAGTTGACATCCTTGGGTTTAGATCAACCTTTAATTTGGGCAAGTACCTTGGCTTTCCTCTTAAGCATTTGGGTAGTGGGGGGCAAGATTTTGACTTTGATTTGGATAGAGTAAAAAAAAAGCTTGCTGGTTGGAAAGAAAATTTACTCTCCATGGTGGGTAGAATGGTTCTCATCCAAGCATCTTCATCCGCCATACCCACCTATGTTATGCAGAATGTTCAGCTACCCGAGAAGATTCTCAAGGGCATAGATAGGGTTAACAAGAATTTCCTATGGGGGTCTACAAACAACTCAAGAAAAATGCATTGGGTTAACTGGGAGAAAGTCACTACCCCGAAAGATATGGGAGGTCTGGGGCTCCAATCAGCCAAGGGTAGAAACATGGCCCTTTTAGCAAAACTCAATTGGAGATTCCACTTGGAGAGTGATGCATTTTGGGCTAAGGTGCTGAAGCTGAAATATGGGACTAGGCAACGTATAAAATTCATAAATGAATCCAAGTTGCCGGGATCTAACATCTGGAGGAGTTTGAAGAAGGGAGAGCAGGTTTTTAAAGAGGGCATGAAGTGGATTACAGGGAAGGAAAGTCAGCTTGATTTTTGGAGAGATAGCTGGGCGGACTTGGGACCCCTTAGATCCATTATTCATGGCCCAATTCCTCTTCAATCCGTTAATCTTAAAGTTAAAGACATCATCTCCCCACATGGCTAGTGCTGGTCAGACATTCCTTTTGACTTACCCTAAGATATTAGGGAGAACATTCAAGAAATCCCTTTTCCCATAGCAGCTAGAAGTGTCGATAAACTGGCTTGGAAAGGGTCTTTTAAGGGTGGTTTCAACTCAAAAGGTGCCTATAGTCTTGCTACCTAGTCAGTTAAATCAGCCTCCTTTCCGGGGTCGTGGATATGGAAAGTATGTACCCTTCCAAAGATGCAAATGTTTATTTGGCAGTGTATGCATAATAGTATGGGAGTAAGGTGTTGCTTGGCCGAGAGAGGAATGCATATTCCTATAGTTTGCCCTTTATGCCACATTGAGCCTAAATCCATCAGCCATGCAGAGACTGGCTAGCTACTAATGCAAAAGCCAAGACTTCCCACAATGCTGAAGGGGTTCCATGGAATATTGTTTTTCCTTTTGCTATATAGCTGATTTGGAAACATCGCAACCAAGTGGTTTTTAACCGTAAGAGCCCCAATTCGTGCCTTGCCAAGCAGATCAAAATGCAAGCTATTGAATTTTTTCTGTGTATTAATCATCCAAGAAGCAATCGTCACATGATTACAAAACACATCAGGTGGGAAAAACCAGCCTCCTGTTGGATGAAACTCAATATCGATGGTTTTTTTAATGATCTGTTGGGAATTGCTGGAGGGGGAGGTTTGATAAGAGATGAGTAGGGAAATTGGGTGGCGGGGTACACCGGGAGAGTGGGAAAAGCAAATAGTTTCACAGCAGAAGCTTGGGCACTCAGAGATGGACTTGTGTTATGCAGTCAGCTGAACTTGTCAAGTGTCATTGTTGAATCAGATGCAAAAGCCTTAGTAGATGCATTGAATAACCTGGTTTATGATAATTCAGTGGTTTCACCTCTTTTTGACGACTGCAAACAGTTGGCTGCCCAAATTCCTCGGCTTGTTTTGAGACATATTTATAATGAAGCAAATTCGTGTGCAGATCGTTTAGCTAATATGGGTCAACTGCAAAACTCTGAGTTTGTTGTCTATAGCAGTCCACTTGTGGACCTGATGAACCTTATTGTGGCTGACTGCCAAGGATTGTACTCTAAAAGGCTCTGCCTTGATACTCTGCTTTCTTGCTAAGTTGTCATTTTTTCCCTTTTACCAAAAAAAAAAAAAAAAAAAAGATTAAATTGCAAGTTTTTGTAGTTTAAAATTATGCATAAAATATAAATTTATATATCATATAGTTAAAAATATCTGATTGACACAAAATTTGATATATGTATTAAGAGCGTGAAGAACATGCAATTCAACGGTTAGATTTTCAAAATATATAGTAATGTTTATTTTATTAAGATTGTAGTCTAATTCTACAACCAATTTTTTAGCTAAATTTTGTCCTATATATATATATATATATTAAAAAACATTTTTGCTTTTCTTTTTTTAAATTATTTTACCAAACAGGTTCTTATGAAACTTCTTCTTCTTTTTTTTTTTTTTTTTTTAAATTTAGAAAAAGACCCGCTTGAAATTTATTAATGAGCTGGTAAATTAGGTAAGACTACATTATTAATATATGGTGGAACATACTTTATCAAGACGGAAAGCGAGAAAGAATACCTTGCTCATGAGCAACTTATGAAAATTATTTAAGTAGTGTACTTTGTTACTCCACTTTGTGAAAAATTGAGTTTTAAGTATAAAATCTAACTTTCCAAAATTCCAATTCTAAGAAAGTACTTGCTGATATGGTAATTAAAAATGAAAAAATAAAAAACTCATCTCACTTGGAACTTGATTTTGTTAAACTTGATTTGCATAGAAGACTTATAATTTTCACAAATTTCTCACTATCACTCATGTCTCTCTTATTCTAAAACACAAGATCAAAAGGAGTGGGGGAAATGAAATCAATTATGATTGGAAGGGCCTGTGACCTAATTCAATGCAAAAGCATGGACGGTCCCACTAAGTTTATGGTAGTACTATGCATCTTGAGGTAGAGTACAAGGAAGGACCTACAATCCAAGGTGGTTCTCACCATTGATGTAAGATCAACAATCAAGTTATTAAGTTGGGCCAAGATGTACGGGAAATTGGGAACTCCATGAATTTTTTCACTTGAATTGGTTGTGTGAGTCCATGTGAGATGAGGCTGAGGAGCAATAGAATGAGGTTTGAGACTTTGAAGTTGAGGGTCTTGATGAGGATGAAAACCAACATAAGAGCATGAGCATCCGAAATGCCAAAAAAGTTATATTTTATACCCTAAAAACCTACTTAATCTATTTTACCATCTCATTCTACAGCTCTCTCAACATCACAGTTTCTATTTATACAAACAACTCATTAAAATAATATAAAATATACCAACAAATAATATTAAACATTATTATCTCTTCCATCACTTCATCTCTATCTCTATCCTCAACAATCAAGCTCACACACCAGAGCCACCAAACCAACCACCCAGAAACACCAAACACCACCACCACCACTACTATCACTTCTGAAACTCCATTAAAACAAAAATAGCAACCGCAACCCACAACAACAACAACCCACGTCCACCAAAATTTATACCCACCACCGAAACACCCACCAATAGTAACCCACAAGCACCAAAACACCCACTAAAAGCAACCCACAAAAACCCAAATACAAACACACAAGACCTATGATGAGAAAAACCTACAGCCACCCATGGCTACCCACGCCCCCATGAACCCACGACCACCCACAGCCACCCACGCCGATTTGAAGCCCACCCACCCAAAGCTGATCTGGAGAAGAGAGAGCTTCACCGTGAGAGGAAGAAAGTAGAGACCATTAGAGAAAGAGCTGAGAAAAAAAAAAAAAAAAAAGAGAGAGAGAGAGAGAGGTCAAAGGAGTCTGAAGTGAAAGGAAGAGAGAAAAGAGATTAAAAAATTATATTTACTTTACATCCTCACGGACAGTAAGGTTGAATAAGATGGAAAAAATTTTGGGTTTGCATACCTGGATGCGAAATGAATTTAAGGGTCTAGGCGGTAAAATAGCAATTGGAGGGTTTTTACACCCCCCAATGCTAGATCTCTAAAACATTAGTGAGTTTGAGAAGTGGCTAAAGATGATAAGCAGTGTCATTAAAAAAGTTGAGTTCCAAATGAGATTCTCTATAATATTTTACTTAGAACTCAAATTTTCAAAAGTCGAGTTCCAAATGAGATTCAATTTTTTAAAATGCCACATCAGTCGCACCACATTAAAAAAATTAAAAATAAATAAATAAAAAACTCCTTAATTTTACAAAAAGAAAAGAATTATAATTTTAAAAAAAAAATCCCTATTTTAGCCCAAAGATTCAAGAACATCAATTTGGAAACTTTCACACCTCCCCACCCACCATTATCCAGCTCCCTTCATTAGATCAAGCAGGATGAAGCAAGAGCAGGGTGGTGGAGGCTTGGGGAATGGAAAATAGGCATTTGGGAGAGGCATTTCGGGGTATGATGAGAGATGCAATGATGACTAAAGAAACAAATTCTTCCTTGTCCATTCCTTTTGTGTGTGTGTATATATATATATATATAAATTATGGGGTTTTAATTTTCTTGTAGGATTTTGAAAGAGAGGTTTGATTTGGTTTGTCTGAACTCTGACAAACATATATGGATCAAAGAGTCTTTATTGTCCAATCAATGTTTTGGTGCAAGAATTCTAAGACAAAATGTTATTGTATCCCTTACGTGAGTAATTGGTATGAATTTTTTTTTCCTTTGTGTTGATTAGTATAGTAAGTTGTTGATTGCTATGATGCCTATTTAATTAATTTCTTTGTACATCAAACAAAGGCCAAAGCACCTAAACCACAAAAACCCAAAGACCCCACGTATTAAAACTAAAAGAAATCACTAATACCTTGTTGGATAGTTTACAAAAGGTCAATGATTTGGATTTGACAAATCCACCAAGGATTGTAAACCTTAAAATCATTGAATTTAAAATAACTTATAAACCTATAGAATTTTAGAAATTCATATGACATACTTCAACATTTATGGATTTGGAGTTAAGGCATTTCAAATCCATCACTTTAAAATTCAAATTCAAACCCAAATCCTTATTCAAGTATTTAGATGCAATCTAAAATTAACCTTTAGGTTATGTTTAAATTTGGATTAAGGTGATTCTGCATAGGCTAAAGAAGATTAAGTATTTAGTGTGTTTGGCTGCCAAGAAAGTAAGAGAAAAAAAGTTGCAAATTGAGTTTTTCTTAAAAAAAAAAAATAGTTACTTATTTTTCTTTCTATAAAAATGAGCAACTGTCTCTTTTATCCCTATTTTTGGGAAAAAAATTTCTAGGTTTTTTGAGAAATTGTTCTCAAAAATAGTTTTCTAGTGTTTTTTCCATCCCCAAAATTTGTTTGCCACTTGTTATCATAAAAGAAAATATAATAATATATATATATATATATAACTGAAACTTTTGAAACTTCCACAATTTTCAACATCAGCACAATATTAAAAAAATTAAAAATAAAAACAAAAAAACAAAAAAAAAAGTAATAAAACTTTTCTAAACCCGATGCTCTGCCTTCTCTTCCCTGCCTTCCTCTACCAGCTCCTCCTTGATCAAACCCACGGCAAACCAATAGCAAAGCATTTCATCGCATAAAGACCCACAGATTCCTCAATCAAAATCCACCATAACCCCCATACCCACCATACCCATAAACCAACATCCATCTTCTTCCTCATAATAGAGGTCGATCTCCTTCCTCAAACCACCCATTTGCCACAAACCACCCACATCCAACTTCTACAACCCAAAAACAGTGCCCCATTTGCTGTGGGTCTCATCCAACTCATGGCCACAGATTCCTCAATCAAAACCCACCAATGGAGCTTACAGTCCCATACAAACCAAACCCACTTTTATTTTCTTCAGCTCCACTCACACACAACTCTCAAACTCTCATTCTTCTCAAGCTTCCTAAGAACCCTAGGTCCAAAAATTCCCACCACAGACCCAATTTTCATGTTCTAGCTTCTGCAAACCCAAATGGGTCTAATGGGTTTTCATGGCTGAGTCTGACTTGTTCAGTTCGGCGTGGCTCTATTGTAGGGAAAAGAAAAGAAAAATTAAAAAAAATGGAAAAGATAGGAGAACGATACGGAGTGACAGCTAGAGAAAAACTTCCTGGCAATGTATATGTAAATACCATTCCAATTGTCTCCCAGTAGTCTTAATAAAATATGTGTTTTTATTTTTTTTTTATGGGAAAAATATGTGTTATTTATTTATTTATAACTTCTACTCAAACAATAACTCTAACCCCAACGTGACTCTATTTAGTATTTTTTTTTCCTTTCTTTTATCTCCAACAACAACTTTAACCCCCAGTGTGATTCTATTTAGTATTTTTGTTTTTTTGTTTTGTTCCAACTTACAAAAAAAGAACTACCCAAACAGTTGGATATTTAGATGACATTTCATTTTTCAATAGACACATTTTAGATCAAAAGGCACCTTTTGATATATCTAATATGAAGAGTTATGACATTTCAATAAGAATCTTTTGGTAGGCACCTTTTTATTCAATAAACACATTTTTATTCAATAAAACACATTTTCGGCCAATAGACACTTCTTCGGTTAACAGACACATTTTCAGCCAATAGACACTTTTTGGCATATATATTACAACCTATCTTTTATATACCTATATATACAACAACATTCTGTCTCTAATTCCTTCCCACAAAAAAACTAATAAATAAAACAACATTACTTTCTTCTACCTAACTAATAAAACTTTATTCTATTTGTTTCAATATCATATATATTTTTTAATTTCATGCATTTTTACTTACTACTCCAACTCAAAAATAATGGTTTTTTTTTTTTCTTGAAACTCATTTAGTAGCTATTCTCGTGCATCGCACAGGTAAGTGACTAGTAATAAAAACAACCGAACCACCACACCCTCATCCGGCCAAACCCTTGACCTCACCCAAACCACCAATTTTTGCAAAACACAAAAAGCAAGTTAAAAGAAACCCAAGCCGAGGAACAATTTCTCAAAATCTAGTGACAATCGATAAAGATCGGGGGGAAGCTCATGGCTTATGTGTGTGTGTGTGTGCGTGCGTGTGTGTGTTTGAGAGAGAGAGAGAGAGAGAGAGAGAGAGGGAATGATAATAATTATTTTTAAAAAAATAAAAGTTGATTTATCACAAAATTGCCGCTCAAAACAAATTATGAAAACTAAAAACACCCTAAAAGGTGTTTTAGAAAAACATTCTCCACGATGATTTTGGAGAACAATATTCTAAAAACAAGTGCCAAACATTCTAAATGTTTGTAAGAGCCTCCTTTTTCTTTTTTTTTTCTTTTTTTTTTGTAGTAGAAAAAAAAATTGAAGCAAACATACCAAGTAAGAATTTTATGTTGATTTTTTTATTCATTTAAATGTGGCATTTTTATTTATTTATAAAATCCTATTTAATTATTATTATTGATGATGTTTGAAATCAATAGTCAATAAGCTAAATGCTCCGGGTTTCAACAGTGGATGGATGACTTGAAAAGAAAGAAAAAGACTATCGAAGGTGACCGGGGTGAACCAGCCAAGGACTCTTTAACGATTAAGTTAGATCTTTTTCTAGGACTCAAGTATAGTGAGTGGATGAATAGTAGAATGTCAGAGGGTTCTTGGTTGGTTCACCCCGGCCACCCTCAATAATCTTTTTCTTTCTTTTCAGGTCATCCATTCACCGCCGAAGCATGGAGCATTCAGCCTACTGATTTTACACATTATCAATTATTATTATAATACTAGCTTGTAACCCCATGCATATGCATGGATATATTTAAAGATATACAATAAAATGTATAATATAATTCATATATATATAATTTAAATATTATTGATAATCATTTTTATATTTTGTTAACTCTTTAAAAAATTTTGTAAGGATATTATTAGGTATAAAATGTAAATTATCCATATTTAAAAAAAAATTATTTTGAAGTACTTTTTTTTCTTTCTTTTTTTTACAATTAATTTATTTTAGACTCTTTGATTTTTGTACTTAATAACTCACTTGGATGAATATTTATGATGTGGTCCCACATTTGATTCTAAAATTAAGAAATAAAACTCTTTAAGAATAAATAATTTGTGACACATGGCGCAAAATTAGAACTCTAATTTGAAATTTTAGTTTGAGTTTCTCTTAACTGTACCTATTATAACTCTCTTAGCTCCCCTATTATTATATATATAGATATATAAATTAGGCATGTCATCTTTGAGTGTGCCTACTGTGCAAGCCCCAAATATGTAAGAATTTTCATCATTGATATAACGGAAAGGATCAAAAATAAAAATTTGTTAAAATTTTTCAAAACATAGGCCGAAACTGAAAATAGTATCAAAATATAGCATGGAAAATGTGTCTTTCTTTTTTTTTGGGTAATAGGGATATATAACAGAAGCAGAACTACACAGCTTGAGGGCCATTATCAGTACATAGTCTTTTACGTCCGAGACCAGTAAGGTCATATAAAAAAATCGAGAACAACTCCACAGGAGGAGTGTCTAAAATAACAAAAGATTGCTGGAGATGAACTGCTATTCTTGCAAGCTGGTCGGCACAGGCATTTGCTTCTCTAAAGCAGTGCTTCAGCTTCCACTTGGGAATTTGGTTCATTATGTTAGGACATATGTGTTTCACTTGTTAGGAACATATATCATTCTTTTATGTAATTGGTTAATCCTTTGACAAAACGCACTTTACTTGTATTTGGGTAAATTTAGGATGTGTTGAAATACTTCAAGAAACCATATTTCAAGATCAAGTATGGAAGCCTTCAAGTCTGTCCAAGAAAACAACCTAAAAGTGCAAGGTTACTAAATCTCGATAGCTGGCTCGACAGCTATCATGTGTCGAGGTTTAGAAAGTTGTTCAAGCCCGTGTGCTCGACACCTACTTGACAGCTTCTATCTGTCGAGGTTTATAAAATCAGAATTTCTTATCTGATTTCTTGGGATCCGTGAATGTGTCTTTGGGCCTTCTTTTCTCCTAACTCTAGAAATATAAAAGGATTGTTTTAAGGGCCGTCAAAGAGTTCACAAGTTGCACAATCATTGAGCAAACTTTGTTGAAGTAAATTGTGACCGGAGATAAAATTTCGCCCTAGTTCATCTCTTTTGAAGAAGTTGCTGTGTATGTGCACCTTTGGGTTTTGTGACCAAGCATCTTCTTGATCTTCATCGTGTGGATGAACTGAAGACTTTGCGGCCAACAAATCTTTTCTAGTTGGTGATTGAAGTCGTGTACTGGGATCCGTGCAAACTGGTTAGTCAGGTACTTGGGAGCCGTGCATCAAAAGGGGAAACTGTCACTACAGAACAAGTCCAATTGGGTATTGGGGTAAGGGTTCAACTGTAGGTTGGTAAGGTACTTGAGATTCCTTTACTTGTAATCGCTTGTTGTGATAATAGTGGAGTTTCGGGAGTGGTGACCTGAAAATCACTCGGTGGGGTTTTTGCCGTTAGGTTTTCCCCATCTATAAACAAATTACCGTATTATTTATTTTCCGCTGCATAATTAGTTTATTAGTGATTTGTTTGTACTACCACGCTTTGCATGTTAATTAACTTAATTAATTCACTTGGGTAAATTAATTGGTTAATTTATCACAAGGGGTTAATTTGTTTTTGGCCTATCACATTAAATTCCTGTAGTCATCAAGCAAAGGGGCATAATCAGCAAGAGAGGCAATGTTGCTGTTCAGGAGGTCCACCACTGATTTAGCATCGAGTTCTATCTCTATTTCAAGAATTTGGAGTTGAATGCATTGGGAAAGGCCATCCCTTACAGCCCAGAGCTCAGCATATAAGCTGTTTGCCCACCCTATAGCCCTGCAGAACCCTTTAATCCATCTGCCGTGGCGATCCCTAAGGAGTCCACCACCCCCTGCTAGACCAAGACATCCTAAGGCAGAGCCTTTTGTGTTAAGTTTGTGCCAGAGGGGTTGAGGGGTTTTCCATATGACATTGTCAATGGCAAAATTTGCAAAATAGACTATTTTTGCAAAGATTTTTGGTGAACAATATGCGGTTGAAACATATTTGTAAGTTAGACTGTTTTTGGAACTCGAGTTTGCTAAACTCAAGTTCCAGCCCAAAATCCGCCTGACTTGGAATTAAAAAAAAAAAAAAAAACCAAATGGAACTCGAGTTTAGCAAACTCGAGTTCCATTTTTTACTGCTTGGAACTCGAGTTTAGCAAGTTCGAGTTCCAAAAATAATCTAACTTACAAATATGTTTCAGCCGCATACTGTTCACTAAAAATCTTTGCAAAAACAGTCTATTTTGCAAATTTTGCCCATTGTCAATGATTTTCTGTTTGGGGTTAGAGGACTTAAAGAGCAATACAGGCAAATTCAGTTGCCATAAAGTTTTTGTTTTGTTTTTTTTTTTTTTTTTTCCCTTAATTTTATGTCGTGTATTTTCGGACGCATCAAGTTCATGTGACATTTAAGTAAATCCAAACCGAATTTGGTACAAGTGCTAGCGGGACCAAGTAGCCAAGGCCCATAAAGAGTTGTCCATTGCTTGAAAGCGCTTTTCCAGGAATATCCCAATCCAACGTTAAAGATCGAACGTTGGACACTGTATACAAATACTGCCTGGTAAGCGGAGAAGAAAGCGAAAGAAAGAGAGACCCAAATGGCGTGCAGCGTAAATTTCTGGACGATACCACAGCCAAAGCCGCAGTCTTCCTATTCTTATTCTTCTTCTTCTTCTTCTTTAAAACCACCTCTCACTTCACAATTATCATTATTATTCCCAAATTTCAACAATTCCACCCTCTCCCTCCGTTTCCATACAACCCTATACCGCTCTCGTCTTACCAAATCCCACTCGCCAAACGCTCCTCCTCCTCACTTCATGGTACGCCCCCTCACTTCACTTTGTTTGAATTATGGTTAAATAATTAAATCCACGTACGGGTGAATCGATAATTTATCATGGTATCAGAGCAAGAGATCATGAGTTCAATTCCTGTGAATTCTGTTTCTTTGTCTTTAATTCCTCTAGAAAATCCCAGTTTTTTTTTTTTTGGGTTTTTATTTTTGCTGATATATTTATTTAGAATGAGTATGTATGATCAGGTAATGGCATCTACTAAGAACCCAGGAGAGGCTCTCAAAATTATGATATCTGGGGCTCCGGCTTCTGGTAAAGGAACCCAATGTGAGCTTATCACTCAAAAAGTAAGCTCTTTTTTTGCACAATTGGGATTGTTTGGTTAAAGCAGTTTTTCTGAAAGTGGATTACTTAGTTTTTAATGCCACTGAAAATAATTTGATTAAGTTTTAGAAAGCTTAAAGTTCCTGTAAACGTTAACTAACAACGAAGCTGATTAGTTTGTTAGGTGTAAACAATAGATACGGAGAGTTGTTAACATTTTAGATTGTTCTGCCATATAGATTAAACTACTAGGCTACATGTTTAATAGTAATAGTAACTAGTAGATTAGTTCATTGAAATTTATTCTAATTTGCCTTGAGATTTACCTCAGGGCTGAATAGAAGTGTTCTCTACACCAATCCCTCTTGGTTTAGATTTAAAGTTACTGGTGTACCCTTTCTCCACCAAGACACAATAATTGAAAAAAAAGGGTTCATTGGGAAGAGATCATAAAAAAGGTTGTACCCAATGCTCAAAACTCCCACTTTTGCAAGGATTGAGAGAGGTTTGGTAGGCAGCCTTACCCCATTTTTTGAAGAGGTTGATTCCCAGACTTAAACCCAATTTGTTGCTTTGGGTGGAGGGCGCTTGTCATCATAGCCTTATCTAAATTGACTTAGCAATTATTTGGCTATTGTGTAGATAGGTTAGACATCATCTATTGGCCAAGAGCCTTGTAACCCAACTTGCACCTCTTGGTGTTTCCAATGGAGACATTTAGGGTTCAAATTCTTCCTCCCCTATTGTAACTATTGAATTAGCACGAAAAAAAAAAGATTAGACATCATCTGTTGGTATTTTTCTTTTAGGTATTAATTTTTAGACACTATTTCTCCAAATCATGTTATATAATTTTCCACGTAAGTATTGGTTTACTTTGTGAATTTCTCATTTCGGAATTGCCAATGAAGAAAAGCAGATTGAATCAAGTCATCCTCCTATATGCAGTATGGTCTGGTGCATGTTGCTGCTGGAGATTTACTCAGGGCAGAAGTTGCAGCTGGTAGTGATAATGGAAGGCTAGCAAAGGAATTCATGGAGAAAGGACAATTGGTCCCAGATGAAATAGTTGTTATGGTAGGGACGGTTTGGTTCAGTTTGACATATAATCATGATCTTGTTGGTGATTTCTTAATTTTGATCCTCTAGATGGTCAAGGAGCGTCTATCGCTGCCAGATGCTGAAGAAAATGGTTGGCTTTTGGATGGATACCCAAGGAGCTTATCACAAGCAACTGCTCTTAAGAAATTTGGGTTTGAGCCAGATCTTTTCATTCTCCTTGAAGTAAGGATTTTTCTTTCTTGCTGTTGGTATGCTATAACTGAACGATTTAAATTGTATCAACAGTTAGGAAAAGGCAAAAGATGACATTGATGCTGGCTCTTAGCTAATTTGTTTGATTTTCATATAAATATATATATATATATATATATTATTATTATTATTATTATTATTATTATTAACCTTTGATAGTATAATATGGTGATGTGAAGTGTGATCTGTAATACTTGTGAATTTTTACCCCAATTCAAATTGATATTTGCTTAATATGGAATTTAAGAATGGGCTTTCCACAATGCTAATTGAACATGCCTACCTGTATTTGCAGGTCCCTGAAGATATCCTTGTTGAGAGAGTCATTGGACGAAGGTTAGATCCTGTTACTGGGAAGATATACCACTTGAAGTATTCTCCCCCAGAAACTGAAGAAATTGCTGCGAGGCTTACTCAACGATTTGATGATACAGAAGAAAAGGTATGTTCATGTTCTAAACCATTCTACCTAGGTTTAGAACTTCCAATTTCAAAGAAATTATGGGTTCTTCAGTGGGATTGTGTGTTTCTTCTTCTTCTTTTGCTTAGTGGTTGTAACCTTCTTTCTCATTGTTTTTCTTTCTTTCTTTTTCTCTTTTGAAGCTATTCTCATTCTTGGTTTGTGCTTGTCCCCTGGAACTTCACATAGCTATGATTATTGTAATGACCTTTTTTCCCCCAATGCCTATTTGGCCTGATTTAGGTAAAGTTGCGGTTGCGCACTCATCATCAAAATGTGGAGGCAGTACTTTCAATGTTTAAAGACATAACAGTGAAGGCATGTGATATTACCCCCTTCCTCTCTCTCTCTCTCTCTCATTCATAATTTTGTTTATGTGTGTATTTGACTGAATATGCATATGTACAAGGGCTAAGCCGGAGCAATGGCTGACTGCTACTCACAATATGAGTCTCATATTGCATTTGACTTCTCCACTATTGTTGGTCTATATTTTATCTTGATAAGTAATAAACTTCATTGAAAAAAATGTAAGAAAATACAAAGGAAATAGAGCACACAGGTAGTGTGCTAGGGGCAACAAGGAAAAAATATAAGTAACAATGAAAGTACATAAATTAAGCATATCGGGCAAAAAATTAAAAGTAAAAGCACCCAAAACATTTTCCCATTCAAACAAAGTCTGAAAGAAGAGAAACTTCAACTTGTGAATCGATCTTTCATTTCCAGGTGTGTGTATTCCTTTCCCTCCAAAGAACCTTATTTCTGATTTTGTTGAACTTGCCTGACCAACAAGCTGTAAGTTAAGTTCCACAACACTATGTGGCATGACCCAAAGAACCCCAAATAGTGAACACACCATATTCTAAAACTCTTGAGCTATTGGGCAGTGTAGAAGTAAGTGATTGATGGTCTCCCCATTCCTCTTGCACATGCAACACCAATCCGCCACGACCACTTTTTGCCTCCTTAAATGATCATTATTAAAAAATTTCTCAACGCCACTGTCCAAATAAAGAAACTAACCTTTGTTGGTCTTAATTACCTTATTATGTATCATTTTCCTTTTCTTCTTTGTGTGTGCCTGTGTGAGTGCAGGCGAGCATGCATGTAGTTATGATTCGATTATTTTTGTTGCTGCTAGGAACAATCCACAACATCAATATCGTCCTAGGGACAATGTTTTTGACTGATAAATTTGTAAACCAATTGATGGGAAGAATATGAGGCCTGTTGATTCTAGTTTTCTTTTAGTTTGGACTTGTAACTGAACTTATAACTGCACATATTTGGGTCACTGATCTTTGGGTCACTAATAAAGTTCTCTTATCTTCTTCATTCCAATGTTTGTTGCTTTAATCAAGGTTGTAAATTTCATTTTGATAGGCATTACATTTGTAGATTATTGCATATGATAGTATTAAGCTCTCAAACACACACCAAAGAATCTGCTACTCTGATATCCCTAAATATTTGGCACTGCAATTTTTCAGTAGCAGCATTTTAATAGAAACAGCTCTATGTTGCCCAAAAGAAAATTGCATATCTCAAATTCCTTAAAGAGGCACTAGAATGACATTAAGAGGAAGGCTGAAAGGAATTTTGGAAGTGAATGTAAGAGGTGACATTGCTGCTAAAATTTCTTGGCGTAATGCTCTAGAGTCTAGATAGAGTGGAATGCTAAAAAGGTAGGTTTCACATAGCGTAGCACACTCCATTTACGAACTAGTTGAATTGACTCGTTTACCTTTACATGTGAAATCATTGATTTCCAACTTTTGGCTGGATTTTACCTAGCTTACAATGACATCTTAGTAACAATACTTTTAATTGCTCTCTTTTTAGAATAAAAAATCCACAATTAAAGTGCTTCTTGCTAAGCACAGGCACAGCACACAAATGCAGATGCATCTGCTTTTTAAATTGTGATGATACGCTTATCTAAAACTGCTATTAGTTTGAGAGGTAGATAGACTTGAATGGCTGAAAGGTTGGTTCCATGTAGCTGACAGTAATTAGTTTGGATTTTGTACTAGTTGGATTTACGTATTGCCCATCTGATGACTTATGAGAGGTCTTGGCTAGCTTGTAGTGACTTCTTAGTATGCAGGTGGTTTAGCAATACTGCCTTACATATGGCCAATGCTTTCCACCCAGA
This sequence comes from Quercus glauca, assembly GCA_023736055.1. Classification (NCBI taxonomy): domain Eukaryota; kingdom Viridiplantae; phylum Streptophyta; class Magnoliopsida; order Fagales; family Fagaceae; genus Quercus; species Quercus glauca. The sequence continues at coordinate 76,030,555 of CM043316.1, read as the reverse complement.
GCAGCCAGCTGGGTTTTCATTTTGCTTTGACAATAGATCAAACTAGAGGTAATAAAGCCAGTCTACTTCAATCCTCAGATTGCCTTGTTGGATTGGCATATTACAAGACAAACTAGTTGTCAATTTTCCTCAAACGGTCTATTTTCTTAAAATTCTTGTGTGGGAGGATTATTGAATTATTGGAACCTGATTTTCTTTTCCTGTGCAGAAATTATTTGAATGTGTTAACTTGAATGAATAAAAATTCTGTAGGCATTGTGCCTGTCATGTAGTAGATATGATTTCTATTCAATAGAATCCAACTGGAAGGCCATTTTTGCTGTATTTCAGATTGATGGAAATGGTTCCAAAGAGGATGTGTTTGCCCAAATTGATGGTTGGCTGACAAAACTTCTTGAGCAAAGGAAAGCTACTTCAGAATCTTTGGCAGCATAAAATACTGTGAAGCAGAATATTTAGGCCCCATTTGGCCAAGGTTCTATAAAGTGGAAGTGTACATCAGAGGAATTAGATGGTAAAGGTATTTGGAAACTAATAATGTAATATAGCTTTTTGGGTGCATAGAACGTGCGTTGGTAAAAGCATGATTGTATTTGTCCCCTATTTTTATTGGTCCAATGGTAGTACCTGCCCTTCTCATAAACTCTCCATCCCAGCTGAAGGCGATGTTTGATTTCAAGTATCCATTTACAATGCTATGAGACTTTACTAATTAAACAACCTGACACTTTTAATATTTGATGTCCTAGAATATTTTCTTGTTTTCTCTTAGATTTCCTGGTTAATTGTAATAAAACAAGGGAAATGTTAACAGATGCTCAAAATGTATTGGCTTATAAAGTATTTTTAGAATCTTTTTATGAAAAAAAAAAAAAAAAATTTTAACGGCTTTCTATATTTCTCATGAAAGTGATGTAAAAAATTTCCTAAAATTGTTTATTAACAATTGCTCTAAATGCACTCATTAAAATGATCCCTAAGACAATGCAGAATTTCAACTTGAATTATCTCGGAGGAAGGGAGTAATGTAAGGTGGTTTGGCTCTGTATCTGATAGCTGTTTGAGAATTATTTATTTCTGGCTATTTATTTGCAAAGCTAAAACTTGGTTTTTAAAAAAAAAAAAAAAAAAAAAAAAAAAAAAAAAACGAAGCTAAAATACTTGCAAAAACATTGAGACAAAAAGCATAAAGCAAAAGGCAAAAATTTTTTCAACATTTTCCAGACACACCTAATTTCCAATCTTGTGGAGGGTAAAACACTCGCAACAATTCCACTACGTTGTAAGAAATTGAAGATTTTGAAAATTCCATATAATTTGGGGGACTAGTCCATAAATTCTAGGTCTTTTTCTTTCCTAATGGCAGTCTAAGTTGTTTAGGTCCAGATTCAGCCTTGGAACAATCCATTGTTGTTGATAAAGATGGCTTCAATAACTTATCAAATTATCCATTACATCGCTATTTTTATTAAACAAGTATAGAAGAGATCATTCAGAATAGTCAAGGCAATTTGTTGGCAAATTTGATCTCAATCTTCCAAATACTAATTTCCCCCCTCTCTTAAGCTAATTTTGTGACTGACAGTTTAACAAAGTATGAACCTAAACATCTTCTCAATTAAAAAAAAAAAAAAAGAAAAAAGAAAAAAAAAGAAAAAAGAAGAAAAAAAAAAAAAGCACGAACCTAAACAGAAAAATGCAGCAACTTCTACTGAGGGCTCAGCTCTTTTTGTAGGGACATCAAAGGGTCTTGGAAATTGTTTGTTTTAAATTTTATTTTGTTAATCCCCTGCAAATTCTTTACTGCAACCAGGCGTATTTAAAATTAACGGCATATTTTATTTTGTTCTGAAAAAAAATGGTAGGTAATATTCTTTTTTTTTTTTTTTTTATGCTAATCAATATTCTTGTTTTTGCTGAATGAGTCTTCCACATTTACTAACACAAGACATTTGCATCATCAAAAGGGCCCACTTGACTACCATTGGAAAGGCTCTCGGGAGGGCCGGCCCATCAAAATCGTATGTTGTTTCTACTTTTCAGTAATACAACTTTCTTATCAATAAAGCATCATCAATTATCAAAAAATAAGATAAATAGTCGTAAGTATCATCACCGGAGAAAAAAAAAAAAGAAAAAAAAAAAGGAAAATGACAGTAGCCTCTGTTTAACTTAGACCAATACTTTCTTTTTGATAGGTATTGTTTTATTTTATTTATGGTGATATCAAATTACTGACCACAAAAATTAGGCCTTTTTGTCTAATGGGAGGGCCTAATGTTTAGGCATAAAGTCGGCTTCAGTAGCTTATCAAATTATCCATTGCATCCCTTTTTTATCAAACAAGTGGAGAAAGAGGCCTCATTCAAAATAGTCAAGGCAATTGGTAACTTTTGTTTTGTAGTTTAACGGTAGAATTTGGTCTTTTTTATAAAGAAAACTAGGATTTGAACTTTCTTTTCATACTCTTTGTAACATTTGAATTATTAAAAAACAAAAATCTGACACAAATTCTAGTTGGTATATTTTACAAGTGACAAAACTTATGTATAGCACCTAAGTTCCTCAAGTTTCTCTTTTAAAATTTTGCCATATAGTTAACTAAAAAATACACTTCCATCAATGAGAAAAAATTTACGTAACAGAATCTTAATAGAGGAACCTAAAGAATAGCATCTAAATACTGTACCTAAGTCTTACTCTTTTACAAAAGTATCAATATCAGAATTCTGTAATTGAATGCAAAATTTTGCAAGTTTTATCTCTATCTTCCAAATGCTGATTTTTTTTTTCTTAAGCCAATTTTGTGACCGACAGTTTAACTGGTTAACTAAGTATGAACAGGTTGACAGAGTATGAACCTAAAAAGAAAACTGCAGCAACTTTACTCTCAGGCTCAGCTGTCTTTGTAGGGACATCAAAAGCTCTTGTATATTGCTTGTTTGTTTCTTTGCTGCAATCACGCGTATTAAAAATCCAAGGCATGTTTTGTTCTGAGAAAAAAAAATGGTATATCTTGTTTTTGCTGAATGAGTCTTCCACATTCATCAACACAAGACATTTACATCATCAAAAGGACCCACTGACTACCATTGATTGGAAAGGCTCTTGGCAAGGACCATCCCATCAAAAATGGCATATTGTTTTCAATGAGTATCATCAATTACCAAAAATAATATTATCACCGAAAGAAAAATGAAAGAAGCCTCTGTTTAACCCAGACCAATACTTATGATTATTGTGTAAATAATTGGCCTATTAGCCTAAATATGCAAGAATGTCTACCCCGTGGAAATTCAACCCTGCATAATCTAAAGTCTTACCCTTCAAAACAAAATCTTGACCCAAATAAAAAAAGAACTTTGTGGGCAAATTTAAGTCCTACCCTGCAATTACTCCATAAAGTAATGACCTAAAAAAATGAAAAGAAAAAACGTCACAAAGACCATTGTTTTTTTTATCATATTTTGCTGAGTCTAGAAAATACTTCTCAGAAGTCTTACACTTTTAATGATTGAGCGGGGTCGTTGGAAAGCTTCCCACCATATTAGGTGCATCCATAGATTCTCCAATTTCGAAAATTTCCACCTTTATGGGCTAATATGACCTTGTCTTTGAATAATGATATTCAAAGTTACAATTTGAATGAAACAAAGTCTTGGTTAATAAAACCAGGAAGAAATAATCTATTAGTTGTAAAATGCACGTTAGGTCTCACTTCGTGGCGCTTTCATTATCATATTCTTTTAGGCTTTTAGCCCAACTCCGTTTAATTAACAAATGTGGAAAAATTGATTTGTATATATATATAAATAAATAAAAAATCTGATTTACAAAAATGGACCATTTCATGGCACGTGCAAAATGACTATGTTGAAGACTCAGTTGAGGACCGAGATAGTTTTGGGTGCGTTAGACAAGCGTCCAAGGCTCTTTTCAGGCTATTTACAATTTCAGTCATCGAGGGACGATCTCTACCTTCTAGATTTACACAATCCACTGCTAGGTACCCAACATATGCCACTGCCTCTATTTCAAATGGGGTAGGTGGTGGTACTTTTGAATCCAAAATTCTGTGAATTTCGTCTTGGGTAATGTATGGAACAACAAAATCAACCACATTTCGAGGCACTCCGTTTTCATTCTTATGAATTGCTTTGTACCCGGACAACATTTCGAGCAATACGACTCCAAAGCTGTACACGTCACTTTTGGTTGTCAATTGTTGAAGTCTATAGTACTCGGGATCCATGTAACCAACCGTACCTGCTCCAAGAAGTGAAAGGTGTGACTCTTCGTCCACGGGAGCCATCAATGATAGGCCGAAATCAGACACCTTGGCATTCCACATGTCGTCTAGTAATATGTTAGATGACTTGATATCGCGGTGTATGATTGGTGGAACTGCATACACGTGTAAATACTCAATGCCTCTAGCTGCATCTAGTGCAACCTTAATTCGGGCAGCCCATGACATTAGAGGAGTACTTTGAAGCTTGTGAAGATGGTCATTAAGGGTACCATTTTTCATGTACTCATAGACCAATACACGCTCATTGCTATCTTCACAAAATCCCAATAAACGGACAAGATTCTTGTGATTGAGCCTGGACAAAGCTTCCAGCTCATTTATGAAAGCATTGTCATTGTCCTCCTCTCGCTTGTTCACATATGGTGTAGACATTGAAATTTCAGCACGCTTGATAGCCACTTCTCGGCTATCATCTAAAGTGGCTCGGTAGACTGAGCCAAAGCTACCTGTTCCAATCTTGTGATCTTCTGAAAAATTGTTGGTGGCTTCAAGTAACATTTGCAAAGGAAATTCTTCCATGGGCACACCATTTCCCAAACTAACCAAATGGCTCAACCGCTTCTCTAGAACCGGTGGTGCTTGTTGTTGACGTGGGCTTGGAACATTTTCAGGTGTAGTTCCTGGCTCGTCCAAGCGGCCCGAGTCATGGACTCGGCGACATCCTCTATCCTTGCAATATTTGTACAAAAAGAAACAACAAACTAGTATCAGAGCCGAGGATCCCACACACCCCACTACTAAGAAAGCCACCATTTTTTTGTTCCAACCACTGGTATGATGGGATTGTGGTGGCGGAGCTAATGGTGGTGGCGGAGCTAATGGTGGCGGAGCTAATGGTGGTGGCGGAGCTAATGGTGGCGGTGAAGGAGAAGTTCCTCCCTCACAAGGCTTGCAGATAAATACTCCTTGACCACAAATGTCGGAAGACAAGCCCAGTATACCGCATGAGCATTTACTACTACATGGCCCTGGCACAACTTTGTCAAACACCATTAATTTTGAGTCAAGAATTTCATTACCCCAACAGTACAGAGAATAATTTGCTTTCGCTACTCCACAGAAAACACTGCGCTTTGCTTCAATGGTGACGAAATAAGTCCCTTGCAAACGTTCTGGCAGGCTGAAATTATTTTCCCCCCAACAGACAACTGTTTCATTATGCCATAGAGCACAACTACGGTTTTCTCCTAAAGCCAATGATATGAACCTTCCCTGTGGTTTCTCACCCGCCATATCGCCCCAGCAAACCAAACTATTGTTATCAGAGATAGCACAAGCATGCCTAAATCCGGCAGAGACCACGGAGTAATTCTCGCGAGGCTGTGTGCCGACAACATTAGTATTATTTCCAACGCAGATAATATTTCCAATTGCTGATAACCCACATACAAAATTCTCACCCACAGCAACACTTGAAAAGTCCCTGCTTGGAGGAAATCTTCGCCACTGCCAGCACTCAAGCTGATTGGTCCCATTTACAAGGCCACAAATGTGAGAATTCCCAGCATCAAGATCTTTGATAGCTGCAGGGCCACTATAGATACGCTTGTAGATGTAGGACCATTTAGTTCCATTGGTAGAGAATCTCCAGCAAACCATAATTGAAGAAGATGGTGAAATTAACCCACAAAGAAATCCGTTTCCAGCTACTATCCCAGAAAATGATGTATTGGGATTCAAAGGAATTTGGATTCCTAGAGGGAAACTTGTACAGTTTAGGACAAAAGCTTGTTGGTTAGGGGGCTTAATTAAAGCACAGATTAGTGTTTGATTATCAGTCTCTGAAATGGCTACAGTGGATAGTGAATGAACAGACGGAATAAAAGAAAAGAAGGATAAGCATATAATAAAAAAGAGTAGGAGATGGGAGTTATTAGCCATAGAAATAACTTGTAGGATTTGATAATAATATCATGTTGGGATGAGAAAGAAGAAGGTGAATTGGGAAATGAGTTTTAAGAATTAAGATAATGGTACAAAGGTTTCTGGCCAATTTTAATACTGTATAAGTTCCACAAAAGGGCCAAAGAGAAGAAAAACGCGGTTCAAGAGTGTTTTGGGAGGACCAAAGACCGAGTCCTTTGAATCGTTCTATTTTATGAAAGTGGGAGCGTGTAGTCAAGACTCAAGCTCTGAAAGCTACACACGCTGCTACTCCTAACTCCTACCATTCATTCAAAACTCGTTCAAGACACTTCCAAAACGTAGGCCGAGTCACTTGACCATAATTGATGACATATTTCATTTTTTGGGACAAAAAAATCACTTTCTATCCCTATATTAATGGTTTTTATTTTATTTTAGTCACCGTGTTTTCTCCAGTTTCAATTTTGGTTTTTTTTTTAAGACTCTTTTTATGTTCTTTCGTGTCGGCATGTCTGGTATATTAAATATTATGATAGAAATGGTAATATTTATTATTGCTAATAAAAAAATTTGTAATGTAATAACCAATAATATGTTCGGTTGTAAAGTTAGAATAAAATTAATTGTTATATGCATATAGAAAGTTTTGCATTTGAAAAGAGAGATTATTTGTTTATGACTTTTTTTATTTTTATAATTGTTACGCGCATATTAAGTGTTTTTTTTTTTTTTGAGAAGGAAATGTTTTTGCATTTGGAAAGAGATCTAAGATTATTTGTTTATAATTTTTTTTTTATATAATTGTTACATGCATATAGAAACTTTGTATTGATAGAAATATTTAATATTTGAAGTTATTATAACTAATAAGGAATAACTATTACAAAACTTTTAATGAAAAATAACTATTCCTCAATTTAAATTATTGCTATTACTAACACTTCATTTGTTTTGACATTATCATTTTGTAAAAAATGAGTCATTTTTTAAAAAGTATTTTGTTTTGAAAACTATTTAGTTTTCCTATATTTGGTAATATTTTTTGAAAAAATGAGTCTATATTTGGTAGCTTTTTTAAAAATAAGATAGAGTTGTTTTCAATAATTTATTATTACCTCCTAATTTTCTCTATTTAATGTGGCATAAGAGAGAGATGTTTTTCTGGAAAATTTTAACAATCTCTAAAAAATAAGTTATATTTTTAATAAGATTTTTTGTTGACTAAAGATAGTTTTTCTTTGACATTTTTTTTAAGCTGCCAACCAAAAAAAAAAAAAAAAAAGCATAAAACTATCTTCACAAAGGTTTTCCATGAAAACAAATGAAGCCTAAGTAATAACTATTCCCAGTAATGAAGATGTAACAAATAACCTAAATATTAAATAGCTATTTCCCATGAATAATTATTCTATTACAGGATCTATAACAACATACAAAATATGCCCTTACTAAATTAGATGATGTAGTTAATTGATTACTAACATGACCATTGAAATTTTAAAAGTTAGGACATGTTTGGTAGATTGTAATAAATATTGTAATGTAATAGTTATTCCTATAATTTAACTATCCTGTAGTTTGACTATGTTTTTATTACAAAAAATAATCATTTTTTATGAATAACTATTTTTTAAAATGTGGAAAAACTATTCCTATTCAAAATAGTTGTAATAGTTATTCTTTAATAGGTGTAATAATTCCTAAAATAAATATATTTTAGACGTACAAACTTTCCATATACACATAACAATTACTCCCCCGGTCCCAAATTATCGGTCCTCTATTCCATTTTGGATTCCAAAATGAAGTCCTCTTTCCAAAATTAATAAATAAAATTCTTATCTTACTATTTACTTTATTTAAAAAGTCAATATCATTCTTTCTCTATAGTTTAAAATAATAGTGGTAGTTTTAGACATTTGTACAGTTTTACTCGACAGACAATGTATTAAATGATATTTCCTTAAAAAGTTAAATTTTCTAAATAAGACCAATAATTTGGGACAGAGGGAGCATAAAACTAAAAAAATCATAAAAAAATAGCATCTCTCTCACAATGGCGGCTTTATGAATTCTATTTAGGGTGGTCATTAAGAAACTTAAATTATACAAAATCTAATAAAAAGAAAATTTGAATATATCAACATCACAAAAAATATTGCAAATACATGATGTTTTACAATTTTCTTCTACAAATAAAATAAAAAATAAAAAAAGGGACGAATGAGAATGCTAAGATTTGAGTAATATATAGAGAAAGAGCCCAAAATGATGATAGAGAAAAGAAAAATGGAGAAAGTGAGAGAGAGCAATGAATGATACATGTTGTGATTGCGAGCTAAGCCACTGAGGAGTAGAGCTCTCGACATCACCAATGAGAACGATTTACGAATTTGAATTATTAGGGGTTTTTATATTTTATTTTTGAGCTTTTGTTAAATATTTTGTTCATTTGTTATTATTTGGTCTAATCTTGTTTTTTGGTGCTCATTTTTATTGTTATTTGAACTTTTATTTATGATTTTATTTAAGGAGTTAAAGATTATGTTTGGAGTCCAATATTATTTTTGGGAGTAATACTAAGAATATAACATGTTTTACTAATTAAGTTCACTTTAGTGATAAGTTTTTTTTTTTTTTTTTGGTCAAAAGTGATAAGTTCAACAAGCTGCTGTTTTTCATCCCAAAAAAAGCTGCTGTTGATATATAAATATATATATATATATTATTCTATAATATTTGTCTGTCTCATTCTATGGTTTTTTATAACTTTTTTGCAATTGCCTTATTAATATAACCAATCACATAATTGAGTCTTCTCACTTCTTTACACTTGCAAAATACAAGTGGGGAGTTACGCTGAGACTTGAGAGTCGATTTCCGTAAGTGCAAATGGCAACACTGGTGACTATTCTAACCCCGTTACATACTTCTACAGTATAATGGGAAGTGCAATACAAATTTATAGTACTTATCATCATAGGCGGAATGAATTATATGATTTATTATTCAACTAAATAAATAAATAAAGTTAATGGTTTATTCACTTTAATAAACAGATATGGCGGCCCTTAGATTAAATTAATGCAACTTTATGAAACTGAGTCCGACATCTTGAGAACAATGGCGTGGAGTGACTTTGTCTATATGTCCTCTAAATTTCAAAGATTTTGTAAACAACCCAATCAATGAAGAGTGATTTAGCTGGTTCTCTCTCTCAATTTTTGACTTTTTCTGTTGAATTAGGTTGAATGCATTCAACATGCTATTTATTATATCTAAAAAACCAGAAATATTGAAACTTGTCCCCAATCCAAGTATTTTTTTTTTCATATAGTGGCCACCCAAATGAGAGGGTGAGGGTAGGAGGAACTCAATTTATTTTATATATAGATTTAGAGATTAAATTCTATAAGGACGTGGTGTAAAACTCATATTTTACACCATCCAATAAGTGATTGTCACATCAGCATTTTACTTAAAATTCAGTACATTCTACCACACCTAATAACTTCTCGATAGATTTCCAATTTGGTTGAATTTATATATGGATATTAGAATTGATTAAGTGTAATTATGTTTATTCTGAAATATGTGATAAGATGATGTGGCATGTTAGGATTGTAGAATTTAATCTCATAGATTTAAAGTAGTTTAGAAATATATAATTACTAAATATACTTCACTCCAACCTTCCCAAGTCCCCCCATACCCCATGCACTTAGTGCATGGGGAGGTACTGTCCATACTATTGAGTCTGGTGGTAACTCTATTTATTATATGAACAAAAAAGAGGGGTTGGGTTTCATTGGTATGTAATCTACAATGCTAGAAAATCAGCTATGGAGGTAGGAAGTTATTAAAGGTCTCTCTCTTAAGACCAAAAAAAAATAAAAACCTCTGATTTTGATAGTCACCAACTTAGCTCTCTCTTTTACAAGCAATGAAGGTAGTGACTAGCTAGTGAGGGGAAAAACAGAATTTTTTTGGCCCATAGATTTATGGAAGTCTCTTGTAGGACAGGTTTTCTGGGTATATTATGTGCCATGTTTCAGTTTTTGAAGCATCAAGATTTTCTATCTAGCATTTGATCGATCTGTTTGGAGACCTTAATGTGATTTTATTCACAGTGCATTAAATTTAAAAATTCATGTAATAGAAATTCACGAGTATGGTACTCCAGGAATGACATTTTCAAGCAACTTAAACATGAATATGATTTAACATTTACAAATGTTAAAACTAAAATCCATTTCAGCAAAAAAGGCAAAATGGGGAGATTTTATGCATAATTTCTACATTATTGTTCTGATTTTTAAATCCTAGAGAAAATAAATCTGATAAAAAAATTCAAAATTATTGCGTCATATCTGCTTGAAATGATGTAATCTAAACTAGAACAAAGTCAAAGTCTAAACAGTTTTGATTGTGCCATCTGTAGTCAATGTTGTTCCTGAACCAAAATATAATGTGTACACAAAAATGGCAATAAATAAGCACCCATATCAGATTATAGCAATATGCTTTCTACAACACCATTCTCATATTTAGGTATATAGCAATATTACATTCAATCATTACCATTGGATTCTGATGATTTTTATAAAACTACAGTTTGTTCACCAAATTTCGTCAACATGCATGGAAATACCAACATTTGCGTCCATGTGTTGAACCTTGAAAGTTTGACTATTACTAGGGGAAAAATATTGACTAGAGGAAAACCTTGACATTTTTGTCAGCATTGTTGTCCGGAGACTTGAAGATGCAAGGATCTGCATCAATAAGCATTTTAACAACCTCCCTCATAGAAGGACGCACAGATGGAAGCTTGGTAGTGCAAAGGATGGCAATCTTCAAGACCTTAAGCATGCCATCCTGGACAGAATCATTCACCACTTTATCATCAAGAACCCTGAGCACACTTTCGCGGTCATTGAGATGATTTAGAACCCAATAAACAATATCTTTTCCTTCTCCATATTCGTCTTCAATAGGTCTTCTACCAGAAACTAATTCTAGCAGCACCACACCAAAACTATACACATCACTCTTTTCTGTGACTTTAAGAGTATATGCCAGCTCTGCATTGGAAAATTGGGGTATATATATGAATAAAAGTAAAGCACACATTCAACTTTATATTGAAAACATTTTGCGAAGAGAGAATGAATTTTTATGAACATCTATTCATAGGTAAGAAAGGAAACCTTGGCCAAATATGTTTAGTAAGTTAAAATTACTCTTGTCATTTGTTTATTATGAATTTATGATTCATTTTCATTACTGGAAATACTAGGGAGAGGTGGAGACCTAAGGGTTGAACACATAAGAAATCAACACATTCTTTAAAACTAGCAAACTCTTATCTCAACAATTGGACCGGATGTCAGCAATAATATTCTACCATCAAAATTCAACATGGCCACAAATTTATTCATGGGTCAACAATTCAATTAACACCAATAGACTGCCAAATCGAAGTAGAGATTATTCATTATGAATACAATATTTTCTTCGAACTTCTGGTAATATACTTCCCCAGATCCTTGTCCATGTATACTTCCCAGAAGATAATAAATTGACACAGATACAGCAGAATGCCATCAACATCACAAGTGAATTAGCCATATCCAGTTTATATTTGTTGGTTGATTTGCAACTCATGATATAAATTTATTTAAAATCCTTTCACGTATGATCTAAATTATAAAGTACAAACACAAGGCTTAAGCATATCAACTGAAACCAGAAGATTAAACAACTATTGGTCCTTTAAGAGGACTGAATTACCATATTAATCATTAAGCAACCAAAGAGAAAATACTATCCTGTGGAACAAAAAATTCATTGCTGCATTGATTATGAACTTTTATAGTCCGCCTTGGGATAAGAAAAAAGAAGAAAATTCTTAAAGAACAGAAAAAATTTGGGTTTAATGGAGAAATGAGAGATTACAGTCGGTCCTCATCTTAGCCAAGTTTTGAGAGAGATATGCCCTAAAACCTTTTGGGACTCAACTGCTACCCTCTGAGTCATAAATTGGGGACTCAAAAGGGCCAGAGAAAATCATATTATAACCTTATCATCAATGACTAACCAACAAATTACCAGGCTATATAAATAGTCAAGAAGCAATCATCAAAATTAACTTCTTTACAAAGAGCAGTCAATATAGATTTATAAATTGAAAGAGATGAAGAAGATAAATGTTAGATCAGATGGATGAAGCTGAATGCTCAAGTGATTGAAATAAGGCACCTCAAATCATAAGATTCCGAAATTTGAATATAAGAAAATATTAATTGAATTTATAAGAAAAATATGTCCAGTGAACAGATAAAGCACCAAAATCAGAAAAAAGTATCGGCTGCAATTTTAAAGCAATCACAAATATAAGAAGTTAATGGATATCATTCATGAATTATTTTTTGATGCTTGAACAACATTAAAAAAAAAATTGTTCAAAAAAGTTGTGAAACTCACCAGGAGCAATATAACCATGAGTGCCAGCAAAACAGCTATATTCAGACTCCTTTTGACACTTCTCTGCAATCTTTGCTACCCCAAAGTCGGCAATTTTTGGCTCAAAATCCTCATCAAGTAAAATGTTACTTGATTTTATGTCCCGATGAATAATAGGTGGTGAACAGTCATGGTGGAGATAAGCAATTCCCTTTGCCGCTCCCAAAGCAATTTTATACCTCTGATGCCAATACAGTTCTGGCAGGCCACCTTTCATCTGTCTGTGAAGAGCTTGAAACAGATTACCATTTCCCATGTACTCAAACACCAAAAAACTGGAGCCTCCTTTAAGTAAAGAAGCATAAAGCTTCAGTATATTTCTATGCCTTATTTTCCCTAGAATCTCCATTTCTGCTTCCAAAATCTTTACACCATCTCCTTTCCACAGTTGCTTTACGGCCACAGTACTACCGTTTTTCTTCAAATCCAATCGATAAACTTTTCCTGTAGCACCACTTCCAATCAAATTCTCTTCCTCCAGATTACATATTTCATCTGCGTTAATATCTACATGGTTGAAAGATGCAAATTTCCATTTCGGCTCTTCTTCCTTCTCCCCTTCCAAATCATTTTCTACACCAGCCACTCTAAGCTTGAAGTTCTTATAACTGACAAGCAGTAACCCAGCTAATAAGATAACCAAGGCAGATGCTATGACACAGAACAGAACAAAATTACCTGCAAAGATCCCTCTTTGATGATGATTCGCAGGACAAATATTCATCCTAGAATTCATATGCATTTTAGAATTTTGGACAACACAGAGTCCCTCGTTTCCAAGAAATGCTTTGTCTCCACCCATGATCAAAAGATCAGATGGCACCCCTCCGGACAGCTGGTTTTCAGACAAATCTATGGAGCTTAACTTCAATTTCTTTAAATTTTCAGGAATCAGACCAGTGAGTTTATTTCCCGAAAGATTCAGAGAGTTCAGTGAGCTCATCAAAGAAAATGTTTCCGGTATATTACCAGTCAGAGAATTCAAAGCAAGATTCAAGTTTGCCAGCCTAGCACAGTTACCTATTTCTGGTGGAATTGATCCAGTTAAAGAATTTTTTTGCAATTGTAATGATGATAATTGCTCCAGAGCACCAATTCCAGCAGGAATTTTACCAGAGAAGTTATTATTACTTAAATGAAGCCTCTCTAAGTTGGTCAGATTGCCAAGTTCTGATGGAAGCTCGCCTGAAAACCTATTGTTCTGCAAAACCAACTGACCCAAGCTCACTGAAGAGAGAATTTCCATGGATATTTCTCCACTAAAGTCATTATCACCAAAATCAATCATTGTTACATCTGGAAGTGCCCAAACCCCATCAGGAATTTTCCCAGACAAACGGTTCATATTAATTCTTAACCTTTCCAGAGATTTGCACTCAGCATAAGATTCTGGAAACTCCCCAGAAAAATTGTTTTCCAAAGCAAGCAAGAACTTTAGTTTTCTGTTTTCACACAAGAACTTGGGGAAACCACCTGAAAACTGATTCTCAGAAATGTCAATGCTGTTCAATTGTGAGAACCGGCCAAAATTCACGGGAAATTCCCCGGTAAAGCTGTTACCATAGATTGAGAACCCAATAAGATTGTGCATATCTCCAAACCCTGCAGGAAGTTCTCCAGAAAAGCTGTTCTCATACAGCTGGAAAACCATCAAATTCTTCAGATTGCCAATTTCTTCAGGCAATTTCCCGTGCATTTTGTTTTGAGAAATATCAAATTCCCGCAGAAAGGTGAGGTTGGCAAGCTCTCGTGGGATTTCGCCAGTCAAACTATTACCATAAAGTTCAATCTTGTTAAGACTCTTCAGTTTTGCAATGGACTTGGAGACATTCCCGGAAATATTGTTCTTCGAAATATCCAATGTCTGCAACAACTTGAGCTCGAAAATAGACTCCGGAATCTCTCCTTTCAAATTAGCACCTTGCAGATAGAGCAAAGTCAAGTTGTTCAAATTCCCAAGGCTCTCAGGAATTTCACCCTCATCAAATTGATTCTGCGCTAGTCCTAAACGAACCAAGCCAGTCAAATTCCCCACCCAACGTGGGAACAAACCCGAAAAATTATTCATCGAAAGATCAAGAATCTCCATGCTTCTCAGCCCAGAAAGATCCGGAATGGCTCCAACCATATTGTTTATGGTAAGATTCAACACTCTAAGATTAGTACAACTGCTCAGCTCTGATGGAAGCTTTCCAGAAATGTGATTAGACGGCAATGAAAGAGTCCTTAAACTCTTGAGTACAGAAATGGATGGAGAGATGACCCCTGATAGAGATTTATTGTCTAGTGAGATTTCAATCACTTTCCCGGACACAGAGTCGCATTTAATGCCGGAAAATTCACAGGGAGAGTCTGAATCTTTCCAGGAATGGAAAACATTGAAAGGGTCTTTGAACTGGCTTTTGAATTGAAGAAGAGCTTTGGTTTCGACCGTTAGAGGTGTACATGGCGGGAAAAAGGAAAAGCAAAAGAGCAACAGAAAATGGAGGGAGAGAAATGGGTGTTTGGCCATTTGGGAAAAAGTGTGAGGGCAAAATGGTCAATCCAAGAAGAGAGTTTGACTGTGTGGATCTTGGTTTTCGAGCATATGATATATCTTATCCAGCCATTATTGCCACTCCAGGAAACAGCTGAGCAGGAAACAAAACCTTCATAAATCATTTCATTATTATTTATATATATATAATAATAATGATTAATAAAAAAACAACTAGAAATGAATTATTCATGGTACTTTGTTTGTTTTTTAATAAAACTAAGCTGACGTTAAAACGTCAATTTTTGTTTGTAGTTGTGGATTGGTGTTACTGTAAAGAATCGTACTTGGAAGTCACTCTTATTACATCCGTGGGTTCAATTAGCTAGCAAGTCAAGAAAAGAGTTGTTCATAATGATAGCAAAGTAAGAGTTTTTACCAGAAATCAACAAAAGTAAAAAAAAAAAAAACATCATGTACAAATTATGAGTAAATCTGTGGAGTCATCATTGAAAACTGGGCTATTGTGTTTTTTTAATGGTTGGGTATGGCTGCCTTCAAGTATTCAAACCTAACCCAACTTTTGTAAATTAATTTTAAATTGTTATTTTAGTAACCCCACCATAAAGAAAACGTAAAGCACAAAAAAGTGAATGAAGGATTTTAAGGAAAAAAAGTAATTACGAGTGAAAAATAAGGAAAAAAAAAGAAAAAGAAAGAAAGAAAAAAGAAACCTGAGAATTGAGCAGCTGAAATCTGATCTGCTACTTGCTCACCTCAGAAAGTAGCCTCTGCAACTGCTTACGTTTCTGAATTTCTGACTAATAAAAGAGATTCCTCCTGTGAATATAATCCCAATAAAAACCAGGAATTCTTCATGCAAAATGGCAATCATAGAAAGGAAAACAGTGCTCTCTGCTCTCTTATAATGACCATATGGATGCTTTTTCAAGCCAGAACCCAAAAATCTTCGGAAAGTTTCTATAATAACTCAGAAAATGATTATGAAGAGAGGATACAGTGAAAGAAAGAGCACCTCTCACTATATCAGTGAGCATAGAGTAGAAGCATGTGAGCTATGAGCCATTAGGTGTAGGCCATAGAGATATATGAGTAGAGACAAACATGCTGTTGTAAAAGTTTTTAAAACCCACCTCACATCACCTCACATCGATAACAGTGAGAAGTGAACAAAACGTCCTTGTTTTGTTGTGATACGTAAAATATGAAATGCGTTACTTCTAATCTTCAGTTAGCTCGGGATTTGGAGTGGTGTACAGTCAAGGTATCTGAGAAATTTGTTAGAAAAATTATGGCTTTCTAATTACAATTGTCATAAAAAAAATTTGGGTCACAGTTATTGCCATAATTTTAAAGTGGTCAATTATAAGTAGCAAAGAAAAAATAATAACTCTTCAAAAAAAAAAAAAAAATAATAATAATAAGATTCACTACTTTATTTTCAATTACGGGTAACAAAATGAGTTTCATTTAGTTTAACAAGTAAAGTATTTGACGGGTGAATAAAAGATATGAGATTTAATTCTTGTTTACCTCAAAAAATTGATTAATGTTTTGATTTGATAATAAAGAGTTAATATTATGAATAAACGCTAGAGATTAAAACTCTCTAAAAACGAAAAAAAGCATAACGGGTTTCACTTAAAAATGATTATAGACTGCTCATAGTTAATTACTTTGATAAATTGTAACAGAAGCTGGGGTCACCAAAGGACTAGTTCACATTTTATTATGTTCCCTGTTTCTGTTTCTTCCACACTAATAACTTCTAGATTATGGTTTATGCAAAGATTTAGAAGTGACTCAAAAAAATCGTGGTCCGGTCGTTGTATCGTCCACTCTTTTGCTTCAAGTGTTAACCTACTACTCCGTCAATTGGTTTAACCTTTTACTTCACCAAGAACCCAATTCTTAAACCTACCTCTTGTTAAAACTATAATTTGTGGCAGTTTGTGGAAAGCTCGAAACTTGAATTGATAATAAATAAAAAAAAGTATATTGAAAAAATGAACAAAATCAAATCTTGTTAGAATTTGGCTTAACCAGTCAAGATTGACCAAACCAAAACTTGACTATTATGTTTGTGTATTGGATTTGACAGCTTAACCAGTTAACTTGGTTTAATATATATTATGCACAGGTATCTACACATATTAAGAATAATCATCAATAAATAAATAATTTAGGGTCCAGCTAAAATAAAGGAATTTAAAATGAAGGTTGATGGTGTCTAAACTTTCACACGAAGAGGTAAACAAACAGAATTTTCTTAAACCTACAAGTACAGAAGGATTTAGGCTCGATGTTTCGTCCTAGGGCCTATAAACGAGCTTTCTTCACCAATGGTATGGAAAAATAAAATGAAGAGGTTAGCTGAAATTAGTGATGGCGCCAGAAATTTAACCAGGGTCGAATAATAAAATCAGTTAATTTTTTTTTAAACTATGTATTTGTCTAAACTAATACCAAGAAACACAATTTAATATTCAATACAAGTTAAGTACTTTATATATAACTCAATAGTTTTTACTTTTTAACTTGCTCAAAGATCTAAATTTTCAAATTAAATTACAACTTATTAGGTATAAATAATTAGGATAAAAAAATTACTAATAGGTAAAAGATTTTTTAAAAATTAGACAATTATTGAATGCATAAAAATATCAAATAACCAATCAAAAATCACATTATTTTATTTATGTGATAGATTATATATTTTATCAAATTAATAATAATTTATTATATTTAGATGTAATATTAAATATTTATACACTTAAATAAATAAAAAATGTGGAATATAAGATGAAGGGTTCTGGGAAGTAGAGAAAAAACGTAGTTACTAAATATTATCCTTGCAAAGTGTTACCTTCTTCAGTCAAAAAAAAAAAAACCTTGCAAAGTGTAAGGATTTTAACGAGACATGTGTTCTTCATCTTCTTGGAATTGAAGCAACCACTAAAAGACTTTTGGAATTGCAATTTGTATTCTATAGAGCAGTAAAAGACGACTTAAAAAAAAAAAAAAAAATGCAAATCGGCTGGAGAAATATGGAATTAAAAGTGGGAGAGAGAGGAGAGATGCTAAGAAAAGAGCAAAAATTTTGAAACTTTATGGGTGGTGTAATTTTTGGAGGATGAAGAAGAAGAGTACACAGAAACACAAGTGCCAACATAAGCAAGGGAGAAGTTTTATTTGACAAGAAAAGAAAAAAAATTTGAAACTTTATTTTTGAGATAATTGTTTCCTTTAATTAAAAATTTGAGATAATTATTAAAATAACTATATGATTATGATAAGTCGATGAATATCTAATTATTTTATCACTAATATAATTGTAATCTATTTAAATAAAAAATGCTACTTTAAAATATCTTATAATACTATTTATTATTATTTTTAAATCAAGGGTCGCACAATTATTTTTAATAACCTAGAGTTTGCAAATTTTTAACCCCCTTTCCATTTTCAATAAACACCCTCCCCTTTCATTTTTCACTCTTTTACCCTCTTACACACTCTTTCTAACATTCTTACTATCAATTTCTTCCCTCAACTTTTCTCACTCTTCGTCTTTCGGTTGCACACAACATCAACATCCACCTTTGCTAGCCACTAACACTACCCACCTCAATCGCTGCCAAACCATCTCTCTCTAGCCACTAACACTACCCACCTCAATTGTTTATTTATATTCGAGGAAATCACAATTTATCACCCTAAGTTATACTCTTGATAACACTTAGCATCATAAACTTTCAGAATGCACGATTACGTCCCTAAACTATAGCATTTGTTTTACGTTGAACCCCATCATCAATTGAGCTATTAACTTAGATGGAAAAGCATAGCACCACGTGAAAATATTCAATTGCTTATTCTCTTAATCTCTTAAAAATAAAAAAGAAATTACTCTTTACCACTCTAAACTATACTTCTAATTACACTTTACATTTTAAACTTTGGTTTTCTATTCACGATAACGGTAGAATTGATGGCAGGGTGTAAAGAGTAACATGGGATAAAGTTCAGGATACTAATCATGCATTCACAAAATTTATGGTGCAAAGTGTAATTTTTGGTATAATTTAAGGTGGTAAAATATAATTACTAATTACCCTTTCATATTTATTTGTTTGTTTTGTGTTTTGCTGCTTTTGTATTTTTTGTTAAGCTATTTGTTTTAATTTTTTGGTCCCTTATATATATTTTATATATATTGTAAAAATTAATTTTTTGGTCCCTATATACTGGTCGTGTTTTCAATTTGGTGTTCAAGTTTTTATAACTTTATTTTGTTCTATATATATTTTAAATTTATTATTATTTTGATCTCTAGTGTCATCTCATTTACAGAGAAGGTCTATATGATTAACGAACTGTATTGTTAGCCTAAAATTGTATTTTCTATAAGTGAGATGATGACAAGAACAAAAATAATAGTGAGTTTGAAAATATAAAAACTAAAATGAAGTCATAAAATTTAATGATCAAATTGAAACATGACTAAAATATAAGAATCAAATGTATATATATAAAGACCCACAAACGGAATTTATCACAAGGATGCCTATTTTGATGGTTGGATCTTGCCGACACAGCCCAAATGCCAACATGGGCAAATGACATGCGCCGAAGTACAAACATGTTTAAATTGTCAATTTTTTGAGACCGCCTCGGTCCAGTCGTCAATCATTTTCCCAGCTGTCTCCAACCGACACTCGTGTGCACTTGGCACCAAACCAATGGCATCCATTCAAAGTGGTTCACGCCCACGCCCACGCCCACTTCTCTCTCTACGTCGCCTTCCAAAACAAATGCAAAAACTTACACACATACACTTTCTTAAATTTCTCAATATTTATAATTTTTATTTAATTATTTAATTATATATTGTATGGTTCAATTTAATTATTTTTTTTATTTTTATTGTATTAAATTATATTTAAATTCAAGACGTGCCATTGAAAACATTAGGAAATGTTTGTTCAACTACTAACTCTTGACGAATTGAAATTGTAGGGTTACAATTTGTAGCCCAGGCCCAAAAGAGGAATTGGGTTCCAGTCCAAAGAGCCCGATCCAATAGATTTTGTAGAGAGTAGATTGAAGAGCAGGGACTAGACAAGATTCACAACCGCTAAAACGGGATTTTTATTTAATACGTCCGAGTATCCAGCATGAAAATTCCTCAAACTGAGCGCAAACCTTTTTTCCCCGATCCCCCTCCGTAGGAGAGGTATCTTACATTTTATATACATTCCTATGCTATCTTGACCGTCCACCTGTCGGCCATCGGGTTTGTCACTTGAGTGCTCGTCCCATCAACCACCTTCCCTGGCCCTCTGTGAGTTGCTGTTGACAGTGCAACACTGTTCAACGGTCCCTTCCACATAAATGCGGCCAGGAAAGTGGTTGGTGAGCATTTAATTTGGAGGGAGTAGCCTTTCGATTGGACGTTTTTGTGCTCTCCTTTTCCACTCTTGTAGGGGTCTTTATTGTCAAGAGAAGTTTTCTGACTGATCATTAGTACTGTGGGGAATGAGGCCGACTGGTGTTAAACAGCATCCGAGGGGGTACTTCCCCTCGGAACATATATCTCTAAGATCCCTGGGAATGGAATCCCCCCTCGGACCTTCCATGATTTGAGCTAGGGCCCAGGGCTCGCCAAGCATTATGGGCTACTACCCCCCACAGAAATATTTTAGTTTTTCTTAAGCGTATTGTCTATAAACGAAAATAAAATAATTTAAAAAAAAAATTGAAAAATTAACCTAACCCAATTGCTAAAGTGTTTATTAGAACAATAATGGTAGATGCACAATATTTTTCAATTGACATATTAATTGATGTATAATAAAAATTGTGTAAGTAATCGTTAATGGGTCAATATCAAAGTGATGTCGTTCAAATTATAACTTACCATATAGTCTATTGTGAAAAATATCTCAGCATTACTATTATTAGAATCAGAGCTAAATGGGACATAGTCGCGTATTTGTTGAGGTGATATTACAAATTTACAACCCGTCTAGATCCATTGCTTTGTGACCCAAAAATTAAAGGTAAGGTACGGTGCTGTAATTCATCGTACAACATTGTGATCTGTCTGATATATTATGTATCGAATTCAGAAAATAACAATAAATAGTTTTTCTTTTCTCTTGCTACACATTCTAGTCCACACAATAAAAAGGGACAAGAAAATGTGTTTGAAAACTTTGCGTGTCTAACAAATTTCATTGTAGCCGTAAATTATGTTGCTTGATTGAAATATGACATATAGAGGAAACTTTCATCAAAAAAAGACATATAGAGGAAACTGCTTACTTGAGTGTGCTCTGCTGTCTTCTTTGTCTCATAAGTCATAACCCTTTAAAGCCTAGTATTGGTGGGAAAACCGAAAAAAGTTATAATTATACTATGGTAAATATACTATAATAATTTGTAATGTGTAATATAATATTAACATTTGATTGTTTTTTTGCGAGAGCTTTGCGGTTTGCTAGCCGGTGGGGCATTAGAACAGAGTTCATTTAGCTGTAATCCTCAGTCCAGTTAATTTTGAGTCCCTATTAATTCCCCCCCAACAATAGAGCTCCGACTTGATGCAGTTCAAAAGGAATAATTTTTGTTATTTGATGCACTTGTTCTAGATCTCATTTGGAAGATTAGAAACCAAGCGATACATTAAGGCCTAATTCCGTCCCAAGAGGAAGCAATCAGGAAAATGCATTGGCTGTTTTTAGAGCATTGGAGACAGTCAAGAAATTCAACTGCTAGCTACTCACCTAGCGAGATTAGGAGATGGCAGGACGGAGTCAGGACTTGGAATTAGGGAGAGCTCTACTACTCATTGTGTGCGGCAGCTATCTTTTAACTCTAATGCTTAACTATTAAGGATTTTTGTTTAAAACTTTTTAAAGAATCAAGTTGTTTGTTTTGGATAAAATAGGGTGATTGGTTTTTTTTTTTTTTTGCTTTATTATTGATAATTTTTGTTATTGGACTAATTTTTTTGAGCTTGTATATTTTTGTTTTAGATTTAATCTATTAATTTTTTATGACCTTTAAAAGGTGGAAAATGTTAAAACTACAAAATTTTTACAAATTCCTAATGCGGTGAGTAGTTATTGGTAAATAAAAAGTGATGTAGATGTACAAACCAATAAGAATTTGCTATCTCAATAATTTGTAAAAATGTTGTAGAAAAGTTTGTGACTATAACATTACTTTTAAAAGAATTGATGGCATTGTTAAGGGGGCAAAGTGTAATTTTATTGAATAAAATTTCTAAAATTAGTACTTTTTTTTTAGAAAGTTTAAACTAATAGTGTCCGCTCCTGATGAAAACTCTTTATCATCAAACCAAGAGACCAATCAGTTTTTGGTGTAGACTGAGATTGAATTCCGAATCTCTTATACAACTATCAGAAATTTTACCAACTAAACTAACTGAAACCTAATAAATTAGTACCTATTAATATACTAATATTAAAGAAAATTTTTTTTTGAGGGGGCAATGTCCACATATAGCTCCGTCCATGGGAGATGGGTGAAACCAAATCAGGGAATTGTGAAAACTAATTCATAAATTTAATTGTGATGCGGCTATAGGAGCCAACTCAGCCTACATTGCAACAGTTACTAGGGACTAGAGAGGGCCTTGGTATTTGCTAGCTCGAAATGGATAAACACCAACATCTCTATCCAAGCGGAAGCAGAGGCAATCCGTTAGGCAATCAATGTGGCTAGTTGACTGAATATCCAAAAGGTTATTGTGGAAAGTGATTCCAAGTTTTGCGTAAATGCGATCAAGGCTCCCAAGAACAAAATTCCCCGGAGACTTTCTAACTTTGTTGATGAAATTCTATTAATAACAGAACATTTTGAGTCAATTTCGTTTAATTGGATTAGTAGAGTAGGAAACATGGTTGCTCATGTATTGGCCAAGTGGTCTCCCAACAGTGGTGGGGTTAATTTTTTTGATGTAATTTCTGCCGCCCATGTTTTGTTCATGTTATTCATGGGGACTACTTTGTGTTAATAAAAGTTTTTTCTTCATTAAAAACAAAATACTTTTGAATATCATGTCTGAAGATTAATTACAATTTAATTAAAGAGACCAAAAGTGAATCACATGGTCACTTCTATGGGTTTTAATATTTTTAGGACGATTTTCACTGTTTTCCTAGACAAAAAGTCAAAAAGATTTAGGGCTATTTGGAATCCAGTTATTTTGTTGAAATTGAAAACTTGTTGTTGAAAGTACTGTAGACAAAGGTAAAAATTAGCTGAAATAGTACAGTGGGACCCATAAATAGTATAAAAAAATATAGTGAGGCCTATGAATAGTAGCAAAAATAAGCTGAATAGTAAAATAAGTTAGTTTTATAATTTGTAGCCAAACGCATAGTTAGGGTCTATTTGGGATCCGTTTATTTTGCTAAAACTGAAATTTTTTTGCTGAAAGTACTATAGATAAAGATAAATATTAATTGAAATAGTACAGTAAGACCCATGAATAGAACTAAAAAGTGCAATGAGACCCATAAATAATACCAAAAATAAGTTGAATAGTAAAATAAATTAACAAAAAATAAGCTAGCCAAACAAACACTTAAAAGGTAGGTCTTGTTCAATCACGATGATTTATAAATGAAAAAGAAAAACCCTTGCAAGTTGCAACATGTAATCACATAAGGTTTTTGCTGTATCCCATTGATATGTTCCATCATGTTGAAATCAAATCAGCATCTTTTTCTTCTTTTTAAAGCTGTATAATTGTGAAGTTTATGATAGGACATTGTGCAAATTTTTCCTTAGGAAAGATTTTACTTTTCATTTTTATTAATTGTTGTTGTAAATTAAGTACAATATTTATGTAAGAGCATTCGCATCAGATCAGTTATAGTCTTCTAAAATATATATACAGTGCAAATTTTACACATTTTGAGCAAAAAAACACCCACATCAGTGGGTGTAAAAACGTGTAAATCCGGCCATATTTTTCCATGAGTTACAGTACTCATGTAAATATACACGGTACTATAGCTCGTGTATATATTAAAATAATATTATCCGTTCACACCAATTTTTCTCTCTCTTCTCCGTGCTCAACAACCTCAGCTCCTCCTCATCTTCTTTTCCTCAGATGCACACAAAAAAACCCACACACAAACACATCCATACAGACAACTCAACACAGATACACTTGCTCAAAAAAAAAAAAAAAAAAAAAACAGAGATACACGAGCTAGGGAGATCGGAGCTGTGGATCGGAGCTGTTGATTGGAGCTTGTGATCGGAGCCTGATCGGAGCTAGGGAGACCGGTGCTTGTGGATCGGAGTTAGGGAGATCGGAGCTGGGGATCGGAGCTGTGGATCGAAGCCTAATCGGAGCTAGGGAGACCAGTGCTTGTGGATCGGAGTTAGAAAAAATCGGAGTTGTGTAGAGATAGACCGAGAGGGAGACGAGATGGGTATAGAGAGATAGACCGAGAGGGAGAGTGAAGCTGTGGAGATCTGACCAGTTTTGTTTGGAGATTGGGTCTTGTTGTTTGAGGAGTGAAGCTGTGGAGATCTGAGATGGAGATAAAGAGAGAGATGAGTAGAGAGAGATAGCAACAGATTAGAAAATTGGGTAGAGAGAGTGAGAGAGGGAGAACGCGTATGTAAATAGGTAGTTGAGAGAAATAATAAAAAAATTAGGAAGAATGAATATTTTATTAAAACATCTTGTAAAATAAATGAACTGATGTAGGTGTTTTGTAAAAGTGAATGTGTAAAATAGAAAAAGTAGATTTTTAGTGTAAAAATGGATGCGTAAAATACACATACTGATGTGAATGCTCTAAGAAAACATAAAATCCTAAATTAACAACAATAGGTTAAAGGAGCCAATTTTTAGGTTAATTTAATGTTGTATAGAGTTAAAGAGTTGCAATGAGTCTCATAGTTCAATTTCATTACCATTCTAGCATATAAGAGAATATGAATTCAAATCTTCCCTCCCTTGTAAATATATATATATATATATATATATATGTGTGTGTGTGTGTGTGTGTGTGTGTGTGTGTGTGTGTTACCTAAACATAGTGGCTAAGAACTGCAACTTTTTTTTTTTTTTTCCGTAGCAAGAAATCATTTACAATGAATGTGAGAGAGAATTAATGATATCGATAAGGAATGAAGGGCGGTCCTTCATCCAGTTAGAGGTGGCAATTCGTGTTAGTATCGTGTAGAGGTTGAGTATTCAAATACATAGCTCAACCCTATCCAAACCTATTTAAGAATCATGTCAAATCCCCTCAATCCAAACACAACCTATTAGTTAAGCGTGTTGACACAACACGACCAATTTCAACTCATTTAATATACAATCTAAAAAACATAAGTAAAAACATAGGTTTTTTTTTTTTTTTTTTTTCCTCGTTTGTTTGGGATAAAATGGTCAGAGACTTTATAGTTTCAATGATGAATTTATCAATATATATATATATAGAACCATTAAAATTCTTTTAATTATTTAATTATATTTAGAATTCAAATTTATTTGAGAGAAAAATGACATGTATTTATATTAATTGGGATATTTCGGGTTTTTATAAAGGATTTTACAATCAACATAAAATATTTTATAAGTTTGACTACATTTTACATGCAATCAAATACCTAAAAATGGGAAAATATATTTTGAAAAATATTTTATTATCAAAACAAATGGAGCATAAGACATGAAAAAAACAATAGAGGTTGTTGAGGTTTTTTTTTTTTTAATATTTATTTTACTTTTTTTTTTTAAGCTTTTGTTTCATATTGGGCTAGAAAAATACATATAATAATTATGTATAAAATAATGGGCCTAAAAAAAAATTAGACCATTTACTTTTCTTCATAAGCAATTGTGCTTTTGGTCCACGAATACTTCATTACACGGGTTGGCCCTTCGGCCCATATTCTATTTGCTACATCGGTTGGATTTCAAGGCCCATAAATACAATCGAGTTCACCATCGAAGGAACAGCTCCCACAAATGCTTTGTTAGGTTCTAAAGACTTAGGACTTTATATATTTAAAACTCTAATGTGTAATGTTGGCAAACCATGATCAAAATAATATGTTTAATCTTGTTTAGGCTTGCTCAAAGTTGTGTAATTCATGTAAAGTTGGAATCAAGAGGCTGCAGATGTATTAGTGCATTTCGGCCTGGCTCGATCGATCGAAGGTTAGACTCGATCGATCGAAAGTCGGCCAAAATGTTTTTCTGCAGAATTTCCAACTCAACCTTATCTCATTAAACGTTTAGGGTTTTATGTTTTTGCCCTAGATATATAAGGCAAAACCCTAGCCACATTTTAAGAATTGCTCTAGTTGTATTGTTGCTCATATTTTTGCGGTTTGTGTGAATCTCTTGTGAGATCCTTGAGGAGCTTTCCTTCACATGAACTTAGGGTTTTCAAGGTAGAGATATTATCAACACCTTGATGATCAACTTAATTGCTGCCATTGGAGTTTAAAGAAACACAAGCGGGAGTGCTTGTATCTTGTGGAGAATCCAAGAAAGAAGAAGTCCGTGGATTTGGAGTTTGCACGTAGTCATGTCAGTAAGTTCTACTGGTGGGTAGCAATAAGAAGTCAAGCGGGGGTGCTTGTAAGTCTTATTGTATGAACTTCAATTCTTTCACATAGTGGATTCAAGTTTACCTTGAGGATAGCTAGGTCAAATCCTCTTCAGGTTTTTACCGTGCGGTTTCCTAGGTCATCAGATCTTGTTGTCTTTATATTTCCGCTGCTTTATATGTTTGATATGATTATATGATTGTGTTAACCTAGAATTGCATAATTTGACTAAGTTAATCACTTGGCTAATTCACTAGGTTAATCCAATTGTGGTTTAAGGGGTCTAAAAACCTAACATGCTTGACAACTCATAAGCAGTGCCTAGCACAATTAAACAGATTTGATCACTCCATGCATGTCTCCATCTCATTCTCCATTAAAACTTTATACTCATATATATATATATATATATATTTTTTTTTTTTCCCTTTCGAATTGAAATGTCGAAAACATTAATATCCGTCTAACTTACTAAAGTGAGATATTGTCTCTTATCTTATTTTAAAGCCAACTTAAGGATATGAAAACACATAAAATAGCAATATATAAAATACTTCAACAACAAATAAGCCTCTTACCAACAAAAAAAAAAAAATGCTTAGAGTTTAGGCTCTCTTACAAAATATGTCTCACTTGACCGATTCATGTGTAAAGTTAAATATACACTATAATATAATATTGGATTGACAAAGTTTGACTACAAAGTCGTATGAAGCTATTTTTTCCAGCCTATTACATGACGTATTATAAGTCTATTCATGTATATTATTTAAACAAATCACTCGAAGATACAGGTCATCACTCTTAGAATAACCCTTTCCTCACAACTTTCAGTGATTTATTTTTAGATGGAACAAAACTTTCTATCTGTGGGAAGCCGAAAGAATAAAACAAACACATGTCAGACCTTCTTGCTCTGAAGATGTGTTGATTTGTTGGTTTGGATACAACTTATTTTTGCTGAAACTGATAATTGAAAACTAAAAACACTGTAGGAAAATAATTTTTAAATGTGTGAATAGTGCCGTGGGACCTGTGAACAGTGCATTTGTCTCTTGCACAGTGAATCCATGTGATGTCACTGTTCACGTGCTGGAAAAAAAAAAAAAAAAACACGCAAACCTTACAAATGTGGATGCTGGACGTGGATCTAAACCAGGATTTAGGCATCTACTCAGAATGGTAATTGCTAGGTTAAGTCTGCATACTAGATGCTTATATGTACCAAACTGGATAGCTTACTTGGGACCTGTACTGCCATAAATCCAATACTGTATGGAAAGGTTTTGGAACCTCAAGGTTTCCAACAAAATTCAGCATTTTATTTGAAGATTCTGTAATGACTCCCTCCCTACTGCACTCAATCTTTGTAAAAGAAGAGTTTTGGATGACCCTTATTGTTCACAATGTGAAGTTTAGGTTATAGGGAATATACACGAAATTCTTAAATATGTAAAATGCAAAAATAGTAAAAAAATATGCACAAAAAAAAATTATTCACACAAAACAATATTTACATGGTTTGACAATTTGCTTATGTCCACAGAGTTGCATTGATTTTATTATTTACAAGAAAAAATACAAGATGCGGCAATACAGTTTTTCTCTCTTTAAACAATGCGCCAAAAAACACTTATTTCCAAACAACAGTTTTTTTATCCTGCTCATGAGATTCATAAATGGCTAAAAATGAGCCAAAGACGCTCGTGGACTAAGTCTCACAATGTACTGTACAATGGACCAACCTTATGTCTTTTGGGGAAATTTGCGGAAATTTATTATCCTCTAAAATTGGCTGGTCCACATGGAGTCAATTCTAAAAGTTGATATTTGCCAATCGTATACAAGTGATATCTTACCATCCAGAGATGATCTTGTGATGTCATTTCTACCAAGACTTAGAAAATCGCTTCTACTTGAATTAACTACCCACCTTTTGAATCCAATTTTCATGAGCCAAGGAGAATTCACGCATAAAGAGGGCACCCCAAGTTGATTCAAATAGGTTTCACATAATTTGTCCTATTTTTACGGCATTGCTTTCCGGCCTTTCCAACGTCTATTTGGCTCAAATAAGGTGTTGTGGAAAGATCATGATGTCTAATTTCTAAAGCTATCCATTTTTTGTTCCAATTATCATATTGGAAAGCTAGATGCTTTAGAAAGTGATGTCAAAATCAATGTTTTTATTCTAAAGTTCCCATTTTAATATTTTTGTTAATTGATTTTGTTTTGATTGGATTGTTTTGCTATCCAAGCATGCAAAACTGAAATTCATTGCTAGATATTTCCAATGATTCCTTAATTGGGCCAATTGGTGGTCGTTTGATTATAATTCAATCAAGATTTAATCAAAATCAAGCTTATGAACTCTTGTCTCAAAATTGGCCAAGTTTTATGCACTTTTTTACTTTTTTGCATTATATTGCTCATTTTAAGTCCGATTCAGGCCTGTAAGTAGTTATTTTAAAGGGAATTCAAACATATACAATATAGGCTTGAATTTATCCCAATCAAATGGTTAAAGTTTTGGTCAAATTAATGTCAAACCAAGGTTGATCGTGGTTAAACTTGTGGAACATGCTTGGAAATATGTATTTTGATGTAGAATAATGAAATTTTGACTTTGATCATCAATCAACTTGGTCAATTTAGTTTTTGAATCATATAATTGGTCAATCCAACATTTGATCGGGACAAATTAAGTCATTTTTAACATTCCTATGATCACAATGTGAACATACAATTTTTGACATTTCTAAAGTAAATTAAAATTTTGTATGTAAAAAAAAAGGCGAACAAAATATGATAGCGACATATATTACTTTACAAAACCCTAGAGAGAGAGAGAGAGAGATGTGAATCCATGTTTGTGTGAGATAATAATCTTTGAATAAAGATGGAAATTTTATTTGCTATTGCTTACGAAAACTAACACCAAGTGCTTGGGGGTTAGAGAGAAAGGGCATGGGTTCGAATTGTCGAGGCAATATATTATTTAAGGCATGTTTGGTTCAGCCATCACTCTATTCTCATAACTCAAATGTCTAAACTCATATCTCATATCTCTTCTCTATTTCTACCTTAACTCACTCTACAATTCGTTTGGTTACAAATTTTTCATCACAAAAACTAAATCCTAACTCCAACATGTGGAGCCCATCGATCAGTCTTTTTCAATTGTCTTCTTCCCTTACTAGTGTGACTCTACACGAAGAACAAGAAACCCACACCCAATCCCAGCTTCATCACCACTAGTAATAGCAAACCTAGAATCCACCACCATCAACACCACCAATAGCCACACAAAAAATCCAAAAGAATGCACAGGAAACCATAACCACAACCAAAAATCCAAACCCACCAATAGTCGTCAACCACAACCATAACCTCCCACAAAAAAAATCCAAACGAATGCACCGGCAACCTCCACCACAACCCAAGCCTCAACAACCACAACCAAAAAATGAAACCCACAAACACAGAAAAGCATAGGAAACCCAAACCACAAACATAGCATACCCAAACTTAGAATTCTTAGATCAGAGACCCAAGTCATGAAATTAGATACAAGGATAAACCAACCTGGCAAAGGAGAGGAGAGAGATAGAAAACAATCACCCAAACTTAAGAGAGAGAAACCGATTCGGCAAAGGGAGGAGAGAGAGAGAGAGAGAGTACGAAGGCCCAATTTGGGCTGAGCTTGAGCCGATCTTACGATGGCTCATGGTTGTGGCTTGTGGTAGCGATGACTGGCGGTTTGTGGAGGAGCAATGGAGGTCTAATAAGGAGAGAGATCTCTGGTAAAAGAAAAAAATGAAGAAGGAGAAGAAAGAGAGTAGAACGGACTAGAGTAGGGATGGCAATTGTGGCTCGACCCGTAGGTACCCAGCTCGTCCCGACCTTAATAGGTCGGATTTTACCCAGCTTGATAAATAATAGGGTCGGATTTGGGTTTAAAAAAAAAACCCTCGAAGCGGGTTTGGGTTTTTTTTTTGGTAAAACTCGACCCAACCCAACCTGGTTACAAGTTAATAAAATTACAAAAAAAACCCTCCTATATATATATATATATGTACACACACTTATAAACCCTAAAACTAATCCTCTCATTTCACACAACACACACCAGCCGCCACCTCCTCTCCCACTCTCACTCACTCTCAATCTCACTGCCGGCACTGTCATCGCCCTGCCTCAAGCAATCAAACATATTGGATTCAGCGAAGTTGTACAATTCGGAGACGAAGTCTTGGGAGACTCTACCACCAATGAAGAAGCCGAGGAAGATGTATTCTGGTGTGTTCATGGGTGAGAAGTTCTATGTGATTAGGGGAATTGGAGGACTTGATTCGAAGGTTCTTTTTGTGTTTTTGTGAGCAAAGCAAAATCTGGGTTTGGGTTTTTTTCTTTTCGTGTTTTTGTGAGCAATCTGGGTTTGGGTTTTTTTTGTGAGCCAAATTTGTTGGGTTTTTTTTGGTGTTTTGTTGTTGAGATTTTCAGATTTACTAAGTTTATTTCTGGGTTTGCAAAATTTCTGGGATTTGTTGGATTTTTTGTACAGATTGGTTTGTTAGAGGCATCCGTTTGGATGGCAAGAAAATTGCCAAGAAAATGTTGTGATTGCCAAGAAAATTACATGTATATTCTATTATTCTATGATTTGTGATTTTAGGATTGTTCTGATTTCTGGGTGTATGATTTTGGGCTGGGCCCTGTAGAGCCCGACAGGCCAAGTTTGGGTGCAACAAAAAAAACCCATTTATTAAATGGGTCGGGTTCAGGTATCAGGTACAGACCCGCTGGTCGAGTCTGAGCATAAAGAAACCCAACCCGAACCCGACCTGTTGCCATTCTTAGGCTAGAATGGAGAGAAGGCCAAACTGATTTTTGGAGAGAGAATGTATGTGATAGGACAAGTCATACGAGTGGATCCCATTATTGGATTAATTTTACAAAAATACCACTAAAATTCAATTCTCATCATTTCAAAATATCAAAAAATTGTTTTCAATTTTCGTAACTCAAACTTAATATTTTGAGTATTGAGTTGTGAAAATTAAATTAAGAAACTGATAAAAAAAAAAAAAAAAGTTCGTGGTGGGGCCACAAAATTTAGAAAGTGAGTGATAAAATCCCATTAACCAAACACGCTCTTATCGAGAAAAGGACAAATAAAAATCGGAGGTTACATCATTATATGAATTTATGATGTACGAAAACGCAATATCATTATCTTGGTTTCAATCCCACCATTATTGATCTAAGATTCTTTTACAATTCAGAAGCGGTAGGAAAGTCCAAAGAAAGAAAGATAGAGGTATCATCATGGACACCCTACTTCTGATAGACACCGTGGATGGCGTTGTAGACCACAAAGGCAGCCCAGTACTCCGATCCAACACAGGCGGCTGGAGGTCCGCATATTTCATCATAGGTAACAATACCCCACTAATTATTTGCTGAGAATGAGAGTGTGATTTTTGTTTTAAGTGTATTAGTAATATATATGAATAGGTGTGGAAGTGGCTGAGAGGTTCGCGTACTATGGGATAAGCTCGAACCTGATAACGTATTTGACTGGACCGCTGGGTCAGTCGACGGCCACTGCGGCGGAGAACGTGAACATGTGGTCCGGCACCGCCACGTTGCTTCCTCTTTTGGGAGCTCTCGTGGCTGATTCTTTTCTGGGTCGCTACCGCACCATTGTCATTGCTTCTCTTATTTACATCCTCGTATGTGTCAATTTCCTTTTATATCTACCTTGTGCTTTGCTTTGAGCTCACTCTGCTGCCATCCAATTAAATACACTGCTTCTGCTTTAATGTCTTGTACATCACCAACTTATTCTTTTGTGCTCAGGAATTTATTATTTATTCAACTAAATTAAGTAATAGCTTTTTTTTTTTTTTTTTTTGGTGGTTCGGGTAACATCGACCTGGCTTGTGGCCAAAATTGGATAGGTGGTAATAATCCTGATGGGTTTAGTGCACAAGAACACTTGACCAAATCTTTCCTTTGGGTAACATTTATTGAAGTAATAGCATTCAGTTTTCTGACCCAAAAAAAAAAAAAAAAGCATTTGGTTAGCGTAATGTTTCATTGCATTGTAATGTTTAATTCTTAGAATCTTAAATTTTGGAATCTTATTATAACAATATAACGTTTGCTTCAATTTCCACCCCCCTCCAAAAAAAAAAAGTTTGCTTCATTTAGTTACTTTCTCATCACATTTCATTTGAATTTACCACACATTGTAAGTAGGGATGGCCATGGGTAGGGTATGGATCGGGTATACCCATACCCGACCCGAAAATTTTACCCATGGATACCCGATTATCAATACCCATTAATATCCATACCCGAATCTTACCCGAATATATTATCCATGGATATCCATACCCTACCCGAAACCCGAAACCCATTTAAAAATTTTTTTTTTTTAATTCAAAACATTTTAACATAAAAACTAACCAATCTTAAAAAAGAAAAAACTAATCAATAAAAAAATTTTATGGATTAGTTTGTATCTGCTTCTTTCTTTTTCTTTTTCTTTTTCTGTTTTTTTCTTCTTTTTTTTTTTTTTTTTTTTGAGATAGGGACAGAAATTTTATTAGATAAAAAATAAAATAAAATAAAATAACTCTGGAACATTCATAAGTGGTGCATCAAAATAACTCTGAAAGTTTTCAGCCTCAAAAGTAGCACTCATTACAACTAGCTTCAGATCAGGTCATCCCTAAACTAAAATTTTAAAAATAAAATAAAATAAAGAAGCAACATTTTCCTCTGCCTCTTCAGTTGTTTGTTAGCAAATTCCAACTCCTAAAGTAAATCACAAAATACTACTATTTCCATGGTAGTGAAGATCAGCATGTAACATTGCATTCCCATCATGAACTCTTAAGAGTGCAGGACCTGTCAAAACAAACATAAATAATATTAAAAATCTAATGTAGTGATTCAAGGATAATCAAGGACATCACATACATACGGAGTCCCAGCTGCAAGGTCAAGAATGCTTATTAAGTTTGAAGCCTTAACACTGGCTCAAAATTCTAAACTTTCAAAGATAAAACTACATAATCAAAATGTTTGTCAAAGGAATTCAACAATGCAAAAGTGAAGAAAAGTATATGACATGTTTCCAGCATCACAAGCTCAAAGAATTTTTCCTAAAAGAAAAAAAGAAAATGGATGAATGATAAAAGCAAATTGATAACCCTTTTCACTTAAGAATAGGAAACTGTGCTCCATAAATAGTGAACAGTTAAGTTTCTCAGGTACCACCTCCTAACAGGGTATGTATGTCCTAGATGCATAGGGTGAGAATCCCACATAAAATGAATCTCGAACAATTAAGAAATCCACGTCCAATACCTAGAGTTGGACGTGGATTAGAGCATAGAAATAGACCAGATTCATAAAGAGCGTGCGCATAAGCCTCCAAAGGGACATCCATGTCACACAATGGATAGACTCAATGTGCATGACTATTAGCCAAATCCTATGGCTTGCTTGCATACTTCTAAGGTTTGCCACATTCTCCACATTTTGTAACTTTTATCTTATATTTGTCAATAATTTACATCCAGTTGCGGCAGGAAAATTGCCATGGAATAGAGCCTAGAATAGACCAGATTCATAAAGAGTGTGCGCATAAGCCTCCTAAGGGACATCCATTTCACACAATGAATAGACTTAATGTGCATGACTATAAGCCAATCCTATGGCTATGGAACCCAAACAATTCTACATACACAATATATATCAATCATAAGCTACCACTTCAGCAACTTCGAAAAATATGGTAGAATTTGTATCTAAAAAAATAATAATAATATGGTAGAAACGGTTGTTATTACTTATTAGACTTATTGTACGGGTCAAGTGCCAATTTAGCTTTTAGAATTGGTTGTGACAAAGTCCACATTAGCATCAGTGCATCATAAGTTCACAACTCAAATAAAATAGAATTAGTTTTACCTTTTCAAATCATCCCCCATTCAACAGCCACCGAACCATCCAAAAATAATGTCCATATTATTCCAAATATAAATAGTAGCTGCATCATCAATTTGACATATCTTCGTACATTGACATTATTCTAAATATAAACAGTAGCTACATCATCAATC
Organism: Quercus glauca; assembly: GCA_023736055.1. NCBI lineage: Eukaryota > Viridiplantae > Streptophyta > Magnoliopsida > Fagales > Fagaceae > Quercus > Quercus glauca. The sequence goes on along the minus strand of CM043316.1, from coordinate 75,995,598 downwards.
TGACATATTTGACAGAACAAATAATTGCAATCTGTGTTGCCAACAGTCAGATTCATAATATGAGATTTCTGAATAGGCCCTCAGCAGCTCCTATTGCAGTTAAGACAACCATGAGCCTATTGTACAAAACCAACAAAATAATACAGTGGACAACCAACAACAAGCTCATTTTTAGTTTGTTCCATGTTTAAAGTATGTATATCAGTGTCGTGGAGCTTATCTATGCACTTTTCAAGTAAACAGGTAAGCAGTGCATTCCTTTAGAAAGTATATAAATCAGACTATCAGAAGTACAAAACTTATAAATTTCTAACAAAGAAATTAAGAAATACCATTGTCTCAAATAGAAAGGGAATGCTATTCCAAACATAGACCAAAATCAAGGATAATCAAGGATAATAATACCTATCCATTAGTCTGAAAGCTCCATAGCATGACTTTCCTCCAGTTCATCTTCTTCATAATCATCAAGAACATTTTGAATGGTAGCATCTTTCAGTACACCTTTAAGTTCGCTCCATAACCAACTCTGCCCACACATCAATGCTTCTAAGGTATCATGATGAAGACGGCTACGGTGTGGACTCAACAATCTCCCGCTAGTGCTAAAAGCCGACTCTGAGGCAACAGTTGTCATAGGAATAGCCAAAATATCCCTTGCAATGCGTTGCAAGGTAGGATACTTACTAGCATTACGCTTCCACCAACCCAAAACATCAAATTGTTCAGTTCTAGTTGCCACCTTCTCACTAGTATAAAGTTCAAACTCCGATATAATATCCCTACTCCTTTGGCCTATGTTAGTAGTCGCATTACTAACAAACAAATCATAGTCCCTCATTGTATCATCATGTTCAGGTGCAGCACTTGATGTAGATGTAGAAGATGAAGCTTGAGAATAAATGACTCCTCTATCAATGTTCTCTAAGTCATACTCCGCAAACAACTCAAAAAGAAGGTTCTTAACCTTGTCAATTTCTTCGTTAGCATTACTACCGTACATTTTATTAAAATAAAATGTCAATAACATCAATTTATATCTTGGATCTAAAACAATAGCCAAACTCATGATATCATGAACGTCACTCCAATATTTATCAAACTTAGCTAACATCTTTGCTGCCATTTTCTTAACCAACTCATCTTCACTTGAAAGCCACTGATTTAATTCCAACTTCAACCGGAAGACTGAAGGAAAATAATGATTAGCCGTAGGGTAGGCAGTACCAGAAAGCAACTCAGTAACTTTATGAAAATAACCCAACTTCTCACAAACAATTTGTGCTACCTCCCAATCCCTATTAGTTGGAGCAGATTGATATTGAGGCTCACAACACAATAAACGGGGAAAAACATCTTTATAAATCAAGGCAGTTGAAAGCATCAAATATGTAGAGTTCCAACGAGTCCTACAATCAAGTACCAATTCCTTAGTACTTGCAATATGTGATTGGCGAGATATTTTTTCAAAAATTTCTGTTCTTTTTGGTGATTGTGTCCAAAAATATACACTACTTCGAACCTTCTCAATACCATCACCAATTACATTCAAACCCTCTTGAACAACCAAATTCAAAATATGTGCTGCACAACGCACATGCAACAATTTTCCACCTAAAATAAGTGAACTAGCTTGAAGCTTATCCGAAACAAGTTTCATCATGCCATCATTGTTGCTAGCATTATCTACAGTTATGGCAGATAACTTCAAATCAATGTTCCAATCAGAAAGACACTCCAAAAGGATTTTAGAAAGAGAATACTTATCATGTGGAGAAGGCATACGAATAAACCTAAAAAAAATAAACATAAATATGATTAACTAAAGAAAGTAGAAAGTTAATAAGCTTGCCTAAGAATCTGAAAACTAGTACAACAAAATGACTCAAAGAAAAATAATACCTTATAACTCGACTTTCCAAAGTCCAAGAGTCATTTATGTAATGCGCTGTGATTACCATGAATGACCTCTTACTATTGTTTGCAGTCCACAAGTCCGTTGTGATTGCAACTTTACTTGCATTCTTGTCAATTTCTACCATAGTCTTCTGCTTCTTTTCATTATAAATTTTTTTGATATCTCGCTTCAATGTGTTTCTTCCTACTATCTTAAAATTTGACTGAAGACCACCAACAAAATCCTGAAACCCAACATGATCAACAATTGCAAGAGGGTACTCATGCAAAATGACCATTCGGGCAAGGTCCCTCCTCGAAGCCTTCTGATCCTCTTCATTAAAAACACTAGGGCTTGAGATCCCTTTACTTCTTGCCCTATTGTGTTGTTTGACAAGAACTTGCTTCCTAATATCTGTTCCTTCTCCCGGAAGTGCTTCCTTCGGAGCACTTGGACAACTTTTTGCAATGTGCAGTTTTAAATGAGTCGTCCCTGATGTACTTGCTCCAGCCATAAGTCTTCCACAGTAGTTGCATTGAGCCTTAACTTTCCCATCAATATTCTTCTTCTTAAAATGATTCCATACGTCTGAAGTTTTTTTTCTTTTAGTGCCTTGTTGTTGTGGATTCTCAACCAGAATGGACTCAACTTCCTCTCCAAACAACGATTGTGATTCTGATGTTGTGCTAGTTGGGGGCCTTGGGGCTGGGGTTGAGGCAGAGGATGTGGTAGACATGTAGGCAACTGCAAAGAGAGAGAGAAAGATTAATTGTTCAGCCATTATAGTGGTCCAATTTGATTTCTTTTCAAATGTGTACAGAGTACAGACTAATTGTTCAGCCATTAAAAGAATACCTCAAAAAAAAAAAAATTCAATTTCAATTTTGAATGCTAGCCACAACAAGCCATACGATAATGCAGTCAAAAACCAAATCTAACACATACCCATTTGATAAAATTCAATCAAAAACCAAAATTGACACATACCCAGCTGAATTCAAACTCTAAAATCAAAATCTAACACACACCCATACGATAAATTCAACAAGACAACACAAGCAAACAACATGCAAATAACAAAAAACTCACCAGTTGACAAATTCAGTCTAGAAAAGGAAACAAAAGCTAATTATCAACAGAATCCTCCCAAAACGTCAAACCCAGATACCCACAGAAAAGAATTTTCTTTTGAAGCCAAACTAGCAAAAAGAGGGAAAAAGAATGAATCATTTACCTGAGGAAAGAGTGCGGTAGGAAGACCCAGTTGATTTGTAGAGAATGAGGAACGAGAATCAAGCAAAAAATCGATGCCAAAACCAATAACTGTGAGAGACAAAACCTTCCCAAAACGTCAAACCCAGAAACCAATAGTGCAGAAGCAGTGAGGAGGGACAGAGAGAGAGAGAGTGATGGTGAGGACTAGAGGCGGAAACTAAAGCTCTGAGAGAGAGAGAGTGACGGTGAGGAGAGGCGGAAACTGGAGCTCTGAGAGAGAGAGAGTGACAGTGTGAGTGACGGTGAGAGTCTGAGAGAGGTTTAGGGGTTTTTTTTTTTTTTTTTTTTTTTTTTTTTTTTTTTTTTTTTTTTTTTTTTTTTTTTTTTTTTTTCGGGTCGGGTATGGATATTATCCAAACCCTACCCGAAAAATTCGGGTAATATCCATACCCTACCCGATTAGGCTCTACCCATGAAGAACCGGGTATTACCCGAAATATTTGGATCGGGTAGGGTTGGATATCCATTACCCAATGGGTATGGCCATCCCTAATTGTAACCCAGCTTGTTCCCTTGGATGCAAGCTTAAAAACAAATAGGTGTCACAAAATCACTAGGCCACAACACCACAAATTACACAAACAAACTACAGAAATATTACCAAATTGTCCTTCTCCCAAAACACAATGGATTTCGTAGACATGGCAAAACGGGCAGGTCGGGTCGGGTCTGGTCAATCGGGTTGCGGGTCGGGTCGGGTTGACCCGTATTTTTCACATGAAATTTTTTATTTTTTATTTTTATAAAGAAAACAACATGTATCTATCATTTGGAAAGTTATGCAACAAATTACTTGATGTAAAATGCATTATTTTGAATTCACCACTTATATCAAGCATGAACTCAATTAAACTTATTAATACTTATTCAATAATTTTAAAATTATACAAATTATAACATTACTATTTAAAACAAAATAACACAAAGATAAGTAAAACAAATACACAAGTTTTATTTCTACACATTATCAACATTTCAAAATATAAAACAAAATTACAAATGACTTATTGGATAACTCATTTGATAAAAAATAAAAACATATAAGAAATTTACAATCTTAAAAATTAATTTTATAATCTATTATCAGTTGTAGTTGACACTTTATTTCAATTTGAGATATACTTTAAAATTTGATTGCTTACTTATTTATACATGGTCTCTTTTATGAATATCATATTATTGTTAAGTAACACACACTCTAGGAAATATCATAATTTATTTTGAAAAGCCGTTTATTTTGGACATAAATTATTAAAAAATAGGTCTAAGTATTCATAATTTATGCTAATTTGATACTTTAACTTCACTATTTTCACACTTGTGAATGTTTCTCACATATCTACAATTTTAAATCTATGTTTTTAACTCTACTGTAACTAGATTATCTTGACATGTACTTTGCTATTTGATATTTAAAAATATTTACTCATTACAGAATGTTCAACCATTTATCTTTCAATTAATTTGCATGTAGTTATGTAAATATATCAATTGTTTCCTTAAAGTTCACAATAAACAATTAAACCAATATTGTCTTAGTTTTACTATTTTTTTTTACCAAAAAAAAAAAAGTTTTAAAAAAATGGTTCGGGTTCAGGTCGGGTTGGGTTGACCCGCAAAAAACACGGGTCGGATCACGGGTCAACCCGTTTTTGCTTCGGGTAAAAAAAAATCGAGTTCGGGTCGGGTCGGGTCAAAAAATTCTGACCCGTTTTGCCATGTCTATGGATTTGTATCTTCAAGAAGAAAAACTTCACACATGTAAAACTGTGTATGAGAGACTGACCCACACGTGGGATAACGACAACTCCCAACCCTATAGCTATAGATTATGTTTTGGTTTGTGAAACTTGTCCCCCTTGAAAGAGCAAGTTAAACCCCTCCTCACCCCCTAATCTAATGCCTAAAATACATTTAAACATGTTTAACATCTCCAATATGGATATGGATCTTCTAAATTTCAAGTGAAATGGACAATAAGACCATGATTTAAAGTTGAATAAACTTAGGGTCTAGCTTTTAAGGATATATTTGTAATGGGATTCAGATAGGCTAAAGCTATTTTGAACTCAAATGTTACTCCAAATTGATTAATTGGGATTTTTTTTTCTTCTTGTCTATAGCCTATTTTACCTTGAATGAGAAATTTGCAGAAAAGTTGATAAAAACATTTCAAATATTAATTTCTTGGTTGCTTAATTTGGTCCCTCAATTATTAATTATGTTAATATAGTCCCTCGACTTTCAATATAAATTTGATCTTTAGTTCTTCTCTACCTTTTAAGTTTTTACAAAATTAGTTAATGTGGCAAATTGAGCACAAATTATTATAGAAAATGAAAAATTTTCAAAAATTAAGTCAATTTCAACTACTAATTCTGTTAAAAGATAAATAGTTGGGAGACTAATTGATGACATTATCCTAGATTTGAAGGTGGATGGACTAAGTTTTTTATTTTATTTATTTATTTTTGTTTTGTTGATAGATATGGTAGAGTTAGTTAAGGGACTAATTGACACAATTTATGGTTGGGAGATCTAATTGAACCTTGTCAAATAATTAACTTTTCTTTATCTTGTTAATGAGTGTCCTAAGGGCACAAGTTAAAGATTAATAAATGATCAATTATGAGCTGTAATGCACACTTTTCGAAAAATGAAATACACATGTTAATGATTCATTGGTTTACACGCACAAATTTAAGGTGGTTGTGTGTGTTTTTTCCATGTGTATAGTTTCACTTTATTTTTTGAAAAATGTATAAAAAATTTATTTAATAAAGCATAAAGTATGTATTAACCACATCTCTTAGGGGAATACGTTAGTTCCCATATATGGCATTTTATATGGTAGTATGGTACGGAAAATTCTTAGGTACTCCCGGAACATGGAGAAATGATGCTCCCTCCTCTCACATTCATAGCGGATCCCATCATGAATTTAATGAGCAAACTTCACCATAAATGTGAGAGGAGGAAGCACCATTTTCCGTGCTCTGGGAGTACTTAAGAATTACTCGTATCGTATGGTACAATGTTGACTGTCTTGTGAGCATTCATACAAGCATTAATACAAGGTATGAATGCTCTTAAGATAGTCAACATTGTATATAAGTCCGTGGAAAGGTCCCATAATCCACTATTGTTGAAGGCTTAATATAGATTAATAAAATTTTGGTTAGGAATTCCAATTTTCTTTCAGTGCTTGATACTGCTAATTCCAAGCAACTCTACATGGTGAAGCCTAGGGATTAGAATACTGTGGGTGGTGAAGCATAGGGTTAATATATTTTTCTTGTTTATTTCATAAAAGTGTTCCCTTTGAAACTTTGTCCTGCATCAATTCTGATCCGGCTAAATGTGATAAATGACAGCAACCCAGCAATTCTGCAAACTCTTCCCCTTCAATTTCCTCACAACCGAAGCAAGCTTATCATCTAAAGAACCAACTGCCTATTAAATAAACACCACCTCAAAGCTTCCATCCTTATTCCATAACCTGTTAGAGAAAGTACTTAAAAATATATAGTCAGGAGTTTCAAGCTACTTCTACAGAAACACACAACATATTCCCTTTATAAACTCCAACCAGCCAGCATATCTCTGGTAGTCTAGCTATTTAATGTGTTATCCCTATAAATAAAAGACACATGTTGAACCTTAATTTATACTTTATCTTGACTTTGAAGAAATGCCTTATTCAGCATTGTGTTTTAAGCTTCTGTCATATTTTTCTGATAATAATCTTTGACTTGGATTGGGATGAATCACAGGGACTAGGCTTGTTGACTCTGTCGGCTATGCTTCCTTCTCTACGCAGCACTTATGATTACATAGACACCGACAATATCATGTTACATTCTACTCGTCAGCTCCAAGTAATCTTATTCTTCTTTTCTCTATATCTAGTCGCAGTTGGTCAAGGTGGACACAAGCCTTGTGTTCAGGCTTTTGGAGCTGATCAGTTTGATGGACTGGATCCTGAGGAGTGCAAAGCCAAAAGCTCATTCTTCAACTGGTGGTATTTTGGTGTATGTGGGGGTGGTGCTGTAACAATTTTGGTCTTGTGCTATATACAAGAAAACCTTAGTTGGGGTCTGGGATTTGGAATCCCTTGTATTCTGATGGTTGTTGCATTGGGTGTTTTCCTGCTTGGTACCAGGACTTATCGATATAGTGTTAAAGGGGATGAGAAAAACCCATTTCTGAGGATTGGTCAAGTGTTTGTTGCTGCAGTTAAAAATTGGTGGACTGCCCCTTTGGCAATAACTATTGAAGAGAAAGCTCATGCAACCCTGCCACACCATAGCTCTGAACAATTCAAGTAAGATTTGCATTTTATCATATGCTGATAAATTAAGAGGAAAAGAGAAAAGCAGCAATATAGGCCCAGTAACAAATTATGGTACATTTGAAGTCTTAGATAAGCTTTTATTTTAGTATTCTCAGAATGTCCTTAACAATTTCAAAACTTGGAAAGAGTAAAACTAATTTTTTCTAGTTTTCATGAGGCTTCTAAAAAGGACTCTTTCGTGGATTTCATTGAGAGTCAGTCATTGTCCTTGACATTCCTTCATAATAATAGACCAAAAAAAAAAGAAGAAGAAAAAGAAAAAATTGGGGGGGGGGGGGGGGGGGGGAGTACAAGCCCCGCAAAAGTGAGAGTTTTGTGCATTGGTACGAAGTTTTTTAGTTTATATTATCATATATATCCAATTATTTGAATTTATCATTTGGGAGGTGGACAACACACTGTACCTGTAGCTTACATATAATGCATATTGACTTGATGCTCTAGATGCATTACCATGGGACTTCAGATAATTCCTTATAAAATAGTTACTCTGGAAGTTTACAACTATGCATTGATGTTATGTGGCTACTCACTAACCTAAAATTTCATGTACCACCTGACATTGGTTCCATATTAGAGAGTTCTTACATCTTTAAAGGATACAACTTTTTAGCATGACACAAGGAACTTCTATTATATTAAATATGAACAATAAGATTGCCATACTGTGATTTGCTGCTACTGGACAAGTCTTCCTATTCTTTTCGATGAGTTAATGGAAGTTGACTTACTAAAAATACTTTTAATTGGTTATTTAGATCAGATAACAAGTCCACTTATAGAGCCATTTGGATCCTCCAATTTGGCAGGTTTCTCGACAAAGCCTTGCTGTCCCCAGATGGTTTGAACGAAGAAGGCAAGGTCTGTGCTGTCAGTGAGGTTGAAGAAGCAAAGGCTGTGCTTAGGCTTGTTCCAATATGGGTTACAAGCTTGGGATATGCTGTTGTGTATGCTCAGATCTCAACTTTTTTTACCAAGCAAGGCGCTACCATGGACAGAACAATTTTTTCAGGCTTTGAGATACCAGCTGCTTCACTACAGTCCTTTGTCGGCCTGTCCATTATTCTCGTCATTCCCATATATGATCGCATCTTTGTTCCTATAGCAAGAGCTTTTACTAGAAAGCCCTCAGGCATCACGATGTTGCAGAGAATTGGAACTGGGATGCTTTTCTCTGCCTTGTGCATGATAGTTGCAGCTCTAGTTGAAATGAAAAGGCTGAAAACTGCTGAAGAGTATAAGCTGGTTGATATGCCAGGCGTGACTATTCCAATGAGTGTGTGGTGGCTGCTTCCTCAATATATCCTGTCAGGAATTGCTGATGTTTTCACCATGGTTGGTCTACAAGAATTCTTCTATGATCAGGTCCCAATTGAATTAAGGAGTGTAGGTCTTGCCCTCTACCTTAGTATTTTTGGCGTGGGGAGCTTTATAAGCAGCTTTCTTGTCTCTGTCATTGAGGAAGTAACTGGCAGGGATGGCAAAGATAGTTGGTTTGCTGATAATCTTAACCGTGCACATCTTGATTACTTTTATTGGCTACTTGCAGGACTCAGTGCTGTAATATTGGCTACATATGTATATTTTGCAAAATCTTACATTTATAATAGGCAAAGCACAACATAGCCGTACAGTCATCTTACGTTAACTTCTTTTTTTTTTGATAGTGAAACCACGACTTAACTTTCATTACTTAGGACAAATTGTCCACTGCGTTTACATCCAACTGAATTTGTTTTGCAATTACATTGGGGGTATCCTTTACCCAAACTACAGTGGTTACATTAAAAGCTTCCCTGGCCATGAGATGTGCTACCATGTTACTTTGTCGACGAACGTGCGTGCAACTCCAAGATCTAAAAGCTTTCAGCCAAAGCTTTGCACCTTCTACCACTTTTTGAATTGAACAAGGGCCCGGATCATAACTAACAACTGCACCCACCACAACCAACGCATCACTTTCCAAATCTATGTCCCTGAAACCCAGGTCCCATGCCAGCTGAATTCCCTCCTCCAATGCCTTCGCTTCCACCTCTGTGGCCCTTAGCGGGATGGGTAGTTTTTTCCTCATCGCCCCCATGATCTGACCATCCTCATTTCTAATAACTACCCCCACACTGCACCACCCCCAACTCGCAAAAACTGCCCATCAACATTTACTTTGTACCTCCCCTGCCTCGGTGGTTTCCATTGATTGTTGACCCTTACAATACTGCGTGGACAGGGCTATTGAGTTCCCTAGATTTCTAACCCAAACTCCCGCACCTCCCTAGCTATTCTTCTCGGCTCCTTATATCTTCACTCGTGCTTGAATTTATTCATATTGTTCCTAATATGCTACGCCGTAATGGCAAACAAAACCCAGTCCGTGTCTTCCTTCCTCTCCATCATTGCCCAAAACACATCCACAAAGTCCCTCGTGGGTTGGTTCAGCCTTGGAAGACCAAGATCCACCTCCCTCCAAACCTCAACAGCAACTTTACAATCCCAAAGGATGTGACCCGAAGACTCACTCACCACAAAAACCACACCGGTCATTGTTACTCAACCTTCTCGCAACCAGGCGATAATTTGTTGGCAACATTTCTTTACAAGTCCTTAACAGAAAATATTTTATTTTATTTGGACAGTTGAGCTTCCACACTACCTTCCAAACCTGAGATACTTTTGTTTTGTCAGAGCAATCACCAATTGTTCTTGTTGAGCTAGTCTTCCTTAACAATTTGAGCGACAACCCATACGCACTTCTCACCATGAATAAGCCATTCTTTGACCAAGCCCATACATTTGAGTCCTCTGGCATTTGTGGGCTTAATGGCATGCTAAGGATGATTTATGCCTCATGGGGAAGAAAGACCTCCCTTATAAACTTAGCCTTCCACATACCAGCCACACTGTCAATAAGCTGTGCAACCTTCTCCACATCCGTATTATGTCTCTGGGGGCTGACGACCTTGAACAAATCAGGCGATGGTAGCCATCTATCACGCCAAATATTCACTTTCCTCCCATTTCCTACTAACCACCGTGATCCCACCTCAATAGTTTTCTTGGCTGCCATTAAACTTCTCCACACATAGGATGGCTTCTTTCCTACTTGTGCTTCCATAAACGTGCACTCCGTGAAGTATTTAGCTTTAAACACTTTGTGAGTGAGAGAGTTCGGATGTTGGCTAAGTTGCCACGCTTGTTTTGCTAAAAGCGCTAAGTTAAAAGCTTTCAAGTCTTTAAAGCCCATGCCACCCTCTGATTTGGGTGTGCACATATTTTCCCACAATATCCACGCCATCTTCCTTTCCTTATCCTTTTGACCCCACCAAAATTGGCTCACCAAGAAATTTAACTCTCTACACAGGGAATCCGGGAGTTTGAAGTAGCTTATCATGTATGTTGGAGTTGCTTGGGCAATTGCTTTAATGAGAATTTCTCTCCCTGCGTTAAACAGTAATTTACCCTTCCACCCCACTATTTTCCTTCCAACTTGGTCCTTTTTCCCATTAAAAGCCTTTCTCTTTCCTCTCCCCACTAAGGTAGGCAGCCCTAAATATTTTTCATGCTTATGTATGATCTGAGCCCCGAAGCTAGTTTTAATTTCCTCTTGGATCTCCCTTCTTGTATTCTTGCTGAAAAAGAGTGACGTCTTCTCTCTATTCAACTTTTTTCCTGACTCCCTTTCATAATCATCAAGAACCTTTAGGACCTTATTTCCTTCTCTAACATTTGCCTCCCCGAAGATAATACAATCATCGGCGAACAAGAGATGTGAAATCCTTAGTGCCCCCCCTGCACATCGATATCCCACTTATCAACCCCTCCCTCTCATCCCTTCGAAGCATAGCCGTTAACCCCTCTACACACAAAAGAAAAAGGTAGGGAGAGATAGGATCTCCTTGGCATAAACCCCACGTCGGAGTAATCTTTCCTTTTGGTTCCTCATTGATTAGGACTAAGTAGGAGACTGTTGTTACACACATAATAATCAACCTGATCCATTTCTCTTGGAAGCCCAATTTTCTCATCATCGCCTCCAACAAAGCCCACTCCACCCTGTCATAGGCCTTGCTCATATCGAGCTTAATAGCCATCAAACCCTTTTTTCCTTTTCTTTTCTGGTTTATGCAGTGCAATGTCTCAATGCCACTCGCACAATATCCATGATCTGCCTTCCTGGGACAAAAGTGCTCTATGACTCATTTATCACTTCTGACAAAATCTTCTTCATCCTGTTAGCAAAGACTTTGAACATAATTTTATATACAACATTGCACAAACTGATTGGGCGAAATTCAGTAATTTTTTGTGGGCAACTAACTTTTGGAATCAAGCATATATAAGTTTCATTCAAGCCCGAAGGCATCACACCAGTATTGAGAATTTGAGAAACATAGCTTACCACAGACTACCCCACCACATCCCAATATTGCTGAAAGAAAATGGGTGACATACCGTCGGGGCTTAGGGCTTTGGTCGAATGCATTTAGTTCAACGCTGCTCTGATCTCCTCCTCTCTGAACGTTTTCAGCAACTCGCCATTCATTTCCTGATGACCCACTGGCCCACTGCGTTCAAGCTTGCCTTAAAGGAGGTGGGGTGGTCAGTATTTTATATGCATGAGAAGTAGTTAAGGATCACTCTTTCTATATCTTTAGAACTATCGCACTATACTCCCTCCCCCAGTAGCCCTTCAATCCTATTCCTTCTTTGCCTTTGGGACGCTGTCGCATGAAAAAACTTGGTATTCCTATCCCCGCATTTTAGCCAAAGTGCCCTCGACCTTTGATTCCATATCACCTCCTCCCTTATAAGTGTCTCATTGATTTCCTTCTTCACTTCTTGAATTTCACTTGCTGTCTCATGGAGGCGATTTTGCCCCTCAAGAAATTGGAGACGCTCCTTCAACCATTTTAGCCTTGTGTTTACATTTCTAAATATCTTCTGATTCCACTGTTTGAGCTAGGATTGACACTTTTTAATTTTGTTTGCAATGCACCCATCTGTATTTGCTTGAGAAGGAGCCCAAGCCTTTTCTATTACCTATCTACATCTCTCGTCCCTAACCCACATTGCTTCAAACACAAACCTCCTCTTTGTCGGCTTAATGGGTCTTTTCTTTCTTAGAAACAATGCAAGCATGCAATGATCTGAAGTAGACATCAAGATGTGCTAAACTTGTGCCTGGGGGAATTGCGCAACCCATCTCTCATTTGCCATTACTCTGTCTAGCCTAATCATCGTTCTTTGCTCCCCAAATTTGCCATTACATTAGGTGAACCTTTGCCCCATAAAACCCAGATCAATCAAACCACACAAATTCAAACATTCCCTAAAAATTCTCATCTGATCCGCATCCCGTTCCAACCATCCTAGCTTTTCCTCTTGATGAATGATTTCATTAAAATCGCCGCACACCACCCATGGCAACAAGCTTTGATTTTTCAGTGTCCTTAGCAACTCCCATGAGATATGCCTTTTCCTAGCATGCGGTTGGCCATAAAACCCCGTCGCCCTCCATGAACTTTCCCCATCCTCACCGTTCACAACAACGTCAATATGTGAGTTGGAGCAACTTCAAAGACTCACCGCTACTCGCTCACGCCATAGCATCGCCAAACCCTCGCTTTAGCCATCACTCAGCACCGATATTCCTTGAGTAAGTTCCAATTTTCTTTGAAGCCCCTTCATCCAACTCACACTAGCCTTGGTCTTTAAAAGAAAAACCAAAATTGGGTTTTTTGACTTCACCTCATCGGTAAGAGTCCGGACTGTCAAGGGTGACCCTAAACCCTGAATGTTCCATGCCAAGACACTCATTGGGCTCGGCGGTGCTACTTCGCAGCCACCTCCTTATCGCCAACCATTTCAGAGTTTTTCTGTTGTGGTTTGTTCTGTTCCGATGTTTTCCTTCTTTTCTTATTAGGTATATATGGTTCTAGTTCTTCAAGTGGGGTAGGGCTAACTCTCTTCTTTAACTCAGGGGCTTTTTCGTCCATCAGGTTCTCATTGCGGGCCTCACGTGCATGCCTCTTCCAATGGCCACTCGTTGGGCCCAAATGTTTCGCAATCTACTCGTATTTTCCTTATAGCATAGCGCCATTGGGCCGAGCCCATGCTCCATATTCTATTGGGCTTTAATCCCGTTACTTCCCTCATTAGTTGGTGCCACCCTAAATTCAAACAAGTTGTCTTCCCCATGTAAAGTCCCTGTCTCCCACTGCATCACGTCTATTGGTGCTTTTCGCGCCCCGCTTCCTTCGCAGTCTTCCTTGCATGAAATAGGAAGGATTCCATCTGTCTTCTCTCCTAGGCACTCACCCTTTCCCTTCTCATGATCACTCACTGGCTCCTGACAGCCTTGGGCAATGTTGTTTGTCTCATTCTCAGTGATACCAGTCCCCAAGGGTGGGAGCGTTGACTCCGGTGTCTTTCCCGCCCCACTCCTTTCTTCCGTCGGGTGCTTCGCTCTCGCCTGACTTCCTTCTGTTTTCTTCTTCGACCACTCCCTATCGGGCCTTCCATCCTCCTGTCTAGCCTTCAAAAACTCACCCTTACTTCTCCTCGGTGCTTCACCTTGCAGCCATGTCCCGTATTAAAGCTTGCTTATCTCCAAATGGTCCACATCACTATTCCCTCCCTTACATTCCTTTAACCCATAGCTGAGCAGCCTATACCTATAGCAAAAAATTAGGAGCCTCTCATATTTGAATGCTATCCACCTCTGCTTACCCCCTCTATAACAATCTTTTTCCCCTTCACAAGTTTCTTGCGAACTTCAATCTTCACCCTAACTTTCAAGGATTTTCCCCAGTGAACTCCAGATTCCGCAATGTCGACATCCATAACCTCCCCCAACTTTGCCCCTATAGCTCTACCAGTTTCTCTGGTTCGACTCTTAAAAGGGAGGTTGTGTATTTGCACCCAGAACGGGGATTGCCATAGTAAGATCTCCTTTAGGACCTGTTCGCCCTCAAACTCTCTCAACAGGATCAGATATTTCTCATATGTCCACAGGCACATCTCCATAACTCTCTTCTTATCCTGCCCATCCCTAAATTCTACTAGGTAGATTTCATCCTCAATTTTATTTATTTGGATGCCCTTATTTGGTTTCCACATCATTCTAAGGTTCTTCCTAAGTGCATCAATGTTTATGCTCTTATGTGAGAGCACCTTTATCACGAGGCAGTTTTTTCCTATTGCTCTAGCAGCCTCTGTAGTACTACTCCCCAATGCAATACTCTCATCCTTCTCCTCTGTAAAAGACAACTTTTTCCAAAGTTCTTCTAACTCCTCTACCATGCTTCCACCATCACCTAGTCTTACGAAGACGAGGGCCACGTCACTCTTGCAAGGGACAACCTGCAAGACTCCCTACTGCATCAACATGCCTAAGCATGAAAGAACTCTCAAATTGTTACTGCAAATTGTTGACACTCCATTTTGTAACCCGCATTTAACCTCACATGGAGGGTAAAATGGTACTTTCACCATGAAAATATGCATCTTGATTCTGGCCATTAGATCCTTAATCTCATTTCACCGAAATGATCTTGATGTTGTAACGATCAAATTGACTGGTCAAAAGTCCTAATCGGACAACCAGATTGAAAGTTATCATCAAATCAATTTTTAATGGCTGAGATATACTATCACAAATTGAGTCAAACTATACGTGATTATGAACAATTGATTCCAATCAGTTATAATTATAATCAATTTGAGATTAATGATGTGTCATAATTTGATTGGTTAGGACTACATTTTATGGTGAGGTTGCATACACTTAATTAATTAGATAATTAAACATTAATTATTCAATGAGTAATTTGTGTAATTATCTTTTAATTAGAGTAAATTTGGAACCAATTAAGTCTGAAATAGGAGTGATTGGAGCCATTTAATGTTAATTGAGAGCTAATTTGGGACCTATTAATATTAATTGTGCTCAAACCATTTTCTAACAAATGACCTCTGCTCACCATTTCATCAATATCTCTTAGAATATTTTGAATCAGTGAATGAGGTTAATTTTTCCAAAAACTAGACATCCGGGGCTTCAATTTGAGCATAAGAACGAGGCAATTCCGATCAAAATTGAGTCAGATATGATTTTTTGAAATTGGCTCTACAAGCTGTTACAGCAACTACGGGAAAACCGAATTTTGGCTTACTCCTCACTCCCACCAATCTTCCCATTTAATGCACCAGATTTTTCCCAAGGCTAAAATGAGGTCTAGGTTCATGATTCTTTGTCAACCTTCATTAAATGTCCTTCTATTCATATTTCCTCCACCACTACTATATAAATCCCCCCTCTCCTTCATTCCAAGACACCAAAACCCCATCTCTCTTCTCTTCTCTTGAGTTCTAGTGAAGTAGAGTAGTCTTATCATATCTTGGTCTTCCTGAGACTCAAGGTATTGAATGAGACTCACTCTTCCTCTCTTAGTTCTTCTTTTTTTTTCCTCCTCCCTTAGGACTTCCACCAAGAGTCACTTCCTCCACCATATGGATCTTGCATGAAGGTATAATCTCGTTCCTTAACAGTTTTTTATGTTGTCATGATGAGAATTTAAGATTAAAGCATGATAGTAATCATTTAAATTCCCTTGAATATGTTTGAATGTTCTTAATTGTTCTTATATGTTCTTGGTTGTTCATCACATGTTCATGCATAATACTAGTTTCGATCTTAAATCCACATCAAAAAATATGAAAAACATGTTTGTTTCATAATTCTTTCAAATTCTTGAATCTAGGATATCACCATACACACACATTCACTAGAATTTATTTTCAATCCAAATGCAATGCTTAATAAATTGAATTAGGGTTCATCACATACACACACATTAAATTCAACATGTAAATTGACTGATAACATATTGGATGATGTGATATGAATGTTGACCACCATAGTTTAGAAAACCGGTTTCACCGGGTAAGGTGGGTGCCCAACATCTTTCCACTTTGTAACATAGCCTCCGAGTTTAGATCAAGGGTTAGTAGATCAAATACTTATCCATGTAATTTTCGATTTTTAGATTGTAACTAGGAAACAAAGCCATGTACTTTATCTTAGATTGTATCTAGGACCAAAGTCATGTAATTTCCTATGATCAATGTAAATTCAATTTCAAATAAATAAATGAGGAATTTTTCAATTATGGTTTTCTTATTTTTCCAATAATTAAATAAGTGGCGACTCCATTGTAAAACCCTTAATCTAAGGGGGAAAATATAACTAGTCGAATCTCTATTTTGAGAAGCAATAACACGACTCCACCCATTCACGTGGGTTTGGCCCAACATTCCTATAAAAAAGGGTCGGGGGCGCAGTCTCTCACAGTGGCGACTCCACTGGGGATATTGAGGGCTAAGCTTCAATTAGATTATGGTGGCCAACCATGCCATTGTTTGTTTATTGTTTTTTTTGTATATAATATGTCTAATATGTCATTATTTTGCATGTCATGCATCATTTGCTTGAATGAAATTCATTTTATTTGTGTGCTAGCCCGAAAGCCCGGTAATATTAGCCATGGATTGTGGTTTTCCTGAGACTCACATACCCAGCGGTGAACGTACCACCCACCGCGACAAGGATCATCATGGTTATACCATGGTGGTTCATAAGGACAAACTGTACCGTTCGGACCATCGCGGTGCTCCTGGCTTCACAAGTTGGGAGGTACGACGTTCTAGCTTGTGGAGACTTTTAACCTACCTTCTACCCATGTTGTAATGACCTATAGAACCTACCTCTAGGTTGGTCCATGTAAATTGCATTTCATTATGCATGTGTTTTTCCGTTGTTTGAACCATGATGACTCTAGTCCAACGCTTGAGTCCATCATAATTGTTTGAACCTTGTATGTTATGAATGAACTCAAGCTCAAAAGCCTATGATTGAACCCTACTTGGCATGGAAGCCCAAAATTGTTTCTTGAATGAGTCTAAGCCCAACACTTGAGCCCATTGAAGGTGTATAGACATGGTCAACATCAAAGGCCAAAAGCTCACAAGATGCATGCCTTCCAAGTGTAAGCCCAATCCATTTCAAGCAAATACTAAAAGATCATAATCAAGGTTCAAACCTTCCAAGTGCAAGCCCAAGCTATTTTATCATAATCAAGGTTCAAGCATACCAAGTCTCAAGCATCCTAAATGGACCAAGAAGAAGCAAGTGGCCCAACTTTGCCTCACTCCACATTTGGTTTGCAACATCATGGCTAAGCTTAAAGTTTGTTTGTTTATTCCATGTTTCTATGTTTCTTTGAAGTCTAAAAATCCATATAGAATTTGATGTACTTTGTTCATGTATATATTTCAAAAAAAAATTCGAAAAAAATTTCAAAAAAAAAATCAAGATTCCCAAATCTTTCCAAAACAAAAAAAAAAAAAAAAAAAAAAAAAAAAAGAAGAAGAAGAAGAAGAAAAAGAAAAAAATTTCAAATGAGAAAGTGTTTGGACTAGGGGCATTGGGCCTTCGAGTCATTTAAAAAAAAAAATCTAGGGCCATTGAACTTCCTAGTGACTTTTTCAAAAAGACCCAATTTTTTTTTCTCTTTCAAGATTTAAAAAAAAAAAAAAAAAAAAAAAAAAAAAAAAAGAAAGAAGAAGAAGAAGAAGAGGAAGTCTCCTTTTCAAAATGGTACATGAGGATCCCTTGGACAAAACTTTTTCTAAATTGTGATGTTTAAAGGCTTGAACAATCAACTTGTACTGAGAAATGATTAATTTCATTTGATCCGTGTAAACACTTTTGCTAAATTACTTTGAATAAAAGAAGAAATGGTCTTACAAGGCAATCAAAAAAAATTTATCCATCAGAAAATTCAAAAAGCTCATGCATTCATTTCAAATTTCTGAAAACTTTTGTGTCTCCAATAGAGCATTCATACTTTTTCTTTTAAGATGAATTTATTAAAAGAACTTAAGTCACTGTGCTTACAAGCAAGCATTACTAGGGATAGAAGGCCATCTTTGGTTAAACAAGATTTTTCCCTAATACCTAGAACGATCATTATCCATTGCTAGCCCATTTGAGCCGTTAAACACTTAGCCTCTTTTTTTGCATGAACCCACTAAAATCTAAACCTAGGGTGGGAAAAACCAAAGTATGCGTGCTTTAATCTCATGTTGAGGAGGAGTCAACCTTGTAGCTTTGAAGCTAATTGGTAAAGCTCTCCTAGAAGACATGAAAGACAAGTAGAAAATTCATTAAGCTAAAAGATCATCAAAGTAAAAAGAGTTTTCACTCAATCAAGGAAAGAGAAATGAAATTCCATCAATGTGAGAGAAAACAAAACGTGCATCAAGTTTGAAGAGCCTAAAATTCATCATGCCAAGAGGAATACAAGATTTATCTAAAAGAGAGTTCATCAAAAAAGGAAAATATTCATCAAGCATAGAGTGCAAGCACATTGAAGCAAGAAAGAAGTCTAGAGAGCACATCAAAATGACTTAAGTTGAGAAAAACAAGGAAGGCGCAAGGTCCCCAAAAAATTTTATTCAATCAATTGATGAAAGACAAACAAACAAACAAACAAAAAAAAAAAAACCCACTAGGCTGAAAACCCAAAAGGGAAGTCTAGGCAAAAGCTAGGGCCAAAAAAAAAAAAAAAAAAAAAAAGGCAGGCCCGCTAAGTTGAAAACCTAAAAGGGAGGTCTAGCCAAAAGTTAGGGCCAAAGAAATGAAGAAGAAGAAGAAGAAAAAAAAAATTGGAAGATCCTACCAAGTTGCAAACTTGAGGATGCAACCTAAAAAGAGAAGAATTTTACAAGATGAAAGTCTAGTGGTATGATTCAAGATGAATGAGCATAAAAACAAATGTTGATACAAGTGACCAATGAAAACTAGTGAGAAGATGACAATAAAGAAATGAGAAAACTCCTCCAATACTTGATTTTTGAGTAATGCATACTTGGGGGAACATCATAGGGAATTTTGAGCATTTTTATATAATTCATTTCATAACCTAAACCCGGCCTATATTACAACCCATGAATAAGACCTCCTTGAAGTCTTGCTAAATGTAGACACATCTTAAACTCTAATAATATTTTTCTCTTGAATTAAAAAGGGAAAATGATTAAAATTGTCAAACCCCACAGGATGATATGTCCGAGGACAAAATTTCTCAAATTCTCAAATCCTCAAAATGGCTCAAAAGAACTTTCAAACTTGGCGCACTCTCCTTGTTTGCATCCAATAATGTGATTCCTAAATATGTCACATTTTGTTTCTTGATTGCCTTTGAAGACATAATCTGACAATGTTCAAAAGAAAGAAGCAAATTTTGATTACATGAGTTTAATGATCTTGATCCTTCATAATCAAAGAGATTTGTTTGGTTCTTAAACACTATGATTTTCTAAAATGGTTGTTCAAAGGATCGCATCTTGTTCCCAAAAAAAAAAAAAAAAAAGGAAATTTGTTTTTTTCAAAAAATAAAAATTAAAATAAAATCTCATTTAAAATTTTTTTTTTTTCCAAAATCCAGTTCTCTTGAACTACGTCTTGACCTGATCCTCTATGAGAGAGGTACGTAGGCAGCCTTGCAGAGGCCCGGTCCCATTCACCCAAACAACCTTGGAGAACAAAGTCAAAACAATGTGATAAAATTGTTTGGGTGCATGTTAGGATAAGCCCATTTGTTTGCATTAAACATGTTTAAACTTGGAGCATTGGCCTATTTATATTGTGTGCAAGTTTTCACGATAATTGGTTTCTAACAAGTTAGAGAAAGAAAGCCTTTTTGCAGGAACCAAGGATGGCAGACCATGATCTTCTTTCATATTCCCCAATGGTCACAACATCAAATGAATTCAGCTTCGATCTAAGCATGGAATATGCCCCAAACTAGGGGCATTGGGTAAGTACTTCCAATTCATTTCAATGAATAAATCCATTGCTAATTGAAATTATCTTTTTGCAGGAATTAAGCAAGGACTTATCCAACAATCCACATCAACTTCCAGCCAAAGTTGTTCTCATTCAAAGGATAAGTTTTTCAAAAAAAAAAAAAAATCATCATGAATAAATCTTCATCATTTCTAGTCCATCTTCATCTTCTTCACTTTTTGATCATAAACAAATCTCCATTTTCAAAGGAAAAATCTCCATGAACAAATCTTCAAAAGGAAAAATCTCCATTTTTCAAAGGAAAAATCTCCAAAACCATATTCCAAAGGAAAAATCTCCATGAACAAATCTTCTTAAAAATTTTCAAAAATTCAATGGAAAAATCTCCAGAACAAATCTTCAAGGAAAAATCCTCCATGAACAAATCTTCAAAAGGAAAAATCTCCATTTTTCAAAGGAAAAATCTCCATGAACAAATCTTCTTAAAAAATTTTCAAAAATCCAATGGAAAAATCTTCAGAATAAATCTTCAAGGAAAAATATCCATGAACAAATCTTCAAAAGGAAAAATCTCCATTTCTCAAATGAAAAATCTCCAAAACCATATTCCAAAGGAAAAATCTCCATGAACAAATCTTCAAAATGAAAAATCTCGAGGAAAAATCTTCAATGAATAAATCTTCATTAAAAATTTTCAAATCATCAAAGGAAAAATCTCCAAAATTATTTTTCAAGGAAAAATCTCCTATGAACAAATCTTCATTAAAGTTTTTCAAAATTGCAATGGAAAAATCTCCAGAATGAATCTTCAAGGAAAAATCTCCATATTTCAAAGGAAAAATCTCCATGAATAAATCTTTTTAAAATTTTTTTTTTCAAATGTTTAAAGGATAAATCTTCAAGATAACTCTTCCAAAAAAAAAAAAAAATCTCAATTTTTCAAGGAAAAATCTCCAATGAACAAATCTTCATTAAATTCTTCTTCAGGAACAGAAAGCTATGATCCTCTTCCATATTTTCTAGTGGTGCAACATCAAATCAACTGTTCACCCTCAACATTCATCAAAGCATGGAATATGTCCCAAACTAGGGGCATTCGCCAGGTATGCCGAATTCTTTTTAACGAATAGCTCTGTTACTAATTGTAAATATTTATTTTGCAGGTACTAGGGTAAAAGACCCACACACATCGGCATGAGCCAAAGATCCAAAAATCCTAGGTCTCTGAAAACATGAACCAGGATCCAGAACCTTTGGTCCTCTGAAAACATGAGCCAAAAACCCTTGGTCCTCTGAAAACATGAGCCAAGATCCAAAAATCCTAGGTCTTTAAAAACATGAGCTAGGATCCAGAACCTTTGGTCCTCTAAAAACATGAGCTAAAGCCCAAAAAATCCTTGCTCCTCAGAAAACATGAGCCAAGATCTAAAAATCCTAGATCTCTGAAAACATGAACCAGGATCCAGAACCTTTGGTCCTCTGAAAACATAAGCCAAAGCCCAAAAAAAAAAAAAAAAAAAAAAGCCTTGGTTCTCTGAAAACACGAGCCAAGATCCAAAAATCCTAGGTCCTCTGAAAACATGAGCCAGGATCCTTGGTCCTCCATTTTTTTTTCTTGACCTCAAGTAAGCATGTCTTGTACTTATTCCAAAAAAAAAAAAAATTTGCATGCATGAACAACGTTTAGACCTGATCCTCCCACCAAGAGGTACGTAGGCAATCTCTTTTGAGATTCAGTCCACATTTTGATCCATAACATGACCATCTACATTTTTATCTATATGCATCATACATTCACCACGGTTAAATACTGATTGCAAAGTTAGGTGTCTCTTTCATACATTGACATTCACTTTTCAAGCTCTGCCAATGAGGGGAATTCTGTTGACACCCCATTTTGCAACCCGTATTTAACCTCACATGGAGGGTAAAATTGTACTTTCACCATGGAAATATGCATCTTGATTCTGGCCATTAGATCCTTAATCTCATTTCACCAAAATGATCTTGATATTGTAACGATCAAATTGACTGGTCATAAGTCCTAATCGGACTACCAGATTGAAAGTTATCATCAAATCAATTTTTAATGGCTGAGATACACTATCACAAATTGAGTCCAACTATATGTGATTATGAATAATTGATTCCAATTGGTTATAATTATAATCAATTTGAGATTAATGATGTGTCATAATTTGATTGGTTAGGACTACATTTTATGGTGAGGTTGCATACACCTAATTAATTAGATAATTAAACATTAATTATTCAATGAGTAATTTGTGTAATTATCTTTTAATTAGAGTAAATTTGGAACCAATTAAATCTGAAATGAGAGTGATTGGAGCCATTTAATGTTAATTAAGAGCTAATTTGGGATCTATTAATATTAATTGTGCTGAAACCATTTTCTAACAAATGACCTCTGCTCACCATTTCATCAATATCTCTTAGAATATTTTGAATCGGTGAATGAGGTTAATTTTCCCATAAACCAGATATCCGGGGCTTCAATTTGAGCACAAGAACGAGGCAATTCCGATCAAAATTGAGTCAGATGTGATTTTTCTAAATTGGCTCTATAAGCTGTTGCAGCAACTACTGGAAAACCGAATTTTGACTTACTCCTCACTCACATCAATCTTTCCATTTAATGCACCAGATTTTCCCCAAGGCTAAAATAAGGTCTAGGTTCATGATTCTTTGTCAACCTTCATTAAATGGCCTTCTATTCATATTTCCTCCACTACTACTATATAAATCTCTCCACTCCTTCATTCCAAGACACCAAAACCCCCATCTTTTCTCCTCTCTTGAGTTCTAGTGAAATAGAGTAGTCTTGTCATATCTTGGTCTTTCTAAGACTCAAGGTATTGAGTGAGACTCACTCTTCCTCTCTTAGTTCTTCTTTTTTTTTTCCTCATCCCTTAGGATCTCCACCAAGAGTCCCCTCCTCCACCATATGGATCTTGCATGAAGGTATAATCTCTTTCCCTAACAATTTTTTATGTTGCCATGATGAGAATTTAAGATTAAAGCATGATAGTAATCATTTAAATTCCCTTGAATATGTTTTAATGTTCTTAATTGTTCTTATATGTTCTTCACATGTTCTTGGTTGTTCATCACATGTCCATGCATAACACTAGTTTCGATCTTAAATCCACATCAAAAAATATGAAAAACATGTTTGTTTCATAATTTTTTCAAATTCTTAAATCTGGGATATCACCATACACACACATTCACTAGAATTTATTTTCAATCCAAATGCAATGTTTAATAAATTGAATTAGGGTTCATCACATGCACCCACATTAAATTCAACATGTAAATTGATTGATAACATATTGGATGATGTGATATGAATGTTGGCTACCATAATCTAGAAGACCGGTTTCACCGGGTAAGGTGAGTGCCTAACACCTTCCCACTTTGTAACATAGCCTCCGAGTTTAGATCAGGGGTTAGTAGATCAAATGCTTATCCATGTAATTTTCGATTTTTAGATTGTAACTAGGAAACAAAGCCATGTACTTTATCTTAGATTGTATCTAGGACCAAAGCCATGTAATTTCCTATGATCAATGTAAATTCAATTTCAAATAAATAAAATGAGGAATTTTTCAATTATAGTTTTCTTATTTTTCCAATAATTAAATAAGTGGCGACTCCATTGTAAAACCCTTAATCTAAGGCAGAAAATATTACTAATCGAACCTATATTTTGAGAGGCAATAACACGACTCCACTCATTCACGTGGGTTTGGCCCAACATTCCTAAAAAAAAGGGCCGAGGGCGCGGTCTCTCACACAAATTTTCTTACGTTCACTTCAATTTGCTATGTTTGTGTACTAGTAGAGTCAAAATAGGGTATCATATTTTTCAGTGCTCTTTTTCCTAGTCCCTTTTGTGATGGAGCTCGAAAGCCCAAGTATGAAAAATTGGAGAGGAAAAGACCCATTAAATAGATGAGCACACAATGAGCCTTAAAGCCCCATACAATCCAGGACGACACAAGCCCATCGACTTGGCAGCCCCATGTAGCCCACACATTTTGTTGAACTTGGCCTATGGCCCAACCTGAAAAACATGCGGAAAATGGTTTGGAAGCGTAGGGTGTATACGAGGTCCTCTACTGATGTGAGTGTGCACATATGAGTTGGATTCAAGTTACACTTAATGTAACTCTAAACTATATTACACCATTCAATAATTTGTTATTAAATTTATATTTTAAAAACTCCACCTTTGGATTATATATTTTATATGTTTTTAACATGTATACCAATGTTCATGCCAATCAGTTATTATTAACCATTCAATTTATAAACTCATCTTTTATGCATTATTTTAAACTACATAAACTTGAGTTTAAACAATTGATTGATGACCTGATTATTGATATTTAATCATCTTGAAATTTTGCAAGCATAGAGAATGTACGAAGATAATATAATCCAATGGTTAATTTGTTACAATTCACATTCAATTAAAAATATTGAGTGTTATAACATTGCTTAAAATTATATCAAGTGTAACTTCAGTCCAACCCTATATACACACACACACATTTTTTCTTTTTCTTCTTCTTTTTTTAAGAAACAAACACACATGGAAGAGGGAATATAGTTTTTCTAACACAATATCACAGACTGCACACAAAAGTCTTAATGATTTTTAAATGAGGGTAAAACAAGTTATAGCATACATAATACATTCCGGATGTGGGAGGTTTTTGAAGGAAAAATGCTAAATGAAGTTTAGATATGGCATATGCAATTCCAAATGCTGATGTTCTTATGGAACGTGAGATAACTATCCATCTTTTTATAAAAAAAAAACAAACACACACTATAGCTAAAAAATAACAGGTTGTGTTAGTTTTGGTGCAAGCGTTCACATGATTTTTAATGAACTTTATCTCACTTTTATGCCAAAAAAAAGAAAAAAGAAAAAAGAAAAAAAAAAAACACAATTACAAAAAATAAACAATTATCTTGTGAGGTTTGATGGTGTGGGCCATGAATGCCACCGCGTCTGCCAATAAAATGACTTTCTTTGGCGATTTTGGTGTGATCTGTCTTACATTCAAATTCGGGAATGTGCTACTAATTCAAGATTAAGAACCTCTCTTGATCCCTATATAGAGGTCCAGCTCAACCGGAACGTAAGTCCAGAATCAAGATACTGGCCTAGGAAGACGTCATGTCAGACATTAAATCTCATATGATCTAATATATGGACCGGCCTCTACTTATTTACTTGGTTGGATTATCGTAGAATTCGAGATTAAATGGGCCAAGGTAATGATATTACGTAGTATAAACTTTTTTTTTTTTTAAAAAAAATACAATATATGTAAACACACAATAAAAATTTTATTTTAAAAACCATATCATAGCAAAGAAGGAAACGTTTTTGAATTTTAAATTCAAAATTAAATGCAAATTCAAATCATATCAAATTATACCAGCAAAGAAAATTCAATTAACCAAGTCAAATCACATGTGAAAAATCACCGATTGGTTTAGATTACTTGTTTTTGGGAGGCTATCTATTTAGAAAAATCTAATCAATTTAATTCAAATAATTTTTATTCAGTCAAAAATCAGACCGTGCATAACAGGAAACATATTTAAGTAAGCAATATCAATCCTATTAAAGAATTATATCATTACTTAACATTTAATTGCCCTAATCATGGGGGTTCCTAATTAATGCAACTAAATTTAATCTAAGTTAAATCACATGTGAGATTTACTTGGCTTGCATTCAATCAAGTCATTAATGTAATTCAACCAAATTCCTAAGAATCAAGCATGTGAGTAAATAACCACCGCACACCCTTGATACGATGGTCATTCCATAATTATAAATACTTGTGGGGTGTGGGGGGATAGGGCTGAAGTTTAAGCCTCTAGGAGACAACTTCACACACATATGCATTTAGATTAGGTTAGAGTAAAATTTTTATCTTGTATTAAAAAAAAAAAAAAGCATGTGAGCAGATTAAAAAAAAAAAACTAGCGTTTTGGTTCCTGGGCAAGTAGCAGCATACGGACTACTTCAAGATGTGTACACAATGATGAGCTATGCATAGGCACCTTGAAGGCAAAAACCCTAATTATATATATATATATATATATATATATATATATATATATATATATATATAATTTTTGAGATCAATTTGCAAAATAAAAATCCATTCGTGTGTATATTAAGCAATATTTGAATGCAAGAAAATTCGAAATAAAATAACATATTCATTATATTATTTATCTAATAGGGGTTTATTTACATAAAAAATTATTTTGAAATTGTAATTATAAAAATGTTATATCAAGAGGGTTTTGGTTTTGGTTTAAAAAACCATCATATTTATTAACTATTTATTTATATAATTTTTAAATGCATTTATTGTATTATATAATATAATAGAAGAAATATTAATAGATTTTTTGGGTGGGACTAGGGGGGCAAGTGCCGCCCCTGGGCCCCCCTTGGCTCCGCCCCTACCTTAACCCAATGGTTAAGGCCTCCAGATCAATTGGCTGATTACCTCGGTCTTTAGGCAGAACCTCTACTAACTAACACACCAAAAGTTTAGAACTAATCCAAAAGCCAAAAGCCACTTTTGTAAATGAGAGGAGAGATAAAGAGCTCGTTTGGTAAGAAATTTCTAATAACATTGTTTAAGTGTTATGAAAATATTGTACTATTGTTTAAATTTCTCACATCAATTACATGAGGCATGCTTCTTTCAATTTCTCAGGACATCCTTTTGTAGGAGAAATATAGAAAATTATTAGGTACTTCTGAAGTAAAGTAATGTGGTGCTCCTTCCTCTCATAGTTATGGTGAGCCTCGCTGCAACATGCATACATATGGGAAAACCCTCCGTATGCAAACTTGGTGTCTTGGTTGTCTGTGTGAGAAACCATGACCCAAGGAGGGGGTTGAGACAGGTTTCATCATACCCACCTAGATTAAAAATTCTACATTTGAAGTCTCCACATGTCTTATTCAGACAAAAAAGCAAGAAAACCAAAAATGATAAAATATATCTTTATTCCATTAAAAAAATATTCAAATTACATGATTCTAGAATGAGAAATAGAAATGACTAAACTTTGTTTCCTAGTCAAAATTAAGAAATAATATATGACGTCGATTACTGGTTACATTCTGAAAATGTAAAAATTATATTGAAAAAACTTTGTCAAGAATCATTTATCCAAGATTGGAGACTAGGTTACTTAATGGGAAAAATTATTTGATTTTACATGTTTGGCATGCTATGACTATGATATGCGTGAATGTTGTGTGACGTGAATAATGGTAATAATTCAAATTAAAAGATAAAATCATTCATGTGATCGTGGGAAACTTAGGTCTTGCTCAAAAACATATTAGGTGGAAAAGAATCATTCCGGGTCAATGTAGCAATAGTCTAGTGCCTTCAGCCTTGACCATTTTTATGACAAACGAAATTGAAAGGTATACGTCAAATAAGTCTGCTTTTTTCTCTCATCTTGTCTCTATATCTTCATACAATCTTTATATTCTAACCGTATACAAGCGTCTGTCTCAAATTTATGGAGTCAATATATTCACCCAACCAAAAGCCAAGACTTTTCCTTTGGACTAAATCAAGCTTTCCATCCATCAGTTTTGGACCTACTAATATTATTTCGTTTCCCTAAAGGTTAACAAAAAAAAGTCTTTCTTTTTTTTGGTGCAAAAAGGGAGAAAATCCATTCTCGAGCTATAAGGTTCCTGCAATCAAAAATCAAATGAGCAATAATATCCGGTGGATAATCACCTTAATTCTTTTGGTGTCCATCATAAAGCAATAGTAAAATCAATTTCTAAATTAATATTTTTAAAGCCTGGACAACAAGGTGAGTTGCCAGAATATTGTAATTATCTCCAGGTTTGGCCCTAGAGATAATCAATCCCTGTTTGTTCTTCCTAGGTTTGGCCCTCTATGCACTTAGTAATGTGATGAACGAGTACAAGATTTAAAAGATAAACCAAAATTTATTTATTCATAAAAATCTATTATTGCTAAATAGGTATACAATCTTGTTACGTGACAAGAATTATTGATCAATCTACAAGCATAAATATAAAGATGGTTGTGTCACCAAAGGTTGGTGCACTCTAGAACTTGCGAATCTTAAGGTTCACAGGAAGACCGTTAATAGGAATGGGTGATGGATTATACGTAATCTTTTCAGTTGGATTTGCTTTCTCCCATTTAAATTTTGTCACCACATTATGCATAAACACTAGTATCTCTAATCGAGCATATTCCTTCCCAGGGCACATCCGAGGTCCGCCTCCAAATGGTACAAAAGTGTAAGGTGTTGGCCCATTCCCATCAAATCTTGAAGGATCAAATTTCTCAGGATCTGGGAAATATTTGGGATTTTTATGTGTGGAATGTGCAGTCCAATATGTCTACAAAAAAAAAAAAAAAAAAAAAAAAAATCAAATTTGAACACTTAGCATCATGATTTAAATACATAGAAGTGCTGGTAGGTTCCAGTTAGTTCAACTGGTAAAGTCTTTGATTGTTGAATAAGAGATCTAGGGTTCGATCTCCGCTTACACCAAAAACCGATTGGTGTCTTGGTCTGATGATAAAAAACTATTATCAAGAGTAAACGTTATAGGTTGAAACTCTCTAAAAAAATTACTAAAAAAATTACATAGAAGTGCTGTATAATTTGGGTTTTGTATGAATAAGTGTAATATACCTTCCATCCTTTGGGAATTTTAAAACCTGCGTAAGTGAAGTCAACTAAAGCCTCTCTAAATGCCCCTTGAGCAGGTGGTGACAACCTCATGGCCTCACATGCCACATTCCAAGAGTATTTCATCTTCTGAATGTCATCCCAACTTAGCAAATCTTTGGGACCTTTGGAGTTTGCAATCTCCTTTTGCTCTGTTTAACAAAATTATCAAAAAAAGAAAAAAAAAATTACCCTCCTTTCATTAGATTAATATTACCAAATCGAGTTTATGAGTTATATTTTATTTAATCAAAAGCTTGTAATTCAACTAATTGACATCTTCTCATATTTTCAAGAAAGACATTCAAGGTTCAAATTCTCATTCTTCATTGTTACCATAGAATTATCAAAACACAGTTATATTGTACCTCCATTTTGAAAGAAAAATAAAACGAAATAAAATAAAAAGTCTAAAGACACACACTCTTGTACACACTTCACCACAATTAGTGTACATGTCAAATGAAGATTTGATTAATTTTCACAAATACCAATAGTTGTCCCAAGTGCAAATGATTTAATAATCCATGGCTTTTGATTTATTGAAATCTAGAGCGGCCCCATGCTCACACGGACTCCACTGTACAGGACACGGCAAATGAGTACCATCGCTTCCAATTTATATTTGTTTCAAGTAGTCACCCACTTTGGATAGGAGTTTAAACACATGTTTTCAGTTCTTAAATAAAATTAAACGTATTTTTACACATTTTTTCAAATACCAATATTTCTAAAAAAAAAGTACATCATTTTCAATAGTTTAGGACAAAAAATAAATAAACTTTTTAAGGCTTAGGTAAAAAAACGAAATTCATACCGTAAAATAGAGATATGCTAAAAAAAAAAAAAAAAAAACCAAATAAAAGTACCTTTTAATACATCATGGTAAACCTGAGGAAACTCTGCCAGATAATTCACTACAAAAGTGATAGCTGTACTAGTAGTATCATGGCTAGCAATAAGTAAACCTATAATCTTGTTAGCAATCTCCTTCTCATTCATAACTCTGCCATTTTCATCTGATGCAAGGAGCATACGAGTCAACAAGTCATGAGCAGCTGAAGACCCTTTGTTCTCGGATAGCTCCTTCTTCCTCTGTTTGATGATTGATAAAAGCTCATGGCGAATAACTTTTCCTCCTTTGATGGCACTGTTGAAGGCTGTGCCTGGAAAGTTAATAGGCACAGACATTAAACCAGCTGTGACAAGAGCAAAGGGATCAGCAAATCTTGTCACATGGTTAGGATCTTTGATACTCATGAACAACCTACAAGCCAATGCAAAGGTATACTTCTTGGAGAGTGGAAAAACCTTAACTTTATTGTAAGGAGACCAATCTAGTTCCAAGTGTTCCTTTGCCATGGAGTCCATGATAGGTATGTAATGTTGAAGAGCTTCTGGCTTGAGAAATTCAGGTAGGAAGCTCCTCATTATAGTTGATTCTTCTTTGGAAGAGTTTCCAAGAGCTTCAGGGAAAAGCAAAGCTTTTTTCATGGAACGTGGCCACCAAGAAGTGACGTACTTGTTCTCTTTAGAGAACAGAAACTTGTTCCCTGAAGCACCACAAAATACAGCCAAGTTCTCTCCAAGTAAGGAAGTTTGGAAGACATCATGTGAGTATTTGGTCATTCTATCATTGATGAATTTCTCTGGGGTTCCCTTTCTTCCAACCATTACAAATTCCAAAGTTTCCCCAATGATCGGCCATCCCTTTTTACCAGGTGGGAACTTGGCCCGAGTGGACTTCTGTTTGTAAATAAGGAAGATGAGAGAAAAGGAAATCGAGAGAAGTGCAAGGTGAAGCAAGTTTGGGAAGAAATCCATGGCAACTTCCACAGTAACGCCAGTAACAAGAGCAAGAAAGGCGATGGAAAAGCTCTAGCAATTTTTGGTTGAAATGTCTTAATTTTGTTGAGATATTTATGGGCTAAGAAGAGGGTCAGTATTTCTGTTCACAGCAAAAAAGCAAATTAGTTTGTGGTCAATTCAGAGTCAATAATAAATACGCCTAAGCTATAATTTAAAGCTGCACATATAATTTTTCTTTTCTTTTCTTTTATTATTATTATTATTATTATTATTTTATAAATGACAGTGGGAGTAGGATTTAATCCGTGGATGTTTTTATAAAAACACAAAAAAGAGTTAATTGACTTATCTCTTTAAAAACACCAAAATTTATTTAATAAGAGCATTTCCAACGGTGTAGCTAAACCCAAAATTCTCTCTATAATAGAGAATGAAAACCAAAAAAAGGTCTCCAGTAGACTCTATAAATCCCGAATTTTTTTTTTTTGGGTTTATGAATAGTAGCTCATCAACTCTGATGTGTTACTGTACATTAGCAATTTGATTTTTTTGATTAAAAAATCATACCAGCTACTATTATATCAATTCTTTGTCTTTCCTCTGGATTTTTTTTTTTCTCTCATTCTCTCAAGCATCTCTAAACTCAAGTACAATCAGATTATTAGAATACAAACTCAAAAAAACAATTTTAAAATTAATCAAATCATAACAATAAAAGCAAAAAAAATAAATAAAAAAAGACAGAAGATAGAAGCCATCTGACCCATCTGGACCGCGTTGGAGACGAAGATGAGCGACGGCACAGTGACCCATCTCTCTTGTTCTTTCTCTCTATACCTCTTTTCTTTCTTTTCTTATCGCAGAGAGCTGGTGAATGTTCTAGAATCAAGAGAGAGAGAGAGAGAGAGAGAGAGAGAGAGAGAGAGAGCTGGAGAAAAAAAAAAGAGTGAGAGCTTGCTGGAATGTTCTTGAATGTGAGGGAGAAAAAGAAAACAAAAGAAGGGGTAGGGGTGGGGGGGATAGAGATAAGCTAGACACGTGTGGAGGAGAAAAACGAGAAAAACAAGAAAAAAGAAAAAGAAAAAAAGAAAAGAAAACATATGGATGAGAATGAATTGAAAGAAAGGAAAAATAATATAAAAAATAAAAAATTTTAATTGAGAAATGCTACCACGATATTTTCACAATAAATTTTAAGTAATAAATTGTTATTAGTTAATATTGGTGAGTAAAAAAATAATTTCAGCGGTGGGTTCAAATTAGAACTAGTAACAACTTTTCACATAAGATTTTGATGTGATTCTTGTGAAAGTATTGTGAAAATAACATTTTTTATTAAAAAATATAATTGTTGGGAATGAATATAGAAAGAATAAATGATGATAAAAAAAGAATAAAGAATGAATGAAGAAATAATATTTAAATGAGATAGATAATGTGATAAAGAATCTATTGGAAAATGTATTTGAAAAAGTGAGTAGTTAAAAGGTAAAAGGCACCGTTCATTCTCCAAACAGTACAAAAATTTGGAGAATATACTAGAGATGTTCTAACTACATGCACCCTGCTATGCCCAAATAACTTCTTTGGGCATGCTGGTGTGCCCGTGTAGGACCGAATGGCCCCTCAAAATTTTTGGAAAAAATTATATATATTGAAGTTACTTTAATAAAAAAAACTAATATGGACAGCGTAAAACCAACTAATATATATTAGTCAGCATGTAAACAGGGAACCAACTAGAAGGTGGGGGACCCAAGAACTAATATGGAAAGCATAAAAAGGGAAACTCAATTTCAAATTCTGGAGATACTTTCCTTATGGATAACCACTAGGTTGACTTACCTCAATCGAACCCAGATTTGGTGCAAACCGTTACTCCTGAGGATCAATTTGAGAAGCTTCTCAAATTGAGGAAATTGATTGGGATCTAAGGAAATTAGAATTTCCCATGGGAAGAGAGGAAGCTAACATGTTTTTATCATGTAAACAGTCTACCCCTGTACTCGATACACATATCCCTAATTGCACTCAGTCCCCTAACTCCCCTTAACTTCCTAACCCGATCCTATCACCTCCCATAATTCCCTCAGTTACTCCTAACCCGTCCATAACTCCATCAAACACAAACCCTAAACCTACTTGGAAACATATCCTTAGGGCTGATGTGGAACATACTTCAAAGCAGGTTGTCTCGGGTGGAAAAAAATGGGCAATCCCCGATGCTCAACAACAAACTGCGTTACCAAACAAATGATATGTGGTTTCCTAGGTTGATAAAGAAAACATAGAGATATTGGTGGAGGTTGGTTTCTAGCCCTGCCAAAAGCTACGAGTTTGTTAGTTTAGAACTGTCGTAGGCTTGGGAATCTATGTACAGAAAATCAACCTGCAAATTTGGTGTGGGCAAAAAATCCCTCTGTGGTGTTTATAGCCGAGGCATGGACAGTTAAAACTAGGCTAGAACGGGTACAAAGAAGAATTCAATTCCATATTGATACCACGATCAACAAGAACAAAGAGAATGAATGGAGGTTTATAGGCTTCTATGGGGAATCAGATACACATAAGAGACATGAATCTTGGGCAAAGCTATGCAACCTAAAAAACCATGGGACATGTCTATGGTGATGTATCGGTGACTTCAATGAGATCATGCATCAGTCTAAAATGTAGGGAGGAAGATTGAGACCACACAACCAAATGCAATCTTTTCGAGATGTATTGGATAAATGTGGTTTCATGGACTTGGGGTTTGTGGGCTTTCCTTTTACTTGGCACAAGAACTTTGCCGATTTCACAGTGTGGGAGAGACTAGACCGATCTATGGCCACTAATGGTTGGTTCTCGATGTTTTCAGGTATGAGTGTGCACCACCTCGACGTAACAACATTTCACCATAAGCCCCTATGGATTGCTCCGGAAGATATGGATTGTAACTACCAAAAACCTTTCCGCTTTGAGCAAATGTGGATGAATGACAAGGGATGTAGTGAAACAATTGAGGTAGTTTGGAGTGAGAGGTCTACTGATCCATGGGATACAAAGGTGATAAAAAAATGGACAAGTGTGGTAAGGAGCTGTCTCAGTGGAGCAAGAAGTGTTTTTGTAGTGTTTGTAAGGAACTAGAAAAAAAAAAAAAGAAAAGAAAAAAAAAGAAAAAGAAAAAAAAGAAAAAGAAAAAAAGAGAAACAATTGAAGGTGGCAGAACAGGTTGCTCTTCGGATTAGAGATTCAAGCCGTATGAGATTCTTAGAAAGTGAGGTAAATATGTTGCCAGACAAAGAGACCAAAATGTGGGCCCAGCGGTCTAGGGTCCTATGGCTTAAGGATGGTAATTGAAACACTAAGGAGCTATTTGGATTTGTTGTTTTCCATCACCCATCACTCTGTTTTCATCACCCATAACTCAAAATTGGTGGGTCCCACAGCAGAAGGGTTTGTTTGGATTTGTTTTCAGTTTTTGTTTCCATCACTTAATTCTCTGATTTTTGAGTGATGAGTTATGGAAATTGAAAACACATTTTGGGTGTTTTCAAGTTATGGAAACTGAGTTTTCATGGCATTTTGGTAAATAAACAGACATAACTGGGACCCATTGTCAGAGGAAAGTCACACTAGGCGCACCTTTTTCTTCTTCTTTCTTTTTCTTTCTTTCTTTCTTCTTCACAGGCTCACTCCAACGGCCATTTTTTTCTTCTTCTTCATTCTTTTTCTTTCTTTTCTTCTTCACAAAAACATAGGAGTAACTTTATCAAAAAAAAAAGAAAAAAAAAAGAAACACATGGGTATCGATTTCTCAAACCCAGAAAATCAAACCCGTAAACACAAGTTAGATCATACACAATAACACACAAACACAAACCCACAAACATGTTCATCCACAACGCCACAAAAATTCCATTGCCACCAATCATTCCAATCCAACAGCCACAAAAATTCTATAACAATTCGAAGATCTACCACATTGGATCAAAACAAAAACTCAAAACTTATTTACTTCACTTTAACTCACTTTCACACTAAATTAAGTCAACAAACAGTGAAGCTTAAAAGAAAAACCAAAATCTAAGTACAGATACAAAACAACAATGTAGAAGTGAGGAAAAGGAAAAATGGGTTTCACCATGGGTCTGAACTTGTTGCTCCTCCTAGCCATGGTGGCTACAAACATCTTATCTCTGACTCCATAGCTGAGTCCCTCATCCTCCGTGGCTGCCACCTTCTCCCTCGCTGCCGTTGCTTCATCAAAACCCCACCAAAACCCACTTCCTCTCTTCCCCATAACCCAGCTTCAACTGCCTCATTTGCTCAAACATGAAACTTGGCTTCGACCCATCTCTTGAAATCGATAGATTCACCTCTTACACGAACGAGCTCGACCTCCCGATCCTGCAGCTGTTCCAGAGAAAGACAAAGGGAAAAAAAAGAAAAGAAAAAAAAAGGAGAGGCAGTGAAAGATGTAAGAGTCAGGGGAAAAAGAGAAAAAAAAAAAAAAAAGGAGAGAGAAAAGTATTCAGACATTGGGTCAGTGTGTGGGTCCCAGTTTTTTAGCTTTTTTGGTTGAAAACATAATTGAGTGTTGGGTGCCAAACAGGTTGAGTGAGATATTTGGTCATTATTGGGGGATAGAAAATGAGTTATAAAGTAATGAGTGATGGGTGATGAAAACTGAGTGATGAGTGACCATTTTTTTTCACCCAAACAGCCCTTAAGTTTTTCCATAGCAAAACTTCACAGTGTCGATGACGAAACTACATAACCAAGCTACACGATGCAACTGGCAGGTGGTGTACTCAGCAAGACCAAATAAATGCCACTATTGTTAATTTCTATCAAGCACTATTTACCACCGGAAACCCTAGCAATTTTAAGGATGTAATTAATTCAATTCCTCAAGTTGTGACTACTGAGATGAATGAGAAGCTTGTGGCAATTTCACTATTGAAGAGGTAGAGGTAGCCTTAAAGCAGATGGCTCCTTTGAAAGCACCTGGCCAAAATGGTATGCCCCCTTTATTTTATCAAAACTATTGGGCTTTGCTTGGTTCTAATGTCTCAAACTCTATTTCGCATTATCTTAATTCCAGTTTTTTACCTCAATCTCTATTTCATTCTTTTATCACACTAATTCCTAATGTTAAAGATCCGAAATATGTGACAGAGTTTAGACCTATAAGTTTGAGCAATGTATTGTACATAATTTTTGCTAAAGTTCTAACCAATTGTTTGCAAGTTATTATGCCTCAGCTTATTTTAGAACATCAAAGCACCTTCATGTTTGACCAGTGAATCTCAAATAATATCTTGGTGGCCTTTGAAACTTTACATTACATTTGGAACCACAATAAGGGTAAGATTGGTTTTATGGTTTTAAAGCTCAACATAAGCAAGGCCTATGACAAGGTGGAGTGGTCGTACATGGAGAAAGTTTTGATCAAGATGGGTTTTCATGATAGATGGGTGAAACTCATGATGGTGTGCATCACCACAGCCTTTACTGCGTTTTGATTAATGGAGAACCTCATGGCACATCACTCCAAC
Organism: Quercus glauca; assembly: GCA_023736055.1. Taxonomy (NCBI): domain Eukaryota; kingdom Viridiplantae; phylum Streptophyta; class Magnoliopsida; order Fagales; family Fagaceae; genus Quercus; species Quercus glauca. The sequence goes on along the minus strand of CM043316.1, from coordinate 75,959,047 downwards.
AAGAGGATTACGTCAAGAAGACCCACTATCTCCTTACCTCTTTCTTATGTGCACCGAGGGATTATATGGTTTGATAAACAAGGCAGCCACTAATGGAGTTATCCGAGGTGTTTCATTTTGTCAGAATAGGCCTAAATGATTATAGACCACTCATAGTTAATTACTTTGATAAATTGTAACAAAAGTTGTGGTAAAGTACTAGTTCACATTTTATCATGCTCCCTATTTCTGTTTCTTCCACACTAGTAACTTCTAGATTATGGCTTATGCAAAGGTTTAGAATAGACTCAAAAAAATCGTGGTACGGTCATTGTACCGTCCACTCTTTTGCTTCAAGTGTTAACCTACTACTCCGTCTACTGGTTTAACCTTTTACTTCACCGAGAACCCAATTCTTAAACCTACCTCTTGTTAAAACTATAATTTGCGGCAGTTTGTGGAAAGCTCGAAACCTGAATTGATAAAAAAAAAAAAAATGTATATTGAATAAATGAACAGAATCAAATCTTATTAGAATTTGGCTTAACCAGTCAAGATTGAGTAAACCAAAACTTGACCATTATGTTTGTGGATTGGATTTGACAGCTTAACCAGTTAAGCTAGTTTAATATATGAGAAATGATATGTTTACAACATTTTTACAACAAATCCTAACTGGCAGGTTGTTACTGGTTGTAATTATTGGAGCAAAAAAGTAATCTTAGTGTTAGTTTCAAATTTGAACCAATAACAACTAACCACCTGTGATTTGTTGTAAAAATATTATAAAATTGTTGTAGACGTAGCATCTCTCTTAATAAATATTATGTACACGCATCTACATATATTAAGAATAATCATCAATAAATAAATAATTTAGGGTCCAGCTAAAATAAAGGAATTTAAAATGAAGGTTGATGGTATCTAAACTTTCACACGAAGAGGTAAACAAACAGAATTTTCTTATTAAACCTACAAGCACAGAAGGAATTTGGCTCGATGTTTCGTCCTAGGGCCTAATGAATGCGCTTTCTTCGTAAATGGTATGGAAAAATAAAATGAAGATGTTAGCTGAAATTAGTGGCGGTCAAATAACAAAATCAGTTTTTTTTTTTAAACTATGTATTTGTCTAAACTAATAGCAAAAAAAACAATTTAATATTCAATACAAGTTAACTTGAATGCCTAAAAAAATCAAATAACCAATCAAAAATCACATTATTTTATTTATGTGATAGATTATATATTTTATCAAATTAATAATAATTTATTATATTTAGATGTAATATTAAATATTTATACACTTAAAAAAAAAAAATGAGGAATATAAGATGAAGAGTTCTGGGAAGTAGAGAAAAAAAAATGAGGAATATAAGATGAAGAGTTCTGGGAAGTAGAGAAAAAACGTAGTTACTAATATTAACCTTGCAAAGTGTAAGGATTTTAACGAGACATGTGTTCTTCTTCTTGGAATTGAAGCAACCAGTAAGAGACTTTTGGAATTGCAATTTGTATTCTATAGAGCAGTAAAAGACGACTTGAAGTAAAGAAAAAAAAAAAAAAAAGAAGAAAAAAACAGAAAAGCAAATCGGCTAGAGAAATATGGAATTAATTAAAAGTGGGAGAGAGGAGAGAGGAGAGAGAAGCTAAGAAAAGAGCAAAAAATTTGAAACTTTATGGGTGGTGTAATTTTTGGAGGATGAAGAAGAGTACACAGAAGCACAAGTGCCAACATAAGCAAGGGAGAAGTTTTATTTGACAAGAAAAGAAAAAAAAAATTGAAACTTTATTTTTGAGATAATTGTTTCTTTTAATTAAAAATTTGAGATAATTATTAAAATAACTATATGATTATGATAAGTCGATGAATATCTAATTATTTTATCACTAATATAATTGTAACCTATTTAAATAAAAAATGCTACTTTAAAATTTCTTATAATACTTGTGGGTGAGAAAGCCCAACGCCATATGCTGGGCCTGAGACCCAGTTCGAATACGACTCTCTTTCCGAAGAGGCTAAAAGTATCAATACTCTGCCATCCTGGTGGAAGTGCAACCCATAAGGGACAAACGCTCCGTCCGAAGACAACCTAGTTGGGCCGAAGGGATCCTACCCAACGGAGCTGCCCAGAACTTGATCGAGTAGATATGCTGAAGATCTCCTTGCCATGGGCTGAGCTTAGGGCGTGTCTAACTGCGTGCTATCATGAAATATCTTACCAATAAAGCTGCCACCGCCACATTTAATGCACTGCAGCAACTTTCCTGGCCGCATTTATGTGGAGAAGACACCTGAACAGTGTATCTTCACCCACCACCACTCACTGTAGGTTAAAGCAAACGGCTGATGTGACTAGTACTCAAGTGGGCGCCTAGATGGAGGACAAGTGTGCGGTGAAGATGGGAAAAGGGTGTATATATAAGGGAAGCAAGTCTCACAGAGGTGGTGGAGAAAAAATTGTATTCACTAAGTCTTTAAATAGTAAACCTCTTCGGACCAAAGGGATTTTTTCTTGTTGAATGCCTGACTCAATCTTTTTTTCTTTCATTATCGGTTTTGTTTATCTGGACCGTTGCTAAATCCACCACTAGCCCAGTTGTTTAACCCATTCTCTACAAATTTATTGTTGGGAATTTGTTGGGCTCATCATACAGAGGGTTGGTGCCTGGCCCAACAAATTTGGACCCTACAATACTATTTATTATTATTTTAAATCAAGGGTCGCACAATTATTTTTAATAATCTAGAGTTTGAAAATTTTTAACCCCCTTTCCATTTTCAATAAACATCCTCCCCTTTCATTTTTCACTCTTTTACCCTCTCACACACTCTTTCTAAGAGCATCTGCAGTGGGCTGGTCAAATGTTAAATGTAAAGACTATTTGGCATTTAGGCCCAAAATATGCTCAGCAACTGGATGGCTAAACTGGTAAATGCCAATTTTTTTTGCCATAGCGCTACAGTACCATCTCACAAATGACTTGGTACTGTAGCGCTATGTCAAAACAAAATATTGTATTTTAATCCGTTCAAGCCCCTCTCTCTCTTGCTACAGTACCGGGATTTTGCTCTCTCATCCCCTCTCTCTCTCTCTCGCCATAGCCTTCTTCTTTTATCAGATCAAAAGCAACAAATCAAAAGAACAAAATAGTAACAACAAAACAAAACTCTCATGAACCAAACCTCTTCGATCAAACGCCCAATTTGAATTCCTCTCATTTCCAATGGCTAACGTGTTGGTAGTCGTCGAGTGGCAACTTCTTGGCGACCGTTACTACTGATGCAGTGGAGGCACATCAATCTCAGCCGCAACAAAGTCGCCTACACACCATTCGGCGGTCCGGTCACTCTCAACCGCGACGATTCCAAGATCGTCTAGCTCTACTCCGAGTCCGCACTTCGAAAGCTACGGCTGTTCAACTCCATCGGCGTTTCTCTCTCCAACGTCGCTTGGAAGAACCCCAGCAGTCGCTTGATCGGTCTGTCGTGGAGTGAAGATCATACTTTGGTCTGTATCATTCAGAGGGACGGATTGCTGAGATTTTATTGCTAGCTTTTTTATCTTTGAATTTTTATGGTTGCTGGTTTTTTTTGTTTGGGGTTTATTGCTGAGATATTATTGTTAGTTTTTTGTTTAGGGTTTATTGATGAGATTTTATTGCGATGATGGCAAAATTTTTCTGGCGTTATTTGTGGGTTCGGCGTGTGGGTGGTGGCTGGGTTGCTGGCCAGTGGGTATGGCTGAATTGGGTATGGGTTTGATATGGATGGTGGTTGAATTTTATCTTTGCTCTTTCTTTCTTTGTGAGTATGGCTAAATTGGCATGGGAGAGAAAATAAAAAATGAAGGATTTTTTTCAAGTTTCAGCAAGGCGTGTATTGTTGGGTGGTTGTTTTGGGTTTAGGTTGGTGGTGGGTGGATAAGAAAGAGAGAAAAACATAGTGAGGGAGAACAGAGATGAAGAGAGAAGAGAGAGAGATTTTTTTTATATTATTTTATTTTGTAATTTATATTATTTTAATATATTGTAAGTAAAAATAGAAGTTAGGATGTTGGGTGTATTGTAAAATGGTATTGTATAATTAATAAAGTAGTTTTTTGAGATGGTAAAATAAGATAGGATGGAATTTCCAGCTGTGAATGCTCTAACATTCTTACTATCACTTTCTTCCCTCAAATTTTCTCACTCTCCGTCTTTCTGTTGCACACACCACCTCAATTGCTGCCAAACGATATCTCTTTCTTATTGTAATTGGTCCGTTTGTTTTTTTATATTCAAGGAAATTACAATTTATCACCGTAAATTATACCCTTGATAACACTTAGCATCATAAACTTTTAGAATGCACGATTATGACCCTAAACTATAATGTTTGTTTTACGTTGAACCCCATCATCAATTGAGCTATTAACTAAGATGGAAAAGCATGGCACCACGTGAAAATATTCAATTGCTCATCTTTTTAATATCTTAAAAATAAAGGAGAAATTAATTTTTACCACTCTAAAATATAAACTATACTTCCAATTACATTTTGCATTCTAAACTTTGGTTTCCTGTCCAAGATAACGGTAGAATTGATGGCGGGGTGTAAAGAGTAACATGGGGTATAGTTCAGGATACTAATCGTGCATTCACAAAATTTATAGCGCAAAGTGTAATTTTGGGTATAATTTAAGGTGGTAAAATTTAATTACCCTTTCATATTTATTTGTTTGTTTTGTGTTTTGCCGCTTTTGTATTTTTGTTAAGCTATTTGTTTTAATTTTTTGGTCCCTATATATATATATATATATATATATATATATATATATATTTTGTAAAATTAATTTTTTGGTCCCTATATTTTGGTCATGTTTTCAATTTGGTGTTCAAGTTTTTATAACCTTATTTTGTTCCATATATATTTTAAATTTGTTATTATTTTGATCTCTAGTGTCATCTCACTTACAGAGAAGATCTATATGATTAATAAACCGTATTGTTAGCCTAAAATTGTATTTTCTGTAAGTGAGATGATGACAAGAACAAAAATAATAGTGAGTTTGAAAATATAAAAACTAAAATGAAGTTATAAAATTTAATGATCAAATTGAAACATGATCAAAATATAAGAATCAAATGAACATATATAAAGACCCGCAAACGGAATTCACCACAAGGATGCCTATTTTGATGGGTTGGATCTTGCCGACACAGCCCAAACGCCAACACGGGCAAATGACATGCGCCGAAGTATAAACATGTTTAAATTGTCAATTTTTTGAGACCGCCTCGGTACAGTCGTCAGTCATTTTCCCAGCTGTCTCCAACCGACTGTCAATTTTTTGAGACCGCCTCGGTCCAGTCGTCAATCATTTTCCCAGCTGTCTCCAACCGACACTCGTGCGCACTTGGCGCCAAACCAATAGCATCCATTCAAAGTGGTTCACGCGCACGTCCATGCCCATTTCTCTCTTTACGTCGCCTTCCAAAACAAATGCAAAAAATTATACTAAACTGCGTTTGCAAAAAATTATACTAAACTGCGTTTGGTTGGATGTAAAATACTTCTCGAGTGTAAAATATTTTTAGGTGAAAATATTTTTGAAAAAAAAATATTTTTAAGTGTTTAGTTGAATTATGAAAATTGTTTTAGAAAATGTTTTCATGTATTTGATTACATTCTAAAAATGCTATATTTCTACTAATTTCTCACATTTTCTCAGCATCTAAACAAATTTTATAATAGAAAATTTTTATATATAAACTTAAAAAAACAAAAATAAAAACAAAATCATTCGTTAAACTCAAACAATTCGATCAAACTGAGAGAGGGAGGAAGAGAGAGTGATCAAAAATTGAGGGAAAGGGATAGGTAGATCGAGAAGGAGAGAGATCGGTCATGGGTGGGTCGTGGGCGACGATCTCGGCGGCATGATCTCGGCGTGATCTCGGACCGGCGTCTACGTGAGAGAAAAGAAAAAAAGGGAGATGTGTTTGAAGGGATGTGGATCGGGTATTGTAGAGGTGAGATGGGCTTCGCTGGTGTGAGGGGGGACATCAGATCGGTGTCTGCCTGTGGGGCACCGAGATTGAGACGACAAGAGTTCGATCTAGAGGGTTGCGGCGGCGGCGCGATCTTGGCGATGCGATCTAGGGTGCGATCTCGGCGGTGCTAGGGTGCAACGAGACCGGTGCGATTAGGGGTTGGGGTGGTGGTGTGATCTAGGGCAGTGGTGCTATCTGGTACAATCTAGCTCACTCTCTCTACTCTCTCTACTCTCTCTTCTTGCTCTTTCTCTCTCTCTCTCTTCAGGTGTTTGAGTCCGGAAATCATTTGAAGGTAAAATACAAGTGTAAATGATTTTACACTTCAAGGCTTGATATTTTACGGTCAACGGAAATCATTTTCCGTTTGACTGAATTTTCCGGCCAACCCAAACACGCCCCGTGGTGTAAAATATTTTCCGGATTCCGTTTACTGCCGAAACAAACGCACCCTAATACACTTTCTTAAATTTCTCAATATTTATAATTTTTATTTAATTATTTAATTATATATTATATGGATATCGCTTATTGCTTAAAACTGAAAACTAAAAATACTGTAACAAAATAATTTTTAAATGTGTAAATAGCATCATAGGACCCATTTTTAATGAAAGTTTTAGTGAAAAAAGAGGTTTGTGGGTTCCGTGAATAGTGCACTAGACCCACTGTTTAAACGACTGACGCCCAAATGTAAACACCAAACGCTATCCAAACCCAGCCTAATATACTTTCTTAAATTTCTCAATATTTATAATTTTTATTTAATTATTTCATTATATATTATATGGTTCAATTTAATTATTTTTTTATTATTTTTATTGTATTGAATTATATTTAAATTCTAGACGGTTCTATTGAAAATGTTAGGACATAAGTGGAACTTGTTAGAACATAGGTCATGTAGAATTGGCTAATCCATTTGATAAAACACACTTTACTTGTAATTGGATAGATCTAGGATGTGTTTAATATTTCAAGGAATAAGAGTTCAAGTCTAGTATTGAAGCCATGCAAGTCTGCCCAAGAAACAAGTGAAGAAGTGCTGTTCATTAAAACTCGACAGATATCTCGATAGCTCTCGACAAAAGTTGTATCTATCGAAAATTACGAAATTCAGATTTCCATATCTGTTTTTCACGCATATCCAAGTTATTTGTGTAAAGTTTCATTTCTCACAACCCTAGACATATATAAGGATTATTTTAAGGATCGTCAAAGGTAAAGTAACTTGATGCAAGGTGATGCAACTAGATGCAAAGTGATTACTCACTCAAATTGTGACCGGCGACAATTTGCCTAGTTCATCTTTCTCTTGTAGAAGTTGTTGCGTTTTTGCACCAAGGGTTTTTTTAACCAAGGAGCTTGATCTTCATCATCTGGATAAACTGAAGAATTTTGCAGCCAACATCTTTCTCAAGTTGGTGTGTTAGTCACTTACTGGGATCCGTGCATCGATTGGTTAGTTACATACTTGGAGTCGTGCATTGAAATGAGAGATTGCTGCTACATCGCAAGTCCAATTGAGTATTGGGATAAAGGTTCAACTATAAGTTGGTATTAGGTACTGGGATTCGTTTTACTTATAACTACTTGTTTTGACAATAGTGGATTCTCGGGAGTGGTGACCTTAAATTCACCTGGTGGCGTTTTACCTCGGTGGTTTTTCCCATTCGTAAACAAATCACCTGTGTCAAATTTATTTTTCGTTGCATTTAACTTAGTTGGTGATTTGTTTGTGCTACCATGCTTATTGCATGTAATTGAATCTAATTAATTCACTTGGCTAATTAATTGATTAATTTTGCCAAAGGGGTCAATTCATTCTTGGTCTATCAAATGGTATTAGAGCAGACACACTCTAATTATGGTTAGTCTTTGCTGTGTGATCCATTGACCCCTATTTGTCATGGATAGAGGACAGTCTCTAATTATACCTCATTTATTTGATGACACTAATTATGCATACTGGAAAGTACACATGAGAGTTTTCTTGCAGTGTTTAGATGAGAAGGTCTGGCAAGCTGTAGAGATTGGCTGGACTAAGCCAAAGGAAGCGCCGATTGATTGGGATGATGCTAAGATCAAAGCGACAAACTTCAACAGCAGAGCATTGAATGCTTTATTCAGTGCGGTCACCAATGAAGAGTCCAAGAAGATATTCTTAACTGAAACTGCTAAGGAAGCATGGACTATCCTCCAGACAACCCATGAAGGGACTAAGGCTGTCAAGGATTCAAAACTTCAAAGGCTTACTATGAGCTTTGAAAAGATTAAGATGGAGGAGGATGAGTCGTTTGATGAGTTCTATGCCAAGCTGGAGGACATAGTAAACTCTACCTTTAATTTTGGGGAAACCATTCCCAAACCCAAGGTTGTAAGGAAGGTTCTCAAATCTCTGCTTGAGAGATTTCATGCCAAGATCACCGTTATTGAGGAATCGAAGGATATTGACAAAATTCCTTTAACAGAGCTAGTTGGCAACTTGCAAACCTATGAATTGGGTTTGACTAGGATAAGGAAATCAAGCAAGAGCAAGAGCATGACTTTGAAGGCCAAAAGTAGTGATACTAATGAATCTTCTGATGATGAAGATTCTAAGATGAAATCTTATATCACGAGGCAGTTCAAAAAGTTCATGAAGAATGCCAATGCAAAGGGATTTGATAAAGATTGTAAGTAGTCTAGTTCGTCTCAGTTCAAGAACCAAGACAGAGGAAAGAAGGACGCTAAGGAAGGCGATCAGTACACTGTTCCCTCCGGACCAAAATGCTTCGGATGTTAAGGTTTTGGACATATAAAACAAGAATGTTCAACTTATATCAAGGCTATTGGGAAAAGTAAGGCCCTTGCTGCTACCTTAAGTGACATCGAGCCTGAGGATGATTCAGATGACAATGATGGGGTTTCAGAAATAGTAGATGATGAAGAGGACTTGGTGGATTCTAAGTTTGAGAAAATAGACGATCAAGATGACATCCATACAACCTATGAAAAATTGTACAAGGTTTCTGAGAAGCATGAGAAACTATATAGGCTGGCCACCAAGAAGCCGAGTGATGTTGAGCTAGATCGAGAGGAACTCTCCACAAAGTTTGATAAAGCTAATCAGATTATTGGAGTACTGCGGTTTGAGAACAATTTCTTGGCTGAAAGGACCAAGAAGCTTGAAGCGAAGCTGCTTCAAGTCAGAGCTCAGTTGGAGAGGACTTCTAGTGCAAAGTTTGATGAGATGCTTAGGGGCTGTTTGGATCACTTTTTTTCATCACTCAATTTCCGTCACTCATCACTCATCACTTATCACTTAAAATATCCTACCCGTTTGGCATCATCACTCATTACTCATCACTCAATATTTTTCACACTATTTGTGGGCCTCATACCTGTCACTCAATGCAGCCTTTTTTTTTTTTTTTTTTCCAAGTACCCAAACTCACCGAACCTAGTGAAAAAAAAAAAAAAAAAAACCCAGAACTGAAGACCGAACCCAGTGAAAAAAAAAAAAAAAAAAAAAAAGAACTGAAGATCGAACCCAGTGAAAAAAGAAACAAAAAAAAAAAGAAAAAAGAAAAAAAAGAAGAAACTCAGAACTAAACCAGGAGAAGAAAGAAAGAAAGAAAAAGAGTAGATTGGTCAAAAGTTGCGGCTGAGTGGGTCCCATATGTGTGTTTAATTACAAAAATGCCATTGAGTTATGAGTTATGGAAACTGAAAATAGCCAAAATGTATTTTCAGTTTCCATAACTCATAACTCAAAAATCAGATAATTGAGTGATGGAAACAGAGTTATGGAAATAGAGTGATGGTGGTGCCAAACGGACTTCTCGCTATGAGTCCCATAATTTTTGAGTTATGAGTTATGGAAACAGAGAATTGAGTTATGAAAAAAGGCCATCCAAACACTTCAAAAATCTACTACTAATAGAACTGGTTTGGGGTATGACTTCTCTTCTTCTAATATTGCTTCTTCTAATACTACTGTGTTTGTCTAACCTGCCAATAATGTAAATTCTGAGAACAATGATGTTAAAACTATTTTAGCTAGTGAGAACATAGATAAGAGAAAATCTATCTTAGGGGCACCCCCTAAACTTGATAAGAAAAAGACTAGAAACCTTAGGACTAAGAAGGGAAATAATCAAAAGTCTAAACAAAAGAAGCAGCATCTCTGTCATCACTGTGGAACTACAGGACATACTCGACCAAATTGCTACAGGACATACTCGACCAAATTGCTACAAGTGGTTAGCCACTCAACAAAGCAACAATATGATGTCGTTTAGAAACTAGAATCAGTTTCGATCCTTTTTTGCTCATCTTGGAGATCTTCTTAAAACTCTCATATTCCTTTCGAACTTGAACGGTTTCAATTCTTCCCCCTCACCACCGAATCAAGGGTTCACCAAACGAAAAGATTCTTCCAATGTGTGGAAGGAAAAAGGCTCAAAGTGATTTAGTAATTTTTTCTCTCTCTTCCTCTCTTTTTGTTTATGCATTACTTGTGTGTTTTGCTTTCTTGTTTTTGAGTCAGTCTAGTTTTATACTATGTTTTGTTTAACATGTTTTTGTTTGTTTGTTTTTAGTTTTTACTTTATTTTGGTTTTCATAAAAAAAAATTGAAAAATAAAAAAAATACGAAAATAGTGTATGTTTTGTGTACATTGTTACTTGTGTACCTTAGATGGCCATTGAAACGAAGTTTTCTAAACTTTTTATCCTTTATAACTTAGATGAGTATCTCAATGCACAACTAAGCAAGTGAACTTTGTGGCTCATGTTTGTGATGAGTAAGATTAAGTAACCCCTTGTACTTAACACTCATATCACTCTTTTTGATGGGAATGACTAAAAAATCCTAAGAGAAAGGCACAAATAACCATCTCACCATTAAAGCCCGCCAATCATGAATAACATCTGTATGCTTCGACATAGCAAAATTGATGTTTAAGCTTACATAATTGGCTATTTCTTCTATCTTATATGCCCATGCATGATATACTCAAAAGAAAAAAAAATATGCAAAGAAAAACAAAAGCAAAAAGAATCAAAATGATTTTAAATATGGTTGCAAGCGTGTTTCTAGGAGATGTGAGAGTTATAGGATGTACCTCAAAGGTGATAGTCTCTATCAAGCAGTTATGATTGTGTGTGAATTAAATTGATCTTCTCATATCTCAAATCATCATAACATGAGACATTTATGCACTCTTGCGATTTTTTCACACACAATACGCAATTCTTTGCTACTTTTGATACATGTGCGGGTACAATGTGATTTGGCCATCACAAAGGATACATGTGTTAATGTATGCTCACTAAACTGTCTTGACTTGTTTTTGAAATATAAAATTGGTTAGACTTGTTTAGTGTGTGTGTGTGTGTTTTTGGATCTATGAATGCCTTACATTTCTTTTGTTGAGAGATGTTTTTGAGAACTTAACATGTTGCTTGGATCTTTGGTTGAGTAGCTTGCTAGATTTCATTCATTTCTGTGTTTTTCCTCTCCTTGAAAAACTGTTTTATCAAGCTCGACAGCTTCTCGACAGATATTTATCTATCGAGACCCTTGGACTTTTTTTCTCGACATATCTTATCGCATCTTCGATCTATTGAAACTTTCTGGAATTTGTTTCGATAACTTCTCGACAGATTCTCGATCCATCATGAAAGTTTCTATCTGGCCGATAGCTTCTTGATAGCTTTTCTATCCATCGAGGAATTTTTGCCATCGACAGATTCTTAACAGCACCTTGACAAATTTATCTATCGAGAATTAGTGCTCAATAGCTCTCGACAGATACTCAATCCATCGAGATGCGTTTTCTTTAAATAGCTTCAGCGCGAAATCAGATCTCATTTTTTCTATCTCTCTCGATAGAAACTTGCCTTTTCATTTCCCAAACACTCTCTTCTCTCTCAAAACCTCCTACCCTCTTGGATTTCGGCCTAGGCTGATCATTTCTTCTCTGGTGTGATCTCTCTATCCCTTATTCTTCATGCATTTCACGCATTTAGACCTAAGTTTTGGGTCTTCTTGAAATTTTTGGGGTTTTTGAAAATTGATGAGTATTTTCTGAAATTTTTGGGTTAGGTTTTGCTTATATGATGTTATATGCTCATGCATTGCATTACATTTGCATTTTCACAATATTTCATGCATTATAGATGTGTGTTTATATGTTGAAACTTGTGTGCTATTAAGATTGGATTGGGTTGAACTCATGATGCAATTTTCTTTGCACGTCACATGCTCATGTATTGTTCATGCACACGTACCTTTTCATTTCCGTATTTGGTATTCTTTGTGATGGTGCTTTTTTGTTTATCTCCCTCTCTCTCTCTCTCTCTCTCTCTCTCTCTCTCTCTCTCTCTCTCTCTCGAATAGTTTGTGCATGGCACCTAAGCACAAATCCACTCTGTCTCGGAACCCTCTTCGTTTCAGGCCATCTTATTTTGATCCTACTCCTCTTCACGTTCAGTTCTGTGATGAGAAGGCCCGTCAGGACTTCTCAGAGAACTTCTCCAAACATGGCATTCATTCGAAACGCTGCTTAATTCTATTGGACTTTTCCGATACTACTCTATCCACTGTCATCCATAGTCGGGGATGGGAATCTCTATGTGAGATACTCGTGAGTTGTCCCACCGTGATCATTTAGGAGTTTTATTCCAACATGCACGGTTTCGATACCTCTGTACCTCAGTTTGTTACACAAGTTCGAGGTACACGTATCGTAGTTACTCTTGAGCTTATTTATGATGTACTACATGTTCCGAGGGTATCGTATCCTGATTACCTCGAGTGTCCACGTTTGAGGACTGCGTCTAAAGACGAACTTCTGTTTCTTTTCTGTGAGACACCTTCTTTATTGGGTGATCGTCAAAACACCTCATACTCGAGTTTTGCAAAAGGTCTGAGGTTTCTTAATATGGTGATAACTTTTATTCTTCATCCTTTGTGTCACTATAACTCCATTACCGAGCCTTGTGCTCATTTTTTGCTTTCCCTCATTAAGGACCTTACTATCGACTTTCCCTCTTATTTCATTCACTCCCTTATAAATGTCTATAAGGATACGGCGACCCGTGATAAGCTTATCTTTCCTTCTGCTATCACGAGGATCATTTGCCATTCTTCTATCCTTTATCCCGAGTCTTCTCACTTTACTGTCATGGGTCCCATTAGCGTGGTGTCTGTTTGATGGAGCGAGCCCCAGCTTCGATTGAGGTGGCCATGGACTGAGACGACAACTCCTCCAGCCCATTCCGTTCTATCCACCTCCGCTCCTTCTTCTTCTTCTTCTGCGGGTGGTGGACGCTAGAGGCCATCATGGCGTAGCTTGAGCGCATGGACACTCGCCTTGATACACTCACTACTGAGTTGTATCAGGTGAACACCCGTGTTAGTCGTATCGCATAAGAACAGGCCACATGGGTGGCTTCACCGTGTCTCCATCTCCCTCTCCATCTCCATAGGCTTCTGAGGACGAGGACGATAATGATGGCTTCGGTGTTGATGATGATGATGAGGATGAGGATGCCTAGCTCTTCTGGTGATGAAGAGATGACTGCTTCTCAATGACTTGCCATTTGTCATTCGTGACAAAAAGGAGGAGTAGTTTTGGGTTGAGAGTAGTCACGTATACATGGGGAGAGCTAGCATAGGACTTTTTGATAGGGGGAATGTTTTATATTTATGAGGGATGTAGTGAGGATTTATGTACTTTTCTTTTCTTTCTTTTTAGATACGTTATCCTTTTATACATTGGTCTTGTGACCATTCAGTGATAGCAAACATTCACCTATCTCTCCTTGTATTGTTTCTTTTCTTTCTTTATACACATGTTTCTTATTATGTATGCAATTTTATATTTCTGTTTCACACTAAAATGCCTTGATGAATTTTGTTTAAAGTGTATCAAAAAGACAAGTTGTCAAAATCTATCATGCCATGAACTCTTTTCTTGTAAAATTTTTCAAGAGTTTGTGTTAGGATTAGATTTTATTGTACTCAACAAGTGATTATGAGTTTAGTGATTTATGACTTCTCTCATACTTCATTTGTTTGTTGTGATTTTGTCGCGGATTGCCAAAGGGGAGGATTGTTAGGACATATGTGGAACTTGTTAGAACATATGTCATGTAGAATTGGCTAATCGTTTGACAAAACGCACTTTACTTGTAATTGGTTAGATCTAAGATGTGTTTAATACTTCAAGGAACAAGAGTTTAATTCTAGTATTGAAGTCATGCAAGCTTGTCTAAGAAACAAGTGAAGAAGTGTTGTTCATTAAAGTTCGACAGATATCTCGATAGATATATTTATCGAGATTTAATGTATAATTCTCGATAGCTCTTGACAGAAGTTGTATCTATCGAGAATTACGAAATTCAGATTTCTAGATCTGTTTTTCACGCATATCCAAGTTATTTGTGTAGAGTTTTTTTTTTTCACAACCCTAGACATATATAAGAATTATTTTAAGGGCCGTCAAAGGTGATGCAACTTGATGCAAAGTGATTATCCACTCAAATTGTGACCGGAGACAATTTGACTTAGTTCATATTTCTCTTGTAGAAGCTGTTGTGTCTTTGCGCCAAGGGTTTTGTAACCAATGAGTTTCTTGATCTTCATCGTCTAGATGAACTGAAGAACTTTGCAGCGAACATCTTTCTCAAGTTGGTGTGTTAGTCACGTATTGGGATCCTTGCATTGATTGGTTAGTCACGTACTTGGAGTCATGCATTGAAAGGAGAGATTGCTGTTACATCACAAGTCCAATTGGGTATTGGGGTAAGGGTTCAACTGTAGGTTGTTATTAGGTACTGGGATTCCTTTTACTTGTAACCGCTTGTTGACAATAGTGGATTCTAGGAAGTGGTGACCTTAAATTCACCCGGTGGGGTTTTGCCTCGGTGGTTTTTCCCATTCGTAAACAAATCACATGTGTCAAATTTATTTTCCACTGCATTAACTTAATTGGTGATTTGTTTGTGCCACCACACTTATTACATGTAATTGAATCTAATTAATTTACTTAGCTAATTAATTGATTAATTTTACTAAAGGAGTCAATCCATTTTTGGTCTATCAAAAAACATTAGGAAGTGTTTGTTCAACTACTAACTCTTGACCAATTGAAATATTTAAATAACTATATTTTAGTTTTTCTTAAGTGTATTGACTATAAACCAAAATAAAATAATTTTAAAAAAAAATTGAAAAATTAACCTAACCCAATAGCTAAAGTGTTTATTAGAACAATAATTATAGATGTACAATATTTTTCAATTGACGTATTAATTGGTGTATAATAAAAATTGTGTAAATAATGGCTAATGGGTCAATATCAAAGTGATGTTGTACAAATTATAACTTATCATAAAGTCTATTGTGAAAAATATCTCAGCATTACTTTTATTAGAATCAAAGCTAAATGGGACACAGTTGCGTATTTGTTGAGGTGATATTACAAATTTACAACCCGTCTAGATCCATTGTTTTGTGACCCAAAAATTAAAGGTAAGGTACGGTGCTGTAATTCATCGTACAACATTGTGATCTGTCTGATATATTTCGTATTGAATTCAGAAAATAGCAAAATCTAGTTTTTCTTTCCTCTTGCTACACATTCTAGTCCACACAATAAAAAGGGACAAGAAAATGTGTTTGAAAACTTTGCGTGTCTAACAAATTTCATTGTAGCCGTAAATTATGTTCCATGATTGAAATATGACACATAGAGGAAACTGCTTACTTGAGTGTGCTCTGCTGTCTTCTTTGTCTCATAAGTCATAACCCTTTAAAGCCTAGTATTGGTGGGAAAACCGAAAAAGTTATAATTAATTAATTATACTATAATAATTTGTAATGTGTAATATAATATTAACATTTGATTGTTATTTCATCAACAAAAAATTTTTTTTGATTGTTATTTTGCGAGAGTTTTGTGGTTTGCTAGCCGGTGGGGCATTAGAACAGAGTTCATTTAGCTGTAATCCTCAGTCCAGTTAATTTTGAGTCCCTATTAATTCCCCCCCAACAATAGAGCTCCAACTTGATGCAGTTCCACAAAGGAATAATTTTTGTTATTTGACGCACTTGTTCTAGATCTCATTTGGAAGATTAGAAACCAAGCGATACATTAAGGCCTAATTCCGTCCCAAGAGGAAGCAATCAGGAAAATGCATTAGGTTTTTTTAGAGCATTGGAGCCAGTCAAGAAATTCAACTGCTAGCTACTCACCTAGCGAGATTAGGAGATGGCAGGACGGAGTCAGGACTTGGAGTTAGGGGAGCTCTACTGCTCATTGTGTGTGGTAGCTCTGTCTTTTGACTTTACTGCTTAACCACTAAAGATTTTTGTTTAAAACTTTTTAAAGGATTAAGTTGTTTGTTTTGGATAAAATAGGGTGATTGGGTTTTTTTTTTTTTTTTTTTTTGGGCTTTATTATTGGTAATTTTTGTTATTGGACTAATTTTTTTGAACTTGTATATTTTTGTTTTAGATTTAATCTATTAATTTTTTATGGCCTTTAAAAGATGGAAAATGCTAAAACTACAAAATTTTTACAAATTGCTAATGTGGTGAGTAGTTATTGGTAAATAAAAAGTGATGTTAGTGTACAAATCAATAAGAATTTGCTACCTCAATAATTTGTAAAAATGTTGTAGAAAAATTTGTGGCTATAATATTACTCTTAAAAGAATTGAAGGCATTGTTAAAGGGGCAAAGTGTAATTTTATTGAACAAAATTACCAAAATTAGTACCTATTAATACATTAATATTTAAAAAAAAAAAATTGAGGGGGCATGTCCACATATAGCTCCGTCCATGGGAGATGGGTGAAACCAAATCAGGGAATTGTGAAAATTAAAATTGTGATGCGGCTATAGGAGCCAACTCAGCCTACATTGCAACAATTGCTAGGGACTGCAGAGGGGACTTGGTATTTGCTGGCTCGACATGGATAAACACCAACATCTCTATCCAAGCGGAAGCAGATGCAATTCGTTAGGCAATCAATTTGGCTAGTTGACTGAATATCCAAAAGGTTATTGTGGAAAGTGATTCCAAGTTTTGCATAAATGCGATCAAGGCTCCCAAGAACAAAATTCCCCGGAGACATTCTAACTTTGTTGATGAAATTCTATTAATAACAGAACATTTTGAGTCAATTTCCTTTAATTGGATTAGTAGAGTAGGAAACATGGTTGCTCATGTATTGGCTAAGTGGTCTCTCAACAGTGGTGGGGTTAATTTTTTTTGATGTAATTTCTGCCGCCCATGTTTTGTTCATGTTATTCATGGGGACTACTTTGTGTTAATAAAAGTTTTTTCTTCTTAAAAAATAAAACTTTTGAATATCATGTCTGAAGATTAATTACAATTCAATTACAGAGACCAAAAGTGAATCACATGGTCACTTCTATAGGTTTTAATATTTTTAGGACGGTTTTCACTGTTTTCCTGGACAAAAAGTCGGCCAAAATGGCCAAATACCACATTTTTTTGAAATTTTTAGCAACAAAACACTGTTTCAAAAATAAATAGCAAAGTACCACTTTTTCTAGAACTCGAGTTTCAGAAACTCGAGTTCCTCATCAGTTCTGCCACCGTGGCACTGCTGAGCTGGAATTTGTGGGATTAAAAAAAATTATGTGGTACTCGAGCTTGGTAAACTCGAGTTCTATGCATCACAATACTCAAGTATACCAGACTCGAGTACCCTTTATAAATAAAATGAAGATAAAAAAAATTTACACAGTACTCAAGTTTACCAAACTCGAGTACTGTGTAAATTTTTTTTTTTTTTTTTTTTTTTGTTTTGTTTTGGGGATAATCAACAAATAAACATAAAGATAAAAATTAGTGGTTTTTTTATGTTTTTATTTATTTAAACAGAAGTATTGTAAAATATAGAGATTTTCATTTCAAAATATGAATTTAATTTCTACATTAATTAAAATTGTTCATTGTTTTCTCATAAAAATTGTTCACTATTTTCTGTATAAACTAATTCTATGATTTTGCATAAAATTATTTAATGTTCAGCATTATTTAAGAAATTGTTCACTCTCTTTTTTGCATAAATAATTTTCTGTTTACTGTTTAAAAAATTGTTCACTGTTTTCTTATAAAACACCTAGTAAAATTGTGTTTTCTAAATTTAAACACCAAATCTGAATGTTTTTTCATGTTTGAATTTCACAATAATCAAATATATTTTTCTGCATTGATAAAATCTATTTCTACATTAATAAAATTTACTCTCTGCACATCATATTTACTGTATATTCAAATCTACTTACTGTATTCATAAAATCAATTTTTTGCATTAATTAAAACTGTTCACTGTTTTCTCATAAAAATTGTTCACTATTTTCTGCATAAACTATTTCTAGCATTCTGCATAAAATTATTTTCTGCTCAACATTATTTAAAAAATTGTTCACTCTCTTTTATGCGTATATTATTTTCTGTTTACTATTTCAAAAATTGTTCGCTGTTTTCTCATAAAACACCTAGTGAAATCGTGTTTTCTAAATTTAAAAGCCAAATCTGAATGTTTTTTCATGTTTAAATTTCACAACAATCGAATTTGTTTTTCTGCATTGATAAAATATGTTTCTACGTTAATAAAATTTGCTCTCTACACATCATGTTTATTATATATTCGAAACTGCTTACCGCATTCATAAAATCTGTTTTTTGCATTAATTAAAACTGTTCACTATTTTCTCATAAAAATTGTTCATTGTTTTCTGCATAAACTGTTTTTAGCATTGGCGCAGTTATTGCACTTAAATGGTTTTTGTGTTTTTTTAAATATGTAACCATATGAATAATGGACAAACTCCATGAAAGAAAATGAATGATGCGTATAAATCACCTAACGGTAAATGCCTCGAAAAATTTGAATTTGTAAAAAGTTCGAATTATTTGAATGTAGAATTTTTCATTAAGTAAAACTGTTTTTTGCATTAAGTAAAACTGTTCACTGTTTTCTCATGAAAATTGTTCACTGTTTTCTGCATAAACTATTTCTAGTATTCTGCATAAAATTATTTTCTGTTCAGTATTATTTAAAAAATTGTTCACTCTCTTTTCTGTGTAAATTATTCTCTGTTCACTATTTAAAAAATTGTTCACTGTTTTCTCATAAAACACCTAGTGAAATCGTGTTTTCTAAATTTAAAAGCCAAATTTGAATACTTTTTTATGTTTAAATTTCACAATAATTGAATTTCTTTTTCTACATTGACAAAATTTGTTTCTACATTAATAAAATTTTCTCTCTACACATCACGTTTACTATATATTTGAAGCTGCTTACCGCATTCATAAAATCCGTTTTTTGCATTAATTAAATCTGTTCACTGTTTTCTCATAAAAATTGTTCACTGTTTTCTGCATAAACTGTTTTTAGCATTGGCGCAGTTATTGCACTTAAAAGGTTTTTGTGTTTTTTTAAATATGTAACCATATGAATAATGGACAAACTCCATGAAAGAAAAATGAATGATTCGTATAAATCACCTAATGGTAAATGCCTTGAAAAATTCGAATTTGTAAAAAAGTTCGAATTAGTTGAATGTAAAAATTCGAGAAAAATCGATGGAAAATTAATGAACATACCAAATCGTGAAGGTGTACATAAGATGTACAGATAGTTTAGGCTTGTTAAGAAATTTGATTTCCTGGGTCATCATATCTTTTGTTCTTTATATTTCCGCTGCTTGATATGATTATATGATTGTGTTAACCTAGAATTGCATAATTTGACTAAGTTAATCACTTGGCTAATTCTCTAGGTTAATCCTTTTGTTGTTTTAAGGGGTCTAAAATCCTAACAAGTGGTATCAGAGCGGGTAGCTTTCTTGTTGTTGATCTTTTGATCTCTGAGCTGATCATTGATCCCTGTTGTCATGGAACACGGACACTCTTTTGTTATTCCTCCTCACTTTGATGGGAATAAATATGCTTATTGGAAAGTAAGGACGAAAGCATTCCTGAAATCTATTGATGAGAGGGTTTGGAATTTCGTTGAGTACGGATGGGAGAAGCCCACTACTCCTGTGAGTGAGTGGCAAACTTCTCAAAAAGAAGCAGTTGCGTTCAATAGCAAAGTTATGAATGCTATCTTTAACGCTGTTTCTATGGAGGAATTTAAGAGAATCTCTAATGTTAAGGTTGCTCACACTACTTGGAATATCCTCCAAACTGTGCATGAAGGCACAAAGGCAGTTAAGATTAATAAATTGCAACAATTAACTTCTAGATTTGAAAGCATTAGGATGTCTGATGATGAAACTTTTGATGAATTCTATGCTAAACTGAATGATATTGTTAATTCTGCATATAATTTGGGTGAAATCTATGATCAACCTAAAATTGTTAGAAAGATTCTTAGATCTTTAACTGAAGACTTTAGACCCAAAGTGACTGCCATTATTGAGAGCAAGGATGTGGACTCCATCCCTGTTGATGAACTTGTAAGATCTCTTCAGTCCTATGAGTTGGACTTACCCAAAGCTAGCAAATCCAAATCTATGGCTCTTAAGTCAGTAGATGATGTTGAAGTTGGTGGATTTGATGATGAGCTCTCTACTACAGAGATTTCTTACCTTGCCAAAAACTTTAGAAACTTTCTTAGAAATAGTAACCGAAGGGCAAGAAATACAAACATTGCTGAACCTAGAAATTTTAGGAAGAATGATCTCACTAAGGTTAGCAACACTAAAAAACCTAGAGAAAAAGTAGGTCAATCTTCTAATAATTCTTTGGGTTCTCAATGTTTTGGATGTCAAGTGTATGGTAAGTCTGAAATATCTCTTTCATCATCTAACGCAGTAACTTCATTAATAGACTTGATGGCTCGCTCTTGCGCCTTCCCCTTTAGATGCTTCTTAACTTTTTGGATTGCATGAAAACGGTCTAATCGCTTTTGCATTTAATTGTTCTCTTGTTCAAGACGAGAAAGTATGTTGGCAGGTTCATCTCTAGGTAACTCGGTTGAGCGTGCCTTAGGAACTCGTAACCCATGCCATCGACAATGCACCTCCAACTCACACCTCTTCTTGTATAGGGTTGACCATGGTGGTTCTGCTATGGTGAACTCTATTGTAGTGGTATTTATACTTAGTTTTGTAGGTTTGCCGACCATGATGTGCCCGACACTTCCAAGACTCTCGTACGTGTATATTGGCATATTAAGGAAATCTCTCTTTTTTCCAACCCATTTCCCTCCATAGTGGTCTGTGTATGTCTGTAGTTGTTGATCTACTGGAACTTATGATAATCCATTTGTTGAAGTAGATCCAAAATTGTTTCGCATTGTACGATTTGATATTGAGGCGTTGCGACTCATAACTTAGTCAATCTACGAAGTTAGTGGGGTAGAAATAAGATCATTATTGTGGTGCATGTATAACCTCAATTCATGTTCCAAGCATTATAATTTTAGTTATTAGGGCTTGACATGTCAATACAGGCTGGAAAAACACTACATGAACAGGATTTTAAATGTTCCCAATGTCACAGTGAGATTTGAAGATGTCGGCAGTAGTTGCAGTGTTCTTGAACATAGTATCGTATTTAATTGACACAGTGCTATGTCCCTGGCACCAGGGTACTATTATTCATATATTTAAGTATTCATGTGAATGTGGATGATATGATTGGACAGTGTGTGAAATTGTGCCGAGCTATTGAGTAGCACATGTGAAACAGTTGTATTTTTTTTTTTTTTTTGCCACCCAAATAGTTGTATTTTTTTTTTATTATAAAACAAATAATTTGCTATTAAAGTGGAATTGGTTTAGAAACTTACGGTAGTAGATTGTCTATCGTTATTTTTATTGTTCTGGATATATTGTGTGGAGCCTTTTAAAGTGGAATTGGTTTGAAACTTTGAATGGTTAGTTGCTAAAATTCAATAAAATCAGTTTATTATAGTGTGAATTGTAGCGCTGACCTATGTGCATAGTATGTATTTTGTCTGTATTTGGCTCTTTTTGTTTGTACAATTATTTGTTTATTTGTGATTTGTCTTTACCTATGGAAAATGAGTTTGTACAAATTAAATATTGATGATTTCTGTCATTTAAAAGAGGGCCGTTTTCTCTTTTAATAGATAAATTGTATTTTAATATATAAAGAAATAATTATTTTGCATTTTTTTATTTGTTGATAGTTTCTTAATACTAAATAGATGATATGCATTTTTTGTTTATATTTTAATCCCCTAAATCAAACTTTTATCTCTGTCTCTGAATCCAAAATGGCCGAAACACATCTGAGTGACCTGAAATTATTCCTGGGGTGGAACATGGGGTGTTACTACTGAAACAAAATGGTAATATAATAGCTATTTCTAAGGTTCTACTATTTTTAAGCTTATTGTTAGTTTACAGCTTATTAGCTGTTTGATAAACTTTCTGCTGAAAGTGTGCTAAATTATATTTGTACTTTGAAAAAATTTGAAAAGGTGAAAAATAATGTAGGAAAAAATGAGGTTTTAAAAAGCTGTACACAAAAACTAAAAGCTAAAAGTTGAAATTGATGCCAAACAGACTCTTATCTCTCTAAAGGTTTTATTTTTTTTCATAATTTTTTTCTTCTTTCTTAGATAGTTGCAATAAATAAAAAAGAGAAAAAAATGTTCTAGAATTAAATAATTTAGCAAGCAATAACTGTGCAATAATACCATATTTTTATTAGAATCCAACAATAACTCCTCAGCTATAGTGTGTGTATGTATATTTTCTTAGCACATGGAGTATTAGAAGAGAATTTAACCCAACGAAAGATTTGTTAAAATTCACATCTAACAAAGAAATATTGAGTAATGTAAAATAACTTAGAGTTACACAAAGTGTAACTAGGACCCAAATCCACATGTATATCATACTCTCAAATCTAATGCCGTCTCCATCTAAATAGTCTCCCCTCGATCTAGCTACCTAAAGCTCGAGCTAATGAACTCACATTCTTGTGTATTTTTTTTTTAAACACATCTATTTTTCCTACATCACCAAACAAAAAACATGAATCTATTATTTCTCACATTACTTTGGATTCGGACTATCTTTCTTGTACTCATTCTCATCCTCTCTTTGTCATTGATTTTGAAACAAAGGAAAGTCAAGAAAGCAGCCAATGTTCCCCCAGACGCTCCAAAGCTTCCCATCATTAGCAACCTCCATCAAATTGGAAACGACAGCCACCATTCCCTGTGGAATCTCTCTAAAAAATACATACCTACCATGCTCCTACAATTAGTATTTGTTCATTGTATCATGATACAAGATTGTGTCCACAAATATCAGATTATAGTTTTATTGAACGAGATGAAATTTGATGAGCTTACATTAAATTTGGCCCTGCCCCCATGTTTAAATCCTGGCTCCATCCTAGTCTCTTATCTCTTCATCTTGACTAATTAGTAGCTTTGAAACTACTATACATTATGTATGATATTGTCACATGAATTGTCCTCACAACACAACATTTAATTTGATAGATATCAGTTATTTTTGCGTCACCAGATCACAAATTAATCATTAAACGATAAGAAATAATAATCTAGAGGTATGGCTGGAATGTGTGGACGATATTGAAAGAGAGCAAAAATGAAAAACCTAGATAAATATTCTGAGTGTTAACTGTAAGATAGACTTGATGGAGGAGTAAAGCAAAGAAAATTTTGTTTGCTATATGGTTTCATTAATCTTTCTGATGAGTGGATGACTTAGACTTTTGGGATTCCTTCTTAGAAGATTGGTGGTTCCCTCCGAAATTGCTATTTGTTAATTTGATTAAAAAAAAAAAAAATCTTATTGTGTTAGCTAGTGTTCTTAAAAAGTTCAAGCATATGAAAAAACATTGCAATTGAATCTAAGGTTACCCCTTCTGCCACATGATTAAAAATCATCTTGGGCTGTTAAGTTTAATCTATTTAAGATTAGTATGTCAATCTTATTATTAGACATCTACATCTCATTGTGGATTTTCCTCACAGGTGTGTAATTGATTCTGCTGCTAACTTTGATGTTTTAAAATGGCATGACAATTACTTTTAGAAATGCATATGATGAGTTTATTTAATGGGATTTCTAAATGCTTCGAAGATTTATAACTTACAGCCAACTACTTAATTTTAAGAGTTTTAAGTAATGTTTATAATACTTGTAATTAGTTGTAGAAGCATAAAATGTGAAATAGTTTCTCGTGGCCTTTAAAGAATCAATGCTTATCTATACTATTACTAACATATCCCTTTGAGTTTTGCTTATGTTGGGCATGTATGGTTTGATTTTTTTTTCTTCTATTAAGAATTAAATCCTTCACTAACCAATAGTTCACTATGCAAATGGCTCAATTTTGCTAGATAATATATTTGTGTGGGCTTTTATTGATGTTTTAAACAAATTCATACGATCTATACATCTACGTACATACTTTTCCATTGAATTTTCATTATTTTGTACCTTCAATGAAATCAAATTTCTCAACAAGTCTAGACTATCTATACATCTTATGTACACCTTCATGATTTGGTACAGTCATTGATTTTCCATCGATTTTTCTCGAATTTCTACATTCAACTAATTCGAACATTTTTACAAATTCAAATTTTTTGAGGCATTTACCATTAGGTGATTTATATGAATTATTCATTTTTCTTTCATGGAGTTTGTCCATTATTCATATGGTTACATATTTAAAAAATCACAAAAGCCATTTAAGTGCAATAACTACGCCAATGCTAGAAATAGTTTATACAGAAAACAGTGAACAATTTTTATGACAAAACAGTGAACAATTTTAATTAATGCAAAAAATAGATTTTATGAATGCAGTAAGCAAATTCGAATATACAGTAAATATGATGTGCAAAGAGAAAATTTCATTAATGTAGAAACAGATTTTATCAATGCAAAAAAATATATTCGATTATTGTGAAATTCAAACATGAAAAAGCATTCAGATTTGGCGTTTAAATTTAGAAAACACGATTTCACTAGGTGTTTTATGAGAAAAAAGTGAACAATTTTTTAAATAGTGAACAGAAAATAATTTATGCAAAAAAGAGAGTGAACAATTTCTTAAATAATGCTGAACAGAAAATAATTTTATGCAAAATCATAGAAGTAGTTTATACAGAAAACAGTGAACAATTTTTATGAGAAAACAATGAACAATTTTAATCAATGTAGAAATTAAATTCATATTTCGAAATTAAAATCTCTATATTTTACAATGCTTCTATTATATAAATAAAAACATAAAAAAGCTACTTATTTTTATCTTTATGTTTATTTGTCGATTATCCTCAAACAAACAAAAACAAAAACAAAAAAAAATTTACACGGTACTTGAGTTTGGTAAACTCGAGTACTGTAGAAATAAAATTTTCTGTATTTTATTTATAAAAGGTACTTGAGTATTGTGTTACATGGTACTCGAGTTTACCAAGCTCGAGTACCACTTTATTTTTTGTAATCACCCAATTTCCAACTCAGCAGTGCCACGGTGGAAGTATAAAATAAGGTACTCGAGTTCACCAAACTCGAGTACTAGAAAAAGTGGTAGATTTCCATTTATTTCCGAAACAGTGGTTTTTGCTAAAAATTTCAAAAAAATGTGGTATTTGGCCATTTTGGCCCAAAAAGTCAAAAAAATTTAGGGTCTATATGAAATTCATTTATTTTATTGAAATTAAAAACATTTTGCTGAAAGTACTGTAGATAGAGGTAAAAGTTAGCTGAAATAATACAATGGAACTCATGAATAGTACCAAAAAGTGTAGTGGGGCCTATGAATAGTAGCAAAAATAAGCTGAATAATAAAATAAATTGGCTTTTTAATTTGTAGCCAAACGCACACTAAGGATTTGTTTAGGATCCGCTTATTTTGTTAAAACTGAAATTTTTTTGCTGAAAGTACTGTAGGTAAAGATAAATGTTAGTTGAAATAGTATAAAGAGACCCATGAATAGTACCAAAAAGTGCAATAAGAACCATGAATAATAACAAAAATAAACTGAATAGTAAAATAAATTGACAAAAAATAAGCTAGCCAAATAAACACTTAAAAAGTAGGTCTTGTTCAGTCACAAAGATTTATAAATGAAAAAGAAAAACCCTTGCAAGTTGCAACATGAAATCACATAAGGTTTTTGTTGTATCCCATTGATATGTTCAATCATGTTGAAATCAAATCAGCATCTTTTTTCTTCTTTTTAAAGCTGTATAATTGTGAAGTTTATGATAGGACATTGTGCAAATTTTTCCTTAGAAAATATTTTAGTTTTCTTTTTTATTAATTGTTGTTGTAAATTAAGTACAATATTTATGTAAGAAAACATAAAATCCTAAATTAACAACAATAGGTTAAAGGAGCCAATTTTTAGGTTAATTTAATGATGTATAGAGTTAAAGAGTTGCAATGAGTCTCATAGTTCAATGACATTATCCATTCTAGCATATAAGAGAATATGAATTCAAATCTTCCCTCCCTTGTAAAAAAAAAAAAATATATATATATATATATATATATTTGTAAATATATATGTGTGTGTGTGTTACCTAAACATAGTGGCTAAGAACTACAACTAATATTTTTATTTTTTTTTTTCAGTAGCAAGAAATCATTTACAATGAATGCGAGAGAGAGTTGATGATATCAATAAGGAATGAAGGGCAGTCCTTCATCCAGTTAGGGATGGCAATTCGTGTTAGTATCGTGTAGAGGTTGAGTATTCAAATACATGGCTCAACCTTATTCAAACCTATTTAAGAATCATGTCAAATCCCCTCTATCCAAACACAACCTATTAGTTAAGCGTGTTGACACAGCCAATTTCATTTCATTTAGTATACAATCTAAAAATAAGAAGTAAAAACATAGTTGTTTTTTTTTTTTTTTTCCATTTGTTTGGGATAAAATGTGTTTGTTTTTAGACCTCTTAAAACACAATTGGATTAACCTAGTTAACAAGCTAAGTTATTACTTAGTCCAAATTGAACAAATCTAGGTTAACACAATCAAATAATCATATCAATGTAAAGTGCGGAATATAAAGAACACAAAGATATGATGACCCAGGAAAACCAAACCGGTAAAAAATCTGGGAAGGATTTAACCTAGTTATTCTCAAGGTAAACCTGAATCCACTAATGAAAGAATCGAAGTTTTACAATAGTGACTTAGACCACCAACATCCTATTGCTACCCGCTAGTAGAAAACTTACTGACACGACCACGTGCAAGCTCCGAGACCATGAACTCCTTCTTTCTTGGATTCTCTAGCAAGTACAAGCATACTTGCTTGTGTATCTTTAAGCTCTTATGGCAGCAACTGAATGATCATCAAGCTCTTGAAGAAATCTTCTTCTTGATAATCCTAAGCTTGTGTGAAGGAAAACACTTCTCAGATCTCACAAGAGATTCACACAAACAGCAATATGAGCAACCTTTAGAGAGCCTTTGGGTACAAATCACTAAATACAAAAAGAGGCACAAGAGGCACTCTATTCTCTCTAAAAATCACTTAAAAACGTTTTAGGGTTTCCTTTATATATAGGAGTGTTTTACTTGAAACCCAATACGTTTAAATAGAGTTTAGGCTGAACTAGAATTCTGCAGAAAAATAAATCTACACGTGGTTCGATCGATCAAGTCTAATTTTCGATCGATCGAGCCTTACAGATTTAGTCCAATAAATTTTGCAATCACTCGATTCCAATTTTACAAATAAACATACTTTGAGCAAGCCTAAACCTAGACTAAATGTTTTGATCATGGTTTGCCTACAAAATACAAATAGAAGTTCTAATACATTAATTCCTAATTTCTTAGAACCCAACAATCTCTCCTTTTGGCAATCCGTGACAAAACACATCACAAACATGAAATGCTCAAAGTTACAAATAGCCCAAATACAATTCAACCTAACTACTATTTATCAATTGCAAGTGTAGACAGCAGCATGACTGAATCCACCTGTATATTCTTGAAATACTCAACAAACGCATAAATGCATGTGTGACAGAAAAACAGTAAATCAACAAATATGCAAACTAACTCTCCCCCTAAGTTAGATATATCAAAAAGAATGTTAACTACCACTAAACAGAACATTCTTGTATTTTTCACAAAAATTTCCACATGTATTTTCCACACAAATTCCCACATTTCATCTAAATCTCCCCCTTTTTGTAACGTATTGACAAAGACAACTTATTGTTGCCCAAATTAAAAAACATACGCAACAAAAGTCAAGAGAAAATAGAGAATTAAGGAAACACAAAACAATTCAACTCTATAGAAAATAGAGACAACTCTCCCTATGAAGAGCAAGGGATAAAAAACAAGCTTCTCCCCTTATAAAAATAGGAAAAACAAAACAAGTTTTGGGAAAAACAGTTTTGAAGAAATTTTAGGAGGTGGGGAAAATAAAGACACACAAACCAAATTTAAAAACTAAGTTAATAAGGTGAGGATACACATGAAAAAAAATATTATCTCTTTCAATAAATGCAAACTTAACACTATGTGACCCATAAATAATTGCATGAGTAGAGAAAATATCAGCACATTGATTATCCATTATATCTCTTAAGAAATATATTTTCTCCAGTTCACATATAAAAATAGCATATACTAAAATGTACAAAGGACTCAAAAATTAATCAATCAATTCTTAAATCAAGTTGAGTACCAAATTTAGCAAAGTATATGCATGCTATGTGTGAAAACAATGAGAGATATGACTGC
Source organism: Quercus glauca (assembly GCA_023736055.1). Lineage (NCBI taxonomy): Eukaryota > Viridiplantae > Streptophyta > Magnoliopsida > Fagales > Fagaceae > Quercus > Quercus glauca. The sequence continues at coordinate 75,930,248 of CM043316.1, read as the reverse complement.
AAAACTGTAAGATGGACACAAAAACAATGCAATGCATGTGAATCCTAAACATAAATGATGCATGAAAAAAAATTTGGTCAAAAACTTAAAAACTGAAAAATTTTCATTTTCAATCGGTCGAGCATCAATCGAGCACCGATCGAGCCGAGCAGATTCTGTAAAGTTGTAATTTACAACTAGGTTTTTGTTGGCTTTTATTCCGTGCCAAATTTGATTGTAATTGATTTCAATCTTGTATACCCTGTATTTATTGAGGGATTTATTGTAAGGGTTGTGTGTGAGAGAGAGAGAGTGTGAAGACTCAAGAAATTGAAGACTGAAGATTTTCGCGGGTATCTCGCTACTACGCATCCCGCGAAATGGTGCATGTGCCCTGCACATGCTGGAAGCTGAAGAGTCATGCCAGGCTGTCATTTTCGCGAGTGTCTCGCTGGTTAGGCCTTCCTGCGAGACAGTCGCGAAACATTCTGCTTGGAGGATTTTTTTTTTAGTGACCTTCTTACCCTTCACCCTCTCTATATATATACCCTCATTACCTACATATGTTGGTGTGGCTATTCAGAGAGAAAAACCCTAGATAGGTTTTCTACAACTCACCCACCCATCTTTTGAGAGAGAGCTACTCCTCCTTAGTGAGAAATCATTGTAGCCTCTTCTCCATCCCTCTCCCATTATCATACCTTGAGAGGAGATTTGTACCCAAACACAACCCACACCTATTCAGAGTGTAGAGAGTGTTTTGGAGCTGTTGGGAAGCATTGGAAGAAGCCAAGGATGGCAAATGCAACATGGAGCTTGTTGCGGGATCCGGAGAGTTAAACAAGACACGGTTCCGAGAAGCCTTGTTTGAGTAGGAGCTTGGAGGGCTTAGGTGCATCGGGTAGATTAGGCTTTGAGGGTCTCTTGCTAACCCATGTATCCCAACTGATTGTTTAGTGGATCGATTTCCGCTTGGAGGGCGGCGGAGAGGTTTTTCGCCGAGTTCTTCGGTTTCCTCTTCGAGAACACGTCTCGGTGTTTTCTGTGTTTGCACCCTTCTTCCCTACTGTTGTTTATTTCATTTTTACTGCTATGTTGCTTTAAATATGGATTAGAGTAGTTGTATTGCTTATTCGCTTGTGTTTACACTATTCCGCACTTATCATTAAGTTAGTGTAAAATCAACCAAGCCGTAATTTTAATTTGGGGGTCTAAACCGCTCGTGTGTTTTCAACACATTTTCGAGCTTTCAGATTCAAACCAAAATTTGTATCGCAATTCAATTGGTCAAGAAACAAATTCGATCGATCAAAAATCTGGAAAAGTGAATTTTTGAAAAACAGAGCAAGTTAATGCAGAAACTCCTCAAAGCACAATATTTTATGAATAAAATGCATGAGAATGAGATGAAAAGTTTTTCAAAAACACTTGAATTCAATCCAGATCTTCCAAAAACAAGTTTTTCAACCAATTTGTCTCCAAAATTCAAACATTAAACACATTTTGCATCAAAATCAAGGAACATATAATCTTGGATGGCCACAATAAGATCACACAATACAATGTACCAAGTTTAGCAAAGAGTAACTTGTGTAGTGTGTGCAACTAGCAAAAACTTGAGATACATGTGAGGTGATATGTGAATAGTAAGCAATCACAATTTCTACAAAATTCATCACATAAATTTGAAAAAGACTATCACCTAAAGAGTTACATCATATAACTCCCACATCTCCTAGAAAAACAAGCTTGCAATCATGTAAGTTTCTTGATTTGCCTTATAATGTACACCAATTTTATTTAATAAAAAACTTATTAAAAAATAGCTGGGATAATGTACACATCAATTTTATTTGGTTGTAAAGTTATTAAAACCCAATAATGTACACACCAATTTTAGCATTTAAACCGAGGCTACACCTTATGTTCTTTTTGTGCATGTGCTACACTTTCTCGAGCACAAAATCTTACGATATGTACTAAAGTGTTCATGATTAGCTAGTAAACAGTGGTGAGATGGTTATTTATGCCTTTCTCAAAAGAATCAAGTCCGACAATCAAAGGCATGTAATTTCAAGATCAAGACAAAGTGATCAAAAACTATAAACATCTTCCCACACAACATGCACTACAAAGCTCAAACTAGTAGAGTGCAATAAAATAAGCTCATCCAAGCTAAACAAGGTACATAAACCTATTATGTAAAGATAATATGGCAAATCCTTGATTATAAATCCAAGATGTGAAATACAAAACACAAAAATCTTTTTGGTTTTAAAAAAATTTTATGATCAAAAACAAAAAATATATATTATGCTAAGTGAACAATGCAAAAGCAATGCATGATAGTGCTAAACTAAGCTATAGAGGGCACACAAATAAGAAATATCAATTTCTTAATTAACCCTTGAGTACATGTACAAATTAGTACATACTCAAATTTCTCCACAATGTCAAGCATGTTCTAAATCAAGAGAGAGATATCATAATTCATGTAATCCTCAAGAAAAATAAAACAGACTCAAAATAAAATATTTTTGTCTTTTTGAAAAATTTTCAATGTTTTTGGATTTTTTTTTAAAAAAAAAACCTAAAAAACAAAACAGCCAAAAACAGAAACAAGACATGTCCACAAACAATTGAAAAAATTAAAATAGGGACAAGTCAGCAACACTCACCTTAGAGAATCTTTTCTCACCCATATAGCACAAATCTTCGGCTTTGTAGGTGAAAATCCATGATAAGCATAGTGTATTTGAGGGATTACACGAATCTTCTGAGGAAGACTAAAATCTTGCAAATTTCTTTCACAAGCCAACAAGCTTAAATTTTTCAAAAGCATATGAAACAATTTATATGGACTTATGGCAGAAGAAATATCATCATATATCCTAGATTGAAATACAGAATGTTTAAATTTCAATTTATGACAATTAGGACGAATGTGACCAGAGACACCACAAAAGTGACAAACAGGAACAAATTAGAAACATCAGTATTCCTAACAACAAATCTAGTCTCAGATTTTGGTTTTTGCCTCAACAAAGAACAATTTGTTCTAATATGATCAACACCACAAAGGTGACAAGTAGGCACAAAAACAGATTTATTATGCTCTCTAACAGTAGGTTTAGACATAGGTTTAGAAATTTCAGCGTCTACATCAAAACTTTTACCTTTGTCTAACCTAGTACAATAAGCTTTTTCTTTATTATTCCTCTTGAAAAGAGGGATATAAACTTTCTCAATTTTACGCTTAAGAGAAACAAAAACACTTTTGTTATCTACAGCAGGCTTGGTACTAGTCAAATTTTTAATTTTAGCTTTAGATTCAATTAATTCTTGTTCCAAGCTTTTCATCTTCTCATCTTGAGAGGAAATTTGATTTCTCAAAAATTCATTCTTTTTATTAGATTCGTCAAATCTAACAATCAGTTCCTCTTTTTCAAGATTTGCCAATTTTAACTCTTCCTTGAATTTCTTAGAAATTTTCATAGATTTTAATAATTCCTTATGAAGAGTTTCACAAGCATCAATAAGATTAACAGAAACAACAACACCTTCTTTATTCAAATTATCACAAACATGAGCAAAAAGATAGTTCAAATTATCCATGACAACAGGGATCAACGATCAACTCTCAGATCAAAAGATCTAACACAAGAGCTAACCTGCTCTGATACCACTTGTTTGTTTTTAGACCCCTTAAAACACAATTGGATTAACCTAGTTAACAAGCCAAGTTATTACTTAGTCCAAATTAAAAAAATCTAGGTTAACATAATCAAATAATCATATCAATATAAAATACGAAATATAAAGAATATAAAGATATGATGACACAGGAAAATCAAACCGGTAAAAAACTTGAGGAGGATTTAACCTAGCTATCCTCAAGGTAAACTTGAATCCACTAATGAAAGAATCGAAGTTTTACAATAGCGACTTAGACCATTAACATCCTATTGCTACACACCAGTAGAAAACTTACTGACACGACCACGTGTAAGCTCCGAGACCACGGACTCCTTCTTTCTTGAATTCTCCAGCAAGTACAAGCACACCCGCTTGTGTATCTTTAAACTCTTATGGCAGCAACTAAATGATCATTAAGCTCTCGAAGAAATCTCCTTCTTGATAATCCTAAGCTTGTGTGAAGGAAAGCTCCTCTCAGATCTCACAAAAGATTCACACAAACAGCAATATGAGCAACTTTTAAAGAGCCTTTGGGTACAAAACCCTAAATATAAAAAGAGGCACAAGAGGCACTCTAATCTCTCTAAAAATCACTTAAAAACGTTTTAGGGTTTCCTTTATATATAGGAGTGTTTTACTTGAAACCCAATATGTTTAAATAGAGTTTAGGCTGAACTAGAATTCTGCAGAAAAATAAATCTGCACGTGGTTCGATTGATTGAGTCTAATTTTCGATCGATCGAGCCTTGCAGATTTAGTCTAACTAGTGTTTAACCCGCGCAATGCGCGGGATCGTTTTACATATTAATTGCATCCAACATAAACTTAGTTATCACACTTCTAACACATATATTCAAACTTAAATAACGTAGTATATTTAAGTATATACTGTCCAATATCCCCTAAAATTTTAAAAAATTAGTTTCTTCAAATCACTCGTGTGTACTTCCCTGTTATGAGAGACTAAAAAAAAGAATCTGACTTTAAGCAATTAAAACTTACATGACAATTTCAAATAGCAAATCTGCTACTCCTAAGAACCACAATAAATCACACCGAACTAAAACTTGCAAGACAATTTTAAATACCAAATCTACCATTCCTAGGAACCACAATGAATTAAACCATGAGATTAGAGAATTTTACACCAAAAAGTTTAAAAGAGAAAAATGGCTACTGGTTTGGTCAGAAAAATATTAGTCAAATAATAATGCATAATCAATAGTACATTGGAATCTCAAATTTTAAAACCAAACCAATATATAACCCTTAAAAGGGACATTGAATCCAACTTTTTAATCGCAAAAGAAAAAACGAAAAAGTTGTAGTGCATAATCAAGCCACAATATATAAACAAAACAGAATTCCACCTGCAACAAATAAAATGCATAATCAATAGTAGATGGGAATCTCAAATTCTAAAACCAAACCAATTCATAAGTCATAACCCATAAAAACAACATCGAATCTTAATCTTGACCCTAAATTTCAATTGCAAAACAAAAAAAGAATCTCGAAAAAGCTCACAATCCTGAAAAAGCTGCAATGCTACAGAGAAAATTTGTTAAATAAAAGTAAATCATCTATAAGTACTCAAATCCAAAACACTAAGACATACACAATAAAAATAATCATACCATAGATTATTCTTTTGAAGGTAGTCATATATATTTTTTGTTTTATTTCAATAATCTTTAGAAAGTGAATCTTATGATTCACAATATTTAGTATTGTGGAATTGACTAATCTCTGTCTTATTTACACTAAATGTATCACTTTTTTGTAAATACAGGACTTCGAGTCCATTTTCTATTGTAACCTTTCTCAAGCCCATAGATATTAGAACCAAGTAGCCTAAAGCTAGAACTAATTTTGTCAGTCCTACTCAAATTGTGGAAGCTTTCCCTCCAAAGAGTAGCTAAGGTGGGGATTCTGCATCTAGGAACTTGCAAGATGGAAAATCACATGGAATCTATCCTCATCTTAACTCTAAAACTATAGAAGAGCAAGGTTCCTGTACAGTTGTAAATTCCACATAACACAATCAATCAGCTTTGACCTGAGGAAGAAAAAAAATTGATAAGAGAATGATTGGAGGGAGAAAAAAAAGTTATCACAATGAACCAACTGCAAATTATCTACCACCTCAAGCATCAATGTTGCATAATGAAATATTGCAGATACTTAATTTTTTTTAGTATTCTCCCAAAAAAATTCTAAATCTTCATTAAAGTAGAAGAGCCCAACAATCTGACATACATCATCCAAAATACGAAGCCTATCAAACTCGAAGATGCATACTATAAGCCAATTAACAGATTGTCTGTTACCAAACCAAACCACCTTTCAAACCCAAGAAAAACCAGAATAAAAGGCTTCCAATCAGACAGACCAAGGGTACATACAAAAAATGTACATACAATTAAATACAATTAGATCATGGTAATCTTCTCCAAAAATTTCCAACTCCATCAACTCCTCTGGCTTTGGAACTGACTTAACTAAATCCTCCAGAGATGAAACCACATTTAGCAATCCAAAACATGATCTTCAGAAATATCTTATCCCCTTTCTACTGGAATCCCATATTGCTAAACATGAACACTTTCTTCACCATCCTATCTGGGTTTAACTTTTCAGTTTCAAAAATTTCCAAGAGTAGATCAAAAACGTTTTGAAAATCTATGTTACCATCAGTAGGAATATAAAATGAAGTCATCTTATATTTAAACTGATTTTGAAGTGCAGCTTGATTAAAATAACTTAAGCTAACTATCATAATACAAAAACATGCAATAGAGATTCCATATTAATTTGAAGAAGGGAATAAGACTTACAACTATGAGTTTTCTATCATTGAGTCTTCTTTTACCACCTTTATTGCAGCAGAAACTGCTACACCAGATGAAATCCCCACCTGAAATAAACATGCTCTCACATTCACCACAGATTTTGAAAACTAAAAGAACCAGCAAGTAGCAACAAAGTAATAAATATCCTTTCCCCCCTAACCTGATTCTTGATATTAGCTTTCAATTTATTTGGCCATTTATTGTGAATGACAAATCACTGAATATTTAAGAAAGATTTAGTTACATATCTTTTAAATAAACCAAACCCAAAAAAAAAAAAAAAAACCATGTTGCAAGCACAGTATTGATATCAAATGGTAAACGACAAAGTTTTATGATAAGTAATTAATCCAACAATTGACTTGGGGAAGGATTAATTCCAAAAATACAAAAGAGGGAGTGTTGTAGAATGGTAACAGACCTCAAACATATGAGTGAAAGTTAAAGCCACCTTCAATAATTTGTAATATATTATAATCTTTGATCATTTAAGCATTAACAAAATTAATGAATGCAGCAGCAAACTATAATGGCCATTTATAATTGGCATATATTATAATCTTTAGGTAATTTAACAATTTCAGCCAAAGAAAATTTGGTTTAACTTAACAATGTAATAGCTGTAGTAATTTGCAGCTAATATGGTAGTCATCGGAAAGAACATTAACCTCATGCAATATAGACTTCCTTACTGTGGTTATTCATACAATTTAACATTTATTTTGTACTGGATCAAATGTCATTAGCTAATTCTAGAAATATGACGTGAAGGAATCTAGAAATAAAGGAATTAACTGCATGCTATAGAGAACAAATTAAAGAACAATACTAATTTGTAGCGGGTCCTAATCAAGTGAATGTTAAGATGCATGCACTTCTACCAGTAAGCTAATATCTATATTTGCATGATCAATATTCACCACCAACACCACTGCATCACTGTTTTGTAATAAATCTGACAAAAGAGATGCTCTAAACTCTATATACACATGCCACAGAGTTAACATGCTCTACTATGTATTCTACAAAGTTATCGTTACTTTCCTATGGCCAAACCATAGAGCTACATGGTTTCATGCTGGATTTTTCAGAAAAATTATAATGATCCTTAAAAGCCACCAAAAAAAGTAAATATTAGACAGTGAGGTCATATTGGATATGACCAACAGGTCCTACCAAACCCTCTTAAATCAACAAATTGTGACAGTAACATATTAGTCTCTGAAGTCATATTGAAATGACTAACAGGTAGCAGTGTTACTGTCAGACATAATTCAATTTCTCCTTATCTTACAGCTCTAGCCGAACTCTCTTAAACCAGCAAATTGTGTCTACTAAAATTTCAGCACTGTTTAGACCATATAGTTTTGTAGTCTAGGCCTTGATCCTCCTCCGGAGAGTAATCATCAAAACTTATATCAAAAAACTTAACCGTACCATAGTGAATGAACCAATATGTTACATATACGCTGAAAAGAAATGCATCATTTCAAAATTAATGCTTATTAAAGAAAAGTGTTAAAATAATAATTATATGATCAACTTCTTCATTTTATAATAGCTTGAACTTTTAGAATACGCATAGTTTAACTTCATTTTCTAATAATAATTCAATTTCTTACCTTGAAAATTATGTTCCTTTAATTTTTTTTAAATAGATTCTGTTTCAATACTGAATGAAAAAATCCACCACTGTCAGTAAAGCATGCCAACCAAAAAGTGTATAGTTTTATCATCTAGGAGAAACTGGTGATATTCTGAAACTAATGTTGCTTGATGTTTTACTTTTTCTGCACATGTTCACAAACACTTTTACCCTAGGTCTTAAACTTCCATTTGAAGTTTTATCCTGAGAATCAATATAGGCAGCATTAAAGCTTCTAATATAAGAGTAGTGAACACCTAGAACATAACAGTCTATGCAAAGTGATTCATTGACTTGATATGGGTAATTAGCAAGAGGGAGGGAGAAAGAGAGCTATAAATTTAAGTCTTCTATAATATAGCATTTTTCCTCATAAAACACACATAACTCTAAATTTTGTTTCCAATATATTAAATTATAAGTTATAACACTATTTTCTTAGACTAAATAAAGCAGTACAAATTCTGTTTGGTTCAAAATTTTGGTCAAAATTAAATATTATTTTAAAATGGAAAACTCATTGCTTGTATTCAAAACTTAATCTTTCAAAACTAATAAATCGTAGAAAGAAGTATTAAAAAAAAAAAAAAGGAACTGAAATTTCCCAAGAAAGAAAGACTTACACAGTACATAACCTACATAGAAATCCAATCCACACAATCATATGTAGAACAATCTCTCAAAAATAATTAGAAAATACCCAAAAAATCAAAGAAAAACTGACCTCCTTACATAGATAAGCAGAGTATTCATGACATTGTCTCTGTAATTGGGTCATAGCAGAACAAATACTTGAGATTATATTATAATCTCACAGATTAGAGAGGCTTTTGACTAAATAGTTACAGTATTGGAGACGTATGTAATCTTCAAGAATCATAAGGAATATAAGGAACAGAGGGGTTGCAAATTTAGGAATAGAAGGGAGAAAGGGTGTGATGTGGATGTAAGATCTTAATAACCTCAGCATTAGTAAATAGCGCTGAATAAAGTTACAGCAAAGTACCATATACACTCCCTCTCACTTACATTTCAAAGATGATTTGACTTAAATGCAATTACTGTAGCCAAATCCAAATCTAACTCAAATACATAAATATATAGTTATGGTGTAATTTAAAAACGAATAATAAAAAAATAAAATAAAATAAAATAAAAACCTTCACCTGTACCAGTTTTGGCTACATGACAGATTCTCTACTTCTGTCCTCAACTTATTGAAATTTCATGGCATTTAAATATCAAAAGTAATCCACAATTAGCAAAGTAAACTAACAAACGTAATTGAAATTTGAAACAAACAAACAAAAATAAATAAAACTTTACAACTGGCTGCAATTCCTTTTACTATTATACCTTCAGATTTCACAACCTAAACCCATTAAAACCCAACATCAAAAACAACAAAATAAAGTCTTAAAAGTCTTTTTAAAAATATCAACTAAAATCTACAAAGTAATAAACTTAGTATAAAGAAAATTATACCATCAGATTTCAAAATCCCACAATTTCACACCCTCTTACAAAATAACAACACACACAAAAAAAAAAAAAAAAAAAAAAAAAAAAACCAGAATAGGTAAGAGGCCATTAAACTCATGTATGGTTTTCCCTGATTTTAACAAATAGAGAAGAAAAGGGATATGAATCCAAATTCCTAAATTGACAGCAAATCATAATTGAAGAGAATATTAGGAAAAGAAATTGGTACCTTTGCTTTGATTAAATTAGAGACTCTAGATTATAGAAAGATTCCACTTCATTACTGCAGAGAAAGAAATTGAATGATTTAAATCCAGAGGAAAATTCAAACAAACCCATTACCGAAAATATTTAATAAAAAATAGTCACATATCACAATTCCAATTTCCTTAACCCTAATTTCTGGAACCAAAATATAACTGCGATTGTATAAGTGGAAAACATATAGCAAAACTAATTTAACTTTAAATTTGGTGGGGAAAAAAAAAAGTCAGAGAAAGAATAGGGACCCGTTGGAGGCATTGTTAATCAAAAAGTCAGAAGAAGAAGGAAGAGTTTTTGAAGGGAACTTGGAAACGGTTCTCTTTTTTCTTGATAGGAAACTATGGGGTATATGTAATTTTTGTCTGATTTCTCAGATTTTTCTCTCTCCCAACTCTCTGCGCCTAATCGACTCGTTCTCTCTCTGTTTATCAGATTCTCTCTCAATCTCTTTCAATTTAATGGTATTTTTGTTTTAAACCATGAGGGGTTTCCTGATTTTAACAAATACAGAGGAAAAGAGTTATGAATCCAAATTTCAAAATTGATAGTAAAAAAAAAAAAAAAAAATCAAAAGCAAATATCTACAAACATTTTGATAGAAAACCCTAAAACCCAAAACAAAAACGAATCAAATCTAAACCTATCCAACAAAAAAAACTCAATTAAAAGGGGAAAGAATGTGTCGGCACCAGTTCCTACCACCATCAGTAGCCTTGCCATAGAAGAAAAGTCTATCGGAACTGGCGGTGGTAGGAAGCCGGATTGACGCTAGTGGCAGCGACATTCACGAACACTATCTCTGTATCCCTCTCAATCATTTTGTGTTTTAAAAGCCCGAAACAAAAAACAAATCAAACCTAAACCTCGCCAACAGGAAAACTCAATTGAAAGGAACATTTCATACCCAAATCTAAAAAAATTTACCAGTGTTGATGGGCCATAGATTTTTCCTGGTGGTCTGATTCTGCCTCTTTCTTTGTTTCTTTGTTTCATTGTTTCATTGCCTCTCTCTATTTCTATCTCCGTGTACATCGTATTTCTCTCTTGGCATCATACGAACTCTGTCTCTCTTTGTGACTATATCTTTCTCAAGCCCTTCGTCTGTATTTTTACCACTCTGTTCTCTTCCTTTTTATCCATACAGCAAGCAAGGCTTTTTTTTAAAATAAATTTATGCGGTTAACTTTTTTTTTTTTTTTTGGTAAACTTATGCGGTTAATTTTTATATTTACAATGAGAGGATTTTAATCATTGTAGCGTTACCAAGCAATATCATTTATCTCTTTTTAACTTATACGTGGCAGAATTTTAAAGGGTCATTTTCCCTAACGTGGAAGCACCTTTTTAAAGGCTTTTGCTTTTATATATAGTATTAGATTAGATAAATTCTTCAATCACTCGATTCCAATTTTATAAATAAACATACTTTGAGCAAGCCTAAACCTAGACTAAATGTTTTGATCATGGTTTGCCAACAAAATACAAATTGAAGTTCTAATACATCAATTCCTAATTTCTTAGAACCCAACAAAATGGTCAGAGACTTTATAGTTTCAATGAAGAATTTATCAATATATATATATATATATAACCATTAAAATTCTTTTAATTATTTAATTATATTTAGAATTCAAATTTATTTGAGAGAAAAATGACATGTATTTATATTAATTGGGTTATTTTTGGTTTTTATCAAGGATTTTACAATCAACGTAAAATATTTTATAAGTTTAACTACATTTTACATGCAATCAAATACCTAAAAATGGGAAAATATATTTCGAAAAATATTTTATTATCAAAACAAATGGAGCATAAGACATGAAAAAAACAATAGAGGTTGTTAAGGGTTTTTTTTTTTAATATTTATTTTACTTTATTTTTTTAAGCTTTTGTTTCATATTGGGCTAGAAAAATACATATAATAATTGGGTATAAAATAATGGGCCTAAAAAAAAATTAGACCGTTTACTTTTCTTCATAAGCAATTGGGTTTTTGATCCACGAATACTTCATTACATGGGTTGGGCCTTCGGCCCATATTCTATTTGCTACATGGGTTGGATTTCAAGGCCCAGAAATAAAAGCGAGTTCACCATCGAATGAACAGCTCCCACAAATGCTTGACAACTCATAAGCAATGCCTAGCACAATTAAACAAATTTGATCACTTCATGCACATCTCCATCTCATTCTCCATTAAAACTTTATACTCATATTGCTTTTTTTTTTTTTTCCTTTCGAATTGAAATGTCGAAAACATTATTATTCGTCTAACTTACTAAAGTGAGATATTGTCTCTTATCTTATTTTAAAGCCAACTTAAGGATATGAAAACACATAAAATAGATATATATAAAATACTTCAACAACAAATAAGCCTCTTACCAACAAAAAAAATGCTTAGAGTTTAGGCTGTCTCTTACAAAATATGCCTCACCTGACCGATTCATGTGTAACGTTAAATATACACTATAATATAATATTGGATTGACAAAGTTTGACTACAAAGTAGTATGAAGCTATTTTTTCTAACCCATTAGAGCACTAGCAATAGTGAAACTAAATAGCTATATTGCTATTTTATCTTCACCAAAATACAAAAAGTACTCTACAATAGTGAAGGTATAGCTAAATATTTTAGCTTCAGAGCTATAGTACGTAGCTTTTTTGGCTGCGTACTGTAGCTTGAAGCTAAACAGAAATTTTTTTTTTTTATTCCCACTGGCATTAAAATAATATTTCTTCTCTTTCTTTATTTAATTCTTTTTCTATTTCTTTTCTTTCTTCTGTTTAGCTTCACCGATTCCCATCATCCTCATCCACAAACTCTCACCGATTCATCAACCTCCTCACCACCACCATTAAAGCTCACGCACCATTGCCGACCCGATTCATCATCCTCCTCACCCACTTCGAAGCCCAAACCCATCTCGCCGAGACCCATCTCCCCAAGCCCTATCACCGATCTATTTTGTTGGATCTTCATCTTCATCATCATCTGTTCCGTTGGAGCTTATGTTTGTGCTCGGTTTCCACCGACCCAACTTGCTGACCCACACCGTGTTTGCTCTATGCTGGTGATTTTTTATTTTGATTGTGATTGATGACTGACTCAACTTGTTTTTGATTGGTGATTTTGTTTGTGATTAGTGATTTTGTTTGGTCTGGGTTGAGGAAAAAGATTGAGGATTTGGGAGGTGGTGTTTTTTTTTTTTTTTTTTGCCATGGATATTTTTATTATTATTTTAATGAGTTATTTGTATTATTTTAATCAAATAGCTAAAAATATAGATCCATTGATGTTGGGTGTGAAGAGATAAAATAGATAAAGTGACTTTTGTAGGTGCCAAATAGCTATATTTTTAGTTCCACTACTGTGGATGCTCTTACATGACGCATTATAAGACTATTCATGTATATTATTTAAACAAATCACGCGAAGATACAAGTCATCACTCTTGGAATAACCCTTTTCTCTCAACTGTCAGTGATTTATTTTTACATGGAACAAAAATTTGGAACTCTGTGTTGATTGACCAAACTTTCTATCTTTGGGAAGCCAAAAGAATAAAACAGATACATATCAGACCTTCTAGCTCTGAAGATGTGTGGATTTGGGCATCTACTCAGGATGGTAATTGCTTGGTTAAGTCTGCATACTAGATGCTTATATATACCAAACTGGATAGCTTACTTGGGACCTGTACTACCATAAATCCAATGTTGTATGGAAAGGTTTTGGAACCGTAAGGTTTCCAACAAAATTCAACATTTTATTTGGAGATTTTGTAATGACTCCCTCCCTACCACACTCAATCTTTGTAAAAGAAGAGTTTTGGATGACCCTTATTGTTCACAATGTGAAGTTTAGGTTGTTGGGAATATACATGAAATTCTTAGATCTGTGAAATGCAAAAACAGAAAAAGAAAATATACGCCAAAGAAAACAATCACACAAAACAATATTTACGTGGTTTGGCAATTTGCCTACATCCACGGAGTTGCAGTGATTTTACTATTTACAAGGAAAAATATAAGATGCGACAGTACAGTTTTTCTCTCTTTAAACAACACATCAAAAAACACTAATCTCCAAACAACAGTTTTTTCTATCATGTGCATGGGATTCATAATTGGCTAAAAAATAAGCCAAAAACGCTCATGGACTAAGTCTCACAATGTACCATCCAATGGATCCAACCTTATGTCTTTTGGGGAAATTTGCAGAAGTTTATTAGCCTCTAAAATTGGCTGGTCCACTTGGAGTCAATTCTAAAAGTTGATTTTTGCCAATCATATACAAGTGATATCTTTCCATCCAAAGATGATCTTGTGATGTCATTTCTACCAAGACTTAGAAAATCGCTTCTACTTGAAGAAACTACCCACATTTTGTATCCAATTTTCCTGAGCCATGGAGAATTCACGCATAAAGAGAGCACTCCAAGTTGATTCAAATGGGTTTCACATAATTTGTCCTATTTTTACAGCGTTGCTTTCCGGCCTTTCCAACCTCTATTTGGCTCAAATAAGGTGTTGTGGAAAGATCATGATGTCTAATTTCTAAAGCTATCCATTTTTGTTCCAATTATCATATTTGGAAAGCTAGATGCTTTAGAAAGTGATGTCAAAATCAATGTTTTTATTCTAAAGTTCCCATTTTAATATTTTTGTAAATTGATTTTGTTTTGATTGGATTTTTTGCAATCCAAGCATGCAAAATTGAAATTCATTGCTAGATATTTCCAATGATTCCTTAATTGGGCCAATTGGTGGTCGTTTGATTATAATTCAATCAAGATTCAATCAAAATCAAGCTTATGAACTCTTGTCTCAAAATTGGCCAAGTGTTATGCACTTTTTTACTTTTTTGCATTATATTGCTCATTTTAAGTCCGATTCAAGCCCGTAAGTAGTTATTTTAAAGGGAATTCAAACATATACAATATAAGCTCGAATTTATCCCAATTGATTGGTTGAAGTTTTGGTCAAATTAATGTCAAACCATGGTTGATCGTGGTTAAATTTGTGGAACATGTTTGGAAATATGTATTTTAATGTAAAATGATGAAATTTTGACTTTGATCATCAATCAACTTGGTCAATAAAGGGCATTTGGTCATTTTAGTTGTTGAATCATATAATTGGTCAATCCAACATTTGATCAGGACAAATTAAGTCATTTTTAACATTCCTATGATCACAATGTGAACATACAATTTTTGACATTTTTAAAGTAAATTAAAATTTTGTATGTAAAAAAAAAGGTGAACAAAATATGATATCGACATATATTACTTTACAAAACCCCAGAGAGAGAGAGAGATGTGAATCCATGTTTGTGTGAGATAATAATCTTTGAATGAAGATGGAAATTTTATTTTCTATTGCGTACGAAAACTAACATCAAGCGCTTGGGGGTTAGAGAGAGAGAGGGCATGGGTTCGAATTGTCGGGGCAATATATTATTTAGGGCATGTTTGGTTCAGCCATCACTCTAACTCAATTCTCATCTCTCTATTCTCAGAACTCAAATGTCTAAACTCATATCTCATATCTCTTCTCTATTTCTACCTTAACTCACTCTACTATTTGTTTGGTTACAAATTTTTCATCACAAAAACTCAATCCTAACTCCAACATGTGGAGCCCATCGGTTAGTCTTTTTCAACTGTCCTCTTCCCTTACCAGTGTGACCCTACACGAAGACATGAAACCCACACCCAATCCCAGCTCCATCACCACCACCAATGGCAAACAAGAATCCATCACCATCAACACCACCAACAGCCACACAAAAAACCCAAAAGAATGCACAGGAAACCCATAACCACAACCAAAAATCCAAACCCACCAACTGTCCTCAACCACAACCACAACCTCCCACCAAAAAAAAAAAAAAAAAAAAAAAAAAAAAATCCAAATGAATGCACTGGCAACCTCCACCACAGCCCAAGCCTCAACAACCACAACCAAAAATCAAAACCCACCAACACACAAAAGCACAGGAAAACCAAACCACAAACATTGCAAACCTAAGCTTAGAATTCTTAGATTAGAGACCCAAGTCATGAAATTAGGCACAAGGATAAACCGATCTGGCAAAGGGGAGGAGAGAGAGAGAAAATGATCACCCAAACTCAAAAGAGAGAAACCAATCTAGCAAAGGGAGGAGAGAGAGAGAGAGAGAGAGAGAGAGAGAGAGAGAGTGAGTGAGAGATAGAGAATGAAGGCCTAATCTGGGCTGAGCTTGAACTGATTTAACGATGGCTCGTGGTTGTGGCTTGTGTTGGCGACGACTGGCAGTCTGTGAAGGAGCAATGGAGGTCCAGTGAAGAGAGAGATCTCTTGTAAAAGAAAAAAATGAAGAAGGAGAAGAAAGAGAGCAGAACGGGCTAGAGTGGAGAGAAGGCCAAACTGATTTTTGGAGAGAGAATGTATGTGATGGGACAAGTCATACAGATTGTCCCATTATTGGATTAATTTTACAAAAATACCTCTAAAATTCAATTCTTATCACTTGAAAACATCAAAAAATTTGTTTTTCAATTTTCATAACTCAAACTCAATTTTTTTAGTAATAAATTATGTAAATTGAATTAAGAGTCTGATAAAAAAAAAAAAAAAAAAGAGGTTCGTGTGGGGCCACAAAATTTAGAAAGTGAGTGGTAAAATCCCATAAATCAAGCACGCTCTTATCCTGAAAAGGACAAAAAAAAAAAATGGAAGTTATCATTATCTTGGTTTCACCATTATTGATCTAAGATTCTTTTACAATTCAGAAGCGGTAGGAAAGTCCAAAGAAAGAAAGAAGTATCATCATAGACACCCCACTTCTGATAGACAACGTGGATGGCGTCGTAGACCACAAAGGCCGCCCAGTCCTCCGATCCAACACAGGCGGCTGGAGGTCCGCATATTTCATAATAGGTAACAATACCAGTGCGCAGTACCCCACTGATTATTTGCGGAGAATGAGAGTGTGACTTTTGTTCAACATTTGAGTATATTAGTAATATGAATAGGTGTGGAAGTGGCTGAGAGGTTCGCGTACTATGGGATAAGCTCGAACCTGATAACGTATTTGACTGGACCGCTGGGTCAGTCAACGGCCACTGCGGCGGAGAACGCGAACATGTGGTCTGGCACCGCCACGTTGCTTCCTCTTTTGGGAGCTCTCGTGGCTGATTCTTTTCTAGTGAAAATTTCTTGAGTACTCCCGAGCAAGGAGAAATTATGCTCCTTTCTCTCATATTCGTAATGTAACTTATCATAAATTTAATGAGTAGATTTTATTTTAAATATAAAAAGAGAGAGCATCATTCTTTACGCTTTGGGAGAATTTAAGAATTATTTGTATGGTATAATATTGACTGTCGTGTGAGCATTCATACAAGCATTAATACAAGGTATGAATGCTCTTAAGGTAGTCAACCTTGTATATAAGTCTGTGGAAAGGTCCCATAATCCACTATTGTTGAAGGCTTAATATAGATTAATAAAATTTTGGTTAGTTATTCCAATTGTCTTTCAGTGCTTGATGCTGCTAATTCTAAGCAACTCTACATGGTGAAGCCTAGGGATTAGAATACTGTGGGTGGTGAAGCTTAGGGTTAATATATTTTTCTTGTTTATTACATAAAAGTGTTCCCTTTTGAACTTTGTCCTGCATCAATTCTGATCCGGCTGAATGTGATAAATGACAGCAACCCAGCAATTCTGCAAACTCTTCCCCTTTAATTTCCTCACAACCGAAGCAAGCTTATCATCTGAAGAACCAACTGCCTATTAAATAAACACCACCTCAAAGCTTCCATCCGTATTCCATAACCTGTTAGAGAAAGTACTCAAAAATATATAGTCAGGAGATTCAAGCTACTTCTACAGAAACACAAAAATATCCCCTTTATAAACTCCAACCAGCCAGCTTATCTCTGGTAGTCTAGCTATTTAATGTGTTATCCCTATAAATAAAAGACACATGTTGAACCTTAATTTATACTTTATCTTGACTTTGAAGAAATGCCTTATTCAGCATTGTGTTTTAAGCTTCTGTCATATTTTTCTGTTAATAATCTTTGACTTGGATTGGGATGAATCACGGGACTAGGCTTGTTGACTCTGTCGGCTATGCTTCCTTCTCTACGCAGCACTTACGATTACATAGACACCGACAATATCATGTTACATTCTACTCGTCAGCTCCAAGTAATCTTATTCTTCTTTTCTCTATATCTAGTCGCAGTTGGTCAAGGTGGACACAAGCCTTGTGTTCAGGCTTTTGGAGCTGATCAGTTTGATAGACTGGATCCTGAGGAGTGCAAAGCCAAAAGCTCATTCTTCAACTGGTGGTATTTTGGTGTATGTGGGGGTGGTGCTGTAACAATTTTGGTCTTGTGCTATATACATGAAAACCTTAGTTGGGGTCTGGGATTTGGAATCCCTTGTATTCTGATGGTTGTTGCATTGGGTGTTTTCCTGCTTGGTAACAGGACTTATCGATATACTGTTAAAGGGGATGAGAAAAGCCCATTTCTGAGGATTGGTCAAGTCTTTGTTGCCGCAGTTAAAAATTGGCGGACTGCCCCTTTGGCAATAACAATCGAAGAGAAAGCTCATGCAACCCTGCCACACCATAGCTCTGAACAATTCAAGTAAGATTTGCATTTTATCATATGCTGATAAATTAAGAGGAAAAGAGAAAAGCAGCAATATAGGCCCAGTAACAAATTATGGTACATTTGATGTCTTAGATAAGCTTTTATTTTAGCATACTCAGAATTGAATGTCCTTAACAATTTCAAAACTTGGTAATAGTAAAATTAATTTTTTCTAGTTTGCGTGAGGCTTCTAAAAAGGACTCTTTTGTGCTTTTATAGGATTTCATTGAGAGTCAGTCATTGTCCTTGACATTCCTTCATAATAAGAGACCAAAAAAAAAAAGGGGGGTGGGGGGGGGGGGGGCTACAAACTCAGCAAAAGTGAGAGTTTTGTACATTGGTACGACGTTTTTTAGTTTACATTATCATATATATCCAATTATTTGAATTTATCATTTGGGAGGTGGACAACACACTGTACCTGTAGCTTACATATAATGCATATTGATTTGATGCTCCAGATGCATTTCCATGGGACTTTAGATCATTCCTTATAAAATAGTTACTCTGGAAGTTTACAACTATGCATTGATGTTATGTGGCTACTCACTAACCTAAAATTACATATACCACCTGACATTGGTTCTATATTAGAGAGTTCTTACATCTTTGAAGGATACAACTTTTTAGCATGACACAAGGAACTTCTATTATATTAAATATGAACAATAAGATTGCCATACTGTGATTTACAGCTACTAGACAAGTCTTCCTCTTCTTTTCGATGAGTTAATGGAAGTTGGCTTGCTAAAAAAACTTTTAATTGGTTATTTAGATTAGATAACAAGTCCACTTATAGAGCCATTTGGATCCTCCAATTTGGCAGGTTTCTCAACAAAGCCTTGCTGTCCCCAGATGGTTTGAATGAAGAAGGCAAGGTCTGTGCTGTCAGTGAGGTTGAAGAGGCAAAGGCTGTTCTTAGGCTTGTTCCAATATGGGTTACAAGCTTGGGATATGCCGTTGTGTATGCTCAGATCTCAACTTTTTTTTACCAAGCAAGGCTTTACCATGGACAGAACAATTTTTTTCAGGCTTTGAGATACCGGCTGCTTCACTACAGTCCTTTGTCGGTCTGTCCATTATTCTCGTTATTCCCAAATATGATCGCATCTTTGTTCCTATAGCAAGAGCTTTTACTAGAAAGCCCTCAGGCATCACGATGTTGCAGAGAATTGGAACTGGGATGCTTTTCTCTGCCTTGTGCATGATAGTTGCAGCTCTAGTTGAAATGAAAAGGCTGAAAACTGCTGAAGAGTATAAGCTGGTTGATATGCCAGGTATGACTATTCCAATGAGTGTGTGGTGGCTGCTTCCTCAATATATCCTGTCAGGAATTGCTGATGTTTTCACCATAGTTGGTCTACAAGAATTCTTCTATGATCAGGTCCCAATTGAATTAAGGAGTGTAGGTCTTGCCCTCTACCTTAGTATTTTTGGTGTGGGGAGCTTTATAAGCAGCTTTCTTGTCTCTGTCATTGAGGAAGTTACTGGCAGGGATGGGAAAGATAGTTGGTTTGCTGATAATCTTTTTTTTTTTTTTTTGTTAGATGAACGGTTTGCTGATAATCTTTTTTTTTTTTTTTTGTTAGATGAACGGTTTGCTGATAATCTTAATCGTGCACATCTTGATTGCTTTTATTGGCTACTTGCAGGACTCAATGCTGTAATATTGGCTGCATATGTATATTTTGCAAAATCTTACATTTATAATAGGCAAAGTACAACATAGACGTACAGTCATCTTACGTTCACTTCAATTTGTCGAAAGTTGTAAGCAAATATGGGAGGGCCAATACATAAAAGTGAAATGTGCTCTCATAATGTTGCAGTATAATCATTATTCATGGTAAGCAGCATATGGGATGTGAGGCTTGTCTAGACTAGTGGTGAGCCAAGTATATGTATTTGCAATAATTTATTCTTTTTCTAAATGTATTTTGTGAAGACAGGATTTGATAACCCCGACCTACTTCATATTAGGCCCAAAGCCCACGCCGAGGATGAAGAAATGTCCGAGGACGAATCGTGGAAGCTTCAGTTACCAAGAAGTACTGCCGAGGATAATCCTGTCTTCGGCCAGCTAAGACCATGGAAAGGAAGAGCAAAGCACCATTAGAGGTGGCCCTTCAGAGCGTCCCCAAAGAAAAGACAAGTACAACGGGTCAGCCACAGAAATATGGTGGAGGAGCAATTCCAAGAGGAACTGTCGCCTCCATATTGAATGCTCACAATTAACGTTATGGCCACATTAATGGAGAAGTAACCCCTGAACAGTGCTGCCATGATTGCTACAACCCATAGAAAGAATGGGAAGATGACTGATGGGACAAGCACTCAAGTGGTGACCTGCATGACCAATAAATGGAGGGTCAAGATTAACCAAAGGGGGGATATATAATGTAAGAAGTCTCCCAGAAAGGGGACGAGATTTTAGAGGCAGAAAATATTGTAGCATTTGTGTCATCTCTGTAATCAAGCACTGAAGAAGTAATAATAACTTTCAGCCCCTAAGAGGAGGGCCAAGGAGCTACGTTTCATGTTTTAGCCTATATTCTTGTCGTTCAACCCATTCACTATCATTTTTAGTTGTTACAATCCTCATTAGGGTCTAGTTCTTGAACCCATACTCTACAAATTCATTGTATCGGGCTAGTTGGGTTTGAGTTCACTCATCCTATAGCGGTAGTGTTCAAACTCGGTCCCTACAATTGGCGTCGTCTGTGGGGAGAACTTGTGCGTTAGTAATGGCAACGATCAAGCATGGAAGGATCAGGCCCTCATCAAGCAGGCTCCCATCAGCCTGAATCGGCTAGATCACAACAGTAGGGTAACTTTCTCAACCCTGGGCGAGACCGAAACGAAGAGAAGGAAAGGTTTCGAGAGGGAAGAGTGCACACCTCACAAACCAACGAAAGCCACACTCGTGGGGACAGCCACGTACCCTGGGGGCAAAACGACGGCCAGGCCAGGCAATTAGAAGAGGTTAAGAGTCACGCGTCCCAGAGACAGGATGATAAGGTGGCCATGCAACGAGAGATAGACGATTGAAGAAAAGGCTGCGCCATGCATAACAAGGGCAGTCTCGTCCCAGCCCCGACATGCCCTTCGACGATGAAAGTGACGATGACTACAGACAAAGATCAAGAACTCCTCCAAGTAAGACCTTCTCTCACGAGGAAGAGCACCACCGGAGGCATAAACGTAGCAACCCATCTCCCAAGGGCTTGGGAAGTGATGCCATGAGCAGGGCATTGGATCAACTCTCCAAATCACCTTTCACACGCTATATATAAGAGGCTATGCTTCCTCTGCGATTCCAGTAGCCAATCTTCACCATTTATAACGGCAGAACGGACTCCGTGGAACATGTGAGCCAATACAACCAAAGGATGGCCATCCACTCTAAAAACGAGGCATTTATGTGCAAGGTCTTCCCCTCTAACCTGGGACCAGTGGCAATGAGATGGTTCAATGGCCTGAAGACGAGCTCCATAGACTCTTACAGACAGCTGACCCAAGCCTTTGACTCCCGTTTCGTTACGAACAGCAGACCTCCTCAGCCCTTGAGTGCATTGCTATCCCTATCCATGCACGATGGAGAAACTTTGAAGGCCTATTCGGACAGGTATTGAGAGGTGTATAACGAATTGGACAACAATTACGGTGATGTCGCCATCAGTACCTTCAAGAATGGTCTTCCAACTGGGCACGGCTTGAGGAAGTCTCTGACTCGTAAGCCTGTCACCAGTGTGCGCCAGCTGATGAATTGAATCGACAAGTACAAACGGGTAGAGGAAGACCGAAAGGTTTCGAGAAGGAAGCGTGCACACCTCACAAACCAACAAAAGTCACACTTGTGGGGACAGCCACGTGCCCTGGTGGCAAAACGACGGCCAGGCCAGGCAATCAAAAGAGGTTAAGAGTCACGCGTCCCAGAGACAGGATGATAAGGTGGCCATGCAACGAGAGATAGACGATTTGAAGAAAAGGCTATGCCACGCACAACGAAGGTAGTCTCGTCCCAGCCCCGACATGCCCTCCAACGATGAAAGTGACGATGACTACAGACAAAGATCAAGAACTTCTCCAAGCAAGACCTTTTCTCACGAGGAAGAGCACCACTGGAGGCATAAACGTAGCAACCTATCTCCCAAGGGCTTGGGAAGTGATGCCATGAGCAGGGCACTGAATCAACTCTCCAAATCACCTTTCACACGCTAAATATAAAAGGCTATGCTTCCTCTGCGATTCCAGTAGCCAACCTTCACCATTTATAAGGGCAGAACGGACCCTGTGGAACATATGAGCCAATACAACCAAAGGATGGCCGTCCACTCTAAAAACGAGGCGCTGATGTGCAAGGTCTTCCCCTCTAGGCTGCGACCAGTGGCAATGAGATGGTTCAATGACCTGAAGACGAGCTCCATAGACTCATACAGACAGCTGACCCAAGCCTTTGGCTCCCGCTTCGTTACGAATAGCAGACCTCCTGGCCCTTGAGTGCGTTGCTGTCCCTATCCATGCACAATGGAGAAACTTTGAAGGCCTATTCGGACAGGTATTGAGAGGTGTATAACGAATTAGACGGCAATTACGGTGATGTCACCATCAGTACCTTCAAGAATGGTCTTCCAATTGGGCACGGCTTGAGGAAGTCTCTGACTGGTAAGCCTGCCACCAATGTGCGCCAGCTGATGGATTGAATCGACAAGTACAAACGGGTAGAGGAAGATCAGCTGCAAGGTAAGAGAAAAGAGAAGGTTATCTCTCAGGAGAGGAGGGACTTCAGGTCGGACCAGTATAACAGCAACCGCCCAAAAAGAGATTTTGCAGGGCAATTTAAGGTGACCAAAGCTTAGATTGTTAATGCAGTATTCCGAGAACCAGTACACAGGGTATTGGAGAAGATCCGGAATGAGCCATACTTTAAGTAGCCAAATAAGATGGCGAGGGATCCCACGAAACGCAATCAGAACCTTTATTGCCAATACCACGAGGACCACGGACAAGCCACGGAGGACTACAAGCACCTCTGGAACCACTTGAAACAACTAGTCCGAGAAGGAAAGCTGAAGCACCTCTTGCATCATTCTAGTGGTCATCAAGGCCAGACTGATCAGGAGCCCTGAAGAGATGCTGCATTGAGGCCACCCGCAGGAACGATCAATGTGATCTTGGCTACGCTAGGGAGAACAGGCACGCGCCCCTCACGGGTATTGTCTATGGCCCAAATACCTGCCGAGGAGCCCTAGCCAGAGCCGAAGAATGCCAGAAGGAATTTTCACCCAACCCTGAATTTTTCAGAGGAAGACAAGATTGGGACTACCTAGCCCCATGACGATACACTGGTGATCACTCTTAGAATCGGGGACTACGATGTGAAAAAGGTGATGATGGATGATGGCAGTGGGGTCGAGATCATGTATCCCGACCTCTACAAGGGACTAGGGCTAAAACCAAAAGATTTGGCACCCTATAGCTCCCCACTGATGAGTTTCGATGGGAAACTAGTTACCCCAAAGGGAATAATTAAGCTGCCCATCCAAATTGGCCCAGAGGTAGTGGAGGTGAATTTTATAGTGGTGGACACCTACTTCCAGTACACAGCCATTGGCGGCAGGCCCTAGCTCCGCACCTTAGGGGCTGTGGCCTCCTCCTTGCACCAGAAGGTGAAGTTCCCGTCGGGGGATCAAGTTCTTGAAGTCCGTGGTTGCCAATCCACAGCAAGGCAATGCATAGTGGCGGGCATATCGCATAGGCTCGATACAGAGTCCTCAGCCATTGCTGAAGGGGGCTTATAGCAATCAAAGAACTCGGTGGCGCCTCCCAACGCAGCTATCGAGAAAGCAAAATGTGAAGATCTTGGAAAGGTGGTCGTTGGAGATGATCCAGAGAAGTTCTTCCAAGTCAGGGCTCAACTGCCTCCCTAAGAGAAGGAAGTGTTGATCGAGTTCCTCAAAACAAACATTGACGTATTTGCATGGGATGCCTGTGATGCTCCAGGGATTGATCCAGTATTTATCTGTCACCATATCAATGTCAACTCATCCATCATTCCCAAGAAGCAACCCCCTCGGCGCCCATCAAGAGAACACGTCGATGCGATTAAGGAAGAGGTGAAGAAACTTAAACGCACGGGGGCTATCAAAAAGGTTTTCTACCCTGAATGGTTGGCCAATACTGTGGTGGTCAAGAAGAAAAGTGGAAAATGGAGGGTTTGCTTAGACTTTACGGACCTAAACAAGGCATGCCCAAAGGACCCTTTCCCTATGCCTTGAATAGACCAGCTGGTGGATGCAACTGCGGGACATCCTCGGATGAGTTTCTTAGATGCCTTTCAGGACTATCATCAAATACCACTAGCCCTGGAGAATCTGGAGAAGACAACCTTCGTGATGCCTATTGGGAACTACTACTATAAGGTGATGCCCTTCGGCCTGAAGAACGCGGGGTCCACCTATCAAAGAATGATGACGAGAATGTTTGAGCCACTATTGGGCAAGAGCATCGAAATTTACATTAATGATATGGTGGTGAAGAGTAAGGTGGTATCTAAGCATTTAGGAGACCTCAGCTATATCTTTGATGTCTTGAAAAGGCACAGGCTGCACCTGAATGCTTCTAAATGCTCATTCGGTGTCGGATCAGTTAAGTTTTTGGGCTACATCATTACTCACAGGGGAATTGAGATTGATCCCGACCAGATCAAAGCTATCAACAACTTAAGGCCTCCACAAAACCCTAAGGAGGTCCAAAAGCTCACTAGAATGATCGCGGCTCTGAATCGGTTCATTTCCAGGTCGGCTGATAGATGCTGGCCTTTCTACCTCCTGATTAATAAATGGAAGGGATTTGAGTGGTTCAAGGACTGTGTCGTGGCCTTCCGGCAGCTCAAAGAGTACTTGTCCTGGCCACCTATCATGTCTAACCCTGAAGTCGACGAAGTCCTATATGCATACATTGCCATAGCCCCTCATGCGGTGAGCTTAGTACTAATACGGGACAACAGTGGCATTCAAAAGCCAGTCTATTACGTGAGCAAGTCACTACATGAAGCTAAGATCAAATACTTGCCCTTGGAGAAAGCTGTACTAGCTGTGGTCCATGTTACACGAAAGCTTCCCCATTATTTCCAGGCTCACACGGTAGTTGTTCTAATCCGACTACCCTTAAGGTTTGTGCTTCGAACTGCTGATTACACTGGAAGGATCGCCAAGTGGAACACAATTCTGGGAGCTTTTGACATCAAATACATGCCCCGGACCTCTATAAAGGGCCAGGTCCTGGCTGACTTGGTGGCTGAATTTGCCGAGCCGCTAGTGGAAACAGTAGCAGAGGAGGGAGACATGGATGGAAAATCAATTGGGCAATCTCAGTTCCAGGGCCCCTATGCTGGAAAGTTTACGTTAATGGCACTGCGAATCAAAGGGGGTCTAGAGTGGGTCTAGTCCTAATATCCCCTAAGAAGTCTGTTGTAGAGAAGACCCTGAGACTTGGGTTCTCGGCCACAAATAACAAAGCCGAGTACGAGGCCTTGTTACAAGGGATGGCCATGGTACAAAAAATGGGAGGAAAGGCAGTGGATATGTTTTTGGATTCAAGACTGGTGGTGGGCCAGGTAAACGTAGAGCTGAAAGCCAGAGATGTGAGAATGCAAGAGTACTAAAGCCAAGTCAAACGCCTGCAATATGACTTCGATCTTTTCAGCTTGTCACATGTCTCCAGAAGTGGGAACACCCATGTGGATTCATTGGCCACACTAGCTACCTCATCGGCAGGAGATCTGCCTCGGATTATCCTTGTTGAGCATGTGGAAAGAGCGATTGAGGTGGCAAAAGGCATGGCTCACGTCCACCAAGCTGGGGTGAGCCCCAACTCGATGGACCCTATAGTGAGGTTCCTCAAAGATGGTACTCTGCCTGAGGAGAAGTCAGAGGCTGATAAAATACGAAGGAATGCTCCTCGGTTCTAGCTGTCCGAGGGCCACAAACTGTATAGGCGCTCCTACTCTGGACCATACCTACTGTGTATCTACCCTGAGGCATCAGAACTACTGCTTGAGGAGCTGTACGAGGGGATCTGTGGCAGCCACACAGGAGGGAGATCCCTATCGCACCAAGCCATCACCTAGGGATATTGGTGGCCGGGGATGCAGAAGGAGGCCCTGGAGTATGTTAAGAAGTGTGACTAATGTCAAAAGTTTGCCCCAAATATCCATCAGCCAGGAGGGGTCCTTAACCTTTTGTCCAGCCCATGACTGTTTGCCCAGTAGGGCTTGGACATTGTGGGTCCTTTCCTCAAGGCACCAGGAAATAAAAGATATATGTTGGTCGGTACAGATTATTTCACTAAATGGGTCGAAGCTGAACCACTGGCCAACATTAGAGACATGGATGCTAAGAAGTTCATCTGGAGGAATATTGTCACCCGATTTGGGGTCCCACATACCCTCATTTCAGATAATGGGCTTCAATTTGACAGCAAAACCTTCAGAAGATACTATTGCGAACTGGGGATCATAAACCGATATTTAACTCCAGTTTATCCCCAGGGAAATGGTCAGGCCGAGGTTGTCAACAAGATCATAGTCAATGGGCTTAAGAAGAGGCTGGATGACGCCAAGGGAAGATGGGTAGAAGAGCTGCCGCACGTCCAATAGACTTATCGGACTACGCCACGGCGGTCAACAGGGGAAACATTTTTTGCCATGACCTATGGGGCTAAGGCTGTTATCCTTTTAGAAGCAAACTTCCCAACGCTGAAGACGAGCTCCTTCACCCTGAGTAGTAATGATGAGCTACTAGGGAGGAGCCTAGATCTAATTGATGAATGAAGGGAAAAGGCAATGATCTAGCTGGCCTACTACCACCAGAAGCTCAAACAGTGATATGATGCCAACGTGAAGTTAAGACCACTGGCACCGGGGGACTTAGTGTTGAGGAAGGTTGTGGGAGCCGCCAAGAATCCATCCCATGGAAAGTTAGGACCCAATTGGGAGGGACCATACCGGATTACCTCAGTGGCAGGGGTAGGTGCATACTACTTAGAAGACTTAGATGAAAAACCTGTACCTCGTCCATGGAATATAAATAACCTGCGAAGGTATTATTATTAATAAAAGAATTTTTGTTAATCTAGACTCTAAGTCTATTATGATTGTATGTTTCGTGCCCTGACAACCATCTAAGTGTTAGACAGAACCACGGCCTTGCATGGTCCTCGGACTCAAGCCTGTGGGGAAACAAACTACTTCAAGAAAAATCTAAGTGTTAGACAGAACTAAGGCCTTGCATGGTCCTCGGACTCAAGCCTGTGGGGAAACTAACTACTTCAAGGAAAATCTAAATGTTAGACAGAACCAAGGTCTTGTATGGTCCTCAAACTCAAGCCTATGCGGAAACTAACTACTTCAAGAAAAATCTAAGTGTTAGACAAAACCAAGGCCTTGCATGGTCCTCGGACTCAAGCCTGTGGGGAAACTAACTACTTCAAGGAAAATCTAAGTCCTAGACAGAACCAAGGTATTGTATGGTTCTCGGACTCAAAACCTGTGGAGAAACTAGGTACTTCAAAAAGAAGAATCTAAGTACTAGAAAGAACCAAGGCCTTGCGTGATCCTCGGACTCAAGCCTATGGGGAAACTAGTTACTTCAAGAAGAATCTAAAATACTAGACAAAACTAAGGCCTTGTATGGTCTTCAGACTCAAGCCTATGGGGAAACTAGTTACTTCAGGAAAATTCTAAGTGTTAGACAGAATCAAGGCCTTGCATGGTCCTCGGACTCAAGCCTATGGGGAAACTAACTACTTCAAGAAGAACCTAACTGTGAGGTAGAATCAGAGCGCATGCCTGATCCTTGGGTCATCGACTTTGACGATGATGATCTTTCCTATAACAAAATCTAAGAAATTGAGCCCATGAGCATCACTTAAAGTGTTCTAGGGTGCCATGGACTTGATCCTGGTTCAACCTACGCCTAGAGGGTTCCCTTTTTCCCATAAACTTGAATGTTTATTTAAGGGCCAAAGGATTTAGTGACTTTGGCCCACCTTGGCTCTAATTCAAAAACAAAAGAGAAATAGATTTCCATTGGCATAAACATCTTTATGTTATTGTAATTATAGCTGTGATAGGCCGAGGCACAATTGGAGTTAAGATTGTGCAAGCGAAGAAGATAAATAACGCAAGTAAGGGAAAATAAAACGCGCACTACATTAAGTCCATAAAAGTTACACAACAGGAGTCACATTACGATGTTTAAAAAAAAAAATATATATATATATATATATATATATATATATATATATACATACGGCAAAAATGCCACTATATTGTTCAAAAAAAAAAAAAAGAGGAAAAACATAACATAGGGCAAAAGTGCCAAGGAGCCTACTTCTTCGGCTGGTCTTTGGTCACATCAAGGTCCTCAGGGCTCTGACTTAAAGGAGGGGCCGGCAGAGGCACCGCTGAGAGAACTATCCCTTCAGCGAGAGAGGCCTGGGCGTCAGATGAGGGGTTTGCGGCCTCTTGGAGTGCTTCCTCGTTAGGACCTTCGGCTGTTTCAATTACCCCAGGAGGATCAGCTTCCTTGGCGGGATCCTCGGAAGTGGTAGTAGTCGCCTCAGTGGCCACCACAGCCTCCTCGGCCTCTTCATTTGGGGCAACACCAACTTCCTCGAAGACCACTTCAGCCTTAGAGCTAGATGGGGCAACCCACGGATGGCCGGCGGGTAGTACACATTTTCCACCTTCCACGGGTCAAATGAAACCTCAACGCCAGCTTGCCTGAGGGCCTCATTCCAAACCTAGGAACAGTAGAGTCAGCACACACCAAGCACTTGAGCCTTGAGGGCGGCCTCTGTCTCAACCACACCTGAGGCATAGGCCACCTCCTCGGCTTCCTCCTTAGAAGCCTGGGCCTCCGCTCTGCCAAAATCTGCCTCGTCCTTAGCCCTTAGAGCTTCGTCTCTGGAAAATTCCACAATGCTCTTAGCTTTCTCTGCCTCAGTCGCTTTCTCCTTCAAATCGACGATCTGCTCTTTCGCAATCCTCAATTGGTCCTCCGCCTCAAGCAGGCACGTCGTCTGGTCTCGACTTGCCTTTGGACTCCTTCCAGGCCTGCCAAGGCACTATCCCTATCCCTGGTCATCTTCTTAAGAGCTTCCTTAGCCTTCACGAGGTCAGCCTCAGAGATCTTAAAGGTTCGAGCGGCGTCCAGGCTTTTGTCACGCTCATTATCCAAGGTGCTGCTCTGGCTGTTAGCCTCCTTCTCCAGCCTAAAAGTGGCCTGTACAGCCTGCCAATTGAAACCAACACACAATAAGTTTGAAACCCAGGAATAAAATCCACGGAGTCAAGTGTAAGAAGTCTTACTATGCCCAAGTACCTCTTAAGGTTAAGGAAGACCTCCTTACTCCTCAAGGCCCTCAATTCGGCCATATCCACAGGGAGAAGCAGGGACCTCTCCAATGTGTCGGCCACGTACATGCCTTCGCCCCCTCAAAAGTCCCTGAGAGAGGCATCATCCCTCAAAGGCTCCCCATGGAGCATTGGGGCAGGAAGCCAGCCCTGAGCCTCAGACTAGACGACGACCTGCTTATCTTCGTCTTAGGGCCCTATCTTTAGGTGTTTTGAGGGCCGTCGAGCGTCGTCCTCCCCATGGGATGAACGAGATTTGTCGCCTTCTATAGGCCTTTTGCCTTTGTCCTTCTTCTGCTTAGGACTAGTGGGCTCGAGCCTAGGTGGCAAGCTCGGCTGAAGTAGAGGAAGTGGAAGCCTAGACTGGGCAGAAGTTGACCTAGTCTGGGCAAGCTGAGACTTGGGTGGAGGAGGAGGAAACTTGGGCTGAAACTTCCTCAGCTGTCCCTCAATCAAGTCAAATAAACTGGTTTGGGATTTCCTCTTGCAACCCATCTCTGTCCGATGAAAAGTCTCCGCTAATAAGAAGTCTGCCTCAGTTAGGTTGGGGATCACCCAAGTCACCAGAGGGATCCTCGGACAGGTGGACATGTTCAAACACACCAAATTCGTCCTCGGACGGACCTAAACCAGCAACTCCTCCTTCTGTTTCTCTATCCTCACCCCTAACCTCTACAGCCTGGTGGGGCGCAAAAGAGCTCGCCAATGAGGTACTCTCTAGAGTGGAAGATCCCTCTGGAATCGAGAAACCATCCTCGGTTATGGTAATCTTCCGAAATCAAGGATCCTTTGCCCTAATCACGAACTTTGGCGCCCCGAACGACTTCTGAATGGGGTCGTATCCTAGGATCTTATGAGCGGCCCTAACTTGGTCGCCTTGTTCACTAAATGGAAGTGTCGTTGAAAAGCATGCGATCTGCAAAAAAGAGGGCACGTTTGTGTCAGCAATCAAGCATTGCAAACTTTGATAGCACAACAAATTAGACCCCCTCTTACTCTAAGGCACCCCACCTGGTGTCCCCTCCTCTATCGGACAATAGAGGCCGTCGTGCCACTCTCTAGACACAATAAGGAAGTCCTTATCCAAACCCTTGCTAGATGAAGGGAGGTACTGGATAAGCCGTACCCTATCATCCCTCGTCTTCATGTAGTAAGACTTGCCCTTTAGGTGCTGGAGGTTGTAGCACCAGTTCACGTCATGATAGGTCAACCTCAGTCCCATCTTCTCGTTTAAGGCATCTACACAGCCCAGAATCCCAAACATATTGACGCCACATTAGGTGAGGGCTAGCCGGAAATGCCTAAAGTAACTCCTCATCACCCGACCCATGGGGATCCTCATACCGCCCTTTAAGAAGGCGATTATGGGAATCGCCACCTCGCCCTCTTGCCTCTTAAAACTCCACTCTCCCTCTTCACAATACCTTAAACCTACGTTACTAGGTATCCTATAATCGGTGATGAACTTCTCCATCACCTCTTCAAACTCAACCAATTTCTTGAACCTACCCATCCCTAGAGACAACTAAGAGACACGAAGAAAGAAATCTAGAAGAGGGGAAGCGTAATTTAGAAAGAGAGAAGAAGACTTATAGAAATGAGGAAAAGCTCCTCGGATAGGCTTTTGTGCTGAAGGGAGTCGTGAGTTTGGTTGGAGATTTAACCAAATTCAGGGTATGTGCGCAAGAACTCTTGAATGTGAAAGTAAAGAAGTGAACCGGTTCAAATGGGTATTTATACCCCCAATTAAAAATAACCGTGTGAGTTTTCCCGCCTATAAAGTCAGGAAAATCGCCACCATTCGATCATCATCACACCGTTAAACGTGAGGAGCATGATGCCGCCTAAATTTAATGAAAGCGCGCTCCGCATACCGAAGTGTCAGGAACGTGCATTGGATAGGTGAAAAGACTCTGACACTGATGGAGGACAAGACTTGACAAGCCATGACAAAGGCCTGAGGACATCAAAATCCTTCTCTCCGCCTGAGGAGCCTGACAGCAGGATTTTGATGGGCTATTGTGGAGACAGGATTTGATAACCCTGGCCCACTTCATATTAGGCCCACGCCAAGGAGGAAGAAATGTCCAAGGTCGAATCGAGGAAACTTCAGTTACCAAGAAGCACTGTCGAGGATAATCCTGTCCTCGGCCAGCCGAGACCGTGGAAAGGAAGAGCAGAACACCATCAGAGGTGGCCTTTTAGAGCATCCGCAAAGAAAAGACAAGTACAACGGCTCAGCCATGAAAGCATGGTGGAGGAGTGATTCCAGGAGGAACTGTCACCTCCACATTGAATGCCCACAACTAACGTTCTGGCCACATTAATGGAGAAGTAACCCCTGAACAGTTCTGCCATGGTTGCTGCAACCCACAGAAAGAATGGGAAGGTGACTGATGGGACAAGCACTTAAGTGGTGACCTACATGACCAACAAATGGAGGGTCAAGATTAACCAAAGAGGGGATATATAATGTAAGAAGTCTCCTAGAAAGGGGGACGGGATTTTAGAGGCAAAAAATATTGTAGCATTTGTGTCATCTCTATAACCAAGTACTGAAGAAGCAAAAATAACTTCCAGCCCCTAAGAGGAGGGCCGAGGAGCCATGTTTCATGCTTTAGCTTACGTTCTTGTCGTTCAACCTATTCACTACAATGTTTAGTCGTTACAATCCTTATTAGGGCCTAGCTCTTGAACCCATACTCTACAAATTCATTGTATCGGATTAGCTGAGCTTGAGTCCACTCATCCCATAGCAGTAGTGCTCAAACTCGGTCCCTACATATTTGTATATATACTTCATAATCATCTATATCTAAAAACTGAAGTATAGCATTTATTGTCTCTATACTCCAGTTAAGCCACATGAATGCCATGTCATCATTTATTTTCTTATTTTATTTTTTATTTTTAGATTTAACGGTTGACATTTATTAAGCACCTTCTTAAATTCAAGTGTTACTCTATCTCTAATTCTATCACGTATCTCTCCATTAACTCAACTCTACAAATGCTGCTATTATATGGAATTATGATAGTCACCAATAGATTACAACATCCTCGCCTCTTCTATCTGTTGTAACTTCTTCCATTTATTGGGTATGACATGACAATGTCCTTAAATTCAAGTGTTACCTTATCTCCAGTTCTATGATATGTCTCTTCATTAACCCAAGTTCTTCAAATGCCGCTATTATATGGAATTCTAATAGTCATCGATAGATTACAACCTCCTCACCTCCTCTATCTGTTGTAACTTCTTCCATTTATTAGGCATGATATGACAAATAACGCCATGTGGCAAATAATTATGGATACATGTCAATCTTTTAAGCATCTGTCAACAATATGCACTATAAGTTCCACCATTATAATTAATATCCACTATAAACTTAAATACTCCATCAATTTTTTTTTTCCTTTTCTTTTTTCCTTTAGATTTTTTTTAAGTAACCCAAAAGTCATATTTTACTATAACTAAATCACCCTTAACAAAATCTACGTTTCCTAAGAAAAAACAAAACCACTCTTTCCATTTTTTTTTTTTTTTTTTTTTTTGGTTTTTCTACCCTCCATCCCTCCTAAAACAGAAATCTAATTATATATTATGAAATTTTGATTTAAAACAGTTCATGTTTTTTTTCCCCTTCCATAAACCTAAAGATCTATGCTATCTTTCCTCTTTTTTTATTTTCCTATTACCATAATATCTACACTCTCTTTCCTCTTCTTTCATTTTCCTATTACCATAATGATTCTTAACGTTCCAATTAAGCATATCTCTACACCTCTCTGTCTCTCCTTCTCTATCAGCATATGAACCGATATTACCTTTTATTTTTTATTTCCATTTAAATGTTAAGCTGCCAATATTTTTCTGTACTGTTTTCATTTAGCATTTATTCATACTTCCTATTGCGTTGCCATGATAGACTCCATTTACTTTTTTAAGTTTACTCTTTTTTTAACCGTTACATTTTATGGGTTTATACAACCTTTAATATGTTGATATATGATTGTTACCAAAAAAAATTAATAAATCTTCTACATCCTTTCCTCTTCTTTCGTTAAAACAGTCAAAAATTTCAACTCTATATATTTCTTATATTTGGATTGTGTCTTTCAATCTCTCTAATACATTTTTCTCCCCAAAAAAAATCTCTCTAATACATGAAGTTTAGGGGTTGTAGTAGGGAAATTAACTCTCTCTCTCTCTCTCTCTCCCCTTAGTCTTCATGTATTCACATGTTCTCAATTCACATATTTCCTTCATTGTATTTAGAATTTGTGGTTGAATGGTTATTTTGTGACCAAATATTTATTTTTCCAAAAAGCTTGAAATGGTTGATATCATTTTAAGGTTAGTATTAAAGTTTTGAATCTCGGTGCTTGGATGGGTTTACTTTAGATTAATGTTTGTATAACTTTGAGCATAAAATAGTTTTATAGGAATCAATTTGTTTGTACAATTTTAATTGTATCTTTAGTACAAAACTTATATTTGGTTGGTATTTTTCTTTGTATGACATGTAGTACTGTTTCAAGTCTTTGTTCCTATGGTGCTGCATTGATCAAAACATGTGAAATTTGGATGAGAAGCAACATTCTATAAATACCTCTACTTCCGATGCACATAAAACACATTCAAACATACTTTTATTTTGAGTTATATATCAATTTTACCATGCATTAATTTTTTTTTATAACGATTTGCATGTTGAGTATTCTTCTTATTTTGCGCATGTGTTATTTACTTTTTTCCATATTTACAATCTGCAACCCAATGCTTTAGTCTATCTGTTTGAATATTAAATTGAGAAAGTATATACAATTTCAAGTGTAGCACAAATATATTTTGTTGGGTTTTGCAAAAAATTTCTTTATTAATTAATTTTTTAGGTTTTGGTATCTATTAAATAACTATTTTGTTTGTTTGTTTAATTTATAGGTTACATTGTTGTCTAACAAATGCTTTTTTTTTTTTTTTTTTTTTTTTTGAATAGAGGTGAATCAACAATAGTTCAATGTATATGGGGAACTTTATTTTGGAGTAGCAGCCACATCATTCATTTCTTTTTCATATTTTCTTTTCTCTATTTAAACTTTTCTTCACCCCATTTTCAAAAAAAAAAAAAACTCTTCTTCTCCCTATTAGTTCACGCACCTACTGTCACACTTTCCAACCTTTCCCTTTCATTTTTGCCTCTTTATCTTCCCACTTTTTTACCATTATACTTCCTTCCTCTTTTTTATATTTTGACTCTTCTTCTACCCATTTTATTTTGTATAAATTAGATATCGTTTTCCTCTTCAATCCATATTTTTCCCACACAAAACTGTGAGTACTCTCTCTCTCTCTCTCTCTCTCTCTCTCTCTCTCTCTCTCTCTCTCTCTCTCTCTCTCTCTCGGTGAATTTTTAGTTCTTTCTTATAACTCTAATTAAGGTTGATAGTTTTTTTTTTTTTAATATGTGTTTTGGTATTGTGTTTTTTGTTTTTTAATATCCCATCAGAAAGCCTTCTCTTTCCCTTTTATAGCTTTGGTTGAATTTTAGTTTGGGTTAATACTTAGTTTTTTTGGAATCAAGAATTTGAATATGTCTACCAATTGTTTGAGTAATAAATTATTATAAGGCCTATTATTTATTCCTCTAGTTTCATTTCAATTTTGGCTAAGATAATATTGTAATTTTGTAATGAGTTTTGATTATTATGATAATTTCTTTATTCCTTAAGAGATGAGGAATTTGAATAATAAATTTGAAACTTATAAAGTTTAGTTGTATATTAAGCAAATATAATACACTACAATAGAAGTTAGATGAATATGGTTCACCTTAAAAAAATATTAATCAAAAATAAAAAATAATAATAATAAAAATAAAAATGATATATTTGTAGAGATAAAAAGATTTAAAAAAAAAAAAAAACTATTGAAGTCTTTTTTTAAAAATAGACAATACTTGAAGTAATAGTTACTTTTTATATATTACATCTCATTACATAATATTTATATTCTCACGCATAGCGTAGGTCTGCGGCTAGTTTTATATAATAATAGAAAATCAACAATTAATTTTGCTAATCTTTTGTTGTGCCATGGCAGTTTTATATAATAATAGAAAATCAACAATTAATTTTGCCAATCTTTTGTTGTGCCATGGCAAGCACATTTCCAATTAATGCCTTTTCAATTCTCAACTCTTGCATTCTTACTTTACCGTTACTCGACCTCCGACTATTTCTCTTTTTCTTTTTCTTTTTTTTCTTTTTGTCTCTTCGTAATTTCTCACCTTACGGTTAGAGCATCCACATTGGTGGATGCAAAATCTTGCAAAAAGCAAAAAACTCTTCATTTTACACATTTTGACCCAAAAAAACACCCACATCAGCGGGTGTAAAATTGTGCATAAATGCACAATTACAGCAGTAACCGTGCATATATGCACAGTTACTGTAGCACTTACACTTAATATTTTAATAATTTTTTTCTCTCTCCTTGTCTCTGGTTGCTCTCACTCTCACCTCACTCTCCCTTTTTCTCGTTTGATCAAATCATCAAACCATCTGATCTCTCACCAATCAAAGCGTGGATCTCGCCACCGCCGTTGATCAAAGCGTGGATCTTGTCTCTGGATTTCTCGTTGTTTGATGGTTTTGATTAGTGGATTTCTCTGGATTTCTCCACGCAGAATGGGTTCATCGACATCTTCACGTTCTGGGTCTCCACGCCCGATCTCTCGCCGATCTGAATTTCTCGTTGTTTGATGGATTTCTCTGGTTCATCAAATTGCCCTGATCTCTCGCCTATCCTTTTTCTTTGTTATATGGTTTTGATTAGTGGGTTTGATGATTTTGATGAGTGGGTTTTGATGGTTTTTATTTTTTACTATTCTTCTCCACATTATTCATACCTTCCATTTAATCCATTCATCTTTTACTATCCCTTTTTTCACCATAAATTTGCTATTAGCCCCTCTACACCTTCCTCTCCCATTCATTCTATGTTTTTCCCACAACAAAAAAGGTGATTACTTCTTTCTTTGGTTTTAGTCTTTCTTTTTGGTTTATTTTCTTTTTAATTATTAGTCGCTCTACACCTTCCTCTCCCATGCATTTCCTGTTTCCACACGTATTCTGGGAAGTTTTTTGATTCGCAACAGATCTTATCTACCATTGAAACTGGATTCCAACTTTTTTTTTTTTTTTTTGCGCTTGTTAGTCTTGTTCTTGTACAACTTCTTATTTCTTAAGCGAAGTGATACACAGTGTTATAGCACTATGAGATGGAGTCAGCTTAAAGTTCTATGCAACCCATGAAATAGAAACATATATAGTTGCTATATGGATAGTCTAGCTAGTTTAATGTGAAACCGGTTTGTTTGGTTAATAGAACAAATGCAGATTGCAAAGTCCAAAGGCCCGATGAGTTCTTGAATTGGGATGACATTCAGAACATGAAATATTCTTGGAATGTGGCATGTGAAGCAATGAGATTAGCGCCACCTGCTATGGTAGCATTCAGTGTTCACAATCACAACTGACTTGACTTATGCAGGTTTTAGAATTCCTAAGGGATGGAAGGTATCTAAGAAACAAGCATATACAAGCTAACTTAAGGTATAACACAATGGTGATGTATAGGCGTGGTATTAACCTTTCTCAATCTATTTTCTCAACGCACAAAAATCCCAAATATTTTCCTGATCCAGAAAAAATTGATCCTCCGAGATTTGAAGGGAAGGGTCCTGCCTCATACACATTTGTACCATTTGGAGGAGGAACTCAAATGTGCCTGAGGATGGAATATGCACGTTTAGAAATTTTTACATTCATGCATAATGTGGTGACCAAATTCAAATTGGAAAAAGCAAACCCGGATGAAAAGATTGCATTCAATCCATAACCTATTCCAACCAATGGCCTTCTGGTTCGACACAAGCCTCTAGAAAATATATAGTGTTAACAGTTGTTGACTCAACTATGTTTAATAAATCTTATTCCTGCAGGTCTCATTTGCAATAAATGTACACTCTCAGCAATAATTTATGATTCCCAGGAATATTGTATTTTCTACTTCCAATTTAGTTGAAGTTCTCTTAGAAATATTGTATTTTTTAATTTTATTTGACAGATAACTTAAATTTGGTTTGCAAAAGATTTTCTTTGCCAATGGAACCCCATCCTCTCCTCTTATTTTATTTTATTATTTTATTTTTTTCCCTCCTCTGAATGGGCAAGGAAATGCTCCTGCCAAGGGTAACTATTTATTCTTCTTCTTTATTTCCTTTTTTTTTTTTTTTTTGAATCCTAGACGTCTCCGTTGAAAATATCATAATATATTAGTTGACAAGGGCGGCTAACTTGCAAAAAAAAAAAAATTATTTGCATATTTCTTTTTAACTTAACCTATTTTGACTTTATCCTAAAACAAAATATTGAACACCCTGACTTGAGAATCTCTTGAATTTGGATTGAATAAAAATAATTTTGGCCCCACTAAACATAATTCTTAACCTCTTAAAAAAAAAAAAAAAAAAAAAAAAAAAAACCCTTTCATCATTCAAAATCGTAACTTGTTCCACCCATTCCATAAATATATACTTTAATTTTATTTTACCTATAAAAAAAGGTACAAAGAGAGATACCATGGCAATTTTGCTCTCCTTAGTTTGACAATCATAGCAGCTCTGTTAGGTTCTAAAGATTTAGGATTTTATGTATTTAGAACTCTAATGTGTAATGTTGGCAAACCATGATCAAAACAATATGTTTAGTCTTGTTTAGGCTTGCTCAAAGTTAATTAATTGTTGTAAAGTTGGAATCGAGAGGCTGCAGATGTATTAGAGCATTTCTGCTTGGCTCGATCGATCGAAGGATAGACTCGATCGATCAAATCTCGGGTCAAATGCGTTTTCTGCAGAGTTCCAGCTCAGCCCAAACTCTATTTAAACGTCTTGGGGTTCAAGTAAAACACTCCTATATATAAGGAAAACCCTAAAACGTTTTTTGAGACTTTGTAGAGAGAGATTAGAGTGCCTCTTGTGCCTCCTTTTATTAGGGTTTTGTACCCAAACCTCTCTAAGTCTTTGTTGCTCATATTTGCTGTTTATGTGAATCTCTTGTGAAATCTTTGAAGAGGTTTCCTTCACATAAATTTAGGGTTTTCAAGATTGAGATTATTTCAACATCTTGATGATCAATAAGGTCGCTACCATTGGAACTTAAAGATAAACAAGCGGGGAGCTTGTAACTGATTGGAGAATTCAAGAAAGAAGGAGTCCGTGGATTCGGAGCTTGCACGTGGTCGTGTCAATAAGTTCTACTGGTGGGTAGCATTAGGAAGTCGAGCGGGGAGCATGTAGTCCTTTTGTATGAACTTCGATTCTTTCATAATGGATTCAGGTTTGCCTTGAGGATTGGTGGGTCAAATCCTCCCCAGGTTTTTACAGTGTGATTTCCTGAGTGATCATATCATTGTGTTCTTTATTATTTCCGCTGCTTTATATGTTTTATATGCATGATATGATTATTTGATTGTTTTAACCTAGAATTGTTTAATTTGACTAAGTAACAACTTGGCTAATTAATCTAGACTACGCAATCTGGTTGTTTTTAAGGGGTCTAAAACCTAACAAGCTCAACTCTCCTCGGTTTTGCAATCACAGTAACTCTACTCTCCTCGGTGACTCGGCTTGAGTTGCAATATGTATCATTCATTACCCTCTCTCCATCTATCTCTCATCGTTGTAGAATCTCTCCCACTTTATTACTCTCATCTCAATATTGTGTTCTTAGTTTCTCTCATTTTGAACTCGTTTGGCCTTTTGGCTTTTGCCAACTCCTAAGTTTTTATTAATGCATTATTTTTAATATAATAGACTATTACTCTATTCAAAAATAATTATACATTAGACTATTTTAATTGTCAGTGGTTTGGTAGCATTATTTGGTATATTTTAACTTGTATAAGACTTTTTTTTTTTTTAATAATGGACTATAATTTATATAATTTAAGTTTCTATAATTGCCACTATTCGTTGAGCTACAGCCTATAAGGCTCAATTGCCCAGGTAACTTTTTGAAGTACATCAAATTCATTAGTACATCCATTTTTGGATAGCTTAATATGTGCCCTTAGAGCATTAGCATTGGAGAATATTAATGCCAAATTTAAGGGAAATTTGAAATTTTAAGCCCCAAAACTATCTACATTGGGGAATGCTAAACAGCAATATTGCAAATATTTTTGCAATACTGCTACAGTGCAATTCTAAACATAGAATTGCACTGTAGCAAGTATTGTAAAAAAATAATAATATTTTATTTGGAAGAAAGCTGAAAATGAGAGAGGAGAGAGATTGGAGAGAAGATATAATTTTGAGATATATTATTTTATTATGTAGATATATTATTTTAATAAGTAAAAGAGGGAAATAGAAGTTTGGGATGTTGAGGTATTGTAAAATGGTATGGTATAATGATAAAGTGACTTTTTAGAATTGTAAAATAGAGTAGCATTGAAATTTTCCAATGCTAATGCTCTTAGGGCACATATTAACCGGACCCTTTTGCTAATGTGTGCCCTAAGGTTACACAATAATTTTCATTTTTGGAAAAAATTTTCTCGAAAATTGAAAAAGTATTAACAGTTTTTTCAATTTTTGAAAAAATGTTTCCAAAAATGGATGGCTTAAGGCATATATTAACTGGACCCTTTCTCTGGTGGACAAATGACGTGACCCATAATTCCATTAAAAAACTCTCACTTATTTAAAATTGCTGAATTATAAAAAAATTTTAAACAAAAACTAATTACTAACTCAACAATTTTAAACAGATGAGAGTCTTTTAGTGGAATGGTGGACAAGTAACATGGTCCATCAGAGGACTGTATAATTTCTCGTATACAAGGTCCTCTGCTAATGTGAGTGTGTGTATATATGGGTTGGGTTCAAGTTACACCTAGTGTAACTTTAAACAGTGGCAAAGCCAGGATTTCAATATAGAGGGGGCAAGATTGTAAAACAATACTAAAAACAAAATTAATCTAAAAATATTAATCGATAATAATAACAAAATAAATAGAAAATTGTAACTACAAATATATATTTCATATTATTAAAAAAAAGAAACAAAATTAATCAATCATAGTTACTAACAATCAAAGTTGTTAGGACATATGTGTTTACATGTTAGGAACATATGTCATAATTTATGTAAATTGGCTAATCCTTTGACAAAACGCACTCTACTTGTAATTGGGTAGTTCTAGGTGTTTTTAATACTTCAAGAAACTATGGTTCAAAGTCAAGTGTTGAAGTCATCAAGTCTGTCCAAGAAAAAGAAAGTTGAAGTGCAGAATTTTTAATGCTCGACACCTGCTCGACACCTACCTCGACACCTGCTAGCTGTCGAGAATTACGAAAATCAGAATTCTGATCTGATTTTATTGGGATCCGTAAATGTGTTTTTGGGCCTTCTTTTCTTCTAACCCTAAACATATTTAAGGAGTGTTTTAAGAGCCGTCAACTAGGACACAAGTTGCATAAGCATTGAGCAATCCTTGTTCAAGCAAATTGTGCTCTGAGACGAAGTTCTTAACCTAGTTCATCCTTCTTCAAGAAGTTGCTGTGTATTGTGCACCTTAGGGTTTTGTGACCAAGCATCTTCCTGATCTTCATGCATAGGATGATCTGAAGAACTCTGCAGCCAACCTCTCTTTCTAAAGTTGGTGATTGAAGTCGCGTACTGGGATCCGCGCATCTGGTTAGTCACGTACTTGGGAGCCGTGCATCAAAAGGGGGAACTGTCGCTACAGATCAAGTCCAATTGGGTATTGGGGTAAGGGTTCAACTGTAGGTTGGTAAGGTACTTGGGATTCCTTATTTGTAACCGCTTGATTTGATAATAGTGGAGTTTCGGGAGTGGTGACCTGAAAATCACCCGGTGGGGTTTTTGCCGTTAGGGTTTTTCCCCATTCGTGAACAAATCACCGTGTCTTTTATTTTCCGCTGCATATTTTGTTATTCGGTGATTTGTTTGTGCTGCCACGTATTTGCATGTTAAATTGATTAATTAATAACTTGACTTAATTAATTAATTAGTTTAAAATCACAAGGGGTCATTCAGTTTGTGGCCTATCAAGTGGTATCAGAGCGGGCACACTCTGATTAGTTATTAATCTTTGCTGTGTTTGATCCATTGACCCCTGTTTGTCATGGATAGAGGACAATCTCTTATTATACCTCCTTTGTTTGATGGGACTAACTATGCCTATTGGAAAGTACGCATGAGAGCTTTTTTGCAATCCCTAGATGAGAAGGTGTGGCAAGCTGTGGAGATTGGCTGGACAAAGCCAAAAGAAGCGCCGGCTGATTGGGATGAAGCCAAGATCAAGGCGGCAAACTTCAACAGCAGAGCGTTGAATGCACTGTTTAGCGCTGTCACTAATGAGGAGTTCAAGAAGATATCCTCAACAGAAACTGCCAAGGAGGCGTGGACCATCCTCCAGACAACCTATGAAGGAACAAAGGCTGTCAAGGATTCAAAGCTACAGAGGCTCACTACTAGCTTTGAAGAAATTAAGATGGAGGAGGATGAGTCGTTCGATGAGTTCTATGCCAAGTTGAAAGACATAGTGAACTCAGCCTTCAATCTTGGGGAAACCATCCCTGAACCCAAGGTTGTAAGGAAGGTGCTCAGATCTCTACCTGAGAGATTTCATGCCAAGATTACGGCAATTGAAGAATCAAAGGATATTGATAAAATTCCTTTGACTGAGCTGGTTGGGAACTTGCAGACCTACGAGCTAGGGCTATCAAGGATAGGCAAGTCAAGCAAGGGCAAGAGCATGGCCCTGAAGGCTAAGAGCAGTGATACAGATGAGTCTTCCGATGATGAAGATTCAAAGATGAAGTCCTACATTACGAGGCAGTTCAAGAAGTTTATGAAGAATGCCAATGGGAGGAGCTTCGACAAA
The DNA here is from genome assembly GCA_023736055.1 of Quercus glauca. Classification (NCBI taxonomy): domain Eukaryota; kingdom Viridiplantae; phylum Streptophyta; class Magnoliopsida; order Fagales; family Fagaceae; genus Quercus; species Quercus glauca. The sequence goes on along the minus strand of CM043316.1, from coordinate 75,887,266 downwards.
GACCGAAGGCAATCCGGTTCTTCACAGTTCAAGAGCCAAGATAAGGGAAGGAAGGATGCCAAGGATGGCGGTCAGTACACTGTTCCTGCAGGACCAAAGTGTTTTGGGTGTCACGGGTTTGGACACATGAAGAATGAGTGTCCTACTTATCTGAAGAGCATTGGGAAGAGCAAGGCTCTAGCTGCAACCCTTAGTGACACTGAGCCTGAAGATGATTCCGATGATGAGGATGACGGAATCCTAAATGCCTTCACTGCTTCAGTCAATTCTACTGATGGGATTGTTGAAGAAGAAGAGGAAGAATTGGTGGACACTGAATGTGAAAAAATGGATGACAAAGATGATATCCATTCAGCCTATGAGAAGCTTTACAAGCTTTCTGAAAAGCATGAGAAGCTATACAGGCTGGCCACCAAGAAGCTCAGTGATGTGGAACTTGACAGAGAAGAATTGTCCACAAAGTTTGATGAGGCTAATCAAACTATTGGTGCACTGAGATTTGAGAACAACTTCCTGGCTGAGAAGACCAAGAAGCTTGAAGCTGAGCTGTTTCAAGTGAGAGCTCAACTGGAGAGGACGTCAAGTGCAAAGCTTGATGAGATGCTCAGCAACCAGAAATCTGCTTCAGATCGAACAGGTTTAGGGTATGGTCTTTCTATCTCTAACGCTGCTTCTACTAGTTCTACTGTTTTTGTTCCTCCTGCTAATAATGTTAAAATTGAGAACATTGATGCTAAAACTGAATTAGCTAGTGAGAACATAGACAAGGGCAAATCAATCTTAGGAGCACCCCCTAAGTTAGAAAAGAAAGATGCTAAACTCCCTAAGGATAAGAAGGCTAACTCTCAGAAGCCTAAACAAAAGAAGCAGCATCTCTGTTATCATTGTGGAGCTGCTGGTCATACTCGACCTAATTGCTACAAGTGGCTAGCCACCCAACAGAGCAATAGTATGACAGCATCTGGAAGCCAAAATTCGCTTCAATCCTCTCTTGCTCCTCTTGGAGATCTTCTGAAAGCCATCATGTTCCTTTCGAACTTGAACGGTTTCAATTCTTCCCCCTCACCGCCGGTTCAAGGTTTCAAACAAAGGAAAGGCTCTTCCAAGGAGTGGAAGAAAAAGGACTCTAAGTGATTTCATCACTTTCTTCTCCCCTCTTGTTTCTCTCTATCTTTGCATTGCATGTGTGTTTTGCATTTTTATTTGAGTCAGTCTAGTTTTATGCATTGTTTTGCCTTGTTAACATGTTTTTGTGTGTTTACTTTCAGTTTTGTTTATTTTGTTTTTGATAAAAATAAAAAAAAAAAAAATTAAAAAAATTGAAAAATACAAAAACAGTGTGTGTTTTGTGTACTTTGGTACTTGTGTACCTTAGATGGCCAATGAAACAAAGTTTTCTAAACTTTGTATCTCTTGTAGCTTAGATGAGCATCTTTATGCACAACTAAGCAAGTGAGCTTTGTGGCTTGTGTTTGTGATGAGTAAGATTAGGTTATTTCTTTGACTTAACACTCATATCACTCTTTTTGACGGGTAGGACTAGAAAATCCTAAGAGAAAGGCATAAATAACCATCTCACCACTGTTACCCGCCAATCATTAATGACATCTGTATGCTTCGGCATAGCAAAAGTGTGATGTCAATGACATTTGTGTGCTTAGGCATAGCAAAATTGAAGTGTCAAATATCAATGGGTATTTCTTTTCTTTCTCATAAGCCCATGTATGATATGCTTAAAAAGAAAATATGCAAAGAAATAAAAAGCAAAAAGATTAAAAATGCTTTTAAAAATGGTTGCAAGCGTGTATTCTAGGAGATGTGGGAGTTATAGGATGTACCTCAAAGGTGATAGTCCCCATCAAACAGTTATGATTGTGTGTGAGTTAAAGTTATTTTCTCATATCTCAGATCGTCATAACATGTATACACTTATGCAATCTTGCGATGTTTTTCACACACAACACGCAATATTCTTTGCTACTTTTGATACATGTGCAGGTACAATGTGATTTGGCCATCACAAAGGTTTTACATGTGCTTTTGTATGCTCACTAAACTGTCATGACTTATTTTTGAAATATAAAATTCGTTAGACTTGTTTCGTGTGTGTGTGTGTTTTTGGGAGATCCATGTGCTTAAATTTTCATTGAGAGATGATTTTTGAGATAATTATATGTTGATTGGATCATGATTAAGGTGCATGTCTTGATTGCATATTGTCTGTGTTTTTCAAATCTCGAAAAACTGCATTTCAAAGCTGGCTCGACACCTTCTCGATACCTCCTCGATACCTGGTCAGCTGTCGAGCCTCTAAAACTTTTTCTTATCGCAATCTCGACACTTCCTCGACACCTGGTGGATCGATCGAGAACTCTCTGTCTGGTCGATACCTTCTCGACACCTCTTCGATCGATCGAGCTTCTGATGATGGTTGAGCTGTTTGGTACCTCGATACCTCCTCGATACCTCAGCTGTCGAAGGCAAAACTTCTCGACACCTTCCTCGACAGCACCTCGACACCTCTCGACACCTCTGCTGTCGAGATTTACTGGAGATCCTATTTAAGCCTCTGTCGCGATTTTTCTTCCATTTTCTCGATCTCTCTTCGATCTGTCCGAGGCGGTTGGTGTTCCTGAGCAGTTTTCCTCAATCCAATCTTCATCCAACTTGATTTTCATCCTTTCTTGCTTCAAATCAAGTGGTATGATCTTGTTTTCCTTTGTTTTTCATGCATTCCATGTTTTAAAACTTAGGTTTTGGGTTTTTTCTTTGAAAACTTTGGGTTTTTCAAAATCATTGCGTTTTTGGTGAAATTTTGGGTTGGTTTTTCATTAAAAAGTGTTTAGAATATCATGCATTGCATTCCATGTGCATTAGAATGATATTTTCATGCATTTAGTTGTGTGATTCTTGAATGTGTGCTGCTAGGATTGGATTGGGCTGAGCCTATGATGTTTTTATTGTTTAGCATGTCACATGATCATGCATTCCCATGCATACGTCCATTTTTGTTCAATCTATTGTCATACTTGAACTGTTTGGGACTTTTCTGATTGTCTCCCTCTCTATCGTTTTCTTTTCTTTTACGTTAGTTGCATCTATGGCACCTAAACGTAAATCTACTCCGGCTCGGAACCCTCTGCGTTCTGGAGCTTCTTCATCTTCTGATCATGCTCCTCATAATCTTCGGTTCCGTGATGGAGATGCCTACAAGGCATTTACTGAGAACTTCTCTAAACGAGGTGTTCATTCGGAACGCCACGTTGTTCTGGCGGACTTCGCCGACACTGACCTTCCCTCTGTCATTCACAGTAGGGGATGGGAGTCACTGTGTGACGTCCCGGTCACTTGTCCTCTCGTGCTGATTCAGGAGTTTTACTCCAACATGCACGGGATTGATCGTTCAGTACCTCTCTTTTTCACTCGCGTTCGAGGTACGCGCATTGCTGTCACACCGCAGCTGGTTGCGGATGTGCTTCATGTTCCTAGGATAGAGTTTCCTGACTATCCTACTTGTGAGCGACTGAGGACTGTGTCCAGGGATGAGCTCATTTCTGCTTTCTGTGAGCGCCCTTCAGAGTGGGGTGAGCACATGTACACATCATGTAGACCTTTTGCTAAAGGTCCTAGATTCCTTAACATGGTGATGACTTGTGTACTTCATCCTCTCTCCCATTATAACTCTATCACAGAGCCTCGTGCTCGTTTCTTGCTTTCTCTTCTTGAGCATCTCACGATAGATTTTCCTTCTCACTTCATTCTATCTATCATAGATGTTCATCTAGATGCGGCGTCCCGTGATAAGCTCATCTTTCCTTCTGCTATCACGAGGATACTACGCCATTTTTCCATCCCTTTCCCTGTCTCCGACCACTTCACACACATCTCTGCCATAGATGCCGCTACCGTAAAACGTAGTCAGGCACAGTTCAGGGCGAGACAGCCGGATTTCACTCCGCCCTCCCGTTCGGCTCCATCCAGATCTGCTCCATCTACATCGACTTCTCTTCCTTCCTCCAGCGATGTATCCCTTGGAGATATTATGGCGCAGCTGCAGCGCATGGATGCTCGCCTTGATACACTCTCTACTGAGTTGTATCAGGTGAACGTTCGTGTTGGTCGTATTGCACGACGGCAGGCGACCATGGGTGGTTTTGCATCTGAGGCTTCTCCACCACCTCCTCCAGTTGCTTCAGAGTCTGATGCTGAGGATGGTGATGATGATGATAGTGATGACGATGATGCTTCAGATGATGATGGAGATGCTAGCTCTACTGATGAGATGTCTACATGACACTCTACCCTTTGTCACCCGTGACAAAAAGGGGGAGTAGTTTTGGTTTATGAGAGTAGTCATCTTAGGGGGAGAGTTAGTATAGGACATTTTGATAGGGGGAGTGTTTATACTTTTTGAGGGATGTAGTGAGGCTTTAGATGTATCTTTTTCTTTTCCTTCTTTTAGATACATTGGTCTTGTATATCAGTTTACATACATTGTACTTATCTTCTATATATGTGGATGTATGTTTCTTATTCACCTATCTCTTCATGTGTTGTTTCTTTTCTCTTTTTATACACATGTTCTTTATAATTGTATGCAATCTAATTATTTCTGTTTCACACAAGATGCCTTGATGAGTTTTGTTTATAAGTGTTTCAGAAATACAGGTTGTCAAAGTCTACTTGCCATAAACTCTCTTTTTGCAAAGTTCTTCAAGAGTTTGTGTTAGGATAGATTTTATTGTATGTAACAAGTGAATATGAGTTGAGTGATTTATGACTTCTCTCATATGTTCATTTGTTGGTTGTGGTTTTGTCACGGATTGCCAAAGGGGGAGATTGTTAGGACATATGTGTTTACATGTTAGGAACATATGTCATAATTTATGTAAATTGGCTAATCCTTTGACAAAACGCACTCTACTTGTAATTGGGTAGTTCTAGGTGTTTTTAATACTTCAAGAAACTATGGTTCAAAGTCAAGTGTTGAAGTCATCAAGTCTGTCCAAGAAAAAGAAAGTTGAAGTGCAGAATTTTTAATGCTCGACACCTGCTCGACACCTACCTCGACACCTGCTAGCTGTCGAGAATTACGAAAATCAGAATTCTGATCTGATTTTATTGGGATCCGTAAATGTGTTTTTGGGCCTTCTTTTCTTCTAACCCTAAACATATTTAAGGAGTGTTTTAAGAGCCGTCAACTAGGACACAAGTTGCATAAGCATTGAGCAATCCTTGTTCAAGCAAATTGTGCTCTGAGACGAAGTTCTTAACCTAGTTCATCCTTCTTCAAGAAGTTGCTGTGTATTGTGCACCTTAGGGTTTTGTGACCAAGCATCTTCCTGATCTTCATGCATAGGATGATCTGAAGAACTCTGCAGCCAACCTCTCTTTCTAAAGTTGGTGATTGAAGTCGCGTACTGGGATCCGCGCATCTGGTTAGTCACGTACTTGGGAGCCGTGCATCAAAAGGGGGAACTGTCGCTACAGATCAAGTCCAATTGGGTATTGGGGTAAGGGTTCAACTGTAGGTTGGTAAGGTACTTGGGATTCCTTATTTGTAACCGCTTGATTTGATAATAGTGGAGTTTCGGGAGTGGTGACCTGAAAATCACCCGGTGGGGTTTTTGCCGTTAGGGTTTTTCCCCATTCGTGAACAAATCACCGTGTCTTTTATTTTCCGCTGCATATTTTGTTATTCGGTGATTTGTTTGTGCTGCCACGTATTTGCATGTTAAATTGATTAATTAATAACTTGACTTAATTAATTAATTAGTTTAAAATCACAAGGGGTCATTCAGTTTGTGGCCTATCAAAAGTGAGAAATTAATTTAAATACATAAAATTTAATAATTTGATTGCTTAAAATAAATTAATCTACAAAAGTTAACTATGGAACCTACTAATTGAATTGTCATACAAACACAACTTTTGCACAATAAACACAACTCTCGCCCCCTTTGGCTCTGCTTCTGACTCTAAACAATGTTACAACATCCAATAACTTATTATTAAATTCATATTTTAAAAACTCTAATGTTGGATTACATATTCTATATGTTTTTAATATGTATACCAATATTCATGCCAATCAATTGTTATTTACCATTCAATCCATAAACTCATCTTTTATGCATTATTTTAAACTACATAAACTTGAATTTAAACAATTGATTGATGACCTGATTATTGATATTTAATAATCTTGTAATTTTGCAAGCATAGAGAATGCACGAAGATAATATAATCCAATGGTTGATTTGTTAAAATTCAAATTCAATTAAAAATATTGAGTGTTATAATATTGCTTAAAATTATATTAAGTATAACTTGAATTTAACCCTACACACACACACACATTTTTTCTTTTTGTTCTTCTTTTTTTAAGAAACAAACACGTGTAAGAGGAAATATAGTTTTTCTAACACAAAAGCATATCACAGACTGCACACAAAAGTCTTAATGATTTTTAAACAAGGGTAAAACAAGTTACGGTATACATAATACACCTTCTTATGCAACGTAAGATAACTATCCATCTTCTTATTAAAAAAACACACACTACAGCTCAAAAATAACAAGTTATAGAGGTCCAGCTCAATCAGACCGTAGGCCCAGAATCAAGATACTAGCCTAGGAAGACGTCATGTCAGACATTAATGGGTGTTTGGTACACCATTTCAAATAATTATTTTCAATTTTTAAATAATATTACATGTATTTCTACACACTTTGTCATTCACACGTATTTTTACACATATTTTCAAACAACAAACACATATTTTTAAGTGTATGTGCCAAACACCCCCTTATATTATCTAATATATGGACCGGCCTCTACTTATTTACTTGGTTGGATTATCGTAGAATTCAAGATTAAAAGGGCCAGGTAATGATATTGCGTAGTATAAACTTTTTTTTTTTCAAAAAAAAATACAATATATGTAAACACACAATAAAAAATTTTATTTTAAAAACCATATCATAGCAAAGAAGGAAACGTTTTTGAATTTTAAATTCAAAATTAAATGCAAATTAAAATTATATCAAATTATACCAGCAAAGAAAATTCAATTAACCAAGTCAAATCACATGAGAAAAATCACCCATTGGTTTAGACTACTTGTTTATGGGAGGCTATCTATTTAGGAAAAATCTAATCAATTTAATTCAAATAATTTTTATTCAGTCAAAAATCAGACCGTGCATAACAGGAAACATATTTAAGAAGGCAATATCAATCCTAATAAAGAATTATATATCATTACTTAACATTAAATTGTCCTAATCATGGGGGTTCCTAATTAATGCAATTAAATTTTAATCTAAGTTAAATCACGTGTGAGATTTACTTGGCTTGCATTCAATCAAGTCATTAATGTAAATCAACCAAATTCCTAAGAATCAAGCATGTGAGTAGATAACCACCGCACGCCCTTGGTACGATGGTCACTCTACAAGTATAAGTACTTGTGGGATGTGGGGGGTAAGGGCCGGAGATTAAACTTTTAGAAGACAGTTTCACACACATATGTATTTAGATTATGTTAAAGTAAAATTTATATTTTGTATAAAAAAAAAAAAAAAAAAGCATGTGAGCAGATTAAAAAAAAAAAAAAAAAAAAAAAAAAAAAAAACTAGAGTTTTGGTTCATGGCCATACAAAAAAAAAGGTCTTGTGGACGCGTTTTTAAAACACGGCTATAGGTCAAAAAAAAGTGGCTATAGCCCGATTTGGCCTATAGCCACGTTTTTTTAGACCACGCTTTTAAATGTGGCCCAAAACCCGTGACTATAGGTCTGAGAGGTCTAAGGCCACATACGGACTACTTCAAGATGTGTACACAATGATGAGCTATGCATAGGCACCTTGAAGGCAAAAACCCCAATTATATATATATATATAGTATTTGAGATCAATTTGCAAAATAACAATTCATTTGTGTGTATATTAAGCAATATTTGAATGTAAGAAAATTCGAAATAAAATAACATATTCATTATATTATTTATCTAATAGGGGTTTATTTACATAAAAAATCATTTTGAAATTGTAATTATAAAAATGTTATATCATGAGGGTTTTGGTTTTGGTTTAAAAAACCATCATACTTGATGATGCTCGAGATCGTCAGTCAGAATGCTCGTCCAGAATGGTGTCGTCCTATGCCAACCTGACCCTGTGAAGATAGATGGTGAAAGGAAGAAGTGTGGATCACTGGTGTGGTGCCCACCACAAAGCCTCCAATACTAAAGTTAGAATGGCTGGAATAAGAGTGGTAATATTAGAATATCAATTACTGAGAACTACAATTTTTTGTACCTTTTTGTCAAGTCTCGAGAATGGGTATATATATAGGCGCTTTCTCTCTCCTTCTAGCCATTGGTTTTGCCTTAATGGTGGTATCATTGCCAAATCTGTAACGCCCATGTAAGGTGTTAAATGGATAGATATATCTCTAATGGTACAAAAGTTCATTATTGTCCTTATAACGCTTCGTCATGATTGAGGGACGATGGCCTCGTCTTCGCCAGGTAGTTTACCCAAGGCTTGGCTAATCTCAGGGTCATCCTCGTCCATTGGTCTTCCCAGATGGACGAGTATATATTCGGGACTATCAGCTGCCCCCATATTCCAAGGTTGTCCTCAATTTGGACGGTCTTAGGAATATGAGGAGTTTTTTTTTTTTTTTTTTTTTTTTTTTTTTTTTTTTTTAATGGTTGAGGCGCTTGGGGTTCTGTTCCCCGCATTAATTGTCTTATGGTGGTGTGGCATGCATCGTGGTCACGTGTCCTTTTTTTAATCTGTGAGCAGATCTCATTTTCGGTGAGTGCCTTTTCAGTTTTCTCGCATTTTTCAAGGCAAACATTTTTAACTCTTTGCCTTTCTTTTCTCATTTCTTTACTTTCCCTTTGTGTTCGATTTCTCTAATTCTTAGCCTTTCTCTTTACTTTCTTTCTGTGTTCGATTTCTCTGAGTTCATCGTTGCCGCTACGCATTTTGCTCCTTGCCTTCCCAGTTTTCTTCCTTATTTCCAGGTACGCCCCCTTTTTTACGCCTTTTTCCTTTTCAATTTTACTGTATTCTTCTCTTTCGTACTCCTATTTTCCTTTTTGAGTTGCGTATTTTTCTTTAATGGTGGATTACGCTGAAATTAGGCACACTTCTCCCTCTATCGCTTTTCTTTTTGCTCGCTTAAGGGGGCTGCTAAATTCTTCTAGTGACCAGTACCCACAAATTGGGGATTTTGTTGTGGGCGATAGTGGCCTCGATTTAGCATTGGGTGACCTGTGTTCGCTGTTGCATCAATCTTTGTCTTGGTTCAAATCTGTACGTGGGGTCTTTAGGAAGGAAGACATAGGGTCTGAGGTGAGATCGAGTGATCGGGAGAAGGGTTCGTCTTTTGGTATGGCCGTGGATGGGGTTGTAACAGATATAGCTACCTCCGTGCCTTCCCCCACCCCTTCGTCCATTCTTCCTTCTACTTCTGCCACACCTCATTCTTTTCATGCCCTCAAGGAAAAGTGTACCTTGAAGGTAGACGTCTTTAGCAAGTTTAGGGATACGTTCCAGTTCCCTGATGAGACCAAGGCTCGTTTTCCCAAGAAAGGCGAAAAGGCTTGTGCCTTTACCCATGGTGAGGTCTGCTTTTATAAGGCTGCGTTCTTGTGCGGCCTAAGATTTTCTGTCCATCCATTTATTATGGAACTCCTAAATCACCTGAATATCACCCCAGGGCAGCTCATGCCGAATTCTTGGAGGATCGTCATAAGCTATATGGTGATTTGGACGACCATAGCGGATGGGGATATGATCACTCTCAACGAGTTCACCCATCTTTATCGCTTAAAAGAGTCTAAGGAATTTGGGTATTACGAACTTGTACCCTGGGATAGGAAATCTCGTCTCATTGTCGACCTTCCTTCGTCCTTCCATTATTGGAAGTCTAGATATTTTTTCATGTCAGGCGATGGTTGAGAGACTTTGTCTAACGACTTTTAGGGGAATGTCCCTAGGTTGCTGCGCTGGTGGGATACCCCTCATCTTGGTGCGTTTACCTTTTTTGTTTCTTCTTTTTAGTATTTTGTCTGTGTCAATCGTCCTTCTAACCTTGTGTACTTTTTGCCTTGTAATGAAAGAGCGTCTTGAGCTTGAAGATAAATTTAAGGAGCGGGTTCTAAAAGCTGTGAAGTACGCTAGCACGATCGAGGACTTTGACGAGCTAGTTGATCCACGTACACTAGCTTGTCACTATTTGGGGCCAGAGCCCTTACCTTACGTTCTCAGTGCGATTGACCAAGAAGAGAGAAAATGTGAGTAGCCTTGATATATTGGATCGTCATTTTCTCCTTTTCCTGACTTATTTTTATTTTTATTTTTATTTTTTTTTAGAGATGATGACCAAATTCAATAAAGACATGTACGCGAAGATTAAAGGGAAGAAGAACGAGCCCCTTTCTAGCATTGGTCAGAGAAGGTTAAAGATAGTTGATAAAGAGCAGGAGAAGGAAAAGGAGACAGCAGAGAGGGGTTCGTCCACCCTTACCCTTGATGAAGGACGAGTTGCTTCTCCAGCGCTTTCGATCGAAGAGGTCGTCCCTCCCACCAAAAGACGAAAGGCGGGGAACAAAGGGAAGGAAAAAATGGGTTCCAATGTCTGGGCTGACGCTGAAGCAGCCATGGCTCGAGCAAACGAGTTCTTGACTCCCGAGGAAATGAGGGAGATCTCTGACGTGCCCATCCATGAGATGGTGAGCCAACATGTTCACAAACTTGTGCAGGTGATTTTTCTTACCTTGTTTCTTGTTTCGTCCTTAGTTGTTTAGTTACGTCTACCGACCTTGGCCGTGACGAAACTTTTTGTTGTCAGGTATTGGGAGAAACGATGCATATCACTTCTTAATATCTGGCCAATGAGGAGAAGGCCGTCGTGGCCAACTCAAAAATGGAGGCGCTGGAAGCTGAGGCTTCGGGACTGCGAAAGGACCTGATTGCTTTTATGGATGCTAATAACACTTTCAAGGAGCAAATCAAGGTTTTGACTAAGTAGCCAAGTTTCGAGAAGCTGCTGGTAAAACAAAAGGACGACCTTCTTGCTTCAACTGGCTAGAGGATGAAGGCTGTCATGGCTAAGGCTGTCCTTGCTTTCCAAACTACCGACAAGTATAATACCATTCTCTTTCAATGGTATTTTAAAGGGTTTGAGCTGCTGAGGAGATATCTAATAAAGCATGGTCTGGAGACGAACTTGGAAGAGCGACACTTCAAGGTCGTCGATAAAGAGATCGAGGCGGACGAGGCGACTCAAGTTGCTCAAGCTGCCGCTTCGACTGGCGAGGCCCCCGAGACTGGGAAGGATGATGATAATGCTCCCCAAGCTTGATTCTACTGCCCCTTAGTGAAATTTTTTTTTTTTTGAAAGTGCCTTGTCTGTTTTAGGGCTATTGGAGGGTATTTGGATGCCCTACTTGTTTTGGGGCTTTTGAACAATTTGCAGCTTTTTCTTTTTGTGCATTTTACTTTTCCTCATATTCATCTTTTCACTTGCCTTTGGCTGTAATTTGTTTGGCTGTGTCTTTTTGTCCCTTTAGTAGTTGGACTTAGAGAAAATTTTGTAGTGTGGTTTTTTTGCCCATTTAGGGATCTAGAGACTTTTTACTTCTTCATCCATCTAGGGACTTCGATAATTTGAGGATTTTTAGTAAAGCATTCCCTTCGTCTATTTGAGGAGTCTTCTTTTTGTCCGTCTTTTGAGACTTCGAGAATTTTTCTAAGGCATTCTCTTCATCCATTTGAGGACTTTCAGAATTTTTTATTAAGGCATTCTCTTCATCCATTTGAGGACTTTGAGAATTTTTACTGAGGCATTCTCAGACGATGTACATTCGTTTAAGGAATCTTATCGTCCTTTTTATTTGGACGATGCACATCCATTTAAGGAATCTTATCGTCTTTTTTTGTTCGGACGATGTACATCCATCTAAGGAATCTTATCGTCTTTATTTTTTTGGATGATGTACATCCATTTAAGAAATCTTATCGTCTTTATTTTTGGGGCGATGTACATCCATTTAAGGAATCTTATCGTCATTTTATGCCCCTAAGGGGTTTTTTTTTTTTTTTTGGGTTTATATATTCAGACGATGATTGACAATAGATAAGATAACCAACACACATTAATTGCTAAATGATATGTTTATTCGCTTTGCATAATAGAAAAAGAGTCTAAGGCATTGCTGACTGCTTACAATTGAGCTGTAATTCCTATTCGTAATACCTCTTTAGGTGCTTAACATTCCACTTCTGTCCAGATCCTCCAGGTGATAACTTCCTTAACGAGAATAATGGACGACCTTGTAGAGTCCTTCCCAGGTTGGTCGTAGTTTTCCTTGTGCTGGGTCCTTTATTGCAGGAGTTACTTTTCGAAGGACGAGATCTCCAATGTTGAACCTTTTCAGCTTTACCCTCTGATTGTAATATTCGGCCATCTTCTGCTTGTACTTGCTCATTCTTTGGAAGGCTCGGTCTTTGACTTCGTCTAGACAATTCAAGTTCAGCTTTAATTGATCATCATTACTTTGTTCGTCAAAGGACTCTGTCCTGAGGCTAATGAGCCCCACTTCGACTGGGATGACTGCTTCTGTTCCGTAAGTTAGGTTGAAGGGCGTCTTTCTTGTTAGTGTTCGTGTTGTAGTCCTATAGGCCCACAGAACACTTGGTAACTCCTCGGGCCATGCGCCATTTGCCCTCACTAACTGGCTTTGATGATCTTTAGCAAGGTTCGGTTAGTTACTTCTGTCTGTCCATTGGCCTGAGGATGTCCTGGGGATGAATACTTGTTCTTAATGCCTAAGCTCGAGCAAAACGACCTAAATCTGTGACTGTCGAACTGACGACCATTATCTGAGATGATCGTCCTGGGTATTCCAAACCTGCAAACAATATTTTTCCATACAAAATTTTGTACCTTTGCTTCTTTTATTGTTGCTAGTGCTTCCGCTTTGACCCATTTCGTGAAGTAGTCAATCGCGACGAGTAGAAACCCTATCTTTCTTTTTCCCTGCGGTAAGGGGCCCATAATGTCAACCCCCCACTGTGCGAATGGCCAAGGTGAGGAAATGGTCGTCATCTTTTCCCCTGGAACTCGTTGGACATTCCTATACCTTTGGCAACTGTCACATCTTCTCACAAAATTTGCTACATCTTGTTGCCTTGAGGGCCAAAAATAACCTGCCCTCATGATCTTCTGGACGAGGGACTTTGCCCCCATATGGTTGCCACAAACTCCCCCGTTTACCGCTTCTAGAACATATTTTGCCTCTTCCTCTTCTACATACCTCAAGTAAGGCTGGGAGAAGCCTATTTTGTAAAGTTCGTCATTAAGCACTGTGAATCGGGAAGCTCATTTCTAGATTTTCTTGGCTTCTTCGAGGTTTTGTGGTAACCGTCCGTCTTTAAGGTAAGACAGAATGGGACTCATCCATCCAGAGCGGGTATGCACAGGGAAGGTTTGAAATTCTTCAATGCTAGGGGAGTTTTGTTCTTCCAGCCTCTAATCGTTTATCCTCGTTTGATCATCTGCTGATGCACTCCGTGCCACTTCATCTGCTTCAACATTCTGATCTCTTGGGATCTGAACAAACTCTGCACGATCGAAGTTGTTCACCAACTGGTTCGTCAACTTAAGGTATTTTTGCATTCTTGTCTCCTTTGTTTCAAAATCTCCCCTGACCTATTCTATGATGAGCTATGAATCGCTCGTTAGCAAAATATTTTTAGCTCCAAGTGCCCGAGCTATTTTTAGCCCCGTCAATATAGCCTCATAATCTACTTCGTTATTAGTTACAGGGAATTTGAGTTAGACTCCATACTTCAAAACATCTTCTTCAAGAGAGGTGATGACGACACCTACTCCACCTTTCTTTGAGTGGACGATCCATCTGTATGGATCGTCGAAAGTTCTTCCTGGTTTTCTTCATGCTCGGTTGTAGTGAATTCCATTATGAAGTCTGTCAATGCCTGAGCTTTTATGGCCGTTCAGGGGCGATATTCTATATCAAACTGGCTGAGCTCAATAGCCCATTGTACCATTCGTCCAGCAGCCTCAGGTTTGTTCATTGCTTTCTTGATGGGCTGGTCCGTCATCACTATGATCGAGTTAGCTTGGAAATACGGACGAAGTTTTCTTGAAGCCACTATTAAGGCGAAGGTATTCTTCTCTATCCGTGGGTATCGGGCTTCGGCTCCCTGAAAGGCCTGGCTAATGTAGTACACCGGAAATTGTATCTTTTTCTCTTCCCTGATTAAGGCTGCGCTGACTGCAGTTACGGATATTGCCAAATAAAGGAATAAATCTTCTCTCTCCTTGGACGGACTCAGGAGTGGGGGGTTGCTCAAGTAGCGCTTTAATTCTTGGAAGGCTATCTCGCATTCCTCCTTCCAGACAAAAGCTTTCTTTAGGGTCTTAAAGAAAGGAAGACATTTTTCTGTTGCGTTCGAGACGAACCTGTTGAGGGCTGCTACTCTTTCTGTGAGAGAATGCACTTCTTTGACCTTCTTTGGAGAGGACATCTCGAGAATAACTCTCACTTTCTCAGGATTTGCTTCTATTCCCCTTTGCGATACCATGAACCCAAGGAATTTCCTGGAGGAGACTCCAAAGGCACATTTGGACGAGTTTAACTTCATGCTGTACTGTCTGAGTGTGTTGAACGTCTTTCTGAGATCGTCCAGGTGGTCCTTTTCTTTTTTACTCTTGACGAGCATATTGTCGACGTACACTTCCACGTTCCTCCCAATCTATTTGCTAAACATCTGGTTTACCAATCTTTGGTACGTGGCCCCCGTGTTCTTCAAACCAAAGAGCATGACCCTGTAGCAGTAGAGCCCATGGCTGGTGATGAAGGCTGTCTTTTCATGATCTTCCTCGGCCATTTGTATCTGGTTATACCAGGAAAAGGCGTCCATGAAGGTGAGAAATTTGTGCCCGGCTATTGAGTCCACCAGCTGGTTGATTCTGGGTAAGGGAAAGCTGTCCTTCGGGCAGGCATTATTCAAATCTGTGAAGTCAACACACATTCTCCACTTCTCATTTGCCTTTTTGACCATGACAACGTTGGCCAACCACTCAGGATAGTAGACTTCCCTAATGAAATTAGCAGTGAGCAACTTGTTCACTTCGTCCATGACTGCTTTATTTCGTTCATGGGCAAAAATTCTTCTCTTCTGCTGGATGGACTTCTTCTCAGGGTCTACATTCAGGCGATGTTGTATGATGTTTGCTGGGATACCTGGCATGTCCTCGTGACTCCATGCAAATACGTCCAGGTTATCTTTCAGGAAGCTGATAATCTCTTCCTTAGTCTGGGAATTTAGACTTGTCCCTACTTAGGTTGTCCTTGTAGGATCTCCTTCGACCAACTATATCGTTTCCAGCTTTTCGATGATTTCTAGCGTCTTATCTTCAATTGTCCATGTGTGGTTCTCCTTTAAGGCTAGGACCGCCTAATAACACTCCCTTGCTAGCACCTGGTCTCCTCTTATCTCTTCGACCCCTTGTTCTATTGGAAATTTCACCTTCAAGCAGTATGTGGAAGTGGCAGCTTTCCAGGGATTGAGGGTAGGCCGTCCTATAATGACATTGTAGGACGAAGGTGAGTCTACTATCAAAAAGTTAAGCTTATTGGTTACCTAAAGGGGGTATGAGCCGGCAATGACCGTCAACGTTACTATTCCCCGGGGGTACACCTTGTCTCCACTGAAACTGACGAGAGGAGATTCAAAAGGACGAAGTCTCTTCGGGTCTACTTTTAACTGCTGGAAGGCAGAAAGGTAAATAATGTCTACCGAGCTCCCGTTGTCAACCAGAACCCTTCTAGTGTTGAATCCCTTAATCATGATCGTAATGACCAACGGGTCATCATGAGGCTACTTTACCCCTCTGTCATCTTCTTGAGGGACTTGAACGACCCTCTTGTGGATGGTCCTCCCATGATAGTTTTTATTTCTCCTATTGCACTTTATGGACGAGGTGATAGGTGATCCTCGTCTTTCTGAGAACCTTCGTGTTGACCCTTGTTGTCATCCTTGTACCTACTGGAATCTCCCCTTTTCATGTACTTATGTAGTTTCCCTTTTCATATAAGTTCTTCTATCTGCTCCTTCAGGTCTCGGCAGTCCTCTGTGTAATGCCCGTGATCTTTGTGAAAGCGGCAGTATTTTCTCTTGTTGCGCACATTGGGTGACGAGTGCAATGGCCTGGGCCATTTAAGGTACTTTTCGTCCTTAATCTCCGTCAAAATTTGGTCAACGGGCATCACTAAAGGCATGAACTTCATTAGACAGGGGTTTTTGTCATCTCTACATCTATTTCCTTCGACATTCTGCCAGTCCGCTCGATCTCTTTTTTGCCTCTTCAGTCGTCTTCTTTTTCTTTCTTCTTCTACTGGGGTTTCTGTATTCCCTTTATGGTTGCCAGGGCGTCCTCAGCGTTCATGTACTTTTATGCCTTCAAGAGCATCTCTGCCATCGTCTTGGGGGGATTTTTTGCCAAGGAGACCACGAATTCCCAAGACTTTAATCCAGCCTTGAAGGCTGTCAGTTGTACTTTGTCATCTGCTTCATCCACCTCCAAAGTTCCTCGGGTGAAACGCGTTACAAAGGACCTCAAGGTTTCCTTCTCTCCTTGCTTGATGGTGAGCAAATGGTCATCCAGCCTTTTTGGGTGCTGCCCGCCAACAAAATGACAAAGGAAGACGCTGCCTAGCTGTTCGAAGTTGTC
Source organism: Quercus glauca (assembly GCA_023736055.1). NCBI lineage: Eukaryota > Viridiplantae > Streptophyta > Magnoliopsida > Fagales > Fagaceae > Quercus > Quercus glauca. The sequence goes on along the minus strand of CM043316.1, from coordinate 75,870,486 downwards.
AATAGATGACGTTGGTAATTTGGTTAACCATTCCCTGGTTGCCCCCTTGAGGGTAGTAGGGAAAGAGCGACACAAAATCTCATCAGGGGGCTGCTGGAGACCCAGAGTCATCTTGAAGGTATTTAGGTGGTCCAGTGGATCCTTCAATCCGTCAAAGGGCTCGAGTTGGGGTAGACAAAACTTGGAGGGCACCGGGCATTCCTGAACTGCTAAGGTGAAGGGTGAGTCTATCTTTCTGACCATTCTATCTAGACTTTTATCTGTTTTTCCTTTAATAGCGTTTCTCAGTTCATCCATCTCCTTTCTCATCTCCCTGAGAAGATCTAAGCTTGCCTCTTCTGGAGTGCCGAGTCGTCTCCTGTGACTGTCTCCCTCCTCGTCCATGTTGGTCTCCGGGCAGTTACCTTCTTGTTGCAACCGTTGTCTCATCTCTTGGTTCTGCCTGGTAAGCTCTTCTGCAATGGCTGTGAGTGACTGAATTTGTAGGGCCAATGTAGCAGGATCTTGGTTAACATTGGATTCCATCTAGACTTGCAAGTTGAATGGAGTAGTGCTCTTGAGCTAGGTGCTAAAGAGTTTGTTTTTCCCACAGACGGCGCCAAACTGATGATGCTCGAGATCGTCAGTCAGAATGCTCATCCAAAATGGTGTCGTCCTATACCAACCTGACCCTATGAAGATAGATGGTGAAAGGAAGAAGTGTGGATCACCGGTGTGGTGCCCACCACAAAGCCTCCTATGCTAAAGTTAGAATGGCTAGAATAAGAGTGGTAATATTAGAATATCAATCACTGAGAACTAGAGTTTTTTGTACCTTTTTGTAAGGTCTCGAGAATGGGTATATATATAGGCGTTTTCTCTCTCCTTCTAGCCGTTGGATTTGCCTTAATGGTGGTATCATTGCCGAATCTGTAACACCCATGTAGGGTGTTAAATGGATAGATATATCTCTAACGGTACGGAAGTTCATTATTGTCCTTGTAACACTTCGTCATGATTGAGGGACGATGGCCTCGTCTTTGCCAAGTAGTTTACCCAAGGCTAGGCTAATCTCGGGGTCATCCTCGTCCATTATTCTTCCCAGATGGACGAGTATATGTTCGAGACTATCAATACTTATTAACCATTTATTTATATAATTTTTAAATGCATTTATTGTATTATATAATATAATAGAAGAAATATTAATAGATTTTTTGGGTGGGGCCAGGGGGGCAAGTGCCCCCCCTTGGCTCTGCCCCTGCCTTGACCCAAGGGTTAAGGCCTCCAAATCAATTGGCTGATACCCTCAGTCTTTAGGCAGAACCTCTACTAACACACACACCAAAAGTTTAGAACTAATCTAAAAGCCAAAAGCCTCTTTTTTAAATGAGAGGAGAGATAAAGAGCCTATTTGGTAAGAGATTTCTAATAACCTTATTTAAGTGTTGTGAAAATACGTGTGAGTGAAAAAGTGTTGTGAAAATACGTGTATTGTTGTTTAAATTTCTCACATCAATCACATAAGGCATGCTTCTTTCAATTTCTGAGGACCTCTTTTTTAGGAGAAATATAGAAAATTATTAAGTATTTCAGGAGTACAGTAATGTGATGCTCTTTCCTCTCGTAGTTATGGTGAGCCTCACTGCAACATGCGTACATATGGGCAAACCCTCTGTATGCAAACTTGGTGTCTTGGTTGGCTGTGTGAGAAACCATGACCCAAGGAGGGGGTTGAGACAAGTTTCATCATACCCCCCTAGATTAAGAATTCTACATTTGAAGTCTCCACATGTCTTATTAAGACAAAAAAGCAAGAAAACCAAAAATGATAAAATACATCTTTATTCCATTAAAAAAATATTCAAATTACATGATTCTAGAATGAGAAATAGAAATTACTAAACTTTGTTTCCTAGTCAAAATTAAGAAATAATCTATGACGTCGATTAATAGTTACATTCTGAAAATGTAAAAATTATATTGAAAAAACATAGTCGAGAATCATTTATCCAAGATTGGAGACTAGGTTTACTTAATGGGAACAATTATTTGATTTTACATGTTTGGCATGCTATGATATGCGTGAATGTTGTGTGACGTGAATAATGGTAATAATTCAAATTAAAAGATAAAATAATTCATGAGATCGTGGGAAACTTAGGTCTTGCTCAAAAACATATTAGGTGGAAAAGAATCTTTCCGGGTCAATGTAGCAATAGTCTAGTGCCTTCAGCCTTGACCATTTTTATGGCAAACGAAATTGAATGGTATACGTCAAATGAATCTGCCTTTTTCTCTCATCTTGTCTCTATATCTTCATACTATCTTTATATATATATATATATATATATATATATATATATATATATATATATATATTTTTGGTAAACACTTCTTTATATTCTAACCGTATACAAGCGTCTGTCTCAAATTTATGGAGTCAATATATTCACCCAACCAAAAGCCAAGACTTTTCCTTTGGACTAAATCAAGCTTTCCATCCATCAGTTTTGGACCTACTAATATTATTTCGATTCCCTAAAGGTTAACAAAAAAAGTCTTTCTTTTTTTTGGTGCAAAAAGGGAGAAAATCCATTCTTGAGCTATAAGGTTCCTGCAATCAAAAATCAAATGAGCAATAATATCCGGTGGATAATCACCTTAATTCTTTTGGTGTCCATCATAAAGCAATAGTAAAATCAATTTCTAAATTAATATTTTTAAAGCCTGGACAACACGGTAAGTTGCCAGAATATTGTAATTATCTCCAGGTTTGGCCCTAGAGATAATCGATCCCTGTTTGTTCTTCCTAGGTTTGGCCCTCTATGCACTTAGTAATGTGATGAACAAGTACAAGATTTAAAAGATAAACCAAAATTTATTTATTTATAAAAATCTATTATTGCTAAATAGGTATACAATCTTGTTACGTGACAAGAATTATTGATCAATCTACAAGCATAAATATAAAGATGGTTGTGTCACCGAAGGTTGGTGCAATCTAGAACTTGCGAATCTCAAGGTTCACAAGAAGACCGTTAACTGGAATGGGTGATGGATTGTACGTAATCTTTTCATTTGGATTTGCTTTCTCCCATTTAAATTTTGTCACCACATTATGCATAAACACTAGTATCTCTAATCGAGCATATTCCTTCCCAGGGCACATCCGAGGTCCGCCTCCAAATGGTACAAAAGTGTAAGGTGTTGGCCCATTCCCATCAAATCTTGAAGGATCAAATTTCTCAGGATCTGGAAAATATTTGGGATTTTTATGTGTGGAATGTGCAGTCCAATATGTCTACAAATAAAAAAATAAAAAAAATAATCAATTTTGAACACTTAGCATCACAATTTAAATACATAGAAGTGCTAGTAGGTTCCAGTTAGTTTAATTGGTAAAGTCTCTGATAGTTAAATAAGAGATTCGTGGTTTAATCCTAGCCTACACCAAAAACCGATTGGTATCTTAGTCTGATGATAAAAAACTATTATCAAGAGTAAACGCTATAGGTTGAAACTCTCTAAAAAGAAATACATGGAAGTGCTGTATAATTTGGGTTATGTATGAGTAAATGTAATATACCTTCCATCCTTTGGGAATTTTAAAACCTGCGTAAGTGAAGTCAACTATAGCCTCTCTAAATGCCCCTTGAGCAGGTGGTGACAACCTCATGGCCTCACATGCCACATTCCAAGAGTACTTCATCTTCTGTATGTCATCCCAATTTAGCAAATCTTTGGGACCTTTGGATTTTGCAATCTCCTTTTGCTCTGTTTAACAAAATTATCAACAAAAAAAAAATTGCCCTCCTTTCATTAGATTAATATTACCAAATTGAGTATATATGAGTTATATTTTATTTAGTCAAAAGCTTGTAACTCAACTAATTAGCATCTTCTCATGTTTTCAAGAGAGACATTCAAGATTCAAATCCTCATTCCTCATTGTTACCACCGAATTATCAAAACACAGTTATATTGTACTTCCATTTTGAAAGAAAAACAAAACAAAATAAAAACAAAAAGTCTAGAAACACGCCCTCTTATACACCCTTCACAACAATTAGTATATATGTCAAATGAAGATTTGATTAATTTTCACAAATATCAATAGTGGTCCAAATGTAAATGATTTAAGAATACGTGGCTTTTGATTTTTTGAAATCTAAAGTGGCCCCATACTCAATGCACAGACTCCACTGTACAGGACACGGCAAATGAGTACCATCGCTTCCAATTTATACTTGTATTAAGTCAGTCAAGTCACCCACTTTGAATATCATATTTTCTTGAAATAATAGAATATATAATTCCATGTTATCAACAAAATATATATATATATATATATATATATATATATAATTCTAGGACAATCATAATAAATACTTAATATATATAATATATAATTTCATATACCAACACAATCATACTAAATATCCATTAATAACTACTATTATTATCAAATTTTATACTTAGAAAAAATAAATAAATAAAAGAGAGAAAAAAATTGTACTACTTCCATCCCACTTTTTTTGTCCTATTTGAAAAGTCAAATTTTTTAAGAGAACATCATTTATTACCTTGTCTATCTTTTAAAAATGTATAAGTTTCCAAAACTACCCTTAAAAAATTTATCAAAAAATTGAATTAGTAAATTAATATGGATATAATAGGAACATTAGTAAATTAATTACTTTTATTTTTAGAAATAAGACAATATTTTGGGACATCTCAAAATGGAATAGATGACAAAAAAAGTGAAACGGATGGAGTAATACATTAAATTGTTTCGTGCATTGCACGAGTTACTAACTAGTATTCTATATTATAGAAGCAAGAAATAAAATCTTAAGTTAAAATATTGTTTTCGTTCTTTAATTTTGCAATAGTTTTAATTTAATTTTGTCCTTAACAAAAATTCGTTTTCGGTCCCTAAACTTTTTTTTTTTTTCCAACAAGCATTTTTAGAAAATAACAATTCTATTCAGTTTGGTTTCAAAAAACTTGCAAAGATTTAAGAAATAAAAAGAAATGAAAAAAAAAAACCTTTTGTAATAATTTAAAGATGAAAAAAAAATGAAAATTTTAAATTTAAATATAGTAAGTGTAACATTTTTAAGAGTTTAGGACGTAAAAAAAAGGTGCAGCATTTTCAATCGTTTAGGACCAAAAAATAAATAAACTTTTTAAGGCTTAGGTAAAAAAACGAAATTCATACTGTAAAATAGAGATATGCTATAAACATAACCAAATAAAAGTACCTTGTAATACATCATGGTAAACCTGAGGAAACTCTGCCAGATAATTCACTACAAAAGTGATAGCTGTACTAGTAGTATCATGGCTAGCAATAAGTAAACCTATAATCTTGTTAGCAATCTCCTTCTCATTCATAACTCTGCCATTTTCATCTGATGCAAGGAGCATACGAGTCAACAAGTCATGAGCAGCTGACGACCCTTTGTTCTCGGATAGCTCCTTCTTCCTCTGTTTGATGATTGATAAAAGCTCATGGCGAATAACTTTTCCTCCTTTGATGGCACTGTTGAAGGCTGTGCCTGGAAAGTTTATAGGCACAGACATTAAACCAGCTGTGACAAGAGCAAAGGGATCAGCAAATCTTGTCACATGGTTAGGATCTTTGATACTCATGAACAACCTACAAGCCAATGCAAAGGTATACTTCTTGGAGAGTGGAAAAACCTTGACTTTATTGTAAGGAGACCAATCTAGTTCCAAGTGTTCCTTTGCCATGGAGTCCATGATAGGTATGTAATGTTGAAGAGCTTCTGGCTTGAGAAATTCGGGTAGGAAGCTCCTCATTATAGTTGATTCTTCTTTGGAAGAGTTTCCAAGAGCTTCAGGGAAAAGCAAAGCTTTTTTCATGGAACGTGGCCACCAAGAAGTGACGTACTTGTTCTCTTTAGAGAACAGAAACTTGTTCCCTGAAGCACCACAAAATACAGCCAAGTTCTCTCCAAGTAAGGAAGTTTGGAAGACATCATGTGAGTATTTGGTCATTCTATCATTGATGAATTTCTCTGGGGTTCCCTTTCTTCCAACCATTACAAATTCCAAAGTTTCCCCAATGATCGGCCATCCCTTTTTACCAGGTGGGAACTTGGCACGAGTGGACTTTTGTTTGTAAATAAGGAAGATGAGAGAAAAGGAAATCGAGAGAAGTGCAAGGTGAAGCAAGTTTGGGAAGAAATCCATGGCTATTTCCACAGTAACGCCAGTAAACAAGAGCAAGAAAGGCGATGGAAAAGCTCTAGCAAATTTGGTTGAAATGTCTTAATTTAGTTGAGATATATATGGGCTAAGAAGAGGGTCAGTTTTTCTGTTCACGGCAAAAAAGCAATTTATTTTGTGGTCAATTCAGAGTCAATAATCAATACGTACGCCTAAGATATAATTTAAAGCTGTACATATAATTTTTCTTTTCTTTTATTATTATTAATTTATAAATGATAGTATGAGGAGGGCTTAATCCGTGGATGTCTTCATAAAAACACAAAAAAAAGTTGATTGACTTATTTCTTTAAAAACACCAAAATATATCGACTAACTACATGCACCCTGGCATGCCCAAATAACTTCTTTGGGCATGCTGGTGTGCCCGTGGCAGCCTCGTGTGCACGCTGGCATGCCCATGGCGGCCCACGTGACATGCCTGTGTGCATACAAGTATGCCCAAAAAAGTGGCGGAGCCAAGTTAGGACAGAATGGCCCCCCAAAATTTTTGGAAAAAATTATATATATTGGAGTTACTTTAATAAAAAAAGCTAATATGAAAAGCGTAAAACCGACTAATATACATTAGTCGCCATGTAAACAGGGAACCAACTAGAAGGTGGGGGACCCAAGAACTAATATGAAAAACGTAAAACAGGGAAACTTGATTTCAAATTCTGAAGATACTTTCCTTATGGATAACCACAAAGACTTACCTCAATCGAACTCAAATTTGGTGCAAAACGTTACTCCCGAGGATCAATTTGAGAAGCATATTGAGGAAATTGATCGGGATCTAAGGAAATGTGAATTGCCCATGGGAAGAAAGGAAGCTAACATGCTTTTATCAGGTAAACAGTCTACTCCTGTACCCGATACACATATCCCTGATTGCACTCAGTCCCCTAACTCCCCTCAACTTCCTAACCCGATCCTATCACCTCCCATAATTCCCTTAGTTACTCCTAACCCGTACATAACTCCATCAAACACACACCCTAAACCTACTTGGAAACATATCCTTAGGGCTGACGTGGAACATACTCCAAAGCAGGTTGTCTCGGGTGGAAAAAAAGGGGCAATCCCTAATGCTCAACAACAAATTGCCTTACCAAACATACAGATATTGGCAGAGGCTGGTTTCTAGCCCTGCCAGAAGCTATGAGTTTGTCAGTTTGGAACTATCGTGGGCTTGAAAACCTACGTATAGAAAATCAACTTATAGATTTGGTGTGGGCAAAAGATCCCCCCATCATGTTTATAGACGAGGCATAGACAGATAAAACTAGGCTAGAACGGGTACAAAGAAGAATTCAATTCAAGAATTTGTTTGAAGTTACAAGGAAAAATAAAGGAGGTGGATTGGCGATTTTTTGGAAGGAAGATTTTGACTTGGATATTGAAGCTTTCTCACAAAACCATATTGATACAACGATCAACAAGAACAAAGAGAATGAATGGAGGTTATGGGCTTCTATAGGGAATCGGATACACATAAGAGACATGAATCTTAAGCAAAGCTACGCAGCCTAAAAAACTATGGGACATCTCCATGGTTATGTGCCAGTGACTTCAATGAGATCACACGTCAGTCTAAAAAGCAGGGAGGAAGATTGAGGCCACACAACCCAATGCAGTCTTTCCGAGATGTATTGGATGAATGTGGTTTCATGGACTTGGGGTTTGTGGGCTTTCCTTTTACCTGACACATGCACTTTGCCAATTTCACAGTGTGGGAGAGACTAGACCAATCTATGGCCACTAATGGTTGGTTCTCGATGTTTTCAGGTATGAGTGTGCACCGCGTCGATGTAACAACATCTGACCATAAGCAACTATGGATTGCTCCGGATGGTATGGATTGTAGCTACCAAAAACGTTTCCACTTTGAGCAAATGGGGATGATTGACAAGGTATGTAGTGAAACAATTGAGGCAGTTTGGAGTGAGAGGTCTACTGATCTGTGGGTTACAAGGTTGATAAAAAAAATTTGACAAGTGTGATAAGGAGCTATCTCTGTGGAGCAAGAAGTGTTTTGGCAGTGTTCGTAAAGAACTAGAAAAAAAAAAAAAAAAAAAAAAAAAAAAAAAAAAAAAAGACGGTGGCAGAACAGTTAGCTCTTCGTATCGAAGATTCAAGCTGTATGAGATTCTTGGAAAGTGCAGTAAATATGTTGCTAGACAAAGAGACCAAAATGTAGGGCCAGCAGTCTAGGGTCCTATGGCTTAAGGATGGTGATTGAAACACTAAGTTTTTCTATGGCAAAGCTTCACAGCATTGACGACGAAACTACATAACCAAGCTACATGATGCAACTGGTAGGTGGTGCACTCAGCGATACCAAATAAATGCCACTATTGTTAATTTCTATCAAGCACTATTTACCACCAGAAACCCTAGCAATTTTAAGGATGTGGTTGATTCAATTCCTCAAGTTGTAACTACTGAGATGAATGAGAAGCTTGTGGCAAATTTTACTATCGAAGAGGTAGAGGTAGCCTTAAAGTAGATGGCTCCTTTGAAAGCACCTAGCCCGAATAGTATGCCCCCTATATTTTATCAAAACTATTGGGCTTTGCTTGGTTCTGATGTCTCAAACTCTATTTTGCATTATCTCAATTCCGGTTTTTTACCTCAATCTCTATTTCATTCTTTTATCACACTGATTCCTAAGGTTAAAGATCTGAAATATGTGACAGAGTTTAGACCTATAAGTTTGAGCAATGTATTGTACATAATTTATGCTAAAGTTCTAACCAATCGTTTGCAAGTTATTATGCCTCAGCTTATTTCAGAACATCAAAGCGCCATCATGTCTGACCGGTTGATCTCAGATAAGATCTTGGTGGCCTTTGAAACTTTACATTACATTTGGAACCACAATAAGGGTAAGACTGGTTTTATGACTTTAAAGCTCGATATGAGCAAGGCCTATGATAAGGTGGAGTTATCGTATATGGAGAAAGTTTTGATGAAGATGGGTTTTCATGATAGATGGGTAAAACTCGTGATGGTGCGCATCACCACAGCCTCTTACTCCGTTTTGATTAATGGAGAACCTCATGGGCACATCACTCTAACAAGAAGATTGCGTCAAGGAGCCCCACTATCTCCTTACCTCTTTCTCATGTGCATCGAGGGATTACATGGTTTGATAAACAAGGAAGCCACTAATGGAGCTATTCGAGGTGTTTCATTTTGTCAAAATGGGCCTAAATTAACACGTCTCCTTTTTGCAGATGATAACTTAATCTTGTGCAAGGCCAAAGAAGGTGAATGTCAAAGTCTGCTGGATATTTTGGCTAAGTATGAGAGAGCTTCTGGGCAGCAAATCAATAGATCAAAGACCACTTTCTTTTTCAGTAAATCTACTTTTGAGGATACACAATCAGTGATCAAGGATATGCTAGGAGTAACTGTAGTTCAGCAATATGAAAAATACCTTGGTCTCCCCTTTCTTGTTGGTCGTAACAAGAAAAAAAGCTTCACACATATTAAGAAAGCTTCACACGGAATATTTCGTCACCAAATGTTTTTTTTTTTTTTCCAATTTCAATATATTAGGTGAAAAAGTTTTGCGTCACCAATTGTTTTTTTTTTTTTTTTTTTTTTAATTTCAATAGATCAGGTGACGAATTATTTCATCACCAATTTCTGCTTATAGTCAGATATGGCAACGAAAATTATCGCCACCAATTTTATTTTTTTTTTATTAATATTCTTTACATTTACGCGTAACTTCCACCTGATATGCATACAAACTGTTCGTTGAAATGCCTCAATGAGTATAGAAGGAAGTTGTAGCAAATATGGGTAAAGGGAAATCGAAGGCTGATGGTAATGATGTGAGAACTAGTTGGAAAGATCCTAGGGAAGTAAAAGCTTTTTGTGATGGCTGTGCTGCTCAAGTCCTAGACTGCAAGAAGCATCACGGATTTTTGAATAAGGAAGGGGTTGATGCAGTGACTGAGGAGTTGGGTGCAATGGGAAAAGTGGTGACTTTTGCGCAGTTTAAAAACAAATGGGATCATCTGAGAAGACTGTGGAAGGATTGGAAGGAGTGTTTTGGTGCGACTGGGTTATGATCCTTTAACTGGGATTATTCAGGGCACTAATGAGTGGTGGACCCGAAAGATTCAGGTTAGTTCACTTTACATAATTGTGAAAAACTAAGCTGTCTACAACTAATTTTGTGTTCTAACTACCGGTTGTCCACGTGTAGGCATGTCCCAAGGCGTTATACTTTAAAAACAAACCTTTGCCGAATATTGATTCCATGGAAATTATGTTTGAAGGCACGGTTGCAACAGGAAAGAATGCATTTTGCCCAAGTGGTGAAATACCAATTGAATTATCTGAAGGGTCTGGGGATTCCACTGATAGCAAAGAATTTGTTGACCCCTAATGTGAACCCTCTGCGAAATCAGTTGACCCAATGGAGGTTGAATACCCAGCATCGTCCAGACCAAGACCGGCAGTGAATAAGAGGAAAGGCTTGGCAAGCGGTGTCAACTTTCCAGGGGAATTTGCAAGAAACCAAGAAAGAAGCGTTCAACCATTCAAGAGATGTCCAACTCTTTGAAGAGCATATCAGACGTTACTGTTGAAAGTAGAAGTGTTAGTACTCATAATACACCATTTCACACTGCAGCAGCTAATGAGATGCAAGCAATAATGGACATGGTGTTGGGTCTTCCTGGGGTGCAAGCGGGTGATCGCCTTCATATGTTCAGCACCTTCTTCTTCGTGAATAACGTAGAATGTAGGAACATGTTTGCAGCTAATGTTGAGAGGAAGGATGTCCAGCTAAGGTGGCTAGAGAAGCAATACGAAATGAACCCTCAATTTCATGTTCTCTGAAGGAAAGGGGCTTGTCTACAGCCCGGGTTGCTTATCTTTATGTACCTCTTAGTGTTGTAGTGATCGGCTTATCTTTATGTACCTCTTGCACTCTTTTCTTTTCTTTTTTTTTTCTTTTTTTCTTTTTTTGTGTTGGCATAAACTATATGCTTGCCATGGGTGTGTATGTAAAACAATGGTTACTAATTAATTGTCATCTTCTATATGCTTACTTGTTCCTTTTTCTTATGCTACTGTTTATAATTGTCATATGTAACCAAGATATTTGTCACTAATAAAACCATAGTTCTAATTGCATCAATTTCTACCCCATAGTTTGAATATAAAACTGCCTAAAATTATTTCTTGAGATATTTACTGTTTACATTGACATGATTATTTTTATATTCTGGTGAGCACTTTCCAAGCTCACGTCAAACCACAACTTGGTGGTGAGAATTCATTTATTTTTTCAATTGTTTTTTATTTCCAATGTTAGTCCTGTGTGTGTGTGCGTTTGTGTTTTATTAATTATCCAGGTATGTGCAGCAGCTTTGATGGAGTTTTGTTAACTATCCAGGTGTGTGTGTGTGTTTGGTTGCATGCAACTTGCTCGAATGTGATAATTGAAACTGGGTAGAAAGAGTAATTAGTTCAATTACTCAAAAACTTATCAAACAAAAAGCTAAAATTGTATTCCTTGTACATGTCGGCATTAAGCCAAAAAGTGTTAGGTTCCTACATACATTAATTCCATTTCTTTGTACCCCTAAGCTGTAGGTATTGGCCTTAATCACATGTTGGACGGCTAAGACAAACTGTAGTGGCAATGCCATTGTAGCTCCTTTATTTCTTGGAACTCTTACCCTTTAACCTGCTTTTCGTAATGCAAATATTCTGCCTAAACTCATAAAAGCAAGGTCTTTTTCTCTCCTTTATTTTGTTATTTTATCTATACTTTCCTCCCCAATTGTCTCTCAAAAGGAGAATCCACTGCAGTATCAAAGTCACTAACCTTAATAAAATTCCTACCAAATGCTTTTGCGCATGCTAGAGTAAAAGTTGTACATATGCAATGGTTTTAAAGTTCTGCTTCTAATGGAAATGGAAAATTGTCCACCAACACAAAAAGTAGTACTTTGTAGTGAAAACTGACAAGATATTGTAGTGAAATATCTAACTTTGCCTGAAATAAATTGCAGTGAACTTTGCCTCTTTTTTATTTTATTTTTTTCTCTTTTTCTTTTTGGGTACAAAAGCACCCAGGAATTTATCTGGTACTGTTCACGGGTACTGTTCACACAGCCCATGAACAGTACTAGATGCCAGTAGAGGATGGGTACAAAAATTTTCTAGCCAATCTTGGCTCCTGTTTTTGTCTCTTTTTTTCTTTTTTTTTTTAAGGAATTGCATGTACATCTTGTATAGCAATAGTTTTAAATAGATACAAAACAACAAGAGCCTCCAAAGAAGTTAACAGCATTAGCAACACCAAGTTTAAGCAGACCAACAAAAATCTTAGCTCCAAATTACCACATTCATTATTTCATCAACTTATAATTTTTTTTTTTTTTAAAAAATTGATTATAATTTTAACATCTTTTTCAATTATAAGACAAAAAATTCAAATAAGTAATAGTAAAAGAGAGGGTATGTGTAAGGAAAATTTTTTCTCTTTTTCTTGTTGGGTACAAAAGCACCCAGAACTTATCTGGTACTGTTCACACAGCTCGTGAACAGTACCAGATGCCAGTGCAGGATGGGTACAAAAATTTTCTGGCCAATCTTGGCTCATGTTTTTGTCTTTTTTTTTTAATTTTTTTTTTTTAAGGAATTGCATGTACATCTTTTATAGCAGTAGTTTTAAATAGATACAAAACAACAAGAGGTGAATGATGGTGAATGATGGTTTGCTTTTCCTGCAAACTGAACTTTCCTCTTTTAGGAAACAAAAAATAACAGTAGGCATTTATGAAAGTAGAAGAGGAAGTAGAGATATGATAACCAGATTTGACAGTAATCTCCACATTTCCTCTTCTCGGGTACTGTTCACACAGCCCGTGAACAATGAAAGTTGCCACTAGATATTGTTGTGATATGGACTATATTCTCTAGGTGAGTGCTGAATATGTGTGTATTGGCTTTCCACAGACATAAAAAGAAAGAAGTCTCAAGGTATTCAAAAGGATGGATTTGCTAAATGACACATCTGATTCCTAGCACCAGTAAGTTTTTAAAGGAAATAACTTGTTTTTAGCATACATATTATAGTATCACTCCAGATTTTGTACATGCAATTAAAGTTCGTAACATTTGCAGGGACGAAGACGTTGACATTAGCGACGACATTGTACTTGCAGCATATATAGCTGGGTGTGCAAGTGTCGTAGCTTACATAGAGATGTATATGACCAAAGTACCCATGCATACGAATATACAAACACGGTATGAATGGGTACAGTATACATTAAATGGAAATGAGAAGAAATGTCACAATGTGTTTAGAAAGTCAAGCCATGTGTTTCGACAATTGTGTAATACATTGCGCACTCTTGGAGGAGTCAGTGGCAATGGCATTGGTGGTACTTGGTAGTGCCATGAGTAACCGAATGATGCAGGATAGATTTCAACATTCCGGTGAGACAGTGCATCGACATATGGCCACCGTAATTAAATTGTTAGCCACGGTTATGGCACCAGACATTATCAAGCCTGATGATCCTACATTTCGTACCATGCCATCACATATTCAGGGGTCAAATCGATATTGGCCACATTTCATGGTACTTTGTCAATTTCGTAGCTTGACTTGATTGTATTCCTATTATCTTTATGGTCATACCACGTGTTTCATGTTCACATGGCATTTTTGTGGCAATTGTTAGGGTTGCATTGGAGCAATTGATGGGGTTCATGTCCCCGTGGTCTTACTAGAAGAGGAGCAACACCCATATAGAGGAAGGAAAGGGGCCACAACAATAAACCGCATGTGCGCATGTGATTTTGACATGAAATTCACATTCGCGTGTGTGGGATGGGAAGGGTCAGCGCACGACACCAGGATCTTTTTAAATGTCCTCAATAATGAGAGTAACAACTTCCCAAAACCTCCACCTGGTTTGTAACTATGCAGTTTAATGACAGTATTAAAGTATGTATTATGTAGTGAAAATGCTAATATAATAAATGTGTTCGTTTGCAGGAAAATATTATCTTGTTGATTCAAGGTACCCGATGAAGACAGGGTTCCTTGCACCTTATAAGGGGAAGCGGTACCACATCCCTAATTTTCAAAGAGGTGCACAGCTACATCGTCCAGAGGAGAGATTTAATTATCTCCACTCCTCACTTCATTCGGTCATAGAACGAACTTTTGGAGTTTGGAAGAATCGATGGAAAATTTTGAGATGTATGCCAGCGTTCAATATAAATACTCAAAATTACATCATGGTTGCTACAATGATTCTTCACAACTTTATTAGAGCACATGACCACAATGACATTTCACATTCCCGTTCTGCACGGCTCACATATGGAGGTAGTGAGGTAGGTTATTACAATGGAGTGGCAGATGTGGCCTCTTACTTGGATTCAAATGAGATGAAAGAGGTTCGGAACAATATCACAGCATCAATATGTATGGACCATAACTGATGGTGCACAAACTTCAATGTAATACCATTTTGTGTTATGGTACTTTTTTTGTTGTCAAGCAAAACTAATAGATCACAAAACTTGGTTTGTTGTTAAGCATAACTTGGTTTTTTTGTTGTAAACCATTTTGTCAATGTTTGCACGGGCTGCATGCTGACATTTGTACTAGCTGTATGCTGAAATGCTGATTTATCCTATATGGAAATGCTGAAACGCTGAAATATTAGAAATTATTAATGCAGCAGAATTTTTTTTATTGCGGAATTTTTAATGCAGAATTTTTGATGCAACAGAATTTTTAATGCAGAATTTTTAATGCAGCAGAATTTTTTTTCCCCAAAAGCAAATGTGAGCCTTGCACCATATTTTCTGGCATGGTCTACACCATGTCTTGTATATTTTGCTACTATAAAGGAAGTCTTTTACAATGAGTTTATATTTTGCTACCAAAGAGCTTCCCCTTTTCATATGATAACTTATGATTTTGCCACCAGCTAAATGTAGGAGTGTGCTTTGATTAACTTGTAATCCTAGTAAAATATCACATAGAAACCAACACATTTAAGTAGCTTCCCAATACAAAAATTGTCCAAAAAGCTGCTACAAGTTGTGCAAACAATTGTCCAACTTGTCCTAACACCTGTGCATCACACCATCCAAAAGCTGGTCCAATATGCTTTAGCAATAACCATCCAACATACTTCAAAAGTTTGGCTCACAACAGATACAAAAAAAAAAAAAAAAACCACAAAATCTTGGCTCATTTTTTTAAGACAACAACAACTCAATCTATCAATGGCTGGCAAATTGTGTGTATATATATATAGACACACATATACAACAACAAAATTTCCAATCTTCTGTAAACTTGGCAATAACATTATCTCCATCAAACGTCTCCACATTGTTTTCAACAGTACAATTACATACATATCATAAACTAACTTGCAATAGTACGATTAACATACAAAACAAATGTACTAATACAACTTGCAGTTAGTACATACAATTACATCCCATTATGGCAAACACATATGCCTGATTTTGACTTCTCCAGACCTAGTAGATAAGATAAGCAATACTAGAAACATGGCCCCCAAGACTACTAGAGATATTGTCAACTTTTTTTCTTTCTCTTCAAAGATCATGCGTGCAGCCTTGGCTCTTTCAAACTTTCATTTTGCAACTCGCTCCCTTTCCAATGCTGCGGCTGTCCGAGCGTGTGCTTGCTTTGTAGTTCTTGCCAGTAGATATTACGTTGGCTTCGATTAGTGAACCGTAAACCAGGTTGGTGCTATAAAAACAAAAGGACCACTTGAGCATAAAAAACTAAGATATGGAATAATGGGCATTTATTTAAATAAAATCACAGTATTCTTTTGAAATTCATATCTCTATCTACCTATTTTTCAGTATAACAATTCTCCACAATCTCCCAATATGGTCAAGTTTGCACCCATACCATACCTCCAAAAAGTTGCCTCACAATATAATTGGCTTTGATCTAAAAGGAGTATTTTTAACTAAAAAGTGGAATCAAGATCGATAGTGCATGTTTCCTATAATGTTAAAATATAAATGCAATCTCTGTGAAATATGATCACACACACACACAAATCGAGTAGAGTACAATCATTGCAGCAATGATGCGACCATGGTATTTCAATACTCTGAACCAAAAAAAAAAACCCTCAAAAAAGGCCAAGGTTGCTGTTTCAGCTAAAAAAAAAAAGAAAAAAAAAAGTCTGATACAACTCATGTGCTTGATGAACATCACAGCAGTTAATTATTCTGGTGGAATGGAGAGGTCTCACAGCAGATATAAAATACATAACCAGCTGCTACACCAGTGCAGCTCAGCTTGCCTCATAGTGCAGCAGCTAGTGCACCAGGTGATGCAGCATCAGTTGCCACACTGGTGCAGCACAGCATGCCACCCAGTGCAGTAG
This sequence comes from Quercus glauca, assembly GCA_023736055.1. Taxonomy (NCBI): domain Eukaryota; kingdom Viridiplantae; phylum Streptophyta; class Magnoliopsida; order Fagales; family Fagaceae; genus Quercus; species Quercus glauca. Next base: position 75,853,825 of record CM043316.1, on the reverse strand, counting down.
CACAGCATGCCACCCAGCACAGCATGCCACACACTGGGCAAATCTGATTCCCACAGAGCAATGGTTACTGTTTACACTAAATGAATATAGTTTTTAAAAAAAAAATTCCTACCAAAACTAAGGAAAAAATGTCACTGCTCCCTTATGGTTTGTATAAATGACATTCCCCTTTGAGATTTGTACAAATTAGTAGAAATCTTTTTTTTAAATAGAATATTCTCATAGGAAATTAAAAGTGTTAGAAAGCATGAAGTTATTTGTTGAGTGAGTGTCATTTCAATAATGTAGCAAGAGAGGTTGGTGCAATTTACCCTTAATTATGTAAAACACCTAATTCATAAAAGTGTAAGTAACATAATAATGGAAATTATAATTATAAACTGATCAATGGGTCTACAAGATGTTGAACCTTGGTGCTATGGCAAGTACCACTTGTCATCTACCCAAGCAATGTGTGATGAGTTCAATTCAAGTAATTAGTTTGTAAAAAGTTGAGTTAAGGCTACAGGTGATCACGGGTCAATCCGTTCAAGTTGAGGTAAGCCCTTCACTTAACGCGATCATGTCAAGCAGATGGTTCTTATACCTACAACTGAATGATGGATCAGCTGGAGTCAACCGCACCCAACTTTCAGGTGCTCAGCCAAAACCCGATCGGGTGATAATCCCAACATTCCCAGAAAAATTAATGCTAAAAATAAAAAATAAAACCCATCCTATTTCATCCACCAAAACTTTTAGGTAACCTAAAGTAGCTAAAAGGCAAGACTTCCAAGTTCTTAACTCTAAAATGTTCATGCTACAGCTCACCCTTCACCCAATCTTATGGAAGAAATAAGTGTATAGGAGCAAGAATTTGATTTAAGAGAAACCCATTAACCCATTAACAAGATCAAAACTTTGTAAAAAAAAAAATCAAATGAACCCATTAACAAGAACTGAAATTCCAGCAAATTTCTAGAGAGGACTAAACTTGCATTCTATCAAATCAAATGAAGTAAATTTCAGCTAATGAAAAGAAACCCATTAACAAGAACTGAAATTCGAACAAGACAGGATGGAAAACAATGAAAAAAAATTTGAGAAAACTTATCGTGCACAGTGGATTCCTTTGTCTTCGCCGGCGTCGGACTGGGTGACGTTTCTCGTGGATTTCTCTTCTGAGCTCTTCGCCGGCGACGGACCTCGTCGATTTCTCTGGTGGGCGCAAAACTCTCTTCTCTGGTGGGTGAGCAGTGAATAGCAAAGAGAGAGAGAGAGAGAGAGAGAGAGAGAGAGAAAAAAAAAGGGGGGGGGTTTCAGCTGAGATACAGTAAAACGCGATTAGTTTATATATTTTCAGCTGCGCTACAGTACCCACGTTTTGCTACAGTATTTTTCAGTTTTCAGTTTTCAGCTATATCCAAACGAACCCTAAGTAGAGTCTAGGATCATGAATATGAACTAAATTGTATTACTTCTTTTCATATAATCCGTTTCTTTATTAGGATAGACGAGGTATATCCTTGAAGTGTTATTTGGCTTCTACATTAGATTTTCAGTTCGTCACCAAGTCTGGTGTTCTTGAGCTTGCACTATATAAAAACTGGTCTACAGCTGCATTTTTAAAATACGACTATAAATCCTAAAAACGTAGGTATAGGTCTATTTTTCCTATAGCTGTGTTTTTAAGTGTGACCTATACACCGTGGGAATAAACCAACAGGTCTATAGTCACTTTTTTAAAAGCGTTGGCTTAGGACTTTAAACAGGAGGACCCAGCTCCCTTGGACCCCACCCGGGTCCATCCCTGACATCATCACACTTATAATATATGAATTTTACGAGTTAGTCATATACGTACATTATGAGAGTGATTTTGTTCGTAAACATATGATTTTTTTTTTTTTTTTTTTTTATCCTATGAGGGAGGAAAGACTCACGAGGACGGACTTAATAATTTCCACATGCGAAAACAACAAGAAAAGAATGCATTTTGCGACAGCTTTATAGGCTTTGCTTAATGTCTTCTTTAGTCGGCTTGAAATATGATGGTCAGAAAGAATGTACGTAAAGTGGCACAAATTTGTTTACCGCTGCTCATATTTGTCTTAGGCATTCCATTCATCGCGTGTTGCACGGTAGCCTATTGAAAGCAATTGTTGAGACCATTCTAGATGATTAGACATTGTATTATTATTATTTTTTTCTTTATTAACATAGTAAGCAAGAGAAATTTGTTCCGCATTTTGGATCTTCTAGGACCATAGATGATTTGTCAATGACCTTAATGGACAGAGCCACTCTTGGACAATGGGGGCCAAATTTTTTATAAATAAGTTTATTTGTCTATTATAAGTATTGATTTTAGCAATTTTATTCTACAAAATTACACTTTGCTCTCTTAACAAATTTTTTAATTCTTTTCTACAATATTTTTACGAACAGTTAAGATAGCAAATTTTTATTGGTTCGTATCTAAACTCACAACTTACATTACTTTTTTACATAAAAATAATCACTAACCACATCATTAATTTATAAAAACGTTTGTAGCACTAGCATTTTTCTCATTTTAAAAACTATAAAAGAAAAGTTTATAAATCTAAAATCTAAGACAAAATATACAAGCTCAAAAAAAATTAGCACAGTAACAAAAATTACCAATAGCAAAAATTATATATATATATATATATATATATATATATATATATATATATATATATATATCACCCAAAACAAACATCCTAACCCTTTAAAAAAATTTAACAAAATAATTTTGCCCTTACCTAGCAATACGCATCGAAGACACTAAAATAATAATAAATAAATAAATAAAACCTCAGCGACTAACACAGTAGAGCTGGATGCCGAAGCCATCGCATGTAGCTAGCATCAAAGTCACCCCGCTAATTCCAAATCCTGATTCCATCCCTAGCACCTCCTTACAAGTACTAAGTACAGGTGAGCACAGTCTCCGAGACATAAGATGGTAGAAGTGTGGGATAGATTTAGGAATTTCTAACCATTATTAAAAAAACAAAACTCATTAGATGATTTTAATTATATCCGTATATTCTTGATTAAGGAACAATAAGTCTAGATGCAAACTTTTTTTTTCATAACTATTAACGTGACTTTATACGCTAGTGTATGATAAATATATATTTGACATTTTTTTTAAAATAGTTACAATATGGTGCTAACCCCGAAGCTCGAAGTCTTTCTCTTCTAGATCTCTAAGCATTTTATGCATGAAAATGTGTCAATTCAACTACAAAACCATTAGCAAATACCTTTTTGACATAAATGTTAGAAACAGATTTTTAACTCCTAAAAAGGGGAGGGGGAAAATGAAGTATATTTTTAACTATAGAGTTTTAAAAGTAAAGTTTTAAACTAAAGAGATCTTTCATTAGTGCTTTCAGTTTTTGGCAAATTATCTTCTCAAAAAAAAAAAAAAGTTTTTGGCAAATTAAAGTGAATAAAACTATAAAGTTATGAATCTATAAAACATGAATATAGTGAATTCTTAAACTTTTTCCTCAAGGACTTTTGTAGAGGGTTGTTGAACACCTCAAATGTTGGCTTAAAGCTCTGTCTAGAACAAAAGGCACTTTATGGCTCTGCTAAACTTAGAGCTAAAGACCTTAAAAGTGGTGTCATTGTGTGAGAGACCGCAATATTGGGATACACCTAGGTGGACAAGTTAGAGCATCCATATCTAGCATGCTAAAACTCCAAATATGCTAAAATTTGAATCAAATTCCATAAATCTTGCATTACCCGCACTTCTAATTCTAAAAAATTTTACCATTGAGCTATAGTACCATCATACTCTTATGATGGTATTGTAGCAAGATGGTATTTTTTTAAAATGTTATTTTATTGGGTTTCGGGTTTTTATTTGAGTATTGGGTTATATTATTTTATTGTGTAGATATGATATTTTTGTGTGTTGTATGGTAAAATAAAAGTTAGAATGTTTGGTGTATTGTAAAATGGTATGGTATAATAGATAAAGTAACTTTTGAGATAGTAAAATGAGATTTTTTTAGAAACCAAATACTAATGCTCTTAGGCCATGTTAATTGTCTGTAAAAAATAACAGTTCAAACTTTGTCTTGTCTAAGACCACTAGTATTAGATGTGTTGAATGCTAAAAAATTTTAGCATTTAGTGCACCAAAGATTTATAAAAATAAATAAATAAATAGAACTCCATTAGATGTGTCAAATGCCAAAAAAAGTTTAGCATTAGCTACAACTACAATGCATCAATGGCTACTAGTAGCAGTGCACTGTAGCAATGCTACTTTTTTTATTTTATATATATATATATATATATATATATATATCTCTCTCTCTCTCTCTCAACAGCAACAACGACAACAATGATATAAATATTTGATTAACTTATTCTTTTCCTATATATTGTGAAACCATGACTAAAATATTTTACCTTTTTCACAATTTTATGAATTTTTGTTATGAATAGACTATTTATATTTTAGTCATGGATTTGTGAAAAGATAAAATATTTTATTCATAGTTTCACAATATATAAGAAAAGAATAAGTTAATCAAATAGATCGTGGACAAGCTTGAGCTTGCTTGACAAGAAAATGAGTCAAATTTAAACATAAAAACTTATTTAGTGATGAGTTTAATCTCAGTTCGTGTTAAAAAAAATAAAAATTAAATAAACAAGTTTGAGGTCTATAATACTCGGCTCATATAGCCGCCTCAGTAGCAGGCCAATGCAGGTTCTCCAAACATAAAAGATAGACCAAAGAATACTTTGGTAACTGTTTTTTCAGTATAGGAAAAGTAGCTCTATTAGAATTTTAGTAGTAAAAGATTGTTTAGTTAGCATACGCGGCATGGTTCCATTGGTATTAAAGTAATAAGGGGGAAAATTTTGGACAAGCTTAGTTGCCACTGTTCGAAGAAACGAGAACAGGCCCACAAAGACAAAGCCTAGAGTATTCGATATACAAATTTGTTATGGGCTCATAATGACCCAATATCACAAATTAGTTGGGGAGAAAACACAGTTTTGTTTTTGGTATACATACTTGCACTTTTTTGAAGGAGACATTTTAAACCCTAAATTTTCATAAACGAATATTTTATGTGTGAAGTTGAGATTCATTTAAGTTTTTTCTGGAGTAAAATATTATTTTGGCCTTTAAATTTTACCAAAAATTTGTTTTTCGTCCCTAAATTTTAAAAAATTATTTTTCATTCTTAAACTTTGTAAAGAGATTTATTTAATAGTTTAGAGACAAAAAACTTTTGGTAAAATTTAAAGACAAAAAAAAAAATCAAAAGTTTAGGGTCAAAAAATGAATTTTTTAATAGTTTAGGGACGAAAAACGATTTTTTTAAAGTTCAAGAATAAAAAAACAAACTTTTAGTAAAATTTAGGGACCAAAATAGTATTTTACCTATTTTTTAAATACATAAAAATTTGGAGTTTAAAGTATCCCATTTAAAAGTCTGACAGTGAATCTAGATGTGTTTGGTAGGAGGTGAAATAGGAGGGATAGAAAAAGAAATGAGAAAAAATATGAGAAAAAATGGGTAAAAACAAAGAGGGTGGACATCTGCCTGAGTTGAAGGATCCAACAAAATTACACATAAGAAACCATTTGGCCAAATAAGGACGTTGTAGTTGTGTGCCTATCAAGGATGTTGCAGTCGTGTGCCATTACCATTATTTGATATATTCCCTATAGAGAACTGAGATTTGAATATCTTTTCTTTACTTGGTTTAAGTTGTAACAATCTAATAATATTAAAAGAATTTTTAAATCTGCATACCGGCCATAACAATCAAATTATATTAAAAGAATTTTTAAATTTTCATACCAGCCAAACCGGATACTCAAACCTAACAAATAAATGCATTCATTTTTAGTAAATTCAATTTGTCCAGATATTGAAGTAGCAATTATTGAGAGTGATGCCAAGGTATTTGTAGATGCTCTCACTAATCCCAGTTCAGCAGTTCCATGGCGAATTTCAATTCTAACTCAGGATACTTTAAGGCTAAAGTCCTCAAGTTGCAGGGTAGGGATTCCAATAGTGCTGCTCGTGTTTTAGCATCTTGGTCTCTCTGTAACAAATTTTCTGGTTGTTTTGTTTTGGGTTCAGCTCCAGAGGTTTTTGTTGATGTTATTGTAAAGGAGCAAACCCAGCTAGCTATTGTGTAATCTCTCTCTTGTTTTCAATATATTGTCTAGGCGGATTATCAAAAAAAATTTGTCCAGTTCCTTAATTAGATACATACCAGGTTTTGATGAAACTGTGTAATCTCTAAGTGTAGATGTTTTTTTTTTTTTTTGTTGGGTCACACTGCATTCCAAAAACTTTCTGTGCTTGTAAGTTAGTACTTAAAGAAAGGAGTCCGAATTTAAAATTTTAGAGTGCTTTATCTTCTAGAAAGTCACACTACGTAGCGACCACTATGTGAGTCCAGTTGCACAAGCACTATTGTTATATAAACCTAGTAGATGTAATCTGTCAGATTTTAGTGCTCACCAACCATCACTATAGAGGGAAATCTCTATCTCCATATCGCATTATGCGCAAAAGATTATGGCATTATAGTCCACCATCTTTTGACAATCTTCTGGGATTAGGTCTATAAGATTCACTTTTTTTGTGAGAAAAAGGGAGCCCTTTTGAGAGCAAATTGGTTCATGATCGTGTCATGTTTTCATGGATATATCCTAGGTAGATCCATAGTCTGCACTCACATTTCTTAAAAATTATCTTTCACAATTTAAAACACAAAAATATATTATTAAAGAAGCTGACTCTTTTGTGAGAAAGCATTCTTTAGGACTGTTATTACACAATTGCAACTTGCAAGTTTTTTGATTGATTGGCACAAAAAACCTACACAATGAGTCAGCCCCCCCTTCCCCACTCAAACTCCACTACATTTAAACATTTTGAGTCTTCATTATATGAATTTAATACATAAAAGAGATGCTCAAAGCATATGCTTGCGATAGCCACAATCCACATATAGTGCAATACACCCTCACAGAAACTGAATGGTTTACATATTGTCACCCTTTACTACTTTAATATACCATATATTCACACTATGCTAAATAAGCAGAGTAAAAAAGAAAATATAAAAATGCTTTGGGTGCCAAAGTATCAATAAAGGTAAAAACTTAATATTTGTATAATTGATATAATATAAGATTAAAGTCAAAAATTAAATTGTTTTTTTCTAGTGTCCTTGTACCAAGTCCACATCCTTTTGTTTTTAGTAAAGAAAGTATTCATAAAAAATAATATAAATTAAATTAATATGTAGATATCTTTTTTTTTTTTTTTTTTTTTTGAGAATCATGTAGATATCTTTTTTGATTGGAAATGAAGTTGATATGTACATATAGTGACACTTGGGACTTGAGAGTTGTAACTTGAGAGGGCCATACTTACTCATATTAAGATATAATAACATTTGTTGTAACTTGAGAGGTCAAATTGATTTCCACAATAATGGTAAGTAGTAATTTATTTATAGGTGATGTCTATTACCCACACAGCCATACACACACCACTTTTGCACAAAAATCGTGAATTTAAATCACGATTTCCAAGTTTAAAATCGTAACTCCTTTAAGTAATAATTTTAGTTCAAAAAGTGTGTAAGTGTATGGTTGTGTAAGTGCGTGTAAGAGACATTAGCTTTTATCTTATAAGGGTTAAGTCATAATGAGGTCAATTATTAAAAAAGTGTCAAATCTTGGGTCTGGTCCGATGCATGTACCCAGCTCTGCCCTTGAGAATGCTATATATATCTTCTGTCTCTGTTGTGACCAAGCATGTGTGCGCTTTTTTTTGAGAGAGATATCCTTATCCTGTCTCAGCCACCAAACGTTTAGAGTTGATCATTTTGTGAGTTCTCTGATACTAATAATGATCAGAGTTGTCCCATACCGTCTGGTCCTCATAGAGGTTTGGAGCATACATATACCTCCATGGTAGTGCATGCAGAGCTTTGCATTCAATTTGGTCGGCTAGGATGGCAAACAGTGCTCACCTCTCGTAACTCTGTCAACAGGTTTGAGCCCCAAGGTTCAATCAATACTGTTCTCTCTACCATAACTGTGAGACAATATTCCCGTCGCCTTTGTAAGTTCACTCTTGTAAAGATTAATTTAAAGATCCCATCAAGGAATTGCTGTGTCGTTGGCTTGTTGTCCAAGCATGACCATTTTATGTGAGCTTTCAGAGGTTTTGGTACTTCATTCAGTTCTTAAAGTTTGTTGTAACGTGTAGATGATGAATCCAAAGTCCTTTTATGTTCTCTCACCATCTTCTTTATGACAATAATTTTATTCACCCCCCCCCCCCCCCCCCCCCCACCACAACTCCCTTTTTCTTTCTTGTTTGAATGCAGAATTTTTTCTCTCTGTTAGAACCAATTAAACTATAACACTTTTGGCTGAATAAAAATTAGCAAAAACTTTATTTATAAGAAAATATTTACCAACCAAAAATAAATATTAAGAAAAGCCTACCTAAGGGTAGAAACTATTCCATATTGTATAATAGCTTCAAGAATATTCCAAAGAACAGGAAGTAGATTTCTTCCAATGCAAAGGAAGCTAATAGCTTCAAGAATATTTCAAAGAAAAAAGATCGAGTGACAAACTCGAAAGGGCATTCTATCATAAAAAAATACAAGGTGTTTCAGTCATTTTGCTTTTTTCGGATATATTTTCTATCAAAGTAATAAGTTCAAAAAGAAACAAAAAAATTTTAATCTTTTTCAAAATAAGGTGTCATTTTATGATTGAAGTTAATAAAAATTGTGTAAGTAACTAGTCTATGTTAAAGTCATGTTTTAATCACAACTTATCATTTCAACAATTGTGAAAAATCATATACCTCTAACATAATCCTTTTTTCCCCTTTTGCAAAAATCTATCATTTTCAGTAGGAAATGAAGAAATTATATTCTCTCCTCCTAATCATGGAAAGAGAGAACATACATATACCTTAGGATATTTTAATCAGGTATAAACCTTATAGTCTTGGTATTCTATTAGATAGAAAAAGGATCATAGGAAAACTTCATGGTTATCTAACAAAGGAAAATAATCTATGAGCATCTTTAAACTTTAAAGTTCATAACCCCCACCCCCCCCCTCCCACCTCCTACCCTCATACGGTCATACCTGATTTCTACTTTGTACCAAGGTTTACTGTACTTAGGTCATTGCCCAATCCTATCCATTAGAAAAATACCATAAAATTGCAAGCATTAATTGGTTTTATTGGAGAAATAAATATTAAACTTAGTAGGTAGTGCACACTCTCCCTTATTTCTAATAAGGCTCTCAAAAATGTCAGTCATTAGAAATCCATCCTAATTGAAACTCAAAGTTGTTTACTAGAAAATAAAATAAAATTTTGTTAGTAATTGAATTACCATTTACAATTAATTTTTCCAAATGGCTTGAGACTTCAATTTTTCATAAACTATTTTCCCACACAATATATTGTCAACATTACACCCAATTACACGATCATACTACCAAAATCAAAATTGAAAATTAGATTTCAGCTTTCCTTAATTAACCATGTATTGCCTTAATCAAGGTAAAGTAAAACCTTTTTTTTAAAATATTTGTCTCTTTTGATCAATTTTATACATGAACCATAATATTTGATTCTTTTTTTTTTTATTGGAATTTGATTCTTTTTTGAAAAGTAATAAAACCACAATATTTTATTCTCCATATGAAATTAATGGTTTAGCTAGTAATAATTCCTCAAGTTATGTATTGAATCAATCTAAATTAGTTAAGCATGTTAAGGCTATTGAGAAATTGCTAAGTAAAGTTATGATAGAGACTTTGATATGATAATTAATTAAATTTCACCTATTTTACACTTTAAATTTTATTTTATTATTATCATATTTACTTATTTTACACTTTAAAATTTATTTTATTATTATCATATTATAACTTCATATTCTTGATAGAAGTAAATATTTTTATTTATAAATGTGTACTAAAAAATATCGATTTAAATAGGATATATACATATATATATTAATTGAATCTCAAATAAAATCTCATGATAAATTAGTAACTAGCAATATAAAAAGTATAGCATAAAATTTTAATGAGATTCTTACAAATGAATTAGGAAGTTATCAAAATGAGTAAGGATTTAATGAAATAATATAATAGAAATGTTAATAAGAAAATAATTAAAATGATATTTGAAAATTTCATAACAATTCTCTATTATTGTTTGTATAAAACATTATTTCTAATTCGAGGTTCAAGTGATATTTTATCGGTTCGGAGATGCATCAATACAACATGATATTGTTTGTATTTTGGTCATGTTTTCAAAATTGGTCCTCAAATTCTATACACTTCATTTTTTTTTCATGCATTTACAAATTTGCTGTTACTGTACCCTCACTTAACCAAAGTAATAACAAATTTAAAAATATAAAAGACCAAAAATAAAGTTTTAAAAACTCGAGAGCCAAATTGAAAATACTCCAAATTATAGAGACTAAAAAGATAATTACGCCAAAAATAAAATAAAAAAAATAAGAAAAAAATTTGACGCTGAACCAGTTTGAAGTCATATTGTTGTAACTTAGTCATGTAACTTGTTTAAATAATACGCATAAATAGTATAGTCATTTGCCACGTAATGAGTTGAAAAAGATAGCTCAACTGAGTTGGAATCATACTCTGTCAAAGAAAAAAAAAAAAAAGAGTTTCCAGGAAAGTGAGCCATCAAGAGAAAACACACTAAAGAGCCCAGAGGAGCACTCAGGAATTTTCGACTCTAAATAGGGCCGGCGACACCTTCAACTAGTAGGGCCCCAAGAGAACATTGACCATGTACCGTCTAATTGGTATTTGGCGCATTGCTGACCACTGAATAATTTTCTTTGATAGAAATTATGGAATTTCACCTAAACAGATTAAGACAAATGAAACTTTTGTGAAGCATAACATGGGTACCGTACCTACGAAACAAACAACTTTCAATAGCAAATTGTAAATATAAGCGTAAGTTTTTAACAACAAAGACAGATAATGGAATCATACAAAGCAAAGAAAAAAGATAACAGTTGGGAATGTTGCGTGTATTGTTAGTAGGGCATTGAGGATTACAATGACTTCATACAACCACCCCATCCTATAAAACCCTACAAAAGAAATATAAAATAAAATAAGACATTACTAACTAAATTTTCTATTTCTCACCATTATGTCTGTCGTCTTCTATTCACATGCCAATTTGGTGTCAAAGCTGCTCAAGCAAATGGCGAAAGCCTGAAATGCTGACAGAGGATATCTGTAATCCATGGTAAACATATCCTTCCCAACCTTACCAAACTGCAGAATAATCTTGTCGTGGTCAGATTGGGTTGGCTGTGATGGCGTCGGTGTGCCAGCAGCAGCAGCACCGGCAGCAGGAGCAGGAGCAGGAGCAGGCTGTGTTGCAGCAATAAGCTGAAAGTTCTTGACGGATGCAACAGTCACCCTCCCACGGAAGTTCAGGCACCAACACTGCAACTGTTCGTGCCATCTCGGTGCCTTGTTTCGGAGAACCAATGGTCTCTCCTTTCCCTCCTCGTCTTCATCACGAGGCCCAATAATATCAGAGAACCTGGAGCTGCTAAACTCAGTCGAGTTATCAATTGACTTCGAAAAGGAAATACTGCGAAATGAGTCTTCAAGGGAACGGGGGAGTAGTTCAGGTTGGCCAGGAACACAGCCACCTGGCTCAACTGATGAGGCAGGTATTGAATGCATTGTGCAGTGCATTCTGCGTGGTCCCCTAGTGCCTAGCACATTGAGCTCATACGAGACCTGGGCAATGTTGTAGCTGCCAGTGGGGACCTTCGGAGAAACTTTTTTCGAGTAGAACCTACGGCTTCGGCCAGGTGGAGACAGCTGAGCATTGTTATAGGGTGGCTGTGTATCATATATAATGAATTTGGTGCCCAGAAAATTTGACCTGAAGTAAAATGTAGATATGCACTTTAATTATAGATGTAGTTGCAAAAATACTTCATTTGAAAACCTGATTATAAGCTTGAAATCATTTATTTAAAATGAAGGCTACCCAAAACAAATTAATATTCCTAGGTTGACACAGTGGCTCTGGTGATAAAAACAATTGAATTATCCTTTGTTGATTAAATAATACTACTACTAAGTAAATCCTCCAGGAGAATTAATTATTTCATATAATATCTCTTCAATGGCATAATGCAAAAGGTCAAGAAACATGCCAGTAAAAGGACATAGCCAAAATGAAGTGCCATTTAAATTAAGAAGCAATACAAGTAGTTACAAATTGATATTTGCATTAAATGAGAAATTTTTAGGTTGCAGCAATTGTTTACGCACTAAAGAAGCTCATTTGATATGGTACACGTGCAACAAATACTACTTAGCTGCAGCAGTGGAGTTTAAAATTAGTTCAAGAATGGGGCATTAGAGTTGAAACTGAAAATAGGTAGGCCAATTACAATAGTAGTCCAGCTTGACTATTATTTTACAGAAGATATGGAGCTAGATAGCAATGAATGGTGAAAAAGGTTGTGACTAGATTATCACATGTAGACAAAATTCAGGTATTGAGTTGACTTGTCATTGTCTGAATTTATCATGTTGCTAAACTTGCCATCATAATCTCAAATGGTCCATAAGCTACATAGTCAATCTATGTTACAGCTTAGACCCCAGCAGATTAAGCTACAAATGTTGTAGTTTATATCAACATGATCCAGTACAAACTATCTAGAAGAAAATAAGTATATTGACTTCTTCAGAATCCTTAACTAAGGCACAACTTTAACCATACCATCTCATTAATCAAATCCATGGTTGTAATAAATAACCTCTATCCATGTTGAAAAGCGCATTAAAACATAATTTTTTAGGCTAGCTTTATCCACTAAAAACTAGACAACTTTAAACCCACCAAAAATTGATAATCTGATATAAATCATTCATTTGTATGCAACACAAACTTAATCACTATGATGTACCCCCAACATCCTTAGTATACGATCACAAAAAAATAATAATAATAAAATTTAAAAAATCAAGACTATAAGTCATATGACATGGAAACAAGGCGTTCTAACAATTTATTTGACAAAGGGTTTTTTCTGCTAATGAAGTGCTACTTATGTGCCGGCAACTATATTAGATTGGCTACTTAACCGGACCCTTTTTTTGTGTTTTGGGAGGGGCGGGGGTTAATATGGAATTTGTCATACTTTAACATATTTTAGTGAGAGAAAATGAAGAACAGGGAGTGAGGTGGACCAGTCCTACCTGAGTTTTCCAATGTAAGTGCAGCTTGATCTTGAAATGTTATCAGCATCCATGGAAATCACATACTCCGTGCAAGTTGTTCTCCGAGTCCGTTTTGCAGAGAGAAGAAATTTCCCATTTTCAACAAGCAAAGCTGTGTGACCATAAATTGGTCAGTAGCACACCAGATAGAATGACAACAGGCAAAGCAAAAGGGAAAATTTTGCAACAAAATATATGTATAATATTTAAGATGTTAAAATATAACCATTAAATAAAATTTGCACACTAATGGATTAGTACCGGAATGCTAGAAGCAAATTACCATGAATCCACAATATCCAAAAAGAAAATGCCCTTCAATAGAATGATAAAAAAAAGGTTGCCAACATACCCAAACACAGGCCTATTTCACAGGGCAAATAAGATTGATATATACATTAAAAGTAAATCAATCACATATATAACCAGAAGCACAAGCTAGGGGTAATCACTGGTTGGGAACAACATGCCACCCAAACCAATCATATTGGATTTCAAAATTTGCAACCAATACTCTGCAAGACTGCAACAGAACTTCCTCTACAAGTGGTTGGTTGAAATCAAACAGTTCCATTGGGCTGGCCCATCAACGACAATGGCTATGAGAAAAACAACAGTAAGCAAAACAATGTCAAGCATAAGTGGATCAAAACGACTAGGGAATAGGTGGCAGGTGAGGTATGGCAAGAGGCAATGGTAGGTGGTTGAGGCATGACAAAGGGCAATGGGAGGTGGTTTAGCAACGAGGGGCAATGGGGGGTGGGTCAGGCAGAGCAAGGCTTGAGGGGTGTGAGCCAAAATAGGCCATAAAATAGGCCGCCAGGTACTAGAATCAACCCCCAAAGGCCTATTTGGTAACCAGTAGTAGAATAAATCAATATATTAGGTAGCTATTCTCAACGACATCCGGACCACTGTGTATTCAAATAAAACACATATCATTAAGAATTAGATTTAAGATTTATCCCATATATCACAGACCAAATCCATCACTCGCTCAAAATATTATGCAGACTCTACTCAAAACACGAGTCACCATGTGTTTGCCAAATAGATATTTTAAGGAATCAGACAGAGTTTAAATAGTGAGCCAAAATTGTCATTCAAGATTCACCAAACAGCCCCCAACATTTACATCATTGACACAGATCCTAAGTAGAACGTCTACAATCTTAAAGCCATGGGCTATTATGATACGAACATATAAATTTGAATTAGCCGTTATGTCTAATAAGGTATGAAATTGGAACAAGATCAAATGAGACAGTCATGACGAACAATGTCACTTATTCGAGCTGAGTTAAAATTAAGGCCTACTAGACAGCGCACGTGCACACACACATACACTTAAGTAGCATTTCAGATACTTGGATGATGCCACATCTGTTTTCAACAAACAACTTAGCATTATCATTTTTTTTTATATAGGTTACACATGCACCTAATATGTCTGAACCCACAATCTCAACCTCCACCTTGCTCTTACAAGGAGAGGAAGTGCTATTTGAGCTAGAGCTCATTAGCAGCAAACTCGGTATCTATGTAGCATGGACACAGCAAAAAGCCTTGCATGACACAGTTGAATGATTGTATATAAAGTGTTTGGCTAAAATATATTTTTTAAAATTTCGGACATGGTCAAGTCGCATCAGAGACATAGTCCCATCGTGGCCAAAGGAGAAAATTAAAAATAAATAAATAAATAAAAAGGAAAGAAGGATGATTTTGACAATCTGCCTCAATCAAAGCCATCTCCAAGCTTTAAAAGTCCTAACGATCTTCCATATAGTGTCCCGTATCATTTCATGTCCAGACTTAGCTCAATATCCTCATTGCATACAAAATTCATCACACTGCTTCAGCAAGAACCATGTCTCCTAGCAATGCCACACAAATAATGTGAAGCCCCTAATTGTGACATGAACAAGGAGGCAAATACTTGTGGCAGAAATAGATTGACCGAGGTTGTCACAATAACCAAACATTATCAGTAGGCATCACAATAATCAATCATTAAAACTATGTTAAAAAATAAATTTAATTGCAATCCAAGACAAACTTTGTAAATGTCCTAAGCAAATCAGAAAGCCATGTAATTTTGAGATGCAGAACTCCTTTAGTACCATTGTAAAAATCTGTCTACTATGCAAGGAAATTAGAGATCCATGGTGAGTAAAGTGCAGACAGAACTTGAAGATCCCAATTGATCATAAACCAAGGAAATTCACATTAAACTCAAAAAAACATTAGCTGCAATCAAAATGTTGAAGGAAGTGCTTACCAGGGCTAAGACAAAGATAAAGGTGGTAAGTTAAATTTGATTTGTCCCTCTTAATGAAGCATTGAATGGGTCCATCCCTATGGCCAGGCTGTAAACAAAAAATAACGAAAACCATGTCAGTTGCGATCCCACCATCAATATTTCTCCAAAATGAAGTATACACATGAGGTAACCAAAACCAAGCAATTACATTGAGAAGGAGATAATAATTAAGCAATAAAATTGTACAAAACTATTTGATTAGCAAGATTAATGATCATATATATGTCTCACCTGCTTCAGGGAGACGGGGAAAGTAATCTTCCCAGAGAATTCAGGATTTCTAACAATTTCTTTGCACATTTCCCTCCATGACCTGCAGACAGCAGCACACGCAACAACATGCTTACGAGCAGGCCATGTACTCTCACTTGCCTCCAATCTTTTGATCACATCACGCAAAAGCTCAGGTGGAAGGCTAGCCCAACGGCTGTTCTGGATAACCAAAGGCTGATCATGCAACTCATGGACTGATCCATGTGATTTCCCCCTGTGATGCCCTGGCAGCCTCACTTCAAAACTCCGCCTCGATAAGCTACCTAATCCATCCCTTACATCACGAACTATGCTACGGAACGACATTTACTCCCAAGGAAGCCAATAGCCCCAGATGTAAATGTAATGTGAATATCTCTTCGATGAAATTATATATTCCACTTAACTTAAAGGATGACCAGTGACCATAAACCCATTGCTTGTGCAATTAAAATTCCAAGTACAACTGCAAATTGAATTCGCTCACTCAAATCAAATTCACTAATCTTTATAACAAAGAACACAGACAGGGAAAAGCACAAAGCAAGAAAAGGAGATTCTCAAAAAAGACAGACTCACATGGTCCTAAAGGCTAAAGCAGCCTAAAATACCATACTTTTTTTGGATTTTAAACCTGATTTATAGAATCATAAACCACCATCAATCCAAAACCAAACTTCCTATTTGGCAACGATCTAATTCAAATGAACAACCCAGCAAAAAAAAAAATCATACTCGCACGGTTATCCCACATTAAAATTTCCCCTAACCAAAAAGCATCCACAAAAACAAGAAAACTCACTTACATAGAAAAGAACCAAATAATGCAGGCTTAATTATCTACAAGTAAATAACAAGTGAGAAACCTACACAGTTCTGCACTAGTAAAAATTACTAAGCCAAAGGAATAGATGAGCCTGCCTTGACTCTGATCAAAGATCCATTCCTTCACTCCAAAAGCTACCAGAGATCCATCAAAAACGTGCAAAGATTAAATCTTTTTAAGTATAATTCTGCTAAAATGCAAACCCAAAATTAGTTTCGAAAAAAACAATTAAAATTTACCTTTTTTTCATGATTAAAAAAAATCAGAAAATTAAAAAGCCAGCGTTATATCTCAAAAGTTTCAAAAAATAAAAATTTGAAATTTGTTGAGTGTCAGTGAAAAGATTCGCCCTTATCATAGACTCAAGAAAAACCCAAAATGAGGTTTCAAGACCAAGACTTTTTTCTTTTCTCTTTTTTTATGACATTATTGTGCAAAACTACAAGTTTCCCAAGAACCCAACTGCAACTCACAAGAACCCACTTGGAATTTGGGAAAACAAAGATAAAAAGTGACGTACCAAGAAAGATGAAGAACACACGTAGCTCACCCTCTTGTTCTCTTCTGTAGATGCTTCGCTTTTTACCATACGCGCTCTCTCTCTCTCTCTCTCCTCTTAGACTTTTGGACATGAAGCGCTTATTAAATCCAACTCAGGAACACTGACATAAACATAATAGTTAAAAAATTACTACTTCTACTACGTTTCCTTAAATAAATAAATAAAAATACATAAAAATTTAGTACTAGTAACATTATTGTCTTATTTAATTTCCCACTCACTTTTAGTACGAAGAAATGACTGTTTTAGCCTTGACGGTTGACCTTTCCGTTTCTTTCTTTTTTAACTTCCGTTAACTGACTGACCAACGGTCCGTGCATTCGAGAATTTCGCAGCTTTGCCTTTGACGCGGCCTGCATTGGAATTGGATGAACCGCGTGCACGAAAGGACAGGAGAGGCGTCATTTTTTTTTTTTTTTTTTTTTTTTTTTTTTTTTAAGAACATGTTAGAAACTGTGGGTGATTTAAGACCAGAGTGGCAAGGATCCAACAACATCCAACAACGGAATTGAAAATTAAAAAATATCTTATGAATGAAGCATCCAACAATAGATTTGGGGAAAAAATAAATCTTATAAAACAAGTGGTTACGTGGGTCTCACAAATGTGTAGAATCTACCATATATGAGAGGATACTCTTTATATTACGTACCCATGATAAAGTTAGACCCTGATTCTCAACAAAAAAAAAAAAAAGTTAGACCCAAACTCGTTAATATGCCTAAATTTGTATGGATAAAATACTATAGCAAGTTAGCAACTTGTTTTTTTACTTGTACATAATTTTGACCTATTTCTAAAAATAAAAAATAAACTCAATTTTGACACAATCAATCCAAATCCAATCTGACTCATTCACCAAGCTCATGTTATAATATATATATATATATATATATATATATATATATATATTATCAATTCATTTTTAATATATGTTTGCATATAAAGAATATTAGATTTTCTATATCGTAGATGAAAATATTAAAATCGTTACTTTTCATCTCTAAGTTCATTGTAAATTTTCTTCCTAATTTTTTACTTATTTTTCTATAACTAAGATGTTATATTTTATTGGAAAAAATACATTGTAAACCCTATAATTTGGTAAAATTTGCCAAATAATATATTTCCCAAAAAAATTTACAAACGCCACTATAGTGTGTGTTTTCTAGCTCAAAGTCGATTTTGTCAAAGTCGATTTTTAAAAACAGTCTACCTTACTAAATAACTTTGAACGCATGTCACGTGCCTAATTTTTTTTGGGAAATATACTGTTTGACAAATTTTGCCCTATAATTTAGAAGTATAACAAATCAAATCTTATAAGATCTAAAGCACCAACTTAAAACCTAAACTTTTAAAAAGTAACAAAATAAACCTTAGCCCATTTAAGTGGAACAAAATTGTGTTTGGACTTTGAAGTTTAATGTACAGTAAGCATTTACATTTTTTGTTGGTTAAAAAGAATTGACCTCTTGCAAATTAATTAATTACCCAAGTTAATTAATTAGATTCAATTACATGCAATGGCATGGTAGCACAAACAAATCACCAACTAAACTAAATGCAGTGGAAAATAAATTTTGACACAGGTGATTTGTTTACGAATGGGGAAAATCACCGAGGCAAAACCCCACCAGTGAATTTAAGGTCACCACTTCCGAGAATCTACTATTATCAATTACAAGTCATTACAAGTATAAAGAATCTTACCAAATCCTTTGGTCTATCCCAAAATACCAACCTACAGTTGAACCCTTACCCCAATACCCAATTGAACTTGTATTGTAACAACAATCACTCCGTTCAATGCACAAATCCCAATACGTGACTAACCAATAATGCACGGATCCTAGTACATGACTAACTCACCAACCTGAAGAAGATTGTTAGCTGCAAAGTTCTTCAATTCATCAACAATGAAGATCAAGAAGCTCTTTGGTCACAAAACCCTTGCGTAAAGACGCAGTTACTTCTTCAGAAAGAATGATGAACTAGAGCAATTTCTACCTCCGATCACACAATGCATGCGCAACGACTTGTAAAATAATTTTTATATATGTCTAGAGTTTTGAGAAAAGAAACTCTACAAAAATACAAAAGCATATGCGTGTAATCAGATCTAAAAAGTCTGATTTCATAATTCTTGACAGATACAGCTTGTGTCGAGCTTCTGTCGAGTTTCAACATTAAATCTCGATAGAAGTCTTTCTGTCGAGATTGCTGTCGAGCTTTAATAAACAACTCTCTTCACTTGTTTCTTGGTCAGATCTTTATGGCTTTAACATTTGACTTGAACAACATGTTTGTTACAATTTTAAACTCATCCTAGATCTACCCAATTACAAGTAAAGAGCATTTTGTCAAAAGATTAACCAATTACATAAAATATATCCCTAACATTTTTATTTTTTGAAACCTCAAGGTTTAATTCGTTATTTTTGAAGCTATAAAAATTAATTTGTTACTTTATAAATTACAGGTTTAATTTGTTATGCCACATAAATTATAAGATTTAAAATGTAATTTTCCTCTTTTTTATTCTTAAATCTCTATATAATGTGAGTTTGGATTACTTTTTTATTTTAACTAATTATTTGTTACTATACAATTTTTTTAAAACTCAAATTTTAAAAATATAACTACCAATTCTCCCAAAGTTTAAATTGTTTGAAAATTGTGAATTTAATTAATTAATCATAATTCTAACACCTTCTCTCATGTGTAGACCTAAACTTCTACATAATAAGTGCGGCCTAACAAGTGAAATTTTTAACAATTAAAATGGGATGTGGATTGGAGATAAGGATCAAAATCAAAAACTCCTACTCTAATATCATGTTAAACTACTGATTGCTTCAGAATTTATTAAACTACCAATTCTCCCAAAAATTTAAGTTGTTGATAGAACTGGTAATTTAACATGGTATCAAAGTAAGAGATCTTAAGTTTGATCTCTGTCTCCTCCACTCTACTTCCCATTTAAAAATCTCACATGTTGAACCTCACCTATTGAAAACGAGTTTGAGCTCACACATGAAGGGAGGAGTATTAGAAGTATGTAATTAAATAATTAAATTTATTATTTTATAATAATTTAAGCTTTTGGGATGATTGGTAATTTAACAAAATGTATATTTACCAACTTTCAACAAATAAATAAATAATCTTTCAGCAAAAAAAAAAAAAAAAAAAAACCTAATCCGAATGTACACTTGTTATTTTTATAGGTGATTTAACTTTATTTCATGTCTCTTGTATAACATGTACACACCATTTCTTTTATTTTATGGAATTATTGCAATACTAGGCTATACGAATTAATTATCAAACTATAAACTTAAGGATTTATGTATCATTCAACATTAATCTTTATGTTTTTTTTTTCTATTAAAATAAATACAAAAAAGGATTTATCACTCCGTTCACTCTGAGCGAACTGGTCAACACGAAGCCAGTCATAATTCGCGCGACGAGGAAGTGTATAACTTGGAGAAGAAGATGGAACGGTTACGTCAGCGTCTTCATTGTAGAACTCAAATAAGGGAGGATAGGACTCCTTCCCCAGATCAAGATTCAAGTACTAGAAGCGACAGAAGTTACCGACCTCGAAGTAGAAGTCCGCCTAGTGAATCGTTCACATCGTCATCTCATCGTACTTCTAGGCGAATACACTATCATAGAAAGTCTAAAACTCCACCAAGAAGAGGCCAGGGGCATGATGCCATGGGAAAGGCACTCCTCCAGATATCCCACCCCCATTTTTCTCAATGTATCGAACATGCCGAGCTCCCTTGTCACTTCAACCAACCCACTTTTGCCATTTATAATGGTAAGACCGATCATGTTGAACATGTGAGCCACTTAAATATAAGAATGGTCATCCATTCCAAGAATAAAGCCCTTATGTGTAAAGTCTTTCCCTTAAGCCTTGGTCTGGTGGCCATGAGGTGGTTAGATAGTTTTGAGGAATGATCTATACATTCTTTTGAGGAGCTAACGAGGGCCTGCAAGGCAAGATTTGTGACATGTAGCCGAGTCCCTAGACCCCTAAACTCTTTATTTTCGATGTTCGTGAAAGAGGGAGAGACCTTGAAGAATTATTCTGATAGAAATTGGGAAATTTATAATGAGATTCATGGAGACTTTGAAGATGTTGTTGTATGAACCTTTAAGGTAGGCCTTCCTACACACTCCGACCTGTGGAAATCGCTTACTATGAAACCACCTCAAAGTACACATCAATTAATAGATCGGATTGAGGAGCATAAAAGGGTTGAGGACAACCAGAACTCTAGTAAGGGAAAAACCAAGGTTTTCACCCCTGCCCGAAGGGATAGCTCGGCGGGTCAGTTCACACCTTCTCGACAGAGGAGGGAGTTTTTTTTAGAAAAAAAAAAAAAAAAAAAAGAGAGATTATCCACTTGTAACCTCTTCCTCAAACTAAACCCAAGGACAAACACTTAGTCATTCCAAGGCTTTTTCTAATTGAATACTTTCATATCACACCAAAGACTGATCTAACTATCGTTATTTATCTTATAATGAGTATTTAAAGGTTGACATTGCATCCTACCTCCAAAAATTAATTGTGTAAGAAGAAAGTAGCATGTTAAATCAAATTAATCTTTTAAAAGTAATTCAATTTAATGTCAAGACTTTTGTAATTCAATAACATTTCTCAATTTTCACATAGAGGATAACTTAGTTTCAATGTCCCTCCCAATTTTTTTTTTTAAATAAATTAAATAAATATATATTATTTCTCGATCATCTTTTCTATTATTCAAACCGAACACTTATAACAAAAAAACTATTAAGATGTTCTTTCCTTTTCTTTTCCCCTATCCTCTCCTAGCATATATATATATATATATATATATATATATATACACATGTATATATTAACAAAACTTAGCATTACATAAATTGATATACAGCCAAACAAAATAGATAATAAAATTAATAATTACTAGAGGGAGGTTTTGGAGGGCTATTAAAAATCATACTTTTCTAAAGTACATTAAATAAAAAAGACGCTATTGTTTAGAAACATTTTTGTCAAATACTCTATTTAAAAAAAAAAAAAAAAAAAGAGCTGGAAAAAATAAATGGTAATAATCAAATTCTTAAATTTTAAAAAAGCTCATCCATAAACTTCAGAAAATTCTTTTTTTATTCTAAACTATTAAAAAGTTACACTTTCTTTTAAAGAGTTTGTTCACTAATTCAGGAGCAAAAAATGAAAATTTGTTTTTAACTTATTTTGAAACATGTATTAATTTTTTTATTAAAAAAAATAAATAATAAAGCTTGTTTTATATATCATCACTCTATTTAAGCATTTTAATTTGTTAGTTATTAGAATTTCATGTTTGTAAGGTCACAATTTGGTCCCCAAACCCAAGGGATGGATGGGTTTAGGCCCAAAAACCCAATACAGTGAATTTGTAGAGACTGGGTTGGAAAACTAGGCTCTAATAAGTCAGATAACACGTATAGTGGATCCAGATGGCAAGAAAGTAATGATAGACTAGTTTAATCTAAAGAAAATCGTTCTCGGCACAATCCGAGGAGATCAGTTCTTGTATATATATATTTTTTTGAATTTGATTACAAGTATAGTTCTTATTGCTACAATGTTTTTCTCTCCTTTTTTTGATCCCTTTCCATTTGGGTCTTCTTTCTATTTTATACTATCTTCTTTCTTTCATCTCCAACCTTCACGTGTACATTAGATTGCTAGTGTTAATTCTTGTCCCATCATCACCTTCCTGAAATCTTTGGGAGTAGCTATAAGGCTGAAAAGTATTGTTCAGATATCACTTCCTCATTAATGCGGCCAAAGAGTTAGCTACAGAGCATTCAATGCGGTGATGACAGCTTTCTCTTAGATATTTCACAGCTCCCATTTGTCCTGTACGTTCATGATGCATATCCTTATCAATAGAATTTCTTGGAATGTTACCCTGGATGACAAAACACACCTTCTAACATCTGCTTCATTTAGCTGAGTAGATACTCCTCTTCGGCCTACCTTTCCCACCCTTCTCACTCGTATCTTGCTCGTGAAGCTTTGAGTCTTACATCTTCATTACTGTTTATCTGTCGTCGAACCACTAAGCGTCATCAAATAAGGCCCAAGGCCCAACATATATTCTTGGGCCCCTTATCCCTACAATAGTCCCTCAAAACTCCGGTTTTTCCCCTCCTGTCCAAGGAGAAAAAATGGGGTTTTGACTTTGGATAATTAATTCCATATGTTTCTTTGATTTCCACACGTGAGAATGTCGCTTTGTGTGTCCCGTAATTGTTCCTAACGCTTCAAAGCCCGCGATTTCTCATTAAATGCTCCAAGCGGCGCTTTGTTCCCTGCATCTTACGGTGAGATGTAGATTCTACAGCTAGCATTTCTCCTCAAATTTTGAGTGGGATAACTCCCACTTAATTCCACCTCCTATATAAAGTGCTTGGTGGGTTTATTTTTTGCCTCCTACATTTGCCATGATTTGGAGGCTCCTCTGTACATTCTACCGCCCGTCCTTGACTTCTTATGGTGTGAGCTACTTTTTGATTCCTCATTCTCTATGGCCCACTCCCTTCGGGGGTTGGGTTTTACTTAATTATGGGCTCTTTCCTCATTTAACCCACTCTTTTGCTCTTTCCTGCAGTCTTGGCATTTCCTGCTGCACTACTTTATCATTCCTGTTATGATGTTATTGGACCCAAGCCTGCTAGGCTTCTTTGGGCCTGCTGCTTATTCTTCTCTCAATGACTCAGTATGATCATTGGGCTTTTTGTTACATTACTTGCGGGCTCCCGTGTCCCATTTCCTCTTGGGTATTCTTGGCCCATTTACTCTCCTTGGGCATTCTCGGCCCTTTCTAATTCTATGTTCTCATGGGTTTTTACTAACTCTTTTGGGTTTCCCTGGCCCAATTACTTTATCCTTCATCCTTGGGGCTTATGCATTTTCCATCAACCCCTTACTTTCTTTATTTGCATTACTTTGGGCCTGCTGTGGCCCATTCTCACTTTTCTACATCACATGCTACCCATGGGTTTGTTATTTCTCTATTTCCGGGCTCCTCTAGGCCCATTTGCTTCCTCAAGGCCTATTTATTTATTTTACAGGCCTATGATCCATTATTCCTGCCGCTTGGGCTTAATGGCTTTTCTATCCAATTGCTAACTCATTTCTTCCCATATTGCTGGGCTTCCCAAAATGAGCATCAACACCCCTTAGCTTGCTTAGATGGGTAGATTCAAGCACTTTGTAGATTCTCCTGCCGATATGGAGGGCTTTAGGGCTAAGTACCACATTCCTCAAGGAGTTTCCCTGCGGTATTGTGCTCCGGATCAAGTGCTTACCCATATGAACGAAGGGGAGGTCGTCATTCCCATGATCGTCTTTATAAAAGGGGGAATGACGCTTCTCATGGGTAGGATAGCCAAAGACTACGTAATTGTCCATGGGCTGTGTCCCCACCAATGTGCACTTAACCTATTTAGAGTCATAGGTAGCATCGATGCTTTCAACGAGCAAATGGGTTTGAGATTCACCTGGCACAATGTCGTCTATATGTACGAATGCCATTTGCTCGCTGACATGGGGTATTACCTCAAGTTTAGGTCCTCAATTGTTAGGCTTATATCGTGTCTTTCCAAGTCCAATAAGAGTATGAAAGACGACTACCTAATTGCCTCTGGAGAATGGCACGACAGTTTTCACTATCCAACTCGGGAGGGAGAGCCAGGTAGGGTGCCCTAGGGTTAGGCCCTTTGACACGAGACTTAGTTCTTTAGTTTTGCTACTCTTACCTTTAGTATTTCATTTCTTTATTATGATGGGTTTCATTGTTCTGATTGTGATTCTGCTCCTCGACTATTTTTGTAGATAAAAAGCACGTAATGCCCAATCTCAACTTTTTCAACGTCATAGACCTCAACAAAGTCCTAAAGTCTGAGGTGTTTGTGAGTGAGGACAGGCAGCAGAGAGCGGTCCACCTCATCCTAGACTTCATGCCATTATCGAACAAGTTCCAGGACGTGGGCCATGCAATCAGGGCAGGCGATCCTCAGCTACGTAGGATAGACGTTACAGTACCCGGGTTCCTTGCCTAAGAAGACGTCGTGCTAGTTGATTAGCCTTCCCAATGCACTCCCCCTGAAGCAGCGGCTCCGAGGGAAGAGACTACTTCCTCACGTCTGTCACTTGAAGAAGAAATAAACCAATTCCAACTCGAGGAAGAGATGGAGGAGTAGGGAGATCTTGTCATCCATATATCGAACGCAGAGGATGAGTTTGACAGGTTTTCAGGTGTTCGCATCTCAGGCCTCATGGTTGCTAACATAGACAATAGCTCTGAGGAGGAAGAAGAAGAAATGGCACTAAACCCGAGAAAAGGCCTAAAGGATCTCCTCGCGGGGAGGAATAATAGGTCATCATCTAAGGAAGTCGTAAGGTCTCAGCCCTTTCCTACTCTTTCCCCTCCTCCTCCTCCTCCTCCTTCTTCCACAATCAGTCTGCTCCCCATCTCCAACTTGAAAAAGAAAATGAAGGAGCAGGAAGTGGAGGAGGGTGAGGTGGTTTGCCAGAAGGAGGCCAAGCAGCAGAAAATGGCCCATGACAAAGGACGAGCCTCCTTAGTGGAGAGCACGAAGGACCCAAGTGTCGCCAAGGTGCACTAACAACATCACACCTAGGCTCCTCAACTGGAGTTAGACGGCGCAGCCATTCCATGGAACTCCACCATCAGGGAGTTCCAGAAAGGGCATGCCCAATACCTGGCCAAGGCCCCTGAAACAGCCTTTCTTTCTACCAAAGGACATGGCTACCTTGAAGCACGTGAGGTAGCCAAACCTCTTCCTGTCCTTGAAGAGGGATCTAGCCTTGGTAAGCTTCTTAGCATGCCTCACTGAGGGCTCTTTTTTTTTTTTTTTTTTTAATCGTACTCCTTTGTTGTTTATATGCAGACTATCCAAGAGGTTTTTGTAGCTAAGGAGTGGGTCAAGAACGCCCGGAATGAGGTCAGGGTTGAGGCCAACCTCCGCGCCGAGGCTAACAAGGCCTTAGGTGTATCTGAGCAGAAGAATAAGGAGCTCACAGTGAAGCTAACGGGCGAGGAATGGGCACGAAAGAGTGCTGAGGCCAGTCTTCAGAGCGCCTAAGACCAGGCTGAGGACCAATGTAAAAGGTTCTACTATACCGAACTACAACTAGCCACAGCAAAACAGTAGGTCTTGGAGATGAAGGCCAAGCTGGGGAGAACAAAAGAGGCTGTTCGAATAGCCTGGGAAGCTGTAGAGGCTTCGAAGCTAGAGTCCTACGAGCTTGAGGTGCAAGAGACCGAGGTCCGTTTGGCAAACGAGCTGGTTGAGGTTTATAGGGACTATTGTAAGGAGGTGTGGATGGAGGCCCTCAACCTTGCAGGAGTCCCTACTACCTCGAAATTGAGGCAGGTTGGGAATGTCTACTATACTCCGGACATTTGCAAAATCCCAACTGAACTCCCACCTCTCATTGCCCTTCCATCAGTCTCTTCTAAGCAACCCCTTATCATCCAGGCATCTCTTCCTCTTGCTAAGGTTTCCAAAGGGCCTGGTCAAGCTGGTGACCAAGGCTAGGTGGTTGAGGCGAATAAGGATAAGGGCAAGGGTAAGGAGGTCAAGCCCCCGTTAGAGGTCAAAGATCCAAAGGCCAAGGATGCTGCTGTCAAGGCAAAGGAGGCCTAAACCAAATCCAAAGAGGCTAATCCCAAGGCCAAAGACACTCTTGCCTCTCAGCTGGGCAAAAAAGAAGACCCTACTCCGAAGTCTAAGGCATAGCTTAAGATCCCTTTCTTTTACTCTTCTTGTCTTTTGTTTACATGTAAATTTCCTTAATTGTGACAGCTTTGCCATTGTTCCTAGTGTACTCTTCCTTTATTTAATTAAAAGACTTCAACTTTTACCTTATGAATCTTTTTCTTTCCCTGCAATATTTATTGTTAATTAGCTGTAATCATTGTTTTGCCCTCTGCTGAGATCTTTGAACTGATAATGTTTTCTGAGGTGAACACCTACACTTTAACAAAAATTAGCAGTAATAATTCGCTGTTAACTTAAATAAATTAAACATGTGTGCATGGTGAGAAAAAATGGCTAAGTCCTTAGAGACAAACAGAATACTTAGTAGGAAAAGTGGGTCTCCGAGGTATCTCATTTTAAGAGCATCTTACTAATGTACCCTTAGAATCCTTTAATTAAGACTTAGGGTGAGCTTTCCAAGTGTTAATTTCCCCTGAGCATGTAATCCGAGGAACCTGACACGTCCCAAACTCTGTTCAACACTTAAACGGATAACCTAGAATATTAATTTACCCAAGGCATGTGGTCCGAGGAACCAAAAATAACCAAAGTTCTGTTTAATACTCACATAGGTAATGGAGAGTGTTAATTTACCTAAGGTAGGTGGTCTGAGGGACCAAACATAACCAATGTTCTCTTTAACACTTAGAAAAATAATATAAAGTATTAATTTATCTAAAACATGTGATCTAAGGAACCAGGCATGACTAAGATTCTGTTTAATACTTAGATAAAATGTCATGAAGTATTAATTTACCCAAAGTATGTGGTTCGAGAAACCAGGCATGACTAAGGTTCTGTTTGATACTTAAAAAAATGGCTTGAAGTATTAATTTACCCAAAGCATGTGGTCCGAGGAGTCAGACATGACTAAGATTCTATTTAATACTTAGAAAAATAATATGAAGTATTAATTTACCCAAAGCATGTGGTCCGAGGAGCTAAGCATGACTAAGGTTCTATTTAACACTTAGATAAAATGTCATGAAATATTAATTTATCCAAAATATGTGGTCCGAGAAACCAAGCATGACTAAGGTTCTGTTTAACACTTAGAAAAATAATAAATATAATGCATAATGTAATAAAAATACGACAAAAATGACTTTCATTAATAATAATACTTTCGTAGGTTATTTACATTCCAGGAGTGTGGTACAACATTTTCATCTAGATCTTCAAGATAATATGCACCTATTCTAGTTACTGAGGTGATGCAATATGGCCCTTCCCAGTTAGACCCTAACTTTCCCTAAGCTGGGTTCTTTACAGTGCCCAAAACCTTTCTTAAAACCAAGTCTCTAGGCGCTAGCAGCTTTAGCCTTACATTTGAATCATACCCTTGCTTGAGCTTGTGTTGATAGTATGCCAATTGAATCATAACATTTTCTCTTCGTTCTTCAATCGAATCTAAGCTTTTCTCCAACAGCCCATCATTGGTGCTTGGAGTGAAAGAGCTCATTCTTAGTGTTGGGAATTCGGTCTCTAGAGGGATTACGGCCTCAGCCCCATAAGTCATTGAAAAGTGTGTCTCCCCCGTAGATCTTCAAGGCGTAGTCCAATATGTCCAAAGGACGTATGGCAGCTCTTCCACCTATTTTCTCTTTGCATCGTCCAACCTCTTCTTAAGTCCATTCACTATAACCTTATTAACAGTCTCTACTTGTTCATTCCCTTGTGGATAAGCTGGGGAGGAATATATATTCATGATGCTAAGGTCACAGCAATACCTCCTAAAGGCTTTACTATCAAACTGAAGACTATTGTCCGAGATGAGTACAATAGGAATTCTAAACCAAGTGACAATATTTTTCCAGACAAATCTCTTTGCATCCATATCCCTGATATTTGCCAGTGGTTTAGCCTCAACCCATTTGGTGAAGTAATCAGTGCCGATCAGTAATCATCTCTCATTCCCTGCCGCCTTAGGGAAATGTCCTACAATATCTATGCCCCAATGAGCAAAATGCCAAGGACTGGATAGAGGATTAAGGATACCTCTTGGTTGATGAATGTTTGGGGCAAATCTTTGGCATTGATCGCATTTCTTCACATACTTGGCTACCAATATCCCTGAGTGAAGGCCCTATGAGACAAAGATCTGCCTCCTATGTGGCTTCCACAAATACCTTCATGTAACTCTTCTAGGAGTGGCTCTACTGCCTCAGGGTGTATGCATAGCAAATATTGTCCAGAAAATGAGCGTTTGTACAACTTTTGGTCATTAGACAGCCAAAACCAAGGAGCCTTTCTCTGTATTTTGTTAATCTCGGACTTCCCCTCGGGCAAGATATCTTCTTGAAAGAATAGCACAATAGAATCCATCTAACTAGGTCCTACTCTGACTTGATGAATATGGACCATTTCTCATCTTATTTCAGTAGGTTTACACAAGTCTTCCACAAGGATAACCCGATGCAAACCTTGTGCCAAGGAGGTTGTGAGTGTGGCAAGAGAGTCAGCATGTGTATTTCTATTTTTAGGGATCTGAAATAAAATGAAAGACTCAAAACCAGACCGTAAGTGCCTAACCTGATTCAAGTATTCCTGCATTCTCAGATCTCTGGCTTTCAACTCTCTCTCTCTACCTGGCCTACAACCAATCTCAAATCTGAAAACATCTCCACTGTCTTTTCTCCCATTTTCTGAACCATAGTCATCCCTACCAATAGAGCCTTATACTCAGCTTTATTATTTGTGGCCGAGAAACCCAACCTCAAGGATTTTTCAAGAATAATCTTTTTAGGAGAAATTATAACAAACCCCACTCTAGATCCTCTATGATTTGTTGCACCATAAGCGTACACTCTCCAAGATAAAGGCTCTTGCAAGGAAACCATGCCAACTGATTTTTTATCCATATTCTGCTTTTCAACTTTCTCTTCTAATGGGGATTCAGTGAACTCAGCCACCAAATCTATGAGAATTTGACCCTTGACGGAGGTGCAAGGCATGTACTTGATATCAAAAACCCCTAGGATCGTACCTTACTAGGCAATCCTTCCAGTGTAATTAACACTCCAAAGGAGTGACTTAAGCGGAAGTTGAGTTAAAACAACAACTATATGGGATTGGAAATAGTGGGGGAGCTTACGTGTAGTATGCACTACTGTCAAAATGGCATTTTCTAGCGGTAGGTAACGCATTTCGGCCTTATGCAATGACTTACTCACATAATAAACTGGCCTCTGCACACCACTATCAACCCGTACCAACACCAAGCTCACCACATGAGAAGTCACCACAATGTAAGCAAACAAAACCTCATCCACCTCGGGCCTGGACATAATGGGTGGCTGAGAAAGGTATTCCTTCAATTGCTGGAAAGCCAAGACACACTCCTCGATCCATTCAAATCCCTTCCACTTGTTCAACAACTGGAAGAAAGGCCTACACTTGTCGGCTGACCAAGAAATAAATCGGTTTAAAGCAGCAGTCAACCATGTCAACCTCTGGACCTCTTTGAGATTCTGAGGTGGCTACAAACTGTTAATTGCTCTAATTTGGTCAGGATTGACTTCAATTCCATAGTGAATGACCATGTACCCCAAGAACTTTCCTAAACCAACACCAAAAAAGCACTTATAAGTATTAAGGCGCAGCTTGTGTTTCCTTAATATCTCAAAGATATTCCAGAGGTTGTTAACATACTCGGATTCTAACTTACTCTTTACCACCATATCGTCTATATAAAACTCAATGTTTTTTCCTAGCTATGGTTCGAATATCCTAGTCATCATCTTTTGATAGGTAGACCCTGCATTTTTTAAATCAAAGGGCATCACCTTGTAGTGATAATTTTCAGTAGGAGTAATAAAAGTTGTCTTCTCCTAATCACCCTGAGCCAGTGGTATTTGTTAGTATCCTTGAAAGACGTCCAAGAAGCTTATCCGAGGATGGCCTATAGTTGCATCCACTAGCTAGTCTATCCGAGGCATAGGAAAGGATCTTTTGGACAGACCTTGTTCAAATGTATGAAATCCACACATACTCGCCACTTTCCATTCTTCTTTTTCACCACCACAATATTAGCTAGCCAGTTAGGGTAGAACACTTCCTTAATAGCCCCAGCCTCCTTAAGCTTGATCACCTCCTCCTTAACAGCATCAGAATGCTCTTTAGAGGAGCGCGCTTTCTAGGACTAACAGCTGGGTTGTGTTGACATCCCATTTTGCAACCCGCATTTAACCTCACGTAAAGGGTAAAATGGTATTTTCACCTTAAAAATATGCATCTTGATTCTGGCCGTTAAATCCTTAATTTCATTTCATCAAAATGATCTTGATGTTATAAT
Organism: Quercus glauca; assembly: GCA_023736055.1. Lineage (NCBI taxonomy): Eukaryota > Viridiplantae > Streptophyta > Magnoliopsida > Fagales > Fagaceae > Quercus > Quercus glauca. The sequence goes on along the minus strand of CM043316.1, from coordinate 75,822,353 downwards.
GATCAAATTGACTAGTCATAAGCCCTAATCAGACCACTAGATTGAAAGTTATCATCAAATCAAGTTTTAATGGCTGAAATGCACTATCACAAATTGAGTCCGACTATATGTGATTATGAACAATTGATTTCAATTGATTGTAATTGTAATCAATTTGAGATTAATGATGTGTCATAATTTGATTGGTTTGGACTGCATTTTATGGTAAGGTTGCATACACCTAATTAATTAGATAATTAAACATTAATTATTCAATGAATAATTTGTGCAATTATCTTTTAATTAGAGTAAATTTGGAACCAATTAAGTCTGAAATGGAAGTGATTGGAGCCATTTAATGTTAATTGGGAGCTAATTTGGGACCTATTAATGTTAATTGTGTTGAAACCATTTTCTAACAAATGACCTCTGCTCACCATTTCATCAATATCTCTCAGAATATTTTGAATCTATGAATGAGGTTAATTTTTCTAGAAACTAGACGTCTGGGGCTTCAATTTGAGTACAAGAACGAGTTAATTCCGATCAGAATTGAGTCAGGTATGATTTTTCGAAATTGGCTCTACAGGCTGTTGCAGCAGCTATGGGAAAACAGAATTTTGGCTTAGAGCTCACTCCTACCAATCTCTCCATTTAATGCACCAAATTTTTCCAAAGGCTAAAATGAGGTCTAGGTTCATGATTCTTTGTCAACCCTCATTAAATAGCCTTCTATTCATATTTCCTCCACCACTACTATATAAACCCCCCATTTCCTTTATTCCAAAGCACACAAAAAAACCCCCTCTCTTCTCCTTTCTTAAGTTCTAGTAAAATTGAGTAGTCTTGTCATATCTTGGTCTTTCTGAGACTTAAGGTATTGAGTGAGACTCACTCTCCCTCTCTTAGCTCTTCTTTTCCTCCACCCTTAAGATCTCCCTCAAAAGTCTTCCCCTTTACCATATGAATCTTGCATGAAGGTATAATCCATTTTCCTAATTATTTTTTGTATTGCCATGATGAGAGTTGAAGATTAAAGCATGATAGTAATCATTTAAATTCCCTTGAATATGTTTGAATGTTTTTAATTGTTCTTACATGTTCTTTACATGTTCTTGGTTGTTCATCACATGTTTATGCATAACACTAGTTTTAATCTTAAATCCACCTAAAAAAATATGAAAAACATGTTTGTTTCATAATTCTTTCAAATCATTGAATCTAGGATATCACAACCCACACACATTCACTATAATTTATTTTTCAATCCAAATGCAATGCTTAATAAATTGAGTTAGGGTTTATCACATGTACACATTTTAAATTCAACATGCAAATTGATTGGATGATATGATATGAATGTTGGCCACCATAGTCTAAAAGACCGGTTTCACCTGGTAAAGTGGGTGCCTAACATCTTCCCACCTTATAAGATAGCCTCCGAGCTTAGATCAAGGGTTAGTGGATCAAATTCTTATCCATGTAATTTTCTATTTTTAGATTGTAATTAGGAAACAAAGCCATGTACTTTATCTTAGATTGTATCTAGGACCAAAGTCATGTAATTTTCCTATGATTAATGTAAATTCAATTGAAAATTAATAAAATGATGAATTTTTCAATTTTGTTTTTCTTATTTTTCCCAATAATTAAATAAGTGATGACTCTATTGTAAAACCCTTAATCTAAGGGGGAAAATATAACTAGTCGAACCTCCATTTTGAGAGGCAATAATATAACTCCACCCATTCACGTGGGTTTTGCCCAACATCCTATAAAAACGGGCCGGGGGTACGGTCTCTCACAGGTTGACGTTCAAGTGATGACAAATGAAAATTGGATCCACCCTAGGAGCTTCATAAGCGCTCCATGCGAACACTTCAATGTTCGTTTCAAGAAACATTATCAACTCTTCCTTCTCTTGAGGAGGCAACTGAGCTCCAACCTGAAAAAACCTTTCCGAATCACCATCTATAACAATTTCCTCTAAATTTTCACATTTTACCCCTTCTGACTCCGCATCTATAGATAGCACTGGAATCCTTGATTGCTATGAGCCCCTCTCAGCTAAGGCTGAGGACTCAACTCCAGGCTGATGCATAATTGCAGCTACCAAGCGCTGCCTAGCCATGGACTGGCTCTCAACCAGTTCTTCAATTTGATCCATGGACGGATATTTTACCTTCAAGTGCAGGTGGAAGAAACAGCCCCCAGGGCGTGAAGCTAAAGCCTTGCTACAATGGCAGTGTAAGGGGAGTAAGCATCCACCACAATGAAGTCTACCTCCACCACTTTTGACCTTGCTTGTACTGGTAATCTAATCTGATCCCTTGGGATGACAACTTTCCAATCAAAGCCTACCAAAAGTGAATTATAATGTGTCAAATCCTCGGGCATCAACCTTAGTCTCTCGTATAGATCAGGATACATAATCTCTACACTGCTTCCCTGAACCACTAATACCCTCTTCACATTATACCCTCCAATCTTGAGGGTGACCATTAAAGCATCATCGTGTGGCTGTATGGTTCTAACCTTGTCTTCATCCGAAAAACTTAATGCTGGTCTGATCTCCATTCTAGCCCTCTTCGGCTCAGGGTTAGAGTCCTCGACAGGTGACCGAGCTACAAACATTACTTTGGAGGGGTGAGAACCAGTTCTCCTTAGAGCAGCGAAGATGACGTTAATTGTGCCTAAAGGTGGCCTTGAAGAAGCATCTCTCTGAGCTCTCAACCCTGCTTGGTCCCCTTGCCCGTTGGGCCAATACAAAAACTGTTTTAACCTTCCATCCCTGACCAATTGTTCCAGATGATTCCACAAAGTTCTACAGTCCTCAGTAGTATGTCCTCGCTCCTAGTGGTATTGGCAGTGAAGGCTTTGATTACGCCTCATAGGGTTTCCTCCCATCTTATTTGGCCATTTAAAATATAGCTCATTCTTAACTTTTTCCAAAACTTGATGCACTGTCTCACGGAACACCGTGCTAACCACCTGAGTGGCAGTAGACCCAGACTACCCAACAAAGTCCCTCTGGGGCCGGTTATTATTGTATTGGTACGACCTGAAATCCTTCCCATCTTGAAGGATAACCTTAGCTTTTCGTTTCCCTTGTTGCTGGTCTTCCTCGACCTATTTATACTCGTTAATACGGTCAATAAGCCGATGTACACTCCTCACAGGCCTTTTTGGTCAACGACTTTCTCAAATCATGTTCCGCAGGTAGGCCGACCTTGAAAGTCCTTATGGCTACATCATCAAAGTCTTCATCAATCTTATTGAACTTCTCTCAATATCTGTCTGAGTACGTTTTCAGGGTCTCCTCTTCTCGCATGGTTATAGACAACATGGAATTTAAGGGCCGAGAAACCCTACTGCATGTAATAAAGCGGCATCCAAATACTCGGGTGAGTTCCTTAAAGGAATCAATAGAACTTGCTTCCAAGCCATCAAACCACGTCATTGCCAGAGGCCCCAAACTGGACAAGAATACTTTGCACATCAGAGCCTCATTCTTGGAATGCATAACCATTCTCTGGTTGAAGTGGCTTACATGCTCTACAAGGTCTGTTCGACCATTGTACATGGTGAATGTTGGCTGAGTGAACCGCCGAGGAAGTCTCCCTCCTTCAATTCTGCATGTGAAAGATGATTTGGAAATCTAGTTTAACGCCCTACTCATATCGTTGTTTCCCAGGCCTTTGCAAGACGAGCTTCTATTTTTGCACTCATGATGGTAGTTCTTATCAAACGAGAAAGACTTATTGGGGGGAGTCCTCGATCTGGGCCTGTAACTGCCATCTCCCTCCCTACCAGAAGAAGAAAAAGAAGAACTTGAGGAAGTTCTCTTTCGCCGCTCGAGGCGCAACCTCCTCCGCAAACGATCAATCTCCAGTTGCATGTTTCTAGCATTTTTCTTATAAGAGACGCGACCCCCACTTCGGGATTGACTTCTACTAGTATGGGTGGTATGCACACTTCCTTCCTGATCCATTTCTCGCTCAAGATGGAGGAAATGATCTTGATTTTGGGACCCCATAGGTTCTACCTGGTTTGGACCTGAACTTACCATAACTGAACTTTAAGCTCACTAGAACACAAGAATTTCTCACAAACAACACCAATTTTAAAGTCATAATTTGGTTCCCAAGCCTAAGGGATGGATGGGTTTAGGCCCAAAAAGCCCAATACAATGAATTTGTAAAGAGTGGGTTGGAAAACTAGGCTCTAATGGGTTACATAACACGTATAGTGGATCCATATGGCAAGAAAATAATGATAGACTGGTAATCTAAAGAAAATCGTCATCGGCACAATCCGAGGAGATCAGTTCTTGTATATATTTCTTTTGAATTTGATTACAAGTATAGTCCTTGTTGCTATAGTTGTGGACGACTAAATTTCTTGGTTCGAAATGAGTCAAACAAGTGAAATAGTTTCACAAACGTGAATTTATATTGATGATTATGTGGTACAATTCTCTGTGATTACAAAATAGTGATCCTTGATTCAATCTTCTTGAAAGATTTGTTGATTGGAATTGTGGTAATGTGATTTTGATTTGAACACCAAATATACTTCAATTTGGCTGAAGAATGGATCGAAGACCTTTGAAATAAAATTACAATGAATCTCTAGCTATGAACTTGTTAGAAATTCTTTGTTCTTCATGTTCCTCGTACGTTCTTCATGTTCTTGGTGCGTTCTTCGTCTTCGAAGGTTTGTGGTGGAAGTTCTTCAGTGCTTTAGAGGCTTGGATCCATAGAGCTTCGTTGATTTATGATTTGTTGAGGTTTTTGGAGGCTTTTGAGCTTGATTCCTGTGAACTTTGAGATCTAGGTAGATAATTTGGATGATTCTGCTTCGAATGTTCTTTGATTTTGAGGGTTGAAGATCTTGAAGTTGCTAGAGGCCTTGGAGCTTGATTCTAGCAGAGCTTCTGGACTTCTAAGTGATTCTGAATCTTCTCTGATGTTGCTTGTGCTTCAGATGTCTTGGTGTCCTTCCTAAATGTCTTAGGAAGGCTTCTATTTATAGGAATTTGGAAGTGGATGAGCGACACGTGGTAGAGTCTGATTGGTGACACATGTCACAGCCTGATTGGTCCGCTTATGTCATCACTTATATGTGCAAAGCTAATTATGTCATCGCTTACACGTGCGCTAATGTGTGATTGGTTTTTGCATGACACTTGGCAAATTTCTATTGGTTTCTGAGTAGTGATAGTAAAACCTAGCAGCAATACGTGACGCTTTATAATTGGCTGTATTTTGTGGACTTGGTTGTGTGATGTGTCAGCTTGTGATAGGTCGGGAATTTTCCCTCTTTACAACAATGTTTTTCTCTCCTTTTTTTGATACCCTTCCATCTGGGTCTTCTTTCTATTTTATACTCTTTTCTTTCTTTCATCTCCACCTTCCACGTGTACATTAGATTGATAGTGTTGATCCTTGTCCCATCAACACCTTCCTAAAGTTTTTGGGAGTAGCTGTAAGGCTGAAATTACTGTTTAGATATCACTTCCTCATTAATGTGGCTAGAGAGTTACTTACAGAGCATTCAATGCGGTGGTAGCAGCTTTCTCTTAGATATTTCACAGCTCCTATTTGTCTTGTACGTTCATAATGCATATCCTTATCAATAAAATTTCCTGGAATGTTACTCTGGATGATAGAGCACACCTTCTGACCTTTGCTTCGTTTAGTCGAGTAGATACTCCTCCTCGACCTACCTTTCCCACTCTTCTCACTCGTAGTTTGCTCGTGGAGCTCTGAGTCTTACATCTTCATTACTGTTTATCTGTCCTCGGACCACTAAGTGTCATCAGACAAGGCCCAAGGCCCAACTTATATTCTTGGGCCCCTTATCCCTACAATGTTTAAGAAGGATGATTTTTTTTTCTTTTTCTTTTTTGCCTTTTTAATATTATGCAGATATTACTTTTGAACAGATGTCAAGAATATTAACTTATCAATTATACAATTATTTAATTTATACATATATAATTGAATGTTAATTGAAATCCACAAAAAGTAAAAATATAATTTTATAAGTATTTATTAGAAAAAATTTTTGGGATAAATTTTTATTAGAAAGTTTGATTAATACGATTTCATTCTTTTGTCATATCATAGTGTACCAAATAAGAAAAATAAATTAAGGGTTCCATTATTAATCATGTTAATGTTATCACCAAATAAATGTACATAAATAGTTTTAATATATATTATTTTAAAAGGTATCTCTAGATCATTTCATTCTTGCCACTGGGCCTTGTAGCCTAGTGGCACCTGGTGTTCCTGTATACCTTGAGCTCGGGGGTTCGAGCCCTTGCATTTACCTAGATCATTTCATTCTTATTACCAAGCAATTATAATTACAATTTGCTAAACATACCCTTTCATAATTTATTCAAGGAAAAAAAAAGAAAGAGAGAATATGGTAGGCATCATGGCCTTTCTTAGCCTAGGGGGGTTGATTCAGATGCGTGATGGTGTATAATATTATGTTATGGAGGCGTGTATATTGTTTTATATGGGGATGAGGGAGGGAACGTGAAGGGCTATGATTTGTTTCTTTACTGTGGAACGTGCGGCGGATTCATGTGAAAAAAAAAATGATGACATGGGGCACGCTGTCATGATAAGCTGCACAGGCCACTTGAAATGACAGTATTGTCCCTAATTTATTAACAAACCTAAAGAATTTTGATGGCCTGTGATGAGTGAGGTAGAAGAATTTATGTACACATAAGAAATTCCAACTGAAAACAAAGCTTGAAGATCTTTTGGTTTAGCAGAATTAATGTTAAATTACGAAGTAGTATTATTCATCAAAAAAATTGAAAAGATCTTGAAAGATCATTGGAAAAAGTGTTCATGAACATGCAAGTTTAAGATGCATTTAAAAGAACAGATAAATATTTCTGTAAAAAAAAAAAAAAAAAATTCAATTATGTCATTTTTGGAACTACCACACAATTTTATACACTCCATTAAAGGTTGGTTTGGAATTCTCTTATTTTGCTGAAACTGAAAATTTTTTGTTGAAAGTAATGTAGATAAAAGTAAAAATTAGTTGAAATAGTATAGTAAGACCTATAAATAGTACCAAAAAATGTAGTGAGACCCATAAATAGTAACAAAAATAAGCTGAATAGTAACATAAGTTGGCAAAATTAATCATGCCAAACTAACACAAAACCTTTCAATGTAATACTAATATTAAAGCATTAGTATTGGAGAGTGTAAAATCCTCTAATTGCTATTTTACCAACTAACAAGCCTAAAATCAAGTTTATCTGGTATGTAATGTTATATTTTTTTAGCTCCAATGAATAGTGTATTTGCATATATAGAACCTACTGTTCATAGGTTGTAAACATAAAAAATATATATTATTGGAGAGAGAGAGACAAAAAGGAAGAGAGGAAAGAGAGATGGAAGAGAAAAGAAAGAAACGTATTTTTTTAATATTATTTGATTGTGAAATTTATATTATTTTATTAAGTTATATGTAAAAATAAGAATTGAGATGTGAGGTGTATTGTTAAATGAGTTGGTAAAATAGATAAAATAGTATTTGATGATGTAAAATATGTATTTTTTTACATCTTTGGATGTGAATGCTCTTATAGATTAACTCGTTGGCACATTTTAGTATTTCTAACATCTAAAATTCAAATTTTCTCTATCTATTTGTAAGTATCGAATTATAAAAATAAAAATAAAAATAAAAATGATAATTTAGCCAATGCTGATATATTTTTGACAAAATCATGGCACCAAAGTGATGGGTATTTTTGAGTAAACCGACGTCACATTCCTAAGGAGTCAAATTGATCAGATGTAGACCTCAACCAAAGCACGTGGAAGTAATTACGGGCGCATGGTGGTTACACAGTGAGTTCATTGCTAATTGTCAAAGAATGTACTTTGTGTTTACATACTGATCGAGTTCATGCTTCTTCTTCTTCTTCTTCTTCTTTTTTATAATTTGATTAAATGAGTTCATATTATTTGTCAAGATATGCACGTGTAAATATACAAGTAAACGTATGCTATTATTATAAGAAGTGGGTTTATTTTTTATGTTTCTTTCAACACGGCTTTGCTTAGCCATGACATCCACATGCAACATTGTTTTATCAAGTGGGTCATTGTATGTATATATGTTCTTCCCTTATCTTTTGTTTTGGTGAATTAATATTAAAAAAGTGATATATGAAAATCTTTATTTCTACCTAACGTTGTTGTAATCATAATCATCATCAACAACTACTCCCATCTACCATCATTTTAAGGGCCACGAAGTGAACACGTCTCCTTTTAAGTCAAGAATAAGATACTTCAGCTAAAAGTGCATTTCAATGTATCAGGAATTTGTGTGCAATTAATTAAGCAGTACTGTTTCAACTTTGTTGAGTCTCTTATAAGTTATATATGGTAGGGCAATAATGCATGCCAACAGAAAGACAGTTCTTTGTGTAAATTTTTTGAAAAAGTTTAGGATGACAAAAATTTTCACAATTTCTTGTCACAATTGTAATGTGGTAGAATTTGATTGGTGAAGAAAAAGTAAAAGGTTGATGGTTAACTACTCACAGTCTACCATGACAAAGTTTTAACAAAAAAGTTGTGAAATTTTTTTTTTTTTGAAAGGAGTTGTGAAATAATTTGTGATTTTAAAATTATTCAAATTTCTTAATCAAGCTCGTTTGAGGCAATATTCAATTTTAACCTGTTATTAAAAATTCTATTTTCTCTTTCAAACATCAATTACCCATGTTTATTCCGCGCATATTTTTGGTTGCAACAGTCTTATTATCAATCAGATTGACTTCAAATATAATTGACAAAGGATTCAAAAAAAAAAAAAAAAAAATTGACAATTTACTTCAATTATTAGTCTAAATATTGTGATTTCTCTCTTAGATCTTATTGTGAAATTAATTGTGCTTATATAAATATGAAATTGTCTCTTCAAACTATGTTTTATTTTTATATTTTCTGTCTTATAATATCAAACATGCAAGTTGTTCGAAACTTTGTTACGAAGTGTACCCACTTTACCTCTATCTTAAGTAACATATATATGAATTTGTTAGTAATTACTATGTGGTTCAATAGCTCCTTTAATTTGTTGACCTCCTCATCAATTACCAGTAGATTCAAAGAAAGCTTAACGTAATTGATAATCAGAAGGGCTTATATATCTACATGATCTAAATTAAATGTTAAGCATATTTGGATAAAATATGGAGGGTAAGATCCTTTAGCCCTCCGTTGACTTTGCCTAACATTATCCATTTGATTCCATTTCCATGATCTACAGCGTACAGACTACATAAGCCCGACAAAGCCACCGCGAAGCAATCTATGGGCAATATAATAATTATTTTCTTATTTGATTCTTATGGGTTTTGGTTCATGAATGGGCCGAGAGACTTAACTAGGAATTGGGCTAAGTTTTGGATAAAGTCCAATGTAAGAGAAGGTCTATATTTGGGATTTGTAGCCTTTTGTTTTTTTTTCCAATAATGGACATTTGTGGACTGTCCACCCAGCTCAAGGCTCTCCTTGCATGAGGATCTACCAGATTTAACCCATTTTGCTTAGGCCCAAAGTTAACCCGATCCAACTCCTCTAAATTCCTTCTATTTTCCTCTACTCTTGCAAGCGGACCTCCCTTGGCATTGGTGTTAGGAGTAGTGCCCTAAAATTCAATTTGTATGACATTCTTTGATTAATATTTTTTTTTTGAGACTATTTGTGCATGAACTCTTTAGACCATTCATGAAATGCATTGTATGTGATTGAAGTATGAGAATGATATTCACATACGAAAGATATAAATCACAAATTTCTTGTAAACTCATAAACTCTAGTTTATAATCAGTGAAAAAAATTAATGTTTCATTTGCGAAAACTATAATATATCAATGAAAATAATTTATCTTCATCATGAAAGTGGAGACTTCTTATTGATAGGTTATAAATGAAATTTCATGTCATTATAAAATAAAAGTCAAATGATGGATTACCTTTTTCTTTTCAAGCAAATGAGAGAATTGTGACAAATTTTAGCATCGAAGATCTTGTGGCCGACACAACATTGATATTTTTCTATTACTTTTTTGGAGGTGTACCTGGTCTACATAAATCGTACCATCAATAGATTCTTAAATGAAAAAAGAAAAAGCCTACTGAGGGTGTGGTGCGTTGGTAGGATTTCTGAACTGGGTCACACTTGCGGGTCTAGGAGTTGCCTGGTTCAAGTCATGTGCTTTGCAAAAATGCTGTGCCGCGACAGGGATGCCCCACACCATGAGTTCTTTGGGTTCAAGTGGGCCAGGTCAATGATCACAGATGTGAGACCCTTTTTTTTGTTCATAAAATATATATATATATATATATATATATTCTTAACTAATACGACCTATTAAAAATAGTACCAAGGAATGGCAATTATGAATTATGATTCAAAAATGCCCTACAAGATCAATTCTATGTTTTAGCTTTTAACTAATATAGAAATTTGCACAAATCGATCAAAGTTTGAAAGTAACAATGTAGCGGAATTATTGGCTTTCAAGTTTAAACGGATTGGCTACCACTGGCCACTTCCTTAGGAAGTCAGTCATTGAGTTGTACGCTCTTCTTTTTATTTCTTTCCTTTTTAATCCAGACATAACTCGATCTTACATTAAAATGTCCTTGTTGTTGATTGCTACCGGGCAAAATACGACATTTATTCATAACTCAGAAGAATAGGTAAAAACTTACATAATTGTCAAACTATATTTTACTTCGTTCCCAGTTAAAAATATTGCAATTTGTGTCCAAATAGAAATTGGCAAAGCAAAGACATATCTAATTATATTAGAGATTAGGAACCAAGGTTACAGCATAGAAAAATTTTGATGCATGAAAGTCTTATTAAGGATTTCTACATGTTGAGATTTTCGTTATGGGTGTATTGTCATAATTACAATGTTTGCATGCTGATGACTTTTATAGTACAATTTTTTTTTTTTTTTTTTTTTTTTTAGAGTTTTAACTTATTTTGACGATAGTTCTTTATCATCATATTAAGACATCAATCAATTTTTGGTGTAGGTGAGAATTGAACTCCAAATCTCTTATTTAACTATCAAACTTTACTAGTTGAGCTAACTATAACCCATAATATAATACAAACTTAAAAGAAACAAAATGGACTAGGGGAAAGAAGTAGTACAAACTTAGAAGAGAAGAAACAAAATGGAAAAGCAGAAAAAATGAAAAAAAAAAAAAAGGTTCAAAGCTTGAAAAAATACAAGGACACTCCCAAAGGTAGTGACTTCTTTCCATCACTGCTCAGTGATGTGTAATGCACTCCAGTACGAGTTCCTCTTTGGTTTCTTGTCTTTGTTTGTCTGTTTCACTTTTCCTATCCTCTTTGTTCTTCCCCCACAAGACACTGTAGAGCCCCCCCACCAGCAAAATAGCCCCACCAATACTGCCACAAAGATTAAAGACTGATCTTTTGATTTTTCCATACGGTAATAATAATTAGTTGATACTAAACAAAAGAGAGGCCTATGATAATTTGATCATATATGAATCATTATTCCTAATTTTTTTGGAAAGAAATATTCAGTGACAAATAACTATTAAGCTTTATGGAAATGGAATATGGAGTATGGTATGGACCTTCCCCAATAAAAGTTCTCTTTCCACAAGAATGCTGACATGATGGCTGTAATAATAAGCGCTAGTGGAGTGAACATTGCCGTGAAAACTGGACCTCTCTTTTCTATCACCCATACTTGTAGCCAATAGGTAATTCCAGTTACAATTACACCCTGCCATGTTCAAAGAAACTGTTAGGGATAAAGAGGATGAAATTTCTTTGTGAATGCCTGAGCTGATGTACCTGCTGTCTCTTCACTCGGGTATGTATATATATATATATGCACTTACAAAGGAATTTGCCTGAGTAGGAATGAACTGCTGTCAATTATGATGTGAAAGGGAGCAATTTGTTCAACTAATAATCACTAGATGATGCGAGTCCTGTGACCAAACCAACGGGGAACAAGATCCACTCTTGTTGGGATACGTTTAGATTTTTAATATTTAATAATACGAATTATTAAATGGATCCATTTCAAATAGAAAATATCTTTTTTTCCTACCAAACGCGAGTTGGGAATTAATACATTGTTTTATCGCTTGGAAAGAAATGCAACTCATGATCACTATTGATCCACAAAATTGTTTTGATGAACAGATAAATCATGGTTTTAGATTGTCATATGGGACAAGATCTTCCCAATTCGATAATGATGATATCTTCTTGGACATTCAAATAAAGTTGAAAAGGAAACAGAAAAAACAAAACAAAACAAAATCTAGACGAAACATGTTGATGCGGGTTGGGAAAGCAGTGATGTTTCCTTTTTTTGTAAAATTGCTTTACCTAATCATTGTTTGTATATATTAGCATGTTGAATTTTTGATTAGCTTTGCGCATAGGTTATGAATGAGTTTGTGGATGGAGATTAAAGTAACTTACACAATATGCCACTGAAACAAGATGGACATTCCATCCAAGTTTCCATGCTGATGGTTGCCTCTCCACTGCAATGGCCACAAAGCATGATTGAATGCAGCTAAAGAAGCATTGTAGAGTAGTAAGCCTTAGTTTTGCCTGATATTGCTTAATAATTGGACCCTAAGAAAGAAAAATGCAGAGCAAAACAAAAAATTAACAAAGCAATATAAAAGGATAACAATAAAACCATCATTTGTGCTCAAGGAAAAACCTGCAGAATAAGCCATAAAGACCAAAAAGTGTTGGCTGAGAGCATAATAAGAGAGCCTTTTATCCATTCCCTTGTGGAGCAACTATGTATTGATGAGTCTGTATTTGGCTTTTCAGTTGCCGTATGCCAGTGCATAAAATTTATAGGAGGTCCCTTCACGAAAGCAAACACTAGTGCACCAGAAACGCCGACTACAGAACCCAACACTTTGGCCAATCCGTGCAACTGTTTTATGTCAATGCTTTCCATTCTAGATAAACAAAACCAATTTATTTTATTAATAAATTGAAAATGAATCAATCTAATTATTAATCAATAATTATTGAAGATTCCTAGTTAATTAGTTGCCTCAAGAAAGCGGCCATTATGAAAGTAATGGCAGGAATTGTATTAGTCGTGGCCGCCGCAAATGTTGCAGATGTGTAGTTGATAGCGACGTAGTAGAGGTTTAAACTGAGTGTGATCCTAGAAATTTGTACATACAAAGGCGTGTTACAAATATATTTTTTATGGTTGAAAATAGAAATTAGAAATGTTACATACCCACAAAGTGAAACCAAGAAGATTCTGCAAAGTAAGTAATATGATAAGGGAGCAGCCTTGTTTCTGTAGAATATTGGAGGACATATATTCATCAAAAGTGGAAAAAAAAAAAAAAAATCAGTAAGATTTATACATAGGCAGGAAAAAGAGTGGAGAGACTGAGATATGAAAGTAGCTATTGTTTTTAAATAACCTTTCAAGGAAGAATGCGAATGGAGCCAAGGCAAGTGAGGCAAAAGCTTGCCTATAAACAACAAATACATAAGGGTTCATCCCTTTAGCAATTGCTGCCTTAGAGAACAAGGCCATGCCTGCATACACTGACTGAGTGAAAAGCATTGCAATATATGGCTTATGGCTTTCCATAACTCTTTTATCTTTGGACTATATGATAGGCCTTCTTTAGGGTTAGTCACACTTGTGCTGTTATCTCTCAATTGGGAAACTCTACTTATATAGAGAAGCAGTGCACTTCACAATGCCCTTCCATGATCACTTTCCAGCCAAGGAGGAGACATTAATTGACCGGGGGGGACAATGGCCCCCCCTAAATTTTTTTTTTTTTATAAAATATATTAGTGTATATATATATATATATATGCATTAATTTGAGTAATTTTGTTCTATAAAATTATATTTTGCCTCCTTAACAATATCATTGATTCTTTTTAGAGTAACGTTACAGTTACAAACTTATTTACAATATTTTTATAAATTGTTGAGATACAAATTCTTATTGGTTTGCATCTGGGTCTATCACTTACATTACTTTTTTATTTACTAATAATCATTCACGATATTAGCAATATACATCTAACACTTTCCTCATTTTAAAGGCCATTAAAAAAATTTATAGATCTAAAATCTAAAACAACATATACTAGCCCAAAAACATTTGTGCAACAACAAAAATCACCAATAGCAAAGCTAAAAAAAATTAAGTCCAATTAACCAATTTTATTGAAACAAACAACTAGCCCTTTAAAAAGTTTTAAACAGAATAATTTTGTCTTTGCTCAGCAAATGCACACATCAAAAATTCAAAAATTCAAAAAAAAAAAAAAAAAAAACCTCCGCGGCTAAGAAGTTGCCAAACTAGAGGTCAGAGTCACCCTCCTTAACTCAAAGTCCTAGCTCCGTCCCTGTTTCTACCCACATGTATTTCTTTTTTTTGAACTATGACTAAGATATTAAGAGGGTAGTATTTATTACACCTACTTTGTTATACACAAACTTCTATATACAATTTTTTAAAACTAAAATCATGACTTGAAATTACAATTGTAATTTTAAAAAAAAAAAATTACACACAAGTTAGTTTGTAATAGGGTGTGTGTAAGAGTATTTATCAATATTAAAATAGAGTGTCTTTCTTTTATTTCTTTCTCTCTCTCTTCATTTGATTAAATGAGTGGGGTGTCAAGCAACTTCACCCAACAATTGTGAATCCAACAATCATTAAGGAAGCAAGCTTGGTATGTATAGTAAAAATTTATCACCATGGGGTCAGCAAGTTTAAGATTTTATTTTTATTTTATATATTAAAAAAATATTAATTAATATTTTAATTTAATGATAAAAAATAATTATCACGTAATTATGTATTCAAATTCTATCATTTTCATTATAAAAATAAAAAAGGGCAAATAGGAATCCTCCCACGCACTCAAGTTTGCCAACTAATAAATGGCATTTTCTTTTTCTTATCAATCTGTAGTTATTAAAATCTGCGCAGCTTTTCAAAATAAGATCCAATAGGCATGGGTTTATATGTTACAAGCACTAACAAGAGCGACATTATTAGGAGCACCATCAATTGAAGTTAGAATTAAGAGGAGCAGAATTACCGATTGTATTTAGATATTTAAATGAAACCCAAAATATCTCATGATAAGAATAAAATCCTCTCATACTTTGAATGTTTTACTTTATTTTCTGCCTATTGCAACTAACTAAACTGCTATTTTTCTCCCTTATAAAGTTATCAAAGTTTAAAATTAAAAAAAAAAAAAAACCATTTTGCAGTTGGTAAAATATAAAATGAAAAATTAAAAGTGGAATAGAAGATTTTTATTTCTCATGATAAGGTTTAGGTAGTTGATTAGTAGCCTTCTGATGATTCAATGATATTACCTAATTCTTGCAATGGTGAACTTTGACTCGAATACCCATCTCCCACTTGCTGTAAGGAAAACAAGGAGTTAAATTACAACAACCTTCCTCGTGGTTTGGAGAAATGTTACAAACCCTCTCATATTTTTATATATTACACTACAGCCCTTTAGATTTTTATTTATATAAACAAATATTCCCTATAACCATTTGTGTTCATTACAAACTGAGTCAAAATATATTCTTTTCAAATTAAATTTTCATCTAAAATAACTTCCAAATAGTGTTTACTGACCAGAAGCAAATAAATGAAAAAAAAAATTAGGGAATTAAGTATTGATTTTAAAAATGGAAGGGATTTTCATACATACCCTAAAATCTCAAGAGAGATTAGTATAATTTGCCAAAAAAAAAAAAAATCTTGATAATTGGCTTAAAGAAATTTCTATCGTATTTAGGAGCGGCAAGATTGACATTTGTACAAAGAGAATATCCATATACACATTAAGACATACACTTTTGAGATAAAGAAAATTCCATTGTAGCATGTAACCATACTACATGTGCTTATTGCAATCATCAGATATTGGGGGCTTGTTTGGTTTTAAAAAAATGGTCACTCATCACTCACAAGGGAGTCAATACCGTATCGGAAGCTGTACCGGTTTGGCCAGTAATACGATATATTTCGGATACCGATCAATACCGGTGTACCGTTTCGGATTTACCGCTATTTTTATATTTATAAATAAATAAATAAATAAATAAATATATATATATATATATATATGTGTGTGTGTGTGTGTGTGTGTGTGTGTGTGTGTATGTATGTGTGTGTGTGTGTATATATATATTATAATAAATATAAAAGTTTACTATAAAACATTTCATCAATTCAGAACTAATTATTCATGGTTTTGACTTTAGTATCAATTAAAAGAAAAAGAAAAAAAAAAAACACAATATAAAAAATAGAAAACTTAAAAGTTACCATTGCATACTAAGAAAACAAATAATACTAATAAGTTAATACAAATAAGTTACCATTTTGTAGTAACAAAAATTACAAAACTTGAAAAAAAAAAAAATTCTATACCGACCGGTATTGCCCGAAGTTGGCCGGTATAGCCGGTACAGGGCTGGTACTGCCGGTATTTAAACCGGTATGAAACGTTGATATTTCGATACCGGTATGCAACCTGTACGGTATGTACCGGCCGATACAGCCAGTACCGGTACAGTATTGACTACCTTGATCACTCATCACTCAGTTTTCATCACCCATCACCCATCACTCATTACTCATCACTCAAACTCTATTTTTTCACTCATTCAAAATAAAACATGTTTGGTTTCATTTCTTGTTCTATGTAACTCAAAATTTTGCAATAATGGTGGGACCCATTTACTATACTGGGTCAGACATATATTCTTGTCTACCCGCGTAAGTTCTTTCTCCTCTTCTTTTTCTTTTTTCCTCTCTTCACTTCTCTGCCTTTACCCTCCCCTAAGACCTAAAAATTTCGCCCCTCTCCTCTCTTTCACTCAATGAATCCACCACTTCTCTCTCCCACATTCCTCAAATTAGAAGGAACAAAGAAATGAGAAGCTCCCTCACCTCGTCAGGACTGTCCAGTTCCGGCCATCTCTTCCTCCACTCACCGTCGATCTCCCCTGTACCCTTCTCCCTTTAATTTTCTTTCTTTCTTTTCGTTTCTTTTTTTTTTTTTTTTTTAGATCAGCGTGTTGGTGTGTGGGTATAGATCGGTTTGCTGGGTTTTATGGGTCAGATCGGTTTGCTAGGTTTCATGGGTCAGATCGGCGTGTGGTTTGTGGATAGTTATGGCTTGTGGGTTGTGGCCTGTGATGGGTGTTGTGGATGACCGTTGTTGAGGTGGGTTTGTGGTGGTGATAATTATTTTATTTTATTTTAATTTGAGTCGTGGTGGGTTGGATGTGGTTGCGGCAGTGGTTGGTGGGTGGTTATGATTGGGTTGGTTGTGCTGAT
Organism: Quercus glauca; assembly: GCA_023736055.1. Classification (NCBI taxonomy): domain Eukaryota; kingdom Viridiplantae; phylum Streptophyta; class Magnoliopsida; order Fagales; family Fagaceae; genus Quercus; species Quercus glauca. The sequence continues at coordinate 75,804,906 of CM043316.1, read as the reverse complement.
GGAGTTGGCTGGGTTTGGGGTTACTGGGTCTGTGTTTGGCTGATTTGGGGTTGCTGGGTTTGGGGTTGTTGGGTTCGGTGGTGGAGCTAGCTCGCTGGGGATGAAGAGGGAAGTGAAAATGAAACAGAGGAGCTCCAACAGTAATAACTTAGCCTGTTCTGGATGTGACAATGCACTGGCGAAGGGGCCCACAACTTCATCTAATTTACCGACTTGCCACTGAAACTCAGTTTTTGAGTTTTGAAAATAGTTGAAACTTATTTTCAGTTTTGGTCATTCACATCCATTTTCCTGAGAAACTGAGTGATGAAAACGGTGATTCAAAACCAATCCAAACAAGTGCTGAGCTTTGAAAACAGGTGGGACCCACACGATTTGGATGGTGAAAACAAAAAAACTAAGTGATATCACTTAAAACTCTCTTCATCCAAACAAGCTCTCAATTGATCCATGTTTATTCCATGTGTGAGTCCGATTACATTTTCTTTGTAACATATATGACCTCTGATTGTGTATGATATTTTAGCATTTAGCCTTTGATCATTAGTGAAGTTGAGTTCTCTCTCATTAAAAGAAAACACTTGAACGTTTATTTATTTATTATTTATTTTTATTTTTAAGAACACTTATATGTGCTCATATTGTAGTTCTCATATATATATATATATATATATATATATAGTGGCAAGTTATGGTGGAGCCATGTGATGGGGGGAATTGCCTTCCCAACCTCACCAAAACTCCATCTCTAGGGTTGTGTGTGTATACATAAATACATAAAATCCAATGAGGCAAAGAAAAAATTTGTCCATGGCTAAGGATGAAAAAAAAAATCTTGCAATTGAGTTCTTTCCCATGAATTATGATGTAATATTTTCATATACAAAGCAAGATAATTGGTCAAAGGGTTCATTCTTAAGAAATTATATCAATGAATTGATGTAGAACAGATAGCATATGCCTTCTTGGAGTAGTAGGGGTACTGGAAGTCACAACCCAAGATCAAATAGGGGTGTCAATAGAAGGCATTAGGGCGACAATGTTGAAATTGCATGAAATTTGGTAGGTTGAAGGGAAGCGGCATTCTGATCCAGACTTAAATGCCATGAGCATTGCCTAAATTTAGGCGAATTCTTTCTTAAGGCCCCGAAAACAGTGTTTTTGCTATTTATAGTAATATTTGTTTTTCCTTAATAAATTTTAGTTTAAAATTCATAATAAGGTACTGTCTATTTTGGGATGACCCTTAAAATCAGTAGTTTATGATTCAGCATTTAACTCAATTTTTGCCATTTTTGGTAAATTTCGGTATTTTGTTACCTAATCGCATAATTAGTGCGAATTAGGATTTTAGATGTTTTTCTCAGTATTTATATGTTTTGTAGTTGTCAGAGACAAATAGACTATTATCAATAAACACAGACTTTTGTCAAATTATTTCTTTGGTGGATTCTAGTTTTCTTCTCCTTGTGGATTTAGGAAAATTTCTCGTGGATTCGAGGTTTACTACCAGGAACTAGCAGTTTAGTTTCTGCTCTATTAAGAGAGTATTGTGTGTACTTTCTTTAGGCTTCCACGACATCAGTTGGTATAAGAGCTTAGACTTACCCTGGTTTGATGGCTAACCGGCGAGACGGTGACCACCATAACAATGACGGCGATGATGACGTCAACAACCCAGTCCTCACTAAGGCTAAGTTCTTTGATTTTTGTGATGAAAATCAACAGTTACATGATTCAACCCAACAGACTTTGGACCAGATTCAAGAAGCGCTTGCCGCCCTGCTTAACCAAAACCCTAATCATGATAACGAAAAGCGACATGATAACCAAGTGTGTGGCCCTCCCCATCACAGTCCAAATCAGAATAGGCAGGAGGACTACAACGAAGAAAAGAGTGAGGACAAGGAGTACGCAAAGAGAGTTCTTGGGAATCATCGTGGTCCTGCGAGGGATAATGGCCGAGATTATCAGGAGTAGAGGGACTATCGGATGAAAGTAGAGTTACCATCCTTTAATGGTAATGTCTCTATTGAAGAATATCTGGATTAGGTCAGTGAGGTGGAGAATTTTTTCGATTATATGGGTACTGCAAATGACAAATAGGTGTGTTTGATGGCTTACAAATTGAAGGGAAGAGCATCTACCTAGTGGGATCGTGTTTAATTAAACCGTACCCATGAATGAAAACTTCTGATATGATCATGGAGGAGGATGAAAAGATTAATGACAGATTGGTTCTTACCACCAGATTACCAGCAAAAGTTGTTTAGGCAGTACCAGGATTGCAAGCAGTAAGGGTGTGCAAAAAACCGACGAACCGAAAAAACCGCTTCAAACCGACTGAACTGTTGCAAAAATTTCGATATGGTTTCGATTCGGTTCGGTTTCGATTTTATTATATAAAAAATCGAAAATTTCAGTTCGGTTTTCGGTGGCAGATTTTTTTTTTTTTTTTAAAGTCAAAAAAGGGTGGCTCATGTGTGATATCATAGCCGACTATACCCTACAGATACACCGCCTGTGAGTACCACCAGCACATAATGGTGCACCGCACTGAACTGAAATATATTATTATATTATATTTTATATTAAATATATATAATATCAACTCTGTAAACGTGGGCTTGGCCTTGCCAAAATTACTCAAGCCCACTGCCCCCTCCCCTCTTTTTTTTTTTTTTAAAGAAGCCCATTGCCCACTACCTATTAGATAATCTAGATTAATTAACTAAAATTAATTAAGTTAAACAAAAACTAATTGAAAATAAAGAAAATGAAAACCCTTACCCTACCTACCCCACTTACATTACATGCCCTCATCTGAGTCCTCCATCTCCCTCACACCTTAATCTCCCTCACGCACACCGGCCACCATCTCCCTCATTGGCTCATCGCCCTCACGCCACCATCTCCCTCATCTCCCTTACGCCTCCATCTCCCTCACGCACGGCGGCCACCGTCTCCCTCATCGGCTCATCGCCCTCACGCCTCACGCCTTCATCTCCCTCATCTCCCTTACGCCTCCATCTCCCTCACGCACGCCGGCCTCCATCTCCCTCATCGGCTCATCGCTTTCACGCCTCACGCCTCACGCCTCCATCTCCCTCATTGCCCTCACGCCTCACGCCTCCATCTCCCTCACGCCTCACGCCTCTGCTGCCGCCTGCACATGCCGGCCTTCACATGCCGGCCGCCCCACGCGGCTTGATCTTTTCATTCTCACGGTGACGTTCTTTAGTCTCTTTTTAATTTCTTGATAAGCCTCTCTCTTTTTGTATTTTGGGTTTTGAATCAATGCTATTTTTTTGTGAATCTGATGTTGAGTTGTTATTTTTTGTTGAAATGTTATTTTCTTTTTGTGACTGTGATATTGACTTAGAGTTTTGGAAAAATAGATAGCCTCATGTGCTTAATCGAAAACCGACCGAAACCGACGAAAACCGAAATACCACCGAAACCGATTGATTTCTAATTATTTCAGTCGATTTCGGTTGAGAATTTCACAAACCGAAAATTTCGGTTTCGGTTGGCCAAAACTAAAAAAACTGACCGAACCGAACTGATTACACCCCTAGCAAGCAAGGTACTCGGACAGTTAATGAGTATATGGAAGAGTTTGACAAGCTGGCTAATCGCAATGATTTGGAGGAAATTGAAGATCAACAGATATCTAGATATGTACGTGGGTTGCGAGTTTCCATTCGAGATCAAGTATCCTTACAAACCTTATATACTTTAAATGAGGTTGTAACCCTATCCAAGAAAATAGAATATCAACATCTCAGGGAAGGTTCAAAATTTTCCAACCGCAGTTTGGAGTCATCCAGTTCCACTGCCAACAAAGGTAAACAATCCATGTTTACACCACAATCACAACTCGTGGTTAGGGAGAATAGTGGTGTCAACTAGTCCATAGTGGCAATAACACGTTTTGCAGCCCAACCGATAGCGAATGCCAATCTTTATGCTAGGCCAACTGGGAATAAGTGCTACAGGTGCGGAGAACTAGGACATCGATCTAATACTTGCCTTAAGTGAGCCACAGTGAATCTGGTGGCGACAGAAGAAAGTGAGGTAGAAGGTGAACAAGAGGGTGAAGAGGTGTATAATGATGCTGATCCATATACCTATAATTCCAATAAGGTCCAAGAAGATGAGGAAGGCGTGCCATTAGGGAGGTCTTTGGTGATTCAGAGGTTGTTACTCATACCGAGGGTAGAATATAGTGATCAACGAAATGAGATCTTTCTAGCATGATGCACCATCAGTAAGAGGGTTTGTGGTTTGATCATTGACAATGGCAGTGTAGAGAACATTGCGTCGAAAAGTTTGGTTACCAAGATGGGATTGAAGATAGAAAGCATCCCTTTCCATACAAGATAGGTTGGATCAAGAAAGGTACGGAAACTCCTGTTACTCAATAATGTCGTGTTACTTTTTCTATGAGTAAGTGTTATGTAGATGAAGTAATTTGTGATGTTGTTAAAATGGATGCATGTCATTTAATATTGGGTAGACCTTTGTAGTATAATATAGATGCTACTCATAGGTGCAAGGATAATGGGTTTGTATTCTTAAAGAATGGCAGATAAATTGTCACTGATCCTATTAAGAAAGGCAATGTACCCAAAGCTTCTAAAGTGGAGGGGAAGCCATCATTTCTCATAGTCAACAATGAGGATGAGTTTGATAGGAAGTGTAAGGAGTTGAAACATGTATGTGATGTAGTAGTGACAGATGGAGAGCTAAAGAAGGTTGTTGAGATACCTGAGGCAATTCAACCATTGATCAAGGAGTTTGAAGAGCTTTTTCCAAAAGAGTTGCCTCCAGGTTTACCACTAATATGCGACATCTAGCATTGCATTGATTTAGGTCCTAGAGCTAGTCTACCAAATCTGCCATATTATAGGATGAATCCTTAGGAGGGTCAGATTCTACAAGGGCAGGTGGATGAGCTTCTGAGTAAAAGGAAGATCAGGGAGAGTACAAGTCCATGTACAATACCGACATTATTAACATCGAAGAAGGATGGGAGCTAGTGTATATGTGTGGATAGTCGAGTCATCAACAAGATCACAGTCAGGTATCGATTTCCTATTCCTCGACTAGATGACATGTTTGATATGCTAAGTAGGTTTAAGTGTTATACCAAGCTGGATCTCAAGAGTAGGTATCACTAGATTTGGACCCGACTTGGAGATGAGTGAAAGACAGCTTTCAAGATAAAGGAGGGGTTATATGAGTGGATGTGATGCCTTTCGGATTATCCAATGCTCCCAACACTTTCATGAGGCTTATGAAGCAGGTATTGAAGCCATTTATTGGGAAGTTTGTGGTAATTTATTTTGACAATATCTTGATTTACAGTAAGACAAAAGCAGCCCACTATAATCATGTGCGAAAAGTATTGGCAGTGTTGCAGGTCAATGAGTTGTATATCAACCTGAAGAAGTGCAGCTTCTTGATTGATAAGTTGCTATTCTTAGGGTATGTGGTCAATGTGGATGGGATTCATGTTGATGAGGACAAGGTCCGTGCAGTCAGAGAATGACCAACCCCAAAGACAGTGAGTGATGTGCGAAGCTTCCATGGGCTAGCAACCTTCTATCGAAAAATTGTTCGAGATTTCAATAGCATAGTAGCCTTTATCATTGAGTGCCTGAAGAAGGGGAGATTCTTATGGGAAAATGAGGCAGAATAGAGCTTTGCCTTAATCAAGGAGAAGCTGAGCACAGCTCCAATTTTGGCATTGCCCAACATCGATAAGGTTTTTCAGGTGGAGTGTGATGCATCTGTGGTCGGGACAGGCGATGTTCTTTCATAAGACAATAGACCAGTAGCATTTTTCAGTGAGAAAGTTTGTGAAGCTTGAAATAAATGGCCGGCCTATGAGCTAGAGTTCTTTGTTGTAGTACGAAATCTTAAGCATTGGGAGCACTACTTGATTCAAAGGGAATTTGTATTATATACAGATCATCAGGCATTGAAGCACATCAACAATCAAGTTAGCATTGACATAATGCATGCTTGGTGGGTAGCTTATATATAGCGTTTCCATTTCACATTAAAGCACAAGTCTGGTGTCATTAATAAGGTGGCAAATGCGCTCAGCAGGCGAGCATCTTTGTTTACCACCCTATGTACTGAAGTTGTAGGGTTTGATTGCCTGAAGGAGCTATACAAGAATGATGAGGATGTTGGTGATATTTAAGTTAAGTGTCAACAAACTCATACTGCTGTCAATAGTATGTACATCCATGTTGGTTTCCTCTTCCGAGGTAATCAATTATACATCCCTAAAAGTTCATTGAGGGAGCAGATTTTTTGGAAGCTACATGGTGGAGGTTTGGGTGGGCATATGGACAAAGATAAGACTATAGCATTGATGGGGGAAATGTATTATTGGCCACAACTCAAGAGAGATGTTGGCAATTATGTGAGGAAGTGTCCAATCTGCTAAACTGCTAAGGGTCAATCTCAGAATACTGGTTTATACATGCCTTTACCAGTTCCACGAGCACTATGTGAGGATCTGTCTGTGGACTTTATACTAGGTCTTCCTTGAACCCAATGAGGTATGGATTCTGTTTTTGTTGTGGTTGACAGGTACTCGAAGATGTCCCGTTTCATAGCATGCAAGAAGACTTCAGATGCTACTCAAGTGGCCAATCTGTTCTTTAAAGAAGTTATGCATTTACATAGAGTGCCAAAGTCCATCACCTCTGACCGGGATACCAAGTTCATCAGTCACTTCTGGCAGACCTTGTGGAAGCATTTTGACACTTCCTTAAATTACAGCTGCACCAGTCATCCTCAGACTAATGGCCAAACAGAAGTGGTTAATCGTACTTTGAGGAATCTGATCCATTGTATCTCAGGAGAGAAGCCCAAACGGTGGGATCTTGCATTGTCCCAGGCATAGTTTGCTTATAATAGCTCAGTCAGCAGAAGCACTGGTAGGTCTCCATTTGCTATTGTCTACTGCGTGCCCCCCTTAACACACTTTGGACTTGCTACCCTTACCTGAGCTTCTAGGGGTGAGTCATGCTGCAGAAAATATGGCTGATCGTATTCAGGCAATGCAAGAGGAAGTGAGACAGAAACTGGCAGCTACAAATGCCAAGTACAAGGAAGCAACTGATAAAAAGAGACGCGAGAAGATTTTCAGTGTTGGGGATTTAGTGCCAGTCTACCTTAGAAAGGAAAGGTTTCCTGTTGGTACCTACAACAAGTTGAAGGACTAGAAATATGGGCCATTCTAGATTACAAAGGAGATCAACAACAATACTTTTGTAGTTGCTCTTCCACCAAACATGAATATTTCTTCCACTTTTAATGTTGTTGATTTGTATGAGTACCATCCTTTTGATGCGCCAGATAGTGGGAACTCGGGATCAAGTTTTTTTAAAGTGGGGGAGACTGATGTAGAATAGACAGCATATGCCTTCTTGGAGTAGCAGGAGTGCCAAAAGTCACAACGCAAAATCAAAAGGAGGTGCCAATAGAGGGCATCAGGGTGACAGTGTCGGAATTGTATGAAATTTGACAAGTTGAAGGGAAACGGTATACTGATCCAAACTCACGACGAATACCATAAATGTCGCCTAAATTTAGGCAAATTCCTTCATTAAGGCCCTGAAAACAGTGTTTTTGCTATTTATAGTAATATTTGTTTTTCCTTAATAACTTTTAGTTTAAAAGTCAGAATAAGGTCTCGTCTGTTTTGGGACGACCCTTAAGATCAGTAGTTTAATATTCTGCGTTTAACTCAATTATGCCATTTTTGGTAAATAGACTTATCAATAAACACAGACTTTTGTCAAATCATTTCTCTGGTGGATTCTAGTTTTCTTGTCCTTGTGGATTCAAGGAAACCTCTTGTGGATTTGAGGTTTACTATCAGGAACTAACAGTTTAGTTTTTGTTCCATCAATAGAGCATTGTTTGTGCTTTCTTTAGACTTCCACAACATCATGAACTCTACATTCAACCATCAATAGAAATTATAAGATTGGGGATCAACAATATAGAGCCAAGTTTTGAAGAAAATATTGAAATGATTAAAAAGGATGAAGTTTTACAACATATTGAGGAATTGAAGCTTAAAGATGATACTTTTCAAGAGATTGATGAAGATATCAAATAAAAGACAAATGAGTTATTGAGGGGAATGGCAAAAATCGTGTGATTGGAGTTGTTGGGAATATTGTGGAAGATTTAATTGAAATTAAATATTATGGTGAGTCCACAACCCGCAGTACCCAAGATCTAGTTGATTTGCTGAAGACCCCTTGCTACAACACAATCTATCAATTTCCTTAGATTTAAAAAGTTTAATGTTTCCTTTAATCCTTTATTGGTACTGCTAACCAATTTAGAGTGCACACAACCAAAGCTTGCCGTGAATCTTGAGGGGTGATCTTCGGAGCCAGTTTTGCACCAAGGATAAATTATATCCATGTGGTGAAATCATTTCTTAGGATAGTGGGTTAAGTTCCATGCCTTAGCTCTCAATCTATCAATAAGTTCGCATTTCTTCTCAATTTTACTCTTGGTCTACTTGATTTAATTCATCTTATTTATTTTTTCTAACATTGTGCTCGTCATAATATGTTTAAATTTACTTATGCCTGTGGGTATATGGAGATATCTATATGTTTTATTTTTTTTGAGAAACAGATATCTATATGTTAGTTAAAAATTTTACCGCTAAAACCAAATCCTGGATCCACCATTGCCGGCAAGCCAATGGAGTATGTGAAGTAGATGAAATGAAAGCTAATGTTTATGTTATTCCGCTGCTTGCATGGGTCAGCCTGGGATTTTTAGCTAAACAACTATGTAAGATTTTTAACACCTAAACTTTTTGATACTAAACTAGTGTATGCATGTTAATTTATGAGTTTTAGTTAGCTCAATTAATAAGAGATTTGAAATTTAAATTCTACTTAAACAAAAAAAAAATTAGTGTCTTAATTTGACAATAAAAAACAATCACATAAAAAATGATATCATAAATTAAAATACTATCACATTTATTTAAAAAAACAAAAAGAAATGTTACCGTCGGCAAGATCTGGACCACATCGTTTTGATCTGATATATCATGGTAAAAGGTTAGTCTGACAAAGTTCCCAGAGTCCACTAAGTTGGACAAGGGAATCCTTGTAGGAGAGAACTTGCCTGCGATGATCCCTAGACCCTATAGCTAGTACCGCTCTTTTTAGCGTCACTGCTCGCTGGAGGTGTTCCTTGATCCTTCTCCTCACTTGTGCGTTCTCATGTTTCCTCCATTCACCAATCCTCGCAATGTCAAAAATGCCCTTCATGATAATTTTCGTGCATACTCAAACATTATATATATATATATATATATATATATATATATATATATATAATTCTAATAAACATTTCAAATTAATATCTCGTTCATATGTATGATTTTTATGATGATATGGAGAAAAAAAAAAAACAAAAACAAAGAGTCAGGAGATGAGATTTTAGTTTTGGGGCCAAAGTATGAACCAATTTTTTTTCGCTTCTAAATTTACGAATAAAAATTATACTAAAATGCAAGAATAAATATAATATGAAAAATAAAACTAGAATCCTTTCAGTATTAACAATATATAAGAAAAAAAAAAAGACACAAAATAGTTATACATTTTAAGTAAGTCATTAATTTATTAAAATTGAATTAAGATTATTCTAAATCCCAAAAATAATCTATGATTATATTGATTATGTACAAAATTCACTCTAATTTCTCTTTTAATGTACAAAATTAAATAATCCTTTAAAAAGTTATCAGTCTATAAAGAAGTTGGTAGGTTGTTAATATTTTAATTTTTACCAAATAATTTGTCATCATTCAAAAATATCGAAATTATGAAGAATAAAATGAAAAAAAAAAATAAAAACATGTGTACTTTAGATCTACTACCATCCCATAGAAATTTTAAAGAAAATAAAAAATGAAAACATGCGTGGACACCCATATATGCACATATAAGATCAAGGAACTAACTTATAATAAAAATCTAAGAGTAATTAAGTTTGCTTGAAGTCTCTTGTTTCATAGTTTGCCCTTAATTTTCTACTGATTAAGAAAACATCTTTACTAAAGAATTTTAGTTTCATAAAAAAAAAAAAAAAAAAAACATAGAATACCATTTAAAAAAATATATATTTTATGTGGAGAAAGACCACAAGTTTTAAGCTAGTTAACATTTTTAAAAGTTTCTTTGGACTAATTTTACCAAATATTTATACATTACTATTTTTAAAAAAATCATATAAACTATTTGATAATAGAATCTAAAAATATCACTTTAACCTTCCATCTAAGTAAAGCTTTAAATGAATGTATTCATTTGACCTTTCACCTAAGCAAAGATTGTAATATGTTATTTTATTTATTTATTTATTTGTATTCAACAATAAATAATTTTATTTCCTTACAATTTATTTTAATTATTATTTATTTATTTTTAAATAAAGTATGGAAACCACTTAGCATAATATATATACAAAGTGAAAATGCCAAGCCAAATAGAAAATAGAGTAGAATAATAATTAGAAAACGGAGGCCGCAAGACTTGCACACCAAAGGAGGTGTATGGTTACACACATGCGCAGACATACACATACACACAAAAACAAATGGTTAAGAAGATGTGTTCTTTATATATAAAATCCTCAATGAAATATAACAATGGAAGTAGTAGGAATAAAAAGTCTAATGATACAGTAATCATCCATAATATGGAGAGTAGTGATGGAGTCAGGATTGACTTCAGGGGGGCAAAATTTTTAACTAATCCACAAATATATACATATATTTATACACATTATAGACGAGCATAACACCAATTAGTTTCTAGATAAAAATAGATGAGCACAACATATACATCATCATACTTAAAAACTAATTTGTAGAATAAAATATCACTCATGTGAATATTAAGCATTATTTTAAAGTTAGAAAAAAAAAATCCGTTATATTGTAAGCCTAAAACTTTAGAGAATAAGTTCAAAGCAATATATATCAATTTATGGATTTTATTATATAATTGTTTTCAATTTTTATAACTTATATATACACATTTTTATGAAAACAATAAGTTACTATATATATATATATATATATATATATATATATAAAGCGGTGAGTTTTGGTGGGGCCAGCAATTGCTCCCGTCAACACCCTACCTCCGCCTTTGTGTAAGGGATCAAGATTCCCCCCTTTTTTTTCTTTTTCTTCTTCTCCTTTTTTTTTTTTAAAAAAATTTTTTTGAAAAATTTTTATGTTATTGAATTGTTGTAAGGGAATGTAACAGCGCATAGTGCATGATATCGGTTAGTATTTCATTATTGTCAAAGTGATATATTGTTTTTTTTTTTTTTTGGGTGAAAAAAAGATATTCATAAAAGACTAACCATCTAGAACAAGTCTCAGGCATAACCTGTTACAATACATACCCTTGAAATCATTCTCAAAAACAGAGACAGTGTCCATAGGCGGACTTTGGAAATAAATTATATCTGGGTTGTTACTAATTTCCATCCTAGCAAGGTTGTCTACAACTTTGTTTGCCTCCTTGTAGCAGTGATTGACTTGAAACCGGCTGAAACGAGTCATCAATAATCTGCAGTCATCCAAGATTGGCGATATGGCATTGTTAACGTAGTCAGCATTTTGTAAGGCATCCACAATTGCTTTGGCGTCTATTTCTACTACTAGCGAAGGAATATCCAGATTGCTGCATAACATCAAGCCATCTCTAAGCCCCCACAGCTCCGCCTTAAAGCTGGTTGTGACCCCGATCCTCCTCGTGAATCCTGCTATCCAACTCCCTTCTTCATCTCTCACAACACCCCCACAGCCCGTCATACCTGATCTTTCGATAACTGATCCATCAGTGTTCAGCTTATTCCAGCCTTTCGGAGGTCTTTCCCATCTGATCTGTTGGATTGATTTTTGAGTGAGAGCTCTTGGAGAAGCCGCACAGTGAACATACTCCGTGACTTGCTTAAGGATATCCGCTGCAAAATGTGGGCTCATATTCTTCCCCCTAAACACTAAGTGGTTCCTACTCTTCCAAATGAGCCATGCCGCAAAAGGAAAAACAACATTCCATGGCACGTTAGCCGGAGTGGCCACCTTGTTTCGACTGCCATTATAATTTATCCAGGTCTGAAGATTACTCTCCCAAAAGACTTGATCCCTTACCTTAACTCCTAGCTTCCTTCAAACAAGTTTGACTCGAGAGCAATCCCGAAGCGCATGCAACACTGTCTCCGCTACCTCTTGACAAACTGGACAATTTTCCTCCTCTACAACTCCTCTCCTTACAAGACAAACCTTCACTCCAATACTGTTGTGAGCACACTGCCATAAAAAAGACTTTATACGTGGAAGCGTATCTGCTTTCCATATCCACTTACTTTCAAATTGTGATTCAGCATCTAAACCTTCAGCTAATTTATAAGCACTCTTCAAATCAAATTTACCTTAAGGAGATTCAACCCAGGCCAGAACATCTTTACCTCTTCCTGTGAGAGAGATCGGAGTAGCTTGAATGACTCGTTTAATATCTAGAGGAAGCTCAAAGGGGATCTTGCTCCAATCCCAGCCTGTGTCCACAAGAATCTCTCTAATTTCCAAATGATCTGCTTCCCAAGTCAAAGGGCCTTGGATCATGTTTCTGAGAGGCCCTTTGCTAGTCCAATTACTGTGCCATACCTTTAAATTACTCTCCCTACTCACCATCCATCTGCTTCCTTTGTTAAAAGTCTCCATTCCTTTTTTAATTGCTTTCCATGTTGCCGAGCAAGGGAGCTTGTTAGCATTTAAATTGTTCAGCCTTCTAGGAGAGCAATATTTCTTCACTAGCACTTGAGCCCAAGGCGCCTCCCTCTCCGTATGCAACCTCCAGTTTAACTTAGCTAATAGAGCTGTATTCCTTCCTTTTGCTGACTGCAATCTTAGCCCCCCTTCTTCTTTAGTCTTGGTGACTTTTTGCCATCCAACCCAGTGGATTTTTTTCCCCCCTTCAGAAGACCCCCATAAGAAGTTACGATTAACCCTATCAATACCATCCAACACTTTGCAAGGCAATTGGGAGCATTGCATCACATAGGCTGGAATTGCTGTAGAGGAAGCTTGTATGAGAACAGTACGACCAGCTAGAGACAACAAATTTGCCTTCCAACCCGCTAGTTTTTGCTTCACTCTATCCAATATGTAGTTGTAATCCTGGGAAGAAGACCCTGGCTGCTTTAGGGGAATGCCCAAATACTTCCCAAGGAAAGGAGTGGTTGAGAAGCCTAATATATCACTTAAGGACTCCCTAGTGTCCCTATCCACATTGGGTGAAAAAAACACCCTAGATTTGGCATCACTTACTGTCTGGCCTGAAACCCTACAAAAGTGATCAAGAACCTCCCTAATAGCCAAACAATTCACATAATCAGCTTTGGCAAAGAAAACAAGGTCATCCGCAAAGAGGAGATGAGAGAAGGCTGGCCCACTTTGAGATGCCTTCACTGGATTCCAAAGCTTCGCACTGCACTTCTCTTCTATGAGTTGACCAAGAAAATCCATACACAAAATAAACAAGTACGGAGACAAAGGGTCGCCTTGCCTAATCCCTCTAGATGGGAAAATTGGATCAAGAGCTTCCCCATTGAACAAAATAGAGGTGGACACTGTGGAAATACAACTCATTATAATATCAATTAGCTCATCCGAAAGGATCACTCTAATAAGCATCTCCCTTATAAAGCTCCACTCAAGCTTATCATAAGCCTTCTCCAAGTCTATCTTCAGAGCCATGTACCCTACTCTTCCTTTTTTCCTCCCAATAGTATGGATGATCTCCTAGACTATAATGGCATTATCAACCCCTTTCCTGCCTGGCACAAATGCTGTTTGAAGAGGTGAGATTAATTTCCCCAACAAAGGTCTTAACCTTGCTACAATGATTTTCGTCACAATCTTATACACTGTATTGCACAAGCTGATTCACCTATAATTCCCCAAGGTTTCAGGCCCTTGAATCTTCGGAATGAGAGCTATATGAGTTCTATTAATCACCTCCAGAATTTTCCTAGCTACAAACACCTTCTTGACCTCCTCAATCATAGAATTTCCCACTATAAGCCAAAATCTTTGGTAAAACCCCGCATGAAGCCCATCCGGCCCCGGAGCCTTAAAGGCTTTAAGAGACCACAACGCTTGTTTTATCTCCTCAACAGTAGCCTCTCCACTAATACTGATTTTTTCTTCTTCTGTAAGTCTAGGCTGCCATTGGGAACTGAGGGGGCTGTCTCTCAAAGCGCTTGCCAGAGAAGTTGTATACAGCTCACCAAACCCAGCCCTAATAAATCCTTTGATATCATTCTCCTCAAAAATCCACTCCCCAACATTATCTTTAATTGCCAGAATCTTATTTCGCTTCCGTCTAACCAAAGTTGACACATGGTAGAATGCAGTGTTTCTATCCCCTTGAATCATCCAGTTGACTCGAGACTTCAAAGCCCAAATCTCTTCCTCTTGCTTTAGAGCCATCTCTAAATCTCCCTGGAGCTCCCTCTCTAAATTCAACAAGAAGCTCGATGGCCTTACTAATATTGATCGCTGGATCCCATTCAATCTTGCCATAATATTTTTCTTCCTCTTGAACACATTCTCAAAGTGGGTTTTGTTCCAAAGGGCAGCATCCTTAGCAAATTTTTCAGTTGCCTCAACCAGCCCTCCCGTTTGACTCCAAGCTTTGGCCACAACATTTGGAAACATTGGATCCGAGAGCCAGCAAGTCTGAAACTTAAAGGGTCTCTTGCTGGTATTTGACATCTGAGGCAACATCTCCATCAACACTGGACTATGATCGGAATGGCACCTTGTGAGGTGAGTTACTCTGGCTTCTGGGTACATAAGACACCAGCTGGGATTAACAAAGAATCGATCAATCCTTTCCTGAATCAAAGCTTGGACTTCTCTTTTATTCGTCCAAGTGAAGCGCGGCCCAGCAAATCCAATATCTATCATGTTACATTTATCAAGGCATTCTTTAAACAGTAAGGCCCTATTCACATTCACTACTCGCCCCCCAAATTTATCATCCTTCAACAATGGCTCATTGAAATCACCAGCTAAAACCCAAGGCATGTTATGTAAATCTGCTACTTGCATAAGATTATTCCACAATATTTGCCTTTCGACGCTCCTAGGACTAGCATAAACAGCAGAGAATAACCAGCTAGAGTTTGAAGGGTGTACCTTAACCACCACATGAATCTCCTGTTCAGTGTTGGCAAGGGGTGTGACCTCCACTATGTCTGAATTCCACAAAACCCACAGGCCTCCAGCAAAGCCTATAGTCTTCGTGTGAATGGCACCATCGAAAGGCAGCTTGTCAGTAATCTCCTTAGCTCTCTCTCCCCCAATCTTAGTTTCCATCACCACCAATATAGCTGGGTTATAATTCTGAACTAACTCCCTAATATGACTCTGAAAAGACGGCTTCAGAGCGCCCCTACAATTCCAAGCTATGATATTCATCAGATAACAGATAAATTGGAACAGACCATTTATCAAAAGGCAGCGTCCAAATGACCCGCTCCCTCGAACTCCATTCTATCCCTTGCTTCTGCATCACACATAGTTGCAGAGCTACCATCTCCCAAACTTGGCCTAGCGCATAAAGAAAGACACCCACTGTCAGGTAAAGCACACTTACCATCCTTGTTGGCTTGATCCCCATCGTCCACACCTTTATCCACATGCCGACGAGCCACCCATGACTCGTTTTTGCCACACCCTGCTCACCGGTGTCTCTACAAGCACTTCGCCCAAAATTAGTCTCCTTTTCTGATCGACCTGGTACTATGAATTTAAATTCAGCAGCGATTTCCGTATAAGCCCCTCCATTTTGGTTGATTTGATCTTCATTAGCTTGAACTGGTTTTACTTTAGCTCTTCCTACGGCGCTACCAGAAGCTTGAATATGTGCCCTTGCACGGGCATGAGCTTTTTTCCCCCTAATTGAGTCTCTCATATTGGGCTTAAGCATGCTTTGGCTTTCTAGAATCTCCTTTGCCTCTCCTCCATCTAAACCGAGTTGAACCTGGGCCTTTTGTTTGTCCACCTTACTTATACTTTGAATGACTCTTTCCAGTTGGGCTTTCTCAATAACTCTCAAAGGGGACAACTTCCTCTTCGCGTCCCTTTGAGGCCCAATGTGGCCCACATCATTCCCTGAAGACTCTCCCTTTCTCCATTCGTCTCTTTCTCTGCCTTGGTATCCCACGCTCCTCCAGTTGTCATGTACTACCTTGGGACCACCACTCCTTTGAGTTTTTGTCCCGTTTCTCTTACGTGTTACCACGACCCACGGCCCGTACTGATCTTCCTGCACATTCCCATTGGCTTCCTTCTGCATGGTACTGCTGGGTCCCGCCTCTGTCCTTGCGGTGTCAGCTTCATGCAAATCGCATGCCTTATCGCTCCTATCAACGGTTTCCTCCTTGTTCGAGCTCTCCTGCGACGGACCACTGTGAGGCGGACCATGGTGTAAAAGGTATGGGCAGCCCTCTCGACGATGGCCTACTCTTCCACAGCCAAAACATAGACTTTGGATGCCTTTATAGCTCACTGGTTGCTGAAGCTTCCCAATAAGTATGGTTGTGATGAGGGGTTTGTCAACATCTATTTGCACACACAAACGAGCAAACCTTGCTCTGGACTCCTCCGCCGTGTGCGTGTCGATTCTTAGCACGCTCCCAATTGATCTACCTATTTGGAGGAGGGCCTCGGCATTATAATATTCAATCGGTAACTGGTTCAACCTTACCCAGACTGCGACGGAAGACACGCCGGCTAACTCCGGCTTGAAATTTGGCTCCCACTGTCTGATTGATAGAAAATGTCCACTCACGAACCAAGGACCTTTCTTAAGAACATTCTCATAATCTTCCCTCAGTGATAATCTGACTAAGAAAAAGCCAAATCCTAACCTAACACAATCCAGCCTCCCTGCTGGTTTCCACAAGGATAGCAGCTTTGCTTGAAGAAAGCTAAACCCCACTTCTCTCCCATAAACCTTAACTATGAGCGCTCTGGCCCAGGGATTTCGTATTTGCTATTTGAAGCCTTTCGAAAACCTGACTGCAACGAACCCTTCTCTAAGATTTTCAACCTCATCATCTGACCCCTCGTCATCATCCATGGCATCACCGAAGCTAAAAGCTTGTGTAAATGCCCCTGGTATCTCTCCTAACAGCTTGTCTCTGAACGAGCCTTGGTTGTTCCATCCTCCCAACCCCTGCCTCGGAGATGAAGACCCCGACCCCTGGCCTCTTTCCATTAATGGTAGATAGGGGTGGAAAAAATAATTATTATATATAAATTTTAAAAAATTTATAATTTTTTTCCCTTGAAAAAATTTTGTGACCATCCTAAATTTTTTTAGACCTAATATAATTACACTTTGGACAAAATTTGACAACAAATTTAGTTATAAACTAAGGG
This sequence comes from Quercus glauca, assembly GCA_023736055.1. NCBI lineage: Eukaryota > Viridiplantae > Streptophyta > Magnoliopsida > Fagales > Fagaceae > Quercus > Quercus glauca. The sequence continues at coordinate 75,787,370 of CM043316.1, read as the reverse complement.
TCAGTTTACGATTCACTTATTTTGCTGAAACGGAAAACTTTTTACTGAAAGTATTGTAGATAAAGGTAAAAGTTAGCTAAAATAGTACAGTGGGACCCATGAATAGTATCAAAAAGTGCAGTGGGACTCATGAATAGTAGCAAAAATAAGCTGAATAGTAAAATAAGTTGGCAAAAATAATCTTTCCCAAACGGACAATCATGAATGTGAATTTTGATAAATCTACTGTTGGATTACATTTTATTCTTATATCATTCGTACTTGCAAAATATCAATAAAATCAAAGATCAATAATTATGTAATCAATTAAATATTTAAATTTTGAGTTTTTTGTAGTCTAAGAATGCGTTTGGCTCCAAATTAAAAAGGCCAGCTTATTTTATTATTTAGCTTATTTTTGCTACTATTCATGAGCTCCACTACACTTTTTGGTACTATTCATGAATCCTACTGCACTATTTCAGTAAAAAAAATTTAGTTTCAACAAAATAAGCAGATCACAAACAAACCTTAAAATTATACATAAAAAATAAGTTTATGAATTAAATAGTAAATAACATCCGATTGACATGAAATTTGACATGTGTTTTAAAAACTTAAAGAACTTGCAATTCAACTGTTAGATTTTTAAAATATTTAACTATGTTAATTTGTTTAGTGAAAGTTGTAGCTTTAAACTACAACTAAGTTTGTAGTCAAATTTTGTTTTTAAATTTTGGTACCCTTAACAATATGTTGGGTCCTTACCAGTAGAAAGGAAAAATTTAAGAAATTTTTGAAAGAGATATACCTTGTAGCACTGATAATAAGACTATAATGCAACAATTTTAAAATAAGAAAACTTGTAGAAGGAAAATGTAATATTTTATATATTTGCATGTTTTTCTTTTTTCTGTCAATATACGAAAAAAAAAATATTAGATTTTGTATAATTTAAATTTCATCAATTTAAAAAAATAATCCTAAAACCGCCACTGATAATAGATAATATATAATGATGTCAATAGTGTGGTTAAATGAGAACCAATAAAAAAAAAAATTCTTAGAGAATGTTGTAGTTTTTGTTTTTGTTTATGTTTGTAGCGTTACTCTCTTAAATATGTGCACCACTACTGTATGGTCTTGGAATTGAATTTCATTCGCAGTCCCCAAGACTTTTCCCAACCTGCTCTAAATCACTGCAGTATTGATGAGTATGATGCATGGTAACGTGACATATATAGATTAATAACCACCCAAGTTTTTCAATGTATCGCAAAATATTCTCATGTGGATAATCTTGCTAGTATTTTTCAGCTATACTACGAGTGAGTAGAGTTGCTATATAGCCTTTTTCTACTGTTGCAGCATTTCATCATAAGTCAAAGACTAAATCATGAGTAACATTGAGGCTTTTGCTGCATGCGACAAGGCCAGTATTGTGACTGGTAACTTATCCTTCACATTAGAAATGAACACGTGCTCCTAAAATCGAACAGTATTTTTGGCATATATATACTGTTCCAGAACCACTGAACCAGTATCAAGTCCTATCAAGAGAAGCAAGCAGTGACAAATTGACAATGTCCTTGTCTTATGCTATGCCGACCACTCACTGCAATGTTGCGAAACTTATACATGACATGGAAATCATAATATTACAAACACAATAAATTTTACAATTTGTTAGAGCTAGAGATTGTGTGTTTAGTGCAACATCATTTTTGTTGAGAATATTACATCAATCATAATCTAATATCTTAACCATTGTGAAAAATATTGTAAAATTTGTTGTGTTGTTAGCTTATTGCATGGTAAAGATTGTCTGCTTTAATTTTTTTTTTTTTCCCATTTTTTACTTTTTAAAGATGACATAGAATTCAGCTGTGTATAGGTTGCCATGTCCCCTATCCAACTGCCATCTATATTTAATGTAAATTAAGTTGAGAAAAGAAAGAAAACTCGTGTTATTAAGCAGAGATGTTCTAGAATCTTCAAATTACTTAATTGTCTTGTTCATCTTCATCTTCTTATCTTCTACATCTTTCGTTTTTATTTATAAAAATATATTAATCTCCCATGAGTAATGAGTTAGACAAATGGAAAAAACAGTGACTGTCAAAGTACTTGCTAGCTAGTGAAAACTAAGTTTAGGATTTTTCTCTTTATAGTGCACAACAATAACTTTCCTAAACGAGAAAATATATCATATTTTCATAACATGAGTCATCTCCCTCACCTGAGAGTAGATCCTATGGAAACATGATATATAACTCCTCCTCCTAAACCGAAACCCTTGCTAACATGCTATAAATAAATATGACCTTTTATATGTTTGCATGTACGATACAAGAACCAAGGCAGCATATCTTGCAGATTTTAGTTATTTAGGGAGGTAATTTTTCCTACAACCACTACTATTTTCGTTGTTGTTGTTGTTGTTGTTGTTTTTTTTTTTTTTTTTTTTAAATAATTTATTTATTATAAATTTGCTTATAATGGATGCACTATTACTCAAATATTTTCCTTTGACAACCTCCTGAATCTTCATATGGATTTTGACATAATAAAGATGCGTTAGTTGATAGTTAGCCTACATTTATTGGGAACCCATCCTTCAGTCAATATCGGCACAAGGCAATATCTCTTAAAAGTATGCCTTTTGCGCTTGGGGAATAGGGACATATATAGGCATAATTAATTAATATATCTTGTCTGGGATCGTATAGACATGTAAACAGGAAGGTTCACATTCGCTTTAAACTTACAACTGCATGGAGATATATACGCAAGATTCAACCCATGAATCCATGATGTCCCTGTGCAATCATTCATTTTTATTTTTATTTGTTGAATTATTAATTATTAATGATTCTTGTTGGGAAGCCTAATCCTGCATTATTTTTTATGTTTATCATAGATTACATGACTTCGATCCTTCGGTCATCGTTTGACATGGCCTTCATTCAGTTTATATTCCTCGCTAATTAAGTTGTGGATCAAGACTCAAGTGGGTCTAACCACCAAATTGCAATTTTCATTTCTTCAGTACTGTTTGAGCCATTGGAGTCAGAGCTCTAATGTGAGATTGATCAACTTCAAAAGAACACAAATAAGAGTTGGTATTATCGTGCAGCTCAATTTGAACATACATCTATGCAACCTTGATGACTGTCGGAAGATTATCTTTTATGACAGAAATCTAAACCCCTCAAGAAAAGGGTAAAGAAGCATGAGAATTCAATATTAGTTTGAACTACGAGTGTGCCTGCTACTTGTTACATTAAAACGATATAATACCCACCACTGTGCCTAGTTGTTGTTAGCATTTTTTTTTATATATTATCTAGTTATATTTTGCAGGTATGGATATTATCAACGACTTATATGCGCTTGCATATATATGGTCTGATTTTGAGAGTATCAGAATACCCTTATCTCTGGTACATCCATTTTCAGAATTGAGCATGTGTTCTTAGTGCAGTACTGTAGTTTAACAGAAACCGCTCATCTCAAAGTGTTTTGGAAACCCTACCACTAGTACATTGTCAATGAAAATTGACCATCAATATATAGGTGGGTATCATCATTACGGTAATTAATCTTCAATCATTATCTCTACGGCTTTATCAGCTGTTAATGGACTTCAAGGTAAGGTTATTAGGTATCTTCCTTGAATTTTATCAAACATGGCCCCTTAGATTAGAGCTAATTTCTTTTGGTATGAAACTAAGGCTTTGTTTGTTGTTATTGTTGTTGTTGGATCCTGATTTCTAAAGCCCTTGAAAAAAAGTAATAGGCTTTGGTATGTTGCTAGCGATTCGAGGAAATTATAGCTATGCAGATTATCTAGCAAATATTAAGCAATTAAATTATGTGCAGATCATCTTGTCCACTTATATAGGGCATTCAACCATCGTTTGGATACTAACGAAAAATGAAAATTATTTCACAATTCAGCTTATTTTTACTACTATTCATGAGCCCCACTGCCATTTTTGGTGGCCAATACTGATGACTACTAATCATACTATTAAGGATGGCATCAGGATTCCATCTATAGGGCCCAACATATAAGAAATTTGAAAAATTTTGGTTATTGGAACTCCCACTAAAAAAATTAACATGTTTATATATTAAAAAATATAATCATTGATTTGCATTTTTTTTTTAATTTTAATATTCTTAATACATATGTCAAATCATTCTAATCAATTTTTTTACTATTTGATCCATAAGCGTATTTTTTATATATAATTTTAGACTATAAAAATTTGAAATTTAAATATTTGATTGATGACATAGTTATTGATGATCTTCTAAAAATTTTGCAAGTATGGAGGATATAAGAAAAAAAATGCAATTTAATGGTGAATTTGTTAAAATTTATATCCAATAAAAATAGATTGAGTAGAGTTGTAGCCTTAGACTACAACTACATTTGTTGCCAAACTTTATCTTAAGAAATTTCACAATTTAATACTAATAATAGATATACTAAAATTTATAACTAATTAATACATGAAAATTTTACCTAGCATCTCTTTAGTATCCTTGTAGAAAAGTAAGGTGATGGCTTAAGGCCCGCGAATGAAAAAAGGGGCATCGTTACTTAATAAAATATATTATATTTATCGGGCTTACATGGTGTACATTTTAATGAAAGCTCCTCCCACTTAGAAAAAAAAAGTTAAGACCCCTTTATTGACCAATATAATGCATTGTCTATTAAAATCATAAAAAGACAAAATTAAGGATAGTCTCCAAATTAAAGAAAGTGAATATTCTACTTTTTCCTTTTTTAAAAAAAATAATTATTTTTTAAAGTTGAGTACTTTTCCTCTTTTTCAATTAGCATTAGTCAGTCTCAAAAAGAAGAAGTTAGTATGAGTTATCACATCCCCTATTCCCCATCATTTTAGCATAGCCTCCCACGTGACATTTAGTGTTTTACTTTTATTTTTTGTAATATAACTTAATACACTTTTTTTTGGTAAACATAACTTAATACACTTAATACTTAATAGTGTAGTAAACAAAATCAATTAAAAAAACTTAATGTCTTAAAAGTACAAAAGGCACACCTTTTTTTTTTTTTTTTTGCCAAGCATGTCCTTTAACTTGTAGTTGATAAATTTTATTTGTGCAATTTAGAGTATAAAGTGCGTCATACTATTTGGTAAAGATGCAATTGTGTTTTTGATAAATTAGGTTCTATTTTCTATACTTTAAAATTTATTTTATTCTAGTTAAATTTTAATTTTCTATCATAGAATCATTTATTCTTAATATTTTTAATATAAATGTCTACTAGAAAAAAAAAACTATTTGGATATGAAAAACTTTATAAAAAAAAGAAAAACTACTTAATCTCAAAAAATATCTTTGGATAAATATTTGATAGTAATAGAAAAAGCATAACAAAAATTTTTTAAAAATTAATATTGATAAAATCCTATTTAAGTGGATTATCCATACTATCAATTAATAATAAAATGTTAGTAGAACTTAAATACAAAAAATTAATTAATAATTTTGCATATCAAAATGCAAAAAAAAAAATATAGACTTCAAGTGAAAAAAAAATTTGATATCAAAAGTCGTGGTCAAATCATGTATCTAGATAGAAACATAGATTCGAGAGTATCTGGACCTTCCACATACAAAGGCATGAGAGAGTGTGAAATACTATGTATTTGGACTTTCCCTTTCAAAATGGAAGGTGGAATATGATTTTAGAACTTGTAAAAATAGCCTAAGAATTCATAGAATCAACCACCCCATACCAAAAAAAAAATTATGAAATACTCCAAGAGGATAATAAATATGTAGTATATATAAACCATACACTCACAAGTCACAAGTAACAACGGAGAACAAAACCCGAAATAGTTATTCATCAGCCAATCACATCCCCTCCATAGAGTGGCAACCAATTTCAAGCCCCAGGAACTAAAACCCCTAAATGGATCGGAACTTCCGAACTTGACTACCTAAAACCCATCAAATCTCCTATAGTACCTTCGAATCCTAAGAAAGCCACATGCACAACTCCATCGGCCCATTTGTAAATAAATAGAACCAACCCATTAATTAAAATTATACCCAATTCTTAAAGCCCAATCTAAGTTATTTTATAGAAAAAATCTAGAGCCCAATATTCCCAAATCCATCTCTCATTCTAAAATGTTTAGCCTAAGCCTGATCCAAACATCCAAGCATAAGTCTAAATATCAGGTATGAGGTAACCCACTAACCTGTACATAATCCAAAAATAGGCCCAAAATATTACCTAAACCCGAACCCAAAACAAAGGCCCAAGCCTAAGATTCCAAAACCATAAGCTTTGTACAAATTGTAACAATTACCCCTAAAGTTTATAAACACTACCAAATTGACCTAAACTCTTCCAAAATTACATAAAGCCCCCCCCCCCCCCCCCCCCCCCCCCCCCATCCTTTTCATTTAAAGATTGATCCTAGATTGTATCAAAATGGCAAAATACCTCGTGACTAAGATATCATGTTCAAAAAAAAAAAAAAAAAAAAAATCTAAAATATCTCCAAACCCACCGAAGTTAGAGTTACCTAATTATCAAATTTGCCAAATTACCCTAGAATTCTCAAAATTATCCAAAATTACAAGATTGACCTAAATTAAGTCATAATATATACCATCAGAACTACTAAGGCTGCCAAATTAATCCTCAATTACATCAAACATAAATCCCCAAAAGCATCAATGTTTTAATATTACTTCCCTAAACCACCAAAAATATACCAAATTATCTCCCTTACCCCCACCACTTAAAAAAAAAAAAAAAAAAAAAAAAAAAAAAAAAAAAAAAAACAGCTTGCAAGAATTACAAAATTGCTCCCAATACCTACAAGATTACCAAATAAACTTCAACTATGAAAAACTTTCTAGATTATCCCTTAAATGTGATGAAAATTATCAAACTTTTCTTACACTCCTTATTGCATTCCTTGATGCTCTTTGCCATTTTTAATTAATTAGGGCGCCAAAGATGTTGGATGACTAAACCGAAGTGTGTGCATGGCACATTTTTGGGCAAGCGTCTTAATGACATAACACTTTGCATGAAAAAAGGGTAAATGACTTGACTATGGATACACAATGCAATATTTCTAGTTGGTGAAAATTCACTTTTTGTCCACATATTCAGGAGGTATTTTTATCTTTAGTTCTTTTGTTTTCATACATTTCATTTTAGTTCTTGAGAGTTTTTACACAACATTTAATTTTGGTCTTTATCATTATTTCATTTATGGAATGCTTACATGGCACCGTTAAAGATGATTGTGGCTAATTGAATAACTAAAAAAAATTTAATAGTTAGAATCTTAATTGAATAAAAAAAATCTACAAAAAAAAGAAGAATCATTCCACAATTTTGAAAAAAAGAAGAAGAAGAAGGAAAGAATAAAAAACAATTAAAAAAGAAAAAAAAAAAAAAAAACCCAACGCCTTAACTCTTTTTTTTTTTGACAACCAAACATAACATACACAGTTCCCCCCATTGTGCATAGTGTTATGAGTAAAGACAAGCCCAAAAAGGTACAAACACCACAAACAAAAAATGGACAGCAAGTTCTTTTGTGCCAAATCAAAATTCGTAAGTCCATGTTTATAAAAAAAACACACACACACACACTCTTGATTTTATTAAGTAGTGAGTAGTGGCAGTTTTTTGTTCTCTTTTTTTTTTTTTGTGCCAAATCAAAATCTCAACCTCTAAATCTCATTTAACAATTCTCGAGGTAAAAATTTTTGTTAAAAGCTTTGCTCCTCCTCTTGTACCATATAACCATACTGATTTCTCATACACACCAAGAAACACACACACACACACACACAAGTGGAATATATTTTGCCCTTTTTTTTTTTTTTTTTCTTTTTCTCATTTTGGGCTTGGTTTAATTTTGGGGACTGTTTGGTCATTTGGCTTTTAGGTTTATGGGTTTGGGTTTTTGGTTTGTGAGAAATTGTAGAAAAGGAAAATAAAAAATTTGGGATTTTATTGATGTTGAAGTTTTATTTTGGGTCAATTTAGTTTTTATGTTTATATATGGTTATTGTTTGATTTTATCATTAGATAAACGAGGATTGAGTTTCTTTTTTTGCTGATTCATTTAATTCATTTTTCCCCTTTAAAAATTAATTGAATAAAGATTTTTCAATGTGACTTTTTTACGGAAGTAAATATTTTTGATTATTTTATAAACCATGTCATCTTTAAGTGTGCCTTGTAAGCATTCCGTTGACCACATCATCAGATTCCATAAGTGATTTGATGGTATGGACTAAAATGAAGTGTTGTTAAAAAACTCAAGGACTATAACAAAATTTATAAAAACTCAATGACTAAAATGAAAATACCCACTAAACATAGAGACGAAAAGTGAATTTTTCCCTTTTGAATATTGTATAAAATTAAAAAAAAAAAAAAAAATGCTTGCCTATTGAAATATAAAGTGTCAATACATTCTTTTTGATGAAAATGACCCAACCCACTAGAACACATCATGTGTGTTAAGTCATCTTCATGGCATGGCCAGTGTGTACGAAAATCGCATAACCAAGGACATACATGAGCTTCTCTCAAAAGTTCATATTTTTTCGAGACCATACCAATGTCTCGTGACACACCTACTGTGAAGATAAGGCAAAGTGATATCGGATTTTCATTATCGAATCAAGTCATGAATTTCATATAAACTGACAAAACATGCATGATGTGTTCCGAGACCATTACCAACCTTCACCAAGTGATAGGTTGCATTACTTCTACTCCAACAAAGGCAATGATATCCCGATTGTAAAAAAGGCAAACAGTCGTCCTAGGTAATATCAAGAGTTAGAATATTTTTTGACACAAACCCACTAGCAATCCCACATGCTTTCTAAAATAATTGTCCAAACTCAAAAATGTGTTTTTCCAAGCTTCCAAATACACATCACAACAAATGTGTCACTCTAGATATCAAAAGGCAATGTTTCAATTTGTTTTTCATAAAGTTAAATGAGGTATCGTTGCCAAATAGATAACGTGGGGGTGCCTGACATCTTCTACACGCATAGTCAAACTTCGAAATCATGTTTGAATATTCAATTAGTGTGTAAAACACTAATGAATGTTTAGACTCTCAATTTCAAAATTTCCAATATAAGCTTATATTCAAACAATATACGTGTGGAATATGAGATATAAGCAATACCCAATTTGGCAAACTACTTTAACACAAAATTAATCACAAACACAGCAGCAATTAATGGTTAAAGAGTAAGAAAAGAGAGATGCAAACATGAGGATAACATCAGCACGTGTTATCGAAGAGGAAACCGAAGAACTCGGTGAAAAATCTCTCCGCCGCCCTCCAAGCGGTAAAATGATCCATTAAAGAATGAAGTTGGGATACACGAATAGCAATAGACCCACCAAGCCTAATCTACCCAATGCATTTAAGCCCTCCAAGCTTCTTGCTCCAACAAGATTAAGCCTAACCGTGTCTTCTCTTACTTTCCGAATCCCGCAATAAGCTCCATATTACATCCACCATCCTTGGCATCATCCAATGCTTCCCAAGCTTCAAAAACACTCTCAACACTTTGAATGGGTGTGGGTAGTGTTTGGGTACAAATCTCCTCTCAATGGATATAACAATGAGAGAAGGAAGGAGAAGAGAGTGCAAAAATTTCACTCTAAGAATGAGTAGCTCTCTCTTTTATAAGGTTGGTGTGTTGTAGAAACCTCTCTTGGGGTTTTTCTCTCAATAGTCTCATTTTTCAACACCTTACATTTTGTGGGTATAAGGGTATTTATAGTAGAGTATGAAATAGAATGTGAAAGTCAGTTTTCACAAAACAAGGCATTTTGACGACTTGGCCTCGCGACTGGAACGAGTCGTGAGTTTGAGTCGCGAGTTAACTGTCTGGTCAAACTGTACTTTTTGTCTTGTAGTGCTCCTACTGTCGTGACCGTTCAGCTTCCTGCATGCTTCACATGTGTGACACTTTGGCGACTTGCTAGTCGCAAGACTCCTCTTGAATGCACACAACTTGAATTTCTTTACACTCTCTCACACACAACCTTTACATTATTCCCACCTAAATACAGGGTTTCTACAAGCTGAATTACAAGCAAATTTGGCACAGAATAAAGCCAACATATGATTGATTAAATTCAACCTTACAATGTTTATGTGCCAAGACATGATTTTCATAAACATAATTTTGACCCATATCTAGTCTAAGGAACCTTTAAAATTTAAATGTCCCTTTGACTTAGGTTTACTAATAAAATAGATTAGATGCAGATGACCATTTACAGCCTAAAACCCAAAGACTAGTAGTAACTTCATAAATCACATAATTCTTCATTTTCCACCAATTGAATCCATGTACTAGAGCGGATTATTTGAGAGGAACATGTGTCACTGTTTTAGGTGGCTAATCTCTCTTAATTGAATCAGGATTCTATTTAGATTGACCGTTTCATCATCCTAGATATGATTCATGTGTCACTATTTCATGAATCAATGGGTAATACATGGATCACGTGTGAGAAACATGTGAAACCATTTCAAGTGGTCGATCTTAGAGAGATAGGATATTATTAGGTTCTATTTTTGGCTTTAACATACATCATCGAGGTTTTATTCTTGTTCCTAAAACTTAACATGAATGGAATGAGGGTTGAAGTGCAAAAAATTTTAAATTTTCATGGATGGAAAAAATTTTAAATTTCAAGGATGAAAATATATCATATACTAGTGATGAAAAGATTATTTTAGCAAAAATAATAAAAAATAATCTTTTTTAAATTTAAAAAAAATAGAAACATTTTCAAAAACAAATAATAAAAAAATAATTTTTATGAAAATTTTAATTTCAAAATGTAATTTTTTTTTTTTGGTTCTAAAATTTTGATTAAAAAAAAGGTAAGTGAAAAAACATGAAAAAGTTAATATTTTATTTTTAAAAAATTTAAGAAATCCAAAATGCAAAAAATTTAAAAATAACATATTACATTTCTTAAAAATTGAATTATATTTCAAGAAAAATGATAAAATTTCAAAATATTTGGAAGAAAATTGAATTTTAAAAAAAATAATAATTTGCAAAATTTTAGAATTTAGAAAAAATGGAGTCTAAATTTTTAAAATTCAAAATTGAAATTTTAAGGAAAAAAAGGAAAAGAAAATTGAAAATAAATCAATTTGAATTTGGAAAAAAAGTTTGAATTGAAAATGGAATTTGAAAAAACATTTCCCTTGGTGAAATTTGCATTTATTTCATTTAAAAAGCATAGAGTTGCTCATTATAATGTTCTAATTTCTCATATCAGAAAATTTAAGGACACAAGAATTTCAAAACATTTTCACAACATCCTTGTTTTAGTTGTTGTAGGTCTCGATATAATATAAGTTAATTTTATTTTGACCTATTGTGGGCGCAAAGGAGAGTACGCCCTGGCCGAGTGGACCATGGCGGAAAAAAGTGAAGTCGCCTCCTAGATTAGGTCTAGGAACCATAATGGGCCTTTCGGGCTAATCACCTACATACATAGGTCCACATATCAGATTATGGGTCCAGAGTTTGGGTACGGCTTAGGAAGGTGTTAGGCACTTAAGATCGCCCGGCTTGTGAGTCGGCCTCCAATATGTGTTGCTAGGCCATATTAATTAAAGTCTTTATTAAAAGAGCCATAATCCTTAACCTAAACATACATCATGCACAAATAAAACACAATCAAACATATTATATTAAAAAAAGGAAAAGATAACAATTAAATCATACACATAAGAAAAGATTATCAAATAAACCAAATATAGCACAAAGACTCAAACAACCATAGTAATTAAACATAAATAATTAACCTAAAATAGATTCAAATAGAATCAAATTACATGTGAGAAATGATTAAAACAAATAAAAACAAGATTTTGCCCTAATTTGGATTTAGGGTGCATATGCATAACAAAGATAACACAAATTTGAAAAATTACATTTTTACAAATTTAATCAAATAAAAATATAACATGTGAGATCAAACAAGTATGTTAGAACCCTAAACACTAAACTAACATAAAGAAAATATAACAAACATCAATATAAACAAATAAACATGGAACAAAATAAATATACTAAACTAACATAAACTAAATATGCATATTAAACTTTACATGAAACCAGAATAATAAAACAAGAACAACCTAAAACAGATTATAAACATCCTAAAATCAAATTAAAACATATCAAACTTAATAAAATCAATAAGCAAATAAAATAACATACCTATAGAAACTACATCAAGAACTCATATGAATCATATGTAGCAAGGTGGGAAATCATAGAAAAAAGACTCACATTGCTTTAGAATCACAAATTTGAGATTGTTCTAACCGACCCTTCATTGCCTACAATACAAATACTAGATGGAGAAGGCAACAATAATCAAAGAACACAACAATAATTAGTAATCACAACTCAAGAACACAAGGTTTTAAAAAGGTTTTAGAAAACAATTTTGAGGATTTTTTTTTCAAAAGTACATTAATTTGCAAACAATTTTGTTAGTTAGCATCGTTTCTAAACTATTTAGGAAACTAACAACTCAAGTACTTGGGAGTCGAATTCACTGTAGCAAATCGAGTATCACAGACTCAATTTCTATGAAAATTCCGTGGAAATCAAGTTTGTGAGACTCGAGTTCCGCAACAAAATCTAGCAAAAAACAAAGATCAATGAAGACAAACATAAACCCAAAACAAACAAGCAAAAAACAAAGAACAACAAAGACAAATAGAAACCCACGAAACCATCAAAGACAAAAAAGTAGAGAGATCAAATAGAAACCCAAAACACGAAGACAAAAAATAGAGAAAGAGGAACCCAGAAACCTATGAAGACAAAAAACAGAGAGATTTTGGGTTTGTTGTTTTTGCTGAAGATTAGAGGGCGAACTTGAGTGTTTCACTCTCGAGTATGAAAATTGAGTGTGAAACACTCGATTTCCAACTGAAACTTGACTCCTCCTGGCTTAATTCCAAAGAACAAAATCGACTATAATGGACACGATTTGTTAAATTGCTAAATAGTTTCGAAACCTTGCTAACTAACGAAATTGTTTGAGGGATTTTGTTATTTAGAAAAAAAAAATCCCAATTTTGAAAGCAAATTTTTGCCGTAGAACTAACTAAAGAGAGGTTTTAATGTTGTAAAAAATGTTCTAAGGTGCTGCCCTATGGTTTTGAAAAGAGAAAAAATGGATTTAGAGAATATGGAGGACAAAAAAATCACTTTCTCTAGCTAAAGTTTTGATTGGAGACATAAGATGAGTATTTATAAGTTAAAATTAGGGTTTTTGGAGCTTTTTAATGATCTTTGGACATTCTCAAGGATATATGGGCTGGCCTACATCAAAGCATGATGTTTTGGGCCTTTAAAATGAAGTTTTAAAACTTAGAAAATTGGGCTGCCCAATTGACCCAATTTCAAATGGTCATAAGTTACTCGATATAAGTCCAAATTAGGAAAATTTTGTATTCAAATTGAAACCTAGGATGTCTACTTTCCAATGAAATAAACCCCACTCAAAAACTCTCTGTGGATCAAAAGTTATGGTCAAAAGAGTGAGCAAAGGTCATTTTTCAATATTGATTTTAAAACGATTTGAGCACTTTTAAGTTGTAATTACTTCCAAACTATTGTAAACTCTTTAATTACCCTTGGTTGACATATGTCAATCTCATCATTGGATCGGGGTCCAACATTTATTAATGTGTACAAAATGCGGTGTCTACACCTATGATGAGTATAATAGTTAACACTTCAATTAATTGAGAAAATTTTACAAAATTTTCTTGTATATGTAGACTTGTTATATTAGTTAATATTAGATAATCGTGTGTTTCTTCCCCTGTTTTCCATCTCCCCTTTTCATATGAATCAAACATAGGGTAAAGATAAGAAGAAATCCATGAAATGCCAAAATTGAGAACATAGTCAATTTTTTTAAAATCATAATAATAACTAAGGGCCTGTTTGGTAAGAGTATTTAAATATAGTTTTTTGTTTTGCAATCCATAAAATGGTGGGTCTTACACTTGAATTTATTGTTTGACTAATATTTTCTAAATACTATTTTCCTGATTTAGAACAGGATTTTGAAAATGGCTAAGAGGTGTTTTCGGGATATAGAGAATGTTTTTAATGACATAATTGTAAATAAATTGAAAACAGTGAACCCCACATATTTATTCAAACTCGTTTATCTCTTAAATTAAGGAACCTATCTTTATCACAAAAAGAATTCTCACATTTCAAATTTAAAACTTATCATTAAAAAAAAAATGATAAGCTCTATTCCCTTATCATTGTTCAAAAAAAAAAAAAAAAAAAAAAAAAAGCAATCTACAGATTTCACACGTTACTTTTTGTAAATATTTTTTTTTAAATCTCAAAAATAGAAATGGTCTTCCAAACAATTATTTTTTGTTTTTAATATTTTGAAAATTGTTCTTAAAAGTGGGAGCCAAACACGTAAAATATAAAAATTATTATCTGAAAACTAGTTTCTAGTTCAAATTTTTAAAAATTGTTTTTATACTGTTTTGAAAACAAAAACAATAAGCCTCCTACCAATCACCCCCTAAACTAAGATAAGATTCATATTTGGCTTGTTTTAAGTAAGACAATGATTCTAATACTAAAATGCATGAACATAGTTACAATCCATGAAAGAAGATGATCATATGAAATTCTTGGAAACGCAATTTCAAACAATTACACAATGCATGGAAATGTAATTACAATATTTTTTAAATGAGAATTTTCATGTAAGAACATTTTAAACACATATATATGATCATGAATTATTTATTTTTATTTATAAATAAATTTACAACCTAAGCTTCAAAAGATTATTAGTCCCTGTTTGGATTTCCCTGAACTGAGTTAACAAATCCCAGTTTTGTTAACTCATAACCCAAAATCAGTGGGGCCCACGGGCAACATGCTTGTTTGGATGAATTTTCAAACAATTAACTTAGTGATGATATCTCATAATTTTGAGTGATGGGTGAGCAATTTTGGAAACACGGTGTGACTGTTTTCAAGTTAAGAGTTTTGAGTTATCAGTGGTAGTTTTGTAAATTTTCAGCAAACACGGGTCCCACAACAGTGTCTCGTCCCATCATTGCAAGCTTTTGTGAGCAACGAATATTTTTCCTCATTACTTTCCCAACCACCAAACCATACTCTTCTTTATCACTTTCCCTTTTCCCTTCTCCCAAACCCACAGCACAAGCACAACCCAGTCCAAAAGCATTCTTATAATCCATCCGAAAATCTTTTGCTCTAGTTTTGTCGATCAGCACAAGGCCCAGCTCCAACAAAGCTCCGTTCACCAATTCCATTTTCAGGTGAGACCAAAACGCTCCCCCTCCATCTGTATACATGCCCGAAGCTGCTAGGTTCTGTGAGAAGGGCGTGAAGATGAGAGAGGTATTACACGCGGGTAGTCTGTTATCGTTGTAGTGCTTTTATAGTGCAATCAATGTTATGTGGGACCCAATGAGAGACAGAATTGTTGGTTTTTGAATTTGAGATAGCTGTGAAAATCTTCAGCGAAACAAGCATGAGAGTGAGTTATGTGTTGAGTTAGAGTTATGAGATATTGGGATATGAGTTTGAGTGAGGAGATTTGAGTTATGAGTGTTGGGATATGGGTGAGTGACAAACCAAACAAGGCCTTAGAATCCAACCTAACCCATCAACCCATGAAAAACCAATCCATGTCGTCAGGTTGGTGATTTGAACACATACAAGAGATATAACTGAACCATATACTTTAGGTGTGATTTCAAATTAAATTCTATGATTTCAAAATTTTCAAACTAAAATTTGAAATTTAAGACTATTACAAATTAAACCCTATAGTTTTGTTAAGGGGTAATTACAGTAAACCCACCTGTAGTTTGGCTCAAAATTATTTTGCCTACCCGTGGTTTAAAAAGTGTCACTTTACCCACCTGAGGTATGTTCCATTTGTTTTCCGCAACCCACCTCTATTAAAATCAGGGGTAAATATGTATTTTTGCTCAAATTTTATGTCTATCTCCTCCCAAAAAAAAAAAAAAAAAAAAAAAAAAGCACAAAAATGCAAGAGAAACAAGATCAAAAAGTGGTATTGGTCTCTCTCTCAATTCACATAAATCTTGAACATGAAGAATATACCCAAAAAAAAAAAAAAAACCAAATCAACCTACACAAATAATTGAACAATACAATATTGCCCTTCAATCAATCGAACAATACACTATGACCTGTCTCAATCAAATATATTATATATGCATGATTTTCTCATCTCATTTGTGGGTTTAGTACAGCTTACATCACTGAAGGAGATCCTGTACAGAAAATGATGTTGATGAAATTCATAAATCAAATGGAAAGCTGTACCGAGCTCTATTGAATGAAGAAGCGCAATATGTCGCAGTTTTGAATACATTGATGATGATGGAGGTGAGAAAAGGTAATCAAAAGCAACGATGGTGATATTCTATTCACTCATCCCTTTCCCTAAGTCTCTCTCTTCCTCTTTTGACTTTCTTTGATTCGGATTAGAAGATAAAAAAAAAAAAAAAAAAATGAAGAATACGACTTTGCTTAGTGAAAAAAAAAATTGAATGAAACCCAACGACAAACGATCACCGACAACTAACCATTAGTAAAATCCACGAACCCAAAACCACTGTCCACAGACCATTGACCACGGACCATCAACAAAAGCCACAAACCCATCAACAAAACAACGGCATCGACATCAGCATCGGCATCAGTACATAAACCTAGAACTTTGTAACCATCTGCCACCAATAAACCCAGAATCAGTGATTCAAACCAAAACCCCCAATGATTCAAACCAAAACCCAGAATCAATGATTCAAACCAAAACCTAAAACCAATGATTCAAGCCAAAACCAAACCTAGAACTAGCAATTCAAAACAAAACCCACAGAACCAAAACCCATAAACCTCAAAAGCCAACCCACAACAAAACTGAAATCCTCTAACACCAATCCAAACTAAAACCCACAAACCATTGCGAACCCACCACTGCAAAGGCGAAGAGAGGAGAACTCTGCAAAGTGAACCCACCAAATCAAATATTAATTTTCACAAAACCCTCTCTTTTGATCTTGTTTCTCTTCCATTTTTGTGCTATTTTTTGTTTTGGGAGGAGAGAGATATAAAATTTGAGCAAAAATACCTATTTACCCTTGATTTTAACAGAAGTGGGTTACGGAAAACAAACGGAACATGGTGGGTAAAGTGACACTTTTTAAACTCCAGGTAGGCAAAGTGATTTCGGGCCAAACCACAGGTGAATTTAGTGTAATTACCCCTTTTGTTAATTTCAAGCGAAACACATCAACTTTTAAAATCTTTCTATGAATTTAAAGTTTAAACCCTAATCAAACCCACCTCCAAATCAAACCAAAAAAATTATAGGGTTTAAATTGATATGATTTAATAGTCCGAGATTAGATTTAAACTAATGAAACTGTAGAACTTAATTTGTAACACTCTTAAACTTTAGGGTTTAATTTGAAATTTTTGAAACTATAATGTTTAAATCATCTTTGAAAAATAGGATTTAAAATGTATTTATCAAACAATTTAGTGTTTATGGACTAGCATCAGTAATAATAAAAAAACTGATAGTACACTTGGCCAAAAACGAAAGGTCATACTAGGTGTGAAAATTCGTGTTCGCGTGTCAGGTTCGTGTTGTGTAGAGTCATGAGTATTAGACTACATGGGTCAACCCTAACCCGACATGTTTATTAAACAGGTTAACATTCCTCAACCCTAACACAACTCATTTATTAAATGGGTCAGTCGTGTTGACCCGTTTATCAGATTTTATCAAAACAAAAATAATAATAATAATTTTAGTATTAAACAAATTGATATGAATTATGAAAACCCAAACAAATAAATATTTTTATATAAAAATTAGAACTAATAAGTAATTGCATTACAAATAATAATTCAAAACTAAAGCATATCTCAATATCGCATATCTCAATATCACATATAATCAATCATAATATGTCAAAGAAAATAAATCATAACAATTAAGAAGTTTATATACCTAGGTTTTGAAAGGTATATTGGTAAAATGTCATTTAATTAAACGGGTCAAACAGGTCAAACGGGTTCCATGTGATGAACACTAACCCAACTCATTTATTAAACGAGTCAGTTGTGTAAACCCGAATATGACACGAACCCATTAAGTCTCAACCCATAACCTACTAAAAACCCCAAAAATTTTATTATTAAGACACATTAAGCCTCATATTTTTAAATGAGATGTTTTAAACCCTTGACTTTCATAGATGTACAGTTTGTGTATGAGGGTGGAATTTGTTTGGAAAATTTTTTATGATACATTTATGAAAGTCTGGGGTTTAAAACATCTCATTTAAAGATATGAGGTTTAATGTGTTCCAACTCCTAATGATAAAACTATGATTTTTTTCAACAAAAAAAAAAATTATAACAAGGTCTTAGTTCTTTAGGAATGCTTATAAATATCATTATAGTTAATATAGGTGTAGTACCTTCTCAAAAAAAAAAAAAAAAAAATATATATATATATATATATATAGGTGTAGTAGTTACCTAGACATTATCGTGAACCTTGTTAAAGGGTCACAATCAAAGGATTAATTAATTCCCTTCACGAAAATCCAATTGATTCTGATAGTTAATCTTTACATAAATATAGTAAATAAACGAGTTGGAGTCACAATTCTTTTTTTGTTAGATTCCTTAAGAATGTATGATGCGTATGCCAACCACTTCTTTATAAGGAGAAAATCAAGAATAATTAAAGACTGAATTATAGAGAATCAAAACTTAGCTACCTAGCTGGGTATTGCTTGGCTAAGTGACAGATAAAACCTCTCAGTTTTGTTCCACATGGATGACATATGACATATGATATTGCTTCACATGTGCCCTCCATGTTAAGCAACCTTTTGTCCACATGTAACTTTTCAAAGTGGGCCAACAAGGTTAAGATCAAACAGCTACGGCATGCCACGATCGATTGCTGGATGATAAAACCATTGGTTGTATAAAATGGCATTTATGGCTCTCTTCTTCTTTTTTTGCATATATAATAATAAATTTACCTTTTCTTATGTAAGAATAAATTACAATTTATTCCCTCTAAAATTTAATTTGTTTTTGTATTGCATTATTGTTTTGTCTCATCAATTTTATTCCTCATACCTTTTATGAAAGAGCAATTGTGGTTTTTAATTAGACAATGATTTTCATACCCTCTTTATTATATATCGTTTACGTTTATACATATCACCTATTTTACTTTTTAAAAAAGAACATAGTGTGTTAAATTATAGACATGGTAGGTACAAAATATACACTAAACCATGTGAGTGGGGGTGTACATGGGTATTGGGTTGGGTTGGATAATTTTTTCAATCCAACTCAACTTTATCGAGTTGAGAAATTTTCAACCCCATCACATGTGAAGAAACTAACCAAATTCAACCGACATGGGTCGGGTTGAGTTAGTGGGTTATGCATACATGTGTTTATGCCTTGCAAAATTAGGTTCTCATAAATTTTTTAAACATTTTTTTTCAATAAACTGTTAAATTTCATATAATATGCTTAAGTTATATTCCAAAATTTTTCTAAATTCATCAAAACTAATTCTCAAAGTACCAAAATCAATCATACTAAAAATTAAAATAATTGTAATAAAATGAACTTATATACATGGTGGCTCGGGTTGGGTTAAATGGATTGAAAAGACTATTAACCCGAACTTGACCCGACTCAAGGTTCAAGTAAAATTCCAACCCAACCCATCAATCCACAATTAATTACTTGTTTACTCACTAAAATGACACCATATCAATTTTTTAAACAAGTTTTATTTTAATCAATTTTTAAACATATTGAATACAAAAGAGAGTTTATTAGTTTTTTTTTAGATAAGTAGATAATAAAAGAATGGGAGGTCATCAAGTAGGATTTAAACCACAAACATGAGACATCATAAAGAATTTCATTTCCACGTGAGTATCATTCGAACCCCAAAGAGAGTTTACTGTCGTCACCGAAAGAAAAGATAAAATTTCTAATTACTTAGCCACAAAATTGTAACACCCTTAAAATCTACCCAAACCGTCCTCACAAGGACAACTTCTTATAGCTAAGAGACACCTTTTCTTTTCTTTTTCTTTTTTCTTTTTTTTAGAAAAAGAATCGCTTATAAAAACAATTGGTAAACGAGCCACGTTACAAGCATCTGACATAAAACATACAATCATATACACCCAAAACAACCACACACAATTCTAACTTTTAATCCCAAAAAAAAAAAAAATTAAAAACGCACACACAAAGGATAGTTAATAGTTTTGCAACAAAAATATTATTCGCCAGACCATTAAATACATAGAGACAAAAAAACTTATATATGATATTTACTTTTTTAAATTATCAAAAAATGAAATATCAAATAAAAAAAATTACAGAAAAGAATATACATAATTTAAATAGAACTTTTTTAAGGAGGGTCAACCTAATTTAAAAACTAAATTAAAAAATATACATTTGAATGATGACTTTGAAAAATGTGGGTTTTCAAAAGTACTTTATAACTTTATGTGATAACTTTAGAAGAAGTTAACGAAAAGTCAAAAGTTTTTTATTTCATATGATGAAAGTTGAATTCTAGAAGTCATGGTTACGCCAAGTGACTCATTTAATTAGAAGTTTCTATAAATTACATAATTCCCTATGGTTTGTAGGAGTTTTAAATCAAATGCCAAATTTTTTATTAAAAAAAAAATTCTACTAAATTTATGATTTTTTTAATTCATCTCTATTCATGTTCTCAAGCATCTATTTATTAATTACAAATAACAAAAATTCACATAAGTTGATTATAAGACCTATCTAAATGCAAAAAAATCTTATCATGTGAAACTTTAAGACCTTTGGAATAGGTGAGAATTGTGAAATTAAATAACAAATATTTATTTACTATTGTCACAAAAAATATTCACATTAAAATTATAATAATATAAATTTATGTCCAAATCAAATCATACCCATAGTTAAATACTATAAAATAAAAGTTAAGTCTTTAATACTGTAGTTGTGCTAAGTGAATACCCTCTACTTCTTTTAGCAAATTTTTAATCATTTTTTTCTCCTTTTGTCACAAGGCAAACTGTAAGCATATTAAAATAATTAACATGGTTGCTCAAAATGATATCCTATTGCCAAAGTTCCAAAATTTTAAAAATACTATTCCAATTAAAATTATAATGCTTAGAGTTTTTAGAAAACTAGAAGAAGTTTCATTATTCATTTTTATATTATTTAATTAATTCTAATTTTTATGTTTTAATAAATGTTGAATAATACACGCTGTGCTTGTACCATGTGACTATGTGTAAGTATTATAATTTGTACAATAGTAGCATGCAACTTAATATAATTACATTGAATTTATTAACATTATTTACTTTAAGTAAAACTCTTATTACCAAATTTAATATAAAATAAAATAGATAATTCTCCAATTAAAAGTTAATTATCAAAACATATAGAATATTGAAAGGAGTTTTATTATTTATTTAAATTATTTTAGAATCTATTATCACCTCTATTTTTTTTAATAAAAAGCTTAAAGTAACTTAAAGAAATTTTTTGTTTTTCTTTTTAGAACAAACTTATAGATGTTAATATAGGCCTAAAGCAATAAATTTAAGTGGGGTTTATTAATATTTTTAAATATCAATTAAATATGATTTATTTAACTTTCAATATATTTTTTCCTTCTTATCAAAAAAAATATTTTTTTTTCCTTTGTTTTTTGTATATGTTTAGAACCATTCTTGTTTTTGAGCTTTAAAATTTTTAAGGTTTTATTAGCACTTATCATACAATTGACAACAGTTACTTGATCTAATAAGTATTACTGTTTACTCAAGAAAAAAAAGTAGGAGTGTTTATCCCATATTGGTTGTGTGTATCTAGTGTCCGCTGTTAATAGCCTCATTCTACAACTACAAAGATTAGGCTCTTTTGCAGTTATACTTTGATTATGTAATGTATTATAAACCCAGTTTAAAGTATTAATATTACTATTTTCGTGCGTGTTTTAATAAGTATTACTGTTTACTAAAAAAAAATCTTCTTGTGACACAATGCATCTTAAGTTAAATTTTATCAATTTTGAAAATTGCGTATACAATTTTTAGGGTCTTTTGTCTGTATAGTGGAGGACCCTGACTTGAGATACTAAATTTTTGGAGGTTAGAGGGAAACCTTAGGCTTAGGCCTAGGGCTGGCCATAGCTTGACCTTGTTGGCTCACTAATCCGGCTAGTTAGACCCATCGATCAATCATTAGTTACCAGACATTTTTGGGCCACTTGACCATTAAGACCCCAAGCTTAACTCCTTGGTAAGGAGTAGCTAGGGAGCTAAGCGGGGCTACACCATGAGATGACCAAGCCTCCCGATCCACATTCTATTAAATCAAGAGAATGTGGATATTGGTTTGACAACCTCATCTGCCTAAAATAGAGGGCCAACTCACGTGGGCTTTTTTTAATCTCCAATTTAAAATTTTTTTGTATGCTAATGTTAGAATCGTTGTAACAATTTATTGTGTCTCTAGTGTTACTCACAAAGATAATAATAATATCGGACCCTCAAACATAATCCCTAACCCCTAAAATAAAAGTTCAAATAACAATAAAAATGAGCCCAAATAACCAAAAAAAAAAAACAACAACAACAACAAGATTAGGCCAATCAACAACAAATAAACAAAATATTCAACAAAAGCTCATTAAAAAATAAAAACCCCAAATCATTTAAATTTGCAACTCAGTAAACTCATTCCATAAAAATAATTAAATAATCATTAATTTAATTTTCCAAAAAAGGCACCAAGAGAGAGATTGTGGTTGTGAGTTTTCCTCGTGACGCTGGGAGCTCTACTCCTCGGCAACTTGGCTTGTAATTGCAACATCATTCGTTACTCTCTCTCACTTTCTCCATTTGTCTCTTTTCTACTATCATTTCAAATTATTACTCATTTTATTACTCTCATCTCAGCATTCTTAATTTTCACTTGGTTTCTCATTGGTCTCTTTTTGTTTTTTAATTTACTTTGTAGACGGAAATTGTAAAATTTCATATATTTGCTATTTTTTATGATGTAGATATATTTAAGTTCTTTTTTATTAGATTCTATATAATTTAAAATTCTTAATGACTTATCCTAAAACATTAATCTATATATCTATATATATACATATATATAATAGGTGAAGATGAAAGAAATTCAAATTAGAATTCTAAATTAGAGTTCCAATTTTGCGTCATGTGTCCTAAATTATTTATTCTTAACGAGTTTTATTTCTTAATTTTAGAATTAAACGTGAGACCACATCATAAATATTCATCCAAGTGAGTTATTAAGTATAAAAACTAAAGAGTCTAGAATAAAATAAATAAATAAATAAATAAGTACTTCACAATAATTTTAAATAAAAAAAAATATGGAAAATTTACATTTTATACCTAATAATATCCTTACAATTGTTTTTAAAAAGCTAAGAAAATATAAAAATGACTATCAATAGTATCTAAATTATATATATATATATATATATATATAAATTATATTATGCATCTTATTGTATATCTTTAAGTATATCTATATATATGCATGGGGTTACAAGCTGGTTATAAGTAATGAATCACAATTTATATTTCAAAAAATACAACAGCACTACACCAATGGAGAAGGTGTCATAAGGCAAAGTTCCCTAAGAAAATAAGGTGTCAAAATTACTTTCCTATTAAGGTTATTAACAATTGTCCTAAGGACATCGGATAACCCTTTCTTTTAAGCTTATTTCTTAATTTCTTCACTGATTTGATTTTTGAAGTTGTGTCTCTATAGTCTTTAACCAACTCCACTAATTGGTTTCTGACCTAATGAATATGTCATTCTTGATCAGTCTGCAAATTTCTCTCCGGTGATCATAATAGGGTCCATTCTCTGTGCTTATTGGAATCCTTGCCACGGTTCTGTTCTCTATTTCACACACCTACTCTTGACTTGTGTAAGTGAGTTGATCATAATAGTCTCAGACATTTATGTGGCAATCATCCATTCCATTATTCTGTGAGGTGATCCAGGCAACAAAGTCTACAAGGTCCTTTTCGTCACTATATTTTTTTAATTACATAATTTTTTTTTGAGACTTTTTAATTGCATAATTAATTTCAAGGAATGTATAAGCATGAGTTGTGAAATTCACCCCAAAAGAAATAAAGTTTGGCTTACCTCCAGTACTTTTATTTCAATGAATTTCCTTTTATTTCAATGAGAGACTGTCACATTACCCACTAACTAAAGAAAATGTGGGAATTAAAATCCACTACTACTTGTCATTGTATATTCCAAATAAAAGGACATATTCAGTTAAAGATGTATTGGAAGTAAGCCAAACTCAAAGAAATATTCTAATTCTCGAGGACTCAAGAAAATTTGGACACTTGTATGTACTCATGAAATGCTCCCTGTAAGGAAATCATGTAGAACAAGTGAAAAACCCCCATGAGAAATTTTTCTTTTTAGTTAGATAATTAATGGTAGCAAAGAAAGATAACCGTTTATGTTACTCGATTTAGGGTGTGTGAATTGTTTTGTTTTGTTTTTTTTTTTTTTTTTTTTTTAATTTGTCCTAACTCTCAACTTTTTTGCAAATAATATGATTTTTAATATTTTTCTGAAAATAAATTAATTTTTAACTTTTTCATAATATATTTAATATAAAAGTTACAAAAAAAAATATACTTTTTAGTAAATACTATACAAATAAATAAGATATTAGAAATAAGCAATTCTCAGACCAACCCTTAAACATCCCTAAATGCAATTCCATAACAGTTGTATACGAATTTTGCCCTTAATTGTAACATTCTTTTTGATACTAATAAATTATTCTATCACCCTGCCACCCTGCCAGAAAAGAAACAAAAAAAAAGGAAAAAAGAAAATCAAACTAATGGTGATTTTGTGCACATATTTATCTGGATGGTTGGGTCCCACTTTGTTATATTATATGTTTCTGCCTTTATCAGTTTTCCAACTCCATTGATTTTTATATTTTTATTTTAGTTTGATAGTTAGGGAGAGAATTTCAACTTTTGCTGACGCTTTATTGGAACTACTAATTAAGTTACAAAATTTTTACGCTCAATTGTATAATTGTGTGAATGAAAATGCGCTAACTCTTTATTCCAAAATAAAAAAAAATGGCACCAATGATTATGATTATCAACCTTTCTTTATTAAACTTGCACTCTATTACTTTCAAGTTTCATCCACCGGGCTTTCTCAAAAAAAAAAAAAAAAAAAGTTTCATCCACCGGGGTACTTGACTAAACATGGTGGGCCTGTGAGTTGAAGTTTAAAAATTTCTAACCGCATAAACTATTGAATGATCATAAAGTCCACCACATTGGTGCACGTTGTGGGGTCAACGCATGTTATTGGTGTATTAATTCAAATACGTATTTTACTTTTTAAAAATAAAACAACGAAAAAGACTTTCTCTCTTTCTTCAATTATGAGTAATATGCTTCTAGCATAAGAATAATTACGCATAATACGGGTTGTTTTTCAAATTTTCTTGCGTTCAAATGGCTAAATTTGCACTGAAATGATAAAGAAAGTCAGAAAGAGTGAACTTTCACAACCAAAGAAGTTCAACGACAAGTAACTTCAAGGTGGCATATATTATAATGGTTAAAAAATAGTAACATATATTATATGAGTAATACTACATTCACAATATTTTTATTAGTGGGTAAAAAAATAATGTCAAATAATCGACCAAGATTAAAACTAATAATAATCTAACACTTAAAATTTGTCGTAAAATTATTATGAAAATGATGTGATGTAACACGTTACACGTATAATATACCTATAGAGCAATCAGGCCTGAAATACCAAAACTAAGAAATTGGCATTCTACACGTGCCACGAAGGGTATTGGCCACAGGGCATGTTCTTGACAGATAGGGAATGCAATATATATCCTCCAAAGGACACACAAAGCTACCACGGCCTCATCTATGGTCCTGAAATTTCAAATTATTAGCTAATGATGACGAATTATATGATCTTTCTTAGCCATCAAAAATTTCAATCCCATTTATTATGGTAGGTCACAACCTAACGGAAACGGTCGCTACTTACTTCCTTTCATAAATGGCTTCGCCTAATAACATGACCTTTATCTACCTGGTTTAAGTCAATGATAAGTACCAATTGAATTTGAAACAATTTTTCTTTTTTTTTTTTACACGAATCACTATTTATACTATTTTTATTATGCATTAATCAAAGCAAAACAAAATAATAGTAATGAATTTTTTTTTTTTTGATAAACTTTGTACTTTTAAATTTATTATAAATTTATAGAGATTCTTTTTGAGTAATGCTAAGTATGTTACAAATTTGTGGGTTCCAGTTAACTCAACTGGTAAAGTTTTTGATAATTGTATAAGAGATCTGGGATTCAATCTCCGCCTACACCAAAAACTTATTGGTATCTTAGTCTGATAATAAATAGCAATTATCAGGAGCGGACGTCATAGGTTGAAACTTTCTCAAAAAAAAAAAAAGTATGTTACAAATTTGATTATATAAGTTCTATAATTAGATGTGCAATTAATCACAAAATAGTATCATATATTATTGAAATGATACTAATCATATTCATTCTCATCCTAGATGGTAATTTTTTGTTAGTTGAATTACTAGTAATTTTACTGTTTTCTTTTCTTTTTCCATTGATGACATGGCAATCAAAATTTGTCAAACCATGTAGCATGGTCGACAACACAGTAGGCTCCTTTTGCTCACGTGGCTTCACAAGCGCCAAAAATTTTCCTTCCAAAGTTGAAAAATTACAGGCAATTTTATTGCTTTCATTTTCGGGGACCCAAAGGGTATATGGGGCATAAAGAAAGATATCCAAGTGAGGAATAATAAAAAAAAATTGATATAAATTGGCAATTCCACACTGTTACTTACCTGATGTAATACTTTTACAATTAACTTTTATGATTAAGACCTCTCCCGGGGTATTCAGATGTTTGGAGTGTAACGTATACCCAAAAATTTTAGGTTTAATTTATTATATTATCAACATTTTATAAATTTTTTTGTTGCGTTTTATTATCAGAAAATAAAATAATTTGACCAAATATTTTAACACCACTTAAAA
The DNA here is from genome assembly GCA_023736055.1 of Quercus glauca. Classification (NCBI taxonomy): domain Eukaryota; kingdom Viridiplantae; phylum Streptophyta; class Magnoliopsida; order Fagales; family Fagaceae; genus Quercus; species Quercus glauca. The sequence continues at coordinate 75,759,985 of CM043316.1, read as the reverse complement.
AAAAAAAAAAAACAAACAAACAAAAAACTTGCATGATTAAGGGTCAATCAATAGGATTCTGTTAGCACATCAAAAAAAAAAAAAAAAAAATAGGATTCTGTTAGGGGTTTTCAGTAATTTCAAGTCCAAGTGTTGCCAATGGCCACTGAAATCCAAAACGGCCCCTAAAAGCAGAGCTGACCTACAATGGGCCAACTTATCCCCATCGTCGCTATCTGTAGCTGTTACCACTGCTACTTACACATTTCCATTAATTCAATATTTTATGCATATATTTTTTCTTTATCTACTTTTTTTTTTTTTTTTTTTTTAATATATCAATTTCAGCCCCTATTAATGTTCACTGATTTAATTATGTATATAAAGAACCCCAGTGACCATAATATATGTTCTTTTTCTAACCAACAGAAAGAACAAATTTTACTGAAGATTCCATACCTATGACATTAGAGAAATAAACTTTTGATTTCTCTTTTTCTTTATTGAGATATACAAAGCTAGCAGATCCCACCCAAATAAACAAACAGAATCACTCTCTCTTTTTGATACTTTGCCTGGTGGAGATAGAGAGAGCACCATGCTGAGGGATTCTGAGGAGGACACAGTAGTGATGGGTGGAGCTGATCATGAAGGCGATAAGGACGGTGTTATCGGGTGGAACTCAAGCGAAGAAGATAAGGGTAAGAGTGAAGAAGGCGGTGACAGAATTACAAGCGGTGGAAACCGGTGGCCTCGTCCAGAAACTTTAGCACTCTTGAAGATACGGTTGGACATGGATGGGGTGTTTCGTGACTCAAATCTTAAAGGTCCACTATGGGAAGAGGTTTCAAGGTGATTTCTAATTTCATTTTAATATGTTTATGTTTATGTTTTGTTGAAATTTTTGTTGCTGTTTTACATCATCAATTGAGATCCGGATTTGGGTTTCCACTGAAACTTTGTTTTCACCTTTTGGTTAAAACTTTTTTAGTCTTCACAGTATACACTTTTTTGGGATATTGGCAATTCTTCTTGTACTTTCATTTGGTAATGTTTCTCAAATATATATTAATTTCTGAAACGATGATCACCATTCTCCATACTCTTAAGTGAAAATCCAGTTGATTTACTTTTTAAGAATAAGATTAGTACTATTTATAATTAATAACCATTTTTTGAAGAATCCTAGAAGAGTGATATATTTATAATGATACATGACATTTTTTCCGACATTAGTTAATGTGTTTTCCTTGGGAAAACTTTGGTCTTGATGATGATTTGTTTGATAGTTTCTCTCATCTTTCTAGGTCGTTCTTCCTTGACTCTATCCATCAATTATTGTAGATTCTATTCTGAAAGTAAGCATCTTTGGGACAGAAACTTATAAAAATGATGTTTTTTTCCAAAATTTCGGTGTCAGGAAACTAGCAGAGCTTGGTTATAACCGGAACGCCAAGAAATGCAAGGAGAAATTTGAGAATGTCTATAAGTACCACAAAAGAACCAAAGAAGGTCGAACCGGGAAGTCAGAGGGAAAGACCTATCGGTTTTTTGATCAATTACAAGCCCTTGAAAACAAACATCAACCATCTAGAGCAATGGCTTCAAGTGTTTCTAAGACTACTATTCCATCCACAGCAAACCCTACAATCATATCCCAACACAACGGTGTTTCTAAGAGTACTACTGTTCCATCAACAACAAACCCTACAATCGTATCCCAGAGTGTTGTCCCTCCAATACCAAACCCTACAATTCCGCCATTACAAGCACCAAAACCTGCTGTTCCTAGAAATCCTTCGCAAAGTACCATTTCTGGGATTCTTTTCTCGGGTAATACTTCGACCTCTTCTTCGACAGCGTCTGATGAAGAATTGAAAGGCCGTTGTAAGAAGAGAAGGAAATGGAAGGACTTTTTCAAGTGTCTTGCGAAGGAGGTGATAGAGAAGCAAGAGGAGCTACAGCTGAAATTCTTGGAAGCCATGGCGAAACATGAAAATGAACGAATAGTTCGAGAAGACTCTTGGAGGATACAAGAAATGGCAAGACTCAATAGAGAGCATGAAATGTTAGTCCAAGAACGATCCACCGCAGCAGCGAAGGACGCAGCGGTAATTGCATTCTTGGAGAAGATATCAAATGACAACAATACAAATCTGCAGTCACAGCCAGTGCCTCGGCTAACACTGCCACCACGCTTGCTCTCATCAGAGACCAATTCTGAGATTCAGAAAATGGATATAGTTCGCTTTGAGAATAATTCGACACCTTCACCGACACAAACAAGCTCTTCCAGATGGCCAAAAGCTGAAGTTGAAGCTCTGATAGGGCTTCGAACAAGTGTTGATCGTAACTATCAAGAAAATGGGCCAAAAGGGCCTATGTGGGAGGACATTTCAGCTGGAATGCGTAGGCTTGGATACAATCGGAGTGCCAAGAGATGCAAGGAGAAATGGGAGAACATCAACAAGTACTTCAAGAAGGTGAAGGAAAGCAACAAGACAAGGCCCGAGGACTCAAAGACGTGTCCATACTTCCAAAAGCTTGATGCACTATACAAAGAGAAGAAAAAAGTTGAAAGCTCAGCCAATTCTGGTCATGATATGAATAACTTAATGGAGCCATTGATGGTCCAGCCAGAGCAGCAGTGGCCTCCACAAGAAGACAACAACCAGCAGGAGACAGTGATGGAAGATATTGAAAATGTGGAACAAAATGATGAAGACGATGAAAATGAAGCTGTAGATAGTGAGGAAGAAGATGATGATGGCGGCGGTTATGAGGTGGTAATAAACAAACCTACCTCGATGGATAATGGTGAATGAGACAAGATAGGGAAGCTTCTTATGATAGAGTTACAAATAGTTTGCGCCATTGGGTGTAAAAAGAGTGTCCTAAATGGTACAAAGGCATGTGAAAGAGCAAAGTTTCTAAGTTCTATTTTCAATGATTAATTCCCCGGACCCCAAAAGAAAAGGGAAAATTGTTGTTTCATTCCTTCTTGATGTACACTAGTTTACACTGTTAATATTTTATAAAATTACATTTTTTTAGAAATGTCCACACTTTACACTAAGTGTGTACAGTTAGTGCGTATTAAATAGTGTATAATAATCAATGCTAAAAAAAAAAACAAAAAAAAAAAAAGGATGGAATGATAATTAGATAAATAAATAAACCCTTTATGATTTGTGTCCTATAATACCTTCCCTTATTTGGATCTGATTGAGAGAACAGAGAAATTGAATTGACACCAATACACATGAGGTTAGTGTAGAGTGGGATTTGATTAATTTGATAAATAGTAATAACTATATATTTATTACAATTTGCCAACTTAATTTAATGGCAAATCTTGTAATTTTCTATTACTTTATAAGGAAAGCATTGAATCAATAAATTAGTGTGGTGCCTTGGTTCATTCGACTACACACATAATGCTAATAATTTTGGTGGTTCATTCAACTTCACACATAATGTTGATAATTTTGATAGCGATTTGATTTCTTATTATTGGAATCGAGGACTCTCGGTAAAGATCGGAACAAAGTAAGGTGCCTACAGTAATTATTAGTCAATTTTCATTTAGTTGCTCCGTTCTGCTAGTTTAAAACTGTTGTCTGTACATCTAATTGCAATTAATGAGAATAAGCAATCTCCAAGCCTTTGTCTTAATGTTACCCTCTTAGTCCTCCAATTTTTTTCTCTGTTTACATTTTTAACATGAGACCCTTATCCCATCTACCTCCACCTCAAAGACCCCCGAGCTTCTCAAATCTCTAGAATTTTTTGATTCTCTTAAACTCATAGTGTTTTTCCTTTGCTCGTAAGCTCTATTTTCCCCCTTTTTAATGAGCATCCATTACTAACAGATACATCAAGAGAGGTCGACTAAGCGATAGCGGTACTAAGATGGGAGGATTGAGGAGATATTTCTTCACACTTTGTCAAACACATTTTGGCAATCCTTGTTTTTTCTATAATAATAATAATAATAATAATAAAGCGGGGTCTTATTTCTAAGTAGTGCTTTAATGCTGATCACTCTTCTGCCATTGCTTGCTGCCAAACTGTAATTTTCAATTTGGCCTTCTACCATACAGGCCAAGCAGCCAATTTCAATGCTTTCAAAATCTTTTATTATCCGTTTGGATTGAGGGGAGTAGAGGACAATAGAGTAGAGTTGGCCCAAAAGTAGCCTATTTTTATCCAACTCAACTCTACTCTACTCTCTATCACTCCCCCTCCCTCCCTCCTCAATCCAAACATGCCCTTAAATAAAAGAAAGACAGAAAGAAGACTAATAGGAGCTGCTTCAACAAATTAGAATTTCCAGTGGACCTAGAGACTCCGAGGCTATACCCTATTGGTTCCTCCCAAGGGGCCTTTATTGTATCACGCATGAGCAACATCTTCTTCTCTTTGTGAGAACCGTCTCCTAAGGATTTTCCTTCATAGACTACTACTCCAACGAAAGTGATAGCCAGTGCAATGTGTGGACTTGGGCTCCATAGAGGTGACCGAAGGTGAGCGGAAAGCTTTTTCTTCATCACAGTGAACTACCCTAATAAGCATCCTAAAACAAAGATATAGTTTGGTTGAAATATTTATAAATATCGCATGGTCAGTGGAGGAACCACACACAAGGGTGGGGGGCCAAAGCCCCCCAAAAATTTAAAAAAATTATTTTAAAGTATGTATATTTACATTTAAAAAAATGTAGCATGTAAAAATTGAAGCCCCCCAAATTTTGAGTCATTTCAATGGTGCTCTTAAAAGAAAGAAATTTATAATTTAAGAGGTTTAACAAATTAAACTATGTAGAAAATGATAAATTTTTGTACATGTCTAATAGAAGAAATACATAACTTTTATATACTCATTAAAATTTAGAAGATGATAAATTCTCTTAGAAAATTAATTTGCGTATATGTGTGTGTGTAGAGATTTGTCTTAACTAATATATTAGTATCACAACTTGACCCCTCCAAACCAAATTTTCTGGCTTTGCCCCCGCGCATGGTTGTGGTAGTAATGTCCCAGAACCTAGCAAATATTCCGTGCTTGAGTTTCAAGTTAGAGAATACCTTCTCTTCTGATTTTCCCGTCCAGTGACCTGTTCAACAACAAATTCTTACGTGGTCCAAGGAAATCAAAGGTACGCTTCCACTATTTCGTCTATATCGAAACCTATACTAAGAGCTCCTTTCAGCACTCAACTAGCGACGGATTGAGCATCTCTAATTCACAAATCTTGTAGCTAGTAATTAAATCCCAATCCTCAATTGGATATTATTTTGTAGAATTCCTCTGTAAATATCAACTTCTCCACCTTTTATCACCAAATTCTGTGTTGAAAACCCTTCAGTTGTTGCCTTAAGCGTTGATGGTGTGAACTTGTACTTTCGACGCTCTTGAATTAATTTATTAGGGTGCCCATCTAATCTTATAATAGTTATTACTTATTACAACCTCGGGCGTGGGTTGTCACATCAAATATTAATTAAATTGGTCACTTTTAATTCCAAGTTTGCAAGGGACATAAAATTTTTAGAGACTTTCTTACATCTCAAAGTCTCAAACAGAAGGGGTGACGGTAAAAAATTGGTGAACTGTTGGAGAAACTTTTCCTTATAATTGACTACAATGAGTAAGTTGTGGCTGAATACAAATTAATAATCTGTATCACTTTTTATATTCTACTTTATATTTCACAAATCACAACTTATCAAGTATTTATTTAATTTTCTTTATAAAAGAGTCAAAGTTTAAAATGGAAAAAATATAAACACATGACTAGTTGTAATTGGTGAAATATAAAATAAAATACAAAAAGTGATACAGAGAATTTGTATTGGTTGTTAGAGCATTAGCGTTGGAAAATTTCAATTCTACTCTATTTTACCATTCCAAAAAGCCACTTTATCATTATACCATACCATTTTACAATACCTCTAGCATCCCAAAACTCTATTTTTATTAAAATATTATTTTTTAATCTTTCTTTATTATTTCTTTCCAACCATCACTTTTTTTCAGACTTTGGCATGATTCGATTTTCCTGGGCTTTCCAACAGTATTTTTTTTTCTCTCTCTTTCTCCCTCAACCTCTAGCACCGGTTCAACACACAGAGCCACACACACAGGCCCATGATACACCGATCAACCTATCCAAACCCATCACCACACACACAGAGCCACACACACACACACAAACACAAACCATCAACAAAGCCACACACACACAAACCATCAAACCAGTTGGAGCCAACAACGGCCACCACACCCGCCACCCAAGCCACCGATCAGCAAATCCACGCCACCGATTTGAAACCCAGCTGATTTGAAACCCATCGGAGCAAACCCATTAAAAAAAAAATCATCACAGGAGCCACCATCGGAGCTACTGATGATCAACCCAACCGATCCACCCACCGATCAACCGATCTCAGCCCACCGTTTCAAACCCACCATCAACCGATCCTAGCCCACCGATCCAAACCCAACTCGCCGATCCACTATGAGAGATGAGAGAGAGGCCGTGTGAAGCTTCAGCGTTGAAAATGGGTAAGGGTGAATCGGTTGAGATGGGTGACGGTGAATCAGGTGAGAAATTTCAGAGATGGAGATGGGTGAGAAATTTCGAAGATGGGTGAGAAATTTCAGAGTTGGCGATGAAGCTTCAGAGATGAAAGAGCAGATGGAGAAACAGAGAAGGAAAGAGAAAAGAGAACAGAAATAACGTGTTGATGAGAGAGAAATTTCGGGGGAAAACATCATAAAATATTATTATTATTTTTACAATACTGATATAATGCAATTCTATGTTTAGAATTGCACTGTAGCAGTATTGCAAAAAAATTTGCAATATTATTGTTTACAATTCTCTGATGCAAGAGTTTTTGGAGCTGCAAATGCCAAATTATCCTTACATTTGGCATTAGCATTCCCCAATGCTAATGCTCTTACGGCTATACCCAAATATAATTGAGTATAAAGTGGAAAAATTGAGGAAGTGGTAAGTTGTAACAATGGGTGGACACTTTTTAATTGGGCCACAACCAGTATGTTGCGGCAATATTCACTCAAATTTAATTATGTCCTCATGGAAAAAAGAACAGAAAAAAAAAATGGAGGAGGTTGCAACTTTGGGTGGGATCATTTTGTAGGAAAAGCTTTGACCACCTATAGTTAAAGTTTCTATTAATTATAAATAAAAAATAAAAGACAAGTTATTTTTATAGGAAAAGGTTAATGAATATTATAAGCTCATTGCATGGTTTAGTAAATATTTTTAAAAACCTTTTATAGTAAAAAAAAATTTTAAAAATTAATTGTTTTGAAGTCTTTTTATATTTTTTATAAAAATTGTGTTAAAAATTTCTCAAAATAGTTTATTAACAATTATTCTCGAGACACTCATTAACCGGTCATATCTTTAAAATAATAATATTATCAGTTTAGATACTTTTACACCATCCAACGAAATAGATGGATTCCATTTTATCTTAATTATATTAAAACTAACGGTCAAAACTATCAATTTCTATGATTGACTATCCCCCAAAGTCTTGGTCCAATGATTAGGATCTTATGGGGGTAGATCTTGAGTTCAAATTTCCGAAAACGATGATACGAAGTCGGTTTAGTTTAAGGACCATTAAACTTTATTTGATTAAAAAAAATTTTACTAACAGTGATTGAAATATCTGATTTCGCTTGAAAAGTGCCAAAGATGAATGATTCATTAGAAAATGACGAAACTTAGCTTGATCGAAAGATGTTCTCCTTTTTTTCCCAAACGGTAGAGTTTGAACACATTATTTCAGTTCAGTCGTAGCTAGAAGTTCTCACTAAACCAAAACATCTTTGCACATTGAGAAACCTTTTTTTTTTCCTGAATAGAATGAGTGATTTATGATCTACAAAATGAGAAGCAGGGTATTATCCTTTTCCTCTATATGTGAGTCATGCACTATTTAATGATGATTATACACGCTCGGAACAAGCTCAGCATTAATTATTGGAACCAAGACCAACCTTTGCTTTGAACTTTTAGAACATCTTTTCGTTTTTTCTTTTCCTTTTGCTACTTGGTTGTCGGCTAGGATTCTTAGAGCACTGCCCAAGGAGTAAAAGTTTTTTTTTTTTTAAGAAACAAACACACACATATACAAGAGAGAGGGGAGAGAGAGAAAGAGGTTCTAATACAAAAGCACACCACAACTCCACCCAAGGAGTACAAGTTAAAAATTAATAAATGTTCAATTATGAGTTGTAATGCACTTTTAAAATAAATAATAAAATACACATGTTAATGATTCATTGACTTACATATACAAATTTATTGTGATAAGTGTACTTTTTTTAAGAGAAATGCTATGTCTACAACATTTCTACAACATTTCTACAACATTTCCTAAGTGGCAGGTTGTTATTGGTTGTTATTGTTGGGGCAAAAAAGTAATCTTGGCGTTAGTTTCAAATTTGAACCAATAACAACTAACCACCTGTGATTTGTTGTAAAAATATTGTAAAATTGTTGTAGACGTAGCATCTCTCTTTTTTTAATATAGGTGTACTATTTGACTTTAATTTTTGAAAAAATAATAAAAATATTATTTAATAAAACATTAAATATATCTTAACTAGTGCCTTTAGAATATTCGTTAACAAAATCCAATTTTTCATTAGTGAATATAGTTAGTGAATAGAGAAATCTCTTGGAGTGAAGCTAAATATATAAGTTAAGAGACTTGGACCTAGGACCTCATAAATCACATGATGCCTAGATACCTCTAGACGAGCCCTTTAGGAGTAGAGAACAACTTTAAGGCTGTGTTTGGTTCAGGTGAAAAGCCTTTACTGAAAACATTTTGCAACCTTATGAATGTTTGGGTGGACTGAAAAACCTGGTCAAACTGAAATTAATTTCCCTTTGACTATAAACTAGGGTTGGCTAGAGTGTAAAATCAATTACACTTTCATTTTACAGCATTTTATTTTCAGCCTTCACTCTCACACTCACGCTTTACAAACCCGAAGTAAAGAGAGATAGCAGAGAGGAGAGCTTGAACCAACAACCACCTCCATCACTAAACGTCGCTCTCATCCTCACCGCCAGTTAGGTTGCTCGCATTCTCCCTTCTTCTGTCTCTTTACCTCTCTTTCCCTTGAACTTATGAAGCCCTAAAGCTCGATCTATTCAGATCGAGCTAGCATGTACCAAAACCAAAGTTCTCTCTTATCGATTTGCTGAGCCATGTCTCTCTCTCTCTCTTGTGTGTGTGTGTATGCGTCTTAAAAAAAAAGGTAATTTCCCCTACATTAATTACTTAAGAAATTGTATGTGAGATTACCAGTTTCAATTATGGTAATAATTAGACCCCAAATTTTAAATTAAGCCTTAATCAATATTAGGCTAGTCTATCAATTAACACCAAGTTAAAGTGATTAACCAATTGATATAAGCAAGGATGATACTAATTGCATGGATAACAATCAAAATGAGCAACTGCAAAAAATAATTGGCACTATAATGAACAAGATAATACCAGATGTATTATCAAAGAGGAAAATTAGATAATCAAGCGAAAAACCTCTATGTGGCACTACCAACAAAACTATCCACTAGAATGAATAGTTGCATTGCAAGATATACATAAAACCCTCCAAGCCTAGTGTTATCTATGTACATAAGCCTTCCAAGTTTTTGCTAAAAATCAACTTCACCAAGTCCTTTCTTCAATCTGGCTACCAATCTGCAAGTTGAGCCATCAACTACAATCACCCAAGTACCACAAGCAACCAAATTTCCTTGGATTTATAGGAGTGCAAAATGATTCCCAAGGTTCCAAACAACAATCACAACACAAGTGGTAATGGGTGTGAAGGATCTAATCGATCTCCTCTCATAGGATTTGGCTATGGTGAGAGGGAAACAGTAGAGAGAATTGGTAGGTGTTTGGCTCTCACAAAAGGGAATGTTTCTCTCAACTCTCAAAAGGGAATTAGGGCTTTTAGGGTTCTCTCTAGTGTTTCAATATCTGAATTAGGTTTACAATTTTTTGGAAAATGGGACTTATTTAGGTAGGTTAAAGGGGCCAATACAACAAACAAAAAGTAATCAAATGTTTCAGGTTCAGTTGAGTTCATAGGGACGAGAATGAGGCAAGTTTGAGGCAAACTCACCATCCAAAAACTTTTCAAACTTGAACTTCATACCATTCTCGCCTCATACACTTGAACCGCTTTAAACCACAAGCCCAATAAAAGAAAAGGCTCACAAAAACATACATAGAAATATGAATTTTGAAACCCAAAATACATTGAAACTTGTCATGGAATTAGCCAACATCAAGAAGATTTAACCGGGTGTAGTATAACTTATCACATTCTTTTTTAAAAGTTACCATTAATTTTGAGTAGAGTTTATAGTAAAACTATGTGTTATAACTTATAAGTTTGTTTCTTTTAAATAAAAAATAAATAAACAAAAAGCCTCATTCCATCTCTACTTGTCGTGAGCTTATTTATTCAAAAGCTACTTTTTATCTGATCTTTAACTAAATAAACAAAGGCACAAAGATATCTCATTTTATTCATTCATCGTGACATGGGTGTTATCATTTGAATTTGAAAATTGAAACCCAAGAGGGGTCATGATCATGAACATTATATATATTCAATTAGATAGAGGTCTTATAGGTAGTCAAATGTGGCGTGAGTCGCGCTGTTTTGGACGCTTGAACCCTTTCACACACTTGGGAAGTCAACTACATATTGGCTAAACATGCTTTCGATTATGCCTTCCCTTTGATACCATTACTCATTTCAGCCTCTTTGATTGCTACATTTTCATAAGTCAAGAATCTCAGGGGAAGTAAATTTGTTCTTATTCATTCATAATCATCTTATATAATTTGTCTCACAAATAAGTGATTTTTTTTTTTCTTTTTTTGCAATGGCAATATTCACAACACATTTTGACCAAACCTGCTTGGATTTTTTTTTTTTTTTGTTGCTGATCAGTACTATATTATAAAATTTAATTAAACAATTAAAACAATGAGCTGGCCTTGATATAAATCTACCTGATATGCCGGCATCACAATTTTTTTTTTTTTTTAATTTTTTACTTTCTTGAAAGGACAACCTCTCCTCAACTTGCATTTATCTTCATTAATGTAAGATCTGCAAATTAATTCCTTTTATCCAATGGACTATCCTTCTCTAATAAGACATTCCCACTCTCTCTAATAGAGAATATCCACATGCCCTCCTATCAAATCCAAACCCACCTTTATCAAATGGAAGCAGCACTTTTCATATGGTCCAACCTAACATTTATACAAATGACAATAGCACGATAAAACTTTCAAGTTTCTAGTGTAAGGAGAAACGTCATGTTTTGGGGCTTGCCAAGGAATGATTATTGAGAAAATGGACAGAATACTTTTCCATGCATGCTATAGAAAATCAGAGCTGACAAAGAAGAAAGAAAAAAAACCAAGCGAGAAATCATGCATTGAGGGTACAAATATATTGTTTTGTTTTGAAGGCTAAGCAACCCATCAAGATTAACAAATAGATAGTGTTTTCAAGAACTTGAACATAAATTATTAGGTTTTTTTCAGTGCAATTTCTACTTCAAACTTCTTGCAGTTTGTTCAATCTCTAGAGCATGTGAATTAGTACCACGGCTTTCATTCAAGTCTGCCATTAAGACATATAGCAGCATACGTGGTCTCTTTAATGTCTTTGTCAGAGAATAAATGTGCAAAGTGATTTAAATACGGAAGGTAATTGGACTTAAAAAGGAGTTGAGATATTAAGAAACTAGTCTTGGGAATATGACAGTACCATGTTACACTGTACATATTTTGCTTTCTGTCTGATTCATGATCAGTTTGGCCTTGAGGCTTGTATTGGGTATCTTTTGCCATTTTAATTACTGGAATTTCACATTTCATTATTAGCAATCAAATTGGAATCACCATGCAGTTAATGCAAGTCATTTAGGTAACAATTTTTTTACCTGGAATGATTTGCAGTGCTATGGGGTAAATAATTAACTAGAACTCACCCACCAAAAAAAAAACTAGAACTTTATTGCAACACTTTTTGCAAGAAGATGTTATTCAAAATAGACAAATCACCACTCGAATTAATTAGCTAAATAAATGTTATTGTTAAGCATTCTGAAAAGATCGCTACACGTATTGATAAAATAATTTTGTTTTCTCTTGTGCACATGCTTTTCTGCTTAATTGATTAGTAGATCAGGTTTAGATATATATATATATATATATATATATGATTTCTCACCATAGACGCAACTCTTTTTTGTTCTTTTTTTCCTTCTTAAAAAATAATATCAAATCAAGAAAATAACTACTCAGGTTCACAGAAAAAACTGGTAGTGGTGAAAAAGAAAAAGTGAAAAGAAAGAATGAGGTGGTTAATTAAAGGGAAGCATTTAATTTTATCGAATGCATGTAAAAATCTTTTTCCTTTTCCAGTTGACACTGAAGGGTGATAAGTTGGATCCTGTCCCACAAAAATTACAAGAGGAAGACGGACTTTTCTGCATGTATGTGTGATTGCAATAGGAGCTTTTATGTCTTACACTGTTACTGCGTAACAGTATTTATTCCTGTCAGATAGATGATAGATCAAAGCCAATCAATTTGTGGGGCACATCTTTTATTGCACAAAATTGTTGGATTTTTCATTAAAATGGACAAAACTGTAGTACACGCACAAGTCAATGGAAACACGCCTCGGTGAGGAATGAAATGAATGGCTTTGCGTAATTGATCACAAAAGGGTCGGTTCAATAATACAGTTTGATGTTGAACATAATAAATTTAAATAGGATTTTTTTTTAATTTTTTAAAATTAAAAATCTACTTTTTATGCAAAATTGATGCTCAAGTTTATATTTAGGTTTTGTTAACATATTCGATCTTAACTAAGCCTTTATGAATTTTGATTTAGTAAAGCCTCTTTCGTCATAAATAATTATATCATTTATTATCGATAAAATTTTGTAAGCAATACATACATTTTAAAAAGAATTTAGTCTTTTGATATTAATAATAATTGTAATATTACATGTTCAAATATCACTATGATTATTTTCATTGTGATATTTTTATTGTATGATTTCATTATTTTTTAACTATTTTTTATGAATTTCTTGTTTATTTGTGAAATTTCATCTAAATTTACTATTATATTTTTTATATTGCTACTAACAGATTTATAAAAGGATCATATATGATAGCAATAAACTTTTAAATTATTTATATTAATTTTCTGTTATATTTTTATATTGCTAATAACAAATTTAAAAGATCATATTTGATAGCAATAAATTTTCTATTCTTATCTCTCATTTCTGAAGTTTTTCACTTCTAGATTAATATTTTGTAGTAGAAATTTATAATTAAGAAATATCTACATCTAAAATAGTACCATATATCTACAATGTAAAACTATAATATGAATAACAATAACCAACCCAAGATCGAAAAAAAAAATCATGGTTTTAACAAAAATATATGTTTTTTTTAAGAGTTTTATTTTACCTTGAAAAAGGGAAATGCATGGTGAAAGAAAGTTGAAATCTAATTTCTAATTTTCATTTTGGTGTCGAGAGAGAGAGAGAGAGAGAGAGCACTAAAAAAACAATTTTTAGTGAGTCTTTTATCAATGGGTTTAGTGACTTAGGCCTAGAGCCAATCAGCCAACCTTGGATCATAGGTTTCAAGGTTGGAATATTTACATTGACTGTCTTTTACTTATATAATGTAAAGATATGACAAGGCGGAAGCTAGTTGATCAAGGCTTCAAATAATGGCTTTGTGATAAAATGACATATGATTGTTATTAAGTAAAATTATTCCATGTTTTCAATGTACCATGTCATCCTCTCATATTAGAGTGAATTTTGCTTGTAGAGCCTACGTATAAAATTTATCCTTATACGTAGGAGGAAGTGTGTAGAACATATAATTCCATTATTAACTTGAAGGAAAATGATTGGCCAAATTGTCCTAAGTGGAAATACAGGGTTGGAATCTTATACTAATGTCCAAAAATAAATTAAACTAAAATGAAATGAGAAAAAAATAATAGAGGATTGGATGCAGCCGACATTATGCTCAATTGATTTAAAAGGAAAATATTAGCTGCTTTATTCCATATAATGAAATTCCTAAAGTATAGCATTGTCTTTAGTAGAAAAATCTTATGCAATCATAGTTGTACCAAATGATCATCTGAACTTCTTCATTTCTTTTTCTTTTTCTTTTCAAAACAACTCATCACATAAATTAAATTGATCTCATAATTGAACATTCATACAATTTTTTTTTAATAGATACGATAAGTTTGAAATCTATAATATCTATTTCATGATTGTTACTCTTTATTATCAAGTTAAAACACAAATTGATTTTTTTTATGATGTATGTAAGATTTGAACCAAATCTTTTCTTTCTTTCTTTTTTTTAGAAGAAGATTGTAGATTCCATTAAAGAGAAACCAAATTGGTTAGGATTACAACATTAAAGTGTAGAGGAACATCCTCCATCGACAAAGAAAAATATGTAACATATCTAGCAGATCTCTTATTCAACCACAAAAAATTTCACTAATTAAATTAATTAAAACCCACTACTTATAAAAAATAATAATTAACAAAACTTTGTCAAACATCTAACCACAAATATTTAGGTGTCGATTTTTGCATACATCTCAACTATATTAAATTATATTTATTTAGAATTCAAGTGATAATCTAATAACTCCTTTTATGGTGCTTTATACATGTGGGTGGATCAATTCTTACTCTTATCTCCACTCCCCCATTATCCACCTTAAAAAAAAAGTAAAAAGTAAATAAAAACAATCCTTCATCTTTCTTTTAATACTCATACTCACGTCAAATCATGAATTCATGATCATGAATTTAATGAAAACCAATGACTTATACAAGGAAAAGCTATCTGTAATTAATTCCTGAAAAATAAAAGAAAGAAGGAAAAACTGCATGCAAGTTAGGTCCTTTATAAATTAAGAAAACTTAGAAGATTCCTTTTGGTGGACCCTGTTGTTGTAGGGTTCATGACTCCATGTGATATTGGCCTTTTGTGGTAAGGGCCCTGTTGGAAAGGGCAAGCATAATGTGCCCTCATTTTAAGCTGTTCTGCACTACATAAATCTGAACCCCATCATATACTGTTTTCTGAATTTCTCTGCAAAACCACCAGATGCCGTTAAATTGAAAAATAAAATATTAAAAACAAAGACTGAAAAGATGCTTCTCTCTCCCTCTCTCTCTCTCTTTAACTCACAGCTATTGTTTAGTGAAATTAATCTTGAAATAGTTAATATTCATCCAAATTATAGACCCCAACTCACAGCTATTGTTTAGTGAAATTAATCTTGAAACTAATAGTTAATATTCATCCAAATTATAGACCCCCAAAAAAAAAAAAAAAAAAAAAACACTGATAAGTAAATAACCATTTCTCACACTTACACCACCATGAATGATGAAACATAAACAAAAATACATCATTAAGTCTCTTTTATTTTATTCTGTGGAACCTGAACAACCCTCTTT
Source organism: Quercus glauca (assembly GCA_023736055.1). Classification (NCBI taxonomy): domain Eukaryota; kingdom Viridiplantae; phylum Streptophyta; class Magnoliopsida; order Fagales; family Fagaceae; genus Quercus; species Quercus glauca. The sequence continues at coordinate 75,744,372 of CM043316.1, read as the reverse complement.
CTCTCTCTCTCTCTCTCTCTCTCAACTTATTTATTTAACCAAAAAAATAAATAATCTATAAAATAAAAACATATAATCCCACTGACTATATGCTACAACCCCCTCCTCCCATGTGTTTTTGCCGTATATAATTTTTTTTTTCCTTGAAGTTCTTCCTCTCCAAATTCACCACCACCACCACACGCCGGAAACCGACCCACTTCCCACCGGCTGTCCCCATGCGATATGACCCAACCCGACCCGACCCGATCTGATCCACATTCATTAGAAAAAGGACTTCTCTTAGTCCTGGTCATGATGTCTCACTCAAGCGAGCCTCAGCTAGCTAGCTGCACCCATTGAAGAAGGTTTACTAGCCACTATCTCGTAATGACCACCACCCTCATCTTCCTCTTCATCATCTCCATCCTTGTCGTCGTCGTCATCATCATCATCATCCTCTTGATTTTGATCCATTGGCTCGCTTTCCACATCTTCCATGACGGCGTCGGATTGCCGAGGAGGCCATTGCTGCTCAGGCCGTACCATCAATGGCACCATGTTACTGTTTTCGGGTTTCACTTGACTTGAAGGGCTAATTTCATACTTGTTCTTCTCTCTGTATAGAGCATCAAGTTGGTGAAAATATGGGCAAGTCTTTGCATCCTCAGGCCTTTTCTTATTGCTTTCCTTGACCTTCTTGAAGTACTTATTAATGTTCTCCCATTTTTCTTTGCATCTCTTTGAGCTTCGATTGTATCCAAGCTTTCTCATTGCGGCCGAAATCTCTTCCCATAGAGGTCCTTTTGGCCCATTTTCTTGATACTTAGCATCAAGACTGGTCCTTAGCTTGATCAAAGCTTGAACCTCCACTTTAGGCCATCTCGAAGAGCTTGTTGGCGTGAAGTTCTCCCCATTATCACTCTTGTGAATTTCCAAACTTGTCACAACTGCGTGTGGCGCCGCGGTAGATGGAGCTGGTGCCACTGGTTGCGGCAGTGGCAGTGGCTGAGGCTGAGTCGCGGTTGGCTGTGGCGGTGGCAGATTGTTTTGAGGTTGTTGACCCGGATTTTGCTGTTCGGATATCTTTTGTAAGAATGCCATTACTGCTGCATCTTTAGTAGCGGCTATGGATCTTTCTTGGGCTAATATTTCCCGCTCTCTATTGATTCTTTTCATTTCCTGCTCTCTCCAAGCTTGTTCTCGAACCATTCGGTCGCGTTCTCTTTTCTCAATGGCATCGAAGAACCTTTTTTGTAACTCTTCTTGTTTTTCTATGACTTCCTTCATTAGTCTCCCGAAGAAGTCCTTCCATTTCCTCTTTTTCTTACGCCGGTCTTCCAACTGTTCGTCCGAGGAAGTCGAGGAAGAATAAGTGGAATTGGAAATAAGATCTGCTGAAATGTTTTGGAAGGACGGAATTGTGGGTTGTGAAGGGTTTGTTGTTGTTGTTGTTGTTGCTGCTGCTGCTATTGGTTGTGGTGGTGGTGGTGGTGGTGGTAGGAAAATTGTGTTTGTAGGGTTTGTTGGTGGGAATGAAGGAATTGTTGTAGCATTGATCACTGGTTGTGTAACAATATTAGCCTGACCTTGTGACACATTCACAGTATGTAGTGTGGCTGATGTAACAGTGACTTGATGAGCAATACTTGGTAATGGCATTGCCAATGGTGTTGTTGTTGTTGGAGTTGGAGGCTTCGGAGGTGTAGGTGATTGAATTTGAGGATGATGTTCGAAAGCTTCTAATTGATCGAAAAATCGATAGGTTTTTCCATCGGGTTTCCCTGTGCGACCTTCTTTGGTTCTTTTGTGGTACTTGTACACGTTCTCGAATTTCTCCTTGCATTTCTTGGCGTTTCGATTATAACCAAGTTCTGCCAGCTTCCTGATTTAGAAAATAAAAACAAAATAAATATCCATGAAAATTATTTTTAAAAAATAAAAAATAAACTCAGTTTCTGTTTCTATCCCATCTTAATTTTAACAAGAAAACAAAGTAGCATTGCCACATAAAATAAAAACACATGAATAATATGAAAACTAGAGAAGAAGAGTTATGACATAATGAAAACAAGATGTTATAGAAGAGAAGGATGAAACAAAACACATAGGAGGAGTTAAGAATTGGTATATAACTAAGCACTGTTGTCTCCGATGGAAATTATATAGCAGCTCAAGATGGGAGACTTATTCTTCCTAGTACTTTTCCAGAACTAAACTGAACAAGAGTGAACAAAGTGAGATAAGAAAACTAACTCATGTTTATAGACTGAATACAAATTCTGATATCCTCTTTGGAATATTGGAAAAGGGGAAAAATGCTTGAAAAGAAAACAAACCCGAATTCCATATGCCTAGAATCTTAATTCTACAACTAAGAATTTCGTTTGTTGATGCTAAGTTCCCACAAAATAAACCAAGAAAAGAAACTAGGGAACTCGCTGAAAAAAATAATAATTACTTGGAAACAATAACCCTTAAATCCAGAAAGCAAGAAAAATGTGAGCTGCCCGCAAGAGAATAATCCGTGAGGTACAAAACAAAAACTCCCCAAAATATAAATAACACTTAAAAAAATAAAATAAAAATCCACAGATCTCCAGTCTGTTTTCATGAACACCGAGACTATTCATACGGCCGGAAGACAGAGAATAGTGGGTTAAAAACGGCGTGAAATTACTAAGAACATGCTTAGTATTTCTAACAGAGACGTTCAGGATTCAAATCAACTGTAGAATTAAAATTAAGGAAGAAAAGGAAAAAATTAAAAATTCACCTGGAAACATCTTCCCACAATGGACCCTTAGCACTTGCATCCTTAAAAGCCACGTCCATGTCTGACCTTATCTTCAAGAGAGCCAAAGTTTCTTGACGAGGCCACCGGTTTCCGCCAAAAGAGCGGTCGCCGAGCTCGTCACCTCTACCTTTGTCATCTTCACCTGAAGTTGATCCACCAAGCCCACCACCAACCTCAGCAGCAGCAGCAGCAGCAGAAGCAGAAACATCATGAGCACTTGTTGTTGCTACAGATGCCACAGCATCTGCAGAGCTCCCTAACACACTGCTACTTGAATCCCCGGCCAGCATAATAGCATAGGTGATACAAGAGAGGACTCTCTCTCTCTCTCTCTCTCTCTGCCAATTAACAGTTTGTTCTAAGGGGAAAAAAGAATAAAATTAAAAATATCAACAAAACAAGGTGAAATCTTAGAGGGTTTTATGAAGATGAGCGTATGGTGAATTTATTAATTTATTATGGTGGGGATCTGCTTGTCAATCTCAAGAAGTTGTTTCTTTTTTATTTCTTACTTTTTTTTTTAATTTTTTTTAATAAATTAATTATTTCTTTTCTTTTAGCCGTGGAATCTTCAGTCTTTTTTATTTTTATCTTTATTTTGTCCTTTTTTATATATATATAATTTTTTGCTTTATTGGTGTTAGTTGATTAAAAAGGAATAGTGGGAGGGATCACCACCTGGGCTCTCTCTCTCTCTCTCTCTCTCTCTCTCTCTCTCTCTGTAATTATAACAGTGGCACAGAAAGATACATACATACATAGATAAAATAAATTACATTACAGAAAAAGATAAAATAAGTTACTCCAACTCCTACAGAAATTTTTGAACAGCTGCACGTATAGACGATAGTGATAATATGTTGGTTTTTGTCTGTCCAGCTAAATTTAGTTAAAACCCGGCCCATGTAGGTCAGCTCTGTTTATTTGTTTCTTGGCGTAAATGCACCATATTTCTATATGGGTGCAGTTTCTGTCCAGTGGCCAGTGCCACTGGACACGTTGGATACGCGACACGTGTCCAGTCTTGGACACGTGTCGCGTATCCAACGCGTCCAGTGGCCACTGGCCACTGGACAGAAGCCAAGTCCTTTCTATATTTTGACCCTATTTTTATTTTGGTCATTTCCATCACCCAACTAACAGCAAAAGCTGATGTGGCTGACGGTGAAATAAAAAAATATATAAAAAAATCACATCAGAAAAAAAAATTAATTAAAATAAACTTATGAGGATTTTTTAAAAAATAAAATAAAATATTCTTTTCTTTTTATTATATTTTTGGAAGATGTGTATATCACTAGAACATGATTGTTCACGTTCTTCGTTGCCCATAAATTTTATTTTCTCATTGTTATTTATTTACTTATTTGCTGAATCTTGAGGTCCTTGTTCCAACTACTTACATAGCAACTACTATCAAGCCTTCCATGCTTCCTATCGGAGCTCCATGACCCGTGGTAGGTGTCCCCATCAAATCCGATGAAAGTACCCAACCCTTCCATCCAACCCGACTTGAAGTCCCCCTCGTAGGTTGCCCCAGATGGCCACAAGAATTTTCCCTTTCTGTACACTTTGCCACCTCGCCACTCGCCTTCGTACATGCACCTATCCGTCCACAAGTACTTCTCAGATCCGTGCGGTGCATTCCTTGACAAACTCCCGATGTATGCAGTGGCACACTCCAATAGTGGGTTTGTGGCTTATGATTTTTGTTTATCTGAGTTTTCACCTTGTTCAAATTTGGGTTGGTGAGAAGGGCTTAAGGTTTGATCAAGGGGATTTTCTAACAAAAAGAGTTTAAGGTGTGCTGGGTTAATGGTTTTGTGGGTATTTTGTTCAAATTTGGGTGGGAGTTGTGTTTGATTTTCTAGGTTTGTGCTTGTGTGTTCTGGGTTTGATTTTCTTGTGTTCTTGTATTTGATTTTATGGGTTTGTGATTGAAATTTCTGGGTTTCATGTTGGTGAGGATAGTTGTGGTTTCTGGGTTTGAGTGTTTGATTTGCTGGGTTTGTGTTTTGATAATTGCTAGATTTTGTGTCTCCAAATTGGATTTGATTTTGTGTTTCTAATTTGGATTGGTGGGTTTCCGACTTGGAGATTGGTGTTGACTTTGTGAACAAAGAGGATGCAGGTCTGTTGATTTTGATTGGTGTCCGTTGGGTTCAAATTTCTGGGTTCAAATTTCTGTGTTCAATTTCAGATATATAGATCTATTGATATTGGTTGATTATTGTTTGAACTAAATTTTGAATTTTAATTTGTTTGGTTGTAAAGAAAATACAAGAAAAACAGAGAAAAGAAAATAAAACTAGGATTAATTTGCTAAGAACATGAACAATCACGTTTTGGGAAGAGGAACATGAACATGTCTTCTGAAATATTAATGAAAAGAAAAGAAAATTTTATTTTAATTATTTTATTTTATTTTTTAAAATCAAGTTTAGAATTTTATTTTAATTGTTTTTCTAACAAGACTTTTTTTAATATTTAAAATTGTGACGTGACATGGGTGGTGAGTGCCACTATAGATTTTTAATAATATTTTAATTTCATTGTTAGCCATGTCAGCTTTTGCTGTTAGTTGGGTGGCGGAAATGACCTAAATGTCAGACATTAATTGGTTTAGGGACTAAAAGTGGTAAAAATAAAATGTAGAGACCAAAATAAAAATAGGGTCAAAATATAGAGACTAAAAGTGCATTTACGCATTGTTTCTTTTTAATAAAAAAATATGTTAAATTTATTACATTAGAAAAAACTTATTAAGCGATGTGGTAAAAACTTATTTTATAATTGGTGATATGTCAGTTTGTAATCGTTATATAGTCTTTATTGTGGACTATATTATTTGTCTACCATTCAACTAAAAGACTCTCACTTATTTAAAATTGATGAGTCAGTAATTAGTTTCTGTTTAAAAAGTTAAGATTTTTTAATAAAATAATGGACAAATAACGTAGTATACTATAAAGACTTTATACCTTAATACAGTAAAAATTTATTTTTATAATTAGTAACGCATCAATTTGTAAACTTCCCCGGTAAAGTAAAATTTGTAATATCTACCACAACTTTACGTTCAAGGTGTACTTTAGAATTCAGTGGCGATTGGCCACACTGAGGGTAAATTACTGAATTATCCCTAACATGAGAACCATTGACCTTTAATCGTTGAAGCTAATTTGAGATAATATTTTATTATATCATTCCGTTTCAGATCTGGGTTTGCTTAGTTTAGGATTTTTTTTAATTTATTTAATATTAGGTTGTCCTTGAATCCCACAATTGCCCCTTGGTTTGAAGTTTTGTAAAAAGAAATTAAATTCTAAATTTTCAACTAGTTGGGTGGGATTGTAGTACTCTACAATGTGGCGTAAAGGGACCTACATTGATCGCGACCATAATAGTTTGACAAATTCTGTATTCATAATTGAGCAAAAGAAAAAATAAATAAAATTTCCAAATAAATTTGAGCCTCCAAAATGGGTAATTTATTTTTTGAAAAAAAAAAGAAGAAGGCGACATTGTGAGTGGGATCCACTGTTGAATGGAACTAGTTAGATGTAGGTCATGTTATTAGGCAAAGCCATTTATGAATAGAAGTAAATGGTGTACAATTCAGTTGGATTGCAACCTACCGTAATAAATGGTTTCAAAAAATTCAGTGGCCTTGATCTCTTATATAACATAATCAGTGATGATTCAAACTAAAAATTATTGGGGTTTTTCCGGGACCATTAACTGTGGTAGCTTGTGATTAATTGGATGTTTCTCTAATTCTTTCAAAGATTGGGACTTGTTGTGGTAGCCGCTTTCTAACGTTATATTTCTCTTTCAAATTTTAAATTTGTAGTCACACTTTTAATTGAGAAAAATGACCACATATTGTGATAGGGTTGTTGAAAAGCCAATGACCACATATAAATATGATATTCGTATAACCCATACTTCTATTTCTATCTATATGTAACCAAAAAAAAAAAAACAAATTAGAAATTACGCTCTTACTTATAGAATTCTTCTTTTTTTTTTTTTTTTTTTTTGAGGAAAATTGATTTATAGAATTCTCTTTTTTTTGTTTAAGTGGTAGACTTTTCTGATCAATAATAAATGAATTTTTTAAAAGAGAAAAGTCAGTCAAATCTAAGAGACTCCCACGGTTGTAGTTGGAGTTTGAAATAGAAATAGTTGAGAGGTTAACCCAAGATTGAAAAATAGATGAAATGAGATAAGAGAGCGTGGAAGAAATGAAAAGGATAGTGTGATTTGGGATCGATTTTCAGTAAACTCTCAATTATTGAAAGTCCAAAAAACAAGTGGATTGCCCAACACATACATAATAATGTAAAGAATGTGGGACCTACTCAATCAATATGCTATTTAATGCACACATCATCAGAGATAAACTTTTATGTACACAAGTATACCATCATTGGGTGCAAAAATCAAAGGACATCAGATCAGAGAGAGAGAGAGAGAGAGAGAGAGAGAGGTTTGAAGAATATATCATCCTGTGTAGGGGTAGTTTAGATAACTGAAATACGTAACCCATTCGTAATAGAAAGGGTTTAATGTGCAATCGGCAATCGCAAGTTAGGTGCTACCAAACGGAATTATGGACCGTGTATACTTGTATTTTGGATCAAGAAATTGAAAAGAGCATCTTTTCATTTACAAGTATACGACAACAACAAAGAGTTAGTCTCAAATTTTTTGAATCAGTTATAAATCTTTGACAGATTAGTCAAGATCCACCATATATATTCTTTATCACTTCTTTAATTGATTTATCATTTTTTATTACTTCTATTAACTTTTCCTTCATTCAACTTAAATCAAAACTTTCTTTCTCTGAATATAAACAGATTTCCTTATTTTGAATTTTGAATTTCTTTTTTACTTTCTACATGTACAAAATAGCATCTTTTATGTATAATATGAGTTATTTCTTTTATTTATAATAATATTAACAAAAGATATTCTCACATTAAATTAAAAAATTTCGTTTACGGCTATAGAAATTTTCTGTTTAAAAGTGATATGTACGTATAGAGTACTGTTTAGAGATGCAAAATTAGTTTAATGAGCTTATATATACACAATACTTTTATTACACGTGAATGTGGAGCTAGCATCTATTCGCCTATAATAGTAGATGAAAAGGGAAGAAGAGTTGATAAACAAAGAAAGTGGGCGCTATCATGATAACATTGTTTTCTCTTTCTCTTTTTATTTTTTATTTTTTTCTTTTTTAAATTGATTATATTTTTGGTTTATATATATGTATATTGCTTTGCTTGTATAACAAAACAATAGATTTATTTACTTGGGTTTGTTTTATGTCGGGTTGCTTCGTTGGCAGAAGAACATCTAAATAGCTGGATAGGATAGATGCCTTGTAGAACTTCTCTAGCTAGCTGGAAAAAGATGCCTTTCCCACTATGCCCACCACTTGGTATTTACAGCCTAACAGCAACTACTACCGTAAATCTCTCTCTCTCTCTCTCTCTCTCTCTCTCTCTCTCACTTATTTGATGAGTGAAATAATTTTTTTTTTTTTTGATAATGATTTGATGAGTGAAATATATATCATCTGCAGCAGGCTGGCATTATATAATTGTACGCGGCAGTCACATGGTACAACGGGATTGGTTGCTTTGAGAATTTTCATATAAAGATGTGTGTGATCAAACTTAATTAGTTGATGACTACACTTTGTGGGAACTCATTTATGTGTCTATAAAAAAAATTTGATAGCCACCAATAAACTAATACAATCAGTTATGTTTTGAAAATAATGAAGTCGTGCAAGTATTTATGATTGGAAAGAGAACGCCAAGTGTCAATTGCATTTAAATCAAACTAGTCAGTAATTAATAATTACGCAATTGAAAAGTTTAACATTATACGATTTTTTTTTTTATTTTTGGTCTAAATATGAATTTTTTTTTAATTATGATTGTATGTGTACATGTATTTATATATTCTAGCCATTATTTGGAATTTATTTTGATAGTATTTATATATAATATTATATATTCTACTATTTAAAGATTATTCTTAAAAAAATACTATTTAAAGATAATAAAATGTACCAATATATGATAATAAAATTTAAATTCAGTTAGAAAATATATATTAATGACATATAATTTAGAAAGTATCAAAAACTTATGTATCATGAGGTTAACTAAAAGTCAAACAAATTCAGTTTGATATGTATTATTATAGATTATAGATGATATCTCTTTCCTCTTCAAAATAAGGTCACACACTTTTTTTTCAATGGGAGGGTCACACACTTATGGCATGTTTGGATGTTTAAAAAAGGAGGGGGAGTAGAGTAGAGGGAGGGAGAGTAATCTAATTACCTTGTTTGTAAGTTTTTTAAAGAAGGAGGGGGAGGGATTTGGAGGGGTTTGGAGGGGTTTCAACTCCCTCTAGTCCCCCATTTTTAATTCCCCCAAATTGGAGAGATTTGGAGGAAGAGTAGAGTATATAAACTATTGACCAAGTAAATTACCTAATTTACCCTTATTATATTAACATAATTACACAAGGGGAAGGGCTAATTACTCCCTTCCCCCTTACTAATTTTAAAAACATCCAAACAAGATGAAGGGGAATCATTTTCCTCTACTCTCCTCCCCACTACTCCCCTCCCCTCTACTCTCCTCCCTCTCTAAACTTCCAAACAAGCCATTAATCCAGTGTATAATATATTTACATATAGAAAGTGAAATATATTGTGCCTTATTTGAAGAAAAAAAAATGTTATTAGTTATTACACTAAAAGAAAGGGTTTTGGGAGAAGAAAAAACATTTGTTGACCCCTATCCATCCAACAACAAAAATCTTCTGTTAATAAAGGAATTTTGGTGATGGTCAATGTGAAATCATTAATATTAAATACAGCTCCGGGACTAAGCCTAAAATTTAACTACATGACTATGCGTCACTTATTTATTCATTTCAATTTTTTATTTCTTTTTTTTTATGAATTAAATTGTAGTACCAAAGAGGGAGCGGTACGAGATTCGTTTTTTTTTTTTTTTTTTGGGTGGGGGGTGTTCACCTTCCCCATATATGCCTAATAGAAAGTGAGTTATCTGTTTATAGCCCAATAAAAAATATAAAATATAAAATCATATCATCTCATCCTACCCAAGCAATTAACTTTTCACCAACGCAACAATGTCGTATGTGTACGAGAAGGTATCTCATCTCATACATAAAATATAGGTATCATCAATATATGCATCATTTTTCTCACAATTTATGAATCTCGCATAACTGTAAAAGTCACACATATTAAGAGAGATGAAAGATAATTATTGTATGCGTACATAATGTAAAGTGGCATATGTTGTGTAAATAAAAAAGAGGGGTGTAACATCAATATACACATCTTACAAAATGTGGATCCCACAAGGATGTATATATTATGCATAAAATAATTATTAAATGTGTGCGTACACAATACAATGTAACATACCCTTGTGGGAAAAAAAAATCACAAAATACTGGTAAAGATCAAAATTTAAAAAAGACAAAGTTGAAACCATCAAATAGCAATCCCACTCCGTGTCAATCAATCTTTTTAGATTTTGTATATGAAGCATAAACCAATTACAATTACAATTTTTTTAAAATGAGAATTTTCATGTATATGAAGCAGAAACCAACAAGTGGTATCGGGCTTACCCTCTAGACATACTCTTCTCTTTCTTACTAAGCCCAAAAGTGGGAAAAAAAAATTGGTATCAAACAAGCTAAGGTTCCAACATACTTAAAACTTTGAAATTTTGATTAAAAAAAAAAAAGAGTTAGCTAATATTGTACATCAAAATTAAAAATTAATACTTGCATAACTGTCTATTACAAGAGAATTAATTAGGAAACTCAACCAACATATTTTTAACCTTTAATTGTTGCTTCCATTAAAATTCTCTTCATATGATGGTAATAAGTAATAACATTAAAACAAAAGGAAAAGAAAAGAAAACGGTGGGTTTGTCATTTCTGCTTCTGGTGGGACGGAAAAAAGCAAATACATATGGAAACATTAAATACGTAACAATTTTTGTAGAGCTGGCTGACTTTTTATTTTACAGGCCCATATGAAAAAGGTTAAGATGAAGACAAAAGGTTTACTTCACATGGGTGGGCATGTGATGTGAATGTACACTAACATTTTTCTGTCTACCATGTGGATTAACCCCAATATTTATCTGTCACCAGCTAAGCTAGCTCCCCAATAAGTTGATTCCCACCCCCTTCCCCCCTCTTCTTTTTCCCCCTTATTTTGCCTCACTCTTTTCTTTTCTACCCTTTTATTTATCTCTCTCTTTTGAAAAAAATAAATTAACAATTGAAGGGCCTCAAACCCATAAATCATAAAGAGTTTGCATGGAAAAATAATATTATTTTATTTGCAATTATTAAAAATAATTTTGTAATTTTTTTTTTGGAGAGTGGTCTCTCTTTGAAAACACAGAAAATTGTGTTTTCAAAATATTCACTGAAAATTTTATTTCCAAAATACATTTTTAGTGTAAATTGTGTTTACAGTTATACTAAAGTTGTGTTTTTAAAACATAATTTCAAAGCAAAATATGATAACTGAAATCGTGTTTTGAAAACAAAATTTTAGTGCAAAATTTAAATTTTCATAAATCGTGTTTGGAAAAGATGCTATTTTCCTAAATAATTTTTAGGACAACATTATCTTTTAATAATTAATGATAAAAAAGTATTATTCTCCCAAAAGAACCCCGAGTTTGCATCCATATCACTCATTCCCATGAAGCCCACATAGGAGAATCTAAGCCAAAACCCCATGAAACAATTTTTCTTTTTCTTTTCTTTTTCCGCAAGGTAATCACACTTAATTGAATATGACCCATTAACAAAGGCTAAAATAACGTGACTATTACTTGTGTACTCTTACAGAACATTATCACATTAGTCACTTTTCCTACTAGCTGTACTTATATATAAATATTTAGACTGCATAGTACATATATAAAAAGATATTCCACCTCTCCTTTCTCATATTTTAATACTTGGCATTATCAGTAGAACCTTCCGTAGTGGCTTGTTCAACATTTTTGTCATTAGTTTTTTTTCTTAGAATCCTTCATATACATATATAATAACCTTGCAGTAAATTATAACAATGAAGATTTTAGAGAAAGTGAATTTCAAGCAATCATAACCATGTGCAAAGATTTTGTTTTTAATATAATGTTTATGATAAAAGCTCTCAAAGTTAGCCTACCATTGCAAAATGCCGCCGAGTTGTCTATCATTGGAACGTGGAAGCATGTGCAAGCACAAACCAATGTCACACAAAATAAAGGAACTAACCCATCCTAAGGGCTATCTTTAATGTATATACAATACTGAAGAAGAAAAAAAAATAGTGGGCTTCAATTAGTTCAAACTTGATAAAGGATCTCATCTTTGAATAAAATATTTGCCATTTAAACCTCGCTTACATCGAAACCTAATTGGTGTCTTCACCTAACAAAGTGAACTTCATAAGTTAAAATTTTATCATTTCTATAAAATAATATAAAAAAAATATTTTGACTTTTAATTGACCTCTTAATATTTCATCACAAAAGTTTTTGAAACCTTATATTTTACACGACAGTATTCTAATTTAATATATAATTTTAAATAAATTTAATTTTTGTTTTATATTTAAATCCTTTAGTAGAATCTTAAAGTATCATATTTTCTTTAAACAGGAAAATATATAGTTCCATATAGAAACACAATCATAATAAATGTCTATTAGTAACTATAATTTCACATTTTTTTTCTAAAATTTACATATCATGTTAAATTTTCTGGTGCATTTTACGAGTTACCGACAGACCAAAACAGTTAGGGGAAGAATTACCAAAAACATAACACACACACCCACCATGGTAGACAAATATTTAAAAATGTCACTGTAGATGGGCCCTCCATGTGGGCCAAAAGAGAGCACTAAAAAAAGCCCACATTGAGCAGGGTAGGGTGGGAGGCCCCCATGTGCCATAAACAACAACTTTTTTACAATGGGTAAGAAAGGGAGAGTACTAACAAAAAAACACGTTCCTCTCATGTCCACTTCACTGCTTTTTTCCTTTGTAACACACACACACTCCTGTCCACTTCTCTGTGATGTGAGTGAGGGTGAGACACTCTCTCTTAAATGGATAACAGGATAAGCCATTGCCATTGAACTTTTTTAAGTTAGTGTTTTTGTAACACTTTCTATACTATCTTCCAAACGGTCCACCTATGGGCTATGGGCAAGACCGTAATCCTACTTTTTAATAATGCACAAACTATTAACACTCTTCACCTAAAACCCCCCCACCATTACTGTAGTTTAAAAAAAAAAAAAAATTTGCATGATCAAGGACAAAATTATTGTCAAATAATAATCTGCTATCCACCTACAACTTTTGCTAGAATTGGTACTTACGAGTATATAAAGCTTGAAATTTTTTTGTTCTTCACAAGTAAACTAAGCAAGGATTATTTTGACATAATTAAAGCGATGTCTGGACTGGCAGGGAAGCACCTAGCAACCATGCCTCCAGGCCTAGATAAACATAAAAGTGTAGAATCTAGAACAGAACTCCATGTAGTGAAGAACCAGAACCAGTCCCAATAAAATCCCTTCAAATAAGCCTGATGATTGGCAACAACAATTTATATCAGGAGTCAAGACACTTCATGATAGTGAATATATACATATTTGATCATTGAAACTAAGAAATGCAGATTATACACCACATTACAATCTGGAGTCCACCCTTTCGATCTCCATCAACAAAGGGTCAAGTAAAAACAATACACAAAAAATATAGAAAAGGAAATTACAGTTATTGAGTAGCATCAGAGTGCCTGCATATGTGGTTATTCAAATATAACTTTTTGATAAGCCTGTTTCAAGGTTCACATAAAAACATCATTGTAGAGAACACAGTTAGTTGCGATGGTACTTTTAGTGTACAGTAGATGATAGAGTTAAATTAAAACCTATTATATGATAAAGACATTAATAATAACATAATAATTGAGAAACAATAAACCAACTGTTGCAATCTAAAAATAAAGTGACAAAAAAACTAATTAACAGTAAATTCAAGTTAGTGAGTGAACGTATGGAACCTATAGGTTACATACTAATGCTTATCTCAACTATCCTCACCCCAACCGGCCTTCCCCTGCCAACAGAAAATAATATGTAAACCAACACCCGCACATTCTGTTGTAATCCACAGTAGCTGGGCATATCATAATTGGAGCTAAACGGTGGTATTTGCCATTTAACAAGAATTCAATACACTTTTGAGAGTGGTAGCACAGTGAAAAATCTGTAATTGAGCTACACTTTACTACCAGGAATAACTGGGAACGCGGAAATCATTGGATAGACACCATGATATCGGTTTCATTTCACAACTCTAATTTTGGGAGGATGGGTAGCAATGGATGTTAAGATCAAAGAGAGAGAGATATCTTGCGTTGCATTATGGAAATCGGGCTATCAAAATTCCCTGATGATCAACAATATCTCCTAGAAGAACTAGTAAAATGAGAAAAACAGTTCCTAATTTAGCAGGTCGGTTTGTAGTTCAACAGGAAATCCATCATGTACAGGAATGTTTTGGTTGTTAGTATGCACACCAGACATAACACTGCTAACATGCTCTAATCTGATACAGACACAATAACCCATTAATGTCAACTATGCAACAATGGTTATATGAAGTTCAGAATAAACTAGAACTGAAATATACATATTCCAGGTTATTGCTAAGGGATCCAAGATAATTCAACCAATTATAATCATGACAAATAGTTCCGAGAAACCATCCCATTGACAAATCTATACAACCCGACCAATTAGAAAAGTATTAGCCTTATCCAAAATATTTAAATTCAGTTTCTTTCTTCTACAAATTCTAATTCACAAATATATATCGCCATCCTATATTTTGGGTGACCAAAATTCTTAAATTCCATAGGCCAATCAGGATCCTATCCTACTCATAGGGCTCAATATTTCAATAGTCAGGCTATTTAGGGACATCTTATATCTTGATAGGTTAAAATGAAATGAAGACCAATCCTCTAATGTATTCATATAATTTGGGTCATTTTTCCCATGGAAAAGACTAAGTTCATAGTTTCTCAATGTAACAATTCAGCTCAACTAAAATAACCCTTAATCCCAATTTTAATTGGGGTTGATTATGGATTCTCATCAACTAATCAAGGTCAATCACATTTATTCTTTTGTCCATTCTATCCTATTGAAAACCATACTCTTTGCACCCTTCCAAAGAAACACATTCTTCTTCACAACCCTCATGATCAACTGAAGAGATTTCTAGGAAGAATTGGCAATAATCAGTAATGTGAAGATTGAGCTGACCAAAAAATTACACTCCATTTTTGTACCAGAAGATAAGATTTAGGCAATCCATAACAAATAAATAGATGAATACTTCCCTCTTTCTCTCTCTCTCTCTCTCTCCCCACTCCCTATACATGAATTATCACTTTTTCTCATTGGTGCCCTAAATTAATCATCCTCCATTATAAATGATTAAACTATCTCAACTAACTCTTTCCCATTTTTCCTCAACTGCAGCCACCCTTGGAATCATTCTACCAAAGATCATAGAGGCAATTATAACAGCATGTTACAAAATTCTGACATTATCACTAATAAGCTATTTACAGAGAGAAAACAAAGCACTAGGTGCATTCATACAAGAAAAAGAAATAATTGAATTTAATCTCCCACAACATCTGGAAACCTAATCACCAGAATGATGAAGAAAAAAGATGAACAAATAAATTGAAATCCTAAGAAAACCTTACAAAACACAATAGCAACAAAAACAAAAACATACCATGTTTATTTTAAAAAAATAAATCTTAAAAAGTTATGAATGGAAAAAGAAATGATTTGATTATCAAATCCTGTCCAGATGCCCCCTTAATAACTGCCTGCACTTAACACAACATTTGAAATTCCAAAAACAGTAAGCATTTGATTCTCAACGACACTGCAGTAGTGTGACCACCATTTGAGAAATGCATATTATGATACAATGTGATGAAAAGAGAAAAAGGCCGTTATATAATCCTAAGAATTACAGTAGAACATGAATTTGTTTCCTTGCTTCATGATTGGGAGAATAAGTCTCCTCACACAGCACAATCCGCCCCCATGTGAAGGCATAAAATCAGATAATTAAGAAACAGCAAATGAGCTTTTTGTACAAGCATGGGGAGACTCATCCTCCCAATCATGAAGCGAGGAAAACTACTTATTTTTCAGGGTTTAGTTGAATTCTTGAAAAATGCTCCCAAAAATATTTTCTGATGTTTGGCTTGTACTGAAAACCACTAATTTTCTTACCAATCATAATAAAACAAAAAGGCCATCAATATTTAAAAAATAATAAATAAAAAAAACCAAATTAAACTCAAATAACCATGACCATTAACAAAATCAAACATATATCATAAATTCCATATAATCTCTTAGAGTATATCAAACACAAAATACAAACCAAATTAAAATCCAATACCTCAGCAACAAAAAGGAGGACTCTGGAAAAGCAATGATCAGTGGCTTGGTTGGTATATCAGTTGCCGAAGGTGTCATCTCAGTGGAGGGTCCAGTGAATCCAGTCAGTGACTCCATGAGAGCTTAAACCAAGTGGTGTGGGTTGTTTCACAAGAGGTGGGAGGGTTGTGATCAACAGTAACAACAGGGATGGCTGGGTGAGTCAACGATGACTCGGGGTGAGGTTAAGCTTTATTGAAATACCGGTAGATCATTGGACAGTTGAGTGCCTTTGGGGAAAGTGGTTGGCATCATCAGTCGGTGGGTTTGAGGGAAGGTGTTGGCTCATACATGGTGTGTGGAGGGGCCAAAGGTTTTGTCATAGCCAATGCACAAAACTTCCACTTTTGCGAGTCATGGGAGTGATCATGGTAGGTAGTCTTATCTTTTTTTTTTTTTTGGTAGAGGCTGATTCTTAGACTCAAACCCCAAGACTTGTTGCTTTTGATGGAAGGCACTTACCATTACACCAAGGCCTGACCTCTGGCTAAAGGCTATGTGAAGAGAGAAAAATGTTTATGTTTGTTTGGGGCATAAAACAATTTACACATCTCAAAACTGCATTTTCCTGGTCAACCAAAAACATTTTCACTTTGAGCTGGATTTTACGCCATGACAAACACAGCCTAAACGCAGATTATTGAAAATATGACAAACACAACAGATTATCACAATCTTCCTCTGCACAGATGGATCTCCCTCCTCCAATAAATATATTGTGCCCAAAAAGGAAAGATCCGCTAAGATTAAAATTAATAGCAATCCATAATGAGAAACAAGAACCTTTGTCCTACCAATAATCTGTTGAAAGAGTTGACAAAGAGGCTAAATTTACTCAATACCAACTATGCTATCCACCTATTTCACCTATTTCTGAGGAACTCAACAACCATAGGGAAATACAACCAAACATCAGAGACAACAGAGATATGGAGTGCTCATTGTAACATTAATCTTCACAACAGTACTAACCACACCATTCTTTACTGTATTCCTCGCTGTAACCAATAGAGATATAGAGTGCTCATTGCAACATTAAACTTCACAACAGTACTAACCACATCATTCTTTACTGTATTCCCTAGCCTAGCCTCCCTAAAGACATAAGTTTATAGCTCAAACATACCCTGAGGAGAAACTGTCAAACCTGAAACAAAATCTGTAAATTTTGAAGCTTATTAGGAATCAATAAATATAATTTTAAACAAGTACAATATGATTTAACACTACTTATTAAAAAAAAAGTATAATATGATTTAATATTATACGAGGATAATAAAACACACATTTACTACGCATGATTGGGTGTAATTGACCTGATTTTGAATTTCTGAAGTCTGCACTCAGTTGGAAGATCACATCAGCCTAGAAAGTCAATCCTGAAGCTACCCTAAAGGCCAAACACAGCCTGCCTAATTCAGTTCCAGAGTTAGGTCATTCAGCTCAATGTTACTCTCTTATTTTATCTCATTCAACTGGCAAAACTAGTCATTTTAGTTTTCCCTGGAATAGTAAGTTTCCACATATGCATTCTAAAATTAAATTACCAACAATATAGTGACCTCCCTGGATATCATTTTAAGCGGAGAAAAAGTTCAGCCCTAGAATGCCTAATTTCTTGAGACATTGATAGTTGGGGGTGGGGGGAGTTTGAATCCTGGATGTCTCCATTGGAATCACCAAGATGTGCCAATTGAGCTACGAGGCTCTTGCCTAATTTCTTGCCAAATGAATATGTTAGCTTAGCACAAATGTACAATCCTAGAATGGTTACACTGTGCCATGTGTCTTTTTTGTGTTGGAGATTTTATTAATTCTATAAAATTAATTAATATTTTCACTGATCTCATTAAATATATCAACATGAAAATATGACCATGATATACAAAAGAACCAAAGTTTTTGTAATACATATTTCGCATTAAACCTTTGTTTATATTTTTCCTTCTAATTTTGATCACCTTCTCTTTTGTTTATTAGTTTGAGTGTTCCTATTATAGTTAGAGTTACAACAGCTAAAGTCATTAATTCAAACATAACTAACTAGTTATTTATCTTGATCACATTTTTATAACATTAAAATTTAATTGGGATTTGTTTAAGTAAGATTATTCAATGCTTTAAACTTTGATAACTTTATATTTTAATACCAAACAGAAAATCAGCAATTCTTTACACTTACCATTGGTTTCAGCTAATCCAGATGAACACATGCTTATTCTTATCATATCAATGACATAAGCCTAAATTAACTTATAGATATTATATAGAAATTTAATCTCAATTTTTATATGGGATTGCCAAATGCATGAAGTTCAGTATCTTTATGTTATAAATACTAAATAGAAATTCAACTTTTCTTTATGCTTAGCTATGAATATCAACTCATTTAGGTTATTACATGTGGCCAACCTTAACTAATCTGAGGATCCATGCAATCCCAAAAATTTGGGACTGAGGATTGTTGTTGTTATTGTTTAGATTAATACATGTTCTAATCATGTAATTGACCTAGGGCTATGCTAACATATACAATTTATAAATATACAACTGAAAATGATGCAGATAGTAGTTCTTGATCCCATATGAAGGATTCCATCAACTTCATATATTGTGTATAGATACTTTATCCTAACTTAAAATTTTGAAGACATGTGAATTGATAAACACTCTTCAAGTAAATTTTTTATTGTTACTTTCTCCATGTCACAATCTAAAATTATATAGTTACTGATAAGAAAACTAAAGGTTGGAGTGGACAAGTATTATTAATTTCTAAATTTAAAAAAAATAATAATAATAATAATAATAATAATAATAATAAGAGTAATAAAAACTGTATAGGGTCCAACAAAAAATCATTTGTGAGGAGCAGCTCCCTCTAAAATACTGGAGGACTAGTATCTATCACAATGAGACACTCTTGAATGTCTCCCCCACCTGGACAAGTTCAATTTCTGGATTAGCAATTGGAAACAAGGCTACTTTCATATGCCAGAAGAATGGAGCTGATCTCCTTAGAGCTTGAAAGCATTCACATCTATTGTTCATCCACTTACGGAGAAGATCTCAAGATCCATTTGGTCAAGCATTTGGGATTTCTTTTGGTCAATCCCTGAACTCGCTTAGAAGATCTAAACAACCAGCTAGTCCAATGTACACTAAAGGATGAAGGTGGACTTCAGAAAGTCAGATGGATTTCCTTTTTAAGGGAAGAAAATAACCATTGTCCACACATTTAATGGTTGGGTATGTAAAGATTGGAATTAGAGGGGGTCATTTACTTGAATGGCAGTATATTTATCCTTATGAAAGGATTGAGGTGTCAACACTAAGCCCAAAGTGTAAAAATCCACATCATAAATCTCGTGGCATTTGGGTACTTGTGACTCCTTAATCTTAAGAATTCACACAGTCCCATTCCTATATACTCACTATGTCCCAAATTGTTAGTCCTCTATTCCATTTTGAGATATCCCAAAATGAAGTCCTATTTGACAAGTCAATAAATAAATTTCTTAACACACCCTTTACTTTATTTAAAAAGTTAATACCCCTCTTTCACTAAAGTTTAAATTATGGAGGTTAGTTTTCGAAGCTTGTACCTTTTTATGTAAAAGACAATGCATTAAATGGTGTTCCCTTAAAAAGTTGGATTTTCTAAACAGACCAAACAATATGGGATGGATGGAGTATCATATAGGACCCAAAAGGGGTAAAGTAGAAATAAGAACACTGATGTAGTATATGTGGCACAGACACACATGATACCAAGCTGTCATATGCCTATATATGTGCAGCTTGAACATCCTATACTTCTTCTCTTTGGAAACTTACATTACTTGAAAAAGATTAATAAGAACACTGATGTAGTAGCTTCTAATGTTGAAAACACTTGAGAAGCATAGAAAAGCTTCACAGAAAAAAGCAGGTTTCAAATGCCTAGTAGAAGCTTGACTCTAATAAATGAAATGTCACAAGTCCTGCAAGAAACCAGCATCAACAGTGCAATGGCCAAAATGTTACGACAAAATGGGACAGATGTCCTTCAGAGAATGTTCCCTTGTCCTCCGAGCCAAAATTTCACAATGCTCACACTTACTACAACACTCCACAATGATGCCTCTTCAATGAGCAGTTCTAAGAAGTTGAAAATCTCCAAGGGTACCATTATTTTTATAGTTCCAAACAGCCTAAAAGTATTCCATAATAACCACCTTTGATAACAGAATTGCACAATCCTTTCAAGCATTACTAGTAATAGAACTGCACAATCCTTTCAAGCATTACTGCACAATCCTTTGATAATAGTCTTGTTCTCTTTGGAAGAAATAAAACGCTAAGGTTAAGTAGATCAGATATGTGAAACACTGGAAGAATTCAAAATCTGAAGATTTTACCCTGCAAATATGCCATTCTATAGGACAGGAGCAGGCGGGACGCACCCTTCCACATAACACATATCCTACAACTAGAGCACATTAAATATCAATCCATCTTACACAATATCTGATGACCTCCAGGAGATCATCCATCAGGGAAACCAAGTTGGCCTAGATATTAAAAGTAGGAAAATCAACCTAAAAAGCATTTTAAGGTAACATGAAATAGTAACAGCTTAGAAACTCAGTACCAAGTTATCCTAGAACCCATTAATATGCTGCCTTATATATGCATGTAGGCAGAAGCAACAATTTAGTTTTATAGTCTTCTTAAGTTACCACTAAAAGATGGAACTATTTTAGCACTAAAACAAAAATATCTTAGCTGAATTTCATAAAGAGAACCAATAACAGAAGATTTAATATTAAATATTCAAACTTACAAAGTAAAAACAGGAAATGCTAGCCACAAAATTCTTCAACCATAGGCAATACGATTTCACTTAAGGCAAATGAACTAGAATTAGCCATTGGTAATGTGAACCATCCTATGATTACACAGTTATGCTGACAGTGTCATTGATTTCCAACAAGGTTTCCCCACCCAATTTGTGATAAAACACTTGAAACCAACTGCAGCTTGACAGTAGCAAAGGAGACTTATAGCAAGCATGTAACAATAATGATAAACTAAGCTTGACAAGACCGGCCAACTAGTTAAAACCAGCACTCATTTCCTTTCGTTTCAATTCCAGTGCCATACGCTCATTCTCAAGTTTCATCCTCTCATTTTCCATCCTCAGTTTTTCCAACTCACGGTCTCTTTTCTTGCTAAACCTCTGCCACTTGAACCGCTGTTTCTCTAATTCCAACATCTCAACTTGAATTTGGAGCTTCTGTTCTTCCAAATGAAGAGAACGAGATTCAATCCACTGCTTTTGGAACCAAGCTGCTCTCATGTTCTCAGGTAAGGCTTGTTTCATGTCAGATTGGGCAATCTGTGCTTGAGAATAAGGACTTCTGTTGTAGTCCTGGGAATTCAAGGGATTCCCAATATTAATATCTTCATGGGCCAGGCCTTGTCTCAATTTCTTTGCTGACCCTAATACTCCATATATCCCCCTGTTATCCCCATGTAAAGCATGATTCTCCTCGAAGTCATCATGATCATCAGTTTCCATATCTTGATCATCTTCATCAAGATCATCATGTTGGTGCTTCCTGGCATCATCAGTATCATGATCATCTCTACTTTTAAGAGCCAACTGTAATGAATGCTGTAACGCTTGATCATGAGGTAAATGCAATCTGTTACTATTATGGTAAGAACACATTTCTTCATAGAACAACTGCTTTGAGCTTAATATTTTCCGAACGTCGTCCTTCTCTTTCTCTGTCAGGTAGTCTATCACATCCAAAAGTGCAGGGTTCTCAACAACCTGGCAAGAAGTGCCCCTCCCAAGCATATCATTAAGCCGCTTATAACGTTTGTTAAGGTCATTGAATTTATCCTCACACTGCTGTGGTGAAACATGGTAACCCCTCTCAGCCATGACCTTCGAGATAGATTTCCACTTGCCCTTTTTTTGTAGAACCGCAAATTTCCTTCTCCCCCCACTACTACCACAATCAGAGGCAACATCTTCACCTATATAAGAAACGGCAGTAATCAGAAGCCTCACCATCTTATCAGTCCACTTCACACGCTGCCATGGTGACCCCTTCTTCCCTCTATTTGCTTCATTATGACCATCAACACCTTCTTCAGTAAAACTATGTTCATCCTCATCACTCATTGAGTTTTTGCTCCTCTCCCCCTTATTGAAATCTACCATTGGAATGGTTTGATCACAGTTTTGTATGGTTCCCATTGTGAGTGGAAAGCCCTCATGAATTGAGGGATGTACAGCTGACCCTTGGCGAGGAAGAGATTGATGTTGGTGTATTGTATGTGGATGTTGTGTTTGATGATGAACTCTCATTGATCCTTGCAAGTCAAACCCTCCATAGGAACCCCCACCACCTGGAATCATACCTCCTTGTGGTAAATTACCTTCCATTGCTTACTCCAAACAACAATTCAGATCAGACCCATAAATCCCATCACCCCTAAAACCCTAGGTTGCAGGTCCTTCCCAGTTCCCACTCAGTTGAAGCCATTCATATATACTAAATCCAACTCTATAAAATAAAAATTATGCATAACCCATTTCTTATTTTCAACCCCAATCCTTGTACAGTCTACAACCTCCTCCTCCTCCTCTTGGGGCTATTCAAAATCTCAACTTTTAAGCAACTATACCCATATTTTCCCATAGAAATCAAAAACAAATACAAACCCACTTCCAAAATTTCAATCCCAATTACAAATACCACAGTTTTTTCTATACAAAATCCACCAAGACCCAAAACAGTTTTTTTCACCAATACTAGAATCAAATAAAAGTACCCAACATATTCAACACAAACACACAAGCAAACTAATCAAATCCTCAAAGAGTCGATTCACAAATAAGCAAAAGAGCTACTTATCTGCGACAAATCTCGAATTAGATAGCTAACACCCGCTCATAACACCCCCCAGAAAGGCATAAGCGGACCTCCCAATGATTAAGCCGAGAATCCAGGGTCGATAATCACGAAAAACATCTCTACCATCTATAAATATACTGGCATAGACAGCAGAAGAAAGACAGTTTTTATTAGATGTAACCCTCAAATTATCGCTAAGTTTATTACCATATGTTACCGACTTAATACACTACCTATCCTATGTTACACTCTTTTTTTTTTTTCTTTTGTTTGTTGAGAAACTACCTATGTTACACTTACACGCTTGTGTTTGTTTGGTCTCAGTCTCAGTCTCCGTCTCACGTTATATTTAACGAAAGAAGAAGCCATTATTTTGTAGTGTTTGAACAGGTTCGATGTATGAAAAGATTCGGTGGGTCCTTAATAACAACAATATTTGATTTTCAGATCACTTCTAATTAATTTTTATATTAGAGTAATGCTAAAACCACATAAAATAACACAACTTGCGTCATAATTTTTTTACGTAACAAGTTATGAGCAGTGGAGATGTGTTCCCACATAGATCCATCATCGAACTTTTGTCATTCGCAACTCACCATATAGGCAAATTATAGCACAAGTTGTATCATTTTATATGCCCGGCATTACTATTTCTATTAAATTAGCGCCGAGTGACAACAAAATTAGGGTCAGACAATATAAATTATATATCTAGAATAATATCTTCTTCTTTTTTTAAGAAACATACCAAAGAATAATATTATATACTTATTACGACACATAATAGGAATAGCTTGCTGTTTAATAAATCTATACAAAAGGGACGTCTACACCAAGTTCATGTATGTGCCTATGTGACAAAAAATTTTATTCAAAAAAATACATGGGACACGAAAGGTATGGTCCACCAAATTATTATTGTTGTTAAAAAAAAAAATTTTGAGATGGTTATTAAAATACTTTATCTTGTTCATCAAAAAAAAAAAAAAATACTGTAACTTGAGTTTGTGTAGTTTTGTTACATGTAATAGGGATTTGACGCTTTAGTCCGCATGTTGGACAATTTGAAGTAGTTTATGGAATGATAATATAATATAAGTACTTGTTTATTTGCTTCTCAAAAAAAAAAAAAAGTACTTTTTTATTTATTTTCCGGAAAATAGAATTAAATGCTGGTTCCCTTGATTATATTAAATAGAAGGTTTCAAAACAAAAAGATTCAATTCCAAAAATCAAAGATTTTATATGGGTCGTGATGCACGAGCAAAGCACACGACTGTTCTATCGGCTTTCTTTCAAAAAAGCGCACGACTGTTAATTTAATTTTTGTCTTGTAGCATTTCTCCGTTACTC
Organism: Quercus glauca; assembly: GCA_023736055.1. Lineage (NCBI taxonomy): Eukaryota > Viridiplantae > Streptophyta > Magnoliopsida > Fagales > Fagaceae > Quercus > Quercus glauca. Next base: position 75,719,675 of record CM043316.1, on the reverse strand, counting down.
TTTTGAAATTACCGCTAGTAATGGGACAAATTTAGAAACACACGGTATAAGAAAATAAAGAAAAGCGTGCAAAGGTTGAGGAGGCTAGCCTAAATATGTCCCAAGGACGAAACCAGGTGGGGCCTAAGGGGCGGCTTTCGGGGTCTAAATTTTTTTTTTTTATATAGTTATTATATATTTTATTTTTGTAGTTAAACCTCCTTCCAAAATTTTAGACCTCTATTTTCTTCAATTAGCCTAACTAGTTTAACCCAAATAGTAACTATCCAACCCAAAAACTTAACAAAAATAATAAAAACATTCACAATGATTGATGATGTCAAAATCGTTAGTCATGGTGATCGTCCAGACAGGATGTTGCTCAAGGTCGCCAGATGACCTGCACAAGAACAAAAAGAGAATTTCCACCCGAGAGGTTACCGGTGTAATGCTAGCCACTGAGCCTCCGATGGCAATGTCAAATGACTGAGGAATAGTGGTAATGATAAGAGCTCTGATTTTGCTATATGTGGATAGAAATGAATTCGTACTTCTCTTTGGGATTTGATGTTGTGTATATGTACATGGCCTTCCCTTCTAGTCGTTGGTGGCATTTAATGGTGTCTTGAATGCAATTCTGTAACGCCCCTAAATGATTTAATTGGGTGGATTTGATATCTTCTCCAATGGCCCTGTTCCCTACATTCAGTGGTGAGTAACAACACTCCATTTAATATGGGCTTAATGATGCCTTCCCTCGTCTAGCGTAGACTTATCTTGACAAAGGAATTCATTGGGTTCATCAGCTATCCCCCTATTCCATGATTGTCAAAACGCGTAATAACGATCCTAGGAATACGAAGGGTTACTCTTTTCAGATTACGACTTTTGAGATTCCCTCTCCTTTTGCATTTATTGCGACGTGACAGTGGTGCACATGTCGTGGCCACGTGTTGCGCTTGATTGGTTGGGAGTGGCGCTTTTTTCGAGAAAACTCTTCAGCTTCCCGCAATTTTCGTTTTCAAATGGAGCTTTTTAAACTTCTTCTTCTTCCTCTTTACTTTACTCTTCTTTTTTTGGCTCTGCGTTTTTCTTCCTTTGAGCTTGATTTCCCTACTTCTCACATACGACTTTTCCTTTTTCCTTTTTGAGAAAAGTTATTTTCCCTCTTTTTGCTTGATGGTTGATTATTCTGAAGTTAGGCATCTTTCCCCTTCTGTTTCGTTCTTTTTTGCTCACTTAGGAGCATCCCTTAGTTCTTCTGGTGGTCGTTGACCACAAATTGAGGATTTTGCTTTAGGGGATAGTAGTCTGGGTCTAGTTTTGGCTGATTTGTACCCTCTATTACGCCAGTCTCTAAATTGGTTTAAGGCTATGCAAGAGGTGTTAGCGGAGGAGAGAATGGGGTATGAGTTTAGGTTGAGCAACTTAGAAACAGGTCTGTCGTCTAGTGGTGACGTCGTTGGGGCCGAGACAGATACCGCCGTCTCAGTGCCCTCATCCTCCCAACCTTCCGTTTCACAACTACTGAGGTTTTATCACGCTCTCAAGGAAAAGTATTCTTTGAATGAGGAAACCCTTAGTAGATTTAAGGATAGGTTTCAGTTTCCCAAGGAGACTAGGATTCGCCTTCCTTGTTCAGGCGAAAAATCTTGTGCTTTTGCCCACAGTGAGGTATGTTTTTATGAAGCCGCTTTTCTGTGCACTCTTAGGTTTCGCGTTCATCCCTTCATAATGGAACTTCTCCATCATTTGAATATTGCTCCTAGGCAACTTATGCCAAACTCGTGGAGGATCGTCCTTAGTTGTATGGAAATATGGACGATTGTTACAAACAGGGATATAATTAGGTTGGACGTGTTTGTTCACCTGTATTGTCTGAAAGAATCAAAGGAGTTCGGGTACTATGAGCTCATGCCTTGGGACAAAAGGTCTCAGCTTATCGTCTATCTCCCTTCGTCCTTCTACTATTGGAAATCTAGGTATTTCTTCGTGTCTGGTGACAATTGGGAGACTCTTTCTAACGATTTTTGGGGGGAGATCCCTGGGCTACTGTGTAGATGGGAGACCCCTCAACTTGGTGCGTTACCTTTTATGGGAAAAGAAATCTTTTGTTAATCCTTTTGGTTGTTCCTACCTGACTTTTAACTTTCCTTCCTTTGTTTTGCAGTTAAGAAGCGCCCAAAGCTCGAAGGTAAATTCGAAGGACGTGTCCCGGTGGCTATTGAATACGCGAGTACCATCGAGGATTCTAACGAGCTTGTTGACCTTCAAACTTTGGCTCGTCGCTGCTTAGGTCCTGAGCCTTCTCATTTCGTTCTCTGTGCCATACGAAGGGAGGAAAAAAGTAAGTTCGTCAAAACTGAATCTATTTGTGTTCTTATCTTTACTTTCTTTCTACTGAAATGATAAAGAGTTCTTTTTGTAGAGATGACGACCAAATTCAATCAGGAGATGTATGCCCGCATTAAGGAGAAGAAGAATGAGCCGCTTTCCAACATCGGCTAGAGGAGGGTTTGGGTCATCCAGAAGGAAATCGTTAAAAAGACTTCGTCCACTCCTACTCCCGAAGAAACCCGAGCCGCTTCTCCTACCCTCTCTCTTGAAGAGATCACTCCTCATCTAAAAAAGTGTCGGACCGAAGACAAAGGGAATGAGAAAGTTGGGGCCAGCATCTAGGATGACGCTGGGACGGCTTTGACGAAAGCTCACAGCATTGTCACGGCCGAGGAGCTAAAGGAGATCTCAGGGGTACCTTCTCATGAGATGGTGAACCGCCACATCCATAAGCTCATCCAAGTAATTCTTCGTCGTCCATTTTCCTTCTCTCTCTCTCTCTCTCTCTCTCTCTCTCTCTCTCTCTCTCTCTCTCTCTCTATATATATATATATATATATTTTTTTTTTTTATAGCTTTGTTCTTATATGGATGATTACCAAGTACTGGGAGAGACGATTCATATTATCTCGGAGTACCTGGTCCACGAGGAGAAGGCCTTGGTGGCTGGTTCTAAGGTGAAGGCACTAGAGGCCAAGGGTTCCTACTTGAAGAAGGATCTTATAACGGTGATGGACGACAACAATGCGTCCAAAGAGAAGATTAAGACTCTGTTTGAGGAGCTTAAAGCAGAGAAGCTACTAACGGTGCAGAAGGACGAACAGCTTTAGGTGGCCAACCAAAAGATCAAGTTTGTGGCTGCCAAGGTCGTCCAAGCGTTCCAACTTACCAACGAGTATAACACTGTTCTGTTCAACTGGTATTACAAAGGTTTCGAACTGCTGAGAAGGTATCTGGTGAAGCACAATATGGAAGCGGACTTATAGAACCTAGACTTTGAGTCTATTGACAAAGAGATAGAGGCCGATGAAGCTGCTCAGGTTGCCGCCATAACTGACGAGAATCCAGTTGAGCCGAGGGGGAAGTTTTGAGGCCTGATGGAAGTAAGGCTCCTGCTGCCTAGTTTTTACATTTTTCTTTTGTTTTTTGGGTGGTGCCCTACATGTTTTTGGGCCTTTGACAATTTCAAACAATTTTATTTCTTAATGCTTAAGTTCATCGCAAGTTTCTGTGTATGTCTGATATTTCCTAACATTGAATGATTTACCTTATTTTTTATCGTCATTCAACGTTGTTCTTTACCTAACTTGCACTGTTGTTCTTGTCAAATAGAACTTAATACTTTGCTTTGTCCTTGAGGAGGGAATCTTATTACTTGGCTTCGTCATGTAATTCACATCCCTTAGATTAGGGAATTTCATCACTTAGCCTCGTCATGTGATTTATATCCTTTAGATTAGATAATTTTATCACTTGGTCTCATTATGTGAATTACATCCATTAAGTAATTTTATTACTTTGGCCTTGTTATGTGATTTACATCCATTTAAGGAATTTTATCACTTTTACTTCATCATGTGATTTACATCCACTCAAGAAATTTTATCACTTTTGCTTCGTACATTTATTAATCTGTTTTCAAATCATAAAATCCAGTCAATCATCTAGATCTACCAAATGATAACTCCCTTGTCTTGAGTAGTGGACGACTCTGTATAGGCCTTCCCATGTTGGCCCTAGTTTGCCTTGCGCTAGATCTTTCGTCGTAGGTGTCACCTTCCGTCGGGCGAGGTCTCCAATACTAAAAATCTTGAGTCTTACCCTCTGGTTTTAATATTTGGTCATCTTCTGCTAGTATTTGGCTATTCTCTTGTAAGCTTCATTTCTAACTTCGTCCAGGCAGTCCAAGTTCAACTTCAATTGGTCGTCGTTACTGTCTTCGCTAAAAAACTCTCTTCTTAAGCTGGTGACTCCTATCTTGACGGGGATTACTACTTCCATGCCATATGTGAGGTTGAAAGGCGTCTCTCCTGTTAGGGTTCTACCTGTGGTTCGATAGGCTCGTAAGACACTTGGTAATTCATCAGGCCGTGCACCCTTTGCCCCCTCTAATCAGACTTTGATGATCTTCAACAATTTCTAATTTGCCACTTCTGTTTGCCCATTAGCCTGAGGATACCCTGGGGAGGAGAATTTGTTCTTGATGCCGAGGTTCGAGCAGAAAGAGCAAAAACCTTGGCTATCAAACTGACAACCATTGTCGAAGATGATCGTCCTGGGCATCCCAAACCTACACACGATGTTCTTTCACCCTAAGTTCTGGATCTTTGCTTCTGTGATTGTTGCCAATGCCTTTGCTTCTATGTATTTCATGAAGTAATCAATTGCTACGAGCATGAATTTCACCTGTTTCTTACCCTATGGCAAATGACCCATAATGTCGATCCCCCACTGAGCAAATGGCCACGGTGAAGTTATGGTCGTCATCTTTTCCCCTGACAACCGCTAAACGTTTCCGTACCTCTAGCATTCATCACACTTCTTAATGAATTCTTTTGCCTCTTTCTGTATGGTGGGCCAAAAATAGCCTGCCCTCATGATTTTCCTTACTAAAGACCTTGCACCCATATGCTCTCCACAAATTCCTTCACGGACTTCTTCTAGGATATACTTGGCCTCATCCTTTTTAACGCACCTTAGGTAAGGTTATGAAAATCCCCTTTTGTAGAGTACACCGTTTAGCACCGTGAATCTGGTAGCTCTTTTTTTAACTTTCCTTGCTTCATCTGAATTGGAGGGCAATTGTCCATCCCTGAGGTAAGACAAGATTGGACTTATACAGTTGTTGTGATCCTGTATCAAGAAGGTCTGAAATTCTTCGATGCTGGGGGACTTTTGTGTTTCCAATTTCAAATTCGTCAATCTTGTCTTGTCTTCTAATGATGCATATCTAGCCACTTCATCAGCCTTTGAGTTTTGGTCTCATGAGACTTGAACAAAGCTTGCCCAATCAAACTCTCCGATCAATTGGTTTGTTAGCCTCAGGTACTTCTGCATCCTCCTTTCTTTTGCTTCAAATTCCCCGTTGATTTGTCCTATCACAAGCTTTGAATTGCTTTTCAGTAGCACCCTTGGCCCCTAGGGCCTTTACGACCCTCAACCCCGTCAATATCGCCTCGTATTCAGCCTCATTATTGGTCGCAAGGAATTGGAGCTGGACTCCGTACTTCAAGGTGTCTCCTTCAAAAGTAAGGATGACGATGCCAACCCCTCCCATCTTCTGTACTGACGACCCATCTATATGTATCATCCAAAGGGTTGGCTCTTCTTGGTTTTCCTTGTCTTCAGGTACAGTGAATTATGCGATGAAGTCAGCTAGCGCTTGGGCTTTTATGGCCGTCCGGGGCTTGTACTCTATGTCAAATTGGCTGAGCTCGATAGCCCATTGTACCATTCATCCTGCGGCCTCGGGTTTGTTCATCACCTTCTTGATGGGCTGGTCCATCATTACTATGATTAGATTCGCCTGAAAATATGGACGAAGCTTTCGGGAAGCTACAATCAGGGCGAATGTGATCTTCTAAATGTGTGGGTACCTAGCCTCATCTCCTTGGAAAGCCCGTTGATGTAGTACACAGGGCGCTACACCCTTTGCTTTTCCAGGATTAACGTCACGCTTACTGTGCTTATGGATATTGCCAGGTATAAGAATAGGCCATCGCCTTCCTTAGATGAACTTAGGAGTAGGGGGTTGCTCAGATAGCGCAGCAGTTCTTGGAACACTGCTTCACACTCGTTCGTCCATGCGAAAGCCTGTTTCCGAGTTTTGAAGAAAGGAAGACACTTATCTATAGCTTTAGAGACGAACCTGTTAAGGACGACGATTCTTCTTGTGAGTTTCTGTACTTCTTTGACGGTCTTTGGTGATGACATCTTGAGGATAGCTTTTACTTTTTCTGGGTTGGCTTCTATCCCTCTTTGGGACACCATAAAGCCGAGGAATTTTCCCAAGGAAACCCTGAAGGTGCATTGGTTTGGTTTAACTTCATATTGTATTGTCTTAGTGTTTCAAGGGTCTCCTTGAAGTCGTCCAGATGGCTCTCTTCTTCCTTACTCTTGACGAGCATATCATCGACATAAACCTCCATGTTTCTCCCAATTTGTTTATTGAACATTTGATTTACCAGCCTCTAATATGCTTCTGCATTTTTCAATCCGAAAGGCATGACTCTGTAGCAATAAAGTCCCTAGCTGGTAATGAAAGATGTTTTTTCCTAATCTTCCTCTGACATTTGGATCTGGTTGTAGCCCGAGAAGGCATCTATGAATGTGAGAAGTGTACGTCCTGCTATTGAATCAACGAGTTGGTCGATCCTTGGTAGTGGGAAACTATCTTTAGGGCAGGCGCTGTTCAAGTCCGTGAAATTTACAAACATTCTTCATTTCCCAATTGCCTTCTTCACCATGATGACGTTAGCCAACCATTCTGGATAGTAGACTTCTTGAATGAAATTGGTGGCGAGCAACTTATCCACTTCGTCCATTATTGCTCTGTTCCGTTTAGGGGTGAAAACCCTTCTTCTCTGCTAGACTGGTTTTCTCTCAGGGTTCACATTCAGGTGATTCTAGATGATGTCTGCTGGTATAATAGGCATATTCTCATGGCTCCATGCAAAAATTTCCAGGTTTTATTTCAAAAACCCTATAAATTTTTCCTTCGTTAAGATATCTAGGTTCATCCCTACCTTGGTTATCTTTGTCGGTTCTCCTTCCACCAACTCAATTGTCTCCAGAGCCTCCATGACTTCTGGCGTCTTTTCCTTAATCATCCACGTGTGGTTTTCCTTCGAAGCCAACACTACCTAGTAGCACTCCCGGGCCAATACTTGGTCCCCCCTTATCTCTCCAATCCCATATTCCGTCGGGAACTTCATCCTCAGGCAATAAGTGGATGTAGCTGCTTTCCACTAATTAAGAGTGGGTCTCCCTATGATGATATTGTAGGATAAGGGGGAATAAACTACCTGGAAATTGAGTTGCTTAGTTATCTAGGGATGATACGAGCCGGCTGTGACCGTCAACCTTACTATCGCCCTCAGGTACACCTTGTCTCCACTGAAATTGATGAGGGGAGACTTGAATGGACGAAGTTTATTCGGGTCCACCTTCAGCTACTGGAAAGCGGAAAGGTAGATGATGTCTGCTGAGCTTCCATTATCCACCAAGACTCGCCTGGTATTAAAACCTTCTATCATGAGTATGATGACCAAGGGTCGTCATGTGGCTGTTTAATTGCTTGAACATCTTCTTCCAAAAAAATCATATCCAAGTTTTCCCTTCTTCGGTGTTTTGATGGATGCATCGTATAGACGCTATTTACTTGCCTTTGCTGAGATTTTTTGGGGGACTTGAATGACCCCCTTGCGGTGAGGCCTCCGTTGATCATCCTTATTTCTCTTATGGCATCCCTCGGATGATCTTGTGGACGATCCTTGCCTCTGGGCCTCTCATTTGATCTCGTCCGTGTGTCATGCTTAGGTTGTTCTAGCACATCCTTCTTCACAAATTTTTGTAGCTTCCATTTTAGGATCAGTTCTTATATCTACTCTTTTAAATCCCTACAATCCTCTGTGTAATGACCACGGTCTTTGTGGAAACAGCAATACTTCTTCTTGACGCAAACAGTAGGCGAGGAGTGTAGTGGCTTTGGCCATTTAAGGGCATGGTCATCTTTAATCTGCATCAATATTTTGTCAACAGGCATTACTAAGGGAGTGAATTTTATCGTTTTTAGGGATTTGTTGTCTCTCATTTTGATGGTATCATGGCTAGACAAAGGGGAGCTTATTTCCCTCTTTCTTCCTTTTTGCTCATCCCGAGTGCTCCTTCTTTTCTTTTGTGCATCCCCTTGTCCAATCGCGGACAAAGCGTCTTTAGCGTTCATGTACTTCTGGGCCTTTAGCAACATCTCTACCATTGACCTGAGAGGGCATTTAGCAAGAGCAACCACGAAATCTTTGGACTTCAACCCAGCTTTAAACGTGGTCAGTTGCACTTTGTCTTCTGCCTCATCCACCTCCAATACTTCCCTGTTAAATCTCTTCACATACTATCTCAACCATACTCTTGCAGATCCTTAAGGGTAGTTGGGAAGGATCTGCACAAGATCTCGACAGGAGTTTATTGTAAACTCAAAGTCATTTTGAAGGTGTTTATGTCATCCAAAGGATCTTTCAAACTATCGAACGACTTGAGCTGGGGGAGACGGAATTTCAGCAACAAAGGGCATTCCAGGACTTTGGAGGTGAAAGGAGAATCGGTCCTTTTTACCATTCTGTCTAAGTTCTTATCCGTCTTCTCCTTCATCGCGTTCTTGAGTTCGTTCATCTCCTTTTGCATGCTTTTTAGGAGATCATTGCTGGCCCTGCCAAACAAGTCCGCCCTTCTTGACCCGTCCTTCCTGTTGCTGTTCTCCTCATCCTCATTCCTGTTAGTGTTGCAATTCTCCTTCTGTTGTAGCTGCAGTCTCATCTCTTGATTTTGTCTAGTGAGCTCTTCTACATTAGTTGTGGGTGCTTGAATCTGTAAAGCCAATGCTGCTGAATCTTGAGATGCATTAGACTCCATCTAGGCATCACAAATGGTAGAGCTATGTTTTCAAACTAAGGTTTGAAGTATAAAAGCTTCCCTACAGATGACGCCAAACTGATGATGCCAAAATCATCAGTCGTGGTAATCGTCCAGATAGGATGTCACTCAAGGTCGTCAAATGACCTGCACAAGAACAAAAAGAGAATTTCCACCCGAGAGGTCACTGGTGTGATGCCGGCCACTAAGCCTCCAATGGCAAAGTCAAATGACTGAGGAATAGTGGTAATGATAAGAGCTCTGATTTTGCTATATGTGGATAGAAATGAATTCGTACCTCTCTTTGGGATTTGATGTTGTGTGTATATATAAGGCCTTCCTGTTAGGACATATGTGTTTACATGTTAGGAACATATGTCATGATTTATGTAAATTGGCTAATCCTTTGACAAAACGCACTCTACTTGTAATTGGGTAGTTCTAGGTGTTTTTAATACTTCAAGAAACTATGTTTCAAGATCAAGTGTTGAAGTCATCAAGTCTGTCCAAGAAAAAGCAAGTTGAAGTGCAGGAATTTTAAAGCTCGACACCTGCTCGACACCTACCTCGACACCTGCTAGCTGTCGAGAATTACGAAAATCAGAATTCTGATCTGATTTTATTGGGATCCGTGAATGTGTTTTTGGGCCTTCTTTTCTTCTAACCCTAAACATATTTAAGGAGTGTTTTAAGAGCCGTCAACTAGGACACAAGTTGCATAAGCATTGAGCAATCCTTGTTCAAGCAAATTGTGCTCTGAGACGAAGTTCTTAACCTAGATCATCTTCTTCAAGAAGTTGCTGTGTATTGTGCACCTTAGGGTTTTGTGACCAAGCATCTTCCTGATCTTCATGCATAGGATGATCTGAAGAACTCTGCAGCCAACCTCTCATTCTAAAGTTGGTGATTGAAGTCGCGTACTGGGATCCGCGCATCTGGTTAGTCACGTACTTGGGAGCCGTGCATCAAAGGAGGGAACTGTCGCTACAGATCAAGTCCAATTGGGTATTGGGGTAAGGGTTCAACTGTAGGTTGGTAAGGTACTTGGGATTCCTTTACTTGTAACCGCTTGATTTGATAATAGTGGAGTTTCGGGAGTGGTGACCTGAAATCACCCGGTGGGGTTTTTGCCGTTAGGGTTTTCCCCATTCGTGAACAAATCACCGTGTCTTTTATTTTCCGCTGCATATTTTGTTATTCGGTGATTTGTTTGTGCTGCCACGTATTTGCATGTTAAATTAATTAATTAATAACTTGACTTAATTAATTAATTAGTTTAAAATCACAAGGGATCATTCAGTTTGTGGCCTATCAAGTGGTATCAGAGCAGGCACACTCTGATTAGTTATTAATCTTTGCTGTGATTGATCCATTGACCCCTGTTTGTCATGGCTATGACCAGCTTTAAGAGATCTATGCTTTCAAATACATCTTGTTTTTCTAATCACTATTTGTTTAAGTGTCTCAGAAAACACAAGTCTAAAAGTTATTTGAATTCACTTGTAATGACTATGGTAAAAGATCTCAGTTTGGTTAAGAAGAAACTAGACTGTCTCAGAATGAAAATGTGCAGAGGAGTTCGTCTGAGAAGAGTAAAAGTTAAAGGCTTAGCTAGTAGAAGGCAGTTGAGAGAAAGAACCATTCCCTATGATTTGTCATCCAAGCATGAAGTGTGTTTCATGATGAAATCTGCATTTAAAGTAATGGACACATGCCTTTGGTATCTTGACAGTGGTTGCTCAAGACACATGACCGGAGATCGATCTCTCTTCAAGATCTTCGAGCCTAAGAAAGGAGGTAATGTGACCTTTGGTGATGGAAGCAAGTCACAGATTAAAGGGAAAGGAATCATATCTCTACCAGGGCTGCCAGACATTGCAAATGTTCTCTATGTAGAAGGACTAAGGGTGAATCTACTGAGCATAAGTCAGATATGTGATCAAGACTTCATGGTACTGTTCTCAAAAGGAAAGTGTCTTGTCATGGATGAGTCCGGAAAGAAGCTCATCAGTGGGGTTCGAACTTTGGACAATTGTTATGGATTGGTTCCTGATGCTGATATAGTGTGTAATAGTATTCGTCTACCAAATGAAGATCTATGGCATCAACGAATGGGACATGCTAGTTACAAGCATCTATCTATTGTCTCTAAGCATGAATCTGTCTTGGGGATACCAAAGCTCAGTAGAATGAGCAATGTGGTTTGTGGACCATGTCAACTTGGAAAACAAACAAAAGCTAAGCATCCAAGCACTCAGGCATCCGCTACCTCCAGACCGTTGGAATTGTTACATTTAGATCTTATGGGTCCAACCAGAACTGAGTCTCTTGGTGGTAAAAGATATATCATGGTAGTGGTAGATGATTTCACTAGATACACTTGGGTCATCTTACTTCGATCCAAGTCTGATGCTCCTGAGCACATTGAGGCCTTGTGCACAAGACTGCAGAATGAAAAGAGTTTGAAGATTGATCGAATTCGAAGTGATCATGGTAAAGAATTTGAGAACTCATACATGGAATCCTTCTGCTTGAAATCAGGTATATCTCAAGAATTCTCTGCACCTATTACACCTCAACAGAATGGTGTGGTAGAAAGAAAGAATAGAGTTATTCAAGAGATGGCCAGAGCCATGTTGCATAACAAAGATGTGGCTCGAAACCTATGGGGAGAAGCCATAAACACTGCATGTCATATAGTGAATAGGGTGTACTTTAGACCCGGTACCAAAAAGACTCCCTATGAGTTGTGGAAAGGTAGAAAGCCAAATGTAAAGTATTTCAAAATCTTTGGAAGTACTTGCTTCATCCTCAAGGATAGAGAGAATGTGGGAAAGTTTGATTCTAGGAGTGATGAAGGCATATTTCTGGGCTACTCTTCTACCAGCAAGGCCTATCGGGTATACAACAAAAGGACCATGAAGGTTATGGAGACTGTTAATGTAGTCATTGATGAGTCTTCAGAGTCTAATTCTGAGAAAGGCAGTAATGAACTTCCCAAGGAAATTCTTCCCCCTAAACCTACGGAAGTTCAAGACATTGTTGACCGAGAACCCGTATCTCCTATTGCTCCTGGTACTCCCAGTGTTGTGGAAGAGTCAGCAGAAATCCCGACTTCACCTGAGTCTGAATCTCTTCAGGAAAAAGGACCTTCCTCCAGAATTAAACTGAATCATCCTCCAGAAGTTATTGTGGGAAATTTGAATGAACTCACATTAAGGAAACGAACAGTTGATAAATGCGTTGCTAACTTTGTGTCTTATTCTTGCTACTTGTCACAGGTTGAACCAAAGAAAGTGGAGGAAGCACTACAGGATGAAAGTTGGGTTGAAGCAATGCATGATGAACTGCTCCAGTTTCAGAGGAATGATGTTTGGACTCTTGTACCTAGACCAGAGGGCGAGCACATCATTGGTACAAAGTGGATTTTCCGCAACAAGACCGATGAAGAAGGCAATGTGATTCGAAACAAGGCTCGACTTGTGGCTCAAGGATACTCTCAAATGGAAGGAGTAGACTATGATGAAACATTTGCCCCAGTTGCTCGTATGGAGTCCATTCGAATTCTGCTTGCCTTAGCATGCCAACTGAACTTCAAGCTTTATCAGATGGATGTGAAGACTGCCTTTTTGAATGGGCTACTTAAAGAGGATGTGTATGTGGCTCAACCAAAAGGATTTGTTGATCCACACTTTCCTGATCATGTGTTGTATCTCAAAAAGGCACTTTATGGGTTGAAGCAAGCCCCTAGAGCTTGGTATGACAGACTCACACAATATCTGGTGTCGCATGGGTTCACAAGAGGAAAAGCTGACCAAACTCTCTTCATCAAAAAGGAAGATGGCGAGTTGATAGTTGCTCAAGTATATGTTGATGACATTATCTTTGGATCAACTAAGGATGAACTTGCTCATGACTTCTCAAAGCTCATGCAAGCCGAGTTCGAGATGAGCATGATTGGAGAGCTAACTCACTTCCTTGGACTGCAGATTCGTCAGCAAGATTCAGGTATATTTCTATCTCAATCTAAGTATGCTAAGAATCTTGTGAAAAAATTTGGTTTGGATTCTGCTAGTTCTGTTCGTACCCCTATGAGCCCCAATGTTAAACTCACTATAGATGTGTTAGGCAAGAGTGTTGATCCTTCTCTTTATAGAAGCATGATAGGTAGTCTTCTTTACCTTACTGCTAGTAGGCCTGACATTAGCTATAGTGTTGGAGTGTGTGCTAGATATCAAGCTAATCCCAAAGAATCACATATGACTGCTTTAAAAAGAATTATAAAGTATGTCAAAACTACCGCTGAGTTCGGTGTGTGGTACAGCAAGGACACTAATAATGTCTTAGCTGGATATTCCGATGCGGATTGGGCTGGGAATGCTGATGATAGGAAGAGTACCTCGGGGGGTTGTTTTTATGTAGGCAATAATCTTGTCTCTTGGATGAGCAAAAAGCAGAACTCCATCTCCTTATCCACTGCTGAAGCTGAGTACATTGCTGCTGGTAGCTGTTGCACACAACTCCTCTGGATGCAAAAACTCCTTCATGATTATGGTATTTGTCAAGATCATCTTACTATCTATTGTGACAATACCAGTGCCATAAATATCTCTAAGAATCCGGTTCAACATTCTCGAACCAAACATATAGAGATTCGACATCACTTCATTAGGGAGCTTGTCGAAGATGGTACTCTCACTCTTGAGTTTATCAACACCGATGATCAGAAGGCTGATTTGTTTACCAAACCTCTTGACAGTAAACGTTTTGAATTCCTTCGTCAAAACATTGGTGTTATCTCCATGGATTGATTTCCCTCTTTTCTTTCTCTTCCTCTTGCATCTGCATCTAGTTTTATGCATTGTTTTGCTTTGTTAACATGTTTTTGTGTGTTTACTTTCAGTTTTGTTTATTTTGTTTTTGATAAAAATAAAAAAAATTAAAAAAAAAAAAATTAAAAAAAATTGAAAAATACAAAAACAGTGTGTGTTTTGTGTACTTTGGTACTTGTGTACCTTAGATGGCCAATGAAACAAGTTTTCTAAACTTTGTATCTCTTGTAGCTTAGATGAGCATCTTTATGCACAACTAAGCAAGTGAGCTTTGTGGTTCGTGTTTGTGATGAGTAAGATTAGGTTATTTCTTTGACTTAACACTCATATCACTCTTTTTGACGGGTAGGACTAGAAAATCCTAAGAGAAAGGCATAAATAACCATCTCACCACTGTTACCCGCCAATCATTAATGACATCTGTATGCTTCGGCATAGCAAAAGTGTGATGTCAATGACATTTGTGTGCTTAGGCATAGCAAAATTGAAATGTCAAATATCAATGGGTATTTCTTTTCTTTCTCATAAGCCCATGTATGATATGCTTAAAAAGAAAATATGCAAAGAAATAAAAAGCAAAAAGATTAAAAATGCTTTTAAAAATGGTTGCAAGCGTGTATTCTAGGAGATGTGGGAGTTATAGGATGTACCTCAAAGGTGATAGTCCCCATCAAACAGTTATGATTGTGTGTGAGTTAAAGTTATTTTCTCATATCTCAGATCGTCATAACATGTATACACTTATGCAATCTTGCGATGTTTTTCACACACAACACGCAATATTCTTTGCTACTTTTGATACATGTGCAGGTACAATGTGATTTGGCCATCACAAAGGTTTACATGTGCTTTTGTATGCTCACTAAACTGTCATGACTTATTTTTGAAATATAAAATTTGTTAGACTTGTTTAGTGTGTGTGTGTGTTCTTGGGAGATCCATGTGCTTAAAATTTTCATTGAGAGATGATTTTTGAGAGATTTATATGTTGATTGGATCATGGTTGAGGTGCATGTCTTGATTGCATATTGTCTGTGTTTTTCAAATCTCGAAAAACTGCATTTCAAAGCTGGCTCGACACCTTCTCGATACCTCCTCGATACCTGGTCAGCTGTCGAGCCTCTAAAGCTTTTTCTTATCGCAATCTCGACACTTCCTCGACACCTGGTGGATCGATCGAGAACTCTCTGTCTGGTCGATACCTTCTCGACACCTCTTCGATCGATCGAGCTTCTGATGATGGTTGAGCTGTTTGGTACCTCGATACCTCCTCTATACCTCAGCTGTCGAAGGCATTTTCTCTCGATACCTTCCTCGACAGCATCTCGATACCTCTCGACACCTCTGCTGTCGAGATTTACTGGAGATCCTATATATACTTCGATCGCGATTTCTCCTTCATTTTCTCGATCTCTCCGAGGCGGTTCGTGTTCCTGAAGCGATTTTTCTTCTCTCCAACCTTCATCCATCTTGATTTTCGAACTTTCTTGCTTCAAATCACTTGGTATGATCTTGTTTTCCTTTGTTTTTCATGCATATCATGTTTCAAACTTAGGTTTTGGGATTTTTTTTGAAAACTTTGGGTTTTTCAAAATCTTTGAGTTTTTGTTGAAATTTTGGGTTGGGATTTCAATAAAAAGTGTTTAAAATATCATACATTGCATTCCATGTGCATTAGAATGATACTTTCATGCATTTAGTTGTGTGATTCTTGAATGTGTGCTGCTAGGATTGGATTGGGCTGAGCCCATGATGTTTTTATTGTTTAGCATGTCACATGATCATGCATTCCCATGCATACGTTCATTTTGTTCAATATACTGTTATATTTGAACTGCTTGGGACTTTTCTGATTGTCTCCCTCTCTATCTTTTTCTTTTCTTTTACGTTAGTTGCATCTATGGCACCTAAACGTAAATCTACTCCGGCTCGGAACCCTCTGCGTTCTGGAGCTTCTTCATCTTCTGATCATGCTCCTCATAATCTTCGGTTCCGTGATGGAGATGCCTACAAGGCATTTACTGAGAACTTCTCTAAACGAGGTGTTCATTCGGAACGCCACGTTGTTCTGGCGGACTTCGCCGACACTGACCTTCCCTCTGTCATTCACAGTAGGGGATGGGAGTCACTGTGTGACGTCCCGGTCACTTGTCCTCTCGTGCTGATTCAGGAGTTTTACTCCAACATGCACGGGATTGATCGTTCAGTACCTCTCTTTTTCACTCGCGTTCGAGGTACGCGCATTGCTGTCACACCGCAGCTGGTTGCGGATGTGCTTCATGTTCCTAGGATAGAGTTTCCTGACTATCCTACCTGTGAGCGACTGAGGACTGTGTCCAGGGATGAGCTCATTTCTGCTTTCTGTGAGCGCCCTTCTGAGTGGGGTGAGCATATGTACACATCATGTAGACCTTTTGCTAAAGGTCCTAGATTCCTTAACATGGTGATGACATTTGTACTTCATCCTCTCTCCCATTATAACTCTATCACAGAGCCTCGTGCTCGTTTCTTGCTTTCTCTTCTTGAGCATCTCACGATAGATTTTCCCTCTCACTTCATTTTCTCTATCATAGATGTTCATTTAGATGCGGCGTCCCGTGATAAGCTTGTTTTTCCTTCTGCTATCACGAGGATTCTACGCCATTTTTCCATCCCTTTCCCTGTCGCCGACCACTTCACACACATCTCTGCCATAGATGCCGCTACCGTAAAACGTAGCCAGGCACAGTTCAGGGCGAGACAGCCGGATTTCACTCCGCCCTCCCGTTCGGCTCCATCCAGATCTGCTCCATCTACATCGACTTCTCTTCCTTCCTCCAGCGATGTATCCCTTGGAGATATTATGGCGCAGCTGCAGCGCATGGATGCTCGCCTTGATACACTCTCTACTGAGTTGTATCAGGTGAACGTTCGTGTTGGTCGTATTGCACGACGGCAGGCGACCATGGGTGGTTTTGCATCTGAGGCTTCTCCACCACCTCCTCCAGTTGCTTCCGAGTCTGATGCTGAGGATGATGATGATGATAGTGATGACGATGATGCTTCAGATGATGATGGAGATGCTAGCTCTACTGATGAGATGTCTACATGACACTCTACCCTTTGTCACTCGTGACAAAAAGGGGGAGTAGTTTTGGGATTATGAGAGTAGTCATCTTAGGGGGATGAGTTAGTATAGGACATTTTGATAGGGGGAGTGTTCTTACTTTTTGAGGGATGTAGTGAGGCTTTAGATGTATCTTTTTCTTTTCCTTCTTTATAGATACATTAGTCTTGTATATCAGTTTTACATACATTGTACTTATCTTCTATATACGTGGATGTATGTTTCTTATTCACCTATCTCTTCATGTGTTGTTTCTTTTCTTTCTTTATACACATGTTCTTTATACTTGTATGCAATCTAATTATTTCTGTTTCACACAAGATGCCTTGATGAGTTTTGTTTATAAGTGCTTCAGAAATACAGGTTGTCAAAGTCTACTTGCCATAAACTCTCTTTTTGCAAAGTTCTTCAAGAGTTTGTGTTAGGATAGATTTTATTGTATGTAACAAGTGAATATGAGTTGAGTGATTTATGACTTCTCTCATATGTTCATTTGTTTGCTGTGGTTTTGTCACGGATTGCCAAAGGGGGAGATTGTTAGGACATATGTGTTTACATGTTAGGAACATATGTCATGATTTATGTAAATTGGCTAATCCTTTGACAAAACGCACTCTACTTGTAATTGGGTAGTTCTAGGTGTTTTTAATACTTCAAGAAACTATGTTTCAAGATCAAGTGTTGAAGTCATCAAGTCTGTCCAAGAAAAAGCAAGTTGAAGTGCAGGAATTTTAAAGCTCGACACCTGCTCGACACCTACCTCGACACCTGCTAGCTGTCGAGAATTACGAAAATCAGAATTCTGATCTGATTTTATTGGGATCCGTGAATGTGTTTTTGGGCCTTCTTTTCTTCTAACCCTAAACATATTTAAGGAGTGTTTTAAGAGCCGTCAACTAGGACACAAGTTGCATAAGCATTGAGCAATCCTTGTTCAAGCAAATTGTGCTCTGAGACGAAGTTCTTAACCTAGATCATCTTCTTCAAGAAGTTGCTGTGTATTGTGCACCTTAGGGTTTTGTGACCAAGCATCTTCCTGATCTTCATGCATAGGATGATCTGAAGAACTCTGCAGCCAACCTCTCATTCTAAAGTTGGTGATTGAAGTCGCGTACTGGGATCCGCGCATCTGGTTAGTCACGTACTTGGGAGCCGTGCATCAAAGGAGGGAACTGTCGCTACAGATCAAGTCCAATTGGGTATTGGGGTAAGGGTTCAACTGTAGGTTGGTAAGGTACTTGGGATTCCTTTACTTGTAACCGCTTGATTTGATAATAGTGGAGTTTCGGGAGTGGTGACCTGAAATCACCCGGTGGGGTTTTTGCCGTTAGGGTTTTCCCCATTCGTGAACAAATCACCGTGTCTTTTATTTTCCGCTGCATATTTTGTTATTCGGTGATTTGTTTGTGCTGCCACGTATTTGCATGTTAAATTAATTAATTAATAACTTGACTTAATTAATTAATTAGTTTAAAATCACAAGGGGTCATTCAGTTTGTGGCCTATCACTTCCCTTCTCATCGTTGGTGGCATTTAATGGTGTCTTGAATGCCCTTCTATAACGTTCCTAGATGATTTAATCGGGTGGATTTGATATCTTCTCCAACGGCCCTATTCCCTGCATTCAGTGGTGAGTAACGACACTCCATTTAATATGGGCTTAATGGTGCTTTCCCTCGTCTAACGTAGACTTATCTTGACGAAGGAATTTATTGGGTTCATCAATGATGATTGTATTTTAGCAAAAAAAAAAAAAAAACTATTTTACTGCCAAAGAACCAAAAAATCATGTGTTATAAGAGAAGCTAAAACTAAATTTGTTGCAATTACAGTAAACTTGTATAAATACTAGTTGACTGTAGTAAGTTGTTAAAAATAAAATACATTATTTTATTAAAATTATATCTCTTTCCTTCAACTAAAAAACTCAAATTCTCTCTCTTCCTTTATTATTTTAATGAGTTGTTTATATTATTTTAAATAAAGTGATAATAAAAAAAAAATAGAACATTTGATATTCAGTGTATTATAAAGTGAGATGGTAAAATAGATAAAGTGGCTTTTTGAGGTGCTAAAAGCTAAATTTTTTAGTACTATCACTACGAATGTTCTAACTTCAATAAAAATAAAAAATAAAAAATCCTAGCCAGTCTAATATTAAAAAAAAAAAATTGTTTTAGTTTTTGTCTTTGTTGGTAGATGATTGTATCTTAATGTTTTTTTTTTTTTTTTTTTTTTGAGAGGGAAACACATCAAGCTTTATTAAGAAAAACCAACAATATCATCTTGGACAACAAAACGTATGGGCGGTGGAACATCTTCCATCCACACCGAAAAATCTGAGATATAAAAAGCATGTCTTGCTAACTTATGTGCAACCTTATTACCCTTTCTCTTTACATGAGAGTAAAGTAATTGATTAAAAAAACTAACATTAAATCTAATATCCTCCATTAGCAAACCATCCGTGGAGAGATAGGTTCTGTTCTTGATTAACGCCGTAGCCAACACCAGCGAATCAGACTCCAAGATGCCGTTGTGAAATCCCACCTGTGTTGCAAAGGTCAATGCTGTTGAAGCTGCCATGGCCTCAATCTCCAAAGCCGTGTATAGCTGAGGTAACTGTTCAGTCATTGAAGCCAAAACCATATCGTTTTCATCTCGGATCACCAAGCCAATACCCAATTTGTTCTGGTCTTTGGAAGTAGCACCGTCACAATTAATCTTCACCAAGCCTTATGAAGGAGGACGCCATCTGGTCTAAGAGGGAGTGGCTATTACCCGTGGAAGTGAAGGCCTAGGATTAATCTAGGCAAACTCGGCGATACACTCTCTTGCCGTTGCAACAATCTAATGAAAGCTAATGGTGGTTTTGTTCAGACGTTTCAGGTTCCTTTGAGTCCATATGAGCCAGGCCGAGCTGAAGAAAAACACCAGGTCTTGCTGATTGGTAATAAGCCATGATAATAGCTCTTTGAAGTCCACAAAGGTGTGGTTTCTTCTGCATTGCCACTGCATATCATCCTCCTAAACCACATCTAATTCTCGACAAGACCACAAAGCATGCAGAGCAGATTCTAAAGCTTGTTTGCAACAATCACAGTTCGGATTGTCAATGATCGTTCGACGCACAAGATTCTCCTTTATGGGCAAAGAGTTACAGCATGCCCTCCATATCTAGTTTTTTATTTTGTTAGGAACGTGGACAGACCAAATCGTCCTCCACAGGTGTCTCTCTTGCTCCCTTTGCTCCTCTTCAACCTCGGATTGATCTTCAATTTTCAAGAACCTGTACCCAGACTTGGAAGTGTAAATGCCATTGTTTGTGAAGGGCCAAAACAAGCTATCCTCTGCCTCACACCGTGACAGTGGGATGGCTTTGATAAGCTCTGCCTCCAAAGGGGTGAAAATACCATTAATCATCTCATGGTTCCACTGCCTAGAAGTTTCCTCAATCAAAGTTGCCACTTTTGCATCAGCCAATGTATCAACCATAGGTGAGAGAACCTGTGGTGGATGCTTCCTTGGCAACCAATGGTGTTGCCAAATACTCACTGCCTTGCCATTCCCAATCCTCCAACGGCAACCCCTAAGTAAGACATCTCTTCCATGTAAAATGCTATTCCAAGCATGTGAACCCCCACTAGTGTGTTTAGCCTCCATAATTGTACAATTTGGGAAGAAACGAGCCTTAAAAACTTTGTAAAGTAAGGACTCGGGCCTCCGCTAGCTTAAAATCTTGAGTCTGTCACTATCATGTCGCACCAAGGCACCAACGGTGATGATTATATTTAGAGGTCTACATAAATTAGACTAGGTCGGGTAAAGAGGATTTTTTAATCAAACCTACCATAGTCGGGTTGAAAAAAATAATAATAATAAAATAAAAAACAACAACAACAACAACAACACATCACAAAGGTCCAATCCAACCCACATGGATTGGGTTTGACCATAGGTTGGACAGTATTTTTTTTTTTTTTTTCAAAAAACTAAGCATTAAAACAGCAAATTTATAAGATTATCAACACAAATAACAACATATTTACAATCTTATTTGTATTGGTTTGTTGTACTAACAAATTTGAGCATAGCACCAAACCAATACAAACTATTTGATTATTGCATCAAACCAACATAAATAATCTGAGATTTAAATGAAATGCGAAAATAGTTTAAGAGTTTATTTTTAATTTAAGGAAAGGGGCTAAATAGTGAGCAACAAAATCATATAACATATATATTAAATATAGGTGGGTTAGGTGGATTTGTGAATATACTAACTTGCACCCAACCCAACTCGCTGTAAAAAGAATTTTGGGAACCCACCAACCCATAAAAACCAACCCAACCCACTGAGTTGGGTCGAATTTAGTCAGTTTTCGCAGATCGATGGGTTGGCCACACTTGTGGTACAACCTGTGACGGTTGTACCATAGTTCTAGTTGTATATTTTTACAATAAACTAAAGTAGACTATAATAAAATGAAATCAATGATTGAAAACCTAGGTTTAGCTAGGGCAAATCAAGTGGTCTCTTTTTTGGTTGAAAAACTGATATTGACATAAAAATCACAGCCCAAAACCAATATTTCATTAATCATTTGGTTCTCATGTTCCCAAAATAACCCTAGGATAATCATTGAAGTATATGGACACCCAAAAAATGAAATTAGAAGAACCTTGTAAGATGAACTAAGGAAAATAGCAAGATCCTTTTCAATTGTAGGTTAGGTGACCTAAGACAGTTCATCACCTCCAAGCCCTTGTACTCTCCCACCAACCAGTCACCTAAACCAGGCACACACACACACACATTCTCTCTCTCTCCAACCGATGCTTCCTCTATCAATCCCCACTATCTATTCCTTGTCTCCAACAGTCCCACCCATCCACCACTTGTCTCTGTCAATCCACCCATCCAACCCATTCCCTCTCTATCGGCACCACCCCTTCCAAAACTCTCTCATTCTGCCATTTTCACCCTTTGCCTTTTGGGGTTTAGTAAAGGCTTAGAACATTTAGTTAAGCTTGACTTTATTAATTTAAGGTTTAAGCATTTATTTTACTAAGTGATGAATTAAAAACTTGGAATTTATTTAGGGGAAGCAAGGGAAGATAGGTGAAGGCTTACACATTACTTGCGACTCTTGATACTCAACTACTGACCGAGATAAGGGCTTTTGCCATGAAAATTTAATAGTCCATGTTTTTAGTATACTCATTTTAGTTGGTTCATGTTAATATCAGGTAAAAACTTAGTATTAGCTTACTAGTCCATCCTAGATCGAGGTATGACAAATATATATGAGATATCAAAATAAAAAATGAAAGCTAGAATTCCAATAATCCGTGTGGTTACTCATTCATAAGGTAAAAAAAAGAATATAAAATAATGATAAAAGCTTATATGCATGATATTTTCTTCAAAACAAGAAAAGTTCTACCAATATATATATAGTGTTTTTAAGATACCAAAATCCTAATAGCGAATGTTTGGGAAACAAAGAAAGAAAAAGAATAACCTAGAATTTGCCCTATATGTATGCATTAGCTCTAAGTGACTACCCCATCTCAAGTTAAGCAATAAAGTTTGTGGAGGGAAAGAACTCATTCTAGGAGTATAACAAAAACCCAACAGTATTGCAATTCTTTGAATTTGATGATTATTTGTAATAAAAACCAAAATTTTACAATTTTAATGCAAAAACCAAACGAAATTTTTTTTTTCTTCTAAAAGAAAAGGCACGAAAATGTAGCTCAAACCCTATTGAGAAAGAATACCCATATAACTAGAAAATATATCAAATCTAGAAGCCAATCATATAAATGAAATTATTTTCTAACTAAGAGCAAACATGCAAAGTGAGAGAATATTTAGGATTTGAGCAATGATAATGTGCAGAAGAGAAAGAAGAATACATGGGGGAGAATTTCGACGTACATAATCCAAACCCGAAAATGAAAAAAAAAAAAAAATAGACAATGAGAGTTGTGCAAACTGATGAAGTGGCAAGGGAGGGTTAGGTGGAGGGTGGAACAAGATGGCTAGATGGGGTTTGGGACTTTGCTACACGAGAGAGAGAGAGATGTTTAGGTTAAGGGAGAGAGATCTATCATGACCACCATTGGGGACGAACCTAGGAATTCAAGTTAGGGCGGGTTGGAGTATAAGAAAAAAAAAAACTTCAAATAATCATCTATATATTATTAACAAACTATCAACCAAGATAAATTAAAAGACACAAAATACTATTGTTTTTTAATACATTACAATGCAATCATCTATGGTAAGATCAATAAATACAAAAGACACAAAATACTGTTTTTTCCTAATACATTACAATGCAACACAATGCAATCATATATGAGAACACAAAACTCTCTCTTTTTTTTCTTTTTCTTTTTCTTTTTTCTTTTTAGTTTAGTTTGTAACTATCAGGCTAATAGGTTTTTGTGGGGCCCCAAATATTTAGTTACCCCGGCCCACTCCACATCGGGCCCAAGGCCCGCGCCGAGGAGAGGCAGAACCCGAGGATAAGCGGATGAGGCCCAAGTCGCCAAGGATGCCCACGTCCTCGGCAAGCCGACATTGATTGATGGAAGTTGTCACTCGCTCATTAAATGCATGCCACCAACACTCTGGCCGCATTAATGGTGAATTGACTAGTTAACAGTGTAGCCTTGGTTACTCCAACTAATAGAAAGCCTGTAGAGGTGACTAATGGGACAAGCCCTCAGATGTACGTTTAGATGACCGACAAGTGGACGGCAGAGATCAGCTAAACAAGACTATATAATAAATAGAACCTCCAGTGCCAAAAAAAGGGAGGAGCCCGAGGGAATAGAAACGGAAGAGTGGTTCTCAGGGAGTCCGAGGACAACCTTTGTCTTGGTCAGTTCTAAAGGAAAGAGATCTTCGGCCTGAGTCGAGGACGAACTTTCTTCATAAACACTTAGCAAAAATCACTGTTATTATCCTCGCAAACTCTTAGTCAAATTCCTTTATGATTATTCCTACGAATTTCACGTCGACCATTGCAAGTCCTGCTGGTGCTTAGCCCTTCTACCCACACTCTACAAATGTTATTGTTGGGGTCCAATACAATTTGAGTCCTTACAGTTTTTAATTTTTTTTTTTAAATTTTGTTTTAGTTAAGTTTTTGGGTTGGGTAGTTGCCAGTTGGACTAAGCTGATTGGAGGGGAGGGACCTAAGGTTTTGAAATAGAATATTTAGGATTTGAGCAATGATAATGTGCAGAAGAGAAAGAAGAATACATGGGGGAGAATTTCGGCATACATAATCCAAACCCAAAAATGAAAAAAAAAAAAAAAAAAAAAAAAAAAAAAAAAAAAAAAAAGAAGAAGAAGAAGAAGAAGAAAGAAAGAAAAGAAAGAAGAAGAAGACAGTGAGAGTTGTACAAACTGGCGAAGTGGCAAGGGGGGGTTAGGTGGAGGGTGGAACAAGATGGCTAGATGGGGTATGGAACTTTGCTACACGAGAAAGAGAGAGAAAATGTTTAGGTTAAGGGAGAGAGATCCGTCATGACCACCACTGGGGACAAACCTAGGAACTCAAGTTAGGGCGGGTAGAAGTATAAGCCAAAAAAAAAAAAAACTTCACATAAGCATCTATATATTATTAACAAACTATCAACCAAGATAAATTAAAAGACATAAAATACTACTGTTTTTTAATACATTACAATGCAATCATCTATGGTAAGATCAATAAAGACAAAAGATACAAAATACTATTGTTTCTTAATACATTACAATGCAATGCAATCATATATGAGAACACGAAACTCTTTTTTTTTTTTTTTAGTTTAGTTTGTAACTATTAGGCTAATAGGTTTTTTTAATTTTTTAAAGTTTTGTTTTAGTTAAGTTTTTGGGTTGGGCAATTGCCAGTTGGGCTAAGTTGATTAGAGGGGAGGGACCTAAGGTTTTGAAAGAGAATATTCAGGATTTGAGTAATGATAATGGGCAGAAGAGAAAGAAGAATACATGGGGGAGAATTCCAGCATACATAACCCAAACCCGAAAATGAAAAAAAGAAAAAATAGACAGTGAGAGTTGTGCAAACTAGCGGAGTGGCAGGGGAGGGTTAGGTGGAGGGTGGAACAAGATGGCCAAATGGGATTTGAGACTTTGCTACGAGAGAGAGAGAGAGAGAGAGAGAGAGAGAGAGAGAGAGAGAGATGTTTAGGTTAAGGGAGAGAGATCCATCACAACCACCATTGGGGAAGAACCCAAGAATTCAAGTTAGGGCGGGCCGGAGTATAATTAAAAAAAAAAAAAAAAAAAAAAACTTCAAATAAGCATCTATATATTATTAACAAACTATCAACCAAGATAAATTAAAAGACATAAAATACTATTGTTTTTTAATATATTACAATGCAATTATCTATGAAAAGATCAACAAAGACAAAAGATACAAAATACTATTGTTTCTTAATACATTACAATGCAATGCAATCATATATGAGAACATGAAACTCTTTTTTTTTTTAGTTTAGTTTGTAACTATCAGGCTAATAGGTTTTTTAATTTTTTCAAAGTTTTGTTTTAGTTAAGTTTTTGGGTTAGGCAGTTGCCAGTTGGGCTAGGCTGATTGGAGGGGAGGGGCCTAAGGTTTTGAAAGAGGGGGGCCTAGTAACAAAATTGTAAAAATATATTTACTAAAAAAAATCCTTAGGACCAGGGGGGCCCAAGCCCTTGGGCCCCCCCCCTTAGGTTCGTCCTTACCACCACAAATCTCCCAAAATCCAACATAATCACCATAAATCTACAAAATCTTTCAAATCATCTAAAAACTTTAAGTAGATGTAAAAATCTTACCTTTGATTTTGAGCATTTTGTTGGTGGTGGTATCAACATAGCGGCTATTTTACTCAACTGTGGTGACTAGGTAACTGGGAAAAGGGCTAGCTAAAGTGGATCAAGGTTGAGAAAAGAATTAGAGTGAGAGTGAATGAAAAAGTGAAAGGGTTTTTATACATAGATAGTGTAGCAGTCAAAATACAAGACCCACTACTGATAGACCAGCATACTAATGTCGAAAAACCAATATCACCTCCAACCACTACCCTAAGTATTTTCAGCATCATTCTTTGGTGGTTTGAGTGGTGCAAACTCCAATAAGATTGATTATACTGACCCTTAATCAGGGATGGCTCAACAACTTTGGGGGCCTTAAGCGAAAATTTTAAGTGAGGCCTTTTTTATATTTAAATATTAATTAAATAATATTTATTGAATTTTTTAATTTAAAATCTATCTTTCGTACTTTTTGAGATGCAAAATTACTAATTAAGTTTTTGTATTTAAGTTCCTCTAACAAATAAATATTTTATAGTAAACATTTATAATGAGAAAAAATTTATAGATAAATAAAACACAATTTATAATTAAAAATGATAATTTAACTAAAAATAAAATTTAAATTATAGAATAATAGAACCTGGTTATTGCAATTTTTCCAAAACCGTGACCACTTTAAAGTCTAAACCTGCACAAATAAATATTAATTTATTACATGGTTCCATAAATTAGTATCACTATAATACAAATTAGTTGATATGATATACATCAAATTATTAATTAGTGTGATAATTTATAATAATTGATAAAGTAAGAGTTTGCATTTTTTTTAAAAGATGTGATACATTATTAATTAGTGTGTGGCGGGGCCAACTATGATGTGCTATGGTCTGTGGGCAGACTGTGTAGTGTTGTGTGCACTATGCAATCTTGTCCGCACGGCCCACAGCCTATGTGCACCATGCACTATCATTGTGTTGTGCTGTGGGCTGTGCAGCTTGTACAAGACATGTTGTCCTATTAATCAAGTAGTGAAGTAGATTAAAAAAAGTATAATTTAAAATATTTAAATTGAATAAAAAGCAAACTCATCAATCTTAATTTTTGAAAAGATAAAGAGAAAGAGAAGGTTACCTCTGCTATGCCTATAGCCCATGCCGCCCCTCTTCAATTTTGAATTTACTATGAATTGAAGGGAATGAACAAAGAATGATTTCAAGCTAGACTAATCTTATAGAAAAAGATCAAGAATCAAGATGAAGAAAAGAAAGATTAGAATATAGATGGAGAGGCAAAGAGATAGAGAGATGAGAGATTGTTTCTTTTGTTTAGAAATTTATAACCTTTATTTTAGCATATTTCAAGACAATTATGTTGTATTATTAATGAATTTTTCTGGTATTAATTTTGATTTTAGCATATTTCAATAATGAGTTAATGAATTTGTCTCCTAAATTTTAATTTTGTTTGTTGAAGTTTGACTATTTTTGTTTTTTTCCTTTTTAATCTTCTGCATTTTAGGATACAATGGGGTCTTTTTAATGCATTTTATTTACCAATAAAAGTACTTAAATTTTTTTTTTGGTAATTAAAATATATAGATAAATATTTTATATATATATATACATAATTTTTTTTTTTTTTTTACAAGTGGGACATTCTTTTATTTGCGAGCCTTAGGCGATTGTATCAATTGCATCAACTATTCAATCGGCCATGCCCCTAATATAAATTATGTATATTATTTTTTAAGTTATAAAAAGGGGGTGCCTTTTGTTTTTGTTGTTTTTTTAATAATATAAATTTATGTTTAGCAAAGTCTTTTTGAAAGTAAATTAAATGGATAAAGTTTGGTTATAAACTTGGTTGTAGTCAATGACGAAGACTTTATTCAATATATTTTTATTAAATGTGAATCTTGACAAAACCACCATTGAATTATATTTCTTCTTATATCATCAACTTTTGCAAAATTTACGGAAGATCAAAGATCAATAGTTATATCATCAATCAAATGTTTAAATTTCAAGTTTTTGTAATATAAAAAATTATGTATAAAAAATAAGTTTATAGATCTAATAGGAAATATTTTCACCATCTCATAATTTGTCTAACATACTTGCATTGTCAGGCCCTCTCATATTTAGAAGCAATTGGGTCATTAGGTAGCAAAGACTTGTCAGGTCCCCCATGCATTAGACAACCTCTAAGGTGACCTACCAACGCGTACCTCCATATGCCCTAGGGTGACGGACGAGTGCCCTGTGATTGACGATGGATTGCACTTGGCCTCAGAGGCCATCTTGCGTACGCCATTCAAGTATCTCCATATGGAAAGAACTTGCACACTATGCCCAAAGATCATTCTGCATAGTTGTATCCTCCAAATATGGGAAGTTAAGCATGAATATCTCAAAGCATTAACTCCATAACTCCCCTGTAAGGAAAAATCCTACACTCACGGGATCTCGGTAAGCTCTATATCACTATATAAGCCAAACGCTCTCTCCTCCAAAGTACGTAATCTTTAGTTCTTATACTCTTGGAGTTATTGATAATTATTCTATTACTGATTTAACCTTCATAGGGTGTTTAGCTGGCACCCTATCGGTGCTCTCTATAGGTCCTTCACTTTTCATTCTTTAGGCACCCTTGTCATTACACGTTTAGACGATCGATTCACTAACGATTTTGTGTATCATCAAGATCGAATAGTAAATAGTATCCGATTAGCACGAAATTTGACATAAGTATTAAGGAAATAAAAAATATACGATCGGATGGTTAGATTTTCAAAATATATAATTACATGAATTATTTTCAAATTAAGTGTCTGTTTGGTAAAGATTATTTTTGTCAACTTATTTTACTATTCATCTTATTTTTACTACTATTCATGAGTACTATTGCACTCTTGGTACTAATCATGGGTCACATTGTATTATTTCAGCTAACTTTTACTTTTATCTACTCTATTTTCAGTAAAAAGTTTTTAGTTTCAGCAAAATAAGCAGATCCTAAATAGACCCTAAGAGTTCGTTTGGGAACAGTTTATTTAGTTAAAACTGAAATTTTTTTACTAAAAGTATTGTAGATAAAGTTAAAAAGTAGCTGATATAGTACAATAGGACCATGAATAGTACCAAAAAATGCAATAGGACTCATAAATAGTAGTAAAAATAAACTGACTTTTTAAGTTAATACTGAACACAACCTAAATAGCTTGTTAATGAGGGATGGCAATGGGGCGAGGCGGAGCGGGGCGGAAGGATGGGGTCTTCATCCCCACCCAGCATGGTTTTGTCTTACCCCATCCCCGGCCCACCCCGCATGACAGGGAAAACTTTCTTACCCCATCCCCGCCCCTTAGGCCCCTACCCCACCCCATAAAACTCTACTTTTTGTTAATTTGCCCTACAACTAGTACAATTTTTTTAATGAAACCTATTTCATTAATAAAAAAAAATACTTAAAATTACAACTAAATTTATCCCATCAAATCAAATCAATTTTTAGAAACAATTGAATAATATATCTAAGTGTTTAACAAGACAATCATTAAAAAAAAAAAAAAAACTCATAATATAACACATAACAAAATAAAGGCAGAGAACCACATTGGGTAGAATAAAATAAGCTAATATTGATATATTTGTTTAAATAGTAGAGTTTTAGGGTATTAAAAATTTACAATTATAATATTTAGCAAAGCGGGGCGGGGACAGGGAGGGGAGGGGAGGGGCAGGGCGGGGTGGGTCTAAAAAGTTTAAACCCATCCCCGCCCTGTCCCGCCCCGTGACACAGGGCTAAAATCTTGCCCCATTCCCGCCCCTACCACCTTTGGGAGGTGAAAAAAACTCACACGAGGTGAAGCAAAAAGAAACAGATTAAGCGGGGCGGAGAAAAATTGTCATCACTATGTTAGTCTCTTTTAAAAGCTCAATTAACTCACTTAACTCACACCCATTATTCTTTCCAAACGCTTTCATAAAATAATCTATATATATATATATATATATAACCGAAACTTTTGAAGCTCTCACAATTTTCCACATCATCACTATTTTCTTTTTCTTTTTATTTTTGATTCTTTTTATTTTAGGTTTTATATCTTATAACAATAATATTGAAAAACGTATACAAACTTGGAGGCCTATTTAAGGGCTCCATAAAACTTGATAGACAAGAAAATATATTCTAAAATAAGCCCTAATTAATACCTAACCATAATAGGAACCAAATTTGACCTAAAAAAACATTAAAAGAGCCTAAAAACAAGGAAATAAATCACCTAGATCTAAAATAACGTTTTTTGCATAAAAATACCAAAATCTCTTCCCTCCTTAAAACCCTAGCAATTACCATCTCAAAACCCTAAACTCAACTTCACTTTAAAATTAAAAAAATAAGAAGGAGAGAGACTCACGTAAAAAAAAAAAAAAAAAAAAAAAAAAACGTAAGTTTTGTCTTTTTTTATTTGCTTTCATATGTGCCTGAAATTTTCATTCTATTTTATTGTTTTATTATGTTTAGAATTGATTTTCTTATAAATATTTGGATTAATCTCTATATTTTGATAGTATTTTTATGGGTTTGATTTTTGGGTTGAAATTCTAATAATTATTTTATATTGTATATGACAGATGAAGCATCTTTATTTTTTGGAGAAAAATCAAAACTGTAACCTATGTCTTCCAGCCCAAGGTGTGGTAAATTTTTATATGTTCTTACTTTATTGAGAATTTTTATTTGGGTTCATGTGATTTTTTGTTTTTTTATTAAAGTTTTGATTTTTGGTTGATTAATTATTTGTTTGGATTAATTTCAATTAATTATTTGTTTGGATTCAACGTAAAAGATAATGGAATTAGGTGTTATAAATTTGATAATATTCCATGTTTTGAATTGGTTATATTTTTTAGACTCCTGGTAGGACTCTCTTTTCTCTCCTTAAAATCCTAGCAATTACCATCTCAAAACCCTAAACTTAACTTCACTTTAAAATTAAAAAAATAAGAAGGAGAGAGACTCAACTATAAAAAATAAAAATAAAATAAAATAAAAAAACGTAGGTTTTGTCTTTTTTATTTGCTTTCATATGTGCTTGAAATTTTCATTCTATCTTATTGTTTTGTTATGTTTAGAATTTATTTTCTTCTAAGTATTTGGGTTAATCTCTATATTTTGATAGTGTTTTTGTAGGTTTAGTTTTTGGGTTGAAATTTCTAATAATTATTTTATATTGTATATAGCAGATGAAGCATTTCTATTTTTTGGAGAAAAATCAAAGCTTCAACCTATGTCTTCCAACCCAAGGTGTGGTAAATTTTTATTTGGTATATTATATATGAATTTTTTGAATTTGAAGGGTTTTGTTTAGTTTTGAAGTAGAATTTGGGGATTCTATAAAATTTGGAAGGTTTAAGTTTTGGGGTTTTTGGTATTTGCGTCTTAGTAGGTTGATCTTAATTCTTTACCTTATATGTTTTTTCTTTATTGAGAATTTTTATTTTGGGTTCATGTGATTTTTTGTTTTCTTAATTAAAGCTTTGATTTTTGGTTGATTAATTATTTGTTTGGATTAATTTCAATTAATTATTTTTTTGGATTCAACGTAAAAGATAATAGAATTATGTGTTATAAATTTGATAATATTCCATGTTTTGAATTGTTTATATTGTTATTAATACGACTAAATAAGATTTGTTTTTATCTTTGTAGTTTATATCAGTTTTGAGTGTGTGTATATATATACTTTTGGGAATTTTGATTTATTAATTTAAGAATTGTAAATTATTTTGTAAGTTTCAGTAACTATGTACCTGCAGTGAGACATTGACAATATAAATATATATATATATATATATATATGGTATTAACATTTTATAAAAATCTTTCTTACAACCCAATAACATTTTACGTTAGACAACATTTCTAAACTAATGAAAAACATAAAAGTTAAATATTTATTCCCATTGTATTTTATTTAATTATGACAGATCCATTTTTTTTAAACGCTAACTAGCAAAATGTCTATAATATGCATATTATTAACCCAATTTTCTATTTCTAAATTTCTTAGATTTTATTATATCAATCTTTTTTTCTTTTAAATTCTTGGTGGGCAAATCAGTCTCTCATTAATTCTTTTACCTTAACATGATGTTGGTTAATTGTCCTTTTATTTAACTATCTCGTGCTCATCGCACGGGCTAGCGACTAGTACGTGTATATATATATATATATATATATATATTCTTTCCAAACTCTTCCTTTTCTTTTTTTTTTTTTTGATGGGAATTCTTTCCAAACTCTAGTAGTAGTAAAAAGCAAGAAAAAACGGAGCTACGATCAAGACAGTGAGAGCTGGGGTTGAGAAAGAAAGAAAGAGAAAAATAGAATGGCGAGCGAGGAAGAAAGCGCAGTGAAGGAGCCTTTGGATCTGATCAGACTCAGCCTGGACGAGCGCATCTACGTCAAGCTCCGTTCCGACCGTGAACTCCGCGGCAAACTCCATGTACTTCTCTCTCTCTCTTTCACTGCTTTTCTTCTTCTTTGGTCTTGGTCTTATGCTTGTGCTGTGTTTGTATTACTATTATACGCCTCCTAGGGTTTTTTTCGCTTGCTTTTCGGACTTGGGGGTTACTTAAATTTCCACAACAACAGTATTTGTGTAGCACTACCAGGCTCTTCTTCATGAATTTATTGTAAAATAAAGAACCAATTTGAGCCTTTTGTGTATCCACTTTGTGAGGGCAATGTTGAGCTCCTGGGCATGAGCATAAACCCCTTTTCCCGTTGTGGTTGAATGCCCCCTACCTTACCCGGAAACTGGTTCTGGCGAGTCCAAAGGGCTCTTCTTTAGAAAGATTATTATTATTATTATTTTTTTTTTTTTATGTGGAACCTCACCAAGGTAAGGCCCTTCGGACCCGCTCATGGGGAGTAAACCACAGATACACGACCCCACCCACCAGAACCCTGTATCATGTAGCCAAGGGAACTCCTAGTGGGGATCAAACTCAAGATGTCTGGGTCTATAGCTCATCTCAAGCCTTCAATCACTAGGCTACACGATGACGGGTTACAAATATTCCGTATGTCAACGACAACAACAACAAAAAGGACAGCACCTTGTATATTGTCTTTGATTTTAGCCATGTGATTTTGGTTGGTTTTGTGGTTAAAAATTCTGTCTTTGCATTGCAGGCTTATGATCAGCACTTGAATATGATTCTTGGTGATGTTGAAGAAATTGTTACCACTGTAGAAATTGATGATGAAACTTATGAAGAGATAGTTCGGGTATGTTCTCATCTCATATTGTTTCTTTTGTGTTCTTCTTTTTTGTATTCTTGAAATCTAATCTTATCTCTATTGTTACACCTTTGATCTTGAGAGTTGCAGTTTCATACTTTTCATGTCTGAAAAGTTTTTAATCTAAACCTAACAAAATTTATTCAAGGAAGAACTGAAGTCAATAAGATCCTTTATCAATTTATACTCTGAAATCTACTCTCATTAAAAATAAATATATAAAAAATGGCAAGTCATGTAGAAATCTCATATAATTAGAACTTGATTGTAGGAACCTCCACTGCAAAGTGTTCTATAGATTTTAGCACAGATGGAATTTACACCTTAATAGGAGCTGAGGGATGTAATTTACTCCTATTTTGGGGATCACCCTTTAATAGGGGCATGTTTATCAGTTCTTTTTATACTTATCAAAAAGTCTGTCTCTGTCAGATCTTTTTGTGAAATGTTATTGTTTAAATTCTAATACATAACAATAGCCATCTGGAACGATTTAGTAACTTTTAAACTTTTGTAAGCTGATGGATATGGAATAGTGTTATTGTGTGGTGATAAAAGAATGCAATTTTTTTTTTGCCACATTAAAGTGAGGGATGTTTCCCTGGGCAGGCTTTGAACCTAAGCTCACTCCCAAGGGTCCCAAAAATAAAATGCCACTGAGCCAAGAGGCTCGTGGTTGTAAGAATTAAAGAATGCATATTGATATATTAAAGGGAACTTGAATAGAAGTAGGAATAAAAATCAGTGGGGATATTAGTTGCAATAATGATTTAATCCTAATCTTCTTCTTTTGAAGTCGTAACAGTGAGATATAACCAAATTAAAAATTATCCAATCATTTTTCTTTAATTAATTAGTAAGTTAAACATGCACCCAATGGATTGTGAACCCATAACCTCATCCTCCATCCCATTATTATGGGAAGAGAGTGCTAGTTGAATTATAGCACACTGGTCCCTTAAGCCAATCATCTAGTACACTGAATTGGCCTGCTGTAGCTAATGAAGGATTTTATTTTTATTATTTGTGATTTAGTTAAGAGAATGAAGGATTTTTAATTCTTTGAAGTTATCTATTATGAAATTGTTTATATGAGAAATAACTAATAAGAAAAATAGAATGACAGAAAATTAAGGAGTGAGAGAGGAGAGGAAAAGTGGGAGGTGATGATCAGGATTGAGGGGGGGGGGGTGTCGGCGGTTTGAATTTAGTCAAAAAAGTTGGGGAGGGAATAAGTGGTGGATCCAATCAGAGAGGAGCAGGTTGCAATGGAGGGATTGGATCAAAATGGGGGAGAGGGAGAGGGAGGTGGTGGGTGGCATTGACAATGGAGATTGGCTCTTGCCATTGGGGTGGGACATGATCAGTGAGAAAGAGAGTGAGGAAGAACAAGAAAAGAATATTAGGACGCCACTGGTGGGTGGCATTGACAATGGACATTGGCTCTAGCCATTGGGGTGGGACATGAGCAATGAGAAAGAGAGAGTCAGGAAGAACAAGAAAAGAATTAGGACACCGCCAACTAATGCTTTGAAGCTGTTGGGATTGGTTCTGTACCATCATTTGTCCATCACACAGTACACATTCGGAGGTCATGGAATTATGCTTCTCCCACCGCCTTTAAAACCAAAAAAAAAAAAAAAAATCAAGTTATTACCTAGCACATGATATAGCTATTCCCTTCCTTTTGAGGTGGAATACTTGTTCCTTAGATATGAGGAAAAGCTATTCCTTGTAATCAAACTACAACCAAGCCACCCTTTTTGGGGGAAATTACACTTTACCCCCTTAAACTATGCCTTGAATTACACTTTGCAGCCTAAACTTTTCAAATGCACATTTTGCACCCGTAAACTATGACCCTTGTTACACTTTGCACCCTAACATTAAGTTTGTTGTTATGTTGGACGGAAAGCTCAATCACCTAACTCCCACGTGACTCATGCTTAAGTGGCATCAAGTCGAAAGACCCAAATGCCCCTCTTCCAACCCCAGCAGCAAACCCCCCTCTCTCCAAATTCTTCCACCATTTTTTACCACACACCTCGTCGCACAGCCCATGAGATCCACAATAAAAAACCCACACACCATCGCACAGCTACCAATTTTCGAGCATGAGATCCAATGCCTAAAATCAAATCACAAACACAAATTCACAGGAATTGGATACAAAATCACAAACACAAATTCGGACCAACCCATAAAAGATCCACAAACACAAATCCCCAATTTCTGATCAACGCATTCAGATCATAAACACAAATCTCAACCGATCTATCACCAAGATCTGCCATGAAAGTGAGAGAGAGAGATTGAGAGATGAGATGAATCATACCAGCTGTCTCTGATCATGGATGCCACTTTTAGCTCTTGGAGTTGACAATACCAGTTTTGAATCACAACCAAAAAACACCAAATAGTGAGTGAGAGGGAAAGACTGAAACCAAGGATTTGTGAAATGTATTTTGACTTTTGACTTGGAAGAGGGGCATTTCGGTCTTTTGACTTGGCGCTACTTAAGCAAGAGTCATATGCGAGTCACGTGATTGAGCTTTCCGTCCAACATAGCATCATACTTAAACGTCGGGGTGCAAAGTGTAACAAAGGTCATAGTTTATGGTGCAAAATGTGTATTTGAAAAATTTAGGGTGTAAAGTGTAATTTGTGGTATAATTTAGGGTGATAAAGTGTAATTTCTTTGATTTTTTGAGGAGGAATAGTTTTCTGTAAATATAAGGAAAAGCTATTCCCTGTAATCAAAACCACCACCAAATGTCGGAATGATTAAATCTGTATATTACCTTTTCCGTTATAGGACCTATATAGCATGTTAAACTTACTCCTCAATTTATGTAGACTCACTAAGTTTGGTTGAAAATAATATAATCTGTTTGTCCTACAATTGATGAAAGTTTGCAATATAGTAAGTAGTTAAGGTTTTTTTGGGATTCATTTATTTTGCTGAAACTGAAAATTTTTGACGGAAAATACTGTAGATAAAGGTAAAAGTTAACTGAAATAGTACCGTGAGACCTTTAAATAGTACCAAAAATTGCAGTGGGCTCATGAATAGTAACAAAAATAAGTTGAATAGTAAAATAATCTGGCATTTTAATTTGGAGCCAAACGCACACTTAATGAAACAAAATAAACATAACAATATTCTGGAAATGTTGTTGGGTGAATCATGTGTGTTTGGAATTAACTCCAACCCCCCCTCCCCCCCAAACTCATGTCCACTACTTAATCTTAGACATTTTACGTGATTATTATTTTTATTTTGTTTCATTAAAGTTCATGTCATTTTATTAACTTGTATGTTTGTTTTTTAACTGATTACATTTTTAACATTTTTCTTTCATTACAGACTACAAGGCGCACGATGCCATTCCTTTTTGTTAGAGGAGATGGTGTGATATTGGTTTCCCCGCCACTGAGGACAGCTTGATTTTCGAGTAGAAGAGTAGGATACCTACTATGACATATTTTATGTTACTGTATTCTTAACCTTATCAAAGCTTATTTTCCATTGCAGTGTTGAATATGTTTGAATTATATATTATTCAGGGTTTATCTTACTGATTTAGAAAACACTTGATTACCTTCTGTACTGCACTCTCTGTTGTTGGTCCCTTTTCATTTTTGCATAAGAGTAGAGCACATTTTTTTGGTAATCTTTCAAAATCCTGGGATTTGCAAGGTTGA
Source organism: Quercus glauca (assembly GCA_023736055.1). Taxonomy (NCBI): domain Eukaryota; kingdom Viridiplantae; phylum Streptophyta; class Magnoliopsida; order Fagales; family Fagaceae; genus Quercus; species Quercus glauca. The sequence continues at coordinate 75,682,942 of CM043316.1, read as the reverse complement.
ATCATTGTGCACAACACCAGGATCATGATAATACATGGTTGAAAGAGATATTTCAACACCTGCGCTCCTGGGAGCTAGCATCTTGTGTGCAACCAAGCTCTAAAAATTGTGGGGTCCATCGGTGTGTGGTCTCCATCATCTGTGAGAGATTGATTGATTGCATGCAACCGATGCAATTGTATGGTCCACAAATTTGTGAGAAGAGGATGCATATGTGGAATGAGTAAGAAGATAATTAGTGCCTTGCCCCCGCAAGGGCTTTGAAGTTTATAGCGAACTACTTTACCATCCTAACAAGCAATTCATAATAGGTACCCAACTCCAATAATGCAGCACCACTCTTAATAGAGAAACTCTGTACTACTGTCTCACTGGAGGGTGCAGAAGCAGAAACTGAAGTGACTTAAAAGATGCAACGTTTATTTTGATTTTAACTCAACTTGAAAATTTATAACCCCCCAATTCATTGTGGTTCTGATGACCCATCTTTTTCTTAGGCTTAAATGCTAATTATTGAATGATGGTTACTGCCAGAGCCATGGGTGCCAAACCTTGTGATTTGTGAGGTTTTTAGAGCAAGGCCGTAGAGGAGGGTTGGATTACATAAATTTAGTTGGGGACCTGATTGATAATGATGTCAGAGATGGGTATTAGAATTGATTGAGTATGATTGTGTTTATTCTTAAATATGTGATAAGATGATGTGACATATTAGGATTGGAAGGGTAAAACATAAGTTTTACACCACCACGTCCTTATAGAATTTAATCTCTCTCTCTCTCTCTCTCTCTCTATATATATATATATATATAACCCAAACTCCCTGTCAAAGGCGATTTGGGCTCCCCAACTTGGAGTTGGTTTAATGTCAAATCCACCTGTGTCAGCGATCAAGCTGAACGTTCTCCAACTCTGGGCCCTTGGACTCATGAATGTGAAATTGGAAGTCAATGATGCACAACAGCTTGTAATTGATGCTATGGACAGTAGTGTTGGTTATCCCTGCGATATGTAGTTCTGAACAGCATATTTCCCATTGACAACACCCTTTGCCCACTCTGCGAGTGAGAGAAGGGAGCCCATTGAACATTTATTTATTCTCTCTCAGGTGTTTTGGTCTGTTGGTGGATGGATATATGTCAATCCCAAAATTTGTTGGGTTTGTGACCAAAGTGCTGGGACATTTACACTACCTCCAACGTCTACTTTTAGTAACTTAAGCTGTTTGAGTTTTGCCTGCAAATCCATCACACAATTTCCAGGAGGAAAACCAAAATCTCCCTCGAGATCAAAAGCCAATATCAAAAAGCTTGTTAGACACTTTTTTTTTTTTTGGTGATATGAGATAAAATTATATTCTAGCCTAAAAGAGCTTGTTAGACACTTGAAGCCTAATAGTATATACTATATGCTAGTAGTTGAAGTGAAAAATAACCGTCCTTTTGGCCCCTTTGGGAATAAAGGAGGGCATTGAGCTTACTTTTGCAAGCGAAAATATCATAAATTTTTTCATCTTTCAGACCCCATACACCAACAATGGATGCGCTTCTTAGTTTACAGCCCCTCTAAAAGAGTTCATAAAAATAATATTAGGGTTTTATACCTCAGAATCCATATTAAAATTGTCTACACTTTAACGTACAATAAAGGATACTTTTGAAAATATTATTTTATTTTAATTTCTTTATTAATAATCATGCTCTTTTTCTTCTAAATAATAATAATAATAATCCTGCTCTTTGAACTCAAAGAGACATAAATTAGGATGTAGAGTATTAGATTTTAGGTATTCAAATCAATTATTGGATTTTTTTTTGTCAATTTTAAATATGTTGGACAAAACATCCTTTATTTCAGTGTAGATAAATAATGACCGCTACACACCCTTGGTGCGATGGTCACTTCACAAGTATAAATGCTTGTGAGGTTGGCGAAGTAAGGGCCGGAGTTCAAGTCTTTATGAGGGAGCTTCACACACATATACATTTAGATTAAACTATAGTAGAATTCTATCTTGTAAAAAAAAAAAAAAGTGTAAATAAATAATGTTTCTCGCACATATTAGAAGGGCCTCCATACCCATTTTGCCTTCTTAAAGAGCCAAGGGATCCATTCTATAGTTGGACTAACAAGCATTATGTCATTGGGTAGGATTCAAGCCCCATATTTAAACCTCACAGAAGGGGGCAAATGCTACTATGCCACATGGTCATTGTTATCCTCGAACTTTGTGCATTTGGAGGTGCTTAGTATATAAACTTGACCTTATTTATCCATCAATAGAATGTATCATCTCATTACAAAGAAACCTCAAAAAGAGTTTATCTTATGGATGGATGATTAAATTGGCCTAGACCCTGATTTTGCATTGAAGACCCCAAATATTTTGGAGTAACTGCATAAATTGCTAAGGCTATGTGGGCAGTAATAATAAAATAAAACTTATGAATTTATTTCTTATCTTCAGCAGCATAAAGAGCTTTGACTTCCTCAACATCCTCGTAGCTGCCAAGAAATATTGGAGATCGCTCATGTATGTCGTTTGGAATCAAGTCAAGCGCCTGCAAAGATAACAAGATTCAATCAGCTTCTAGTGAAAGAGGTATATGCACGTCATTGGATTTAGCCCCAATGGTTCCTTGAAAGTTAAGAGAAGGATTTTCTAAAAGGTGGATTATTTTAAGGGGTGTAATATAAGGACTTAGTCAGTCTGGTACAACGGATCAATCCAACTTCTTACTAATTAGGATATACATGCAGTCTGTCTAGACTAGATACTGATTGGTCTGAGCACTAATAAAAAATAATTAAAAAAAAAAAAACCTTGGTTAGAAAATTAAGTACTAGTTTTATAAGGACTTGGCTCAAATTTTGAATTCAAAGACATCAAATTATGTACTAGTTTTCTGTTTGAAAATGAAATAAAAAATTAAATATAAACTATGCAATTCATGATTGGTCCAACTTTCTGCCTTTTCAAACTCACAATTACTGGTCTTTCAACTTAGTTGACTTACTTACCGCCCAAGCGTAACATAGGCAGTGTACATTCTCTGAACATTTTTCAGAGTTAGGTAATCCATAATAATTAGTAATTTGTTGACAAGTCAATACCCGTTGCTTGCCGGTAATCTATAATAAGAATTAATTTGTTGACGAATCAGGTCAGGTTCAATAAATTAAAGAAAGTTTATCAAGTCAATACCCGTTGCTTGCCGGTGAAAGCCAGGCCTCCTGCTTGTTCCATCAAGAATGACATTGGAAAGACTTCATAGAGAACACTGTTCACATAAATCAAATTAATCCTCACCACAGATTCATGAGTTGAAGCTATAGGATCTAACACAAAGGTCCAATGACTTTATAATGAAAACCACTACTCTAACCATATCTCACATACCGCAGTTTCCCATTTGGGCTCTTCTTGTCAGCTGGATACAAAAAGATACCCCCATAGAGTAATGTGCGATGGACATCAGCTACCATGCTGTCATCATCATAATATATTATCAGAAACTACAAAATACTTTATGAAAGAGATGAAAGTGACACCAGGATGTAAACCAAACAAATTCCTTTTTGGTCCATCTATATCTATATTGCATCAGTTGCAGACAAGTTAAGATACAAGTATATGCAGATGATCATTATTTCAGACTGAATTCAGAGTCATAAGAGTGGTCACAAATGGGTAATTAATAAAGCCTAAAAGCCTTCAAGAAATCCTGTATAAAGTTGCTCCTGGATTTTTAATTGGAGAAAATGCACGAGCATTAACAACTATTGTGGTGTTCTCTAACCAACCAATTGTCCCGCATTATTCTTTGAAATTTTTGAAATTTGTCTTGATTTCAAGGGGGGGAAGAAAAAGATATTGGGGTTGGGGTGAGCATTGTATGAACCCAACCTGAACCTGCTGTGATGGTATTCAATTCAAGACCAAGTTACTCTACCTTTTATTGCAAGGTGATTTACTAAAGATTCTTCAGAATGTGCACCAGAAGAGGGTGGATTAGTTGTTTGTCACACATTAAATGGCTAAAAACTGATAGCCCTATCTTCACAGGGCTATACATTTTGATATTTATGACAAGAATGTGATCAAATAAAATATAACTGTGAGAAGAGTAAAAAAATGGGGAAAATTATCTTAAATGGATGTTTCCAACTTTAAAAGTTTTTTTTTTTTTGATAAGTAACGTAAGAATATTATTAATAATAGAAGAAGTGCCAAACCGAGTACATTGGGGATGTACTATGGTGGCACAAATCATGAAACAAAAGTACAACGGTCAAGATTTTCCAACTTTAAAAGTTAATGATGAACTCTAAGAAGTACATGTATCTGCAATAACTAAGCATGGCAAGAAAACTATAACAAAGCAACCTCTTAATTTTATTTTATTTCTTTTCATTTTTTGGTCAGCAGAAACAATAGTTCAATGTCTGTAAGCAAAAATATTACTAATTATCCTATATAACCACTGCCTATAGAATATACTCCACTATCAATTAATGATTAGAAACTGCTAAATGGCAATACCTACCATTAAATTAATTGCTGCAAGCCAAAAACCTAATATCAGAAAACATTCAACACCTGGAAATATTTAGTTGCTAGGCTTATAACCATGATACCTTCCAATGTATCTTAGAGACTTTGGTGAAGAACCATCTTTTGGAAACTTGCACCTTTCCACATACCTAAGTCCCCCAAAAAAACAAAACCCAAAGAAAATAAGAGAAAAAGAGGAGAGGTCACAAAATCACTAAAGAACCAAGTAAAGAAACAAGACATATTATTGAATTCAACATACTTAGCTGTAGGACCATCCCAGTTCTTAGCATTTCCTTCGTTTACTGAATAAATCTTTCCTTTCTTTGGAATCTGTGGAGAAAGGCATATGACATACAAGTTCTAGATACTCCAAAATAAACCAGAGATGCTATATACAGAGCCAATATGTGTCCCTTGTAACATATATGTGACTTAAAATATTGAGCCCTCTTCCATTTAAGAAAGAACACATGCATGATCATCCTGAAGCCAATTCTGTAAGAATACTAAGTACAGACATTTAGGATCAGCATATTGTAAATAATAAAGAGACAATTAGTAGAAACTAATAAAGCAAATTTACTCTTGATATGGGAACATACAGATTCCAAGGTAGCATTTATACAGAACAGAATGCTTTATGTGATATATCTGATAATTCCAATAACATATATATACCTTGATGTCTGGGTGAGTTAGAATGAACTCCCCAAGAGATGGATCAAGGGTGAAGCCATTAACACCAGCTCCAGTGCTTAACACAAACTGAGAAATAAATTATGTTCCCAAGTTAATAGAATGACATAGCAAAGTTAAAGTCTAGATGCAAATAGAGAAAGTTACATTATTTGATACATCCATCATTAAAAAAGATTCAATTAAAGGTTTTTGGTTCATTCTAAGACACACTCATCACATCAATACAGTAATGAAAGAGCCAATTGTTCCAATTGGAATGGTGATGCAGCACAAGTTCAAAAGAAAACTGGGAGAGGCAAATAGAATAGACATAAAAAAAAAATAAAGGGAAAAAAAAAATGCTCACAGGAAAATCAATAAGGAATTAAACCATAAGCATAATCCCACATGATCCTCAATCACCGTAAAATTACATCAATGGCAATTCAAATTCAAACTAGCATTAATTTTGGTGTCCACGCCAAACGGTCTTCCATTGTGTCATCAAAAGTAAAATTTGAGGGTAAATGTTAGAAAAGTAAAGGTTCAACAGATTTGTACCGTGCAAGAGCTCCCATACATGCAATAGCCTGCTGCCAACATATTCTTCCCAGGTTGCAAAACCTCATCTAGAGTTGGTTCAATACTATCTTTCACCATATAAATCCCAAAGATCTAGATGAAAGAGAAGGCATTCAATAAGTTACTGCAATTTCAAGTTATTGATTGTGGATCAATAATCACTTCAAGTAAAAATCAGCAGATGAATTCATTATAATAACCATTAAACATATCTCGGGATGAGGGGTCATACAGTTCCAATTGAAACTCCGCAATCAATGTTGGAGGATCCATCCAGTGGATCAAAAACGACAGCATACCTGTATTATTAAAAAGTATTTTAAGATAAATTTACATAAAGTCTTAAATCCGAATCCCAAACAATTTAAAGAAATATAAACTCCTGAACAGGTGTATAACAGAGAGCAACAGCAAACACCTTCCGCGCTTAGATGGCTCCACAAATGTTGCCTGTTCATCCTCTTCTGATACAAGGATGCACTGGAAGAAGAACCAAACTCTCAGAAATCATTATCAGTTCAGTTAAAAAGCATCAACAATCTTCCAGTGACTTACTGTTCGGCCACTACTTATCAGAGCCTTGACAAAAACGTCATTTGAAAGCACATCTAGTTTCTTTTGCTCTTCGCCCTAGAGTTATTAAGGAACAAAAACCTCATATAAATATGATAATAAGGAACATTTAACAATGACAAAACCAGGCATATGAAAATCGAAAATTGAAAATGAAAATGTTCATAGAAGAATGACAAGATGGTTTTCAAATAAATATATCCGTTGGTTTCAATGAAAGACATTGTTTAAAGATAGTTTTCCATGTGTTCATAGCATCAGAAAAAATGAATCAAAAGGAAAAATATATTTAGTCAACTAAAAAAGTACGGTTTATTTTTAAAAATTGTTTTGCACTAACTTTTTTTGGAAAACAACTCATATCACTGTAAGCTAAATAAGAGAAGTTAGGATATTGTTTTTTGACTCATTTAAGGTTGCCACTAAGCATAGGAAAATTAAATACTTTTATAGAAAATACTTTTTGAAAAACGACTCATTTTCTAGAAAATCGCCCAAAACAGAGAGTATATATTACTTGCCTGAACATTGGTCTCTCCAGCAAGTCCAATGAGTTTGGCAAGACCTGCCTGCACAAAAACAACGTTTACTGTCAATAATCTCACAAGTAGAACCAATGTAAACTTCAATACGCCCTTCTCTCTTTCTTATTGTCGCAAATTTTGGTCCAAGATAGAAGATGAATAGGTTGAGAATTTTATAAAAATAAATGTAAAAATGAACAAATATAAAAGGAAATCATTATCTAGTAACACTAAGGGTTGGTACAGTGGAGGTGGTATTATGTGTAATCATTATATGCAACATCCCTCTTCTATGAGGAGGGAGTGAGTCAGGTTTGCAACCTGTTACACAAAATAAAATAATAAAATAAAAAACTTGAGGCTCGTGAAATCCACGATTTTCTAGATTCATAACTGATATGATTCTAAGCTTGGACACTCTATCCTTTTCAAGGGTGAGTTCTACGTATGAGATTATATCATTTGGTATCAGAGCTGACGGGCCCATCCACCTTGTCGAGTAATCGAAGTAGCTATTTGTGGTCAAATCTTGGAGGTGACTACCCAGAGGCTAGATTAACATAATTGATAGGTGTTCAAGGTGAGTTCTACACTGGGTTTTATCCAAAACTTATAATCGTCTTAGACACAGTCATGAGAAAATAAATAGTCAAGTGGTCGAAGAGCTTTCGACATCCTGAGAGAAAAAAAAAAATGTCATTTAACAAAAGAATTAAAAAAAAAAAAAGAGAGAAAGATGAATAGGGAAAGAGAGAGACCTTGTTGACAGCAGCGCAGACGAACTTGCAGCCGAGAACAATGTTACTAAGCAAGATGGTGAAATCGCCGCGTGACTCTGGGTACTTCGACTGCTCATTCAGCACGAACCTTGTTATTGTCATCAAGTCCGTCCTGTTTGCCTCCGCCGCGTGATCCATTTTCCTTTCTCTCTTCTCTCCCTCTCTCTAAACACCTTGGTGCTCGGTTCGAGGTCAAACTCAGAGAATGTGTATATATATATATATATATATATTTAAAGTGTGGGCAAAGAAAGAGGTACGCAACGCAAGAAAGGAATCTGGAGTGAATGGGGCCAGATGAGATGAGATGAGATGATGGGGGCTATGGCTATCTCATATCTGCTGTCAACGGAAGTTTCGGAGGACACGTGGCGGGCCTGGAGTGAAGGGAGTGAGCGAGTGGTCGTCACTGCTGTGTGCGGATAACGTCTTTCGTCGTTTTCTTTTCCTGATCCTCTCTTTTTGTCCTTCCTTTTCCATCATGTAACGTACATCTGGATACGCCCCTTGTGACCTGTCCCTCACTTAGAACAGGACAACTTCCTGCACTTCCAGGAAATTTATATCACACCAGATGCGTTCTTTTTCGTACGAGGTCGGCGGGTCGCTCTGAATTTTTTGGATTTTCTTATCCAAACACATCGAAATTCACATATAATTATCCTTGTGGTCAAAATTCCGATTTTGATTCCATGGTTCTATGATTTTACAATTTCACTTGCTCAAAATGGTTCAAATCTTTCAAGAATTTTTTATAGAATTATTACGATCATTTGGGATCAGTAAAATCGTATGATTTTGATGATCTCAAACAATATTGATTTCTTTGTAATCTTTTTAACTTGATAGAATGTTCAGTTGAACTCAAATGAAAAATAACATCTCAATAGACCCAATTTTTATATTCTAAGATAGAAAGATAGAGTGTCATTGGACCTAAATGAAAAATAGCATCTCAATTGAGGATCACGTTTTGAGGTTTTTGACATATTTAAATAATGCTTAAAAATAAATGTAGCGATATATGGTAATATATTGAATGGATACAAATTTTTGGTTTTTTTAATAAATGAAGGTTGTTAGGGTACATTTTTTTATACACGCCTAATGCTATCTAAATAACACCTATTTATTTTTCAAATGTCATAAACAAATTATTGGGCATACCTAAACATTTTTTACTATTACTCTGCTAGCTCGCAACCATTTTTTCTTTCCATCACAAAACTGGGTTACAAATGTAAAACACTATAAAACCTAATATTTTTTATAAAGCCTAAATTATTTATTGAGCAAGTTAAAATCTCATTATTTCTAAAGCCCAAGAATTTTTATGTTTAGCAATATTTGGAAAAAGCCCATGATTCAAATTCATGGCAATACTATTTTATCAATGGGATTCAACCCCATAATCAAAGCCCATGATTTAAACCCATGGCAAATTATTTATCAAAAAACCCAATTTCCATTGGCAACATCAAAAGCTCAATTTTCATTGGCAACATCAAAAGTCTAGTTCTCGCTGGCAACATCAAAAAGCCCACTTTCTATTGGCAATATCAAAAACCCAGTTTTCATTAGCAACATCAAAAGTCTAGTTCTCGCTGACAACATAAAAAAGCCCATTTTCTATTGGCAATATCAAAAACCCAATTTTCATTAGCAACATTAAAAGCTCAATTTACGTTGGCACTATTTTATCAAAAGCCCGAGAATATTAACGCTTGGCAAAAAATATCATGTTTATTTCATTTAAAAGATGAACAACGTTTCCTAAACATTACTATGGCAAAAACCATAGCAATCATTTTATTAACGTTCAACAGAAAGTTATCTTGAAAATTATGATATTCATCTCATATTATAAACGTATGAACATGTGGTCATCATTTACATCGCATCTTCAAAGCTCATGGTAACTATTTAATCACACAAACTCACCATTTAAATTATGATGCGATTATTAGAAATCATGAACATTACTTATGATGTGGAATTCATTACTTTCAAAAATAGTAAATGTTATTTACAAAGGCAATTTGAAACTTATCATATTATTTCAAATATTACAACTCATTGCCCAAAGACCCATTGCAAGTGTCTATGAAAACCCAAAATATTTACTAATAATAAAAGTCCATGAGGGATGAAAACCCATGGCAACATGTGTTGTTAATGTCCATTTTGTAGGATGAACACAACCCAGCCCAAAGGGACCAGCCACATGGGCAAGCCCAATCCAAAGAACCTCAACAAGAGGTAAAGTATTGAAAATGGATAATCAGCCCTTGTTCATCCTTGACCAAGGTACAGCTGGAGGCCTCTACAAGAGAACCAAGTCATTGGGGATGAATTAGGGGCTATCCCATCAGCTTTCTGTCACCCTAGACTTGATGTCAATAGTGCCCAAAGGTTGTGATATCAGCTAAAGTCTAATGGGTGATGGAACTCAATCATTTTCCTCAAGACTATATCTCCAGCGGAAAGGGGGCTAAAACTAAATTATCCAAATCTCAACAAATTGATGCTATAAATGTCAAAAACGTTCGAGACATGGTCCATGTGCCAAGCCCATGAATCCTAAAGGGGAAAATTGGGAACATGTGGTTTGGAGGGCATAAAAGGATCTCTAGCAGAATCCCCTGAAGTGAACTTAAACTTTGACACCTGGCTGGGGGTTCCCTATAAACCCAATACACACATCTTATTCTATTTAAAGCCCAAGAATACTTATGCTTGACAATATTTGAAAAGCTCATGACTCAAATCCATGGCAAAACAATTTTATCAATGAAATTCAAATGCATAATCAAAGCCCATGGTTTGAAACTATGGTGATTTATTTATCCAAAGCCTAATTCTCATTGGCAACATCAAAGTCCAATTATCATTGGCAACATCAAAGCCCAATTCTCATTGGCAATATCAAAAGCCCAACTTACGTTGGCACTATTAAAAATCCAAGCTAACTACTTGGCACTATTTATCGAACGCTCAATGTTATCAATACTTGGCAAAATACTATATCATAATCATTTCACCTAAAAGTCCAATAATGAACAATACTTTAGATTCTTAAACCTATTACTATAATATTACTAGCTCATGGAATTTATGAATTATCTACTCTCAAAACCCATGGCGATCATCTTATAAAAACCCATGGAAATATATGATTATTAAACCCATGACATTTATTTATTTCATATTATAAACTCATGTTCACTATCCATCTTATATTATAACATTCATAATATTTATTACTAAAACTCATGTTCACTATCCATCTTACATTACAACATTCATAATATTTATTACCAAAACTCATGGTAATTATTCATCTTACATGTCCATTATGATTATCTATATAGAAACTCATGAAAATATCACATTATTCCATTATAGTGGTTGTTACCATATTTATTAAAACCCATGATAAATGTTATTCTCAAGAAGAATATTGGAGGCCATTATTTAAAAAAAGCTCCAAGGAAAATATGATTTACAAAGTAATCCATAGTAAAAATTATGAGAAGTTATTTAAAGCCCATGAGAATTAATACCCAAAATCTATCATAAATATTTATTAAAACTTATAGATTCATTTTATTTCTACTAACAACTAAAGCCCATGAGGAGTAAAGAACCCATGGCAGAGCATGTCTTTAATGCCCATTTTGTAGGCCCAACGATCTCGTGGAGAATGGAGCAAGCCCAAGCAAAGAAAGGGCCATGTGGCCCAACTAAAAGTGCTGAAATGGAGCAAAGTTCCAGGCCAAAAAGGTCCCAATAAGAGGCTTGAAAGTGGGCAACCAGCCCTTATTCATTCCTAACAAAAGAAACAACTAGAGACCCCTACAAGAGAACCAAGCATTTGAGAATGAACTAGGGGCTGTCCCATCAATTTTCTGCCACCCTCTGCTTGACGTGAACAGTGCCTAAGGGCTATCATATCAGCTGAAGTCAAAGGGATGATGAGATTTCATCATCTTCCTCAAGACTACACTTCCAGTGGAAGGAGAGTTGAAACCAAGTCATCCAAACTTCAACAAATTAATGCTATAAATGTTAAAAACGTTCAAGACGTGATTCATGTCCCAAGCCTATGAATCTTAGAGGGGAAAAATTGGGAACATGTAGTTTGGAGGGCAAAAAAGGGATCTCTAGTGGAACCCCCTAAAGTGAACTTAGAGCTTGACACCTGACTTGGGGTGTTGAATCGTACTTCTTGGGAGTCCAAATCTCAGTTGCAGTATTAGGATTCGCTCTTGATACACGCCTCAATCACATTGATTAAGCTCAGCCCCAGAAAACATGGCATTCAATGCAAAGCACTCTAAAATCCTATCATTACCTAAAGAAACAAGGCAGCCCCAAAAGCAAATCTCCCATTTTTAGGCTAAATCCAGGTTATTAATGCAGCTGTCTGGCTCCTTTGAATCAGGCCTACGTTTTTTTGGATTCTTGTCAATTAATACTTCTCTAAAATTCTATTATAACAGTAAAAGCATCTCAGCCCACAAGAAGGGGGGAGCTACTTCTCTGAAATTCCTGATCTATTTGCCATTTTACTGGTGGTTTAGCTCTCTTTAAACTCACAACTCATCCCCTTTAGCCCATACTCACCTAACCTCAGATATTATTTTCTCTCTTTTACACAATCATAGCTTATAAATGTCTCCCAATTAGTCACAAACAGCTACCCCTTCTGAAACTCTTGATTTATTTGCCATTTTACCTGTGGTTTAGCTTTCCTTAAACTCACCACTCATCCCCCTTTAGCCCATTACTCACTAAAGCCTTAACCTCAGTGTTAATCCCATCTCACTTACTCAGAACAGCCTACATTACCTCATTCATGCCTTATGCACACATACTCATCAAAATCTTAGTTTAATACTTGTTGCACTGAGCTGTGATCTTTCTCTCCCTTCATTCCATCCTATTTTTCCTCTTGTATTTACAACTATAAAGCCTTTAATTATTGTTTAGTATTATTGATGAAGGTCATAATATTTTGGAAACTATGAAAATTTTCCCTTCTGTTGACTTAATATTAATAAGGAAAATATATGATTTTTACCATGTAAATACACTTATTAACCTGAAATTATTCTACCGCTGGAGATAATACCGTACTACTAGAGGACTAATTTGAACTATGATGCTGTAAAAGGACTAATAATATAACAAACTAACAACAGTCACGTGTTTATTGTGATTTATTGTTGCCTTGTTGTTAGGGTGCAGCCTCCATCTCTTGCTTAGGCGGGCTTACACGACACCGAAAGCCTTTGTGCTTTATTTCTAGGCCTATCGTCGAGTTTCGGCTTGATTACCCCATATTCTATTTGGGAACATCAAAAATTTTTCCCTCAACACAAGGAAGCCCCAAAAGCAAATCCCCTACTTCTGGCCAAGTCCTAGGATGATTAAGCCTGATTCCTTGCCCCTGATCAGTCCTACGTTTTTTGGATTCTTGTTAATTAATGTTTCTCTAAACTCTACTTTAAAAATATAAACACCCCAGCCCACAAACACACAGCTACTCCCTTTGAAACTTCTGATTTGTTTGCCATTTTGCTTGTGGTTTAGCTATCCTCAAGCTCACAACTCATTCCTCTTAGCCCACACTCACCTAGCCTCAGACATTCCTTTCCTCTTTTGCATATCCACAGCTCATAAATGCTCCCTAATCGGTAACAAACAGTCCACTACTCACTAAAGCCTTACCCTCAGCATTAATTCCATCTCACTCACTCAAAACAGCCCACATTACCCCATTTATGCGTTATGTATATATATTCCCCAAAATATTAGTATAATACTTGCTGCACTGAGCTGGGATCTCTCTTTCCCTTCACACCATGCCAATTAACCCCTTTCTTCTTCCCATGAAACCTTTGATTTTTACTTTTTGTTTTACTATTGAAGGATATAATGTATTTGTAACAATGAAATTCTTCCCTCATATTGATGTAATGATGGCTGAAAGTATAATAAATTCCCTTGACCGAGACGCACAAAGACCCCTAGGAGTGAACACTTTCCTAAATTTATTTAATCATTGATTGCTGGACTCTAAGTGTAATTTCACCCCTACCGTTGGAGAATTTATTTTTCTGGACTATGTAATTTCACCCCTACCGTTGGAGAATTTATTTTCTTGCACTATTAGAACAGGACCACTAATGCATTAATTAAGTATTGTGAAATATTTTTATTGGGCTTTTGTTGCTGTTTTGTCAAGTGCAATCTTTATTTCTTACTTGGATAGGCTTATCACCATATCGAAAAGCCTTTGGGCACCATCTTAAAGCCCATAGTTGAGTTTCGGCTTGGCTTTCCAATATTTTATTCAAAGGCATCAATTTCCCTCTCAACAAAGGTATAATTTATATGATTATTTAACATATCAATGATTTTTTTTCTTTTCTCAAATAATGTAAGATTTTACGATCCACGATTTGATTATATGATCCACAATCCTATCTACCTCCTATGATCCTACATAGGATCCCGATTTTGACAACCTTGATCTAAACAATAATGAATTAAAAATTCTAAGACCACATAAAATGACACAATTTGTGCCACAACTGTCTCTATAGCATACTTTGAATGATGAAGAAAAAATAATGGGTCAATGTGAAAGTGACAAATCATTAGTCACAGTCTGACACGTAAGATAGTTGTGGTAAAAGTTGTGACAATTTATGTGGTACTAGTACTACAAATACTAGTTCAACATGTCATTAGATTTATAGGTTCGGTTAATGTGTGTCTTTAAAGCATTTGTTAATAGGCCAATTTAGAAAAATTTTGATACCACTTTTATAAAAATATATATATATATATATATATATATATATATATATATAAAATTCATTACTTTTTTTCCCATAAAAAATTTCTTAAAATATTCCATAAATCAGTGTGGATATATTCGACTATTTTTTTTTCTTTAGCCTTAACGTTTTTTGGAAAATGGTTCATTTTTCAGAGAGTATTTTGTGGAAAAATATCTTATTTTCCTGGTAATAACCTTAAAAATGAGCTTGAAAATATTTTTTGGTGTTTGGTATGCACAAATTTTTATAATATTTATTGTATAATTTAAAACATGTATATTGTGTAATCCCACCTAATGTAATATATATATATATATATATATATATATATACACATCAACCATACTTCTCATAATTCAAAATAACCATAAGCTCCATTTTAAATAGTTCAAAATGCCACATAGGCTAAATAGTTTAACTGGAAAAATAATCTAGTACAAATAGTTTGATAAATACAAAAACACCAAATTGTTATATAACTGTGATCTGTGAGGAGAAACAAATAAAAACCTTATCAGAGAACAGTGTTATAGAGGGGAAGAGAAATAGGGAGAAAAAAAAGAGAAGAGAAACAAATAGAGAGAGAAATCTATAGGAAGAGAAGAGACCAGAGGGGTGACATAAAGGGTGTGAGAAGAGAGAAAAATAAAAGGGAAAAGAAGTGTAAGTGCTTACTATGAAAAAGACTAAATGCGTGAAAGAAAATATTATTTCCCGGGCTAGAATAATGTTTATAAGAGTTATGCGCCGCGTAAGAGAGAGAGTGTTTTCCAATTTTTTTTTTTGGGAAACAACCTATAGAAATTAAGCCTTATTTTTATAGAAGATTTCCTAGCAAAAACAAATAGATTTATTTTAATTAATGAACCACATGCCAAAAACACATTAAATTTACAAGATACTATAATATATAGATATATATATATATATATATATATATATATAGAGAGAGAGAGAGAGAGAGAGAGAGAGAGAGAGATTATCTAGGGTAACTTAATTATTGTAATTAATAATGAATATTTCACGTGACAAAACACATTAATTTTATGTATAATACATAAATACATATATGAGTCAATTGGCACCAGCACAACATGTAAGTTTTATGCTATATATAAAAGATTAAAAAATGAATTTAATTTAAATTACATGAAACTTTTGGTTATATATATATATATATAGGTATAGAATTTTAGTTCAAGTAAAGTTTAATTTTTTTGAAACATTGGTAATAGAGTTAAAATTAAACTAAATTATCATTACATTTTTTGTTTTTGTTTTTGATAGTTGCAACGGAGAGAGAGGATTTAAATCATAGATATTTCCATTGAAAGTAATAGGAGATGACAACTAGTCAAGCTACAAAGCTCTTAGCACCATAACAATTAATTAATACATTAATTACTTGATATTTTAGTAATGGAGTTTAACCCACAATATGAGAGTGTATCCACTTGTCAAAAAGAGGTAATAGACAATTAAAGTACCTATAACTTTTAAGACTATTTTTATTGCATAGGCATAAAATATTATTTTATTTATTATTATTTTAGTATAAGACCTCCAAAGAATGAGACTAGTTTTTATTTGTCAAAAGATACACCACTTTCCTTATTGAGTGAACTAGTTTAGACTTCCACCATGTACGACTGAATTCAACTTCGAATGAATGTGGTTTTGTTTGCACTTTTAAATTTTAATACTTCCTCGACATCGGTTCTTGTTATCATATATCTAGATTACAATCATTACATATCTTGGTCATATCCAAGCAAAAGTTCATCCCTCGATAAAACAATGGACCATGCTGAAAAAGTTGCTCTTCCCTTCTTATTCCTTCTTGTGTGCTTTTTTTTTTTTTTTTTTTGATAGGAAATACGAATTTGTATTCAAGAGTTAAACAGTAGAAGCTACATCAACATCCTGAGCACAGGCCTGCTCAATATGGCTCGGGCAGGATTCTACCCAAGCAACGTAACTAGCTAAAGACTTAGAATACTGAGCTAGCATATGCGCAGGGACATTTCCCTGCCTTTTAGTGTGTGTGAAACAACAAGATCTAAACATGCATGCTTGCTGGTGGATGCCATCCACGATGAATTGGGTTAAGGAACTCGGAGTCGCAAGCCCCTGGACAGCATTAATGACTTCTAGCGCATCACTTTCGAATACCGCATCTCGGATGCCTATGTCAAGAGCGAAGAGCAGGCTAGTCTCCAAAGCTTTTGTTTCCGTCTCCAGTGCACCAAGGGGACCCACCATGGGGCTACTTAGAGCAGCAATCACCATCCCGTTGCAGTCACGGATTATCACACCCAGCCCCACCTTCCTCTGATTTGCAAACACGGCCCCATCAGTATTTACCTTGTACTGTCCTAGCATCGGTGGTACCCACCGTACTGATTCTGGGGATGCAGCAGCTAGCTTCTTCGGACCCTCATTGGCCAGCTGGTACTCGTCCATTAAGCCGTGCGAGTTCTTCAAAGTGACCCGTCCAGGTTTGCCCTTTCCACTAGTCCGAATGACGTTCCTTTCTTTCCAAATACCCCAGCACACTGAGATAAAACGTTCTGCCAACCCAGGTTGCTCCTCCTCAAGCCTTTGAAGCTTATCCAAAACATCCAAGAAGCTCCAATTGGGACCAATATCAAAAGGGAGAAAGAACTTGCTTGTATTCCACACATTCTTGGCATGGGGACAGAACCAAAGGATGTGGAGAACGTTTTCCGTGGAGTTCCCACAAATTGCACAGCCACCATCCACCTCGATATGCTTCTGCTGTAGAGCCTCTTTAGTAGCCAAAATGTCTCTAGCGGCCTTCCAAGCAAAATGCTTGACTTTTTGAGGTAAGTTCATTCTCCATAGCCCCTTCCAGGCTTTCTTCCTTGCCGAGGGGTTCGAGCACTCTGCTTTGCAGTCACCCCTATGTTCCTCAAATGCTAGTCTATATGCGCTTTTGGCAGTAAATTTTCCACTTGGTGTTACCGCCCAAACCATCCTGTCCTTAGGCCGATGCAAGCTTAATGGGATGCTTAGAATAGCATCGGCATCCTCCTCTGTGAAGCAGCCACGGATTCGCTCTACTTTCCATTCCATGGATGCCCTGTTTATGAGATCACAGACCAGAGAAATATTCGGACAAGCACCTTCACTTGAGACAATACTGTATGAGGTCGGCTTAGGGATCCACTTGTCGCACCAAACCCTCACACCCTCTCCTGAACCTATTTGCCACCTCGTGCCCCTTTGCACCACCTCTTGAGCCGCCATTATGCTTCGCCAAGCATAGGAAGGGTGGCGGCCTAAGTCTGCTTCAATGAAGGAGCAGTGGGGGAAATACTTCGCCTTAAAAACTCGGGCAAATAAGGATGTGGAGTTTGTCTGCAACCTCCAGCCTTGCTTTGCTAAAAGCGCCAGGTTGAACAACCTCAGGTCTCTGAAGCCCATACCACCCATTTCCTTCGGTGTACACAGCTTGTCCCAGCTTAGCCAGGCAAGTTTTTTTTCATCTTTTACCTGACCTCACCAAAACTGCCGAACCAAACTGGTGAGTTCATCACATAATTTCTTAGGCAAGAGAAAACAAGACATGGAGTAAGACGGCACAGCTTGTGTAACCGCTTTGATTAATATTTCTTCACCAGCAGTCGTCAAGAGTTTTTCCTTCCAACCTGACACTTTGTTAGCCACCCTTTGTTTTAAGTTGGCAAAAGTATTGTTTTTTGACCGACCCATCAGGGATGGCAGCCCAAGATAGGATTCACGAGGCCGAATTTCACTTGCACCAACCTTTGCCTTGATTGCCTCTTTTAACTCATCAGCTGTGTTAGGACTGAAAAATAGGGAGGTTTTCGACCGATTTAATTGTTGCGCGGATGATTGTTCATAAACCTGAAGCACCCTGAGTATTTCAGTGCATTCCTCCATCGAGGCCCTCCCAAAAATGAGACTATCATCTGCGAAGAAGAGGTGGGACACCCTAGGACCTCCACCCGAGGCAGCCACCCCTTTTAACCTCCGCCGTTGGACTCAACTGTGGAGTAAAGCAGACAAACCCTCCGCATAGATGAGAAAGAGATATGGAGAGAGTGGGTCGCCTTGTCGAAGACCACGCGTGGGGTGGATTTCCCCATATGGCTTGCCATTAACTCTCACTGCATAAGAGACCGACGACACACATCTCATGACTATTTGCACCCAATGCTTGTGGAAACCCAGCTTTAACATTATCTTTTTTAAGCACTCCCACTCAACCCGGTCGTAAGCTTTGCTCATGTCTAATTTCAATGCCATTTCCCCACTTTTGGCTTTTCTTAGCTTGCCGATATGATTCAACATTTCATGAGCCACTAAAACATTATCTGTGATCAACCTCTCTGCCACAAAAGCACTTTGATTTTCACTCACAACTTCCTGTAGCACTACCTTCATTCTGTTTGCCACCACTTTTGAAGCCAATTTGTAAGCCACATTGCACAAGCTTATTGGTCGGTAATCTGTGACCCTTTCCGGATTTTTCGTTTTTGGGATGAGCACAATATGAGTCTCATGAAACTTGGGCGGTGTTATGCCATGGTTAAGAAAATTCAACGTAGTACATATAACAGTATTTTTAACAGTAGGCTAGAAGTGTTGATAAAATAAAGGGGGCATACCGTCAGGACCCGGAGCCGTCGTGGGGTGCATCTGCTTCAAGGCTTTCTCCACTTCCATTGCCTAAAACTCTCTGTTCAGTAAGGCATTCATCCTGTTCAATACCTTTGGCTGAATGGCATCAATAAGTTCCCCCTCAATCCAAGGGTCAGAGGAGGTAAAGAGGCCATCAAAGTACTGTACAAACTCACTGCCAATCAGCTCTTCGTCTTCTATCCACACGTTGTTGGAATCCAGCACTCTAGTTATAGTATTACGTTGCATTCGGTTGGATGCTTTGGTGTGAAAGAAAGTTGTGTTCTTGTCCCCTGCTTTCAACCAAGAATTTCTAGACCTCTGTAGCCACATATCTTCCTCAATAGCAAGTGCTTTGTTTAACTCTACTCTAGTCTCCTGGAGATCATCCAACACCACTCCCCCCATGTTCGAATTCTCCAATATTTGGAGCCTCTATTGCAATGCCGAAACTCTTCTACCTACATGGCCAAACACCTTTTTATTCCATGACGTCAAAGTGAATTGGCATTCTTCTAAGCAACAGGCAATTGGCCATTGAGCGCCCCTATTTTCACCCCTAGCCCAAGCTTCCTGAACCACCCCGCTACATGCCTCATCTCTAAGCCACATGGGTTCGAACCGAAATAATTTTGACCTCCTGAACTTCTGCCGAGGGGAGTTGGGTTCCTTAAGAAGTAGCATACTATGATCAGAAGTAGAGGAAGCAATATGGAAAAGTTTTGTGCGTGGGAACAACCCCACCCAATTGGTTGAGACTAGTGCACGATCTAGCCGTTCTTGAATCCACCCCCTCTTGCCCAACCTCCAACGCCAGGTGAATGCCGAGCCTTTGAATCCCATATCTCTGAGATTGCATCTATTAATCGCTTCCCGAAATTGTTTCATATGACCCTCAGGTCTAGCATTGCCACCCTCCTTCTCACTTGCAAACATGAGTTCATTGTAATCCCCCATACACACCCAAGGTAAGTCACTACGAGTACTAAGACATGACAACAATGCCCATGATTCACTACGTCTACTAGTTTCGGGCTGACCGTAAAAACTAGTAAACCTCCATTTCCTTGCTCCCTTAGCTTCGGTTATGATAGCATCGATGTGATTAAGAGAGTAAGTTTGCACCTCCACTGAAGTAGAACATCTCCATAAGAGGGCCAGACCACCCCCCCGACGAACACATGGTACCACCAACCCCTGATTTCTGTCCAACTTCCTTTGGATCCATTTCATTTCATTAACATCATATTTAGTCTCCATTAAGAAGACTAAAATGGGATCTTCCTCCAACACTACTTTGTGGAGAGCTTTGACTGTGAGGGGGTTCCCAAGCCCCTTACAATTCCAACTTATTGCACTCATTGCTCCCGGCGGTGCTGACCTACAGCTACCGCCGATCCCAACTCTTGAGCCATGAGTTTGCTAAGGGCCATGACATCCCCTTCAACCTTATTCTGCTTCACATTCTCCACAGTACCCGATATATCTTTCAAGGGAGAACGAGCTCTACGTTTACCACTCTTCTTAGTCTGCTCTACGTCCATCATGGTTTCCGTCCCTAGACTAGTGCAATTCTCCATATCAATCCCTCTACGTGAGATATTCTCTTTTCTTTGCATGGCTGGGCCCACTCGGCCTTTCTTTAATGTTGCTTGGTTGGATTTTTTCAATTTAGGCTTAGTAGAGCAGGACGGTGAAATTGGGCCCATAACGAAAGGAGAGAGTGGTGGTAAATTTACCTGGGCTTGAGTTGCTAGCCCAATAAGCACTTGTGGCCCAAATAGTGTCATCGTGTTGTTATTTTGTTCTCCCTGGGTCCCATTGTGGCTGGCAGAGCCTTCCTCCTTCACCTGCGCATGAGTGGATTGCACTTTTGTTTGTATCGCCTTGGGCATACCCGTGCTCTGCTCTGCCAGATCTTGATTTGTTTTGTCAGCCGTATCCCCACAAAGCGCTGCGTCAATCTCCTTTAGCTGCTGCTCAAACTGACAGCCTCGCTGCGTGTGAGGGATTCTCGGGATTTCCACCTCGGTAACAGCGCCCACTCCCCCCACGTCAGCCCTGTCTAATCCATTGTCCTTTACCACCGTTGTTTGGAGGTGAGTTTCCCCCACAGCACTTCGCGGGGACTGGTCCGATACCGTGGCAGCCTGAGCGAAGAAGACTCCATTCCTTTGTAGCTCCCTATCATTGTCTTGAGATGGTGCCAAGACTAGTTGTGTTTTTTGGAGCCTTTCTTACGTTGCCCGCAGCCATGGGCCGTACGGCTTTTCCTCTGCATTCATCCGTTCAGTACGACGAAGGCCTACCAAGCAGTTATTTTCGTCGTGGGACACCATACCGCAGAGGTAGCAAAAGATTGGCATTCGCTCGTATTTGAAGTCAACCCAAAACTGATTTAATCCTCCCAGTCGAACCTTCCGCCCTCTGCACAGTGGGTTTGAAATGTCTATCGTAACCCTTATTCGCATGTAGTTTCCAAGGCAGAATCCCTTGTCATTCACATCTACACTTTCCACTGAACCAATGGTGGTCCCTATGCTATGCTCCACACCCTTGGTTTGGTACATGGTTGGGATGCCGTGGAGTTGGATCCATAATGTCATCTTGTCGAAGCTTATCTTTTTCGCCGCCTCCCCTGTTTTCAGCTTGTGCAAACCAAGGAGGTATTTGTCAAAGGACCATGGGCCAAGCAGCAGGACTTTATCTGCGTCATCCTCATTCTGGAAAAGAAAGAGCGCCTTGTTATCTCCTAAGTCACTCACCTCAAAGTTTTGAGCTGTTTTCCAGATAGATCTCAGAACCCGCGCCACCGCTTCCAGGTTAACGCGCCGTTTCGTGAAGAACTTCCCGGCCAACACTCTATTATTTTCTATCACAGGAGCTCCAATAACAATCTCAGTTCCCTCTCTCTTTGATAGCTGTAAACCCTCACATCTGTTCAGGATATCATCCATAGCTTCCCACCGAAGTGTTTAATCGATCGTTTCTACCGTGAAAAGGAGAGAGCTGTTCGTACAGAGACGAAAAAAAGTTTCACCTCTAAGACTCCAGGGAGCCCACATGTATTCTTCATATGGATGTAGCCCACATGCCCAAAGTTTTTACTAGTCATCACAATTGGTACTTATCCACCATTGATTCTCTCAAATTTGCAAACCCTGCCTAATTAGATAATCATCAATCCCCACCATCTTGTACACCTACGATGGTTTTTGTGTTGTTTTAGCTCCAAATGAATTAGAGGCTATAAAAAACTTCCCAGGGTTCATCTCAGCTTACAATGACAAGATTGTCACACTTGAAACCACCGATCGATACTCCAAAATTCCTCTCAATTCATGCATTTGTTGGCCTATGGAATATCTCAAATTTTGGCCAAGATATTATCATTGGTGTCATAGATAGAGGAGTGTGGCTGTCAATGTTGCTAATCCTGTTTTTTAGTGAGTTGAGAAGTAGGACATTGAGGGTCTGTTTGAGATTCGCTTATTTTACTGAAACTGAAAACTTTTTGCTGAAAGTATTATAGATAAAGGTAAAAGTTAATTGAAATAGTATAGTGGGACCCATGAATAGTATCAAAAAGTGCAGTGAGACACATAAATAGTAACAAAAATAAACTAAATAGTAAAATAAGTTGGCAAAATTAATCATGCCAAATAGACACTGAGTAATTTAAGACTTATTAGGAGCAATTGAGACATGAATATAAATTTCATGATGCCTTTCACGTACCTTAAACATTCGCAGCGTATTATCGTTATTGTTTACATCCATGGTGTCCATTGAACTTGGTAGATTGCACTTGATGATGATATTTACGCCTATGTTTGCATGCAAGTCTACAAGTGTAGTCTCTTATACATCTTGATGCGTCCATAAGCAAATATCGATCCCTATGGCTATCATCGTGAATGATCTATGATATTTAACCTTGATGAATAGCAAAATCAAACAAAGTTGACGTCGCTACCATTTGATATCTATAAAACAATTTAAAAAAAAAAAAAAAAATCTCTACCAAACTCCCTATTTAAATTGGGTTTATTGGCTTCAATATAACAAAAAAAAGGAAAAAGATATAAAACTTATGAAATCTTCTTAAATTATAGGCATAAATGCACTTTTTGTTCCAACATTTTCGGTCAATTCGCATTTTGGTCCAAAAATTGATTTTGTTCCTATTGTCGTCCCTATTTTTAAAAAATCGTTTCTATTTTAGTCCCTGCCGTCATCCAAGTAACGGAACCCTATTACATGGCAGATGGAGTGCATTGATTTCTGACATGGCGCTGACGTGGCACTAACATGACATTAAAATATTATTAAAAAAAGTTATTTGGCATTTTTCAATACCACGTCAGCATTTTAAATTTCAATTTAAACTGAAAAATTCAAAAACAAAAACAGAAAAAAAAAAAAAAACTTTACAATTTTAAAGATTGAGAAAAAAAATTTAGAGCAATTATTTCAATTTTTCTTGAACTTCTTTAAGAAACAAACACTAAATTAACACTATTCACGCTCTATGTTGGCGTTTTTGTGTTTGTGTTTGTGTTTGTATCTATTTCATTTTCTTCTTTCTTTTAAGATAAACCAAAAAAGCAAAATCAAAACAAAAATAAATTAATAAATATCCCAAAACGACATCAGCCAGAGATGTGTATTTATAATTTTATAGTGCTAAAAAACCCAAATTAGTTTGTGTGGTTGTGTGGCATTTGTCTCTCTTAATCTCTGTCTTTCTCGATTTGAGATGACTTGCTCTCAGATTGGGTTGGTTGAAAAATATCCCAAACCACGGCTGAGAAAAAGAAGAGGGAAGAAGATTGGCCTAGAAGAATTAGAAGAGGAGATCGGCCTAAGAAAAAAGAAGAAGAAGAGGCAAAGGAGATCAGCAACATGGGCATGGCATGCAATCTCTGACTTTTGCTTGTTTGTGTTTGCACCGTTCTTTTGCTTCTTTCTTTTGTACAACTCCGACTTTTTTTCTCTCTTTAAACCTGAATCCCTCTTCCTCTCTCTTGTTTGATCAACGATGGTGGTAGTGGGTTTGGTGACTTTATGGGCGTGGGTTTGTTGACTGATCGATGAGTTTGACTGTGAGAACGTGAAGTTTGATTTTTCTGGTTTCGGGTTGTTGATGATTTTTCTGGGCAAGTTTTCATCTTCTTTTCTGAAGAACATGAAGAATAGTTTTGGGTTCACTGCATTGTTCTGGGTTTGCTCTTGTTCTGGGTTTTATTTCTTGTTTTTTTGGATTTGATGGAGATTAGATTTGGTCGCTGGATTTGGATTTGGGTTTGCCATTGGTTGCTAGTTTTATTTCTTGAGTTTGGGAAGAACATGAAGAACATGTTGTTATGTTCTTACAGAAAAAAATAATGAAAGTAAAAATAATAATAATAGATTTAAGGCCAATAATAATAATAATAATAATATGAAAGTAAAAAATTAAAATGCTAATGTGGCATTGAAAAATTCCAAATAATTTTTTAAAATAATATTTTAATGTCATGTCAGTGTTATGTCAGCAATCCATCTACCACATAATAGGGTTCTGTTACTTGGGTGACGACTTGGACTAAAATAGAAACGATTTTTTTAAAATAGGGACGACAATAGGAACGAAATCAATTTTAGGACCAAAATGTGAATTTTTCCAAAATGTTGAGATCAAAAGTGCGTTTACGCCTAAATTATATCTTAAAAACAGTAAAAATTCTAAGATTACATACCAAAAGAGTTAAAATAATTCGTTAGTGAATTGAAAATCTAAAAAACCATAAAGCAGTAGAATCACTAAAGAAGATTTTGGTCCGTACACTTTTTCACCCACACGTATTTTCAAAAATACAAACAACGTTACTAGAATAACATTACCAAACAGACCCAAAAATTGAAACTCCTTTTCAAGCAATACTTTTCAATAAAAATATTATAATAATTGATTTTGATATAGACAAATTTAACCCATAAATCTCTTATCCAAAGCCGCTAAAGTTTATGCAAAATGTTTTGCATTAAATTTTTTTTTTGGTACTTTATTAAAAGAAAAAAAAAAAGCATTGCTCCAATAACTATGACTACAATAACGCTTGACAAATGACTACGTTTCCATTCTCAAAACTCAAAAAAAGCAAAGCCCAAACAGGAAACACAATTCCAATAGTACGGAAACCAAAGACACCCACCATATCTAAGCCCACTTTCCAACAACGTCAGACTTTCACTAGCATAGATTCTCTCTCTCTCTCTCTCTCTCTCTCTCTCACTGTCAATCGGAAACTCTTCTTTACTCTCCGTAAAAGGAAAGTATCGCCGCTCATTCAAGTACACGCACTAAATCCAAAACTGTTAATTCCCCAAAATACCCTTACTCTTTTCCCTATCCGTCTAATTTCACTTTTTTACTCAGTGGGGGCACAGCAGTCATTCCAACACCAATCATCTTGTTTCTTTTTAATTACCAATCAGATATTCACCAATCCCTCCACAAAAAAGCATCGGGGGTGTCCCCAATACGACCCCGTTTTACAAAAAAACCCCAAATCTCATTTAATTTTCTTTCATTCTTCTTCTTCTTTTTCAAATCAAATACATTTAGTACTATATATATGTATATATATATATAAAATTCTCACAATTCGTTCGTATTGATCTGCGATTCAATTATGGACTTATAAGTATGCAATAATTTTGAATTTATCGGATATCGGAGCCCTAATTTGTACGACTCGTTGATTTCGCATTGAAGATTCTTTGGATTCGGATCTTAGGGTTTCAATGGCGGATCAGGAAGAGGAGGACCTGAGGATCGCTCTGAGGATGAGTATGCAGCACTCTCCACCTGAGCCCAAGCGGAGCAAGCCAAGGGACACACCTGCCGGAGCTCCGGCTGTCTCGCCGGACGAGTCGCCCCGGCGTTTACAGCGGGAGCTCATGGCCGCAGCTGCCGAGAAGCGAATGCTGGCGGCGAGGACGGGCTCTGCTTCGGGCTTGGCCGGCTCGGGTTTGGGTTCGGTGTCGAAGGTTGAGAAGAAAGAGAAGGAATTGGGTGTGGAGAGTGTGAATTTGGGGAAGGAGCTGTCGCAGGAGGAAGCGAAGCAGTTGTTTTCGATGGTGTTTGGGACTCAGGTCTCCAAAGACATTCTTGCACAGTGGACTAATCAGGGAATAAGGTAGTGTTTTGATGATTTGATTTTAATTCTGTTGCTTAGTTGTGTTAGGAAATTGTGGGTTTTATTGAATGAGTTATTGAGTTTGAGAAATTCACGATTTTTTGTAGGTATATGGCAAGATGGAATGTAATCTAAGTATACTATATGCATATTGGATAGGTAATAGATTGTGGGTTATTATGCACTAGTCTCAGAATATGGTTGTTTTAGGGGATATTGTAGTAATGCATAGCTCTTTGTATATTTACATGGCTAAATTTGGGTCAGTGTTAATATTTGGTTTATGCAGTCACATTACTTTGAGTGCAGTTGATATTGGCGATAACCTATCTCATAAAGTGCAACTATGTTATTTGACATACCTGACAATCTTTAGAATGGGACAAAATTCACTTCTTTGTGTGCTGTTCCTAGTACCTAATATTAGAATTTACTACTCTGAACGCACGTTGCTCTTAACATGTAATACTTTGTACCTTTTACCAACTTGATTAAATTTTGGATTATGATCATTAGGAAAGTTTTCTTCCTCTTTCTGGTATTGTGAAAAATCCATACTTCCAACATTTCCTTCTGTTCAAGTGACAGCCTTGTGGTAATGACATCTTTTGTAGTGTTTCATGTTTGTGGTTTGAATCCCACCTTCTTCTCCACTATATCTACCTATCAAAAAAAAAAAAAAAAAAAAAAGAAAAAAAGGGAGGAAGTTTTGGTGCTTTGGGCATGAAGTTACGCACTTGCAGCATTGGGTTATAGCTTCTAAGTACA
Source organism: Quercus glauca (assembly GCA_023736055.1). Lineage (NCBI taxonomy): Eukaryota > Viridiplantae > Streptophyta > Magnoliopsida > Fagales > Fagaceae > Quercus > Quercus glauca. Next base: position 75,655,777 of record CM043316.1, on the reverse strand, counting down.
GGAAGGAAGGGGGTGGATGGAGTACAAAAGCAAGTAGAGGGCCGCATAGGTGTAGACTTGGCGGAGTGTCAGAGTAGGTTGGGATAGTTTCTTCCAGTATGTGTCCTTTGAGGTAGGGGACTGTAATAAGGTTTTGGCATGACCAATGGAGTGGACATCTCTATTGAAGGATTTGTATCCTAACCTGTTTGCGTGCTTTGCTGATAGAGATGCCTCAGCCTTTGCTTGTTTGCATTGCCAAATGGATGGGTGGTTAGGACTTGGAACTTGTGTTTTCACTAGTAATTTCATGATTGGGAGTTAGAGTCGGTGAATTCCTTTCTAGAGTTTATTTATTCACAGGTGCCCAAGGGGATGGGGTGTGATAGGATGAGATGGCGATTGAATGGGAGTGGTATGTTTGATGTTCACTCCTATTATAAGGATTATTCATGGAACCAATGCTAATTTATTCCCTTGGAAGAGTATATGGTGTGTCAAGGCCCCAAAGAGGGTGCCCTTTTTTGTTCGGACAAGAACTTGGAGTAAGATTCTTACCTATGAAAATCTTATCGGGAAGGGTTTTTCTTTAGTTGGCTAGTGCTGTATGTGTCAGTGCAGTGGGGGAAATGGTGAGTCGGTGAATAAATGCTCCACTATGACTTTGCTCATGTTATTTGGAGTGTAGTTTTTAAGATGTTTGGGGGGCTCAGTGGGTGGTGGTGTCGACAGTAGCAGACCTATTATTTGGATGGTAGAAATTGGTTTGGGAAGCACTTTTCAGATGTATGGAATCTTACTCCATTATGTTTGATGTGGATAGCGTGGAAGGAACATAATAACCGTATATTGGAGGATGATGAGAGACCTCTTGATCAATTGAAATCCTTGTTGATTTGTACCTTGTTTGATTGGTTTTGTGCATGTGGTCTTACACATTGTAATTCTGTTTTTGGGTTTCAAGATTCACTTTGATTCTCTGTATAATTCGTTGTAATTCTGTAAGATACTTTATGTTCATCATTGTGAACATGAAGTAATCTTCTCTTTTAATAAATATTGTTACTTATGAAAAAAATAAAAGTTCAAACTATGCGTATGTTATATGCAGAACACCAAGGCACTACTTCCCACTCATATGGTGATACTATGATGGAAGATTGTACAGTTGTGCGTGGAGCAGAAGGATGTTTGAAAAAATTAAATTAAATCTTCTGAAGAAATAATTTTAAATAATAAATATGTTATAGAGAGTCTGAATTGTCATTAGAAATATCCATAGAAGTTCAATCTAAAAGAAAATTGTGAGACCTTTGCTTTGGTAGTCCTGTGTGTGGTTGCCTTTCAGTGCATTTGGTCAGATACAGAATTACATTGACAAGGTTACAAGTACTCACTTGTTAAATATTTAATGTATTATAGTAAATTATCTTTTAGTGACAAAAAATACAATTAAAAAACCGAGCCTTTTAGCTCGAGTGGTATCTCTGGCCCTCTCCTTATGGGAGTATTTGAGTTAAAATCCCCAGGGACACATATCCCTCTACTTACCATAGCAAAAAAGAAAATACCATTAAAAATGAATGTTTGAAACATATTATCATTACATTTAAAAAGCTTGGAATGTTTTACTTGCTTGCTTAGAAACTTGGTTCGTTGAAACTATGGCTGTACCAATATGTGATTGGCATCATACCTGATACATTGTAAAGGAAAAAAGAAAAAGAGAGCAGAAAGATTACATGACCTTGTTGTAAGGTTATTATGTTTCACAAGCTAGGGAGCAACAACTTATGTTTTAGCCTTTTTTGTGATGCCAGATACAAAACTCAAGCCCCCCAATACCTTTCCTTTTCAAGTCCACCATTATTATTAATATCTTTGTACTGTTCTGAAGTTAACATTTTTAATTATATATATGTTTAATTGCTTAATCTTATTATATTGTTTAGTTTTTATTTCAGCTTAGGCTCAGTATTTAAGTAAGCTAATGATGAAATGATATATCTGTCTGTGTGTGCTTAAATCTGCTGCTTATTTATGTATCTGTCCAAATTATTTTAATAGACGTATTTTTTTTTTCTGACCTTAAATGCACATTCCTTCATCTTTAATATCTTTGAACATCTTTTTTTTTTGGGTACGTTTTCTATTCCTTTTATTAATTAAACAATAAATTTTTATGGTAGTGTCATTTCTTGCTCTTATTAGCTAATATCACAAAAAACTTTCATATAGGTTTAGTTCTGATCCAGAAACATCTATGGGCCTAGTGCAGCATGAAGGTGGGCCCTGTGGCGTCTTAGCAGCCATACAAGTAATGCCCTGATTACTTAACATTAATATGTATTTTTTGTCTCATGCTGTGCGTGACCTAGAATTTTGTGATGTGTTGTGTGTTATTTCACATATGCTCGTAATTAGTATTGTTTTGTTGTTTCCTACAGGCTAAATTTATGATTCAATACCCACTACTTTGGCTAACATTGAGTCACCAAATTAGATGAACTGTTGTAAAATTCTATTTTTTTTCAAGTCAACTTAAAATTGTTGTTGATGTACAGTTTTTTAAGGTTTATTTAACTAATTGATTGGTAGAACTTTATGGGAGATTTGAGAGCATGAGGTGCAATTGCAGAAGACTTGGAATCCATTTAGGTTGGAAGTTGGGATGTTTTAAATTTTAATGGCAGTATTTTTCCTCTTGATGATTTAAATGACAGTTCACCTTATTGAAAATACACAAATATCAAATTTATAGAGATCCTTTTTAACAAGTGTACGAGCTTACAGGTTTTCCTAATATTCTTCTGTTCTTTACTTGTTTTGTGGTTAGTAAATGACATGACCTTCCTTTGAATACTTTCAGCTTCAAAATCCATCCTTTTGTTTTGTTTTTTTCCAAGATCTTTGTAGCTCAACTAGCACTTCCAGGTGTTTGTCCACCAGAGACATTTAGGGTTCAAATTCTCCTACCTTCAACTTTCGAATTATTAAAAAAAAAACCATCTTTTTGTTGTTTAAACTAAAGACTTTAGGTTCTCCTTTCCTCCATCTTGTTTTTAGATGAGGGAAGGTTGTACCTCCAAAGGTAGAGTCTGGTTGGAAAATTTCAATTAGTGCTCTAGTTGGAATTATTAAAAATAAATAATGTATGGATTTATATAAGGGATATAATTATTCATTTCCATTTTGTTTTTGGGCTCAAGGGTGAACATACAAATCAACCAATCAAGAAAATTGAAAGTTGCATGAGAAGTCTAGAAATAAAAAGCTGAAGGCTTATTATTTTTGTATTCTATGTCCAAGAATGAGAAACTAATATCAGCTTTATTTATTTTACTTTGGCTCTTATTATTAATTCACTCTATTATGAGTGACATTAAGGAAAAGAAAAGAAAGTGGAAAAAAAACTAATGAAGGAATTCTTTTGGTCCCAAATAGAGCGTGGGACTTTCCATTTTTGACTTTAACAACTTGAGTGTTAAGTTGTAAAAGCTAAAGCAAAGCATTTAAATTTCATCCTCTTGTATTACCCTTTAAAATAAACTAAATGCATAAACTAAAGCAATTCAAACTTATTCGGCACCAACTTCAAGGGAGTTTTGTCATTCATAATTACAGGTAGTTTCGTAAAACTGATATCAAATACATAATAGTTTCAATTAATTAGCCGGGCCTTATTAAACTTAATTCTTTGTTAAACAAGACACAATTTGGAATCAAAGGAGTGTAACTTTATTCTTGTGATTTCAATAATGTGATTTTTTGTCTTATTAGGGTCAATTAATATATTAGCTTGTGGATTAGGGGGCAATGATTGCCATCTGTTCATATCTTTCACAATGGTGATTCTCTTTGGTTGTGACTCTGACTTGATATAGGAATTGGTTATGGATTAATGAATCCTGACCCAGCAGAATGAAGCTGTCTCTAGGATTTTTCCCTATCCCGCATATGTAACCATTTTGACATTCTCTGTTTTGATTAGAATGTTTAAAAATAAAAAGAGGGGGTTCAAGCGAATAGCCCAATGGTATTGGGCCTATTGGCACCCTCTGTGGTGCCTGGAGTTTGGGGTTTGGACCCCCCACCTTCCGCCCTTTTTAACTAGCAAAAAAAATAAAATTGGAGAAGAAGTAATGAGCCTGTCCTTTGGAAGAAACAAATAATTATGATCTGTTTGTACATTACAAAATAAGCAGTAATATTTACCATTAAATTCACTGTTTCTTAATAGAACCTGCTGTGTTCATTGGTACATTCATACATGATCTCAACAATAATAATTCTTAATTGAAACACACACACACACACACACACACACACACATATGGGTGATTATTAAGTGTTAGGCTGGTTGTAGATTCTTTTTTTTTTTTTTTTTTTTTTTTTTTTTGAGAAGCAAAAATGAGGGTTTTTATGGTCATATTACACCTCCGGGCAGGGAGCCAGTGGCCTCGGGGTGGGTAAGGCGAGGACATCGCAGGCAGACCACCCTGTACCCTCTGTGTGGGAGTCACCTCATTTGAGTACACCCCCCACCAAGTTTGCCCACCAACGGAAACCTGCTGGTAGCGGGACTCGAACCTAGGTGTGTTGCACGAAGTGTCTGAACCTTGCCAGCTGAGCCAAGCCCCGTTGGCGGCTGGTTGTAGATTCTAAATGAGTAATATTCTTGGTCTTGACCTGTATGAGGCCTGGCGGCATGTTGAACATGGTGGCATGATGCTGGTTTAACCTGTTCTCATGTCTAGAGTTTAATAGCGTCAGCTTGGACTCTAAAAGAGTTTTTGATATGTGACAGGCCATTGAAATGTGAAGATATAAACATGACAAATTCATTAAAAATCATGTTTAGCCTTTCGTACGTGAGTTAAAAAAAAATTGCTGACTTTTACAGTATTAAAATGGATATAATTTTCAAGTATATTACACTTATGGAATGTCTACCAGTTATGCAGCTTGATCTTAAATTTTTAGGGCCTTGATATCAGTCCTGGAAATCCTGCCAACATTTTGTTCCATCCTTCCCAAAGAATTTGTTAGGTGAACTATAGTGATTAGAAGTTCGTTATATGGGACATGTTTTAATAACAACCTGTTAGTTCAATCTGAATTAGGTAATGGAGTGATTAGAAGGCAGTATGAAATTTTCATTTAGCTAATTGGCCTTTTATAGTTTAATTTTGATTAATGAGTTATATGAATATCAAAGTACTTTTGCTGGGAAGTTCTCTAGGTTTTCCCCCCATTGAAACTAATAAGTTATATTTTGGTCTTACCCTTTCATGGTAGTTTTAGTTTGTATTTTATTTTCTTGTGTGGGTATGTCAGAGTGTTCATCATCGTGAGCATATGTCCTTTTTCATGCAATAAATCTTTGATTACCTATCAAAAAAAAAACAAAAAAAAAAACATGAAGTCCTTTCACTGGAAAATTTATTTGGTCTTGGCTTTTCTTTCTGTTTTATGTACATGTTGCATGTGAAGGGTGAATCTTGTGATGTTGTTATGTAATTTGACAGGTAATTATTTATCATGGATCTTCCTCCAATGCAATAAATCTGGTGATACAATGAGTATTATCAACTATGTCACTAACAGAGTTTGTTCCCTTATGTTTTTGTGTTAGTGATTTAAATTTCTTTGAGTAGAGTTGTCTTCTTGATTATGTTTATTTTTAATTAAGTTTCTTGGTTCCATTACTTCTAGAAACATGTTTTTGTACTTATATGGGTTGCAATACTTTCTGTTGGGTTTTGCAGGCATTTGTTCTCAAATATATTCTTTTCTCCCCAGATGAATTGTCTAAAAGTCAATTTGTTGCATCAAATAATTTTGCTTCTCTGACTGAAGTTGCAAAAGCAAGGTGATTAATTATTGCATTGCGAAATCTATGCATCATGTCTTAATCAAAGTACAGATATTGCTTTAAACTATAACTGTGACTCTTGGAAAGGTAGCGTTTGGCCCTTGCTGAACTGGCACTCTGCACACACTATGTCCAACAAAAAATCCAGCTTTGGAAGTCTGCTAACAATGTATCTTTTGGACATCTCAAACAGCTTCTTGTAACTAGCACATGTCCTATTTCAGTGTGCCATAGTTCAGTTGTTAAGCTACAGATTTGAAGTTAAATTGCTTCATCTTCATGCAGGGAAAAACCTTAGACTCTCAAAAAATGTTAGAATCCATAAATTCATTGTCTTCAGTGTCTCTGGCACTGTGTTTGATTGCATGCTGATTGTCATTGTGCATGCTTTTTGAGCTCTTATAACCATAACTAAATCACATTGCCCTTTTTCTCTTGGCAATGCATCAACTTTCCTGTAGTCTTGGTTCATTTTTCTTTTCAAAATGACTTGAATCTCTTACCTATGGCTTCCTCTCTTTTTCATGCTACTTTGTGATATATGAAATTTTAAGAGAGCATCATTTATATTCTATGATACTTTCGATATAGGAAAAATGCAGAAGTTTTTTTCCTTCAATTTTCGGTCGAGAAACTTATATGTTCTAAATACTTTTGCATTGTTGTACTATTTATTGTTCTAACTTTAGCAGAGAATATGCTCGAAATAGAGATACATATGTTTGATTTTTAAGCTATCAAAGCAGTAATATAGTTGTGTTCTCACGTGTAGACTTTTGGTAGTTGTCTTGTTTCAAACTAATCACTCATCTCCCAGTCCAAAAGTACAGGACATTCCAAATGTCCTGTATATTTTGTGCTTTGATTTTCATCTCTCTACTTGAAGTTGCTTGATAGTATAAATTCATAATTTTAATTTTTTTTTCAAGTTTTTTACTCTTTTAAATTTTTTTTTGGTTGTGTGATTGTGGGCTGTCTGATCTAAATATGCACTAAATTGTATCAGTGGCACTTATTAGTTATAGAATATGTATTTGATATTTGTTAGAGATAATATGCTATGAGTGGTGCAATAGTATTGTACCCTTTTAGAAGAATTGATGTACTCTTCTGGAAGGGTCTAGAATATCCTAAGTGGTGAGGTGTCCCCACCAGCTGTGTCAAGAATATTCTCTATTCCCTGTAACCAACTCACCTATATATGTGGAATAGAGTGACTTAGGACTGCATCAGAAAATACAGCTCCTCATTTTTATATCTTCTATCCCTTTCTGTATTTTCTCTTTTACTTCTCTATTACCTAACATGGTATCAGAGTAGGAAATTGTAATTGTTTCCTTGCCTCTTTTTTATTCCATTTCAGCCTTTTTTTTTCTTTTTCTTTTTCCTTTTTTCCTTCTTTTCCTTCCCTGATTCAACTACTTTGTTGATTGCTTTTTGGAGTATTGGGTTGATGTCTTGATGATGTTGGAAGGTGAATGATGACATCAGGAAAATGTTGTCTTCATCACCGTTGTTGCTGTTGATGTTTTTGTGTGTATGACTGATTTGTTGATCTGTTGGACTCATTGGTTTGGTTGGCCTTGGTTGGTGCATTTTCTGGTGGATTTCCAAAGCTTTTTGGTCGTTCCAATCATTTTTGACAATTCCGACATCGTTAAAGTGGTTTATGGTAATTCCCAAGGAAAAGGGTTACATGTTTGATTATTTCTCAGCCGTCGTTGAGCTATGTTGGTGCTGATGTTGTAGTAGTCAAAAGATTCTGAGCATTGCCGGTGAAGTAGTTGGACAGAGTTGACAGCAAAGACCCCTGTTTGGTTCACATTGCTGGCTATTCCCTATCCTGGACTAGTAGATAATCTAGTGTTTGGAAGTTTGGCTCTTGGTGGTTAGCTTAGCTGTCCCCTATTATGGATAAGGATAGCTGAATCTGGGTTAAGGTAGTCTGTATTGGTGTTTGGCTGAGTTGACAATCTAGTGTTTGGTAGTGTAGGATTGTTTTGATCTGTTCTACAATTTTTCGGCTGGTACAGACCATGTTTCAACTGAATCAGTAGTGTTTTGGTCAGTTCAGAGTGTTTTTCAGTTGGCTCAGCTCACGTTTCAGCCGGTTTGGAGGTATGTCGGCTGGTTAAGCAAGATTTCATTTGGTATATCTTGAACGTCAGCTGGCAAAGTCATATTTAGGTTGATTTTTTCTATTTTTTCACCGTTTTCACGTTATTCAGCCCATTCTGAGGTATTAAGAGATCATTTCTTCATGGGATCATTTCTTCATCTTTTATCCACTTTTGTTGCTTGAATTTCTTAATTTCCTACTTGTTTGATTAGCATAATGAATACTAGACTTGAACTTTGTTCCTTATAACTACATTAAACACTCCGATGATATCTATTAAGTTCAATGTTAAGAACTTTAATTAATTGGTCTCGATTAGTAGAACTATTTTTGGGAGGGAAGGACTTTTATTATTATTATTATTATTTTAATCACCTCTTGTGTGACAAGCAATCACTCTTTGCATTTGCGAGCAAACAACCAGCTCAGGGGGCTCATCTATCTACACTTCCTCTATTTCCTCTGCAAGTCTTTGGTATTAGGAGGATAACCTGATCATGTCTAATGCTTTATGGTATAGAACTAGGATAGAATCGAACATTGGGGCTACAACATGTTTATTCTGCATCTAAGAATGTTGCTTGTATGACATTTGAAAGCAATATTTTAAACCTTGACCAGGGTTATCAGAGTTTATACTGTTCTCAAGTCATGGGAGTCCTCAAGGAGAGGAACATGTATCAACCCCTCATGATTGACTTCTGACATATGAAGAAATAATGTCAGGATATGGAAGTGGTTCATTTTCTTAGTGGTTTGGAGGTTAGAGTATGAGCTGTTCGTGCACAGATTTTATGTAGTTTCGATCTTCCATCTATTCTTGAGATTTATTCTTGAATCATTGATTCTAGTGAGCACTTTGCACCAATTGCCACTTGCGGTGGTTATGGTGGACCACAAGGTCGTAATGGTTGAGGTGGTTGGAGTACACGTGGCTGTAATTCCAGGGGAGGTAGATGCTTTGGCAATTAAGAACTGAAGTACACATTGTGGGGCATAATGATGACAGTAATTAGCAATTGGGAACTGAAGTACGTATTGTGGGCATAATAATGACATAGGCAATTACTGTTGGGACCTCCATGGAAAACTCTTTGGGTCTGCCAATCTGGCTTTCTCACAGGATGAGTCCACTCTAGCATCAATACCATCCACTATTGTCCAAGACACAAAATTGATCTCCATATTAAAAGAAGAGCATGCCCAGTGTTTCTTGCTCATCAACAGCGAGTAACCTCTTCCTCCATAATCACTTTACCTGGTCAGGTATTGCGTCTACTTGTCTTTCTGATTATCACATTGTTACATCACCTCAGAGTGTTACATAGCCAATGGTTCCTTAGCCAAAGTTAAAGGCTCTAGAATCACTCACTTAGTCTTGACCTTGTGTTGTTACTGACCTGATTTACACATCTATGGTTTTACCTTTAATTTGTAGTCCATTATAGGCTAACCAAAGACCTTTAGTGCTGTGTTGGTTTACCCTTCTATTGTATCTTTCAGGATTCCAGACGACTTAAATGATTGTTGTGGGGCATGAAGTCTGTGGTTTCTACTATTTAGGCTTTGTACCCACTTCTCCTCCATGAGCCCTTCAGCCTTCCCTATCTTCTTTGCATTGGTATTATCATCTTGGTCATCCGTCCCTGTCCACATTGAAGCGTCAGGTTATGAGTCTTAGCCACATTTCATCTCTGTCTAGTGAAGATGTCAATTTAGTAAACACCATTGTGAATCTATCTCATCTAATTTAGTTGGTCAGGTTTCTAACTCATTTGAGTTATTACATTCAAATATATGGGGTCCTTTCCATATTGCATCAAATTGGTTTCACTATTTTGTTACTTGGTTGAAGACTGCTCCTGAACAACATGACTTTTTTTTTTTTTTTTAATGAAAAATCGTTGATTAAATGTCAATTTTTCAACTCTCTTCCAAAGAAATCAAAACCCAATTTGGCCAGAAAATCTGAATATTGTGGTCTGACAATGAATATGTCTTAAAGACATCCTTTGCTATTTGCCAAAGGCATTATACAATAGACCTTTCTCCAAGCCTTTAACCCCATTGGCTCTAGCACCAAAGACTCCGGTTCTTTTACCCCTTGCTGCCAACCTTCATTGGCCTGTGCATTTATTGATGTAATATGCTTTGAGTAGTACCATTGTATTGTACCCTTCTAGAATAATGTATCACTCTTCCCAAGGAGTTTAGAATTTCCTAAATGATGACGTGTCCCTTCCATCTCTCATTTTCAAGAACATTCTTTATTCCTTATAACAAACTCTTATATATGTGGAATATAGTGACTGAGGATTCCATCAGAAAATATAGCACTTCATTTTCCAGTCTTCTCTCCCTTTCCATATTTTCTCTATTATGTGACAAATTCTTTTTTTTTTTTGGATGAATTTGTAACAGTTTTTCACTACGGCATGCAAAGTTTCTTTTTCTTTTTCTTTTTTTGGTGTGTTTTGTTTTGTTTTGTTTTTGTTTTTGTTTTTTTTTTTTTTTTTGTGGGAAGTAATACTACTTGCTTTAATGGAACAGTCGTTTAACGGGTGCTTCCATAATCAATATCTTTACTTTTTTAAAAAGCTTTGCTTCCTTCCACTATTTAAGAAAATTGTCCTTTTTTCTTGCAATTTATTCCTGGAGTTATATGTGCTGAACTGTTTGATAAACCTATAGAAAGTTGCCAAACCATATGGAAAATGTTAAATTACTAATTGTCCCAAAAGCTTTAACATTTAAAATGGGAGGTAGAGTAATGTCAATGATCAAACTTAAGATCTCCTGCTCTGATAACATATTAAATTACCGATTGTTCCAAAAGCTTAAGCTATTAGGAAATTGTGATTTTTATCATTTAACTATAATTCTAATGGAAACTACGAGCTTCTTGTGCAAAAGACCAAGTGCGTGTAGTAAGACCAAATAAACCATGTAGGCCATGCAAGTCATGAAGGGTCCCACCAAATGTGCACACTCCCCATTAACTCCTTGAATTATGTATGAGTTAACTTGGTGAGTTGAAGCAAGTTTTGGCTTTCTCTACTTTCTTTCCCCCGTTTTATTATTCTTTTATATTATTTTGGGTATGTGGCTTCAATGGTTTGGCCCATTTCTTGCTAGCAGACATCATCAAAATAAAAAACTAGGAACTTGCCAATGAAGGGTTGAACATCTGTCATCACTCTCATAAAGGTTTCATAAAGTTTCTAGGTGCATTTGAAGGCGTGAATGATATAGCCAACCATTTATAGAGACCATTCTTTGTCTTAAAGGCTGTCTTCCACTCATGACCAGACCTTATTTGAATTTGGTGGCAGTCCCTCTTCAAATCTATCCTTGAAAGATCATTGGGCTTTAACTCTTTTTTTTTTTTTTTCATTTGCTATGCGCTCATAGGTTTTAACATAATATTTTCTTTATTGAACACAAACTGATATGTATTATTCTTTCCACTATGATACACCCCTTTAAGATATGTCAGTCATAGGAATAACAATGTACAATATAGAATATTATATTGCCCACAAGAAATAAAAATTAAGCATCATTTTGTTACCTGAATAGAGGTGCTGTTATTCATTCTACCTTTTATGGTTGAGGACGTGGTTTCTTTGGTAGCTTCAACCTCTCAACAATAGCCTTGTTGTGATGGCAAATGCCTTCCACCAATAGCGGCAGGTTGTGGTTTTGAATCCGTGAATTAGTCTCCAAAAAAAAAAAAGGGATAAGGTTTCCTAATAAACCTCTCTAGGCCATGCAAAAGTGGGAGTTTGGTGCACTAGATACAACCTATTATCCTATCAATTTCGTTCCATAACGTACTATAATCTAAAAAAATTGAAGTATGTTTCCAATCCTCTCTTTGATTTGGTGCAGTAGGAATATGCCCAATAACTAATAGGATGGAAGCATCTTCCTTTACTCCTTGAAGATAATCAACATTCAAGGGCTTAATCTCGCTCCTAGAATCATCACTCATTTTCTACCCACATTTGTGTTTCCTTAGCGTTAACATTGGCATATAATTTCCTCTTTGGACATTGTCATGCTATATGCCCTTTTTTATCTGCACTTAAAAAAATGATCGTTTCTGTCTTTTCTTTGTTCATTAGCCTGGGACTTTATTTTTTTAACTCGGCAGTAGAATTGGTCATATAACTTGGCTGCATGGTCAAACCTTTCTTTGAGGTATCTCTCAATCCTGAGCAGAAAACCTTCTAGTTGGGAAGAGTGGGGGGGGGGGGAAGCTAATTGAAATTCAATAGTAATTATTCAGTGTGCAACCATTCAGCCTTCAAATTTGACTTAAATCAAGCTAAAGTTGCCGTGGGTCTTTATTCCCTTGCACTGAATTTTCAGCTCTTCAAATTTGTATTTATTACTCAATTACTGACATGTTACCTTGCCTAAGACTGGTTTATAGTTCAAAGAGCTCCTCTTTATAGAATCAAGGCAGTTGCTTCCCTTTTAGCTTTGGCCTCATCTCATCCCATGTAACGACGAGTAGCTAAGCAAAAAGTTGATGATCATACCTCACGCATGTCCACCTAATTTGAGTTTGTACAACAAGTTTCATAATAGGTAATCTCATACTCCTTCCATCCAAAATGTGATTCCACTCAAAACACTTATCCAATGAAGCAAGTCAATTTGAAACACCTGGGGAATCACATCATAATATTCATGTCACTCTATGGAACCAACAAAAGTAGCATTCTTTCTTTGGGCAACTTCCTTGGGGAAAATTCTAACAGTAGAAAAACTTGGGACTGTAATTTTATTCTCGTGAGTTGGTGTTGTATAGGGGTGGCAATTCATGTCGTGTTTGTATCATGTTGAGGCATTTGAACACATAGCTCAACCCTAAAACAACCCATTTCATAATCATGTCAAATACCCCCAACCCTAATCCAACCCGTTTATTAAGTAGGTTGACTCAACATAATCCATTTCAACCCATTTAGTAGACAATCTAAGGGGAAAAAAAACAGAAGCAAAAAGAGAGTTTTTTTCTTTGTTTAGGGTAAATAGGTTTGGGACTTTAGAGTTTCAATGAAGAATTTATCAATGTAGCCATTAAAATTCTTTAATTAGTCTTATTATATTTAGAATTGAAATTTGTGTTAGATAAAAACGACATTTATTTATATAAATCAGGTATTTTGGGTTGATTTCGGGTTAAGCAGGTCAACACAAAATTGAACAATTTATTAATCATGTTAAAGCGTGTCAACTTGCTTTTGACACAAACTCATTTATACTAAACACTAACCCACAAAATATGTGTTGTGTTCATGGGTCGTGTCAAATATTGCCACCTCTGGTGTTGTATGTGTAAGGGTGATGGAGAAGCAGTGGATCATTTGTATTGCACTGCCTTATGGGCCAAGGGGTTATGGGTTATGGCCTTTGCTCTTTTTGGAGTTCAGTGGGTGATGCCTAGGAGGGTTGTCGATTTACTAGCAAGTTGTCAAGGCTGTTTTGGGTGGCATTGCAATAGGGAGATTTGGAAGTGCCATTCCTCATTGTTTGATGTGTTGTATTTGGAGGGAGAGAAATGCAAAAATTTGGATGGGTGTGAGAGGTCAGCTTTAGATCGGAAGACACATTTTCCGAGGACTTTGTTCTAGTGGTTATCGGCCCCATGGAAGTTTTCTTTCTCAAATTTGATGGAGTTAAATGATTGTTGTTCTTATAAATTATGGTTGTATAACTTGTATTTGCATCTAGTATTCACCTGTGTACTTGAGCAAATCTTTGGAAGAGCATTTGGTGTGTTAAGGTGCCTAAACGGGTGTGCTTTTTATGGACAATAGCTAGGGGTGGGAGACTTACTGTTGATAATCTTGTTTTGAGAGGCTAGGCCTTGGTTAATAGGCGTTGCTTGTGTCGTTGTGATGGGGAATCTGTGGACCATCTTTTACTCCACTGTAAGTTTGCTCATGCTTTTATGGAGTGAAATTTATGATGTGTTTGGGATACAGTGGGTAATGCCAAAGACGGTTAATTCTCTTCTTTTTGTATGGAGGAATTGGTCTGGGAAGCACGTCCACTACATGGAATATGGTTCCAGCTTGTTTAATGTAGTTAGTTTGGTAGGAACGAAACACCCATACCTTTGAAGATACTGAGTGGCCTTTAGATTTCTTAAAATCTCTTCTTTCTGGTACTTTTTTTTAGTGGCCTTGTATTTGGGAATTTATGCACTGTATTTCTATTGTTGATTTCCTACAATTTATTAGCTTTAGTTCTTGAACTAAGTGTTTTTGTTTCATATTCAGAGTGTTCATCATCGTGAACACGATGTTCATTTTTATCAATAAAAGTTTTATTACTTATCTCAAAAAAAAAAATTGCCCCAACAGCTCCGCTACCATGTCTAGAAGAGTAGGTTGTGCTCTTTCAAAAGTGTGTGTACATTGAAAATTAACCCCAAGAGGCAGGGTAGGATCTTTTTGTCGGTTATTTAGCATTCCCCTCTAAACATCTCACATTATCCTTGAGCTACTGCTTGAAGAATTAGGATTGTTGACTGAAGTTTTGTTCTTGTGAAGAATTCCGGCCTTTCGTTCTACAAATTTGGCTTCCAAAGCATCAACTTTGTCAGCAATGATATAAATATAATCTTGCCTTTGCTGATCCATCACTCTTCCTTTAAGAGGCTGACCACACCTAGTTGTCGTACTACTGATTAGATTTTAATGTAGGATCTTTAGAAATCAGCATTAAATTAGAATTTTTGTTAAGATCTTGAAGGATTCTTGAATCACGTTTCATATTGAAGGATAGGATGCCTCATGAAGTAGAGGTCACTAGTTTAGATCTCCCCTTCCCCTTCCCTTTTGGGCCAAAAAAAGGGGAGGGTCTTTTTTTCCCCTGATATTTAAGAGTCCAGGTAGGGATGGGCAGTAAAAAGATTGGATTTTCAATGACTTTTGTGTGAATTTGATGGTTGTTTGCTCTTGAAACATTAAATTAAACATGGAAAAAAAAAAAAAAAAACCTAATCCACCTAGGGACGCAACTTGCTAAGGTAATAAGTTGTGAATTGTGGGCAATAACTCTAACAACAGTTTTACATGGACTCACCGTTATCACCACTTTTATTAGAAGAAAAACTTTTAACATTGGTAGGGGGTGCCCTGTATTGCACCCGCCAATCACCACTCGTCACCTTAGCAAATTAATGCTTGAGCACTAGAACCAACTTTCCCTTGCATCTTTTAAGTCTTCAAAGGAGGTAACCAGTTTCTCTCTCTCTCTCTCTCTAAGCACGTGCAATTGAGGATGAAACTTGGGATTGGGAACAAAGGAGGGTGTATTTAGGTTTAGCTTGGGTAGAGTGGTAGTGGTGGTAGGTCTACAGTTAGTGCCCTTCTTAGGGCAGATGATCTTCACTTCTACTTTTTTTTCTTCCTCCCTTAATTTTTGAGTAGTTAAGCCATTTTATAATGGTAATGAACCCGAGCGAACTAGCCAACACTATAAATGTAACCTTTAGTGAAGTAGTTACAAGATTGCAAGAAAAGCACTAGGTTAGTTGCAAGATTGCATGAAGAGGAGCCTAGTTAGTTTAGATTTGAAAAGTGGAGCCTAATTATTTACAAGTAGTTAGTTGGTTGGGTTACCCTTGCTAATGACTTGTGTAAATTCTTGTAAACTGAGGAATTTCATTCATTGAAGAACAAAGGCCTCATTTTCTCATTTCCTCGCTCAAATCCTTTCTTCTTCCTTTTATCTTCTTCTTAGACTTTGAATCTGTCAATTTTCCCATTCATTTTCCACCCCTTCCATTGATCCACCTTAGTACCTAGCAATAATTGTTAAGACTAACAAATAGAGAATAAAAGATAAATTATTAACAATGAGAGGGCAATTGGGGCAGGGAACATATGATCGTCAAATGAGTCCATCAGAGTTTGGTGATTAGGAGTTTTAATATCTACTGCATTATGAAAAAAATGACATGTGAAAGAACTTTTTCACTAGTTAACAGTATAGAGGGGAGTTATTAAAAATGAAGATTTTTGGAAAACACAAGGCTAATTTGACATTCAATGCTTCTTTACGGACGTTAGAAGTATATTCTTTAACTGCTGTTTTATGTTGGGAGACTTTCACGTTTGGCTGCAAAGTAATTTTTTTTAATAAGTACTTACCAAAAACAATTTTTTTTAGTAAGTATTGAATGGAAAGCGATGTTTCATCCTGAGATTTTGATTTTTTTTAATGATTGATGAGTTGATTTATGTTATAATCATACGGTTGTTGAAATTTATGTTTATTTATTTATTTTTTTAACAGAGCCCTGGTTAGAAGCATGGGTGAGATATTGTTTTTATGTGGAGACAATAAAAGGGCTGCAGTTGCAACTTTGAGTGTCATTAGGCAAAAGGTTGAGGGCTCTGAAGATGGTTTGAAGGAAGAGGTAACCCAAATTTGTCAGACCTTGTCATCGATTTCTCTTTGCACTCTTTTTGCATTTCTTATCTTCTGAGTGGTAAATTGTTTTGTCACAGATCATTGGAAAAGCACTTGAAGGTTTGTCAATTGAATCAGGTTATGATTTGCAGACAATTCTGAGAGTGGACACATATACTGCGCAAGCTGGTGCACTACAGCGGCTTGAAGAAATGATTCCTATTTTCCAAAGTCGTATGGGGGCAATGCTGTTTCTTATTTCTGCTTTACTTTCTCGAGGACTGGTATGCTTGTCTGCCTGGAGTTCTCTTTTAAAAATATAAATCTACTGGTTGTTTCAGTCAGAGTCTAACCTCATTTTGTGATTGCGTGATGTGTGTACCTAGAACCGGAGCAATCGAGCAGAACCTAAAATAATTAACAATGAAATTCAAACAATATATGTCTGTCCATGTGCACACTTGCTTGCGTGCTTGAAAAGTGAGGAAAAATTTCATGCTATGTGAGATAGGACTAAACTAACAGCATGGAAGGCTCTTAATACAATTTCTCATTTCAACTTCTTAAGATTATAATTTTTTATGGGAAAAGTTAACTGATACCCTAAGGGCATTGGTTTAGGAAATATTTTTAGAAATTTTTTATGGGAAAAGTAAAAAAGTAACTGATTTTTTGTGAGCTTTTTATATTTCCCATAAAAGTTGTATCATAACTTTCCTAAAATAGTCCACTAACAAATGTCCTAAGGAAACTTGTTAATCAGACCCACATTTTTTTATTGAATATCATCTTTTCATACAAGCTTGTATAGATAACAAAAAATTCCCATAAAATGTGAGTAATATAAAGCCATATAATTAAAAGCTATATAAATTTTATATAAAAATACTGAATGTGAGTTGGGTGTTTGAATGGTATATATAATGTACTCTAGCTTTATGTGCATTTTGTTATTTTTAAATTTATTTTTATATGTTACCCATGCCATGCACAAGGGATTTTTAATCTGGCCTCACCTTCCACCCTTTGGGGTGGGGGAATATATTATATATTAATTATCAGAGTTTTTACTTTCTTTGAAACCCTTAACCTCTTGAATTAATCTTGAATTGTATTTTCTTTCGGGATTAATAGATTTTTCAACCCCACTTTTAGATCTAGTTTTGCTCCTGAGTGTACTGCCAGAAAACTGATTGATCTGGGCATGACTATGCTTAAAATATTCTTTGATTTAATGATAATTAAGACTTCAGTTGCTGATAATTTGGGTAGATGATGTTTTTGGTTCAAAAGGAAGAGGCAGCTGAAGTGTCCTCCATTTACATAAGCATGAAGTTGAAGTCGTAAAAATTCTGTATCAAACTTGGGTTCAAGTGATAGACCTGTGGTACTGGCACCCTCTATGGTGCTTGATGTCTTTGGTTCAAACCGCACCTCCTCCTCCCCCACTATTTTACCAATCAAATGAAAAAAAAAAAAAAAAAATCTGTCTCAAACTTGTTCATTGTGAATTGGATTCCTGATCCATTATTAACCAACCTGATCCATTATTTACAAACCCAACCCGATCCATTATAAGTATCAAGTGCACTTACCTGTCAAAGAGCCTTGTAGCTCAGTAACATAGCATGCTCACCTTTATTAGGAGAACAGAGAACCTTAGTTCGAATCTCCCCTTTCCCATTGCTGTAACCATTGATTTTTTTTTTTTAAAAAAGGAGGTGCACTTACCTTTTTACAGCTTGAATTAATTTTCTCTCACACACGTTCATATTATTTATATGTGGGTAGTTACACTGATATTACAGTATTACAATTTTATCCCTATCACATACATATACATAACACTCCCTCTCAAAGCTGGTACACTCACCCACGCACACATATATAATCCTAGTTCTTTACATGACCAAATGAGTCTATAGTTATAAAAAGAATTAATTCATTTTCAGGGAATAACCAAATGAACCCTATACAATGTGTAAATCAAGGAGCTGAGGTCACAGGTGACAATGCAATGGAATAGCATATGCAGTCTTTACACGTAACAGCAGTGATAATATAACACTTAATTGTTACATTTACAAAAGACACTTAAATGCTTTGGCACCATTTTAAACAATTAAAACTTCATGAAGTTTCCACGTGTATTGATATATGCATGGGTATATATATTAGGGTAAAACTTAGGTGCAGTACATTAAGTTTCCCAATTTAATTCAAACATATAGTTAGAATTATGTGATTAAATGATTAATTTTACCATTTTCCAATAGCTTAAGCTTTTGGTACAATTAGTAATTTAATATGACATCAGAGCAAGAGGTCTTGAGTTCGATCTCTGTCTCCTCCACTTTACCTCCCATTTTAAAATCTCATGTGTTGGGCCTCACTAATTAAATGGGAGTTTGAGCCCAAACACGAGGGGGGTGTTAGAATTATGTGGTTAAATAATTAAATTTACCATTTCTCAATAGCTTAAACTCTTGGGACAACTGATAATTTAATAGTTGTATTGAATTTAATTATCCTTAGAAAAAAGATAACATTGTGTTTCATTAGTCAATGCAACCATGTGTTTGAATTTACTTGAAGAACGTAATATACTGCACCTAAGGAATTGTACTTAAGTTTTGCCATATATATTTATATTGATGAGAGAGAGATATGTTTTGGGAGCAATGGAGTTTATACAATCCAAAACCAATGGTAACACTTAAGAAACAGAGATCAGCATTTATTTGACAATTATGGGTGTATATTTGTAATCACTTTTAATGCTGAGATGTTTACTTAATAAAAATGTATGCATGCTGTTGTCTGTCTTCCGTAATGGATCTTTAGACAATTTTAAACATTTTTTATTAGAACACTTATTTAAGTGTTTTTGCTACTGTCATTTTGTATTCACTTTCTGTAGCTTCATGTTTATCACTTTCTAAGTTTCATTAATCTGAAGGGATTTTATGGTCAATTGTTTGGGATGGTCATGTTATCAATATACCAAAATTCTTTTTTCTTGCAGGACTCTGTTCAAGATGACAGGGATGATCCCAGCCTACCTCTAGTCACTGCTCCATTTGGGCATGCCTCTCAGGTATAAACCTGTGTTTATGCTTCAGCAAGTGATCTACTGGATGCGTTCCCTTATTATTAATTACTTATAAAAGAAAATTTTCACCATGATTGAAACATATTATTAAGCCCTTATCCTTGTGTTATGGAACAGGAAATTGTAAACCTACTGCTCTGCGGGCAGGCTGTCCCTAATGTGTTTGATGAGAGAATCGATTTGGGTGGTGGCATGTTTCTAAAAGGCATATCCAGAAATGTGGAAGTTGGATTCCTCACTCTGCTAGAATCCCTCAATTTCTGTAAGGTTGGCCAGTATCTGAAATGCCCACGATGGCCAATATGGGTTGTTGGGAGTGAGTCCCATTATACTGTTCTATTTGCTCTTGATATCACCGTTCAAGATGAGAATGAGCTGGAAGAAAGGGAATCACAAATCCGTAAAGCTTTTGATGCCCAGGATCAGAGTGGAGGTGGTGGCTTCATTAGTGTGGAAGGGTTCCATCAAGTTCTCAAGGAAACGAGTATCAAACTTCCTCCAGAGAAGCTTGATCACCTTTGCAGCACCGGTTTTATTGTATGGAGTGAGTTCTGGCAGGTTATTTTGGATTTGGACAAGAGCATGGGAGGTCTGAAGGATTCATCTGGATTGATGGGTAAGAAGGTTTTTGATCTTTACCATTTTAATGGGATTGCAAAATCAGATTTGAATGGCGGTCAAGTAACATCTGGAGGTGAGACTCCTGTGCAAAGACCAAGGCTTACTAAATTGAGGGTTTCAGTACCCCCAAGGTGGACACCAGAGGAATTCATGGCTGATGTAGCCCTGTCCTCTGGTTCAGGTGGAAATGATTCTAGTGGGAAAGATGCTGAAGTGGCTAAACCGGAGCCTTCTCAGCATGCACCTTTGGTGGACTGCATAAAAACACGCTGGCCCCGTGCCATTTGCAATTGGGTGGGAGATCCCCCTAGTATTGTCTGAATGGTTTACTAATTCTGTCCAGGGTCCCTGGTTGTGGTAATTTAGAGAGCGCAAATTTAAAGCAAGCACGGATAAAGTGGAGAGGAGATTTTCTTGTTTGGTTTGGTTGCATTTCAGAGTACATGAACGGAATCGGTTGACTGTTTTTGTAGTCTGAAATATGTGCATAGCATTGTACTCTATGTCGCTGTATCTTTACCATTCGATTTTGATATGTCAGCTACTGAACGGAAAGGAGGACAAATGTGATATTTGTTGTCAATCAAGGAGTAAAATCATTCATAATTTATCTTTATCGTTGATGAGATCATTAGAGGAGCGTTTTAGTTCTTGAGAGGTAATTGCTAAAATAAACGAGAAATTTGTTTCTTTTGAAATGAATTGGTTATTGGCTTTCTCTTTTTGAGGCTTCCTAGACCCACAATTATACCTAGTGTCCGTTTGGCATGAATTATTTTTACTAATTTATTTTACTATTCAGCTTATTTTTGCTATTATTCATAGGTCTCACTATACTATTTTAACTAATTTTTACCTTTATTTACAGTACTTTTAGTAAAAAGTTTTTAGTTTTAGCAAAATAAGCGGATCTCAAACAAACGTCTAATCTGATGTTTTGAGTAGGAAAGATTTTTAGGTTTTCACCCCTCTCTCTCTTCTGCTGAATATCTTCGGTTTGTTTTGGTATGGTTGATTTTGCTTTTGTTTTGTTTCTAAAACATGCTGCAAGTAAATTGCAGTTTAGAGCTACTTATTTTTCTTACTCCATCACCTTTGTAGCTGATCTTCATCAACATTCATTAAGCTGAGGCTATCATTAAGCAAAGACTATAAAAATGTGTTATGAAATTGAAATATTTGTGTTCTTTTGGAAACAACTTATCTAATTTTTTTTGCTAAAGTATGAAAGATAAAAAGTAAAAGTTAAATAAAATAAATAAGTGACTCACTTGAGACCCACAAATAATAAGAAAAATAAATAATAAGTTAACTTATAAGTAAATTTCAATCAGCACAAAGAGAACCACCTAATGAGTTCAGGTTCACATCAATATTAATCTATAGGAATAATTATTAGTTTAGTACTATTATGGTTTTTTTTTTTTTTTTGTGAAGGAATGTAAATTTTTACAACACACACACAGGGAATGGGGACAAAGGCATAATATCACACAACTTAAATATTTAATTTTAGTTCTTAACATATTGTTTGTTTGTTAAAAATACAAAGGAAAATTATAGAATATTCTGAGTGTACCATAAATGCATATTCCATTTTCTCACATGAATTTTGGTCAAATCATGAACTTAATTAGTAAGACTTACTATTATGCGAAAAGAGAAAATATGTATTTTTTTTGTACTTATGGAGTATTCTATAATTACCTGTTAAAAAAAAACTTGTAATTAATAGTTTGTTTTTGGTGAATATAAATTCTTTGTACTACATTTTGTGTTCCACTAATCACAACTTGTTATGTGTTTAATTTTTTTCATTTTAAACTTTAGCTATTTTATAAGGCAAGTTAAACAAATATATGGCAAGTTGTGATTTGTGAAACATAAAGTAGAATATAAAAAATAGTACAGAGAATTTGTATTTGTTTTTTGATTGGGATTAATGAAAATCATAGGAAAGAAAAGTGGGGAGAAAAAAATACTTTTGGTTTACCAGAGAAAATTGGTGGTGCCGAGTATATTCCACCAAACTACTAAACTAGTATCAATTTTAATAAAATCATTTAATTAGATTATTATTTTTATATATAAACAAAATGGATGGGTAAAAAAAAAAAAAGGTGTGATGTCTTTAACTTTTATAAGATGTCATATTTATTAATTTAATTGATAATAAATAATATTTTTCTTATCTAATAGCTGCAAAAAATAGTTCCGAACCAATTTGAAGTCATAATTTGCACATAATTTTCCACACAAATATTGTTTTGAACGGTCCATGTTGCCCCCACATCAACAAACTAGAATATCCACCATAATTGGACCTCCGCAATTCCTCCTTGGTTGTCATCCAGCTTTAGTGGTTAGGTTCCTCCATCCCGGTCCTTGTTGCCACCACTTGCAACTGCCGCCTTCGACGACAGTTTTCCTCTAAATAAACTCCGATGTACTAACAATTAGTGGATAATGAACCATCAAAGACTTGGCAGCAAAATATCCATTTGGGAACAGTGAATAATGAACCATTTAACTTTTTGCTGAAAGTGTACTAAAATATACTTGTACCTTGAAAAAAAATTTAAAAGTGAGAAAATGTGAGAATAAGTGAAGTTTTAAAAAACTGCATATAAAAATTAAAAGCTGATGCCAAACAAACACTTAGAAAGCTTCTTTCATCACAATACCAGAGATCCAAAACCTTATCATCCAACAACAAAAGCCAAACAGCATTGACATACGGTAGTAGGGATTGACAACAGATCAGTAACAGCCACTACCACCGAAATGAACACCCATCTCTGCTTTGCATTGTCACATAGCTTATGAAATTGAGATGAGTCCTTCCTAGGCAATGCACCCACAACCCAAATAAATGTGGTAAACTACTCAATCATCTTTGCCAAAATTATTTCAGTCTTCAATCTCCTTTTGTCCAATGCTGCTTAAAGTTTCTAGGGCATTAAAATTCAGCCACAAAGCACATAACCAAACCAACCACCCTCCCCTCCAAAAAAGAATTACGAGAATGTTAGATGATCAGAGATAATACAAAGAGCAAAATGGGAATGTTGAAAACTTAAAACTAAAAATATTCAATGATAGAGCAGCAAAATACTATTTTTTTTATAGTTATTTTTCTAGGTAATATAACTTTATTTTCTATTATTAAACAGTATTGTAAGAATTTATAGAAGACTTACTATGCCTCGAATAAGAGTGTTACGAAATGATAGAAACTGTTAGAGATATCAGTCCAATAATCAAGGCTTAAATCCAATCCTACTTGGTGTACAAGCTAAGTCTTATACTTGTATTACAAGTTAATTAACCATAGTCAGTGCATTGTTAATTTAGGATTTAGTCTCTTCTAAATACTCATGTTGGGTTCATTGTAAAACATGAATTGTACTTCACTCACATCCCTAAAGTTTCCTTTGTGGATGTAGGTCGTTAGATCGAATCATGTAACTCACGCATCTTATTGTGTTACTCTATTTTATGCTGCTGCATATACAATATTTTCTATATCTCCTCTAATTTATTTAACATAAACAAATCAAAGCCATATGTTCTTGGCCTCTATCAATCTCATTCCGTCTTCCACCAAATCCTTTTAAAAAAACCAAATAGATTTTCACAGCTTATCATAAATCTTCCTTATCACAAATTCTTGTCGATCTTCCCATGTCTGCCATTGTCAAACTACGCTAGAACATTAGCACCATTAGGACCTCCACTATGTCTCTGCCTCGTCCCATCGTCGTTGCCTCCCATCGCAGATCCAAACCTCTCACATAGCCATGTCTCTCCAATTAAGATTTATGTTTTTCTAGCCTTTTTTTTTGACGAAATAGAACACATAAGTGACTTCTATGACCTCCCGCGAGCAAAACTTCCAAATCTAGCATCAATATGATTATGCATGTGCTATCATGCGCCACTAGCTTTACTCACGCGTTGCTCACTGATCTCCCCACACCCCAGTAGTTTGACCTAACATGTCTCATCAATGGCTTCACCATCCTCCATCGATAAGCCCACAAAATTTCGCTTGCCAATTGCGGCCTCATGTGCTTCACGCGCCTCTAAGCTTTCTGCTTACGCGCTTCCACACATTGGCTGCCTCCACTTGTGGTCCAACCAAGCTAACATCATCATTACGTCGTCCAGTGCCATGTGTCATCTTGCTGTCTTGCCACATCAGCCCTAAGTGATGTCATCTCATTATGTCACATCAGCAACACCTCTTTCGCCACATCACAAACGACACATCATGAATTGGCCAACTCCCGCTCGAATTAAAGTAGTCGTTCCTTTTGACCATTGACTTTTACAGCCTGTTGACTTGGAGCCTCTTTGACCATTGACTAGATTATTGACTTTGATTAAAAGTCGAAATTTTCAACTGGCCCTTTTTTTGCTCAGTTTTTTTCTTCTTTTGTGTAGATTCTGATTTTGGGGCCCCTTTCCTCATTTTTAGGCTCCTAAGTTGCTCATTTGGCCCATTTCTCAGACTTTTTGGGTCTCATTACTCTCGTATATGCGACAACTCATGAACTGTGCTGGATCACAACATCCTCTTTGTTGATTTTTTCCTTCAAGCCATCAGTGTATCCTTTCTCCAGCCATAGTCACCTTCCTTCGTCATTGATACAACCAATCTCAAGATTTTATATCCCTCTTTTGACATTCTTTCAACATTGTCTCATCCATTTGCAAGGTTCTTCCTCCATAGTGCCCTATCCATATCCAAGTAGTATGGTCTCTTCCAAGGTCAGTATCTAGGCTTCTTGAAGTCATTCTTCGAGGCATCTTCTCAAACTTGTTCCAAACTCAAGGCTCCATCAAGCTTCCTCCTTGAATTTGAGAGGGTGATAGAGATAATAGCCCAATACTCAAGGCTTAAGGCCAATCCTACTTGGTATACAAGCCAAGTGTTATACTTATACTATAAGTTAATTAACCATAGTTAGTGTATCGTTAGTTTTGGATTGAATTTCTTATAAATGCCAATGTTGGGTTATTGTAATACAAGAATTGTACTTCACTCATATATCAAATATGTAGTCCTTAAGTTTTCCTTCATGGACGTAGGTTGTTAGACTGATTCACGTAACCCTCATGTGTTCTTATTCTATTTTAAGCTTTTGCATCTACAATATTTTCTATATCTTTAATTTATTTAACATAAATTTTTTTGTTTGTTGTGTACCATCATCTTCTTTTTGGCTTTTGAAGTAAAAGTTATACGTTTTTTAAAATTAGTGCACTACGAAAGCCAGTTGCTTTGACTTTTTGAAGTCTTAAGGCTTCGTTTGGGAGTTTATAAGGGAATGAAATTGAATGATTATAAGGGAATGGAAAAGAATGGAATAGAATGGAATTGAGTAACCTTGATTGGATGTTTTAAAATAAAGGAATGGAATGGAATGGAATGAAAATGAATGGAATATAAGTAATCTTGTTTGGGAGTAACATAAAGGGAATGAAATTGAATCATTTTATAACAATATTACTATTAGACCCCTATTTTAAAATAAAAGGTTTAATATATAGGGGTATTTTGAGAGTTTTAGTAAAAAATTCATTAAATTTAATTTCATTCCCTCCTATTCCTCCTAATTTCGGGAGGAATGAAAATTTGAGGTTTTAAGGGAATAGGGAGGAATGAGTGTTCTCTCCTACCCATTCCATTCCCTCTCAGTTAAACTCCTAAATAAGGGAATGAACTTTCCATTCCCTCTATTAAAACTCCCAAACAAGGGAAGGGAAGAATATTCTAAAATTATTCTTTTCATTCCTTTCCATTCCCTCTTCCCAAATGAGGGCTAAAGAGAATAGCAATTCATTTAGACAGTAAGTTGATCTAGGTATAGTAACTAAGAACTGTCTGCTAATAATTCGACATCTGAAGGACATATTTTTAATAGATCCAAGTTTGGTTCCCCTAGCCTTCGATGTATATTATAGCATAAATACCATTAAGGCAACATATCATTGTTCAGAAGACAAAGCCACAATTGTCACCACCCAAATTCATGGAACATGAATCTAGATGCATGACTATCTTACTGAGCTTACATAACTCTATAAACATAATAAATTTAAATATAAATCAATAAAACTCCAAGTAAACAATGCTCTTAACAAATCTTTTACAATACTAAAGTCCTCAATTTAGAATAATCTCCAAAATATTGTGAAATCTAAGGCAGAAAAAAAAATAACAACTAATAATCCTTTAATGCTTCAAGTATTATTGACTTCGCCTAAAAACTCCCACGCTCTACCTTGCACCTTACGAAGCATTCCGAAGGTCCTATATTCCCAACTACACTTTAATCTGAAAAAATAGTAATTGATGAGGTGAGCCACACATCTAGAAAGTAATTATACAGAATACACAACAGAATAGAGTTAAGCAAAGCACGAGTATTTTAATTTTTCACAAATTCATTCAATAATATCAAAAATAGTTATTCCACAAAACATATAATGAATCACTTAATACATATGTAATCACATCTTAAAATTATTTGAAATCACATATATATAATTGATCAGAGCACAGTGTCACATATACACATCACATATTCTCACATATAATCCTGTGAGCGGATACCAACATCTAACCCCTGCTAGTAAGGAATCAACACATATTCTCACATATAATCCTGTGAGCGGATTTGCACATATATCTGATATATCTGATCAATGCTAAAAACACTAATTTTGAGTCACATATCACAAAGCAAAGTTTATACAAAATATGATAATTTACTTGGTATTAACAATTTCTTTTCAAATACAGAGGCATATCAAAGATCACAATATACAATAGAACATAAATCAAGGATGCTTGACTCTCTTGGGGAAACGAATAGAAACTGAGGAGTTTATATAAATATATTATAATTCTTGAGTAAATTTGAAAATTTAATTTGCTAAAAGAAACATTTTAAATACTGTTTGGAGAATAGGGATAAGACTGAAATCACTTCGTTTTAACAAATTTAAAGAACAAGAATCTTTTTAGAAAACTTACTTTGAAACTCAATTATTTTCGGAAAATAGTTTAGTTTAGAAATAACCTTTTAAATGGGATTTAGGTGTTCAAAAATTTATTTAAAATCCAAAGTTTCTCTTTAAAACATTATTTAAAAAAAAAACATTATTTAAAAGTCAAAATTTCTCTTTCAATAGTGTAAAAATGTTTTTGGAAAAACTTTTAAAACGTAAGCTTAAAAATATAACTTTTGAAAACCTTTAACTTCTAAGAACCAAAAGGACAAAACTTGTGCATATTATGCATAATTACTTACCTCTCTTGCTAATACTTCTGAACACAGCTGAACACTTTAATCTTCCATAAGCTCTAAACAAAAGAATGCTTTAATCAGTAAGTATGAAATCTAATCCTTACAACCCTTTTCTTTCCTACTGTCCTACAAAAATCAGGTATGAAAACTACTTCCATATACCATTGAATTAAGCAATTTAATATTCCTTATCAAAGTCTCACCGCAACAATATTTCCCCAAAACTAATCTGTACTCCTAAAGTTCAAACAAATTTCTATAACCACAATTAATATTCTAGGCCGCCCTGAAATACTCTTTAAGATCCAAATATATATATATATATATATATATATATAGTATCCATAGAAAATCTCTACCCGTAGGACCTAGCAACCCATAGCATGTATTGACAAAAATCTTTGAAACTTAAAACAAACAATACTATAGATTACAATAAGAGTTAATAATTCAGCACTACTCCAAGGTTGCGTTAACTCCAGGAACTTTTGAGACTAAATCCTTTTCTATATTTCTATATAATAATAAAAAAATCTCGATTCATTGCACTGTCATGAGCATTCAGGGATTTCGTAAAAAAAATTCACTTAATAACATAAAAGCAAGATTTTTTTTTTTAATCTAAATATTGGCCCTACCCAAACGACATCACTAAAACTGTAAGACACAAAACTTCTAAAGGCTTATCACCTATTCGTGCGTTCATATGAAATAATCATGCAAACCCTTTTTTTTTTTTTTCTCTAAAAGTGAGAAATCATACCTTGAACAAATTGTTTGTCTCTTCAATTGTACGTGCTCTAAACTCCAAGGAAAACTCTTCTTAGCCTCTTTGAAAAAAAAAAAAAAACATTTTTTATGAAATCCTGACTGACTCTTCCTCTACTCTGTAGTTTGTATTAGTGATGTGGGCTTAGTGAGGTAGCGGGCTGTAGTTATTAATAAAATAATATCTATGGCACAATAATTATAATAATAATGGCCCAACAGTTATTAAAAGGAAAACTTAATAATAACCTTAAATAAAAATATGTGGGATATTACAACAATAATCTCTAATTAATTTGGATTTATGGTGTATCTTTGTGTTAGAATCCATTTTCCTCTCCTTTGCAGTGGCGGCTCTACAGCCAACCCAGGGGTTCAAATAAACCCCCTAGCTTGGCCAAAAAACAAAAACTATATATAAAATTTATTATTTTTTTATTTGTTTTGACTCCTAAAATAAAATTTTGAACACCCTAATCTTAAATTTTCTTTAATCTCAGTTGAAATAAGCTTGAATATGATTATCTTCGTGCTACTTTCAAAATATTATTTTCACAATAATTTTACAATAAAGGTTAAATGACAAGTTTTGATTGATTTTTATCTAGACCCACAAATGACATTACTTTTTTATATATCTTTAACAGCTTACCACCTAAATTTTGTTGTGAAAGTGTTGTGTCAGTAACTCTATTCTTAAAATTGCTACTTCGTTTTTAAAAATAAATAAATAAATAAACCTTCTGTGGGAAGTGGAAGAGTCCCCATCCAGGCCTTAAGCCCAAGAAGTATTTGGGCCACGGGGAACAAATTGGGCTTGGCCTATGTATTAGAAGGAAGGCCCAAAGGGCAACAAACTATGGAAGAAGGGAAGTTGGATCATCCCAAGTATTACGGTAGAAGAGAGCGACACAGGAAAGCAGTTCCCGTGGAAAAGGTAAGAAGCTAGCCTACTCGAGGCATGGTGCACGAATGATCCATGTAAGGCTTCCAAAAGAAGTTTGGAACCACGGGATACTTCCAGAGCAAATAAGAAGATTGAAGATTTTTACCTACATTAATGAGAGGGTTCTCGCCTAACTCCTGCTGCATTGAATGCATATAAAACAGCCTGAACAGTGCAAACACCCCCCAAAAGTCAGAGCTCCAGGATAAGGGAGGGGAGGAAATCGATAAAGTAAAGAAAAATATCTCTGATAGTTTAGCTGGCAACAAGACAGCTGTAGAGATAAGAGCAAGAGATGTGCCTATAAAAGGGGGGAGAGAGGTAAGAAAAGGGAGATCGAAAAAGGAAGGGAAAAAAGAGAGAGAAAAGACAAAGATATGTTATGTCTAAGAGAGAAAGAGTGTGTAATACCACAGGAATGAAAGAATTTCCTGTTGTAACATCTAAGTAGAAATAGAAACACATGTTGTCAAAGAAATCAACTGTTTGAGTTTCCCATTGTGAAGTGTTTATTCCATATTGTTTACTTAAAATTAGTTGTGAGACATTATAGTGGAGATCCGTGGAGAATACCTTGGGGGCCAGTTTTTGTCCACTCACACCTTCCCTCCAACTCTGGCTTACTTTGCCATTGGCCGCGGAATGAAATTGTTTTTCCTTGCACTTTTCTTCTTCATTAGCAAAAAATTTCACCACTTTTGGCATACAAAAATTAAAACACTATTGACCCCCTAGAAAAAAAAATCCTGGAGCCGCTATTGCTCCTTTGTGTGTGTGTGTGTGTGTTTGTTTATCAAAAAAAAAAAAAAAAAACCCTACGTTATAATAGCTCTGGAAAATTATACAATATCAAAAAAATATAACTGGGTGTTGGCCTTTTTTCTTTGTTTGAAAATTTGATAATTAGGGTAAGAGATTTTGAATTTTGGATATCTCCATTAGAAATACTGAAAAATGCCATTTAAGTTATAAGGTTCTCGACACTTAGTTATTTTTTTAAGGTTCTTGACACTTGGTTATTTTTTTAAGGATAACTTTTTTGAGCCTAATTTTTTAGGTGCAACTTATTTATATTTATCTTATTTGTTAAGCCAAATAGAATCCCAAACAACATCAAGATCTTTCTTTCTTTCTTCTTTTATTTATTTATTAATTATTATTTTATGTCAAATAAGGGGAGTTTATTCCATAGTGAAGATTTTGTTTCGTATTTTTCCTATAAAAAGTTAGGGAGGAAGGATTTGGATTCGGGTTTTTTCACTGGAAGAACCAGATAATGCCATTAACACATGAGATCTTGAAGATTTAGCTTATTCAAATGTTTATGTGGGGCCCTATTGCACTTACCACGCTGGCCCACTACATGCGGCCCAAGGCCCGCGCCGAGGATAGTGCTAAGGCCGAGGACAATGGGACCGAACCCAGGACGTCCAAAGCCCGCGCCGAGGATGACCTGTCCTCGGCGCACCGACTTCACTAAAGGGAAAATATCCCACCCTCGTTGAATATATCTCACCAACATTCTGACCACTTTAAATGGTGAGGTGACCTGAAAGCCCTAAAGCATCAGTCACTTCAACTATTATAAAGCCTGCACAGGCGGCTGGGAAATAACATAAAGCCTGCAAATACAGATGATGGGACAATCTCCTACGCCTAGAGGCTCAGATTATTGCCAGATGGACGGCTAAGATTAACAAAAAGAAACAATATATAATGAAGGGATTTCCCAACAAAGAGAGGGGGGGAGAAAAAACAATGGATCCTCGGCCTGGGCCGAGGACAAGGAAGCTTCACAAACACTTAGCCAAATTCGGACATTTAGAATCCAGTGGATCTCATGTCTTCAATTTTCATTAAAAACTTTATACCGGTCATTGATTATTTCGGTGATGCCAAATTCTTGAACCCACTTCTCTACAAATGTTATTGTTAAGGGTCCATTACAAATTGAGTCCCTACAGTTTACATTATGCTATGCCATTCTCATTCTACATACCAATAAGAAATGATATTTGGTTTTAAATGATGTTATATCATATTATTTTTAGATTGGCAAAATATTAAATTTTCACATTGAAATGCTCTCTCACTTCGTTTGAAAGCAAATGAAGAGGATCCCCTCCAACTAGCCACTATAGACCACCACAAGTGCTGGGCACAACTAACAAATATGCCTTTCCCACTACTGGCTAGTGGCCACAACGCTCTTAATTTATATATATATATATATATATATTTATTTTTTAAATACAATTGTTACATATGACCTCCTAAAGTTTAAAATACAAAAAAAAAAAAAAAAAAAAAATCAACGGGCTCAAGTTAATAGATTTTGTATTTTGTGGACAAATTATTTACTCTCTTTGTATTTCAAGTTTTTCATATTTTTATCCCTTAGAGTTTGGATTAAAATCCCAAACCCTATTTTAAATGGATTTTGGTGATTTTATTTTATTACATGCCCTAAAGATCAAATATAACAAAAAAAAAAAAAATTATGAACTATTAATTGCTAGCCTATTATTTAGCTAGGCTTATTGCTTTATTTATTTTTTATTTTTTATTTTTGAAACAAACACACATAACAAGGGAAAGAGAATAATGTTCATTCTAAGACAAAGGTATATAACTTGCCTTATCTTTCTCTAAAAGTTACAATGATTTTTGAGTGAAGTTTGTAATGTGCTACCGTTTTTAGTTCAGCTGAAATGTCAGGACGAGTAATGCTTTAGATCAAATATAACCAAATTTACAATATTTTTGGTATTAATATTGGTTGTCATCTATATTACTAAATAACAGGATTCTTTGTTTGGATTTCATCATTTTATATACCAAAATACCCTTAAGTTCATAAGTTTAGAAAGTTTAAATAATAGGATTAGATATGTAAAATTATTAATTTAAACACTCCTAAATTTTAAATAAATTTAGAAAAGTAGTTTTTTGGCTAATATAACGTGGATTTCCGTGAGTGCACGCTCACGTCGGAATTTTGTTTATTTTTTTGTTGTGTGCATTTGTGCCGGTACGTGTTTGTACCTGAGAGAAAGAGAGAAAGTTCAGCTTGTACAAAGCATGGTAGTCATAAACCATGATAAACTACTTTTATAGCTTTTGGCAAGAGTGGGGAAAGGGGACAAAGTTACAAAAGAAAGGGAAAAGAACGCATTACATATCCCATCATACAAACACAAACTAAGATTGGAAGAAGTTGGGGTCTGATATTACAGCCCACTTGATCCAATCAGTTTGGTTAACCCAAAAGTTAGAGCCATAGCAAGCAAACCTCCAATCAGAACCCTCAGTACAGACCTAAGCAATGGTGCCTTACCTAACAAAGCACCCAACCACCCAAACACCATCAAAGCCAAGCTCACTGCACCCACCACCACTCCTACTCTTACCTTATACTCTTTTATGAACGAAGCTGCAAGTAATGGAACCATTGCACCCACAGAAAAGGCAAGAGCTGATGCTGCTGCAGCTTGCAAAGGGTTTGGCAAACTCTCTTTTTCACCATCTTCTTCCTCTTCTGATCTTTCTTCACCTAGCTCACCCTTTTGCTTCTCTCTTTTCATCTGGGCCACCTCTATATCCAACTGTGAGTACACAGACACAAACTCTCCTATGGCCATGCTACAAGCCCCAGCAACAAGGCCTGCAAACCCAGTAAGTATCATGGCCTTAATGTCTTGTTTAACTGCTCCAACACCCATCATCAATGAAGCTGTTGAGACCAGCCCATCGTTGGCTCCTAACACAGCTGCACGTAACCATTGGGATCTTTTTGAGTAATCAAATTCCTTGGTTTCTATCTCCGGTGTTGATTGCTCCAGGTCATGAGTGGTGGGAATGGTGAATTTAGCACCATTCAGGGATGTTTGGACGTTGGATGCCATGGAAAAAAAAAGGTTGGGAAGTAGCTAAATTAGCTGCTGAGGAAGGAGGTACTGAGGAGGAGGAAATGGAGAGGTGTGGAGAACACACGCCCTCAAGAAGCGTATTTATGGATGGAGACCCCCAGCTACAGAGGCAAAAGTGGGGTATGGCCACTAATGAAAACCAAAAAGATAAAATGAAAACCACTAAACCAGCACTATTTGCGAAGAGAATTACAATGCTACCTACTTACACTATGGCAGCGGCTGCCTCATTAACTAAAGAATGTTGAAACTATGAATTGAGGTTGGTCTAGTCTTTTCCAAGATCTAGTGAAGTCAATAATGCCTTACGTTGGGGGACTAATTATTTGGTGCTTGTGGAATGGAGCACTACAACTAATGAAATAGATTGCTCGAAGAGTTTTGGACATCTACGTTATAAACAAAAAAAAAAAAGTTGAAACTTTAGGGACGCATAGAACTGAATGCCATAGGGCTCAAACAGTTGCATATGTGATCTAGATAAGGTGACCCAATCTGGAAAGCCAAATTTCCCTAAAGGATATAACTTTAAACTTTCACTTTGAAGTTCTTGTGCCTTCTATCAAAACGTGTTTTGCCCACACACATGAACTGACCTATTGGAGTTATACTCTGATCACATCCCTCAAGAAGGTGGAAAAAGACTCATCAAACATTTATCCAAAAAAGTAATTAAAGAAGAAATCATCTCGGATATAACTTGTTTTGTTGCATCGTGCAAAAGTATATAAACTTTCAAAAGAATGAAAAATTAAGATGATTTATATCTGCAAAACCCAATTAAACCGACCCACAGGGAAAAAAAAAAGTTTTCTTGCAAACAAGCTAGATGAATAACTATCTAGATAGATAGTGATGAATGACGACTTAAAAAGTAGAAAGATAAATTAATAGTAAAAAAATCGATATAAAACAAATGACCCACCATTCAGAAGATTAGAGAAATCCGATCATGGTGGATATTGAACTAACTTCGTTTCCTAATGTAATGCAATCCTGCATATCAAGTTTTAAAATAAAGTCTACAGGGAAGACACATAATTTTATCCAAAAATAAAAAGAGGAAGAAATACTTATGAGAGAGGGGAAAAAAAAAGCAAGCATGGAATTAGAATTCTTGGGTTCTATTACGTACCTTTCTCTTATGAATTATAGAGAGAACACCGACAATTTCGCCTAAAACAGGGAATTAGAAGCTGGTACACTTTATGACCGTTATACCGGTCGTGTTGTTTCATAACTAAAGCACGATGATCAACATGACTAGAAAGAAAAAAGGAAATAAATGTGAAAGAATATTAATCCTCACGTTCCTGTGTCATTTCCATTTTTGCTTACATGAAAAAAAGGAACAATTCTCGCCGTAAAAAACTAGCCTTTGGATGAGAAAAGCCCGCAGGTGAGAAAGACAACTTTGTTGGGTGTATATTTGATATTTTTGGAGTCCCAAATGGCAATGCGGCCGTGAAATATAACTACTGAAGAATCAAATCTCTTTTCTTCAATGAAAAAAAAAATCAAATCAAATCAAATCTCTTTAGTACAATATTAAAATGCGGCTAGGGATGATGATGGATCGCTTTTAGTTTATAGAGGAATAGAATGGAATGAATAGAATAAAAACGAATTAGATATTCATTGCTCTCATTTGGATGTTCAATCTAATAAAATTAAAGAAATTTTTTTTAAGAAAAACAATAATTAATAATCATATACACAGAAAAACATAGGAATAAACCCATAGACGCAAAGAAACTTTCACCATAAGGTTAGGAGGATTACAACAATAGTATAAGAATTTCCTCAAAAAACCCAAAATCCAAGTACACCTTAATTCTCTCTCACAAAAACCACACACAACGAAGTGGTTGATTTGGATCTTTGACAAAGATATATCCCTCAAAAAAGTCTATTTTTTGATCTTATGATATCCAACATCAATATGCTTTTTCCTTTGCACAATATACTTGATTCTTTGCCAAATTAATTGCACTCTAACTATCACAATGTAGCACCATGTTATCTTACTTGAAATCAAACTCATTAACCGGCCCTTTGAGCCAAACAGTATCTTTTAATGTCGTTGTTACAACTATGTATTCTTCCTATGTGGTGGAAAAATCAACCATATCCTGTAGAGTTTACTTCTAGTTGATTGGGCCAGTAACAAACATAAATAGATTCCCAACCTAATCAACAACTACATAATCTATAGCTCATATACAAGCTATCTAATTCAATAAGATATCGCAAGAAATTTAAAGATCCATTTTACTATATATTCCAATGCTTTTTTCTTTGATTTGCCATATTCCTATTGATTCCACTGATTGCATTAACATCAGATCTGGTGCAATCCATCAAGTACATGAGACACTCAACTGTGTTAGCGTATGGAACTTTAGACATATACTCTAACTCCTCATATGAACTCGAATGTAACTATGAGGACAATTTAAAATGGGAAACAGACAATATATTAATAGGTTTCACATTAAGCATACTAAATCTCTCGAATACTTTCTAAAAATAAACTTATGAGATAACCACAATTTCCTAACCTTCTTCTCATGGAGAATTTCTCTCCTAATGTAAGGGAGCCCCGACAACAAACCTTGGGGGTTAATGATGACTCAGTGAGATAGTCAGTGTGTGAGAGATAGGATGACAAACCCTCTCCCTGCATGGTGCATCTTGTGGGTGTGTCACTTACACTATTTGTGCTTGTGGTAGTTGTATGTGGGTGTTGAGTGTTTGAGAGCGTATAGAGTTGCCACCGATCATTTGAATTTCTTAAAAATATGATTGGTCACTGATTTTTTTTTTAAAGTGATTTTTTTTGCAATTTAGTTCCTCTAAGCCTAAATAAGATAAAACTGTGTTTAGAATCTAGAAACATATCTGGGGTTTGGTTATGCGTACGGAAGATATTAGACACCCCACAATGCCCAACCATAGTCGATAACTATTTTTGATTATCCCTTTAGAAAAAAGGTTTTGCAATATAAACAACTTGCCTAGTCTTGGGGGGCCTATATCCCATGATATCAATGGTTTTGCTTTAAAGGAATAAAGGACAATGGTTAATTTTAGTTTGAAAAATGTTTTGAAAAAAAAAAAAAATACAATGACTGAAAAAGGCTAATGTCGAGACAAACTAGAAATCTCAATATTGCCTATTGTAGTCATGTTTTGGGGAAAGTCATGGCCATTATTAGGATCTCATTATTCTATGGTTAATGTTGGACTGTGAGCTGTGTCATTTCACCTCAAAACCAATTGGTGATGAGGAAGACACACTCAAATTTTTTATAGCATTTGACATCACGCCACGCAGACCTGTCTTTAGAGTGGTTGTAGGGAGTCAAATTGTGGTCTTCCTAACAATCTCTCTCTCACAATGACACTCCCATGACTCGAACTCATGACCTTGGCTCTGATACCATTTGTTGGACCGTGAACTGTGTTATTTCACCTCAAAACCAATTGGTGATGAGGA
Organism: Quercus glauca; assembly: GCA_023736055.1. NCBI lineage: Eukaryota > Viridiplantae > Streptophyta > Magnoliopsida > Fagales > Fagaceae > Quercus > Quercus glauca. Next base: position 75,619,174 of record CM043316.1, on the reverse strand, counting down.
AGATACACTCAAATCTTTATGGTATTCAATATCACACCACGCAAGCCTGTTTTTAGAGTTGTTGTAGGGAGTCAAAATTCGTCTGTAAAGTTGTGATTTACAACTATGTTTTATGTTGGTTTTATTTTATGACAAAAAATGTTATAATTGCAATAATTTATTTCATTGTGTTTTGTGGGATTTTATTGTATTGAGTTTAGTATTAAGTTGGTGAAGAATCAAGCATGAAATGAAGATCAGTGCAATTTCATGACTATCTCGCGAGTAAAGGTTTCCGCGAAAAGGCCACGTGAGAAGCACATGCAAGAACCTAAAGAATCAAGTGTCAGGCTACATTTCGTGAGTACTTCATGAGACAGGCCATCTCGTGAGGTATTCGCGAAACTTTCTGCCTGGAGGATTTTAAGTGTAACTTTTTTACCCTTCACTCATACTATATATACCCTTATTACCCACAAAAGTAAATAAGGAGGTTATTTAGAGAGAAACCCTAGATAGGTTTCTACAACACACCCACCCTTGTTTAGAGAGAGCTACTCATCCTTTAGTGAGAAATCATTATAGTCTCTTCTCCTTCCCTCTCCTATTATCATGGACAAACACAACTTATTCAGAGTGTAGAGAGTGTTTTGGAGCTTGGGAAGTTTTGGGGATTTGTCAAAAGAAGCTAGTGAGGCTTAGCGGATGCAATTGGACAGTATTGCAGGATCTGGTAAGCTAGTGAAGATAAGATTCCGAGAAGTCCATTGGTAGCAGGAGTTTGGAGGGCTCAAGTACATTGGGTAGACTAGGCTTGGAGGGTCTTTTGTTATTCGTGTACTCCAACTTATTTACTAATGGATCGATTTTGACTTGGAGGGTCGCGGAGAGGTTTTTCGCCGAGTTCTTCAATTTCTTCTTCAATAACACGTCTTGTTGTTATTTTGTGTTTACATCTCTCTTCCCTTCTCTTTAAGCTTTTCGTTTATTGTTGCTTGCTTGCTTATGGTTTAGAGAGTAGTTCCGATGATTGCACTTCTTTTACTCTTATTTCGTACTTAGATAAGTTAGAGTAAGAGTAATTAAGTTGTAATTTTAAAATTTGGGGTCTAAACAAGCATTAGTATTTCACACTAATTTGAGCTTTCAGTTAATAATGTTATCCATCTATTGATGAGGTTTAAACTAAGAGATCACACAAAGGGAGACCATTATGATCTTATTTGCCGAAAAAGAAAACCTTTAAACCGAAAATTTTATTGAACATGGATAAACTAGAACCAAAGTTAATCTTCAAAAAAGATAGGTTTCTAAAATGGAAAGCCCTTAGACTGAAATTTTTGTTAAATTGGATTGGTTTTCAAAATGAATAAACCATAACCAGAGTATAATTTTTTTTAATTTAAAAAAAAAGATAGATTTTTGAAATGGAAAACAAGAACCATATTTTAATTTTGAACATGTGGGTCGTGAAAGAGTTTATGATTTTTTAGTGAAAAATCTAGAAAATAAGTTGAAAAGAAAATTTTTCTCAGAGCTTCTACATTTGAAAAAGGTTTTGAAAAGTATGGTTTTTAAGTGGAAAATCAAGAAAATAATTTAAGATAAGATTTTAGGCAGAATTTATGCATTTGAAGGATAATTTGGAAAATATGACTTTTCAATGGAAAATTAAAAAAAAAAAAAGATTGAAAATAGAATATTTTATAGAATTACTGCGTTATTAAAATGTTTTGGAGAGAATAAGGTTTTTTTGGTGGAAAAACAGGAAACCTGTTGAAACATGAAAGTATTATTTTTGATAGAATTACTGCCCTAGAAAAAGGTTTTGGAAAATATGACTTTTTTTGGTGAAAAACTGGGAAACAAAATTAAAAAAAAAAAAAAAAATAATATATATATATATATATATTGGAAAAGTTTCTGCAGGATTATATTTCAGCATTGACTAATGTTATGTGTCCATGAGGGGCATATGCATGCATGTTCATGTTAACATGAAAACATGTTAGAGAACGTAACTAGATAGGATCTACATAAGAACACCATCATTTTAATATTACCATGAAAAACAAATGCACTTGTTCCACTGGCTAGGACTGCCACGCACGAGCGGAGCAAAAACAAAGCCACTAAAACAAAGTATGTTTTGGGGGCCTTATGGACTCAAAATTAGACAAAAATCAAGTTCCTTTGGAAAGTTAAATTATCTTTCTAATGACACCAAATTCAGACAAATCAGAGCTCGATCTAAAAAGTTATGACTTCTAGAAGTTTGCTTATCATAAACCTTTTCGGTTCATAACATTCGTTACAGTGTAAATGCGTGAATTGAACGGAGGGCTTACTAGACTCAAAATTTAGTGTGTCATATATATATCATTGTAAATCTTATGACACTTATTTTATATTGTTTTGTTGTTGGAGCATTTTGAGCATTGGTTTTGGAAATTATGGGTTATGGCCCCAAAAAATTTTGTAGGCTTTTCTTGAGTGCACTATTTTATGTGAATTTTTCGAGAGTTTGGTTGTCCGTGCTTCCTTGTGGGTCACGTTAGTATGTTTTCTAAGTGGTATAGTCTAGGATTATGGGCATCATTTATATGTAAACTTCAATTCTGTACTAGTGATTTTTCTTTTAGGGTTTGGGTAATCCTTGTAGTTGTTTTTCCTTTGGATGTGTCTATATGTTTTTCACTTTGTCACCAACATTTTGTATTATTTACTTTATTTCTTATGGCTTTATAATTGGTGATATGCTAATATGTGGCGATTAACTTGTGATTATACATTGACTACGTAATTGGTTAATTGACCGAAAATAATTATTCCATTGTGTAGAAAGTAAAATTAAACTCTAATTGAAATCCAATTTTTACAATAAATTAACTCGGCATAGAAATTTAAAAGTTTAGATCAGATGAGACATATGGTATAAAATTATACTCTAATTGAATTTTAATTTGAAATCTAATTAAATTTTCTCTCAGTTTTACCTATTAATATATATATATATATATATATATATATATATATATATATAAAGTTTATTGTTGTAGTTTGGAAATTCTCCAACAACTTACACTTGAAACAATTGGTTTCAATATAAAAGCAATAAAATAAAACGTAAAGGGATAGCATAATGCCTACATTATGTCTGAATACTAGTTCCTATGTAGACATGGCAAAACGGGTTAGAATTTTCTGATCTGACCCGTTTGACCCAACCCGATCCGACTCGCCCGTTTTGCCACGTCTACCAACGTTGAGTAGATTAAGATTGAAGTGTAATTCTTATAAGATATTTACTTATTCTTTTTCATTTAATATGTTATATACTCCATTATAGTTTGTTATTATTTACTTGCCACCTTCATTTTCTCTTCCTACTTTAAACAGATCGAAAATTATACCAAGATTAGCTTCTAGAAAGCTGGAACAAGAGTTGCACCAAATTTAGGTATCAAGTGTTTAGTGGTAATTGGTAAGTGATAACAGTATCACCAATGAGAATCTAATCACAATTAAGGAACTCAGAAACAATTGACAAATTGCATCTATTTCAAAAAAAAAAAAAAAAACTTGTTTGAAAAATACGGGTCAACTTGACCCGTCCCGTGACCCGACTTGACCCGCGACCCAATTGACCCGATCCGACCCGCCCGTTTTGCCACAACTATTCCTATGTCCCCCTTCATTTAGAGCAAAACTCATTCATCCAAACACACAAATAGATTAATTTAATTGTATCTACTCCCTGATGTAATTTCTTTTTGTTTTGTTTAATAAAATTCTAGTCTTTCTATAATAAAAATAATAATAAAATTTTGTGTACTCTACGGAGGCAATTGTAAAGTTTGAAAAAGTTCCTACTAAAGTCCAAAATTGACAAACGCCCTTCACTTATTATTATTATTTTTTTAAAACAAAAAATATATTTTTCGCCTTAAAATCCAAACACTTCCCTCGATGAGATGTCTATTAATTAAACAATCCATAACGCAAATTCAAATATATTTTTTTAAAAAGGAAAAAGGTTCTTTTTTCTTTAAAAAGAAATTTTTTTTGGATCCAGAAACAAAAATTCGCTAAAACTGGACTCAACAATCATTCACTATGAGAAATTTGAATTTAAAGTTCAAACTAAATGAAATTTATGAGCAAAAAAAATGCAAAAAGTTCTGTGTTTCACTCAAATATATTACTACTAAATACAAATCAAGAACAAAAATTCTAATGTTTAGAAAAAAAAAAAGAAAAAAAAGAAAAAAAAAAGACAAATCCACCTCACCATGCCACCACAACCGACAAGAAAACCGAACATATCACTGGCTAAGCAAATCCATAAGTCTTAATTCTTAAATACATTGTCCCCTCTAACATAGAAACCAGAGAGGAAATAAAAAAATTGGAGGCAGTTCCCACTTCCCACTTAGAAGAAAGGACAAAAAAGCTTCCCCGAACCAAAGAATTGTATTTCTAGCTTTACACACCATTCACATAATCACGGCAGTTATTTGACAAAAAGAATCACTGCATTTTGGCGTCTGGGGTAAGGGCAGGTTCAAGTGTTTGAGAGGACTTTCATATATATATATATATATATATATATAGAGAGAGAGAGAGAGAGAGAGAGAGAGAGAGAGAGAGAGAAGAATTTTTATTTTGTGTAAAAAAAAATATTTATTCCTTCAATATTTTTATTTTTATTTTTACGGCATTTCAATATAGGTCCTACATTTTACACAAAATAAATTAAAAAAAAAAAACCACCTAATGAACTTGCATGATACTAAAGCCTCCGCTATATATATATTTTTTCTCTCCTCCTCTTGATTTTTTAGTTTCAAATTCTGAGTTTTTGTTATAAACAAAAAATTTATATACATCCAAGAATAGAAAAAATAATAGTTGAATTTTACATACTTTTTAAAAGCAATCATGGTAGTGCAACGTGTCTACAACTGTATAATGCTATAAAATAACAAAATAAAATAAAAATATTTACGTATATTTTTATACTCTTAATACTTTTAGATTTATTTATTTTATGAATTTATTTTGAAGAAATCAAATTAAATGTTTAAATTATATATATTTGAATTAATTTTTTACTTTGATTTTTTTTTTTGAGGGGTACTTTGATTGTTAGTAATTATAAAATGTTTATGTTTGTTTCTTTACTTTAATGTTATGAAATATATAATTATAATTGATTGAACCTGTAGGGACTGGCTTCGAACACTTCTGGTTTTAGATGAGTGGACTCAAACACAACTAGCCCAATACAATGAATTTGTAGAGAATTGGTCAAAGAACTAGGCCTTAGCACATGGACAACAGTCAATATGGTTTGCATAGAAATCGAACAAAGATGAACTGAGGTTAAGAAAGTTTGTCCTCGGCACAGTCCGAGGAGCTTTTCTCTAATTAATTAATGAATAAGAGTGATTACAGGAATTCTCCCTCCTCCTCTCTATGGGGGGTTTCTCCTATTATATAGTCCTCCTTCATTGATCTCCGCCTTCCACTTGTTGATCATCCAAACCTATACCTGAGTGTCTGTCCCATCAGCCGCCTTTCCAAGCCTCCTGTGAGTTGCAGCAACCAAGACAGCACTGTTCAAATGTCATTTCCTCATTAATGCGGCCAGGGTGTCAGTCGCGGGCATTTAATATGGAGGTGACAGTTTTTCCTGGGGATGCTCTAAGAGGCTGCCCCTGATGACTTACTGCCCTTCCCTCCTATGATCTCGGTTGTCTGAGGACAGGGGCCTCCTTGGCCATGTCTCTTGGCAATTTCGGCCCTCTACTTTCATCCTCGGACACTTCTATCTCCTCGGCGTGGGCCTTGGGTCCAATATAAAGTGGGCTTGGGCTGTCGAATTCTTAAGCCCCACAATAGCCCCTAAAAATCCTGTTGTCCGGCTCCTCTATTGGGGAGGAGGGTTTTGATATCCTCGAGCCTATGTCATGGCTCGTCAAGTCTCGTCTTCCTTGAGTGCCAGAGCCCTTTCACCTGCCTAAGGTGCGTTCCTAGTGCTTCGGTATAAGGAGCGCGCCCGCATTAAATTCTAGCGGCTCTGTGCTTCTCACGTTCAACGATGTGATGACAATCAAACGGTGGAGATCTTTTTGACTTTATGGGCGGGAAAACTCACACGGTTACTCTTAACTAGGGGTATAAATACTCGTTTGAACCGATTTGCCTCTTTACTTTTGCATTCAAGAGCTCTTGCGCACATACTCAGAACTGGGTCAAGTCTCCGACCAATCTTACGTCTCTTTTCAACATAAAAAACCTGCCCGATGAGCTTTTCCTCATTTCTGTAAGTTCTCCTATCTCTATCTAAGTTTCTTTTTCCCTTATTCCTCCTTTTCCTTCGTCTTTCCTTGAGTTTCTTAGCTGTTCCTGGGAATGGGTAGATTTAAGAAGTTGGTTGAGTCTGAAGAGACGATAAAGAAGTTCATTGCAGATCACAGGATACCCAGTAATGTGGGTTTAAGGTACTGTGAAGAGGGGGAGTGGTATATTAAGAGAAAAGAAGGTGAAGTAGCCGTTCCCATAATTGCCTTCCTTGAGGGCGACATAAGAATCCCTATGGGGCCAGCGATGAGGGACTATCTTAGGCACTTTAGACTATCTCCTACCCAATGCGCCACCAACGTGTTTAGGATCTTGGGTTGTATGGACGCCTTGAATAAGAAGATGGGGCTGAGGTTAAACCACCACGATGTAAACTAGTGCTACAACCTCCAGCATTTAAAGGGTAAGTCCTATTACATAAAGACGAAGGAGAATAGGGTTCGGCTTATTCAATGCCTCCCTGAGTCCAGCAAGGGGTTAAATAAGGACTTTCTCATTCTGTTTGAGGAGTGGCATGACGGCCTTCACTGCCTGACCGTGGAGGGGACACCAGGTGGGGTACTTAGAGTAGGAGAGGGTCTAGTATTTTCTATCATTATGGCCTGCTTTGTTTGGTTGCTAACAAGAACATGCTTCCTTTTCTGCAGATCCACACGCTTTTGAGTGCCATTTTCACTTAGTCAACAAGGCGGATCTGGAAACTGTTCTCAGGGCGGAGATCTTTGTGAACGAGGTTGACAATCAAGTTAGAGCAGCTCACAAGATCCTCGGATACGATCCGATCCAGAAGGCGTTCTCGGCGCCGAAGTACGTGGTCAGGGCCAAAGATCCTCGGCTTTACAAAATCACTGTAGCCGAGCATGGGTTCGTGCTTCCTGAGGGATCCCCTATTCCGGAAGGCATTTCGTCGACATGCCCTTCTTCGTCCTATCAGGCTGTGGAGAGTGAGGGAGAAGGTGTAAAGAGAGAAGAAGAAGTCAATCCGCCCGAAGATCTCTCTGGTGACTTTGTCGATCCCAACCTGACTGAAGCGGACATCTTCTTAGAGGGGATTTCCTCTCAGGTCGAAATGGGTTTCAAGAGGAAGCCCTAAACCAGCCTATTTGATCTGATTGAGGGCTAGCCGAGGAAGTATGCGCCAGGGGGGTCTCATTCCAAGCTTCCTCCTTTTCCCCCCAAGTCTCAGCCTACTCAAACTAGGTCCTCCATCCAATTTAAGCTTCCACCTCCTTCTCCTCAGCCAAGCTTGCCACCAAGGCCTGAGCCCTCCGATCACAAACAGAAGAAGGATAAAGGCAAACGGCCCATGGGGGCTGATAGATCTCGCTCCCCCCAGGAAGAGGATGAGGCTCGGCGACCCTCGAAGTAGCTAATGACCGGGTATCAGGGCCAGGATAAAGAAGTTGATACTCGGCCTGAGCCCCAAGCTTGACTCCCCGCGCCGATGCTTCATGGGCTCCCCTGATGGACAACGCCTCCTTCAGGGGCTTCCAAGGAGGCGAGGGCACCCATGTGGCCGATGCGCTGGAAAGGTCCTTACTGCTGCCAACTGATATGGCTGAGTTGAGGAACTTGAGGAGGCAGAAGGTGGTCTTTAGTCTCAAGAAGTAATTGGGCATGGTAGAATCTCTGACACTTGTGCTTTCATTGAATTTTTACTCTGCGGTTCCCAACTTATTGTGAACTTGTTTTAATTCGCAAGCTGTCCAGGCCACTTTTAGGTTGGAAGAGGTGGCCGATAATCAGAGTAGGGCCCTAGATAATGAGCGTGATAGGCGCTTGGAAGCTACTCGGACCTTTAAGATCTCCGAGTCCGATCTCCCAAAGTCCAGGGAGGACCTTAAGGAGATGACAAGGGCCAGGGACAGCATCGAAGCAGGCCTGGCGAGCGCTCAAAAGCAGGCTCAGGACCAAACGAGGCGCTTGCTCGAGGCGGAGGAATAGCTGACGATTGCCAAAGAGCAAATCGCAAAGCTGAAGAAAAAGGCAACTGAGGCAGAGGAAGCCAAGAACGTTGTGGAGTTTGCTCGGGATGAGGCCCTTCGAGCTAAGGTAAAGGCAGAGTTTGCTAAGGAGGAGGCTTAGGCCTCTAAGAAGGCGGTCGAGGAGGAGGCTTATGCCTCGGGGGTGTCTGAGACGGAGGCTGCCCTCAAAACTCAAGTCCCTGGGGTATGTAGGCTCTATTGCTCCCAGGTTTGGAATGAGGCCCTCAGACAAGCTAGAGTTAAGGCCTCATCTGACCTGTGGAAGGTGGAGAATGTATACTACCCATCGGCCATCTATGAGGCTGTTCCACCTAACTCCGAGGCTGAGGTAGTCTCTGAGGAAGTTGGTACTGCTCCAAATGAAGCTGCTTTGACTATTACTACTTCTGATGAGCCTGCCAAGGAAGCCGAGCATCCCGAGGTAAAGGAGACACATGAGGGCCCTGACCAAGAAGCACTCCAGGATGCTACAGGGCCCTCTTCTGAAACCTAGGCCCCTGATGCCGAGGAGGCATCTCCTCCAGCTAATCCTCTGGGGTTGCTCCCCCACCTGAAGACCCCAAGGATCTGGAGATTCGTTCTGCCCAGCTCCCCAAGGAAGGACCCAAAATGAAGTTGAAGAAGTAGCCCCCCTTGGTTGGCACCAGTTGCATTTTTGCTTGGTTTTTTTTTTTTTTTTTTTTTTTTTTTTTTTTTTTTTTTTTAACATTGTAATGCAATCACTACTATGTAATTTCTATAAACTTAATGAAGTGTGCATCCTATTTCCCTTATTTACTCTGTTTATCTTTTCACTTGCACAATTCTAACTCTAATTGTGCTTCGGCTGACCATGGTGATAATTACAATAATCGTAAAGCTGTTTATACAAACGGAGACCCAATTATCCTTTGTTTTTGATTTAGAACCAGAATAGATGAAAGTCACCAGATCCTTCGGTTCTTTAACGGACATTCAAACTCATGTAGAACAACCCTCCAGGTGTGGGACAAACAAAAGCCGTGTCTATGACACCCTAAAACGCTTTAAGCAACACTCTTGGGCTTAACTCTGAGATTTTTATTACGAGAAAGGTCATCGTTGTCTGCGATGATCACAACGAGCATCAAAATAGTTAACTAAATTAGGCTAGCTTGCTCACAGATTTTGTTTGATACTTAGGCAAGTTCTGCATAGTGTTAATTTTACCAAAGCAGGTGACCTAAGGACCATGCAAGACCTTGGTTTTGTCTAGCACCTAAGCTCTTCTTGAAGTAACTAGTTTCCCCATAGGTTTGAGTCCGAGGACCATGCAAGACCTTAGTTCTATTTAGCACCTGGGTTCTTCTTGAAGTAACTAATTTCCCCATAGGTTTGAGTCCGAGGACTATGCAAGACCTTGGTTCTATCTAGCACATGGGTTCTTTTTGAAGTAACTAGCTTCCCTATAGGTTTGAGTTTGAGGACCATGCAAGGCCTTAGTTCTGTCTAACACCTCAGTTCTTCTTGAAGTAACTAGCTTCCCCATAGGTTTGAGTCCAAGGACCATGTAAAACCTTGGTTCTATCTAGTACCTAAGTTCTTCTTGAAGTAACCAGTTTCCCCATAGGTTTGAGTCCGACGAGGACCGTGCAAGACCTTGGTTCTGTCTAGCACCGAGGTTCTTCTTGAAGTAACTAGTTTCCCCATAGGTTTGAGTCCGAGGACCATGTAAGACCTTGGTTCTGTCTAGCACGTAGGTTCTTCTTGAAGTAACTAGCTTTCTCATAGGTTTGAGTCCGAGGACCATGCAAGACCTTGATTCTGTCTAGCACCTAGGTTTTTCTTGAAGTAACTAGCTTCCCCATAGATTTAAGTCCGAGGACCATGCAAGACCTTGGTTCTGTCTAGCACCTAGGTTCTTTTTGAAGTAATTAGTTTCCCCATAGGTTTGAGTCCAAGGACCATGCAAAACCTTGGTTCTGTTTAGCACCGAGGTTCTTCTTGAAGTAACTAGTTTCCCCATAGGTTTGAGTCCGAGGACCATGCAAGATCTTGGTTCTGTCTAGCACTGAGGTTCTTCTTGAAGTAACTAGTTTCCCCATAGGTTTGAGTCCGAGAACCATGCAAGACCTTGGTTCTGTCTAGCACCTAGGTTCTTCTTGAAGTAACTAGCTTCCTCATAGGTTTGAGTCTGAGGACCATGCAAGACCTTGGTTCTGTCTAGTACTTAGTCTTCTCTTAAAGTAATTAGTACTTCATCATTACTGCTTGGAGTGAAGGGACTTGTCCTCAGCGTTGGAAAGCTTGCCTTTAGAGTGACGATGGCCTTGCGCTCGCTTTGCCGAGGAGGGGTCCTTCCTCAGGCTGGGCCCTTAGTCCAACACTGACCTGGACATGGGTGGCCCGGCCTTCCACCCCTACGTATGACCGTAGCTCCATCGCACCACTTTTTCGCCACTTCTAATTACGAGGTGTCTTTTGGCTATTCGAGTTGTGTGCCTAACGTTTCGGTACGCGAGGCGCGCCCTCATTAATATCTTTTTGGATCAATGTAGATCTATCGGCTGGCGGTTTCTTTGGAAATTGGGTGGGGTTAATACCGTTTGTAATTCTTCCTTCGAATTCTGTGCGGATTAATTTCCACCAGCCTTCGCCTTCTATATAAGGCGCTCTGGGGGAATCATTCTCTCACATTTTACAAATCCTTGAGTTCAACAGGAACTTCAAGTTCTCCACCTTCTGGGCATTTCTAAGGACCTTGCCAAGATTGTGATCAAGGCCTAGGGGAATGGGATGGCCCTAGATAAGGGCAAGGGTAAGGAAGCCAAGCCCCCTTCAGGAGCCGAGAATGTCGTTCCGACCTTGAACGATGCGGTGGAGGCAAAGGAAATATAGGCCAAAAACGTTCCTTCCTTTCAACCGAGCAAGAAAGCAGGCCCTCCTCCTTCAACCAAGAGTCGAAGCGGGCGTAGATAACATTTTTCTCCAATACATGGATTGGCTTGCCCTTCAAGCTGGTAGTGATTCGCGTCCAGTTTACTTGCCGATGGAGGTTTGTAAGATGGCGGAACGGTTGATGCCCTAGGGTTGCCGCCTCCAATGCTTAATTATCATGAAACTGGGAGAGAATCAAGGGAACATCTTGGGATAGGGCCGTTAGGTGCTTCCGCTTCTTCTCCTTTCTCATTGTCGGTTCCGCCCATATTGGCTCCACCGCTGTTGGTAACCTTAAAACAAGCCTGCCTCGGCCTCTCTTTTTATAGTTAGCTATAAAACAAGCCTGCCAAAGGCTCTGTTTTTATAGTTAGGTTTAGAACAAGCCTGCCTAAGTTTCTGTATTTATAGTTAGTTTTAGAACAACCCTGCCTAAACTTCTGTATTTATGATGTACTTCTCCTTTTATTTAATAAAGAAGTGGCTGTACTTTTTACTTACTTTACTTTTTGAATATTTCGTTTCTTTGCGATAATTGCTTCATGAGTGAGTGTATTGTTGTTTTCCCCTCCCATGGGACTTGGCGTTGGTATTATTGATGGTAACGAATAATTGTCATCCCAACTTTAACAAAACTGACGGTGGTATTCAGCTGCTAACTTTGAATGAGCTAACAATGTAGGAACAATCAGGAACATGACCATGTGCTCTATACCGCCGGCTGCGCAATCGTCAAAGAATGTTACCAATGCGCATTGATTTTTCCGAGGCAGGAGGTCCGAGGACCCAGCCCGGTTGAGGTTCTGTTTAACCGCAACAAAAGATTCCAGGATATCAATATGTTCCTTCCAGGCTGTCAGACCCACGAGAACCAGCCCTTCGGTAGGGGTACGGGGTGTATACTTGATGTCCGGAGCCCCTAGGACTGTCCCTCATTTAGCAAGCCTCCCCGCGTAGTTAGTACTTCGAAGTGTATACTTAAGCAAAGGCTGAGTTACGGCAACAACTACGTGTACGTTCTTGGAGATAAAGGGGGAGCTTTCGTTTGGCCTACGTCGTTGCCGAAATGATCCTCTTCAAGGACACTTGCTGATGGGAGCTCGATCCTACCATGATTGATCGTTGCACGCATTAACGCACAAGTTCTTCTCACAGACGGCGCCAATTGTAGGGACTGGGTTCGAACACTTCTGGTTTTGGATGCATGGACTCAAACCCAACTAGCCCAATACAATGAATTTGTAGAGAGTGGGCCAAAGAACTAGGCCTTAACGCATGGACAACAGTCAATATGGCTTGCATGGAAATTGAACAGAGATGAACTGAGGTTAAGAAATTTTGTCCTTGGCACAGTTTGAGGAGCATTTCTCTAATTAATTAATGAATAAGAGTGATTACAGGAATTCTCCCTCCTCCTCTCTATGGGGGTTTCTCCTATTATATAGTGCTCCTTCATTGATCTCCGCCTTCCACTTGTTGATCATCCAATCCTATACCTGAGTGCCTATCCCATCAGCCGCCTTTCCAAGCCTCCTGTGAGTTGCAGCAACCAAGACAGCACTGTTCAGAGGTCATTTCCTCATTAATGCGGCTAGGGTGTCAGTCGTGGGCATTTAATGTGGAGGTGACAATTTTTCCTTAGGATGCTCTGGAAGGCTGCCCCTGATGACTTACCGCCCTTCCCTCCTATGATATCGGCTGTCCAAGGGCAGGGGCCTCCTCGGCCATGTCTCTTGGCAACTTGGGCCCTCTACTTTCATCCTCGGACACTTCTATCTCCTCGGCGTGGGCCTTGGGCCCAATATAAAGTGGGCTTGGGCTGCCGAATTCTTAGGCCCCACAGAACTTATAGAAAATCTTTAGTGTGATAATGATATGAAATATATATTTGTAATTTATATTTATATTAGATTTTGTATGATAATTACAGTTGTTTACAATTATTTATTTATTTGGTTATTAATATTGAGTAATTAACTTTGGTTATTTATTTTAAATATTATCTTTTAATCTTTTCCTTTAAACTAAAATCATAGCTTCATCACTACTTTGAAATAAATATATATATATATATATATATATTTTTTTTTTTTTTTTTAAATTGACCATTATTGAGTTCTCTCTATGATGGTTTTATGAGATTTTTTTATTTTTGGCTTGACCATTAATTATGAGGATAGTTGGTAACCAGATAATGATGGTATGAGTAGGAAGTTGAAAGAGAGCATAGAATAAAGAAGCATAATTTCTGTTATTGGATTGAATAAAATGACATAATGGGAGTTGGTGACAGTCGTGTGGATTGCACACTCCCATTCCAATTCTTTTATATTATCTTATTCCCACTTTCCTCTCCCATCAATACCTTTGGAGTTTTGAGGATGAATGCTCTCTCACTACTTAGTGCTTTCCTCTTCAGCAATCCATTTTTTTAGGTTCCTTATATATTGGCATGACCGAAAAGTGGACCCAAAATGTCAAGTGTCCGCTTATAAAAGGAAGGATATTTTGTGAAAATGTTGGATAAACGGAAATAGGTGGACGATACAACGTGCCAATCTTAGGATCAACAGAATTGTTATCAGTTCACAAAGCTCATATTTCTATGCAGGGCGGCTAAAGGAAGTTTGAATCTTAGACCCATAAGCCGAAATTGAGACATATTATATATTTAAATTTAATTGAATAATATATATTTTTTCTAATTTCTTTAGATGCAAATTTTTTATTTTTTTAATGAACTTTTTGTTCACATGTGAGTTGTTCATCTATATTTTCTATATATTTTTTTATTTTATTTTATTTTTGATTTTTGATATTTTCACCTTTTTTTATTATTATTATATTGTGTTCAGTAACAAATTATTTAGAATACCCTTTTGAGACTTGATTAATTTTTTACAAAACTTTTTTTTTTTGTTAACAACTAGTATATATATAATAAATGAGTGGACAGTGGTTTACCCACACTTTGCTTTTTTTTTTTTGGTTTTTGATAAATAATTAAGTAGTGTTATATTATCCACAATATTTTCACAACTAATTGTCCCACATTGCTTAAGAGAGTGTGTTGTGTGTAGTATAATTTGTCCCACCCTCCCTTAAAAATTACTATAGCTTTTGAGTGGAGTTATGGTGTACCTTTGTGTTAGAACCCCTTTCCCTCTCCCTTTGTGTGTGTGTGTTTGTTTCTCAAAAAAAAAAATTTTTTGAGCTTATCACTCGCATCTCTTTTTTTTATTCAATAACATATTGTACCTCAATTTCATCCAATATATTAGATAACAATCTTTTTTTATATATGCAGTCATATATTAGCTAACAATCATACACAACAGAAATGTAATTTTGCAGCAATACAACTAAGCTTATCAAGATTAATCTGATCAACAATACAGGGGAGGAGTATCCTCTATCTAGACTTGTTCATCTTCCTTATCCTGAGCTTGTCTAGCAAAGACGTGTGTTGCTTGATTCACATCTGAAAGCTTGAATTTTGTGTGAAAACACAATAGCTTGTTTAGACTCCCAAATTAAAATTACGGCTAGATTACTTTTACTCTAACTTAGACTACGTGCGGAATAAGAGTAAATGAGCGCAAACAAGCAATAACATTACCCTAAGCCATATTCATCCATTATCAACGATATATAGTAAAGCTTAAGAGTAGGGAAGAGAGATGCAAATACAAGATAACACTGAGACATATTATCGCAGAGGAAATCGAGGAATTAGGTGAAAAACCTCTCCGCCGCCCTCCAAGCGGTAATCGATTCACTAGAGAATAAAGTTGGAGTACACGAATAACAAAAGACCCTCCAAGCCTAGTCTACCCAATGTACTTGAGCCCTCCAAGCTCTTGCAACCAATTGGCTTCTTGGAACCTTGTCTTCTTTAACTTTCCCGGATCCCACATTCAGCCCGATTGCATCCGCCAATGATTGGCTCCTTCCAATGCTTCCCAGCAGTACCAAAACCTCACTTAACACTCAAATTGGGTGTGGTAAGTGTTTGGGCCATCAACCTCTCAAGGATTTAGAGATGGAGAGGTAGGAGTAGACGAAAACCCTAAGGAAATGTGTGGATGATTGTGGGTATAACAATCTCTTACTCTCAAGTGTATTTTATAGGGTTTTCTCTCTGAAAGCACTCCTCACAATATATGGATAATGAGGGTATATATAGTGTGGGTAAAGACTTGGTAAAACAAACATGACAAATTAGCCAAACAGAATGTTTCGTGAGTATTTCACGGGAATGCCTTATCCATGAGGCACTTGCGAAAACTCCAGGCTGGCATGACTCTTCGCCTTCCAGTCATGTGCTTTACACGTGGCTTATTTCGTGGGTTAGCTTCTCACAAGCTTCTCGCGAAATCCACTTGTTCGTCCTTTTAAGCTTGAGTCTTCACACTCTCTCACACTCATCCCTTACAATTAAAAACCACATAAATACAGGAAAATATGATTGAATAAAATTACAATCAAATTTGGCACAGAATTAAAGCTAACACAAAATAGTTGTAAATCACAACTTTACAATCTCCCCATTTGGCTATTCTGTGACAAAACCTCTAAACAGACTCTAGACTTAAACGTGAGTTTGAGAACATAGGCAAAATTCACTCACACCTAATTCTAGAAGCTGTGAAGCACTTGCACCGTATACACCTGTATCCTGAAACACTCACACATAAACAAAACTTTCATTAAGCTCATGACAAGTTGAACACAAGGTACGTATAGGAGCAAATAAAATGCGATCAAGATATTAAGCAAGATATAAGCTATGAAGTGTAACTTGATCAAGCATGAACAGTCATTAAGGAATGACTACAATGAACCTTTATCTAGTAAATGATCAGCCGGACATGCAATGCAATAAAGAGCAATGCTAAAATCAATTGCATGTCCAACAAGTATGATGCATTAAACAAACAAAAGCTAAAAGCGATAGAAAACAATAAGCATAAAAAAGGCTATAAAAACCAAGATACACAAACAATACTAAAGAAAAACTAAGTTTTAAACTAAAGTACTTAAAAGCTTTAAAAGAAAGCAATGTAAATATCCATAAGTTATAAAAACTTAAAAAGGTAAACTAAACTAGCCAAACAATGGTTAGACTATCCAAAAGTGTGTGTGACTGTAGGTTAGCTTCCTCTTTTTGAGCCCACAAAAACTCCCCCTTTCAATATGCATACTTCCTTTCTTGTGATGCTCTCCCCCTTACTATATGCTATAGTGGAAAATATAAAATAAGTTGCTTTCCCCCTTTTTGGCACGAATAGCTAAAGGCTCTCCTCTAGCTTATGTTGAATCTCATCCAACAGTGTCTCAATGGTTGTTAGACGAATCTGAATCTAGTTTTTGGTGGAGTATACAACATTAGCAAGACCTCATGCAAACCCTCAACCAAGGTAGTCAACCTATCGGAATGAGAACTAGATGGTCCCGGATGAGTGCTAGTAGACTGCGGCTTAGGAGTGTAAGGAAATGTAGTCTCGGGATGCAGGGGGGTAGTGGGAGCAGCTGAGCGATGACCAGAAGGAGTGGGATGTGGGGAAGAGTCGCTCTTTGGTGTTTTGGAGGGACTTGGCTTTTCCGGTTCAGCAGAAGAATGACTTTTGCTTATTTGGAGAGACAACATGGATATTGGGCGTTGATGTAGTAGGATAGTCCCATCTTTTGGTAGACAAACACCTTTAAGCACCATGATTTTCATGACAAGACTGCAGAAAGGAAGACACATTCGTGCCACTGATCATCCGACTGTTTTCCCCATAGTTTGGAAAATGTGAGTACAAATGTCAAGTTGGGCTCCTGTGATGAGATCACACAAAAACTGTGCTTTTCCAAGATTGATGAACCCAGTGTTGGTCAGTGGATATAAGTTGAAAAACATGATCAATGTGAGAGTCTTCAATTCCGGTCCAAACTTCGTAGTTCCAATGGACGTACCTTTGGCGAAGACTTCATGATCCGCTCCTAGAATGTCAAGAATCTCTTTCACTGGAGCAAGTCTGTCATCGTATGGTGAAATGTCCACATGTGCCGGACGATTGATGTGAAGAATCTTAGCAAGATAGTCTTGAGTGATGACAAAATCCTTTCCTCAAACCCAACACTTCAGTTCAGCTCCTGTGAACCTAGCATTCGAGTAGAACTCTTTGACCAACTCATCAACGGGATCCTCAAACTTTCCAAACAAGTTTGCCCAATCTTTATCCACAAAAATTTCAGGGATAAAAGTGGATCCCAGGGTGTTAAACCGCATAATCCTTTCCACCACAGTAGGTGCATTCTCAAAGATGCTTGAGAAAGTCTGAAAGTCCAAGAGAGTCTTGAATCTCTCGTTGTCAAAGTCATCGGATGAATGTTGAGTCCTTTTTGACACAAGGGAGGACATGAGGTCAATCACTTGTTCTTTACCGCGAGAGGAACGACGATACATCTGCAAAAAGAACAGTCACACAACAAAGAAACAAGAACAAAAACAAAAACAAGGAAACAAGCTTGATTAGTTCCAAGTTAGTCCAAAAACCAAACAACTAGTCCAAAAAAGAACATAAAACATAAAACCTAATGTCACCGGATCATGTTTTAAGTGCTAAACATGTAACAATACTTATCTAGCATGAGTGAAGTGCAAAACATGTCAAGTGAACAAGTGTGTGCATGTGGTGTGCATATGTGATGCATGATCAAGGCATGACCAAGCACACTTGGGTCAAAGTGTGTGAACCACACAACCAATGATCAAAACATGATAAACATGCATAATCATGGTAATTTCCAAAGTTTGGTACTCATTGGTGTCCAAAACAACAACACAATGCCATTTAGGCATTTCATCAAACACATAGTATGCATACAAACCATTAACATGTAAAACAATGCATTAACATGATGTAATCTTGCCTAAATACATGTTTAAATGCCACTTAAAGCCAACACAAACACAAACAAACAAAATGGGACATAGCCTAATCAAGAAAATCAAAAAATTTGCAAGAAATTAAGTTTTCCCAACCCTTTCAAAAAATAAACCCAACCCTAGAAATCCTAGAATCTGAGGCTTAATCTAAGGAATTAAAAGTAAAAAGATGTTGAAACATACCTTAGAAGAGTCTTAAAAGTGATTGATCTTGAGTTTTGGGTGAGGTTTTAAGAGAGAGTGAGTTTTGGGTTAAGAAAGGCTTGGAGGAGGCAAAATACAAATGTTTGAAAAACTGTTACTATTTGCCTTTAAAAACTACAAAAATGCACTTTTCACCGGTAAGCTTCTCGTGAAGTTACTCGCGAAAATGCCATTAAAGCACTCATTAGTTTTCGCGGGTAGCTGTTTCTCTCGAGACAGTCGCGAAACTCTCTGTATGAATTTAAGTGTTTTCTTATTTTTTCCATCCTCATTTTCGTGGGAAGAGCTAACTCGCGACTTACTCGCGAAAATGCCTCCAAAAGAGTTTTTTTTTTTTTTTTTTTTTTTAAAAAATAAGAAATATACATTTTGAACAAAAACTCTAAACACACAAAAGTATAAATACACTTTCAAAAACATACAAAATACTCAAAAATCTTTTTGAGTTTGATTAACAAGCAATTGAGTATATACATCACATTTGAACACGTACAATCACACAAATGAAATAAGCATCCATTAAACATTAGACTTTTGTGTTGTGTGTGTGAATTAAGTATGAACTAGCCTATAGTCTAGTATGAAGCTTCAATGATCAATTCAATCAAGTCATACACGACTAGTACGAAGTCAAGTGATCTATTTCACTTGTAGAAATAAACATATATGACCCCTCACTAATGTGTTTACAATAGATTGAAAGCTTTTCATTTGGCTTCCATTTTTCACTCTTTTGATCAAATACTCAAATTTTTGAGAAGCGATGCCATAAAAATTTTGATATAACTTTGACAAACATAAGCCTTTGGCTTTGGCACCATACATTTTAATACAAATCGCTTTTCCTTTTTCCTAGTCAAATACAAGTTTGTGCGATGGCTTTTTCAGCTCAAATATCTATTTTCGAGATTGACATTTGTAGAGCTCTTTAAAAAAATGTGTGAGGAGATATATAGGCACAAGTTTACGCATGTGCAAGACTATTGATCAATCATTCATGACAAGCTTGGAGATCTACTTACAACAATCAAAACATAGATTTCTAGATGTCGCTCACACTTAGAAAATGTGCATACATAACAAGCTGAGCTTGTAAATTGCACTACGCTATTAGTATGAAAGTATTAGGCCAAACTCACATGTGATATATACAACACGAGCGATCAAATTTTTTTAGATTTTTCACTTTTTATGGGTTTTTGAATTTTTCAACACACTAAAAAATAAAACAAGTAAAGTAAGATCAACAAAAAAAAAAAGCAAAAACATGAAAAAGAAACATGCTATAGAAGCAATGACACAAGAAGATTGCATATGTCATGATGCATGAAACTATAACCCTAATAGGTTGGAAGTATTAATGCATGGGCATAGAATATTTATGCATGAGTGCCCTTCTTCATCCATACTGTACGAGTGTTTTGGGTAAGATCCTTAGATGGAGTGGTATGACTAACATAACTTTCAAAACTCGGGGTGAAGTTAGCAAGGCATAAAGAAATGTTCTTGAACATCTCCATAACATCTCCAATGAGTTGTCCCTCATTTTCTCCTTTAGCTTGTTTTCCCTTTGGCATTCTTCTTGCATTGTCTTGGCCATGCATAGAATCAGCCCTCTTGAGTGCATGAAGCTTGAAGCAATTTGGCCTTGTGTGCCCTCGCACACCATAATGATGACAAAAGTGCTTCACTTGAGGTCCCCTTTAACTTTAGGGTAATGACTTCCCTTTATCCTTTGGTTTTGCACCAGTGGTTCCATTTGCAACAACAGGGGTCTCAATCTCGGGCTTCTCCACTTTAGGTTCTCTATATTTTTGGACGATACAAACCTCACTTCCTTCTTAGGTTCATTGCTTGAGCTTCCTTCACCGGTATAGCCTAGACTAGTCTTGTCATGTGAAGATTTTTTAGAAGAAAGGACGCTATCAAGTTTCTTGGTGGAAATGCGCTCTACTTTGATATTTGCTTGAATAATTTCAAGTTCAAGAAACTTAATTTTTGAATAGGCTTCCATCAATTCTCCCTTCAGCCCTTCAACTTCATATTTTGCCTCCTTAAGTTGCACAAGTGTGCACTTATGCTCTTCTTCAATTTTCTTCATCTTCTTAACAGCTGTTAAGGTACTTTTTTTACACCTAACTTTATTTGAGTACCACTTATTTATATCACTATAAGTTATTGGGTTTTCCCAATATTTTTTGGCTCTATTATTATGTTAATCACAAATATTTCATATCTCATTATTTAAATTGAGTCAT
This sequence comes from Quercus glauca, assembly GCA_023736055.1. Lineage (NCBI taxonomy): Eukaryota > Viridiplantae > Streptophyta > Magnoliopsida > Fagales > Fagaceae > Quercus > Quercus glauca. The sequence goes on along the minus strand of CM043316.1, from coordinate 75,598,550 downwards.
GATATAAACTATCATAAAAAGCCCAAAAAACTCCTATTTTATCCAATTTTATTATCATTATTTAGCTAAGCCCAAAACCGGCCTTATGAACCCAATACACACATCTTATTCTATTTAAAGCCCAAGAATACTTATACTTGACAATATTTGAAGAGCACATGATTCAAATCCATGGCAAAACAATTTTATCAATGGAATTCAAACCCATGATCAAAGCCCATGGTTTGAACTCATGACGATTTATTTATCCAAAGCCCAATTCACATTGGCAATATCAAAGCCCAATTCTCATCGGCAATATCAAAAGCCCAACTTACGTTGGCACTATTAAAAACCCAAGCTAATTACTTGGCACTATTTATCGAAAGCCCAACGTTATCAATACTTGGCAAAATACTATATCATAATTATTTCACTTAAAAGTCCAATAATGAACAATACTTTAGATCCTTAAACTTATTACCATAATATTATAAGCTCATGGAATTTATGAATTATCTACTTTCAAAACCCATGGCGACCATCTTATAAAAGCCCATGGAAAGATATGATTATTAAACCCATGACATTTATTTATTTCATATTATAAACTCATGTTCACTATCCATCTTACATTACAACATTCATAATATTTATTACCAAAACTCATAGTAATTATTCATCCTACATGTCCATTATGATTATCTATAGAGAAACTCATGAAAACATCACATTGTTCCATTATAGTGATTGTTACCATATTTATTTAAAACCCTTGATAAATATTATTCTCAACAAAAATATTGAAGGCCATTATTTAAAAATGCCCTAAGGAAAATATCATTTACAAAGTAATCCATAGTAAAAATTATGAGAAGTTATTTAAAGCCCATGAGGTATAAAAAACCCATGGCAAAGCATGTCTTTAATGCCCATTTTGTAGGCCCAAGAATCTTGTGGAGAAGGGAGCAAGCCCAAGCAAAGAAAGGGCCATATAACCTAACTAAAGGTGCTGAAATGAAGTAAAGTTCAAGCCCAAAAAGGTCCCAGCAAGAGGCTTGAAAGTGGGTAACTAGCCCTTGTTCATTCCTAAATAAAGAAACAACTAGAGCCCCCTACAAGAAGACCAAGCCTTTGAGGATGAACTAGGGCCTGTCCCATCAGTTTTCTGCCATTCTCTACCTGATGTGAACAGTGCCCAAGCGCTGTCATATTAGCTGAAGTCAAAAGGATGAAGGGACTCCATCATCTTCCTCAAGACTACACCTCCAGCGGAAGGGGAGTTGAAACCAAATTATCCAAACTTCAACAAATTAATGCTATAAATGTTAAAAAATGTTCAAGACGTGATTCATGTGCCAAGCCCATAATCCTAAAAGGGAAAAAATTGGGAACATGTGGTTTAGAGGGCATAAAGGGACCTTTAGCGGAACCCTCTGAAGTGGGCTTAAACTTTGACACCTAGCTTGGGGTGTTGAATCCTACTTTCTAGGGTCCAAATCTTAGTTGTTGTTAAGGACATATTTTATGTAGTTGGCTAATCCTTTGACAAAACACACTTTACTTGTATTTGGGTAGATCTAGGATGTGTTTAATACTTCAAGGAACATGTTGTTCAAGTGTAGTATTAAAGCCATGAAGATTGGACCAAGAAACAAGTGAAGAAAAGGTGTTCAATAAAACTGGACAAATAGCTCGACACCTACGGATAGATATTTCGATAGCTTCTCGACACCTCCTCGACACCTAGCTATCTGTCAAGATCTTCAGCTGATTCTTATCGCAATCTCGATAGCTTCTCGATAGCTGGTCGATCGATCGAGAAAGTTTCTGTCCCCTCGACACCTTCTCAACACCTCCTCGATAGCTGTATCTGTTGAGATTCATTAAACCTCGACACCTGCTCGACACCTCCTCGATAGCTGCTATCTGTCAAGGTTACGGAAATTCAGCTTTTTGATTTTTGGGCCAAGCTTATGTATTTGTGTAGGGTTTCTTTTCTCACAACCCTAGACCTATATAAGGTTTATTTTGGAGGCCGTATCACAAGAGAATAAGAGAATACAAGGAGAACATAAGAAAAAGATTATTCTCTCTCAAAAAGAAGCTACTGCGTCTTTGCGCCTTAGGGTTTTGTAACCAAGTGCTTCTTGATCTTCATTCTTGATGAAGTGAAGAACTTTGCAGCCAACATCTTCTTCTAGTTGGTGATTGAAGTCGCGTACTGGGATCCGCGCAATTGGTTAGTCACGAATTGGGATTCGTGCATCAAAGGGTGGCATTCATATATTGAAGAGTTTAGAGGTTCTGAAGCGGTAGAAGGTTTCTGCTGTGAGTTCATCTACGGGGATTGTAGAGTCTAGGGACAAAGGTTTTGTACTAGATCTGAAACTTCTCTTTTCTATAGTAGATTGCTTTTCGGGAAGGTTTCCCCCCAGGTTTTTTTTACTGTGAAACTGGTTGGTTTCATTGGTTTTCCTGGGTCATCATATCTTGTCTTATTTATTTTTTTCCGCTGCATTCATTATTGACATGATATTGATGTTTATTTGTTTTAACAAGTTTTATTGATAATAAATCTAATTAACAACTTGGATTTAAAACTTGTTAATTCTATCAACCGGGGTCTAAATTTCCCAACAGTTGTAGCACTAGGATTTTTCCTTAATATTTGCCTTAATCCCATTGGTTGTACACAATCTCAGCAATCTTAGCATCTAATGCAAGATTACTCCAAATACTACCTTGCCCAAAGATGCAAAACAGCCCCAAAAACAAATCTCCCATTTTTAGGCCAAATCCAAGTTACTAATTCAGCTGACCTACTCCCCTGAATTAGACCTACGTTTTTTTGGATGCTTGTTAATTAATACTTCTCTAAACTCCATTATAAATGCATAAGCACCTCAACCCACAAAGGGACAGCCACCCCTCTCTGAGACTTTGGGGTTCATTTTCCATTTTTGCTAGTGGTTTAGCTCTCCTTAAGCTCACCACTCATCATCTTTAGCCTACACTCATCTAATCCCAGATATTCTTCTCCCTCCTTTACACAATCAAAGCTAAAAAATGTCCTCCAACTAGTCACAAACAACCCATTACTCACAAAAAGCTTCAATCTCAGTATTAATCCTATCCCACTTACTCAAAATAGCCCCCATTCACCTTATTCATGCCTTATACACACATACTCACCAAAATTTTAGTTTAATACTTGCCTTATGCACACATTCCATCATATTTTGCCTCTTTTATTTGTAACTATGAAGCCTTTAATCATTGTTTATTATTATTATGATGAAGGTCATAATGTTTTGGAAACTATGGAAGTTCTCCCTCATGTTGACTTAATAATAATAAGAAAAAAATATGATTTTTTACCATGTAAACACACTTATTAACCTAAAATTACCCTACTGCTGGAGATAATACCGTACCACTAGAGGACCAATTTGAACTATCAGACTAGGACCATTAATGTACTAATTAAGTATTGTAACGTGTTTTTCATTGAGCTTTTGTTGCTATTTTGTCATGTGCAGCCTTTGTTTCTTGCTTGGATAGGCTTTGTCATCACACCGAAAGCCTTTGGGTACCATCTCAAGAGCCCATAGTCGAGTTTCTGCTTGGCTTCCCAACATCTTAGATAGAGGCATCAATTTCTCCTTCGACAACGACATTGTTTGCAATCTTGGCATATTTGCCACAATCTTCTAGCAAAGCATCATACACTTCTTAAAGGTTCTTCTCGCCTTCATTGAGGCAAACATCCTCATCTTTCAAATCTTTAACTTCCTCACCTTTGGAATGCACACCAAGCTCATCAACCAAGTTGCTCAAATCATCCCTAGAGTCAATCGTGGTAATTGCCGTGAAAGTTGAATAATTTCTCTCACTATCACACTCTCCTTCTGTATCAAAATTTGAGCTTTCAGAATCATTAAAGGTAATGGCAAACACTTTACCCTTTCCTCTCAAATAGTTTGGATATTCTTTCTTGAGATGTCCATGATCATTGCATTCATAGCACACGATTCCTTGAGTGGATGGAGAATCCGTCCCGTCTTTCTTCTTGAACTTCTTCTTATCACCTTTTGAGGATGAAAATTTTTCTTTGCCAAAAGACTTCCCATTGTTTTTCATCTTGAGAAATTTTTGGAAGTTCTAAGAAACACCACCTCCTTCTCCACATCATCTTCTTTGGAGGAATCATCCATTCCCTCATTTCCAGTTTTGAGTGCAAGTGATTTGCTGGACTTGTGAGATGGCAGTCTGAGCTCATAGGTTGGAGAGATCCAATGAGTTCTTGAATCTTTATCTCATCCAAATTTTTACTCTCCTCAATGGCTATGAGCTTAGCTTGGAAGCTTTCGGGTAAAAATTTCAAAATCTTCCTCACCACCTTAGCATCTTCAATCTTCTTCCCAAGACTGAGCTTGGCAATCACTATCTTGTTGAGTCTCCCATAGAAGGAATCAAATGACTCATCGTCGCTCATCTTTACTTCTTCAAATCGAGTAGTGAGCATTTGAAGCTTAGTGTCCTTAACCTTCTTGGTACCTTCATAGGTTGTCTCAAGAATGGTCCACGCCTCCTTGGCAGTCTTCACATGCGAAATCCCGTGGAACTCATCAGTAGAAACACCACAAAATATAGTGTTAATCACTTTTCTATTGGCGTTCGCCAAAGCAAAAGCAGCCTTATCCCATTCGGATTTGGCGATAGTGGATCTTACATACCCATTCTCAACAAAATCCCATACCGTACATCAATAGCACAAAGAAAAGAACGCATACATACTTTCCAAAAAGCATAATTACTCCCATCAAAGAATGGAGAAGCATTAAGAGATTAAGATCTATCCATTTCACTGGGGTCTAGGATAATGAAATCCAATAAGTGTACCCGCTCTGATATCAATTGAAAGCTCGAATTTGTGTGAAAACACAAGAGCTTGTTTAAACCCCCAAATTAAAATTATGGCTAGATGGCTTTTACTCTAACTTAAACTAAGTGCGGAAACAATCGATAACACTACCCTAAGCCATATTCATCCATTATCAACGATATATAGTAAAGCTTAAGAGTAGGGAAGAGGGATGCAAACACAAAATAACACCGAGACGTGCTATCAAAGAGGAAACCGAAGACTCAGCAAAAAACCTCTCCGCCGCCCTCCAAGTGGTAATCGATCCACTAGAGAATAAAATTGGAGTACACGAATAATAAAAGACCCTCCAAGCCTAATCTATCCAATGTACTTGAGCCCTCTAAATTCCTGCTACCAGCTGGCTTCTCGGAACCTTGTCTTCTCTAACTTTCTCGGATCCCGCAATTCAGGCCGATTGCATCCGTCAATGATTGGCTCCTTCCAATGCTTCCCAGTAGCACCAAAATCTCACTTGGCACTTAGATTGGGTGTGGTAAGTCTTTGGACTATTAACCTCTCAAGGATTTAGAGATGGAAAGGTAGGAGTAGAGGAAAACCATAAGGAAATGTATAAATGATTGTGGTTATAACAATCTCTTACTCCCAAGTGTATTTTCTAGGGTTTTCTCTCTGAAAGTACTCTTCACAATATGTGGGTAATGAGGGTATATATAGTGTGGGTAAAGACTTGGTAAAACAAACATGAAAAATTAGCCAAATAGAATGTTTCGCGAGTATTTCGCGGGAAGGCCTTACCCGTGAGACACTCACGAAAACTCCAGGCTGGCATGACTCTTCACCTTCCAGTCATATGATTTACACGTGGCTTATTTCGCGGGTTAGCTTCTTGCAAAATCCACTTGCTCATCCTTTTAAGCTTAAGTTTTCACACTCTCTCACACTTATCCCTTATAATTAAAAACCACATAAATACAGGGAAATATGGTTGACTAAAATTACTGTTAGGTTCTAAAGGTTTAGGAATTTATGTATTTAGAACTCTAATTTGTAATGTTGGCAAACCATGATCAAAACAATGTACTTAGTCTTGTTTAGGCTTGCTCAAAGTTGGTAAAATATTGTAAAGTTGGAATCGAGTGATTGCAGATGCATTGGGGCATTTCGGCCTGGTTCGATCGATCGAAAATCGGCCCAGATGCGTTTTCTGTAGAATTTCCAACTCAGCCCTAACTCTTTAAACGTTTAGGGTTTTATGTTTTTGCCCTAGGTATATAAGGCAAACCCTAGCCACGTTTTTAAGAGTTACACAAGTTGTATTGTTGCTCATACATTGCGGTTTTGTGTAAATCTCTTGTGAGATCTAGAGGAGCTTTCCTTTACACAAAGTTTAGGGTTTTCAAGATTGAGATTACTTCAACATCTTGATGATCAACTTGGTTGCTGCCTTTGAAGCTTAAAGAATATCAAGCGTGGGAGCTTGTAGCTGATTGAGGGATTCAAAGAAAGAAGTAGTCTGTGGACTCGGAGCCTGCGCGTGGTCGTGTCAGGAAGTTTTACTGGTGGGTAGCATTAGGAAGTCAAGCGGGGAGCTTGTAAGTCCTTTTGTAAGAACTTCAATTCTTTCTTAGTGGATTCCGTTTTGCCTTGAGGATCGGTGGGTAAAATCCTCCCCAGGTTTTCCGTGTGGTTTCCTGGGTGATCATATCTTGTGTTATTTATTATTTCCGCTGTTTTATATATTTTATGTGCATGATATGATTTTGTGATTGTTTTAACCTAGAATTGTTTAATTTGACTAAGTAACAACTTGGCTAATTAATCTAGGCTACGCAATCTGGTTATTTGTAAAGGGTCTAAAACCGTTCAAGTGGTATCATAGCGGGTTGCTCTTTTATTTGAAATTTTTTATCTCTGAGCTAATCCTTGACCCCAGTTGTCATGGAGCATGGACACTCTCTGTTTGTTCCTCCTCACTTTGATGGGAACAACTATGCCTACTGGAAAGTAAAGATGAAAGCATTCCTGAAATCCATAGATGAGAGGGTTTGGAATTCCATTGAATACAGATGGGAGAAGCCCACTACTCCTGTGAGTGAGTGGCAAACTTCTGAAAAAGAAGCAGTAGGCTTCAATAGCAAAGCTATGAATGCCATCTTCAATGCTGTTTCAATGGAGAAATTTAAGAGGATCTCTAATGTTGAGGTTGCTCATACTGCTTGGAAAATCCTCCAAACTGTGCATGAAGGCACAAATGCTGTTAAGATAAACAAATTGCAGCAATTAACTTCTAGGTTTGAAAGCATTAGAATGTTTGATGATGAAACCTTTGATGAGTTTTATGCTAAACTTAATGATATTGTTAATTCTGCTTATAATTTGGGTGAAGTCTATGATCAACCTAAAGTTGTTAGGAAGATACTTAGATCCTTAACTAAAGACTTTAGACCCAAAGTGACAGTCATTACTGAGAGTAAGGATGTTGACTCCATCCCTATGGATGAGCTTGTAGGATCTCTTCAGTCCTATGAGTCTGACCTACCCAAGACTACCAAATCCAAATCAATGGCTCTTAAGTCGGTTGATGATGTTGAGGCTGGTGGATTTGATGATGAGCTCTCTCCTACTGAGATAGCTTACCTTGCCAAGAACTTTAGAAATTTCCTTAGAAACACTAATAGGAAGGCAAGGAATACCAACACTGTTGAACCTAGAAACTTTAGGAAGAATGATCCCACTAAGGTTAATAATTTTGAAAAACCTAGAGAACAAGTAGGTCAATCTTCAAATAATTCTTTGGGTCCTCAGTGTTTTGGTTGTCAAGGGTATGGTCATGTCAAATCTGAATGTCCTACTTTCTTGAGAAATAAGGGTAAAGCTATGGCTGTAACCCTTAGTGATAATGAGGTTTCTGATGATGAGTCCAGTTGTGACGAGGATGGAAACTTCATTACTTTCACTGCTACTGCTGTAGTCAATGAAAGCATATTTGCTGAGGAGAACCCTGCTGATGGGGAACTCTCTGAAGATGCAGATCTTCAAGAGGCCTACAACAAACTTTGCAAAATTGCTGCAAAGGATGCTATGAAAGTTGATCTAGGCCTGAAGAAAATTGATGCTCTTTAGCTTGAAAAGAAGAATTTGCTTGTCAAACTGTTTGATGCTAATAAGCTTTTGAATAATGTTAAATCTGAAAACATGATTTTGCTTGATAAAGTTAGAACTTTGGAACATGATTTATCTGTTGCTAGATCTGCTAGTTCTAAACTTGATCACATGCTGAATGTTCAAAAGTATCCTACTGATAAATCTGGGTTAGGATATGTTGAAAGCATCTTTGATTCTGCACCTCATTCCACTGTCTTTGTTCCTTCTTCTTCTTCTGTACCTTCTGTGAGTGAGGTTGTGAGTGAAATTGTTAAACCCCCTGTGAGTGAGGTTGTTCAACCTGTTGAAATTTCACCACCTAAGAAGATTAGGGTAGACTTAAGAGAATCTAAACCTAAGGAGCTTACCAAATCTAAGGACAAGATGCATGGTAAACCTGCTTGGGTTTGTCATTATTGTGGTAAGTCTGGACATATTCGTCCTAACTGTTACAAGCTTCAAGCTGATAAGAGAGCAAACAGACCAAAAGTGCCTGTGCCTCAAGCACAAGATCCTATGGCACTAATTGGTGAATTGGTAAAGGCGTTAAACCTTTATTCCAATTCGGGAGTTAGGAATCACTCTAATGTGAATAAGAACTCCAATCCTCAGGGTGCATCTAAAAAGTTTTGGATGCGAAAGACTCGAACTAACTGAGTCTTTCTGACATGGTCCTTATGCTTCATTGCTCTATTCTGTTGTGACCATTGTTCTTTGGTTTTTGTGTTTTTTTTTTTTTTTGTTCTAGGACTTGCATTGCATTACATACATGCATTTCATTCTAGGATTTATTTGTTTTCTCTTTAAAAAAAAAAAAAAAAAAAAGGGAAAGGGAGAAAGCAAAAGCTATGTTGGACATTATTTTTTTTTTATTTTTGAAAACAAGGTTGGTCAATCTTTTTACACATGTCATGTCTTGTGTACCTTGTTTAATCTTGATGAGCTTATTTACTGCACTTGACTAGTTGAAACTTTGTAGTGCATGTTATGTGGGAAAGATGTGTGTGGTTTTTAATCACTTTGCCTTAATCATGAAGTCACTTGTTTTTGACTGACGGACTTGATCCTTTTGAGAAAGGCATAAATAACCATCTCACCACTGTTCTCTAGCCAATCATGAACACCTTAGTGCATATCATAAGGTTTTGTGCTTGAGAAAGTGTAGCACATGCACAAAAAGAACATAAGGTGTAGCCTCAAAATTAAATTAAAACTGGTGTGTACTATTAGGATTGATGCCAATTCACTTAATTCAAACCGGTGTGTACTATTAGGCTGAATGCCAATTCATATATAAATAAGAGGCAAAAATGCAAGAAACTTACATGATTGCAAACTTTTGATCTAGGAGATGTGGGAGTTATAGGATGTAACTCTTTAGGTGATAGTCTCTTTTAAATTATATGTGATGAATTGTGTAGACTTTGTGTTTGATTGCTATTCACATATCACCTCACATGTATCTCAAGTTTTTGCTAGTTTCACACATTACACAGGTTACTCTTTGTTAAACTCTGTACATGCTAGTGTGTGTGTTTTTGGTCTGACTAACCAAGTTTGAAAATATCTTGAGATTTGTGCACAACATATTTGTTGCTTGAGAAAATTAAATGGGAGGATGATTGAAACTTGTTTGTTTTTGAGAAAATTGGGTTTGAAAATTTGGGTTTTTTGAAAGAGCATTCCATCTCATACTCATGCATTTTGATTTCATTGTTCAAATGCTTTGAAGGAGTTGTTTTCAAAATTAGGTTTGCATTTTTCAAAACTGTGATTTTTCTAAAAATTTTAGTAAGCCTCTGCCCATTTCGATCGATCCAGTGTAATTTTCGATTGATCGAAAAAGTGTCCCAGATTGTTCTAAAATGACTGTCACATTCGATCGATCAAATGTAATTTTCGATCGATCGAAGATCGTGGAGAAGCTTTTTTAAAAGTTGAAATCTAACTTTTTCAACTCACTTTTCAAACTGTTCAAAACTTTCTTTTTCTCTCTCCGACGAGGCAAGCTCAATAGTTCCAATTTTTTGTCGTTTTCCTCCGGATTTTTTGTAAGAAATCTCTTTCCTCAAGCCACTAAGTCTGTTTTGCCCTTCCTTTTCAACTTATTTTCATGTTTTCATGCATTTTTTCATGCATTTAAGGGAGATATTCAGAACTTTTCTTTTTGGGATTGTTGATGATTCAGACCAAAATTTGTGAAATTGATCAATGGGTTTTTGTGGGGACACATCATACACTAGTTCCTTGATGGTTAATTTGATCAATTTTGAGTTTTGTGAACAATTGAAAATTCTAGGGTTTATGTTTGGTCCGAATTGGGGCTTTTATGAAATTGAGTTAAATTTGATGAAATTGGCTTTGTGTATTGATGTAATCAGGCATTATAATCATTGTATTGTGTGTTGTAATGCTTAATTCATCAATTTGGTGCAAAATTTTCAAGTGGTTTTCAAATTTTTAGGGTTTTTGTTAAGAAACTCTATGTTCAAGCCAATTTTGTGAAATTGAACTTAATTTGACCTTGGTTACTGCATTAGTTCATGCATCATAACATTGTTATTGTTCATGCATCATATAGATTTTTATTCTATTATTTTTTTTGTGCTAACTTGCAGTCTGCCCTTGGTTTTGTTTTTGTTCTTGTTGATTTTCTCTTTGTGTCTCTGTCCTTTCCTTAGCATCATGCCTAAGAAGACTAGAGCCCGTAGGACTATTCCCTCTCCTTCTCCTCCCCCACCTTCTTTTGACCGAGAAAGGTTCCCTAGTGAAAAAAAACAAGAGATTTATGAGACTCTAAACCTTAAGAGAAAAGTTTGGGCTGAGCATTCTATCATTCTAGATGAGCTTGATCCTACCATTAAGGCAAATTTTGAGCGTAGGGGATGGTTGCCTTTGTTAGCTGTGTCTGATCCTCCTCCTCCGGTTACCTTAATTAGAGAGTTCTTCTCGAACATCTCTATCCACATCTATGATTCCAACACTTTAGTTAGGAGTTGGATACGAGGTGTAGAGTACTCCATTACTCCTCAGGTAGTGGCTGATGCTCTTGAGGTACCGTTGGTTCGGCATCTTGTCTATCCCTATGATGAGTCACAAGAGTTGAGTGATGTCATGTCTTACATCACTGGGTCATCTATCCAGTGGGGTTCTGATCCTAGGATCACCACCGCTGAGCTTCCTGAGACTGTCTATCTCTTCTTTAGGATAGCCTGTCACTCTCTCTGGCCCATTTCTCATCTGCACACCATTCCTCTTGAGAGGTGTGTATTTTTGTATGCTCTAGTGACTGATGCTCCTATTAGTTTTCCCCATCTTTTTCTTCGTTCTTTGAACGAAGTTTATAGGAGTTCATCTACAGCTCATGCTCTTGTTCATCCTATTTTCATTCATAGGAATTTACTTTATCTTGGTTTAGAGGATTTCCCTGCTTCTGAGCCTGTTCATGTGATAACTCCTATAGGTGCGTCTTTTCTTAGACAGAGGGCCGCTCATCTTCGAGCTGGTTCTAAACACCCTAGGTCTGAGCCGTCTAGTAGCGCTCCTCCTCCTCCTCCTCCTTCATCTTCTACAGGTCCTGCTGGTAAGGATATTCCTGATCCTGATGTGGCTGCTGCTGCTGCTCCTCCACCTCCTTTGGCTGACTTCGATGTTCGTCGTACCCTGGAGACTGTCATGACCGTTCAGGCGGCTCATGATCAGATTTTGGTAGATTTGCTTGATGAGATGTGAGCTCTGCGAGCCGACTTTGCGCGTCTACATTCACCCTTACCACCTCCTTTTGATGGCGACTTGTGATTGCCCTTTGGCATTCCGTCACAAAAAGGGACAGTAGAGTTTTGACTTGTAGAGGAGATTTTGTAGTTAGGGGGAGATATTTTTTTGTTAGCATGAGATTGTGTGGAGTTTATTAGATTGTATCTAGGTACTTCACTTTATATATCATTTTTGGGGATATTCATGTTAGGGGGAGTAGCATTGATTGATATATTGATATACATGTTTTCTATTTGATTCTTGTTGGCTTATGATTCATTGCTTATTGATTTATATTTATGAGTTGTTCATTGATATATATCTTTATTTTGTATTGTGTGAATCTTACAAGAATGTTATACCTGTTTATATATTATTTCCTGTCACACATGCATTTATGTGCTTGTTGAGTATTTCAGGAATATACAGGTTGATTTAACAAAGCTGCTGTCTATACTTGCAACCGATGGATAGTAGTTAGGGTTGAATTTGAGTTTATGAGCATTATTTTGTAAAGGGCTTTTTACTTGTAAACTTTGAGCTTTTAATTTGTGTTTTGTCACGGATTGCCAAATGGGGGGTTTGTTAGATTCTAAAGGTTTAGGAATTTATGTATTTAGAACTCTAATTTGTAATGTTGGTAAACCATGATCAAAACAATGTACTTAGTCTTGTTTAGGCTTGCTCAAAGTTGGTAAAATATTGTAAAGTTGGAATCGAGTGACTGCAGATGCATTGGGGCATTTCGGCCTGGCTCGATCGATCGAAGGTTAGACTCGATCGATCGAAAATCGGTCCAGATGCGTTTTCTGCAGAATTTCCAACTCAGCCTTAACTTTTTAAACGTTTAGGGTTTTATGTTTTTGCCCTAGGTATATAAGGCAAACCCTAGCCACGTTTTTAAGAGTTGCACAAGTTGTATTGTTGCTCATACATTGCGGTTTTGTGTAAATCTCTTGTGAGATCTAGAGGAGCTTTCCTTTACACAAAGCTTAGGGTTTTCAAGATTGAGATTACTTCAACATTTTGATGATCAACTTGGTTGCTGCCTTTGAAGCTTAAAGAATATCAAGCGTGGGAGCTTGTAGTTGATTGAGGGATTCAAAGAAAAAAGTAGTCCGTGGACTCGGAGCCTGCGCGTGGTCGTGTCAGGAAGTTTTACTGGTGGGTAGCATTAGGAAGTCAAGCGGGGAGCTTGTAAGTCCTTTTGTAAGAACTTCAATTCTTTCTTAGTGGATTTCATTTTGCCTTGAGGATCGGTGGGTAAAATCCTCCCCAGGTTTTTCCGTGTGGTTTCTTGGGTGATCATATCTTGTGTTATTTATTATTTTCGCTGCTTTATATATTTTATGTGCATGATATGATTTTGTGATTGTTTTAACCTAGAATTGTTTAATTTGACTAAGTAACAACTTGGCTAATTAATCTAGGCTACGCAATTTGGTTGTTTGTAAGGGGTCTAAAACCGTTCAATTACAATCAAATTTGACACGGAATTAAAGCCAACACAAAATAGTTGTAAATCACAACTTTACAACATCCCTCTGGGTTAGATGAAAGACTATATTCATAAAATTTTTTTCAATTCTCTTGATTCCCATAATGATATGACCAAAAGTTGAACCAGCACCTTCCTCTCCCATGGTTGTGTTATAAACCACACTAAGGTCTCCTTTGACAATTAAAAGTCCAAACCCCATCTCATGGGCAAAGATAACTCTGTATTCCATCGCCATGGCGCCTTCAATTGCTAGTATTGACTGAATTTCCATAACTCTTTTAACTCATAGCTGCTATTACTTACCTTTTTGAGTCCCCAATGACCATGCTTATACCTAAAGTCTGACTTTTGGGTGAAATAAGGACTTGGTTTTGGTCCAATTTATCCAATGCATTGGACTTGGTTAGATGGTGACATGCGTCCACTTTTGGACACATGTCATCATCTCAACCGGTCCAATACTACTGGACAGTGGACCTAAGCCTGACCCATTTTATAATGTTGTGCAATATAAGCTTTTAACACCTCACGAATCACGATTATGCGTATTATTATTGTGCCACATAAGTTTTTGAGGTCCAACAATTTTACATATCATTAGTTTTATATTGTTTAATTAAAATTTTATTTTATTTTATATTGAAACCGACCCTCTATTAAAATATTAGTACTAGTACACCATTTTTTTTTCTTTCAATAATGACTAATGTTATAATATTAATATATATACACACACACACTAGCCTCTTCACATGTATAACGCCCGTGCGATAAGGCTCTTCTATTTTTTTTAGAGGACAAAATTTTTTTGTTCATCATTATTCGGGGTTGATGCATTTTCCAATTACAAAATTTGCTAGGAGTGTCCTTAGAGGTCTCACAATTATACACATCATTATTTTAATATATATATATATATATATATATAAATATTTAAATTTAATTTAAACTATATTCTATATATAAACCTTTAATTAGAATCTGGGCACATTATATTCTCTTTAAATGATAAAATATATAGTTCTATAGACAAATACAATCAAAATAATTACTTATTAATAATTATTGTAAGGACTAGAAAATCTTTAGCCCAAGCCCACTTAGAGTAATGGGTTGTGCCTTTCAAACCTGGCCCAAATCAATAAAATTTGTAAGAGGAGGGTAAGAACAACAACAGAGGGCTCTGCCCGATAACAATTACAAGGAAAAACAAGGTTTGTATTCCGAAACAAATGAATATCAGGCTCTACAGAAATGCTCCCGAGGAGGCTATGTTTGAATAAAAACAACACTGTTCACTCCTTTCTCTCAATGTTCTTCTTTTTGCTTCTTTTCTCTTTTTCCCTTCTTCTTTTTTTTTTTTCAGTGATCTCCCCTTCCTTATATACTTCTACCTAACCTTCCTCCTTTTTTGACATTTGTTACCTTTCACATCCAAAGAAAATGGTGGAAGGGATTTGCTTAGCCGTGGTTTACACTGTTCAGGTCACTTCCTCATCAATGCGGCTGATAAAGCTGTTGCCCACCATTTAATGTGGATGCAATAGGCTGCACCAGGCTAGAAGCTTCTCCACCATCCACTGACCTCTACTTTCTTCAGATTCTAGCTCATACTTAGAACACTATAGAGTATTTTGACTTATCTGTTTCCTTCCTCGGGTGTCTTTCTTCCTTGGGCCTATGTCCTGGGGCGTTCCTACACTAATGCTGCAACCCTTCAACTTCATTCTCGGTCCTTAGGCACCCATAATAGCCCCTTAAAACGTTCGCTATTTTTTTATGAGCTAAAAGTGAAGTTTTAGTCTCTAAGGTAAAATACGCACGTGCCACATGCATTCCCACATATCAACATCCTTTCACTTGTCTCTCGCATGCTCCTAGCGCTTCGGAATCCATGATCTAACATTTATGGCGTCAGGCGACTGATAGTTTCCCTACATTCTACAGCTTGATCAAGATTCTACGGTCCCTATTTTCCCTCGCTTATAGGCTGGAATTTTACCGCTCACTTTTCCACTCCTATAAAAGGAGGACTTAGAGCTGGCTGAGGCTTATTTTGGATATTTTGGTGATCTAAGTTAAAGAAGAAAAATCTCGAGGAGCACTCTTTGCGTTCACTTATAGGTGTGTTGATTTCCTTCCATCTTCTTTTCACAAGTTTTAATACTTTACCCCTCAAAATACCGTGGGTAGATATGCTAAGTTAGTGGACACTGATGATGCTAGGGCAACCTTTAGGGCTCAATATAGGATCCCGATCAATGTTGAAATTCAACACTGTGAGGAAAGTGAGTGGTTTGTATTAAACAGACCTTCTGAGTCCGTGGTTATTCCCATGATCGCTTTCATTGAAGGTGAGATGGAACTCCCTGTGGGGATAGTAACCAGAGACTATCTCATAAACTATAGGTTAATCTTGACCTAGTGTTCCCCAAACATATTTAGGATCATCAGGTGTGTAGATGCGATAAACCATAGGATGGGGACTAACCTCACCTGGCATGATGTAAATCGGGTATACAACTACAAGAAAGGGGAAAAGACAAAATACTACATGAAGTGTAGGATTCCAGCAGTTAGGTTAATCTCTTGCCTGCCTGACTTGAGCAAAGGCATGGACGAGGATTTCCTCATTGTCTCGAGAGGCTGGCACGATGGAATACGCTGCCCTACCAAGGAAGGGGAACTAGGTAGGGCTCTTGAGGACCGGGGTCACACTTAGGAATTTACGCAGCTTTCTAGTGTTAAAGTTTTCTTTCCTCTACTTTTTTTACTAGCAATCCCCTTAGTTTCATCTGGCAGACGAATACCACATAGCTCCAGCCAAACACTTGGTGGACTTCAATGACCTAAACAAGATCCTCAGGTCAGATATATTTCTGCATAAGGACGGACAACTTAGGGCGACTCACGTCATCCTTGGGTACAAACCATCCATAAAGCTTTTTTAGAGTCCAAAGAACGTGATTAAGGGACTCAGGATGCTCAGCTGCCCACTCCTTTAGCTGCCAAACTTCTCCATTCCTAAGAGCCGACTCTCCCCTCGGACGAGGAAGACAAAGAATCCACATCTGAATCTGTTCAAGAAGTAACAGATAAGTATTTTGAAGTTTTTTATCGCTCATAAGCTCCCAGCACATCCCAAGCTCAAACTTCTTCAGCAATGGGTTTCGAAGAATAAACCCTAGACCTAGTTGCTCTTCTCACAGCCCATGCCAGAGGTTCCTCTGTGGTGGTGTTGACCCGGCCACCTACCCCAGCTGCCACGCATACATCTACTGCTAAAGCTAGGGACAAGAAAAGGAAAAGAGCCCAAGGAGGCAAAAATGTTGAAGGCACCGAAGAAGGGGAGATTACACATTCCTCCCACCAACCCTTAGCCAAAGAATCCCAGACCGAGAAGGGGTGTCGAAGAAGTCCACCTCCACTGGGACTTCCAAAGAGGCTAAAGGAGGAACAATTAAAGAAGGCCTCTATCTGGAGGCCCATCTTCACATTAAGCTCAGGCAATCTAGTCTTGGATAATGCCAATTTGAGGGATCCCACCAAGGGCAGCTTTGGCCTAGTGGCTAAGTGTTTAGAGAAGGCCCTATGTCTGCCAAAGGACATGGAGGAGCTAAGATATTTCAGGAAGCGCGAAGTCTTCCTCGTCCTAAAATAAGATCTGGCTAAGGTACGTGACCGTTCTCATTTGATTGCATGGCAAAAAATTCTATCTGTAAGGTATAATACTTATGCATTTATTCTTGGTACAGTCCGTCTAAGCTGCCTTTATGGCCAAGGAATGGGTGGACCATTCCCTGGAGATGGCTAGGGATGCCAAGGCCAAGTAGGAGGCTACCGAAAGGGCCCACTCGGAAGTTGACAAGAAGCTGAAGGAGACCATTGCTTAGTTGGCCGAAGTGGAGAAGGCTCGCAAAAATACTGAGTCTGCCCTTAAAGGCTATGAAAAGCAGGCTGCTAAGGCCTTGGAGGCCCAGAGGAAGGCCGAAAATAAAATGGCCTGTACAGTAGTGGAGTTGAAGCAAGCTAACAAGCAGCTGGAGACTATGAAGAAGGAGAAAGCTGAGACCGAGCAAGCAGCATATGACACAGGCATGACCAAGGTAGTGGAGAGCCTTATTGCCCAGCTCAGGAATGCTGCCCATGCCTTCTGCTTAGAGGTGTGGGGACAAGCCCTGAATGCTGCGGGGGTGCACACCGAATCAAAGCTTCGGGCTCCTGAGAAAGTGTAGTACCCTCCCACCCTACGCCTGGCTCCCCTTCCTCTTTAGCCTTTAGCAGATCCAAGTTCAGCTCCCCTTTCTTCCTCGGTTCAGCCAAGTGACGCTCCCTCTTCCACCTCGGCCAAAGGCAAAGAGAAGAAAAAAGAAACTCCACCTCTAGTGGAAGTGCCAGATGTAGCAGCCAAAGAGGAAGTAGCGGGGGTGGAGCAGTTGAAGAGGAAGAAAAAAGAAAAAGAGCTGGACAAGAAAGGGACCAAGGAAAAGGAGCCAGCAGCCTAGCTTAGCTTTTAGATTAGGAAATACTTAGGTAAATTTTTTAATGGGATGTATAGCCTGTGCTTCCCCTTTTTCCTTACTTTTGTATCACAGCTCCCTTACTTTTTAATGGAAAAGTTTGAAGTTAACCTTTTTTGTTTATTTAAATACTTGAACATTTCTTTATTGTTTCCTTCGCGCAGGTTCTTTCACATGCCATGTTAGCTTCCTTTATAATAATCATGCCACGGCAATTTGCCATTTCATCACCACATAAAGGGTGGGCTAATTTATGAAACTTAAACAAATTATCAATCAATGCTTACTTGAGATTGGACTTGAACTCAAGCGAACTTACTGGCATTACTTCAGAAACCCGAGGAACTGCCCACAGCCCTTACTATTCAATCCCTTCAAGCAAACTTGCTCATGTTAATTTACTCTAGGCTTGTGACCCAAGAAACCAGATAAGACCTAGGTTCTGTTTAACACTTAGAATATTTTTGAAATGTTAATTTACCTTAGGCTTATGACTCGAGGAGCCAGACAAAACCTAAGTTTTGTTTAACACTTAGAATATTTTTAAAATGTTAATTTACCCTAGCTCTACAAATGCATTCATAACAAGATATAACCAAGCAAGATATGAATGACAACAGAATTTATTAATAATAATAATGTCGTAAATTGTTTACATTCCAAGGGGGGGTGGAATTACATTTTTATCCAAATCTTCCAAATATTAGGCCCCAATGCCAGCAATGGAAGTGATTCTATATGGCCCCTCCCAGTTACAACCTAGTTTGCCCCAACCAGGGTTATTGGCCGTCCCCACCACCTTTCTCAAGACCAGGTCTCCTGGGTCTAATGGTTTTGGCTTTCACCCCTTTGACATACCTTTGCTTAAGTCTCTGTTGGTAGTAAGCCATTTTTACCGTTGCTACTTCTCGTCTTTCCTCGGCCAGATCTAGGCTATTTAGGAGTAAATGGTGGTTCTTTTCAACGTTGAATTGATCCGTTCTTAAAGTTGGGAACCCTGATTTAAGAGAGATTACTGCTTCTGACCCATAGGTCATTGAAAAAGGTGTCTCCCCTGTTGATCTTCGGGGTGTAGTACGATAGGTCCATAACACGTGGGGCAGTTCATCCACCCATATTCCCTTGGCATCGTCTAGCCTTTTCTTCAGTTTGGCCATTAAAACTTTGTTGGTGGCCTCGACTGCCCATTCCCCTGAGGGTAAGCAGGTGTAGAATACTCATTCCTAATCCCTAACTCTCCGTAATATCTCCGAAAGACTTTACTATCAAATTGAAGACCGTTATTTGAAATCAGTGTGTGAGGAACTCCAAACCTGGTGACAGTGTTTCTCTAGACGAATCTCTTGGCATCCACGTCCCTGATATTAGCGAGGGGCTCGGCTTCCACCCACTTGGTAAAGTAGTTCGTGCCGATGAGGAGCCATCTTCGTCTCTCTATAGCTCAGGGAAAGGGTCCCACTACATCCAAGCCCCACTGAGCAAATGGCCAGGGGCTAGACAAAGGATTCAGAATTCCCCCTGACTAGTGGATTTTTAGGGCATACCTCTGACATTGGTCACACTTTTTTACATAATCCTGAGAAGTTTTTTGCATGTTAGGCCACCAATAACCTTGGGTGAGGGCCTTATACGCCAGAGACCTACTTCATGTATGACTCCCACAAATGCCCTCATGAAGTTCCTCCAATAAGGGCTCCACAGCTTTGGGGTGTACGCACAATAAATGTGGCCCCGAGTAAGAGCACTTGTACAACTTCTGCTTCTTAAACAGCCAATATCGAGGGGCAGCTCTGCGTACCTTCTTTGCTTCACACTTGTCTTCAAGCAAGGATCCCTGCTTTAAAAAGGATACTATGGGATCCATCCAGCTCCACCCCACATGGAGGCTGTACACCCCTACCAAAGATGCCCCTGTAAGACTTGAGTTGTCCATCTCCTCAATGACAACAACCCAAGGAAGACTTGATTCTAGTGAAGTGGCCAACATTGCTAGTGAATTTGCATGAGAGTTCTGTCCCCTCAGGATTTGCTTTAAAATGAAACTCTTAAATTGAGCTCGGGCGTTCTACACTTTAGCAAGGTACCCCTACATTCTTTCATCCCGAGCTTCAAAGTCACCATTGACTTGGCCTACGATCAACCTAGATGCAGCTGTCAAGACAGTTGTCGAGCTTTAATGAATCTGCACTTTCAGCTTGTTTTCTTGAACAGACTTGAAGGCTTCAATACTTGATTTTGAAACACGGTTTCTTGAAGTATTTCAACACATCCTAAATCTACCCAAATATAAGTAAAGTGTGTTTTGTCAAAAGATTAGCCAATTACATAAAAGTATGACATATGTTCTTAACATGTGAACCACATATGTCCTAACAATCTCCCCCTTTGGCGATCCGTGATAAAACCACAACTAACAAATGATTATATAAGAGAAGTCATAAATCACTCAACTCATATTCATTTGTTTAATACAATAAAATCTATCCTAACACAAACTCTTGAAAAACTTTGCAAGAAGAGAGTTTATGGCAAGTAGACTTTGACAACCTGTATTTCTGAAACACTTTAAACAAAACTCATCAAAGCATCTTTGTGTGAAACAGAAATAATAGATTGCATACAAGTAAAGAAACATATGTATAAAGAGCGAAAAGAAAACAACACATGTAAGAGGTAGGTGAAAGAAACAACATACATCCACATATAGAAAGAAATAAGTACAATGTATGTCAAAATGATCACAAGACCAAATGTACAAGAACAATGTATCTATATAAGAAAGAAAAGAAAAGATACATTATATCCTCACTACATCCCTTAAGTATCAACACTCCTCCTATCAAAAATGTCCTATACTAACTCTCCCTAAGATGACTACTCTCATATCCCAAAATTACTCCCCCTTTTTGTCACGAGTGATAAAGGGTATAGTGTCAAGCAGATATCTCATTAGAAGAGCTAGCATCTCCATCATCATCCGAAGCATCATCATCATCATCATCATCCTCTGCATCAGAATCAGAAGCCACTGGAGGAGGTAGTGAAGGAGTAGCCTTAAGAGCAAAACCACCCATAGTCGCCTGACGTCGTGCAATACAAGCAACACAAATGTTCACCTGATGCAACTCAGTAGAGAGCGTATCAAGGCAAGCATCCATGCGCTGCAGTTGCGCCATGATGTCTCCAAGAGATACATCGCCCATAGAAGAGGAGGGAGCAAATGTAGACGGAGCAGATCGAGAGGGTACCGAACGAGATGAAGTCGAATCGGAGGGAGGAGGTGCCGACTCCTGTCGTGACCTAAACTGAGCCTCACTACGTTTTACGGTAGCGGCATCTATGGCACACATGACAGAGAAGTGATCAGAGGAGGGAAAAGGAATAGAAAAATGGCATAAGATCCTCGTGATAGCAGAAGGAAAGATGAGTTTATCACGGGTAGCCGTATCCCTAAACACATCTATAATGGAAAGAATAAAATGTGAAGGAAAATCTATAGTGAGGTGCTCTAACAAAGAAAGCAAAAATCGAGCACGAGGCTCTATGATAGAGTTATAGTGAGAGAGTGGGTGCAACACAAAAGTCATCACCATGTTCATGAATCTAAGACCTTTAGCAAAAGGCCGACATGGTGTAAACTGACGCTCACCCCAACCAGATGGGTGCTCACAGAAAGCAAACATCATCTCGTCTTTGGACACATTCCTCAGATGCTCACAACCGGGGTAATCAGGATGCTCTACCCTCGAAACTCTAAGCACATCCGCAACAAGCTGCGGTGTGATAGCAAAGCACGTACCTCAAACGCAAGTGTGAAAGAGAGGTACTGAAGAATCAATCTCGTGTATGTTGGAGTAAAACTCCTGAATGAGCACGAGAGGACAAGTGACCGGGATGCCACACAGTGACTCCCATCCCTGACTATGAATGACATCGGGAAGGTCAGTGTCGGCGAAGTCCGCCAAAATGACTCGGCGTTCCAAATGAATACCTCGTCGAGAGAAGTTCTCCAAGAATGCTTTACGGGCATCCTCATCACGGAACCGAATGTTAGAAGGAGTAGGATCAGAAGAAGATTATGCCCTGGAACGAAAAGGGTTCCGAGATGGAGCAGACTTACGTTTAGGTGCTATAGACACTACTAACATAAACAGAATGAAAGAGAGGGAGAAAGAGACAATCAGAAAAGTCCCAAAACATTTCAAATATATCAAAATATATTGAAAAGGAAGTACGTATGCGTGGGGAATGCATGAACATGTGACATGCAAAAGAAATTTCATCATAGGCTCAGCCCAATCCAATCCTACCAGCACACAAACATATTGCACACATCTAAATGCATGAAAATACTGTTAAAATGAAAATGAGGTGCAATGCATGAGATTTTGAACATATTTAAATGAAAACCCATCCCAAAATTTCAAGAAAAACTCATCAATTTTGAAAAACCCCAAAATTTTTCAAAAACCCTAAAACCTAAGATTCAAAAACATGAAATGCATGAAATATGAGAAGAAAAGAGATCATACCACTTGATTTGAAGCAAGGAAGGGCCGAAAATCACGTGGGTTAAAGGTTTGGAGTGAGAAAACTGAGTTTGGAAGATGAATAGGCGCGGACAGATCGAGGAAAATGAGAACCGGATCGCACGAGGAGAATATATAGGACCTCAGTAAATCTTGACAGATACAGGTGTCGAGAGGTGTCGAGACATCTGTCGATGAGGTGTCGAGAAGAATGGTCGTCTATAGATACAGGTGTCGAGGAGGTATCGAGGAATAAACACCAGAACCTAGAACAGAAGCTTGATCGATCGGCCAGGTGTCGAGAAGCTATCGAGGAGACAGGAGATTTCTCGATCGATCCACTAGGTGTCGAGGATGTGTCGAGATTGTGATAAGAAAAAGCTTGAGAAGCTCGACAGATAGCTAGGTATCGAGGAGGTATTGAGGAGGTGTCGAGCCAGCTTTTAAAAACAGTTTCTCGAGAAGAGAAAAACATAGACATGAATGCAATCAAACATGCACCTCAATAATGATCCAATCAACATAATAGGCTCTCAAAATCATCTCTCAATGAAAAATTTTAAGCACATGGATCTCCAAAAACACACACACTAAACAAGTCTAACTAATTTTATATTTCAAAAAACAAGTCATGACAGTTTAGTGAGCATACAAAAGCATACGTAAACCTAGTGATGGCCAAATCACATTGTACTTGCACATGTACCATGAGTAGCAAAGAATATTGCGCGTCGTGTGTAAAAAATATCGCAAGATTGCATAAGTGTATACATGTTATGACGATTTGAGATATGACAAAATCACTTTAACTCACACACAATCATAACTGTTTGATGGGGACTATCACCTTCAAGGTACATCCTATAACTCCCACATCTCCTAGAATACACGCTTGCAATCATATTTAAAGCATTTTTAATCTTTTTGCTTTTTATTTTCTTTGCATATTTTCTTTTTAAGCATATCATGCATAGGCATAAAAGAGAGAGAAAAGAAATACCCATTGATATTTGACATTCCAATTTTGCTATGCCGAAGCATACAAATGTCATTTGAACGGTTTAGACCCCTTAAACAATAACCAGATTGCGTAGCCTAGATTAATTAGCCAAGTTGTTTACTTAGTCAAATTATGTAATTCTAGGTTAAAACAATCACAAGATCATGTCATGCATATAAAATAAGTAAAGCAGCGAAAATAAAGAACACAGTGATATGATCACCCAGGAAACCACACCGGAAAAACCTGGGGAGGATTTTACCCACCGATCCTCAAGGCAATACGGAATCCACTAAGAAAGAATTGAAGTTTTTACAAAAGGACTTACAAGCTCCCCGCTCGACTTCCTAATGCTACCCACCAGTAGTAACTTCCTGACACGACCACGCGCAGGCTCCGAATCCACGGACTACTTCTTTCTTTGAACTCCTTCTTCAAGTACAAGCTCCTCACTTGTTTTTCTCGTTAAGTTCTAATGGCTGCAACCTGTTTGATTATCAAGATGTTGAAGTGATCTCAATCTTGAAAACCCTAAGCTTTGTGTAAAGGAAAGCTCCTCTAGATCTCACAAGAGATTTACACAAAACAGCAATGTAAGAGCAACAATACAACTTGTGCAACTCTGAAAAACGTGGCTAGGGTTTGCCTTATATACCTAGGGCAAAAACATAAAAACCTAGACGTTTAAAGAGTTAGGGCTGAGTTGGAATTCTGCAGAAAAACGCATCTGGGCCGACTTTCGATCGATCGAGTCTAACCTTCGATCGATCGAGCCAGGCCGAGAAGCCCCAATGCTTCTGCAGTCACTCGATTCCAAC
Organism: Quercus glauca; assembly: GCA_023736055.1. Lineage (NCBI taxonomy): Eukaryota > Viridiplantae > Streptophyta > Magnoliopsida > Fagales > Fagaceae > Quercus > Quercus glauca. Next base: position 75,574,412 of record CM043316.1, on the reverse strand, counting down.
TTTACAATATTAAACCAACTTTGAGCAAACTTAAATAAGACTAAGTACATTGTTTTGATCATGGTTTGCCAACATTACAAATTAGAGTTCTAAATACATAAAATCCTAAGACCTTAGAACCTAACAAACTCCCCCTTTGGCAATCCGTGACAAAACACACAATAAAAGCTCAAAGTTTACAAGTAAATAGCCCTTTACATAATAATGCTCACAAAACAAGTTCAACCTAACTACTCTCCATCGGTTGCAAGTGTAGACAGCAGTTTGGTCGAATCAACCTGTATATTCCTGAAATACTCAACAAACACATAAACGCATGTGTGGCAGCAAATAGTATATAAACAGGTATAATATTCTTGTAAGATTCACACAACACAAAATAAAGACATATATCAATGAAGCAACTCATAAATATAAATCAATAAGCAGTGAATCACAAAGACAACAAGAATCAAAGGAACATGTATATCAATATATCAAAGAATGTTACTCCCCCTAACATGAACAACCCAAAAATGATATACAGAGTGAAGCACCTAGATACAATCTAAATAAACTCCACAAAAATATCTCATGCTACAAAAATATCTCCCCCTATCACAAAAAATATCTCCCCCTATCAACAAAAACTCTACTACAAGTCAAAACTCTACTCCCCCTTTTTGTGACGGAATGCCAAAGGGCATCAGATACCATCAACAAAAGGAGGTGGTGAGGAAGAACGATGATGCGCCAAATCAGCTCGCAGAGCACGAATCTCGTCGAACAGATCCACCAAAAGCTGACCATGAGCCGCCTGAACGGTCATGACAGTCTCCAGAGTACGACGAACATCGAAGTCAGCCGTAGAAGGTGGAGGAACAGCAGCAGCACTAGCAGGATCAGGAACAGCCTCACCAGCAAGACCTGTAGAAGAAGAAGGAGGGGCGCTACTAGAGGGATCAGACCTAGGGTGTTTAGAACCAGCTCGAAGATGAGCGGCCCTCTGTCGAAGAAAGGACGCACCTATAGGACCGATAACATGAACAGGCTCAGAGGCAGGGAAGTCCTCTAATCCTAGATAAAGTAAAATCCTATGAATGAATATAGGATGAACAAGGGCATGGGCAGTAGATGAACTCCTATAAACTTCGTTCAAAGAACGAAGAAAAAGATGGGGAAAACTGATAGGAGCATCTGTAACAAGAGCATAAAGAAAAACACACCTCTCAAGAGGAATGGTGTGCAGATGAGATATGGGCCAGAGTGAATGACAAGCTATCCTAAAGAAAAGATAGGTAGTCTCAGGAAGCTCAGCGGAGGTGATCCGAGGATCAGAACCCCACTGGATAGAAGATCCAGTGACGTATGACATGACATCACTCAGCTCAGGTGACTCATCATAGGGATAGACAGGATCCCTAACTAAAGGTACCTTAAGAGCATCAGCCACTACCTGAGGGGTAATGGTGTACTCTACACCTCGTATCCAACTCCTCACTTGAGTGTTGGAATCATAGATGTGGACAGAGAGGTTCGAGTAGAACTCTCTAATCAAGGTAGCAGGAGGTGGAGGGTCAGACACAGCTAACAAAGGAAGCCAACCCCGACGCTCGAAGTTTGCCCTAATGGCAGGATCCACCTCATCTAAAAGAACCGTACGCTCAGCCCAAACCTTCCTATTAAGGTTTAAAGTCTCAAAGTTCTTTTGGTTTTTCTCACTGGGGAAACGCTCACTATCAAAGGTAGGTGAGGGTGGAGTAGGAGTGGGAATGGTCCTACGAGCTCTAGTCTTCCTAGGCATAGTGCTAAGGAATAGGACAGAGACACAAGAGAAAACCAAAACAAACAGAAAATAAAACCAAGGGCAGACTGCAAGTTAGTACAAAAAAAATAGAATGAAAATCTATATGATGCATGAAACATTAATGATGTTATGATGCATGAACTAATGCAGTGAGTAGGATCAAATTAAGTTTAATTTGCATAAAATTGGCTTGAACATAGAGTTTCTCAACAAAAACCCAAAAAATTTGATAACCACTTGAAAATTTTTGCAATAAATTGAAGAATTAATCATTATATACTATTAGAAACAGTTTATAATAACCAATTGCAGCAATTACACAAGCCAATTTCATCAATTAAACCCAATTGCACAAAAATCCCCAAATCGGACCCAATATAAACCCTAGAAAATAAATTTTCCACAAAACTCAAAATTGATCAAATTAAACACTCAATAACATGTTTATATAGTGTCCCCAACAAAACCCAATGATCAATTGCAATCAAAATCGTCCGAAACAACATAAATCCCAAATTGAAAAATTCCGAAAATCTCCTCTTAAATGCATGAAAAATGCATGAAAACAAGTAAATAACTTGAAAAGCAAGGGTATAAGAGACATACCAGCTTGAGGAGAGAGAGATTTTGCAAAAAGAACGGAAGAAAACGACAAAAAAATTGAAGAAATTGGACTGCCTCGTCGGAGAGAGAAAAAGAAAAAGTTTTTTGAAAAGTTTGAACTTTGAAAAAGTCAGATTTTCCCTTTTTAAAAAGCAGATTCACGATGTTCGATCGATCGAAAATTACATTCGATCGATCGAAAGTGACAGGCGTTTTAGCACTTTCTGAGGCACATTTTCGATCGATCGAAAAACACACTCGATCGATCGAAATGGGTAAAAATACATTGAATTTTGGGAAAAACACAGTTTTTGAAAATTTGCAAACCCAATTTTTGAAACAACTCCTCAAAGCTTTTTGAACAATGAACACAAAATGCATGAGTATGAGATGGAATGCATTTTCAAAAACCCAAAATTTTTATACCCACTTCTCTCAAACTCAAATTTCAATTTTCTTCCAAATTAATCTTTCTCAAGTAACAAATATGTTGTGCACAAATCTCAAGATAATTTTCAAACTTGGTTGGTCGGACCAAGAACACACACACTAGCATGTACATAGTTTAACAAAGAGTAACTTGTGTAGTGTGTGAAACTAGCAAAGAATTGAGATGCATGTGAGGTGATATGTGAATGGCAATCAAGCACTAAGTCTACACAATTCATCACATAGAATTAAAAGAGACTATCACCTAAAGAGTTACATCCTATAACTCTCACATCTCCTAGATCAAAAGCTTGCAATCATGTAAGTTTCTTTCAATTTTGCCTCTTATTTATGTATATGAAATGGCATTCAGCCTAATAGTACACACCGGTTTGAATTAAGTGAATTGGCATCAAGCCTAATAGTACACACCAGTTTTAATTATTAATTGAGGCTACACCTTATGTTCTTTTTGTGCATGTGCTACACTTTCTCGAGCACAAAATCTTATGATATGCACTAAGGTGTTCATGATTGGCTAGTGAACAGTGGTGAGATGGTTATTTATGCCTTTCTCAAAAGGAACAAGTCCGTCAGTCAACACATGTGACTTCATGATTAAGGCAAAGTGATTAAGAACCACACACATCTTTCCCACACAACATGCACTACAAATTTTAACTAGTTAAGTGCAATAAAGTAAGCTCATCAAAGTTAAACAAGGTACACAACACATGACATGTGTAAAAAGAATGACCAACCTTGTTTTTAAAAAATCAAGAAAAATAGTGTTCAACACAGATTTTGCTTCCTTTTTTTTTTTTTTTTTTTTTTATATTATTAAAAGAGAAAACAAATAAATCCTAGAATGAAATGCATGTATGTAATGCAATGCAAGTCCTAGAACAAAAGAGAACACAAAAACAAAGAGAATGGTCACCACAGAATAGTGCAATGAAGCACAAGGACCATGTCAGAAAGACTCAGTTAGGTCGAGTCTTTTGCATCCAAGACTTTTTAGATGCATCCCGAGCATTGGAGTTCTTATTCACATTAGAGTGATTCCCAACTCCAGAATTGGAATAAAGGTTTAACGCCTTTACCAATTCACCAATTAGTGCCATAGGATCTTGTGCTTGAGGCACAGGCACTTTTGGTCTTTTTGCTCTCTTATCAGCTTGAAGCTTGTAACAGTTAGGACGAATATGTCCAGACTTACCACAATAATGACAAACCCAAGCAGGTTTACCATGCATCTTGTCCTTCGATTTGGTAGGCTCCTTAGGTTTGGATTCTCTTAAGTCTACCCTAATCTTCTTAGGTGGTGAAACTTCTACAGGTTTGACAACCTCACTCACAGGGGGTTTTATAGTTTCACTCACAACCTTACTCACAAGAGGTTCAGAAGAAGAAGAAGAAGGAACAAAGACAGTGGAATGGGGTCTAGAATCAAAGATGCTTTCAACATATCCTAACCCAGCTTTATCAGAAGGATACTTTTGAACATTTAACATGTGATCAAGTTTAGAACTTGCAGATCTAGCAACAGATAAATCATGTTCCAAAGTTCTAACTTTATCAAGCAAAAGCATGTTTTCAGATTTAACATTATTCAAAAGATCATTTGCATCATATAATTTCACAAGCAAATTTTTCTTCTCAAGCTCAAGAGCATCAATTTTCTTTAGGCCTAAATCAACTTTCATAGCATCCTTTGCAGCAATTTTGCAAAGTTTGTTATAGGCCTCTTGAAGATCTGCATCTTCAAAGAGTTCCCCATCAGCAGGGTTCTCCTCAGCAGATATGCTTTCATCTACTGTACCAGTAGCAGTGAAAGCAATGAAGTTTCCATCCTCGTCACAACCGGACTCATCATCAGAAACCTCATTATCACTAAGGGTGACAGCCATAGCTTTACCCTTATTTCTCAAGAAAGTAGGACATTCAGATTTGACATGACCATACCCTTGACAACCAAAACACTGAGGACCCAAAGAGTTATTAGAAGATTGACCTACTTGTTCTCTAGGTTTTTCAAAATTACTAACCTTAGTGGGATCATTCTTCCTAAAATTTCTAGGTTCAGCAGTGTTGGTGTTCCTTGCCTTCCTATTAGTATTTCTAAGGAAATTTCTGAAGTTCTTGGCAAGGTAAGCTATCTCCGTGGGAGAGAGCTCATCATCAAATCCATCAACATCAACATCATCAACAGACTTTAGAGCCATTGATTTGGATTTGACAGTCTTGGGTAAGTCAGACTCATAGGACTGAAGAGATCCTACAAGCTCATCCACAGGGATGGAGTCAACATCCTTACTCTCAGTAATGGCTGTTACTTTGGGTCTAAAGTCTTCAGTTAAGGATCTAAGAATCTTCCTAACAATCTTAGGTTGATCATAGATTTCACCCAAAATATAAGCAGAATTAACAATATCATTCAGTTTAGCATAAAACTCATCAAAGGTTTCATCATCAGACATTCTAATGTGTTCAAACCTAGAAGTTAATTGCTGCAGTTTATTAATTTTAACAGCCTTAGTGCCTTCATGCACAGTTTGGAGGATTTTCCAGGCAGTATGAGCAACCTCAACATTAGAGATCCTCTTAAATTCCTCCATTGAAACAGCATTAAAGATGGCATTCATAGCTTTGCTATTGAAGCCTGCTGCTTCTTTCTGAGAAGTTTGCCACTCACTCACAGGAGTAGTGGGCTTCTCCCATCCGTATTCAACGGAATTCCACACTCTTTCATCTATGGATTTCAGGAATGCTTTCATCCTTACTTTCCAGTAGGCATAATTGTTCCCATCAAAGTGAGGAGGAACAAACAGAGAGTGTCCATGCTCCATGACAACTGGGGTCAAGGATCAGCTCAGAGATAAAGATCTCAACAACAAAGAGCTACCCGCTCTGATACCACTTGAACGGTTTAGACCCCTTAAACAATAACCAGATTGCGTAGCCTAGATTAATTAGCCAAGTTGTTTACTTAGTCAAATTATGTAATTCTAGGTTAAAACAATCACAAGATCATATCATGCATATAAAATAAGTAAAGCAGCGGAAATAAAGAACACAGTGATATGATCACCCAGGAAACCACACCGGAAAAACCTGGGGAGGATTTTACCCACCGATCCTCAAGGCAATACGGAATCCACTAAGAAAGAATTGAAGTTTTTACAAAAGGACTTACAAGCTCCCCGCTCGACTTCCTAATGCTACCCACCAGTAGTAACTTCCTGACACGACCACGCGCAGGCTCCGAATCCACGGACTACTTCTTTCTTTGAACTCCTTCTTCAAGTACAAGCTCCTCACTTGTTTTTCTCGTTAAGTTCTAATGGCTGCAACCTGTTTGATTATCAAGATGTTGAAGTGATCTCAATCTTGAAAACCCTAAGCTTTGTGTAAAGGAAAGCTCCTCTAGATCTCACAAGAGATTTACACAAAACAGCAATGTAAGAGCAACAATACAACTTGTGCAACTCTGAAAAACGTGGCTAGGGTTTGCCTTATATACCTAGGGCAAAAACATAAAAACCTAGACGTTTAAAGAGTTAGGGCTGAGTTGGAATTCTGCAGAAAAACGCATCTGGGCCGACTTTCGATCGATCGAGTCTAACCTTCGATCGATCGAGCCAGGCCGAGAAGCCCCAATGCTTCTGCAGTCACTCGATTCCAACTTTACAATATTAAACCAACTTTGAGCAAACTTAAATAAGACTAAGTACATTGTTTTGATCATGGTTTGCCAACATTACAAATTAGAGTTCTAAATACATAAAATCCTAAGACCTTAGAACCTAACATCATTAATGATTGGCAGGCAATAGTGGTGAAATGGTTATTTATGCCTTTCTCTTTGGATTTTCTAGTCTTACCCGTCAAAAAGAGTAATACGAGTGTTAAGTACAAGAGATAACTTAATCTTACTCATCACAAACAAGAGCCACAAAACTCACTTGTTTAGTTGTGCATAGAGATGCTCATCTAAGTTACAAATGATACAAAATTTAGAAAATTTTGTTTCAATGGCCATCCAAGGTACACAAGTACCAATGTACACAAAATACACATTGTTTTTGTATTTTTCTGATTTTTCAATTTTTTTTTTTTATTTTTATCAAAAACAAAATAAACAAAAACTGAAAATAAACAAACAAAAACATGTTATCAATGCAATGCAAAAACTAAACTGACTCAAAATAAAAGCAAAACACACAAGTAATGCAACAAACAAAAAACAAGAAGACAGAAGAAAGTGATTTAATTACTTAGAGTCCTTTTTCTTCCACACCTTGGAAGAACCTTTCCTTTGGTTGAAACCTTGAACTGGCGGCGAAGGGGAAGAATTGAATCCGTTCAAGTTCGAAAGGAACATGAGGGCTTTCAGAAGATCTCCAAGAGGAGGAAGATAGGATTGAAGCTGATTTTGGCTTCCAGATGCTATCATGCTGTTACTCTGTTGAGTGGCTAATCACTTATAGCAATTTGGCCGAGTATGACCGGCAACACCACAATGATGACAGAGATGCTGCTTCTTCTGTTTGGGCTTTTGAGAGTTAGCCTTCTTAGCACTAGGGTTTTTAGCATCTTTCTTTTCTAGCTTAGGGGGTACTCCTAGGATAGATTTACCCTTGTCTAAGTTATCACTAGCTAATTCAGTTTTGACATTAGTGTTCTCAACTTTAACAATATTAGCAGGACGAACAAAAACAGTAGCATTAGTGGAAGCAATATTAGAGGAGGAAAGATCATACCCTAAACCTGTTCGATTTGAAGCATATTTCTGAATGCTGAGCATCTCATCAAGCTTTGCACTCGAGGTCCTCTCCAACTGAGCTCTAACCTGAAATAGCTCTGCCTCAAGCTTCTTGGTCTTTTCAGCCAAGAAATTGTTTTTGTACCTTAGCGCTCCAATAGTTTGATTTACCTCATTAAACTTAGTGGATAACTCTTCACGATCAAGTTCCACATCACTGAGCTTCTTGGTGGTCAGCCTATAGAGTTTCTCGTGTTTCTCCGACAGCTTGTATAGTTTCTCATAGGCTGAATGGATATCATCTTGATCATCCATCTTCTCACACTTGGTGTCCACCAACTCTTCTTCTTCTTCTACTTCATCAACAATCCTTTCAGTAGGATTGACTGTAGCAGTGAAGGCATTTAAGATTCTGTCATCCTCACTATCGGAATCATCTTCAGGCTTAGTGTCACTCAAGGTTGTAACAAGTGCCTTGCTCATCCCAATGCTCTTGAGATATGTAGGACACTCATTTTTCATGTGTCCGAACCCATGACACCCAAAGCACTTAGGCCTTGCAAGAACAGTGTATTGACCACTTTCCTTTGCGTCCTTCTTTTATTTGTCCTGACTCTTGAATTGAGAAGAATTGGATTGCCTGCGGTCCTTGTCGAAGTTCCTTCCATTGGCATTCTTCATAAACTTCTTGAACTGCCTTGTAATGTAGGACTTCATCTTGGAATCTTCATCATCGGAAGACTCATCTGTCTCACTGCTCTTGGCCTTCAAGGCCATGCTCTTGCCTTTGCTTGACTTGCTAATCCTAGATAACCCTAGCTCGTAAGTCTGCAAGTTTCCAACCAGCTCAGTCAAAGGAATCTTGTCAATATCCTTTGATTCTTCTATCACCGTAATCTTGGCATGGAATCTCTCGGGTAGAGATCTAAGCACTTTCCTCACAATCTTGGGTTCAGGAATGGTTTACCTAAGATTGAAGGCTGAGTTCACTATGTCCTTGAGCTTGACATAGAACTCATCGAACGACTCATCCTCCTCCATCTTTATTTCTTCAAAGCTTGTAGTGAGCCTCTGAAATTTTGAATCTTTGACAGTCTTGGTTCCTTCATAGGTTGTCTGGAGGATAGTCCAAGCCTCCTTAGCAGTTTCAGTTGAGGATATCTTCTTAAATTCCTCATTGGTGACTGCACTGAACAATGCATTCAATGCTCTGCTGTTGAAGTTAGCCGCCTTAACCTTTGCATCATCCCAATCGGCCGGCGCTTCCTTTGGCTTAGTCCAGCCAATCTCAATAGCTTGCCATACCTTTTCATCTAAAGACTGCAAAAAAACTCTCATGTGTACTTTCCAGTATGCATAGTTAGTCCCATCAAATATGTTGGGGACATATTTTTATGTAATTGGCATATCTTTTGACAAAATGCACTTTACTTGTATTTGGGTAAATCTAAGTAGGTTCAAGATAATCACTACAAGTGGTAAATTAAAGACATGAAGACTACTCAAGAACTATTCAAGAAAAGTGCAATCTGCAGGTCTCGATACCTTCTCGATAGAAGCTCGATCTGTCGAGATTCATTAAATCTCGATAGATGCCTCGATCGATCGAGCTTACGAGATTTTCAGATTATAGCCAGCAATATTTTATTCTAAAAGGCTATTTGTTTATGGGTATGTATAATCCTTATTGGACTAGGAAAGCTCAAGGTTTGTGCAAACCTATTTGGAATAGGAGAGCCCATTAAACTCCTATTTAAAGGAGGTGGAAAAAGAAAAACCAAACCCAAGAAACTTTCATAAGGTTTTCTTTTTGAAACCCTAGCCTCCTACTACAGAAGAAAGAGTTCTTGTTGCATTTCTTGTACGCCTTTGGGTTCTGTAACCAAGCAAAGTCTCTTGCACCAACATTGAAGATCTTATTGGTATTTCTATGTGAAGCTGCTGCAAATCAATTACAACAATCAAGGGGTTGCTGTGGAGTTAGTCATGTACGGGGGTTCGTGCAAAGGAGTAAGCCGCGTACTGGGATCTACGCATCAAATTGGTTAGTCACGTACTTGGGAGCCGTGCATCAAAAAGTAGGAACTGTCACTACAGAACAAGTCCAATTGGGTATTGGGGTAAGGGTTCAACTGTAGGTTGGTAAGGTACTTGGGATTCCTTTACTTGTAACCGCTTGTTGTGATAATAGTGGAGTTTCGGGAGTGGTGACTTGAAAATCACCCGGTGGGGTTTTTGACGTTAGGGTTTTCCCCATTCGTGAACAAATCACCGTATTATTTATTTTCCGCTGCATATCTAGTTTATTGGTGATTTATTTGTGCTACCACGCAATTGCATGTTAATTGAACCTAATTAATTCACTTGGCTAATTAATTGATTAATTAATCACAATGGGTCAATTCGTTTGTGGCCTATCAAGTAGTATCAGAGCAGGTACACTCTGATTAGGTTTTAATCTCTGCTGTGTGATCCATTGACCCCTGTTGTTATGGAAACTCTTGATTGTTTTGATTTGCATGATCTTGTGTTGAATGATGATGATGATATTCAAGATGCCTATTGCAAGCTTTATAATTTTTGTATGAAATCTCTTGAATGTTCTACAAAATTAAAAGCCAAATTTAAAAAGGTCAAACTTGAAAAAGTTGATTTGATTGCAAAATTGGATGAAGCCAATAATTTGAATGAGAATTTTAAAAATCAAATTTCATCTCAGGTGGACAAAATTAAAAGTTTGGAAGAGCAACTAGTTGAATCTAAAACTGAAGTTGAAAAATTAATTAGTGCCAAACTTGTTGTTGAGTCTAACTCAAAAGAAAAAGATTTTTATATTCCCCCATTTAAAAGAAATAATGAAGAGTTGAAGGCTAATATTGCTAGGATAGACAAAGGTAAACAATCTAATGTTAACGCTGAAATTTCTAAACCTATGTCTAAAACTCCTCCTAGGTTGAATAAAAATTCTGAATTTGTCCCCACTTGTCATCATTGTCATATTGTTGGTCATATTAGGCCAAATTTTCCTAAATTAAGGTCTTTGTTAACTTTTAAAGTTAGACCTCCTTCTAGGAAGCCGAGTAGTTCTAAAACTACTCATGTTTATCACCATTGTGGTGCTTCAGGTCACACTCGTCCTAATTGTTACAAATTGTTTCCTCATAAGCGAGTGTCAAATAGGTCTCATCCTTTGTCTAAAGGCTCTGTACCTATTCTTGGTGAGTTATTAAAAGTTTTGAGCTTTTTAACTCAATTTCAAGGGAATTCTAATTCCTCTATGTCCTTTAGTAGACATACTAGGACACGTGCCTTTTCATCTTCACGGCCAAGGACTCGTGCTCTATGGGTGATAAAGGATTCTAAGACTTAATTGTCTTTTCTGTTTGTCCTCTGCTTTAATTCTTTCTATCTAAAGTTGGACTCTTTATGCTTGATTTCTTATCTGCTTTTGGAATCATGCTTTCATGCATTTGCATATTTCTTTCACACTTTCATGTTGTTTAACATGTTTTTGTTTGTTTTCAGTTTTGTTTGTTTTCAGTTTTGTTTATTTTGTTTTTCATATAAAATTTTTTTTTGAAAAATCAGAAAAATACAAAAACAGTGTGTGTTTTGTGTACATTGGTACTTGTGTACCTTGGATGGCCAATGAAATAAAGTTTTCTAAACTTTATATCTCTTGTAGCTTAGATGAGTATCTCTGTGCAAAACTAAGCAAGTGAGCTTTGTGGCTCTTGTTTGTGATGAGTAAGATTAAGTTATCTCTTGTACTTAACACTCTATCACTCTTTTTGACGGGTAGGACTAGAAAATCCTAAGAGAAAGACATAAATAACCATCTCACCACTGTTGCCCGCCAATCATTAATGACATCTGTATGGTTCGACATAGCAAAAGTGTGATGTCAATGACATTTGCGTGCTTCGGCATAGCAAAAGTGTGATGTCAATGACATTTGTATGCTTCGGCATAGCAAAATTGGAATGTCAAATATCAATGGGTATTTCTTTTTTCTCTCATATATGCCCATGCATGATATGCTTAAAAAGAAAATATGCAAAGAAAATAAAAAGTAAAAAGATCAAAAATGCTTTAAGTATGATTGCAAGCGTGTATTCTAGGAGATGTGGGAGTTATAGGATGTACCTCGAAGGTGATAGTCCCCATCAAACAGTTATGATTGTGTGTGAGTTAAAGTGATTTTCTCATATCTCAAATCATCATAACATGTATACACTTATGCAATCTTGCGATGTTTTTCGCATACGACACGCAATATTCTTTGCTACTCATGATATATGTGCAGGTACAATGTGATTTGGCCATCATAAGGTTTTACATGTGCTTATGTATGCTCACTAAACTGTCTTGACTTGTTTTTGAAATATAAAATTGGTTAGACTTGTTTAGTGTGTGTGTGTGTGTTTTTGGGGATCCATGTGCTTAAAATTTTTCATTGAGAGATGATTTTGAGAGCCTATTATGTTGATTGGATCTTTGTTGAGTTGCATGTTGGATTGCATTCATGTCTGTGTTTTTCACTTCTTGAAAAACATTTTTAAAAGCTGGCTCGACACCTCCTCGACACCTCCTCGATACCTGTCTATCTGTCGAGCTTCTCAAGCTTTTTCTTATCGCAATCTTGACAGCTTCTCGACACCTGGTGGATCGATCGAGAAATCTTCTGCCTCCTCGATAAGCTTCTCGATACCTGGTCGATCGATCGAGCTTCTGTTCTTGATTTTGGTGTTTATCCCTTGATACCTACTCGACACCTTCATCTGTCGATGTATATTTTGCTCGACACCTCTTGATCCATCGATATCCCCTTGCATGCATTTCATTTTTTTTGTTTTGCATTTTTTTTCCTTTGTGTCCATAGCATCTTGTTTTTCTTTTCTTGTAGGTCTATGGTTCCTTGTTGTCCTCGTTCCCTCTATGTCAGTTTTCTGTCTGTCTCCTGTCATGTCTTTTGGCTTTTTATGCTTTTTGACAATCATGTCAAAAAGGGGGAGAAATTTGAGCATTGAATGTCTTTCCTCAGGGGGAGTAATAGATTTAGGGGGAGAACTTCATGTTAAAAGGAAGAAAGTTTTTGATGTAACTAACTTAGGGGGAGAGTTAGTTTGATACACTTTGATATTGATATATTCTTTGTGTTGTGTATCTATTAGTTTTGTAACCATTTACATACATCATGTGTTATTTCTATATTTGATGATGATGTATGTGTTTCACTCTTTATCTCACATGTGTTGTTTCTTTTCTCTCTTTATACACATGTTTATTGTTTATTTAACTTGTCATTATTTTCCACATGGTACCTTTATGTGTTTTGTTTAGTGCCTTTCAGGAAAGACAAGTTAAAGCCAAGTCAAGATTCCGAACCTTCTTCTTGTAGCAACTTCCAAGGTTCAAATCTTTTAGACTAGGCTTATTTATTCTGTAATCTTGAGTAGAATGTATTCTAGGACATTCAATGTACTCTTGTGGTTTTGTCACGGATTGCCAAAGAGGGAGATTGTTGGGGACATATTTTTATGTAATTGGCATATCTTTTGACAAAACGCACTTTACTTGTATTTGGGTAAATCTAAGTAGGTTCAAGATGATCACTACAAGTGGTAAATTGAAGACATAAAGACTACTCAAGAACTGTTCAAGAAAAGTGTAATCTGCGGGTCTCGATACCTTCTCGATCGAAGCTCGATCTGTCGAGATTTATTAAATCTCGATAGATGCCTCGATCGATCGAGCTTACGAGATTTTCAGGTTATAGCCAGCAATGTTTTATTCTAAAAGGCTATTTGTTTATGGGTTTGTATAATCCTTATTGGACTAGGAAAGCCCAAGGTTTATGTAAACCTATTTGGAATATGAGAGCCCATTAAACTCCTATTTAAAGGAGGTGGAAAAAGAAAAACCAAACCCTAGAAAGCTTCATAAGGTTTTCTTTTTGAAACCCTAGCCTCCAACTACAGAAGAAAGAGTTCTTACTATGTTTCTTGTATGCCTTTGGGTTCTGTAACCAAGCAAAATCTCTTGCACCAACATTGAAGATCTTATTGGTGTTTCTATGTGAAGCTGCTGCAAATCAACTTCAACAATCAAGGGGTTGCTGTGGAGTTAGTCACATACTGGGATTCGTGCAAAGGAGTAAGCTGCGTACTAGGATCCGCACATCAAATTGGTTAGTCACGTACTTGGGAGCCGTGCATCAAAAAGTGGGAACTGTCACTACAGAACAAGTCCAATTGGGTATTGGGGTAAGGGTTCAACTGTAGGTTGGTAAGGTACTTGGGATTTCTTTACTTGTAACCGCTTGTTATGATAATAGTGGAGTTTCGGGAGTGGTGACCTGAAAATCACCCGGTGGGGTTTTTCCCGTTAGGGTTTTACCCATTCGTGAATAAATCACCGTGTTATTTATTTTCCACTGCATATCTAGTTTATTGGTAATTTGTTTGTGCTGCCACGCAATTGCATGTTAATTGAACCTAATTAATTCACTTGGCTAATTAATTGGTTAATTAATCACAAGGGATCAATTCATTTGTGGCCTATCAAAATCAAGGAGGTATAATTAACGACTGTCCTCTATCCATGACAAGCAGGGGTCAATGGATCAAACACAGCAAAGATTAAAACCTAATCAGAGTGTGCCTGCTCTGATACCACTTGATAGGCCACAAACGAATTGACCCATTGTGATTAATTAACCAATTAATTAGCCAAGTGAATTAATTAGGTTCAATTAACATGCAATTGCGTGGCAGCACAAAAAAATCACCAATAAACTAAATAAGCAGCGGAAAATAAATAACACGGTGATTTGTTCACGAATGGGGAAAACTCTAACAGCAAAAACCCCACCGGGTGATTTTCAGGTCACCACTCCCAAAACTCCACTATTATCACAACAAGCGGTTACATGTAAAGGAATCTCAAGTACCTTACCAACCTACAGTTGAACTCTTACCCCAATACCCAATTGGACTTATTCTGTAGTGACAATTTCCCCTTTTGATGCATGGCTCCCAAGTACGTGACTAACCAGATGCGTGGATCCTAGTACGCGACTTCAATCACCACCTAAAAATAAGGGTTGGCTTCAAAGTTCTTCAGTTCATACACATGATGAAGATCAAGAAAATGCTTGGTCACAAAACCCAAAGGTACACATACACTGCAACTTGAATTAGGTTAAGAACTTCGTCTTCAGTTACAATTTGCTTGAACAGAGTTTACTCAATGCTTGTGCAACTTGTGAACTCTTTGACGACTCTTAAAATAATCCTTTTATATGTCTAGGGTTAAGAGAAAAGAAGGCCCAAAGACACATTCACGAATCCCAAGAAATCAAATCAGAATTCTGATTTTTATAAACCACGACAGATAGAAGCTGTCGATTAGCTGTCGAGCAGGTGTTGAGACACGGGGCTGAAATGGCTTACTAAAGCTTGATAGATGCAGCTATCGAGATAGCTGTCGAGTTTTAATGAATCTATACTTTCAGCTTGTTTTCTTGAATAGACTTGAAAGCTTCAATACTTGACCTTGAAACACGGTTTCTTGAAGTATTTCAACACATCCTAAATCTACCCAAATACAAGTAAAGTGCGTTTTGTCTAAGGATTAGCTAATTACATAAAAGTATGACATATGTTCTTAACATATGAACCACATATGTCCTAACACTTCAGATTCTAGCTCATACTTAGAACACTATAAAGTATTTTGACTTATCCGTTTCCTTCCTCGGGCATCTTTCTTCCTTATGCTAATGGCATAGGGCGTTCCTACACCAATGCTGCAACCCTTCAACTTCATCCTCGATCCTCAGGCACCCACAATTACCATAACTATCAAATTTCACTTTTTTTTGGAAAATCAAATTTCACTTTTAAACAAAAAAATCATATTATATTAAACTTTTTTATGCATTATATGGATTACTGAATATATATATATATATATATATATATATATATATATATATATATTAGAGAGAGTTATTTGTTTAGCAAGGGGCCTCTACATTACATAATATGTTCAAGGTCATGGCCCTAGAGTCCCCCACAAAAATTCTCACATGATATTACTAGACACCACTAAAAGCTTTGGGCTGCTTGGTAGAGTGTTTTGAGCAACAGTTTTCAGTGTTTAAACAATATTACACGTATTTTTACACACTTTTTCACCCACATGTATTTCCAAAAAATACAAACTATGTTACTAGAACAACATTACCAAACGGCCTCAATTGCCACCAAAATATATAAACTTCATGATATTAAATAACTATTGGTTTCTAACGCGTTGCAAGCACTTGATTGCTTGGTTCACTTGGTCTTGGCCAAATTTGGTTATGCTTATTGAATAGAAACATAGAATGAATGTTGCAATATGAAAGGAGTTTCCAGTTAGCTCAACTGGTAATTTGTTGTGAAATAAGAAATTTGATATTTAATTCTGCCTATACTATAAATCAATTAATGTCTTAACCTGAACATAAGGAAACATTATCATGACGTGAGTGTCATAGGTTACAATTTTATCCTATATATTTCTAATATATTTTTGGACAAAGTTTAGCTACAATATATATTTATTGGAGATGAATTTTGACAAATCCACCATTGGATTACATCTTTTTCTTATATTCTCTACGCTGCAAAATTTCTAAAAAATTAAAGATTAATAGCTATGTCATCAATAAATTTTTTAAATTATAAGTGTTTGTAGTTTAAAATTATGTATAAAATAAAAGTTTAGAACATTCACATCAGTCTCACTAGAATTTTAGCCAAACTAACACCAAAACTTCACTTTTACTACTTTAACAAAAGGACAAATACATCAGCCTTAATATTTATTTCTCTACTCTATTTAAATATAGTTTTTTCTTTCTCTAGAAAATAAATAAGTTTTTTCCCTTCTCCATCCCACAACAACACCATCAACAACACAGCAACACCTTCACATCTACCACCAAGAACCACCACCACCAAGCACCAACAATCATAGAAAACAAAATCACAAACCCAGGCCACCAACACAACCAATCACTAGTAACCACCAAAGATCAGACCCACCAAGCACAACCAATCACAAATCAAACATTGCTAAAGCAAAACACACCATCGGCCAAAGCCACCTTCAAGCTCGCACCTCCAAGCACCACCCACCCAATCACCAGCGAAATGGCGAAACCCACAAGCACTAAACCCACTCACACCACCAAACCCACCAATCACCAGCCACCATTGAAACCCATCCACCACCATTAATGAACAAATCATATCAAACCCAAGCCACCACAAACCACCATGGTACCCCCCCATCTTTGTCTATCTATGCATAAGAGAGAGATGAGAGAGAAGGAAATAGAACAAAACCCACCAAACCAGTAACCACTTCCCAGCAACCACCCACAAAACCCAAAATCCCCTGCAGCCACCCATCCACGCCAATCTGCTAAACCCAACGAACTACCACATCTACCTTTGCCAACCACAACTCAGGTGATGAGAGAGAGAGAGAGAGAGAGAGAGAGTCATAAGGAGAGTAGAGACTAGAGAGAGAAAAGAGGATTAAATAAAGAATTTATTAATAGTAGCGAGAACAATGGCTCGATGGGTGTAGCAAGGAATACTTGAAAATTAAATTTTTTTGGTAGTTTGTTGAGAATCTTAAGACTGATGCATGGGCTTTTTGTGGGTTTTTAGATATATTTTTAACCACAGGTTAGTTTGTTGAGACTGATGCGAATGCTCTTATAGATCATTGATAGGCCAAGAATGTATTGACCATTTGTGATAAATTAACCAATTGATTTAGCCAAGTTAATTAATTAATTCAATTAACATGCAAAATGCGTGGTAGCACAAACAAATCACCAATTAACTAATATGCAGTGGAAAATAAATTGACACGGTGATTTGTTTACAAATGAGGAAAACCTACATGGCAAAAACCCCACCGGGTGATTTTAAGGTCATCACTCCCGAGAATCCACTATTATCAAAATAAGCAGTTACAAGTAAAAAAATCCAAATACCTTATACCAACCTACAGTTGAACCCTTACCCCAATACCCAATTAGACTTGTTCTGTAATGACAATCTCTCATTTTCAATGCACGGCTCCCAGTACATGACTAACCAATAGATGTGTGGATCCCAGTACGTCACTTGATCACCAACTTAAGAAGGATGTTGGTTGCAAAGTTCTTCAGTTCATCTAGGCGATGAAGATCAAGAAGCTCCTTGGTCACAAAACCCTAAAGTGTACAAACACGGTAACTTCTTCAAGAGAAAGATGAACTAGGGCAAATTCTGTCTCCGTTCACAATTTGCATGAACAAAACTTTGCTCTACACTCGCGCAACTGTGCAACCTTTTATGGCCCTTAAAATAATCTTTATATATGTTTAGGGTTGAGAGAAAAGAAAATCTAAACACATACTCACGGATTGGAGTGAAATCAGCTCTGAAAAACTGAATTTCATAAACCTCAACAGATAAGCTATCTATCGAGATAGCTGTCGAGTCTCGAGTTGAAACAACTTTTAAACCTCGATAGATGCTAGCTGTCAAGCTTTAAAATCCAACACTTCACTTGTTTTTTGGACAAATTTGCATGACTTTGACACTTGAACTTGAAACCTTGTTTCTTGAAGCATTAAACAAATCCTAGATCTACCCAATTACAAGTAAAGTGCGTTTTGTCAAATGATTAGCCAATTCTAAATTGACATATGTTCCTAACATCAAATCACATATGTCCTAACAATCTCCCCCTTTGGCAATCAGTGACAAAACCACAACAAACAAATGAACATATGAGAGAAGTCATAAATCATTTAACTCATACTCACTTGTTGAATACAATAAAATCTATCCTAACACAAACTCTTGAAAAACTTTGCAATAAGAGAGTTTATGGCAAGTATACTTTGACAACCTATATTTCTGAAACACTTTAAACAAAACTCATCACGGCATCTTAGTGTGAAACAGAAATATAAGATTGCATACATTTAATAAAAAACATGTGTATAAAGAAAGAAAATAAACAACACATAGAAAGATAGGTGAAATATGATAACAACATCATT
The DNA here is from genome assembly GCA_023736055.1 of Quercus glauca. Lineage (NCBI taxonomy): Eukaryota > Viridiplantae > Streptophyta > Magnoliopsida > Fagales > Fagaceae > Quercus > Quercus glauca. Next base: position 75,555,710 of record CM043316.1, on the reverse strand, counting down.
AAATATATATAAATCAAAGATAAGTACAATGAATGCTATCACTAAGTGGTCACAAGACCAATGTACAAGAGATAATGTATCTAAAAGAGAAAGAAAAAAAAAAGATACAAAAATCCTCACTACATCCCTTATATACACTCCCCTTAACAAAAATCTCCTATGCTAACCCTCCCCTTATATGTATGACTACTTTCATATCAAAACTACTCTCCCTTTTTGTCACAAGTGACAAAGGGCAAGTACATCAAGAAGACATCTCATCATCACTAGGCGAGCTAGCACCATCATCTTCATCAGCATCATCACTGCCGGAGCCATTGTCACTCTCATCCTTGGAGGCCAATGGAGATGGAGAAAAAGCAACAGTGAAACCACCCATGATAGCCTGTCATCGTGCGATACAACCAACACGGGTGTTCACCTAACACAACTCATCACTGAGTGTGTCAAAGTGAGCATCCATGCGCACAAGCTGTGCCATGATGGCCTCAAGTGTCACTCCACCTGCAAAAAATGAAGGAGCGGAGGTGGATGGAGCGATAGAAGCTAGAAAAGCTGTCGTCTTAGTCTGCGTCCACCTCGGGCGAAGTTGAGCATCACTCCGTCTAACAGTATCAATGTCAATGGCACCCATGACAAAGAAGTGATCGGATGGAGGAAAGGAAATAGAAAAATGGCGAAGAATCCTCATTATAGCTAAAGGAAAAAATGAGTTTATCACGGGTCGCCGTATCCTTATAGACATCTGTAAGAGATAGAATAAAGTGAGAAGGGAAGTCAATAGAAAGATCCTCAATGAGACATAACAAAAATTGAGCACGAGGCTCTGTGATAGTGTTATAGTGTGACAAAGGATGAAGGATAAATGTCATCACCATGTTCAGGAATCTCAGACCTTTAGCAAAGGTCGAGCAACGGGTGTTCTGACGATCACCCCAAAAAGAAAGAGTCTCACAGAACAGAGACATAAGCTCATCTTTGGACACAATCCTCAGACGATCACAACCGGGGTAGTCAGGATGCACTACCCTCGGGACATGGAGCACCACAGATACAATATCAGAAGTGATCACAATGCATGTACCTCGAACGCAAGTAGAAAACTGAGGTACTAAAGAATCGAATCCGTGCATATTGGAGTAAAACTCCTGTATGATCACAGAGGAACAAGTGACCGAGGCGCCACACAGTGACTCCCAACCTCGACTGTAGATGACAGTGGGTAGGTCAGTATCGAAAAATTTCGATAGGATGACTTGGCGTTCCGAATGAATGCCTCGTCTAGAAAAGTTCTCCAAAAAGTCCTTTTGGGCTTTATCACCACGGAACTGTACATGGGAAGGAGTAGGATCAGAGGAAGAAGATGCCCTAGAACGAAGAGGGTTTTGGGACGGAGTGGATTTGCATTTGGGTGCCATGAAGTAACTAACGTAAGAAAGAGAGATAGAGGGAGAGAGAAAGACAATCAGAAAAGCACCAACAAGATAATATATATATATATATATATATATATATATATATAATAAAAATAAATAAATAAATTTTAAAAAAAACTTGAGGGTACGTATTCATGAAAATGCATGAACATGCGACATGCAAACATAAATACATCATAGGCTCAGCCCAATCCAAACCTAACAGCACACAATCATTGCAACAAAGTAAACACACATCTAAAATGCATGAAACATTGTTATAATACAAGTGAGATGCAATGCATGATGTTTTGAAATCATTTAAGCAAAACCCAACCCAAAAATTTTGCAAAAACTTCATCAATTTTGAAAAACCCCAAAAAAAATTTCAAAAACCCAAAATCCTAGGTCTAATGCATCAAATGCATGAAGAATGAAGGATTTAGGATCCTTATCAGTGAAGAAACACTTGATCTAGGCCGAAAATCAACTAGGGATGAAGTTTAGAGTGAGAGAGAGGTGTTTTGGGAGGTGAAGAGGTGAAGGCTATATAGAGAGATTGAAGCGAAATGAAGTTGGAATCGCGTGGACCCTTTATATAGAAGCTCATAATTCTCGACAGATTGAAAGGTGTCGAGCTTTAAAGGTTCAACAGATACAGCTATCGAACAGCTATCAAGAGGTTTCCAAAGTAAAGAAGCTCGATGGATCGAGATAACTATCGAGAAGCTATTGAGCATCCAGAAGATTTCTCGATGGAATGAAGTAGTTATCGAGAGCTATTGAGAATGCGATAAAAAGCAGCTGAGGGGTCTTGACAGATAGCCTAGCTATCGAGAGGTATTAAGATTGCTTAAAAACAGTCTTTCAAAGAAGAGAAAAACACAAACATGAATGCAATCAACCATGCTACTTAACCAAGGATCCAATCAACATTTTAAGTTCTCAAAATCACCTCTCAACAAGAGAAAAAAATGATAAGCACATAGATCACACACACACACTAAACACATCTAACCAATTTTATATTTCAAAAACAAGTTAGGACAGTTTAGTGAGCATACATTAACACACGTATTTTTTGTGATGGCCAAATCACATTGTACCTGCACATATATCAAAAGTAGCAAAGAATATTACGTGTGAAAAATATCGCAAGATACATACGTGTCTACATGTTATGACAATTTGAGATATAAGAAAATCACTTTACACACAATCATAACTGTTTGATGGGGACTATCACCTTTGAGGTACATTATATAACTCTCACATCTCCTAGAATACACGATTACAATCATATATAAAGCATATTTATTTCTTTGCTTTTATTTTTCTTTGCATATTTTCTTTTGTTAAGCATATCATGCATGGGCATATAAAAGAGAGAAAAGAAATACCCAATGATGTTAAGCATTTGACATTTCACTTTTACTATGCTGAAGCATACAAATGTCATTTCATGATTAGCGGGCAAGAGTGGCGAGATGGTGATTTATGCCTTTCTCTTAGGATTTTCTAGTCCTTCCCGTCAAAAAGAGTTATATAAGTGTTAAGTACAAGAGATAAGTTAATCTTACTCATCACAAACACGAGTCACAAAGCTCACTTGCTTAGTTGTATATGGAGATGCTCATCTAAGCTACAAAAGATACAAAGTTTAGAAAACTTTGTTTCAATGGCCATCCAAGGTACACAAGTACCAATGTACACAAACATACACAGTTTTGTTTTGTTTTTTTTTTTTTAATTTTTTTTAATATGAAAAACAAAATAAAGCAAAACTAAAAAGTAAACAAACAAAAATATGTTAAACAAAGCAATGTATAAAACTAGACTAACTCAAAACTATAAAGCAAAACACACAAGTAATGCAAAAACAAAAACGAGAAAGGGAGATAGAGAAAAAGTGATAGAATCACTTGGAGCATTTTTCCTTCCACACCTTGGAAGAACCTTTCTATTTAGCAAATCCTTGATCCAGCGGTGAGGGGGAAGAATTGAAACCGTTCAAGTTTGAAAGGAACATAAGGGCTTTGAGAAGATCTCCAAGAGGAGCAAAGGAGAATGGAAACTGATTCTGGTTTTCCGAAGCAATCATGCTATTGTTTTGTTGAGTGGCTAACCACTTATAGCAATTAGGTCAGGTATGTCCAGTTGCGCCATAGTGATGATAGAAATGCTGCTTTTTCTGTTTAGGCTTTTAGGTATTTCCCTTCTTAGTCCTAGGGTTTTTAGTCTCATTCTTAGCAAGTTTAGGGGGTGCTCCTAAGATAGACTTACCATTGTCTATGTTCTCACTAGCTAAATCATTTTCAACTTCATTGTTCTCGATTTCAACATTATCAGCAGGAGGAACAAAAACAGTAGTACTAGCAGAAGCAATACTAGGAGAAGAGAAATCATACTCTAAACCGGTTCAATCTGAAGCAGATTTTTGAAGACTGAGCATCTCATCAAGCTTTGCACTTGTAGTTCTTTCCAACTGGGCTCTGACTTGGAACAGTTCTGCCTCAAGCTTCTTAATCTTCTCAGCCAAGAAATTATTCTCATTTCTCAGTGCTCCAATGGTCTGATTTGCTTCATCAAACTTTATGGAGATTTCTTCTCGTTCAAGCTCCACTTCACTAAGCTTCTTAGTGGCCAACCTATACAACTTCTCATGCTTCTTCGAGACCTTGTATAGCTTTGCATAGGCTGTGTGGATGTCATCTTGTTCATCCATCTTTTCAAATTTAGACTCCACCAATTCCTCTTCTTCATCCACATCTTCAATAATCCCTTCAATAGGATTTACAGTAGCAGTGAAGGCATTTAGGATTCCAGCATCCTCATTATCAGAATCATCCTCAGGCTCAATGTTGCTCAACATAGTAGTAAGTGCCTTACTCTTCCCAGTAGCCTTGAGATATGTAGGGCACTTTTGTTTCATGTGACTGAAACCCTGACACCCAAAGCATTTTGGTCCTGAGGGAATAGTGTATTGACCGCCATCCCTAGCATCCTTCTTCCCTTTGTCTTGACTCTTGAACTGAGAAGAACTGGATTGCTTTCGGTCTTTGTCAAATCCTTTCACGTTGGCATTCTTCATAAACTTCTTAAACTGCCTCGTGATATAGGATTTCATCTTAGAATCTTCATCATCTGAAGACTCATCAATGCCACTGCTCTTAGCTTTTAGTGCCATGCTTTTGCTCTTACTTGATTTCCCGATCCTTGTTAAACCCAACTCATAAGTCTGTGGATTTCCAACCAACTCTGTCAAAGGAATTTTATCAATATCCTTTAATTCCTCAATCACGGTGGTCTTAGCATGAAATCTCTAGGGTAGGGATCTGAGCACCTTTCTCACAATCTTGGGTTCAGGAATAGTTTCCCCAAGATTGAAGGCTGAGTTCACTTTGTCTTTGAACTTGGCATAGAACTCATCGAATGACTTATCCTCCTCCATCTTAATCTCTTCAAAGCTCGTAGTAATCCTCTGAAGCTTTAAATTCTTGACAGCCTTGGTTCCTTTATAGGTTGTCAGGAGAATGGTCCATGCTTCCTTAGCAGTTTCAGTAGAGGATATCTTCTTGAATTCCTCATTCATGACTACACTGAATAGAGCATTCAATGCCTTGCTATTGAAGTTTGCATAGCATCATCCCAGTCAGCTGGCACTTCCGTAGGCTTGGTCCAACTTATCTCCACAGCTTGCCACACTTTTTCATCCAACAACTGCAAGAAAGCTCTCATGCTTACTTTCCAGTATCCATAGTTAATGTCATCAAATAAAGGAGGTATGATAAGAGACGTCCTTTATCCATGACAAACAGGGGTCAATGGATCACACAGCAAAGATTAACACCTAATTAGAGTGTGCCTACTCTGATACCACTTGATAGGCCAAGAATGTATTAACCCTTTGTAATAAATTAACCAATTGATTTAGCCAAGTTAATTAATTAATTCAATTAACATGCAAAATGAGTGGTAACACAAACAAATTACCAATTAAAAAATATGCAGCGGAAAATAAATTGACACGGTGATTTGTTTATGAATGGGGAAAACCTACACGGCAAAAACTCCACCGAGTGATTTTAAGGTCACCATTTCCGAGAATCCACTATTATTAAAACAAGCAGTTACAAGTAAAGGAATCACAGTACCTTATACCAACCTATAGTTGAACCCTTACCCCAATACCCAATTGGACTTGTTTTGTAATGACAATCTCTCATTTTCAATGCACGGCTCCTAGTACGTGACTAACCAATAGAGACTTGATCACCAACTTAAGAAGGATGTTGACTGCAAAGTTCTTCAGTTCATCCAGACAATGAAGATCAAGAAGCTCATTGGTCACAAAACCTTAAGGTGTACAAATACAGCAGCTTCTTCAAGAGAAAGATGAACTATGGCAAATTCTATCTCCAATCACAATTTGCATAAACAAAACTTTGCCCTACACTCACGCAATTGTGCAACCTTTTACAACCCTTAAAATAATCCTTATATATGTTTAGGGTTATGAGAAAAGAAAGCCTAAATACATACTCATGGATAGGGGTGTCAATGTTCAACCCAACCCGCAAACACGACACGAATCCGACACGGGTTTTTTTGGGTTAGGGTTGGGCCTTAATGGGTTTGGGTCATAAATGGGTTAACCCAAAAGCGACACGATAAGAAACGTGTCATAAGCAGGTCAACCCGCATAATCTGCAATAAACACGTTTGACATGCCAATTTATTTGTATCAACTCGAAATGACCTACTTAACACAACTCGTTTAACTCGTATAACAAATAAATATTTATTTTATTTTAGATTTGTCAAATACCTTTTATATTCAACATATATTTTAAATTTAAAAAAAAAAAGTTAGTAATTACAAAAATTTACAAGGGATATATTGGAAATTGAAACTTTACAGACCCTAGAACTACTAATAAATTTTTTTTGGCATAGAACTTGCACAAATGAAATTAGATGAGCTTGTAGAAGATATTATAAATTTGGACATCAACAAAGAATCTATGGATGATAATCGTGGTCATAGTCAAGATTAGTCTACTGTTTGCTCAAATTCTTTTAATATTGATACTTAGCATTTGGCGAGTTTTAAGGATGTTATATTTTTGTTGAACTATGTTATTTTATTTTTGTTAAACTTTGTTATTTTGAATTTGGGTTGAAGTGTATGCACTTCTTTTGGAGTGTAAAGAACTTATTTCTAGATGAATGTTAAATTTTTGTTGAACTATATTATTTTGAATGTAAGTTGAAGACTTGTAAAGTATGCACTTCTTTTTGGGATGTAAAAAAAAAAAAACTATTTCTAGATGGATGTTATATTTAATATTATGCAAGTTGAAATGGGTTGTATTACATTTGTGTCAACCTAACATGACTCGTTTATTAAACGTGTCAAATAGGTTAGGTCAGGTCAACCTGCCTTATTAACAGGTCGGATTATGGTTAAAGGATCATGACACGATTATTAAATAGGTCGAGTTAGGGTTGAGCCATTTAGTCGAATACCCCTATCTTGACACGACACGAACCCGACACGCTAACCCGAATTAACACCCCTATTCACGGATTGGAGTGAAATCAGCTCTGAAAAACTAAATTTCATAAACCTCGACAGATAAGCTATCTATCGAGATAGCTGTCGGGCTTCGGGCTGAAACAGTTTTTAAACCTCGATAGATGCTAGCTGTCAAGCTTTAAAACTCAACACTTCTTCACTTGTTTCTTGGACAGATTTGCATGGCTTTAACACTTGAACTTGAAACCTTGTTCCTTGAAACATTAAAAACATCCTAGATCTACCCAATTACAAGTAAAGTGTGTTTTGTCAAAGGATTAGCCAATTCTAAATTGACATATGTTCCTAACATCAAAGCACATATGTCCTAACAATCATATACTAAATAATATCCGATTGAGACAAAATCTAACATATGTATTATGAGCGTAAAAAACATGTAATTCAACGGTTAGATTTTCAAAATATGTAATAATGTTCATTTTATTGAGTAAGGTTGTAATCTTAGATTACAACAAATTTTGTAACTAAATTTTGTCCTATACTTTTATTACAATATGAAATGAGAAAATATATTTAGAACCCTTACAAGTAGCAACAGCATTTAATTTTTTCCTTTGTGATTCAATGTTCACTTCTAGACTACTGCTATATAAAGGCTAAGGTATAATAGTGGAGGTAATTACATGAAGGCAATGTTTTTTTCCTTACCTTCAAATTTTATTGTATTATATTTTATTTTTGTTGATAATTCAATAATTAGGAGAATGAGAATTTAAATCTTAGTTGTTTTATTTGAAAATATCAAAAGATGTCAACCAGAGCTACAAGGCTCTTGGCATGTCAGACCTCAAAGTTTATACATACATATTATTTAATGCGTGTTTGTTGCTTCAAAGGCAATGCTTTATTATTTAATGTGTGGTTGTTTATCAAAAAAACGAATGACCAGAACATTTCTAGCAATAGTCACTCCCACTATGAAAATAAGAAAACTCTCACTCTGTGAGTCATGGTTTTTAGACCCGGACCGTTCATTGAACCGTAAAAGAGAGAGGTTCAAGAATTTTAAGGTTGAACCGAGGTCGAACCGGGGTCAAACCGTGATGACGTCATAATTAATTTAATAATTATTTTAAATATATATAAAAACATTAAATTAATAAAAATTAAAAAATTAACTAAAGTAGTCAAATTAAAATAAAAATCCAAATTTCAAATATATTTTTCATATCATAATTTTTACAAAATAAATAAAAAAAAATCAAATCTTAAGTAAATATAAATATAGTATTCATTTATTTTTATGTTATTTAGTAAAACCTTGATAATAATAATAATATTATAATAATTATTATAATATAAGAACTTTTGGGCTTGTGGCAAATTGGCAATACACGTATATTATGTCACGTCACATCACGTTGGGCTCAAGGTTGCTCAAAGCTGAAAGAGAAGTCATGACTGAAACATTCTAGCTCATTTTTTATTCAAATATTCAAAGTCTTCAACATTTCCAATGCAAGTGCCAGTCAGTAGTCACGTGGAGGCTTAGGAAACTTCAAAAAGAAATTCAAAACAAAGAAAGAGAAACCACATATAACAAAAGTTACATAGCAGTGTTCAGCAAAAATAGAGACTCGGAGGTTCATCAAAAAAAAAAATAGAGACTCAGAGAGGAGACTAGTTATTGCAGAGTAGTGGAGACAAACAGACAGAAGAAGAAGAAAGAAGAAGGAAAAGAAGAAAGAAGAAGAAGATACTGCTTCGTGGCGCCGCCCCTACTTCGTTGTCTTTTTGTTCCTCTTCTTCTTCTCTATTTTTTTTTTCCTTTAGAAATTATTTGGTTCCAGATCTGAAAAAAATAGAACCATGTAAACCGTAAAAACCAGCTACGATTCAGAGAACCGTACGGTCTAGCCGCGGTTCAAACGGTTTCGTGTTTTTTTCTCATTGAGAGGTTCTTTGAGTTAAAAGAACTGCAATAAGCAAAGGTTCACGGTTAACCGGGTCAGACCGTACGGTCCGATCCGGATTTGAAAACCATGCTGTGAGTGCGACCATCTTATGTGTAGGCTCCGGGTGCACTTGTAGGTTAATGTGGAGCAAATCATATGGCGAAATCGATAAAGGTAGATTATGTGAATCTCAGGCAAATCAAATCCAAGCACTTGTTGTTTTTGGTCTTTTTGGCCACAATAGTTTTTTTTTTTTTTTTTTTTTTGGGAGGGGGGGTGGGGTGGGTGTGGCTGAACTGCCTCAAAGCCTACGATAGACCTGAATTTATCTCTTTTCTAGTTGCATTGGATTTTAGTGGTGAATACACCATCGATGAAAGGAGATTAAATGGTATTTAGAATTTGATATAAAAGTATAAAACCTTTGTGGGGGCCTTTTTACATTGATGGGTTTGGGCCCGTCTACTACACCAAGGCCTGTTACATAATGGGTAAGGGAGTCGGGACTGGCCCTTTAGGAATTATACTGCAAGCCAGCTTGTGCGCAAGCTAGGCATGCCTAATGTTGAAACAGCTAGGGAATAGCACGGCAGGCTGAGCACAGTTGGTATGGTTGTGGTGAAATAACCATCTTGCATAGCAAAGAATAGTACAATAGAATGGCTTCTACAATAAAATATGCTACGTGAAGGGGTTACATCAGGACAACAGATACAACAAAAAATAACTAATACCACAAATAAAATAAAAAGGGGTTACAGCACAACAACTGATATAACAAAAAGAGTAAAAGATATCACAGCAGAATGACTAATAATATAAAACACTACAACAAGCCGAATAACAACGGGAATGTCAAATAAACTAAAAGGCGCCACCACAGGGTAGCAACGATGATTCTAAGCAACTGTAATAGAAATGGCTTGCTTTCCCAATCCTAGGCTGAATCATTTAGCAGGAACGGGTCCAAAAAGGGAATCAAACCCCAATATGGGTAAACTCATTACAGACTTCTGCCGTTGAAGTTACTCGTGTTGGAGAAATGGCCTAAATGGTTTTAGGTTCTAATTCACAGAGTTTCAGAGGCTGAGAATGTCACAAGTGAGAGAAAATGTGTTCTACTAATGCATGCCCCTATTTTTGCCGTGTTTTCTCTTTTCCTTCTTCTTTTTTTACCACTTAGTTTGCTTTTTGTTCTCTAGTTCTTAGTTTCTTTCTTACTCTTCTCTCCATCTCTCCCTCTGTCCCTCCTCCTCTATTCACGATTACCTCTCTTCCCTTTTATACTACTTGATTCTATGGGATTTCTCCCTTTTGTCCCTAAGGCTTCACCAATCGTTTTTGGATTTTTTGTGGGCATCCTTCCAAGATTGCCCACTAACCCCTTGGTTACTGGACCACTACCTCTGCTTAAAGAATGCTTGTTACACCACTCCCCATTTTCAGACAAAATTCCTTATTTTGTTTCTCCCCCCTTTCAATTTCAGCCTCCCTTAATGGATAAGAATTAAGCAACCTCACCACTTACCTTTATGGCATGCATCAAGTGGCCTCAGCCCTTTGCTTGCCTCTTTTGGGCGAATTGCCATCCCAGCAAGGCACTTCCCCAAAAGAAGCCTTGGTAGGAACTCCAGAATAAACCTCTTTTCTCCCTACCACTAAACCACACCGTCTAAATCTCTTAACTGAGGGCCCACCTCCCTTATATTGGCTAGGTACAAGTAAATGGTGCTCTAGCCCTTGTGTGAGCTCCATTATCCTTTGCGTTTGTCTTCTTTTACTTCCATGACAATCCTGTCATTCTTGCCTTATCTCATTCTACTACGCATGCTGGGCTCGTGCTTATCTCCCATGATGTGAAGGGTGCGTGGGCTTTTGGGCCCGTATTGCTTCCCTTCCTTTCCTCATGGATTAGGTATTGTCTAGGCAGAAGTTTTTGCCCTTTCAGCCCACCAGACTTTTATTTCTGCCGTTCCTTTTCCTGCTATGCCCATGGGACTGCTAGCTGTCATTTCTGCCATGTTGGCCCATTAGGTTTATTACCTCTTTTCTTGGGTTTCCTTGGCCCATTTACTTTGTCTTTGCCTTTTGTTGTGCCTATGGACCTATTGGTTGTCATTCCTACCATGTTGGCCTATTGAGTTTATTACCTCTTTTTTTGAGCTTCCTCGGCCCATTTATTTTGTCTTTACCTCTTATTGTGCCCATGGGTCTGTTGGCTATTATTCCTGCCATGTTGGCCCATTGGGTTTATTACCTCTCTTCTTGGACTTCCCCGACCCATCTACTCTATCTTTACCTCTTATTGCGTTCATGGGCCTGCTGGCTATCATTCCTGCCACGTTGGCCCATTGAATTTATTATCTTGCTTTTACTACTTTTACCACTTATACTCATTTTTCCTCCCATCTTCCTTATTGTTGGGCTTCTTTTGCTATTGGGTTTTTTTTAATAAAAAATGGGCATCAACAACCTTCTTTTGTGGTAGCCACCATTTGGTTCTCAATAAAATTTTATAATATATAATATTTTAAAGTGGAAGTTCAATGAAGAATTCAAATTATATTTTAATATCATTTTAATTTTGTGCCACATGTCCTTCTAATTTCTTTATTATTTGATGCAAGTGTCTTTAAATTTTAAGTGCAATCTTCTTTTTCTTCTTCTTTTTCTTTTTCTTTTTCTTTTTTTTTTTTTTCCTTTTTTTTATAGGAATGCACTCAAATGTCATACAAAGTGTCATTCAAATTATACTCTAATGGTGTGTCAATTTTATTTACATATAAATTGATATATCTAAACTTAGAAAATATAAAAAGATTCAATTCGTATTTATTATTTTTCCATGTAAAACTATTATTGTGTACAATCTATTACTTAATTAGTAGACGCATGTGTGTATTGCACCCTGCATATGCAAGGTTTATAAACAAGTTCTTCCAACTATATCAATTAGGACAAAGTTTAGTTACAAAATTGGTTGTATCCTAAAACTACAACTTTACTCAATAAAATAAACATTACTATATATTTAAAAAATCTAACGTTGAATTGCATGTTTTTTACGCTCTTAATACACATATTAGACTTTGTGTCAATTGGATATTATTTATTATGCGATCTATAAGCTTATATATTATGCATAATATTAAATTACAAAAAATTGCAATTTAAACAATCTATTGATGACATAGCTATAGATCTTTAATTTTCTAGAAATTTTGCATACATGGAGGATATAAGAAGAAAATGTAATCCAATGACGGATTTGTCAAAATTCACTCCTAATAAAAAGATATTGAGTAAGGTTGTAACGTAAGAATACAACCAATTTTGTAACTAATATGTCCTGTCAATATTCAATTAATATTTTTTTTACTCACTTTTTTTTTTTTTGGTTAGCTTATAATGTCCTTCCTATTTTGTTTAAATAAAATTTTGATAATAAAATATTCACTACAAGAAATCTAGGTATAGGCGACGTTTGCAAAACGTCACTAAAAACCCAAAAAAGTCACTATAGACACAAATGGTCTACAGCGACGTTTTTTTTTTTCTGACGCTAAAAAACGTCGCAATAGAGCAGTCGCTATAGGTCTATTGCGACGTTTCTAAAAACGTCGCAATATGTGTCTCTTTATTGGCATTCAAAAACTTTTAGTGACGTTTTATAAAACGTCACTAAATAATATAACATTTTCGTAAATAATGTAAGAAAATACATTTAGCGACATTTTGTAAACGTCACAAATAATCACACCAATAGCGACGTTTCAAAAGCATCACAAAAGCATTTGTCCTTTTACTTTTTAGCGACGTTTTTAAAACGTCGCAAAACCTGCTCATTTTAAAAAATATACATATATTAAAAATGTTATGTAAACCTACTTAAAATTCAACAATAACTAACATAAGCCTAAAATTAGCTTGTAATAGATCAAATATACCTATCATCAATATTGCACAATATCAAATGTCCACACTAACACATTAACCATAGATTCAATACATGTATCATCTTTAATTGAGCAAAACACTTGTCTACTTGCCAAAAAAAAAACCACCTAAACTATGTCAATATTAAACAAAGTAAAATACTTTCAAAATAAATGTGGTTGTAACAAAACACTTGTCTATCTACACCAAAAAAAAAAAAAAAAAAAAACCACTCAAACTATGACAATATTAAAACAAAGTACAATAGAAAAATTCAAAATCTACACTATAGAAAAATTGTAGAAAAAAAAATACAAGATTTACAAACTTATACATAAACTTACAATGATTTAGCCTTTGATGCTCAGGTCTTTTTGCTCAAAAATTCAAATTTGAATAAGAATTTTCTGTACTAAAATCCAACCAAAACAAGAAAACAACAAAAATTAGCACAAAAGTTCCATATCCCATTAAAGAAAAACGAAATCAAAGCAAACCCATAAACCAAAACACAAAGCCTCCATGACCCATTAAAAAAAAAACAAATCAAAGCAAACCCATAAGCTAAAATACAAAGACTTACACTTTAAAGAAACCTGAACACCAAAAAGGAGGAAAAATGTATAGAGCTAGCAGTGGGTAGTGGCTAGAGAGGGAAGAGCTTGTAGATCGGTGGGTCAGCAGTGGCAAGGGCGGCAATGGTTGCTGTTGGCTAAGTGTGAAGAAGTGATAGGGGTGGGGGTGGGGGTGGGGGTGGGGGTGGGGGGTAGAGAGAATATAGAAGTAGGAAGGGAAGTTTGTCTGAGAAAAAAAAAAGAATGATAAGAAGGAAAAAGGAATGAAAAAACATGTAGGGAAAGGAGACCCAAAAAAAAAAAAAAGAAAGGATAAAACGGTGGGAATTTTCCCACTTAGTGAAATTTTGAGTGGGAAAAGGACAAAAAGCAGACCATTAAAAAAAAAAAAAAGGTGGGAACTTTCCCACTAAGTGAAATTTTGAGTGGGAAAAGGACAAAAAGCAAACCATAAAAAAAATAATAAAAAAAAAAAGACAAAACGGTGGGAATTTCCCACCCAGCGAAATTTTAAGTAGGAAAAGGACAAAAAGGAGACCCAAAAAAAAAAAAAAACACGGTGGGAACTTTCCCACTCAGCGAAATTTTGAGTGGGAAAAGGATAAAAATTTTGGGGAAACATATAGCGACGTTTTAAAAACGTCGCTATATGTTTCCAAAAAACATCGCCATATGTTTTTCCAAAAATTTTTGGCCTAAACCCGGGTGTTCTTTAATAACTATAGCGATGTTTTTGAAAAACGTCGCGAAAGGCTCACTCTTTAGCGGCGTTTTTTAAAAACGACACAATATACCACTTATAGTGGCGGATTTAAAAATGTCGCTAAAAAAAGCGCCGCCTAAACTCAGATTTCTTGTAGTGATTTAATTAAATTTTAGTTTAATTAAACAAATTTTTTTACTGATATATATTATAAAATTAATTTTTTCATATAAAAATAAGATGTAGAGAGATGAAAATTTAGACAAAATTACCAATTTTGAATATTTTTCAAAGTTGAAGGGCTTTTAATAATATTTGGTAATCATTTTCTTTGTTGATTCAAAATTCATGGGGTGTTTTTATATTTTATCTTTTTTAAAATTACATCAATATGGAAATAAACCATACATAAATGTTATAATGGAATGTGTAAAAAAAAAAAATTAAATTAAATCAGTTAACTATTGAGTATTGACTCTATTAAAAATTAAATAGAGAGTGGGTTTTAATTAGCTTAACTGGTAAAGTTTATCATTAGTAGCAGACGCCATAGGTTGAAACTCTCTCAAAAAAAAATTAAATAGAGAGGATATTAATGATAAATTTGACTTTATTTTTTAAAAATTGGAATATTAAATTATCAAATTGAACTTTGTCTCGGAGGATTGGATTAATAATTTCTTTTCCTTCTATTCTTCTTTTATTAAGATTCATTGATACGTGTTCTTCAATTATAAAGGATCTTGGCATTGGGCTTACTATCTTAGACTCCTAGTTGGTTTTTTTGGGTTGGCCCAACTAGTATGACACTAATGATATTACCATTTTTTTTTTTTTTTTTTGAATGCCTATCTACATGCTTTTTAAAATCGAACGGTCAATATGTATGATGGGATGCCCACCAAACATGGCTTGAACTTTGACTAAAAGATTGGATATGGGACAAATTTAAGGGTAATTCCTTAATTTCGTTATTATATTTCTTAAATATTGTACCACAGGTTTTTTTTTTTAATTTCTCTTCCCTTATATTCTTCTATTTTTCTTCTCAAAAAAAAAAAAAATATATATATATATATATATATTCTTCTATTTTTAACATTCATTGATACAGGCTCTTCTTCAAGAATAAAGGAGGTCGACATTGGGCTTTTTGTCCTAGACTTCTAGTGGGTTTTTGGGCTTGGCCCAAGTGCTTTGACACAAGGATATTAGCTGAAATTTTGCTATATGCATGCTTAAATCCGTTTATATTTTGATATCCTAAACTTTTCCTATACCCTATTAAGTTCTAGATATTCAATTCAAATTTTCACGGTTTTATATTTGAAAATCCCAAACATGTTGAATTAAAATGAATTTTATCATATCAAATTAGCTTAAAATTGAACATCTAAAATATTGCTAAACAAAATTCAAGAACTAATAAGCATTTTTGTTCACTCACAAAGAGAGAGAGAGAGACTCTTCTATTCAAAAAACTCAAATCTTCTGAGAAAATGCACATAAGTTTCTTTTAAATGAAATTATAAAAAAGATTATTTTTATAATTTAAATGCAAATGCGAATCAAATTTGCATAGTCTGATGGTCATGGTATAAAACCTAAATTCTTTTTAAACCATCTCAAGTTTAACATTTGAGAAGTGCTATTTCATATCTACAATATTTTCACAAAAATTCTTATGTGGTAAGTTGTTAGTTATTATTAGTTCTAATTTGAACTCACCAATGAAATCACTTTTTGTCCATTGGTAATAACGTGTCATATAGAATTTGTTATAACAATGTTGTAAAAAAAGTATTTATCTTAAAATTTTGAACCCCAAAAAAGAAAAAAGAAAGAAACAAAGCATGTTCTACTAGAGTTAAGTCAGGTCAAGAAACTTGAATAACAGTGCCCACTACCATTCGCATGAATAGGTACTTGTGTAAGTTGTGTTTGAATGAAGTAAATGCCGCACTTTCGATCACACGACAAAATGAAATGACATGCATTTGATACTTAATCGGACTAAGTTAACTACATGCATTAATGCATTTGCTTGGGAACAAAGTTTGGCTGGGATAGTATTTGACAGCATGCTTATGATTGGATAACATAAAGCATGCATCTTGTCTCACAGTTCAAATGGTTTGGTTGATATTTTTCCAGCCATGCTGCTGAAAACAGTTCAAATGGCTTGGTTGATATTTTTCCAGCCATGCTACTGAAAACAACTTGTACTAATCTCATGATTAAACGACACAGGTTAATGGAGGCAAAGAATGATTGGGACTAGCCCAAATGCACTTGCCCTTGTTTTTTCCCTTTCACATGGAGATGATAAAGAAGGTGAACTTCTAAATGGGGGTTGAGATCCATCGTGGAACTATCAGTGTTTTATTGGCGCAATAGGCAAGGAGATAAGCTAGTAAAGATGAGAGATATCACTCTGCAACCAACATTTGGCTCCGACTGTGGTGGTTTTATGTACTGTTCATATGAACACCTTGACTTGCAAAACAAACAAATTATGTATGTTAGGATATATGTGGGAATTGTTAGAGACATATGTGATCTAAATTGGCTAATCTTTTGACAAAACACACATTACTTGTAATTTGGTAAATCTAGGATGGGTTTAATACTTCCAGAAATAAGTGTTCAAGTTTAGTATTGAAGTTATGCAAGTCTAACCAAGAAACAAGTGAAAAAGTGATGTTTTTTAAAGCTCGACAGATGTCTTAACAAAATCCTTTCTATCGAGGTTTAATGTTAAAGCTCGACAGAAGCTGTATCTGTCGAGAATTACGAAATTAAAATTTTCAGATCTGATTATCCTTGACTATTTGTGTAGGATTTCTTTTATCACAACCCTAAATATATATAATGATTATTTTAAGGGCCGTCACACATGATGCAATTGTTGTTACATGCATATTGTGACCGGAAACAGAAATTGCCCTAGTTCATCATATTCTCTGTAGAAACTATTGCGTTTTTGCGCCAAGAGTTTTGTAACCAAGGAGCTTCCTAATCTTCATTGTTGGATGAGCTGAAGAACTTTGCAGCCAACATCTTCCTCAAGTTGGTGTGTTAGTCACGTACTGGGATCCGTGCATCATTGGTTAGTCATGTACTGGGAGTCGTGCATTGAACGGAGAGATTGTCGCTACATTACAAGTCTAATTGGGTATTGGGGTAAGGGTTCAACTGTAGATTGGTATTAAGTACTGGAATTCGTTTTACTTGTAATCACTTATTTTAATAATAGTAGATTCTCGGGAGTGGTAACCTCAAATTCACCTGATGGGGTTTTGTCTTGTTGGTTTTCCTCATTCATAAACAAATCACCTATGTCAAATTTATTTTCCATTGCATTTAACTTATTTGGTGATTTGTTTGTACTACCACGCCATTCATGTTAAATTGACTTAATTAATTCACTTGAGTAATTAATTAATTAATTTGCCAAAACGGGTCAATACATTTTTGGCCTATCAATGTATATAATTATTTTTAACTTAATTTGTTTTGTCTACCTTTAAAAAAATTGAACACCTTATCTTGAGAATCTCAAAATTTTGGGTTTGACAAAAATAATATTGGCTAAACATAATTTATTAACTCTTAAAAAAAAAATTACAAAAAATTAAAAAAATGAAAATAAAATTATCCACAAAATAACAGTAAAATTAGGTCAAACAACAACAAATGAACAAAATATTCAACAAAAAACTCATTCAAAAATGATGAATAAAAACCTCTAATCATCTAGATTCTTAACTTGTTCAACCAATTCTTGAGTTCTTCTCTGTTGTTCTAGTAGCTCTACTTTCCCCAGCTTTGCAGTCACAGTAACTCTGCTCTCTTCGACGGCTTGGCTCATGGTTGCAACATGTATCCTCTCTCTCTCTCTCTCTCTCTCTCTCTCTCTCTCATCTTAACATTCTCAGTTTTCACTTTATTATACCAATTTTTTAATATAAAATAGAATATTCGATTATTTTAATTGTTGATAGTATTATTTGGTATATTTTAATTGGTATAATAGACTATTAGATTATTAGATTTTGTATAATTTAAATTTCTTAATGGTTATCTTAAAAGAAATTCTGGAGAGACCACCAACTCCAAGGGAATATTAGGGGCTGTTTGGTTTTTAAAAAACCATTACTCATCACTCCTCACTCAATTTTCATCACTCATCACTCTATAACTCATCACTTATCACTGAAAATACCACAACTTTTTAATGTGGCATGTTTGGCACTTGTTTCTAATTTGATAACTCAAAAAATTTTACTTTTTGTGGGACCCTTGATGCAGCTTTTACTTCTTTTTTCTTTTTCTTTTTTTCTTTTTTTTCTTTTTCCTTCAACCCCCAATAACCAAACTCACCGAACCCAATGAAAAAAAAAAAAAAAAAAAGCAAACCTAGAAATCGTGAAAAGGAAAGAAAAGAAGGAAAAAAAGAAGAAGAATAAGAGAAGAATAGAGAAACCAAGCCCAGACCCAGCATAAAATAAAAAATAAAAAAAAAAAAGACCACCCAGCTTGAAAGGAAAAAAAAAAAAAAAAAAACCAAATCGATTTGACTACTTATATGCTGTGGGTCCCTCAAATATGTGTGTATTTACCAAAATGTCATCATAACTCTGTTTCCACAACTCAAAAACACCTAAAAATTGTTTTCAGTTTCCATAACTCATCACTCACTTAAAAACCAGAGAATTAAGTAATGGAAACAAAAACTGGAAACACATTTGATGAAGCGTGAATTTGTCAGTCAGAGTGTGCAGATGGAAGCAATCTCTAGCCTGTATGAATGCACTACTGAAGATGGTCACCGGCGCGGTGCCTGTCACAACGCCTCTGATGCCAAAGTCAGTATAAGAAACTCTTTGAAAGGGAGCAATGTCAAAATACAAAAAAGAGCTATATCTCAATATGTGTGTGTCTGTACCTTGTTCTTGGCAATGTGTGGGTTTTATATATGTTTTCATGGCCTCTAGCCGTTGGAGTAGTTATGGAGGTCTCTTAATGCTCCTCCTGGTAACGCTTGATGCTGTGTAATGTGGCTTAAATGTGCTCTAACGGTTCATACAGCTGGCTTTGTAACCGTTCTGGGTTTAATTGGCTGCATTGAATGACCTGGCTGTCTTCATCAGAAGCGTGGATGCTTACTTCGTCTGCCTTGAGGGTGCACTCGTCTATATTGATGGGATCGTCCATATAAGACGGACTTATCAGTCTCGTCAACATTCAAACACACTACTCAGCCGTGAGACTTACCAATTTTGAGTTATGGGTGATGAAAACAAAGTTATAGATGATGGGAACTGAAAATCCCAACAGCCCATTAATTTCCTTGGATCAAAATTTCCTTGAAACAAAAATTTTTTTTTTTTTATTCCCATTAATTTCCTTGGATCAAACTGGGCTTGAAACAAAAGTTTTTTTTATTAATTAATAAAAATAAATAAATAAATAAATAAATAAATAAAACACCGTCCTTGTCCTCCGAGAGCAGATTCATTTCTTTGGAGTTTGGACCCCCAATATAAATGGATATTAAATGGTGTAGCCGACTTATTTGGTCAATCAGTTGTGAAGTTCTTAGAAGTTAAAGATGAAGGAGCGTTTGAAAAAACTCATGGGAAAATTGCTTGGAATATTTTACCAACGAGGCAGGTTCAAGTGCCAGGTTATATTTGACAAAGATAATCTGTCCTGATTGCAAATCAATAAATGAATCTTGCTATATTATATGTACTATCGAGTTTACCAAAAAAAAAGGACAAAGTTTAGCTACAAAACCAATTGTAGCTTAAGGCTACAAACTGCTTTAATAAATTGACATGTGTCAAAAATAGCATGTGCATTACACATGATTACTTAAGTAAACTTAACCCAACTAACCCTAGTTAACTACACCACCTATTTAAAAAATAAAAACTAAAAACCTAAAAGGACAAAACATATAATCTCTCTCTCATCGAAGAAACCCAACTCCCAACACTAGAGACTGAAACCCTCTGTCTCCTCCGTTGGCCGGCCAATACAATAAAGTTGTTAATAAAAATTATAATGACAAGATGGGACTTTCACTAGAAAATGCTTCCTAATCCAAATCCAAAATTGCAATCAGAACTGAGACCAAATAAAGGATGGCCGTTTATGTATTCACGAGTTCTCAATCACATTAACCCTTCATGAATTCCAATGGCAATGTGGGTCCAATTTCAACCACTTAAGTTTCATCATCATGAAGAACAAGAACAGTATCCTAGAGGTGAGATAACCTACAGTGTATTCTAAATTTCTAATCACATACTTCACCTAAGTACCGTAATCCGAACTCTATGTTCAGGAACTACAAATCCAACTCATGTAGATGTGAGGATCTGTGCTATTCCAAAACTACATCCTCAAAAATTCACTTTTGTCAACTACGCATCAGAGTCCTTAGTTCTCCACTATCAAGGTTCAGGAAAGAAAAACAAAAAAGAACTTTGACAAATCTTCAACTTCTCATCACTTACATAGAAAAGGCCGAAGAATGATTCTATTATTTATTCTAAGGTGTCTACAAAAGCGAAAGGATCTCAAACTGATTTGAAGTTGGCCGGCGGTGGAAATAGAGGGTTTGGGTTGGCTGGCTGGCGGCAGAGACAGGAGGGTTTGGGTCTTTGGTTTTGGGAGCTGGGTTTCTCCGATGAAAGAGATAGAGAGAGAGATTATACATTTTGTCCTCTTTAGGTTTTTAGTTTTTATTTTCTATTTTTTATTTTTTTAATAGGGGGTGTTGTTAACTAGGGTTACTTGGGTTAAATTTACTTAAATAATCATGTGTAATGCACATGCTATTTTTGACACATGTCAGTTTATTAGAGTATTTTGTAGCCTTAGGCTACAATTGGTTTTGTAGCTAAACTTTGTCCATAAATGTACTATCAATGTCCAATAAATAGTGTGGTCAAACTCTCCTTGGCCTATATCCTTCTAATCAATGAACCTGTCATCTCCAACAGTATGGTTTACCAAATGTACATTCAAAGCTCAATGTGACTTTTGACTAGAGGAATGGCATCTTTCTTTACTTGTGATCTACTCTGAATGAATATGAATAAGACTGTGAAAGGAAAAATGTCCTAAAGGCCCCATAAAATTGACACGAAATTATCTCTAGCCTTTTGGCTTTTTCATCTCCTCCATCAATGGGATTCATAATTGATCACTCATCTACTTTCGGCAATCAGAAAGAATATGTCCAAAATGGAGAGAGTACAATAAAAATTGCATTACCAAGCACTCTTATTTATAGAAGAGCTTAGCTAAGAAAATATCACTAACAACCAAGAAAATATCATGGAAAATGTGTAGAGAAAAATACAATGAACAAAATACAAAGACTATTCTAAAATACAATTTCTAATGGAATCCTCATCCCCTGGGTTTCCTCAGGTTCAATTTTGAGTTAGCTATTAGGTAAGATAAAGTGGTTTTAGCAGAAGTCTGTAGGGATAATTGCTCCAAGATTTTACATGATTTAACTGCTTTTGACTTGCTTATTGATATAAAACAAAGCAAAAACAATTGGATATGCTAATATGTAAAGCAATTTCATATATTATGTTAAAGTTGTTGAGAGATTGATAGAGAGAAAAGGTGAAAGTCCTCTTGATGGCTACATCCTTGATAGTAAGCTCTTGTTTTCCAATTAATCTAATATAGCGTTTATATATTAGAGAATATTAAATTGAACTCTAGACTAATCCTAAACATAGACTAATTTAAAGTTAATTTACTTGTTTTAAAAGTACAATGGCCAATAATTGATATGGACCTATTGACTCATAATATATCTAACATTAAAGAGAATAAGTAACAGTGAAGAAGAAGAAGAAAAAAGAGTATCATTTTTTGTTTTTTTGTTTTTTCTTGGGCACCTGCCGCAAGGTGGGGGCAGTGCTAGTTTAGTCAGAGTCTTAGATGAGCATAGACAAGGCTACATATGTCTGAGATTTGTTCAGATAAGGAATTTTAAAAAATTCTAAAAGCTTTGAATAAGAAGAGCGGAGGGAATAAACATGAAAAAATACAAGATACCCTAGTACAGTTTTCTTTCTAAAAAATAACACTTCAAAATCTAATATTCAAAACAATAGTTTTCTCCATAGATTAAGTCTCAAAAAATCTTCCATTAAAAACCATAACAATATTATTTCAGATTGGTTTATAATCTAGATTAAACGCAACTAGGCTCCACAAAGCTCAACAAATCTCCCCCTTAGAGACTAGTTCAATCACCAACATCAACCGCATTCTTCCAAACACAATCCCTCATCACTGCAACTCATCCTCTTGTCCTCATGTTAAATGACCAACTGAAACTGCACATAGAAAATATAAATCATAAATTTTTGCAGGATTAGTTTAGTCCCAAAGTTTGTTGTTTGGATAAAACCCAACAGGGAAGCGAGAATTCCCACTCAATTAAACACTTCAACCACCAATAAATATGCGGAACCCTTCACCATTATGGACTCTAGTAAAAAAACACATCATCTATTTCCAATGATGCGACAATTAGCAATTTCACAATGTAGCCCATTTAGTGATTTTTCTAAAGTTCTTTTTGTGCTCATCTATGCTCTGTTTGATTCGATGAAAAATATTTACAAAGTAAAATAAAATATTTTACATGTAAACTATTTTCAAGAAAATATTTTTATTTTATAGTGTATGGTTGTGAACATGAAAATGCTATTTAAAATATTTAACAACAATTTCATCACACAAAGATCATAATGCCACAACTAAAAACCCTCTTGAAAAAAAAAAAAAAAAAAAAAACCAACCAGATCTGAAAGTCATATAAACCCTAACTCATATCAAACAACCAAAATCAAAATCATCAAAGAAATAAATGAATCTCACACAACCAAATCAACACCAAAAAAAACCAGATACTGTTCTTCCCAAAATGGGAGCTTTTGGAAATCGTTGGTTGATGTCCAAAGGACCTGCTTGCACACAAAATAAACCCCATTCCATAGATGCTGACATGATGGTAATCTACCCATTATCACCACTATTGATAACTCTGTTGATGTTGGGTCCCATTCTGTGTGTGTGGAGGTTAGAAGACCACAATAAGAAAATTCTTTTTGGTTAAAAGGTGAAGGGAATGATGAGCACTCTATCTCATTACTACTTCGAATAGCTGATCGGAATGGTAAGTATATTTCTAACATAGTTTATTGCTAGTGGTGCCGATTAAATCTTAGAGCCGGTGATGGATGGGAGAGAGGGATTGGAGGTGGCTGGGTTATGGAGAAAAAACTAAGAGGGAGAGAGAGAGCTGATAGATATTGGCATGAGAGGGAGACAGCAAACGTAAAATGTTTTACCAAAATTAATTGTAAAACATTTTACTCAAATTTTTGTTCAGGATGATTAGTTGACTGAAAATATTTAATTACAAAACAAACTATTTTCCTACAAATATTTTATATTGAAACAAACGGATAGTTAATTGAATAATTCTACTATCACACATTTTCACACATATTTTATTATAATTTTTCTATGTGGTAAATTGTAATTAGCTGTTTGTCACTATCACATGGACTATTTTTATTTATTTATTTTTTTTCCCGAAAAGTTAATGGATGCTCCAATTGCATTGATTTAGGAAATACTAGTATTATTCCAGTGTGATGCACGGCTTGATGAAGATTCATATGTAAACTAAATTTTTTTTAAATAATTAAAACAAAATTATTAAATAAATATCAATAATAAATTATAAAATAAGCAAATAATTTTAATTAAAAAAAATTGTTTTAAGTTCTAATTGTTTAGAGTTTGGACTTTATCAGTGTTTATCTATTTTTAAATTTGAAAATTCTCTTTGTAATTTGTGTTAATTTCTTAATATGAGATATGGAACGAATTTGATCATTCCTATTTGAATTATGTTTAATCTATGCTCTAACCAACACAAACAATGATAAACAAAATAGTTCTTCAATACAAGTT
This sequence comes from Quercus glauca, assembly GCA_023736055.1. Taxonomy (NCBI): domain Eukaryota; kingdom Viridiplantae; phylum Streptophyta; class Magnoliopsida; order Fagales; family Fagaceae; genus Quercus; species Quercus glauca. The sequence continues at coordinate 75,531,555 of CM043316.1, read as the reverse complement.
TTTTCCTAGTGATAGTCTAATTAAAAAAATCAACACGCTCACAAATTAAATATAACTAGTCGCTAACCCGTGCGATGCACGGGCTAGTTAAATAAAAAGATAATTAAGAAATCACATGGTAATAAAAAATAAAAATAAAAAATAAAAGAACCAATAAGAGAGTAATTTGTTCATCAAGTAATCAACCTAAGTGACATCATAGCTCATGTACAAAACTATTAATCTATTGTCAAAGTGTCAAATGACAATGTGGAAAACATTTTATAAATAACTTATTGATAACAGGTATAGAGAATGGACTTTTGTAAATCACCAATGGAATTAGAGTCAACATCTCATTGCAAATGGAATATAGCTCTATATTAAAACGAATAGTAAAGTTTCAATCATTCTCTTTCTATAAAATATTATTGAAACAATATTTAGTTTACCTCAGTTGCAAATAGAAATTACTTGAGGAAACAACTATTTTGAATCATTATCTGAAAAAGGAGCGACATAACAAACTAAAATAAGATGAAATTCCTCAAACATATTTCAACATCAATGTCCAAGTTGAGCTTTATGTATAGCAACCAATTAGTCACTCCAATTGAAAGCACAATGTTTGAAAGAATCTGCCAAATATCTTACTCACAATTTTCATCCACCTTCCTAGATCACTAAACTATACATCTACCTACCTTAACTTCAATATTGAATACAAAGATAGAGCCAAAATGTCTCATAAGAAAATACATACAATAGAGAGCCTTGAAGCCAATAATGTCTATAACCTTGAGATTTTGGAAACCTGACAGAGCCAAGTCTTTTAGCAGCTCATAGCCCAATCCATTAGCCCCTACTTCTAACACTTTAGCATATTTTGCAAGATCCTCACTCAAGTCTTAGCTACCACCAATTAAAACAAAAACCTTAAAAAGTTTTAACATATTTAAATAAGGATTAAACCCAAGAAGATTGAAGCTGAAAATTGATAAAAAGAGAAGTACCATGTGGGGTTACCTTGTCTGCGTCCATGAAATACAAGAAAAAAAACTGCACCCATAAAAGTTGGTTGAAAAGTAAAGACCCAAATATTATAAACGGAAGAAAATAACAATTACTTGAAGAAAATGAGTGAATTTGAAGGAAATTTTAAAAGCAACATTGCCTTCACATAACCAAGTATATGCTTTGAAGAGCATCCCAAAAAATAAAAACCTATACTTTGATCTATCATCACGTAATCTTAAAATTTACTCAGTCTATTTAAGACTTAAAGATTCCACTTGTGGCACTATGAGATGATAGCCTAACCTAATAAATAAAAATATAATTGGTAAAGCAAATATTACCTTCATAGATTTCATCCCATCCAGTGTAGTAATGATGTCCATTTTTGTTTTCAAATCCAAGGTTTTTGTTCTCTAAAGATTTCATTGCATCTTCCATCTCTCCAACTTCTCTTTTATGGTTATTGTCTCTACTACCTAATCAATCAAAAGAATATAATCAAAATATTTAGTCAAAAACCATGTTATATGGACAAAATATTGCAAGAATTTTATTTGTATTTATTTTATTTTACCTCATCCTCTTCACACAGGTTCAAATTTCTGGTAGCACCAGACGCAACAATATAGTTGAAATTTTGTAGGTCAGTCTTGATGGTAAGCTCAGTAAAGCATCTGTACATTTGTAGTAGAATCAGAACCTTCGAATACTTAAATAATTGTCACCGATAACATCTACTTATGGGAAGCATCATGTGTGCTTGACCCCTCAAGCCTCTGGGTTGAAGACAGGTGAGTAGTATTTGCTTAGCACCTTCCTCTTCCCCATCCTTCAACTATTAAAACCAAGAAAATTTTCAAAATCCAACACCTAATTGTAATGTGTAAGACACAAATAAATACAAAATCATAAGAAACAATTTGTCAGCAATCTCCATCATTTAATCAAACAAAACACACCCACTCAGCTTATTTTTACCAGTCAACATTTGATACCAAATACCCCCTTTTTTTTACAGAGAAAAGAGTTCAATAGTGATACACATTGTGATTTTTTAGAATGCACCAACAATTATGAATAATGGCATGATAACAAAGTCAATGTTTGGTACATGTTTAGTCATATAATATACAAACGAATAAAAGAATTGAAAGTCAAAGATTTCAAGTTTTGCATATCTCCTCTTAGATTCATTGTGACTGTTTTGGTTCTCATTAAAATTATAAAATATGCAGATTGAAGTGGCTTTTCATTCCTCTTCTCATAGTCATGCTCCAGTTCTCCCAACACATAGACACCTAGTAATTAGATAAAACATATATAAAAAATATGCTAAAGTTCCAAAGATTGGTCATTTGGTTGCATTCGGATAAAAAAATAATAATAATAACGGAAGAGAGAACAACAATCTATGCAAGAGTATAAAACTAAAAGAGAAGAAAAATAATCTATCCAATTAACAATTAATACAGTAATCTCTTCATCAGTATTAGAGGGGACTGTTTTGACAGTAGTGAAGGGTCTCCCACAGATCTCTCTCCAACTCTCTCCGCACAACGCATATTCATTACCAAAAAAAAAAAAAAATTGAAATTAAATCGCTGAAAACTATAACAGAACAAAAGGGCCTAAAACAAAATTGGAACAGAAAATTAATAATTCCATTGAAATTGCAATTCCAAAAACATACTTTCAAGAAGCTAAACTGCATAAAACACACAACCAACAAAATCCTAAACTAACATAAAGCACAATCTTCTAGTCATTTGATTTAGATTTAGAAAGCAAGTATTCTATTGCAATAATCATTATAACTTATTCAACAGATTTTAACACCTTTAAATTTAAAGCAACAAAATTAAACAGCAATTAATTTGTATTTGTCAAATGACTACACTACAACATTCAAGCTTCAACAACAGATTTTAGCAGTGATCAAGGATAAACCATCTAAACCTAAGAAACAAAGCAAAAACCATTAAATATAAAATAAATAAATAAAACTAAAACACATAGGTTTGGCAGCATACCCTAACCCAAATTTGGTTGGAGAAGCGGTGACAATCTTTAGAGAAAATTGCAAATGGGTTTGTTCAAAGTTGAGGCTTTGGTTGATTTTGGAACTTGATAAACACAGAGGCTGAGAAAAGGAGGGCGCGGGATCTGAAAATTTAAAGCAACGCAAAGCAAGATTAATAACAAAATCAAAAACCAAACATAACATACCATATCATCTCCCCAACGGCCAGATGATTCGCAGCATTCATCTAGAATCGGACTCCCCCAAATCTTGAATTTCTGTGAGTTATAGGAACGAAGTTCAGCAGTGACTTCTCCCCCAGATCTTCAGAATTGTTTTTTGCTTTTGGGTTGTGGGTTTGATAGGGAATCGGACTCCCCCAGATCTCGAATTTCTGTGAGTTATAGGAACGAAGTTCAGTAGTGACTTCTCCCCCAGATCTTCAGAATCGTTTTTTGCTTTTGGGTTGTGGGTTTGATAGGGTTTGATTATGGTGGTTTGTGCAGTTGTTGTGGGTTGTGGAGGTGCTGCTGCCTGCTGAGTTGGGGTGGTTGTTGGTGAAACGGTAAAGGAGAAGGGGAACGGGAGAAATAGGGTGTGGTGGGTTTTGATTGAGGAAGGAGAAGGCAGAGATTGGGTTTTGTGTTTATCGGGTTTTAAAAGTTTTATGTTGCGTGAAATTTTTTTTTTTTTTTTGAGTTTATGTTTTTTTTTTTTTTTAATATTGTGCTGATGTGAAAAATTGTGGGAGCTCCAAAAGCTTCGGTTTTATATATATATATAGATAACCAAAACCCAAAATCAAAACATAAACAAAAGAGTTCAAAATTTGAGAATATAAAAAGAAATTAAAAACTTACATGAGAGAACCAAGAACTTAAATGAGTGTCCATTATTTTGCTTTTTTGTAGTAAATTTCCTTTGGTACAGTATCCTACACGCAAATTCATAAGCAAAGAACAATAAGTAAGATAAATTTATTAAAGGGTAAATTACAAATTACACTCCTAACGTTTGGGGTTGACTGGATTTTACACCCCAAAGTTTTAAAAACTTGATTTTACACCTTGAAGTTTGATTCTGTTAGCAATTCATCCACTATAATTAATTTATGCTATTAAGTGACACATCATCATGTTGATGTGTTTTATTTTTGCCAAATCAGCCCCAAAACTACGTCGTTTTAAGCCTAAACTTAAAACAAAATTCTCTAGCCTAAATGACATAGTTTAAGCCAAATTCCTAAAATATAAAAACAAAAACCACGAACAAGGTTGAGACCCACAAACTGTTAAACCTCATGAACCCAAAACGGTCATCTCGTGTGATCCCAGGTGGCGGTGGCGGCCTCGCCCAAATTCATCTGTCCGCTCTATGCGAATCTCCTTTTTAAAATCAACCAGAGCAGATGAATGAGGCTCCTTTAGTTCGTCATCATCTACAATACTCACGAGTTTGCTCTTCTTCTTGTCCATGTTTCTGCCACCCTACTCAATGCTTTCTTTTAGTGTTCCTCGCTCTTTAAGCAACTTTAGCACACCTGATAACCCTTTCCCAACTGCAACTTCATGGATAGTTTCATCTAGCACTATCTCCTTCTTGTCCTCATCAACAGTGTGCTCAATCTTATTGACATCTATAACTCCGATCCATCCACCAGCCTCATCTTTTACTTCTTCATCGAAAGCTCTTAACTCTTTATCTTCTTGCCTAAAAACTTCTTCATTTTCAAGCCTACAGGCTTCTAAAAGAGCACAAAAGTACAAGTTATTTATATTTTTTTTAAACCATTGGAGGAATTGAAAACCTGTAGCAAACAAAGACATGAAATTGTATTTTAATGGGGTACAAATGGAAGCTCAAAGAAATCGATAGGCACAAGATCAGGACAACTTCTAAAGAAAAATGGTCATAATTAAACTTGAATTTGACCAGATAAAAGGATGGACATCAACTGACCACAAGATATTGAATGGCCAGAAATAGTAAAGCAGTCAAAAATATTAAATATGAAGAAATCTCAATTAAACCAGGGCGGAGGCAGCTCAAATTTCAATTCTATGCAAACACATGAACAAACGTAAAAAGAAAAATACCTTCATGAAGCTGGAGAACCCAGACAAACTCCTCCATCTCTGTTAAGACAACCTTGTTTTCTTGCGACTCTCTAGTTGTGAGGTTTAGACAACCTTGGCTTGGGTTCGGACTAGTGTAAAATGACATGAGCAGTCGAAGCTGGGGAGGTGGCCACAAGGCTACCGCCACCGCTTGGGATCACTCGAGATGATCGTTTTAGGTTCGTGAGGTTTGGCCGTTTGTGGGTCTCAACCTTGTTCGTGGTTTTTGTTTTCCTATTTTAGGAACTTGGCTTAAACTGTGTCATTTATGCTAGAGAATTTTGTTTTAAGTTTAGGTCTAAAACGATAGTTTTGTCTGATTTAGCAAAATAAAACACATCAGCATGATGATATGTCACTTAACAACAGAAATTAACCATGGGGTGTGAATTGCTAACGGAACCAAATTTCAGGGTGTAAAATCCAGTCAACCCCAAACTTCAGGGGTGTAATATGCAATTTACCCATTATTAAATTAAAATATAAGTGTAAGTTGCATCTCGGAAAAATAAAAGTGAAAAAAAATACAACAACGTGGGGTGTATTGCATGAGATTTAATTATAGGGATGACTTTATTGGTTAAGAGATATTATATCAAATAGCCATGTCTTAATAGATTATCAGTTGGAGTAGAATTTAAATTTCTAAAACTTAGATGATAAAATTTTATCTAAATTAGATTATTATTAAATCTTATTCCTTAGTCAAGAGTCTTGTAGCTTAATACCCTAATAAAATATTAATTTAATAAGATGCAACTTGAGGAAAAAAAACAAAAACAAAAACGTGAGTTGTGTGAGATTTAAGCTTAGAAAATTTTAATGATAGACAATTGTTAAATGTTATACCTTAATTTGAGGAAATATATCATAACAAATAATATAAAATTAATTTATTAATTAGTTGTTCTTAAAATGTTGATAATAGACTTTTAGTTAAAGTAGAAGTCAAAATGTTTTTTATTTTTAGAAAGAAAACATGGGTTGTTATCAGGGTTATAAGTTTAAAGTAATATTTTATAATAGACTTTTAATTTGAATAGAATTTAAATTTTTTGAAATATTTAATTTTAGAAATTTTTGATAATAAACTTTAGTTTGAATATAATTTAAATTTGGTGAACTTTAAAAGTATAAAATTAATTTACTAATTAGTTGTTTTTAAAATATTGATGATAGGCTTTTTGTTGGAGTAGAGGTCAAAATGAAGGTTTTTTTTATAGAAAGAAAAGTGGGTAGTTGTTTGGGATTTAAGTTTATAATTTTTTATAATAGACTTTTAGTTTGAATAGAATTTAAATTTGTTAAAATTTAATTAATAAAGTTTTACCTAGATTAAATAGTTGTTAAATATTGTCCCTTTTTTATAAGTAAATATTATCCCTTAATTTGAGGAAATATATTCTAAAAATAATATAAAATTAAATTACTAATTAGTGAGAGTAAAAAAATTAAAAACTTACATAAGAGAACAAAGAACTTAAATGGGTGTCCATTGTTTTACTTCTTTATAGTAAACTTTCTTTGGCATAATATTCAACACACAAATTCAAAAGCAAAGAACAATAAGTAGGATGGATTTACTAGATTAAAACATAAGCGTAAATTGCATCTTGGGGAAAAAAAAAAGTGAAAAAAAAAATACAACAACGTGGGATAAGGGATAAGGGTTATATCGAAAAATCATGGCTTAATATATATATATATGAATATTTTGATGATAGACTATTAGTTGGAGCAGAATTTAAATTTCTAAAACTTAGATGAAAAAGTTTTATCTAAATTAAATTATTGTTAAATCTTATCCCTTAGTCAAGAGTCTTGTAGTTTAATATCGTAATAAAATATTAATTTAATAAGATGCAATTTGAGGAAAAACAAAAATATGATTTGTGTGGGATTTAAGTTTAGAAAATTTTGATGACAGACTTTTGGTTTTATTTAAATTACACAATTGTTAAATTTTATCCCTTAATTTGAGGAAATATATCATAACAAATAATAAAAAAATTAATTTATTAATTAATTATTCTTAAAATGTTGATAATAGAATTTTAGTTTGAGTAGAAGTTAAAGTTTTTTTTAGAAAGAAAATGTGGGTTGTTGTCTAAGATTTAATTTTAGAATTTTTCTATAATAGACTTTTAGTTTGGATAGAATTTAAATTTGTTTAAGTTTAAATTTATAAAATTAATTTAATAATTAGTTATTCTTAAAATATTGATAATAGACTTTTAATTAGAGTAGAAGTCAAAACAAGGGGTTTTTTTAAGAAAGAAAATGTGGGTTGTTGTTTGGAATTTAAGCTTATAATTTTTTATAATAGACTTTTAGTTTAAGTAGAATTTAAATTTTTTGAATTTTAAATGATAAAGATTTACCTAAATTAAATAATTGTTAAATATTATCCATTAATTTGAGGAAATATATCCTAACAAATAATATAAAATTAATTTACTAATTAGTAAGAATAGTCACTTGGCGTAACTACAACTTCTAAGCCCAATTTTTATTATATAGTATATGATGATATAATATGATTTTTAGAAAAATTTTATAGGAAATGAAAAAAAAATTGATTTTTTAAACAATTTTTTTATATATTTTACACGAAAGTGGTATCAAAATTTTCTTAATTTTCCTAAAATCGTCCATTAACAAATTACCTAAGGGCACCTGTTAATAAGATCATTTTTTTTTTGTCACTTATAGTCTGTCATATAGAACAATTATAAAAAGTGTGTGTAATGACACGTTTTGGAGCCCAAGCCCAAGGATGTGAAGGGATGTTGGCCCAGTGAGCCCAATATAATAAATTCGTAGAGAGTGGGTCAAAGAATTAGGCTTTAGTGCATGGATAACAATTAAAATGGGTTTTCATGACGATCAAACAGAAATGAACTAAGTTTACCTAAAAAAATTTGTTCTCGGCACAATCCGAGGAGTTTTGTTCTAGTAAATATTAGATGAGAATGGTTACAGGAGTTGTTGAGATTGCTACAATGCTTTCTCTTTTTCTCTCCCCCCCCCCTCCCTTTTATGAAGGGCCTCTTGCATTATATAGTTCCTTTTAGATGATCTTGATCCTACACTTGTTAATCTTTTGAGCACCACTTGAATGCTTGTCCCATCAGACACCCTTTTTGGCCTTCTGTGAGCTGTGGTTGCCAAGGCGGCACTGTTCAGGGGTCTTATCTACATAAATGCAGCCAGAAAGTTAGCTGCAATGCATTCAATGCAGTGGTAGCAGCTTTCCTTTGGATATTTTTGAGTTCCTATCCTTCTTGTACGCTCATGATGCACGTCCCTATCATTAGAGCTTCCTAGAAGGTCCCCCTGACTACCGGGACATACATTTGAGCTATACTTAGCATATCCGAGGAGATATTCCTCCTCGGACTGCCCTTCCATGCGTATCTCACTTAGTAGATTACAAACTTGACCCATCCAACACCATTCATTTGCTCTCGGATTACTATGTTCTCGACCTAGGCCCTAGGCTCAATATACAATTTGGGTCCTTAACCCTACAATAGTCCCTCAAAACTCGATTTTTCCCTCTCATTCGAGGAGAAAAGTGGGGTTTTGAATTCTTAAGAGTTAATTCTACTTGATCCTTTAATTTACACACGTGGGAATGCCGTTTCACGCGTCCCATATTTGTACTATAAATTGCTCCTTTCAGAGCTACCAATCTGATGAGTTGGTTATAATCTTGGGTTTGTCTTGACACTTAGTAAGAAACAAATAGATATCATAAAATATTAATTTCCCCAAAGCATCTGGTCCGAGGACTCAGACATGATTAAGGTTCTGTTTAAACACTTACAAAAATATGTCATAGAGTGTTAATTTCCCTAAAACATCTAGTCCGATGACCGAGGCATGACTAAAGTTATGTTTAAACACTTGGAAAGATGTCATGAAGTGTTAACTTCTCCAAAGCATCTGGTCCAAGGACCGAGACATGACTAAGGTTCTGCTTAAACACTTGGAAAGATATCATAGAGTGTTAACTTCCTCAAAGCATTTGGTCCGAGGACCGAGGCATGACTAAGGTTCTATTTAAACACTTGGAAAGATGTCATAGAGTGTAAACTTCCCCAAAGCATCTGGTCCGAGCACCGAGGCATGACTAAGGTTTTGTTTAAACACTTGAAAAAATGTCATAGAGTGTTAACTTCCCTAAAGCATTTAGTCCGAAGACCAAGGCATGACTAAGGTTCTATTTAAACACTTCGAAAGATGTCATAAAGTGTTAACTTCCTCAAAGCATCTAGTTCAAGGACCGAGGCATGACTAAGGTTCTGTTAAACACTTGAAAAAATGTCATAGAGTGTTAACTTTCCCAAAGCATCTGATCCAGGACCGAGGCATCACTAAGGTTCTGTTTAAATACTTGGAAAGATGTCGTAGAGTGTTAACTTCCCTAAAGCATTTAGTCCGAAGACCAAGGCATGACTAAGGTTCTGTTTAAACACTTCGAAAGATGTCATAGAGTGTTAACTTCCCCAAAACATCTGGTTCGAGGACCGAGGCATGACTAAGGTTCTATTTAAACACTTGAAAAGATGTTATAGAGTGTTAACTTCCCCAAAACATCTGGTCCAAGGACTGAGGCATGACTAAGGTTCTGTTTAAACACTTCGAAAGATATCATAGAGTATTAACTTCTCTAAAGCATCTGGTCCGAGGACCGAGGCATGATTAAGGTTTTGTTTAAACGCTTGGAAAGATGTCATAAAGTGTTAACTTCTCCAAAGCATTTAGTCCGAGGACCAAGGCATGACTAAGGTTCTGTTTAAACACTTGGAAAGATGTCATAAAGTGTTAACTTCCCCAAAGAATCTGGTTTAAGGACCGAAGTATGACTAAGGTTCTGTTTAAACACTTCGAAAGATGTCATAGAGTGTTAACTTCTCCAAAGCATCTAGTTCGAGGACCGAGGCATGACTAAGGTTCTGTTTAAACACTTCGAACAATGATTAGAAGATATCAATATATACCTTCCAGAACTAGCCCCACTGCAGAACTCCTTTGATTTGCTGCACCATCAACATATACCTTCCAGAATAAAGGTTCTTGCAGGGAGATTGTGCCAACCGATTTTCCATCCATGCCCTGTGTTGCTGTCACTTCCTCTAATTGAGGTTCAACGAACTCAATCAACAAATTCACAAGGACCTGGCCCTTGACAAAGGTACGAGGCATGTACTTAATGCTACAAGCTCCCAGAACTGTGCCCCATTTAGCAATCCTCCCCGTTTTATCAGCACTTCGAAGTATAAACCTGAGCGGAAGCTGAGTTAGGACAACAACTGTGTGTGCTCTTGGAAGTAATGGGGAAACTTTCATGTAGCATGCACCACCGCCAAAATGGCTTTCTCTAGTGGTAGATAACCAACCTCGGCCTTATGTAGTAACTTGCTCACATAGTAAATTGGCCACTATAATGGCTTTCCCCATAGACTTTTGCTGATGGGGACCTAATCCTACCATAATTAACCGTTGCACTCACTATTACACAAGCTCTTCCCACAAACGGTGCCAATTGTAGGGACACGTTTTGGAGCCCGAGCCCAAGCATGTAAAGGGATGTTGGCCTAGTAAGCCCAGTACAATAAATTTGTAGATAGTGGATCAAAGAACTAGGTTTTAGTGCATGGATAATAGTTAAAATGGGTTTTCATGACGATCAAACAGAGATTAACTAAGTTTACCTAAGAAAATTTGTCCTCGGCACAATCCGAGGAGTTCTGTTCTAGTAAATATTGGATGAGAATGGTTCTACAGTGCTTTCTCTTTTTCTTCCCCCCCCCCCCCCTTTTATGAAAGGCCTCTTGCATTATATAGTTCCTTTTGGATGATCTTGATCCTACACTTGTTGATCTTTTGAGCCACCACTTGAGTGCTTGTCCTATCAGACACACTTTCTGGCCTTCTGTGAGTTGTAGTTACCAAGGTAGCACTGTTTAGGGGTCTTATCCACATAAATGCAGTCAGAAAGTTGGCTGCAGGGTATTCAATGTGGTGGTAGTAGCTTTCCCTTGGATATTTTTGAGTTTCTATCCTTCTTGTACGTTCATGAGGTACGTCCCTATCATTGGAGCTTCCTAGAAGGTCCCCCTGACTACGGGGACATACATTTAAGCTATACTTAGCATATCCGAAGAGATATTCCTCCTCGGACCGCCCTTCCATGTGTATCTCACTCAATAGATTCCAAGCTTGACCCATCCAACACCTTTCATTTGCTCTCGGATTACTATGCTCTCGGCTTAGGCCCTAGGCCCAATATATAATTTGGGCCCTTAACCCTACAGTGTGTAAGATAGTATGTAATAGTAGAATTATTTCATTTAATTTGATAATTTATCAAGTGCAAGAGTAGTAAATACCATACACTATCAAAATAGAAAGTAGGCACACAACAAAATGTCATGACGTTTTCACAATTGTTTTTAGTTGTGGTAGGTCCGAGTCTAATATTTTATTAAAGAGAAAAATAAATGGATGCTCTAAGGATATTAGTTTAGGAAAATAAAAACTTTTTTTTATGAGAAAATAAAAAAGTAATTGATTATTTTGACAGCTTTTTATATTTCTCATAGAAGTGGTATTAAATTTTCCTAAAACAATCCACTAACAAAGGCACTAAGGGTATCTGTTAATAGTATCCTTTATTTGTTTAGTTTTATTTTGACCTGTGAAAGACTAACACCTCAACTGTTATGAAAATATTGTAACAATTTGTTGTGTCCATAGCACAAATCTTATCAAAATTTCAGTGGACGCTGAGCATCAACATAAACTCTAATTAAAGACAACATAATCCATACATCAAAAATATTAAAGGTTACTTTTGTTATTGATTTCGTTTGGTCTATTTTTTAGATTATAAAAAGACATTTGTTTCAACAATAATATTTTCTAAAAAAAGGATTATCTTTCAAAATGTATTTTTTTGAAAATTATCTCATTTTCCTATCTTCAATATCAACCTTAAAATGTGTTGGAAAAATATGTTTTAACTTCTTTTATTTAGCATGGAGTGAGATAGAGTTGTTGGCTATTACGAAAAGTTAAAAAATAGTTTTCCTTCAACCCAATTTTTTTATAATATTATCAAATATAGAAATATGCGGAAAACTATCTTCAAATAAGGTTTTATATTAAAACAAATAGAGTGTCAGTGTTCATTAGATGTGATGTGTGGGTAATTCAAGTGGGAATGGTTGAGAATCTTGAGATTCCTAGAACAAATATGCATATTAGTGTCAGCCCAATGCCTTGCCAGCCTACTAGAGAAAGGCCCTCAAATGGGGACAATAAGTGATTTTTTTATTTATTTAAAAAATGTGATTTTTTTCTCCACTGTCAAGAATGTGAAATGTCCAAAAAATTAAGTGATATTGAAGATAATACAAATTTTTACAAATTGATGTGTCCCTAACCACAAGGAGTAATTCAAATACTCATTTATTATTAAAGTGCCACCAATCATATTCATTGTTACATCAATTTGTAACTTTTTTGTAGTAAAAATTGTAGTAATTTTAGTTTTTTTTTTTTTTTTAAGAATTAGTAAGTGAATTAGTCATATTAAAAAAGGAAAAACAATGGATTTAAAATTTTAAGAAAAATAATTGTAGGGACTCAATTTGTAACGGACCCTTAACAATAAAAATTTGTAGAGTGTGGGTGAAAGGGCTTGGCACCATCGAAGTGATCAATGGATGATGCGAAATCAACAGGCGTAATAACAAAATAATCTTACTGGGTGTTTTCTGTGAGGATAAAAACCATGGCTCTAGTTAGGTATTGATAAGGATCTTTATAAGAACTTCGGATAAGTATTTGTGAGGATCTTCATGATTTTGGTTAGGTATTTGCAAAGCGTATTCATCCTCGGCTTTGTCCGAAGATGTATTTTTCTTAGAGTTGATATATCTTGTCCTTTTTCTTTGGACTGATTCATATCCCCCCCTTTTGTTGGGAATCCTCTTGGTTATATAGTATTTTCTTTAGTTAATCTCAGCCATCCATTTGTCAATTATCTGAACTCTGTGTACAGGGGTCTGTCCCATCATCTGCGATTGCAGGCTTTATATTAGTTCCAAGCTGCATTTGCAGACTTTCTAATAGTTGAAGTGATCGAAGCATTAGGGTTTGCAGGTCACCTCACCATTAAGGCGGCCAGAATGTTGGTAGCGTTTATTTAATGAATGAAGGATATTTTCCCTTTATCGAAGTCGGTGTGCCGAGGATGTGGTCATCCTCAGCGAGGCCCTTGGATGACCTGGGCTCTTTCCCATTATTCTCGGCCTTTATATTATCCTCGGCGTAGGCCTTGGGCCGGGTTTAGAGTGGGCCAGAGTGGTTAATGTTTGGGGCCCCACAATAATGTAGAATTATAATTAAATATTATTTAAGTGCTATTTAAATATCAAAAGATCAATTTAAATAAGCACCAAGCCTCCTCCTTACCATGTTAGTAATATCATGACTCTCACTTTTAGAGTTCTTGGAGATTTAGTATGAGTTTTTTACTTAACTATCAGAGGGTCTTTGCTCGGCACTTCATCGATGTACTCTATACATGTTTTATTTTTTCAGGTCTTCGAACATTGTGAGTATGGACAATTGGCTTATCGTTAGTAACAAATCTGTGCATCATTAGTTACAACTATGGGTGTCCACAGGTTGGCCCAGGTCAGGTTTGTGCCTTACCCAGACTCGACCCGACAAACTCGGGTGGGAGAAATCATAACCCGTAACCGACTTGTGTGGAGTTTCTGATCAGCCGGATCGAGTCATGTCAATTTTGAGTTCGCTACAGGGGGTTGAAATCTGGCCCAATTTTGGCTGAAATCTGGCCGAATCTCGACAGATCTGGCGGGATCTATTAAGATCTGGCCAATATTCCTCCATATCCTTTAAGATCTGGTCGAGATCTTGCTATATTTGTCAAGATCTAGCCGAGATCTCATTATATCGAAAGAGTTTTGAGTTTAGGCTTACCGATTTTCCGCTAGAACACGAAATTTGCGACTGGAAAAGAGAAAGGCATTGGGCGGGTCGGATTCTTCGATTTCTTAGATAGTCAAATCAAGACTGGAATCAATGGTATCGGGTCTTCACGCCAGCGACCCGCAGCCGACCGAACCACCGCTCGGATCGGGCAGTTATCGGGTCGGAGAGTGTCAAGCTAGGTAGGTGCTAGACAGCCCTAGTTACAATAGGGAAGAGAATTTAAACTTTGGATATTTCTATTGGAATCCAATAAGGAGGAGAATTTAAACTCTGGATATCTCTATTGGAAATATATAAAAAAAAAATGTTAAGGACATATTTTGTGAAATTGGCTAATCCTTTGACAAAACGCACTTTACTTGTATTTAGGTAGATCTATGATGTGTTTAATATTTCAAGGAACATGTTGTTCAAGTCTAGTATTAAAGTCATGAAGATTGGACTAAGAAACAAGTGAAGAAAATGTTTTCAATAAAGTTAGACAGATAGCTCGACACCCGCAGACAGATAGCTCGATAGCTGCTCGACACCTCTCAACAGCTAGGCTATCTATTGAGCTCTTAAGGTGTTTCTTATCGCAATCTCGACACCTTCTCGATAGCTGGTGGATCGATCGAGAAAGCTCCTGTCTCCTCAATAGCTCCTCGATAACTTCTCGATAGCTGTATCTGTCGAAGTTTAAAGCTCGACACCTCCTCAATACCTACTTGACACCTGCTATCTATCGAGGTTACAAAAATCAAAATTTTTAGATCTGATTTTTGGGCCAGGCTTATGTATTTGTGTAGGGTTTTTTTTCTCACAACTCTAGACCTATATAAGGCTTATTTTAGAGGCCGTCACATAAGAGAATACAAGGAGAACATATAAAAAATGTGGCTGATGCCTTATTCTCTCTGAAAGAAACTACTGCGTCTTTGCGCCTTAGGGTTTTGTAACCAAGTGCTTCTTGATCTTTATTGTTGATGAAGTGAAGAACTTTGTAGCCAACAATCTTCTTCTAGTTGGTAATTAAGTCGCATACTGGGATCTACGCAATTAGTTAGTCATGTACTGGGATTCGTGCATCATCAAAGGGTGGCATTTATATATTGAAGAGTTCAGAGGTTCTAAAGCAGTAGAAGGTTTCTGCTGTGAGTTCATCTACGGGAATTGAAGTGTCTAGGGACAAAGGTTTTGTACTAGATTTGAAACTTCTCTTTACTATAGTGGATTATTTCATTGGTTTTCCTGAGTCATCATATCTTGTCTTATTTATTTTTCCGCTGCATTCATTATTGACATGATATTGATGTTTGTTTGTTTTAACAAGTTTTATTCATAATAAACCTAATTAACAATTTGGGTTTAAAACTTGTTAATTCTATCAACCGGGGTCTAAATTTTCCAACAAGTGGTATCAAAATGGGCACACTCTAATTAGGGTTAATCTTTATTGTGTGATCCTTGACCCCATTATCATGGAATCTCTTGATTGTTTTGATATGCATGATCTTGTGTTGAATGATGATGATGATATTTAAGATGCCTATTGTAAGCTTTATAATTTTTGTATGAAATCTGTTGAATATTCTACAAAATTAAAAACTAAATTTAAAAAGGTAAAGCTTGAAAAAAATGATTTGGTTGCGAAATTGGATGAAGCCAATAATTTGAATAAGAATTTTAAAAATCAAATTTCATCTCCTGTAGACAAAATTAAAAGTTTGGAAGAGCAACTAGTTGAATCTAAAACTGAAATTGAAAAAGTAACTAGTGTCAAACTTGTTGTTGAGCCTAACTCAAAAGAAAAGGATTTTTATATTCCTCCATTTAAAAGGAATAATCAAGAGTTGAAGGCTAATATTGTTAGGATAGACAAAGGTAAACAATCTGATGTTAATGCTGAAATTTCTAAACTTATGTCTAAAACTCCTCCTAGATTGAATGATAAATCTGAATTTGTCCTCATTTGTCATCATTGTCATATTAGGTCAAATTGTCCTAAGTTGAGGTCTCTGTCAACCTCTAAGGTTAGACCTCCTTCTAAGAAGCCGAGTAACTCTAAAACTACTCATGTTTGTCACCATTGTGGTATTTCTGGACACATTTGTCCTAATTGCTTTAAGTTGCATCCTCATAAGCAATTGTCCAAATGGTCACAGGTTTTCTCTCAAAGACCTACAGCTTTGTTTGGAGAGTTATTAAAAGTTTTGAACTTTTTAACTAAATTTTAGGAGAATTCTAATTCTTCTATGTCCTTTAGTAGACATACTAGGACACGTGCCTTTTCATCTTCACGGCCAAAAACTCGTGCTGTATGGGTGAGAAAATAGCCTAAGACTTAATTGTCATTTCTATTTGT
This sequence comes from Quercus glauca, assembly GCA_023736055.1. Classification (NCBI taxonomy): domain Eukaryota; kingdom Viridiplantae; phylum Streptophyta; class Magnoliopsida; order Fagales; family Fagaceae; genus Quercus; species Quercus glauca. The sequence continues at coordinate 75,515,045 of CM043316.1, read as the reverse complement.
CCTCTACTTTAATTCTTTCTATCTAAAGTAGGACTTTTTTTGCTTGATTTCTTATCTATTTTTGGAATCATGCTTTCATGCATCTACACCTTTTTATCATGCCTTCATGCATATGCATCTTTCTTTCATGTTTTCAATTTGTTTGTCTGTTTTTGTTTGGTTGGTTTGTTTTTATTTTATTTTGTTTTCAAAATAAAAATAAAAAGAGAAAATCAGAAAAATACAAAAACAGTGTGTGTTTTGTATACATTGGCACTTGTGTACCTTGGATGGCCATTGAAACAAAGTTTTCTAAATTTTGTATCTTTTGTAGCTTAGATGAGCATCTCTATGCACAACTAAGCTAGTGAGCTTTATGGCTTGTGTTTGTGATGAGTAAGGTTAAGTGATCTCTTGTGCTTAATACTCGTATAACTCTTTTTGATGGGTAGAACTAGAAAATCCTAAGAGAAAGGCATAAATAACCATCTCACCACTGTTGCCCGCCAATCATGAGAAGACATCTATATGCTTTGGCATAGCAAAAGTGTGATTTCAATGACATTTGCGTGCTTCGGCATAGCAAAATTGGAATGTCAAATATCATTGGGTATTTCTTTTCTATCTCTTAAATGCCCATGCATGATATGCTTAAAAAGAAAATATGCAAAGAAAAAAAAAAGCAAAAAAAAAAAGGATTAAAAATGCTTTAAATATGATTGCAAGCATGTATTCTAGGAGATGTGGGAGTTATAGGATGTACCTCGAAGGTGATAGTCCCTATCAAACAGTTATGATTGTGTGTGAGTTAAAGTGATTTTCTCATATCTCAAATCGTTATAACATGTATACACTTATGCAATTTTGCAATGTTTTTCACACACGACACACAATATTCTTTGCTACTCTTGATATATGTGCAGGTACAATGTGATTTGGCCATCACAAGGTTACATGTGTTAATGTATGCTCGCTAAACTGTCTTGACTTATTTTTGAAATATAAAATTGGTTAGACTTGTTTAGTGTGTGTGTGTGTGTTTTGGGATCAATGTGCTTAACATTTTTCTTGTTGAGAGATTTGTTTTTCCCATGATTTGCATCTTTCTTTTATCTTGCCATCCAAAACTTCTTATTTCATTACATTCATGCATCTATATGGATTTCTTGTGCCCCCTTGATCATCCTTGATCATTTTTATGTTTCTCATGTGAAGCTTTCTAGTTTCTTGTACCATTTATCAATCATGACAAAAAGGGGGAGAAATTGTGGAGAATATATGGTTTCTTTTTTGAAGATTCTACATGTTAGGGGGAGAAATACATTCCTTTGTAAGGGGGATTTGTGTTTCATCTTATTAGGGGGAGTGTTTACTTCATTCTTTTTGTACTTTGGGTCTTGTGACCATTTTTACATACATTGTACTCATCTTCTTTATATGCTGATGTATGTTTCTTTCACCTACCTTTACTTGTGTTGTTTCTTTTCTATCTTTATACATATGTTTCTTTTTAATTGTATGCAATCTATTATTTCTATTTCACACTAAGATGCCTTGATGAGTTTTGTTTAAAGTGTTTCAGAAATACAAGTTGTCAAAGTCTACTTGTCATAAACTCTCTTCTTGCAAAATTTTTTAAGAGTTTTTGTTAGGATAGATTTTATTGTATTCAACAAGTGGATATGAGTTGAGTGATTTATGACTTCTCTCATATGCTCATTTGTTTGTTATGGTTTTGTCACGGATTGCCAAAGGGGGAGATTGTTAAGGACATATTTTGTGAAATTGGCTAATCATTGGACAAAATGCACTTTACTTGTATTTGGGTAGATCTATAATGTGTTTAATACTTCAAGGAACATGTTGTTCAAGTCTAATATTAAAGCCATGAAGATTGGACCAAGAAACAAGTGAAGAAAATGTGTTCAATAAAACTGGACAGATAGCTCGACACCTGCGGACAGATAGCTCGATAGCTGCTCGACACCTCTCGATAGCTTGGCTATCTATCGAGCTCTTAAGGTGTTTCTTATCGCAATCTCGACACCTTCTCGATAGCTAGTGGATCGATCGAGAAAGTTTCTGTCTCCTCGATAGCTCCTCGATAGCTGTATTTGTCGAAATTTAAAGTTCGACACCTCCTCGACACCTGCTCGACACCTACTATCTATTGAGGTTACGGAAATCAAAATTTTAAGATTTGATTTTTAGGGCAGGCTTATATATTTTTGTAGGGTTTCTTTTCTCACAACCCTAAACCTATATAAGGCTTATTTTAGAGGCCGTCACATAAGAGAATACAAGGAGAACATATGAAAAAGGTGACCGATGCCTTATTCTGTCTGAAAGAAGTTACTGCGTCTTTACACCTTAGGGTTTTGTAACCAAGTGCTTCTTGATCTTTATGGTTGATGAAGTGAAGAAGCCAACTGTTGGGAAATTTATGACCCCGATTGATAGAATTAACAAGTTTTAAACCCAAGTTGTTAATTAGATTTATTATCAATAAAACTTGTTAAAACAAATAAACATCAATATCATGTCAAAAATCATGCAGCGGAAGAATAAATAAGATAAGATATGATGACCCAGGAAAACCAATGAAACCAACCAGTTTCACAGTAAAAAACCTGGGGGGAAACCTTCCCGAAAAGCAATCCACTATAGAAAAGAGAAGTTTCAGATCTAGTACAAAACCTTTGTCCCTAGACTCTACAATCCCCGTAGATGAACTCACAGCAGAAACCTTCTACCGCTTCAGAACCTCTGAACTCTTCAATATATGAACGCCACCCTTTGATGCACGAATCCCAATACGCGACTAACCAATTGCGCAGATCCCAATACGCGACTTCAATCACCAACTAGAAGAAGATGTTGGCTGCAAAGTTCTTCACTTCATCAAGAATGAAGATCAAGAAGCACTTGGTTACAAAACCCTAAGGCGCAAAAGACGCAGTAGCTTCTTTTTCAGAGAGAATAATCTTTTGCATATGTTCTCCTTGTATTCTCTTATTCTCTTGTGATACGGCCTCCAAAATAAGCCTTATATAGGTCTAGGGTTGTGAGAAAAGAAACCCTACACAAATACAAAAGCCTGGCCCAAAGAAACAAAAAGCTGAATTTCTGTAATCTCGACAGATAGCGGCTATCGAGGAGGTGTCGAGCAGGTGTCGAGGTTTAATGAATCTCAACAGATACAGCTATCGAGGAGGTGTCGAGAAGGTGTCGAGGGGACAGAAACTTTCTCGATCGATCGACCAGCTATCGAGAAGCTATCGAGATTGCGATAATAATCAGCTGAAGAGCTCGATAGATAGCCAGGTGTCGAGGAGGTGTCGAGCAGCTATCGAGCTATCTATCTGCAGGTGTCGAGCTATCTATCCAGCTTTATTGAACACCTTTTCTTCACTTGTTTCTTGGTCCAATCTTCATAGCTTTAATACTACACTTGAACAACATGTTCCTTGAAGTATTAAACACATCCTAGATCTACCCAAATACAAGTAAAGTGCATTTTGTCAAAGGATTAGCCAACTACATAAAATATGTCCTTAACACCAACAATTTTCTTCTAGTTGGTGACTAAGTCGCGTACTGGGATCCGCGCAATTGGTTAGTCATGTACTGAGATTCGTGCACCATCAAAAGGTGGCATTCATATATTGAAGAGTTCAGAGGTTCTGAAGCGGTAGAAGGTTTCTGCTATGAGTTCATCTACGGGGATTGTAGAGTCTAGGGACAAAGGTTTTGTGCTAGATCTGAAACTTCTCTTTACTATAGTGGATTATTTCATTGGTTTTCCTGAGTCATCATATCTTGTCTTATTTATTTTTATACTACATTCATTATTGACATGATATTGATGTTTGTTTGTTTTAACAAGTTTTATTCATAATAAACCTAATTAATAACTTGGGTTTAAAACTTGTTAATTCTATCAACCGAGGTCTAAATTTCCCAACAACAAAAAAAAAAAAAAAATATATATATATATATATATATCAATTTGTTGACTCACAAGTTCTTGGTAACTATAAATGGTTAAATTTGACAACTTTATAAGGCTTATAATTTCTATATGGCTACCCAGTTGCTAACGCATCAATGAAAGGTTTTGTGAAGCAACATGACTGGGTTAAAACTCCAATTAATTGCATAAAACTTAACTTCAATGTGACTATAAACTAGGGGTGTTCACTAAAATGCAAAAACTGCAACAATCACAAAAACTACACTAAAAGCGCCTGTAAAATAGTTTAACCGCACTACACCGTACCCTCTCTCTATATATATAAGGACCAAATATCAAATATATTATACATTAATAATTTAATACCCTAGTAGCAGCTCCCTAGCCATATCTTACTGTTTTAGTTTCTTAAAAAAATAAGTAAATAAAAATCTTATCACTCTTTCAGCCCTCAGATCCTAGCCGCCACACTACCACTCGAACTGTCACTACTGTTGCACTAGCTCAATCTACTGTTGCGGTATTTATCTTTCTCTATGTGTTCAATTCAAGTTTCTCTTTGTTAAAGTTAATCTATTGGCCTATTGTGGTATTTACTCAGGACAAAGTAGCTTATATATGATAAAATTGTTAATTATATTATTATTTTATTGATTGTTGCCGTTGCTATTTGGAAAGTGATGGGTCAATAGTTATATGACCTATGTTAGATATTTAAGTTTAATTTTTGTGGGTTTTCTTCATTTTTGTTTGTTGCTAAATCTGGGCTTATATCTATCATAGGCCATAGCCATTGACCCATCATTTCCCAAATAGAAACGACTACAATCAATAAAATAATAATATAATTAACAATTTTATCATATATAAGAGCATCACATCTAGTGTGCCAAATGCTAAATATTTGGCATTTAGCACACCAAACACCAAAAACAAAGCATCATGAGGTATGTTAAATGTGTCAAAATTTTAAGACATGCTACAGTACCGTTCCATCTTTGGAATGGTACGGACATATGTGTTAAAAAAATATTTTTTTATTCAACTTTTTCTCTCTCCTCTCAATATTTTATTCAACTTTTTATCTCTCTTCTCACAGATTCAACCCATGTTCTCTCTCTCTTTCTTCTTCAGATTAGATTCCCTCACTCTCTTTCACCCTTTCCGATCCGATCAAGCCGCCCTCACCGATTAAACCGCCGACATCGCCTCTAGTTTGAAAACTGCATTGCCGCCGATCTGAATCAGCCATCGCTGCCGCTAATTTGAAGCTCGCCTTTGGTTTTATTCAACTTTTTGATGCGCATCTTAGCCATGTCGCCGATCTAAAGCCGCCATCGCCACCGCTGATCTAAAGCTCGCCTCTGGTTTTATTCAACTTTTTGATGTGCATCTCAGCCACGTCGCTGATCTGAAGCTCGCAGATTTGAAGCTGCGTCGTCCACAGCACTTGCTGCCAATGGTTGGTTGAGTTTGGTCATTTATTGATCATTTGGGTTGGGGTTTTGTTGAAGATTTTTAGTTTTTTTTTTTTAGTTTTTTTTTTCCTCTTTTGTTGAGGTTTTTGGACTTGGAATTTGTTGGAGGATCCGGTGATTGTGGTTGTAGTTTGTGGTGGTGGTTGTTGGTTCTTGGGTGGTGGCGACTGCCACAAGGCTGTGCATTTGTGTATTTGCTAGGTTTTGAGGAAATATATTATTTAATGTGTTGTATATATTATTTTAATATTTAGAATCAAAGAATAGAAGATGTGATAAATGGTGAATTGTAAAATGGTGTGTTAAAATAATAAACTAAGTTTTTTGTGTGTCAATGTAGCATTTTTTATAGAAGACCTGATGGTGATGCTTTAAGCTACTTTGTCCTGAGTAAATGCCGCAATAGGCCAATAGATTATATATATATATATATATATATATATATATATATATATATTGATTGTTGCCATTGCTATTTGGAAAGTGATGGGTCAATAGCTATATGGCCTGTGTTGGATATTTAAGTTTAATTTTTGTGGGTTTTCTTCATTTTTTGTTGTTGCTGAATCTGGGTTTATATCTAACATAGGCCATAGCCATTGACCCATCACTTCCCAAATAGAAACGGCAACAATCAATAAAATAATAATATAATTAACAATTTTATCATATGTATAAGCTACTTTGTCCTGAGTAAATACCGCAATTGGCCACTAGATTATATATATATATATATATATATATATATATTTTTTTTTTTTTTTGAGCAAGATGTTGAAGCAGGTAATTTTCTAAAACTATATGTTTAAATTGTATATCAGTGTATTGTTCTTTGTTTATTAATTTACTAATAGCATTCACATCAGCTAGGGGTGTAATCGGTTCGATTTGGTCCCTTTTTTTAGTTTTGGCCAACCGAAACCGAAATTGTTGGTTTGTGAAATTCTCAACCGAAATTGATCAAAATAATTGAAAATCAATCGATTTCGGAGGTATTTTGGTTTCCATCGGTTTCGGTCGGTTTTCGGTTAAGCACATGGGGCTATTTATTTTTCCAAAACTCTAAGTCAACATCACAGTCACAAAAAGAAAATAACAACTCAACATCAGATTCACAAAAAATAGAATTGATTCAGTATTAAACAAAACCCAAAATACAAAAAAGAGAGAGGGTTATCAAGAAATTAGAAAGAGACAAGAGAAGGTCACCGTGAGAATGAAAAGATCAAGCTGTGTGGGGAGGCCAGCGTGTGAAGGCCGGCATGTGGAGGCAACAGCAGAGGCGTGAGGCGAGAGGGAGATGGAGGCGTGAGGGAGATGGAGGGAGATGGAGATGACTCAGATGAGGGCGTGTAAGTAAAAGTGGGGTAGGTAGGGTAAGGGCAGAGTTTTTATTTTCTTTATTTACAATTTCTGTTTAACGTAATAATTTAAGTTAGTTAGTTTAATTTTGGTTAATTAATCTAGATTATCTAATGGGCAATGGGCTTCTTTAAAAAAAAAAAAAAAAAGGCAGTGGGCTTGAGTAATTTTGGCAAGGCCAAGCCCATGTTTACACACTTTATATTATATAAATTTAATATAAAATATAATATAATAATATATAATAATATATTTCGGTTCGGTTTGGTCGGTTCGGGTCATTCAAATCTGCAACCGAAAACCGAAGTGAAATTTTTGCAACGGTTCGGTCGGTTTGAAGCGGTTTTTTCGATTCGTCGATTTTTTGCACACCCCTAACCTCAACTCTCTATCTTGCAAAACAATTATTTTGTATTAAATGATACCACATCATATGTATCAAAATCTAATAAATGAGAGACATGTGTGTAAAAATAACTACCCAACTAACATGTCTCACACTTATTAGATTTTAATACCGTTGGCATGGTATCATTTTATACCAAATACTTTCTCCTATTTTACAATAAGAACCTACTTTTTCTATTTTACACAACTATTTTTCCAAAATACCCACATCAAATTATCTATTCTACACTACATTTCATTAAAATATTATTTCTTTACCAATAATTTATTATTCTCTTAAAACTATTTCTTTCTGAGTTTTTTATTATTCTTCTTCCTCAACCAAAAGCTACCGCCCCCATCAACACAAATTTCAAGTAGATTCTTATCAAAAGAAAAAAAAATCAAGTAGATTAATTAAAGCCAAAAAAGCATGAAAAACCCAGGTAAATCTACACCAAAATAAAATATCAATATCCAAAGTTTTCTTTAAAAAATTAAAAATTTCTTAGAAATCAAACATAAGCTAGAAATATCAAAGCAAAATTAAAACAAACCCACAAACTTGACAAAATCAAATTTTGATTCTACTGCTACCAATAGCCAAGTTTATCATTGATCCTCAACAAACCCACAAACTTCTCAAATATCAAATACCCATACCCAAATCTAAACCAAAACAGAAACCCAAAACAAATCCATTTATCTCACCCAAACTTCGACTTCAATCATAAATATAATTTGCATGATCACAAAGCCTATCTCACTGGATCAACAACACAAGCATGAGACACAAATGCCATGGAGAAAATCAAAAAAGCCCCCTCTATTCTTCTAAATCTTGGTAAATCTTTTTTGCTTTGTACCTGGTGCTTCACATAAACTCTTTACTTCATATTCTTGATCTAAAGTGAAGAGCATTAAATTCTGATAGTTAAAACATTTAAGTCTTAACTACATCTTATACACCGCACTACACTGCATCGCACATGTGACCACAAAAATGAGATGCCATACAATTATGGTTTTGGCTAAACCGCATTACAAAGTACGGTGCTTAAAATGGCCCAAACTGCAATGCACCACACCGCGAACACCCCTATTACAAACTAATGACAACTCAAGTTTGCATGTGTTGTTTAAAATTAAGGGACTAAATGATAAAAGTAAAACTTTAAGGGACTAAAATGGCAACTCACCAAACATAAAGGATGTAAAATAGTAATTTTGCCTTTTTTAACTTTAAAATTATACACAAAACATAGATTTGTACATTAAATTTGTGTAGGGACCAAAATTGCATTTTAGGGTCAATGTCAATTTGGTCCTTATATTTTACTTGTAGTCAATTTGGTACTTATTATTTCAACTTGTAGTCAATTGGGTCCATGTTATTTTCAATTTGCTATCATTTTGGGTCCAAATTTGAGTTTGTTTTTGTTGCTAAGTTAATATACATGTCTCATGGAGTGGAAATTGGTAAATTTGATTTGTGTTTGGTTGTTAAGAAAGTGCAAGAAAATGCGAAAAAAATTGTGATTTGACAATAATGACCAAATTGATTACAAGTTGAAATAATGGAGGTCATATTGAATGCTACCAGAATGTAAGGATCAAGTTAATGGTAAACCATATATAGAGATCAAAATGGTATTTTTCGTATAATAAATAAGATCTGATTAATATGGAATTCAATGTGCATTTTAGAAACAAATTAAATATGTAATCTAACAGCATACTTTTCATTTAGAAACAAATAAAAGATGTAATCTAACAGCATGATTTTCAATGTTATGGATAAAGTTGCCAATAACCTGAAACTCAATTCATACTTTCAAATTCTTCATACAAACAAATCTAAGTTCAAATCTCCTTCTTCATCTATCAAATTATAGATAAATAAATAAAATTACAAACAAAATTACACCTTCGCAAGGATAAGATTCCCGTTCTCAAGGAAGATAAGATTCCCACCTATTAAATCCTTTAACTCAAATAGGATTAGGTGTCACGTTTCTCAAAAAAAAAAAAAAAAGGATTAGGTGTCACACATCTATATATATATATATATAAAACCGAAGCTTTTGAAACTCTCACAATTTTCCACATCATCACTATTTTCTTTTTCTTTTTATTTTTGATTCTTTTTATTTTAGGTTTTATATCTTATAACAATAATATTGAAAAACGTATACAAACTTGGAGGCCTATTTAAGGGCTCCATAAAACTTGATGGACAAGAAAATATATTCTAAAATAAGCCCTAATTAATACCTAACCATTATATGAACCAAATTTGACCTAAAAAAACATTAAAAGAGCCTAAAAACAAGGAAATAAATCACCTAGACCTAAAATAACGTTTTTTGCATAAAAATACCAAAATCTCTTCTCTCCTTAAAACCCTAGCAATTATCATCTCAAAACCCTAAACTCAAAGCGTAGGTTTTGTCTTTTTTTATTTGCTTTCATATGTGCCTGAAATTTTCATTCTATCTTATTGTTTTATTATGTTTAGAATTGATTTTCTTATAAGTATTTGGGTTAATCTCTATATTTTGATAATGTTTTTATGGGTTTGGTTTTTGAGTTAAAATTCTAATAACTATTTTATATTGTATATGGCAGATAAAGAATCTCTATTTTTTTGAGAAAAATCAAAATTGCAACCTATGTCTTCCAGCCCAAGGTGTGGAAGCATAAAACCCAACAAAAACTTGGTACTCTCTCTTCTCTGTTTGCAATCTCTACTACTTTTTATTTTTATTTTTTATTTTTAACTTTTGCATTGCTACAAGTGTTGTAGAGGATCCTAAAGAAGTATATGTGAAGCCCTAGAAAGTCTTGACATTTAATTATGTATTATGCAGTTATGATTACAATGCGATTCAAATCTTAGTGCTTAAGACCAGCAACAAAGCCTATTGATTGTCTGTGCATGGTTTGTATCAGTTTTATATAATTATTATTTGCAGTTGTGATATAGAAATTTGAGTTAGAGAACATGCAACCCTTTAATTTGAAGTTAGGAATTTGCTTTTGATAATCAAGTGTGCTATTCATAAATCACGGTTGAATTTCCAATAAATTTATACAAATTCTGAAGCACAATTAATTCTTATGATAATCCCCCTTTGGTTCTTAAATCTTTTGGTATGTGGCTATAAATTTTCCACAAATTAAATTCATATACAAACTAAGGCATATTTATTTCTTATGATAATCCCCTTTTGGTTCTTAAAATTTTTGGTTTGTGGTTATATATCTTGACAAGTTCTAAAATTATTTTGCGATGAATATTGTATGTTTTATGTTTATTTTGATAAGTTATGATGTTTTTTCATTTTAAATTTTATTTTAAGTAAAGTGAAATATATTCCGTGTATCGCACGGGTTAGCGACTAGTTTTACTAAAAATGGAAGCAAATTAAAGAACTTCTTATAATACCACTTTTAGAGATTAAAAAAATCTCTGCCTATCAAAAAAAAAAAAAAAATCTCTGAGTTGACAAATTTGAATTCCAATAATACCCTCAACTCACGAGGGGCCAAAAACGAAAGTCATCCTAAACTCTCTCGACTCCACTCTTTCTCTCTCTTTTTCCACAGCCCCCCGACACATCCGGAAATGTCCCCCATCACAACCACCACCTAACCACCACCATCAACACCACCACCACCACCACCACCACCAACAGCAGCAGAAAAAGATGGAATCACAGTTCACAGCAAAGCCACCGGCGGTGGCAGTTGACATATCACAGATGCCTGAGACCCCACAGCTGCGTGGGTCCCACCACCGCAGGGCCCATTCCGACACCTCCTTCCGCTTTCCCAACTTGGACGACCTTCTCCTCTTCGACCCTTCCGACCTCGACCTCTCCACCCTCCCTTCCCCACCTCCACGTGGCAACCCCATGGCCGTTGATTCGTCTGACGAGTCCGCTAAGCCCACATCCGGGTCCATGGCCCACTTCCGAAGCTTGTCTGTTGACTCTGATTTCTTCGAGGGTCTCAGTCTCGGAACTGGTGACGAGAAAAATGGTGCTGGAGACAAGAGGGTCCGCCATCACAGGCATAGCAATTCCATGGATGGGTCTTCCACGACGTCGTTTGAGGCTGACTCCTCGATTGATGCTATGAAGAAAGCTATGGCGCCTGATAGACTCGCCGAGCTTTCTCTGATTGATCCCAAAAGAGCTAAAAGGTAAAGGAGCCCTTGTTTCTTTGTCAACTTTATTGAAACTTAGTGGTAGGTAAGAGAGAAATTTGTATTTACTATTTATATGATGCTATGTTTTTTGAGATTTATGGTTTGTTTTGTTGATGAATTATCTAGATTTTTGAGAAGTGAATGGTGCAATTGGGTATTTGTCATTTTGGGTATTGTAGGATTCTTGCTAATAGGCAATCCGCGGCGCGATCAAAGGAAAGGAAGATACGTTATACTAATGAGCTGGAGAGGAAGGTGCAGACACTTCAGACCGAAGCTACCACGCTCTCGGCTCAGGTCACTCTGCTACAGGTATCACTATTACACTTGTAGCTTTATATATGGATTGATAAGAGAGATCTTAATTTTTTTCGTATGCAATGAAACCCTCGGCTAACTATGATGTGAATTTTGTTGGTATGTCGTGTTTGTAAATTTTTTCTTTATTGGTAAGTTACATACTTGATCTGTGTTCAATTTGAACTACAACTCATTCGAGTAGGAAGTGTCATTTGAACTACAGCTCCTTGGTAACTTGTTTGTATATTTAAGTGAGGTGTGGTATAGGTTATTTTCATTGGATTATTTTGATTAAAGAACAAGACCAATCAATGGAAACTATAAAACATTGACCTCATTTATATGGGTACTTATATCTTCATCCCTCAACCAAAAAAAAAAAAAAACCCAAAGTGAGACGTATTCAATGGAACAATACAATATTTTCCTTCTTTATATGGATAAGCGAATGCACGCACTCTACACACATGCACAAAAAGTTTTATATTTTACATTTGTGAAGTTGCTAAAGTTTGATGGCTTGTGCATATCTTCCTTGAAAGTAAAGCATTGTGGTTGCATGAATTTATCAACTTGAAGTTCCATGCTTTCTCTTAGAGCTTTTCGGTTTTCTTTTTCTACCATGTTAAAGGAAGTGCTGTAAGGTTTCTCAACATCTATGAAGAATAAACACCAACTGAAGACACAGATGTAATATGATGCATGCATAGAAAATATATGTCAAAATGGTATTACAATAAGTCTTGTTGTCTACACCTGTATCACTCTGTAATTAAGGGTTGAACCTGCAACGAGGTTCAAAGATATAGTTACAATTGTTCCAATCATTTAATTCAGCCCTAAATTAACATACATTCTGGGTGGTGCATAGGTAGCTCACTCAAGATATTATTTCAACTATAGTAATGCCATGTTTAATGGAATGGTATTGATATTGCTTTATATTGCAGCCAACTCTGTTCTAAAAGAATCACTCATTTTAAAATAATAAAAAATTTTCCTTTTACCACAACCACTCATGTTTTGCCTATAGAGGAAATGGTACCAATATTGCCATGTTTGGCATGGAAAAAGAGGTACGTAGTACGTGAGGAAAGGATATATATATATATATATACTTATTACTTTTTATCAAGAAAGCATGGACATGGCAATTTGCCTGCCATGCCTGTGTCGTACGCATACGGGACACGGCTACACACATGTCCTTCCCTTTTTTTTTTTCTTTTTTTTTTTTTCATAATCGACACGGCTGGGACACGCCTTGTGCAAAAAAAAAAAAAAAAAGACTAACCCAGCCCATTACAGATCTTCTTCTTCTTCATCTAATAATCAGACACGGCCGAGACACAACCGGGACACACCTTATGCAAAAAAATAAAAGATTAACTAACCCAGCCCATCCAAAGGAGTCAGGCCAGATCTAAATCCATTTTGTGATTTCCCCCTTTTGCTCTTTTGTTTTGTTTGTGTGTGCTTAGGTTAGGCCAACTTCTTTTTAAAATTTTCTTTTATGCGTTTACTTTTTATTATTCTTTTTTCATTATTTAGGTGGACAATAGATACATATGTGTGTGTGTATATATTGTCTACTTACAAAAGAATTTTTAACAATTATTTAAAAACAAATAATATTTTTGATATAAAACCAATTTTGTAACCTTTGAAATTACAAAACTGGACCTTCAAAATTACATAAATTCTACTTCAATTGGACTTCATACTTGGACCCCATTAAATAAATCTTAAATTGAAGAATTTGCAAAGTAGTAACAAATTACTCTTCTATGTGTGCATCGTTTTTCCCAGTTAGAAAAAAATTGGCTTCAAGTTTTGAGTTTAAAAGTGTTGAAGTATAATAACCGTTGAACTTGAAATTTGAACCAACTTTTCAATCACCTTCCTAAGCATTACAGATAACAAATGTTTCTTTCCCACCATATCATTAAATGATTAAATTCTTTTGAAATAATAAAAATCAATATTTTTAAGGCGTTCAATTTAAAATCCTTCTTGAATTGATTCATAGTAAGATCATCAATTTCTTTATTGGTCTTGGCTTTTCCATAATCAACCTTATGCTCATTTTGCTTCTTTGTGGTCTCCTTGCTCTTCTAATGCATTATTTTGGCTTTTCTTGAAGTTGGACTAATAATGAATCACAAGGTTTAGTTTTCTCCTTAATACCACACCTTTAAGGCATTGAACCAATACCCAATTGAGGTTGCTATGGCAACAAATTGGTAGGACCATATCCAAAAGATAATTAGATTTTGAAGGGATAATGGTGAATTGGTTGCCAACAAGGGTGGGGATAAATTTGGGTTTTTAATATAGAATATCTAAGTTATTGACATCTGCTAACCTAATAGGATATTTTCCCAAACTAGCAATTGCCAGCTTATCTAAAGTTTGTCATATAGAACACAAATCTTATAGCTTTGCTTCTATTGAACACACCCTTTCATTCAATTGTTGCAAAATTTTCTTGGTTTCTACAAAATCTTGAGAAAATGCATGTAACTTTGAATTTAGTTTTGTGTTGGCAACCACCATCTTGAATGAGATTTTTTTTTTGGTGAGAACTCATGAATGAGAAATTTTGTCAAGGGTGGAGAAAAGTTTATCAATGAACTTGTGGTAGGATTTTGGCTCTGATACCAACCAAATTGACGTAGGACAAATTAGGGAAACCAAATTGACACAGGAAAAATTAGGGAATTTGTTTATGCATGCTTGTGGTGAGTTTGTGGTTGTGAGAATTTGTGGATCTAGGGTTTAGAATTGTAGTAGAAAAGGTTACGAGGTTGTGTTTGGATTTAAAAGGTGATTTGATGAGCTATTTAATGGATATTTGGTAGAAGAAAGCATGTGGAGTTTTAGGGTTTTGATAAGTTAAAGAAATGGTTTGAGCTAGGGTTGTAAGGAAGAAGGAAAAAGGTGAATTTTTATGCTGTTGAGAAGCTGTATGAGCAATACCCATGATTAGTACCACGAGAGAGAAGAAGAAAAGGGAAAAGAGAAAAAGTGGGGAAGATTGTGATATTCCAAATTGTCCAGATTGGATTGTCTAGGAGTGTGTTGTGTGAGCGTGTGTTGAGTCCCACATTGGGTATTTACCAGTTACTAGGTGGAACTTGGGTTTATGAGTGATCACAAGGAGCCCCAATTGCAACTTGACTAGTCATTTTGAGGTGTAAGTCCATATGTAGCTAGTGCTTTCCTCGAGTTGTTACATTAATACTCAAAAAACTTACTTATCAAAAAAAAATAATACTAAAAAAACTCAATATTGTTTATTAATTAACTCCAATCTTTGCCAATAGATTTGCAGCTTAGAGGTTTTGCTCTCTTTTATAAGAAGCACTAGGGTTCAAATCCCCTCTTCCCAAATTATTGAATTATAAATAAAAAATTAGCTCCATTATTCTCTGAGTAGATTGAGCATAAATATATATGAGGACTTTTTTTTGTACTAGTAGTATTTGGACTCTTAGGGTGTGTTTGGTTGGAGGGGTGGAAAAGTGGGGGGATAGAAAAGTGGGAAAAAGATTTTAATTTCTCTCCTTTTTGTTTGGTTGGGAGTGAAAAAGTGGAGGAATGGAAAAAGTGAGTTTGTATAAATTTACTCATATACCTTGTTAAAAAATGATGCACAATTAAAATAAAAAAGTGACAAACAATTAAAAAAAAAAGAAGAAGCAATCACTCAAATTTATTAAAACAATAAATATTATGTCCAGGAAAAAAAAATCATGTCTAATTGAAAAAATAAATAAATAAATAAAAATAACACCATGTACGGCCCAAGAAATCAAAAGAAAAAAGGATTTAAAAAAAAAAAGTAGGCAATGTTCCCAGGAAGTGAAAATAATAATAATAATAATAGCAAACGCCCAGGAAATCAGGCAGAAGAAAAAAAAAAGAACATAAAGAAAACCAAGGCAACTGGACGAAATTAGTGCAATGAGCAATTTTGTCATTTATCCATCAAACTCCTCCCACCATGTTTTCTCTCCATTTTGGAGAGACAAATTTTAGGTGGGCCCAGGTGGAAAATGCCTGGGCCCCACCAAAAAATTCTCTCCCTTCCTCTTTACCAAACAACCCCCTTCTCCATTTTCTCTCCTATTTTCTCTCCAAAGTTTTCCATCAAACCCTATTTCACCTCCAAACAAACACACCCTTAGTTTGACTAGTAAACTAAAAACTTAATACAACTAATTGGAACCAAAGAAAATAAAGCCTTAGATATTTAGGATCTCTTAGAAAATTCTGGACTCAACTAAATTACCAAAATACCTTAATTCACAAGGATTGCAAAGATTATAGTTTTACTCATGAATACGAATTTGACCATAACTTTTTACATAAAAACCAAAATGTGAAATTGTTCTAACTTTTATCCTAGGACACACAAAATTAGACACTTCAACTAGATAACTTCTACTTCAATTAGACTTCACACATAGACCCTATAAAATGGTCCACAAAATAAATCTTGAATTTCAAGATGAATTTGTGAAGTAGTAAGTTGTAACAAATTACTCTTCCATGGCTACATCACCAAGTTTAACTTAAATCCAACCCTATATGTCTATATACACACACACATAGTAGTCTTAATTGCATTAGTCAGGGGAAAGGCTTGTCCCTGAGTCATCTTATGCTTCTATTTGTGACTTGACATTACATATTGCTGTTAGTGTTTCATAAGGGTGTATACTACACAATTCATGTAATATATATGTAAACATCAATTTTCACTTCAGTTTCTGAAGTCTATAAGGTTTTGAGTATTGACTAACATACGAGTTACTTTTTTCTTTTTTGTTTGGGGGGATGAGTAACTAACATATAATTGTTTACTGAAGGTTACAGAAACTGTTGGATCCTTTTGATTATCAATTACAACAATGTAATAGTCCTTTTTTTTGGGGGGGGGGGGGGGGGAATGTAATTACGTAATAAACCTTAGCGTTCATTTGGGAGTTCATAAACGAAAGGAATGAAATGGAATGAGTAAATCATAAAGGAATGGAATGGAATTAAGTAATCTTGTTTGGATGTTTTACTTATCAAAAAAAAAATCTTGCTTAGATGTTTTAAAATAAAGCAGTGAAAGTAATCTTGTTTGGGAGTAATATGAGAGTAATATAAAAGAAATGTAATGGAATCATTTTATAACAACATTACTATTATACTCCTAATTTAAAATAAAGAGCTGAATGTACAAGGGTATTTTGGGAGTTCTAATGAAAATTTTGATAAACTTAATTTCATTTTCTCCAATTCTTAATTTTGAGGAGAATGAAAATTTGAGATTTTAAGGGAAAAAAGAGTAATGAGTGTTTCTTCCTACCCATTCATTCCTTCTCACTTAAACTCCAAGGAAATGGACTTTCCATTCCCCTCATTAAAACTCCCAAACAAGGGAATGAAAGGAATATTTTAAAATTATTATTTTCATTTTATTCCATTCCCTCCTCCCAAAGAGAGTGTTAAGTTTGAGCCTTTTTAAATTCACCATGAGTTCATTTACCTCAATGTTCATATTCATATTATAGTTTGAAATTGTTACAATTTGAACCTCTATGAGTCTATGTTAAGTGAAAGTTAACAAAAAGCCAATATAGGATACCAATATAGGATCACAAAATGGCTTCCTCATTCGTAAAATGCCCAGTCAGTTCAGTGAAGTCTAATGATGATGCCATCATTTTGTGGGGTTTCTTGCACTAAAATACTGCTCTCGAATTTGCTTGAAGAGCCTTTTAGTTCCCAAAATCGTCTCAAGTGCAATTTATGTGAGTTTCATATACTTTGGACTGTCGGGGTCTAGATTGCTATGGTTTCAAAACTTGTATAAAATTGAAATTTCAGAGTTTAATTTGAAACCAGGGTCAACCTCTCTCCTTAGCCCCACAAGATACTGCACAGTGTTGACATGAAAATCTTCTAAGTGTTGAGATTGTTGTCAACTTCTGTTTATGTGGGTTTCTGTTATTTTTAGTTAACAAAGACTTACGAAGGGTCTAAATTGCAAAAACTATAAGATGAACATGGGTACAATACTACAATTGAACTTTCAGGGTTTAATTTGTAAACAATGTCAAACTCTGGGGTTTATTAAATAATTGAACCCCACCCCACAACACCCCCCCCCCCCCCCGGGGGCGGGCCCGGGCGTGTGGGGGGCCTTTTAATAAATGATTGATTTCATTTATTCCAACAGAAAAAAGGTGATTAATTTCATGAAAAAGGGATTAATTGATGTAGCTACATCATGTGTTGGTGGATGTAAAAAATAGTTTGTGGGAAGAGGCGAGTGATATTTGTTTCAGAGCAGTGGATGTCAGTATTAGTTAGTTTTATGATATGTAAAATGCTTCTCTGCCAGTACTGTATAATATTTTTGTTAATACAATGCGTGCTTAAATCAGTCTGTATACTGGCAGTGTGTTCATTATACTTTGCCATAACAAGAACAAGAGTAGCCACATTTTGCATCCTTGTATTGACTGCTCCATTCAATGATGAATGTTGAACATGTGCTATATATTTTTTATAAGAAGGTAGATATTTGTTTTGTACCGGCCTAATATATGACAAAGATTCTTGCATAGAGGCATAGGCTAAGTGTGGTGGTCACCTAAATTTGATCCAACATGGCAACTTTTAGGCTATTATATATTGGTTAGAAACTTAGAATTTACACACTAAACTAAAATAAGGAAAAACAGAGAAGAAATGTTAAGAAGGCTTCTCATGTATATTTCGTGTGATGCAGAGAGACACCACTGGCTTGACTAATGAGAACAAGGAACTCAAACTGCGATTGCAAGCTATGGAGCAGCAAGCACAACTTAGAGATGGTATGCATTTTGTCAACTTTCTGTAATGGGCCTTTTGAAGCCTTCAGGATGGGTTGTGATACAAACTTCATATAAAGTGCTGTACGAAACAACTTAATCAATAAAAATTTCTTGAATTTTATGAAATATTTCTTGCAAGTGCCACAAAAAAGAATACACAATGATTTGGTTTCCATCTGGTTTGCAAATTCCTAGAGAACATAACCTTTGGGTTTTGATGACTTGCATTCTATTCTAATGGATTTTGAAGAATAAAATCAGGTCAGGTCAGGAATTAATGTAACTATTTACTGTGTGATCTACAGCTCTCAACGAAGCACTGAAGGACGAAGTGCAGCGGCTTAAGATAGCAGCCGGCCAACTTCCAGCTGTCAACGGCAATCCTTTCAACAGAGGGCTGCCCCCTCAATATTCCTCCCATCAGCCTGCCTTACATCACTTTGGTAGTCTCCAGACCCAGACCCAGACCCAGCCCCAGCCACATCAACAGCAACAGCAACAGCAACAGCGTCACATGACACAGTCATCCACAAACAACCAGACTCTAAATGGGCAGCCTCGCCCTAACTTCTTGGACTACAACCAGAGGGTCTAGCAACATCACATGTTATAGTAGCAAATTGATACTTATAAAATAGAGGGTAATTCATCTCAGGTAGCATCTTGTACATGTATGTATCATGTATGTATATGTGTATGTGTTGCAGGTAAATTTCTGAAGGGTGTTGCTCAGAATAGCCCCTTGTATCAGTCACATATATGGCTATGTTTCTAGTATTAGGATAGTCACTTAAAAGTATGCTAGTAGTACAATTAATGGGTGGATGAACATTGTTACGTTTTACCAACGGAACAAGCAGCCTCTGCTTTAGAATGATGGAACTTAGCAGATAATATTTTCTCATTTTGGCCAGATGTAAAAATAGGAGGCATTTTTCACCATTAGTAAAACAGAAAACTATCCATTCTGGTTGTCTTATATGGGGATGGGGGAAGTCTCCTCTGATGTTCAAATTGATTGATATATTGACTACCATTTTCTTTAGGTTTAATTGCAATTTGCTCCCTATAGTTTGGCTTTATCATAATTTAGTGTACAAACTTTAAATTGTTAAATTTGATCTCTTAAGTTTAGTTTGAATGAAATTGTTAGGATTCCATCAATAATATGAACGAGCACGTATTTTGAGCATGTATTTTGAGCACGTATTTTGAGCGTGTTTCGTGCGTATTTTGAGCATATATTATCTAAACTTGAACGAGCACATATTTTGAGTGTGTTTCGTGCCCCCATTTAAAAAGTAGCTTTCAAGCCTTAAAATCGAAAGGTTATGGATCCCACTAAAAAAATCTTTGTTTGGTGTGTTCTAACAGAACATAACTTATACATACTAACTCATATTTTACTGTGCAAACGCCAAATTAGAAGCATCTTTTTGATGCCTTGGTTTTTGTTTTAGGACTAATTAACCTCTCTCTCTCTCAGCAATGCAATTAGGGTTGGCAGTAGGGTAAGGCAGGGTCGGATCATCGGTGCTTCACCCCCTCCCCCCCCCCGGCACTGCATTCATGTAAGGGCAAATTGCCTTGCCCTATTGTCGCCCCACAGGACCCAATGGAGCCTCACCACGTACCATATCTGTTATAAATTTTTGTTAATATAAAACATGTTACAATAACATAAATTATACTTGAAATTAAAATTAAATTGATAACATCAAGCACTGATTGGGTTAACTCTTTTGACCCACACCACTCCTCCCACTGTCACAAATTTGGGTGACCACTTCCATTGGAACTCGAACTCTCTCAAGCCCAATCCTTTAAATCCTCCTCTCACCATCACCAATTTGATTAGATTGATTTTTTTTATTATTGGAATTGATTGGATTAAATTTTTGTTTGATGTTAAGGAGGATTGATTTTGTTTGGTGGTGACTTAGGCTTTTAACATTACTAAAACTTACAGTCTAATATATGGTCTACTTTATATTACTTTTTACCTATTTTGAAAATATATTTTAAAAATTATGAGGCAAATAATCTCGTTACTTGTGAATTGAATTATTTTGTGATATAGTCTCAGAGCTAACTTAGTAAGTTCGTGTTTGCTCGGAGAAATTGCTCCACAAGCAATTTTCTTGCTTTTCTTTAGGTAATACACAATGAGTTTCATCAAACCCATCCTCATTATAGTTTGACGCTAACCATTAAGTTGCTTGACTTTGTTGTATCTTCTAGTGAATTTTTATTATATTTATTATAATTTTACGGCATTTATAGTTGCCTCACTCAATGTCCATTAATTTGTGATTTAAGAATTATGCTTTTACATCATTACATGTTAATATGTAATTTACAAATTTGTTCATAAACAAAAAAAAGTAATTTACAAATTTATATTAAATGTAATTTTATTTTAGATTAAGTTTTTTATTTGAAATATCACTAAAAACAAATCTTTTAATGCTTGTTTATACTTTATTATTTTTTATCAAATTTATAAATATTTCATTAAAAAAATTATGGACTTTTAAAGCTTGAACAATAAAATAAAAAAGAAGAAACCAAAGTGTAGGAGGAAGAGGGGCAAATGGGTAATTTCATATCTTAAGCCCAGTTTCTCCCCTATTTTCTCATCAATTTTGGGAGAAAACCTCCTCTTCACAAAATGTGGCCTAGAGAGAAAACAATTCTCTCCCTCATTTTTCAACCCTCATGTTCCATGTTCTCACTCCAATCAAACGAACTCTAAAGTATTTGCAAAATAAAAGATTACATGTAGAAAATGTTTAGGTGTTCAAAGATTTTTGTACACACACTTTAGTTTAAAAAGAAGGAGAAAAAAAAAGAGTGTAGCTTGTCAAACGTCCTTGGACAATTGGCTAGCACCCTATTTTTGTTTGCATCATCCCCAAATTCAAACAAGAAGAGGTTGTTGCCAAACCTCTAACTATAACCTCCTTCACATTTGTTGATGCCCATTTTTTGATATAAAAAAATGCCCAACAGCAGAAAATCCCAATAACAAGTAAAAAAGGAATGCAATAAGAAATTAGTAAGTAATGGCAAAAACAAAGAGATTTAAAAGCCCGAAACAAAGAAGAGAAAGAAATAAGGCCCAACGGGCCGCCTTGGTAGAAAGTAGCAGTAGGTAGACCCACGGGCCCAAGAAGGGGCGAAAGTGGGGCAAAGCCCAATAAGCCCATGACATTTCCCATAAAAGATAAGCATGGGCAAAGAAAGTGCAGGACCAGAACAAGAGAAGGCCATACGTTCGAGGCAGGAATGGCGTGGGAAAGAAAGAAGAAAAAGCAAGAAGCAGAGGGTGTAATTTGGTGGAGGGGGGAAAATGGTTTATTTCTGGTACCCAGCCAAAGCCTATTTTGGGAGATGCTCTGTTGAGAATGCATCTTTGCCCAAAATAGGTAGTAAATGGTTGAGACCACTTGATGCATGCTATAGAGATGGGTAGAAAGAAACCTAAAGCTTTGCCCATCAGAATGAGAGAGATAGACTCACGACAGAACCAAACAGATAAGGATTTGTAGTGAAATAAGTAGTAGAAAAGAGAGAAAGCACTAGGCATGCCCAAGTGTAGTGGAAGCCGAGAGGCCAGTGGGCTAGTGGGCAATTCTGAAGGGGTGCTCACAGCAGATAAAAATGGTTGGGGAGCAATACGGGTAAAATGGAAAAATCCAATGGGGTTAACCTAGTATAAATAGGAACAGTATCCATAAATGAAAGGGGGATAGTGACTAAGGTAAGAAACAGAGAGAATTGAAAGAGAAATAACAAAGAAAAAAAGAAAGAGCTAAGTAAAAGAGAGTAGAGTGAGCACGGCAGAAAAGGCATGCATCAATAGACCATCTTTTCCCTCTCTCTTATAACAAACCCGCTCTTTGAAATCCCAACAGATTAACAAGTAGCTATCTAGACCCATTCCTCAAAATGTACAACTTTGATGGCTTAGCCTAATAGTAAGGATGTCCAAGTTGAGGTTTGGGCTTTCTTTTGTTCACTTCTTGCAGAAAAAATTTGTCATTTTACACTTTGCTGTATTATTTCACATTCTACTGTATTGGTTACGCTAACTACTTCCTGACTAACCTTCCTGCTGTAACTAACCTTCTTGCTACAAGATATTTGCTCTTAAAGCTATAAATGTGTATTGACATTTGTGGACTAATACATATATATATATATATATATAGAAAGTTTCAACCTATGGTGTTCGCTCATGATAATGCTCCTTGTCATCAGACTAAAACACCAATTGGTTTTTGGCGTAGGCATCTCTTATTCAACTATCAGAGACTTTACTAGTTAAGCAAACTAAAACCTATATATATATATATATATTTGTTAATGTTTGTTGTCTTTATTTTTGGGTGCTGGGTTTGTGCAAAGACTGGCCCTTTAGCAAGGTCTTCCTAGTATAATGGCGAGGCTCAACTCTCCGACCAACAACAGAAAAGGGCCTTAACCCAGCAGAACGGGCTTTAAGCCCATCAACACAAAAAGCACCTACAACCCTCAATAGGGTTCTCTTCATAGCATCTTAGTTAAAACCCTTTGTGGTCACCAGTTTTGCCATTAAAACATTCTTTCCACAAGTTTTCAACGGTTGTAAAAAAACCCAATCCTCAATATCTACTACTAAAGAAAAATAGTCCATCTAAGCTATACAAGTAATCTGAAATACAAAAATAATTAGTCCTTTGAATGTTGTGCAACTATGGTTAAGACAATTGTGAAACAGTGACAAAATGATACTAGAAAATGTCATTTGGCTAGAATTCATTCATGCCCTGCAACGCAGACCCTCAGTATCATCACTGTCTTGATCGTGACATGCATCAGATTTGTAAGGACGGCAAACAAAATATCACTATCGCTCACAATTTAGAGCCGGTGAAGCGTCCAGCAATTTGTTCATTTCCGTTGAGTTGAGGACAAGTGTATGGAACTAACTTGGCAACAAGAATTGAAATTTATAATTTAAAATATTAAGCATTTGACGAAATAAACAAGAAGAACTAGCTTCCCTTGGATACCATCTGAAGAAAATGATAAAACACGCACAAAGGCATAACTTGTAATGTATGGACTCATTACTCACTTGTGGGAGGATCTAGTTAATTGCAAAGTAATTATTAGTGGGTGATATTAGGTACTCCACAAATTTTATTAGAGAATATTGAATTTCAACCTATAACGTCCACTTCTTATCATCAAGCTAAGACATCAATAGATTTTTGGTGTAGACAGGGTTTAAACCTTAAATCTCTTGTTCAATAATAAAAGATTTTACCAATTAAGCTAACTAGAACTCACAAATTTTATTATCATAATTTTTTTTAAAGAAGAATAATTATTCTAACAGCACCAATTATATTAATTTTCAATAGTATAATTTGTAGCACCATTTTCCATTGTCAGGATTTTAAATAGGTACAAATTAATTGCTGGCTTGCTGCCTAAGTTATAAAACAACACTTTAAGTGTCCTGACATAGCCATGTGGCCAATATGAATGTAAAAACACACTGAAGAATATATACATCGGAGCTAATCATTTGATACATATAGAGGGATCTTTAGTTTCCTTTAGATTTGGTGCTGTCTGCTGTCTCTCATTGGCAATGGACTTAAGCATGTTACTAACTGTAGTGCTCCTGTCGACATTCGTGCTTTCAGCTTTCTTCTTGCTGAAATCACAGGCTTCGCCAAAAGAAATGGAGCAAATCCCAGGTTCCATGGGTTGGCCTATTGTAGGTGAAAGCTTCTCGTTTCTTTCTGACTTTTCAAGCCCCTCTGGTATTTACAACTTCATGAAAAAGAGGCAACAAAGTTAACTAATCCATCAAATTTTTAATGTAAAAGGTAATATACAAGTGCCACAATTTACAAAAAATAATCACTTTTACTGTTTCTATTGGTGGATTTTATCTTCTAGGTATGGAAAGGTGTTTAAGTCAAGTGTCTTGGGTAGATTCACTGTGTTTATGACCTATGAAGCATGGGTGCATTTCTGGATTCGGATGCAGGTGCAGAACTTAGCAATTTTTGAGAAAGTAGGGTGCGGGTGCGGCGAAGTGCGGCAATTAAAAAATTATTAAAAATATTTTTATTCATATTTTCTATATATTTTTACTATTAAAATATTCTTAAAAGCACATTACTATGCCTTGATTCACAAAACAAAGAAAGAAGAAGGCAAGAAACACAAAACAAAAAAGAAAACACAAAAGAAGCAACAAATATTCAGAATAAAATTGAGGAAGGACAAATTTAGGATGTTTGGGCATCATTCAAAGCCAATTTCAGCTGTTCTGGCATGATTCAAGGCCGATTTCGACTGTTTCGGTTGCCGGCCAATACTACCTGATTCGGCCGATACGGCCTGATTCTGGCTGATATTGGCCCGGTTCGGCACAAATCGAGTTGAGTCGTCGTGAATCCAAAAAAAAAAAAAAAAAAAAAGATGCTCAAACACGGCACCTATGCGCAGGCAGCCGCGTCGGACACCATGTCCCGCATCAGACTCTGGTGCAACACCCTCCCAGCCACGTCCGTGCTTCATAGTTTATGACAGGGAGAGAAGCAAGCAAGATCTTATTAACAGGAAAAGATGGGATGGTAAGCTTGAACCTCTTCTATACAGGCAAGCAGGTGTTAGGCCCAACCAGTTTGCTTCAAACCACTGGAGAAATGCACAAACGGCTTAGACGGCTGATTGCTGAGCCCCTATCACTTGATGGTCTGAAAAACTATTTTCAGTTTATCAATATGCTGGCAATTCAAACATTGGATCAATAGCCTGGAAGAACAGTCTTTGTTCTTGAAGAGGCTTCTACAGTTGAGTTTTGGTTATATAGTCAAAAGAACATAATATTGCCTACTCTTAATGCTGTTTCTGGAAAAATAAATAAAACTTTGAATATTGCAGTTCACTCTCAAAGTAATTGGAAATATGATAATGAGCTTAGAGCCCATTGGAGAGGAGCAGGAAAAGTTTCGGGCCAATTTCAAAATCATTTCTTCTTCTTTTGCATCTTTGCCATTTAAAATTCCTGGTACAGCTTTTTATCGTGGCATTCTGGTAACAATTCATTCAAATATCAAATTGTTGACAGTGAGCTTCTTTAGAAACTCATTCTTGCATTTTAATGACAATCAAATTCATGCCTGAGACCATGCATCAGAAGTTCTGCAGCTTCAAATGTAAGGGGATAAAAGTTATTAAGTTTTGTCAAATACAATGTTTCGTCTGTTTCACCTGGCTCGGGATAGGATGTATGCCATGTTAGACTCCATAATTTCCAAGAGAAGAAATGGAGAAGGATTTCAACGAGATTTAGAGTCCCTGATAATGAAACATAGCAAGGCTGCAGATGGAGGAGGAGATGATGAAAATAAACTCACTGATACACAGTTGAAAGACAATATACTAACTCTGCTAGTTGCTGGTCATGACACCACAACAGCTGCACTCACATGGCTCATGAAATTCCTTGGAGAAAATCCAGATGTTCTCGAACAACTCAGAGTATTCTAACTTCGACAGCTCATAACTGGAAGTTTTTATTTCTTCAGCTTTAGACATTGAATTTAATTTGTACGGTGGATATGCAGGAGGAGCACATACAAATTCAAGCAAACAGAAAGGATGGAGAATATCTCACATGGTCTGAACTTAAGAAGATGCCTTTCACCGCCAAAGTGAGTAGCTCATTATTATCTTTAACACACACACACACAGAGACATATATATTGTTAACAGCTTACAAGTTCTGAATTCTTTTGTCCTTCATTCAAATTCAGGTAATTACTGAAACTCTCCGGAGAGCCACAATATTGCCTTGGTTTTCAAGAAAAGCAGCCCAGGATTTTGAGATTGATGGTATGACTCCACAAATTGGATAGCCTCTCCAAATATAAGCTAACAGAAATATGATTTAATTATAATTTTTTTTTTTCTTTTCGAATATTACAGGATATAAAATCAAGAAAGGTTGGTCAGTTAATCTGGATGTTGTTTCCATCCACCATGACCCTGAAGTTTTCCCCGATCCCCAAAAGTTTGACCCTTCTAGATTTGATGTAACCTCTTCCCACTTAATCAATCAGCTGTCCACCTATATTCCTACAGATTTCATACTTGGAAATAATTTTTCAATCAAATGCAGGAACCCCTAAAGCCTTTCAGCTTTCTTGGTTTTGGTAGCAGACCATGAATGTGCCCTGGAATCAACCTGGCCAAACTCGAAATATCCATTTTCATTCATTACTTTGTCTGCAGATACAAGTAAGATGTACAGATTATACAGTAAATATAAATTATTGCTTACAATATATATAAGTGGGGGAGGTCGGATTTGAACTCGAGTTCTTCTTTATGAGAGAACTGGACAATGTCACTAAGATACAAGGCTCTTGGCCTTAGAAAAAGAAGAACTAGAATGATTGAAAAAATTAGTTGAATCGGTTTCTTAGCAGTTGAAATACTCATATCACTTAACAGTTACCATTACCTCAAATTTTGCAGAACTAGAATTCTTTTTCTGAAATTATGATCTCTTATATCACAGGTGGAGAGCTCTGGAGAAGGATGACTCAGTCCAGCCAACACTTGTACGGATGCCAAAAAACAAGTATCCGATTGTAGTTGAGTCACTGTAAAGCATTTCTGCTGCAGGAAATCCTAAGGCATAAAAACAGGAGAACCCAAAGAAGTGGAAAATAATAAACAAGATAAGGAGATAGAGAAGGATGTAACAGCAGACCACCGCTATCTTATAGTAAAATCAACTGTCCTGTCTAGAAATAACATGCCAATAGATTAGTTGTCAATGCCTCCATGGCACTAGACATCAATCATGTACAAGTATCGTATACCCCTATATCAGCTGCAATAAGATACTTCGAAACATTCCATTCCAGTTGTAATGAATGAGAAATCATGACAGTACAGATAAGTAGTATGGAATCGAGCCATCGCTCATACTTTTCATTTCAAATTGCGAATGATGAAGCTGAAAGAAATGTCAGATTAAATGATAAGGATACGCGAAAAACTAAAAAGAAGAAGCATATATACTTTTTAGTAGATTTGATTTAAATCCGGAAGCACGGATAGATGTATGGGTGGTAAAAAAAAATTAAAATATGACATGGCAGAGATAGGTATATTAATTAATTATTAAATATATTGTTATTTTTATATTACTTATATATTTTCAAGCACATTTATATTTCATATATGATTAAACATGTAACAATTTAAGAACAATAATAAATAATAAAGTAAATTTATAGCTATTAAATAATGTTTAGAATACAATTTGTATATATATATATATATATATATATATATATATTAATCCCTAGTGTCCAACCCATTAAATACTAACAGGAGATTTCAAAAAAAAAAAAAAATACTAACAGGACCATCAATTATTAATAACCAAATTTGACCACTGCACACCCTGGTGTGATGGTCACTTCTCAAGTATAAATACTTATGGAGTGTAAGAGGTAAAAGTCGGGATTTAAGTCTCTAAAAGTAAGCTTCACACGCATATACACTTAGATTAAACTAAAGTAGAATTTCTATTTTGTATAAAAATAATAATAATAATTTCTTTTGGTTAAGTAAAATAATAATAATAATAATAAACCAAATATGATTATTTTTAACAATTAAAAAATATTAAACTTAAAAGTTAGTAAAATAATTTCCAAAAAATTATTATTATTTTTTTGTCGAACATGCAAATAGCCATGTCTGATAGGACTGAAACTGTCCAACATGGACACATAGCCCATTTTACCATGGCCGTGCTTCCTGGATTTTAATAGACTCTAGTTCTACGACCCAATATGTTTATGCAAACATGTTTTTCATTTTTTTATATTTTGGATTAAAAAATATAAATAAATCCGCGTTTTTCTTAAACCATTAGTTTTTTTTTTTTTTTTTTTTTTTTTTTGAGTCGTTGGTTCTTCAATCATCCATGGAAATGTAATAAATTGACCCAGACATAAAAGTGACTGAGATGGTCGCCATTAGAAGACTTGGCCCACGTGTCACATTTATTTTTTAAGATTAAATTACAATTTAGTAGATGTAATTTTGATTATACCCTTAAAGTTTAAAATATTTAATAAATCTTAATTAATTCAATTGATAAAGTCTTTTATGGTCAGATAAGAAATTTGGAATTCAAATCTCGCCTATACAACTAGAGCACCACTTGATCTCCATCTCAGCTGCATTATCGTGAACTGTGAGATTTTGGATGGGAATTTTGGGTTGTTACTGGTTGTTCAGTAGGTTTTTTTTTCTTCCTTTTTTTTTATGGTAAATTCTTACATGTTATTTGTTAGATGAGAAGGTGATAGAAAACTGGTGAACAAGACTAATTCAAGGTTCTGGATGCTTGAGATTGTAGCTGATTTTTTGATGGAATGAAAAGATGGTATTGAACCAACAGCCACAAAAATAAAAGGAGTTGCTCACCTAGAAAAGGTTAATAGAAAAAATATATATCATGAGATGAATTCATAAATGAAAGCTGTCAGTCATGCGTAACAGTCCTTATTATTTTTGTGTCACACTATTTTTGTTTGGCTCTTGTTTTTTAAATATTGGTTTTCGAAAATTGTTTTCACGTTTCACTGTGTGAAACAGGTTTTCCAAAACAACCGTGGGAGTGTTTTTCGAATAAAAAAAATTGGAAAAACACATCTAGTTTTCCAATTTTTTGTTCAACATAAATTCCCCCATCCGAGTCCTCCCATTAAAAATAAAAAAATCTTAGAATTGGAATCGGATATCAAGTTCTTTTATGGACACACACTTTAACACAACTTGCATATTTGTTAATGTCTAATTAAATTACATCATTTATACATGACGAGTGAGAATTGCCACCAATACTTGTGAAAATTAATCGAATTACCACTTGAAATGTGTACAACTTGTGGTAAAGTGTGTGCTAAGTGTCTCTATACTTTTTGTTTGGACATCACAAGCATCATCCCGACTAGTTTTCTCTTAAAGTAATTGTAGTTTTGTAAGTACTCCAATAATGTAGTGATGCCGTGTTCTCTTCTTTCACATTCATAATAAATTCACTAATTTAAATCATAACAGAGTCTACTATAAATATAAGGAGAGGAAGTACCACGTCATCATAATATAGGAGAATCTTTTTTTTTTTTTTTGAGAAGCAATATAGGAGAATCTAATGATTTTCTAATCTGCACATAGTTGATTATTACAAGGAAAAATCTAGGACCACATAATTTTTCACAACTTCTTAACACAACTGTGACGTGGCAGAGTGTGATTGGTAAAGAAAAAATGATGGATCCATGAATAAATGATAATTAACCACTCACAATTTGCCACGTTAGAGTTGTAGCAAAAAAATTGTGGAATAATTTGTGGTCCTAAAATTGCTCTTATTACAAAATCAATCTTATTCTCTCATTCCTGTCCCCAATTACAGTGTTTCCTTAGATATGACTTTTCCGAGTCTCCTC
Source organism: Quercus glauca (assembly GCA_023736055.1). NCBI lineage: Eukaryota > Viridiplantae > Streptophyta > Magnoliopsida > Fagales > Fagaceae > Quercus > Quercus glauca. Next base: position 75,484,926 of record CM043316.1, on the reverse strand, counting down.
TTCACTAGTTGGACATAATTGAAATGACATCAATTGCAACCACCTTACTTACACCAATTCTTTTCTTAAGGTAACTTAGACCAATTTTTTTCTTCAAATAACATCTTCGAATGCTATCGTTTTAATATGTCTATCAACATTATTCTGCATGACCTTCACTGTTTATTTTCTCCATTTGGAAGATTTGGATATCTAGAAATAAATTTATTTTCCAACAAATGGACACCACAATCACACAAGTTACGCATTCCACCATTCAACATGCTACATAATTTTATTATTGTACTTCGATTTCACGATTCTCACATTAAACAATCACATTGGATTTCATGGACCCTTCCTCCTGAAGGGACTGCCAAACTTAACATAGCTACATAACAGCTCTTTAAGGTAATCCAAGTCCCTCAGGATCAGAGAGAAATATTTGAGATCACTTTGGTAATTGGATTGTGGTTTTTTAATGTTTTATATCAACATAGGGCTTTCTACTAGTAATATTGTAAAATCATGGGCAATGTGAGAATGATTAATATTGGCCTGGAATTTAGGTTTTAAAACATTGTGAAACGGATTGACCCCAATGTTTTAACTTCTTTACTACCAAGTACCATGACTAACATAACATCCCACCTTGTTAAACTGCTTTTGTATTTTGTTGCAGGAAGCAAATTGCAATTGACCATATATTTTTTTATAAACCAGCAATTAACCATATATATATATATATATACACACACATACATATATCCATTCCATCTTCTCTCGGGTATTTTCTTCTAGAGCCAATGTTTTTATTTATCAAAAGAAGAAAACTGATACTTATCAATATGTATAAATATAATTAAATTAAATTAAATCATGATTAAAAAATATAGCAGAATTCTTTTTTTGTTTTTGCTAAAGTCATTACAATGCTACACTGAAGCAGGAAAAAAAATAAATCCTCGGGAAGGGACCTACATTCTACTTGAATCAAGCGTTTTATTTCAGATAAAACAAGAACCAAATGGAAAGCTTTGAATAGAACAATGATTCACTCGTGTAGAGAGTGCGAGGGCGATTCTCCCTCCCCAACGACCAGTCACTTATGCAGAGTACAAAGACAATTCTCGCTTCCCACCTCTGTTGCAATACAAGGGGGCTTAACTTTTCCATCCTGATACCAAGTAGAGCGTTTTTCAACTAATTCACTCAAAAAATCATCCAGCTTGTCAATGGTGACATTGGGCATCACCACCACATGTGCGATATTTCCTTGGCAAGCTAACTGCCACCGGCGAACAAACTCCTCATCCCAAGGTCGTTCAAACACAACTGTGCTGCTGAGCTCATTTAGCATCGCACTAATCCCAGCATCAAGTAGGCGGCCCTTCAAATAGTGAGCATTTCTAAGGCATTTCTGGACTTCTTTCTGGAATCCCTTGTAACCTTTTTTGTTGAGGGTGTACCACAGGAAAATAGGAGCATGACCATTGCGGCTTCCCATTATTGTAGCATCCCTTGAAGCAAGGTACTCAACGTCCCTTGACAGAGCATTGATGTGCTCCAGCCTAGTTATCTGAACACCACAAGGCATTGGACATCCAACAAACTTATGGCCAGAGACACTAACACTTCCAATGGGCTTCTTGAAACTAACCTTTGGTGCCTGTTCACCAGCGAGTAAAATGAGCCAAAGGAAACTTGCCTAGATTTGAATAAGGTTATAATTAAATATGAGGAAGGAAACGCGAGGGAAAGGCAACATAAAGTCAACAGCCATCTAGGACAAGCTTTCAATTTTGATTCACTGACAAAGTGGAACATAGAAACTCTCTACACTTGTTAATTATGAGTCCTAAACATGAACAACTCAGGTTTATCCATTTAATGGATTTATTAAAGACATCATTACCACTATATGATATCTACTCCAGTTTTTATATGAAAGATAGATTCTTAAAAATATCACCATGATAAATATTTAGGACTTGTAGAAATCACACCTCATAAACTTCAAAATCTTGAAGGAAGAACCAAATGCCTTCTACATGCACAGGGCATTTACAATGAATGTAAAAGGCATGTGGTGATAATTTCCTGTCCTAAACAACAGGAGTTGAAAATTGAATACTTACACGTTTGACAAAAGGCATCATAAGTCCAAATAAAGCTCCATCACAATGAATGTAGAACCGATCATGTGTGAATCCACTTTCTTCAAGAGTCTTTATTACGAGATCAAGGTCATCAACAGCTCCTTTGACAGTTGTCCCTGCAATGAGTGATTCATCAAATCAGTTCAACGAAGGAGAAACTCAGGTGCTAAGATAAGCAGTTAGAGAGAGAAAGAGAGAGAAAGACCTATATTAACATTGATGATGGCTGGTTTGTCTTTATGAGCTAGTAGTTTAACTTTGAAATCTGCACAGTCAATCTCACCAGAGACCAGAGTGTCAACCTTCACACACTCCATTCTATACATTCGCGCGGCTTTAAAAACAGAATAATGTGTCTCCCGTGACGCATACAAAATCCCATCTGGGAACACTTCCCTCCTGCACAGTTGAGCTATGTTTAGTTTCACTCTTCTCAGACAAAAACTGAATAGAGAATTTCTTATGATGTAAAAGTAAAACAACTAGGCGAAGGCTCAACATTACTAACCCAACTAAAATCCCATGAAGATTGCCTTCTGTACCGCAATTTGTGATGTATCCCCAGTACTCATCCTTCTCGATTTCCCATAGACGAGCAAACCAATCTAAAACGCCAACTTCAAACTGCCTTGAATGGACACCATAGTTGCTCTCAATAAAAGGGTCACCTAGATTGTTAATGGAGAAATGCTGCAACTGCGCTAGAGCACCATAGTCGAAGTCCAAATTATACGGATAACCTGTCGCGAGAGAATATTAATATAGCATTTCAGGTAAGAACCAGACATGCTTATACATGAAAACAGAATAATATTCCAATATCTTGAATAAAATTGCTGACTCCAAATCGGGGGTTAAGGATCCATAGAGAACCCAAGTTCGGACTAAGCAATACAAATCAATTGTTTTCAGCTGTTCGCTCTCTCTCAATCTAATAAGTACTACATAGTACACACAATGCCTTAGATTTGGTAATACCAGAACTAACTTATTAGCATAAAAATGTAGGGAAAATGAATAAGGAATTCAAATTTTGTTGATTAAAAGCGACAATTTTCTATAATAGAAAACAAGAAATTCCATGTTTTTATTAACAAATTACCTAAATGGTGCTTGGTCCTTTCGAGGAGGGTCTTTCGATAGCGAGCAAGGATGCTAGCCATGAAGGCATCTTTATCGCCGGTGAAATCGTCATTGGCATCTGGCTCCGTCACCTCCAGGCACGTGGTGTGCACGTTCCGCCCCAACACGATCTCTCTGTCGCCGTTCGATTTCACATTCACTAATTCGCAGTCGGACTCCACCGCCTTAGGCAGCGGCTCAGGGACCACAGCCGTCGGATCGAAGTGGTCCGGCAAGATCTCCGCTGCCTCTCCTCCATTCTCTACGCTCCTAACCATCGTGCCCTTCTTCTCTCGTCTTTACAACCCTCAAATCTAAAAAAAAAAAAAAAAAATGACTTAGTTTTTTTAAAATAAAAATAATGAAATTAACAGAGAGAGAGAGTACCAGATTGGTGAAACCGTCGAATCGTTCAGAGAGAGAAAAAGATGCAAGGGGGAAGACTAAGTAGGAATTGTCATTGATTTATAGGCACGAGCGCGTATATCTCTCTCACACGGCCACAGGGCCCACAGGACACTTTCCCCGAGACCGAAATTCCATAGCGGGTCTGCTGCACTACCAGCTTAAAATATCGCCACTTATTAAATAATTATCGCCAGTCGGTTTTCCTTACGTATTAAGCTTTTCTCTTTTTCTTTTTTGGGAAATAAGAATTTATTAAAGTAGAAAATAGGAATTACAAAAAAATAAAATAAAAATAAAAATAAAAAGCAGGATTGCTTAACTCAACCCTATAAGAGCATTCTCATCAAGAATGCTAAATATTTTAGCATTTAGCACTCTAAAATCTTACTTTATCAGTTTTAACATACCATTTTATAATCCACTAAACATCAAACATTCTATTTTTTTTTACAACTTCATTTAAATAATATTATTTTTATTTTACCACTTTCTTCTCAACAGCTAGCCATTTTCAGCCACCACCACCATAAACCATCTGTTCAACGGCAAACCCAAACCATGGCCGACCCACTGCCACCACAATCAGCATCCATCCAAAAATCAACCCCAAAGCCAAAAAAAAAAAAAAAAAAAAAAAACAACAACAACAACAACAACAACAAAAACTAAACTAAACTTGAGAGAGAGAAGCCTCATCGTGAGAGGAAGAGAGGGAGGCGGAGGATAGAGCGGCGAACAAAACCCACAAACCCAAGACCCACGGTGGCCACGACACGCAAAACCCATCAAACCCATGACCCACGCCTCAGCCATAGCAACCCACCTCAGTCACCACCCACCCACCTCGTTCTCAACCCCAACCAAAACCCACCACCCCGAATCTGTGCCAGGAATCACGGTGAATAGTCTTCGGATAGTTGTGAACATTCACAATTGCGAGGCAATAGCTAGCGAAGCAGTCCCATTTCGACGAAGAAGTGCCTCTCGGGTCCATGATTTGGAGGTAGATTGAGATGTACCCTGGCAAAGCTTGCGATTCTCCTTTCGGATACACGAGGAGCCTGCAATCGTAGCCGCCAACCTCGAAGTACTTGCTCCACAGAACGCAGACCCACGAACTAGACCTATGAACCTAGACCCACAAAATCGCCGAAGCACATCAGACCACGACCCACGACCATCAGTGGAGCACAATTATCGGCAGAGCACACTCATCGGCGAACCATATCAACGAAGCACAAAGAGTGAAGAGAGAAGAAAGAAGTGGAGAGAGGAAAGAGAAAGATAGAAGGGAGAGACTGAGGTGAATAAAAAATAATCTTTGTTTTACAATTGTAGCTACAGTGCAGTCTCAAATATGAGATTGCACTATAGCTTAAATCTTAAAAATTTAAGATTTGGCCGGTTTGATGGAGTGGTTTTTTAACTCAAAAATGCTAAAAAATAGGATTTTTAGGATTTGAGAGGTTTAATGAAAATGCTCTAAGAGCATTCTTATCAAGGATTGCAAATCCTAAAAAATGCTCTTTTTAGCATTTATAACCCAAAAATTTGCTCCATCAAAGGTTGTAAATACTAAAAAATTTAGCATACTGCTACAGTGCGCTCTCATTTTTGAGACCGCACTGTAGCACAATGCTATCAATTTTTTACTAAGGGTCCGTTTGTTTCGATGGTAAATGATTTCAAGAAATCATTTACCACCTGACCCATGCATTTGGAAGGCAAGGAAAATTCTAATTTCCGGAAAATATGCTTCAACTTTGACCATATTTTCCCCTTTGACCCGGAAATGGTTTTACGCTTTTATTTTACCTTCAAACCATTTCCGGGTCTCGCACAAAAATGCACAAAAGAGAAGTCGCACAAAATAGAGCCAGAGAGAAATGGATTGAGAACGAAAAAGAACAAGAAAACACACAACAGAGAGCCAGAGAAATTGATTGAGAACGCACAAAAGAGAGAAAACGCCGGCGAGAGAGTGAGAGAGAGCCCAAGCACACTCCACCTGAAGCACGTCCTCGCCGGTCGGATCGCCATCCTCGTCGCCGTCGCCTCCTTCGTCCTTGATCTCGTCGCCTCCTTCGTCACCGATTGCGCCAAGATCGCGATCACGGCGCCAAGTTCGTGCCTGCGAGATCGCGCCAAGATCGCGCCGTCCTCCTCTGGGTCAGATCATCATCTTCGATCTCATCGTCGTCTCGATCGCGCCGCCCTCTCGATCTCGTCGTCCTCCTATGATTTTTTTTTTTTTTTTTTTTTTTTCCGTTGCGGTGGTGTGGATGGTGGATTTTTTGTGGGTTTTGTGTTGTTGTTGTTTTTTTTTTTTTATGAACTGATTGTTGTTGTTGTTGTTGTTGTTGTGTTGTTGTTGCTGGAATTTGCTGTTGCTGTTGTTGTTGCCGGAAATTGTGAAAAAATGGTAGGAAAATAGCATTTTCCTAATAGAACCAAACACATGAAAATATTTTTCACAACAATTTTCATAATACAACCAAACACTTAAAAATATTTTCCTTTTCCGGAAAATAAGTATTTTCCGAAAAATATTTTACGGGAACCAAACGGACCCTAATTTCTCTCTCTCTCTTCCGTGCGCTCTCATTTTTTTATTTTTTCTTTCTTCCTTTTCACTCTCTCTCGTGCTCTCCGTCCCTCTCTCCTTCTGGCACTCTCCGTCACACGCCGCCACCGATCTCGTGCTCTCCGTCCACTCTTTCTTACTCTTTCTTTTATTTTCTCTCCGCCTCTTTGTTTCCTTTTCTCTCTGCATCTCGAGTTCGTGGGTCTTGGGTGTGGCTGGGATGCAATGCTGGGTGTGGTTGATCTGCGATGGTTTTTCGTGGATCATTTATCTCTACGGTGGTTAGTGGTGGGTCTCTACGGTGGTTCGGTGAGTGGGTTTTGCGATTTGATATCGATGAGTTTTAATTTCAGTGGTTTTGATTGATTTTGGTGGGTTCTTGATTTCGGTGGGTTCTTGATTTCGGTGGCTGGGTTCTTAGGTTGATCAGGGTGGTTCAGAGATGGGTGTGGATTGATTGGGGTTGTTTTGGGTCTTTGTTGTGATTCTTTGATTTGGATGATTCAGATGATTCTTTGATTTTGTGGCTTTGGATGTGAAGGTTTTTTTTTTTTTTTTTCCTATTGTTTGTGGTTGCGGCGATGTTGGGTGGATATGGTGGTTGTGAAATGGGTGGGTGGGTGGATATGGTGGCCGGCAATGCTGGGGTGTGAAAGAGAGACAGAGGAGAGAGAGTTAGAGAAAGAGGCTGGAAAAATAAAAAAGAATAAAAAATTGATAAAGAAAGAATATTTAAATGAAGTGTTAAAAAAATAGAAGTTTTGATAGAAAAGATGTTGTAAAGTGGAGTGTTATATGTTATAAAATTAGGATTTGAAAGGGTAAATGCTAAATTTTTTGCAATTCTTGATAAGAATGCTCTAATAGACTTATCCATTTTAAGCTAAGAACTACTACTTTTCATTACACACTTTTTGCCACGTGTTAAGACTCTAAACTCTTTTATTAAAAAAATTAACTAAAATATTTTTTTGTTCCAAAAAATTTACATCAATTTCATTTTTCATTACTAAATTTTAAAAAGTTCATTTTTAATCCTTAAACTATTGAAACTATTATACTTATTATTTATCAATCTTCAATTTTTTTTTAAAAAAATCATCTTTAAACTTTGGATTTTTTTTTTTTTTTTTGTCTCTATTATTACTCTCTAAATAGTAAATTTTTAAAAAAAAAAAAAAAAACTCTTTAAAAAGTTAAGGGGATGAAAAACAAAATTTATACAAATTTTAGAATTATATCAAAATATTTTTAATCTAAAAAAATAAGAGTAGAGCTACAAATGTAATAATTTTTAAAACAGTTAAATTGACAAGTTTTTACTAATTATTATATAGGCTTACTATTAGTGATATCATCTTTTATTTACCAATAATAATTTGTCATATAAAATATTGTGAAACTTTTATGTAAATCTTGAATTATTAAAAAAAGATAAATATTTTGTAAATGTTTAATATTGAAAAATATGTGAAACATCTTTCATTGTCTTCTATTAAACGTAACAACTTCGCTAAATAATTAGAATAATAGATTATCTTTTTTTCTCAAAAAGAATAATGGATGGTCTTTTCCTTTTTAAAGTTAGAATAGATTCTTTTGAAAATGACGAAAACAATCATAATTTACATTAGTAGTACCTTTTAAACATTTGAGGATTTCCAAAATAAAAAAAAGTTGAAAATAATTTAATCATTTAAAAAAAAAAATTGTAGGACATTTATAACTTTTATTGAGTCTGTTTCTTTTTTTTTTTGAGAATGAGTTGAGTCTGTTTCTTAAATTAATGAAGTTGTGTGTAGTATAACTTGCCTTATCTTCCTTTAAAAATTACCATGGCTTTTGAGTAGAATTGTGGTATGTTTTTATGTTATAACCCATTTCCCTCTCCCTTGTGTGTGTGTGTTTGTTTCTCAAATATATATATATATATATATATATATATATATATATATATATATATATATATGTGTAAGGACTGGAATTTGCGACCCAAGCCCACTAAGAACTGTGAAGGTCGGCCCAATAAACCCAAAATAATATATTTGTTAGAAAGTGAATTTTATAAGCAAATTACAAAACCACGTAAGTTCAGGCTGATAGAATTAGACACACAAATTCAACAAAACATCTTCCTCAGGCCAATCCGAGGATAATGTGTTCTTATATTAATCAAATTTTTATGTTTACAAAGTGTTTTTTCTCTCTCCTCCTTTTCCTCAATCTTGCATGCCCATTTTTATGAAGGAAATTTCTTTATATAGTCTCCCCCAATACATCCCAGCCTTCCACCTGTTCAATTTCTAGGAAATCCTTTGGATGCTTGTCTCATCAATGCCTTTATGGAGATAATAGGAAGGGCTATGAGCTGGGAAAACACTATTCAGTTGTCATTTCTCCATAAATACGGTCAGTTCAATTGGTACAGTGCATTTAATATGGTGGTAGCAATCACCTTCCCAGATATTTCTTCTTTTCGTTGCTGGTACGACTCTGCTACTTCCCCTGGAGCTCATCCTTCCAAAGTGGTTGACTTCCTAAAGTGCTCTCGAGGTGCCTTTATTCCTCAAGAACCTCGGTTACCACGTCGGACTCCACTTTCCTCCTCGGCCTTCTGGATCATGTCCGCATGTATCTTTTAACCATTCTCAGGTATTTGATCATCCTCAGACAAGGCTCGTAGCCCAAAAATGTGCTCGGATCACCTGCCCCCACAATATATATAATGAAGTTGTAATGTTTTTTCTTCTTTAAAAAAACATGTAATGCTTTTCCTAAATTACAAACTAAGCATTGTTTCTCTTAACTATTGTTAAAAAGTTTAGGAACGAAAAATGAAATGTATGCAAACTTTAGGGGCTGAAATAATATTTTAGCCTAAAAAATAAAGTTTAACAAATTCATCATTGGATTATATTTTATTCTTATATCCTCCATACTTATAAAATTTTCAAAAGATCAAAGATCACTAGCTATGTCATCAATTAAATGTTTAAATTTCAAGTCTTTGTATTCTAAAATTATACATAAAAAATAAGTTTATGAATTGAATAGTAAACAACATCTAATTGATATGAAATTTGACATGCATGTTAAGAACATAAACAATATAAAATCTAATGGTTAGATTTGAAAAATATTTAGCCTTGTTAATTTTTTTTTAGTGAGAGTTATAGCCTTGGGTTACAACTAAATTTTTTATGTGCTACAAACACAATAATTGGTACAACAATTAAGTTGGCAAGTTTTTATTGATTGTTATTTAGGCTTACTATTAGTAATATCATTTTTTTACTTATCAATGACAACTTGTCACATCAAGAGTTGTGAAATTTTTATGTGACTCTTAACTTATTAAAAAAGTAAGAATATTTTGTAAATAATTGATATTGAAAAAAATGGAAATGTTAACAAATACCTGAGGGCATTTATTAGTGAATCATTTTAGAAAAATTTTTATGGGAAAAGAAAAATAACAATTAATATTTTGATATTTTTTTCTATTTCCATAAAAGTTGTGTCAAAATTTTCCTAAAATGATATGTTAACAATTGCCCTAAATGACCTATCAACATGACATTGAAAAATATGTGAAACATCTTTCATTCTCTTTTATTGAATGTAACAACCTGAATAAGAATAAGAATACTAGATCAAAAAAGAATTAGAATACTAGATGGTCTTTTTTCTCAAAAAGAGTAGCAGATGGTCTACTCTTTTTTAAAAGTTAGAATAGATTCTTTTGAAAATGAGGAGAAAAAATTATAATCTTCACTATTAGTACCCTATAAAGTGTTGGGGTGTAAAAAAAAAACCATTTTGCAAATAATTTAATCATGGACAAAGTTTAGTTATAACCTTACTCAGTATCTTTTTATTAGAGGTGAATTTAGACAAATCCAGCATTTGATTACATCTTATTCTTATATCTTTCATGTTTGCAAAATTTCTAAAAAATTAAAAATTAATAACTATATCATCCATAAATTGTTTAAATTGCAAGTTTTTGTGATTTAAAATTATGTGTAAAATATAAGCGTATAGATCGTATAGTAAATAATGTCTGATTGACACAAAGTTTGACATGTGTATTAAGAAAGTAAAGAACATGCAATTTAACGGTTAGATTTTAAAAATATTTTAGTAATATTTATTTTATTTAATAAGGTTGTAGCCTTAGGTTACAACCAATTTTGTAGCTAAATTTGTCTTTTAATCATTTGGAAATTCATCTTTATAGACATTTATAACTTTTACTAAGTTTACTAATAATTGAAGGCGAAATGCATTTTTCCTCCTTAAATATAATGAAGTTGTACTGTTTTTCCTAAATTACAAACTATGCATTGTTTCTTTTAACTCTTTTTAAAAAGTTTAAGGATGAAAAACGAAATTCATGCAAATTTTATAAATAGAAATAATATTTTAGCTTAAAAAATAAGAGTAATACTACAAACACAATAATTTTTATAACAATTAAGTTGATAGGTTTTTATTGATTTTTATTTAGGCTTACTACTAGTGATATTCTTTTTTTTACTTATCAATAATAACTTGTCACATCAAGAGTTGTAAAATTTTTATGTGACTCTTGACTTATTAAAAAAATAAAAATATTTTGTACATAATTGATATTGAAAAATATGAGAAACGTCTTTCATTATTTTCTATTGAACTTAACAACCTGATTAAGAATTAGAATAATAGATGGTCTTTTCCTCAAAAAGAATGATACATGGTCTTTTCTTTTTCTTTTTTAAGTTAGAATAGATTATTTTGAAAATGAGGAAAAAAATCATAATCTTCACTATTAGTACATTTTAAACATTTGGAGTGTTTAAAGTATTAATGTTTAAAAAACTTGAGAGACCACCGCATATCTTTAGTGCAATAGTCAATACTCTACAAGTATAAATGCTTATGAGGTATAGGAGACAATGGCTGGGATTCAAATCTCCAAGAGAAAATTTCACACACATATACATTTAGATTAAATTAGAATAAAAATTCTATCTTGTAAAAAAAAAAAAAAAAAAAACTTGGAAGTGTCGGCCGCACACACACTAGCCGACCCAACAGTACACGACAAATTTATATCGTCCAATAGTCTTGATATTCCTTCATTAATATTATTTATTTATTTATTTGAGAATCTATTCCTCTCTTTATACGAAAAAAAAATCAACGCAAGATGAATGATTTTAAAAGTTGCCAAACTTGATGAGTCAAATTTTCTTCCATCCAAAAAAGAAAAACAGTTTCGTTGCGTACCAATCAAAATGAATCGCCAACGAGAGTAATTAGATGGGCCCAATTATGAATTAGAACGTGGAAAATGCCAGGCGCGTAGGTGGGGAAGGAAAAGTTGAAGATTCTGTTGGGCAAAGAGATGAGATCCGACAGATATGATAATTCATATAGAATCCACCACGACCACGTGCAGTGCAACCATTTGGAATCTTATCCCTAGACTAGTGGTTTTTGCACTAGATAGAGATACCCTACTCATCCCGGATTCACGTGCGATGATATAGCACTGCTTTTTTTTTTTAGATAAATAATATATAAAAATAGGGACTTTTTTTTATGAAAAATAAAAAATAATTAACTTTTTTTTTTATAGTTTTTTCAACTCTCTATACAACATTTCTTAAAATGAATGGTCCATAATTTTTTTTTAAAATAAATGGATAATAAGGACATACATTAACCGGATGTATGTCCTAAAATAAATAAAATATATATATATATATATATATTAAAACCAAATTATATAAAAGAAAACATTAGGCCTCCATTCTCAAAAAAGGAGATAAGCTTGAAGATGGTTGGGGATGTACAGGATCTTGCGTGGAATACCTAGATCCAGATGTCTTGATATTTTGAAATAATTGGATTTTGTGGTAAAACCTTTGTTCCTTTAAAAAAAAAAAAAAAAAAAAAAAATCCAATGACAGTATTGGAAGAGAAAAAAAAGAAAAAGAAAAAAAGAAACAAAGCCAAGACAGGTTGCCGACAGTGATCACAATTTGTAGTTATTACTTATTAGATAGGTCAAGACATTTAGATATAAATAATAATATATGTATATATAAAACTGAAGCCTTGACTTTTTGTTGACCTATCCAGAGTTTGCCACATCATTATTATTATTTTTAAATAAAATTATTTTTGTTTAATCGAAACTTAACCAGGAGTAAAACTCTATCTCTCTAACAAATCCAAGTCAAACTCAAACCTAAAAAAAACACAATACTTCTAAGAAAAAAAAAAAAAAAAAAAAAACCAAAAACACAAGAGATAATTACACTTTACCCACCTGTGGTTTGCCTCTAATTTGACTTGCCTACCCGTAGTTTCAATTTTGACACTTTACCCACCTGAGGTTCAATCCGTTATTGCTCCGTAACCTACCTCCCTGTCTGCCGTTATTCTAACACGTTTTCTTTCAAAATCAAAACACAATACAGATCAAAAAGTTAGGGTTTTTGATTGCTTAAGAACATTTTTATGTAGTTTTGGTTGTGGGTTAATGGTTGAAATTGTCTGTAATACAATATGGGGACCTCTGACAAGCAGGTGTCAATATTGCAATCCTTTGGCTGGTTTTGTAGTCATCTCCTACCCCTCTCTTTTTGACTTTCCCATCATGCTTGTTGAACGATGGAATCTTTTCACCAGAAGTCTTAGAGCCCTTGTTTTTCAGTCAAATCCTCTCACACAAATAAACCCTCTGATAAAGCAAGTCCGAATTTCATCTATTGATAAACCTTTTAGTATTGTTGTTGCTGAAGTTGCAAAGTATGCAGTTCGCCTTTCTAAATGCCATATCAATTCCCTAGGAACATTTATTGGGTTTTGGCTTGATTCATCATCAACAAATACCTCATTAACTTGAAAGTATGTTCCATTCAGTGGAAAGCTCCCTCTCATTGTCGTTTGACATGGTATCGAAATTGTTCCACGAATTGTGTTGGAGTTCACGTTTGCCTTAATATTATCTTTTGGTTTAAATCCTGGTGAAGTCTTGAATAGTTGGATTTTCCCGGAAACAGGAAAGCATTTTCAAGTGGTTCCAGAGTTACTGCAGAAAGTATGGAATAATTGGGAGCTACAATTGCTGGTCCTTCTCAGTCTCACCTTGCAACTGTCTCTCTTTCACTTTGGCAGACAAAGAAGATATAATGTTAAAATAAGGATCTATATCTTTATGTGGTTTTGCTACCTCATGGCTGATTCAGTGGCAACAATTGCACTAGGTGTCATTTCTAGTAAAAACCATAATTTTGGCAATAATAATCCTAAAGTACATAATGAGCTCACAGCATTCTGGGCACCATTTATACTGTTACAGCTTGGCGGCCAGGAGACAATCACAACTTTCGCGATACAAGACAATCAATTGTGGTTAAGGCACTTTCTTGCACTAGTTGTTCAATCATGTGTGACATTCTACATCTTTAACACATCTTTGAAGGGCAATTGGCTTTCGCTTCTTACTATTCCCATGATTCTTGTTGGGTTCATCAGGTATGTAGAAAGGATATGGGTCATGCGATCAACGAATAAACCTCCAGTAGACGTTGATGAGATACCTCCATTACTCCAAACCGCCGAGATGAAGGCTGAGACCAAGACGAATGCGAGAACGAAGGAAATCAAATGAACCCACAACCAAAACCACATAAAAATGTTCTTAAGCAATCAAAAACCCTAACTTTTTGATCTATTTTGTGTTTTGATTTTGAAAGAAAACGTGTTAGAGTAATGGCAAACAGGGAGGTGTGTTACGGAGCAGTAACGGATTGAACCTCAGGTGGGTAAAGTGTCAAAATTGAAACCACGGGTAGGCAAGTCAAATTAGAGGCAAACCACAGGCGGGTAAAGTGTAATTATCCCAAAAATAATAATAAAATCTCTCTTTCTCATATCTCTCACACTACCATCTCCTTCCCCCCAAAACCCAAAACTCAGATAATCTCTCTTTCTCATATCTCTCAAATGTGATCAACTATTACCCCAAAATCTCAGATCTGACCATCTCCATCAAACTTTTGGATCCAGCATTGATTTTCGAAATTGGGATTAACATGTTGTATTTGGCTAAAGTCCGTGGAGGGAAGGAAGACCGAGTCAGCTTCGTTCTCCATCTTTAAATTTTTTTTTTTTAGACCCAGGTCACATTGTTAATTGAAGAGTAACTGTGTGAAGACTAAACTAGACTTTAACATGCTAAAGAGTGACTGTGTGGAGACTAAACTAGACTTTTCAAGTTTAGTAGTTTACTGCTTTTGACTGATTTCATTTGTAGTTGTCTGCCAATGTCATTAAAAAAAATAGTAAATGATGGGGAACTAAAAAAATTGATCTCTAGTTCGTCCATAAAAGTCGTCCAAAAGCCAAGGGCCAACCATTTAAGAAGGTCATCCGTGGACATAAGGGTCGTCCATGAGGAAAGCGCCTGGACGATCTTCAAACATTTAGGAAATTTCCAAAAATGGATTTACCTACATAAGTTTGAGATTCGGACCATGTGGAACTTTGAAACGCAAACAAGATCCTTATTTATCGCCATAACTTCCTAATAAGTACTTAACTTCCAATGGCAGTTATAGAAGATAAGATTGAAAATATTAACTTCTATAGTCGTTGTAGAAGTTAAGTCTGAACTTTCTAACTTCCACAAATATTGGGGAAATTACTAAACAAGTAACCGCTCGAAGGCTCTCTATATAAGGACTCATCCACATCAAATCGAAGTAAGTTTTCCACTATCCCTAAAAGTTGGAATTCCTAAGTTCTAGAAAAAACTAACTTAAGCATCAGAGGGTTCTTGGCCGGTTCACCCCGGTCACCTTTGATTTGGTGTCTTTTTCTTTTTAGGTTTTCCAAGTAATCATTAGCCCATTGAAGTCCGAAGTATTCAGCCCACTGATTTTCTGTGCATCATCAGTAAATAACTTTGTGGTTGTCAATTACTTTACGTTTATAGGTTTATATTAGGGTAAATTTTAGAAAACTACCCTAAGGTTTTAGAAAATACCAAACACATCCACAACTTGTTAAAAATGGCCAATCTAATCCTTCAACACAAACAGTGTTAACATCCACCGTTAATAACAAAGTCTTACTCTCTTTTCTTTTTCTTATTCTCACCATACTCTCTTTCTCTCTCAATTTTTGTTTTCCCAAATCTGACTTTCTCTCTCTCTTTTCTTTTTCACAATCTCATCTAACACTTTTTCTCTCTCAATTTTCTTTGCCTTTGGTTGTCTAAATCTTGTTGATGATGGATGATGGATCCGCTTCCTTTCTCATCTCTCTATTTTCGTGTGGAGATCTTGCGATGGTGGGATTGGATTTGGGTTTAGCTGACATGGGTATCAACAGTTTTGATGTTTGCTTGGTGGTTGATGGCAAATTTTTGGTGGATTTAGGAGCTTAGATGGTGTGATTGGATTGGGTTTTCTTGGGTTTCTTTGTGGAGGAGAAAAGGGCTTGTTTTTCAAGGAGCTTTTTCTTTTTCTTTTTGTTTTCTCGGCTTCCAAACACTACATGGAGGAGATAAGGCTTTTTCTATGGATTTTCCTTTAGATTTTCTAAGCTTTTCTCTTTGATTTTCTCGGCTACCAAACAGAAAGTAGCAACGTAATCACCTTTTTCATTATTTTTTTTTTTTTGAAGAAAAAAGAACCAAAAAAAGCATTGTTGTGTTGTTTATTTTAAGAAGAAAAAGGGAGAAAATTTCAGAGAATGATTTGGATAAAGAAAAAGAAAGTTAAGGGAGACTGAGATTAAGGAATAGAAACGAAGAGAGAGAGTGGATGTTATTAACAGAAGAAAGTTTCGTTCAATTCTTGCTGTGTTGTTATTAACGGTGGATGTTAACACCGTTTGTGTTGATGGATTAAATTGGCCATTTTTTACAAGTTGTGGATGTGTTTGGTATTTCCTCAAATCTTAAGGTAGTTTTCTGTAATTTATCATTTATATTATTATATTACCATGTTATTAAGTAATGAGAGAATGTTATAAATATCAAATATACATGATAGTGTTGCTTATTGTAAATTAATGTATTTGTCTTTGGTTTTCAGATTTGCTTAATTGTTTTATTTTTTATCTCATCTTATTTGCTTAGTAGTTTAAACTTATTGTTCATGCTTTTTTTTTTCTTTCTTTTTAAGTTGACTAAATAATTAGTTTATAAACATCAATATAGGGCACAGCTTTGTTAAGTTAAAGTTATTCATTAAAAAAGTTAAAATTAATTTACGAAATAAAGCATTTTTTTTTAATCTAACCTAACCTATTAAGTTTTCTATTCCAAATCCAAATTTTATTGAAACGTTTTATTGCTCTCTTAATTTATCTGGGTTGGTTGAAAATTTAGTTCATGTTGATGTTGATGTTGTTTAATTTGGTTTTGTGTGGAACTTTGTGGAGCTTAAAACCCTATATTTATGTAAGATTGCCCATGCACAGTTTGGTTTGCCATTAAAGTCTTGGTATGAAATAATTAATTCCTAACAACCAAATTCTCTAGGATGGTTGCTTCTAGTTTCTAGAATTTTGATCAAGACGAGTTTTGGTGTGTGCTATATCCATAAAGGCATAAACGTGTATAACCAATAAGTCATTACTTGAGATGCTACGAGTATTAACATGTCTAAAAAAGTTGTTTACAATTTTACTATATCAGAATAAGCAATAGTTTAATTTCCAGTTTATACTCTTTTTGTATTAATTTGAGACCATTTTTTAAAATTCTCAGTTTATGCTCTGTTTGTATTAATATGAGACCTTTTATATATATATATATATATATATATATATATATATATTTGTTTGTGTTTGGATTTAATTTAAGTTTATGGTGGTTGTGTTTTTGTTAATTTTAATTTAAGTTTGATTAATATTTTTCATTTAGTAATTTAATCTTTGTTGAGGACCATTTTTTCGGCCCACGTAGCATTACTTCATTGGCAACCCATGCCACATCAACATATTATTGATTTTTTGGGTAAATTTGTTTTAAGTCCAAAATAAGCTCATATCTCATTCAATTAGATAGATTGGGCTCACATGGCTCACGAAATCCTTACTTCAAGAGGCGGATTCACGGTCCACATTCCCTCTTAATCAATTTGGACCATAACCTATGACATCATCAACATCAACATATGGATCAGGCTTAAGCAATGAATCAAAGCTCACGGCCCATATTACCTCTCTTACACTCATGGCAAGTGGCTTTTTCAACAAGAGCCCATATTTACACAAAATAACAACAAAACCCGAGGTACGTCATCTCATCTTCGGCTTATGATCCAAGCTCATAAGTCTCTTTAGGGAAACTTTGGGAGTCGTGGTTTGGAGGGCCAAGAGATATGTTCAGTAAAGCTTTAGCGGTTTAAAGTTGATAAAAGAGACATGTTGCTTGGCGTGTCTTCTCCAACTCCCTGAACTCTGGCGAGTCCGTATGTAGTGGGTAACATATGGCAAGCGTCTCTCATCACATAGCACTTTAGATGATAAAATTTCTCATTGCTCTTTTCCTAAAGCTTGATATTCATCATATGACAAATACTCAATATTTTCAACCATCTAACTGCTGGGAAGATAACTGTTCATTCAATCCCCAGCTGTTGCTATACAAATTAAGAAACTTCATTATATTATTCTACATAAATCTTATTACTTCTTTTAACTAAAATCCAATTCAAACACATGGCCTAATCTGATTGGCTATCTTTAATCTCCTACTATATACAAAATATTCATAATATCTCTAATACCCGGTTGCTGTCTGCCATAATCAGACCATGTATTTCTCTGCCAACTGTCAGAGCATAGCATTAAATACTCTTCTTGCTCACCAAGCTTAAGTCACAACCCAATGAGACCTTGACTAAATCTCTAAAGTTTCATTGACTATCAACCAATCCTTTTATTACTTGCTAGAAATGTGTTGTAATGGAACTTTGCACCAAAAATACAAACACCTGAAAAAGGAAACATTTCCAACTGAACCCTAGCAGTGTATTCAGCACTTGACAACTGGTTGGAAGTGATATTATCAGCCATTTAATGCTAAAATCTCAGCAACCAGCTGCTATACCCAAAATAACAAGATACCCTTCAAAGAGATCTTACCATTTTTCAGCCAAATCCATGAAATGACCTCTCCAGCAGCTTGAAATCACCCATCTAACCTTATTGGCTTCTGCCCAAAGCAAATAGCTGTCTTATGACAGCTGTGACAGCTGTCTCATGATAGCTGTCACAGCTTTTCCTGACAGCTGAGACAACCTTTTTTAGAACAACTGTGACAGCTGACCCAACAGCCTGAGCGTTACTGATTTTTTCACATTTGGCTAAAACCAAAACCAACTAAAGAAACTACCTTTCTCTTGCTAAAATACTTTCTTTTTCTGCTACTTTTTCCCTAGCAACCCTTACCCGAAACAGCAAAAATACCTTAAAACTAAACATACCATTTTCGGCCAAATCTTAAGATGGATTCTCTGAAAATTTATTGCTATTTGGGACAGATTTTGGCTGATATTATTTGCTAAAATACCTCCTTAAACTCAGCTCTAAATGGGACCCTTCATCAACACCTAAAAGGGGGACAAGATGGAGAAAAACTCTCTCAAAAAAACTTCCTTATTCTTTCTCCCTTCAATTATCTTCCTAAGCTATTAATGAAGTGTTGAACTTCTGAGTTATTTTTAGTTTCTAAATGAGGAACTAAACTCTTCAACCCTTAGCTCACAAATGCCTTTCATAAGCCTTCATACACCCTCCAGCAAAAAAATCCCAGCAGCTTTGCTAAACACACTACAACACTATTACCTCTTATACTCATTATCTCACTCTCCATATTCTGAAAATACACATATCTTGCTGCCCATATCTCTAAACATCTCTTTCTCCATTTCTCTCACACAATATCATACATATTTACTACACCATTACATATAACACACCACAACTCTTCTAAACTCCACTGTTATATTCTCTCACTCTGAAATTCTACTGTTTTGCTGCCCATAAACACATCTCGATACTCTTCTACACCTATCTTACTGCTTCTGTCTCCAAATACCTAAACACATCTCCATACTCTTCTCTTACAAAATCTCTCCTCTTGGAAAGCAATCTCTACAATTTCTCCAGCAATCATAATCTCATATTTTTACTATCCTTAACCTCCATATTTCTCATACTTCCATACATCATACATATTACAAATATTATATCCCACAAAACATCTATATCTTTTACCATCTCCACACTTCTTAAGAGATATCAAACATTCATACTAAAAGCCCTTCTCATAGAAAGCATGAACTTTTATTACTAAAGCCCTTCTCCTAGAAGGCGCCAAGATCTCATATCAAAGCCCTTCTCATAGAAGGCACAAATCCATCTTACATAAAGCCCTTCTCTTAGAAGGCACAAGCACTCCATACAAAAGCCTTTCTCATGAAAGGCAACACTATTCATAACTTTACGACAACTAAAAAAGCACTGTTAAGGGGAAAACTCATTTAAGTGCATGATAAGAGGGGCAAGCTTAACCAGCCCCTACACATAGCTGGGCATACTCTCTCTCCCTCTAGTTGCATCCATTTTTCCCCCTCAATTTTTAAGTTATCATGGCAAACTGCCTCTCTACCGCTGGGGTCACTCTGCTGAGATATTATCAACTCACAGAAGATGTACAGCTGGGCTACAAACCATGCAAAGATAAGTTTTGTTTCCTTATCTTTAAATTTACATCATTGAATATATGATTACTTCACATTTAAATACATATTACTTTATTCCAATTACTATTACAACTATTAACCAAGGCTTAAACTCATTTAAATACATGATGAGAGGGGCAAGCTTAACTAGCCTCTACCGTTAGCATTCTTCTGGAACCCTATCAGCTCACTGATGCTACACAGCTGAGCTACAAACCATACAAAGAGAAGTGACTTTGCTTTCATATCTTTAAATTTACATCATTGACTCCATAGTTACTTCACTTTTAAATACAAATTACTTTATTTCAACTACTATTACAACTACTAATCAAAACTATCATATCAAATACATATTACATATTTACTCAACCATTATCGTGATTCTTAGATTTTGGCCTTAGTGATTTTGTAGGCTTAAAAATACTCCGATAGTCATTGGACCACGTGGCCTAATGTTGAGTTCCAAACTCAACTCTCCAAAAAGAACCCGGGCCTAGTAAGGTCATCCCTCCAACGGACCACACGTGGTTGGGCAACTGAAAAAGGCTCCCAAACAGTGTTTCATATCAAAGATAAGAATTTTTGAGATTGGAATCCTAATGTACAAAAGGAAGAAACAAAGAATTGTTTAAATTTTCATACACAATAACTTTCATGTGTATTGCACGGGTTAATGACTAGTAATATATAATTCATGAGCAACATCTTTTTCTTTCAATGGCTTGTAGAGAACATTTGTAGGCTAATGTTGCTGATACTTTTTGAATTAAAGATGAAATAAAGAACTTCCTCTCTAACACCTCATATTCTCAGTAGAAAAGTGTACGCATCAAAAAGCGAGGCTAATGGGCTTACAACTTATTTGTGTGTTGGGCTTGGATTTCCTACTGTGGGTCGTTCTCGGCACCAAGACTTAATGGGACCACTTCTCTCTACCCCTCGTTTATAAGGCTTTACTTTTCTCTTTGTGCATGCTCTTCCTTTTTTTCTTCCATCCCCTATCTCTTTCCACATCTCCTCATATTTATAGCTCTGGGCTGGTGGAGAAGCAATGATTACAAATATCGTTAGTGCAAATAGGGGTCCAATATTAGTGACCATAAGTGGAAGGTTTGGTGGGTGTGGCATTGGAACTTGGTTCCCACCTCTATCTACTTTGCCCAGCCAGAACGTCCGGGCTCTGCTGGACAAGACACCAATGACCTGCTCGATAAGTGTCCCACATTCATTGTCCGGAAAGGTATGAGCAAAGGTAGGGTGCCGAAGCTAGGATTTGTTTCCAATGTGGGCCTAATTTAGCACCTTGGTCGGCAGAAGGAAAAAGTTGGGGGACGTGGGCCGAACCGCTGGACTAGACCATGAGACCCAAATGGGCCTGTGTATCAAGGACCGTACAAAAAGCATTAAAGGTTTCTGCTTGAAATTTTTCCTCTTTAATCAAGTGACCACTAGAGGCAAAAAAAAAAAAAAAAAAAAAAAAGGCATCCTTGCTCTTCAACTCATTAATAACTATCTCTAAATTTCCCTCAAGAATAATAGAAGATAGATCTTGAGCGAAGGTTAAAGCCTTAACTGTTGCCAAAGCTTCAAGCTGCAACAAAACTAGGAAGGGCTACCTTCTTGGCCATAGAAGCTATAACTTGTCCCTTTTCATCTCAGATTACAACACCTATACCAGCTGAATTTTCTTCTTTTAATATGACCCCATCAAAATTGATAATGAGGAATAAACTTGGAGGGGATTTCCACTTAAGCCTTTGAGGAACTTGAATGACTGAATCATGAGGTTTTAGGGGGATAGTTTGAATGAAACCATTCAAGGCAGCCAACACATCTGGAATGACGTGATTAATAGGATATTTTTGTTGCTCGATCTCAAGAGTTTCTTTTGATTCCAAATGGTCCAAATAGTTTGGCCAAATAGATCCAAGTTCTTGTTTGTATTGATCACATATTGCACTAACTCCCTAAACCGATTGAAATGGGAGGAATAGCGAAAATTCCAACATGGATTAGAGTCCCAAACGAGAGAGAGAGAGAGAGAGAGAGAGAGAAGGGCACTGCCATAGTGCATGGATAACATCTTCTGGAGCTTGCTGACAGTTGATGATGTGCTGAAATCGTCAGTGAGTTGTAGGCTCCAAATCACTCCAATGGGTACCTGTGGAGTAAGAACAAAGAGACTAAATATAAGACACCAGTGTGGTACCAGCCAAGAACCCTCCGAAGGTCAAGTTAGCAAATAAGAAATCTCTATGAACTTTTTAGTGAGAGAGCTAGGGATTTTTTGCGTACCTGATAAAAGTGGGGGTCTAGCGCTTATATAGTGGTGAGTGATGAATCGAAATCCCTTCAAAGTAGAGATCTTTCTTTGCTAGGAGGGTTTGGCACTTAGGGTTTCCAAGATTTTAGGATACCTTTCCATATGAGAGCGATATGGGTAAGTAATGGGCTTTGTCTTATGTGTTACGCAAGATGTTTCCATGTATAGGTATTTGTGGGGATCAAGCCAAGCCACACTGGACCCTGTCAACCTCTTCACCCCATCCAAGGGTCCCTCGTCGGCTTACAGAAGCGCATGTCGGGTTGTCATTGCAAGGTCGTCGTTTGTGTTACCGTCGCCCTAGGTCTTCTGTTTGTTTCTGTGAAGCTGACGGGCCCGTGGGTGCCATTGGTTCCCTTGCGTGACGTGTCCAGGAGTTTTAAATCTCTGTCTAAAATACCCCTATCAACAGTGATCACACAGGTCTTCTGAAATGACTCTCCTTCAAACAAGGTTTGTTTTAGCAGGAATAGAGTTTTTGGTTGCTCACCATTGGAAATTTCTCACCTTATTTTGGACAACTATCCCCTAGATTTTCTGCCCAACCTCTTGACCTACAGTTAATGGTACCGAATTTGCAACAAACTGATCTTAAGCCAAGAACTTATACCCCAATTTCATAGTGAATAGATCAGATTGGTTGTGAGGCCAAAAAAGTTTATCTTTAGTAGGTTTTCAACTTAGAGGGATAGATTGAATCAAATCTACATCTCGAGGATCAAACAAATGGTTCAAAATATTAAGATCCCATTTTTTAGTGACTGGATTGATTAAAGTACTAACCTAAGCATCTGCAAATTCATCATTAATTGGAAAAAGCATTTTTGGTTGATCAATGGAGGGTAAACACAGGTCTGACTAGATCTGAATAGATTCACTAGTTCCTACTCACCATCTTAAGCCTTTCTGCAAAACATCTCTGCCCTTTAAAATGCTTCTCCAAATATAAGAACCAGTCATTAAATCTGAGGCATCCATAATTGAGCAATGGGAGGAAAACTTTGTCTTGAAAACTTGGTAAAATAAGTAGTTTTTATTATGGAGAAGTTTCCAAGCTTATTTGGCTAATAAAGTATCGTTGAAAGCAACCAAATCCTTGAACCCCATACCACCTTCATTTTTTGGCTTGCATGGATCCTCCTATGTTAACCCAATGTATTTTCTTGCGATTCCCTCATTGACCCCACTAGAATTTTCAGATCAAACTCTGAATATCGTTGCACAAATCCAAAGGGAAGTTTGAAACAACTCATTATGTAGGTGAGGATGGCTAGCGCTATAGTTTTTTTTTTAGAGAGTTTCAACCTATGGCGTCCACTCCTGATGATAGGTTTTTATCATCAAATCAAGACAGCAATAGGTTTTTGGTGTAGGCGGGGATTGAATCTCAGATCTCTTATTCAGCCATTAGAGATTTTACCAGTTGAGCTAACTGGAACCCACTTAGCACTACAGCTTTAATACCTCTAATATATCATCATATATTATATACTATATAATAAAAGTTGGACTTCAAAACCATGATTACACCAAATTATAATCATTTTAAAATTGGGGTTAGAAGTCATGGACTCGTGGTCACGTCAAGTAACTGCACCAAATTACAGTGATAAAAACAAAAAGTATTTGTTCTTATCAACTTCTTTGGATAAAGTAACAATAAGGGTATATTTGGTAACTATTTTTCCCCTTATTTTCTGTTTCCAAAAACAATTTTCTATTTTTAAGATTAAAAAACTTGTTTGACAACCCAAAATGGACAGATAACAAAAACTGTTCTCAAAACCCAATTTGTGAAGGAAATTGAAAATATGCAAAATGTTATTTTCAGTTTATAGTTTTCAAAAGTCAATGAAAACATACGTCTGATTTAATAAGTTAGCACTAGAGTTCAAATCCTAGTGACAACATATTTCAGTATTTTTTTTCTTCAAAAAACTTTTTTTTTTTTAATTTCAACTAACCAAATATGTTTTTGATTTCAAAAGAGTAAATTGCGAAGAACACCTCTGAAGTTTGAAAATTTTGATTTTACACCCTAAAGTTTGGTTTCGTTAGCAAAACTACACCCTCAGTTAGTTTTAGCTGTTAAGTGATAAGTCATCATTCTGACTTTTTTTTTTTTTTTTTTGCCAAATTAGCCCTTAAACGACCTATTTAGCCCAAAACTCAACACAAAATCTGGAACTTTATAAGATATCGTTTCACCATCTTAAGTGAGCGTTTGGATTGCAATTATTCTCACATTTGCGTTTTCTGCCGGCGTTTTGTCACTTTTTTTTTTCTTTTTTTTTTTTTTCAGGCGTGTGAGGGAGTGTAATGGGTACTGTGCCGATACTGTGCGGCTACTGTTCAGGTGTTGACTTTTTGTCCAGAACAGTGCATTTGTGCACTGTTCATGGACCCACAAATTTTATTTTTTGTCAATTTTTTCATTAAAAATGGGTCCCACAGCACTATTCACACATTTAAAAATTATTTTGCTACAGTGTTTTCAGTTTTCAGTTTTCAATTTTCAGCTGTATCAAAACGGACCCTAAATGAGCCTATTCCCAAATCAAAACATCAAACCTATCCCAGGGTTCTCTTCTACTCATCGTGCCCCACGAACCCAGCAGCCATGGCAAGGGCTTATATAAATATAGAGGCATCACTCTCCCAAACTAGCACTTGACTTCGTCTGACTCTAGCATATAAAGAAAGAAAGAAAGAAAACCCACAATAGTACAAGCAAAGCCTGTAAATTTGATGATGACCAACTCGTTTTCAATGCCACACCATCATTAGCTCCATTGGTTTCTCCCCATAGCCATATTCTGCATGCACTTCTGCTACTTATTTTATGGAGTTTTAATCCTCAACTGATACTTCTTCTATTTAGACCATAATTCTTCATCTGATGGCCGAGACAGACATGGTGGATTGCCTATATATTTTTCTTAACCGTCAAATTATCTCACTGTCACTGTGGCTACTGGGTTAGTGGGGTTCACGATGAGTAGAATAGAAACTCAGGGGTGGGTTTGTTGTTTTGATTTGGGAATAGGTTCAAATAGTGAAACATTATCTTATAAAATTCCAGATTTTGTGTTGAGTTTTGGGCTAAACGAGTAGTTTAAGGACTGATTGGCATACCACCGCTCACCTTTGGTGCGGTAGTCACTCCACAAGTATAAATGCTTGTGGAGTGTGGGGGGTAAGGGTCGGGGTTCAAGTTTGCAAGAGAGAGTTTCACACACATATACACTTAGATTAGGATAGAGTAGAAATTTTCTATCTTGTATAAAAATAAAAAAATAAAAATAAAAGTCACCATGATGACTTGTTACTTAACAGCCAAAACTAACCCAGGGTGTAGTTTTGCTAACGGAACCAAACTTTAGAGTGTAAAATCAAATTTCTCAAACTTTAGGGTGTAAAATCCAAACAACCCCAAACTTTAGGGGTGTACTTTGCAATTTACCAATTTCAAAAATACAAGAAAATTGTTTTTTCTTGATACCTAAAAACAAGTTTTTGAAAATAGAAAACAAAAATTGTTACCAAGCATCACCTAAGCGTCCTTATTTCTTCTTTGGTTTTTTTTAATAAAAAAACAATTTTATCTTTTAGAGTTTAAATTCGGTTAGGATGTGGTAGAAAAGCTTTAGTTTACACCTTCCAATAGTTGTATGCCATATCAGCATTTTACTAAACAATCCATGCAACTTACCACACACAATATCAACTTATTTATAACATATTTCAGAAATAAAAATCAGAATCTCCTCCTTAGAAAAGGTTGCACCGATCCAGCCACCTCGCCATCCGGCCATAGATGCCATTACACACCAACGGAGATGCTACCATCACCATCATCCGATCTATTTTCCCACCCTCCACATCAACAACAAATCAGATGGTGCCGAACACGCCACCTGAGAGAGCAAAGCTTCTTAAGAAAAGAGGGATATCGAAGAGTTTGGACTAAAAGCAAGAAAGGAAGTTCAAGAGCAAACTCTTGTGGGCAAAAAGTAATTTAATTGTGGTTCAAATTGCACACTTCGCAAATCTCATACTTAGTCTTGTGGCTTAGAAATTAAATTAAAAAAAAAAAACCATTTTTTTAGTAAATATTCAATGAAATTATGTTGCTGGGTTTGTCGTTTATTGTGTTTCAGATTAACTAAATGAATTTTTTTAGCATAAATTTTAGTCCATTAAAAAATGAATTTTTAAGAAAAAATGAATTTGGTCTTGATGGTGGTTATGGGTTCCAAGTCATATTGAAGATTATGTGTACTTGGGTTTCTTTTTCGAAGTTTCAGAATTGATATTCTCAACCAATTCTCGCTTCCCAAACCCATTTTCCTTGTTCGACGTCTAGATTTTTGTTTCAAATATGTTGTTTTTGATGTTATTGTGCATGGGGGAGTAAATCGGGCAGTAGTGACGATAGCATCTCCGGTGTTGGTGGCGGCTGAATCGGTGTTATTTGTTCCAAGGAAGAGGTTTTAATTTTTAATTTTGAAATAGATTATAATTTAGTTGTTATTATGTGTAGTAAGTTGTACTCTTATTTTAGTAAGAGAATGACATGGCATTTAATTATTAGGTACATTAGGTGGCAAAAAACATGGCTTTTACACCATGACCGGACCCAATTTACACTCGTATTTTTAACCTACATTTCTCCTTTTCTTTTTCTTTTTTCTTGGGATAAACATGCATCCTCCACCATCTTTTTCCTAATAATAAAGTATCATATTTAAAAGTTAAATTTTTTTTCTTTTGATAAAGTAATAATAAATAGCTAATATTCATTAACTGTAACGTAAACTTAAAATAAATACTAATTTATATAATGCTAACTTTTCTCTTTTTGGTATAAAGTAACCCAAAAAAAACTAATATGTAATTAACGTAAACTCCTTATTTTTCTTTTTGCTTTTTTATTTTTTTTTGTGTGTTTTTCCCTTTTTTACCATATGGTTTCTTGATGTATTCTCCCTTTCTTCCATTTACCCTAAGTATCAAACTTGCAGCTTTGTAGGAATGTATTTGACTTCTTTTTTCCTTTTTCTTTTTATTTTTTCATCAATTTCCCTTCTCCTATCTATTATACTTATCAACCTTACAGATTTGTATTTGTCTTCTTCTTCTTTTTTCCCATCAAATTAAATATGTTCAGAGCTCAGGTTGACTTTTGTTTAAGTTATTTTCTTAACTATGATCTAATTTATATGCTTATTATGGTCTCAAAATCAACGGTTTATCTTCCTGCAAACTAATAGATTAACTTTAACAAAAATCTAGATTAACTTTAACAAAAGTCTGCTATTTTGTGTGTATGTATATATATGTGTGTGTGTATGTGTGTGTGTTCAACCCGTGGATACTTAACCAATCCTTTAACTCAGCAACAACATACCTGATTAATATCTTCTTCTTTTTTCCTTGCTCTCTTTTATTTAATACATTTGCAACAATTTTAATCTGCGTAGAGAAGAAGAAAAAAGAAATTACAATATTTACACCGTCAACATCAAACTACATCGAGATCCAAAAGAAACAAAATGCAACCTGCTACCTCAAAATAAGTTACAAAAAAAGTTAAGAATTTTTTGCCGAGCAGCTTCCACATGTTATTGTGTCTAAGTAAAACCTAAGACCTCCATTTTGTCCTCCACCCTTTTTGTCCCCCTCTCATATTTTTGTTAGGAGACTTTCATTATTTCAGAAAGGTAAATGTTAACAAATGACATACGACTATTGGTTTAAAAACTATTTTTAGAAATATTTTATGAAAAAATTATAAAACAATTAATTTTGTTGACAGTTTTTTATATTTTTCAAAAAAATTACGTCAAAATTTTTCTATTATGATTTATTAACAATTTTCTTAAAATCATCCGTTAATATGACCTTCTCAGAAATGATTATCTCAGTTTTAAACTGCTTCTCAGCGAAAAGGGAAATAATAATAATAACAAAAATGGAGTAAAAAATAACTTCGCGTTGATGGTCCAATGGCGTTGATTTGGGCCCCCTTTGTGCTGGACTTATTTAAGTTTATGGCCCATACGGTTAGGTTTGGGACAGTGAGCAATGAAGACAATGGAGACGGATGAGTTGGACTTGTGGAAATGAACGTGCTAAGTGAATTTTTATTTTTTTGGGGGGCGGGGTAGGTGAGAATACGAATTTAAACGTGGAGAGAAATTTTATCTCAATCTTACATAAACACCCAATTTTACATTTCATTGAGTTGTCAACTGATGATAAGATCAACATCACTCTTACATAGATTCACTACAAACACTCAATTTATTTTGCAACTGTAACAATTTGACATATTTATTGAATGTGTCCCTAAACTTATTGATTTTCTCTAATAAAGATAAGCGAAACTTTAAAAAATTATGTAGCTTAAGCTCATCCCTTAAAGAATGTCAAGGATCATGTGACAATTTAGTGTTAATTAACTTGCAAGTGTAACGTTAGACACATATATGGCTATATCAATTAGTAAAGAGTGATGTTTGAGATACTATAAAGTTTAGGCTAAAATATTTTTTTCTACCATAAAATTTGCATAAATTTCATTTTTCATCCCCAAATTTTAAAAGTTCAATTTTCATTTTCTAAACTTTGTGAAAAGTTTTTTTTTTTTTCCTTGAAAAAAAAAAAAAACCTTCTTAATTGTTTAGGGATGAAAAATAGAGTCTTTATTAAGTTTAAGGATAGAAAGTGAAACTTTTTTCTTAGTTTAGGGATAAAAAAAAATATTAATGCAAACCTTAAAGGCGAAAACAAAAAAGTAACTATCATAATTTATGTATTATGTTGTTAATTTGATACCAATTACATTTTCGTAGGCCATGGCTAGGCCCCTACTAAAGAAAAGCCCCCAAATGAGAGAGACAATAAGTGATTTTTTTTTTTTTTAAAGAATATATATATATAGGGAGAAGCTCCTCTCTTGTTTCAAAATCTCCAGTTCTCTTCTTTTTTTTTTTTAATAAGATTAAAGACACGTGGAAACTAAATAATCTAAGAGTAACATAGACACATCAAATACAATTTTCATCTAATTATTTTTTTCTCTGTCTTCTTCGCCCCTCTCTCCTTCTCTTCCTCTGTCTCTCTTACATGAGTCACCAAACTATTGTACAAACGAAGGCAAAAGAAGAAGACAAAGGAGAGAAAGAAGAACTGAGATCAATCTTGTGGCTTTTTGAGTGAAACGAATCAGCCAAGATTTAGGCAAAGAAGAAGAAGAAGGCGGAGAATGAAAGGAAGAACTGAGATCAATTGGCCTCTCTTCTGTGTGGTTTTGATCTTCTCCACCATGATTGGGACTCTTGCTAGCTAGCTAAAGTTTTGATTTAGGCTTTTTTCTTTTCTTTTCTTTTTTTTCCTCTTTTTGAAGGAAAAACAAAATCTAATTCTAGGGTTAGTGGGGGATTTAGAACAAAATTTGCAGAAATTCCAAAGATTTTGTCCACACTTGCTAGAGCCAAGGAATTTACCTTGTAACCTCCTCCTCCTTCTTCGTTTGCATAGTAACTTGGTGGCTTAGTGAGAGAGACAAAGGAAGAGAAAGGGGCAAAGAAGAGAGAAAGAAAGAAAAATAATGCTATAAAATTGTTTAGACCCTTAGATTGTTTAGTTTCCATGTGTTTTTAATCTTAAAAATAAAAAAAATAAAAAAATAAAAAAATAAAAAATAAATAAAAACAAAAGAGGAGAGAACTGGAGACTTTGAAACAGGAGAGGAGGCGCTCCCATATGTATATATATACACACACATACCCAAGTTATGCTTTTTTCCTCATGGACACCAAAATAATTAATAAATGACACTAACGATACTACAAATTTTACTACATAGATCTTAAATTTTGTACATTACAAATCATAAGAAATAATTCAAATAATCAGTTATTAACTTGTTAAGATGCTATCAAACACATTCATTGTCACATTATTGACAATTACTTTGTAAGATTTTTTGTAATAAAATTTGTATTAATTTTAGTATTTTTCCAAAAATTATGAATTAATATAGATCTAACCCAATCACCATAAAGGCACAAAGTGAATTAGTCATATTTTTGGGAAAAGTGAATTAATTATATTCAAAAATAGAGACAATGGATTTAAGGAAAAAAAAAAACATTATACCATAGAATGTTAACTAAATATTATTTACTTGATATTGAAATATATAAAAAAAAACTCATTTAAAGTTGTCACCTTAAGCCTCAAATTATCTAATAATACCTAAAGGGTTAAGAACTACACTCAAAATTTCAGCTGGGTTTCTTGTTTCAGGGAGAAATCACATTGAGGTTGTGCAGTTTTCCATTTTATAAAATGTTTGTAGTAACATTGAAGTATCTCCGACCATTTTCCCAGAAAGAAACAGGATGAATTCTTAGGCGTGGTTTTAAAAACCGGTACGATGAAAGAACTGAAAAAGGGACTGATTACCGGTTTTTTGACCGAACCAATGACATCATAAATAATTTAATTAATAATTATAAAAATAAATAAATAAATAATTTTATACTTAGTTATTTTAACTAAAAAATTAAATAATAGTAAAACATTAAACTTTAGCTTACCCTCTTTTAGACACCACTAAACACATTTCACTTATTGTTTATCTCTAGCTCACATATCAGCCTATTAATAAAAATATAAAACTAGTGAGTGATAGTAGTTGAAAATTTGAAATAAAAGATGTAATTGAAATTTCAAACTTGTTTCAAATATCAATGTCTACCCTACACACAAAATAAGACTACAAGAACCACACAAAACAAAAGGACCAAGGGGGTGCAACTGTAGTCTAAAGACTCTAAACAACAGATAAGAAGAAGAGAAAAAAGAAAAAAAAGAAGGGAAGTGAACAGATGAAACTGAAGGAGGAAGATGAAGAGATAACCAACTAAATGTTAACAATGACCAACAAAGTGGTCCTGGGCCTGAAGGCGACGTGAGACATCTAGTATTTTTATAGTTTTATGTTTTGTTTTGTTTTGTTTTTTTTTTTTTTTTTTCCTTTAAAGAAGCTTTTTGTCCCTGATCTGACCAAGCCCCAAAAACCAATCCTCTCTTTTCACGTAAGTTCTAAGCCACAAGAAAACTAAACAACAAAAGGAACCATAAGGAGAGAAGTTTTACATGCACAACATTTTCACAACAAATTATAAGTGATTAGTTGTCATTAGTTCTAATTTGCATTTACTATTGAAATTACTTTTCTACCCTACCAATAACATTCCGTAACAACCTACCACATAAGATTAAGATTTGTTATGAAAATGTCGTGGACAAAACATTTCTATATGGACATGAGTTACAACATAGAGAATGCAAGGAAAACAATCCACCAAAGGACAGTTAAAGTTAATGTTTTGAACAAGAAGAGTGGTGAGATTGAAATGTACAAAATAATGCCTAGAATTGAATGATATACCTGACAACATTCGGTCTTAATTAGAAATGAATAAGAATGGCAACGGACATAGCATTGCAATTTACACCCCCAACAGGTCAAGTTATAAGATTATACACCCTCAAAAAAAAAAGTTGTAAGATTATAGAGGATATTTGAGCTTCAATTAGTTCAAATTCAATGATCTGAGCAGCATATATGTATAATTTCAATAAAGACCCAACACTTATTTAACACAATTTCGTAGCTTTATTTCTTAAACCTACAACACAAGTTTGTAGAATGCAAGGAAAACATTTCCACAACCAGGGACAGTTGAAGTTAATGTTTTGAACAATAAGAGCGGTGACATTGAAATGCACAAAATAATGCATAGAATTGATTGGTATACATGACAACATGCGGTCTTAATAAAAATGAATGAGAATGGCAACTGACATAGCATTACAATTTACACCCCCAACACATTTATTTATAAGATTATACAGGATATTTGAGCTTCAAACGGTTCAAATTCAACGATCTGAACAGCACATATGTATAATTTCAATCAAGACCCAACAATTCTTAATTTAACAAAAGATTGGAGCTTTATTTCTTAAACCTATAACACAAGTTTGTAGCTTTATTTCTTAAACGTAAAACACAAGTTCATAGAATGCAAGGAAAAAATTTAAAAACCAAGGACAGTTGAAGTTAATGTTTTGAACAAGAAGAGTGGTGAAATTGAAATGCACAAAATAACGCCTAGAATTGAATGATATATACTTGACAACACGCGGTCTTAACTAGAAATGAATGAGAATGGCAACTGACATAGCATTACAATTTACCACCCAACGCGTCTATTTTTAAGATTATACATCATATTTGAGCTTCAATTGGTTCAAATTCAATGATTTGAGCAGCATATATGTATAATTTCAATCAAGACCCAACAATTCTTAATTGAACACAAGTTTGTAGCTTTATTTCATATACCCATAACACAAGTTTGTAGAATGAAAGGAAAACACCTTTACCAGGGACAGTTGAAGTAAATGTTTTGAACAAGAAGAGCAGTGACATTGAAATGCACAAAATAATGCATAGAATTTATTGATATACCTGACAACATGCTGTCTTAATAAGAAATGAATGAGAATGGCAACTAACATAGCATTACAATTTACACACCCAACACATCTATTTATAAGATTATAAAGGATATTTGAGCTTCAATTGGTTCAATTTCAATGATTCGAGCAGCATGTATGTATAATTTCAATCACGACCCAACAATTCTTAATTTTACGCAATATCATAGCTTTATTTCTTAATCCCATAACACAAGTTTGTAGAATGCAAGGAAAACATTTTAACAACCAGGGGCAGTTGAAGTTAATGTTTTGAACAACAAGAGTTGTGATATTAAAATGCACAAAATAATGCCTAGAATTGAAAGATATATGAAGTTCAATTGTTTCAAATTCAATGATTTGAGCAGCATATATGTATAATTTCAACAACAACTCTTAATTTAACACAAGTTTGTAGCTTTATTTCTTAAACCTATTTATCGTTTGGTAAATATTTTGAAAAGATTTATAATCATAGCTCCCCATGAAAAAAATTAAAGAACAAAGAAGGAAATTGGAATGCTTGAACAGTGACCCAGAATTAGAATAACTTTTGAGGATGTGGTTGGTTTATCAAAGCCTTATATAGATTGATCAGAATCATAACCTCTTAGTATAGTAAAGGTTCATGATACCAACAAATTCAATGCCATCCATCAAGGCACTCAAAGCTCAACACCAGTCTACATTGTGATAACAAAGCTCAATATCCAATTCAACTAAAAATAAATTTTGACAAAGAACTTCCCATAAGATACCAAAAGATAACATTGTTTGTGCTTCATTGGTCAATGCAACCATGTGTTTGAATTTAATTGGGAGTTGGAACTCAATGCACAAGAACTAAGGAACTGTGATAATTATTATCCTAATAACACTGTCAGGATCTAATCAGAAAACAAACAAAATCAATTATAATAAAAAAAATAAAAAGAAGAAGAACCATTTAAGCCCATCAAATTCTCCAATTCATTAAATTGTCCAAAATCTCACAATCCACTAGCACATTGAATGTAGTAGTGGGAGAATCGTCTCATAAACAAAGGTCTCAGTGTATAGTAAAATTTCCAAAGTAAGTTTAGCACGTGACCGATTCTGTAATAGACAAGAGTCTATGACATACACCGAAGATGGTAAAGAAACACTACTAAATACTAATCTAACGTGAAAGTCTAAGGATTACATCAAGGGCCATGTTAACGGGCAACTGTTAATAAACTATTTTAGAAAAATTTTAATACCACTTTTATGAAAAATAGAAAAGACTGTCCAAACATTAATTACTTTTTCTCTTTTTCCTTGAAAACTTTTCTAAAATGGTTCACTAACAATTGCCCCCTCAGGGCATTTGTTAACATTTCCCTTGCATCAAATATACCAATCACGTAAAGTGTACAACAAGCTTGCTCTCCAATTAGCAAGGATAAAACCATTTGCGGAATTCGTAAATTACGGTACAAACACAACAGGGGCAATCTCAAATGCCAATTACATAGCATAACAAAATTCTTACTGAATAACACTACCAACCTGAGGCAGAAGCAAAGGAGTGAGCCTAGCCTCCAACACGAAACCGCGACAAAGGCCGTCTCCAGTCCCCGGCACGTCGTGAATCCAACGCCAGTCCCCTTTACCCAGAGACCGATCCCACATGGCCAATTTGGGGAGCCTTTTGGCAGAGAAAAAGACCTTATCATCACCACCACCAAAAACCTTAAACTTGCTAGACTCTTGAAAACACTTGAACATCTCCAAAGGCATTCTCCCAGCCTCGTCCCACTCCAGGCTCTCCAGATCCAACCTAAGTATCAGGATCGTCGAGCACGACGCGTTCAAAGTGAATGACGATTTTAGCCCTCCGATCATCAGGATTCTCTTCCCGCTGCCCCTCACCAAACGCGGTCGTTTTAGGATGTCGAACACGTCCCCCCACTCGTGCTTTTCGAGCCGAGTCCAACTCTGGCAACTCTTCATCTTCGATATCGTGCATGAGAATAGCTTCCATTGGCTTCTCCATGGAGACCCCACGTCGCAGAGCGCGTATACGGAATCCGAAACTAGAATCGGGCTTCGTGGTTTGGACGGTAAGTTCGATGAAAATTTGAGCCATTTTTGCTCTGATCCGGAGAAATACAGGGCTGCGAGTTCTGTCAGAACCATGACTCGGTTGGCCGAGTCAACAAGGACTGAGCCGTGCCGTGACCATGCCGAGCCAAGCTGGGGGAGGACACGAAACTCGCGAGTCAAGGGGTTGCAAACCACGAGCGACTTGTTCGACTCGGGTGACTCGGCCGAGTCGGCCCAGAGGTAGATGAGTCCAAAAGACGACGCGACCGGGTGTGGGGCCCGGAAGGGGAGGAAGTCGAGGGTGAATCTGAGCCACTCGTTGTGGTTGGGATCGAACACGTGGAGATCGTGAGGGCACGACGCGTGGCGGTGGTGATGGTGGTGGTGGTGGTGGTGGTGGTGGTGAGGCGGGCGGAGAGCAAGGAGGGTCAGAGGTGGTTGCGTGGAGATGAGGTCTACGAAGCAAGGCGAGGTCAGAATCTGGTAAAAGAATTTGCATACCGATCGGGAGATCATGATCTGCCGAAGCGGGAGATTAGAGAAGATCTGGTGGAGAGTGTCCTGTGGAAGGCGGAAGATCGGCGGGTATGCTTCCATTTTAATTCCGACGGGGATGGCGGAGAAGAGTATCAGAGCTCTGATATGGTGAAGAAATTAGAAACAATTTGATTAAATGGGGGGATTTCAGAGAGAGAGCCTAGAAGAGAGTCGTGTTTTTTTTTTTCGTTTTTTTTTTTTTTTAATGCTTAAGTTGACTGACATTCGTGCTTTTGAATACAAGTCATTGGCCGAGGCCGTTTCCTCATTCGACTATTTCCTTATATGTTCCCCTTTTACTGCAGCAATCAAACATCGAAATTACCTCAAATCAACTCACCATGCTGCTTTCTTCTTTTCTTTTTTCCTACCAAATTGACTATAGGTAAAAAATTTAAAAATATTCAACAAAGTTATTTCTTACTGTCTTCTTTGTTTTTTGGGATAAGATCCCTCCGATTTTCTTACCCTTTTATCAAGTTAAAAAGTTCATTTCTTATTAAAAATAATAATTTCTAATTCGCTCTAAAAAGAAAAGTTTAAAAGTTCATTTTAAGAGTTTTTCTTTTCTTTTTAAAATATATCGTTTAGCGCTCTATGTAATACATTTAATTTTAAAATTTTAAAAATTATATTATAAATGTTGAAAACTTGAAATTTTAAAAGGTCATAAATTAATATTTCTTTAGTTTAAAAAATAAAATAGTAAATTAAATCTAGAAGTTTTAAAAAGTAAGATTAAACCATCAACTTATATTAAACCTCAAACACTCAAATATGAGGTGAGATTTAATTTGATACTTTTTGAAAGATTAAGGTTTAAATTGTTAATTTTGAAATTGTAGAGTTTAATTTCATACTTTTTTTTTTAATTCCAGTGTTTAATTTATTGTTTTTAAACTACAAAATTTAAATTGATACAATTAAATTATAAGGTTTGAAATGTGGTTTATCATTACCAGTGAACAAAAATTACAGAGTCTAGACAAAAAATGCATGTCAAGATACATCTTTAATAAAGACGTCTATATATATATACACATATATATATATATGTGTGTGTGTGTGTGCGCAAAACTTAGAGAAAGTCTAATTAGAATCTGTAACTGGCGTTATGTGTCCAAAAAAAATCTTAATCTTAGTGTTAGATGTGGGGATCACACAATAGTTATCCTGTCAAATGTCTTGTAATAGTAGAGAAATCCATTTTTTTAA
Organism: Quercus glauca; assembly: GCA_023736055.1. NCBI lineage: Eukaryota > Viridiplantae > Streptophyta > Magnoliopsida > Fagales > Fagaceae > Quercus > Quercus glauca. The sequence continues at coordinate 75,448,209 of CM043316.1, read as the reverse complement.
TGATTACAATGAATTTGGCCTTATACTATTGTTTATATATGTGCCGTGCACCAGGTATAGTTTCAATGTTTATTAGTTTCTTCATGATTTAAAAGAAAATTCCATTAGTCGTATTTGTCAAATGCAAGTTTTCTCTTAGCCAATAGGTTGGCATGGTAAGTGATCTACTGTATTCATGTTCCTGTAGTGTATACCATCATATTTGTTCAAGCTAACACTACTCACCATTTTGTGATGTTATCATTTGTGGTGGGCCTTTTTTGCAACTCTAGGCTGGATTGTCTATTGCCACGATATGGCCCAATGGATCTGGGGTAGAAGAGTCGGGATTGGCTTAACTGTAACACACCCCAAGCCAGCTTGTGTACAAACTAGAATCCCTTTGCTGGGACCTTGGACACGTGCTCACAGCAGAGGATGTTGTTACAAAAAAGTTATGGCAGACAGGTGTAATATGACAAAAATAAGAAGAATATGCTTAATGTCAGCCAAAAAAAAAAAAAAAAGACTAAATCATTTTCTTAGTAAAGAAGAAGATAATACATTGATATAAATGCGGCAAAAAAATGAGTTAATAACAACAATAAAAAGAAAATGAAATAATATTAATGCTTAATCAATAAAAGGAAGAAAGATTACTCTATCGTGCTTGATTTCTCAACAGAGTCAAGTCCAGAAAGGGAACCACTCTTCAAGGTGGGCAATCTCACAAGGAAGTCCTGTCACAAAAATTGCTCACTTTGAGAGAATGGGCCTAGATGGATTATCCTCGAATTCCTTAATCCTCACTAGAGAGCAGGTTGTTAGAGGGAGAGAAGGGAATAGCCTATTGGTCCATGCCCACCATCATACTCTTGCTCACTCTCTGTTTTTCCTTTTTGATTCCTTTTTCCTTTCTAAATTTCTTGTTTTCTCTGTTATCTTTCATCCTTTTTCTTACTTGTTTTATCTCTCATGTTTTCCTTCCTCCCTTCTTCTGTTCTCCTCTTTCGTTGTTTCTACTGTGCACAGTTAAGACCTTTTTTATACTGCTTGCCGTGACAAGCTTTTATTGTTTTACCCTTTAACTGCTTTTGTCCTGGTATAGGTGTCCTTTCCAGACCACCTACTAGTCTATCGGCTACCCAGCCATCACCACTTACATATGCTGGTCGTGTCACATTCCATACCCAGACGAAAGAGTTTTATTTTGTTTTCTTACTCTCCGTGGCATTTCCTTTCGGATAAGAGTGAGCATTCTCTCTTACTAACCCCTATGACATGCACCTAGTGATTCTAGCTTATCTTTTCCTCTTTTGGGTGATATGTCATCCCAGCAGGACATTTCCGTCAAAAGAGCTTGAGCGGGAACTCCAGAATAGGCTTCCCCCTTCTACCCACCTCCAGATCGTACCATCTCTTATCTCTGACCCATGGCTCACCACTCTTGTATTGGCTGGGTACAAGTATGTGGTGCTTGAGTTTTGTGTGTGCTCCACTTCCATGTGAGTCCAGGACTTGTCTGCTGTTCATGCGTTTGTCATGGCCTGGGGGCTTGTCTGGTCTTTACTGCCTATTCTACCACGCATTCTTAACCTCTTATGGCGTGGATGAGTTACTGGGTCTTCGTTCTTTGTATCTTGCTTTCTCCCTGGGCTGGGTTTTGCTTGGGCATAAGTCTTTCCTTCTTTAATCTAGCCCTTGTCTTCTTTGTGGGTCGGCTGACACCTTTGCCATGCTGCGCCGTTATTTCTGCCATGTTATCATTTAACTTGTGCTTGCTGGGCCTCTTTTGGGCTTGCTGTACACTTTTCTTCTACTTAGTTCTAATAGTCTAGTACTATCATTGGGCATGTACTCACGCTGTTTTGGGCTTCCTTGGCCCATTTCATTCCTTTGGGGCTTCCTTGGCTTATTTTATTCCTTTGGGCATTCTCGGCTTGTTTCATTTCCTCGGGCATCCCTAGCCCATTCAAATCCTTCATTCCCATGGGTTTTTACTAAGTCTTTTAGGCTTACTAGGCCCAAATTATTATATCCTTTACTTTCAGGGTTTATAGGCTTTTCCACCAACCCCATTTACTTAGTTCCTTTCTTTGGGGCTCCTTCGGCCCATTTTTGCTTGCTTTCCATTTCTCATAATGCCCATGGGTTTACCACTTATTTCTTCGAGCTCCTTTGGGCCCACTTGCTTTCTTTGAGGTCCTTTTACTATTTCATAGGCCTATGGATCATTATTTCTGTCATTCGGGCTTGATAGTTTTCTTCTCAATTTGCTAATTCTTCTTCTTTATTCCCTCCCATATTGTTGGGCTTCTTCCTATTACTGGGCCTCCTTGCCAAAGTGGGCATTAACATCATTCATCTTGATCCTGCAAAGTTTGTGGCCAACAAATATGGAAATATTGATGCTAATCTTCTCCATTGAAATTCTTATGCTTTATTTTTTAAATGAAAACGCAAAAGAAGACGTTTTTCAATATTTTATATACCACTATGCCTCACATTTTGCATATTCTCAAGTATATGGGGCTCTACATGTTATTTGGGGCTGGATTTTGATAGAAAAGTCGCATTTCCTCGATCAAAGAAACATGTACTCCGCTATTCCTTTTCGATATCTCTATCAATTAAGTGAAATTCTTTTTGGTTTTATTCAAAAATTTGTTTCTTTAATGTAATAGAGACCATATTAATAAATGCTTAAATTTTGCTAGGTTTGTTTTTGTGGGTGTTTTACTTCTTCTTCTTTTTAATTTTTTTTTTTTAATTTTTTTTTTTAATTTTTTTTTTTAATAAGGGGTGTTTTTCCTTTGGTTGCCTTTAGATGTGAGAATTGGAAAATTTGTGATTTTTCGTAATAATCACTTTTTTTTTTATAACTTGTTTCACTTTTTATAATACTGAGGAAACAATATATTTTTTAGTTATAAGCAAAAATAAATTGTTCTTCTATTCATTTGTATTTTTTTTTTTCATAAATTTTTTGAATTGAAAATTTGGTTTCAATGATAATTCTTACCTGACCGGCAAATCATAATTCACTTTACCTTTTCTCCATTTTAATTAATCAGACTTAATGCTTCAAAAAAAATTTTAACATATACAAACACTTGCAGATATAATTGGAAAAGTTATTGTTGTTGGACCCATTGAACAGGTTCAAATTTTTGATGAATATTGAACGGGTTCAAATTGACAACGGCTACACAAATATGAGAAATCTTCATTTACCGCCAGTAATTACAAATACTGTACCCATCATCTTAACCTTTTTAATATTTATTGAATGCTAATAACATATCTTCAAGGATAGAGAAATAAAACTTTCATTGTGGGATGGAGTTGCTGTAACAATTGTTGAAAATGACTTCAAACAAGATGAAGATCCATATATAATTAGTGTTACTTCGACGATTGTAAAAACATTCCAAGGTGTATATATATATATATATGGATTAGGTTCAAGTTACACCTAGTGTAACTCTAAACAAAATTACGCCATCCAATAACTTGTTATTGAATTAATATTTTGAAAATCCAACCGTTGGAATTACATGTTCTACACGTTCTTAACCTGCACACCAATTTTCATATCAATTGGATGCTATTTACCATTTGATCTATAAACTCATCTTTTATGCATTATTTTAAACTACAAAAATTTGAATTTTAACAATTGATTGATGACATGGCTATTAATCTTTGATCACCTTGAAATTTTACAAGCATGAAGAATATACGAAGATAATGTAATCTAACGGGTGGATTTGTCAATATTTGCATCCAATTAAAAAATATTGAGTGGTGTAACATTACTTAGAGTTATACAAGGTGTAACTTGAACCCAACGCTATATATATATATATATATAGGCAAAACTAAGAGAAAATCTAATTAGATTTTAAATTAGAATTCAATTAGAGTCTAATTTTGTGCCACGTGCTCCATCTAATCTAAGTTTTTAAATTTTTGTGCCAAGTGATTTAATTCAGTATAAAAATTAGATTTCAATTAGAGTTTAATTTTGCACCATGTGTCCCATCTAATCTAAGTTTTTTTATTTTTTATTTAATTTTTGTGTTAAATGAGTTAATTTGGTATAGAAAACGAGGAGTCCAATATAAATAAACCATAAAAAATATAACCATATATCTAACTCTATATATAAAATTAGAGGAAGAAAAAGTTTGAACAATTTTGTATTTATGAGCATTTTTTTGTATAACTAAAAACAATTCAAATTTATAAGTTATTTATGTGATACACCATGATTATGTACGGTCCATTATTAACTAGTAATAAAATACTATCATTAGTTACTTCCTCACTTCACCAAAGTATCCATACAACGGTTTGCCTACTTAGTGATTTCTCATCTAGAAATGCAAAAAAAATAAAATAAAATAAAATAAAATAAAATAAAATCATTTTAACAATCTTATGGGAAGACTTAAAATATTATTCAATGGCAAAAAAAGAAATTACTTTCTAGATAAGAGCTTGCTCAAGAAAATAGGGATTTTCTTCAATCCAAGTTGGGAAATCATCAATGCCTAAGCTATATTTACTTATTTAGTTATAACATATGGGCAGGTCGATTACCATTACCTACGAACGTGGGCAAACTCAACACGACAAAAATCATGACAAGCCACTTGCATACCATAAAATATAAATGATTGACGCCATAGAAGAAGGAAAATGTTCACCTAAAGCTCGAGAACTAATGTGGGTTCCAGTTAGCTCAACTGGTAAAGTCTCTGATGGTTGAATAAGAAATTTTGGGTTCAATCCCCGCCTACACCAAAAACTGATTGGTGTCTTGGTCTGATGATAAAGAGCTATTATCAGGAGCAGACGCCATAGGTTGAAACTCTATCAAAAAAAGATCGAGAACTAATCAACTAATCTCCTTCTAAGATATCATAAGCAAACTAAAGGCCCTCTCATCCCTAATGATAACCCCCACACCAACTTCCTTTTGAGATGGAAACATTGCCACATCCACATTAATCTTCAATAAAAGGAGCCACTTCATTACTTAAGCCTACACAGGAACTACACCCACTGGGTTTGCATCATGATATTCATTCAAATAATTAATAGCCCCCTGAAATATCACAACACTCCCCTTTCTGGTACCCTTATGCCACACAACATTTCGGTCATTCCATAAAGCCCAAGCAATATTAGTGACCACAAAAGCCAATTTAGCATCATCCCTTTGGTCCACCATAAGTAAAACCCACAATAAGTCCATGAAATTATGGAACTAAGAAACTCCACAATTAACGACCAGCTTAGAACAACTCCAGACCTCCTAGTCTCTCAGACATGTCTAGAAAAAGTGACCAAAAGATTCGACCTCTGATTTGCAAACCTTACAAAAATTTTCCTATATCACATGGAAACTCATGAGATTCTCCTAGGGGTGGCAAAATCTGACACGACCCACAAACCTGATACAACTAACCCGTTTATAAACAGATTATGGGTTAAGGCTAAACGGACTTGGATCGTATTCAGGTTGACACGGCTAACCCGTTTAATAAATGGGTTGTGTTCATGTTCAACATGCGAACCTGTCTAACCCGTTTAGCTTATAAAATTATTAGTTATTTTGATATTATTACTTAATTAATGATTGTTTTTATATGTGTATTATTATATTTATAATTGTATTTGTATTTTAATTTTAGATATATGGGAATTGATAAAAATTATATAAGTTTGGTATGACCTATTAATCAAATAAATTATTAAATAGGTCATTTGTATTGACCTTTATATGACTTGTTAATTAAACGAGTTAAATGTGTCCGGTCGGGTCGACTTGTTTAATAAATAGGTCATGTTCAAGTTGAGGATTCCTGACACGTTAATAGGTCGGGTTCAGGTCAACCCATATAACCGAATACACATGGCTCGACACGACACGAACCCAACTCGTGAAGATGAATTGTCACCCCTAGATTCTCCTTTGTTGGCAAAACATCACGACAAGCTCCTCAAGCAAAGTGACAGATCTTATGGGGAACAAGAATCCTCCATAATTTCTTCCAAGACCGCAGAGTGCTACTATCATCCGAAGTAAACCCAATAGCCTCAGGCTCAAAGGAAGATAATTGTACAACAATTTTGTATGCACTGCGAACATCAAAAATACCATTCGATGTAGCAGCCTAATTTTTTTTATCCTCCGAGAATCTAGAACTCAAAGGGGATTCCCAAAATAGATTCAACTTCAAATGGAATAAAAGTTTGACCAACCAAATCAATTCTCCATTCACCCAAATCCAGATTAATAAAATCAGACACAAGAATCAACCGGCCAACCCAATCCAAGAGATACCACCTTAAAGCATTCACGTCAGTCCATGTAAAATTTTCTGTATATTTTAACATAACAACCTACTTTTTCTAATTTACACAACCAGTTTTCCAAAACACCTACATCAGTCAATTTATTTTAAAAAATATTTCAATAAAATATTCATTCTTCATTAATTTTTTATTATATTCTCTAATGGTTATACTTTTTTAATTTAAATTTATATTTCAAGTAAACTACCAAAACTAGTGGCTCGGCCAGTGGAGCCACTTATGCTAGAGGTCTGGTGGTCGAACTACCAGAATAGTGGTTTCGGCGACTGCCACCGAATCGATGCCTTCGTCCACCGTACCGCCATCATTGGTGGTAAGACCACCGAAATAGTGGTTTCGGCAACTGCCAACAGATTGGTGTCTTTGACCATTATACCGCCATCAATGAAATATTTCAATGTGTCATTTCGGGGTGACGCATCAGATATATATATATATATATATATATATTATTTACTATTAGTACGGTGAATGATATAAAATTTTAGTTTAAAAAAAGTACTAATTTGAATTAAAAATTTTAATATAGACTTTAATAAAATTCCAAATAAAATCATTAGCTTTGTTTGGAAGAAAAAAAAAATCAGTTATGATTCTTTTGTAATTAAATCATATTGTAGAGATATTTGCAAACTAGAAAACTTCCTTTCCGACTCACTTTTGACCCCCACCACATAATATCTTACCCCTTTTTTTTTCACAAAATCACATATTTTCTCTACTTCCTCTCCCACGATCTTTTCTCTTCATTTTTTTTTTTTTTTGATCTTTTCCTTTGCCGTAGCTCTCAAGCACTTGTTTCTCTCCTCTTTCATGCCAACAGCAAGCTCTCCATGAGTAAAGAAAGTAGCAAGCTCTCCATGGCAATGGTGATGATGGCTGCTTTGATTTGGGTTTGAGTTTGATTTTGGGCTTGGGTTGATGGGTTTTTTGTTGAAAGTTTTATTTTGGGTTCAAAGTTGTCAGAGTTTTCCGTTGAAGGTTTGATTTTGGGTTTGGATTGATTTTTATTTTTATTTTCCTTTGTTTTTGGTTGATTTTGTTATTGGAATATCATGGATTGTGATGAGTTGTGATGGGTTGTGGTGGTTAGGCGGTGTTGGGGGTTGATTTGATGCAAACTGGGATGGACGCAGTTGGGTGGATTTGTAGCAAATTGGGACGGACACAGAAAGAAGAGGGAGAAAAAGAGATATTAATAAATTATTATATACAAAGCTACAGTAATTATGTATATTTACACGGTTAGAGCATCCACATCAGTGGATTTATAATCTTGTATAATAGAAAAAGAACCTCTTTTTACACATTTTACCTCAAAAATGCTCCACATTAGTTCTTCTATAAATGTGCAAAAATGTGTATAATTATTCACTTGCTACAGTAACCGTGTATATTTACACGGTTACTGTGCTTGTGTAAACGATTTTTTTATTTTATTTTCTCTCTCCTCTATCAAACTACCTCTCTTCCCCAACCATTACAACAACTCAGCGTGCCAAAATAACCACCCAAAATCAACTGAAAATTAACCCAAAATCAACACAGAGATACACTTGCTCAAACGAACAAACAACAAAGAGAGATTGGTGCTTATCAGAACGATCGGTGCTTGACTGGAAAGATCGGAGCTCGTGGGTCTCGCTTGATCAGAGCTTGGTTCGTGGATCGGCTGGTGAAGAAAGAATCTGGGTCATGGAGCTTGGTTCGCGAATCGGCCGGTGAAGAAAGGATCTGGGCTGGTGAAGAAAGGATCTGGATTGGCCGGTGAAGAAAGGACCTAGTGAAGAAGTGATTTGGGTTGGTAGTTTTTGAGAAAGAATGAGAGAAGGTAGAAAAGAGAGAGACAGAAAGAGAAGTGATCTGTTCAGAAAAAATGAGAGAGAGCGCGTACGTAGGTGAGTAGTTGAGAGAAATAATAAAAAAATAGAGAAGAATGAATATTTTATTGAAATATCTTGTAAAATAGATAAACTGATGTGGGCCTTTTGTAAAAGTGACAGTGTAAAATAGAAAGAGTAGGTTTTTTCGTGTAAAATAGACAGAAAATTTAGAATAACTGATGTGGATGCTCTTATTGTAGTATCTTTGTATATTTACAAAGGTTTAGAAAGACTGATGTAGGTGTTTTAAGTGCTATGTTGTGTAAATTTTTGCACTTTTTGTATTTTTGCAATGATTGATGCAATTGCTATTATACGTAGATGAATAAGGCAACCATTTATCATTCCAAACACAAACCTTGGACCCATTCCCTACCTGCCAATGTAACCCCTCTTTAACCAATCCTTGAACCACCATAATACTTCTCCAAACATAAGACTGATTGTTTCCCATAATAGCAGGGACAAAATCACAATTGGGGAAATATTTAGTTTTGAAGACCCGAAAAAACAAAGATTAATGGCCAGATTGCAATCTCCAACCTTGAGTGCCAACTTAAAATATTTGTGAAGCTTAAAACCCATACCACCGCATGACTTAAGAGCACATAGTTTAATTGGTTGAAATGAAAATTTTTAATTGGCATAATTGAACTTAATTAACATTTTCTATTGCATAATATACAATTGTGGTCTAAAATAACTAAACAAGTGGTATCAAAGCTTTGGTATACTTCTAACATATTAAATTCTTGAGTGCACTCTTTGACCCTCATTATCAACTAGATCATGGTCAGTCATTGTCTATTTTGCCATATTTTGATGGAAGTAATTATTCCTATTGGAAGGTACACATAAGAGCATTTCTATAATCGTTGTGATGGGTTGGACTAGACCTTAAGTGACATTTGATAAATGGACCAACAAACAATTGGCTACAAGCCTACAACCAATATGAATAGTAGAGGCCTTAATGCAATATTTATAGTTGTGTCTCAAGAGGAGTTTAGGCGAATCTTTAATGTTAAAATAGCTGAAGAAGCCTAGACTATCTTAGAAACCACACATGAGGGGACTTAGACAAAAAAAGAACTCTAAAGTTTAATCTATAAACGGTAACATCTAGGTTTGAAGAATTAAGCCGAGGGCCTTGTAAGTTAATTGGCACCTCCCTATACATAAGGTGTTTTAGTGAGGAAAATATTCGAGTTATGAAGTTAGCAGCATATTGTAACAATCTAAAAAAGAAACAGTTTGAAGAATTAAAAATGAAGGAAGGTGAGAGGTTTGATGAAATTCATGCTAGCCTTAACAATATAGTCAACTCTAGCTTCAACCTAGGTGAGAAGTATTCAAAGCCCAAAATTGTGAGGAAAATTCTAAGATTCTTAGTTAAGAGTTTTAGGCCAAAGTCACTACCATAGTGGAGAGTAAAGATCTAGATGCACTTGAAAGTGGATGAATTAGTTGGATCCCTCCAAACTTATGAGGTGACCCTACCCCCAAACCTCCAAAAACAATTCCATGATCCTAAAAATGATTAAGGAGATAGAAAGTGACAATTCTAAGGATGAGAATGAGGAGAAGAGATAGCATATCCTTTATAGCGAAAAATTTAGGAGACTTTTTTTTGTTGTTGATAATTTGATAGTCGGGATTTGAACTCTAAATGTCTCATTTAGAAACACCAAGAAATGTCAACCAAGGCAAGCTCAAGACCTAAGCCTAAGGCTCCCATTACCAAAAGTCTATACTCCTGTGTGAAAAAGGCCCCCACCCCAATTATAAAAATGCCTAGATTTTATGATTAATAATATTTTGGCTAAAATGCAAAACTCACCCTCTAAATTTATTCAGAATTCATTTCAGTCCTCTAACTTTATTTTCGTTCATTTCAGTCCTCTAAGTTTCAGATCTATTCAATTAAGGCCATTTTGTTAACTTTTGTCAAAAAAGTTCGAAAAAAAAAATTGGAAAATATTTTTCAATTAAAAAAATTTGAAGAAAAATTTACAAAATTGGAAAATTAACCACAACATATAACAAAAGTTGATAGAGAAGCTTTATTGAATAAATGTGAAAATTAGAGGACTGAAATGAATGAAAGCAAAGTTAGAAGACTTAAATGATTTTTGGTGAAACATAAAGGATGTGTTTTGCATTTTAGCCTAATTTTTTAAAAAATAATTATGCACTATTTTTCTCATGAGTCATGAGTGATGTTAAAAATACTACAAATTTTACTACATAAAGCTTACATTGATATAAAAAAATGATTCTAACATTTTTTTTTTAATTAAGTTGTTAAAGTTCATCAATCACATTCTTTGCAACATCATGTTGTTAAAGCCTCCAAAATGTTAGATTAATAGAAACCTAACCCAACTGAGACCCTAAAATATTTGCAAAAATAAAAGTAGATGTTTTACATTATCATTTACCTTAATACCTTGATACTTTAATTTTTGTAAGCTAATATTCTACACAATAGATTATTAACATTGACCACCTAATCTTCCATATAGTGACACACCAAAAAATCTACAGTGAAATATAAAATTGAAAATTAATCTACAACTTTACTTAATCATGCATTACCTTTCTAAGATAAAGTAAACCTATTTTTTGTATTTAAAAAATCTTTATTTTTTTGTTAAATTTTGTATTTGAACTATAATATTTAATTCTCTATATAAAATTAACTTTAAATTAATTAATATCAATTAATTAAATTAACTTTGATTCAGTTAGTTTAAATAATTTTATTTAATTAATATTTAAATATAAAATGCCTCATTTAAATTCACTACCTTAGATCTCATGTCATATCAAGTTAGCTTTGGTGTCAACTAATTGAATTACAAAGTTTTTGACGACTTTTCAAATAAAGTATTCCGGGTTAATTACACTCCCCCCACGTAAGATTTAAAAAAATTAACACCCTCATTTTGTTTATATTAGTAATGAAATATTCTAAAATCTTATAAGAATCTCAAGTTTATCTGGTTAGTAAAAAAATAACTGATAAATTTAAAATAAAAATTCAAAATTTATCAAGTATCAGAACACTTACAATGGCAAATCTCTTACAACCTATTGAATAAAAAAAAAAAAGAAGCAAAATTCACATTTAATATTTTAAAATACAATTTAATTAAAAATTTAAAACAATGAATTTAACAAAGTTTAGTCAATTTAAGTGGGGGAAAATTTCCCTAAAAAAAAGAAGTGAGGGAAAATGGTTTTTCTCTTCAAGTTTAGAGTGCAGTGTTATTTTTTCAAATCTCAAGAAAAAAAAAATGTAATTATCTCATTTATTCCTTACTAAAGTATTTCTTTTAAATTTGTATTTTTTGTTGAATTAAAAAATTCATTAAAACACCTTAAAAAAAAAAAAAGAGAGAGAGAGAGACACAAGGAACCAGGATTTTTTTTTTCAAAATAACACTAAAACTCAAACAATTTTGTTAGTTATCATGTTTTCAAAACTATTTAACAGACTAACATCTTGAGTGTGAGAAATTCGATTTTGTTGCTCTAAATCGAGCATTACTGACTCAAGTTCTATGCATGGAAATTGAGCATTATAGACTCAATTTCCATAAAGAGCTCAAACGAAGAAGAAACCCAAGCCCAGAAGGAAGAAACCCATAAACCCAGACCAAACGAAGAAGAAAAACAAACCAGACTGAACCCAGGCAATGACAGCGAAGGTTCCAGGAGGAGGCGGCGGCGACGAAGCTCCAGACGAAGCTCCTTTATTTTCTTCTGGGTCTTTGGGTTTGATGATGTTTCGTTGAGTCTAGGAAATCAAGTCTTGAAGACTCGAGTTCCATGGAACTCGACTTCATCACACTCGATTTAGCGCAACAAAATCGATTTCCTTGCACTCGAGATGTTAGTTTGCTAAATTGTTTTGAAAACATAATAACTAACGAAATTGTTTGAGATTCAGTGCTATTTTGAAAAAAAATCCCAAGGAACCATAAATTGCACAGAGACTGAACAAGAGACCCTACCTGCAATAACGATAGTATAGATATCAATCAATATCTAAAAAACTAGCAAAATCTGAATATGCCCATTCAGGGGCGGCTCAACAAATTTGGAGGCCTTATGCGGTATATTTAAATGGGTCTTTTTGTTATCACTTAAATAATATTTAACTAGTATTTAATATCATAATTTCTTTATAACAAAAATCTATTCCTTTCATTTTGTAATATGCTTTTTATTTTTGGAAAGATGCTAAAGTTATAACAAATTTTACTAAAAAAAACTTTCAAATGATGTAGAAATGAATGCGATTAATAACACTTCAAGAAGATAATAAACAAGTATTTGAATGAATGATGTTAGGAATATTATAAATTTTATAACACGAAACTTATAAAGATGTATCATTAATCATAAAAAATAATTAAAAAATACATTTAATAGGTTATTGACGTCCACATATCATATTAATTGTCACATCAATTTGTAAACTTTTCAAGTAAAATTAATAATATTTCTAGCATTTTCCTATCTGAATTATTTCTTGAAATTAGTGACACATCTATTTATAAGGAAAAATGCTAGAGATACAAATTCTTTTACAAAAACTTTTACAAACTGATGATATGGTGAATGATTATAGATAAATAAAAAAGTGATGTTATCTGTGGGCCCAGATGAGAACCAGTAAAAAGTTGACCACAACAACAGTTTGTAAAAATGTTATAAAATATGATGGTGTCACCAAAAAGCCAACTGCTAAACTCGTCCATACAGCTCGTCCACAGGAAAACGAATCCATTCATTATAAGCTCGTCCATTCGTCTGTACAGATGGATGAGCTTGTCCAAGGACTCACTCGTCCAAGGATTTAGTCGTCCATCAAGTTAATGAGACGGACGAATGTTCTTAAAGTCTCCTTTACATGCCACTTTTCTATTAAAACTATAACCGTTCTTCCTTTGAAAATGGTTATGATCAACAGGACTCAAATAAAATAACCTCCAAGACAGTTATGGAGGTTACCTCATAATTCTTCAAACTACACAACGCTTGGAGAAATAACTACCTCAGAAAAGACTATATAAAGGCTCCTCTGTAGTAACGTGGGAGGTAACTGGAGAAATTTTGAATAAAGAATTTTTTCCCATTACTGAGAATCACAAATCCACTAACTTTACCATTGGAGGACTTTTGGCCGGTCTCCACCGGTTTCCTCTGACTTCTTGTTTGTTACTTTCAGGATTTCGCTTGTAGCCCGAAAATTTTAGCCCACTGATCCTTTGACATCATCAAAATAATTTGTAAAACTATAGCATTATTCTATTTGTAAGACTCATGTATCTAAATTCTAAAGTTGTATTATCTCTAGCATTACTCAATATTTTAGAACTTTAGGAAAATTATAAAACTAATTTTTTTTCCCCATATCTCTAAATTCTTTTTTTAAATATATCAATTTTTGCCCCAAAATTTGGGGCTTCCTCTAATAGGGGCCCTAGGTGGTGGCCTTAGTGGCCTAGGCCTAGGGCTGGCCCTGGGCCCTTTTAGCTATAGCATGAGCAGTCTTATTCAACTCCTTGGAACCCATCTGAAACAAAACTTGATTTCCTTACTATCATTCACTACAATTCTAAAAGAATTAATATACTGAGATAGAGTTCTCATCCTACTGATTTGCCTACGTCGTTGATAGCATCTATAACAGACTTTGAATCTCCTTCCACAATAACTTGCTCATATCCTTCTTCAATGGCCACTTTGAATTGCTTCCTCAACTGCAATACATTTTGCTACTGTCACTAACAAAGTATCCCCCTGTTCTACCCAGACCTTCGACAACTCACCTTTATTATTTCTTACCAGACCAGAAAAACTTGTCTTTCCTTCCCTCCAAGCAGCATCATAAATTTCCTCAAGTCACAGTGGTCCCACTGTTTACAGTCACTAGAAAAAGAAAATCGATCGTCATAGGACCCATCGTGTTGTCCAATGCTCTTCCGATCCTATTTTTCATTTGATAAGTGTTACGTCCATATCATTTTTACAATAAATCATAGATGGTTAGTAGTTATTGATTCTAATTTGAACCTACTGTTTCTCTTCCATTCAGTGAGCCTCTCGAAGGAAGTGGACCTCCAACCCAATAGACAATAATGGACGGTGAACCATATCCACTTCCATGCATAATCTATGTTGTCACTGCTAATAAAGTAACACAATGGTGGGGCATCAATGCTCTCTATCTCTCTCTTTTGCTAATTCTATTAGGAAAAATAAGATTAAAGATAATTCATATCTACCTTTTCATGTTCAAATCAATCACGACTAGGTAACATAACCATCGCATCTCTCTGACTCTCTCTCTCAAAAAAAAAAAAAAAAAAAAAACCATCACATTTGTTACTTTGTAAACCAAACGCAGGAAACTTTTTATTTGTGTTATGTTGATAATATAAAAATAACTATGGTCTATGGTAGGACAACTAAACCTAACATAGTATGATAGTACAATAGCACACTCAACTTTGGCCTATCTGGATCCTGACGTAAAATTTTAACAAGCTCACCTCAAATTTTTAACTTTTAAGTGAGTTTATGGATCATGACAAACTAGCTTGAGTTGAGATATTGGATCACAAAACCATTCTAAGGAACAATAGTGAAGTCAAAATTTTATTTTTAAGTGAGAAAATTAAAATGTAATGATTAAATTTTTAGAATACTATATATTAAAGTAGTATAAAATATTAAAAAAATATATCAGACACTTCTTTATCTTTGATAAATTATCAGGGAAGTGCTAAGTGGGTATTAAAGGAATATAAATATTATGGGGGTAGAAAAACTGGAGTAGTGGCAAATTAATTTTTCCATTGATGAAGATGCCTGCCAAGACCCTTATCAAGAGAGATATCAGTCCGTCCACCGACCAACAGTATCAACGTTTCTTTTCAAGCCTCTTGATACTCGCTTCAACATAGTCAAAATCGACTCAAGTTCCAAACTCAATAGTGTTGTGCTTATCCAAGACGATAATAAGACTATGGGAGTTGGGGCTGAGATATTTTTTGACTATGTCCTATTCTGCAAATGGATACCTTTTGTGTCTATATACCATAAAATATATTCATAATAAGATAATTATTGAGATGTATATGCTAATTCTGTTGTGAATTAACAATTACTGGGCCATATTGCTTTTATTTGGATTTCTCTGGAGTGCTTGTTTTGTGTCTGTACTAATTCGGCGAGAGTGCTTGTTTTGGGTACAGACTAGTTCAGCGAGGCCCATTTTGTAGAAGACATGCATTCTCAAAGTTCACCAATGCAAGAAGACCCTATTAAGAACATTCTAATGTAAGTTCTTGGTAGCCAGCCTCATTTTTTGTTTTAATTTTTAATTTTAGAGATCAATATGTTGCTTGCACATAATTCATATGTTGTTAAAGTACATATATTATTGACGTTTGTCCCAGTTAAGAATGATTTTGTCATTTTCTTAAAGATTCTACGGCTAAGGCATTCTCTAAATTACTCAAAAATCTTTGTAAAAAGTTTAGTTATAAATTTGGTTGTAGGCTTGTAGTTAATGACTATAACTCCCATTTAAAAAATTAATATGACTACATAATTTGAAAATCCAACTGTTAGATTGCATGTTCTTTATGTTCTTAACACGGATTTCAAATTTTGTGCAAATCAGATGTTATTTGATCCATCAACTTAATTTTTTTATGTATAATTTTATACTACAAAAAACTTGAAATTTAAACATTTAATTAATGACATAACTATTGACCTTTGATCTTTTGGAAAATTTTGCAAGTATGAAAAATATAAGAAAAAAAAGTAATCCAATTGTGGATTTCTCAAAATTCACATCTAATAAAAAAAAAATGATATGTCCACAATATTTTCACAACACTTTTACAATAAATCTTAAGTGACAGGTTGTTACGGTCTGTTATTGGTGGGTAAGAAAGTAATTTCGGTAGTGAATTCAAATTAAAAACTCATAACAACAGTAACAACTTGCCACTTAGAATTTGTTGTGAAAATGTTGTGAATGTAGCAATAGGGATGACAATTTTGCCCCGCCCTGCTTGACCCGCCCCTCCCCGTTTCGCCCCATGAGGGTTCCCCCCAGTTTGCAAAGGTGGTGGGATGGGAATGGGGCAAAATTTCAGTCCCGCACCACGGGGCGAGGCAGTGATGGGTTTAGACTTTTTAGACCCAACCCGCCACACCCCGCCCTCATTGATAAGGGTTAAATTGTAAATTTTTCATACCCTAAAACCCTACTATTTAAACAAACATTTCATTAGCTTATTTTATTCTACCCAACAAGGCTTTTTGCCCCTTTTTTTTTTCTAGCAAGGTTGGAAATAAGGTACCAATTTTAACATTTTTTTTTGTCTTCATTATAAACAAATTTATATACTATTGAATCATTGATTTTGTATTATGAGATTTTTGTTTTTGTTGGGATATTGTTTTGTTAAACACTTTAATAATATTACTCAATTTTTGCTAAAAATTAGTTTGATTTGATGAAATAAATTTATTTGTAATTTTAAGTATTTTTTTATTAATGAAACAAGTTTTATTGAAAACAATTGTAGTAGTTGTGGGAATATTAACAAGAAGTAGAGTTTTATGGGATGTGGTGGGTTTTCGCAGGGACCCAAAAGGCGGGGATGGGGTAAGAAAATTTTCCCCATCATGTGGAGCGGGGGGGGGGGGGGGGATGAGGTAAGACAAAACCATGCTGGGTGGGGGGGAAAAACCCCATTCGTCAGACCCGCCTCGCCTCATTGCCATTCCTATGCAGCACTTCTATAAAGAAATGACAAAGTTTAGCTACAAAATTAGTTGTAGCCTAAGGCTATAACTTTATTCAATAAAATAAATATTATTACATATTTTGAAAATCTAATCGTTGAATTGCATGTTCTTTACGCTCTTAATACACATGTCAACTTTTGTATCAATCAGATATTATTTACCATTTGATCTATAAAGCTTATATTTTATGCATAATTTTAAATTTCAAAAACTTGTAATTTAAACAATTTATTGATAACATAACTATTGAACTATAATTTTCTAGAAATTTTGCAAGCATGGTGGATATAAAAAGAAGATGTAATCCAATAGTGGATTTATCAAAATTCACCATAATAAAAAAGATATTGAGTAAAATTGTAGTTTTAGGTTACAACTAATTTTGTAGCTAAATTTTGTTAAAAAGATATTGAGTGGAGGTGGAGTTCTAACCATTGGCTATAACCAAGCTTGTAGCTAAATTTGTCACTTTTATTTTGCCTTACCGGCCGCAGAATTTGTTGGTTGCATTAATCAACCCCTGTTGTCATATAAGGAAATTCCTAGAAGAATCGGATGAGGAATATTATTAGGGGATTATGCATAATCAAAAAGAAAAATTGGAAAACGAAAGGTATGGATTTTTGTTTTTGTTTTGTTTGTTTTTTTGTTTTTTTTGATAGTATGAATTTTTGTTTGTATAACAGAGATTATATATCATCCTAATACATATTTGGTTGATATATGCCTTCTTTTATTATGAACAAAAAAGGCTACAAATGAGGTTATCTTTCGGAAAAGAGACCCTATGCTAATGGACATATTTAAGCAATAGTATATTCTTTCTTGAAAAGCTTGGATTCCGTGGAGTCGCATCACTAACTTACACATTGTTCCTATACGACAAGTATTCCCTTGTAAGCATCTGTCTATGAATTTATTGCAGAACATAGTAGGCCTTTAATTTACATTATTATGCGAATTGAATTTATTCATCCATTGGTATCTTCCACAAATATACTTTTGAAATGAGGCCATATTACCTATAATATCTTAAGGAAATAAAATACAATTTTGAATCTATAAATTTGGTGAATTGTCATTTTAGTACACTAAGTTTAAATATAAATTTTCTCTTTTTAGTTTACTAAGTTTAAATTTGGTGAATTGTACTTTTCAATTTTTAAATTGTAACTAGGAAACAAAATTATGTATTTTTGATTTAAATTGTATATAGGATCAAAACCACATAATTTTCTATTTATTATCAAGAGATGTATAATTTCAACTCATCGATAAAAGTAATGTATTGTTTCAATTTTAGTTTTTTATTTTTATTTTATTAAAATAAGTGACAACTTCATTATAAAACCTTTGATTTAGGAGGATAGATAACATTAGTAGAAACTCCACTCTTTAAAGGCAACAACACAACTCCTCCCATTTGCATGGGTTATGCCAAACCATTTGAAAGGTTGAGGCAAGGCCCAAGGGTACAGTTTCTCGCAAGATTAAAGATCGAAATTTTATAATAAAAAAATTAAAAATCAAAGATTGGTAGGGATCTAATTTTAGACACCACATGTGGTGGTTCAAACCCCCATACAGCACCTAGACCACACCCTAAACAAACCAAGTACTGAACACTAACTAATCTCCCCAAATAACTTAAACCAATCCCACAATTTTTAACATCAAAACCTAGCAACATCCATCAAATCCAAGTCAACGACCTTGATCAACCTGATGAGCTCGCATCTTTAACTTTGTCACTTTGCTGGGATTTAATGCATTCATACTTACCAATACCCTAACCTTCTCGATTGTACTCTACTTTTTGCAATAGTTTCATGGCTCATAATGCTTGCCTTCTTCTTCTCACTGATGAGCTTGCATCTTCAACTTTGTCGCTTTGCTTAGATTCGGTTTGTTTATACTCACCAAAACCCTAACTTTTTTCACCACATACTCTACCTTTTAGGTTAGTCCCATGACTCGTCCCACTTGCCTTTTCTTCGATTGAAGCTACATCAAGATCAGTCTCAAAAGCTTTGTTCTTGATCCTTTCACCTAGATCCATACTGACAAAACCTAATGCCTCAAATTGAGCTTTCAATCTTGCTATTGCTCGAGATGAGGGGTTTCATAAATTTTGGGTTTTTGGTAAAATGAAATTTCATTGGAGTTTTTTATCCTAGTTTTTGACTTTCGGTTCTTTAGAATGAATGCGGAAAAGATTTCGGGGAAGAATATAGAAGTTGTTCATCCATAAAATGATGAAAAGGGAAAAAAAAAAACGGTTTAATTTTTTTTTTTACATTTTAAAGAATTATTTTATTTTTGAAAAAATTTATTAAGTTATTTAATTACATAAAATAATTAAATTAATGTAGCATGAGTTAATTCGGCCAAGTAGCACATGTGCAGGTTTTGTGTCATTTAACTAGTGGCAAAGCCAGGAAATTTTGGGCCGGTGAATAAATTTTTGTGTAATTTTTATATTTATTATCAACTGTAGAAGAATATTAATGGAAAATTTCAAAAGTTAGGGGGGAAGGGGGCATGGACCCCCCTTGGCTCCCCCTTGCTCTGCCTATGCATTTAACAGACACATCATTACGATATTAACATGAGAACTACGAGTCAAAACAAACCCTTAACATTAAGGGAGCGAATCAAAATTTTTAAATATTAAGGAAGAAAATTAAAATGACACCAAACTTTAAATGTGTATTTTGCATTTTAGTCCATTATAAAATACCTGACATGTCATTAGAGCATTCCCAATGGCTATTCATAAACCTTAAAAATGCATAATGGATTACACAGTTCATCCAAATCCACGAAAAAACCCCTTGCATCGGCTTACTCATTTTGCATCCAAAATTTACAAATTGCTACGATATTCTTCAAAGATACATATTATTGTAGCCGTTGTGCAAACACATATTTGAGTATTTTACTCATTGGAATTTGTGGCATTGGGTGGATTGAGTTTATAGCTGCCGTTGTTGATGGGTGTAAAAAAAAAAAAAATTTAATATGGTATAGTGTAAATAATACTTATTATTTTAATGAGGTGTACTGCAAAATAAAGAATGAGATTAATGGTGTATTGTAAACTATAAAAATAGCTATATAAAATAAATAAAGTGTCCCTTTTTTTTATAGGAATAAATAAAGTGACTTTTAATAATGCAAAATGTTCATTTATTTATTTATTTTTGGGTATAAGCCAATAAGAATAATTTGGTTTTTAGCTCATTTTAAAAAAGAAGTGCTACATCCGCAACATTTTAACAATACTTTTATAACAAATTATAGATGATAAGTTGTTATTGGTTCTAATTTGAATAAATAACTTATATTACTTTTCGCCCACCCGTAACAACCAATAACAACTTGTCATTAATGATTTATTATTGAAAATGTTGTGAATATAGCATCTCTCTTTTGTAAAACACCAAACATAAAAATAATGAGAAATGCTACGTCCACAATATTTTCACAACAAATTATAGTTGGTAAGTTGTTACAGGTTTTTAATTTAAATTCAATATTGAAATTACTTTCTTACCCACTAGTAAGAGCAAGTAACAACTTGTCACATAAGATTTGTTGTAAAAATATTGTGAATATAGCATTTCTCGAATACTTCCAGCGTTTCTTGACAATGACCATCGTCCAATTAATTTCTCAATTCCAAAACATAGGATCCATGGCCAACCCTAGATTCTCTCCAGTTTATCTGATCCTATTATTCCAATGAGGCTCCTTAATGTCCAGTTGTCCAACCCTTTAATTACCATTGTTTACTACTTTAAAAAAAAAATTTAAGTCTTATCCAGGCTTTTCTCGAAGCCAATTTCACGAGGAAATCATAAAGGATGCAAAAAAGTGAAACAACCCAATCACAATAAGCCATACAACCTAAGAGCCCGTTTTGTATGAAATTTTTAGTAACGTTGTTTGTATTTTTTGAAAATAGACGTGGATAAAAATGTGTGTGAAAATACGTGTAATGTTGTTTAAAAACTGAAAACGGTTGTTTAAACAACAATAACAAACGGGGCCTAAATATTAGCTTTCCTTCCATCTCAAGATTAGCACGCGTTGAAAATCGAAGAGGCTAGTCTCTTCTTCCTTTAAGAAGTGACAATTAATTAAGTTGCAAGGTTCTTAGCGAAAATATGACAATTAAAATTCAAACACTAGGCAACTAAGAGTTTTAAAATTCTCCTTCCCTTAATTATCAAATTATAAATGAATAATTTCATTCCTTATCAATGAGAATGAGATAGCTAAGAGTCTTAAAATTCAAATATCGGATAGTCAATTAATTGAGTTACAAAGTTTTTAATGACGAGGTGAAGTTAAAATTTAAACACCAAGTTACCAGAGGCCTGTTTGGTCAGAGATTTAGCAACGTTGTTTAAAATTTGTGGAAATATATATGAGTAAAAAATGTATAAAAATACGTGTTGTGGTATTTAAATAATAATTTTAGTTGTTTAAACACCATTAACAAATGGGACCCAAGAGTCTTAAAATTCAACTGATTAATAATTTTTAGATATAAAAGGAAAAGACATTTTCAGAGTATAAAATTCCCCATCCTTCAATTACCAAATTATCAAGGAAGAATTCCATTCGTTGTCGATGAGAATAAAATATCCTAAAAATATCATAGACGAATAAGATGATAAAGAAATTTGCAACACGTTTTTCAAGTTTATGGGCGTCCCCAAACTGTGACAGTGCCATAGAAACTGGCAAGTGAATCTAACAGAGCTCGTACCAAAAAAAAAAGGCCAATTGCGTGATAAACAACACAGTAATGGCATGACCGCACCGCACCTGATCCTGTTGTTGTTGCCCAGTTGATACGAAATGGCCTTCTCCTCGTAAATTCCATTTTTGAGTCTGTAAAAAGGTCTTTTTGAGTCTGAGACCCAATCCAAACGTCTGCAAAAAGTCTCCCACCGTGAATTCCCTCCAATCCCAAGGGCATTTCCGTCACTCCTGTCCCTCCTAAGCTTTCATTTTAAAATTGCCAAAAAAGTTCACAACCCTATCCACTCCACACCTCTTTAACTTTTTGTAAATTTTTTTTTACATAATGATTGATTAATTAAATGATTAAATTTATTTTGTTTTAATAATTTGGTCAGAAACAGAATTAGAAAAAACTGAAAAAGGCCTCCTCAAGTCTACGTCTAGGCCAGCACGGGGACCATGTCCTTTCTCTCCGTTCATTTTCTTGAGTCTTCTCTTCTTCTCTCTATCTATACTCTCTCCAAACTTCAAACCCAAACCTGACATTCTTCAAAAACGTGCCTTCTTTCTCTCTCTTGAAAGTACTAGCACTTAACTTTTTTTTTTTTTTTTTTCAATTTTTGGACGAAAATACCCTCCATCTTCGTACAAAACTCTTGATTCTATTTTTCTACAGTCAAAGATCCCTCTGCTGCTAAATCAATATTCAGGAGTTTCAGATTCTCTCTCTCGGTCATGAAAGTTCTGCTCAGCACAATACTATCAATAATAGCAATAGTAAAATAGCGGTGGAAAAAAATTAAAAAAAAAAAAATTAAAGTATGGATTTGATCGAGGGCGTCGGAGAGAGCTCGTCGCCGCCGCGGAGTTTCGGCGCTTACGAATTGCGAAACGACGTGTACAATCGATTGGTGGAGCACGGTCACGAAGAGGCGGTGTCGAATCCTGAGTTTCGCGACCTCTTGGACGCTCACTTCAATCGCTTGCCCCCAAGGTACTCTTTCCAATTTCATCTCCGTTTTTTTTTTCCTTTGAATCTGTGTATTTTATTGTTGTAAACCTGATTGCGATCACTTTGTGAATCGGTTACGAATGGATATGCATGTATTATCAGTGTTAGTTATAGGAATCGATTGTGGATTTTTTTTTGTTTTTGTTTTTTTTTTAACCAAGTATGATGACTTGGAAATTATTGTGACGTTGAAGATAACAATTTTGTGTTTCTTTCTTGCTGTTTTTGATTTCAGAATGGAATCTTTCAAATCAAATTCCGTGTTTTTGGGAATGGTATTGCTTTTGAAAAAAATGTTATAAGAAACTGTGTTTTCATTTGAGAGATTATAGGAGGACTGTAGATTTTGAATTTGTATTGCCAAATGCATCACTGAGACGAAGAAGAACCGATAGACTTCAAAACATACTGTTAAAAAGCATTAGACCGTGTCATGTTGAATGGCAGTGCACTATTAGCAACTAGGAAAACACCAACACAAGTAACCAAATTTTGATCACAGCAACTACACAAAGGAACTCGTTGACCAGCACTGCAGAAGAAATATTTGGATTGATACGTAACTTGTTATCGTGGCACTTTTATCTGCAAAAAATGTCATTAGCGATACTCATCTTTAAAACCTTCTTGTGCGATTGAGGGCATTTCTCTCAAACCGGCCATGGTAGATGTGAGCTGCCCAAGCAATTTAAAGCAATAAGACTTAAAAGCTTTTACCCTTCATTTTTGTTATAGGGCAATCCAACACTGAATCACAGCAACCAGGTCTTCTAAAAATCAGTCGCACCTGTAAATCTTTCGTCCAAATATCTATTAAAAGATCCCTACTTTCTAAAGCAATTACTCAAAACCTGCTGGAAATTTCATTTATAACTTTGGTTCTTTTATTTATATTAAACTTTGTAACAATCTGTCTTTAATAACCTAACTGCCAGCCTAGGGATATACCTTGAAAATGGGATAATATAATTTCAGGGAGCTAAAGGAAGTTTCCCTTCAATAACTTCCAAGTTATATTCAATGTATAATGCCTGACTTTGACGGCAGCGGGAAAAGTGTCATTCCTACTGACAGCAGGCAAATAATCTTTTTATTTTTATTTTTATAAGAAAGTGAAGACAGCTGGCAAATAATCTTAATCAAAGGACTCTGTATTTCCATGAAAATTCCAGTCTGATTGTAGGCAACTTCAATCACATCTTCTGAATAGCTTGCGAGCACTTTAGGATTGGCGGGGAGGGCTGCATTATACATCATTTGTCTGTTCCAGATGACCTTTAGGGTGCCGATTGGCATGTCATAAGAATATGTTTGTCCCTTTTCCACAATTGTGTTTCGCAAATGCTCTAGCAATTTTACTTATTTTTAACATCTTTCTCAAATTCCCGGACCATTTAGCAGGTTCCTTCACTATCCGAAAGCTTTGTCCTCTCAAAATAGGTTTTTTCCAAGCATAGAGAACCATATTGTGGAAAAGCTTAGATGTTTGTTAACATGGACAGAAAATTTGCATTTTTTTTCCAATTCAAGGAAAAGAATTTTCTTAAACTTTGAATATGTAATTTTAAGTAGTATGGTGAGGATAGTTATGTGTTGAATAAAGCCATTTATCTTGTGGGTTGATAAACTAATAGCTTTACATTTTCTTTTTCTTCAGTTATGGACTTGATGTAAATATGGAGAGAGTGGAAGACGTATTATTACATCAAAAGCTTCTTGCCATGGCAAAGGACCCAGAGAAGCGTCCTGTTTATCATATCCGTTTCTTGGAGGTTAAACCTTTCATTTGATTCAATAACAACATTTGGATTATTATTTTTTGGTTAATTAAATTCGCTTCAAGTTCAAGTGGAGAACCTATCTCTTTTGACGCATTTGTTATGCACAATGAAGTGTTTGGAGAATATAGCTTGATTTAGGTTTTCCCCCTACTTTTCTTTCACATTAAATGATCATTAAAGGGGAAAAAAGAAACAAACAAGAAATGTTCGAACTGAGATATACATATGTTCTTGTTTCCATATGATATTGACAGACACAGACGTATGCATTTGATCATAAATTTTTTTGATCTCAACTATATGTCTAAAGTGTTTAGATAGCATAACATCAGGGCACTTAACACTGATATAGATGTATATGTGTATTACTATTACCATATGCAGACAGCCCCCCTTCAGATTGGGTTATATAAGAAAAGCTGTTAGAAATAAGGATAAAGAGTAAGTGATTTCATGTGAATCTTAACAAATCAAAGTGGCAACTTATCGACCTTTGCTTGTTGTATGCTTGATTATATTGTGGAGTGCTGGGCTTAGAAATGCTATGGGCACTATAGTTATCAGTAAAATATGTGTAGATTTGGAAAAAATAACCTCTCAAAAATGGAAATAATCATATGAGGAGCACTGGTAGCAATGGCTATGTACTCCACTGTAATTTGGGTTGAGATACCTCACTAATTTTCTTTTGAATAAAAGGTGTTAAAATAAGGGCTTTTTTTATGAATGCATAGTGTGGAGTTTGATATGAGTGTCAGTTTAGTTCTTGCAAGTTGTCCTGATTTGAGCAATTAACACTTGGACTTTAGGTTTGTGACAAATTAAACATTTTGTTAGTATTTTCCTTTAAAAAATTGATGGAGCTAATCACTTGATGTGCACATGTTTTTTTTTTTTGATAGGTAAGATAAAATATATTAAAAAACTGCTAGATGCAAAAAGCACCAGCAGGGCAAATTACAAAAAGGAAGAAAAAGCAAAGACATAAAAAACTTAAATTACAAAGAAAGAGAGCTAAGGAAAAGAGGAAGAGAGTCACTAGATGTGAGTCCCCAAGCCCTAGCCCAATCAAACAGAGAACCAGAAAAGAAAGCATGCATTTGGTCCTCAGATCTATCCAAATCCTCAAATGTCCGACGATTGCGTTCCTTCCAAATACACCACATCAAACACAAAGGAACTAAGTTCCAAATGTAAGAAGAATGCTTCCCCAACCAATTCCACCAACTAAAAAGAAAATCTGACACCGTAAATGAGGAAACCCATGAAATCCCAAAAATCTTAAAGACAAAGCACCACAACCGATAAGCCTTTCCACAATGTAACAACAAATGATCCACTGTCTCACCACAGCAACGACACATAATACACCAGTCAACAAAATCAAAGCCTCTAAGCCGCAAGTTATTGCCCGTGAGGATCCTATCCCATGCGGCTGTCCAAACAAAGAAAGAAACGCGCCGGGGAGCCTTGACTTTCCAAATACCTTTCCAAGGAAAAATAACAGAAGAAGGGCCATGTAACTTATGATAATAAGAACGGATAGTAAAATCCCCATTTTTGGTCAACTTCCATCTCAACCGATCACCAATAGTCTCTGAAGGTAAATTGGCTGCCAAGAATCGAAAGAAATCAACCACCACAGCAGCCTCCCAATCATTAGGACCTCGATTAAAACGAACATTCCAAGTTCTCCCAACCCCTGCTCCTTGACTTATCAAAGATGATTCTACTGAGGCCTCTCTGTTTGCAGCAAAATTGTATAAGACTGGGAAAGCCAATTGGAGAGAAAGATCTCCACACCACCTGTCTGTCCAAAATTTCACTCTACCCCCCACCCCAACCTTATACTGGACATATTTGTTGAAAACTACCCAACCCTTCCGGATACTTCTCCACAAACCACAACCATGAGTTCCCCTACCCAACTTAGAGGTCCACCCCCCCCATTCTTCACCAAATTTCAAAGCTATCACCCTCCTCCAAAGCCTATTCTCTTCAATCCCAAAACGCCAAAGCCACTTACCTAGCAAGGCTTTATTGAAAGTAGTCAATTTCCTAATACCCAAGCCACCATTAGCAATAGGTAAGCACACTTTATCCCATCCCAATAAATGATTCTTAGGGTCTCCCCACAGAAAATCCCTTTGGAGCTTCTCAATTTTGTTTGCCACGTGTGTAGGGATGGTGAAAAGAGATAAAAAATATGTGGGAAGGCTGGATAGTGTGCTTTTAAGCAAAGTCATCCTACCTCCTTTCGACAAATACAACTTCTTCCACCCAGCTAGCTTCCGTTCGATATTTTCCAAAATAGGGTTCCAAATAAGGGGGGACTTATGGGACGCCCCCAACGGCATACCAAGATAAGTCATTGGCAAAGCCCCAACCCTACAACCCAATATTTCTGCCAAGGCATGCAAATTCATTACCTCCCCTATAGGAACCATTTCGCTTTTAGCTACATTAACCTTTAAGCCAGTCACAGCCTGAAAACAAAGTAACAGCAATCGAACATGAAGGACTTGCTCCATCTCTGCATCACAAAACAAAATAGTATCATCCGCATACAGCAAATGAGAAACACTTTCCCCTCTGCCCCTCCTACCGTCCGCCCTAAAACCACTAAGTAAACCTGCCCCCTCCATTCTCTTCACCATCCTACTAAACACCTCCATCAAAACTAAAAATAATAAGGGAGACAACGGATCCCCTTGTCTCAAACCTCTGGAGCTACCAAAGAAATCTGCTGGGGTCCCATTAACCAACACAGAAAACTGCACTGTAGAGATACAGGTTCGAATCCAGCTACACCATTTCTCCCCAAAACCCATTTTCTTCAACAACTTTAGAAGTGCCTCCCAATTCACATTGTCATAGGCTTTCTCAATATCTAACTTACAAATTACTCCCGGGATCTTACTCTTCATTCTGCTATCAACACACTCATTGGCTATGAGAACTGAGTCAAGGATTTGCCTACCTCCCACAAAGCTATTTTGAGATTCAGATATCAGTAGATCTAAAACCACTTTCAGTCTATTTGCCAAAACCTTGGCCAAGATTTTATACATACTCCCCACCAAACTAATAGGTCTGAAATCACGAATGTTAGAGGCCTCATTCTTCTTAGGAATCAAAGCAATAAATGTAGCATTAAGAGATTTCTCAAACTTACAATGCTGATGGAATTCTTCAAAGACTGCCAAAACGTCTCTTTCAACTACCCTCCAACAATGATGGAAAAATGCCATAGAAAAGCCATCTGGACCTGGGGCTTTATCCCCTTCCAAAGCTCTGACCACTGAAAGAATCTCATCTTTCTCGAACCTCCTCTCCAACCAGCCCCTCTCCGACTCCCCTATTTGATCAAACTCCAAACCTTCCACAAAAGGTCTCCACTCCTCAGACTCTTGATACAGAGATTTATAGAATTGAACAACCTGTGTGGCAACTTCTGCTCCGTCCTCATAAATCACCCCATCCACTTCTAAGAAACTAAGGTGGTTAAGCCTTCTATGAGAATTAGCCATCTTATGAAAGAACTTAGTATTATTATCTCCCTCCTTAATGCACAGCATTCTCGATTTTTGTCTCCACGAGATCTCCTCTAGAGAAAGAAGATGCTCTACTTGCGATCTTGCTTCATTTCTCTCTTCTCTCTCCATCTCAGAGAGTCCCAGAACCCCTTCCTTAGCATCTAAAGCCTCTAGAACCCCCAATAATTCTTTCTTCCTTCGCCCAACATTGCCAAACTCTTGACGATTCCACTGAATAATGTCATCTTTCAGCGCTTTCAACTTTTTAGCAAACACATAACTAGGAGTGCCCGAGAAAGAATGGCGATTCCACCAAGATTCAACCCTATCAACAAACCCTTCCGTCTTCAACCACATATTCTCAAACCGGAAAGGACTTTTCCCCCTAGCCATACCCCCCGCCTCCAAGAGAATTGGAAAATGATCAGAAACAGTTCGAGGAAGAATACGTTGGATCACATCCGGAAAGTGATGCTCCCATTCATGTGAAACTAGAGCTCTATCAATCCTAGACATAAAAGGTTGCTCAGTGCCACTAGACCAAGTATAACGCCCTCCCTCCAACGGCAGATCTATCAAGTTTAAATCATCAATAAATTCAGAAAATTTTTCCATTGCTGGAGTAAGCCTAGACCCTCCCCTCCGTTCACTAGGAAAGCGAACAACATTAAAATCCCCAAAACAACACCAAGGAACATTCCAAACCTGATGAATACCAACCAACTCATCCCATAAAGCACCTCTCAACCGATTATCATTTGGGCCATACACCCCTGAACATGCCCATATAAACCCGTCCGCCACACCTTTCCATTGAACCGACACCGAAAACAAGCCCACCAAAACTTCCAACCTTTCTACAACCCTCCTATCCCACATAATCAAGACCCCACCAGCTGTCTGATCAGCATCTAAAGCCACCCAATCCATATACGGACAGCCCCATATACTGCAAACCAGTTGTCTATCTAAGCCAGCCAGCTTAGTTTCCTGAAGGCAAACAATGTCACACTTCCACTTACGTAACAAATTCCTCACTACCAAACGTTTCTGAGGATCATTCAAACCTCGAACATTCCAAGAAATCATCTTCAGCTTCATAAAGACTATTAAGACCCCACAACTGTCTCTACCTCACAACCTACACACTATCTCCCATCATAGTTAACCGTTGAGATTAGGTTCCTCAACTCTCTTTTTCCTTTACCCATGGAGGAAACTGCTTTTTGGTAGGCATTAGCTTTCTTCCGCTGCTGGTTAATAACTGTCATCTCCCTTTCTAGCTTTTGAAGGTAAGCAATACACAACTTTTCATGTTGATTCGCAGAAAGCCCAATCACTTTGCAAAAGCCTGGGATTCTGTTTTTCACCCACCTAGAGACATCCAGCGTGTTTCCAACATTTAACACCTCAGAATCATTGTGCATTTCCATCGTCAAAGCTAGCCCCGGGGGGACAATAGTAACCAATGGGTTACAAATTGCCAAATTCTCCTCCTCACCCAGCACCGCTTCTGAGAGAGCCAATTCCTCCACCATCAAGACACCCAAATTGGGCTGACCCATCTCACCACCACCTATCTGCCTTGTTCCCTCATTATCCGTCCCTTGAATCAGAAGCTCACTACTCACACTTCCAACTTTATCCACACAATTGACCCCAAAAAATTCCAACTGAGCCGCTGTGGGTCCGACGGAGTTAGACCCAGCAGTGAGAGTGCCCTTAGACTCCAACAGAGCCTCCGCAGGACCGTTGGAGCAGGACCCAAACTCCAACCCAGCCATCGCGGTACTGTCGGGGTCCAACCCAGTCACCGTTAGACTAACAGAGCTCCTCGGAGGCACCAGAAAGTTCTCCATCTGAACTACCTCGGGTCCGTCGGAGTTAAACCCAGCAGAGATAACTCCCTCAAACTCCAAAGGAGCCGCCGCAGGACCATCGGAGCTGGTCCCAGTCACCAACCCATCCATCGCGGGACTGTCTGGGTCGCTCCCAGTCACCGTGAGGCTGTGCGAGCTCCTCGGAGGCACCGAGAAGCTCTTTCCGCCCATGTGCACATGTTTATACCACATCTTCAATAATTTCGAAATGCCATTATTACTATGTACACCATCACGTGATTAAATCCATTAGGCTTTAATGGAAAGCATTAACCAAAGGCTTGATTTGTCACAAACCTGAAGTCCATGGTGTTAATTGTTCAAATTGATAGTCACATCAAAGTCTACTGGTGGTTTTTTGTAAAACCCCCTAAAAATAACGACACATAAATCTATGTTCGTTTGGAGTTTTAAGGCTCCTCGGAGGGGTCATAGACAGCAACTTGGGGGAAGATCCTTACATGTGACAATCTCATTAAGAGAGGCTACACATTACTAGGATGGTGCTGTATATATTGGTGCAGTGGAGAGATGATGGATCATTTACTGATACATTGCACTATTGCTTGTGATTTGTGGAGTTTCGTTTTTAGATCTTTAGGGATCCAATGGGTGTTACCAAAAAAGTCATTGATCTTTTGTTAGGTTGGAGGAATAGGGTCGGCAAACATTCATCGGATATTTGGAACTTAGTCCTTTTATGTTAGATGTGGACATAGTGGAGGGAACTGAATCGTCATATTTTGGGGATACAGAAAGTTTGGTGACTCAATTGAAAACGTTGTTTACTAAATGTTTGCTGATTGTTCTCATTTGTGGGGTTTTACCGATAGTAATTCCCTAGCTAAATTTAAAGAGTCGCTACACTCTACATATAATATCTCTTCCATATAATTCTTTAGGCTTCTTTTTTTCATAAGTGTATTTACATGAAGTAGCATTTTTTCGATTAAGATATCATTACTTACGAAAAAGAAAAAAGAAAAAAGAAAAAAAAGAAAGTCTGTTAGTAGTGCATTATGACCTCTAATTAGTGCCAGAATAGGAAAGAGGCTGAAGTGGAAATGAAGAAAAAGGCAGAAGTTGTGCACAATTTAGAATACTGCAAAGATGGTGAATGTTGGTGTTAGCATTTATGATTTGGAATGTACTTTCTGATAATTTGTTTTTTGTTTGATAATCATAATGTTTTATGTTGCTATAACTTTATACATCTTTGTTACTCTTATCGCTGCTTGGAATTTTAAAAGCAGCTTAGTTAATGTGTTGATATTGATATACTGTTTGGTTAACAAACATGGGAAATCAGATTACTGTATGTTTTTGTTAGAATATTGGGTAAAGTGATTAAATTTACCGTTTCCTATCAAAGCTTTTGGGAGAAATGATAATTTATCATGGTATCAAAGCAGGTGTTCCTAAGTTTGAATACCTGTTTTCATTCTACATTCCATTTAAAAGTAAAAAATCCCATGTGTTGGGCTCCATTTATTAAAGGGAAGTCTGAGCCATATGTGAGAGGAAGTATTAGAATATTGGCTAAGTGATTAAATTCACCATTGCCTATCAACTCAAATTTTGGGGAGAGCAAATAATTTATCAGTCTTCTTTGATAATGTTAATAGACAAAAGAACTGTAGTGACTTTTTGAATCTTGTGTCTGTAATCTTTTTATGCAGTGCCTTTTATTCTTAGTCAGTAGTGTATCCATCAAGAAGTAAAAATATGTGTATATGAAAAGAGTATCAAAAGATTCCTTTTCTATGTAATAAGGTGTATATAAACATAGGTTGGTCATGTTAATATATCCAGTTTTTAGGATTTCAGAGAATGCTAGTGAGTTTCTTGCAAGCTGCCAAGGAAGCTAATTTCAACACCAGCAAGAGAAGATGGTAATTGCACACTTTTCTTGCTGGCTTTGAGGATCCAAAATAAATGTCTTCCCTTCCTTTCTAGGATGTCCAAAACTAAGTGTCCTCATTCTTAAAGTTGATGTATTCGTCTGTTAAGTTTCCAATCATACCCTTGCAAAAAAAAAAAAAAAAAAAACCTCATTAAATGTCATGCCTCATCCCCACTTCTTAAAGGACATTATAGGCCAATGAACTCTAGCTAAATTGGCCCTCCTCCCGTTGTAAGTTCTTGGTGGAGGGTGAGGTCATGGGTGCATGTGTAACTTACCAATAAAAAAAATTTTATTCATTATCAACTGTACCTTTTTGATATTCTATGAATCAAAAGAAAAAAGAAGAA
Organism: Quercus glauca; assembly: GCA_023736055.1. Taxonomy (NCBI): domain Eukaryota; kingdom Viridiplantae; phylum Streptophyta; class Magnoliopsida; order Fagales; family Fagaceae; genus Quercus; species Quercus glauca. Next base: position 75,415,899 of record CM043316.1, on the reverse strand, counting down.
AAAAAAAGACCCTCATGTCAATGAGATAAAGTAAAAAAATTGTCCTGGAAAGTAATTTAGAATTTCTATGTAATATATTTATTATAGAAGCTTGTGCTCTTCAGTACGTAATCATTGTTTGCAAAAAATTAATTTAATTTTTTCCGCAGCTTTGGTGAGAGGATCTATGTCTCTATTTGTGTATCTAGAGCTATACATATATAACCCTTGTAGGTAACTTAGTATATGAAACTTCAAATTGTTTCTAATTAAAAAGATTTCAATCTTTTTATTTTGCAGGATCTTGAAAAATATCAGTAAATTCTTAACTTATTTTATCTTGTACTCCAGTACATAATCATTGTTTGCAAAAAATTAATTTAATTTTTTCCACTGCTTTAGTGAGAGGATCTATGTCTCTATTTGTGTGTCTAGAGCTACACATATATAACCCTTGTAGGAAACTTAATATATGAAACTTCAAATTGTTTATAATTGAAAATACTTTAAATTGTTTCTAATTGAAAATATTTCAATCTTTTTATTTTGCAGGATCTTGAAAAATATCAGTAAATTCTTAACTTATTTTTATCTTGTGCTCCAGTACGTAATCATTGTTTGCAAAAAATTAATTTTCCACTGCTTTAGTGAGAGGATCTATGTCTCTATTTGTGTGTCTAGAGCTACACATATATAATCCTTGTAGGTAACTTAGTATATGAAACTTCAAATTGTTTATAATTGAAAATATTTTAATCTTTTTATTTTGCTGGATCTTGAAAAATATTATTCTTAAACTTATTTTATCTTGCAGTGATACATAATTTATTGAAGCAATATATTGTTTATTTTTAAATATGTTTTAATTTTATGTATTGCTGCAATTTGCATGATCTGTGCTATCTTATCTTTTTACAGTCCTGCTTTTTTTTTTTTTTTGGTTATATATATATATATAAATAAATAAAATAAAATAAGAAAATGTATTTAAATTAAATGGCCACAAAAGAAGCTTTTTCTGCTCTGGTTAGCGCTGATGAGTTCTCTAGCTCAAACGGCACCTCCTCCTCCCTAAGAAAGGGTGGAGGGTAAGGTCGTGGGTTCAAAACCTACTTGGCGAGTGTGTAACCCACACCCCTCCTCTTCTTTTCTTTTTCTTTTTTCCGTTCCTTGAAGGTTGCATGCATAAACTTACCAATAGCAAAAAAGAAAAGAAAAAAGAGAGTAATCTCTATGTCTGATTAGGCATATGAGTTTCTTCTAAAAAAATTGAAACCCATTCTGTCCCCACGCGTTCATTCTCACTTTGATCCTGCACTGTTATTTCCAGTTCTTTACTATTTTCTTCTTATCCAAAAAAAAAAAAAAAGTTCTGTACTATTTTCCTGGTCAAGCCAATTGCATAGTGGTCCAAATGCATACATTACATTTTTCCCAGACACATGGCCTAATTTCTATTTCTCATCCTTAGAATCTCCTATTTTCTACCTTAGATTTAAAAATTATATATTTTTTGATTGATTTGTAAGTGTAATCTTTATATGGTAAACCTCTTTGGAACATACAACAACCAAGCTTTAGTTACAAAATTTTGGGATCATGTATGTATTCTTAATAGACTCAGAATTGGTCACATGAATTCTTTTCCACCATTTTATTCTATCTGATGTCATACCCTCTGTTACCTCCTCTTAGGCACGTATCAAAGTTTGTGTTTCATATTTGCTTTTAGTTAATGGCTAGCTTTGAATTGTTGTTGTTGTTGTCGGTAAGATTTGATTTGGCCCAATGCATGATCAAGTTTGCATGCCATGTAATCTATACAGAGAACTACAATCTAAGTGCACATGCTGATTTTTCACTCTATCAATTTAGAAATCCTGTCTACCATTGTATGCTAAAACCTTGAAGAATCATACTTCAATGAACATTGTATTTTGTTACCCTATGTAATATTGGTTTTGATCTTTCCTTCTCTTTGCTTCGAGCCAGTACCTCAAAATTTTTCCCCTTGTTTGCTTCTCTATTTACTCATGTTAATCATTTTGAATTTTTTTATTTTCTCTTTTTGGGCAGAGTATGTATACTAGAACAGATAGTGATGGTGATCAGCAATTTATAAGTGCTTTATCTACCCCAAGGCCATCTTGTGATACTTCTGATGAAGGAGACGTGCCAACACATAAGAGGTATTCCACGTTTGCTGGTCCTACCTATGTGCTTGCTTGCAGTCCTCTTTATTTATAGATTTATTTTTTACTTGATGAAAAAGTGGTCATCTTTCTCATTTTTTGTGCCTGTATGGTTCCAGGGACTGTAGTTCTAATTTTCAGGTTGTGTTTGTGTTTGTTTGTTTGTTTTTTTCCCTGCATTACTTATTAGTGTCATTTCTGAATTAGAATCAAGGATTGTGCGATTGACTTTGAACCTTGCTCTAAGCTTGAGGACCTAAATTTAGATGTTAAAAGGAATCCTGAAGACATGGAGGAGAGATATCTTACAAAGAACCATTCTGGAAGGTACCACAGCAAATCTTTGTTAGCATTTCTTCTGTTTCTCTGTTATTTCTGAATATTTAAGGCACCACTGTCATTCATTATCCTATGGATGAGCAAGATTGTCTTACTTTTGAGAACATTTACGGACAATTGGCCTTTTTGTTGGTACAGTGGTTTTAATGTGTAGTACTTCGATAATTTCCAATATGTTGCTCTTTGATACTTTTTTCACTTACAGAATTAGGGTCCTATTTTATCAGTAACCATTTTATCTGAAGTGAAAGGTCATATTGAAATTGAAGCATTGGCAGTGTGATGGAGACTGCATCCTGATATAATAATAAAGGTTCAGTAATTCTACATGCTTGGGTGATTCACCCATTTAGATCTGCCCCTGCACTACTAATGAAGCAAACACCACTCCCTATTTTTTGGCCCCTGGGGGGGGGGGGGGGGTGTGGGAAAGGGAGTTGGAGAAAAGCTCTCTGATGTCTCCTTCCTGCAATAAGTAGAGTGATTGAAAGTCCCCTGTAATTAGTTGATACATGATTTGATCCTCAGGTTAGCATGTGGAGTAAATATTGCAGACTTTCCATTTTCCTAGTGTATGTATCAATCAACTCTTGTTCTTGCTCACTTATTTGAGGCAGAATTAGCTAAAATGTCTCATCTTCATAACCTTCTCAACAGTGAAGAAGTTCTTTGCAACAAAAAGTAGTCTGAGACACTATATGCATTTATGCTGTCTGTAAAATCACTGGACGTAATTGTGGGCCATCAATCAATCAAGAAGCTGGCCCAAGTCAGAAATCTCTTCTGTCTGTTTGTAGATGACTAGGCTTTTTAGTGAGGTCTTTTACTGGTGCTTGGCCTGTATGCTGCAATCCGGTTTAGTTGTTTCGGGGAATAAATGAAGTGGTTTATACCTGTTATGATGCCATCTGGACAGAATCATCAATTGGTTCGCCTAGGAACCATTTGTCTCACTAGGTTCATTAAAAGTTCATTCAGCATTACTTGCAGTTCACATTAGTGTTTTTGAGTTTCCTTTTGATGTTTAAAAATGAGAAATGTCTCAAATTAAACAACAGATATGTTTAGGAACAAGAAAATTAAAGGGCATTTTTTGATGCAGTGGTCCCATAAAATACGGACAAAGTTTATATACAACCAGTTTTGAGGAATTCCTCCAAACTGGGTTAGGTGGCACATTTTGAAGCTGACATCTGTCCTAAATTGGTCAAGTTTACCAAACACTTTTAACCAGTCAGACAGAAAACAAAACCCCAACCCCTATCTCTCTCCACCAGTCTCTCCCCTCACCCAACGAAGGACCACCACAAATCCACAATCCCAAACCATACCACCGCCACAACCACCAGCAAAACAAATACACATAAAAATAAAACAGATTAGCTGAAAATGTTAAGAATAAGACGTCAAACATATTTGATATGCCAGACTGCCAGTCTTGGATTAATAATAAACTTGCATGTCATTGTTTATGTAATATATAGATGTATACATGCAATGCTTTGAAATAAAGCTCATATCTTTAATTTTAGAATTTTAAAAAGAAAAACTTATTCTTGTAAATTTTTTATTGTGCTTAAGCACTAACACATCAAACATGAATGTAAATGAAAACATAATAGGCGAACTGTAAAATGTAGAATAAGTCATGGGAGGAACAGTTTGGAAGAGAGATTTGACTGTTTTTTATCCTTGAACATGAGAATAGAATTCTTATCATACAGAAAAAGTAGAGCCTCATGTTTCTTTTGCGATCTGCCGAAGGCATATTTACATACATTTGATCCATAATCCTCTATTGAGTTGAGTTGTTTCTGCATTATGTTTTCTAACCGTCCTGTTTTAGAAGTACTATAGTATTTATTTATGGTTAATAATAAAGTGTGTCCCCATCTTTGAAAACTGTCACTAGACCTACTTGTGTTTTGGAGTAAAATGTAATCATCAAATTTTTTGCCTTGATGGATTCTCCTACGTGAATTGCACGTGCTGCATGAAACACTAAATTTATCCCTCAGTTGGCCCTCATAATAAAATCATCATTTTTTGGCCTTGATGGATTCTCCTACATGAAGTGCACATGCTGCATGAAATACAAAATTTAGCCCTCGGTTGGTCCTCAGAGGGTGTGGCAACAGAGCTGATTTGTTAAAAAATTAAGAACAAAAGTGTTAAACTACCTCTTCCATGAAGCTTTGAGCCATATTAAGGGCCAATTGATAGCTAAATTTCGTGTTTCAAGTGTCACGTATAATTCACGTGGTAGAATCAATCAATTGGAATGGAAAATATGACAAGTTTCTTTTTACTCCAATAAATTGGAATGAAAAATATGACAAATTTCTTTTTACTCCAAATCACAGGAAGGGGTAGTGATGGTTTCCAAAAGATAGGAAGATAATTTGTAATGAACCCTAATCTTTGGGAGATAATTTATAATTTATTCAAAGATGAACTTTATGGTGTTAAACAACCTTTACCTTCTTTCGGTAAGTTAAGTTGACCGTTGGTGAAATACAATGCAGGCAAGAACCATCACATGTTCCAATACATGAAGTAATATTTTCTACTACTGACAAGCCGAAGCTTCTAAGTCAGGTATGTTGAGGCGAAACATATTAATTTTTTTATTATCAAAGTTCATATTACTTTTTCAGGTTTATTTTCAGTTTATTTTTATTAGAATAATGGTTATTAAAATTTAATATGCAACTCTTTTGGGGTCAGGTGGTAGTTTATCGCAGTATTGGAGTAGGTGGTATTGAATTTGAACTGCGTCTCCACTCAACTTCCATTTTAAAAAAGTTAAAAAATTCTCACATGTTGGGTCCTACTTTTTTTTTTGGGGGGGAGGGGGGCTCACTCATGATAGGGATTGTTAGAATATTGATTAAATTATCAAAATTCAGTTTCATAACGGCTTAAGCTTTTGGGATCAAGTGGTAGTTTATCAATCTTCATCATTGTCATGGTCTTATATGAACTAGTAATGCTCTCAAATGAAGCAACTAATTTATGACTGAGGTTCCCCAAGCCACTTTTATATCCAATATTTGTGTTCAAATTTTCAAACACCTATTAATTTTTTTCTTGTATGAGATGAACTTGATGTAGTAATACTCCTAAACACCCATCCCCCCACACCACCACCAACCACCCCCCACCCCCCCGTGGTCGTAAAATAAAAAATAAATTTTTTTAACATAATTCCATGAGTTTAAGATCATAAACTGAGTCCACTGAGGGCAATTCTTCTATTTGGTTGTCCTAAATTTTTCTAATTATTGAAACTTCTTTAACGTTGTAGGGTTCGTGGTGGCTTCAGTATTTTTACTATATTGTTTTCAATTGAACAATTACTCTTGGTATCTAATAGGTGCAGTTTTTAAAATACCTAAATGCAATGTATTTTTGGTGTTCAAAGTAACTTTGCACAATTGGAGTTCCCATGGAAATATCTCTGATTACAATAAAGGTTGTTCCTTTGCACAAAACTCACTTTCGCTGGGTCTGGGAGAATTGATTGGTGGGAAGGTGACCCTACTGCCTGTGACAGGGTTGGAAATAGACATTTTATTTTTAGCATCTAGGTGTGTTTATAGTAAGGTTGCAATGGGGGCAGTGGCTGATTATGCTGAATATTGAGATCTGATAATGGGGGTAGTTGAGTTGTAAACTTTGGAAGATTAGGGTTAGACAAGACAAGAGAGGACTGAAGGAGGAAAAAGATTAGAAAATAGTATACTTACATACATTCATACATATTAGAGTGATATGACATGATTACAAGAATATCCTTAAGGTAATACAAGGATAACAAGTCAATTATAAAATAATTATGTAACCACTAATTTTAACAGAGGTGGTTGAGCCCGAAGGATGGGTTACAAAAAGGTTTTGTAGAGGGTCGCCATAATGTTTGTGGTGAGTGTTGCTGGAAATGGTTGAAATTTCATGGCCCTTGTGGTCTGGTTGGTGGTGGTAGAACAGGCGGTTGGGGTTAGGGTGGCTGAGTTTGTGGTTGAAATTGGTAATGGTGACCACAACCACTGTGGGCAGAGGTCCCGGAAAGGTCATAGACATTCCCTTGGAGCCTCTAAATAAAGGGTTGACACTTCTCCCCAAACCTTTCCAATAGAATGCAATTCATTTGGATGGGCTTATTTTTTCTTAAAACATGAAGTACTACTTTTTAAAGCATCACCTTTTGATGATATAGTTGTACTTTTGTACAACAAACAAAATAAGCTGATGCAAATAAGCTCTTCCAAACACGCTAGATTTGTTCAATTCACCCAAATCTTATGTTTCTTTTATTTTAAAACTTTTATTTTTTGTTTTATATATATATTTTACGTTACTTGCACTGAGGGAAGAAACAGATAGGTTCATATCAAGTTGGATGATAGACATTTTGTTCTTGACAAACTACAATATATAGTTCCTTTTCTGAACATAATTTTATAGCATTAAGATAAACTTACAGCCTTCAGTTTTCTGACAAACTCCATTGCCCTTCAAGAATTATAACTACCATGAGAACTACAAACTAGAAAAACATCAAGACTGAAGTTTAATAACCAGATGTTATTTTCTTCTAGCTTTCTGCATTGCTTTCGGATATAGGACTGAACATCCGTGAAGCACATGTATTCTCAACAACTGACGGCTACTCTTTGGATGTGTTTGTGGTGGATGGGTGGCCTGTTGAGGTACTTATCATATTCTATTGATTTATTGTCTTTCACTTAGCCATTTGTATTTTCAGGATTTTGTTTCTCTGGTGTTATTTTTCTCTTTACATATTTTGAATTACAGTTACTTAAAATCTATTGCCTTTCTTTGCTTTTTTTTCCAACTGTAATGCTCTAAATTTAATTGTTATAATGTTTTTCCTTAATATTATTCCTCAGTTGCATTATGATATTACTTTACATTAGTGGATGGGCACGTCATCGTGGTTTTGCTTCTTCACTTGTAATGCCATTCAAAAAACCAGAAAAAGAAAAAGAAAAAACCAAAAATTTCAATTTTATTATTGGTTGTTAATTATAAAAAAAAGTTGTAATTAATTGTTGCATATTTGCAGAACAATTGATTTGTGTCAGTAATTATTTTTTCGGCTTCTAGTTGAACTTCATTGAACATTGTCATACAAAGTTGTTTTTTATTTTTAAAATTTTTTTTATCATTAATAAGTCAAGCCCTTACATTTGATGAATCTATCATGTTTGTGTTTCAAACTGGTTAAATTAAACGAATTGTGACTTATCCCAGGACAGTGACCTTGTAATATATTAAGGAGCATTGTGATTATATCCTTTTATGACAGGGATCTGTGCTGAGTCCAAATGTTGCTGACTTTGCAATGTTGTGGCCAGGATACAGATGGTTTGATTGAAGCTATGGAAAATGCAGTTGCTAGAAGTGAGGTAATTTGTGTTTCAATGTAATTATAGTCTGTTGTTTGGTGTCATTTATGGGTTCTTTGGATGTTGAAATCATATCCTGGAAGACTGGTTCTCTGTGGCTATGAGCTTGTAGTGTAGGCATAGAGATTATAAAACCAGAAACACAGTTAGTATCCGGTTTACTTGAATAACACTCTGCACATAAGTCTTGGAAAGGAGTCAGTACTGCCAATTTATAAAAAAAATTAAAATGGCTCCAACTCAGAGCACTTTCCTGGGACTCTTTTATTTTATTTTAAAATACCATTTTAGTTAAATTTTCCCTTAATATTATTTCTTGGGACTTAGCTTCTCTAATTGTGAATCTCTCTCTCTCTCTCCCCGCGCTCCATCATCTCTTCTTATCTCCTAATTAATCTATCTATCTTCTTCTTCTTTTTTGTGTTTTGTGTGTGTGTTTGTGTTTGTGTTTTTTTTTGAAATCATTAAAATAGTAAATAGAATAATTGAATTGTCCTGGTCTGGTAGGTGGGGGTATGACTTCATAGTTTTGAGCATTTCGGTTCAATCCCCAACCCCACTATTCTTATATGTTATACAGCCCTCAATAGAACCAATTTGCATTTGACAGTTTGTGTCTATCTTTTGGAACTAAAGTATTTTCCTTATGTTTCTGAGCCAATATCTCAAATTTTCCATTATTAAAGGTTTTTTGGTGCAGTTGTGATGTGTAGTGTCTTATTTTGTTGTCATTGTTTTTGGTCCCAGTGGATCATTTTTATATCCATCTCTTTATCTGCTCGTAAGTGAAAAATGAAGATCAGTGAAAGTGTAATTTGGAAATATAGGGATCATGGTCACGTTCTTCGTATTCTCATTCAGCTGTGGAAAAAGCATTGTCTGCAGAAGCAAAATCTGGAGATTGGGAAATAGATAGAAGATTATTGAAGATGGGAGATAGAATTGCATCTGGCTCTTGTGGAGATCTGTAAGTTGTGTTTTGATTCTATTGGTCAATTACCCCCTACCTCCAAAAAAATAGTCTCTTATTTATGTTGCTCACCATTCTATTGCTTTTCATCTTCAAGGTATCATGGAGTTTATCTTGGTCAGGATGTTGCTGTTAAGATTCTTAGATCTGAGCATTTGAATGATGCTCTAGAGGATGAGTTTGCTCAAGAAGTGGCAATTCTAAGGTATTCAATTTAGCAGATGTTAGAAATATTGTTGTACTTCTAATTCAGTTGTCAGTGTTTTTTTGATATATCTTGCTAAGAAAATCATATTACAATGTAGCAGTCTGTAAACATTCTCTATCCTAGTTAACTTTTATATATTCTAATTTTTTAAAAATCTTTCCATTCTTATTTTCCTTGATCCACTTGGCATGGTTTAAAAAGTTGAATATTGATAGACCATAGACCAGAAAAGCGACAGGTTCAAGGTTAATGACCAAGTTGGATATTATGTCATATCTTATTTTCCTAGATCTACTTGGCATGGTTTTAGGAAGTTGAGCATTGATAGACCTGAGAAGTGACAAATACAAGATTTATAAGTCAAGTGGTGTTTAACCGAGATTGGCCATTATGTCATAAAAAAAAAATTAATAGTTAGTTAATTTTAATAATGAACTAAATAGGTAAAATTTAGTGAAATTTACGTAAAAAAATATTAATGATTTTCAAATAATCTTTCACAATGTTTATAAAAAAGCAAGATGATAAAGAAACCTAAAATATATTATCACAATTCAAATGATATAACCCACAAAAAAACTTTCTTTGTAAAGCATTCTGCTGTCCACTCCAATTTGAATTCAATAACCATGTTTTTGGTCTTATCAAGCCCTACCAACCACTTCTTTCTTTTTCTCTCTCTCAATCATCATAAGTTTTTGAACAATAAGGTTGCAGTAGACCTTGAAATAGGATGAAAATTAAAAGAGAAAGATGAAACTTATAACCACAGAGCAAGGTGACTTGTTATAAAGATGAAGAAGAAGGTGACCAACTAGTTTGTGAGAAGGAGAAACATGGCAATGGATTGGAAGATCAGTTGATCTAAGAGTGAGAGCAAGGCAGGAGAGAATGGTGAGAGAGAGAGAGAGAGAGAGGGGTGATGGCAGTGGGTCTATTTGGTATGGGTGGGCAGATCAGCAAATGAGGCTATAAACGATGTCATCGAAGTCTTATTGAGAGAAAAAAAATCCTTTTGAGACACTGGGGAAAGGGAGAAAGATGTTTATAACTTGTGAGGCCTGTGAAAACTTTGCTGGTTGAGGGGTTCAATTGCAGGTTGAGAGAAGTTCCTTCTAGTTTTAAGGTGGAACAGTTTTGGAGGCTCAATTGGGCTGTTTTAGGTCCCGGTTTATGATTAGGCCGATCTGACCATTTATTATGGCCCACTTTTAAAACCGTGCCTCTTAACTTATTGAGATATAGAAAAATACAATAAAATTTCAAAACGTTAGCTCCCTCTTAAAAAGTATATGATTGGTTTGGTTCCCAATTCAAGCAAAAAAAGCATTTGTATGAAAATTTTCTTTTTCCATGTTTTTTATTTTTTATTTTTTAAGTAAACATATATAGATACATGTGTTCTCTAAGTATATGATTGGCATATTAACATGTTAGTCTATTCTGTCAATGAGTGCATTGACCATGTGTACTCCACCTTATGCTACTTCCAAAAAATCTTGCACCGAAATCAAAATATAAATTTATATGTATTTAATGACAAACTTGCTAGAAGACATATGGTACAGTAGTATGAATGATATGTGCAATATATTCATTCTAAATGTAATTGATGTTTAAGTGACAGCTTAGTGGTAATAATGTTCATTATGCTGTCCTATGTTTGTGGTTTGCACGCCACCTTCCCCCTCCCCCTCTCCCTACCCCAAAAGCTACCTATCAAAAAGGGGGAAAAAAAGCAGTTGGAAAATATCTTCATTATTGGTCACAGTACCTGTCTTTGCTTACAAAACCATGTAGTCTGATGTTGTAAAATCTTTCCACTTGACAGAACTATATACATGGATTTTTTTTTTCTCTGGATAAATAACAGAACTGTATTACATGTTATTCTCCGAGTTATTGAGTTTGTATATATTTGCACATTTTTATACAATGCATGATACAAAAAGCACGCAAATGTGCAAAATATTATATGATCCTGATATGATCACCTTTTTGAGGTTTACTCATAGATCATTGGCGGGGCTTTTTGTTGGCAAAAGCCATTGTAGTGTTTATTGTACACATGAAGGCTCTTAATTGGGAGGAATTAGTATCTAATCATTAAAGGATATTTATTGCTTAAGTTCTTCCCTCAAATCCAGAATTGGAGATTGATGTTTTTGAATTAATTGTACTTCCTGTGTCTCTCAACTATTGATAAATAATTTTTATGTATCATATTGAATCTTCCTTTCTTTAAAAGAACTAAAAACATTTTAAATTAACTAGAAGTTAATTGTGTCGGTATATCTTCAAATGAGAGCTTCGGTTCCTACATTTGTGATCATACTCTTTGGCCTGTATGTAAGTTCAGCATCATGCTGATTTTGTGAGCATTGAAGATGCAATTATTATCCTTCTTGCTTGAAGGGGAAAATCAAGAATACATTATTCTTCTGAAAAATATTTTACTTAAATTTTATGTCTTCTTCATAATGAAGGAGGTCATCAATGAGAGGACGATGATTGAAATTAATTTCCTTTAGTCTCTCATTCATAGTGGTAGAAACGTCTCCTTTTTATAGGTTAGTGACTAAACAAAATCATGCAATCGATTTTATAGAGTTATGATCATTGAATCTTCTATCAAGTCAGCAATAATACTGCCAGTTTGTGTCTAGCAGTTATTAATTAAAAAGTCCAGAATGTATGTGGTTACATGTCTTGTTCCTTCATCTTCATTATTTCCACCTTGCAGTAATTTCAAGATATTTTAATTTCTTGTCCTCTTGGCATTCTTGTAGCTATGGATTTGCTTTTGGTTGAGTGTCAAGATTACTGCTCATCATTGTCATATGGTTATTGACAAACTTTTTCGTTATCTTTTTATTTGGGCTTTTGTTTATCTGAATGCAGGCAAGTCCGACACAAAAATGTTGTTCGTTTTATTGGTGCGTGTACAAAGTTTCCACATCTGTGCATTGTAACAGGTAGGGCCTCCTATTGGAAACTCAAATATATTTCCTTTGGCCCGGACGAGTATTTTTCATATCCCTTAAGTAGCTTCTTTTGTGGCTACTACTGCAAGAGAAAAGGAATGAATTTAAGATGTTTAAAGTCGTTTTACTTGAAGCGAGTTGGAAATACATGATAATATTTTCCATCGGCATAATTCACTCTAGTAATTACACCCCTAAGTTTTTTATTTAAAAAATATTTTTATCAGAATAAACTTTTATTGACATATGAAGAGCTGTGGAAGAAATTCCTGCTTTAACTTTCTAACTGGAGAAAATTATTCCAAAACAATATAAATTGCTTGGGTTGTCTCTCGTGGCCTGTAATATTAGGGATCTTTTACTATTATCACTCACTCAATATTCGCTGTTATGTGCTGTTCAGGAAATCAGTCTGTTATGAAGTTGCATTTCTGAGGAACTTGTCATTTTTCTCTTAATTTAAAATATGACTTCTGCATATTCTTCTCTAATTATTTGAACCAATTTTCTTTGTAATTCTATAGGTTCATCAAGTCCAATGAAGTATATAACCATGCTTCTTTTGCATAAATAATGAATTTCTATTTTTATGTTTTTAACCTTTGGAGTTTGGCTGTTGGGACTTGCTTGTAATTTATGTGCTTATTTCTTTTTAAGTCTTCTGTCCTTTTTCCTCTTTAGTAATCAAACAATTCATGGATTTTGGTCTTCCTTGCAGAGTATATGCCTGGAGGAAGTCTCTACGATTACTTGCATAAGAATCATAACATCTTGGAACTCTCTCAGTTGCTGAAATTTGCAATTGACGTATGCAAGGGCATGGAATATTTGCACCAGAAAAATATAATTCACAGGGATCTGAAGACAGCAAATTTGCTGATGGACACTCAGAAAGTAAGAATTTATGAAGATTATTTGAGTGACTGATAGCTATAGCATCTTCTAAAGTATATAAAATGCACAATGATTGAAACTCTTGGGCAAAATTATAAATAGATTTAGATGCTTGTATCATTTAATGATCCATATACCAGGATTTTGCTTGACTAAGTGGTGGTGAAGTGGCAAAAGTATTCATTTTAGTCTTAGGCTCGAGATTACCGAAGGAGCTAAGTTGTCATCCTTTTTTCACTTTTTCCATATTGGCTTTTGGTACTTAGAATCTTTTTCCCAATATATTATTAATTCCTACATTGTTAAAATTGAGAAGAGGATTACGTATCATGCCATTCTCAAACATTCTTCTGGAGATTCCTCCAGTGGGACAGAACATTGTGTATGTGTATCCAGTTTAGAAATTATTCTCCTAAGAATTGAGGTCTTAGTAATTAAATTATTTTTTGACATCTGAAGGTGGATTCAAATACATGGATGATAGGTTTCAATTTAGTAAAAGCATCTTCAGTATGTAATTGTGATCTGTTTTATTGGAAGTCCACCATAATACCAATGAATGGATCATGAAATTGGCTGAAAGAGTGAGCATTCCGAATCTCTCTTTCAATATAGGATCTGAAAGAAATAAATAGAAATCCTATCCAGAATGTTAGTGGAGAATTTATTTTTCAATATTATGTGCTTTAATTGCAATATGGTTCTGTTGTCATGGTTTCACATAGTGCAGCAATGGTATAAATTTATTATTGTTTATGCTTGTATGAATAATCATCAACAGAAAGCCTGGGAGACTGGTTTGACCGGGTTGGACTTCTTGTGCCAGGATATTTAATTCATTCTTCTGAAGAAATATCTTATATAGTTCAATGTACTTCATAGATTTTAAAAACTGTCGATTTACAAACAACCTTCAAAAAACAAATTAGGTATCTCATTCTAATTTAAGTAGTTGAGACTTGTCCTAGAGAAATTTGCAAACTGTATGGAAGAAATTTGCATAAACTATATGGTACGTAATGATGATTCTTTATCCCTCCGGCCAATGGTGCAGTTATACTCTCAAGAAATTTATGCCACTGGTAATTGTTTTTGAAAGAAAATCTAGATGTTGATATTAGGATTGATTTTTCCCCCTTTTGGTTGATATACTAAATTTGTTATTGTTTAGACTTGCATGAGTAATCATCAATGGGAAAGCCTTGGCAACTGGTTTGATTGGTTGGACTTCTTGTGCTACGATATTATACCCAATCTTCTGAACAAGTATCTATTATAGTTCAATGTGCATCATAACTTTTAAAAACTTTCATTGCACAAGCAACCTTCAAGAATTGAAGTAGGTATCTCATTCCAATTTAAGTAGTTGATTCTTATAGAGTCCCAGAGAATTTTTCATAAACTGTATGGTACTTGATGTTGATTTGAATATCCATATGGCCAATGGTGCAGTTCTTTAAGAAATTCAATGCCACTGTTATTTGTTTTCTGTTAGTAAATCTTGATGTTGATATTAGAATTGCGCTTACAGATAATAATTAGTTGGATTATAGTTTAATAGAATTAACTTTTAGAAAATTATCATCATCATTATTATTTGGTTTTATGATTTTCTAGTTTTTAGATTTAGTATTTTGATTGTTTCTGCATGTGATTTCCCACTGGAGATCTCCTTTCTTGCAGTGAATTGTGAATCTTTGTCATTACTATGCTCATCCTTATACATTTGTTATTGATCTTGCCATTATCATCCTGGGATAATATTTTGTTAGGAATAAGTATAGATTTTTTATGGTAAGACTTCTAATATTGATTGATTGCTCCATCTGCTTTAATCTCTAATCCTGTCATTTAAAGAGAGGAAAGGTTTCTCAATCATTTTTACAGTGAATAATTTTGTATTTTTGGTCTCAAGGTTGTTAAGGTAGCAGATTTTGGAGTTGCTCGATTCCAAAATCAAGGGGGAGTAATGACAGCAGAGACGGGAACATACAGATGGATGGCACCTGAGGTCTGTTATTTAAGTTCAATATTTTTATATACTTTTTGAGCTTTCAATTATTAAAATATTGTGTAGTTTTTTTAAATCTTTATGATGGCTGCAATCAAGTATTGATTCACTTTTTTATACTTTCATGGTAAATCTATCTCTTCCCACTTGTTTTACAGAGACCCTGTCTCTTATTTTCTTCAGTCATGACTTAGGTACTTGTTTTTTCTTTAAATTAAAATGAGCTTATTGATTCTGTATCTTTTTTATTTTATTTTATTTATTTATTTATTTTGTCATTGCTCATCATTGATAGACACTGCTGGCATGTCCTCACCACCCAACCTCTTTCACTTGCAGCCTTAAAGATTAATTCCTTGAATGAAGTTGTGTCTTCAGCTTCCTTTTTTGGTACTTTGTAAATTACATGTACCTCTTTCTGCAAACTAATTACATACATGTCTTCTAGAGAAAAATGTTGGATTCCGTTATTATCTTGGCATGTCATTTGTGAGTATACGGGCATACTTGCTTTGCAATTTTCCTTATGCTGTATTTGCTAATGCTTTAGTGGCCTAAGCTGATGCAGATCTTTCCTAGAGTGATAATATATACTTATTTTGCTTCATTTCGTACTCTGCCAGAAAAAAGTGGACCTTATAGCTTTGATTTTATATTCATTTTTTAATGTACTTCAGTTTTTTACTCATATGCAATATGATGTATTTGCCAACTCCTTATTTACTTCTCATTTTTCTGCGGAATGCTGTTCTTTTTCACAAGGTTATAAACCATCAACCATATGATCAGAAAGCAGATGTGTTCAGTTTTGCAATAGTACTGTGGGAGCTAGTGACAGCCAAGGCATGTCCTCTTGTTAAAACAACCCTCAACTTATGTGCTCTTTCTTTCTAAAACAGCTCAATTTCAGTGATTTAAAGTCATAAATGTCAACATAATTTTCATTCATATAAGGTCTTTGTCTGGCAGGTTCCATATGATACCATGACTCCACTGCAAGCTGCCTTGGGTGTGAGACAGGTTTGCATATCTGTATTGCTGAGCCATGATTTAGTATTAAAGCTTTTGCATCTACTATCAAATCACTGATGAACTTTGTACTTGGATAAGTTGCTCTGGAAACATGGCAGCAACTTAAACTATTCAACCCCCACACCCTGTGGGCGTGTCTGCGGGACGATTAATAGTAATACATATATGCATTGTGCATCATATGTGTGCCAGATGTTTGTCAATCTCTAAAGTCTAAAGCCTTTCGCTGCTTTAGAAATTTTGTTAAACTTCTTTTACATCTTAGCGGATCATCCAATTTAAATTGAATGAATCAACATCTGGCATGTTAATGCCTGATATTGAACGAACAGATGCTAAATGTTGACACTTTTAGATGAGACTTGAGAGAGGTAAGCCTTGATATTAGGGCAGTTTGGCCACCTGCTCAACCTGATTTGACTAGTTTTTATGGCAGTAGGAGGGTGGCAGCAGGTTGGTTGTTTTGAAACCTGCCTCTTATGGGTCAAGTGTCGGTTTTCCCATCTGGGAATCTGAACCAACTGATTCCGTCCATCCCAAACTGCCCTTACCTTCATTTCCAGCAAGATTTCCGTCCAGATAGTGTCATCGTTGCTGGATCTGCAACTGCAGTCATCTTTAATAGCTTTCAACCAAATCTGACCGCCACCCGTGGACACCCGCACGATCAAGCTGCTGTTTCTGCTCTGTCGACAGAGGGTTCTGTCCTCCCCCACCTGATGTGGTAGGGTCAAGCATCGGGATGAGTTTAAACCTGATTCGACTCATTTCATGGACACCCCTACTTGATATCATGGCTTTTGAAATGACACTTCTAAATTTTGGTGTGCACCTCATAGAGTTTATAATAGTTGTAGATTATACATGTATATGACAATTTAGGCTCATTAAGATTGGAAAAATATAATAATTTAAAGATTAAAAAGCAGTTTAGTCTCGTGAAAATCACACTGGTTGTCAATTTAACAAACGATGTAAATTTTAGGGGACTACACTGTATTTTAGCCTTATTTTAATATCATTCAGGCTCTTTCACTAGAAGATCCCAAAATATTGAGTCTTAAACGCTGGTTTTAAGATACTTAAGACATTAGTGATATATTAGCATCTTGAACAGCAAGAAAGAATAAATGTAAATTTATACCCAATTTGGGAAATTTGTGGAGGCCAAATATGTCTTTTAGATTGCTTCTACTTCCTCTCCACTATAGCATGTTAATGCCTATGAGAATCTAGTATATTACACAAAAAGAGTTGGCTGAATACAAAAGCAAAGCTTCTGAATTTGTGTTCCTGTAATCTACTTTCTAGGGACTGCGTCCAGATCTTCCCAAGAATGCACATCCCAAACTGTTAGAACTAATGCAGAGATGTTGGGAAGCGGTTCCTGATAATCGGCCTTGCTTCTCTGTGATAACATCTGAACTTGAAACTCTCCTTCAAGAAGTTCAGGTACTCCCCGAGGCACAAATGTCATTTTCCTTTTCATTAATTATTCATTTTTATTTATTTATAGTATATTACATTTAATCCCAATATGTACATTTCAGATAACTTCAGAAGTAGTGAACGGTACTTGAACATTCCTAGTATGCGATATTCTAAGCGGCTCATTTTCAGGCATGTGGGTGAGGATTTTTTCTTCTTGTTTTTGGTTCTTCAGTTAGATATGAGGTAATTTTGTACAAACTGAAAGGAAAATTCAGAAGCCTGTGTAATACAAAGTGAGGGGAGTATCATGATTTGTATTCGATGTATACACTCTTCCAGGGACTGTAAGAAAACCACGATAAAATCTTGGTGAAAATTGTTTTGAGCAATGGTCATACTTCAGAGTGGATATAAAACAATTACACTGGAAATAGTGCATGCCTTTTGTGACTGCTTCAGGTCTTGGCTTTTCAGCATTTCTGCCCGTATATTTGGTTAGTAAACTTGTTTCAACTAGTTGGAGCTGGATTGACAGCCAGGCAAATCCTGTACAAATTTAATAGTTGGTTCTCTTGCCTAAACTGACTTATTTTCCATTCCAGGATCTGTAGTGAATTATGACCGAATGGAATCAGTTGCATAGTCTTACATAATGCATCTATCTATAATTCTAAGACCACTATCTAGTCATGCAGGATTCATTGCTGTTCCATAATTTTATTTGTCAGAGCACCTGGTCATAGCCCTCTGAACAGACTAGTATAATGTAATTCAATACATGAAGCAACTGCTAGTTTACAATCAGAATTCAGGGACATTTATTGTGTACCATTTCCTAATCATTCGTAGCTTACAATTTGTCATGCCAGCGAATATAAATGCGTGTCATTGATTTGTTTGAGTAACAGCTACATCATCTTTTTAATGAGATAGTGACTTGCTTGTTGGTTTAGCACTTATTCTACCGACATTGACAGCATCAGACGCCATGTGCTGTGGGCCGACATCTATAGGCTTAAGGGTGGGTCTCATTTCACCAGTGTACGTTGCCTTCTCCACCATTGAACTATTGAAGTTTGGATAGGGAAGAACATTTTGGGCTTATGAGGAAAATGGGCTATCATTTTCATTTTTTTCACTCTGTTACTTTGGACCCAAGTATTTTGCTTTTTCTTATTTTTACCAGGGAAAATTAGGTCAAGCAAATACTGCGAATCTGGGCAGAAGTGGGTTTTTAAGACTAAATTTGACTAAAAGTACATTGAGGTTGATGTGAATGCATGCTAACAACCTCAGTCATTGACAATCTCTCCCTAGTAACGTTACAAGTCTAAGCGCATTTTAAGACACGTACCATATAATTAATAATTGATAGGGTTTAAGGAAGATCTAATATGAAATTCCAAATAATCAAGTACCTGTTCTCAAAGCCTCACATTTCGATCATAGTTTGCATAGTGTTTATGTTTCATCCACTTATTAGAACTTTGAAGTGAGGCTTAAGACCAATATTCTCAATTCTTTTCATTTTAGCCTGAACAGTTGAACTATTTTGTTTGAATCACTAAATCTGTATATTTCAACCTTAGTTTGAAATAGATCCATTTTATAATTAATATTAAAATTTATAAATCTAAAGTGTATAAATTACCACATAATTTATATTTTAAATGACGGACATTCTCTATAATATTAAATTCATAAAATAAAATCATGATCGTAAAATGAATAAATGGAGAAGATCTTATATTTCTTAGGTTTGAGCTCGTTTTAATGCTTTTTCAAACTTCATTTAATCATTTCGTATATATTCACGACTCACCACTTCCCCTTCACCTCCCAACGGTTCTGCTACTCTTTCCCTCCCATCAAAAGTTACATATATCTATTTTGTGTTTTACTTTAATGTGGGTTAATGTGTCATATTTTGTTATGAGATTTTACTGATGCAAAAAGCTTGATCTAAGAAAGTTAGTGATGCAACATTGTTTTTTGTATGCCTTAAACTCTGGGCAAGATACATGAAGTCCTCGTTACTCTAATAAATATGTGATCTAAGTAATGCTTAATATATGAAGATTCAGATTATCAAAAAAAAAAAAAAAAAAAAAACATATATATGAAGATTCCTTTTACCTCCTCCTTAGATTATCTTTATATATATAAAAAAATGTATACATTGCTTTAATTGAATGCAAAGTTATAGGCTACTAACAGTAGTTTAATTTGGCTGCTAAATATACATGGATTACAATTCAGACCATTAAGGCGATTAGGTCTGCCAAACTTATGAAGAAAAACCGGTGAGCTGTGTAAGACTTTGACCCCGATTATTGGATTAAGACTAAGATTAACTTTATATATATATATATATATATATTTAGAAAACAGGCTAAGATTAAACTAGACACAGCTATATACAAGTACAAGGGACGTGGTTGCTCATACCACATATGTTATTGGTAAATTGTGCTTGACAGCTAACAAACACAGAGAGAGACTAGCAACAGCAAACAAATGGCAAAACAAATGATTCAGGCAAAGTACAAAAATAAAGGAAACAAACAAAAAAAAGAAAAGATAAAAAAGAAAGAAAGAAAGATACAAAAGTACTTTGGCACTGAGAGTTATTGGTGTCATGATTATTTATAGTATCCGACAAGTTGCTTAAAGGTAGGGTAGGGGTAGGTGAAAACAATAGTCCTTCCTGAAAGCGAAGTAACAAACTGATGGAGGTCAGGCAGCCTGGACGCGAAAGGTTTTTACTTTGTTTTCTCTGATAAATACAACCATGAATGGTGGTGCACATTAATATCCCGAGAATCTCTGCAGAATTTTTTTTTTTGAAAACTAGATTTTGGTAAAAGGTCCGGCTAATTTTTTAAAAATTTTTATGAAAAATTAAAAAAATTGTTAAAAAAATTAATTATTTTTTATAAATTTTTTTTAAGAATAATTTATTAATGTATATTTTAAAGACACATGTTAGTATATTTCTTTAATAAATTACGGAGTGTCAGACTCAAAATGGACACTTTCCAATCTTTTGTATAAATGATATTTTCTGTTTTGAGGTTTATATATTTTAAAAAAGATTCTCTCCCAAATTATGGTTGAAATGATACGCTTTCTTTGAGTTTTGTGGATGAATCACAAATTAAGGACACTACGCCTTGAGATATGTATAACCAAGATGAATCTTTCTTGAAAATAGAATTTTCTATTAGTAAAAAGTTAAGAATTTATTCAAATTTCCAGGAGAATGTCATTTTATGAAATGTTTAAAGATTTCATTTTTTTTAAAACTTAAAAGGAGGTTGGTGTATAACTATTATTATTATTTTTTTATATTTTCAAAAGTAACAAATTAAATAATGAGATTTCACTTAAAAGTTTTGTAGTTCAATTTGCACATCTAATTATTTTCAAAGAAGATGTCTAAAATTTAAGTCTCACATCTCTGTTGAAACTATCAAATTTATCCAAATAAATAAATAATAAGGTTTAAAAAAAAAAAAAATGTTCAACCTATATTAAACTTCAAAGTTCAAACACAACGGACTATTTTGCTAATTTTTGAAATCTAAGAATTTAATTTCTAACTTTTTAAAAATTTATGGTTTAATTTTTCACTTTTGAAACTATAGAGTATAGAGTTTAATTTATTAGTTTTAAAAATCTTAAGATTTCATTGCACCACTAAATTATATGATTTTATATAATTTTCCCTTTTTTACTATTTTGTTCTATTGGAGCTTGATTTTTATTCCAAACAAAGATAGAGTTTCAATAAATTCTAAAAATAAACTTGAAATTTACAAACAATGAATCTCACCCAAGAATCTGGCCAAATGCAGCTTAATTAATCAGTTTTTAGATTACTAGAAAAACCTTCTTAAAAAACATGAATTATAAAATGTATCCGTATCAAGAATATGTCCACATTCAGTTTTATGATTTCACAAATCACTAGCAAATCAAAAAGAAAAAAAAGATCAATTTGTTGTTTTTTGGTGGGGTAACAATGTTGCACATCTTCTTTTCTTTACATATGAACTCACGTGAGTGCACGTGCCAATATGTACTAGTTACAGAGCCGACACTGGGCCTGATCTAGATTAAGTCAAAATAAGAGGCCACCCAATCCACAACAAGATATAATTTAAGCATGTTAAAACAAAACAAAAACAATAACTGTTGGATGTGATGTATTCAAATCTGTTGATAGAATATTCTTATAGGATTTATTAAAGATAGGGGTAGTAATGGACAGGTCTGGCCCAGTAATTAATTAAGGAATAAAATTTTTTTCTAAATTAGTTTAGAGAAAAATTTTACCATCTTTTTATATATCTCTATATTAAGTGTGAATTTTGAAAATCTGACTATTAGATTGCATGTTATTATTATATTCTTTATGTATGTAAAATTTTAAGAAGATCAAAAATTGATTGCTATCTTATTAAACAAATGTTAAAATTTTAAATTTTTATGATCTAAAATTGTGTATAAAAAATAAGTTTATTGATTGAATAGTAAATAATATCCAATTTGAATGAAATTTGATATGCATGTTAAGAACATAAGGAATATGAAATTCAACTGTTAAATTTTCAAAATTTACACAAAAAAAGAGATATATGAGAAGTTTGAAAAGTTTCTTTTCAAACTAGTTTGAAAACTTTGTTCTTAATTAAGGTTATGCTAACGAGTGCCCTTAGAATAATGATTGACCATCTATTTAGGAAAGTTTTGACACTACTTTTATGGGAAAAGAAAAAAGTTGTCAAAACAATAATTTTTTTTTTCTCATAAAAATTTTCTTTAAATCGATTATTAATCATTATTTTATGGGTATTATTAGCATTTTCCAATTAATTGATTGAGATCGAGAATGCACCAAATTGAGTTTCTTGGTTCATTTTTCTCATCTGGGGAAAGCTATATCATCTTACATGATTATCGAAATTTGTTATGCACTTTGTTGTGATTCCTGGGACCGTACATGCTATTATTACAATGCACATGTTTCTTGAATGTGCAAGGGACATATCAATGACTGTTTTTTGAAGTTTATAAAGCCATATTTATCAGAATCATTTCGAAGTTCACGAAAGCTTATGTTAAAAGTCACACCCTACCGACTAACCATTGTAACTATGCAAAATTTTGGTTTGCAGATTTGCCAAAATAAAAATAAGAAAAGGTAAAAGGCCATCAATTAGAAAAATATTGAACTTCACAGCTGTCCAAACCCCAAATTGTCTAAGTTTTTACTTTTGGGTTGTTTTGACTAAATAATTATGTTTTTTTTTTAGTTCTCACTTTTATATAAGGACTATATTTTTAAGTCTTTTATTTTGAAAACCTTGAAGAATGGTCGAGATACTAAATATAAGGTTTAAATTTTTGTCATTCTTAGAGAAATTCATGGTATTAATTTCATTTTTTAGTATACTTACATGTTCATGTATAAATTTAGTACTAGGTAATCAATCCTTTTTACTGTTGTCTTATTTTTTTAAAATTAAATTAAATTTATATTTTTTTAAATAAATAAATTACTAATTCAATAGGTAGACTAATGACTCAATGGTTAAATGAATGAACCGTTGTATTGGTAACTTAGCTGTTCCATACTAAGTACAATTTTGACAACAATGCATAAAAAATGTGTTATGAGTGTGCAAGCCAGGCCGTCAATGAATAAAATTTTAAGTACTAATTTGTAGCCTATATCTTGAGGCTGTGGAAGTTGAAATTGAAGCTAAATCTATTGTAAACCTGATCTCTAATGCTAATAGCAGTAATCGTTTTATTGCTTCTCTCATTGATGATTGCAAGATCTTGGTTTCTCGGATACCTCATAAGAGGATTGTCTATTGCTTCAAGGAAGCCAATAAGTGTGTGAATGCTCTCGCTAGCTAGGATCAGAACAAACCAACTTGTGGAGTTTATTCTTTTTCACACCCTGCCAATAGGCTTGTAAATATCTTTAATTTAGTCTTTCATGGGTTATATTTTAGCGAAATGTTAACCAATGCCCTTAGAAATATTTTATTAGGAGAATAATAAAATAATAAATGTTGTTGACTGTTTTTTTATATTTCTCTTGAAAGTGGTGTCAAAACTTTCATATTATAATTTATTAACAATTTTCCTAAGAGCATCCTTTAACACGACCTTATTTTAATAGGCTTTGTCTTGAATCTTTTGTTGCTTTCTAGTTAATAAATCATATTTTATAATAAATAAATAAAAATTTAAGTATTAAGATACTCCCGCCCCAAAAAGCTTGTTGGATAGTGTGTTAAGTATTAGCTTAAACTCTTTGGCAAAAGTTGTCACTTGGGCAAAAATGAGTGCTGAAATTAGCTTAAGCCTAAAAATCACTGGAATTCCAAACTCTAGTGTCAAAACTCTATATAGTACACTATTCCACCTTTTAATATAAATAATGAATTGAAACTATCAAATTATTATTAAAAGATATTTATTAATTTGGTTACCCAATGGGGTTTAAAATTTATAATCTCTTTATCAATGTAGTTTGGAAAACACTTTTTTTTTTTTTGAGAAACGTTTGGAAAACACTCTTAAGTTCTAAAATTATTTTTCAGTAAAAATGTTTTATTGCAAAATCTCTCTGAAACTAATCTATTTGGTACTGCGGTGGGTTTGGAAGCCCTTACAGCTCTTTTACAAACTTGCCGTACGCTTCACACTTTAGTGCACTAGTCTTTTAAGGACTACCAAAAGCTGGAAAAGCATCTTTAAGATAAAGTTGAAATTCTGAGCTATTTTGGGTTAAAGCTCTTTATAAAAATGATGAATTGATAATGCATTTGCTTATTGAAAATAACACTCATCACGCGCACAGAGAGAGAGAGAGAGAGAGAGAGAGAGAGAGAGAGAGTAATAATAGGGCCTTAATTGAATTAAATGGGAAAGAAATTACAAAATATTTGGTTATTAAATGGATGTAACAATATCAAAATGTACTTTAGCTAGCAGTATAATTTGCCAAAGGTTCCAAACACTAGAAATTATTTTTTAAAATTATTGCTAAAAGCCTAAAACTCTATAGCTAGAATATACTTTTTTTAAAATTCTACTCCCTAGTCCCTACTGCAATGCTTAACAAGCCTTACCCACCAATCTACAACTTAAACATACAAGCTTTTTTGAGCAATATCAAATAACAAACCCTAAAGCTAATAGTAGAGATTAGAGAATACCAAAAGGTGCAATTTTGTGTTCGAAAGCTATAAAAAGATGACAAAAGCATGCATGGGCTTTCTTGGCTATGCATGGGGAACATGTACCCGGTGAGAGGATAATAGTAAGAATGAAGTAGCTTGAGTGAACTCCAAAATTTTGAGATTGCGAGGCAAAAAAAGCTTTCTATATCACCTAATAAGTGTCCCCCACACAAGTAATAAGTAGTTTAACCAAAGAAAAGTCAAAAGAAAAAAACAAGTTGAAGTTATGATCTTGATCTTGATGGGTCGTCCGAAAAGAAACTTCATTAAATATGACACTTAAGACTGCTTTGAATTGTGTGGAGTTGAAAGGTCTTGGTGAGGTGCACTACTTTTTTTTTTTTTGTCTCTATGTTTATGTCTTACCCGTATAAGATTAAATGCAATTAATATGCGGCTAACATAGAAACAATATGGTGGACCTCTGTGATAAGAGTTTTCATCAAATATGATAATACCGACCTTGTTTGCATGCATGTGCTGTGTAGGGTTGGTGAGATTTATTTGATCTCTAAAACAAAAGTTTTTTTTTTTTTGGGCTGTCCTTTTATTATTCCGGGTCCATTTTTTTCTAGATGAAGAAATGACCCTTATTCTTTTAAAATTTTTATTGTCTCTTCCGGGTCCATTTTTACTATAGTGGCATTTTTTTTTTCATGCGATTCGTTGCATGCTGTTGAAGAAGAAAAAGACAAATTACTATGGGGATCGCAAGAAGCAACACCTGCCATGGGATGACTCACTGATATTTAAGGAATCCAATGCCAGATAAAGGGTGAAAATTATATACAAGCGATTCCACTATATGTTCATTAAACCCATTATTAAATTCTTATAATTGAGAATTGAGAATTTATTACCCCATAAAAAAAATCTAATCAATAATTATACACAATTGTAAAGAAGATCTTAACTCACGAAAAAGGCAAAAATAAAATAAAATTAAGTAAGATAAAAATACCAAAATTTCTTTAGGTCGAGCTAGATAGCATAGCAATTAGTAACACTCAAATTTCAAAAGCCCAAAGGCCCCAAACTATTAATTTTAGGTCTTAAATAAGCAAACAAACAAATGTCATACGAAATACAGAGTTATAATGTGCAGGTTATTTGTGTGCACGTATGTGTATATATATTAAAGGAGTTAATTTCATACTGAGACCGTTTTAGTTTGGCCAGAGAAACAAAATATTTTCGGTATCAATTGATATTAATTTACCGTTTCAGGATTATTGCTATTTATATATTTCTATACACACACAATATATATATATATATATATATATATATGTTTATTTATGTAAGTATGGATTTATTTATTTTTATGTTTATCAACAAAAAATTTAAAATTTTAACATTTAAAAAAAAATTATTGTATCACCGAAACGGCATTATCAATTGAAGCACTTGAAATCTATCTAGTACAAACGGTACAATATGGTACTTTTCTAGTATATTTTATAGGAGTATTGGTACTAATTTTATGGCCGGTATGGTATATTTCTTTGCTACAAATTAGAATAATATTCACTTCCCTAATATATATATGAGATAAGTTCAAGTTACACTTGGTGTAACTCTAAAGAGTTACACATTTTTTAAGCCATTAGATTTAAGGAGATTCAACAGTCAGAAAAAGACCCTCCTTAATGGTAATATTCTAATTGATCTCATTTATTATCCATTATTCAATACATTCTATACTTATTTTTGAACCCAAAAAAGGTTATAAGTCTAACTCTCTCTCTCCACTGCATCTCTCTCTCTTTCTTGTTGCACGTTTCTCTCTCTATTTCCTCCATGTCTCTTCCACCTCCACGGCCAGGTTGTCAATAGCAACAACAACAAAAAAGTCACAGCCGCTGGACTTTGTTGAATAACACAACTATTGCTTTTAGCGAAGTCTTAAAACAAAAGGCCACAGCCGCTGGACTGTGTTCATCATTAGTGAAGTCTTAAAACAATAATCAAATGCAGCTTGTTCATAAACCAGCGAAGCGGGATTATAATATCTATTAAAATAATATTTGGATTTCAAGATTATGCACTTTTTTGCTTTCATTTAACAAAAAACAAGAGGAAGGCAAAACTTTCACCATCTTCCACCATCTCGTAAAATAAAAAACTAAGTTGGAGATGGGGATAATTCGTAAGTCTTCCACAAAATTTGGAGATTGATTAGCAAATTTGACTTTCCACAAAATTTGGGCTAGAAAGTGGTATACTTTCGTTCAATCAAATTAAAGCACAAAAGGGTTTTTTATTTATGTTATATCAATAAGTCCAAACACTAAACCTAAGACATGTGTTGGATAACGAGGATTCAAATTTGATCAGATCTGGATACAAGTTAAATTGCATAAAATTCAAGAATTAGATTAGGTTAGAATAAATTGCAAAACTTATGATGCTTAGTTGTTCTAGAAACGTGGAGATAGAGAAATAGTTTTTTTTTTTTTTTTTTTTTTTTTTTTTTTTTTGTCGACGACTTGGCAATGGAAGTGAAGAGCCGTGGAGGAGATAGAGAAAGAAACGTGCAAAGAGAAAGAGAGAGAGATGTGTAGTGGAGAGAGAAAGAGTCAGAGGTATAACCTTTTTTGGATTCAAAAATACGTATGGAATGTATTAAATAAGAAGTAATAAATGAGATCAATTAGAATATTAGCATTAATGGCGTTTTTTTTTCTGATCGTTGGATCTATTTAAATCTAATGACTTAAAAAATGTGTAACTCTTTAAAGTTATACCTGGTGTAACTTGAACCTATCTCTCTCTCTCTATATATAAATAGGGTTGGGTTCAAGTTACACCTGGTATAACTCTAAGTAATGTTACACCACCTAATAACTTGTTATTGAATTAATATTTTGAAAATCCAACCGTTGAATTACATATTCTATATATTCTTATCATGCATGCCAATTTTCATATCAATCGGATGCTATTTACCATTTGATCTATAAACTCATCTTTTATGTATTATTTTAAACTACAAAAATTTGAATTTTAACAATTGTTTGATGACATAGCTATTAATTTTTGATCACTTCGAAATTTTGTAAGCATGAAGAATATACGAAGATAATGTAATCTAACAGTGGATTTGTCAATATTCGCATCCAATTAAAAAATATTGAGTGGTGTAACATTACTTAGAGTTACACTAGGTGTAACTTGAACTCAACCCATATATACATATAAAGAGAGAGAGAGATGGATTCAAGTTACAATTGGTGTAACTCTTATAAACTTACACATTTTTTACACCATAAATTTCTAAAAAATCTAACCGTTAGAAAACCCTCATTAAATACTATTATTTTTCATTTTATTACCTAATTAATACTAACATTCTCTCTCACATTATTTATTACTTTCTACCAAATAATATTCTCTTCCACACAATCTAACCAAAAAAAATTGTACTTTATGTATTTATTAAGATTGTGTTGATAGGCTCAGATTTGCTAGTACAATTTAATAAAAAACAATTGTACAATTTAATAATGCTATTGACGTTATGACGCACTGACATGCAAAAACCCTACTATATATCAACGGTTAGCTATTTTCCCACGTGTACGTTCTAAAAATCTCTCCGTGTCTACCAGACCTGTGTTACTTCTTCAAATCAAATGAGGCAATAAGAAAACCGCACGTCTGATGTCTCTCCCACTGCTATAACCATACACAGGAGGTCCTTGGCTTTACTGGCAAAAGGTGCTCACCTAGCCTTGGGAACATAACAGTCACTTGGGTTCAAAACCTATACGTATTTATTTTTCCCAATTATTATATTATTATTTGTAAGAGACTATATATATAGGTCCACCTTTCTATTGCTTTTTGATGATGTATGTGGTTTGATTGTTTAGCGTATGATAGGCTCAGATTTGAAGTTTTTTCTAAGTTTATTTATCTATTTTAAGGAGCAAGTTAGAAGTCATTTGATGTCTCTTGTTTTGGGTAATTTTGTGAAATTAATAAAAATGTGATTATTTTTCAATTATTTTTGTTAGATTGTGTTGAAGAAAATATTATTTGTTGGAAAACAATAAATAAGAAGAGAAAGTATGCTAGTATTAATTAGGTAATAAGGTAGAAAACAATAGTATTTAATGAGATTTTTTTAACCGTTAGATCTCTTAAAAATATACGGTATAAAAAATGTGTAAGTTTATAAGAGTTATACTACGTATAACTTGAACTCATCTCATATATATATATATATATATATATATGAGGGATTTGTTTTTGTTTTGCTAGTAAAAAAGATTTTTGTTTTTGTTTTGAAAGGGAACCAATACATATAGGTTAGGGGTTTGTTGGTATTAATTAAATTAAAATTCCCTTAGCTTCTATAAATGCGACAAGAGTGGCATTACATAAAAATTACACTGGTAAAAAAGCGGAAACATGGAAAGTGATATGGGAGCATATAGGTCATTCCCACATGGTAGTTACCAGCCTAAGAAAAAGTGTATGTGAAAGAAGACAAATGTCATTGAAGTAATTTCAAGTAGTTATAGAGCACCATCCAACACCGTGAAAAGTGACGTTGTTCAAGTCCAAGAAGAGAGACACATGGAAAACCAATTGTTAGTAACTGTTGAACCTTAGAGAGAGAGAGAGAGAGGGAGAGAGAGAGAGAGGGAGAGAGAGAGAGATGGAAGGAATAGCTGCTACAAAACGTTGAGCCTCGTGTAAATAAAGGTCTTATTTTCAAAAGACGCACCACTCACAAACTTGCTCATATAGAAATCATATCACTCTTTTGTAATATTTAGTTCCTTAGGATAGTTCATATGACTTTAGAATGTGTTCATGCTCGTAAGTGCTTTATTTTAATCTTATTACTCAGTTTATTCTTGTTTATACAGGTTTATTAAAGTTTGATTCAAGTTCTTAATTAGGTGTTAGTTCTAATTAATCTATAATGAATTGTCCTCAAATTTGATTTGATGTTTGGAATAATTACTTAGGTTATGATCTTCACACAGCTTTGAATTGATAAATGTTTAGTTTGATTAGGTTTCAAATTGCTCTGTTTGCAATAAAACGTGAAACAAATACGGATGCCCTAGTTGCTTGGAATCCAATAGCATTTGATTTTACTTAGAATTTTAGTATTCATAGTTGGTGTAGACATCCCATTTTGTTCCAACCTATATCCAAGCCCCCCAGTCCCAATGACGAGAAATCAAATCGCTACCAAAATAATCAGCATCGTGTGTGGAGCCCAACGAGGATGAAAACCCTAAGTTTGACCTAATACAATCCAAGTCTAAGCACAACTATATAGTAGGAGAGAAGCCCAAAGCCCAAAAGCCCATTTTGACCTAACTTGGCTGAGTCTGACAAAAAATTCATACTCTGGGTATATAATGCGTATGCACCCAATTTGTGGCATACGCACTCTCTGGACCAAAAGCCTCAAATCACTCAATTTCCATTTTAATGAGATTTTAGGGCAACCGGCCTAATCAACTGGTTGCTTAAATGTGTCATCAAACCCCAGAAAATCGTTTTTCCTATAGATACCCTAATTTTAATCATCCAAAGGGTCAAAAAATTCAGCCTTACCGAAACTCTATCAAAATTTGATCAGAATACCTAAACCTAGAGTTTATGGTTAAGTATTAGATTGATCTTCAAATGCTTTTGGTTTGAAGGTAGTCTCTTTCTCATCTGTGTTCAAAATTTTTGTTGGTTCAAGGTTGCAAACATACCACTTAAGGTATTCCAGTCAACCCTAATCAAGTTGTTCAACTCATCCTCCCACAAACACTGTTGAGGTAGTCGATTTTAGCTGAGGGGTTAGTAAAAAAAAACACCATTGTAAGTGCTACAAGGAGGAGATGTGGATCTTCTCCATGATCCACACTCTCCTCCTCGATTCTTGTTCTTTCACGCTTTTTATTACTTATTTAATCAATTATATGCTCATTCTACACCATAACATGTTCATAACACTTAGTTTGATCCATTTCTTGGCTGTTTTCGCTGAAAACATGTGGGAATTCTAATCTGCCTCAGGGTGCGTACCCACCTAAGAAGATGTGTTCACACTTCCTAAATGGCATGTGAACATTCAAGCATACACATGCAAGTGCAAGAAGACAAAACAACAACATCCAAGTGTGTGCATGTGTATACCTAATCATGCATGTGCGCAAACACATGCATGTGGGTACCAAATAGAGTTGCGAGTCTTACTCCAAAAGTGTGCTTAAGTCATATAAGGAAGGATTATTAATTGAAGTGAAAGATTCATTAATTGATGAATGTTTTCCCATTATTACACTTGAATTATCTTGATTTAACATTAAGGACATTGCACCTTTTACGGCTTAGAGATATTTGATTCATTAGGGTTTGATTGACTTGACTTCTAATGTTATCATTTAAATTCAAATCAATTACCTTAATTAAAATCATCTTTGAAATACTTTTCTTGTATTTGAATAGCCAATTAATCTCAAATGAATTGAATGTTGATTGACTATTAACTTTAAGTTTAGAAAGTATTTAAGTCTTTTATATTTAAAATGTTTGCCTTATTTATCTCTAAGACTTTTAGTTGCTTTTTTATTTTTAAATCATAAATAAAGATTGGATGAGAGAGAGAGAGAGAGAGAGAGAGAGAGAGAGAGAGAGAGAGAATGAATTAGGGTTTTGAGATAGAAAAAGAAAGAAATAAGATATTTTTGGTGTTTTGCAATTAATATCATACATGAAAGGAAACAAAGATAATCAGAATAAACACATTAAAAAAATAATAAAAACAAATAAGGAAAGATAATAAAAAATAGCATCAATGATAAATGGCGTAAATACACTTTTAGTCCCTACATTTTGACTTTTTTCATTTTAGTCTTTACATTTTATTTTTACCACTTTTAGTCCCTAAACCAATTAACGCCTTTCATTTAAGTTCTTGAAACTCCATTTCGTCACCAAACTAACGGGAAAACTGACGGATGAATAAAATAATAATTTTTTTCCACGTTGGACAATAAAATAATAATTTTTTTTCCATCACCATGTATGTGTTGGCTCTTTTCTTTGTGTTTTTGCTAGCCTTTGCAATCGAGGTGTTGTCCATCTTGCCCGATGTCAAGCCTACAAGCACGAATCCCATGCTGGGCGCACACATGATCTACACCTGTGGCGAGGTGTTGTCCACGAACCTAAACCTTGCCACCTCTACAAACTCAAACCTCACTTAGCCACTACCGATCTACGCCTGTGGCGAGGTTATGAGGGAGAAAGTCGAGAAAAAGAGAAAGAGAAAGACTAGAAAGCTATTGGGAGAGAGAGAGAGAGAGAGAGAGAATAAAATATTATTTTTTGTTTTACATCCAAACCTACAGTAGGTTCTATATTTAAAAACCCACTATTCATAGTTGCTAAATTTTTTTAGCAATACATACCCGAATAATGCTGACTTTTGGCTTGTTGTGGGTAAAATAGCAACTTGGGGGTTTTTACACCCCCCACACAAATGCTAATGCTTAAGTAAAAGAAAAACTTACCTTACTTTACACATAGTTAAAATTTTGAAATATGCACCACCATGGCCTTGATAATGTCAAAACGGTGGAGGAAATAAGAGCACCACCATCAGTACTTGTATAATAGAAAAATGACCATTTTTAGCCAACTAAATCTAAAACTTATCCATATCAAATCATGCAAAATTGTGTAAAAATACATGATTGCTATAGTAAGCATGTAAATTTTATTGACATTATTTATTTTGCATTTAAGATGAAGGGAGAAAGTGGATGATGATTGTTCTATGTAAAGAAAAAGAAACAATTAATAATAAATAAAAATGATATTTTAATAAAATGTAGTGTAAAATAGATAATCCGATGTGTAGTGTTTTGAAAATAAATACGTAAAAAAAAAAAAAAATGCAAATGCTCTAAGAAACTGTTCATATATAATAGAGTATTTGTACAAGTCACACATGCACATATTTATAATCCTCCAACTAAAACCATTGTTATCAGAATTGCATTCAGTATTGAATTGTCAAATTTAAGCCAACTTATTTAGTTAACTATTTGTGATATTTTCTGGATTTTTGGTTAACAAGCCATAACAATAACAAACCACAACGTAATATAAAGTGCAAGAAAAGTAAAAATAACAGTGATTTGTTGATGATATGAAAAACTTACGGACTAATCCAAATGAAAAAACACATCTAGGGTATCATCTACCCTGAGGACATTTTTTTACTATAAGAATTGAAGTTTACAATATAAAAAGAGAAATGTTAGCGAGTGCCTTTAGGATACTGGTTAATAATCCATTTAAAGAAAGGTTTTATAGGAAATGAAAAAAAAGTAATTAATTGTGGGGCCTCAAATATCTAACAACCCCGGCCCATTCCATATCGGGCCCAAGGTCTGCGCCGAGGAGAAGCAGAGCCTGAGGATGAGCGTACGAAACCCAAATCATCAGGGGACCTCACCGAGGATACTCACGTCCTCGGCAAACCGGCATTTATGGTGGGAAGCTGTCACTCACCCATTAAACGTACGCCACCAATACTCTGGCCGCTTTAATGATGAAGTGACCAGCAAACCTTGATGCCTTGGTCACTTCAACTAACAAAAAGCCTGCAAAGGCGGCTGAGAACTAACAGAAAGCCTGCAAAGGCAGATGATGGGACAGACCCTTAGACACAGAGTTCGAATAATCGATAAGTGGACGGTAGAGGATTAACTAAACGAGAATATATAACAGATAGAACCCCCAAAAGAGGGGGGGTGAAGGAGGATCTTTTATGGCGTCCGAGAACAACCCTTGTGTTTGTCAGTTCTAAGGAAAGAGATCCTCGGACTGAGCCGAGGATGATCATGCTTCACAAACACTTAGCCAAAATCATTATAAAAATTTTCACAAACATTTAACCAAGGTCATGGTGATTATCTTCCAAAACACTTAGTCAAATTCCTTTACTATTATTCCTATGAATTTCATGTCATCCGTTGTTTGCCTTGCTAGTGCTTAACCCTTTTACTCACACTCTACAAATTTTATTATTTAGGGTCCAATATAATTTGAGTCCTTACAATTGACGCCGTCTGTGGGGAGGACTTGTGCACTAGCAAGTGCGACGGTTGGTGTGAAGAGATCAAGAGCAACACTTTTAAAAAAAAAAAAAAAAACCAAAACCATACAGTTCGTAGCAACAACATTCACTCAGAAGGCAACAATTACAAGAAACAAGAATATGCGAAAAATAAAAGAGATGAAACAGGTCTACTTCTTTATTAATATATGAAGAAAAAGTTACATCTTACAATTGATGCCCATGGGGCTTGTTCTAGAGCTAACTACATAGAGAAGCGCTTAACAAGGCTGGTTGTGAAGTAAGAGAAAAGGAAATGAAGGAAGGAAGGCTGGTTGAGGAGCAAAAGAAGAAGAGAGAAGGGGAAAAGAAGGAAGGAAGGCAACGTTGAGGGAAGAAGAGGCCACGGCACCGGGCGTTTCCACCTCTTGGTTCTGCCTGGTTTCCCTCCCAACCCCATCGCTGCCAGCTTAGAGGGTTCACAGACCCGGATCCAAGGGACGGAGGTTACGTTCTTTCTGGATCCTCCTCCAAACAGCAAGGAGGGTTCCACCTCTGGTTAGGTTGAAAAGAAGGAGAATCTTCGGTCTTCTCCTACCCCAACCCCAGCATGACGTCCAGGGTCGGGGTGCCATCTTTGGCTCCTGAAGGGGGTTAGGCATTCTCGAAACCGCCCTTTTCAAGGGCCAATTCATTTGGTGGGGCTCAAACTGCTATTTTTTGCGGAACCCCTGAGCAATGTCTTTGGGAGAGTTTAAGACGAATGTTTGTCGAGTGTGAAGAAAAAGGTTGTCCCAAAAATGCCTTATATAGAAGGCAAAAAATTGGTGAGAGCCAATCCGCATTAAATCCTAAGGAGAGATTACCGGAGGCAATAACTCCGCCCAGATTCCAAGGGGTTTATCTGCCGCTAGATCCTCGTAAATCCACAACTGACATTAATGAGGAGACGCCTCATTAACGAGGAGACACCGAAACGTCAAAATACGTTACTCGAACAACCCAAGAGATGTCTCGTAATCAGAAGAATCGCGTCAAACGAAGAGGCAGAACAGAGCAGGGTCTTCTCCTCGGCATAACCACTTAAAATGAGAAAATTAGGTACTGGACAGAACCAAGACATTGCATGGTCCTCGGACTCAAGCCTCTGGGGAAACCAGATACTTCAGATGAAAAAACTAAGTGTTAGACAGAACCTAGGCATTGTATGGTCCTCGGACACCAGCCTCTGGGGAAACTAACCACTTAAAATGAGAAAACTAGGTACTGGACAGAACCAAGGCATTGCATGGTCCTTAGACTCAAGCCTCTAGGGAAACCAGATACTTCAGATGAGAAAACTAAGTGTTAGACAGAACCTAGGCATTGTATAGTCCTCGGATACCAGCCTCTGGGGAAACTAACCACTTAAAATGAGAAAACTAGGTACTGGACAGAACCAAGGCATTGCATGGTCCTCGGACTCAAGCCTCTGGGGAAACCAGATACTTCAGATGAGAAAACTAAGTGTTAGACAGAACCTAGGCATTGTATGGTCCTCGGACACCAGCTTTTGGGGAAACTAACCACTTAAAATGAGAAAACTAGGTACTGGACAGAACCAAGGCATTGCATGGTCCTCGGACTCAAGTCTCTGGGGAAATCAGATATTTCAGATGAGAAAACTAAGTGTTAGACAGAACCTAGGCATTGTATGGTCCTTGGACACCAGCCTCTTGGGAAACTAACCACTTAAAATGAGAAAACCAGGTACTGGACAGAACCAAGGCATTGCATAGTCCTCGGACTTAAGCCTCTGGGGAAACCAGATACTTCAGATGAGAAAACTAAGTGTTAGACAAAACCTAGGCATTGTATGGTCCTCGGACACCAGCCTCTGGGGAAACTAATCACTTAAAATGAGAAAACTAGGTACTGGACAGAACCAAGGCATTGCATGGTCCTCGGACTCAAGCCTCTGGGGAAACCAGATACTTCAGATGAGAAAACTAAGTGTTAAACAGAACCTAGGTATTGTATGGTCCTCGGACACCAGCCTCTGGGGAAACTAACCACTTAAAATCAAAGAACTAGGTACTGGACAGAACTTAGGTATTGCATGGTCTTCGGACTCAAGCCTTTGGGGAAACCAGTTACTTCAGACAAAAACTAAGTGTTAGACAGAATCTAGGCATTGTATGATCTTCGGACACCAGCCTCTGGGGAAACTAACCACTTAAAATCTAAGAACTAGGTACTGGACAGAACCTAGGCATTGCATGGTCTTCGGACTCAAGCCTCTAAGGAAACCAGCTACTCCAGACAAAAACTAAGTGTTAGACAGAACCTAGGCATTGTATGGTCCTCAGACACCAGCCTCTGGGGAAACTAACCACTTAAAATCAAAGAACTAGGTACTGGACAGAACCTAGGCATTGCATGGTCTTCGGACTCAAGCCTCTGGGGAAACCAGCTATTTCAAACAAAACTAAGTGTTAGACAGAACCTAGACATTGTATGGTCCTCGGACACCAGCCTTTGGGGAAACTAACCACTTAAAATCAGAAAACTAGGTACTGGACATAACCAAGGCATTGTATGGTCCTCAGACTTAAGCCTTTGGGGAAACCAGATACTTCAGATGAGAAAACTAAATGTTAGACAAAACATAGACATTGCATGGTCCAAGGACTCAGGCCAACAGAAAAACCATTTCCGCACGAAACATTAAGTGATAGGAAAAACCAAGGTCTTGCATGGTCTTCGGACTCAAACCTATGGGGAAACTAGTCACTATACGTCGATATAAGCACTGGGCAGAAATAGACTTTTATACTAACCATAGGCCTAAACCTACGGCAAAGCCAATCCCTTGGGTGCTAAGCGATGAATCCTGCTAGGGACGAAAACCAAGCGAAGACGAGCACTAAAAGCATAACAAACTTAAGCCTACCTCTCCTGGAAGAGCAAGCAAGGAACTCAGGCGGTAAATTATAGATTAAGAAGAAAAGAAAACTTACAGAAGTAAGGAAAAACTCCTCGGGCGAGCCCTTTGTGCTAAAGAAAGTTGCAGGGACAGTTGAAAGGATGGGTACGCTAACAGAAAAGGCAAGGCTCGACAGGCCCAGATGGTAGGCCCGAGAATGTCAAAATCCTCCTCCCTGCCCGAGAGGTCGGACATCAGAATTTTGAAGGGCTATTGTGGGGCCTCAAATATCTAACAACCCCGGCCCATTCCATATCGAGCCCAAGGTACGCGCTGAGGAGAAACAGAGCCTGAGGATGAGCGTACGAAGCCCAAATTATCAGGGGACCTCGCCGAGGATACTCACGTCCTCGATAAACCGGCATTTATGGTGGGAAGCTATCACTCACCCATTAAATGTACGCCACCAATACTCTGGCCGCTTTAATGGTGAAGTGACCAGTAAACCTTGATGCCTTGGTCACTTCAACTAACAGAAAACCTGCAAAGGCGGCTGGGAACTAATAGAAAGCCTGCAAAGGCAGATGATGGGACAAACACTTAGAC
Organism: Quercus glauca; assembly: GCA_023736055.1. NCBI lineage: Eukaryota > Viridiplantae > Streptophyta > Magnoliopsida > Fagales > Fagaceae > Quercus > Quercus glauca. The sequence goes on along the minus strand of CM043316.1, from coordinate 75,378,566 downwards.
ACAGAGTTCGAATAACCGACAAGTGGACGGTAAAGGATTAACTAAACGAGAATATATAACAGATAGAACCCCCAAAAGAAGGGGGGGGTGAGGGAGGATCTTTTAGGGCGTCCGAGAACAACCCTTGTGTTTGTCAGTTCTAAGGAAAGAGATCCTCGGACTGAGCCGAGGATGATCATGCTTCATAAACACTTAGCCAAAATCATTATAAAAATCCTCACAAACATTTAACCAAGGTCATGGTGATTATCCTCCAAAACACTTAATCAAATTCCTTTGTTATTATTCCTATAAATTTCATGTCATCCGTTGTTTGTCTTGCTAGTGCTTAGCCCTTCTACCCACACTCTACAAATTTTATTGTTTAGGGTCCAATATAATTTAAGTCCTTACATTAATATTTTGACAGTTTTTTTCATTTCTCATAAAAGTGATATCAAAATTTTTTTTAAATAAATTATTAATGAGTGCCCTAAAGGCACTCGTTAGCATGACCCAAAAAAATCGTTACTTGTAAATTCAACTCCAATAAAACTTACAGTCGTGAACCCAAAAATTGCTCCAATTGCCTTGAATTCTTTTATCATAAAGACGAACTCCATGCATGAGTTTGAGGACCGCCTTGAAGATTTCTTCACGGCAGCAACTAACTACATTGGCTTTTGTGACTTCAGACTTGAAATCTCCAATCTTCAACCCTACTTCAAGATCTCATGTATAGTAGCGAACTGGCGAGAATTATGTTATTAAACCCTATGTAAATGGCAGTTAATAATTATAGGATACAAAATAAATGAGTTAAAACATAAAAAATAAGTTGGTATTCAATTTGAACATAAATATACAAGTAAACCAAATATTGAAAATAATATAATATTGTTCATAAAAATTATATAAATATAAATATAATGTTTTTATATATAAAAATAAAAAACTTGGACAATTGATTTGGTCCTTTAACTAATTATTTCGAGATAAAAAAAAACAAAAAAAAAAAAACTTAAAAGCACATAAATAAAAGTACAAAATTGAAGGAAAATGTGTTTATTTGATCAAGTAACTTAACTTTAAAAACAAATGATTCGAACAAAATGGTGCGGTTATGTCTTTCTAAAAAAACCTGCTAGTTTTTTAATGTTTAATCGATTTCTTTTTCATTGTGTATTTTTTTATGAGAGAACCCATAATTTTTATACCATCCATCCTTTAAACATTTCAATCGCAATTTGGTTCAATTATCGGTTTGATACCATTATGATAACCATCACTAATAATTCTTCTATGACCATAATTTTCATACCAAAACTTTTGACACGTACTCTAATGTGATTAATTGTCGATAATAGATAATTACTTTCACATGGATTAATCACTTTATTTACATAACTTATAATTGGTCTACGTCAAAATAATGATAAAAATTGTAGCACAAAAATTATGTAAATAACTTATTCATCACTAAGACAATATGGAATCTCATGTGTCAACTACATACAACATCTCTCTCATATTATTATTATGTGGATGTCAAATGTGGGTAGAATCCATACAATATGAGAAAAATGCTTAATCTAACTCATACACGAGGCACTCTTTTTGCTTGAACAATCTTAAATCCCTTTTGTGCTCTACTGTTTTTTTTTTTTTAATCTTAATGAAATTTAATTTTACTGTTAGTGTGAGTTTGGATAGCGTGTTTCTGTGCTTTTGGCTTTTTTTGATCTCACAGCATTATTCATGAGACCACCAAATTTAGCAAAATGCACATACCTATGCATTTTTGAATTTTATAGTACTATTTATACATTTAAAAATTATTTTACTATAACATTTTTAATAATAAATTTTTAATTTTTAATAAATAAGCGGTATCAAAATATACTCTTAGCCACTTTTTTATTTTTTCATAAATTTTTTAAAAAAAAGAACTTATTAATTTATGTCCTAATAACAAAAGTTAGGAAAACAACCCTGACACGTATATTTAGGTAATGCAATTGGTACATTGGTACTTCACTAATTTGACAATGATTGCAATAGTTGGCATTTACCGACAGTTACAGCTGTCAAAGTCAAATCAAAACTCCGCATGACATGAAATAGTGGACATATAGCTCAGAATAATTATGAAATTTGTAATTAACAAAATAAACCGTAATTCTTGTCGAGTTGCAAATATTAGTAAGACAAATTTTTATAATTTCTTTTTAATATTCAAGCGTCAATAATAAGTAATGCAACAAAAATATATATTTTTTTAGACAATAAATTATTAATCGATTATACACTAATTCATCCTCATTATTACTTTATTTTTCACCATTCAAAACTTGTAATCTAAACAGTTATAAAAGAATGAGTAAAAACAATTATAATTTAGATTTAACATCATTTTTATTGATAACACAATTTAGAATTAAAACATGTTGTCCAAAATAATTGTGAAAATTTTCATCTCTATACACTTAGAAGTTAGAACACGGCAATAAAGTTGCTAAATTGACTGAAAAGTCAATTTAGCAACCAATATCCTTAAAAGTAGTTCTACAGCAAAGAAGAGGAATGTAAAAAAATATAAGTACGAGCTAGCAGCTCATCATAGCTTAAAACTCAAAAACAAAAATTAATCTTTTAATATAAGGTGTTAAAAAAAATAGTATTTTAATATTTTGGTAATTATGATTGTTATTTATTGTATTGGATATACTATTTTATTGTATTGTTTATATTATTTTAACGTGTTAAATATTAGAATAAAACCTTTAATATTAAGTGTATTATAAAATGAAGTGTTAAAATAAATAAAATAGAATTTTGAGTTATTAAAATATATTTAGAAGTGTTAAAATAAATAAGAGTACAGTACCTCACCATATATTTTTTTAGTTTTCTTACTATGAACGCTCTTACTGAGTACATGTCGGCACGTTCGTTCCCAATGCGGCCTGGGGGTGGTGAGCAAGAGGTTTTAATTTTTAACATTAAAAAAAAAAAAAAAAAAAAAAAAAAACAGTTACTCTTGTCGGTGAGGTACTGTACTCTTATTCTGATATTCAAAATTGAATTTTAGTCAAAAGTTTTAGTCTTGTAGGGCATTATAATTAATTTTGCAATTAAAGCTAAAGTGCTGGTCCTGTAAAATGTGCACTTCACAAATTTGTTGAATGTTCTTTTTTTCTTTATAGTGAAAAAGAAAAAGGTCTTTGTATAGGATTATTGGCTTTACATTACGTAATAATAATAGATAATATTACATGAACTACTGAGATTTTGTTGGAATTATCGTTTGAACTACTCACTAAGTGAAACAATTCAATATTGAATGTTCTTTTTTGTGTTGACTTGGATGTTCTTAAGATTATAATTAATGTTATTATTATTGTATGTATAAAATTACACATTGTCGTACATACCTTAATTAAAATTATGTTTTTAAAACATGATTTTAATTATATGGTTTACACAGAATACCTAACTATCACTGCTATATACTTTAACTAGTTCTGACTTCTGACTCAATGGGTATTCACGGCGGAAAAGGAAAAAGAATAAAAAGTCAATTGGTATTCATATATAACAACAACCCAATAGTTAACCAATAATCACTAGCTTGATCTGATGATAGAGCGGGCTTAGTTATTACCTAAAATAATGGTGTTTCTACGTGATGTTTGTTATCATGTGACATGTTTCCAAGTTTAAACAAGAAAAAATGGACAATAGGTGTCTGGACACCAGAACATTTACAGAGAAGTTCACAAATTATCTCTTCCATCAGTGTTTTGGTGGACTCAATTGAGGAGAGCTGAAAGTTTGACGAGAGAGATTGTGAAAATTTCCTATGATTTTTTTATGTGGCTGTAGACTCGAGGTCTGCTCAAGATAGTTACACAAGAAGTGTACCAAAACATTTTCCTACATTTTAAGAGCAGGACAATGACAAACTCATAAATCTTGTCCATATTCGGAATTTAGGTCTCGCCTGCCTTGTATGTCAGTGTCACTGGTATCATTTTCCATGCAAATTGGTCCCGCAGCAAAACATCTAATAATTATCTCTTAGATTTAATATATACATCATCTCTCGCATATTATGCAGACTTCACACATTATAAATCTTTTTTTTTAATTAAAAAATACATCTTAAGTAAAGAGAGTGTTGAATCCTCAACGTTTCAATTGAAAACTAGAAGTTAAACGAGCTAAAATTTGTCGAGCATTGATTGTCTGAACTTGACTTGACAACAAATGTAAAACAAAAAATCAAGTTGGCCTCAAGCTCAAACTAAGCCAACAAACATTGTTTGAACTTGAGCTTATTAAAATATTCAAAAGCTTGAGCTTGGCTTGGCTCAGTTAAATTATTTATTTAAATCAAGTTTGAACTTAGTATGAAGCTCTTAGATTCAATATCCAACACAAATACATTACCAAGCCTATATTATGCCCATTTAGATTAGATGAATGGTCCTCAGTCTAAATTAATTAAAGGCTAATTAGTAAAATATGAGTATATTTTTTAAGCATATATCAAGCTTATTACCAAGGCCATAAACGAGCCTAGCCTCAGCTTGTTTTTTTTATTTTTTTATTTTTTATAATCAAATCCTATGATTTTTACAAGGTTATTGATGTTCATAGCCTTTTACTAATAATTCTAGAGGTACTGTTTTGGTTTAATTTATTTTTATTCTAAAATAGAATGTTTAATTTTTAAAACATCACATTTTCAATATTTTAATTATACTTTCACATGTTAACAAAAAAACACATTCGTATAGTAGCCAAAATAAATTATTAAATTTCACTAAAAAAATATATTAATAAACTAGAAAAAAAGGGTTCATCTATACGCTATAAGATCTCCAAGAACATAAATGACAAGGCGTAGTGTTTATTATAAGTTCTTACACACTTGAAATACAGAATCGTGACTTCAGAGTCCAAGTTAGAAATCATGACTTCATGTTTGAAAATTGTTTATTTTCAATAATAAATTGTGAGATAAAAAGCTAACTTATTTTTATAAAACTGAAACTTATATTATTTAAAATAAGAGATTAAATTCGGTAAAAATTTAGTATAAAACTCATGTTTTACCCCTTCAATTATAACATATCACTTTTTTTTTTTTTTGAAAAGAAACATATCATATATGAGAAATGATGTCTACAATATCTTTACAACAAATTCTAAGTGGCAGGTTATTACTAGTTGTTATTGTTAGGACAAAAAAGTAATTTTAATGTTAGTTTCAAATTTGAACCAATAACAACTAACCACCTGTGATTTGTTGTAAAAATATTGTAAAATTGTTATAAACGTAGCATCTCTCATCATATATTTAAGAATAACACAATATACCCATCAATTCTAATTCCCATATATAAATCTAACCAAATTGGGAGTATATTAAAATGTTATTAGATATAGTAAGATTTATCGAATTTTAAGTAAATTAATGATATAACAATCTATTAAAATATGAGTTTTACCTCTCATTTTATCCAAATGAAAACTCTTAAAATAAAGATGAGATAAAAATGAACATGGCACTCACACACCGTGAATAATAATAATAAAAAAAGAAAAGAAAAAAAGAGCATCATTCAAGTGCATGGGTAAGAATGTGAGTGTAGTATTTTTGAAAAGAAACATATCATATATTTAAGGATAAGCACAACATACCCAATTAATTCTAATTCCTATATATAAATATAACCAAATTAGGGGTATATTAAAATGTTATTAGATATAGTAAGATTTATTGAATTTTAAGTAAAATAATGATATAACAATCTATTAAAATATGAGTTTTACCTCTCATTTTATCCAAATGAAAACTCTTAAAATAAAGATGAGATAAAAATGAACATGGCACTCACACACCGTGAATAATAATAATAAAAAAAATAATAAAAAAAAAAAAAAAGAAGAAAAAACGAGCACCATTCAAGTGTATGGGTAAGAATGTGGGGGTAGTATTTTTCCAAAAATAAGACGAAAGATAGGTTCAATTAAAGTGCGATCAACATGACAAGATTCGCTGTGTTTTCCATTTAAGTTTTTCTGTGACGCTATTTTCGGTTCTGCTGCATGGAAAATGCCATGCATTCCCAGACAAAAGGGCCTAATTATAAGATGTCACACTCCCACAAGTCACACCCAGCACCGAAAGCTTAACGAGAGGTAAAAAAAAAAAAATCCATTACGATAGACCATTCGAGAAACGTGTTTATTTTATTATATAGCGATCAACCTTCGCGTTTGCTTAAGGTTGAAATCTACAAAATACATAAGACATGATAGGGCATAATAAATACACATTGGAAGCACTACACCCAACAATATTAAAAAGTTGGAACTCCTATAAACACAATAAAATAAACGTCCATATCAAATCCGAACTCGCGCTGTTCTTGTATAGTAATTAATAAACATCTTCTGCCTGCAGCTGTTCTTTATTTTGACAAATCCTCATGCGTTCCTGTAAGAAAATGTTGTGACTCTGGTCAATATAGTTCATTTGCTTATGATGAGTTAGAAAGCATAAGAGGAAAAAAAAAAAGTTTTGACAACTTAAAATGCGAAGATTGACTAGAGATGTTTAGTATTGCTAAAAATGAAATGTCGTAGAAAAAAAATAGTAAATGCAATATTGTTGTAATAAGAAGCTTACCATACCTCTGGAGGCATTCTCTAGTAGTGAGGAGGAGGGGGTGATGAGTAGATGTAATGTGGTGGTGGTGGAGGTGGGGACTTGTACTTGTAGACTGGAGGAGGTGGAGGAGGAGACTTATATGCGTATGGTGGGAGTGTTGGGTGGGGAACTGGGTGTGGGTGTGGGTGTGGGTGTGGGTATGGGTGTGGTGGGGGTGGTGGAGGTGACTTGTATTTGTAAACTGGTGGTGGAGGAGGAGGGGACTTGTACTTGTACGGTGGGACTGGGTGTGGGTGTGGGTGTGGGTATGGGTGCGGGTGTGGATGAGGGTATGGGTGTGGTTGTGGGTGTGGAGGGGGTGGTGGAGGAGACTTGTACTTGTAAACTGGTGGTGGAGGAGGAGGAGACTTGTACTTATAAACTGGTTTTGGGTGTGGTGGGGGTGGTGGAGGAGACTTGTACTTGTAAACTGGTTTTGGGTGTGGTGAGGGTGGTGGAGGAGATTTGTACTTGTAAACTGGGTGTGGTGGGGGTGGTGGAGGAGACTTATACTTGTAAACTGGTTTTGGGTGTGGTGAGGGTGGTGGAGGAGATTTGTACTTGTAAACTGGGTGTGGTGGGGGTGGTGGAGGAGACTTGTACTTGTAAACTGGTTTTGGGTATGGTGAGGGTGGTGGAGGAGATTTGTACTTGTAAACTGGGTGTGGTGGGGGTGGTGGAGGAGATTTGTACTTGTAAACTGGGTGTGGTGGGGGTGGTGGAGGAGACTTGTACTTGTAAACTGGTTTTGGGTATGGTGAGGGTGGTGGAGGAGATTTGTACTTGTAAACTGGGTGTGGTGGGGGTGGTGGAGGAGACTTGTACTTGTAAACTGGTTTTGGGTGTGGTGAGGGTGGTGGAGGAGATTTGTACTTGTAAACTGGGTGTGGTGGGGGTGGTGGAGGAGACTTGTACTTGTAAACTGGTTTTGGGTGTGGTGAGGGTGGTGGAGGAGACTTGTACTTGTAAACTGGTTTTGGGTGTGGTGGGGGTGGTGGAGGAGACTTGTACTTGTAAACTGGTTTTGGGTGTGGTGGGGGTGGTGGAGGAGACTTGTACTTGTAAACATGAGTAGGAGGAGGAGGAGGAGACTTGTACTTATATGGTGGGAGTACTGGGTGTGCTGGTGGTGGAGGAGGAGACTTGTACTTGTAAACTGGAGTAGGTGGGTGATGTGGTGGGATATGTGGTGGGTAATGTGGTGGGTGCACTGGGTGGTGTGGTGGATGCACTGGGTGGTGTGGTGGGTAATGTGGTGGGTGCACTGGGTGGTGTGGTGGATAATGAGGAGGATAGTGTGGTTTAACAGGTGGTGGAGGAGAGAAGTACTTGTAGGGCTTCTTGGGTGGTGGGTGGTGGGGTGGAAGGTGTGGTGGATAATGTGGGTGGTGTGGTGGATGCACTGGCTTCACTGGTACTGGTGGAGGAGGAGAGTGCACTGGGTGGTGGGGTGGAAAGTGTGGTGGGTAGTGTGGTGCTGGGTGGTAAGGAGGTGGTGGTGGTGATGTGTAATGGTAAGGAGGTGGTGGAGGAGAGGCATATGGGTAGTTTGCGTTGGTTTCTGATGGCAAGCTAAGTGAGACTATTGCTACTAAGACAGTGAGCATGAGAGAGGCCATTGAGGACCTCATTTTCCCCATCTTCACTCTAAGAGGGTTTTGGTAGTGAGTTCTGCTCTTAAAGCAACCCACCAGCTCTTCTTATATAGCTTGTCTTTTTACCCTTGGGCCAATAAACCTGTGTCGGTAGTATGACTTTACAATAGTATTTCACCTATCTTGGAAAACATTTAAGTACTAGTGGGTAATCGTAGAATGATTTTTTTTTTTTTTTTGGTAAACATCGTAGAATGATACATCTATGTTAAATTGACTATAAAATAATATTAATATCACCTCCGAACCACAAAGAAATATAATATACATACACATCGGAACATGTTTGAATAAGTTGTCATGAATATTTCGACTGATGTCCCCCAAGTGGGTATTGTTTAATTATTGGTGGATCTAGATTGATTAGAGGCTGCAAGCTAAGCAGACTATAAAGTATAGGTGTGACCTTTTTTTTTTTTTTTGGTTCTTTTTTTTTCCTTTTTTAACTGTGGCTTTTAGAATGCAATAATTCAGAATATGGTTTTTCTTTAATTCTTTCCTTTTTTTTTTTTTTTTAGAGTACATTCAGATCCTTGTGCATGTAATTTTCTTCACAGAGAGCTCCAAAACGTGTGACCAAACTTTCCACGATTTTTTTGGGGGTACAGGAACCAGGCGGCGCGACTTTCAGCGTGCTCTCTCTCTCTCTCTCTCTCTCTCTCTCTCTCTCTCTTATCCCTATCTCTAGACCGTCTTTTTCACATTTTGCATGGCATTTCTTCCTTTCTGTGTAGTAGATCAAAGAAAGTGCCCGTTTGCTTTTTTTTTTTTTTTTTTTTTTTATTATTATATTCGTTGCAATTACTTTATATAATTTGATAATTAACGTAAGAGAGGAAAGTTTAAACACTAAATATTTTGTTAGAAATATCAAGAAATGTCAATTAATTGAACTATAAAATTAATTGATTTAATTGTTTTTAAGATAAAATTTAGTTATAAAATTGGTTGTAGTTTAAGCCTATAATTTTACTCAATATTTTTTTTTAATTGAAGGTGAATTTTGAGAATTTTACTGTTGAATTACATCTTCTTCTTATATAGCTTGCAAAATTTCTAAAAAAATTAAAGATTAATAGTTATGTTATCAATAAATTATTTAAATTGCTAGTTTTTATAATTTAAAATTATGCATAACATATAAACTTATAGATCATATGGTATATAATATCCGATTGACATAAAATTTGACATGTATATTAAGAATGTAAAAAACATGCAATTCAATGATTAGATTTTTAAAATATATAGTAATATTTATTTTATTGAGTAATGTTGTAATTAATCTTAGACTATAACCAATTTTGTAATTAAATTTTATCATTCTTTTTATCTTGATAAACCTTATGAGGACATTCCAAGCATTCAACCTCAGTTCACTACTCATTGAAGAGACAACACATACTTTATAGCTTCAGTTTTGTTACTTTTGTATGCTGTTATTAATATTATACTGCTAGCCGTATATCCTTGTTTTTAATCAGTTTGTTCGAGTTGAAAGTTGTCCTGTATTGATAGGTTAATTTGTCTATTTCGATTTCTGTTAGTCAATGTTATGGAATTCATCAGTTAGGTACTTCGAGTATCTGTTTTCTGAATATAAGAACAGGATAATGTATTTGTTAATTCTTTTTTTTTTTTTTTTTAGAATAATGTATTTGTTAATTCGGTAAGTGAGTTTATCATTTTCTCTCACAGTGCCGACTCAAGCCTAGGCCTTAGCCCCCTCTTGTCCTAAAATTTTTAGAAGTTTACATTTTAAGGCCGCCCAACCATTAAACAAACAGAAGGCTCCAATATTTTATTTTTATAAAATAAATTCTTAACATTGTAGAATAATAATTAATTTTTTTTATAAGAAAAAATATATATTTATATTGAACCAACAAAAATCCAATCCAATACAATTAAAACCATAATATTTTTTTTCAAAAAAATGTTATTATTTTATTATGAATATGCAAAATAATAATTCAAATTTATTTTTTTCTAACAATTGTAAAAGAGATATTAATAAAACCAAAATACAAAAACTAGATTAACAATTTTGTATATCAAAAAGATGGAAGAACAGTTTTTAAACAAAACAACTATAAAAGTTGAATAAATAATACTTGATTAATATTTTTTTTAATTATTAAAAAATACGTTAAAATTTACAGAGCGGAACTGATCCATCATTGATCTCTTCTTCCAATTTTAACAAACCTCTTGCCTTGAAACATATGATTTAGAAAACAAACCTCGGATATAGTTAGAATTAAAAAAATTATATTAATCACTAATGAGAAAAAAGTTAAGATCAATAAATTATTTTAATCACTAATGAGAAAAGTGAATCACAAATTCTAACCAGTGAGCTGTTCGATGGTGACTTGTTTCGATGATTGACTGACTATATTATAATGTTACATTCAAGTAGAAGCTACAGGTGCGATTTATTGGAATCCAGATTCCCTGTTGTATTTTTATAATATTGTAAACAGCAAGATTTGCTGCAATCAATTTAATCTTAGGTGCCACAGTGCAATGCATTTTGATTCTTTCACAGCTCCATACGATCATGGCATGTAAAAATACAAGAACCAATAATCAAGAAAATAAATTACCCACAGCCTTAAATTAAGCAAATTAAAACGCAAAAAAAGATAGCTTTAAGGCCGGCATCAATGATGGTGATGCATCAAAATAAAGGGCTTGTGTGTGTGGTCCTTTTTGCATGTGGACCTCTTTCGTGTCATAGCTCAAGTTGTTGCTCTCACTTGGGAAGACAGATCAGGAGTAGGTCAAGACTAAACCAAAGGAAATCTATTTTAAGCTTGAGCTAGCTAGCACATAGATAGTGAGTAAAAAAGAATAATAATGATAACAATTTGATCTTTCTTTGACTGTGTGTCTCTCTAGGATTTTCCAGAGGCTACCAATCAGATAGAAGTATGTGATATAAAAACTAGTTCAACGTCAAGCAATTCAGCTGATTGGGCTGAGCTTTACCTAATCTGGGTTTGGCTCGATTTGGAATTTTGATTTTTTTTTTGTTGTTGCAATTTTCATAAGTCCTACTTATCATGTCGGCATGCATGTTACTATATCAGATCTTCTTTATAACTAGGCAAACAAGAAAAAAGGGTACTATATCATCCAGAAATTTTTTTTCTATTTTTTTTAAATTTTGTCTAATTACTGAAAACAAAAAAGGAAAAAGAAATAACAGAATAGGTAAGACAAAAAAAAAAAAAAAAAGGGCAATCGTGGAAAATTCAAAATGCAACAATTGGAAGAGTAGTTGGCATGTGCATTGGGACGGGATTTAGTCTAGAATTTAATTTTTATAAAAGGTGGAGAGCAGAGAGGAGTCCACGCAATTAAAAGGTCTTCGTTTGCTGGGCAAGTGGGACATGGAAATGGTTATTTCATGACACAGTTTTGGGACAATTATTGTCACAAATATTGTCGTATTTGCTAGTTTCATATTGCAGAGACTCTTTACTGATGTGTGCGTATGTTTCTATTCGGAAGCCTGTTTTGGCTTTTGATAAGCCTGTAATAAATTATTGTTACATTTTAATTGTGTGGGTGTGTGGATGAGTTCTTGCCTTGATTTACCATAACCTTTTTTGTGATAATTTGGAAGCAAATTGTCCTCTCTCACAAAACCTTAGCTTAATACTAAAAAGTAAAATAGTAGAAATAGCAAATGTCAAATGCAAGCCATCTTTGTAGAAAAGAAGCACATGGAAGCTGATTTCCCTGAACCCGAAATCTAATTTAAATTTAAACCAGAACTATCCAAAAATAAATAAATATATGGCATATATTAACCACCGACAGATCCATAAATTCACTAATTGATTTTTTAGCTGGAATTATTAATAAAAAATTGAATTACACTGTTACAAAGTATTATTTTATTTTATTTTTTTGATAGGTTACAAAGCATTATTTATTTTATATTCTTCTATGATTTTCATCATTGAGTCAGAAAAGTATCACATGTTCATTGACACGAAAAGGATGGTCTGAGCGTCTGACAGTGATATGTATGGCGGGATTGAAATTAGACGTATTGTACAGGTCAAACAAGTAGCCAATGTCTGAGTACCACGTATGTGGTATTTTGTATGCGCCACAAGCAAATCCATACAGGTCAAGTTTGTAGCCATCAGAGCTTCTCGTCCTTTAGATCTGTGTGTGTGTGTGTGTTTTTTTAACTGGGTCTACTTCACTACCAAACATTATCTAATGAAATTATTGTTGAAATAGATGACTTATCTTCCATTCAAGGGGTAAAACTTACATAGTCCCGGAGCACTGCTCCGGGCTCTCACAAAGTGGGTGGGCCCCACACATGGGTCCCACCATGGGGTCCACCCACTTTGTGAGAGCCCGGAGCACTGCTCCAGGACTATGTAAGTTTTTTCCCCATTCAAGGGATGATGGATGTGTCTACCACTAGGTAGCAGTGCCGACTCTCTCTCTCTCTCTCAATTTGAAGCCAATAAACTTTTTACAAAGACTAATAAATAAGTTTAAGGACAGTAAATTTTAAAGTTTTCTTCATAATTGTTGAGACGGTTGTTGAAATTGGCATATAATAATAAAAGTAATGTCGTTAACTGTAATTCACATAAAAACTGTTATTATACTAATTACAATTTAATACTCAAAAAATTGTAAACAAAAATTGTGAAATTTATCATGCTTGTAGTATCATCGAAAGCTAATAATTGATTGAATGAATTTTCTCTAAGTGATAGAAAAGAATCACAATTTTTTTTTTGCTTTTGAAAAGAATCACAATTGAGATAATATAAAATACAAACGTTAGGCATATGCTTTTGAAGATGCCATGCAAAAAGATGGAAAGCTTGATTGAACATCGCTGCACATGGGACCATCTGATTAATCATGATGTTGGCCTTTCATTTCTTTTCAGAAATCCAGGTAGGGCAGTGAGTGCTTGAACACGGTATCCCAAGTCAACAGAAAATTTTGTTAATTAGATAAGAATGCGAAGCTACAATTCATGTGAGTGAAAATATTTTGCCTAATTGATGACCATTTGCACCAAATTAAGGGTTTCGTTGTCAAGCTTGTCATTCTCAGTTAGGCAAGGAAAATAAAGCAAAAGTAAATCAAATATGTAGGTAGTGAAATTGAATATTGTGGAGGGCATTGCAATTTGTGTGCTTCTCGTTATGAAAAAAAACTTTCTACATAAGGACATGCTATTGCAGTCAAACTAAACTAAGATAACCAAAACAACATTTAAAAGTCAGCAACAACAACAACAACAACAACAACAAAAACAAAAGGAAGTGAAAGAGAAATGGAAGAGCATTAAATAAACCACAAAAATTTTACCTCATGATTGAAAGAAGCAGATATATGCAACCAACTTCAGAATAAGGTCAAGCAGTTTAGGACAGATTGGGATGGGATATAAATCTCAATTTAGGCTATTGAATTAATTAATTCTTGACCCCATAGTCCCTCTCAATGACGCCTGAATTTCCCTAATACTGAGACAATCTCACCAATTGGTCATTAATTTGGTGCCCAAGCCCAATACCACGGGATTGAGCATATACGTCATAGAACACAGACCCCCCGTGATGATTTTTTTTTTTTTTTGAATAAATATATTAAAATGTTTTTAAAATTCCAAATTTATTTTGATTCTACCTAATAGTGTTCGAAATGCAATTATATATTTCAAGAATTTTAAAGTGTTCCTTTTTTTTCGAGTTTAGTAGTCATTGAGCTCAAATTTCAGAAAATGCAAAAGCTGGGTACAAAGCACAAAGTGCAACCCGCTCTACTTACGAAAAAGATAAAGAGGTGGAAGCTTCGTGATTTTAGCTTTATAATTATTAGAGAGGGACTGGTTATTTTTCATTTTTTTTTTTAAGAAAAAAATTCTAAAAATTATTGATTGAGTTTATTAAAATGGTTGCTTAAAGCTTATTTCATGGTTTTCCTTTGACATGCATGATGCATCACTTTTTATGATCGTGAATTACAACCAAACTTTTTCTTAAAGCAATCATCGAACTTCGAATTAACGTGAAGCCCCGTAGTTTTTTAATGGCAAAATTTGATACCACGTTTGCACTTTGCAGAGATAAAAGCTATTGAGTATTAAGAATGAGCTATATTTAAGTTGTGCCAAAACCAATGGGCAATAGCTCTTTAGAATGCACGTGTACAAAAATTATGCGAGTCCATCAGAAACAGTGAAAAAGTATTCAGGAAAAGAAGGAACACAGAGACACAGACAGAAACAATGAACTTGTATATATTTGCGTGACAAGAGCAACATGTCCCAGTAACTAGAAAGCAGAGTCAGTTATTGCAAATTGGCATCAGTGCCAAACCAATCCAAAAGCCTGGACTGAAGAGGACAGCCTAGCATGGTCAAAATGAGTCAGAGTTTCTAGCCACTGTGAACAGCAGCGCAGCCCAATGGCAGCTACTCTAGCTAGTCAACACCAGAAAGACCAAAAAAAAAAAAAAATTTTAAATACAGGATAGGCTTTTGAACGTGAACCAATAGAGATGATGATTACATTTATTGTATTCATCTAGCTATTAAAGAAAAGAAATGTTAACCAATGTTCTAAGGGTCTTGATTTAGTGGAAGTCTTAACTTAGAATATTCAAATCATGAAGAAGAAGGTACTGTTCCAACGGCTACTCCCAAACCTAAAACGGTGTCATCTATTAGAGTGGTTAAATATAAAACACGCCTAAAGCCAAACGTCGTTGTTTCACATTAATCCCAACGATGTTGTTTCCGTGGTGCTTGAATTATCGGTTATTGAAGCATTCTGTTATCTCACGTGTGGTGTTCTGTTATTACACGTGTGAAGTGGTTGAAAGTCAGTTGTAACAGACTCCGTATTTCTCGGGCTTCTCTCTTCTTCCATTGTCTGATGTATCTATATATATATATATATATATATATATATTCTCTTGTATTCATAGATTGTATTGTACTCTTTGTTGATAATAATACTTGATACAATTCAGTCTATTTTCTCTCTCTATTTTTCTTCCTAGTTTGATTGATAGAGTAACTGTGAGATTGAGAGAATTTTATCTATGAAATTGAAAGTGTTTTTACATGGTATCAGAGCTTTGATCCTTGTCAGTGGCTTCTGCTCAATTTGGTTCATCTTTTTCGTCGTCTTCTTCAAGTGCTTTGCCTACTATGGTTACTTTAGGTTTATCAGTGAACTCTTCATTATTGTTGCTGTCAAATATGTCATCTATGATGACTGTGAAGCTTGACTATGAGAATTATATTGTTTGGAAACATCAAATTGAGGTAATTCTTGATACCTATTCAATGATTGAGGTCCTTGATGATTCAATTACCCTCCAGATAGGTTTCTAAAGGATTCATCTAGGAATTTCACTACTGAGATCGTCCAACATTCATAGCTTGGAAAAATCGTGAGTAGGCTATGTTTACTTTTTCTGAATTCAACACTCTCTCCTGCGCTTCTTGCTCTCACAGTTGGGCAAAAATCTGCTAGAGGAGTTTGGAGAGTGTTAGAGAAGAGATTTGCTTCAGTCTTAAGGTCTCATGTTATGAGTCTGCGTAATGAATTGAATGCAATCAAGAAAGGGGTTGATTCTATTAATGGATATTTTCAGAAGATTAAGCAAGCTCGTGATAGATTAACTGTTGTTTCTGTGTTTGTGGATGATGAGGAGCTTCTTCACATTATTCTTGATGGTCTTCCCTTTGAATATGATTCTTTTAGCTCAGCTATAAGAACTAGAAGTGATGTGTTGTCAGTGGAAGAGTTGAATGCATTGCTTAATGTTGAAGAGAGAGTAATTAAAAAGATATCCAATGGTGTTGATCCAGCTTCTATGGCTATGGCTACAAATTTCCACTCTCAAGGTTTTCCTTGAGGAAGAGGAGGTAGAAATCACAATCAAAGAGGTAGAGGTGCTCATGGAAATGGTAATGATTCTAGAGGTATGAGTTCAAACTATGTTGGAGGCAGTTATTCCAAATTTCCAATTTTGGTTCTTAGTTTCAGAACTTCAACCCAGGCAATCCAGGCTTTTCTTCTTAGTTTCAGACTTTTAATCAAGCTAAGCCTTTCAACAATCAAGGTCAATCTAATAGGCCAATTTGTCAGATTTGTGGAAAGAGTGGTCGTTCAGCTCTTGATTGTTACCATCGAATGGATTTTGCTTATCAAGGAAGGCATGCACCTGCTAAGCTTGCTTCCATGGTGGCCAAAGCTGCTTAGGTTCAAGCTTCCAACTCTTGGCTTACAGACACAGGTTGTTTTGATCATGTGACTCCAAATTTGTCACAGCTCTCTATTCATCAACAACCAGTCTAAGGAAATGAGACTGTCACAGTTGGTAATGGCCAAGAACTGCCAATCACTCACATTGGCAATGGTGAGCTTTGAACCTTAACTCATAATTTTAGGCTTGATAATATTCTAAGAGTTCCTGACCTTGCTTCTAATCTTTTGTCTGTTCATAAACATTGTCTCCAAAATAATGCTTTTTGTTACTTTGATGCCAATAAGTTCTTAATTCAGGATTTGCCCACGAGGAAGATCCTCTACGCAGGGTTGAGTAAAGATGGGGTCTATCCTATTCCATCTATCTCTGACTTGTCTTCACTTCCTTCCTTAAGTCACTTCAAGACTTCTGCTTTTGTGTTTGTCAAACCACAACATCTTTTGCTTTGGCATCACAGACTTGGGTATCCAAGTTCTAGAATTCTATATTCAGCTCTCAAGAATGTATTTTCATCTCTTTCTTTGTCCATGATTGATGAGGTTTGTTCCTCTTGTGAATATTGTAGAAGTGCTAAGATGCACAGATTTCATTTGAATAAAACTTCACTTGTAACTATTTCAGTTCTTGAAATTGTGCACATTGATGTTTGGGGTCCTTCTCCCATTACTTCTATGCTTAGATTTAACTACTATGTGATCTTTGTTGATGATTACACTCGTTTCACTTGGTTGTTTGTACTTAAGCATAAGAGTGAAGTTCTATCTGTGTTTAAGCATTTCAAGTCTATGGTTGAAACTCAACATAATTCTAAGCTTAAAATACTAAGGACTGAAAATGGTTTGGAATACACTAACACTGAGTTTAAATCATTCTGTTCTGTCAATGATATTCTTCATTAAACCTCATGTCCTCATACCCCTGAATAGAATGGTGTTTCTGAGAGGAAACACAGGCATGTTGAAACAGGCCTTGCTCTTCTTTACCAATCTCATCTTCCTCTTAATTTATGGTCTTATGCTTTTACTGCTACTACCACCTTATTAATAGATTGCCTTCTTTAGTGTTAGGTTTTCATTGTCCTTGGGAGAAATTGTTCTCTAAACCACCACCTCTTCATGCTCTTAAGGCTTTTGGGTATGCTTGCTATTCTTCTTAGGCCTTTTAACAAGAACAAGTTACAACCTAGGTCTAAACCTTGTGTTTTTCTTGGTTAACCTCCTCTGTCTAAAGGGTATATCTGCATTGATCCTACCTCTAACAAAATCTATATTGCTTGTCATGTTCTGTTAAATGAGACTCTTTTTCCTTTTGCTCATGATTCTCATCTTACCAATCCTCATATTTCTTTTTCTTCATCTTTGTTTACTTGGTTTTCTCAATCTGAGTCTCCTAATCTTCCTTCAGTGACCTCTCCATCTGTTGCTTCTAATACTCCTTCTTCCTTTCCTTGAAATTCTGATTTAGTCTCTTCTCTTCTTCCTTCCTTCCTTTCTTCTTCTTGCCCTATTCCTGCTGTTCCTCTTCCTATTGACACTCCTTCCTCAGTGGATATTTCACCTCCATCGTCCTTACCTGTCCTTGCAGATCCTGTCCTTCCTTCCTCTTCTTCTTCTGATCATGTGTCTACTGCTCTTGTTCCTTCTTCACATAATTCCCATGCTTTGATTACATGGTCTAAGCATGGCATCTATAAGCCTAGAGTTATGCAGGTCCAATGTGATTACGCTGTGACAGAACCTCCTTCCTTTGCCATTACTTCTAAACATCCTCATTGGGTGGCTACCATGGATGCTGAATTTCATTCATTATAGAAACAAGACACCCGATCTTTGGTTCCTCTTCCTCCTCATAAGAATGTTGTTACCTATAAATGGGTTTATAAGCTTAAAAGGCATAGTGATGGTTCAATTGCAAGATACAAAGCCAAGTTAGTGGCTAGAGGCTACCTTCAATAGTATGGCTTGGATTATGATGAGACTTTTAGTCTTGTTGTCAAGCTTGCTACTGTTAGACTTTCTCTTGCTTTGGCTGTGCAACATGGTTGGGAATTGAGGCAATTGGATGTCAGTAATGCCTTTCTCTATGGCATTCTTAAGGAAGAGGTCTATATGGCTCAGTCTCAAGGTTATGTTGATCCTGCTTTTCCTAGACATGTTTGCCTTTTTCATAAGGCTCTTTATGTTCTCAAACAGGCTCCTAGGTCTAGGTTTGAGAGGTTTACTTCTCAATTGCTTCATGTTGGGTTTTGTGCTTCAGCTGCTGATGCTAATTTGTTCATCTTGAGGTATCAGTCTTTCATTATGTATTTGTTGCTCTATGTTGATGATATTATCATCACAGGTAATAGTTCTGCTTTTGTTTCTAGTATCATCAAGTTGTTGGGCATTGATTTTGATCTCAAGGATCTTGGATTGCTTTATTATTTCCTTGGTCTTCAGATTGATTATACCTCTACTGGTCTGTTTGTACATCAGACTAAATATGCTTCTAACTTGCTTCAGAAATTTGGTATGACTGACTGCAAGCCTTGTAAAACATCATGCTCACCTAATCATCATCTCCTTTCTAATGATAGTCCTCTCTTATCTGATCCTAAGACTTATAGAAGCTTGGTTGGGGCTTTGCAATATCTTACTTTCACCAAACCAGACCTCTCATTTGCTGTTTAACAAGCTTGTCAATATATGAGCATACCTACTCATAATCTTCTTCAAGCTGCTAAACGGATCCTCAGATATCTTCAAGGCACTCTTCATTATGGCATTGCCTTTACTCCTGGCCCAATTTCTTTATCTACTTATAGTGATGCAAATTGGGCTGGGGATCTTGAGGACGAGCATTCTATTACTGGTATTGTTGTGTTTCTTGGGAATTCTCCCATCACTTGGTCTGCAAAGAAGCAATGCACTGTGTCTTGTTCATCCACAGAAGCTGAGTATCGTGCTTTAGCTTCCATTATAGCTGAATTGTATTGGATTAGGATGCTTCTTCGTGATTTTGGCATTTTTCTTCCTCACCCTCCTCTTCTTTGGTGTGATAATGTTAGTGCTTTGGCCAGCAACCCTGTGTATCATGCTCGGACCAAGCACATTGAGGTTGATTATCACTTTATTCGTGAGAAAGTCCTCAGGCGTGATTTGTTGGTTAAATTCATCTTCACTTATGATCAACTTGTTGATTTGTTTACCAAGGGTCTTCCTTCTCCCAGGTTTAATTGGATTACTTCCAAACTCATGTGGAAATTCCCCATTCGTTTGAAGGGGGGTGAATCATGAAGAAGAAGGAACTCCAATGGCTACTCCTAAACCCAAAATGGTTTTGTCAGAGTGGTTAAATATAAAACACGCCTAAAGTCAAACGTTGTCGTTTCTCATTAATCCCAACGATGTCGTTTCTGTGGTGCTTGAATTATCAGTTATTGAAGCATTCTATTATCTCATGTGTGGTGTTCTATTATTGCACGTGTGAAGTGGTGAAAGTCAGTTGTAACAAACTCCGTATTTCTTAGGCTTCTCTCTTCTTCCATTGTCTGATGTATCTATATATATATATATATATATATTCTCTTGTATTCATAGATTGTGTTGTACTCTTTGTTGATAATAATACTTGATACTATTCAGTCTATTTTCTCTCTTTGTTTTTCTTCCTAGTTTGATTGATAGAGTAACTATGAGATTGTGAGAGTTTTATCTATGAAATTGAAAGTGTTTTTACATTTAGGAGCTAGTTTTAGAAACATTTTATTGGAAGAATGATAAAACAAAATAAATATTGTTGACATCTTTTTATATCTTTCATGGAAGTGGTGTCAAAACTTTCCTATTATAGTTTATTAACAATTGCCCTAAGGGCATTCATTAACATGACCATTAAAGAAATGCAGCCATTTCAAAATTTTTACACCACTCACTGTCATGTACCATTAAAGATAGATCACTACACACCCTTGGTGTGGTGATGACTTTACAAGTACAAATGCTTGTAAGGTGTGGGGGGCAAAGGCCAGGGTTCAAGTTTTCAAGAGGAAGTTTCACACACATATACACCTAAATTAGGTTAGAGTAGAAATTCTATCTTGTAAAAAAAAATTAAAAATTAAAAATTAAAGATAGGTTTATATAATGCATACAAATATATATATAAACATGATGGAAATTTGTGACCATTGGAGGAAGACAAAGGGTGGGAGGATGCATTTTCAATAATACAAGGAACCATCCATTTTTTATTCCGGTGGTTGAGACATGATGACAAAGAATGTGATGGTAGGCCCAACAACAAAGAGGCAATGGCTGTAGAGAGTCTCTTTTGTAACCATTATTTTTTGTTTTTAATTTTTAGCCTTTATTTATTTTTAGATGCCATCGAATTTCAGTCGCTTCATAATGATTGCTCAGGTCAAGACATCAATTGATTTTTAATGTAAATAGAGTATTTGATGACAAATAACTTTACCAATTAAGCTAATCAAAACTCATTAGTACTAAGGAAAAAAAATGATAATTTTATGAGAATAATAATTCCATTAATGACCAAGATCTTAATATCCATATCATATAAATGGTCATTGTCCAATTAAGGATAAATTGGTTTTTTTTTTTTTTTTTTTCCTACGCCAAAAACAGTGCTTGGATCTTCTTTTTCTTTCTTTTTTATCATTTAAAAGCTTAAATTTGAGTAGCTGGCCCATTATCTTACCATAGACATACATGCATGCATAGGTATGAGAAACCACATCTTCGGTGAATTATTAAAAAAAAAAACCACAACTTCTGTGTATTCTCAATCTAAGATATTACAAGGTCTTGATTCCTGGTTACATTTTAAAAAATAAAAAATGTATTGATAAGACCCACTTTATGATTTATGAACCACTGATTTATGATCAAAGGCTGTTATGAAGTTGGGATGTATTAGGCACCCACCTGTTCCATGAACTGGTCTTCTAGATTATGGTATCCATAGTAATGTCATGCAATCATCAATTTTTTTTATTTATCCAAATGTGTCACAAACAAGAAAACAATCCGTAGCAAAATCTAGAAAATGTTTCACTGCCAGTGGCCAATTTCCTACTTTCAGCTAAAACTACATTAGGCACTGTCAAAATTACAGCTTTTTTTTTTTGATACGAGTCAAAATTACAGCTTTAATGTTATATTGCTGCATTATATCATGCATGTCTTCAATGATGTTTGCAGTCCAACAAGGCCAATGCACTTTGTTTCTCCACAATTGTTATATTGCCGTATTAAATTATGTCTTCAATGATTTCACCTGGGCCACTGCTCTTTGTTTCTCCAGAACAGAGGCGGCTCTACCATATATATATATATATATATATATATATATATATATATATATATATATTGTTTAATATTTTAATTTATTCTTAAAAATATTTTTAGACACCCTAACTTAAATCTTATACACCCTTACTACAAGTATTTCTAACTTTAAGAGTACGAGTAAGCGTTTGTAAACTGTAAGTGTCACTCTTTATTATAAATTTATATTATGTGTGTGAGTGTGTCTAATATTAATTATGTGCATTACTTTTTGTTATAATGTTATTTGTGTGAATAATGATGTATGTGGATATTTGTGTGTACAGTATAAATATAATATAACTTTATATAATTTAATAATTAGGAAATAGAGAGAGTTTATTACATGTGTGTGTATTGTTATCATGTTATAATAACTTTTTGTTATGAAGTCAGAAAAATTCAAGAAGAAAAATTGTAAAATTAGTGATTGTTCAAGCATTTAATTGTTCAAGTAGACATGTAGTGTATTATTTTATGTTTGAATGAGTATGATTTTGTGCGTCAATAATTAATACTGATCCAATGAGTTAAGTTTATTCATTTAGTTTAAAATATTTTTATAAAAACAATAACAAATTAATAGATAATAACAATGGGCATAAAAATAAAAATGTTAGACAAACTTAACAAAATAAAATAGTCATAGCTATCTACATTGACAATAAATACTCATAATGAACTATCGTGTAACAGTTTAAAATTTGAAAACTTGTACAAAAAAATTGTAAAACTTTTTTTTTTTTTGTCGATAACTTGATATATTCAAATTCTCTTTTTATTAAAAAAATTTTAATTTAAGTTTCTTAATCAACCCTCAAAACAAAATTCCTAAAGCAGCCACTGATCAAGAATTATTGTGTTTCCTTACGGCAGCAAGTACAATCATCCTGTTGCAGCCCGTTTTCTTCGACTTGCATATAGCCTTCTCGGAGCAAATTAAGTCAACCATTAAAGGTTTTTTTTTTTTTTTTTTTTTTTTTGGGGTGGATTTATGATTTATCCTTATGACAGGGTGGCCCAAGGCAACAAGGCAATATCTCTCTTAAATAAAGCGTTCACGAATTCTTCACCCAATGACACAAAAAGCACTCAAAGCTGCACTCTCACGCATGGCTGTTTGTGTAAATTTGTGCAAGTCTATGCCAACACAATAATGAATTCACACATCCCAACTTATATTTGAACGTACATTAATTCACACATCCCAACTTATAACTACAGAACCAACGCCCTTGTAATCTAATAGCAATACTTTTCCAACTTTTTAAGGAGATTATTATAGGTGCACAGTTAACGATGATTCATGGGGTTAAGAATTAATGCAGATGCTAGTATAATGTCAGTGTTCACCTCAATGCGGTGGATAAATGGGTAAGTTCAGGATAACAAAAGAACTATGAAGTTAGAATGCACAAATAATTTTACAAAACTTCTTTCTGAAGGTAACCATGGACATGACCATCCAGGGTTCCGTCTGTTCAGTTGCATTAACAATGATTTCCTCTATCTCACCCCCTCAACAGTATCAGCACCTCGTATATGGTCAGCATTGAGCCACTGAAATTGCTTTTGTTCAATACATTATAGTGTGGTCACAATGCTATCTAAATTAACCTAGGCCTATCTACCTGAAGCCAGTTCACCTCTTACCACGAGATCCAGAGCCAGACCTTGGACCTGGGTATCGCGAAAACTGCAGCCGCAAGTAACTAGAATCAGCATCATTTTCATCCATTTTATAACCTGTGCAATCCAATCCAATCCAAATATACAGTCAGCATATCGATGAATTTTAGATAACCAGTTACATAGGTAAATATATCAAGCAAGAAATCTAATCCTAGAATTTGATTGCCCACCTAAGAGCAATGATTAGTCAGTCAATCTTAATCACAATTTCCAGACTAAATTATTCTCTAGTAGAAGCATAGGCGTAAACTCCCATGCCCCCATACCCTATTTATACCACTCATGATAGAATACATATATATCATGAAAACTTCACAGAGCACTTAGCAGACATTTTAGACAACCAGGCACTTATACAAACAATTATTGGGTAAATAAATCAAGCAAGGAGTTACATCATACATTTTGATGGGTCCACCTAAAAGCAATCACATTCGTAACTGTAATTTTGATCACAAATACCCATCTATAGCATTCATTGGCAGACAATTCAACATGTAAAAATAAGCTTCTGTGCACACATAACATTCCACCCTATTACACCTCTCATGCTTAGCACAACATCCTTGAAAAAATAATTTTTAACGTGATCAGATAAAATACTAAAATCCTGAGAACTTGCAAATACAAAGAAGCACAGAGCAGACACTATGTTATATTGTCTTGATCGCCTGATCACAACTTGACAGGATTTTTTTTTTTTTTTTTTGGTTGATAAATTCAATAGTTCGAAAAGGGAGGGGGCATCTGAACCCTAGAAATCTCCATTGGAAATACCAGGAGGTGCTAGTTGAGCTACAAGGGTCTTGGCAACTTGACAAGAAAATACAATGATAAAAAGATGAAAATAATTCCCCCAACATTGGAACTATAAGAGTGAAGAAGAGCAAAGTCATCACCTTGCAAAGCACTCATAGCAGTTGCTGCACAAGCTGGATTTACAAAATCCACAAAACCAAGGATAAGAGGATCTCCACCACGCTGGATTATGAATGAATCAGTTTAGTATGAAGAAGTCACTCTTCTGACAAATTACGATAGTGTGACAACCCAAATCAAACTAAGCAGCCCAAATGGATTACAATTCAAGGTCCACTTACGTGTTTGGATTCTTTGCTCACAAGTCTCACTTCTTTATATCCAACAAAAGGGCGGAAAATATCTAAAGATCCGGTAAAGGAAATGTTAACAACTAGATCAAAAACAGTCAAGTTTGACAATTAAAAGACTCAGATGAGGGGACAAATATCAATGTAATTTCTTAGCAGGATCAAAACACAATTAAGGATACGTGCCACCTCCCTCTTTGAGCTGTCAGGAGGAAGTCCTTCAACATATAAAGTGTTGGAAGCATCTGGAGGTAGAGATTGTGTTTCACGACCCCGCCTAGTTGTGTCCAGTGGAAGCTGACTACTAAGGCTAACATTTCGACCATTTGGTGCTACATCAGGACCAACAGCCCCAGGACGACCCAACAAAGCAGGATCAGCTATTGGGAGACCAGGCATTCCAACACCAGAGATCCTTCCCAACCCAACTCCACGAAGTGTACTTGCTTCTCCAGAAGCAAAAGAAGGAATTTGCTTCAAAAGCAATTATGATGAACTTTTAGCAGACATATAGGTGAATGCATGAAAGAAAAAGTAAGCACAGCTTATAGATTTATCAGGTTACCGCACTCTGGAGATAGCGGTCATAAGCTGATCCAATTGTTTTTGTGTCCTTTACTGCCTGATGACCACTGCGATCATCATCTCGTGCTAGATAGTTATGCATCTCATGACCTGAAGGCAGCCCAGAAGGCACAAGATCTGCAAAATTATAAATACAGATGAACAGAATTCTTGAACTTGATGATCTGTCTTAAACAAGATGCAGATATACAATGAACCAAATTCTTCAAATTGTTCGTACACACACCTGTATATACATCAGCCATACTGAAAGAAGGTAAAATAGAAGTTAAAAAAATAGGAAAGACCAAATCCAAGAACAGAAGGCGTCTTTTATTTGATTTGTAGATTTAGAGGAACAGGAGATGCGCAGCCTAAAACTTGAAACATGATAACAGAAGCTAACTTTAGGTATGGGGGCGGAGGATTGATTACAGTAGAGGGAGAATACAATTTGATAACTTCAAGAAGGTTAATTTTTAGAATTAGTTTTTGATGTGGCGTTGTTCAATCAAGCTTTATTAGGGAAATGGTTGTGGCGTTATGGGCATGAAATTACCCATCTTTGGCGGAGAGTTATCTCCACAAAATATGGTGAGGGTCAAGGGGGGTGGTGTACGAAAGTGTGCAGGAGGACTCATGGATGTGGCCTTTGGAGAAGCATTCATGAAGGGTGAGAGAGTTTCTCTAAGCATCTGTCTTTTGCAGTGGGTAATGGCTCCCGTATCCGTTTCTGGCATGATAGGTGGATTGGGGATAATACCCTAAAAGATCTCTATCCTGAGCTCTATGCGTGTTCAGATGCCAAGGACGCTTGCATCTCTGAGGTTTTGTGGCTTCCAAAAGGTGGTTCTGTTAGAGTGTGGGATTTAAGATTTTTTATCTCTAAGGTTTTGTGGCTTCCAGAAGGTGGTTCTGTTAGAGTGTGGGATTTAAGATTTTTTAGAGCTTTTGAAGATTGGGAGCTAGCCGCCTCTTATTCTTTTCTTCAGTTTATCCAACCTCGTATTCCTTGGGGTGATAAGAGTGATACTCTTTTTTGGCGGTTAAAAGGTGATGGTATGTTTGACACCCGGTCTTCTACCATGCGATTCGAGGTGACTCAAATTCTATGTTTCCTTGGAAGGGTGTTTGGAAACCTAAAGATCCCTGGGCGAGTGGCGTTTTTTTCGTGGACTGATGCTCATGGTCGGACCCTCACTTTGGATAATCTAAGGCTTAGGGGTCGCCCGTTGGCTACTTGGTGCTGTATGTGTTATTGTGATGGGGAGTCAATAGACCACCTTCTTCTTCATTGTCCTGTTGCTCATTCCTTATGGACCTTTACGCTTCAGGCTTTTGGTATTCATTGGGTTATGCCAGGATCTGTGGTGAGTTTATTATCTTGTTGGTATCAGTGGCTTGGGAATCATAATTCGGACATTTGGAATTTGGTTCCAGGGTGCTTAATGTGGAGTGTGTGGTTGGAACAAAATCGTCATTCCTTTAAGGATAATGAGAAGACGTTGGATGAGTTAAAGGTTTTATGCCAACGAAATCTTTTGGAGTGGTCTTGTTGTTGGGGTTTTACTAATTGTTCTTCTCTCTCTGAGTTTATGTCTTCCCTTAGCTTAGTTTCATGATTGCTTCTTTTGCTGTGCTGTTTGTTCTTTTTTCTAGTTGTTCATCATCATGAACAACTTGTACTCTTCCTAATTTTTTCATTAATAATAGTTTTCTGTTTACCTATATAAAAAAAAAGAATTAGTTTTTGATGTGAATCAATTATTATCTACATTAGATAAACAATGTATTAGCCATAGACAATTGACATAGACATGGACAATCTGGTGGGCTTCTTTTGAGCCAATCACATTTTGAGAGAGCTTTGGCCAAAAATAGTGAAACACTCAAAATTGACAATCTTAGCAGTCGATGCATGCTATGGCCCACAGCCAACATCAGAAAAAAAGAAAATAACGATGATGCACAGAATATAAATGAAGGACAAAACACAATGTGGTATAATCATACTAGAAGAAGCTCAGGATGAAAATTTTAGAAAAGATAATCTAATATTTGAGTAAAAGATGCATTAGGAAGAGTGGCTTGCACCCTGGAACCAACTTCTAAATTTTTCCTGATATGGAACACTGTCATAGACTATTAACATGTAACAGCTGATCACACACAAACTAGAAACAAAAGATAGAAGCATTTCTTAAAGATGTACTGTCATGGGAATTTTTTATCTGCAGATCAATGCTGTGAGATGCTCAGATGCAAAGAGGTCACAGAATATCTAATACGTGAAAAAGAAAATGACATAAAGAGCAGACCAAACATTGAAGCAATAGAAACGGTTGCAAATAAATACAATACAGCTCAACATATAAAAGAAAAAGAAAAAAAATCACCAGAATCACTAATGGTTAAATGGTTTGTATCTGTTCTGACATGTCTCGGTATTGGAAATGATATGGTTATTGATATCAAACATCCCTAAACTAAATTAAAAACGAAACAAATGACTACCTATGATATTTTTCTACACCAACAACAGCATTTGGAATGTAAAGGGATTTACTAAAGATACCCAAAGGTTTTCCTGGCTAGAGGTGAGTCCAAAGAGCTCTTCTTTGGAAAGGTTCCCTATGTTATCACCACAAAAAAAAAAAACAAAAACAAAAAAGGGAGCCAAAAAAAACAAATATTAAGGGAAAATGCAGCCATGCCCCTCCAACTTTGGGTCAGTTTCAAACTAACCTCTGGAGGTTCTACGTTTTACATTCTAGCTCCCTAAATTCATTGCAACAGTAAAATTGCTCCTTCCATTCCATTCCGTTAGTTGAATGGACAGAAAGTACTGTGCACCACATGACTACAAACGTGTGCAACAGCCCATTACCAGTTCCTACAACAAAATGGGGGAGTTAATGAGGAGAGCTTGCAGCTCCACACCCCTGACCAACCTTACTCTCACAGTACACCCTCAGCCAAACCCAACGCAAGCTCCCACCAACAAACCCTTCTCACACAGCAACTCTCTTCCAACTAACAATCCATAGCAGCCCCAAATCATTAACACAATGTCACATCAAGCAGCCACTTGTTGCAATTCCCATGATAAAGCCATTGCCACAAACATACTTGTTTTTTGATAGGCAAATCATTCGATTAATTGCCAATGTGCTACAGCAGAAACAAAAACAAGCCAGACCCAATTAAACCACCACCCAAATCTACTAACTCAAAAAAAAAAATATTCAATCGCCACTGCTGGCCAAATCCAAAAAAACACCCATATTGCCAAGACCACAGCAGCCCTTGTAGCCAAACAGCCCAAATCCTCAATCCATTAGTTGAAATCCACCACTTCATTGAAAGCCTATCGCGCCAGCAAGAAACCTAGCCCAGTTAACCGCCACAATGCTGTTTTTGATAGGAGTGAGGCTGACCACTGACTAGAGAGACTGAGAGAAGGGGGGAAGAGAAAACAAGATTAGATGAGAAGAAAGTAAAAAAAAGTAAATGAAAGGAGACAAAAGCAGCAAGAAGAAGACAGAAGAAACATTGATGCCAATGGCGATGAAGGGGAAGTCGATCAGGCAAACCCCTTGCCAAGCACCCAAGACCATAATAAACACCCAAAACTCGCACAACTACCATCTTTCCACAAAAGCCAAATTGCTACCATGAAGCAGAGGCATCCAACGGAGAGAAAGTAATGGGTTGGTCAAAGGAGAGAGAGAGAAATAGAGAGAGAGAGAGAGAAGCTTTTGACATAGGTCAAATTGGGGAATTTGTCTTTGTACTTGTGGTGAGTTTAGATTAGGAGAATTTGTGGATCTAGGGTTTAGAATTGTTGAAGAAAAGGCTATGGAGTTATGTTAGGAATTAAAAAGTGGTTTTGATGAGTTATTTGATAACTATTTGATAGAAGAAAGTATGTGGGTTTTAGCGTGATGAGAGGTAAAAGAAATGGCTTGATTTGGGATTGTAAGGCAAAAGAAAAAAGAGAAAATTTTGTGGTGTTTAGCTGAAATCCACCACTTCATCGAGAGCCTATAGCGCCAGCAAGAAACCTAGCACAGTTAACTGCCACAATGCTGTTGTCGATAGGGTGAGGCTGACCATTGACTAGAGAGATTAAGAGAAGGGGGGGGGGGGGGGGGGGGGGGAAGAGAAAACAAGATTAGATGAGAAGTGAAAAAAAAAAAAAAAACAAAACAAAACGTAAAAGAAAGGAGACAAAAGCAGCAAGAGGAAGAGAAAAGAAACATTGATGGCAATGGCGGTGAAGAGGAAGTCGATCAAGTAAACCCCTTGCCAAGCGCCTAAGACCATAATAAACACCCAAAACTCGCACAACTACCATCTTTCCACAAAGCAGCCAAATTGCCACCTTGAAGCAGAGGCATCCAACAGAGAGAAAGTAATGGGTTGGGAGAGAGAGAGAGAGAGAGAGAGATTTTGACATTGGTACGATTACCATCTTCAGAAGTGCCTCCCAATTCACATTGTCATAAGCTTTCTCAATATCTAACTTACAAATCACTCCCGAAATCTTACTCTTCATTCTGCTATCAACACACTTATTGGCAATGAGAACTGAATCAAGGATCTGCCTACCTCCCACAAAACTATTATGAGATTCAGATATTAGTTGATCTAACACCACTTTCAATCTATTTACCAAAACCTTGGCCAAGATTTTATATAAACTCCCCACCAAACTGATAGGTCTAAAATCACGAATGTTAGAGTCATCATTCTTCTTAGGAATCAAAGCTATAAAGGTAGCATTAAGAGATTTCTCAAACTTACAGTGTTGATAGAACTCTTCAAAGACTGCTAAAACATCTTGTTCTACTACTCTCCAGCAATGATGGAAAAAGGCAATAGAAAAGCCATCTAGCCTTGGAGCTTTATCCCCTTCCAAATCTCTGACCACTAATAGAATCTTGTCCTTCTCAAATCACCTTTCCAACCAGCCCCTCTCCAACTCCCCTATTTGATCAAACTCCAGTCCTTCCACAAAAGGTCTTCACTCCTCAGACTCCTGATACAAAGTTTTATAAAATTGAACAACTTGAGCAGCCACTGCTGCTCCTTCCTCATAAATCATCCCATCCACTTCTAAGAGACTCAGATGGTTATACCTTCTATGAGAATTGGTCATCTTGTAGAAGAACTTAGTATTATTATCTCCCTCCTTAATGCATAACATCCTCGATTTTTGTCTTCAGGAGATCTCCTCTAGAGAAATAAGATGCTCTACCTGCAATCTCACTTCATTTTTCTCATCTCTCTCTGTCTCAGTGAGTCCAAGAACCCCCTCTTAGCATCTAATAACTCTAAAGCCCCCAATAAATCTTTCTTCCTGCGCCCAACATTGCCAAACTCTTGGCGATTCCACTGAATAGTGTCTTCTTTCAAAGCTTTCAATTTTTTAGCAAACACATAACTAGGTGTACCCGAAAAAGAATGGCGATTCCACCATGAATATACTCTACCAACAAACCCGTCCGACTTCAACCACATATTCTCAAACCGGAAGGGACTTTTTCCCCTTGCCATACCTCCTGCCTCCAGGAGAATTGGGAAATGATCTGAAACTAGTCGTGGTAGAATATGTTGAGTCACATCCGGAAAGTGTTGCTCCCAGTCATGTGACGCTAGAGCCCTATCGATCCTAGACATGGATGGTTGGTCCCACTAGACCATGTATAACTCCCTCCCGCCAATGGCAAATCTATGAAGTTTAAATCTTCAATAAATTCAGAAAAATTTTTCCATAGCCGGAGTAATCCTAGACCCAGCCCTCCGTTCACTAGGAAAACAAACAATATTAAAATCTCCAAAACAACACCAGGGAACATTCCAATACTACTGAATACCCACCAACTCATCTCACAAATCACCCTTCAACGTCAAAAATGGGACCCTAGCTGACTTCTTTGGTAGGTCTAGAGGTTTGAGACAAGGAGATCCGTTGTCTCCCTTATTATTTTTAGTTATGATGGAGGTGTTTAGTAGGATGGTGAAGAGAATGGAGGGTGCATGTTTACTTAGTGGTTTTAGGGCGGATGGTACGAGGGGTAGAGGGAAAAGTGTTTCACATTTGCTGTTTACGGATGATACTATTTTGTTTTGTGATGCAGAGGTGGAGCAAGTCCTACTTGTTCGATTGTTGTAACTTTGTTTTCAGGCTGTGACTGGTTTGAAGGTTAACGTAGCTAAAAGTGAAATGGTTCCTATAGGGAGGTAAATAATGTGTATGCCTTGGCAGAGATATTGGGTTGTAGGGTTGGGGCCTTGCTAATGACTTATCTTGGTATGCCGTTGGGGGAGTCCCATAAGTCCCCCCTCTATTTGGAACCCTATTTTGGAAAAAATTGAACAGAAGTTAGCTGAGTGGAAGAAGTTGTATTTGTTGAAATGAGGTAGGATGACATTGCTTAAAAGCACACTATCTAGCCTTCCCACATATTTTTTTTATCTCTGTTCACCATCCCTACACATGTGGCAAACAAAATTGAGAAAGCTCCAAAGGGATTTCTTGTTGGGGGACCCTAAGACTCTTTTATTGGGATGGGAAAAGGTGTGTATACCTATTGCTAATAGTGGCCTGGGTATTAGGAAATTGACCACTTTCAATAAAGCCTTGCTAGGAAAGTTGATGCAGGACAACCTAGGCTTCCCACCTAGATTAGTCCTACCGAAGAACCTTAAGTTTCCCACCTAAGGTGTTTGGAATCACCACCAAACAATTCAATGAAAATAATCTCAATAATAATAATAATCTGTAATGTACAAAAGTAACCATCTGAAGTTTTATATACAACTTCTAGGAATCATAATGATAAAGATAAACTCTCCTAAACAAATCCTAAACAATCTCAAATACTAATCCAATACTAAAGATAAACTCAAATAAAGATAACATAAATGATAAAGATGATCTAAACAGATGTGCCATCATGTGGTGTCCGCATCAACTCCCCTGGGGTGGGAGAAACTCGACCCCGTCGAGTAAAGCTCAAAGGATCAAGTGACATCAGAAAAAGCTCCATCAAGCCACAAGCTCACTGGGTTAGCATGGCACCTCCGTCGTCGCTCATATGTGCGGGTGATAGGAGGTAGAGATGAAGTGGTAGCAAGTGAATCCAAGTAAGCCTCCAAAAGAGCGAGATCAAGCTGCTGCAACTCCTCTCTAGTGATCCATGTACAGTTAGAATCAGGCCGTCCTCGCCAGCAAACCAAGAAGCGCTGAACTGTTCCATCCCTAGTGAAAAGAGACTGCTCATCCAAAATAACATCAATAATATCTTTATGTGCCTTTTGGAAACAAGATGGTGTAGGACTAGGGACATGGTTAGTCAAAGAAGGAGAGGGTGGAGCATCAAAAGGGTCATAGGGAATAACTACTGGACCTTTAAAAACAATTAAATCAGCAATATTAAAAGTAGAACTAATACCATAATCTGAAGGTATATTAATCACATAAGCATTAGGTCCAAGTTTCTTTAATACCTTGAATGGGCCAGCACTGCGGGCCTGCAGTTTCTTAACGGTTCCTGAAGGATACCATTCAGTCCTGATATGAATCATAACATAATCTCCGACATCAAAGTCTAAATGACATCGATGTAAATCAGCTTGAGTCTTATACTTAAGATTATTAGCATGAATTCATTTGTTGATCTCTTTATGTAGCTCATGCATGTGACTAGCAAACTCTACTGCAGACATAGAAACCCTATCATGTGAGGACATTGGGAGAAGGTCTAAAGGTCTCCTAAGTGTATAACCATGAACAACTTCAAATGCGCTCATACCTATGGACCTATTGACTGAGTTATTGTATGCAAATTGGGCTACAGGGAGTATAGATTCCCAAGTCTTACCATTCTCACCTGGGCAGATCCTAATTTGATGGTATCCACTTTTCAAATCAATCTTCGAAAAGATTGTGGCTCCTGACATCATTTCAAACATATCATCTAACCTAGGGATAGGAAAATGATACTTCACAGTAATCTTATTGATTGCGCGACTATCCATGCACATTCTCCAAGATCCATCTTTCTTTCGGGTCAAGAGTGTAGGGACTGCACGTGGGCTTAAACTTTCACGCACAAACCCTTTGTGCAAGAGCTCATCCACTTGTCTAACCATCTCATCGTGTTGAGGAGGGCTCATTCTATAGTGGGGCAAATTTGGGAGTGCTGCTCCTGGGACAAGATCTATGGCGTGTTGAATATCACACATATGAGGCAACTGATTTGGAAGCTCCATAGGGAAGACATCTTGGAACTCTGGAGGCACTGAACGTACTTCTTTTCTAGGTTCTTCAAAGTTATCTAGTGCAGCTTCTTTAACAACCAACGCAAAGATGATGGAGTCTTGATTGACAGCTCTTTCAAGTTCTTTTGGACTAATGAGGTTCATACTTTGCTTTTTGGGCTCTTCTCTCGCCTTACTTGCATTAACAAACTTAGTTTTGACTAGGTTAAGCTTAATCCTTTGTTCATTGTGCATGAAGGAACAAGAATTCGAGCGACCATAAAGAGTGACATCTAAATCATAGAGCCATGGTCGTCCCAAAATTATGTGTCCTACATCCATTGGAATCACATCACATGAAATTTGAGCCTTATATGAGAGGATATGAATAGGAACAAGACACCTATCCTTGATGGTGATAGATGAATCATCTACCCAAGAAACCTTATAGAACTTAGGACAGGCAACTAACTTCAAACCTAGGAAGGAGACAAGTTTAGAAGAAACTGCATTAATGCAACTTCCATTGTCAATGATAACCTTGCAGTTTGTGGTTCCACACTTGACAAAGGTTTGGAAGATAGTATTTCTTTTCCAATCATCACTTTCTTTGGACTGTGCTAGAGTACACCTAACAACACTCATTACAGGAGTATCAAGACTACCCTCACTGAGATTATCAAAAGATGGTAGAGCTCTAATGCAAGCTAATTGGGTGGAATTATCCTCTCCTATTTCCACAATGTCTTCAATGTTAGGCTCATAGACTACTTCTTCTACCTCTTCCTCTCCATCAAATTCTTCAATCAACAAAGTCTTATTAGGACATTGGGCAGCCATATGACCAAAGCCTTGACATTTAAAGCACTGGATTCTAGAATTGGGCCTAAATGTCTCTCTAACCACACTCTTCCCTTTGTCTTCTGGGTGCAAGGGCCTATTGTTAGGATTGGGTCTAGGTTAAGGACCTTGTTGGTATTTACCCTGAGGGTTCTCTTCTATATGTAAGGGTCTATTGTTGGGGTAAGGCCTATTTTGAGTACCTTGGAGGTATCTACCTTGCTAAGGCAACATGCGATTGTCAAATCTCCTTTCACCTTGGGGCCTAGAGATCAGCTCTAAATCTTGCACTAAGGTATAAGCATCATCAAGAGTTGAGATCTATCGGGCCACCAATTCTTTTTGAAGATCATAATTGAGACCTTTCCTAAATCTACTCAAGGTAATTGGCTCATCTTCATTTGCATTGCTACATATCCTGTACTCTTCAAATTGTTCTACGTACTCAGTAGCAGACCTATTGTCTTGTCTCAAATCATGCCATTGATCCAACAAGTTGCCTAAATGAGAGACTGGGAAGTACTTTTCATTGAGCTTGGCCTTCATTTCTTCCCAAAGAGTTATGGGTGGTTGGCGGGTCTAACAAAGGTGGTTGACAACACTATCCCAATGGAGTTTTGCTCTTCCTACAAGTTTCATTTTGGCAAACCTAACCTTTCTATCCTTAGACAGGTCATACCACTCAAAGAAATGCTCCATCTCTCGCACCCAATCATTGTAGACCTGGGGGTTCCTAACACCATCAAAGATAGGGGCCTCTATTTTGATATGCTTAGCTGAGTTGTTTTCATTGTCTCTATGGTCTTGCCTAGGGTGAGGGCTATGTCTAATATTATTTTTTCCATTATGTGTATTATCCTCGTCATACCTAACCTCTAAGTGGCCTAGACGGTCAGTAAGCTCTACAATGGCTTGTCTTAATTCATCTTGGGGAGGAGGATCCATGTTCAGGGGGGATTGGGGACTAGACTGGGATTTAGAACTAGACTCTGATTTGGAATTAAACTGTTCTTTAGAACTAGTTACTAGATGACCACTACACAAATGCATGCAAAGAGATCAACAAACTAATTCTAGCAAGTGAATAGAAAGGATAAAACTTAAGTTAAATTATATGTGAAGAGAAGTCATGAATTTCACAGGTTGTTGCATTCAAGTAGTACTAACTTCAATAAGAATTAAATTAAAAAGGACCTAATTGTTGTAATGTGATTAGGCTAGTTCAACTACTAATACTGAGAATTAATTACTTTAAAGGATTTTTTTTTTTATATAATTTTTTTTGTTTTTTTTTTGTTTTTTTGTTGCTAAAATAAAATACTGAAAGAAAATAAACTAGCAGCTAAAATAATAAATTCATGTGAAAGTTTAAGCAAAACAAAGGGCAAATGCAGTAGCATGTTACTAAAGATAAAGCTGAGGCACATAGTAGATATATTGATATTAAATCTGAAAGTGCATTTCAATTCATTAAGATAGGAAAGTCCACACCTTGGTTGGGCTAACTTAACAACCTGGGCCTCACTAGACAGTGGGTCACGCTATTAACAATGGGGAAATTAGGCCTCACGTGTAGTGTAGTGGAAGTGGAAAGTTGGCTTGGTGGTCCTCACGTGTAGTGCACTGGAGCCTTCTTAAGGCTTCTGCTTTGACCTGATTGATTTTTTTTTTTTTTTTTTTGTTGGAAATACAATAAAGAAAGAACTAGAATATAAAACTAAAAGCTTATTTGCCAAGTTCAAAACTAAACACCGAAGCTAGAGAAACGAAGGAAAACTAAAAGAGAAGGAGTGGCAGAGCAAGTGCGAAACATCTTTGGAGTCGATGGCGATGAGGTGGCTGGGCTCGGCGGCGATGATTGGAGCTGGCATAGGTGAGAATGACTGTCAGCGGCACTCAACGGTGGAGATCGGAGCCGGTGAGTCAGATCTCGGAACTCGTGAAGCAACAGGGTGGGAGCGATGGTGAGGCGTGTCGGCGGCAGTTATTGGTGATGATTTCGGCGGCGGTTGTTGGTGATGATTTCGATGGCGGGTTGTGCAATGGCGTCATTTCGTTGGTGGGATCGGCGGCTTGGTGGTGGCTTTCAACTCTCTTGTTCTCAGTCTGGCGGTTTGAAAGTTGTGGATCTGATTTTTTTTTTTTTTTTTGGTGGAATGTATGTTCTCTGTTTCTCAATCTGGTGGTTGAGTTGTTTCTGATGGTGAGTGTCGCTGTGGGTTGTCAGTCGTGATTTTGGTTGCTGAAAGGGGAGATTGGATTGGGCTCTGATACCAAGTTGATGCAGGACAACCTAGGCTTCCCACCTAGATTAGTCCTACCGAAGAACCTTAGGCTTCCCACCTAAGATGTTTGGAATCACCACCAAACAATTCAATGAAAATAATCTTAATAATAATAATAATCTGTAACGTACAAAAGGAACCATCTGAAACTTTATATATAGCTTCCAGGAATCATAATGATAAAGATAAACCCTCCTAAACAATCTCAAATACTAATCCAATACTAAAGATAAACCCAAATAAAGATAACATAAATGATAAAGATAATCTCCACAGATGTGCCATCATGTGGTGTCCACACCAAAAGTGGCTTTGGCGTTTTGGGATCAAGGAGAATAGGCTTTGGAGGAGGGTGGTTGTTTTGAAATTTGGGGAAGAATGGAGAGGGGGGGGGGGGGGGGTGGTGGACCTCTAAGTTGGGAAGGGGTGCTCATGGTTGTGGTTTGTGGATAAGTATCCGGAAGGGCTAGGGAGTATTCAACAAAAATGACCTGTATAAGGTTGGGGTGAGGGATAGAGTGAAATTTTGGACAGACAGGTGGTGTGGAGATCTTTCTCTCCAATTGGCTTTTCCAGTCTTGTACAATTTTGCTGCAAACAGAGAGGCGTCCGTAGAATCATCTTTGATAGGTCAAGGAGCAGGGGATAGGAGAACTTGGGATGTTCGCTTTAATCGAGGTCCTAATGACTGGGAGGCAAATATGGTGGATGATTTCTTTCGTTTCTTGGCAACCAATTTACCTTTAGGGACTGATGGTGATCATTTGAGATGAAAGTTGACAAAAAAGGAGATTTTACTATCCGCTCATATTATCATAAGTTATATGGCTCTTCTTACGTTGGTTTTTCATGGAAAGGTATTTGGAAGGTTAAGGCACCCCGGCGTGTCTCTTTCTTTGTTTGGACAGCCGCATGGGATAGGATCCTCACGGGAGATAATTTGCGGCTTAGAGGCTTTGA
Source organism: Quercus glauca (assembly GCA_023736055.1). NCBI lineage: Eukaryota > Viridiplantae > Streptophyta > Magnoliopsida > Fagales > Fagaceae > Quercus > Quercus glauca. The sequence continues at coordinate 75,340,883 of CM043316.1, read as the reverse complement.
CTTTGTTGACTGGTACATTATGTGTCGTTGCTGTGGTGAGACAGTAGATCATTTGCTGTTACATTGTGAAAAGGCTTATTGGTTGTGGTACTTTGTCTTTAGGATTTTTGGGATTTCATGGGTCCCCTCATGTACGGTGTCAGATTTTCTATTTAATTGGTGGAATTGGTTGGAGAAGCATTCATCTTATATTTGGAACTTAGTTCCGTTGTGCTTGATGTAGTGTATTTGGAAAGAACGCAATTGGCGGACGTTTGAGGATTTGGATAAATCTGAGGACCAAATGCGCGCTCTCTTTTCTGGTTCCTTGTTTGATTGGGTTAGGACTTGGGGACTCACATTTAGTGACTCTCTTCCTCTATTCCTTAGCTCTCTTTCTTTGTAATTAACGTCTTTTTATGTTTTTTGCTTTTCCATCTTTTTTGTACTTTTCTTATGCTGGTGCTAATTTGTATCTAGCAGTTTTTTTAATATATTTTTTCTTACCTATCAAAAAAAAGATTTTGACGTAAGCCAAATTGGGGAATTTGTCTGTGTACTTGTGGTGAGTTTAGATTAGGAGAATTTGTGGATCTGGGGTTTAGAATTGTTGAAGAAAAGGCTATGGAGTTATGTTAGGAATTAAAAAGTGGATTGATGAGTTATTTGATAGCTATTTGATAGAAAAAAGTATGCGGGTTTTGATAGGTAAAACAAATGGATTGATTAGGGACTATAAGGCAAAAGAAAAAAAGAAAAAAGGATTTTATGGCGTTTAGTGATGCAGGCCGAGACCCACTGGGTTGGCTAAGTCAAAGATTCAACCAAATGATAAGATGGATAGTTCCAGGATGCCACTCAACCAGAGGTAGCGGATGCCACTCAACGCTACTAATCGCAGATGCCACTCAACGTGACCAAGTGACACACTTGATTGTTAGGAGTAAACACTCAACTCCAAAGCAATAACACTTGCAAATAATTATCTATATTAAATACTCCTTCTCTCCTTGTTTCTGATTTCTCATTGATATTTATAGGTGAATACATTGCATGGGAGATAAATGCTTACAATTAAATGCTAGCCAACTCCCTAGATTGGCTTCAAATCACCCTATGATAAGATTATTACACTGGAACAACTACCAACAAGACTCATAATTAACTTTGACTGAATAATAAAGATAAATAAAAGACAACTGGACTTATAAATAAATAACACACGTCGCTACCACATAAGTTGCCACTATGCTCTTGCATCATTTAGTAGCTAATGAACAGTACATGTGAACAATACCACAAAAAAAGATAAGAAAAAAAGAGGGAAGAGAAAGGGAGAAATAAACACATTAAGGCCAACATGCTCAATGCTCAAAATACTTAATATTTTTATTAACATCAACTCTTCTTTGATTCCATGAGCGCGCATGCACACACACACGCATAAATTAGAAAAAACCAAACCCAGTACACCGGTAGTGTACTAAGAGAGAAGTACAATCAAGTCAAAAAACAATGATCAAACAAGTGTAAGAGAGAAAAACAAGGGGAGAGAAAATAGCTGCACTCCAATCCAACAAAGTAAGGAGGAAGAAGGCTTTAATTTCTAGGATATTTCGTTCACATCCCTCAAAACTTCTGGAATTCCTTTCTTGCCAAAGATACCATATAATACAATGTGGCAAAACCTTCCAAAGAGCAATATTTCTATGCTTGCCAAAAGACCCTTGCCAAGTTGAAAACATAAACATATGAATGACTGTCATTGGCATAACCCAATGGAGGCCAAATAAGCAAAACACCATATTCCATAGCTCCAAAGCTATAGGACAATGAAGAAGCAGGTGATCCACAATCTCCCCACATTTTTTGCACATGCAGCACCAATCCAAGATCAACATACATCTCTTTCAGAGATTATTTATAGTTAGGATCTTCCCTAGAGCAACAGTCCAAGAGAAGAAGGCTACCCTAGATGGGACCTTTGAGCACCATACCATTTGCCATGGGAATGATATGCCATTAGTTCCCGAAGTTGAAGACCAAAACCCCTCCATCCACTACTGGACTTCCCTTTCAGCATTATGATGGAACCCCTACACCGCCCTTTCATCAATTCTTAAATCAACAAATAGGAACCATTTGCATTTGAACCCTTATGAAGGATGAAGGCTTTATCGCTCTCTCTTATTAATCTAACAAATTGACCATCATTCTACACTGATATCAATTCCTCAATGTTATACACTAACCAGTTAGCACTCTCCTTGCCCAAAAAGATTGACCGCAACGAATCCCTGCCTCTTTCATATATGCGCAAATGCAAAGGTGAATCTGTTGATCATCTTTTGCTGCATTGCTCTATTGCTTCAGACTTATGGTCAATGATTTTGGGTTTGTTGGGAGTTTATTGGGTGATGCCAAAATCTGTCGTTGAACTTTTGGCTTGCTGGCAACGTTGGTTTGATTATCATCGGAATGGTCATATTTGGATGGTTATCCCCCATTGCATGATATAGTGCATCTGGAGGGAATGGAATAGCATGAGTTTTGAAGACACCGAAAGTTCTACGCCTAACCTCAAGTTGTTCTTTTTTAGAACTTTATTGGATTGGTTGTCAGCCACGATGAACCTTTCTTTATTTTCTATTGTTTATTTATTAGATTTATGCAATTTGTGTAACTGATTGTTTACCCTAGTATACTTCCTATAAACTTGGGAGACTCATTTTCCTAATTTATACAAGTTTATTACTTATCCATATATATATATATATAAAAATAAATATATATGCGCAACAAGTAATAATTACCACCCTCAACCAAGAATTCAGACGATCTTGATTCAATGAAGACAAAAACAGAACCCCCCCCCCCCCCCCCCCCCCCCCCCTTCCCATCTCATCAGGAAAAAAAAAAAAAACATTGAAGCTAAAAAATGTGAGAAATCTACAGCTAATTCGAGGTAGCCAGACCTCATTTATGACTAATTCTAGGTAGTTAGGACTATGACTAATTAAGGACTCTTTCTTAGACTCAAAGAAATTAAAACCTATAATAATTATGATCTCCTAGAAATTCTATACTTAACTGTATTACCAAAATACCCTTAATTTGCAAGGATTACAAAAGCTACAAATTTTCCTTGGATTCAGAATGACCCTACCTTGTTAAATAAAAGACAAAAATGCAAATTGCAACCCTAAAGTTTGGGTAATTTTGATTTTTCCCCAAACGTTTAAAAATTTTGATTGGCAATCCTCCCATTAATGGTTGTGTTGATGTGTTCATTAAGTGAAACCCACACACACACACACACACACACATTAAATGCATACAATAAATTAAAATCATTCCCAACATTTTCTCAAAAGCACTTTTTCAACATCGAAACGGAATTTACGTAGTGAAGAAAGAAGAATCAAAGAAACTAATAAATACATAGGTTTACAAACACATGCTATTATACTAAATAATCTTGCAAACAGCCAAACATTAATGAATCCCATATCACACAATACATCAGAATCTTTGGCAAATCTTATAGATTGTTATCACCTCACTTTCTTGTCTCACTCTCTCTACCCAATTCTCTCTTACCAAGGCCTCCAAGCCACTTGCCACCGCCATCAACAGGGGTGGCTCCAAAATTTCTCCTCTCTCTCTCTCTCTCTCCAAAGTGAACCATCTCTAGATTGATGTCTTGGTGGCATGTGGGTCATAGACTCGTGAAGTAACAGTCATGAGGCCATGGGGATGAGTGATAGATTGAGTGGAAAATGATGTTGCAGAAGCACATGGAGGCGTGTGGTTGCCATGGGAAAGGCCTACGAGACGGATGCCTTCCTTCTGAATCTCAAAGCTCCATGTTCTCTTAGAACGTTGTCATCCTCAACGTCTCTATGAAACCCGGCTCAAATCCCAGATATTTGTCTCTATGAGCTTTGATTTTTAGGTTGGGGAGCCTAGATATCTGATCCTTCAAGCTTTGAGTTTTAAATTCCCATCTCTCTCTCTCTCTCTCTCTTGCATGGTTCTCTCTTGCCGTGACCGGTATTTTTATGTCTTGATTCCTCTTCCTACTTGGTATAGTAGTTCTTAAGTCCTTATATTTGTTATTCCAGGAATAGGTTTATTCAGAGTAATAGTCCTAGGAAAGCATTTAATAAAATCCTATATAAAGGCTATATTATAGTCAATAACATTGATAGAGAGATTGATTTTAAATAAAATTCCAGCAGCTTATTTTAAGCTTTAAGGGTGTGATCCCCTACCTAAATGTGATTGGTAAGGAAAACCAAGGCGTGATTGCCTAGTGTTTTATCCATCTTATTTCTAGTTCTATTCACTGTTTTAACACCAAACAACCGTCAACATATTCAAGATTCAATCTTTTCTTTCCCTAATCCCTTATAAACATCAATCTTTGTTCAAGCACCCTATAAGATCTTATCAAGCAATCTAACATAGTACATTGGGAATGACCGAATTACAAAGACAAAATCACATGCAGCACAAGATTATATACATTATATATAGATAGTGACAAAATCACAACGCTGGTTTTTGTAAGCCAGATTGTGAGGCACCTAGTGATGTTAATGCATAAAAAATTTTGAATGCACTACAACAGAATTAGCATTTAGCTGAGTTTTTTTTCTTTTACAAGCAAAGAGTTTTCAGTTTTCACAAATGCTAAAGAAATTGAACATTATAATGAATTTGAAAAGACGAACCGTATTCAGAACGAGGTCGTTTAAGCAAGCCGCCTGAAGGTAGTAGAGGCGGTTGATGTTGATGTTGCTGTTGCTGTTGCTGCTGCCGCTGCCGATTCCAAAAGCCATCCGCCATTTCTTGTATCTGCAATTGAAGAGGGAGAGAGAGGTTTAGTTTGTGAGAAAATGAAATGGTAATTAGACAAAACAATACCCTAATTTTTGAGAGTACCTTTTGGGTTGGGTTGGATCCCTAAGCTGAAAATGCAAAAGCACAGTCTCTTTCTTTCTTTCTCTCTCTCTCTACTGGATCGCTATGCGTTTTGTTATGTGTTTGTATTTTTTAATTTTTTTGGTGAGAACAGAAAAGTTTCTCTTTGGTTTTTGGGGGTGGTACTGTCTGTGTACACACTGCCACTATCTCTGTCACACGCAATTGCGACTGCTGGAGTTGTACATGTGTGCTGCTAGGGGCCTTACTTCTTCACTTCGTTGGTTCTTGGTATAACCAATTGTGCCCCACCACGTCATGGTTAATTACTTCGTGGCAACATGTGAATGTGATACTACTATGTGGCGCCTAACCCCATAAGTGCAAGCGCGGCCCGTCCCCTTGAATTTTTGAATAGTTGGATTAGAAAATGTAAAAGAGTCCCAAGAAGAGGTCAGTATTAAAAGTTTAGATTTATTCATTTTTAAATAATAAGGTAGAATCTTTCTCAAAAAAAAATAATAATAATAATAAGGTAGAATACTATATTATTTTTTTAATGCAATGATTACTTCATAAGTGGTTGTAGGATGTGGAAGACAAGAGTCAGGGTTTAAGTATTTAGAAAATAGCTTTACACACATATATATACTTAGTATCTATTTAACATGATTAATTTTGCCAACTTATTTTACTATTCAGCTTATTTTTGCTTCTACTCATGGACCTCATTGGACTTTTTGATACTATTCATAAGTCTCACTGTACTATTTTAGCTAATTTTTACCTTTATCTACAGTACTTTCAGTAACAAGTTTTCAGTTTCAGTAAAATAGGTAGACCTCAAACAGATTCTTAAATTAGAGTAGAATAGAATAGAATTTCTATTTTGTATAAAAATAATAATAAATAATAAGGTAGAATTGTTTTTTTTTTTCCCTAAAAAAATATATATTTTGATCATGAGCCGAGCTCGAGCTCATAACCAAACAAGATTTTATGTTCAAGTTTAGCTCATTTTCTTACCGAGTAAGTTTGAGTTTATTCAAAAGTTACTTAATTGACTTATTCTTATATATATATATATATATATATAGTGAAATTATAATTTAAAATGTTTAGCACTTCACAATTTTATGATTTTTTACTATGAAACAATGAATAGACTGTTTATATAATCAATAATTTAAAAATTATTATTTAATATCATATAAACATATTGATAAACTTATATAATCAAATTTCAGATCTATATAAATATATTTTAAGACAAATATACATATAAAAATGTTATCTTATATAGTTAAATAAAGTTATCATGTTCACGAACATATTATTATGTTTGAACTTAACTCATATAATAATCGAGTCTAAACTTAAGGCTTGAATTTGGGTTGTTTTCTAAACAAATGAATACAAAAGGGTTTTTTTTTTCCTGAGCCGAGCTTAAGCTGTTCATAAACAGCTTGGTTCATTTACAGCACTAATTTTGACCGAAAATTATTTTGGTCATTTAAGTTGAAGTTGATTACTTTAGTCCAGTAACTTTTTCCAAAAATCATTTTAGTGCTTTAAATTTGAAGTTGGTCATTTTAGTCTAGTAACTTTGCTCAAAAATAATTTTAGTCAAGGACTCACTTAGTCGGATAATGTTGTAAAACCCATTCAAAACTACTAACTTATAGGACTAAAATGATTTTTGGGTAAAGTTATTGGACAAAAATGATAATTTTTAAACTTAAAAGGACTAAAATGATTTTGAGGTAAAGTTATTGGGCTAAAGTGACAAACTTCAAACTTAAATGATTGACATGATTTTTTGGGCAAAGTTAACAGTGTTACTTGCATTTTTGCTAAAAATAAACCTAAGATACTTATTAGGATCTCCTAGAAGATTTTGAACTCAAGCAAATTATCAAAATACCCTTGATTCGCAGGAATTGCAAAAAGTACAAATTTGTTTCAGAATATGAAATTGACCATAACTAATAAAATGAAACCCAAATTAAAAATTTTTTTAACCCTAAAAGAGTCAAATTTAGACCATTAAAATGACATGACCTTCACTTCAATTGGACTTCTAAGGAGGACCCAATAAAACAATTCTTGAATAGGTGAATTTGCAAAGTAATAACATATCAATCTTCCATTACTTCATCATTCTCCCCTGATTAGAAGAAACTTGAACTCAAGTTTTAAAGTGTTGAAGTATAAGAACCTTCAAACTTGAAACTTGCATATAAATTCTTCAATCACCTTTGGAATCATCAAGAATAAAGAATCCAAAGGAGAGCATTTTGCAAAAAATGTACCAAAAGCTAATTTATTTATTTTAAGTTCCCAATTTAACAATACACCCCACAGTTCATACTCTATTTTATGATACAATATATTAAAATAATCTTTAAAAAATTCTACTTTATAATGCCCCATGCTTATCTCACCCAAAACAAAAACACAATACCCAACTCATGATTAAAAAATTAGAATTAAAAAAAAAATAGAGATTTATTTTTGCATCATGCCTCCATTTTAGCTCCCCAAATATAAGGGTGTTTGTGCATTTTTCTTTTAATAGTGAGAGTCATTTTACATTTTGGCTCCCCAGACGAGAATGTTTTTACCAATATTCGTTTTATTGACTAGTAAATTGATATTGAATTTAAACCCATCTCAACTATACTCATCTCACCTACCCTAATTGAGGCAGGTTTTACGTGTCTTGCATGACAAATGGGATGGGAAAGAGGTTAATTTTCTTTGTATCTGACTTGTTTATATTTAAAAAATTAAAAAATATTTTTTATAGATTTTTTTATAAAGTATATGTAAGGATAAGGGCCCAAATTTATATATTGGGCCTTGGGACTTGGGACTTGGGCCTTGGCCGAGGACGAGTAAACAGTAGTAAGGATGTTAAGCTTAGAGTCCCATGAGTAGTATTTCCTCTGATAAACGAGGCACAGATCAAATGTACATCCTGTCGTTCAAAGTGACCTTCCAGGAAACTCCATTGATGGGGACGCACATTATAAATGTACTGGAAGGATGGGAGCTAGGAAATATCTAAGAAAAAGCTGCTGCCACCACATTGAATGCCCTGTAGCTAACTTTCTGGCCGCATTTATGTGGAGAAGACTCCTGAACAGTGCTGCCTTGGCTATCCCAACTCACAGAGGGTCAGAGGGGGTGTTCGATGGGACAAGCACTCAAGGAGTGGCCTAGATGGTTAACAAATAGAGGGCTATGATCATCGAAAGAGAAGTATATAATGTAAGAAACCCTTAAGGAAAGGAGATCGGGAAATCAACAGAGATACACTGTAACAATTGGAAACCAAACTCGTAATTAGACTTAAGAGCAATATATAAGAACCAGCCTTCTCAAACTTTGCCGAGTACAATTTTCTTTAGTTTAAACTTGTTTATCTTCAGTCTTTTGTCATCAAGATCTACCTTATCTTTTGAATGATTAACTAAAGTCCAGTTTTCTAACCCACTATCTACAAATTCATTGTTTTGGGCTTTTTGGGTCTAAGTCCATCCACCTTTTGGGTTGGGAAGCCAAATCTAGTCCCTACAATTGGCGCCGTCTGTGGGGATACTGGTGTTATAGTGAGTCCAACGTTCAACGATGGTAGGTTCAGGTTTAAACCGAGCAGAATCAATGGGGTCTCAGCGTCAAGATCACTTTCGTGATCTTGAACAAAGAAGGGACCGGAAGGGGAGTGTGCATACTACCCATACTAGTAGGAGCCATTCTCGGGGTGGTAGCCATCTCTCTCATGAGAAAAATACCAAAGCCATGTAGTTAGAGATTGATCACTTGAAAAGAAGCTTACGCCATGAACGGCGAAGGCGAGCTCCATCCAATTCTAACTTCTCTTCCGATGGTGAAGAGGATGGTAGCTATAGGCGCAGATTGAAGACTCCTCATAATGAGTCTTTCTCGTATGATGAAGACTACCATCATGAGCGTAGAAACAAAAATTTATCTTCGAGAGGCCTGAGAAATGATGCTATGAGTAGAGCACTCAACCAAATTTCTAGATCACCTTTCACGCGGCAAGATTAAGGAAAGGAGACTTCTTCGGTGGTTCACTCAGCTCACGTTCACCATGTACAACGGTAGAACAGACCCTGTAGAGCATGTTAGCCATTTCAATCAAAGAATAGTTGTGTACTCCAAGAACGAAGCCTTGATGTGCAAGGTATTTCCATCCAGCTTGGGGCCTGTGGCGATAAGGTGGTTTAATGGTCTGAGGGCAGATTCCATTGATTCCTTTAAGGAACTCACTCAAGCATTTAGTTCCCGCTTTATTACGTGCAGCAGGGTTCCTTGGCCTTTAGATTCCTTGTTGTCTCTGTCCATGAGAGAAAGAGAGACCTTGAAAATATATTCGGACAGATACTAGGAGATGTTCAATGAGATAAATGGTGACATTGATGACATAGCCATCAGCACTTTCAAGGTCGGCCTGCCTACCGAGCATGGCCTAAGGAAATTTTTGATTGGCAAACCTGTTACTAGTGTACGTCAGCTTATGGACTGGATTGATAAGTACAAAAGGATTGAGGAGGACTAGCAACAAGGCAAGGGAAAGGGCAAGGTTATCCCTCAGGAGAGGAAGGATTTCAAGTCGAACCACTACAACAATAACAGACCTCGGAGGGATTTTGTTGGGCAGTCTGGGTTGGCGGCTCTTCAAGTGGTTAACACTGTGTTCTGAGAACTAGTGCATCAAGTTTTAGAGAAAATAAATTTCGAGCCATACTTCCAATGGCCGAACAAGATGAGTGGAGACCCTTTGAGGCGCAACTAGAGCCTTTATTGCCAGTATCACCAAGAGCGGGGACATACCATCGAGGATTGTAGAACTCTGTGGAACCATTTGGAGCAACTGGTCAGAGAGGGAAGGTTGCAGCAATTTCTATACCAGCCCAACGGACAGGGAGACCAATCAAGGTTAGGGGCTCAGGGGAATGCTCTTTCAAGGCCCCTGTTAGGTACAATCAATGTCATCTTTACTGCACTCGGGAGAACTAGTTCTCACCCTTCCAGGGTGATGTTTGTAGCTAGGCTACCAGCTGAGGACTCTAATTCTGAGCCAAAGAAGGCTAGAGTGGAGGTCCGACCATCACTGAGTTTCTCGGATAAGGACAAGATTGGAACCATCTAGCCGTATGATGATGCTTTGGTGGTCACTCTTAGAATAAGGGGGTATGATGTAAAGAGGGTAATGGTAGACTAGGGCAGTTTTGCAGAGATCATGTACCCTGGCTTGTATAAAGGGCTGAACTTAAAGTCTAAAGATCTGATGGCCTATGATTCACCTTTAGTAAATTTTGATGGGAAGGTTGTTATCCCAAAGGGCCAGATTAGATTGCCCGTGTAGGCAGGCTCAGAGGTGGTTGAAGTGGACTTCATTGTGGTGAATGCATACTCCCCCTACACGGCTATTGTGGCAAGACCTTGGTTTCACACTCTAGGGGCTATTTCTTCAACTTTGCATCAGAAAGTGAAGTATCCGTCAGGGGATCGGATTGAGGAGCTGGTAGGGAGCCAGTTCGTGGCTAGGTAGTGCCTCGTGTCTGCAATTTTGCATTAACCTGCGGCTGAGTTCTCGGCCTCTGCTGAGGGAGTTTTATAGCAATCAAAGTCTTCGGCATTGCCTGTGGATAAGCCATTGAAGAAGGCGAAATATGAAGATTTAGAGAAATTTGCTATAGGTGATGACCCGGAGAAGTTTTTTCAGGTTGGAGCTCAGCTACCACCTCAGGAGAAGGAGGAGCTAGTGGAGTTTCTTAAGAGGAATGTTGATGTGTTCGTTTGGAATGCTTACGAAGCTCCGGGGGTGGATCCGAGCTTCATCTGCCATTATTTGAACGTCAATCGATCTGTCATCCCTAGAAAGCAACCACCTCGACGCTCATCTAAAGATCATTCTGATGTAGTCAAAAACGAGGTGATAAAACTTAAGCAGGTAGGGGCCATTAAAGAAGTGTTATACCCTAAATAGTTGGCCAACACTGTGGTTGTGAAGAAGAAAAATGAAAAGTGACGAGTATGTGTGGACTTCACGGATCTGAACAAAGCATGCCCAAAAGATCATTTCCCTATGCCTCGAATCGACCAGCTAGTGGACGCCACTGTAGGTCATCTTCGGATGAGCTTTTTGGATGCTTTTCAAGGCTACCACCAGATACCTTTAGCTTTGGACGATCAAGAGAGAACAACCTTTGTTACTCCTATCGGGAATTACCACTATAAGGGGATGCCATTTGGTTTAAAGAATACAGGGGTTACCTACCAGAGGATGATGACTAGGATGTTTGAGCCGTAATTAGGGAAAAATATTGAGGTCTATATAGATGACATGGTGGTCAAGAGCAAGTTGGAATCTGAGCACGTTAACGACCTTGGGAATATCTTTAAGATTTTGAGGAGACACAAGCTGCGACTTAATACTTCCAAGTGTTCTTTTGGTGTTAGATTATGGAAGTTCTTGGGCTACATGGTTACACACCGCAGAATTGAAGTCAACCCTGACTAAATTAAGGCAATCAATAATTTACAGCCACCTCAAAATCCCAAAAAGATCCAGAAGTTAACAGGAATGACTGCTGCTCTAAATCGATTCATCTCTCGATCAGCAGACAGGTGTAGTCCTTTCTTTCTGCTATTGAACAAGTGGAAGGGATTTAAATGGAGTGAGGAGTGTGTTTTGGCCTTCCAGCAATTGAAAGAATATCTTTTTCAGTTGCCCATCATGTCCAGACCCGAGGTGGATGAGGTTTTGTTTGCCTACATTGTAGTGGTCTCCCACGTGGTGAGCTTGGTTCTGATACAGGTTGATAGTGGTGTACAGAGGCCAATTTATTACATGAGCAAGTCATTACATGAGGCCGAGGTTCGCTACTTACCACTGGAGAAAGCTATTCTGGCAGTGGTGCATGCTACGTGTAAGCTCCCCCACTATTTCCAATCACACACAATTGTTGTCCTAACCTAGCTCCAACTCAGATCTCTACTTCGGAGTGCTAATTACATAGCGAGAATCGCAAAGTCGGGTACGATTCTAGGGGCTTTTGATATCAAGTATATGCCTCGCATCTCTGTCAAGGGTCAAATCCTCACCGACCTAGTGGTCGAGTATGCTGAAACCCCATTAGAAGAGAAGGTAGAGGAGTAGAACATGGATGGAAAATCGGTTAGCGTAATCTCCTTACAAGAACCTTCGTCCTGGAAGGTCTACGTTGATGGGGCGGCTAACTATAGAGGATCTGGAGTAAAGCTAGTTCTGATATCTCTTGAAAGGATTACAATTAAGAAATCCTTGAGATTGGACTTCTCGGCTACGAACAATGAAGCTGAGTATGAAGCCTTACTGGTAAGGATGACCATCGTTCAGAAGATGGGTGGAAAAACAGTGGAAATATTCTCTGATTTAAGGTTGGTTGTGGGCCAAGTTCAAGGAAAGTTAGAAGCCAAAGATCTCAGAATGCAGGAATATTTGAATCAGGTTAGACATTTATAGTCTGGATTTGAGTCTTTCAATTTGTCACAAATCCCTAGAAGTAGGAATACACATGCTAACCCTCTCGCCACCTTGGCAACATCCTTGGCACAAACCTTACCTCGGGTGATTCTTATGGAAGACTTGTGTAAATCTACTAAAGTAGGGGGGATGGGGTTCATGTTCATCAAATAAGGGTGAGGCCTAGTTGGATGGACTCCATTATTCTATTCCTTAAGAAAGATGTCTTGCCCGAAAGTAAGTCCGAAGCAGACAAAATACGGAGGAAAGCTCATCGGTTTTGGTTGTCCGAGGACCAAAAGTTGTATAAGAGATCCTTTTCTGGCCCATATCTGCTATGCATACACCCTGAAGCAGTTGAACTACTCCTAGAAGAATTACATGAAGGGATTTGCTGAAGCCATACGGGGGGTAGATCTTTGTCTCACAGGGCCCTCAAATAAGGCTATTAGTGGCCAAATATGCAGAAGGAAGCACATGAATAGTGAAGAAGTGTGACCAATGCCAAATGTTTGCACCAAACATTCATCAACCCGAAGGAGTCCTTAATCCCTTGTCCAGCCCTTGGCCTTTTACTCAATAGGGACTGGACATCGTGGATCCTTTCCCTAAAGTAGTAGGGAATAAAAGATATTTGTTGGTCGACACAGATTACTTCACCAAGTAGGTTGAAGCCGAACTATTGGCAAATATTAGGGATGCGGATGCCAAGAAATTTGTTTGGAAAAATATTGTCATTCGGTTTAGAATCCCCCATACACTCATCTCGAACAATGGACTGCAGTTTGATAGCAAGGCCTTCATGAGGTATTACTGTGACCTAGGCATAACAAATAGATATTCCACCCCGACATATCCATTGAGGAACGGATAAGCTGAAACTGTCAACAAGGTCATAGTGAGTGGACTCAAGAAAAGATTGAATGATGCAAAGGAAAAATGGGTGGAAGAGCTGTCACACGTCCTTTGGATATACCAGACTACACCTCGTAGGTCTACTGAGGAGACCCCCTTTTCAATGATTTATGGAGCCGAAGTTGTTATTCCTCTAGAGACTGGATTCCCCACGCTGAGAACAAGTTCTTTTGATCCGAGCAGCAACGATGGGCTATTGGAGAAGAGCTTAAACTTAATTGAAGAACGAAGAGAGAATGCCATGGTCCAATTGGCCTATTATCAACACAAGCTCAAGCAATGGTATGATACCAACGTAAAACTAAGGCCACTGACAGTTGGAAACTTGGTCCTAAAAAAGGTTTTGGGTACTGCAAAGAACTCAGCCTAGGGAAAGTTAGGGCCCAACTGAGAAGGACCATATCGTATCACATCAGTGGCAGGAATATGTGCATATTATCTTGAAGATTTAGAGGAAACGGCTGTGCCACGTTCCTAGAATGTAAATAACCTAAGAATGTATTATTATTAATGAAAACTTTCTTCACCTTATTTAGATTTGTTGTATTACATGTCATGTGTTCTACCATCTATCTAAGTATCAAACAGAACCTTAGTCATGTCTGGCTCCTTGGACCATATATCTTGGAAAAATTGATATCTTTTAATCATTGTCTTAAGTATTAAACAGAACCTTAGCTATGCCTGGCTCCTTGGACCACATGCTTTGGGTAAATTAATACTCCCTGACATCTATCTAAGTATCAAACAGAACATTTGTCATGCTTGACTCCTCGGACCACACAACTTGGAAAAATTGATATCTTTTAATCATTGTCCTAAGTATTAAACAGATCCTTAGCTATGCCTGGCTCCTCGGACCACATGTTTTGGGTAAATTAATACTCCCTGACATCTAAGTATCAAACAGAACCTTGGTCATGTTTGGCTCCTCGGACCATATACCTTGGGAAAATTGATATATTTTAATCATTGTCCTAAGTATTAAACAGAACCTTAGTTATGCCTGACTCCTCGGACCACATGCTTTGGGTAAATTAATACTCCCTGACATCTATCTAAGTATCAAACAGAATATTGGTCATGCCTGGCTCTTCGGACCACATACCTTGAGAAAATTGATATCTTTTAATCATTGTCCTAAGTATTAAACAGAACCTTAGCTATGCTTGGCTTCTCATACTATATGTTTTGGGTAAATTAATACTTCCTGACATCTATCTAAGTATTAAACAGAACCTTGGTCATGCTTGGCTTCTCGGATCACATACCTTGGGAAAATTGATATATTTTAATCATTGTCCTAAGTATTAAATAAAACCTTAACTATGCCTGGCTCCTTGGACCACATGCTTTGGGTAAATTAATATTCCCTAACATCTATTTAAGTATCAAACGGAATCTTGATTATGCTTGGCTCATCGGACTACATACCTTGGAAAAATTGATATCTTTTAATCATTGTTCTAAGTATTAAACAGAACCTCAATCATACCTGGTCTCTCGAACCACATACTTTGGGTAAATTAATACTGCATATTCATTTTACCAAGTTTTAAGCAGAACCTCATTTATGCCTGGTCTTTTAGACCACATGCTTTGAGAAAATTAACACTTTCTATCTATTTTTCTAAATGTCAAAATAGATCCCAGGTTATGCCCAACTTCTCGGATCAAGGGCTTTAAGTAAGAATAATGTTCTTAGATATTTATATAAGTGTTAAGCAGAATAAGGGTTGTCTGTCCTGTTTACTTTTTACAAGATGTACTATTCATTTCCATAAGCTTCAGCTTTCCTTGCAGAGGACCTAATTTTCAGTACAAATATGTGATAATTCTCTTATTTGCTGGCACTTGTTCAATTTATTTGAATTAGCAATAATACAATACTATTAGCTTTTGATAAGGCATGAGTAATAACAATCCACTATTGTTAGCAATCTTGGTTAATACTGATAAAAGAGTAAATATTACAAGGAAAAAGAAAGATTCATGAAACAAAAGGGAAAGTCTTTTCATTGATCAAAAGAAGAGTCTATTACAAACAGTGGTGAAGTACCACAAAAAAAAAAAAAAAAAAAAAAAATACATGTAGAAAGATTAAAAAAAAAAAAAAAATCCTTATAGCTAGGCCTTTGCTGGGTAAGAGTCTTTCTTAGGATTAGTTGCCTTGGATTGGGAGTCCCCAGCCTTGGACTTAGACTCTGCTTCCTTAGCCTTGGAGACCACATCCTTAATCGTGAGAGCGTCCTCGAAGTGTTTGGCCTTCACCGGTGGCTGAACCTCTTTACCCTTCCTAGCCTTTGTTGAGACTTTAACATCAAGAGGAGGGGCTTAGGTGGTAGGGAGCTGCCCAGGAGGAGGGATAAGATTAGCAACAGTAGGAGGGAGCGTCGCTGGAACCTCTCGGATGTCCTCCAGAAAGAAGATGTTCTCAATCCTTCTCAGCTCGGAGTCAGTAGGGACTTCCGCCTGTTTGAGCGCTTTTGCCCATGTCTCAGCGCAGTAGTCCTTGTACATTCCTGCCACCTCTTCTGCCAACCGAGCCTTCGTTTCCTGCACCCCACGTTCATAGGATGCCATCTCCGCGGCCTCAGAAGCTTCCCTGGCCACCCGAGCTGCATCCTTTGCTTTCTGCATCTCAGCATTAAGATCCAGGACTAGCTGTCTCTAGGTGGCCAGTTCTATCTTGGTCATGTGAAGCTGTTTGCACTGGTCTTCAGCCTGGGTCTCCATACTCTTCAAACTAGCCTCGGCACTCAGACGTGCCCGTTCCGTAGTGGTCAGCTTCTTGGCTAGCTTAGTTTTTTCTTCCTTAAGGGCTCTTAGGGATTTCTCGGTCTTGGCGCGGGAGTGGGCCTCAACCCTAACCTTATTACAAGCATCCCAAACCCATTCCTCAGCCACAAAAACTTGCTGAGTGACTTGCATAAAAATAACGAAGGAATCACACACACACACACACATATAAGGGAAAGAATGAAAGCGCAGCTAAGCATTTAATTCAAAGATAGGTTAGATTACTTACCATGGCAAGGTCCCTCTTCAGGGACAGGAAGAAGTCAGGTTACTTGAAGCGCCTGAGAGCCTCCATATCTCTAGAGAGGAGAAGAGGCTACTCTAAGACTTCAGCATTGTAGCTTGAATGCCCTTTTTGGAAATCTCGAACTGAAGCGTCCCAGGGGATGGCAGTGTTGTCCAGCTCTAGCCGGGAGGCCCAAGTGCGCTGCGGTCGTCGCATCTCGGCCCTAAGGGAGTCCTCCTTGCTTTCCATGGCGGCCCCCCTTTTATTTCCAACAGTTTTTTGCTGCTTTAGGTCCTTTGGGGGGACAATCTCCTCATCCTAAATATCCTTCCCCTTCCTCTTCCTCTTTTGCAAGTTGGGGTTGGCGTGTAAGCCAAGAGGAGAGGGCAGAGAGGGAAGGGGAGGATTGGGAGGAAGCTGACTTTGTGAGGCATCCTTGGATGATGACCCATTTCTCCCAGCTATCAGATCTTTGAGGCCTCTCCTTGGGTTCAAGGCCATTTCTTCCTCTTCCTCAAAGCTGGTATCAACCCGGGCAACTACGAGTTTGGGAGAGTGGGCTGCAGAAAATCTATCAAGTTCAGCTTCAGAATCTGAGAGCTCCACAGGTCGCGAAATTGGTCGATCTCGACCTCAAGGGAGAGACGCGAGGAGGCTGTTTCCTTCCTCGGAATAGCTACCTTTCGGGGAGAACGTTGAAAAGGAAGTTCGACTGGAGGGAGGTCTTCCCGAGCCAAGAAACCGGGTCGTGAGACGTCTATCCGGTGTATTCTAGGGTCGCCTGCTCTTATTGCTTGGCCCACATCTTGGAACGCGTTTGACAAGGGCTCGAAGTCTAATATTAAGTGAATGGCTCGCAATTGCCCGTCTTCGCTCACAAAAATCTCGGACCGCAGCACCTTGTTGAGACCCGCGACGTTGACGAGATTGAGTTTAGGAGCAACATACTTTTTATCTAGAGAAACATTCGAGGAGCAAACCATGGTCAAATTAACAAAACCCATCGTCAAAGGAAAATAAATTGCTAAAAGGAAAAGGTAGTAAAGCTAAAGGAGATAAATCCCATGCTGAGGGACCTAAACCTAGGGTACCCTAGCTGCCTCTCCCTCTAGAGTTGGGCAGTGAAGACCGTTGTGCCATTCCTCGGAGGTGATTAGGTAGTCATCCTTCATGCCTTTGTTGGACTTAGGAAGACATGATATCAGTTTAACAACGGTGGACTGAGACTTGAGGTAATATCTTGCGTCGGTGAGCTTGTGGCACTTACATATGAACGACATCATGCCATGTGAGTCTCGGGCCCATCTGTTCGTTGAAAGCGTCTACACTACCCAAGACCTTAAATAGGTTTAGGGCACACTTATGGGGAGTCAACCTATAGTTGATCAGATAGTCTCAAGTCACCCTACCAATGGGAAATGTCATTCCTCCCTCTATGAAGGCGATCATAGGAATGATGACCTCCCCTTCCTTCCTATCTGTAACTATTTGGTCTGGAGCACAATACCGCAGGGCTACTCCTTGCGGAATGTGGTACTTAGCCCTAAAGCCCTCCATACCGGCCTGAGAATCTACGAGGTGTTTGAACCTACCCATTTAGATGAGTTAAAGAAATGCGAAAGAAATTTTCATAGAAAAAAAACAAAGAATAGAAGGTCGAGGAGATTGGCCAAGGAGAAAAAAGTTTAAAAAGGTAGAAACTTATGAGGATAAGCACGTGTATTAACCCTTTGATCTTTAAAAGATTCAAAGATTTTTAAGAAAAGGACTTAGGAAATTTGGGGACTTAGAAAGCTTTGAAGGTTTGTGCGTTTGGGATATTTGGAGAGCTTGAAGACTTGTGAAATGAGGAAAAATGATTCCCCGGGTACCTTATATAGGAGGTGAAATTAAGTGGGAGTTATCCCGCTCAAAATTCAAGGGAAAATGTCAACCGTAGGATGTGCATCTCACCGTTGGATGAGGGGAACAAAGTGCCACCTGGAGCAATTAATGACGCATCACAGGCTTCGAAGGGTCAGTAACAGTTATGGAGCGCGTAAAACGATACTTCCACGCTTGTAAACCAAGGAAATGAGTGATCTTAACTTTTGAAAAATCAAAACCCCACTTTTTCTCCTCGAATAGAAGGGAAAAACTAGAGTTTTGAAGGGCTATTGTAGGGATAAGGGCCCAAATTTATATATTAGGCCTTAGGCTTTGGCTGAGGATGTTGTTTGGTCCGAGGACGAGTAAACAATAGTAAGGATGATAAGCTTAGAGTCCCATGAGTATGTTGCGAATAGAGAGGTTTCGGGTTTGTGTTTCGAGCATGGGTTTCAGTTTGGGTTTGTGTTTCGAGCATGGGTTTCAGCCTCTCTCTTGTGTTTTGGGCACGGGTTTTGGTTTGAGTTTGTGTTTTGGTCTGATTTTTCTGCTTTCTTTTTTTGTTCTTATTCCTTAGTTTTGATGGGCTCGGCGGGGTTGTGGCTGTGCAGTGGTTTCTATGGCTTTGATGGTGGTTGTGGTTGTGTGTTGGTGGTTGAATGAAATATTATTTTATAATAGTGTTTATATTATTTTATTGTGTTAAAAGTTAAAATAAAACCACTACTATAGGATGTGAGAATGTAAAATAGATAAAGTGACTTTTTGTGGTGTTAAAAAGCTAAAAATTTGGCTCTACTGCTGTGAATGCTCTTAGGGACAAAATTGTCTTTTAAGGACCAAGTTGGTCGTTTTTGAAAAATTTTAGACCTAGTTGGTATTAACCCAAACCTTAGGGTAGTTAGTAGAATTTACCAAAAAACCTTTAAACAATGTGATTTGAGTGCTTGTCTATTAGACGTATGCAAAAATGGCTAAATAAGTCTTAGGTAAAAACACCATTTTGGTCCTTATATTTTGGAGTCGTAGTCAATTTGGTCTCTACAATTTAGTAGTAGTCGATTTAGTTCCTGTTATTTTTAACATGTAGTCAATTTAGTACTAACCGTTAACTTACTAACCGTTAGTTTATGTTATTTTTAACATGTAGTCAATTTAGTCCCAACCGTTAACTTACTAACGGAATTGCCATAAACGGCTTACATAACTGACAACATACATGGCTAGTAAAACAATAAGACTACATTTAATTATTATTTAAAAAAAGCCACAAATCAACAAAAAAAAAAAAAAAATCACATCTAAAAAATAAAATAAAATAAAATAATTGAAGGGTGTGAACTAAAAAAATTTCTCCAGACTTTCTTACAATTTCTTTGCAACCAAACACAACCTAGATTTCAAACCCAAATTTAAAACCAAACACAATGGGGTGGATCTCTCCCTCTCTCGGGTTCATGAGCTTAGCCATGGCTTGTCTCTCTATGAGACCCACTATAACAAAAAACGGTCTCATGTTGACGCTGCCACCACTAGCTGTAGCCATCACTCCTCATCTCCCTCTGCTTATATTTTTTATTTTCCTTTTTTTAAATTTCTTTTTAATTTTTTCCTCTTATTTTTCACATCCATGAATAAAACTCATTTTGTATTTCATTTTCCTTTTTAATATAAATTTCTCCATTTTGGTTGATATAATGGGTTGGTTTTGTTTTAGTTGTGAGAAATTTTTGATTTGTGTTTGGGTTTACGAAGTGGGGTTTTGGCCTTTGGGTCACTGTTAGTATTTGAGTTTGCTTCTTCCTCTCCTTCTTTGTCTGACCTTCTATGTTGTTGGAGACGTTGAGCTCTTAGGTCCACTTGGTATTCTTTAAGCATATGGATGGTTTGGTTTTTTGTTTGAATGACTATTTCAGTGGGTTTTCTTATTTCTCTGATGTGGGTTTACAAACGAAATTTCCGGTGAAGACAGCTTCAATGTATGAGTTGAATTTCTGGGTTTTGGCTGGGTCCGGTTTGCAGAGAAGGTAATATGATATGAGTGTTCTTTGTTGTGATTTCGAAGCATTATTTTCTTTCTTTAAAAATAAAAAGAATTGAGAAATTAATTTTTTGTTGTTTTTGATTTAGATGTTGAAGTGGAATTTTAATTATAATTTTAGTAGCCATGTCATCATCAACTTTGCTACTTGTGTAAGCCGTTTGTCACATAGACATTTTCGTCAGTAAGTTAACGATAGGGACCAAATTAATTGCATGTTAAAAATAATACAGATTAATTGACCGCTACCAAACGTGTGGACCAAATTGATAATGACTCTAAAATATAGGGACCAAAATGGTGTTTTTGCCTAAGTTTTAATTGTGTTAATAGGTTCGATTTTATTTTCTCTCCTATTTGTTTGGTTGAGAGTGAAAAAGTGGAAAGATGGAAAAAATGGGTTTGAATAAATTTACTCATATATCCTTATTAAAGAATGATGCCCCATTAAAACAAAAAAGTGACAAATAACCACAAAAAAGAATAATTGCTCAAATTTATTAAAAAAATAAAAATCATGTCCCAATAAAAAAAAATCACGTCTAGTTAAAAAAAAAAAAAAAAAAAAAAGAAAGAAAGAAAGGGCAATGCTTCTGCCCAGAAGAAGAAAAAAGAAAAAGAAAAAAGGCAGCCTAGAAAATCAAAAGAAAAAAAGAAGAGGCAACGTTGCCAAAAAAAAAAAAAAAACATAAGCCAAAGCAACGTTATTGAGAAGAGGCAAAAGTCATTAGGTCATGAATAAAGTGAGGGGTAGGTGAGAGGGTATTTGTATAAAATGCATTTTTTAGCACTTTTTTCTTCTCATTTTCCTTCTAAATTGGGAGGATAAAAAAAGTGGGATCAGAGGGAAAACTTTCTCCTCTATTTCTGTCTCTCCTACTTTCTTTCCTCAACTAAACAGTGGAAAATTATATTTTCCACCCTATTTTCCTCTCCTTATTTTCCATCCTCCTTATTTTCATCCAACCAAACACACCCTTAAGGGTCGGTTTGGTTGAAAGAGTGAAAAAGTGGGAGAATAGAAAATGGTGGGAGGATGGAAAAGTGGAAAGATAGAAAAGATTTTATTTTCTCTCCTATTTGTTTGGTTGAGAGTGAAAAAGTGAAGGGATGAAAAAAATGATTTTGAATAAATTTACTTATATACCCTTATTAAAGAATGATGCTTGTAGGGACTCAAAATGTCTTGGACCCTGGACAATAAAATTTATAGAGTGTCGATGTAAAAACTAGCTCCGGTAAGTAGAAAAAGACGTCGTTCTGGCGCAGCAAAAAGAATTTCAAGGTAAATGAAGGAAAATACTTTCTTTTCATTTTCCTCGGCTAGGTTTCAAGTGTATATCTCTTTTTATTCTTTTCTCTCCTCCTTTTCTCTTTTTCTTGCCCCCTTTTTTAAAAGTCCTTCTACTGTATTCCGATTTCACTTTATATACTACCTCCCCCGTCCTACTTTCACCGTACACGTGTAAGTTCCATTCTGAGAATTTCCTTCTGTCCTATCTCGAACTTCCCGGATCGTCCGCTTAGTAATTATAAGGCTGCTTGGTTACTGTTCAGGTATCACCTCCACATTAATGCGGCCAGAGAGTTAGGTGGGAAGCATTTAATGTGGAGGCAGCAGTTTTTAGGAGATATTTGTTACCTTTTTCGGTTCCTTCTTTGATCAATATTCATTAGTTTAGTTTGCATGTAACTCAGCGAAACTCATTGATAACTAAAATAGTTACATCCACTTCGCAAGCTGGTTTGAGGAATAGATCTCATCCTCGGACAGAGGAGTATCCTCGGGCAGAGGAGTATCCTCGGATGGATGAGTGTCCTCGGACAGGGCCGTTGGGCCTTAAGCCCACCTTCTATGGATTTCGTTAATTTTTCGGGCAATTGGCCCCACAATAGCCCCTCAAAATCTCACTTTTTGTCACCTCGGAAAAAGGGGAATTTTGATATCACGTCCTTAACTCCTTCGTTGGGCTTTTCTAAATTTCAGAATGCCTTTTCATCTGCCCAAGACATGTCCCTGATGTTTCGGCGTCAGGAGCACGCCATCATTAAATGATGGCGGTTTCTCAGCCCTCCACGTTTCAGTAGGATGCGGATCTAGCGGTGGGGGGTCTCCGAAACTTATGAGTGGGATTTTTCCCGCTTACGATTTCTGTGCCCCTATAAAGAGTTTTTCAAATCAAACTTCTTTTCAGTTACAAAAAATCTCACGATCTTATTGAGTATTCACTGAACCTGTCCCTCTTTCTTTCTTCTCAACGATCTCATAAATACTTGAAGTTTGTCTGAGGAGCTCATTTTTCACACCTGTAAGTTTCTTTAATCCCCCTCAGTTTTCCATTATCTTCTCTAATTTTTCTTCACGATTCCTAAGGAATGGGTAGGTTTAAGTATTTAGTCGATTCCGAGGAGCAAATAGAGAAATTTAGGGCCAAGTATAAGATTCCCCCAACGGTGGGTATGAGGTACGCTTCCGCGGAAGAGTGGTACGATGAAAGGCAAATAGGGGAAGTAGTCATCCCCATGATTGCTTTCATAGAGGGAGGGATGACTATTCTGATGGGCAGACTCACTAGTAGTTACCTTAGGTTCTTTAGACTGTCCCCCACACAATGCTCCTCAAATATGTTCAGGGTGTTAGGGAGCCTGGAAGCCCTTAACGCGAGGCTGAACCTGGGCCTTACCCGTCACGATGTGAACTGGGTGCACAACCTACAGCACTTGAAGGATCAGGGGTACTACCTTAGGTCCAGGTTCCCGAAGTAAGGTTAATCCAGTGTCTCCCTATATCGAACAAGGGGCTGAAAGACGACTTTCTCATTTTTTCTGGCGAATGGCATGACGGTTTACCCTGTTCGACCCAAGAAGGCAAGCCAGGTGGGGTTCTTAGGCTGAAAGCCTTTGCACCTTAGTTTGTGTCCCTTGATTTAAATTAAGTTTATTCCTAACAGAAATTTCTTTGATGTTTTACTGATTTTGCAGATAAACGCGTCACCAAGTCTCGATTCAGTCTAGTTAACAGGGAGAGCTTAGATAAAATTCTAAGATCCGAGATATACGTGAATCTGTCTGACGGTCAGTTAAGGGCAGCGCACGTTATCTTTCGGTATAAGCCCATTTCCACATCCTTTCAAGCGCCTAAGTGCGTGATAAAGGCTAAGGATCGTCGGCTGCACCGAATCAGCGTAGCCTTCAAAGATTCTGGGTTCATAGTTCCTGAGGGTGTTCCAATCCCTGAAGTCACCCCCTTCACACAACCATTACCTGTAGCGGCTATTTCCGTAGGGGGTTCCTCGTCTCGCCTCGCTATTTAGGAAGTGGAGGAAGAAGAAGAGGGAGAAGAGGAAGAAGTTCCAGATTCGGCGGACGGATTTGAGGTGTTCAATCAACCCCAATCTCCCGAGACAGTTTCTGGTGACATGGGCATCCAAAGAAAAAACCAAAGAAGTTTGTTGGATGTTATTGAAGGCAAATCTGGAAAAGAGGCACCAAGGAGGTCTTTTCAGACCGTTCTCCCTTCTCCCCCTTCTCCTAAACCTCCCCAACCTCGGGGGGCCGAACCTGCTGATCCTAAGAGGAAAAGAGAGCAAAAAAGTAAAGATGTGGTGGAGACTGGGAGACCTCGTCTAGTCCAGGAAAGTGAGGATCAACAGCCTCTAAAATAGCAAAAGACAACTCGTGGGGCTTCTAGAACGGGTGCCAAGCAAACTGTTCAGCCCTCGGAGCCCGAAGCCTGGCTCCCCGCTCCCATGCTCGGTGGTGAGCCCTTGAGGGCAGACGCATCCATTAGAGACTATAATGGTGGGATTGGATGCCATGTCGCCTTTGCTCTAGAAGAAACCCTCCTTCTTCCTCGGGATATGGCCGAGCTCAAAAAGATGAAGAAAACTGAAATCTTCATGAACATGAAAAGGCACTTGGGCATGGTATAGTATCCTTACAGCTTTACCCGTTCCTTTTAGTTCACTTTATTTCTGACTATCTTTTTTTTTATATATATATATATATACAGGCTGTTCAAACCACTTTCAGGCTAGAGCAGATGACCAACAACCTTTATCTCCAGTGGGACAAGGAGAGGGAGTTAAGAAGTGAAGCTTCCAAGGCGCTTACTACCAGTGAGCAAAACGTAGAGGAGCTAAAGAAAAGGTTGGCGGACGAAGAATCCGCTCGAAAGAGTGCTGATTCGGCCCTGTCCAGCTTTCAAAAGCAAGCTGAAGATCAAAGGAAAAAACTCCAAGATGCCAATGACCAACTGACAGCTTCTAAGGAGTAAGTATCAATGCTGATGAAACAACTGGAAGAAGCTCAAAGGCTTAGGGGTCGGGCTGAAAAGGAGAGGGATGAGGCTGAAAAAGCAAGAGCCGAGGCTGAGAAGGCAAAGGATGAGGCCGAACAGCGGGGATATGACGAAGGTGTAGCCGAGACCGAGGATAGGTTCAGAACTGAGGTCCCAATTGTGTGCCGAACGTACTGTGCACAAACTTGGGAAGAAGCTCTCAATCGTGCTGGGATCGAGCCTTCATCAGAGCTGAGAAGACCTGAGAACACTTTTTTCCCTTCAGCCATCTGAGCCTCAAGTCATTCTCCTCAGCAACAAGAGGTTTCCTCTACTGCTGTTGGCTTAGCTGAAGAGGCTCAGAGTCAGAATCCTCTCCCAACCAATCAGCAGAAATAGCCTGAAGTGTTCGAAGTGAAAAAAGGGACCTCCTCAGCCAAAATCGCAGAGGATCCTAAGGATGGGCAAACTTCTCAAAGCTTTAAAAAGGACTTAGCTTCTACCATTTTGCCTGCTGGAGAGGCTTCAAAGGAGAAGGAGAAGAAAGTTCCTCCTCAGGAAACAGCCAACGTCCCACCACCCAAGATGCAAATAAAATTAAACAAATAGTTAATGTTTGTAGGACAAAGTTCCCTTTTCAAATTTATATAAGATATTATGGGTTTATCTATTTTTTGTATAATTTCCTGCACGAATATTCTTTTACAGTTATATTATCTCAAGCTATAGAAAAACAAAATTTGACACTAAGAGAGAAAATTTAGTCTTATATATGCCAATTGAAAATCAAACCAAACTGGAGATAGCATTCCGAATAATTTGTCCCTGAAGGTATTGAACACCCTAAAATGCTTTTAAGTGATGCTCATGGAATTTGTCTTGATATTTAAAGATGATCACATAGATCTCATTTAAGAAGCGCTAACTTTCATGGTGTGCATTAATTTCCATGATTTGAGTTCTGCTTAATGCTTCAATAAAAACGAGAGTATCAATTTCAACCAAGTTGTGGTCCGAGGACCTTACGTGACTTAGTTTCTGTTTAACAGTCAGTTTTATCATCTAAAGTATCTGGTTTCCCCAAAAGCTTGAGTCTGAGGACCATGCAATGCATTGGTTCTGTCCAGTATCCTGTTTCTCATCTGAAGTATCTAGTTTCCCTAGAGACTTGAGTCCGAGGACCATGCAATGCCTTGGTTCTGTCCAGTACCTAGTTTTCTCATCTGAAGTATCTAGTTTCCCTAGAGGCTTGAGTCCGAGGACCATGCAATGACTTGGTTCTGTCCAGTACCTAGTTTTCTCATCTGAAGTATCTGGTTTCCCCAGAGGCTCGGGTTCGAGGACCATGCAATGCCTTGGTTCTGTCCAGTACCTAGTTTTCTCATTTGAAGTATCTGGTTTCCCCAGAGGCTCGGGTCCGAGGACCATGCAATACCTTGGTTCTGTCCAGTACCTAGTTTTCTCATCTGAAGTATCTGGTTTCCCCAGAGGCTCGGGTCCGAGGACCATGAAATGCCTTGGTTCTGTCCAGTACCTAGTTTTCTCATTTTAAGTGGTTAGTTTCCCCCGAGGCTGGTGTCCGAGGACCATACAATGCCTAGGTTCTGTCTAACACTTAATTTTTTCATCGGAAGTATCTGGTTTCCCCAGAGGCTCGGGTTCGAGGACCATGCAATGCCTTGGTTCTGTCCGGTACCTAGTTTTCTCATTTTAAGTGTTGTATTAATTTCCACTAAGATGTGATTCGAGGACCTGACATGACTTATTTTCTGTTTAATACTTCAATAGACCTAAGGAACACATATAATAGAATTCCAATTAAGTTAAAAAAGAAACATATGACAGAACTGTTCGTACTAATAGTAATACCTCTTTAAGTTGCTTACATTCCAGGGATGGAGTACGGTTTTCTCGTCTAGATCTTCTAAGTAATAAGCACATATTCCTGCTACAGATGTGATACGATATGGTCCTTCCCAATTGGGCCCTAATTTTCCCCAAGCTGGATTTTTGGTATTCCCCAAGACTTTTCTCAACATTAGGTCCCCTGGAGCTAGTGGCCTTAGCCTCACATTCGCATCATAGTCTTGTTTTAGCTTATGTTGGTAATAGGCCAACTGAACCATCGCGCTTTTTCGTCGTTCGTCTATCAGATCTAGACTCTTTCCCAAAAGCTCATCATTACCATCTGAGGTGAAAGTACTGGTCCTTAACGTGGGAAAACCCATTTCTAGCGGAATCACGGCCTCCGCCCCGTACGTCATTGAGAATGGGGTTTTTCCTGTTGACCGTCGGAGTGTTGTTCGGTAAGTCCATAGAACGTGTGGCAGCTCCTTCACCCATTTTCCCTTCGCATCATCTAGCCTCTTCTTGAGCCCACTCACAATGACTTTATTGACGGCCTCGGCTTGCCCATTTCCCTATGGATAAGCTGGAGTGGAATATCTGTTCTTTATTCCCAGGTCGGAACAGTATTCCCTGAAGGCCTTGCTGTCAAATTGAACACCATTACCCAAGACAAGAGCCTGAGGAACCCCAAATCGGGTGACGATGTTCTTTTAAACAAATCTCTTGACATCCACATCCCTGATATTAGCCAGGGGCTCAGTTTCTACCCATTTCGTGAAATAGTCCGTGCCAACTAGCAGGTATTTCTTATTCCCAATTGTTTTAGGGAAAGGACCGACAATATCTAAGCCCCATTGTGCGAAAGGCCAAGGACTAGAAAGAGAGTTAAGGACTCCCCCAGGCTGATGGATGTTTGGAGCAAACCTCAGACATTGATCACATTTTTTAACGTACTCCTGCGCTTCCTTTTGCATGCATGGCCACCAATACCCTTGAGTGATTGCCCGATGAGACAAAGACTTTCCTCCAGTGTGACTCCCACAAACCCCCTCGTGTAGCTCTTCTAGGAGTGCTTCTGATGTTTCAGGGTGCACACAAAGCAGATAAGGCCCAGAGAAAGAGCGTTTGTATAACTTCTTGTCCTCGGACAGCCAGAACCGGGGAGCTTTCCTTCTTATCTTGTCAGCTTCTAACTTGTCCTCGGGCAGTATATCCTTCTCAAGGTATACCGTTATAGGATCCATCCAACTGGGCACTGAACTGATCTGGTTGACCTGAATAGGGTCCTCCGTTACTGGAATGGGTGAGCTTAAATCTTCAACAACGATAATCTGAGGTAAGTTCTTGGCTGAGGAGATGGCAAGGGTAGCCAGAGAGTTTGCATGCGCATTTCCACCCCTAGGGACATGGGATAGTTCAAAAGATTCAAAATCTTTTTGCAAACGCCTGACTCGGCTCAAGTAGCTTTGCATTCTGGTGTCTCGAGCTTCCAGCTCTCCTCTGACCTGGCCCACGACCAGGCTTGAATCCGAGAACATCACCACTGTTTTTCCACCAAGCTTTTTGATCGTCGCCATTCCTGCTAACAAAGCTTCATACTCCGCCTCATTATTGGTGGCTAGGAATCCCAACCTTAAAGACTTCTCGACAATTGCCATTTCAGGAGATATCAGGACCAGCCCCACTCCTGACTCTCTTTGGTTTGCTGCTCCGTCCACATACACCTTCCAGGGAATGAGACGCTGCGTGGATATGAGGCCAACCGATTTTTCATCCACGCCATGCGGACTTGCATCTATTTCCTCAGGGCCTTTAGCGAATTCGGCCACCAAGTCGGCGAGGACCTGACCCTTCACAGAAGTACGAGGCATATATTTTATATTGAAAGCCCCAAGGATTGTGCCCCATTTAGCAACCCTGCCAATGTAGTCAACACTTCGAAGTACAGCTCTAAGTGGATATTGAGTCAAAACAACCACAGTGTGTGCCTGAAAGTAATGGGGAAGTTTTCTGGTAGCGTGCACCACTGCCAAAATGGCCTTCTCCAATGGTAGATACCGCACCTCAGCCTCATGAAGTGATTTGCTCACATAGTATACTGGCCACTGTACGCCATTGTCCACTCGTATCATAACAAAACTAATAGCATAAGTGGCTATCGCCAGGTAGGCAAAAAGAACCTCGTCCACCTCAGGGCTGGACAGGATAGGTGGCCAAGTCAGATATTCCTTGAGCTGCTGAAATGCTAAAGCGCACTCCTCAGTCCACTCAAACCCTTTCCATTTGTGGAGTAAAAGGAAAAAGGGTCTACACCTGTCTGCTGATTTGGATATAAATCTGTTCAGCGCAGCGGTCATCCCAGTCAGCCTCTGGACTTCCTTGGGATTCCGAGGTGGTTGCCAGCTATTTATGGCCTTAATCTGATCGGGGTTCACTTCAATTCCTCGGCGGGTCACCATATAGCCCAAAAACTTCCCGGAGCTAACCCTAAAGGAGCACTTGGAGGCGTTCAGTCGTAACTTATGCTTCCTCAAAACTTCAAACGTAGTGATGAGGTTCGTCACATGCTCGGACACTCCTTTGCTCTTTACTACCATGTCATCAATATAAACCTTTATGTTGTTACCCAACTGTGGCTCAAACATCTTCGTCATCATCCGTTGGCACGTTGACCCCGCGTTTTTCAAGCCAAAGGGCATTACCTTATAGTGATAATTTCCGTTGGGAGTGAGGAAAGCTGTCTTCTCTTGATCACCCAGTGCCAGTGGGATCTAGTGATAGCCCTGAAAAGCATCTAGGAAGCTCATTCGAGGATGACCTACTGTTGCGTCAACCAGCTGATCTATACGGGGCATAGGGAAAGGATCCTTAGGACAGGCTCTATTAAGATCCGTGAAATCGACGCATACTCGCCATTTCCCATTTTTCTTCTTCACTACAATGGTGTTCGCTAACCACTGAGGGTAAAACACCTCTTTGATAGCCCTTGCCTGCTTGAGCTTGTCCACCTCGTCTTTAATAGCCTCGGCGTGTAATTTGGACGGACGCCGAGGTGGCTGTTTCTTCGGAATTGCTGAAGGATTGACATTCAAATGATGACAGATGAAATCTGGATCAACCCCTGGGGCTTCATAGGCATTCCATGCAAACACATCTACGTTCCTTCTTAGGAACTCAACCAATTGCTCCTTCTCCGGCGAAGGTAATAGCGCTCCAACCTGGAAGTACCTATCCGGGTCATCACCAATAGTCACCCTCTCCAATTCCTCACACTCAGCTTCCTCGGCGGTAGTGCTGGGGAGGGTTCCTAGGTCTTTTAATTGCTATAATTCATCCTCGGCCCTGGTCGATGGACCTATCTCTGGCTTATGCTAAATAGCCGCTACCATGCACTGCCTTGCCATGGCCTGATTTCCCAATATTTCTAACACTTGGCCACCTGACGGGTACTTCACCTTCTGATGAAGGGTGGAAGAAACAGCCCCCAGGGTATGCAACCAAGGCCTTCCCAAAATCGCCGTATAGGGAGAAAAGACGTCCACCACAATGAAATCCACCTCCACCACATCGAATCATACCCAACGGAATGATCTAATCTAATCATACCCAACGGAATGATCGATCTGCCCTCGAAGCTTACCAACGGGGAGCTATAGGCCGTCAGGTCCTGGGGTGTCAAATTCAACCTTCTGTATAGGTCGGGATACATTACCTCGGCTGCCCTCCCTTCATCAATCATCACCCTCCTTACGTCATACCCTCCAATTCTCAGCGTAACCACCAAAGTATCATCATGTGGCTGTATGGTTCCTCTCTTATCCTCCTCTGAAAAGCCTAGTACCAGTGAGGTGTTCAGCTTCGCTTTCTTCGGCACTGAATTCGAGCTCCCCTCCGAACAATGAGATATGGAAAGTATTCTAGAGGGACAAGATCCGGTTCTTCCAGGGGCTGCAAATATAACATTTATGGTGCCCAGGGGGGCTCCTGAAGAGGCATTTCCTCTCAACGTCGGCCCTATCTGGCTTCCTCGGGCACTGGAATGGTGCAGAAGGTTGGTCAACCTCCCTTCTCGGACCAGCTCTTCCAAGTGGTCCCATAGGTTTCTGCAATCCTCAGTTGTATGCCCATGGTCCCGATGGTACTGACAGTAGAGGTTCTGGTTGCGTTTCGCAGGGTCCCCTGCCATCCTATTGGGCAATTTGAAGAAAGGCTCGTCTTGTATCTTCTCTAGAACCCGATGTACTGGTTCTCGGAACACAGTGTTAACTGCCTGGGAATTAGCAAATCCTGACTGCCCTACAAAGTCTCTCCGAGGTCGATTGTTGTTATACCGATCCGACCTGAATTCTCTTCTCTCCTGAGGGATCGCCTTGGACTTTCCTCCACCCTGTATCTGATCTTCCTCTATCCTTCTATACTTGTCAATTTTGTCCATAAGCTGTTGCATGCTGGTAACAGGTTTACCGGTTAGGGAACTCCTCAAATCATGATCGGTTGGAAGACCCTCCTTGAAGGTATTAATAGCCACACTGTTGTTGGCTCCATCTACCTCGTTATACATCTCCCAATATCTGTCAAAGTACGCTTTCAGGGTTTCTCCCTCTCGCTTAGACATGGATAATAACGACCCTAAGGGCTGGACAACCCTTCTGCAAGTAATAAAGCGAGCTCCAAAAGCTTGAATAAGTCCCTCAAAGGAGTCAATGGTATTCTCTTCCAAACTGTTGAACCACCTCATCGCCACCGGGCCTAGGCTTGAGGGAAAAACCTTACACATCAAGGTCTCGTCCCTAGAGTGAATGGCCATTCTCTGATTATAATGGCTAACATGCTCCACTGGGTTCGTCTGACCATTATAAATGGTGAACGTAGGTTGATGGAACCTCCGAGGAAGGCTTGTGTCCTCTATGCGTCGCGTGAACGGCGACTTGGAAACTTGACTCAGCGCTTTATTCAAAACCTCGTTCCCTAAGCCCTGCTGAGGTGGACTCTTATACGTCCGCCGACTGTAATGCTCTTTATCATGGGAAAAAAGCTCACTGGGCGGAGTTCTAGACCGTCGCCTGTAGCTTGTATCGTCTGACTCATCAGAGGGTTGCTTCGAGTCCTGAGTCGTTCGCTTTCGTCATTCGTAACGTAATTCCCTTTTTAACATATTAATCTCACGCTGCATGTCCCTATCGTCCTTCACATGGTAGACATGACTCTTTCCCCGAGACTGATTTTTCTCCGTGTGGGTTGTTTGCACACTTCCCTCTCGATCTTCCCTTCGTTCACGAATCACCAACGGGGTACCATGTTGGGGTCCCCTAGACTCTGCTTGGTGTGGACTAGTATCCACCTGTTGTGGTGCTCCTTCTGCCATCAACTGTTGCACTTGTCTTTTCCTACGATTGGATCAAGCTCTTCCCACAGACGGCGCCAATTGTAGGGACTCAAAATGTCTTGGACCCTGGACAATAAAATTTATAGAGTGTGGATGTAAGAACTAACTCCAGTAAGTAGAAAAAGACATCGTTCTGGCGCAGCAGAAAGAATTTCAAGGTAAATGAAGGAAAATACTCTCTTTTCCTTTTCCTCGGCTAGGTTTCAAGTGTATATCTCTCTCTATTCTTTTCTCTCCTCATTTTCTCTTTTTCTTGCCCCTTTTTTAAAAGTCCTTCTACTGTATTCTGATTTCACTTTATATACTACCTCCCCCGTCCTGCTTTCACCGTACACGTGTAAGTTCCATTCTGAGAATTTCCTTCTATCCCATCTCGAACTTCCCGGATCGTCCGCTTAGTGGTTATAAGGCTGCTTGGTTACTGTTTAGGTATCACCTCCACATTAATGCGGCCAGAGAGTTAGGTGGGAAGCATTTAATGTGGAGGTAGTAGCTTTTAGGAGATATTTGTTACCTTTTTCGGTTCCTTCTTTGATCAATATTCATTAATTTAGTTTGCATGTAACTCAGCGAAGCTCCTTGATAACTAAAATAGTTACATCCACTTCGCAAGCTGGTTTGAGGAATAGATCTCATCTTCGGACAGAGGAGTATCCTCGGGCAGAGGAGTATCCTCGGACGGATGAGTGTCCTCGGACAGGGCTGTTGGGCCTCAAGCCCACCTTCTATGGATTCCGTTAATTTTTCAGGCAATTGGCCCCACAATGCCCAATTAAAACAAAAAAGTGACAAATAACCACAAAAAAAGAACAATCTCTCAAATTTATTAAAAAAATAAAAATCAAGTCCCAAAAAAAAAAAAAATCACGTCTAGTTAAAAAAAAAAAAAAAAAAAACTTACGCCTAGCCCTTAGAAAATCAAAAGAAAAAAAAAAAGAATAGGAAAAAAAAAGGAAAGAAAATGCAACTTTACTGCCAGAAGAAGGAAAAAAAAAAAGAAAAAAAAAAGAGGCAACGTTTCTGTCCAAAAGAAGAAAAAAGAAAAAGAAAAAAGACAGCCTAGAAAATCAAAAGAAAAAAAGAAAAGGCAATGTTGCCAAAAAAAAAAAAAAAAGCGAAAGCAACGTTACTGAGAAGAGGCAAAAGTCATTAGGTCATGAATAAAGTGAAGGGTAGGTGAGAGGGTACTTGTGTAAAATATATTTCTCAGCACTTTTCCCTTCCTATTTTCCTTCCAAATTAGGAGGATAAAAAAATGGGTCCGGAGGGAAAACTTTCTCCCCCATTTTCTATCTCTCTTATTTTCTTTTCTCAACAAAACAATAGAAAATGACATTTTTCACTCTATTTTCCTTTCTCTATTTTCCATCTTCTCTGTTTTCACCTGAACCAAACACACCCTAAGTCCGGAGAATTTTCACTGCTATGGGATGTGGTGTTGTGCGCTAATGGGAAGGATGTGGGTATTGGAATTCTTATTTTGGAATCACAGCGAAGAATTGTTGCAACTTGCAACTGCGGCGCAGATGGGAGGTTGGTTTTTAAATAAGCAGCATAGCCTGATTTGTGGCCTGGTACAAGCTCTTGAGATTTGCTAAGGAAATGAGTGTTAGCTCAATTGCACTTAGTATGACATCTTCTGATCTTCATCACATTAACAGTATTTAATGAACCCCATCCAAAAAAAAAAAAAAAAAACAGTATTTAATGAGCAAGAGATGACATGCCGATTTTTAACCACAGGACATATTCAAGACCAGTGCCTCTTTTGTATAAATTCTACTATTTAATTGTAAAATTTCTAAATTTTTTATAAAAATTATAGCCAAACAAAGAAATTTATAAATGTTTCTTTCCAAGGTCGCTTGATATATAATATATGACATTTTACTTCATGAATTTTGACCTCATATGTATGGAATAGGATCAAATTACACACAATGTAACTCTTTGATACCTTTATACCATTGAATAACCTTTGCCACTAAGTTTCGTATTGAAGAAATGATATTTGTATTATTCGATCCATGAACTTGTGGGCTTAAAAAATAAAGCAAGTATTCTGTGTTGAGAAGAAAGAAGAATTACAAGCTGCTGCGGAATTAAGAGACAAGTTGCTGCTAAAGCTACAAGTCGTTTTACTTCCTATGTAATAAGTAGCTTATAAGCTACAGGTAGTTTTATTGGTGTGTACTTAAGTGATTCCCACGTGAAGCACGTGCCACTTATGTCAGTGGGCTAATCTGTTTTTATGTTAGATTACTGTTAGTTAGTTACAGCTGGTATATCATCCTTGGATTGATGTATATAAATTTAGGTGCAGTTTGGGATCAGCTTATTTTGTTGAAACTGAAATTTTTTTGCTGAAAGTATAGTAGATAAAGGTAAAAGTTAGATAAAATAGTACAGTGGGATCTATGAACTGTACCAAATAGTGCAGTGAGACCTATGAATAATAACAAAAATAAGCTGAATAGTAAAATAAGTTGGCAAAAATAATCTTTGCCTTAGTGTATGTTTGGATTGCAATGAAAACAGGGGACTTGCGCCTCTGCGTTTTTTTGTGTGTGGGTCTCGTGCACTGTTCACGGGACCCGCAAATATGGATTTTAGCAAATTTTTCTTTAAAACTGGGTCCCATGACATTGTTCACACATTTAAAAATTAGTTGTTACGGTGTTTTCAGTTTTTAGTTTTCAGTAATAAGTTGTATCCAAACAGACCCTTAGTGTCCGTCTAGGATCCGCTTCTTTTGTTGAAACTAAAAACTTTTTATTGAAAGTATTATAGATAAAGGTAAAAGTTCATTGAAATAGTACAGTGAGACCTATGAATAGTACCAAATAATGCAGTGAGACTCATAAATAATAGCAAAATAAGCTGAATAGTAAAATAATTTGGCAAAAATAATCCATGCCAAATGCACATTTAATCACATCAATAATAATCATTATGCATTATTCATCAATTAGTTTCTCTTTCAAATTCAATATTCTGAGTATACTTTAAAATAACAAAAATAAATAAATAAATATTCATAAACCTGTGTCTTTATATTCTTTCGAAGTAGTTTCAACTTTCAAATTTCAATAAAGCAAATTAGAACCATGGTGACGCTAATAGGATTTTTGAGTTTAACTTAAGCTAGATATTAATCAGGTAATATAAAGCTAAATGGACACACAAAAAAAGAGTACATTGTGGCTAGCTAGTAGCATATGGACTACATTATGATATCACAGGAGAGCATAAGAATTTTCTTTAACTAAAAAATTAACTAATTCATTAATCAGTCAAACGAATTATTGGTCATGGTGATTTTGGGTCCTAGCTACTTGGGTGCTGGGCTCAATTAACTTCAAAGGAACTGAGAAAGGATGTAGGACTAGGAGGAGCTGGTATCTCCACTGTCCCTTCCAACATCCGCACAACCTTCTTTATTGGAGGGCGAAGTGATGGCTCATCTTGGATGCACCAAAGTCCCACCCTAACCATTCTCTCCAACTTGTACCTGTCCACCTCTTCATCCTTCACCAGCTGATCCAACTCACCAGCCTGAAAACAATCATACACCCAATTTGCAAGAACCACTTCATCCTCGGGAAGATCCATATTCACATGCCTTCGACCACATATGATCTCTAACAACATGATCCCAAAGCTGTAGACATCAGCTTTCGCTGTTACGGGCAAATTTCCATGCCACTCAGGTGCAACATACCCCCTTGTTCCTCTAATCCCAGTGTATGTCCTTGTTTGATTAGGCATCAGCAGCTTGGCCAAACCAAAATCAGCAATTTTGGCACACTTGTGTTCATCCATTAGTATATTTTCAGGTTTGATGTCGCAGTGGATGATCTGGGTCTCACACTCTTCATGTAAATAAAGGATGCCTCGAGCTACATTCAAAGCTATTCTAGTTTTTTCCTCCCAACTTGGCTTTATTTCAGATTTGAAGAGGAATTTTGCTAGTGAGCCATTGCTCATGTACTCATAGACCAAAAGCCATTTGTTTCCATCATGACAGTAACCAAACAACTTAACAAGATTTTTGTGATAAGTTCTCCCAATTGCTTTCATCTCATTTCGAAATTCTCTTTCACCTTCAGCCACCACATTTTCTAGTCTCTTGATGGCCACCACTCTCCTGCCATTTGGTATGACCCCTTTATAAACTGTCCCGGAAGCTCCTCTACCCAATTTATCCAAGAAACCATTAGTAGCCTTTTCAAGCTCCGCATATGTATATGATCGTAGAGTAACATCTTCAATCAACCCATCATTCTCAATATTTTTGTTTTTCCAGGCACGATATTTGTAAATGAGAATACTGGTAATTGCAAGAACAATAAGGGCAAAAACCAAAATGGTAACACTGCCAAATAAGATAATTGGCAGATGTTTCTTTCTTTCCTTTTTGATTACTCCTACCTTGATTATAGTTGTCCCTCCTTGATCACCATCTTGTATTCTCCCATATCTTAGAGGAAGCATTTGTTTTCTGCATAGCTGGTCTTTAAATAATACGACGTCACAGTTGCAGTCCATCAAGCAGTCTTCTCTACAGTCAGCTTTGCTTGATGTGATATTTGAATACGCGTTGTCTTCCATGCAATACGTTCCAATTCCAGAAGAGAAAATGTGTCTCTATTTTTGCTGATGCAACCATCTGTGCTAAAATTTCCCTTGCAGCCCAAAATCTTCTGCTCCTGGTCAATGAAACCAAAACCAGGAGGACATGTACAAACTGGTTCCTGATCCAGGAGAGTACAATATGAATTTGGGCCACAGAGGCCTATAGGATCACATCTATTGCTAGGTGGTGACCACTCACTTACCCAATCATCACCTTGATTCAAGCTATGAGAATATAATCGCAGTATTCCATCAAAACCAATTGTCAAACGATAGATAGTTTTATTAGAAAGGCTACCTATTCCGTAGAAATTCTTTACAATTAAGCCAGTAGTAGTATTGAGCAGGTAAAGACGGCCATTACCATCAAGATTTAAACTCACTTTTTCTCCAGCAGTGGATGTTTTCGAGTCCCAGTAAGCATTCTCCGGTTTCAGATTGCTTGCCGGGTATTGCACCAAGTTCCCATCTCCCTGCATTATAAGTTGAAACTTTCCACTTGCATGGTTTGTCTCAGAGATGCTGGAGACAAGATTCTTGTTCGCCAAGAGACGCTGCCCAGGTAAAATGGTGTCTGTTGGAAAATCGAAACTCTGCCATATGATCATCGAACTTGAATTGTAGAGGACAAAGTTTCCAGTGTCGAGCATGGAAGCTGAGAAAGCTGACTGCTGAGGAGCATTTATTACTGTTGTCTGTAGGCCTTGGTTCTGTGTAAAGATATTCATGCCATCACTACTGAAACTCAAGTTGACATCTTGGGGAAGTGGCGGGTCGTCCCGGTTTGCTGTCCATATGACTGTTTTTTGCTGAATTGCTTCCATCCAGATGCCTAATGCAAGGCCATTGTCTTTCTTGTAGAAGCCAAAAGCAAACTGGCCAGAACTTGACAACCAATATGAATTGTTTTTTGGAGAGAGGGAAGAGCCCAAGCTAATATTGAGATTTCTTTCTTGAGAAATTGTAGTTGAGAATTGAGTAATTAGGAGGAAAAGAAATATTGCAACCATTTTATCTAAATCTATAGCTCTTGTATGTATTTTTTTTTTCCCTTTTCTCTTCTTTGCTGCAGTCTTATTGCAAACTGTAAGTCATCTTGTAATTTTTCCAGGCTTCAATTGACAGAAATTGCAGTCCAAAGTGGCAGTCAATATTTTTGTTTCTAGTCTTACGGTCATCCAATACGCTTTACAAGTAGAAATAACAATATTAGGTACAGAAAGTCAATATTCCCATGGAAATAAAGTATTTAAACTTTTTTCCAAAGTCTTTAAAGAGATAAATTAGTTGACTTCCAAGAAGAATAGAAATGGTGATTATTGACCCACATTTCCCGGAACCGCTTTTTTGGACCATTTGTTTCAATTTTCGTATAGTCCCGAAATTAGTATCCCTCTAAACTTAGATATTTATTTAACTGGATTGGACAGAAATTCTCATAACATAATTAAGAGCGTGATTTGTTTTAATAGAAGAATTTTCGATCCTGATCTTTGCCTTCATTTTCTCATTTTCTCTCGTTGTGCTGGTGGCCTGCTGGTAGTTTTTGACCATAACTTAGAATTTCATGTCGGTTCTCAACCCCCTAGCCCTGCTGTCACGTACACTTGCCCAACCCAAACTTTACACTCCTTACCTATACTCCAATTCAACATACATCTCCATCAGCAAGATTGTTTTCGATCCTATCAAGCAACCCAAAAGTAGGGGCAGTTAATTTTTAATTTGATGACTCTTGTAAAAAACACGTGGATTTTTCAGAAGTTCCAATGGACTTGTTCTGTTCTGTTTTGTTTTGGCTCTCTCTCATCTTTTTCTTTTTTTTTTTTTTTTTGGGTTGAATACATGCCTTGTTTAATTAATAAGATCATAGAGACCTTTTTTTCTAATTCTACTTGATTAGCTAAGAGCTTGGTAATTCAATTGGCACCTGTCACCAAGGTTCAAAATTTTCATCTCTTAACTATTATATTATCAACCAAAAAAAAAAAAAAAATCTTCTTTGATAAGTCATTTGAAATGTTAGACATATATATAATCGATTTTATTACAAAAGTTTACAAACTAACATGATAATTAATGTCATTGGTGGCACCTAGCAAAATAATAAGTAAATATGGTAATTAATTTTTGGTTTTGTATTTAAAAGTTAACAAACCAATTTGTCAAATTTATCTAGTAAAATTTGTAAAAGGACTAATATCATTCTTTTTTTTAAAAAAATAATTTAATATTTAGTTTTTAGTTTGGATTTTAAGTTATTTGAATAAAATAAGAAAATACAAATTTATTCTAGGGAAGAATTTATGAATGGATTAAGATTTATTACTATGGCAATTTAATTAAGACCAAGGTAAATTGTGAAGCACACTTCTAAAGTTAGAAGTTTGTTTAGATTTTACATCATGAAATTCCCCTCCACTAGCAAAAGCAGCCCCTCCATTAGTGCATTTGCCTACGTGGCCATCAAATGACATGCTGGCAACCGAAACACACTCTAGCTGTCTGAAGTGTAATGTTTTTTGGGGTAAATTGCAAATTATACGCTCAAAGTCCGAGGTTGTTTGGATTTTACACCCTAAAATTTGAAATTTGGATTTTATAACTTAAAGTTCCACTCTGTTAGAAAAAGTAGCCCCTTCGTTAGTGGACTGGCCTATATGGCTATAGACACTCCATTTTGCAACTCTCATTTAACTTTACTTGCATTGCATCTTGAATCCCATTACATATCACATCACAAAGAAGAACTATAATTTTGACGACATAATTTCTAATTACATTGCATGATATAAATCTTGAATTCATTACATGATGATGCATAGAATATAAATTAAGGACAAAACACAATGTGGTACAATCGTACTAGAAGAAGCTCAGGATGAAAATTTTAGAAAAGATAGTCTAATATTTGAGTAAAAGATGCATTAGGAAGAGTGGCTTGCACCCTGGAACCAACTTCTAAATTTTTCCTGATATGGAACACTGTCATAGACAATTAACAAGTAACAGCTGATCACACACAAACTAGAAACAAAAGGTAGAAGCATTGCTTAAAGATGTACTGTCGTGGGAATTTTTCATCTGCAGATCAATGCTGTGAGATGCTCAGATGCAAAGAGGTCACAGAATATCTAATACATGAAAAAGAAAATGACATAAAGAGCAGACCAAACATTGAAGCAATAGAAACGGTTGCAAATAAATACAATACAGCTCAACATATAAAAGAAAAAGAAAAAGAAAATCAGCAGAATCACTAATGATTAAATGGTTTGTATCTGTTCTGACATGTGTCGGTATTGGAAATGATATGGTTATTGATATCAAACATCCCTAAACTAATTAAAACCGACACAAATGAATACCTATGATATTTTTCTACACCAACAACAGCATTTGGAATGTAAAGGGATTTACTAAAGGTACCCAAAGGTTTTCCTGGCTAGACGCGAGTCCAAAGAGCTCTTCTTTAGAAAGGTCCCCTACGTTATCAAAAAAAAAAAATCATCCTATGATCAGATCATTACGCTGGAACAACTATTAACAAGACTCATAATTGACTTTGAATAATAAAGATAATTAAAAGACAACTAGACTTATAAATAAATGACACATGTCACTGCCACATAAGTTGCCACTATGCTCTTGCATCATTTAGTAGCTATATGAAGAGTACATGTGAACAACACCACGAAAAAGAAAAGAAAGGGAAGAGAAAAGGAGAAATAAACACATTAAGATCAACATGCTTAATGCTCAAAATACTTAACATTTCTATTAACATCAACTCTTCTTTGATTCCAGTGAGCACAAATATACAAACCTAGTACACCGGCAATGTACTAAGAGAGAAGTACAATCAAGTCAAAAAACTATGATCAAACAAGTGTAAGAGAGAAAAACAAGGGGAGAGAAAATGGCTGCACTCCAATCCAACAAAGTGCGGAGGAAGAAGGCTTTAATTTTTAGGATATTTCGATCACATCCCTCAAAACTTCTGGAATTCCTTTCTTGCCAAAGATGCCATATAATGCAATGTGGCACAACCTTCCAAAAAGAAATATTTCTATGCTTGTCGAAAGACCCCTGCCAAGTTGCAAACATAAACATATGAATGACTGTCATTGGCATAACCCAATGGAGGCCAAATAAGCAAAACGCCATATTCCATAGCTCCAAATCTATAGGACAATGAAGAAGCAGGTGATCTACAGTCTCCCCACATTTTTTGCACATGCAGCACCAATCCAAGATCAACATACATCTCTTTCAGAGATTACTTATAGTTAGGATCTTCCCTAGAGCAACAATGCAAGAAAAGAAGGCTACCTAGATGGGACCTTTAAGCACCATACCATTTGCCATGGGAATGATGTGCCATTAGTTTCTGAAGTTGAAGGCCAAAACCCCTCCATCCACAACCTAACTTCCTTTCTGGCACCATGATGGAACCCCTACGCCGCCCTTTCATCAATTCTTAAATCAACAAATAGGAACCGTTTGCATTTGAACCCTTATGAATGATGAAGGCTTCATTGCTCCCTCTTATTACTCTAACAAATTGTCCATCATTCTACATTGATATCAATTCCTCAATGTTATACAATAACCAGTTAGCACTCTCCTTGCCCAAAAAGATTGACTGCAATGAATTTTTGCCTCTTTCATATATGCGCAACTGCAAAGGTGAATCTGTTGGCCATCTTTTGCCTCATTGCTCTATTGCTTCAGACTAATGGTCATTGATTTTGGGTTTGTTAGGAGTTTATTGGGTGATGCCAAAATCTGTCGTTAAACTTTTGGCTTGTTGGCAAGGTTGGTTTGGTTATCATCGGAATGGTCATATTTGGATGGTTATCCCCCATTGCTTAATATGGTGCATCTGGAGGGAATGGAATAGCACGAGTTTTGAGGACATCGAACGTTCTATGCCTGATCTTAAGTTGTTCCTTTTTAGAACTTTATTGGATTGGTTGTCAGCCATGAGGAACCTTTGTTTATTTTCTATTGTTTATTTATTAGATTTATGCAATTTTTGTAACTGATTGTTTACCCTAGTATACTTCCTATAAACTTGGTAGACTCATTTTCCTAATTTATACAAGTTTATTACTTATATATATATATATATATAAATATAAATGCGCGACAAGTAATAATTACCACCCTCCTCAACCAAGAATTCAAACAATTTTGATTTAGTGAAGACAAAAACAGAACCCCCTCCCCCCCCCCCCCCCTTTTCCCATCTCATCAAGAAAAAAAGAAAAAAAAAAAAACCGATATAGAAAAAAAAAACAAACATTGAAGCCAAAAAAAAGTGAGAAATCTATGGCTAATTTGAGGTAGCCGGACCTCATTTATGACTAAATCGAGGTAGTTAGGACTATGACTAATTAAGGACTCTTTCTTATACTAGTAGTCTTAGGAGTTAGGACTCCTAATTTGAGTAGTAAACAAACTTCGACTCAAAGAAATTAAAACCTACAATACTTATGATCTCCTAGAAATTCTATACTTAACTATATTACCAAAATACCCTTAATTTGCAAGGATTACAAAAGCTAAAAATTTTCCCTGGATTTAGAATGATCCTACCTTGTTAAATAAAAGACAAAAATGCAAATTGCACCCCTAAAATTTGGGTAATTTTGATTTTGTCGCCTACGTTTAAAAATTTTGACTGGCAGTCCTCCCATTAGTGGCTGTGTTGATGTATTCATTAAGTGAAACCCACGCCTGGCACATGTATTAGACTATAAGTTGGTCCAATCAAATTATGCCATGTCAATTAATCATGTATCTTGCAAATAGCCAAACATTAATGAATCCCATTTCACACAATACATCAGAATCTTTGGTAAATCTTATAGATTGCTATCACCTCACTTTCATGTCTCACTCTCTCTACCCAATTATCTCTTACCAAGGCCTCCAGGCCACTTGCCATCGCCATCAACAGCGGTGGCTCCAAAATCTCGCCTCTCTCTCTCTCTCCAAAGTGAACCATTTGTAGATCAATGTCTCAGTGGCATATGGGTCATAGACTCGTGAAGTAACAGTCATGGGGATGAGTGATAGATCGAGTGAAAAATGATGTTGCGG
Source organism: Quercus glauca (assembly GCA_023736055.1). Classification (NCBI taxonomy): domain Eukaryota; kingdom Viridiplantae; phylum Streptophyta; class Magnoliopsida; order Fagales; family Fagaceae; genus Quercus; species Quercus glauca. The sequence continues at coordinate 75,298,338 of CM043316.1, read as the reverse complement.
AAGCACATCGAGGTGTGTGGTTGCCATGGGAAAGTCCTACGAGACGGATGCTGTCCTTCTGAATCTCATAGCTCCACGTTCTCCTACAACGTTGTCATCCTTAACGTCTTTATGAAACCTAGCTCAAATCCCAGATCTTTGTCTCTTTGAGCTTTGATTTTTAGATTGAAGAGCCTAGATATATGATCGTTCAAGCTTTGAGTTTTAAATTCCCATATCTCTCTCTCTCTTGCACGGTTCTCTCTTGCCATGACTTGCATTTTAGTATTTCTTAAGTCCTTATATTTGTTATTCCAGGAATAGGTTTATTCAAAGTAAGAGCATTAGTATCTGGAATGCAAATAATATCCTATTTTACCATCTTAAAAGTCACTTTATCTGTTATACCATCCAACTTTACAATATACTCATTACCCTAATTTCTATTTTACCATACTACTCATTAAAATAATATATACTATTCAATAAAATAATATAATCCAATCTCTCTCCCTTTCTTCTCTCCCCATCTCTTGTTTATCTTTTCCTCTGTATCTCTCTCTTTCAACCACCCATCATCACCACACATAAACCCACATCTCACCAAATTACTCACACAACCCACTGCCACCACCACTAATCCAAACACGGCAAAATTTGCCAAACAGTACAATTTCTGAAATATTTCAGCCGGATAGCACGAGTTTAAACTTATTTGGTAAGTTGGACTTTTTTTGGAAGTCGATTTTAACAAACTCGACTTCCTACAAAAAAATCAGTTCTGACATGGATTAAAAAAAGAGGAAAAAAGCCACGTAGAACACTTGAAAGTTGAGTATGCAAAACTCGACTTCCAGGTGCAGTAAAAATTTCACCACCTCCATTATCTTAATTATGTGAGCACGGTAAACTATGGAAAGTCGAGTTTAGTAAACTCGGCTTCTACTGAAAGTCGAGTACAGCATACTTGACTTCCAGTAAATTTCACCACCTACCCCGACTAACTCAATTATGCAAGCACGGTAAAAATTTATTTAAATGGAACTCGAGTCTATCAAACTCGAGTTCCAATAAATATTACAACCACCCCAACCGTCTCAGATTAACTTATATACTCAACTCTCACTTCTCACAGCTCTCTCCCACGCCAAAACTCTCCCTTTCACACAAAAGCTTTTCTTCTTCTACAAATCACATTGATCATTCTACAAATTAAAGCTTTGCTTCTTCTTCAATTTGTAGGTAAATATTCAAACCTATTTAATTTTTTTTTCTTTTTTTTGTTAGACCGGATATATACTCACTTTTACATTTGGTAGATATAAATATATATACACATACCACTTTTATATTGTTGATGAGTAATGTGTTGTTATTATCATTATTATTATTATTATTGTTGTTGTTGTTGTTGTTGTTGTTGTTTTTTGTATTTCTTATTTGTGCTTTGTAATGGGTTGTTATTTGATATGCAATGGGTTTTCCTTTGTAATGTGTTGTTATGTATAATGTGTTGTTAGCAACCATGTAAAAATTTGTTGGAGAGAATAAAATTTCAATTGATTATAATTGTCTGGGGGGAGCTATAGGACGGGGCTATGGCTGAGTTGTGGTCAACAGTGGTGGTGTGTGGGAAGAACTCGAATTCAGTATGGGTAAACCACAAGGGAGATCCGGTGTAAATGGGAGGGATGGGTGGCATGGGAGGCCTAGTTGTGTCCTGAGGGGTGGACATGGGTGGAACAGGGTCTCAGTGGTCAGAGGAGGGGTGGGGTCAGGTTGATGACGTGTCACTGGAGGAGCAGAGCTCGTATTGGGCCCTACATCTGGTATTTCAGTTTGGCTTGCTGCTTCGGCATTGGCTGGCACATCGATACGATCGACCTCATCCATATCCTCAAGGGCCTTCTTAATGAACTTGTATTTGTAAGATTCTTCATTGAACCAATTGAGGACAGCCAGTTGGGTTGCAAGCTGTCATTAAATCAACGACATTATTAAGTACGACACATACATAACGTCAAACACAACATGCAAAACAAAATAAGTTTATGCACATTACCAAAATTTCCATCTTAGCACTAGCGCGGTCGATATACAGTCGAGTGATTCTACGATACCACACCATATATGGATGATGACACGACATCATCTCCTCCATCTTGAGTGCATTACAAACGTACTCGTCACGATCATTCCACTTCTGAATATGGACTGCATGTTCCACCGACCAATTTTTATCTACCTTACCCCTCGCATCTATTTTGTGCAAATCGCGATTGGTATTAGCATCTCTAGGTTGTTCCTGCTTTAGTCCAAACTGTCGTAGGACAAGATCGGGTAGGTGGAACTTTACAAGCCAAAAACATATAAGTGGAATAGTCGAGCTCCACACGTCACTTCCCTCAATGCGAAAACTAGGAGAAAGGTGGCTCAAGTCATTTCCATATGGCTCCCACTTAACCTATAAAAGCCACCAAGTAAAGCAACCACATTTAGAAATTTTTCCATAATTTGCATAACAAGTAGCACAATAGTGGGCAATGAAAATACAAGTATTATACTTGGTCGACCGTGTCGTGGTAATTTGATTGCGATATGTGGAAAGCACGTGCGTGGGAGCATTCTTTGTACTCATCGCCCTTACCCACCTACAAGCAGGTAACATCGCATGGTCATTAGTTATTTACGTATAAAAATGTGGCAAAATACATGATAATACACTAATTATGTAATATATACTTCATAGCAAGAGGAATTGGTGGTAGTGGTGGACCATAAACACCCTTGAGTTGGGGCACCATCTGTGGGGACATATGTGGGAACCTGACATATATCCACAATTGGACCAAAATCAATGGTCCGCTTGTCTGCTTTGCCTTCTTGTCGGTTGCATTGCACAGCTGTCTGTACAACCATGATAAGGCTGCACTACCCCAACTATACTTGCGTGGATTACGAAGGTCTCGCATGAACTCTAACCACATGAGATGGACCTTATCTCCGGACTTGTCAAGAAATACCATATCCCCTAGTATGGCTAGTATATAGTAGCAAGCATACTGATGAACTTGAATCTCATTGGCATCCGGAGGCAGTGGTTGTCTGATTCTTTCAACAAGTGCGGGTATCAGAATCCTTTGACTTTTTAGCACAGTTTGAGCGTCATTTGGAATTTGAATTTCAAGCATTTTAGCACACACAGTTGTCCAAGTTCTTTTAGTGGGCCTAACCATTGCCTCACCCTTGATGGGCAACCCCATGATAACTTCCACATCTTGCAATGTGATTGTCATCTCACCATATGGTAGGTGGAATGTATGGGTCTCTAGGCGCCATCGCTCAACAAATGTAGTGATCAATGCATGGTCAAGCTGTATGGATGGGACCAAGTGCAGACCCTCTAGACCAAGCAACCTCACAATGTCAAGGACACGATCATCTACCATAGGAACTCGAAGTGTCAATTCTTCATGGCGACTTCGACAATCCAGTGTGCTAGGAGGATCCTGCAAATATTATAACAATAGATAAAAATCTTATGCAAATATTTAGTATTTATGGCTAATTAGAGTTGTGACATGAATGCATAGTACAAGAAAACTCATGCAATTACCTGTCCCCCTGGGTTCCACAATAACTTAGATCGATGTTTAACTTGTTCCGTCAATACACTACAATCAATGGGTCCAGGATCTATCGTCATGCTGCAAAAAGTTTTTGTGTCATATTAGCTATAAATAATAGGTTTGTGTAATGTGCAATATTGGTTAGTGAGATTGAATAGAAAGAGACTTACCCCATATATGGTTTAATATTGTGACATTGAATAGAGAGAGACTTACACCATATCTAGGTTTTGTTTTTGGGGTTTTATTTATGTGTGGCATTATGATTTCCTTTTCTTTTTCTTTTTCTCTGGATTGTTGTTGTCCCTATTTTGTTTTGTTTTTTTATTTAGCATTTCTTTGTGATATAAACATTTTTTTTTTGGGAACTAAAAACGATAGAACCTTTGATTGATACTATGGAATAATACAAGTAAAAACTGAGTTAAGAGCAAACTTAGCTAGGGGGAACACCAGCCCAACAAAGCGATATCCCCAGGAAAAGAGAAAGAAGAAATTGAATAAGGCCAAAAGAACATGGGGCCAAACAGCAACTACCCTCTAACTATCAGATTAGACCTATGCTGCCATCATGCTTTGGTAGTTTTCCAATAATCCACTAGCACCCTGTATAATCACCCTTGGATGCACCTGAACCTGTTCAAAATTGAACTTATTTCTTGCGTTCCAAATAGCCCAAGCTTAGTTAAAATTCAAAGAAGATAATAAGGAAACTAGGCTTTTGATTCATTTTTAATTATTTATATCAACCTCTGAGTAATGCATTTGGGAAGCATATTGATTGTAATTTCTGGACACTACACAATATCCGGCTAATGTTGCCTTATATACAGAGCTAGAGACTTCAAATTGTGTGAATTAGCTGAATAGTAACATCATAGGCTTCCATTGGGCACAATACCAACAAATATTGCTATTCTTTAAAATTTTGACAAGCTACACATTGTGCTCAAGCTAATTACCTAAGCAGTCTTGAGATTGATGCTAAAATTTTCTTGTTGACTTCATAGATTAATGACATTAACATTATAGTTTTGATTACATGTTCTTATTATTTTTTTTTTAAATGGAGATTTAATTTTTTTTCCATGTTTGAACCCAAAAGGTATCAAGATGGGTTGTTGGTTCAGAATGGAAAATGTGAGAGGCCCAGGCCACTGGCTTGGGGCCTTTAGTATAAGCTGCTAAATGTGACAACAATAATTGTTAAGCTAATGTTCTGTTATGGAGATAGGTATTGTTTCCAACAATCTTTAGTTTGTTATTAGCTTAGTAGGATTTAGGGAAAATTTTCAAATCCCCCCCCCCCCCTCCTCACAAAAAAATTAGCTAGGGAAAGCCTTAAATACCAGTAATTTGTGTCAACTACATGATTTTTCTTTCTGCTGTTTGAACCTGTCAAAATCTAGGCTGTTTCTTGTAACATTCATACCATAATTCTTTGCTTGTGGCCCTACTGTTGCTCACCTATTCTTTTTGTAACAGTCATACCATAATTCTTTTTGTAATAGCCCTACACAAGCACCCATTTAACATGATCACAAAAATCAAATATCTAACACAGAACTTCAACCATTGTCACAAGCAAGACACAAACCAAACACAGCACCCAGTAAACACAATCACAAAAATCAAACAGCTATGGAAGGCGTGACTTTCACTAGATATAACCAGATTTCATACATAGGCACTCAATACCACATGCACAGTACTTGCTTTGAACTAATAATCACAGAGAGAAAGAGGAGAATGTAAAGGCAGAGACAAAATTATCTTATAAACAACTTATGGTTCAAATGAGCAGAGCAAATCTATTGGACAGTAATTACAGCCACATTTTTCTTGAGAAAATAACCTTTTCTTGTATTAGGCATAATTACCTTGGTTTATCCAATAGGGTAAACTCCCTCCCTACCCAAATGATTGTAGTTTGAAACCTGGCTTCCCCTTTTACTGAGGTGGCTAATGCCATTTAAGCCAAAAGGCTTGGCTAAATAAACTATCTTCATATTTAAGAAAACTTCAATTTGTACAATCACTCATTCAGACATAATTTGTGCAATCACTCATTTATGACTCCAGCTAATATAAATATTTGTTTGGAACAAATATGTAATAGCACAGTCAAATTTAAATAGCACAGTAAACAAAAACAAATAAAAACTAAACCCAAATCAAATGAAACCCAAATCTCCAAATCACTAAACCTAAAAAGCAAATCAAAACCCATTTCAGCCAATAAATAGAGAGAAAGAAATCGCATTAGAGAGAGAGAGAGAGAGAGAGAGAGAGAACAAACCTGTTGGTGAGTCGGATTCCTCACCACAGAGGAAGATGATGGACGGAGAAAACAATGGCGTAGGAAGAGAGAGACACCGAAGAGAGAGAGAACAATGGCGTAGGAAGAGAGATACACCGGAGAGAGAGAAGATCGAAGGTCCCTCAAAATCGATTTTAGTATACTCAGATTCTCGTTTTTACCCCTGAAATTTTTTTTTAACCCCTGTTTGAAGTCGAGTTTAGTTTACTCGACTTTCACTGGAAGTTGAGTATGGAATACTCGATTTTTAGTATTTCTACGTGGCTTTTTTCCTCTTTTTTTAATCCAGGTTAGAACTAATTTTCACTAGGAAGTCGAGTTTGATAAAATCGACTTCCAAAAAGAGTCTAACTAACTAAAAAAGTTTGAACGCGTGCCATCCGCCTAATATTGTTCCGAAATTGCACTGTTTGGCAAATTTTGCCTCCAAACACAATCCAACCCAACCCACTGCTATCAAACCAAAAACCTCTTTCTTCCTTTGCCTCTCTCTTTAAAAGAACCAAATATTAAGAAAATAGTAATTAACAAATAAATAACAAATCGAATTCCCACTTAAAAAATGCTATAATAGGCCAAACGGTTCTAGAAGGGACTCAAATCCATTATCAAAGATTGGCCCTTGGTGTTTATCAAAAAAAAAAAGAAAAAAGATTAACCCTTGGTCAAACTTATCATCAATATTGTGCAGCCAGTTTGTATTCTTCAAATCCTCTTTGAGCAATATTGCATCATATTAGGAGCTCTTATAGTCATAGATATCTACTTCACCCAATCTTGAAGAATATCGTCCTACATTTTTTGCGTGGAGCACCTAGCCACACCCACACCCATACCCACACCCATCAAACCAGCATTGCAGTACTACCCACCACCACCAACATCCTCAATCACACTGATTCAACCTAAAACCCATCGATTCAAAGCCAAAAATCACAAAACCCACCACCTCCACCGCAAAAAACCCAGCCACTACCATGCCCAGATCAACCCATAACCCTCACGCCCAGATCAACACAAAAACCCACAAATCCATAGCAACCCCATCGGAATCCATAACAAACCCATCGGAATCCATAGCAAACCGATCTGAGATAGAGAGGAAGGAAGTGCTAAGATGGGTTTCGAGTTTGAAGAGGAGAGAGCAAAATGAAGTAGAGAGAAAAAAGAGAGAGAAAGCGAAATGAAATAATGAGAGAGAGAGAGAGAGAGGAGAGAGAAGAAGTATCAGACAATAAAAAACTCATTTTTATTATACAATCATGCTACAGTACCATCTTAAATATAAGATGGTATTGTAGCAAGATTGTAAATTTTGATTTTGCAAGACTGGATAATGAGGCTTTTTGGGGCTCTGATGCTAAATATTACTAACATATGGCATTTACAAGACACAATGTGAATGCTCTAATAGTCCTAGGAAAGCATTTAATAAAATCCTATATAAAGGCTATATTATAGTCAATAACATTGACAGAGAGATTGATTTTAAACAAAATTCCTGCAGAAATTAAAATATTTAAATGTTAAAACATTTCATACTTTATTTTACGATGCAATATATTAAAATAATCTTTAAAAAATCTACTTTATAATGACACATGCTTAACTCACCCAAAACAAAAACACAATACCCAACAGATGATTAAAAAATTAGAAAAAAAAAAAGAGAGAGAAAAGAAATAGAGATTTATTTTTGCATCATGGCTCCATTTTAGCTCCCCAGATATAGGGGTGTTTTGTGCATTTTTCTTTTAATAGTGAGAGTCATTTTACATTTTGGCACTCCAAATGAGAATGTTTTTACCAATATTTGTTTTATTAACCAGTAAATCAATATCGAATTAAACCCATCTTTACTATACTCATCTCACCTACCCTAATTGAGGTAGGTTTTCCATGTCTTGCATGACAAGTGGGGTTTTTATAGATTTTTTTTAATTAAGTATATATATATATATATATGGCCTTTTAATCTTCAAACATTGAATCTATGCTGTCTATTAGTGTTGTATTATTGAATTTATATTTTTATGTTTTCACATTTAAATATTTTAATTTCTGTATAAGTATTGTTATATTTGAATTGTTTTAATATTTTTTTTTTCTGCAATCTTATAGCAAAGGACGCGTCATCTTGCAATTTTTTTAAAGCCTCAATCCAAGGGTGAGTGACATAGAAAGTCTAGTTTCAACTTCCAAGAGGTAGTCAATATTTTCGCTTCTAGTTTTATGGTTCAATTCTTTAGAAATAACTTTTTAGTTGACTTCCAAGAAGAATGGAATTTTTATAAATGGTGATGGTTGGCCCCAAACTGCACAACATGACCTTGAATCGCTCTTTTGGAACAACTAGTAGATATCTTGTCCTATGTACAAGTACATTATACATTAATGTGAAAAAATTTGTGTAAATTTCACCAAACTACCTTGAGGTTTGAGCTAATAACAATTAGGTTTAAAACTTATAAAATATGACCAACTTGGTCCTTAAAAGACAAATTTGTCCTTGACTCCAATAGTATTGTTACTTTAGCCCAAACCCTTCTCATCTCCTTATCTCAGACCCAAACCCTTCTCCTCTCTCTCTCTCTCTCATAATCTGGCTCTTTCTTCTTCTTTTTTTCTCTCACCCACGGTGGCTCCCTTTCTCTCTCACCCACACCCACGGCAGCTGAAGACTTCCTCTTTCACGGCTAAAACCCATGTTTTTCCACTACCATCTTTCACTGTTAGGATATGTGCCCTTTAAATCCTATTATATTACACTATGTATGACATTATGTTGTGATTAATAAAGTTGTTTTATTATTATGTAAAATAATGAAAACATGAATATTTGAATATTATCATATAGTCCATAAGATGCGTAGTATGTGATTTAGTCACAGCGATATAAATCACAAGTTCTTTGTAAACTCAGAATTTTAGTTCGAAATCAGTGATGAAATTTGGCATTTCATCTGCAAAGACTATAACATATCAACTAAGATGATTTGTCTTGATAATGAAAGTGGAGACTTCTAGTTGATATGTTGATATGTTTTAAGTGTTAAGACATATTGAATTGGACTGCTGTGAGATTTATTATTCTACTAACAACTGTCAAATGAATAATAAATCTCATGACTTTTATTTATATCAACTCTTAATCCTGAGAGAATAATGAACCTGATCATGAAGTGTAGGTTGCTTTGATATATCAGGAGTGAGATCTAAAGACACGATCAAAACCTCAGTATATTGAGCAACCACATTTAGTGTTAAAGGAACATATATTCTCAAGATGGAATTCATAATCTCTTAACGGAAATATAAAATATTCCCTTGAGATAAATTTAATGGGTTTGGTTATTTAGAGTGTTAAGCCTGACCACTTTAGTAAGAAGTTGCTAAAGTATATATTTATGAAATTGGATTTCATAAATATATGATGAATAACTTAAAGGATTAAACCGAGTACTCAAGGATTGAGATGTAGTAATCTTCAAAGTGACAGTCAACATACATGACTTTGTATTACTACGAATATTTTATGAAGGGGTTGAATGTATAATAAAGTCTTGGGTTATAATTTATTAATAAGGCCTAGAGTGCAATTATATTTATATAGTGGTATTAAATATAATTAATGGTAATTTTGGGCTTGTCAAGAATTGACAAAAAAACCTAAAACCCATTGGAGCTAGAGTTTTATTTGTTCTCTTTTGGTCTCACTCCAAGCCACATACTAAAACCCAATTGGAATGGCCCAAAAGGTTAGATCAATTAGATCATCAGTTATAAGGAGACAAACATACAAAATTTGATAAGAGAATAAAATGGTGTGTATGTGAGTATAAGCCACTCTCTAATTCTCCCTTGAACACATACATATAAATTGATTGAGAGACCACATTTCTTGGGCACAAGTGGAATTGGAGCGAAGATTAAAAGTGTTCCCAAGTACTTCTAATCTTTAGTTTTGAATTTCACCGCACCAAGATACACTCTCTTGTTCTTAAATTTTGAAATTTACATAGTACATGTTATCAATTGCAAATAAAGTAGATCTGTTATTTTTCCGCTGAGCATGTTCTGTATGCGATACAAACTATGTTTTTCCAACATCCACTCCATTTTAGCTCCCCAGATATAGGGGTGTTTTGTGCATTTTTCTTTTAATAATGAGAGTCATTTTACATTTTTGCTCCCCAGATGAGAATGTTTTTACCAATATTTGTTTTATTGACCAGTAAATCGATATCAAATTGAAACCCATCTCCACTATACTTATCTCACCTACCCTAATTGAGGCGGGTTTTACATGTCTTGCATGGCAAATGGGGTGGGGAAGAGGTTAATTTTCTTTGTACCTGATTCATTTATGTTTAAACAATTAAAAAAAAAATTTTGTAGAATTTTTTTTTTAAAGTATATATATATATATATATATATGTATGTATATGTACAGGCTTTTAATCTTCAAACATTGCATCTATGGTGTCTATTAGTGTTGTATTGTTGAATTTATATTTTTATGTTTTAACATTTAAATATTTTAATTGTTGTATATGTATTGTTATATTTGAATTGTTTTAATATTTTCTTTTTTTGCAATTTTATAGCAAAGGATGCGTCATCTTGCAATTTTTTTAAAGCCTCAATCCAAGGATAAGTGACAGAGAAAGTCTAGTTTCAACTTTCAATAGGTAGTCAATATTGTCATGGTTTTCAAAACCGGACCGTTCAATGAACTGTTAAAGGGAGAGGTTCAAGGTTTTGAAGGTTGGACCGAAGTCGAACCGTGATGACGTCATAATTAATTTAATAATTATTTAAAATATAAATAAATATATTAAATTAATACAAATAGAAAAATAAAATAATTAAATAAAATGTATTTTTCATAAAAATTCCATAATTTATTTAACATGCCATTTTATTATCAAAAACAAAACAATAAAAATTGAAGTATAATAATATATTTCGGTACTGGTCTATTTCGGCGTACTGTTTCAGGTTATTTCGAATTTCTATATATATATCTTTCAATAAATTTTTCAAAAGATAATAATAAGTAATTAATTAATTATCAAAGTAACCACAAAATAGCAAATAATGAGGTGATTATTCATTTTTTAAATATTAATTGGGTGCCTTTTTTAGAATAATGTGTTTTTTTTTTCCTTCTAAACAAGTACTAGTAGTGTAGTACTATTTTTAATTGTCAGCACATGTCAATATGTGGCACTAATTGGTAGAAAAGAAAAAAACGTGACTTCATTTGCTTGCTTACCCATTTAAGAGATTCCACCTACCCCACCTAATCCTAGCTTCTTTACCTAAGTCCTAGTGTTCAAACTCTTTACTTTGAGTTTGAGTTTTTCACTTTTAACTCACAACACTCTCTTTGCCGCAAGAATTTTTCTGCCACTCTCTTTGTGCTGCAAAATTGCAAATATGTGAAGGTTGAAGTTTCATGAGTAATCTACCTCAGGCTCAAAGAATGATCAAAGCTCACCTTCGGGTTCTTACCCCTCTCTCTCTCTCTGTGTTCATCACTTCATTGTTGTGGATTTTTGGGTTGTATTTGATGCTGTGATGTACAATAGAATCTGTGGAACTCGAAGGGAAGTAGGGAACCATTTGAACCACGGTCCAACCGCACGGTTTTCCCTACTTTTTTGGCATAGACCGGTTCTTAAGATTAAAAGAATTGTGTTTATGAGCGGTTCACGGTTAACCCGTTCGGATTGTACAGTCTGGCCCGGGTTTAAAAAACATGAATGTTTTCGCTTCTAGTTTTATGGTTCCAAGTCTTTAGAATAACTTTTTAGTTGATTTCCAAGAAGAACGAAATTTTTAGAAATGGTGATGGTTGGCCCCAAACTGCACAACATGACCTTGAATTGCTCTTTTGGAACAACTAGCACATATCTTGTCCTATGTACAAGTACAGTATACATTTATGTGAAAAAATTTGTGTAAATTTCACTAAACTACCTTGAGGTTTGAGTTAATACCAATTAGGTTTAAAACTTTTAAAATATGACCAACTTGGTCCTTAAAAGACAAATTTGTTCCTGACTTCGTTAGCAGCATTACTTTAGCCCAAACCCTTCTCATCTCCTCAGACCCAAACCCTTCTCCCCTCTCTCTCTCAGAATTTGGCTCTTTCTTTCTTTCTTTTTTCTCTTACCCACGATGGCTCCCTCTCTCTCTCACCCACACCCATGGCGGCTGAAGACTCCCTCTTTCATGGTTGAAACCCATGTTTTTCCACTACCATCTTCCACTCTCTTTTCAAATTAGTGCCATGGAGACATTTGGCTAGGGAATTTCAAGCTTCGCATCACCACCACTGCTATTGTTCCTTGCCATTAGCTCTGATCTTGTGCCAAACGTGTTTGGGTCTTTATTCCTGGGTTTGGGTCTTTGTTTGTGTTTGGGTTTGTGTGCCAAACGTCAAGGGAACGTTTGGCAAAGACCCATAAGCTCCACCACCACCACTGGCAACACCACCACCATTGGCGATCTCTATCCTCTTTCTTTGTTCTATTTTATGTTTTTTATTTATTTCTTTTTTGGTTTGGTTCTTTGTTGGTTTGAGTCTTAGTCAATTGAGTGATTAGGTTTTTTTTTTTATGGTGATATATGGATTTGGTGATTTTTTATTTGGGTTTGAAAGGGGTTTTGGGTATGGTCATTTGCAGATTTGTGGTGTTTTTTTTTTTTTTTTTTTTTTTTAAATTTTAAGGGTTTGTCTTAAAATGGTTCTAATATGATGATTTTGTTGGTGTATGCATATGAATCTATGTGTATGATTGGTAATCTGGGATGATTTTTGGGGTTTCAAGTTTTAAAATTTACGGGCCTGTTTGGTTAGGGTGTTTGAACCACAGTTTTAAGTGTTTAAACACTAAAAACTGTGGGCCAAAAAAAAAAAAAAAACGCATTTAGTAAGGGTGTTTTTTTACGAAAGTGTTTGAGTTACGTTGCTCATTTTAGGGTGTTTACTATGTGTGCATGTTTGTGTTCCATGACATGGTGTAGCCGTGCAGTGTGATTTGTGCTCAAATCCATGCTCATTTAGTGTAATCATAATGAATAGAACTCAAAGATCTTAGCATGTAATAAACATTCAATAGAGAAGAGAAAATATGAGAGAGGAGTGTGAAGAGAGGGGTCTGAGATAAGAAAGAAGAGAGAGAATAGAATGTAAGAATAAAGCAATTATGCTGAACGGAGTCAGGGACAAAATTGTCTTTTAATGACCAAGTTGGTCATTTTTGCAAAGTATTAGACCTAGTTGGTATTAACCTAAACCTTAGGGCAGTTTAGTGGAATTTACCTTGAAAACCTTTAAGCAATGTGATTTGAGGGCATGTCTATTAGGTGTTTGCGAAAATGGATGAATAAGTTTTAGGTGAAAACGCCATTTTCGTCCTTACATTTTGAGGTCGTAGTTAATTTGGTCCCTAGATTTTGGTAGTAGTCAATTTAGTCCCTATTATTTTTAAAATGCAGTCAATTTGATCTTTATTGTTAACTGACTAACGGAATTGCCTACGTGGCAAATGGCTTACACAGCTGACAGCATACATAACTAATAAAATAATAAAAATACATTTAATTATTATTAAAAGAAAGCCAAGAATTAAAAAAAAAATTAATCACATCTAAAAAATAAAACAATTGAAGGGCGTGAACTAAAAAAATTTCTCTGGACTTTCTTACACTTTCTTTGCAACCAAACACAACCATGGCTTGTCTCTCTACGAGACCCACCATAACAAACAATGGTCTCACGGCGACACTACCACCACTAGTTGTAGCCATCGCTCCTCATCTCCCTCTGCTTTTCTTTTTTATTTTCCTTTTTTTTAATTTTTTTTCCTCTTGTTTTTCTCATCTATGACTGAAACTCATTTTGTATTTCATTTTCATTTTTAATATAAAGTAGTCGCTAACCAGTGTGATGCACAGGAAAGCTATTGTGTATAAAGATGTAAGTTATTCTTTTTCTCTTCCTCTTTGCTTGTACATTAGGATTTCAATTTTATAGCTTCCTATCCTTGATATGAAATATTAATCTTGATATGAAACATTAATTTACATAATGAAAAATAGAAATCAAATATAATTTTTAAAATAAAATGAAGAATTAAATCTTTAACATCCTCAATTATCCATAAAATGTATGAAACACAAATTTAAAGAATTACTTAATCAATATTTAAAATAAATTGAAAGACAACTTTAAAGTGTTTTTTGTATCTTCTTCCTTTGTTGCTTCGTAGTAGTCACTGAATATGTCCTTTTGTTTTCCTTGAGTACAGATGTTGGTGTGAGTTATGCATTGCTTTGAAGTCTCACTAATGTAAGTCTAGCAATAGAACAAGTTGAGGAATGTATTACAACATATACAAGTTAAATATCATATTTGTAATTTTGCCTAATTAAAGAATGCATACTTTTGTCATTTTATCAAGCTAAATTGCTTTGTCAGTTTCTTCAAAAGATTCAAAAACTTTGTTGACGGTATAGAATTCTCATCCATACTTGAGATTATAGTCATTTAGTTGTATTTGGAAAACGAATTAATTCTTTTCCATTCAGATTTTCTATTTGCACAAGAAGGACGACTTCTTTGGGCACCTAACAAAAGTAATATTTTTCAAATTGTACACTCAAGTAAAGTTTAGTAAATATTAAATACTAATTTTATCTTCCATATTCTCACCTTTAAACATTTGTTCAAAAGGTCTTTCACTGATATGTTGAGTAATTTTTCTACTTCTAGATAAAATATAATGAATATGGTCATTCTTGAGCTATCTTCAACCTTTAATTGAATTCTATACCTGATAAGAGAAATGATATATATAATGTTTGTAGGGATAAGGGCCCAAAATCATATATTGGGCCTTGGGTTTTGTCCAAGGACGCCGGTTTGTCCGAGGAAGGATAAACTATAGTAGGGGTGTCAAGTTCAGAACCCTATGAGATAAATACAAGCAGGAAGGTTGAGAAAGTTGACCCCAGGAGGATTATCTCCTCGGATGAGCGAAGCAAGGATCAGATTCATAT
Organism: Quercus glauca; assembly: GCA_023736055.1. Lineage (NCBI taxonomy): Eukaryota > Viridiplantae > Streptophyta > Magnoliopsida > Fagales > Fagaceae > Quercus > Quercus glauca. Next base: position 75,283,338 of record CM043316.1, on the reverse strand, counting down.
CTCATCACTCAAGGTAGCCTTCTAGGACGATCTACTGATGGAGATGGGTGATATGAACGTACAAAAAGGATGGGAACCCAAAAATATCTAAAGGAAAGCTACTACCACCGCATTGAATGAATTATAGCTACTTTTCTGGCCATATTTATGTGGAGAAGACCCTTGAATAGTGCTGCCTTGGCTACCACACTTCACAGAAAGCCAAAAAAAATGTCTGATGGGACAGACACTTAAGTAAGGGCTCAAATGATCAACAAGTGTAAGATCAAGATGGTCCAAGGGGATTTATATAATGTAAGAGACTCTCCGTGAAGTAGGGATCGGGAAATCAAGAAAGAAACACTGTAGTAATCTGGAACCAGACTTGTAATAAAGCTTCAAAAGCAATACATAAGAATCAATCTTCTCGGACTTGGCCTAGGACGTTTTTCTTTAGTGAACGTCTACTATCTTTCTTTCTTTGTCATCAAAATCTATTGGCTTGTTATTTAATTCACTAAAGCCCAGTTCTCTAACCCATTTTCTACAAATTTATTGTTTTGGGCTTTTTGGGGCTTAAGTCCATACACTTTTTGGGCTAGGAGTTTAAATTAGGTCCTTACAATGTTAATATCATATTAGTTATTGTGTATTTTAATATAAAAAGTAAACATTTTCATTTTGTGTACCTTGGGATTGGAAAGCATGCCTTTTTGTTGCAATTATCGCACCATAAAAATTCATCTCTTGATTTTACCTTTTTACAACATACTTTGCAACAAATAAAATACCAACCAGAATTATCTATCTCAATGTTTATAATCTTTCTAGAAATTGAATTTAATATCAATCAATTCATAATTTTATAATTAAATTTTATAAAAGCAGGTCTATAGTACATAAAGCAATGTTAAGGACACAATGTTATTATTCAAGGTTTCTTTTTTCTTACCTCATTACCAAAGTCCCACATAATTTTTGTTATTTCACTTATGGTTCTTTTGTTGATGTTCATATTAGACATAGTATTGTAGAGATTGTAGTACATTAAAAATGCGAATCCAAAACAAAGCACTTACTGATCTTTGAAATTAGCAGTCTCAGAAATTTCCAAATCAATATAAATTCTTGTTCCACTTGTTGACGATAAGTTACACCCTCTTTCAATGCATGGGATCCATTAAAAAAAAAAAACAATTATCTATATATAAACTTATATCTATGGTACAATAATGAATACAATGATGTATATATAACTTTGTACAATTCAGCATTCAACTTGAAAGGTAATGGCCCTTTCTTTCTTCCAATGTAAACGCATCGCGTCTTAGGGCTGGCAGAGCCAATTAAATTGACCCTATTAGACACTTTCACACCATCACAAAAAGGCCATTCATGCATAAAATGTAATGGTCGACGTTGAAATTGAAAAGATGAGCAGGAGAATTGAGATTGTTAATTTCAGTCCCATCAGTGGACCCTCTTATCACATGTAATTGTTGGACACTTCTTAAGCAAGGAGGGTATAGACAATGCACAGAACACATGGCATTACAGCTTCAATTTTTATAGATTTAATTTATTTACAGAGGATCCATTGTCTCTTGACGAGTTGAAGTGCTAGCTAGAAGTTAGGTTAGCTACCTCTCATTTTATTCTAAGATTTCCGTAGATCATTTATGGCATGCAACAAAGGGCTCATGCAACTGCAGTAGGATTTGAAACCCATTGAATTTAGATCAAATATTCATGCTTATAATAGTAGAATAATAACTATCTCACATAATCTAAACAATGGCTATCAATGTCACATTTTCAAAGTCAGCCATCAATATCACAAAGTTTGTGTCGGATATTTAGTCAGATTTCCTAGCAAATAGAAATGAAAGACAATATGTTTAAAACAGGGCATTCCCATCATAATTAGAAACCTAAAATAAACTTAAAAACTCAAGTAACCAACACCTAATCGTGCATAAATTACAACAAGAATTCAGACATTGGTAGCCATACATGAACCCATATAAGAATTCACAAAATTAAATCCAAAAACTTGATTATTGGAAGCACCTGTCCAGAGCTACATGCCATAGTTATAATAATATCACGAATGTGCAAAGACTAAATTACCAGAGCCAGTCGGGTATATTATATGTAAAACGGTACTTGTATTCTGATATTTTCATATCCTAACACTATCAACTACTAATATTTTATATGGCAAATACTTCTGATATAAAATAGACTTCAAAAACAAAATAGAGCCACAGTATTGCATATACAATTTAGATTTAACTTAATAAACCAATAATGATATAAAAAAGACTTCCACAGATACACACAGTCTGCTCCAACCATGCCTCAAACAAAAAATCTATGGGGCATTCAATAATCAAATAGAAAATAACAAACTAAATCTGAGTTTCCAGTCAGTTACACAACTTCTAAATTGGATGCTTACATAGTAATTCAGCTAAAATACTTTTTATTTCAAACAATATCTTATACGAATTAAGAAACTCCAACCAAGGCTACTAATAATAAAAAAAAAGAAAAGAAAAAAGAAAAGTATGAATCTCCAACCAAATAGAAAAGTGAATTAAAATACAAAATAAGAAAATGTGAGAACCTGAGAGAAGGAGGATATAGTATATGTATACTCATGGATTGTCACTCCATCTCAACCATCATGGGGCAGCATTGAAGTTTTATAGGTCAAACCACATACTGAGTAACCCCTTCTTGAATTTGATATATATTTGAACCACAAGCAAAGCCAAACTACAATACAATATCCTTATACTCAATTGCTTTAAATTTCAAATTCACAAATAATAATAAAAATTTCCAATCAAATTCAAAATTATAAAACTACAAAATACAATCAACTCTAGAATACAAACCAAATTTAGAATTATAAAGCAAGAAATAAAATTTTCATCAACACATTTTTAATTCCCTATTTCTCTATAATGAAGAGGCAGAAGGCTATCATTTTAGGTAGCCAAATAATTATTCAACCAAACAGACGATTAAGCTAAGGTAAATCGGATATGTTAAAAAAACCTAAATAGCAAATAAAGCAAAACTTGAAGATAAAGCAAAACCTGTAGGATCACTACAACAAAATGTATTTTTAGTGATGAAAATTAGTGAGGAAATATTTTTCGTCGCTAAAAATATAGATTTAGCAACGAAATATGAATTTCATCACTAATAATGAAAAAAAATTATAACATTGAGTGACGAAAAATAAATTTCGTCGCTATTGTGATATGAAAAATGGGCGCTAGTAGGGAAAACTTTGGCGGGAACTTAGTTAATCTATAGCGACGAAATATTTCGTCGCTAAAAGTTGGAATTTTTAGTGACGAAATATTTCGTCACTGTATGTATTGCTGTGGATAGCATTAGTGACGAAAATCATTTCGTCTCTATAAGGAAGAATTAGCGACGGAAAAGAATCATCACTAAAAATAATCATGGTTTTTTCATTTCATTGTTTTAGCGACGAAATCAAAATTCGTCACTAAAAGTATACTATAGCGACGAAATCTTAATTTCCTTTCTAAAAATCTCAACAAAATCTAGGTTCTTTAGTGACGAAATTGAGCTTCGTTGCTAAAGGGGTTTCTAATTCCCCTAAACCCATTTCAGCAAATATATTTCACTTCCCACTTATTTTTTGGTCACTTCCCTCCCAAACACAAACTATTTTCCCACTTCTTTCTTCCTTTCTCTCACAAACCCAAACATCAACCGCCGACCCTTCGCCTTCGATTCGCCTCCCGGCGACCCTTCGCCTCCCAATCCTTCACCTCCCAACGACCCTTCCCCTCACAAACCCATCCTAACTATCCTTTCCCCTTAAAACTGACGCCATTGCCGCCATCGATCTCGCTTTCTCCCTTTTCCCCTCGATCTCTCCATTGACCGCCTCCAAACCGCCATCGCCTTAGGCTCCATAGCCCCATGATCCATGTCCAGGAAGCACCTGGTTGCCACTAAGTGGAAGCAGATTCAAGCCATTCTCAAGTCTGTTGAGCTCCCATTTTTCTGCTCCACCACTTTTTCGCTCCAGTTCCGAGCAAGCTCTGGATCTTCTCACCTACTTGAATCCGGTACCGTCCTCCCCATCAGGCAACCCCCCCTTTTTTTTTTCTTTTCTTTTCTTTTCTTTTCAAACTGTTATTAACCATTTTTATAATTTGTTGCTTATTTTCTCTATTTTTGATGGGTTAATATATTCATAGGGACGAAGCTACTGGGAAGGTATTGAATTTGGTGTTTGTTTGGGCCGACGACGGGTCGGAGTTGAAGGTTGATGTGCCCGTTGTTTTCAAAGGAGAAGATGTTTGTCCAGGTCTTCAGAAAGTTATTTTTGCTTTGTTTGTTTTAGATAATGTTTTGTTTGTTTGAGTACAGTATTGCTTGTTGTTGTATATGTGCCTCAATCTCCTATTAAAATGCAAATTTTTCATTTTTTTTAAAGGACAGAGGCACATATAGCGAATGCCAATATTGTTGCAACATATTTATCTATCCAAATTGAGGGGAGTTAACTTACAAATATTTTCACCTAAACCAAGTAGCCTATTGAGAGTTGGTTGCTTTTGACTGGTTAAAGACTGGAATTTTCTTCTGGATTTTTAAACCAGTTCTTTCCACCAAGAGGTTATTAAATCCATGATTCTGTTGTTCTATCAATCCTATCAACTAAGCTTTGCATTCTGCTTTGCAAACTTTTGCATGGGTTATTATGATTTTGAACAAGCCGCTATGGTGAAATCGGTATAGTTATGTAGGAAAAGGGAAAGGAATTGAAATTTAAGTATTATGTATTTTGTTTGTCATTTTGTTTGTTAGAAAATAAAACTTATAGTTTTGCTAGGCTTAGTTACACTTTTTGAAAGAGAAAAAAGTGAGCATGTACTCGGCTTAATTGGTAGATTTGAGTTATTTCTTAATATTCTTTAGATTGGATGACTCACTCAGTTTGAAAAGGCTTGGGCTTTCTAACGCTTGCCTCGCCACTTTAGCATCTGAAGGTTAGTCAACAATAATTGCTAATTGTTGCTTTGTTTGAATTGATTGCAGTTTTGTTTGGTCGTATTTGGCTCTGTGCGTTTGTTATGGTTAACTTAAATTATAGGAAGTAGTTGCTGCTTTTCTAACTGTTCCTCATACTAATATTACATTCTCTCTCGTGCAACTATTGGTTAGATTGATGATAATATCACATTATCAATTTCAAACACACCCTTAAACCCAAATTTTATTATATAGTATATGATATGATATAATATATAATATTTTATATGATGTTTTTGGCATGTTTCTTGCCACAGTTCTAGAGAATAAAACTACATCACGACGAGTAGTTTTTTTTGAGAAAGACGACAAGTAGTTTCGTGAGAAGGGACTCTCAGATTTTTCAAATATGAGAAAGTCTTGTATGGAATGAGTTTGAATTGGATACTTGTTTTATTTTTTACTTGTGGAATGTATGGATCTTCTTTTATAAACGTGTTGTTGAAATAAATGTGTTATTCAAATGTGAGGTTTTAATAATGTAATGACAGGTTACAAGTTAATATCAAAGCCATGAAAAAAATAAAAACAGAAAATAAGTTTTAGTGACGAATTTTTTTGTCACAAATATATCAACAAAAAATTGTTTTAGATTTCGTTGCTAAATGTAGCAAAATTTTGAAAGAAATAGTTTTAGTGACGAAATTATTTGTCACTAAATATGATTTAATAAACTAAGGTGTTTTTAGTGATGAAATATTTTCGTCACTGAATAATGTTTTTAGTGACGAAATTTTTCGTTACCAGGACTTTTAGTGACGGGGTTTCAGCAACGAAATGAGTTTCGTCACTAAAAGTTTGATTTCGTTGCTAAAGGTTCTTAGTAATGAAAAATTGGACTTTTAGTGACGAATTTTTTTGTCACTAAAAATACATTTTGTTGTAGTGGATTGTTGTTAGATTTTGAGGGTTGGGAGGCTCTTCAATATTATCTCCACTACGAAATCCATTCATATCCACAATATTTTCTTACAAAACTTGTAGAATTTGATTTTCTGTAAGTGTTTCCCTGACTTTAACAAAAAAGAATAGAGATGAAAAAAGGGTTAGGAATTGAAATCCCTAAATTGACAGAAAACCTAATTGAAGACAGTAGGATAAGAGATTAGTCATAGATTAATTGAGAAATACCCAGAGAGAATGATCTGATATGGTGGTCGGGTTAGAGACTGAAAACGTTGGCACCCATGGTCGTGCTTGGGTCTGCGTTTGAGAGAGGGACACCCATGGTCGTGCTTGGGTCTGTGTTTAAGAGAGGATAGATAACAATCTTTTGCTTGATTTGTTGTTTCTTCGTTGATTCTTTAGTCTGCTAGCAAAAACTATTGAATAGAAAATAGGTTTGTTCAGGAGTTTTATCGGGTTTGCCTTTGGGGGAAGAAAGAGAGGTTTTCAAGTCTCATATTGTGTCCTGATCAACTTGAAGTTTGATATCTACGGCTCACTATTAGATAATTAATGGCTGCTAAATTTAAAAAGCATAAGCATTTAAAGATAAGAGAGAGTCCTAACATCAGTGTTTTTTTTTATTTTTTATTTTTATTTTTTTATAATCTTAATCCTAAATAAAATTAAAAAAAATATAAATAAAAAATGCTGATGTGGAAAATTGTGGAGAGAGCAGAGGCTTTGGTTTTATATATATATATATATATATATAGATTTCTCTATTTTGGTTGATATAATGGGTTGGTTTTGTTTTAATTGTGAGAAATCTTTGATTTGTGCTCAGGTTTAAGAAGTGGGGTTTTGGCCTTTGGGTCACTGTTAGTATTTGAGTTTTCTTCTTCCTTTCCTTCTTTGTCATACCTTCTATGTTGTTGGAGACGTTGAGCTCTTGGGTCCACTTGGTATTGTTTGAGCAAATGGATGGTTTGGGTTTTTTGTTTGAATGACTATTTTAGTGGGTTTTCTTATTTCTTTGATGTGAGTTTACAAATGAAATTTTTGGTGAAGAGAGCTTCAATGTATGAGTTGAATTTCTGGGTTTAGGCTAGCTCCGGTTTGCAAAGAAAGTAATATGAGTGTTCTTGGTTATAATTTCGAAGCATTATTTTCTTTCTTTAAAAATAAAAAGAATTGAGAAATTAATTTTTCGTTGTTTTTAATTTAGATGCTGACGTGGCATTTTAATTATAATTTTAGAAGCCATGTTATCATCAACTTTGCCACTTGTGTAGGCTGTTTGCCACGTAGACAATTCCGTTTGTGAGTTAACGATAGGAACTAAATTAACTACATGTTGAAAATAACAGGGACTAAATTGACCACTACCAAAATGTAAAAACCATATTAGCTGCGATTCTAAAATATAAGGACCAAAATGGTACTTTTGCCTAAGTTTTAATTGCATTAACAGCTTCGACTTTGGTGCCTCGTTCTTCCATTAAGTCCTGGGAATTTTCGCTGCTATGGGATGTGGTGTTGTATGCTAATGGGATGGATGTGGGTATTGGAATTCTTGTTTTGGAATCACAATGAAGAATTGTTGCAACTTGCAACTGCAGCGCAGATGGGAGGTTGGTTTTTTAATAAGCAACATAGAATGATTTGTGCTCTGGTACAAGCTCTTGAGGTTTGCTAAGGAAATGAGTTTTAGCTCAATTGCACTTTGTATGACATCTTCTGATCTTCATCACAATAACAGTATTTAATGAAGAAGAGATGACATGCCGATTTTTAACCACAGGAAATATACTGGAGGAGTGCATATTAATTATAATTTCTAATTTTTTTTACAAAAATTATAGCCAAACAAAGAAATTTATAAATGTTTCTTTCCGAGATTGCTTGATATATAATATGTAACATTTTACTTCATGAATTTTGACCTCATATAATTTATGTAATAGGATCAAATTACACACAATGTAACTCTTTGATACTTTTATACCATTGAATAACCATTAGCTGGATTATTATTCTAAGAATTTCATAATTGGATTAAACATTCCGGCTCTTCTTAACGTGCCACTAAGTTCCGTATTGAAGAAATGATTTTGTATTATTCGATCCTTGAACTAGTATTTTGTGGGCTTAAAAAAAAAAAAAACAAGTATTCTGTGTTGAAACTTGATAAGAAAGAAGAATTACAAGCTGCTGCAGAATTCAGAGACAAGTTGCTGCTAAAGCTACAAGTCGTTTTACTTCCTATGTAATAAGTTGCTTATAAGCTACAGGTAGTTTTATTAGTGTGTACTTAAGTGATTCCCACGTGAAGCACGTGCCACTTATGTCAGTGGGCTAATCTGTGTTTATGTTAGATTACTGTTAGTCACCGCTGGTGTATCAGCCTTGGGTTTATGCATATAAACTTAATCACATCAATAATAATCATTATGCATTCTTCATCAATTAGTTTCTCTTCCAAATTCAATATTCTGAGTATACTTTAAAATAGCAAAAATAAAAAAATAAATATCCATAAACCGGTGTCTTTCTATTCTTTCGAAGTAGTTTCAAGTTTCAAATTGCAACAAAGCGTCAACGGAAGCTTGGCTCAACTGATAAGACTCGAAAACTTCGTTTAACCCATCTAAATTCGAGTCTCGCTCCTAACAGGAGTTCGTTGGTGGGCATCCACACGAGTTAGTCAATGGGTTTTTAACCTTAGCGTCCTGTCAAGGGCTGGTGTAACCTAACTAATCCCTATTTTTGTTAACAATAATAATAATAATAATAATAATAATAATAATAATAATAAAATATTGCAATAAAGAAAATTAGAACCATGGTGACGCTAATAGGATTCTTGAGTCTAACTTTTAGTTAGATATTAATCAGGAAATCTAAAGCTAAATGGACACACACACAAGAAAAAAGTAACATACGGACTACATTATGATATCACAGGAGGGCATAAGAACTTTCTTTAACTAAAACATTAACTACTTCATTAATCAGTCAAACAAATTATTCGTCATGGTGATTTTGGGTCCTAGGTAGCTACTTGGGTGCAGGGCTCAATTAACTTCCATGGAACTGAGAAAGGATGTAGGACTAGGAGGAGCTGGTATCTCCACTGTCCCTTCCAACATCAGCACCACCTTCTTTATTGGAGGGCGAAGTGATGGCTCATCCTGGATGCACCATAGTCCCACCCTAACCATTCTCTCCAACTTGTTCCTCTCCACCTCTTCATCCTTCACCAGCTTATCCAATTCACCAGCCTGAAAACAATCATAGACCCAATTTGCAAGAACCACTTCATCCTCTGGAAGATCCATATCCACATGCCTTCGACCACATATGATCTCGAACAACATGATCCCAAAGCTGTAGACATCAGCTTTCGCTGTTATGGGCAAATTTCCATGCCACTCAGGTGCAAGATACCCCCTTGTTCCTCTAATCCCAGTGTATGTCCTTGTTTGGTTAGGCATCAGCAGCTTGGCCAAACCAAAATCAGCAATTTTGGCACACTTGTGTTCATCCATTAGTATATTTTCAGGTTTGATGTCGCAGTGGATGATCTGGGTCTCACACTCTTCATGTAAATAGAGGATGCCTCGAGCAACATTCAAAGCTATTCTAGTTATTTCCTCCCAACTTGGCTTTCTTTCAGATTCAAAGAGGAATTTTGCTAGTGAGCCATTGCTCATGTACTCATAGACCAAAAGCCGATTGTTTCCATCGTGACAGTAACCATACAACTTAACAAGATTTTTGTGAGAGGTTCTCCCAATTGCTTTCATCTCATTTCGAAATTCTCTTTCACCTTCAGCCACCACATTTTCTAGTCTCTTGATAGCCACCACTCTCCTGCCATTGGGTATGACCCCTTTAAAAACTGTCCCGAAAGCTCCTCTACCCAATTCATTGAAGAAACCATTAGTAGCCTTTTCAAGCTCCGCATATGTATATGATCGTAGAGTAACATCTTCAATCAACCCATCATTCTCAATATTTTTGTTTTTCCAGGCACGATATCTGTAAATGAGAATACTGGTAATTGCAAGAACAATAAGGGCAAAAACCAAAATGGTAACACTGCCAAATAAGATAACTGGCAGATGTTTCTTTCTTTCCTTTTTGATTACTCCTACCTTGATTATAGTTGTCCCTCCTTGATCACCATCTTGTATTCTCCCATATCTTAGAGGAAGCATTTGTTTTCTGCATAGCTGGTCTTTAAATAATACAACGTCACAGTTGCAGTCCATCAAGCAGTCTTGTCTACAGTCAGCTTTGCTTGATGTGATATTTGAATACGCGTTGTCTTCCCATGCAATGCGTTCCAATTCCCGAAGAGAAACTGTGTCTCTATTTTTGCTGATGCAACCATCTGTGCTGAAATTTCTCTTGCAGCCCAAAATCTTCCGCTCCTGGTCAAAGAAACCAAAACCAGGAGGACACGTACAAACTGGTTCCTGATCCAGGAGAGTACAATATGAATTTGGGCCACAGAGGCCTATAGGATCACATCTATTGCTAGTTGGTGACCACTCACTTACCCAATCATCACCTTGATTCAAGCTATGAGAATATAATCCCAGTATTCCATCAAAACCAATTGTCAAACGATAGATAGTTTTATTAGAAAGGCCACCTATTTCGTAGAAACGCTTTACAATTAAGCCAGTAGTAGTATTGAGCAGGTAAAGACGGCCATTACCTTCAAGATTTAAACTCACTTTTTCTCCAGCAGTGGATGTTTCCGAGTTCCAGTAAGCATTCTCCGGTTTTGGATTGCTTGCCGGGTATTGCACCAAGTTCCCATCTCCCTGCATTATAAGTTGAAACTTTCCACTTGCATGGTTTGTCTCAGAGATGCTGGAGACAAGATTCTTGTTCGCCAAGAGACGCTGCCCAGGTAAAATGGTGTCTGTTGGAAAATCGAAACTCTGCCATATGATCATCGAACTTGAATTGTAGAGGACAAAGTTTCCAGTGTCGAGCATGGAAGCTGAGAAAGCCGACTGCTGAGGAGCATTTATTACTGTTGTCTGTAGGCCTTGGTTCTGTGTAAAGATATTCATGCCATCACTACTGAAACTCAAGTTGACATCTTGGGGAAGTGGCGGGTCGTCCCGGTTTGCTGTCCATATGACTGTTTTTTGCTGAATTGCTTCCATCCAGATGCCTAATGCGAAGCCATTGTCTTTCTTGTAGAAGCCAAAAGCAAACTGGCCAGAACTTGACAACCAATATGAATTGCTTTCTGGAGAGAGGGAAGAGAGCAAGCTAATATTGAGATTTCTTTCTTGAGCAATTGTAGTTGAGAAATGAGTAATTAGGAGGAAAAGAAATATTGCAGCCATTTTATCTAAATCTATAGCTCTTGTATGTATTTTTTTTTGTTCCTTTTCTCTTCTTGGCTGCAATCTTATAGCAAACGGTAAGTCATCTTGTAATTTTTCAGGGCTTCAATTAATCCAAGGGTTAGTAACAGAAATTGCAGTCCAAAGTGGTAGTCAATATTTTTGTTTCTAGTCTTATGGTCAGCCAATACAGTCTATACAAGTAGAAATATCAATATTAGGAACAGACCTCAGTATTCCCATAGAAATAAATTATCTGACCTTTTTTTACAAAGTCTTCAAAGAGATAAATTAGTTGACTTCCAAGAAGAATAGAAATTTTAGAAATGGTGATTATTGACCCCCATGTCCCGGAACCGCTATTTTGGACCATTTGTTTCAATTTTCATATAGTGCTGACAATGATAGAGTAAATGGACTTCTTAATTTTTGGTCAAATTAGATTGATTTTAGGGTCTTCTACCTTGACATTAGTATCTCTCTAAACTTAGATATTTATTTAACTGGATTGAATAGAAAATCTCATAACATAATTAAGAACGTGATTTGTTTTAATAGAAGAATTTTCGATCCTGATCTTTGCCTTCATTTTCGCATTTTCTCTCGTTGTGCTGGTGGCCTGCTGGTAGTTTTTGACCATGACTTAGAATGTCATGTCGGTTCTCAACCCCCTAGCCCTGCAGTCTCGTACACTTGCCAAACCCAAACTTTACACTCCTTACGTATACTCCAATTCAACATTCATCTCCATCAGCAAGATTGATTTCGATCCAATCAAGCAACCCAAAAGTAGGGGCAGTTAATTTTTAATTTGATGACTCTTGTAAGAAACACATGGATTTTTCAGAAGTTCCAATGGACTTGTTCTGTTCTTTTTTGTTTTGTTTTGGCTCTCTCTCTTCTTTTCTTTTCTTTTTTTTTTTGGTTGAATACATGCCTTGTTTAATTAATAATTAAGATCATAGAGAGCTTTTTTTCTAATTCTACTTGATTAGCTAAGAGCTTAGTAATTCAATTGGCATATCTTGGTATTTCTAACCGAGACATCTAAGGTTCAAAATTTTCATCTCTTAACTATTAAATTATCAAAAAAAAAAAAAAAAAAAAAATCTTCTTTGATAAGTCATTTGTAATGTTAGACATATATATAATCGATTTTATTACAAAAGTTTACAAACTAACATAATAATTAATGTCATTGGTGGCACCTAGCAAAATAATAAACAAATATGGTAATTAGTTTTTAGTTTTGTATTTAAAAGTTAACACACCAATTTGTCAAATTTATCTAGTAAAAGCAACACCTTAAGTGGATTGGCCTATATGGTTATAGACACTCCATTTTGCAACTCTCATTTAACTTTACTTGCACTGCATCATGAATCCCATTAAATATCACATCACAAAGAAGAACTATAATTTTGACCACATAATTTCTAATTACATTGCATGATATAAATCTTGAAGCCATAATGATCAAAATGACAATTCATGAGCCTTAATCGGGCAACCAGATTAAAAGATATCAAAAGAACAAGTTTTAATGGTAAAATGTACTTAAAATGAATCAAGTCTTGACTGTACGCGATTATGATCTCTTAATTCTGAATGGTCTATTTTTAGTCCAATTTAAATTAAATGATGTGTAATAATGCTATTGGTTGAGGATATAGTTTATGGTAAGGTTACATGCACCTAATTTAATTTGGAAACAGAGCATTAATGTGCGTTTGGAACGCAAAATTTTTGTGCGTTCCAACGTTTAGCTGAAACAATGGTGGGACTCGCACTGTTCACGGGACCTGCAAGTACTTTTTTTTTTTCCAGAAAAACAACTTCAAAATTGGGTTCACGACACTATTCACACATTTAAAAATTATTTTGCTACAGTATTTTCAGTTCTCAATTTTCAGTAATAAGCGGTATCCAAACAGACCCTTAATTGATTATTTGCAAAGCTAATAAAAATTGATTAATTAAATAATTAACCATATTTGGAATCATTTTTTGAGCTTGTGGACCAAGAAAGTATAAAAAATGGTTGAAATTTTGAAAGAATAAGATCAAAACTAAAACGAAAACTAACGAAATGAAAAAGGAAAAGATTTGGGAGTATTTAGGACGAAGTGCCAATGAGTACTTGGAACCAATCCCCCAAATCTCCTTCACTTTTTGCTCCGGCTTGCTCTCCACTCAGTTTGACTTTGCCCTTATATTTTTCACTTAGAAAACCTAATTTTCCTGAGTCCCACATTAGCCAGAGACTTATTCCGAACCCCCCCAACATCTAGTATAAATACCTCTCTCCATCAATAGTTTAAAGCACATCAGGTCCCAAATCCAAACTCTTTTCTCGTCATCTCTATTCTCTAGAGTTAGTAATAGGAAGGTGTCTTTGGGTGTCTTGGACCTTCTAGTCCCAATTCACTAGAAATATTGATAGTTTGGTCCTCTTGATCTTGAGCTACGATTTCCTATTCACAGACCCCTCCCCCCCCCCCCCCCTCTCTCTCTCTCTCTCTCTCTAGAGAAGCTTTCTTTCTTGGAGTGTTGGTGCATGCACGTAAGATTTCTAGCATTTCTTTTTATTATATTCTAGTTTTGTTTAGATTCAAGCATGTTTTATTTTCAAGTTCTTCACATGTTCTTGATTGTTTAACTTATTAGATCTAAGTTGTTATATTCTTGCAATTTTTTAAGACTTCAATTCAAATAACTGTTGGGAAAACATATGGAAAAATATAGTTTTGTATCTCATACAAAAACACGCAGCGGAGTATAAACGGATCTACTTCATTAATGGGAGATAACATGCAAAATCTGAATTTAAAAATAAAGAATAAGAAGGCGTGCCTTGGTGTAGCGAAATTCAAAATAAATGAAGATCGAACTTGGGAAGACTTTCAATCTTCACCCCAATTCCACAATGAGCCCAAGATATGTGGTCTTTCAATCAGTTCTATATGTATTTGTTCAAGAGAATAACCAAGTGTCTCTTAAGAAAAGACTCTGAATCTTTCTCTCTTTTTTTATCATATGTATCATTTTGTACTTAGCCGTTACTTTCTTTAATAACTCTTATTAAATAAATGACTAATTATCTAATTGAGTTAGGTTTTTAGGCCAGCCCAATTAGGCTTAAGTATGTGGGTTGGAGTGAGACCAAAATGGACAAATAAAACTCTAGCTTCAATGGTTTTTGGACTTATCTGTCAACTCTTGACAAGTCCAAAGTTACCATTAATTATATTTAATACCACTATATAAATATAATTGCACTCTAAGCTTTATTAATAAATTATATCCCAATATTTTATTAAACCTTTAACCCCTTCATGAAAATATTCATAATAATACAAAGTCATAATATGTAACTGTCACTTTGAAAATTACTACCTCTTGATCCTTGAGTACTTGGTTTAATCCTTCAAGTTATTCATATATATTTTATGAAATTTAATTTCATAAAATATATTACTAAAGTGGTTAGGCCTAACACTTTGAATAACTAAACCCATTAAACTTATCTCAAGTGAATATTTTATATCTCTATAAAGAGATTATGAATTCCATCTTGAGAATATGTGTTCTTTCAACATTATATGTGGTTACCCAACATATTGAAATTTTGACCATTTGTCTAGATTTCACTCCTGATATATTAAAACAATTTACATTTCATGATCGGGTTCACTATTACCTCAGGATTGAGAGTTTATGTAAATGAGAAGTCGTGAGATTTATTATTCATTTGACAGTTGTTAATAGAATAATAAATCTCATAGCGGTCCAGTTCAATATATTTTATACACTTAAAACATATTAACATATTAATTAGAAGTCTCTACTTCCATGATCAAGACAAATTATCTTAATTGACATGTTATAGTCTTCACAAATGAAATGCCCAATTTTATTACCGACTACTAACTAAGATTTTGAGTTTATAAAGAACTTATGATTTATATGTTTTGTGACTAAATAACATACTATACATTTTAAGGACTATATGATAATGTCCAAACGTTCATGCTACTATTATTTTAGATAATAATAAAACAAGTTTATTATATAGAACATAATGTCATACATGGCATACAATATGATTTTAAGGCACTAATCCTAACAATACATGTTTATAGGCTCATAGATTAGGGTTAACCACAAATCACACACATATTCACCATGTTCTTCAATATCAATTCCTTGCATGCCTAGAAAAAGGTTTTATCATGCTCTTGCTTGTTTCAATCTTTGCAATCATATGTTTTTAGATGATATAAACTCATGAATGATATGGTATGATCATTAGCCAACAAAGTCTAGAAAACTAGTTTCACTAGGCAAGTTGAATGCCTAACATTTTTCCAATCTTGTAACCTAAACTCTTCGATCAAGAATTAGTAGACTATGATTTTCCTTGTAATTTTCAATTTTTTAGATTGTAATTAGGAAACAAAGTCATGTACCTTTGTTTCAGGTTGTATCTAAGACTAACGCCATGTGATTTTCTAGTTATTATCAAGAAATGTACATTTTTCAATTCATCAATAAAAGTGATGTATTTTTTCAAGTTTAGTTTTTTATTTTTATTTATTTTTATATATATTAAAATAAGTGGCAACTGCATTGTAAAACCCTTAACCTTGGAGAGAAGATAGAAGTATTAGAACCTCCACTCTTGAAAGACACACAACATGACTCCACTCATTCATGGGGGTTATGTCAAAACATTAGTTTGAGAGGTTTGGCCTAAGAGTGTGGTCTCTTGTAGTGGTCGTTAAGTGACACACTAGCAACTAAGACACACTTAAGTTGTTTAAGCAGAGGGGAGTTTTAGGATATAAAATCCAAACAACTATATATAAAAAAAAAATATATATATATATATATATATATATAAATTACATGACAGACAGCTAAAGTGTGTCTCGATTTCTAGTGTGTCACTTGACAACCACATAGGCTAGTCCACTAATGAAGTGGCTGTTTTTGCTTACGGAATGAGAATTTTAGAATGTAAAATCTAATTTTTCAAACTTAAGAATGTAAAATCTAAATAACCAATAACTTTAGAAGTGTATTTTACAACTATTAGGTGTAATTGTATTATAGTAATATACTGCTTTGTTAGAGTAAAAATTTTAATACTCATTGTGTGTTTTTAAATTCAAATTTAACAATTTCAATTTCACTTATTTGAATCCTTAAATTCAATGGAAGCTAAAAGTGAACTTCTCTCCAATTTTTTTCTCATTCGGCAAATCATACCCAAAATAACTAAAAAAATCTCACTCCATAACCCTTCTTTTATTTAACGTACAAATAAAAAAGGAATGATTTTGAATATATGTAATAACTAATAACCGAAAAAAAAAAAAAAAAAAAATTCCTTTGTACTGAGAATCATAATTCATATCTCCACTCCTCAATTATTGTAGCAATTAAATTATATTTTTTAAAAAAAAAGAAAAAAGAAAAAGAAAAGAAATGTTCATACTAGACCAATTAGTAAATAAACACATTGTAGATTATTACACTTTCAACAAGGCATGATATGAGTAGTCTTGGTCTCATACCTCCTCAACGGACCATCACCACCACTACCACCAACCTTGCACCCAACTCTCAAAGTCTTAACTAACTCTCCACACATCCTCCTCACGTGCCCCTCACACTCACTCTGCATCACCAGCAGTATCTTAGTCACTCCATTACTCTTCACCACCACGTCCTTCACCTTCTTATCCCCATGCACGCAACACAATCCCCACAGCATCGCCACCGCGTCTTCCGTCCCCGCCTTCATCAGCCGCTCCACCACCGCCGCTACGCACTTTGGCGCCTCGCTTATCGCCGACCGCCCCTCCGGGCACGTCGAAACTCTTGACAATAGCTTCACACTCTTGCCAGCTGTGGAGAGTTTGGTGTTAGGGTTCAAGAGTTTTTCTGAGAGAATCGGAACGAGCCTGAACCGGACGAGCCGGGGTTTCACTGAACGAGTCACTGACACCGCGATTAAACACGACAAAACGGCGTCGCATAGGTTGAAATCATTCTCGGAAGCTAACAAACGGAGCAGCACAGTGAGTATTTCTTCTTCTTCAGCGATTCTGCGTTTGGATTCGGTTTCGTCAAGAGCGGCTAGATATTCCAAAACCCTAGCAGACTCGATCTTCGAGTTTACACTTCCATTTCGCAAAAGCAAACAAATCGAAGCGAACCATTTTTGGTGATTGCTTCTGAAAATGGAAGTGTAAACTCGTTCTTTAACTCCTTTTTGCGACATGATCAGATCCAAAACCCTAACAACCAATTCCACAACCTCCATCTCCGCACTTTTGCAAACAACACCAACGATCGCCTCAACAAAGCCATCGAAATCCGCCAAAAACCTCCGGTTCTCGTCGCGAGCATTAGCGAACTCCACAATTTTTTCAAGGCAATCACGGCGGTCAACGTTCTCGGTTATATTCTCGATGAAAACCCGAACTTGGTGAGAAGAGATCAACGAGGCCGTCGCGGCGGTGGTGGTGGAGTGGTGGAGCCAGAGGTGGATGAGGCGGTGGAGAGTGAGGTTAGGGACGAAAATCTTAGAGGGAAGGACCTGCATGGTGGCTGGACACGTGTCGTGGCCTGATTCGAGCCAGTGCTGGATGCTGGAGCGGTCGTAGGTGACACCGGTGCAGAGGCTCACAGGGGATTTCATCACCTCCATTGAGATTGGGCACTTGAAGAGACTCGGTACAGTTATGTGCAGCTCCTCTCTACCCATTGTTTCTTTGTTTTTCTGAGTAAAGTTTGGAGAGAAAAAACAGAAGGGAGGTTGTTAGTTGCTTTAATTTAAGGGAGGGTGGGTGGGTCAAAGCTCAAAGCTCAAAGGAGTGTGAATGTGACGTTGTTTTTGAATTTATTTATTTATTATTTTTTTTTTGATGAGGTCGTTTTTGAATTTAATACTAAG
The DNA here is from genome assembly GCA_023736055.1 of Quercus glauca. NCBI lineage: Eukaryota > Viridiplantae > Streptophyta > Magnoliopsida > Fagales > Fagaceae > Quercus > Quercus glauca. Next base: position 75,265,044 of record CM043316.1, on the reverse strand, counting down.
AGGTAGTCGTTAGTCAAATGTGTTATAGGTACTAAAGTCTGAGCGTGTACCATGTGTCGTGACTATTAAAGTGATGACCCGTGGAGGATGACAGGTGGCAAGGGCACGTCGTTTTCACAACAATTTTAACAATAAAATCGAGTTACTTTCTAAAGACTGGTCATGATTCAATTAGAGAAGTGTTTAATACACTACTTGCTGTTTACTCTTTCACATGTATTAAAATTATACTAAAATCGTCACGGTTTTCAAGTTAAAAATCTTGACCTGTTCAACGCAATTTTGCGTGTGTTTAACAATTATTTTCATTCCATTTCGGGGCTATTATAATATGGGGTATTTATTTCGCAAGGCGTACATATGTTTTTATAAATAGAAAATGTAAATTTTTTTTTTCAGTTATAAAAACTCAAGTATGTGTAAAATACTATGATTGCATTTAAAATTTGAGAAAAAGTTATCTTATTTTATTTTTTAACTTATTTTTTTCTTAAAATGGGCCTCGTTGCATTGTTAAGTGGGTTCTATTACTTTAAAAGTCAGCTTTTAGGTTTTTTTTTTTACATACTTTCAGCAAAAAATTTTCAGTTTCATCAAAATAAGCTATTCCTAAACAAATCTTATGCACACAAGTTTTTTTTTTTTTTTTTTCCATTACAATATACTTTTCATTTTAATAAGATGTTATTGGTTCGTACTTGAATCCGTCACTAATATTATTATTTTTTCCCTGCTGTTAACAACTTATTGGCTGAACTTTTTAAAATTGTTATGCTAATAGTTTTTTCCCATCATTATCAACTTATTATCTAAACTTTTTGAAATTGTTGTGTTAGTAACTTTTAATATTGTATCCGTAGCGTACGTTGTTCAGCAGAGGATTTAAACCTAAAACGTGGAAACGGAATACAAAGGGACACTCTTGTCTCACCTACCAGGGAGGACTCGCTGACTGACTCAAACTGAGGACCATAAATATAATCAAAATTCAGTATTCAAGTTTGAAAATTTCTTCTCCGCGTATGTGTGTGGACTGTGGACCGTGCAGGCCACTGCTAACGAAGTCTTCTTTAATTTGGGTCGGCACTGACGAGAGACGACCAAAGACTCCATTTATTAATCTCATGGTTCAATTTTTCTACAAATCACCCAATAAAATTTATGGTTATTTATTTATAAAGTCAATTGAATTGGCGTAATTGGAACGAAAATCCTCTGTCAAGGACCAATGCTCCGGCTAGTACCTCGGTAAGTCTAGACTCTAGTGTAAGCCACGGTTCCCATCTTGTTGTGCCCAACACGTCTTGACTCTTGAGGTTAGATTTTCTCCAAACGATGATGTTTCGTTAGACAAAAATATTCGTTGAAATTGAAACATAAAAAGGAAGCTAAGAGCAAGGAAAAAGTTTACCCTTATGTCGGTTTTGAAGAAATTTTTCCTCTAACTCATTACGCAGCAATTGAAATGGGCAGTCACGATGAAATTTCTCTCCAACTCATTACGTTATAATTGAAATGGTTATTCATGTATACTATTAGTTACATGATATTTTTAACATGTCATCTGATTTGTTTAAATAATATACATGAATAATCTTATAAATGATTATATATTAGTTTGGAGGAAAAATATGTCTTTTACATAAACCGGTAAACAACAATTCTACAATCCTTGAGTTTAGTTTGATTTCAAATTGCATAAATTCTATATGGGTTACATTTAAGGGTGCGCTTGAGTTGAGTTGGAGGGCTTTTTCAAATTTATCCAACTTTAACAAGGTGAGAAATTCCCAACCATCATATGTAGAAACAAAACCCATTCAAAGCACATTGGTCAGGTTGGGTCAACGATTGGGCTTAAATGTTTCATGTCCTTATTAAAAACTTGGGCTCTCAGTTAATTATTTAAGTAATTCTTTTTTTTCAAAAAAGTTATTACTATTAACATTACACACTTAAATTATTTTCTAAATTTATCAAAACTAATTCTCAAAATACCAAAATAAATCAAACAAAAAAGTTAAAATAAAATTTTATAAAATGAACCTATATATATTAGTTAGATGAGTTGAAAAAATTACAATCTGAACTTGACTAAATTAGAGGCTAAAAACAAAAATTCCAACCAACCCAACCCAATTTAAGGGTTAGTTCAATTTTAGTCCCTTAAATTAGCCCAGAACCCATACAATGCATAGGAAAGTTATTAAACATGAAATCTAAATAATATCACCCCTTAATTTCAAACTATTAGGGTTTATTTGGTAGGAGTATTTAAATTTTTTTTTTTTTTTTTTGTTTTGCAATCCATAAAATGGTGGGTCTCACACTTGAATTTATTGTTTGGCTGATGTTCTCTAAATACAGTTTTCAAAAAATTGTATCATATTTTCCTTGTTTAGAACATGATTTTGAAAACGGCTAAGAGGGAGTTTTCAAGATACAAAAAAATGTTTTTAATGATATAGTTGTAAATTAATTGAAAACAATAGACCCCATTAATTTGTCCAAACTCTTTTACCCCTTAAATTAAGAAGTTTATCTTTATCATAAAAAAATTCTCATACTTCAAATTTGAAACTTATATATTATTATAAAAAAATTAAATAAAAAAAGAAGATACGTGAGCTCTATTCACTTATCATTATCCAAAAAAGTAATCTACAAATTATACACGTTACTTTTTGTAAATTTTTTTAAAAAATACATAAAAAATAGAAATGGTCTTGCAAACATTTTTTTTTTCAATATTTTGAAAATAGTTCTTAAAAGTGGGAGTCAAACACGTATAATATAAAAATTAATATTCGAAAAGTAGTTTTCAATTTCAATTTTTTGAAAATTGTTTTCATACTATTTAAAAAAGAAAAAAAAAACCAATATCTTCATACCAAACAGGCCCTTAACGTTTTGAAAATAGCTGAGTGTTTTGTTCTGTTTTTTAATAGATTTTGATAAAACTGTTTGATAACATACCCCTCATATTTTATCTCAATAGAAGACTATTTGATTTTATTCGGGCAGTGAGTCCTGCCAAACTTTCATGGCCTATTTGGTTTTGCAACTGGTTTAATTTTTACATGTACCATGAGTAATTGGTCTATAAATTAGTTTTCTTTTTCTTTTTCTTTTTAATTTAAGTTGTCTTTTTGTAGTATACTAACGTTTTGCTTTTAAAGATTGGAAGACTTGGAGCCCGTTTAGGAACAACTTATCTAGTTTTTTGTTAAAAATGTGCTAAAGTATAATTGTACCGTGAAAATTTTTGAAAAAGTGAGAAAATACGGAAAAATGAGAGATTTTAAAAAACTTTATCTGTACATAAAAACTAAAAACTAAAAGTTAAAACTGATACCAAACAGACTCTTGGTTTGACTTAATTCTTTTTAATTGTTAGAGCATCCACATTGGTGGAGCCATAATTTTAGCTATTTGGCTCCACCAAAAGTTACTTTATTTATTTTACTTTCTCACTTTACAAAATATCCAACATCAGTGGTTTTATTTTAGCTTTCAATATAATAAAATAACGTAAACAACACAATAAAATAATAAAAAAACAAACACCACAGCCACCTCCACCAACGACCACAACCACCACTCTATTCTGGCAACCATAACATAAAGTAGAAAAAAACAAAAAATCAAATTAAAACAAAAACAAAAAAAAAACAAAACCACAACCACAATCACAACTCCATTACCACCAGCCACCACAAAACCCACTGCCAAAGCCAAAGTCATAAAATTAAAGTAAATAAGAAATAGGGTCTGAGAAACTCACTGATAGCCCCCACAGAGGCGAGCAAGAAGTAGAATCCAAAGAGGTTGAGCTTTGGAGCAAACTTGGATTTAGTGATGAAGTACAAGAAACCAAGGTAGGGAAACAAAGAAAAAGCAAAGAGCCGTGAAGCTATACTCTGTGAATCAATGTTGGGTGCCCATGGGTCAACTGGGAGCAATGCCTAACACACAATCTCTCCCCTTCTCTTACCAACCAATCTCTCCATATAACACTTGGATTCCCTCCTTTTTCTACATAGGTTTTTTATGGGGTTTTGTAAGAAACTCACTGCCACCACCACTACCATAGCCAAAATCAACCACTACCACCACCATCATAACCACTAAATCCATATGAAAACACACACAAAAATCCAATCACAGCAAAAAGAGAAGAGAGATGGGCGGCGGTGGCTTGGGGCTTGGGTTAGCGAAACTTAGGTCGGCGAAACTAGGTAGAGAGGGATGAGAGAGAGAGAGAGAGGAGATTCGATGGCAGTAACGGTAGAAAGAGAGATGAGCTGAAAGAAAAAAAAAAGTGGAGAAAAGAATAAAAAAAATATTAAAGGGATTTGGCTACATGCTATAGTAAACAGGTATAAGTACTTGTTTATCATAGCTTGTAGCCAAATTTTTTTAGCTATGGCACCACCAATGTGCACAATATTTTGTAGTTTGAGGAGGCAAAAATAGCATTATAGCTATATGCCTCCACCAATAATGATACTCTTAGATGGGATAAGTTATACTTAAGGGGGGATAGAAAAGTGGGAGGATAAAAGATATTTAATTTTCTCCTATTTGTGTTTGGTTGAAAGGATGGAAAAGTGGAGAGATGCAAAACTTATTTGTTTGCTTGAGAAGAAAAGTGAGGGATAAAAAATATAGTTTATATAAATTTACAATTATGTCTCATTTAAATAAAACAAAAAAATAACACATTTTTTTTAGCAAACAAATTATGTACGTGCAAGGATGAAGAAGGAAAAAAAGAAAAAAAAGAAAAAGAAGCAATTGAACCACAAAGCAACAGTAGAAGAAGAAGAAGAAAAAGAAAAAGAAAAAGAAAAAAAAAAGCAACCCAACGTTGACAAACTGGGCATTTTTGTTAATTAGCCCAGTTCATCCTCTCCCCTTCCCACAGTTTCTCCCCATTTTGGGAAAAAAACTGTAGGGATCCGGTTTGGGCACTTCCCTCTTGAGGATGAGTTGACCCGAGCCCAGGTGACCTTATACAATGAATTTGTAGAGTGTGGATAGAAGGACTAGGCATTAGCGAAAGATACAACAGTCGATGTGGGTTTACAGGATCAATAACTGGGATTTGACTAAGTGTTCTAAAGGAAAGTTCGTCCTCGGCCCAGTCCGAGGAGCTCTTCCCTTAGAACTAATGAATACAAAGGTTGCCCTAGAATGCCCCGAAAACCCTTGAATCCTCTAACCCTTGGGGTTCACTCTATTATATAGTCTCGTTTAGTTGATCTCTGCCGTCCACTTGTTGGTCATTTGAACCTGTGTCTGAGGGCTTGTCCCATCAGCTGCCTTTGCAGGCTTTCTGTTAGTTGAAGTAACTAAGGCATCACTGTTCGCTGGTCAATTCACCATTAATGCGGTTAAAGTGTTGGTTGCGTACATTTAATGGGTGGATGACAGCTTCCTTTCTTCAATGTCGGCCTGCCGAAGACGTGGTCATCCTCGGCGAAGTTCCTTGATGACCTGGGCCTCTCCCACTAATCCTCAGATTCTGTATTGTCCTCGACATGGGCCTTGGGCCCGATATGGAGTGGGCTGGGGTAGCCAAATCTTTGGGCCCCACAATAGCCCCTTAAAATTCTGCTGCTTGGCTCCTCGGGCGGGGAGGAGGATTTTGATGCTCTCGGGTCCTTGCCCTGGCCTGGCGAGCCTTGTCCTTCTGTCAGTGTCAAAATCCTTTCAACTGCCCAGGGGACGTTCCTGGTGTTTTGGTATTTGGAGCGCACCTTCATTAAATTTTAGCGGCTCTGTGTCCTCCATGTTCAACGGTGTGATGACAAATGGACGGTAGGGATGCTTCTGACTCATTGGGTAGGAAAGCCAGTGCGGTTACTTTTAATTGGGGGTATATATACCTAATCGAACTGATTTGACCCTTCACTTTTGCATTCAAGAGCCCTTGCGCACATACGCTGAACTTGATCAAGCCTCCAATCGTCCTTACGCCTCCTTCCAACAAAAAAGGCCTGTCCGAGGAGCATTTGCTCATTTTTGTAAGTTTTCTTCTCTCTCCGGTTCATACTTTTCCGCCTGAGTTCCTTGTCCTCTTATTTCTCTTTCTCTTTCACCTTTATTTTCCCTGAGCCCCTTGTTAGCTCTTTAGGATGGGTAGGTTTAAGAAGTTAGTCGAGTCTGAGGAGGTAATGGACAAATTCGTTGCTGACTACAAGATCATCGATACAGTGGGTTTAAGGTACTGTGGAGAAGGGGAATAGAGTACGAGGAGAAAAGAGGGTGAGGTGGCGATTCCTATAATTGCCTTTCTAGAGGGTGGTATGAGGATCCCCATGGGGTCGATGATGAGAGATTATCTTAGGCACTTCGGTTTATCTCCCACCCAGTGTGCCATTAATGTATTTAGAATTTTAGGCTGTGTGGATGCCCTGAATGAGAAGATGGGGCTGGGGTTAACCCATCACGATGTAAATTGGTGCTACAACCTCCAGTACTTGAAGGAGAAGTCTTATTACATGAAGACGAGGGACGATAGGGTCCAACTCATCCAGTGCCTCCCTGAGTCCAACAAGGGTTTGAACAAAGACTTCCTCATTGCGTCTGGGGAGTGGCACGAGGGCCTTTATTGTCCAACAGTGGAGGGTACACCAGGTGGGGCATTCAGACTAGGAAAGGGTTTAAGTTCTTGTGTTTTCGCGCTTTGCTTTGCTTGGTTTTTGACAGGAACTTGCTTTCTTTTATGCAGATCCGCGCAATTTTGAGCGTCATTTTGGCTTGGTCAACAAGGAGGACTTGGAGAAGGTTCTGAGTCAGAGATCTTTGTGAACAAAGCCGACAACCAAGTTAGAGCTGCTCACGAGATCCTAAGGTACGATCTGATCCAAAAATCGTTTTCGGCTCCAAAGTACGTGATCCGAGTTAAAGATCCTCGGCTGCATAGCATCCCCGTAGTCGAGTACAGATTTCTGATCCCCGAAGGGTCTCCCATTCCCGAGGGCGTACCGTTGGTGGGTACTTCTTCATCAGCTCAAGCTGCCGAGGCTGAAGGGAGAGAGCTAGGGGAAGAGGAGGTTGCTGACTCAGGTCCTTCCGAGGACGAGTTTGACGTGTTCGACCGATTCCATTCGCCTGAGGACCCTTCTGGCGATTTGGGTGACCCCAGCTTGGTCGAAGCAGACTTTTTATCCGAAGAAGCCTTTCTCCAGTCGAAGATGAGTTTCAAAAAGCGACCCCAGGTGAGCTTGCTATTGAGGGGCAGCCGGGGAAGGACGCGCCGGGGAAGTCTCCTACCAAGCTTCCTCCTCCTCCACCCCAACAGAGTTCACTATCTGGGTCCAAGCCCACCAGTCCTCTGTAGAAGAAGCATAAAGGCAAGAGGCCTAGGGGGGGGCGAAGAGTCTGATCCTTCCCAAGGTGATGGCGGCGCTTGGTAGCCATCGAAACAGCCGAGGGTTGGGTGCCGAGGCCAGGAGAAACAGGCCACCATCTAAGCCGGGGCCCAGGCTTGGCTTCTTGGCCCCATGCTCCATGGGAAGCCCTTGACGGACGACGCCTCCCTTAGGGACCCTCAAGGGAGCGAGGGTGCGCGTGTGGCTGACGCATTGGGGAGGTCCTTGCTGCTCCCTATGAACATGGCTCAGCTGGAGGCTCTAAAGAGCAAGGAGGTCTTCCTCGGCCTCAAACAATACTTGGGCATGGTAAGTTTCCTAGTTGCTTGTGATTCTCTTGACTTCCTGTTTCTTGGCTCCTTATCTGTTGCGTGATAGTTTCAATTGGCAGGCTATCTAGGCTATCTTTAGGTTGGAGGATATAACCAGTAGCCAGAGCAAGGCCGCGGGCTCGGAGTGTACCAAGCTGCTAGACGCTATGCGGACCCTCAACGCCTCCAAGGCTGATCTTTCAAAGGCGATGGACTAGTTGGAGGAGATGAAGAGGGCACGAGACACCGCCGAGTCGGCCCTTATTGCCACTGAAAAACTGGCCCTAGATTAAACGGAGCGCCTGCTCAAGACAAAGGATCAACTGAGGGTCGCCAAAGAGGAGATCGCGACCTTGGAAAAGAGGGTGCTTGAGGTAGAGGGGGCCAGAGGTGCCGCGGAGTCTGCTAGGGCCGAGGCTGAGACCTCCAAAGGTAAGGCCGCGCAGGAGGCCTATGAGGCAGGGGTAGCTGAAACAGAAGACAACCTTAGAGCCTAAGTGCCTGGGGTGTGCAGACTTTACTGCTCTTAGGTTTAGAGTGAGGCCCTTAAATAAGTTGAGGTTGAAGCCTCGTCCGACCTGTGGAAGGTGGAAAATGTATACTATCCACTTGCCATTCGCGAGGCTGCCCCTTCAAGTTCCAAGGCCGAGGTGGCTGCTGAGGGAGTTGGGGTTGTTCCTGGTAAGGATGCTCAGGCTGCCATCACTTCGAACGAGCCCGCCAAGGAAGCTGATCTTCCTGGGGCCGTTGAGACAAGCAAGGGTCCTACTGAGGATATACCTCTTCCAGCTGACCCTCTCTAGGCTACAGTCCCAAGCGAGGGCCAAAAGGACCCTGAGACCTTTTCTGCCCAGCCCCCTGAAAGGGGAGTTGAGATGGAGCCGAAGGAATGATCCTCCATTGCGCCTTTACTTTGTGTTTTTTTTTTATTTTTTTTTATTTTATAGTATTGTAATGGCACATTTGCCTTGTATAACTTTTTAAAGATTCAGTGAAGTGCATATTTTATCTTCTCTTACTCATTTTGCTTGTATTGTATTATATATATATATATATATATATATATATTTTTTTTTTTACTTGCACGATTCTGGCTTTAATTGCGCTTCAGCCGATCATACCGATGCTTTAAGTGATGCTCATGGGTTTGGTCTTGAGATTCCGTCGTAGGAAAGGTCACTGTTCTCTGCAGTGCTCATTATTAGAACCAAAGTGGCCAGCCTCGCCATAGGTTTGGGTCCTCAGACAGTGCAAGACCCTGGTTCTATCTAGTGCTTAGATTCTCCTGAAGTGACTAGTTTTCCCATAGGTTTGAGTCCATGGACCATGCAAGATCTTGGTTCTGTCTAGTACTTGGATTCCCTTAAAGCAACTAGTTTCCCCGCAGGTTTGACGCCGAGGACCATGCAAGACCTTGGTTCAGCTTGACATTTAATCTTTCGTGAGTGAATGGTTTCTCCATTGGCTTGAGTCCGAGGACCATACAAGACCTTGGCTCTGTCTGGTATTTGATTCTTCTTTAGTAGTTAGTTTCCCCATAGGCTTCAGTCTGAGGACTATGCAAGGCCTAGGTTCTGTCTAACACTTATTTTCTGAAGTAACTAGTTTCCCCATAGGTTTAAGTCTGAGGACTATGCAAGACCTAGGTTCTGTTTAGCACTTAATTCTTCTTTAATAGTTAGTTTCCCTGTAGACTTGAGTCCGAGGACCATGCAAGGCCTAGGTTTTGTCCAGTACTTGGTTCTTCTAGACTGCTTAAAGCTAGGGAGCTCATCCTCAGCGTTGGGGAGTCTGCCTTTAGAGTGGTAGCGGCCTTGAGCTTGCTCCGCCGAGGGGGGACCCTTCTTCGGTCTAGCCCCTTCGTACGGCGCGCCTCTTCTAATTACGAGGCGTCTTTTGAGCTATTCGAGTAACGCGCTTGACGCTTCGGTGCGCGAGGCGCCTTATCATTAATATCCTTGCGGATTTACGAGGATCCAGCAGCTGATAAGCTCCTTGAAAATTGAGTGGAGTTTATACCTCTGGTAATTTCTCCTTAGGATTCTGCGCGGGCTGGCTTTCACCAGCTCTTGCCTTTTATATAAGGCATTTTGGGATAGTCTTTTCTTCAAACTTCACAAACACTTGGGTTCAAATCTCACAAACACACCATTTTCTGGGCATTTCAAGAGCCTTGCCAGAACAATAACTTGTGCTTGAGGAGATGAAGTGGCCCTGGGAAAGGGTGGTGACAAGGAAGCCGAGCTCCCTTCCGGAGCCGAGGATGCCACTCCGATCCTGGATGACACAATGGAGGCGGAATAAGCAGAGGCCGAAGATCCTCTTTCTTTTCAACCTAGCCAGGGATGGGACTCCCCTTACAGTTTGGAGGGGGATCCGAAAGGAACGTAACGTCTCTCCTCCGTGTGCGGATCTACCGGCCCTCCAAGCTGGTAGTGATTCGTCGGCTCCCGGTCGTCGCAGGACTGGGAGGGAAACCAGGAGAAACCTTGAGGTGGAACAGTCAAGCGCCGCGGCCTCTTCTTCCTTCTCTTTCAGAGTGCTGCAAGTGTTGGTTGGGGAGCTGTTGACGGTCTTAGCATAGGCCTGTCTCCACCTCTCCCTCCAACATTTGGCTTGGCTTTAAAACATGCCTGCCTAGGCCCTTCTCTTTTTCTTTTCTTTTTTTAGCTTCAGCACAAGCCCGTTTAGGCATTTACCTTCGTAATTAGCTTTAGAACAAGCCTGCTTGGGCATTTACTTTCGTAGTTAGCTTTAGAACGAGCCTGCTTGGGCATTTGTTGTATAATGTAACCTTTCTTCATTTAATAAAGAAGTAGCCCTATTTCGTTTCTTTTACTTCTTGCATCTTTTCATTTCTTTGCGATGATTGCCTTCTGAATGAGTATGTTGCCATTGTTTGTAATGTTTTTTTTTTTTCTTTTCATGAACTTGAAAAAAGTATTGTTATTGATCTTTCCACACCAACCGTCGCACTTGCTAATGCTCAAGTCCTTCTCACAGACGGCGCCAATTGTAGGGACCTGGTTCGGGCACTTCCCTCCTAGGAATGAGTTGACCTGAGCCCAGGTGATCCCGTACAATGAATTTATAGAGTGTGGATAGAAGGACTAGGCATTAGCGAAAGATACAACAGTCGATGTGGGTTTACAGGATCAATAACTGGGATTTGACTAAGTGTTCTAAGGGAAAGTTTGTGCTCTGCCCAGTCCGATGAGCTCTTCCCTTAGAACTAATGAATACAAGAGTTGCCCTAGAATACCCCAAAAACCCTTGAATCCTCTGAACCGAAGGACCCTCTAACCCTTGGGGGTTCACTCTATTATATAGTCTCGTTTAGTTGATCTCTGCCGTCCACTTGTTGGTCATCTAAACCTGTGTCTGAGGGCTTGTCCCATCAACCGCCTTTGCAGGCTTTCTGTTAGTTGAAGTAACCAAGGCATCACTGTTCGCTGGTCAATTCACCATTAATGCGGCCAGAGTGTTGGTTGCGTACATTTAATGGGTGGATGACAGCTTCCTTTCTTTAATGTTGGCCTGCCGAGGACATGGTCATCCTCGGCGAAGTTCTTTGATGACTTGGGCCTCTCCTACTAATTCTCGGATTCTGTATTGTCCTCAGCATGGGCCTTGGGCCCGATATGGAGTGGGCCAGGGTAGCCAAATCTTTCGGCCCCACAAAAACTTTTTGGTGAGTCCGGAGAGAAAACACTCGGACTCCACCCAAATTTTTTTCTCCCCCCTCCCAACTAAACATCAATTAAAAATCATTCATCTCCTATTTTCTCTCATTTATTTTCCATCTACCATATTTCACCTTCAAACAAACACATCCTTAGTTTGTTCCATTTTGTAGTTGTTCAATTCCATCCTATGTTGGAATGTCCTAAAATATATTTCGCATTGAAAAGTTAATTAATACAATTTTTGTTATTAATAAACCCTTTTCTATTCTCTGTTTTTTGCTTATTCAAGTTGTTGCCTCTTTGTAGATTCCAGTTAGCTCAACTAGTAAAGTCTCTGATTGTTAAATAAGAGATTTGTGGTTCAATCACCACCTACACCAGAAACCAATTAGTGTCTTGGTTTAATAATAAAGAGCTATTATCAGGAGCGGATAACATAGGTTGAAACTCTTTAAAAAAAAGTTGCTATCTCTCTATGAATTTAATGATAATAAATCATAATAGAAAAACAATGTTTAATATATTATTTGATTTGATTTAAATAATAATAATAAAAATAATAATAAAAATAAATATTAATCTTTTTTTTTTAAGAATACTAAGTATTTTTAACACACACACATAGGGAGAGGGGAGAATGTTTTTTTTTAAAAGAAATTTACAATGGTGTATATTCAAAAATGCCTAACTCTTAGATACACAACACAGACTTTAAACCTCTTTAACTCACACTCATTTTTCAATGTGGGATTAACCCACTATTTTTTCTTTGGAGAATACTAAGTATTTTTAACACACACACACAAGAAGATGGAATAATGTTTTTTTAGGGTATGTTTGGTTGGGATGAAAATAGAGATGATGGAAAATAGAAAGGAAAATATGGTGAAAAACGACATTTTCTACTATTTGGTTGAGGAGAGAAAATAAGAGAGACAGAAAATGGGGGGAAAATTTTTTCCTCTGGGCCCACCTTTTTTTATCCTTCCAATTTGGGGGGAAAATGAGGAGAGAAAAGTGTCACAAATACCCTCAATTTAAGTTGCATTTTTTTTTTCTTTCTTCTCTCTTCCCAGGGTAGCAACGTTTTTTTTTTTTTTTTGGGCAACATTGTTGCCAGTAACGTTGCCCCCTTTTTTTTTTTTTTTTTTTTCTCTGGGCAATCATGTTGCTAGTTGCCAATTTTTTTTTTTCTTGGGCATTAACATTGCCTCTTTGTTTTTTCTTTTGATTTTTTAGGGGTTGGGTGTGATAGTTTATTTTTATTTTTATTGGATGTGATTTTTTTCGGAACATGTTTTTTATTTTTATAAAAAATTTTGGGTGATTGCTCTTTTTTGTGTGGTTATTTGTCACTTTTTTTTTTATTTTTAATTTGGCATTATTCCTTAACAAGGGTATATGAGTAAAGTTATTTAAACTCATTTTTTCCATCCCTCAACTTTTCAACTCCCAACCAAACAAAAATGAGAGAAAATAAAATCTTTTCTATCCTCCCACTTTTCCATCCTCCCAAAATTTTCTATCCTCCTATTTTTCCACCCCTCCAACCAAACGGACCCTTAAAAAAACTTACAGTGATATATATCTAAAAGAGCCTAACTCTTGGATACACAGCACAAACTTTAAATCTCTTTAACTCATACTCATTTTCCAATATGGTTCTTTATGTTGTGGGACGTCTTTAATATAATTATTAAGACAAAGCTGATTCAATGGTGTCTATGGTGAAGGTTGAGAATTGAGATGTCTCCCTAGAATGCACAGATGCAAGAGATTTAAGAGGAAATTGAACTCGCTGCAAAGAACTATATGAAGATCATGCTGTCGGAATAAATGCATATTGTGATACAAATTACAAATATTGAGAGCACATAAGAAATTACACCATCACCATTGCACACTCTTGGTGCAATGATCACTCCATAAATATAAGTGTTTGTGGGGTGTGGGAGGAGCAAGGGTCAGGATTCAAGTCTCCATAAGAGAGTTTCACATACATATACGTTTAGATGATGTTAGAGTAGAATTTCTAATACCTACTGGGTGAAAACTACACCGTCATTATGTAAGAACAAAAAAAAAAAAAAATTATGTAAGCAAGGTATGGCAGACAATAACTCCAGCGGCCTTGATCTTTTTCTCATAAAAATCATTAAAAAAAAAAAAAGCGATACTATTTTTTAAGCGTAAGTCAAAAACTCATAAAAATCTCAAAAACATAAATTACTAAAGGCCAGATTCCAAAAGCCTCTTCTTTGTTATAATTAAGGCTCTCAAAACAATATGAAACCTTCTTTGATAGTAGTTGATAGTTGATACCGATGTCTATGTTATATGCATATATGGCATGTATGCTCAATATATTTTGAATGAAATGGCAGAATATCAGTGTTAGTTTTAATAGCAAAAACAATAGCCAACCAAAATGCTCACACTACTACATATGATCTCATTTTTACTAAATTGAACTTTAGATTACTGAAACTAAAGAAGAAGATTATTTAATTTATTAAGTTGAAATTTTCTTTTTCTACTTCTTCGAGGAAGTTAATAAGGATATTTCTTTTACCAATTAATAATCTATGTGAATAAAGATACTACTCACGAGGGCTATCTATGCTAGAGGATACGGAAGATGATTCCAAAATTGCCTAATTTCAAGAATTTCAAAATGAAAAAGTTGGCTACTTGATCAAGAAACTGCTAGAAGATACAAATTGTCAAGACAATTTAAAAGATGAGACCCGCGTAAATAGACTTGGCAGATTTAAACAGTTGATACCCCAAATCCATTGCATTCAATAAGAACAAAATTTTGAGTATTTGGTTTTTACAATTTGCGATAAATGCTACCTCAAAATTTGGAAATTAAATTCACAAAATAACTCATTTGTCACAAAAAATTAAAAACTTAGATGGAATTGTGATGTAAATTTGGGAATTCAATTAATAATCTATTTGAATTTTCTCTAAAGTTTGGCTTTATACATAGGGTTGTGTTAACGGGCACCTTATGATGCCCGTTAATACCTAGCTTTTATGACAGTTTTATGCACTTTATGCAGTCTTTTTACCAGATGTTGAGTCAGCTTTATAGGAAGAAAAAAAAAATTAATAAAGAGACCAAAATACCTTTTTTCACATTTCTCATTAACTCAAGCCTTTAGTCATATTTCTATGTTTATCCGTAAAAAAATAAAAATAAAAATAAAAATAATTTTTTTTGAAAACTCATGCGTCTCTCCCAAGAAAACAACACCAAACATCTTATAGAAAAAAATAATAAAAAAAATAACACTAAACTAAAATCACAATCCTCATATAGGAAACAACCAAAATCAGTACATCCCAAAAAAAATACCCATCTCACAAGAAACAACTAACATTAGTACATCAAAAAAAAAAAAAAAAAACATAAGAACATATGGGAAATGCTTGAGATGCCGCCAAAATCAGTGGCGGCGCCATGCTGAACAAAGGGGCTTCAAATCAAGGTTTTAAATACCAGAATTGAGGTAGAAGAACTGGGTTGATGGTGGGGAAATCAAGGAGGAGATGAACTGAGTTAGAAAAGAAATCTGTGAAAAAAAATAAAAGACAGAGAAGTTGAGCCAAGAGTTTCATATGAGAGAACATAACAATTTTAAAAGATGAGAAAGGAGAAGCAAAAAGAAGATAAAGGTGGTTAGGAGAAGAGAAAGGCGAAAGAAGATAAGGGTAAGGGTGAAAGAAATGTGTGGTTGAGAAAAAGAAAAAAAGAAAAAAAAGAGAGAAGTAAAAAAATTATAATAAAAGTAAAAGGTGGGATACTTGTCCATCATGCAAGGAATTTTACAAAATTAAAAGGGTAAATTACACTCCCCTCCCTTGAGATTTGAAAAAAATAACTCTCCCTCCCCCCTCCCCCCCCTTCTGTTAACATTAGTAACAGAATATTATAATTTTTTAAAAGATTCTCTTTGCCAAACTTTAACCATAGTTAGTAAAAAGAGCATTCACATAAAATAAAATAAAATAAAATAAATAATGAAAAGAGCATATTATAAAACATGTTGCTTAAGTGGATTTTTTAGTCTCTTCTAGCACCTTTCCAATTGATATTTTTAAAGTTTGATGATCCTCTTAGATTTTTTAATCGCACCTCTCAAAATTTATAAAATAAAACAATTTGCCGAAGCTTTCAAGCTTTTATTGTTAAAAAATGAGTTTGAAATTTTCAGAGTCACTTATCAATATAAAAAACTTTCAGAGTCAATTTGATTGATTGGTGAACAAACTCACAAAAGCTTATTCTTTACCAACTGACGTTAAATTAGAAAAGCAGCTAAAGGAAAATATAGTGACTTTGGACAAGTATATCCTATAGCTAATAAATTTGAGAAAAATGGTTACAGCAAATTGACTTAAATCAGAGTTGTCAACACTACACACACACACAAAAAGTTCCAAAACAAGTTTGTACTCGCAAACTAGCAATTCTTGCACTCCTACAAGGTCGGTTTTCAAAACTTGTCTTCCCTTTCTTCTTTGGTCATTATCTCATTGCACCATGTGTAATTCTTTTCTCTATGCTAGAAATGTCAAATGCCAAAGATGCTTGTATGTTTATTTGACTGGGTTGTGTGCCATGTCGATCACCCTTGCTTGTTTCCTTGGCACATGACATGGAAAAATTGTATTAAAAATGTAAGCATAAAAGTCAAAGATGTGATAATTCAACTAATTATGAGATATAATAGTAAATTGGATGATGGTTTGTTGGACCACAAGAAATCTAAACAACTTACAAGACTATGTTCAACCACTCTTGACCCTCCCTCTTGATGTTCTTGCACATTATTTTTTCTCTAAATTAAAGCACGAAGTATATTCACAAAACACTCTTCCATAAAAATAGAAATTCCAACAACTAATTTCTTAAACCAAACATATACCAACTTACATTTTGTCTTTTCTTCTTTTTACTTTTGCCTGCATTACCAACTGCAGCTCCCTAGCATGTCCTCTTGTTGTGACCAAACTCTTTGCAAGAAGTACACCTCACAGTGCATACCTCCTTGCTTCTTGTAGCCTTGGTGCATGTTCACCTTGCTCTCTTTTTCTCTTCTTCTTAGGTCTACCAATCAACTTTTTCTGTTTTGGAGGAAGCACAATGTCTTGGCCTATTTCCAGCTCACCCTTAGGTAACATATCAATATCAGGCATTGAGTGATGGATTTGGCTATAGGCTCAAATGTATATGCTTGTGGAGTAGAATGGATCACAATAATCTTGAATGTCCACCCTTTTGTAAGTGATACATTTTGCATCATGCTTGCAAGGCAAGCCACTATTTCCCAAACACCACAAGGACACTTTTTGGTCCGTAAGTTTATTGCAAAACTTGTATAACCATCTATTACTTGAAACTCATCATCACCTGCTGATATAAGCTTATAAAATAATGAATCTTTTTTAGCCAACTCAATCTTTTTCCATGCTTCTAGTCTGACCTTTGTTTCCCAATTGCATCCATTAGTGTATCGCTCATGTAGCTTCTCCATTAGTTTAAGCCTCACTTGCTCCACCAAAGTCAATATTATCTTCCCACTCAAATCGTCAACCCAACTATTAAAAGACTCAGTCATGTTGTCTGTGATGTGTGGAATAGATCTTGGGTCAAATGCATGTCTAGCTCATTGTGACTTAGGTTTTTCATCCAACCAATCAAATGCTTCCTTTGATAATTTTTTGGAGACCCCGCATAACTTTCTCAAAAAGGAATAGATTATATGCTTTTACTGCACCCCAAAAATTATCCCTCAATGCTAGCCCAGAATGTTATCCTCTAAAGTTGTTATACAAATGTCTTGTACAATGCCTAACTTGACACTCAGGCATAACATCAAGAGTAGCTTCAATCAAGCCCTATCAATAAGACAAAATTGTTAAGAAGATACAATTACAGGAACTTTAATATCTTTATAATAGTTATAAAAAAAATAGCACAACTTTAATATCCATACCTTTTTTTTATCTGACATAATAACATATGGAACTCCTGATGAACTTTGACCAATAATGATTTTCAAGCATGTAGGAAACCATCCCCAGCTGTCTTTACACTCACATTCCACCACCCTATAAACCACTGGAAATAGGCCATTGTTTCCTTCGTGTGAAACTGCTACCAATAGCACTCCACCAAAATTTCCTTTCAACTGGCAACCATCTAGTCCTATAAAAGGTCTACAACCTTCAACAAAACCCTTCCTCATAGCTTCAAAGCACACAAAGAACCTCTTGAATGTAGGATTTTGTGTAATATCAAGCCTATCTAATTGCATCTTCATATAACTTCTAGGATTGGTTTGCCTTACAAGCTGAGCATACTTGGCAAGCTTCTTATAACTATTAAAATGGCTACCTACATCCTCTCCATTTCCTTTGTTTCTTGCTCTATACAATCTGCTTCTATCAACCTCAACCCCATACTTTTCCATGAAAGCTTCTCCCATGCTTTCATAAGACATTTCAGGACCAGCCTTCAACGATTTAGCTAGTTTTTAAGCTATCCATGTTGATGTGGCATTAATATTTTTTTTGAATTTCTAACACAGGTGTGGTCACTATTGTACACCTTAAACTGAAATGTAATACCATCAGCAGTAAGGGAAGCACAAACATACAAGTTGCAACTAAGGTCAGCACAAATTGCACGAACCCTAGACTTCTCATTTTTTAGTCTCACAATCTCAACACCTTCACCTATCACATTGTCCCTTAATGCTGTTCTAAACTCATACACATCCCTGAATAGCATTCCTTTTTCAAGACTTACCTTTTCGTTTTCATTTGGGACATATTGTTTACCGTACAACCCTTTCTCAACATGACTCTTTTCAACATCAGAGTTATTCATTCTCTATCACAGTCTTCACTATCATAGTTGGACCAGTTCCCATCAGAACCATTACTAGCCTCATCATTATCTTCATCACTAAAAACTCCACTACTAAGTTTATCACTATCAACACTTAAGGCACTATCATCACTTGAGTCTTAAACATAATCAATATCATCATCTTCCTCACAATACACTACATCATCATCAACTCTTACCATAGACCCAGATGCCTCATACACAACATTAGGCGTCAAATTCTTACAATTTGTGCTAACAAACTCAACATATAAATGTATTATCACAACACCAGCATGCAAATCAAACATGGTTACCATGCCAATGTTATTGGTGAGTGTCATTTTTCCAAACCTCAAGGGAGGGAAGTGTTATTTGCCCAAATAAAAATTACAAATTGTGTTACAACACAACAAATTTTCACATCAGTTGAGGTATCAAATCTTCCATATGTCAAAATAAAATTAAATAAATTAATAAAATATTAGACTAGGATTGACCACAACTAAAAACAAAAAATATTGTCACATTTCACATTGAATTCCAAAAGGCAAATTCTTGCATGATTATTGACACCAACAAAAATACCAAAAGATATATCATAAGCATTCACCTTATAAGTAGTATAAAAAAACAACCACATCTCCATATTTTTTTTATCAATCAAAACAATGAGTAGGTGACAAAAAAATATGCTCCAATATATTTTCTTCATCAGTTGTAAATGCATATTGGAATCTAGAGTTCTCTTCTTTAGCAATTTTGCAAAATTGTAGAAGATCCATGGCATCATTCTTTGCATTCTTCCTCCTCATTTTCATATAAAGATTATGAATATCCCTTTGAAAAAATGGAAATTGTCCATGTTTCAAATGCCTCTCAAATTCCATAACACACATTACCTCTCTAATTGAAAGTCTAGCTTCTTTCAATAAGAAAATGCATTTTTCATCATCTATAATGATAACTCGATTGGCTGGAAGAAATCGCACTTCCGAAAGGGAGAACAAATCATGATTGTGGTCTACAACAAACTTAGTGACATGCCATCCTCAAGGAAAAATATAAAATGATTTTTGCAAAATGATACTTAGATGAGCTTTACATCCACATTTTAAAAACTTCCTATTTCGTTGCGCCTTAGATAAATCCACTATTTTTAGTGGTTGTTTACCTTGTTGATGACAAAAGAAATCACATCTTACTATTTCTCCTTTTTTTTTTTTTCTCAATACGACCTTTTCGAATTGTAAAACCATATCAATTCGCATAATTTTTATAGAAAATGAAAGTTCCTTTTTCACTAGGAAAAAATTGACCAACAAAAGGCTCAATCTCATTTTTTTATTGAATTTATATCTTCATATTCTTCAACACTCCCATTTCATCTATTGGGCATTCATTCCAATCAATTATTTCATCTCCATAGGTATTATTATTTTTTCCACCATTTGGAAGCTCATTTAATTCAACACAATTCTTTGGAACACTTCCATGAACCTCACTTGCAATCAAATTATCATCAAATTGTGCTATATTAAAACAAAAATTAAAAAAACAATCAACATCATATTATATGATATATGAATTATATATTACAAATAAAATGAAAATAATAATACCTTCTTGAGACAATTCATTTAAGTCAAAACAATTCATTGGAACAAATTGATGAATCTCACTTGCATCTACATTGTCGTCCATTAATGCTATATTAAAACAAGAGTTTAAAATATAAACTTCATATTCTATGATAAATGAAATTTAAATTTACAAATAAAATAAAATTATATTACATTCTTGAAGTGGTTCATTTAAGTCAAAGAAATCTTTTGGAGCAAAGTATTGAGTCTCACTTGCAACGATATTCCCATCCATTAGTGCTACAATTTCTTTAGACAATTCATTTAAGTCAAAACAATTCATTGGAACAAATTGATGAATCTCACTTGCATCTACATTGTCATCCATTAATGCTATATTAAAACAAGAGTTTAAAATATAAACTTCGTATTCTATGATAAATGAAATTTAAATTTACAAATAAAATAAAATTATATTACATTCTTGAAGTGGTTCATTTAAGTCAAAGAAATCTTTTGGAGCAAAGTATTGAGTCTCACTTGCAACTATATTCCCATCCATTAGTGCTACAATATACATGTATCAAAAATAAAAATTAACATCATATTAATTTTAACCAATTTTCAAAAAATAACTATGAATCAAATAAAATACAATAGTGAAACATTGTTTAATTATTCCTCAATCCTTCATTGACATTTCTTCATCCCTTCTTCTCTTTGATATTGGTAAAGGGTAGGAAATTGAGTTTGATATTAGTAAAGTGAAAAAAAGTGGATAGTAAAATATTGGTAAAATAAGATTTTGTGGGAAATAAAAAGTGAGATTGAGGAAAATGTGTTAAGATGACAATTTTGTCAAAAAATAAAAATGCCCCTCTCAACGGTGCCTTCTTTAAGAGGGTAGTTTTGTCCAAAATTTTCTTGCCAGTCATATGGTGCTTTTTCTCCTATTTACTCAATTTTTAATTAATGTGTGACCTACGTTAGCAAACCTTAGCTAGCACGGGTATTTATTAACATTTTCCTTATACATATATAACTGAGTGCCTACTGTGTTGAGATGTGTAGGGATACACCTTGTCGATTCAGTATTATCAACCGTAACCATAATAGTAATAAAGAGGGTTCTTACTTCTTGTTTATGAGTCATGACCAGGCCAAACGTCTCTGAGAAGATAAGAGACTAGAGGGAATAAGAGAGTTGGAACTTGGAAGTAGGATACTATTTAGGGAGAAGTGTTTTGGGGAAGCAAAACCGACTGAAGACTGAAGAGTTGATTGGGAACTGTAACGTCTAGACACTTGAATAAGGTTTGGCAGCTCATTTGGGAATAGAAATTCGAAAAAAAGAAAAAGAAAAAAAAGAAGAGGCAATAAATGAAGTAGAGGTGGCGAAACCATATTTAACCTTTCATGCTAGGAGGATGCTTGTAAGATGTATCAAGACACTGTGAAACAATTTCTTGAGAGTATGCATCATGTCAAGGAATTACTCTTGGCAGATGGTGCCTCAAGGTTCGCTCTTCTCTTTTCTTTTAAAATTGTTTGGCTAGTCCCTGCATGCAACATGTAGATACATCTGAACTTGAGTTCTTGTGTTTTTGAGGCTGATTGTAGACGTAGGGTATATTTATCATTTACTTAAAATTCCACCTTATTTTCAATGTTAACTTATGTATAACTTTTTAAAACTTAATTTATAAACAAAATAAGTCGAAACAATTAGTAAGAGGTTATTATATAATTTGGTTTCTCTTTAAAGAATTTATATTACGCAATTTATATTGGAAAAATCATTTTATGATATATAAGGGTGCATAGCTGTTAGTATATCCCATATGCAGACAATTGAAAAAAAAACCAACTCATGAAATCAGAACAATAATATTAGGTCCTCCAATTATTGATCAACAACAACTTGGATTAAAATCAAAATGCCTAGGAGAAATAGCACAGCTCACAATAGACTAATAGAGTATCATAATTTTCCAATTTTTTTTTTTAAAAAAAAAAATTAGGTAAATCGTTCACTAGCAATGTATTTTACCTGGGGCAATTGGTCGTGTTATTTGTTCTTATATTCACTTTACCTTATTGTGACCCACTCGTTGCTTTTACCGACCTAGGTTCTATCTATAATGTCATTGAAACATCTGCCTTCTCCATTGTCAAAGTGCAAAAGTTTAACTATGAAAGCAGACATGGATAAATGGGACCTCCCTGGCATTGCAAGTCTGCTTCAAAGTTCACCTTATGTGGAAACGTTGGTTATAGACATCGAATCCTTCCACCGCCCAATCTTAGAGGTATGTTTTTCTTGGGCCAATGTCCCAAATGTCATTCTTTTTCTTGACTTGAGGAGTTTCTAGACTTATGTAATTTAGATGATTTTTGTAGCATCCCTAGTACATTGCATGTTAACATGGGGAGTAAGTTCTAGTTCTACCTTTTCTTTTCTTTTTTTTAATAAAAATCTTACATTACTTATCCAAAAAAAAGTCAAAATATCATAATCTAAAACTGAACTTAAGAAATGGCTAATGTACTTTTATTTTGCAGTTCCTAGAGAAACACAACCTTAACTTTTGCAATTATGATGAAGTGAGCCATTGGAAATCAACAGAGACCTATTTCAACTCTTTGCTGCTATGTCTCACGACTGTCAAGATTTTTGGTTTTGAAAAAAGGTTGTTCCGCATAAAGGAAGTATTCATTTTAGTGGTAAGGTTTCTACTCAAGAATGCAAAGGTGCTAGAGAAGATGGTTATTATTGAACCACGGGTTATGAAATATCAGACTGGTGATATGCTATATGAAATTCTACAAGTTACTCAAAAGTTATTAAGTTTCCCTAGATCCTCTCCGCATGCAATGGTTATGTTCACAAACTTCCCATATCAGAAAAATGATTTGTAGTCATTCCATCCTCTTAGACTATCCAATTCTCATAAATATACAGTAGTCATACATAGTAGAGGTTCAAAGAACTTAATACTTGCTATGAATTTGCTTCAGCTTTTGTTGCCATGTAGTTATGATTTTTTAGTGATGATATTAAGCTAGACTTTGGATATATTCATGGTTAATGTCAGTTGTTTTGTTGTTTATCAAGCTTTTGGTTTGATTCTAATCATTATGCAGTTTCAAACTTTCATTGACATTGTCAGACATTTCCAATATCCTCCCGTTCTTTTTATTGAATCACATATTTTCCCAATATGCCTCACTTGTGCAGTTGTGTATCACTAGAACATTGATCGGCCAAATTAATATATGCAGAGGGAAAACGGAATAGGTTCTATCTTATCTTGAATTGTGGAAAAAAATTGTTAAATGTCTGAGGAATTCTTCATATTGTGGATGGTCTTTGTACTTACTAGAATCGGGATCAACTGCACTCCCATGATAATATTAGGGACATTTCGATTTTCAAGTTAACGACAGGATTCGTCACAAGTCATGAACATGTCGTCAACAATTTCCACGTTATATGGATTACGTCTCCATCCCTGCTTCTGCTACTAGGAAATGTAGTTGTTGCTTCTGCCATTAGATGGTTCTCTCACCCTCCTCACTCAACTAAACATGCATGTACTATCATATCATATAAATTCACGTCTCATAAAATCTAAATATGATGGTACATGCAATACATGTATTGCATGTACCATCATGATTAGATTTTTTTTTTTTTTTTTTTCAGTTTTTAACATATGCATGGCTCTGGGAGTTGGGTATGGAATAACTATTTGATTTAAGTTTTGTATTAAGAATGATGATTAAAATCATGAGCTAAAAACTGGGCTGTTATTAATGTTGTCCTTAAAGATATGGGCATTGTGTAGTTGTCAAGTCCTATAAAAAACAGGTAAAAAGGATGGAACAAACTTTTTCCATTTGTGACGGTGTTTCTCCAAATGACAATTAGGCTGTGTGAGTTCTTGGATTCATTTGTTTCCAATTGGGAAATTAGATTTCTAAGAATATGAAGTCTTTTCCTAGCCTTAGGACACGTTTGGTACACTGTAATGATTATTACATTGGAATAAAAATAAGTATTACAAAGAATACATTAAGTTGGAATGTAATAAATATTACTATTCATTAGTTTGATAACCATTTAGGAATAGAATCCTAAATATGCATCTACAATTTAGTAGAATATAAAAAGAATGTGTAATTAAATCATTTTTAAGTCAAATTTCCTAAAATACACTTATTTTAGGGTGTTCAAAATAGAGCTAATAATTAACAACAAGGAAAATTTATTTTCTTTTCTTTTGAAGACGTGGCAACTAATAGTTTTTTAGGAAATTTTTTAAAAAGTTATTACATAAGGTGAAAGAATAGATATTCAGTACTTTTAATAATGAATATTTATTCCTCATTTTGAAGAATAGCTATTTATCATAAGGAATAACTATTTATTGTAATAAAAATATAGTCAAACAACCGAATAGTTATGCCATAGGAATATTTATTACATTACAGTATCTATTACAGTCTACCAAACGTGCCCTTAGTTTTCGTTTACTGCGTCTAGTTGCCAACTGAGTTGAGGAATTAATTAGGGGAAGGAAATGGTTTTTTTTTTTTTTTAATATTTAAGCAAACAATAATAAAAACTAAAAACAAAAACTTGGCTTTTATTGGAAACTAGTCGAAAACCCTGGCAATACACCAAAAAATGAAATCTAACAAATTCTTGTATTATTTTTGTGGGAACAATGGCCCAAATTTGTTTGTTGGGCCCTAAGCCTAATCCGAGGAGGTTGGCCCACTCGAGGAAAGTAGAAACTCGAGGGGAAACCCAGTCCATGGGCCAAGTAGGGAAATAGGGAACTAAATGGCGGTTCGAGGAGGGATTACCCTTCGGACCATGGTAGAAGCAGCCTAGATGTGAACTCTACAGAAAGAAGGTACCTCTAAGGAAGCACCGATGTCAGAAGCATTGCCACGTTAGCCCACGAGAAGAGAGGAGACACAAAAACATTTCGAGGAGAGGCTGTCACCTCCGCATTAACTGCATTGCAACTGCTTTTCTGGCTGCATTTATGTGAAGGAGACTTCTGAACAGTATCTCCTTAGCCATTGCAACTCATAAAAGGCCAAAAGAGGTGTCTGATAGGACAGGCACTAAAGTGGAGGTCCAGATGTCCAACAGGTGTGAGGCTAGGATCGCCATAAATGACCTATATAATGAGAAAGAACTTCCATGGAAAAGGGAGAAAGGAGAAAGGCGGAGAACAATCAGAATTGTAATCAGAATTGCTTTTGTAATCCTTGATATTGATTTATATAAAAGATGTCCTCCTCGGACCTGGCATTTTTCCAATCTTGAATGTATAATTCTTATGTGATCTACAATTTTTTTTTTTAATGTGATTTTTTTTTCTTTTTAAATAATATACTAATTGACAATTATAAAAGATGGAGTATCACTTAAATAAATAAATAATATATATATATATATATATATATATATATATATATATATATATATATATATATATATATATATATATAAAAGTGAATGCCGCTATCCATAACTATTTGTTTTACCTTAGGAATTTCATACGTAAGTTACTACTTGAGGTTCTAAGTAAGGTCATACATTTATTTCTAACCTCATAGCATTTGAAGCTCACAATATAAGACTATAAAGAGTCCTAACACAAAGTCCACATGTTATTTGCTGTTGCTTTTGCAATATGAAGAAACTCTTTGTGCTGAAGAAAGTACTTTGGTATTTCGTTAAAAAAAAAAAAAAAAAAAAATACTTTGGTAGTGAAATCGCTCCGCTCACATCTTCACATGGTTGAAGTAATAATAATGGGCCTACTATCTCAGAGTCAGAGGTCCTTTGACACGAACCTTTAGTAGTATTGCTGCATTAGCAAAGTCAATGAGGAGCAGCGGTGTCCTCTGGCCTTTGTTTGTATGGAGAACTGAGGGGACATTTAAACTGTTTTTTTTTTTTTTTTTTTAATCCATTTAAACTGTATTAGGGGCATTGGCAACCCTCAGCTTTTGCTTCTTCTTTTTTTGGTTCCCTGGTCCGTATGTATCTGTACAAGCATACATCATACACACGTGTCTATAAAAATAAACGACCAATTATCAACAACAACAACAAAAATGATAAAATAACATTGCAACTTTTTAGTGATTAACATAAAAATAAACGACCAATTTAACATGATAAATCACTATTCATGAGAGAATAAAAGAAGCTTTGTTGAAGCTCGAGTATCGTTTGCACGAAGAGATGCCAATGCAGAAACACACTCACTAGCAAGATATGCTACGCGGAATTTTGGGTGGGAAGTAAATCAGTAATCCACTTTTTTTACATCCTAGATATTATCCCCTGTAATGCATTTAAATAAAGATTGTTCAGGTTTACCCAAAAGAAAAAAAAAATACTAAGAAATAGCTATTGATATAAAATATTAAAATATTCACCTTGTCACATAAATTAAACACACAGCTTCGATAGCTTCACACAATAGAAAATTAGCAAAATTCAAAGCAATTGAAGGTTTCATCTTGGCTGGGACTTGAGAAAATAATGAGAGACCGTTGTTTGGGTATAATATAGGACAGACCTGACATAAGTGGAAATAATTAACAAATTTAGCAAACAGGTTTTATCACATAGCAGCTTCAAACAAATAGTAATTAAAGCCATGTTATAATAATACATCACCAGCTTTGACAAACCAGACGCAAAGATTGTTCATTTAAAAACTCAGTTTTATGCTAAACACACTAACGTAACATCCCCCTTCACGAATATGCTAGGTAATAATTAATGCGACCAAAATTGCTGAAACACCCCAGCAATTATTAATCGTAATTAATGATTCACATTTCACTCAGACATTTTACTGAACATTTCAAAGGTGTTTAGTTCACTGTAATGTTCATTAAAATACAATCACATTACCGTAACAATAATATTATAGTGTTTGGTTTGTTAGTTTGTACGTGCATAACATTGCGGTAATCTAAGGTAATCTAAGATTACCAAAATTTTCACATTATCATAAATCATGGTAATTTGATTACCTTATTAAATAAGGGTAATCTTACATTACCTATTTTTGAAATTGTCGTTTTGCATGCCAAAATCCCATCTTTCTCCAAAAAAATTGTAAAAATCACTGTTTTGATCATGGGAATAAGAGAAAGCTAACCATGTTAATTGGAACTTTATCCGGATTGGATGTTAGATTACCTTGTTTTCCATGCTTAAGGTCAAAATGACCAAAACTCTCTTGTTGACTAGTTTTTGACCAAGTTGACTAGCTGTCAAACTAAGTACCCGTTTGTTTCAACGTTTTGGACCCAAAAAGCCCGTTTTGAAGATAGCTGGAGTGGAAAGCCCGTTTGGTTCAGTATAAAACGCAACTTTTTGGAAAAAGTTGCATTTTGGCCAAGGCTGAGAACGCGAAAACCATTATGGAGCTCTGGAGGTTCATTTTAGAAAAAGTCCAGCGCGTTCTCAGCTATCCGTTGGACTCTTCGAGCAATTACCAAATTACCCTTCAATAAAGCTCACTCACGCCTCTCATGATCTCATCTCTTCTCTCTGCTCTGCCCTCTCTGTGCTGCTACAAACATAGCACCACCTGTTGGGTAACACTAGTCTACCACCACAACCCATTTCAACATTTGATAATCTAAACACAAAATCAACAAAATCAAATCAAAAATAACTCAAAATCAACACAAAACAACTTAAAATCAACTCAAACCCCATTGGAAAACCCATCCCAAATCCAACTCAAAATCAACCCAAAACAAAATCAACTCAAAATCAAACCCAAAATCCACAGAAAATCAACTCAAAATTAAACCATTAACTAAAAACCCATAACCCAAACCCAAAATCAAAATCAAATACAAACCCAATGGTGGTAGAGACTTAAGGGATTTGAAAATTAAGGAGAGAGATGAGGGATTTCCTTATGTTTCAATCATCTTCATCATCATCATCATCTTCTCTCTTCCTTGATCCTTGTAGCTTTCGAACTGTCAAAAAAAAAAAAAAAAAGATGCAGAGAAGTGGAACGTTCTGGAGTGTGAAGTGGTAAGGAAAAAGACGAAAGAAGGAAATAAAGAAAAAAAAGTAAGGGCACATGTGTGGAGGAAGTGGTAGGGAAAAAGATGAAAGGAGGAAATAAAGAAAAAAAATTAAGGGTAAGTGTGTGGAGGAGAAAAAAAGAGGGAAAAAAAAAGAAGGAAAAAAAAGAAGGAAATATGGATAAATAAAATAAAATAAAATAAGGGAAACATAAAATAAAAAATAAGGAATTAAAATTGAGAAATACTGTCACAATATTTTCACAATAAATCTTAAATGGTAAGTTATTATTAGTTAATGTTGATGAGAAAAAAATAATTTGTTTAGAAAGAGAAAAAAATAATTGTAATAGTACGTTCAAATTAAAATCAGTATAAATTATCACAATACTTTCACAATATATCTTAAGTGGTAGGTTATTATTAGTTAATATTGGTGAAAAAAATAATAATTTCACAATATTTATTTAAGTATGAAATAAACTCTTTTATATATAAATTGTCATTTTTCGTAATTTACCCCTCAAACTGCCACTTTTATAAGTGCTAGTCAAACACTCAGTTTTTTTAAAAAGCACTTTTTAACGGCTTTTACTAGACACTCAGTTTTTAAAAAAAAAATACTTTTTCATTGTGCACTTTTTGAAAACTCCACTTTTTCATTATGCACTTTTACAAAAAGCTGAACCAAACTCACCCTAAATAAAAAAATTCACCTAGATACTGAATTTCAGGTTTCATGTGAAGATTAATATTTTTAATCATTATTTAAAAGTTTGATCAAGTTTTATTGCGATTAGCCTATATTTGACCCCCATTTTTTACCAAAAAAAGATCTAATTGTCCAATCAGAATAACTTTTGGCCCATGTTGTAGATAATTTAATTCCCTTCAGTTTGACAGTTTATGGGCCCAAAATGGACTCATAACAAGCAAAATATCGTTAAAAAAAAAAAATTTTAAAAGTAATTAGATCGTTTTGTTGGGAAATTACCTCAAATTCTAATTGTAACTTGGAAAGCTCATTTTGTTTTCTTGTTGAATAAGGAAAATTTAATTTGATTATTATTAGGTTTCCTTGATGTGGAAGAAAAGGTTATTCCTTAGAGTGGAAGAAAATGTTAATCCTTGCAGTGGAAGGAAAGCCTACTTATTGTCAAAGAAGTAATGTATTCTATGTCCACGAAAAAACATGAATTTAGTTTTATAAATAGACAGTGCTACAAATAATTTGATGGCTTTGCCTTAGGGGCCCTCCTAATAGGAAGAGGGAAAAAAATAGAATTAAGCGTGAAACCAAGAGAGAAAAATGGATTATCGCTTGAGAGGTAGCGCAAGGAGAGAGATAACATGATTTGGATTTTGTTGACAACATTTTTTGTTAAGTGCACAAATCAAGGAGAATTTGTGAAACTTTGTTTGATGTCATAATGTGAAGAAATAAGAAGAAACCACAATGAGCATAGTGAGAATGTTTGAAAAGAAGAAGAAACCATATAGAGTGAGCACAACGAGTGTGTGAGATCAAAGAAAACAGTGAAATTTTCTTTAGTAGTGAGATATACACTTGATAGAGGTATTGTAATTGATTTTCTAATAGCGGATTGATTCGAAGTTTGTCATGTGGTTTTTTTCCTTTCAAGGAGAAATGGTTTTCCATATAAATTTATGTGTTCTTATGTGTGATTGATATTTTGGCTTGGTAATTTTGGTGATAATATTTTTGGTGATTGATTAAAACTGTTAGTTGATTTTCTTAATTCACAAAAGACTAGAGACGTTTTTGGTTTGATGGAGAAGGGGATTTTAACCCATGTTTGGAAGCAAAGGAGCTATGCTTGGATGAAAAGGAGCTTCCCTCGAAGTTGGCAGTGGTAATGGCGACAAACAAGAGCCGCCAACAATGATAGGCATAATGGTGACAAGTAAGAGCCCTCGTCTAAGTTAGAGTCACCGTCAATGATGGACAAATCTTAGGGTCCGTTTGGTTGAAGGAATGGAAAAGTGGAAGGATAGAAAAATTGTGAGAGGGTCGAAAAGTAAGAGGACAAAAATGATTTAGTTTTCCCTTATGTGTGTTTAGATAAAAGGGTGTAAAAATAGGAGCGATGTAAAACTCTTTTATTTGATTGAGGAGAAAAGTGAAAGGATAGAAATTGTAGTTTATATAAATTTACTATTATACCCTTATTAGATAACATGTAAAAAATAATTTATTTATACTCATTAAATAATATAAAAATTAAACACATCATATATATAAACTTATATTATTTTTTTGTTATTATAGATATTATAATATATATATATATATATATATATATATATACACATGTTGCTGGGTGGAAACAAAAAAACTGGGTGACAAAACAAAATCTGGAAAATAGAGAGTAACCAAAACATGGAAAAAAAAAAAAAAAAAAGGTGAGATGAATTACATTTGAGCTGAGGAGAGTGAAGAGGAGATACAAACAAAGCAAGACATAATGGTGTGTAAACTATGCGGGGAAGTGGGTGGGGGTAGAAGAGATTCTTGAGAAGCATTAAAAATTTGGGAGCAATTTTTCATTGTGTTAGGACAAGGGTTTTCATTCTTGTTTTCTCTCCAATTTGGAGAGATGAATTTCTAGTAGGTAAGGGGAGAAAATGTATGGGTTCCACTAAAAAATTTCTATTCTCTCTCTTTATCAAACAACACTTAGCCATATTTTCTCTCATATATTTTTCTTCCCTATTCCACCTCCAACTAAACATACCCTTAAACTAAGTCGATCTAAGAAAGAAAGTTGATGGTATAGATATTAAAGGTTCGTTTGGATAAAACTTATTTTACTGAAACTAAAAACTGAAAATTGAAAACACTGTAGCAAAATAATTTTTAAATGTGTGAATAGTACTGTAGGACCCATTTTTATTGAAAAAGTTGCTAAAAAATGTGGGACCTATGAACAGTGCACGAGAGCACTGTTCACAGTTGATAAGTCAATTATTGTGGGCTGAAAAAAAAAAAAAAAAATGAAAGAAACGGCTGAAACGTAAACGTTTCATAATGGCTCAGTTTATCATGTGATACTAAATTAATTTTTTTTTAGATTGTATATAAAAGTTAAAAACTAAAATACTGGAGTATCTTTTTTTTGAAGATTAAACACAGGAGTATCTTTATTGCATTAAAAACCTGTACCACTGTACATACGTAAGCTTTGTCCAAAGTTTTATATCTAAATTACAACGTAGGGTTAGACCGAAAGGTCGAAGATAAATGTACGATAACCTATGCGCTTCAGCAAATTCTGATATTGTATCAAATTCAACTATCAATTAAGATGAGATTCTCTATTCTCTATGATTGGTGCTGTAAGGATGCCCAGCTGACGTTAGACCACTCATTGCCATTTATGAGAGAAGCACTAACAGTAACTTCGTCAGAAGTAAGTACTCTTCTGTTCAGTATTAATTGAAATCAAACAACCACGCCTCATTCTTTTGAACTCGTAACACTAACAGCAATAATAATTTATAATAACAATGATAGGGTTGGGAATAAACTAAACTGTCTGGGAACAGTTTTGAGCTCTTCAAAGAATAAATTTGTGTAACAAATAAAGTCAAACTCAAGTCTAGTTTAGACTTAATACGTGTTGGGATACCATTTATTTTGTTAAAATTGAAAAATTATTATTAAAAGTACTGTAGATAAAAGTAAAAGTTAATTGAAATAGTAGAATGGGGTCCATGAATAATGCCAAAAAGTACAGTAAGACTCGTGAATAGTAAAAAAAAAAGCTGAATAATGAAATAATTTTAATTTTTCATCCACATCCAAATGCACACTTACTATTAAACAAATTAAACTAAAACACAATAATGTATTTGTAAATAAACTTATAAACATGATGCTCGATTTAAATATATACAATATAATATTTTTGTATTTATATTTGTCTAAAACTTTACTGATATAGACTTGAAATTGGATTACATAAGTTTGTAAATAGATTCCGATAATATCAAATATTATTTATAGTTTATTAATAATATAAATGAACAATTAGTAATAAAAATTTATAAATTTTTGAAGGGGTAAAAAAAAAAAGTTAGAAACACCCTAAATAGACTCTAAATAAAAATATACATGACTATGAAATCATCATATGACATGACAAAAAATATACATGATTAATTATACAATAAATAAAGAAGACAAATGATATACATGAATGACTTGAATCATAGTCATGTTGAGTGTCACTATAATAATTGTCACCACATATTTCATTACATTATACTCTCTTAATTTCATACAACTAGCTAGGAGAGAGGGTTGGAAAATCAAAAATGTGTGAGAAGCCGAAAACATTTCAGATACAACTTTATCTTCAAGGAAGCTAATTGAGAGGATAGATATTCAATAAGCACGCAATAGAAATAGCAAGATTTAGGATTGAAATCGAAACGCGGCTTATCAGTAAAGCAAAAGCAGGAAGAAAAAAAAAGTAGAAAAGACATAAATTGAAGCCATCTATCCCTACAAAAGCTCAAAAAGGTCAATTGAGAAAAGGCCTGATCACTCACTGATCACAGGTCTATTGTGTGTATATATGACATGGTTTACCTCCCTGTATTTTCATTATTTATCACAATGGTGAATGGTGAATGGTTCACAATTTCTGAAATTGCGCTTAACTCTTGACTTCTAGATGGAATGGAAATGGTCCAAATGAATTCAAGTAACTTTCTTTATAATTAAAAAAATCGCAGGCTCAGATTGCAGAAATCCATGTTTCCATCAATCTATCCCTCGTTTGTGCTGACATCTTGTACAGCATATGGGGCCCCTCGATTCACACTTTTGTAAATTTGAGTACAACACACTTGGCCCGCATTTGCAATTTGTCCTCCAACCCCCAATAGTTAATTAACTTCACTCGGCATTTTGGCAAATTCGTTTGCTCCTACATTTATGAACTACCAACCCCACCCCCACTTGCCACTTCTCTCTTTCTTCTTTGAGAATTCAAGCAAAAGAAAAAAGTGAAAGGAGGAAGAGATTGAAGGCTAAAAGACCACAATTTTTTTTCTTTGATCACTTTTTTTTTTTTTTTTTTGTGCAATATAGATAAGATGCATAATTTTAAAAATTGGGTCAAACCGATCAGTCCGAAAAAAATTCTCCAAACTAATGAAAATTGGGAACCAAAAGCAAATCTGATTTTGCCTCCAATCTGATTTTTAAAACCATAATAAGATGTTATCATGTTATATTAAAATTAACACAATTTGTCTCTATTATAACACAAAATATGAATATATAAAAGAAAGGCAATTAGGGTATTTTATATTTCTCTCCCCCTCTTTTATCAAAAGGTCCGAACATATATACGTTGTCTTCACCGTATACATGATGTGACCGTCCAAGCAAATCCTATAACAAGAGACACCAAATCGGCCACCACAGAATCCGACAAGGTTAGCAATTAATAATGAATTTTGGGGTATTCCATGTTCTATTGTAACTAACCTTGGGTTGCCTGAGTTATTACTTATTACTTTCTCTTTTAGTAGAGTAGAGAAGAGATACATGACATTATGTTATCGAATGCCCTATATAATGAGGGCCCTAATCAATATATATAAATATATATATATAGGCATATAGCAAAGGGACACATTTTCACGTTGTTGGACTTACCTAAACACCTCAAGTTCACAAGTCGGCCATTAATTTCGATATGGGCCTACACACCCTCCTAATCGCAATACACGACTCCTCCTTTTCTTCAATAATAGTATATATCGTTGCCCTACTTCCATTTTTCTCTCTTCGAACATCCTTTTGGCCCTTTTTGTTTCATCGCTCCTTTATGACTCAGAACACACATCCTAAAGACCCGTTCAAGGGCCTCTCAAAAAGGCTTACCTAGTCTCCAATTGAATGAACTAACTACTTTTAGCGTATTCAATTCTATACTAGCCATCAATAGCCTATCAAAAATGACACAAAACACATCAATCTTACACTAGCACATGACCCTCATGCATTTACTTCCACATGTTTCCACATCTCCTCATTGTCTTCACTTATTATATCTATGCTTCTTATCCTTCATATACAAGCCAGCCGCAGCACTATCAAAGTACCGGATTTTCTATTTATATAATTAAGCATACAATCTTTTTTTGTAGTTTGTACCAAACATTACATTACATCTCCTCCTAGAACTTATTATATGCTAAACAAACCCCACCTCACCTTCCTCTTTTCCCTTCTTGTTTAGCTTGTTCTTACTTCTTCACATAATAGCTACTTTGTGTTATGGGTAAAAGACATCTACGTCTAGCGTTATGGTTGCTCTTGATGCTCACAGTTATGGTTAGCCAGACTCATGAAGCAAGTCATAGTCAATTTTTCAAGATGAATCCCAAGTCTCAGAACTCACCTCATAAATTTTTTGGGTACTTGCCAAGAGGAAACCCAATCCCACCTTCTGGTCCTTCAAAGCAGCACAACGACATTGGGTTACAAAGCTCTCAGCAATCACCATGAAATAACTTAGCCATCTACAGATAAATTGATATATCCTTTATATCTTCTGTTCATAAAGCTCAAATTGACTGGTAATGATTTCTTCTGTTCTTTAGCTTCATTATTGCACAAAGCTCTTGCGTTTGTGGGGAGGTGGTTGGAAATAGTTTTACCTCCAATTTTTTTTTTGAAGAGGCTGATTCTGGATTCGAACCCACAAACAATCACTTTTAGTTTTGTCATATATATATATTTTAAGGAGCTGTGATATCTATGTGGCGCTTTCTTCATGGTCCTTCACATGGCCTAGAGTTCTTGAAGGAGGAGACACAGAAAGAGAATTATGCAACATTAACATGCAAAATGTTGAGGTCTATAAATCCAAACTTATTTTGCGTGAATGAATTCTGCGTTTCTTTCTTATCAATGAGCACTTGATTATTAATGTTATTAAAATCATTGATTACATATTTCTATGTTATATATGATTAAAATCAATGAATGTTTTTCTCAAAAAAAAAAAAAAAAAAAAATCAATGAATGTATCATGTATGCAAACCTAGAAATAATTGATCTATTCTCATAAATTTTGTAGAGATGGTGTGTGAGTGTGACTTCATTTTCTATCTTTTTTCTTTCTTTTTTAATGGAAAAGGTAGAAACTTCATTTCCTATCTTTGATATGACGTGATGATGATGTTATTAATAATTTTTGTTCGAAAAGCTACACACATATTTTACCCCCTGCCTCCCCCAAACTTTAACTTTATTTCTTTTAAGCTCTAACTCTAAGTAACGCGTAACCACGTCCTAATCCTCCAAAAGGACAAATTACAATAGAGATTCTCATGGAGTCCAGTGAAGAAATTAGATAATAAGGTTACATGTCAAGAGCTCGTAAATTACAATAGTGTTTTCAAACGTTTAGGGTTTAAACATTTCCTCCCTTAAATAAATACTTTTATTAAATAAATTACGAGAAGAAAACTCTTAAAGTATTATAACATTCAATTCAAACAAATAAGTCAATAAATAATATAAATATATAATTTTTTTCCTTAAATCTTAATACAACCAAAAAAAAAAGGAACTCAACTTAAACATTTAGTTTTGTAATAATTTTTTTCTCAAAAAAAAGTTTTGTAATAATATATATATATATATATATATATATATTTTTATATTTTTTTTATCTCCACAATTGTAAGAATTAATAGATCTCCGATTGTTTCTAAATGACCCTTTTCCTCTTCCATCGTTTTCCTCCTTTTCTAATTTGTCCCAATGGCAAGAAAAGTTGGATTGTAAAAAAATCGCAACAGGGGTTTTGGGTGTAGTGGATTTGTTGTTTGTTTTGGGTACGAGCTTCTTGAAAAATCTTTTTCTTTTCCTCTCTATTTACTTTGCCCGTAGGTTTTGAAAATTGCCAGGAGCCCAAATATTTTAAACATAGTTATCATAATTGATCCAGAAAAATATTTTTAAGTAGGTGTTGTTACACAAAAAAAAAAAATATATATATATATATATATCTTCCATTATTAATATATGATCCAAAAATTACAAAATTTAGGGTACGTACTATGGAGTATAACGTTGTTTTACTATTATCGTAATCATTTACACACACATATATATATATATATATATATATCTTCCATTATTAATATATAATCCAAAATTTAGTGGGTACATACAATTGCACCTATGGAGCATAAAGTTGTTTTACTTTTATACCATTATCGCGCGTAATATATCACTTACATAGGTCAAAATATTTAAACTATTTTGGCTCTTTTGATGTGGGGTTGGGGCCTCTTTGTTTTGTTTCTATTATTAGAGCCAAGGTTCTTTTTCAGCCTGTATAGTTTTGCTTCTTCCTTAATAAAATTTCCGAAAATTGTGGTATTAGAATCCTCCCTACTCTAATCTTTAAAGATTTGCATTGCGCTATCGTGCTCTAAACCACATGTCATTAATTATCAAGTTAACTTTAATAACATTTCATCATGATTGAGAACTCACTAATCACATATGCGTGATATCACAAAAAGGACACTAAAATCTGAAAGTTACATGGCATTGCCAAGTTGGTTATGACATTTTTTGTTACAACCCAAGGACACACTAACCACATTTGTGCAATACCCCATGATTGACTAGTCATAATTAGAAAATGAAAAACTTTAATAGATACCCTAAGAGTATTGATATAGGGAATATTTTTAGAAACTTTTTATAAGAAAAGAAAAAAGTAATTTTTTTTATAGCTTTTTGTATTTCCCAACAGGGACGGAGCCAAAACTTTGAATTAGAAGGGGCCGCTTTACTGTTTACTGTTAGTTGTGTGAGGCGGTTTCAATCTCTAATTCTGTTATTTAGCTGCTGAGATTTTTTTTTTTTTTTTTCCTGTGTGGGTAAGAACAAAATTATTTTTGTTTAGAATTTTTTAAAGGGCAAAGTTATTTATTTTGGATAAAAATTAGTTAATTGAGCTTAATTTTTTT
This sequence comes from Quercus glauca, assembly GCA_023736055.1. NCBI lineage: Eukaryota > Viridiplantae > Streptophyta > Magnoliopsida > Fagales > Fagaceae > Quercus > Quercus glauca. Next base: position 75,228,057 of record CM043316.1, on the reverse strand, counting down.
TTTTTTTTTTTTAGTGTTACTGGTAATTTTTGTTGTTGAACTTTTTTTTTTTTTTTTGTCTTGTATATTTTGTTTTAGATTTTAAATTTATAAATTCTTTTATGGTCACTAAAATGAGAAAAATGCTAGAGTTACAAGTTTTTTTATAAATTAGTAATGTGATAAATGGTTATTAATTGATAAGTAAAAAAATGATGTGAGCAGTAGGCCCATAGGCAAACCAATAAAAATTTGCTATCAAAATAGTTTGTAAAAATGTTATAAAAAAGTTTGTGAGTATATCATTACTCTTAAAAGAATCAATGATATTGTTAAAGGAAAACAAAATGTAATTTTATAGAACAAAATTACTAAAATTAGTACACATATATATAATAATTTTTTTTTTTTAAATTAGGAGGGGACTATTGCCCCCCAGTCCAATAGTGGTTCCGTCCATGTTTCCCATAAAAATTTTGTTAAACTTTTCTAAAATAGTTTATTAACAATTGTCCTAATTATACCTGTTAATTGAACCCTTAAAAAATTTTGTAATGTGTTTTATAAACTAAATCAACCAAATACACGTATGATGTGAGGTATGGCATAGTGTGTCCTCGAGTTCTAAAACAAAATGGTATTAATTCTAGCCAACTTGATAATAACACGTGAATCAAGATAACTACAGCATAATGCAAGTTCTAACACGTTAAGGAATTGAGTGGAATAGATTATGGCATCCTGCCAAAGATTTTTTTTTTTTTTTTTTTTTATTTGAGTAAATCCTGCCAAAGATTTAGAATGTCGAAATATTGGGCCAAAATGGAGTTTTACCCCTTTTTCACAAAATTTTCAACAAAATGCCCCCTGTTTGAAACTATTTAGGGATATACCCCTGTTTTGAAACTTGATTTTCTAAAAATTGAGTTTTAAATGTAAAACTCGATTTTTGGACAATCGAGTTATAGCGAAATTGAACTTAGAAAAAAAAAAATTGGAACTCGAATTCCACTTGAATATTTTCAAGTAACTCGAGTTCCACAAATTTTTTTTTTTTTTTTAATTTTCAATTCTCTATAACTCAATTGTCAAAAAACAGAGTTTTAAATTGAAACTCGATTTTAAAAAAATCGAGTTTCAGAGCAGAGGCATTTCCTTAAATAATTTTAGATATGGGACATTTTGCTAGAAAGTTTTAATGAAATTGGCAAATGCCCATTTTGGCCTGAAATATTGTGTTTTTATAAATAATTACAAGGAACTATAATTATAACCAGTCTTTTTTATGAAATTGAGTAAATATGGCTAGTGCATTCATTCTTTAGACTTGAACAATCTTTAGGATAAAATAGATGTATTACAATGCTAATTAATACCATATATTATGTACCAAATTTTATATTTTTAAAGGATTAGGTTTAAATTACATTTGATTTAACTTTAAGTAATATCATACCATTCTATTTTTCCATTGAATCTGAATTTTGACAAATCCACTATTAGATTATATTTTAATATCATTTATACTTGCAAATTTCAAACTGATAAAAAATCAATAATAATTTCATTAATCAAATATTAAATTTCAATTTTTTGTATTTTTAAAATTATACATAAAAGATTAGTTTATGGATTAAACAGTGAATAACATCCGATTTATATGGAATTTCACATGCATGTAAAGAACAGCATATAAAACATGTAAATCAATAGTAGAATTTAAAATATATATATATATATATATGAATTTAGAAAAAACCAATTTTAATTGGGTGATGGTACTAACAACTAATACACCAAATACCATAAGAACTCTGCCATTAATCTTTAAGAAATTCCATAAGTTCTTTGCTGGGTAGTTGAGCTATTTCAACTCAGGCAATGAAATCAACGCACGAGAAATTGTCAGGCTCAGAGACAAGGCAAATGTCAAAAGGGTTGTTAATATTCGAAAGTGAGGATTTCATTGAGGGAAAATTCAATTAAGCTGCCGTCCAGTAGGTAAGATGGAGAGTCATGAAAAGTCTCTTCCAATTTTATTAGGAATATAGAACGTTCCATTCAAGTCAATACAATTCTATGTATTAACTAACAGTAGTGTTTGGTTGTCGGTAGATATAGAAAAGCGAACCATATATTTGCATTTTGCATGCTCTGATACGTTTGAAACCTCTAGCATTTTGAGTATTTTGGATGAAATAATCATTCTTAAATTTCAACATTTGGACCTGTAAAATGAGCAAATGACTCCAAATATTAATTAAAAAAAAAAAACACTCTGGCCTAGAGACGTGCATGTATTGCACCCAATTATGATATTTATCTTCATTACACATTCGTACAGAACTTGATTCATCCATAATGTGCTTAGTTGACTGCAAACTTGTGACGTAATGCATAGCGGTTTTGATACGTAATCATGCATAAAACTATTCTTTTTTTTTTTTAAGATAGTTATCTTATTTCTTTTGAATATATAAATGTTTAGAAATTAATAATTCAAAAATTCATCATGGAGTAATGTACATAGTCATTTTAATGCTTTGATCACGAAAGCCTTATCATTGTTTTGATACTTTTATTTAATTACGAAAAAAAATACATTCATTCGTCTATTTGAATATACTACTACAATATTATGCCCACCCAATTATGGATTTTATAAATCGTTTTAAGGAAAAGTGTTGAGTGACAAATGAAACTCAACTTTTACCAATAATTACCAAATAATTTTAATGCATGTGCTTAATTTATAAACTACTTTAGCTTTCTTTCTTTGATAGTACTATATCATTGAATTAATTCTATTTCAATTGTAGCCATTTTAAATTTTAATAAAAAGGGATCACACATACATGCATGCATATATATATATATATATGTGTGTGTGTGTGTGAGTTAAGTTCAAATTACACCTGATGTAACTCTAAGTAATGTTACACCACTCAATAACTTGTTATTGAATTAATATTTTGAATATCCAACCGTTGAATTACATGTTCTATATGTTCTTAACATGCATGCCAATTTTCATATCAATCGGATGCTATTTACCATTTGATCCATAAACTCATATTTTATGCATTATTTGAAACTACAAAAATTTGAATTTTAACAATTGATTGATGTCATGGATATTAATTTTTTATCACCTTCAAATTTTGCATGCATAAAGAATATATACAAAGATATTGTAATCTAACTGTGGATTTGTCAATATTCGCATCCAATTAAAAAATATTGAGTGGTGTAACATCACCAATAGTTTTTAATTTGATGAAACTTTTGACAAATCCACTGTTAAATTACATTATTTTCGAATATTCTCCATACTTGCAAAATTTCAAGGTAATCAAAGATTAATAGTCATATTATCAATTAATTATTTAAATTCAAGTTTTTGTAGTTTGAAATAATGCATAAAAGATTAGTTTATGGATCGAATGGTAAATTACATTTGATTGGCATGAAATTTGGCATGCATGTTAAGAACATATATAACATATAATTCAACGGTGGGATTTTCAAAAGGACATGTATGTGTGTATGTATGTGCGCGCGCGCGCACGCAAGTGAGAGAAACAGCATGTGTACACATTAGAGAGATTTTTAATTATTATTGACTATTTTATGGATAAATAAAGAATGTTGGAGTATTTTTTGGGTTTGGCTTACCTCCAATACTTTTTAAAAAAGAATTTCTTTTTATTTTAATGAGCGACTGCTACATCATCTACTAACTAAATAAAATACGGAGATTAAAACTCATTACTACTAGCTATTGTATATTTAAAATAAAATGACTTGTCCAGTTAAAAAAGTACTAGAGGTAAGCTAAACTCGTACTTTTTTAAGGGATGGAGCATGTAAAAATAAGGGTTTTTTTTTTTTTTTACTATTACTAAATTGTTGAGGACTATATAGAAAATTTTGGAGACATTTTTTAAGGGGATCCCCTTAGTTTCCCGTGGTTCTTCCCCTTGGTACCATTATTAACAATATTGTTTGTCTCAACAAAAAAATATTTTGAGGGAAAATATTCTTGAAAAAATAACTTATTTTCTAATGATATTGTTGTAGCTACTAAAAATTGAAAATTATCCTGAAAGCATTCTTTATCATTTGATGGTGGTGGTGTGGCAATGGGATATTCGTGATGACAAAGGAGGTGGTGTAGTGGTAGTGTAGCGGCAATAGAGTTGGCCGTGGATAGTATTATGGATTCAGTGTTGATGTTGTTCTTAGTGATGGCATCATCAATATTGGTAATTGTGGTAGCGGTGATGATGTTGATAGCATAAATAATTGGAAAGATTGAGGGCATAAGAAATTACGAAAAATGTTTTCCACGCCTTTTGGTTTGTTTTTGGTTGACTTTGAAGCACATTTCTTATTAATTAATATATTTTGTCAAAACAAATACAGTAAGGAGAAGAAATACCAATCAATTAGTACTAAAACAAAATGGTACTTCTTTCTCTCTCACAATTATAAATTATTAGTCAAGTCCAAAACTCATAGGTGATCCTAATTCCTAACTACCTCTAGCTTAGCCAATGGGGCATATGGCCGAAAAATTATTAGGTATTCCCGGAATACCATAAATGCATACTTCTTCCTCTCACATGAATGGTAGGTCCCATTATAAATTTAATTAGTGAGACCCACCATTCATGTAAAAGGAGGGAGTACGCATTTATAGTACTCCGGGAGTACACAATAATTTCCCCATATGGCCAGTGCCAGCCAGTTTTTTTTTTTTTTTTTTTAGTTTAAATCCCAGACAAATTTTCTTATTATATTAAAGTGAAAATTGAAAGAAAGTTCAATCAAAAATCCAAATTAGATTTTAATTGCATTCTATTTTTACGCCGTGTCCTAATTGTCCTCTAATTTGATGCCAAGTGTCTTTATTTTTTAAATTGGCTTTAATTTTTTTTCTAAGTGACATTTATGTCTAATTTTGTGTCAAATATTTTTAATGTAAATTCAAGAATCTAAACTTTATATATATATATATATATATATGAGATGGGTTCAAGTTACACCTTTTTTAAACTGTTGGATTTAAATAGATCCAACGGTTAAAAAAAAACCATCATTATTACAAATATTCTTATTAAGATCTCATTAATTACCCTCATTTATTACATTCTAAACCTATCTCTAAACCCAAAAACGTTCTGACGTCTAACTCTCTCTCCCTCTATGTTTCTCTCTCTCTCCGTTTCTCTCTCCCTATCTCCTCCACCTCTATAGGTTGCCAACAGAGAGAGAGAAAAAAAAAAAAAAAAAAAAAAAGCAAGCCGAACAATGAGCAAGGTAGATAGAGTAGATATAATTATTATACTTAACACTTTGAATTTGTAATACTAATAACATATTTAAAACTATTTTAAGTAACTTATAACCCATTTTGTTTAAGTCCTATTTGAAACCACTTTCAATCCATTTAAAACTAATCCAAATTTTCTTACAAAAACCTATTATTACTTCAAAAATAAAATTTTAGTGAAAATTTTTACCATATCCTAAATATCAGTTGTTCATATCTTATTTGAAAATATAAACATGAAATAAATTTATTACATCACAATAACAAAAATAAAATTAAGAAATAACAAAATATAAATTTTCTCCAAAAATAAAACAACATAGAATGAACAATTAGCAAACTCCTCCAAAAATATTCTTACAAGGTTTTTTTAAGAGTTGACAAAAATATGAAAATGATCATCAATAATATTCAAAATTAAAATGTATCTAATTAGGTTTATTATTAAATGTCTCCATGTGTCTACATCGGACTACATGCTAGGTTACACTTAAGGGGGGGAAATTTCCTCTTAACAAGAAAAGGTTGGATATAAATTATATTGACCACGACCAAAGGAAAGGAAACAAAGATGACATCGCGTTCCTAAAAGGCACACAAACAAAGAAACTCACATAGCCCAAACACCTACCTACCAACAAAACTTGCTACACGAGTATTATACTATACCCCACTCATCCTAAAATTTCTTCAGAGTTGCTGAATTGAAGAGCCAAGTTTATACCAAGTCAATTTCAGCCTGTATAAGAGTAAGTATTTCGAAATGTCGAATCCTATGATCAATAATAATCTAATACACCCGTTTTATGGAGCAGAGCCAAAGGGTGCACATGATACCACCTACTATTAGATCAGTAATTAGCTTCTATGACCACTCTATGAAACAGACGTACGAGATACTGCCTCCTATCAAATATCAACGAGAAAGTTCAATGACATAACTTTTGAGTCACAACTCTAATATGGTCGACTGTGAAAAAATAGTGATGTGTCATGGGTCCACATGAAAGTGACAGATAATCACTACAATAGATTATTTTAGAATTGTAGCAAAAGTTGCGATCATAAAAGAAATAGTAAATATCAATTATTCATTTAAGAAGACTAATTTTTGTCTACCTACAAATTGTAACATAGAAGATTACCCTCTTAAGAGTAGCCAAAGTGTTACCTCTTAAAGCTTGCAGCAACTATTTACGTTACTCAGAATTGAGATTGACATATTCACGCTATATTCTGATTATACTATATTTGAAGTTCTGTTATGTACACCTATGGTGAAAAAAGCAAAGAAAAGAATAGTGATCCCTATTCCCTATTTGAAGCAAGAATTCAGAACCGAAATTGGCTAATTGGCCTATCCAGTTACCATCCAATATAATATCAACAACTACAACATCCTCTTGCTTACCAGCAATTTTTTTTTCCCCAAAGGGAAGCATATTTGCATCTTGAATAAATTACAAGACATTCCTTTGACGCAATTTAATGCCAAGATTAGCAAATGCTATGTAATATCTAATTATGTTTAGGATATCATTGATCCATTCGCATGATGTCATGAGTCATGTCACATTCTAGTGAAATATAAAAAAAAAGATGAGTGGTTGGATTGTTTTATCGATAATTATGGGGTGAGGTAGGAGAAAGTATCTTCATGCATAAGATAATTTTCAACGAAATAGGGGCTCAACAGACAAGTTTTGAGTGCTACTTGAGGCAAATTCCATATTCCATTATTTTTTCCTATTTTTACCTGCATTATATTGTGTAAATTTAAGAAAATTATTAAAATCATCCAAATATATTATTTAATTAAATTATATAACTCATTAAAGAGGTTATAGGTTATGTGACTAATAAGTATGTGTGAATAGTTTTATCAGTAAGATGAAAGAAGAAACCATTTTTATCTTGATTAACCGACATTCACCTATACCAGGCTAGATTGTTTTTAGCATGCACTTCTAATATTTCAAAACTCACCTTTCATTTGATAAGCCCCATCATTTGCTGGTGGAAAAAGTATATTATATTTCTGATAGGGTAAATTCCACAAACCACCCCTGAGGTTTGTGATAATACCAACTAAGTCCACAACATTTTAAAACCTACCGATTTCGTCCAAAAAGACAAATTTATCCCTGAATTTAAATAAATAAATAAATAAAAAAAAACGCCATTACTTTTTTTTTTCCCCTCTTCTTCTTCTCTCCTGTCTCTTTCCTCTCCCCCTTTCTTCTCTGAGTTCTCCATCTCAGAACTCTTCTCTCCAATGGAACCTTAGCCCCCAGATGACTTCGATCCAACGAACCCGTACAAGGACCTGGTGGCGATGCTGGAAATAAGGGAGCACCTGGTGAGGGAGAAGTGGATCCAAATCGAGAAAGCCAAGATCATCAGGGAGAAGCTCAAGTGGTGCTACCGCGTCGAAAGCATCAACCATCTCCAGAAGTGTCGACACCTCGTCCAACAATATCTCGACTCCACTCGTGGCATTGGCTGGGGCAAGGACGGTCGCCACCCCTCCCTCCACCTCCACGGTCTCTCTCTCATCATCTTTTTTTTTTTTTTTTTTTTTTTTTCTACAAAATGCTTTAACTTTGAGATTGAAAATCTGGGTTTTTTTTTTAAACAATAATTTCATATATGAAGTGGGGTCTAGGTGCTTTGATATATAGATAAGCTATTTTGGGTCAAAAACTATTTGGTTTGGTTTCCGCATTTTATGATTCTTCTGTTTGGGTTCCGGGAAAGTAATGAGAGGAAAAAAGAAAAAGGTACTCCTTGATTCATGTTATGCTGTTCTGAATTCTAGAAGTTGAATAAACATTTATGGGATTCATTTTGACATCTTTTTGAACATCATTCTGGGTATTTGGGAAATTAAAGAGGGCTTTAAGTGAATTAATTAGGAAGAATAGAAGCAAATGGTTGAGTAACTCAGAGAAGAAAGGGCGAGAGGAAAGAGACAGAAGAGAGAAGAAGAAGAGAAGAAAAAAAAAAAGTAACAGCGTTTTTTTTTTTTTTTTTTTAGTTCAGGGACAAATTTGTCTTTTTGGACGAAATCGGTAGGTTTTAAAATGTTGTGGACTTAGTTGGTATTATCACAAACCTCAGGGGTGGTTTGTGGAATTTATCCTTTCTGATATATGTAATTTCTGATCCCACATTTTGTTTGACAGGGCACTAATATATTCAATTGGTATCCATCATTCACCATTTTAATATTTTTAGTATTTCCTCAACTTATGCTTAAATGCATTTGAAAAGTTTATATTGCCTTTTTAATCCAAATGACATGACATGACACTAAATAATATTCCATTCATGAGAGAGAGAGAGAACACAAAATAAGGGTCCACAAAAGGGTTTTTTTTTTTTTTTTTTTTTTCCGTATTTGCATAATAAAAATTATTAAATTATCTATAGGAAACCCCAAAAGCCTTATGTATTGGGTATATCCCTTTTAAAGAGATATCAAATGCAGGAACCGACATGCACAATGATATAATTAGCATTAGCACACCTGTCTAAGCCTGGTGTGCTAATGCTAATTATATCATTGTGCATAACCATCACCAGTGATCCTCTGTCAATTTCAAGAATAGAGCACAAAAGGGCTCCACCAAAACCGAACAGCTGAGGCGAGAAGATATGAGGAAAAAAAAAAAAAGTGGGTGGGGGAAACAAAGCATAGAACAAAAACTTTCTTTTGCCAAGATTATCTGACAATTGATGATTCTATATACACTACAATACAAGAGATATGTAAAGGCAGATACCCAGAAATTAATTGGACGGAACAAAATGATTCTAAAAAAGAAAAAATAATTTAAAAAAAAAAAAAATAGAGGAAGGGGGGGAGAAGGAAGGAAAGAAGTACCAAAAAGAAAATGTGTTCACTTCAAAATCATCATAATTACCGATGCAAAAAGTGTGAATGGCATTCCCTCCCTCCATCCCTCCCTCCCATTTGCTAAGTTTGGGAAGATGGTGACAGAGCTCCCTCTGATCTGCGTCCAGCATAGCCAGAAACTGATGACTTGTCTGACCCACGAACATTGTACTTCTCATACACCTTTTCACGGTTCTCGGACCACCAAGTCTCAGCTTGGTGCTCTCCAAATCTTCTTCGGCTGCAGATGCATTTACTTTATCAGCTTGCAATGATAAAATTACCAAAATGGAAAATTTTACTCGACATCTCAAACGAAAGGAAATGGTAGATCTATAACCATTATATGCATCATATTTGGGGTTGGGAGATTTTAATGCAGAAGTGTCGCCAAATAAACTCATTCTCAACCACCTAAGGTGAATAATATCGAGACTTTTTGCTAGTGACACTAAGTCTGATATTAACTTATTCTTGTAATACTTGACCACATTAATCCTAATAATAAAGCCCAAATACCTGAAGCGAACTCGTTTGAGATCTCTAGTTCCATCTCGAAGGGCCACAAGAGTTATATATACACCAGGCTCATACTGTTCTATCCATTCTGCCTCAACTTGATTGCTGTTAACAGGCAGCGCAGAATTTTTAGATCTCATACCATTCTCGCCATCTTGGAAAGACCCAGAATCCTTGCCATCAACTGCCTCTGACACAGTGCTGCCACTTTGCTGAACCCCTCCACCATTTGGCAGCCTGACATCAGGATTTTCATCAGTCCCATTGGCGGTCATAAGCACCTGGTTTTGGTGGTATATGTTAGTTTCATCAGTTCCAGGCAGATCTCTAGGTGAAGGAGTTGGTCCTTGAGTTCCATTTATTAAATCAGAGTCAATTCCTGTGGAAGCCAACAAAGAACTGCTGCTTGAATCAGATCTCAAATGGTGCTCTCCATGTGTTTCAGGATAGTGCATTCCATTTGGCTCTAGACCATTTGGTAAGTAAGCAGGCCTCATGCTCTCAGGGTCATAAACACCAGGAGGTAACCTCTCAGCCAGATCTTTAATCTGGAACACAGTGGAAGGATGGTCAATAGAAATAAGTAGTAGTTTTTCCATTTACTTAATAATAAAAAAACCCACTGAAAGGGCTTGCAGATGGGGAAGAAAAGCAGAGATGATCAGGAACATATACTCAGAAATGTTTAGGCTTGCAAAGAAACCTTGTTAACTCATTTTAAAATTCATAGCGGAAGAACAAAATGCTGTTTTAAACCATTTCATCCAAATTCCTTTTCAATTTCATGAAGAGTAGTTCAAACTAAACTGCAGGGTTGGTCATTCAAGAACTGCTTTTTCTGATGGGGCGTTTGGATGGCAGGATTTTGGCACGTGGATTTGGATTTGGGTGATTAAAATCCAACTACTTTGTTTGGATAGTTTAAAAAGGTCAAGGATTTGGATTTGGATTTGGATTTGGATTTGGCCAAATCTACCAAGGATTTTGGAACCTTGAAATCCTTGGATTTGAAATAACATCTAACCCCATGGAATTCTAAATCAAATCCATTGATTTAAAATCCAAATCCAAATTCAAGTATCCAAACGCAACCAGAAAATTCAGTTCAATATTACTATGTTACAGGAAAATTCTCTAAGAGTGCATAACGCTCTACCAAAAATACAGCTTATATTGAAGATAAACAAACAAGTATATAAACCAGAAAATAACCTGTGAAGTAAGTGCCTTTATAACTTCTTTTGCAGCCTTGGATTTAGCAGATTCCTCTGCAGCTAGTGCCATAGTTTCTTGAACCTTTTTTGCAGACTTCTGAAGCTCTAGTTCTTGAAGTTCACATCTCTGCCTTAGGCTCTCCACCTAACCAGATTCATAGTCATCAACATAGGCTATTCAAATTAATATTATACAGATTCAACAACAGAACCCCCACACCCTGTACTCAAAAGACATAAAATGACAGAGAAACCTGTGGAACCTAACATTACCTGCGCACGTAACTTTAGCACTTCTTGATTCAATAGTTCATTTGTTTTCTTCAAACTATCAGTGATACTTTTGGAGAAGGAAAGTCCCGATGTTGTAGGAATAGGTGTAGCAGAACGAGGGGGGCTAGGTCTCCTTGAGAAAGGAGACACAGACCTAGAACTCACTCCAGATGGCGTGAGAGCTGGTCTGGGAACTGCTCGTCGCAGGTCAACAGCACTAGACAAAACAACATCTCTCAGCTGCAGCAAAGAAGGTGCTTGAGAGGAGCGAACTAGGGAGAATGTATCAGCCTTCTTTCCTTGCTTGGCTGCTTTGCTATCTAACTGCTTTATTAAATCCAAATTAGAAGGCACCGACTTGGACAATCTTATATCAGCTTTATCTAACCTATCCCTGTTTTCACCCGACAAGCGAGGTACAGCATTCTTCCGGTTATTATCTCTAGCTTCTGACACCTTGTTCAACTTTGCATAACAAGCATCACAAACACGATATGGCTTGTTGGGATTAGGAGACAGTGCTGCTCTTAATGCTTTTCTAGAACTGCAAGAATGGCAGTGCACAAGGCCACAATTATAGCAGTTGTGCCTCTTTCTAGTAAACCCAAAAGCCTGTCTACAAGAAGAGCACTGTGACTGCTCAGCACCAGAAACCCATTTATGAAGACATATAGCTGCTGTGTAGTTTGAACCACACGCAATATATTTTACATGTCTGTCCTTCAAAGCCTCAACCAGAGTTGGTGTTTTTCGATCTTCAACATCTCCATGGCCCAACCTCCCATTAGCACCCTTCCCCCACGTATAAACTTCATTCTTAGAAGTTAATACTGCCACATGATATGCACCACAGGCAATTTCTTCAACAGATTCACCAACAAGCTTGTCCTCCACCAAGCAAGGTAGCTTTCCATCAGAATGGGGATTCCCAAGCTGACCATAAACAGTACTGCCCATTGTAAAAACATGTCCTGATGTGGTCAAGCCAATGGTTAAACTGTGCCCACAAGCAATTTTATGAAAATTGTAATCAATGAGTGCAGGCACACATGTAGGTTTTAGCCGAGCCTCCTTGTCTCCATGACCAAGACGATTTTTATCTCCATCACCCCAAGTAAACAATTTAGCAGATGAAGTACTTGCGCTAGACTGTGTCACAATAATCTCCACCACTGCAGCAGTATGCCACACCCCACATGCAACAGCAATTGTCCTCAAACCTGAGAGAGATTCTACTTCTCTTGGGTAAGAAATGCTTTCCCTATCTCCGTGGCCCAAGACACCAAATGTTCCATCACCAAATGTAAAGAGCTGTCCTGTTGATGTTACCAAGGCAGTATGCCATGGACCACAAGTAACTGAAGCAACTTGAAGTCCCTCAAGAGGACCAGAGATTCTCTTGGGTATCCAATGACTGACATCAGTGCCATGTCCAAGAAGCCCAGCATTATGCGTACCATCTCCCCATGTATAAAGTTCCCCATACATTGTAACTGCACAAGAATGGAACTCCCCACAGGCCACAAAATCAACAGTGGTAGCTGTCAAAGATTCAACTAGACGAGGTTGACTAACATCATTTCCAACACCATGGCCAAGCCGTCCTCCAGACTCTTCACCCCATGTAAAAAGTTCACCTTGCCTTGTGACCAGGGCCACATGCCTGACCCCACAGGCTATATAATGTACATCCAAAACTACATTGGACTCTAGTGGCCTGGGGAGAAGCACATCTGCCCTTGGAGTCAAATAACTAGCATTTCTGTCAGCCCCAACCTTGACAACATTATCACAAATAACTTCACCCCATATATACACGTCGCCTAAAGCATCACAATCATCCGGTGCAGAGCCATGACTAGAAGTGCTGGGGGCACTAGAAACACTAACTCGAAAAGCATCCGAACCAGATCCTTTTACTTGCATATTTGTCTCGTCTGATGCATGTGATCTTTCAGAACGCACAGAATTGTCAGGCAGAAAGCTCTGAGGAGAAGTGTTAGTGTTCAAAGTGGCAGAAATCTCAGGTGAGCTAATATCTCGAGAAGCACTAAGTGAACTGTCGCTTGCACTATTTGATGTCAAGTCTCCACTGTCCTGAAAACAATTCAGCAAAAGACATGATATGTAGCTGACCATATAACAGAAAAATTCATATATTACGTTAAGCAACTTAATCGTATCAATAATTATTTGTGTTTGTGATGTAAGAAAACACACTACCTAAGCCTTTTAAAAGTTAAGAACCAAGGCAAATCAATCAATATCAATATATATATATATATATAAGCAAAGACCTCTTATGGGAGAGTATTAAGTTCTATAAATAAATAAATAAATAAAAAGAATAATTATGTTTTTAAATTAGAAAATTAATTAAATATTTTCCAATTTATGCAAATAATATTACAATATGTTCATATTCTAAATTATATTAATCTTAAAAATTTATATTTTCCCATTTTCTAATGACATGTAAATAAATGAAAGCTTATTCCTCAAATATTATAATACTTAGTGTCCGTTTGGGAACAGTTTATTTAACTAAAACCGAAAAAATTTTGCTGAAAATACTGTAGATAAACCTAAAAGATAGCTGAAATAGTACAGTGGGACCCATGAATAGTATCAAAAAGTGCAATGGGACCATGAATAGTATCAAAAATAAGCTAAATAGTAAAAAAAGCAGGCTTTTTAAGCCAATGCCAAACGCACACTTAGTACCCGTTTGGATTGCGTTTCTGGTCCCCAACGTTTGGCATTTTGGCTTTTTTTTTTTTTTTTTTTTAGAAGTCAGTTTTCACGTGATTATGCACTGTTCAATGAGTCTCATGTACTGTTCACAAGACCTACAAATCTCTTTTTTCAACAAAACTTTTATTAAAAATAGGTCTCACGGCACTATTCACACATTTAAAAATTATTTTACTACAGTGTTTTCAGTTTTCAACAAAATAAGCAGTATCCAAACGAAGCCTTAATGAGTATTATAAATTGGTTGTATAAATAATTACTTATCAAATATTTCAAACTAGATATCTTTTTATATATAGGTAGTAATGGTATCAACTCATATATCTATGATAAGCTTACAATATAAACGCCCATCGCGCAGGACATAGCTAGTGTGGTACAATGAACAAGAACTTTGACCGACTCTCCACTTAAAGAATTGTTAGAGTAATGGTTAAATAATTAAATTCACAATTTTCTAACTACTTAAGCTTTTAAGCCAAGTGGTAATTTATCATGGTATTAGGGCGGCTGATCTTGAGTTCAAACCATGTCTCCACTCTACCTTCCATTAACAAGTTAATAATCTCACATGTTTGGCCCCATTTATTAAGGGGGGTCCACACCAACACATGAGAGGGAGTATTAGAATAATTGTTGAATAATTAAATTCATTTTTTCCTAATAGCTTAAGCTTTTGGGATAAGTAAAAGTTTATCATGAAAAATAAAAGCTTGAAATATGTCTTATAGATCCCAAGACAAAAACTCCCAGATTATTATCCTTCGAAACTACAAACCACTAACTATAAAAACAACAGTCTTTGCCCTTACAGAGAAAGAGGGGAAACTCTTAATTAAAAGGGCTGAGCAAGAAGTTGTTTAATCTAAAGATTAATTCACAGGAATAATGCTCTCACATTTTAACATTGCCCCAATGCAATGGCGTAATCTTTATGTTTATGGGATCATACTGCAAAAGGATGGACAAAGCAAATGAAAAACTTAAACATAAGGAGTTTCCAACTTGGAAGACTTACATCAAGGTAGAGGCCTCCATCAGTCCGTCCATCAATTTTGGAGCGCCCACCTTGACCAGAGGATATTAATGTTTTGAGGCCAGCAATCCACACGTCTGCCTCAACTTTATCTTTGCAAATCTGGAAAATGCAACGTATAATAATTGAACTTAAAGTAAAATAGAAGATTAACAGAATTACAATGTAATTTTTGAGTGAACTTCGAAATTTCATCACTGACCAGATCAAGGGACCGCTTTCCGTTGTTATATATAAGAGAAAAAGATAAATAGTCCTTTTCAGGACGCAGATACCGTTGAAAAACAGCCTGGAAGTGAATTAGGAAAACAAATTAGAAGATTTTTATTTAGAAGATTTAAATACTAAAAACTTAGAAGTTTTTTTTTCTAAGCAAACTTAGAAGTTAATCATGTAGCATATGGTAGATAGCATAATTAAGCATAAGAGTGATATGAAATGGAAACACAGATATCTCACTGTTCTTTGTCCAGGAATAATTCTTGAGACACAAGCTAACTTCAAACTTCTTTCTCCACTACTTGAAATCCAAATTAAAGATGATTCATCCTGACATTTTTAGATATAATAGTAAGTAGAAAATAAAAGGAATTTAAACAAGCGGAAAGCTGTGTGTTTCACATGAGCACAATAAGATCACAGGTCATGAGATTTGAAAAGCCAACAAAGGAGCAATTAATTCAAATACATACACTACATGATGAGATATACACATTCATCAGAATGTTAAACACAGAGCAATATACATCTCCAGTACTTGAGCCACAAGTATTAACGACACTTAAAACTCAGGGCATCATCTATTATCTCATATAATGAAGAGGCATATTTTTAGTTAATCCAACCTGCATCTGATATTAAAGTAAGAATAAAGACATGTCCTTTTAGGACCTATGAGTTTGACCATATTTTGCCCCAACAAACCTAAAATTGCAGTAAACAACACACTCACAAATATTTGTATAAAGCTGAAATATGGCATAGAAAATTGGGAACTGCCCATATGGTACCCTCTGAATTTTTCATCCAATTTATGGCTGGGAAACCAGAAATTTTTTCATATTTTCCAACCGCCCGCACACGTAGCTAATATAACTTTGTGACCAAACACAACCAATTTAGATAAGACTCTACAAGTGATGATCTGCAAATTGTCAAAAACAAGGCACTGAATGATAAAAGAAAGTAGTCCCTAGTGGCAACTGAAACAGCTTGATTTAAGTACAGAATTTTTTTTTTATAAGTACAGAATTACTAACTTCAACTTTGTTAACAAAAGAATTATGTGATAGTTCCATTAAACCAGCTGTTGAATTATCATAACTACGAGGAATTCAAATCTCCAAGAACCTTATATGAACATAACCAGTGTAACCAAAGGCGGGCCAAGCACTAGCCTAGGGCCCAAGCAAGGTGAGGCACCTTTAGTGAGGCGCTTGCCTTTAGAGCCTAGGCAAGCAAGGCAATCGCCTTTTTCCATTAAAAAGGTGCTAAGGTGAGAGCCTCAGTTTTTTTTTTTTTTTTTTTTTTTTTTTTAATTAATAGAAAGTTGTTGTAAAACCTATCATTAGATTATTAATTTTAAAGAAGCATGTTATAAAACCTATTGTTAGATAAATTCATTTACAAGATTTTGTTGTAAAACTTATTGTTAGATTAATCAATTTCTAGTAGAAGCTTGTTGTAAAACCTATTGTTAGAATAACTAATAGAGCCTAAGCCATCAATCCTATTTTGAAATCATTTGATAGACCTAATTTTTCATGCAACAAATTTAAAAAAACTTTATGATAATATTTCGATACACTAGATACGTATGATTTACGTTGTATATGTATAATAAATATATTTAGAATTTGGAGCCTCACTTTACTTGGGCTAGCGCCTTTTTGTCACCTCACACCTTGGGCAATACAAGGCCTTGGTGCCTTAAGGTTTCCTTTCACTTCTGACTACCATGACCATGACCATGACCATGACCATGACATCAAGTTACAGGGGGATGGGAAGCAATAGATTATTGGACACTTATATAGTAAGCCATACCATCTACTCTATGGAAAACTTTGAATCAACGTTCTTGATATTGAGTCAAATTATACTTGTCTACCTCTGATTGTATTTCAAATGATTTATCTACTTGTAAAGTTTGAAGTTGAGTTCACATGGAGGTTCAAGAGTTCAACCAGTTTCCATGCTTTTAATTAATGTATTTTACAATAAATTACAGCTGAAGGTATTGTTAACTAATCCTCACTAGCATTGTCTTGTCTTGGAAGAAAAAGGTCATTCTCTAAAAACAAAACCACTACTATTTCTAATTATCAAAAAAAGACCCACCACTATTTCTAAGAAACTAGTAACTAATCATATTCACTACTACCCTAGTAAACCAAGAACTGGAGCACTCGATCTGAGATGTGACACACTCAATTTCAAAGGCTATGACAAGCTCTTCTTACACTGAGCTCAAGTGAACTCCCCAATTATACTTAAATTTTTAACACTAATAGATGCACAGTTCATACCATTTCATATAAAGATTTTTTTGACCAAATCTCACAGAAAAATCTCATCATGCCAGTCAAAATTGTACAGCCTCTTTTGTTGACTGAGTAATAGTGACATAATACCATCAATTTTGACCGTTGCACGCATTTAGATGTGATCAAATTTAACCTAAAAATTCATCAATTTTGACTGAGTCTTCTAGTGACACCCTATATAAGGATATGGAGCACACAGTGTTACGTGTTCACTGTCATCCATTTAGAGGGAGAGCTTATGAGAAGGACAATGAGGGAGCAGGCAACAACTTTTTATTGTATAGCTAAAACATAACTTAGATACTTGTCTGTATAAAATATCCTGCGATACATATCACAGTTCCAGCTCTATTTGTTAAATATGAGACGGACAATGAGGGTGCAGGTAACAACTTTTTGTTATCTAGCTAAAAAATAGCTTAGATAGTTTTCCGTATAAAATATCCTATGATACATATCACAGTCACAGCTCTATTGTTAATATTTCCAAAGTGAAGATCATAACAAGGAATTTAAGAGATTCATCTACCAGTAAGAGTTTATCTCCAAGAAAGTAATTAGTTGATGCACTTCAAACTCCAAAAACATTGTCTTTATTAACAAAATTATATAAATTTACTTGAATTATTTTGGACAAATAATGATATTAATTGACTTGATGTTACATCAATTTAGTTGTTTTTTCGGTCAACATCTGAGCACTTTCTAAGTTAGAACAATTTTCTAACCACCAAAATCTTAAAGCGGAGGCTAGAGAAATGAACTTACATTCGACAATCTAAATGGACAAAACTTAGGCTTTCCCTTACGACCATATTTAAGCAGTTGAGCACCCTTCTTCAAAGCAATCAATGCCTGCATGAGGTAAAAGCATACTCAAAACAGTGCAAAAGAAACCATTGGCATGCAAACTTTGTACACTGAAAATTTTAGGAACAGAGGAATATAGTGTCTTTCTAAATAATATTAGTAACCACAGATTCTATGAAGTTTCATAGGGAACATATATCAGAGTACTACCCAATAATTTAAGTTTTTATAGAAACATAAATATAAGTGCACAAATTAGAAAATATGAGCCTGAGGAACATCAAATTTTCTGTTTTCTTTTTTATCTTCTATGCAGCAAGGGATCAACAACATTTGCATCAGCTTGGCAAGTTCTCTTCTTGTTTAAGTTAAATTGAATGCATCAAGAGGGATAATAAGAGCACGGTAAATATTTTTATTTATCATTCAAGCCTTTGAAGAGGGGGAAATAACAATAGTCTTCTCACAATGTGGAACAGTATAATTCCAAACACAAACTCTGCCACTTTTACAGTGAATTATTTGGAATGGAGTAGTTGCTAGATATCTTCATATGAAGGTTCCTGAGAGACAAATCTTATAACTCACTCTTCCTGAGAATTGAGCAAGGCAGGCAAGGATAGAAAAGGGTACTGGTTTTACGATATACCCTGAACAGCTACGTTTTATAAAATAATCCCCTGCACTATTCATTTCTACATAATGCAGGTAACAAGTAAAAACTCAACTTCACAACAGAAATTTTTATTTAAATTAGAAAATTCTAAACGAGAATTATCTATGAGCGTAAAACAGCATATGCTGCTAACAATCAGCAAAAAAATTATTGCAAGCAGCAAACAAACTATAATCAAAACAATCTTTGGTTCACAACAGGATCCTTAACATTTTTACTAAAAAGCAATTTTCTGCTTAAATATGCTAGGATAAGCTTGAAAATTGTTTCATCATCTCTGAATTCAGCCTTATGCCACCTTTAATATCCCTCAATCCACAAATGATAAATATGAGCCATCCATGCCGGCTCAACCACAGTATCAGAGAAACTTTTACAATTGAGATGATTCACTGCCCATTTTATTTCAGTATCCCAGCTTGCAAGTCTTTTAGCAATAGAACAAAGTGTGAGCAATCTTACCCATATTCAATATGAAAAACTGCATTAATAATAAAGATGGTCCCTTGATTCCATACATCTTCTGACCAGTACAACTCCGGCTAAATTATCTAACATTTGTAGAAAACTTAGGGCATGTTTGGTACATTGTAATAAAGCATGTAATGAAATGCTTGTTTATGTGGAATGACTATTCAATCTTTTGGTTGGATATTTAGTACGTGGAATAGTCATTCATTAGGAATAGCTATAATTTTTTTTTTTTTTTTGATAAGTAGGAATAGCTATAAATTAAAACATGTAATAACTTTAGAAATTATTATATTTCCTAAACTACAAACTATATCTCTGTGCAAAATAATTATAAAATTATTATGATTCCAAAAAATACATAGTTTTCATTTTAATCCTATTTCACAACCATAAATATTAATAGGAATATTTATTCCATTACATCACCTTTTATTCCCAGTAATAATTAGATTCAGTGTACCATATGTACCCTTATTTTGAAACGCCAACCATGCAATAAACCCATGCTTAGGAAACATCCATATTTAGTTTCCACCAATTCACTCCTAAGGTGAGTTTGATAGTGATAAATTACCACTTTTGGGACATTCAGTACTTTATCATGATATCAGAGTAGGTAGTTATGAGTTCAAACTTTGTCTCGAGTTGCCTCCCATTTAAAATTTAAAAATTCCGCATGTTGATCTCCACTTATTAAGGAGGACTATGGGCTCACTCCTCATTTCCTAACCGCTTAAGCTTTTGTGACTATCAGTAATTTATCAAATAGCATATACTTTGTGGTGGCACATACTGTTTCCAAATTCTAGCTTTACCTAAACGCCAAGCCAATTGAGGTCCTTTCTGGGTGTACAGTGTTCTCTAATATTTGCTAGTTCCTAAAAAAGGAAACCCACTTATATGTGTACACAATTCCAATATTACAAAAATAAATTAATTAAATAGGCAAAGGTACAAAATTCTGTAAAGACAAAATTGGTCTGCGGTTGCATGCCACAACATTATTATTTGCAAACAACAATTAGCACTAAATCATAAAATTAAATAAAAAGCGCAGTTTGGTTATATAGCAAGGAGGCAGTGGGTTTTTTTTTTTTTTTTTTTTTTCAAAGATTATTACATTTTTTGAATCTTAAAATTTTCATTAAGCCTCCGAAAAACTCTACCTAATCTTTCTATCTCATCCCGAAAAATATGGGAATTTGAAGCAAAGCAAAAAAAAAAATTAAAAACGAAAACAATAAATAAAAAAATTTTTTTTTTTTTTAAAAAGAGAGACAGAGAGAGAGAAAGAGGACCTGGTCGATGTCACGGTGTGCATTCCCGTAGCTAACAAGATCGGCCATTCCATGTGAGAGAATTACGAAAATGCCACCACCACCCTCTCCGATCGCAGTATGGAGCTCCGGTCATCATAGAGAACCCCTGCCTTTTCTTCCGTATAATACCATCAACTCTCCCCCCACCTCTGCTCACGCAGATCCAACCCCTTCCTTTCCTTTCCTTTCCTTTCACTCTCTTCCTTCCTCCATTGACATTGACATTTCCTCTTCCCCTTACTCTAAACCACTACTCCAAACTTCAACTTCTTCACCTCTCTTTGCTTCCACTGCTCTCAAGCAATTTTTCACTATCACCGCTTTCTCAAATTCCGCCGGAAAAATCTCAAAAGGATTAACCGGACGAACCGGGCTGAAGAGACACAGTAGAGAGGAAAAAAAAAAAGAGAAAGAGAAATCTCTGAAAAAGAGAAAGAAAGAAGCGAGAGAGAAAATCGAGGAGTCTGTAAAAGTACGAAGAGTCAAAGATGAGGAAAAAAAATTTAAAAAGAAAAAACCAAAAAAGAAAAGAATAATAAAAATACGAATAAAGCGTGAAAACGCCTGAGATTGAAAAGATATGTATGAGAGGACATTTTTTATTTATTTTTTATACTAATATATAAAAAAATATTTCCATTTATTGTTAATTAACATTAACGCAAGTTAAATTGGAGATTACTAGTAATAATACTCATTTTTAGAGGAGGGATGCACGTTGCCTTTTGAGAATTACTAGCTACTGTTCCAGCCAATTGCAACCGTCCATGTGTATGTATACTATTATATTTATATTGTTTTATTCTTGTTTCATGTAACATATAAGTTAATCAATATTCTTAGATTGTTCTTGGAATTATTAAAAGTTTTATTTATTTAAAATATATATATATATATATATATATAAATGGTATCTCTAGTGCATAACGCTTTGGCTCTTCGCAATTTTAGTTACAATCTATATCAAACATCTGTCATACATATAATCTAATGAATAGTCCAATACAATTTTATTTTATATTCTTTGTCAAAATTGGTATTTACACGTTAACTAAAGTCTATAGTAAAATAACAAATATAATGGCATGATCTAGGTATTAGTTACAAACTATATGATTTCTTAATGATCAAATTTTCAATAAAAAAATGCAAATTACAATATAAATAAATATAATTTGTTTTTTTTTTTTTTTTTGAGAATGAAATAAATATAATTTGTTTGATAGTCATCTTGGCTCTTTTGATTGTTGCAAGAGAAAAGTAAAAAAGTAAATTTAATTTAGTTACAGTGAACAATTGTTGTCTTGTTGAACAATAGTATTAGTACGTGAGTTGCTACCGTTTACCAACGGCATGTCACAAAGTCACGAGTCCCAACTAGTTGAATTTAAAGCGTGTTAATTCTCCAAAAAAAAAATTAAAGTCTGTTGGAAACAAAATAAAAGTCTAGTAAATGACGATAATGGGGCTTGTATAAGGATCAGTTGACGCGCGTTGCGAGGGGAAGCGGCGGGTGTTTACTTGGAATTTTTCGCAACCCCAAAGCGACTTTGAATTTTGATTGCTCTGTGTTGTTTCAAGGTAAGCTAATGAATATGACTAATTCTAGAAGACACGCCCAATTATCAATTTCCTCCCTTCTTAATTTGTGCGATCACAAGTGATTGATATTTTCTGTTCATATAAATCTATTACTTTTCATTGACTACTCTATGAGTATGTCTGTAAGTCGCAAAAAGTGATGTTAATAATAAATTTAAATGAAAATTGCGATTACGAGTAATGGATATTTTATGTCCATATGAATTTGTTACTTTTTATTGATATGGGTTCGTAAGTGGCAAAAAATTATGTTAGTGATAAGTTTAAATAAGAATAAGTAATAATTTTTTATTTAGATTTTATTGTGAAATTACTGTAAAACTGTTGTGACTCATATCACTGTTAAAAATAGTGGGGGTGGTTTTGGGTACTTGGAGTGGAGTGGGAAACAGATATTGTGCCGGTTGTGACGCTAAGTGAAAATCAGATTTTGAAGCCAACCGAGGAGAATGTAGGACTTGGGTGAAACCAGTGCGTGACTCTTCTCAAATTAGGTAGCTTTGTAAATATATATTGTAGCATAAAATCTAGGGATATCGGTCCGAATCCGAATTATTATTTCGGTTGATCTACATGTCTTATATTGGAATCCTATCCTATTCTTTTGGGCCTTTGGCATCACCAACCAACTCCCATCTTTAGAAGTTATTTCTGTTTGCATGTGCCTACTTGTTTGGAACTTTGTACAAGTTTGACACTTTGATTTGGGATAGACAATAAATCAAAGTTGGTAACGATTTGGACGAAGTCTAATATTGATATTTTCATTGACCTACATAAAAATGAAAGAATCCTACCCAAAAGAAACTGGAAAGATAAGGTGCAAATCATGCATCCATTATAAGTCATTTTGTTTTCTTCCATTTTCGTTGCATAAAAAAAGAAGTTATGTTTCTTCCATTGTTAGGCTTATATATATATCATAGCATACTATAAATTTCTAAGCAAGTTCTCAGAAAAACCGGCATGCCACTTGTCAACAAATTTTAAGTTATGCTACAGCAACAAATTGTTGATGTGGCAAATCCTTACTAGTTCTCATATGCGTCCATTACTAATATCATTTTTTTTTACTTACCAATAACCACTCACCATATCAGCAATTTGTAAAATAATTTGTGATTTTAACATTTTCCATAATGAAATGGTTATTCATGTAAAATAACTATTCGGTTAATTAGTTTACATCTTTATTAGTTATTCTTTTCTAAAATTGTTGTAATAGTTATTCTTTAATATTTGTACAATTTTTAAAATTAATATATTTCCAAAAAATACAAATTTTCTATATGCACCATTTTTTTACAAATTTTTCATATGTAACAACCAAACTTATGAATAGAAATATTGATTCCATTACATATTTTATTCCTAATAATAAAAGATTTCTATTCTTAACATAATCTACATTCAGTGCACTAAACATGCCCAACATCTCGTACATGTATGAGACAAATTTTGGAGGGAAAAAAAAACAAGCAACAAAAAAAAAAAAAAAAAAAAAAAAAAAAAAAAAAAAAAAACCGAAAAAAAAAAAGTTTCTTTTGAGAATCTCATCTTGGTCTAGGATAAATGAAATCCCATGAACATTTTGAAAGCAAAACTTGTGAAATTTTAAAATTAAAAGATCGCTAGTTAAAAAAAGTTACTTAAAATATAATATTTTGTTAGAATTATGGTTAAATAATTAAAATCATTATTTTCTAATAATTTAAACTTTTAGAACAATTGATAATTTATCATGGTATTAGAACATGAGATCCTGAATTCGATCCATGTCTCTACTCTACCTCCCATTTAATAATATTAGAAATTATCTCATCAAAAAAAATAATAATATTAGAAATTATATACGTTAGGTCCACTTATTAAAGGGGAGTCTAAGTCTACACATGAGAGAGTGTGTTAAAATTATGATTAAATAATTAAATTCTTCATTTTCAAATAAATTAAATTTTTTGAAAATTTGTAATTTAGCAAATTTCAAGTACAATTAATTGATATGTTCTATATTAAAGCAAGCATACATAATATATTAAAATCGAAGCATTGTGAAAATCCAAAATCGAATCAAAATTTTTTTCTAATTGTAGTCTATTTTTGCATCATCTGTCTTAATTTCCTTGATTTTGGTGCCAAGTAACTGATTTATAATACTCAATGTGAAAGTCAAGATGAACACCTCACTCACTAAAGTAAAAACACCTCTAATATTGATTTTTTGTTTATGTGTGTAACTTGTTTTACAAGTAGCTAATATCCACTTAAAATAAATGAATGGTCAATATCAAAACACAATTGAATTAATGGTTTAGATTTAAGTGGGTACCGTACCCCAAAAAATAAAAGGGTACAATAGAATGACCCCCTATTATAACTATTAATAAATATTAATCCACCAAATGTTCCAACATTTTATAAAAACTTCTCATATTCGTGAAAAACAAGTGAAACTTCCATCATAATATATTTCATTATTTAAAAAATTAGTTCAAAATTATAGATGTAGAAAAGGACCAGTGCTAAAAGTAGTATTAAGTGAGACAAATGAAAAATTACCGTAATAATAAAAAAAAACATTGGTAAGTAATGATAAGTAAACTTGATCGACAAGGGAACAGAAGATTAACAAAAGGGACAAAACCTGCGGATTCATGATTTGTTCTGGAGTCATATCAGAGAGCTTCTCTGAAATGGAGGAGGGTGACATTTACCTATGTAGTATGTACTACTAATTAATTAGGATTAATTTTAAGGACCTATAGTGGCGTTTTGAAACTCGACCTCCATGAAATCGAGTTATAGGTAATTTTTTTTACCTATAACTCGAGTTCATGGAGGCCGAGTTCCAAAACGCCACTATAGGTTCTTAAAACGTCATTATAAGTTCTTTAAAAACGCCATTATAGGGCTTAACTTGATTTGGAGTAAATTGAGTTTTAAAAGAAGGACATTTCCTAATTAGTTTGGAAATGGGGGCATAAGGCTATATAATTTGCCCGAAAAGGGCAAAGGGCAATTTTGTCCCAAAATCTAATAATTTCCCCCCGCCTTTCTTTTTATTATTTTTATTTGGTAGCTGAACAACCAGGTTTGGTTGATTATGTCTGGGTTTCGATGATGTATTGTAGGACCTATTGTTCGATAATCTCATATCTATGTCGAATTACATGGATATATCGATGTGATTATTCAATCCAAGACTATCTCAATTCTCAACCGCCAATTCCTTAAACTTTTTTTTTTTTTTTTTTTTTTTTTTTTTTTTTTTTTTTTTTTTTTTTTTTTTTTTTTTTTTTTTTTTTTTTTTTTTTTTTTTATCTTTGTAACTATCATTTTTGACTTTGACTGTATCATATTGATTTTTCAAAACGAAAACATACGGAAATGCGATAAGCTAATCTAGTGAGGTTGGTCAACTCATTTTATGATGCTTATTTTGTTGATAGTTCGATAGTTACAGCGAATGAGGATGAAATTTGAACTATAGATATCTTCATTAAAAATGCTAAAATGTGGCAATAAACTCATTTTATGAATTATGATGCTGTTCCTAAAAAAAAAAAAAACTCATTTTATGATGCTTTAGAAAGTCTGAATTGTATGCTGATGGAATATGGGTTAAAGGTCTTGCCCTAAATGAGGCCATATCTTGGATCATTCTTACAAAGTTATGGGCCATTTTGTTAATGATATCATGCTCAATTTAGGTCAATGTCTAAACCAATCTTATTGGGTGTGTAAGAAAAGTATTCTACTTGTGCAAGTTAAGTAACCATAGTTAATAGTTTAGTCTATGATTAGTCTAGAGTTTAGTCTCTTATGAATACCCCATTTTAGGTTCTTTGTAAGTTGTAACCTATAATTTGATATTGTGAAAAGGTAACTCCTTTGTAAACATAGGTCATTACATCGAATCACGTAATCTTTGTATTTCAATTGTTGTGGTAATTAGAATACAAAATAGTAATATTAGAAACATGACTCACTATTTGCAGTTAAATGATTGACAAATTCGCATTTATTGTTTCCCCTTGATTTAACTTACTTGATCACTTATTGGCTTATTGTAGGCACTTAGTCGCAAAACCTTGGCAAGTCTTAGACTCTCAGTTGAATACATGAAGGTAATAGGTGTGCAAAATAGATTGGTTGTTGCAGGAACAATCAACAAGAGGGATAAATACTTTTTGATACTTGTTCGGCTCTATTGTTTAAATGTTTTTTGTTGGGATACATTAGACAACGCCAACTCGTGTAAAATACTTGTATGCGAAGAGCATTCTTATTAGGTTTGTAAAAATATACCTATTTTACACTCTAAAACACTACTTTATCAATTGTACCAACTCATTTAACAATAAACCCAACATCCAAATTCTTATTTTTACATACAACTTAATAAAATAATATAAATTACTCAATAAAATAAATACAAAACTACTTATCTCTCTCTCCTCTGAAACTAAGCCACCTCGACCATCACCACCAACCAAAACTGAAACTATTGCCAACAAACAAATCAACCACCACAACCAACAACCACCACCAAAATCACAAACCCATTGGAATTCACCACAAACCCAAATCAACAAACTCATCCACCACCCACCACAAACTCATCTAAACAAATCACAACCACCATGACCCAAATCGAAACAACTACATACCCAAACCACAACCATTTCCTCTAGTCCAATGACTAGTCCTCTGCCCAGCCGCCAATCTACACCTCCCTCTCTCTCTCTCTCTCTCTCTCTCTAGCAAACCAGTAGCAACCACCAAATCCAACAACCCCACCATTGCCACTCGAACCCTAACCAAAGTCCAAATCGCCACCACCATCGAAACAACCATCGATCTGGCAAAACATCAATCCAAAGCCACCAAACCACACCTAAACACCCATTGATCCGCTCAAATGTCAATCCAAAGTCACCAAACTGCCACCCAAACACCCACCGATCCGACCAAGCTTCAATCTAAAGCAACCGAACCACCACCCAAACACCCACTATCCCACCCAAAATAAAGAGAGAGAGAGAGAGAATTTCAAAGGAATAATAATAATAATAGCATAAAATTTAAGCCTTTTTTTTTTCGTTTTGCTAAGGAATTGCAACCTTCTCTTTTAAGTTTTAATTTTTAACTCCTTTAAGTTGTTATGCGTAAGCTATACCTTTTTTTTTTTTTTTTTTTTTGTATTATTTGATAGTTACAATGGAGCAAAAAGGAATTGAATCTTAGATGTCTCCTTTGGAAACACTAAGAAATGCAAATCAATTGAGCTACAAGGCTCTTGGCAACATAAAATACAAACTTAAGTGCATCAGACCAATTAATAATTGGCTAATATTGGATTTTAATATTTTCATTGGATTTTCACTAATGGTAATCCTCAATTCCTCACGAAATCGTATTGCAGTGAGAGATTTAAAGATAAGAATTCATTTCAATGTAGTTTATAGTACATTGAATTATTTTTTCTCCTAAATTTATCAAATTCTTTTAATGTATGCTTAAGCATATCAAATCGATTCTTAAAAAAAAAAAAAAAAAGCATTCTCAAATCTATTCCAGCATAATCACAAATTCCTATTTCAGAATTTCATCTGACTAACAGAGGATTTACAACAAATACACTGAATTCCGAAGCCATGTCAATCAGGATGCTATATTTTTGTTCGCACTCCATCCTACCTTGTAATATTTAAAGCAGTTGGAAAACAATCACCCTAAAGTCATAGTACTATAAATTAATATTCAGTTAGTGACCTAAAAGCAATTTACATGACCCACCCAGCAACTTATACTTTCTTAATTGAGAAAAAGTAGGGAAAAATAAAATGATATGAGAGAGACAGTGTTTGTTGCTTCCCTGAACATTTTCTTATAAGCCTCAAGTTAGAGCAAAAGGCTATAGTAAAAGAATTTATAATGTTTCCAAGCACACCAAAACATAAATCTTTGCTGCATCAGCATGAGGGTACCCGCGGTGCTGGATTTGGTTTTTTGCTGCTTTTTTGTCGATGATTTAAAAAAAAAAAATTTAATTCTTTTTCATTGGATTAGTTGTTGGTCTATATTGATATATTTTCATGTAAATAAGAGACTTTACTATTTAAGTTAACTAAACCTAGGTGAAAGAGTGTAATTAAAGTGTGTGTGTGTTTAGCAATTAGTTTGTTTCTAATAAAAAATAAAAATAAAAAAACTGAAATTCATTCTTCTTTCACATTGAAAATAAATACAAAAACATGTTTTAAAAATTAATTTTTTTACTAAAAATGTTAATATACTATTTTGACTCCTACATTTTAGGGTTATTGTTAATTTGATCTTTACATTTTGGTAGCAGTCAATTTGGTTCTCGTTATTTTCAACTTGTAGCCAATTTGATCTCTTTGTCAAATCACAGCTTTTCTTCCATTTTCTTACACTTTCTTGACAACCAAACACAAAAACACAAATCAAATTTAAAATCTTCAACTCCTTTGTGCACACATATCAACTCGGCAACCAAAACAAACCCAAATTTAGACCTAGAATGATTGCAAATTAAAAGTAGCAAGACCAAATAATTGCAAATTGAAAATAATAAGGACCATTTTGATTACTAACAAAATATAGACACCAAAATGACCACAAGTTGAAAATAATAAGAACCAAATTGATTACTAAAATATAACGACGGAATTGAAGTGTCCCAAAATACAAGGACGAAAAAGAGTATTTTCACCTTATTCTTAAAACCAATTTTTAACTATTTTGAAAATATATTTTAAATATGATAAATCAACGTACCCAAAACTTTCTTAATTTTTCGAGGTATTTTGCATCATAAACAACACGCCACTCACATAGGTGTGAGCAGGGTATGTGAATGTGAGTGGGATCCCCATGAAACAAAATAAAAATTCCTACTTTTCATGGGTTCTAAGTTCTAACTTTCTGTACAGGTATAGCTAGCTTTAATAAGTTCATTCATGTAAATTATGTATCTCCCACAAATAAAGAGGGAACAGGTGAAGTTATAACCAAAAAAGAAGGACAAAGTATTAATGTAAGAGTGTTTGAAAGGGTATTTTGGTTGTTGATCCCAAAAGGTACAAGGTGAAAGAATATTCATTGAAATGCATATGGGACTTGGTAGTTAATAATTGGTGGTACTAAATAATAAAACAATTATTACAACAACAACCTGATAACCACCTTGAAAGCCGCCAAGTAGGTATGTGGAAAGGAAAAGTATAGAAAATCTTGATGGAAGATTATGGCCCAAAAAAAAAAAAAGAAAAAAAAAAACTTTATGGAAGAGAAATGAAGCATCAAATGATGAGAAAGATGGTACCAAAATAAAATGATGAGGAAGAGAGAGACAGACTAGTGGAGGGTTCCAAAGGCTAACTTTGCGTACAAGAAGCCAAAATTTTAAGGCGAGGGCCCCGTGATTCGACATAATTACACAACCAATACAGCTTGGTCGGCCTCTTGCTCTAGACATGGGGGCCATTTTCATTTTAGGTCCCTAGGGCGGGTTAGAAATTTTGATATGGGGGGCCGCTACATTAATGTACGGTCTAGACAAGGTCCACACGTATGCAAATATGAGTGTGTGAGAAACATACAAGCTTAATTTTCTAATATTATAGTAAATTATAATTTATAAATACATTACTTACAAAATTATTAACTTTTTGTAGATCCAGACTCAGCAAATAAGATACTACTACTTCCGTCCCACTTTTTTTGTCCTGTTTAAAAAATCAAACTTTTTAAAGGAACATTATTTATTATCTTGTCTACCTTTTAAAAATGTATAAGTTTCCAAAACAACCCTTAAAAAAATTTATCAAAAAATTGAATTAGTAAATTAATAGGGGTATAATAGGAATATTAGTAAATTAATGACTTTTATTTTTAGAAACAGGACAATATTTTGGGACATCTCAAAATGAAATAAAAGACAAAAAAAGTGGGACGGAGGGAGTACTATGGTAATGCCTAGATAATAAGAACTTATTTCTAGTCACCCTTACCCATCCTTTTTTATGATTAAAAAAATAATAATAATAAGAACTTTTCATTTATTTAAATTCAAAGGTGAGATCCATCTATTATTTGTCAACAAGCTATCGATTATTTTGAAAATTACAAGAGCAATGCTCAAAAAACCCAACCCTCTATGACTGAGAAAGCACAATAGCCATGAGTTAGGACTTCAAATACAATAAGGGCATGTATG
This sequence comes from Quercus glauca, assembly GCA_023736055.1. Taxonomy (NCBI): domain Eukaryota; kingdom Viridiplantae; phylum Streptophyta; class Magnoliopsida; order Fagales; family Fagaceae; genus Quercus; species Quercus glauca. The sequence continues at coordinate 75,197,377 of CM043316.1, read as the reverse complement.
ATATTGAATGTTCAAAATATGTGTAAAACACAATTAATGTTTAGACCCCAAATTACAAATTATCAATTCAAATTTATAATCAAACAGTAAATGTGCGGAACATGAACATAAGCTAAAACAGAATTGATAAACAATCTAAACTATAAATAATCACAACTACAGCAGCAATTAAATGGCAAAGATAAAAGGAAGAGAGATGCAAACACAAGGACAACACTCGATATGTTATCGAAGAGAAAACTGAAGCTCTCGGCGTAAAAACTCTCTGCCGCCCTTCAAGTGGTCAATAATTCACTAGAAAATGTAGTTGGGATACATAAACAGCAATGGATCCTACAAGCCTAATCTACCCAGTGTACCTAAGCCCTCCAAGTTTCTTGCTTCAACGAGGTTACGTCGAACTTATGTCTTTTCTAGCTAACCGGATTCCGCTATAGCCCATAGCATCAACCAATATGAATTGGTCATTTCCTAACTACTTCCCAAAGTACCAAAAAGCCTTTTCACAGATATGGGTATGGTGAGAAAAGGATTTGGTTAAGAACCTCTCAAGGATGTAACAATAGAGAGGAAAAGAGTAGAGGAATTTGAAGAGTCTCTTAGGTAAAGATTATGAATGAATCAATCTTGTTTTTCTCTAACATTTCTCTCTCAAAATTCTCTTTAGAAACTCTCTACATTTCGTGGGTATAAGAGTTTATATATAGTGGTGTGTGTTTGGAATGCAAAGAGTCAGTTTTTCCCAAACAGAGTGGTCTGGCGACTTGGCCTCGCGATTGGACTGAGCCGCGAGTTCAAGCTGCAAGCTAACGGCCTGGCCAACCTGGGACTTTTGTCTTGTAGTGCAACAGCTGGCGTGACTCTTCAACTCCCCTGCATACTTCACACGTGTGCTGCAGTTGGCGACTTACCAGTCGTGAGTCACCCACGAGTCCTAGCCGCGAGTCTCTGCATCCTTGCACAATCTTGAGCATTTCTTCACACTCTCTCACACACTACCCTTACATGATTCCCACCTAAATACAGGGTTTCTAAATGTTGAAATATAAGCAAATTTGACACGGAATAAAGCCAACAAAATGATTGATTAAATTCAACCTTACAGATATACAAAATAGTGATAGTGTTAGACATAGTAATTTTTATTACTAAGAATAAAAGATGTTACAATGAAATAATTATTCTTATTCATAAACTTCGTAGTTAGGTATGGAAAGTTTGTAAGAAGATGATGCATATGGAGAGTTTGTATTTTTTTAAAATATATTAATTTTAGAAATTGTTATATGTATTAAGGATTATATATTACAACCATCTTAAAAATGAATAATTAATCCTAAATTTAAGGAATAACTATTTATAATATAATAAAAATGCAATCAAACAACTGAATAGTTATTACAAAAGAATAACTACTCCATTATAGGATCTATTATAGCTTACCAAACATGCCCCCTAAGTTCCAGTTGTGGCGAATCTCTTAGTAATTAATTTTGATCTTAGAGTTATTATTATTATTCATCAAAGCATACAAAACACTTAAAAAATTTATAGTGACCATCAAAATATGATACTTTTTTTTAGAGAGTTTCAACCTATGGCGTCCACTCCTGATGATAGCTCTTTATCATCAAACTAAGACACCAATTAGTTTTTAGTGTAGTTGGGAATTGAACCCCAGATCTTTTATACAACCATCAGAGATTTTACCAGTTGAGCTAAATAGACCCACAAATATGATACTTTCTTAAATATACATACATATATACATACATTTTGGTCCATTTTAATACATCAAGGTACAAATTTTCATATGAGGCTATTACACCAAAAGATACCTTTAAAGATACGAAATAGCTCAAGATGTTTCCATACCAAGATGATAGTCTATGAACACCAAAAAATCCACTAGCTAGGAATTACTTTGCTCCACATTAGCCTTACACTCCTTCCTTTACGTAGTTTGGAATGTAATGAGAAGGATAAATAAATAGAAAAGAGAGCAAAGGAATCATCCAACCCATCTCAATCTTTTGGGTGAAAAACCTAAGGGGGAAGAGAAGAGATAAAAATGGAACCATCCCAATTACAAAGTGTAGCCCAACGGGCCAAGTTGTAAGAAATGAAATTTACATTTCTAGAAACAAAAGAAAAATCCCAATAAAAGAGAGAACAGAGAGCAGCTTTGACATCTGAGAGAAAAAATGTAAGGAACCAAGGAGGAGTCGAGTTGATGTTCTGAAAGGCCACGATAACGCCTTTAGAATCACCTTCAAAGAGAACATATGAGTGCTTGTGGTAGATTGCAAGTTTGATGGCTTGAAAATCAACTTGTGTTTCTCCAAGAGTTGGATCAGAAGGAGGAAAAAGATTTAAATGAGCAAATAAGACATCTTCAAACTCATTTCTCCCAACAGTGGCAATTATGGTGGCATGAGGTCTAATAGTAACATCAAAATTTATTTTAATCCAACTTGGTTGAGGAGGAAACGAGGTTTATGATAGTATAGAGTAACAAACATATTTTGGACCACAAGACAATTCAAAACGAATTAAGATTGAGACGAAGCGCATGAGTGTGAGAGCATATTCACAATTGAGTACTAAGTACAAACATCAACAAGCTGAAAATTTATAAAATTTTTACTGAAGAAGTAATAACATTAGCTCGAGAAATGGGATGCAGGAAGGTGGTACTAAAAGGTGATGCACTCTACAAGTTTCCATTTTCGAACCTGTGTGAGAAAGATATAAACACACGAAAATGCTGGGGATGAATGCAGAAATATAAGTGGAAATGAATGAAAAATAAGGGGGCATTATTAGTTAAAAAGTATTCTACTAAAATCTTGTGTCCAGAGCTATTTTTTTCCTTTTCCTCTCTTTACTTTTTCTTTTCAGCTTTTCTTTTCTGCTCAAAGCACCCTCTCATTCACATATATATGAACAATTACGAATTTAGAACATTGCCAACTCCTGAAGAACTCATTCCCATTTCCCATATATTCTAACTAATTATGAACCAGCAGTGACACTTTATAAAAAGAGAGAGAGAGAGAGTGGTGAGGGCCCAAATTGGTATGAGATAAACCTGAAAGGCTGAAACAACAACAGCTTCTTCCTTGTTGTAAACAGGAGCTTTCAATTTTCAAAAGCGAAAAGAAGAAAACAAAAGAAGGAATCAAGTTATTGAAACTCATGCTAATTAGTGAACCCAAACTAAAACTACTCTTAATTACAGTTCCTTTTACAAATCTATTCCATCATCTTCAGTACTCCAACATGGGCAAAACAATATTCGTTTCCCGAATTTCTAGAAGGATGTTACATCAACGTGAACTTTGGGGGACCCCAAGTTTTCTGTGTCTGCATCATTGCTTACGATGTGTTCCCCCTTTTCGTTGGGTTTGGTCATTGGACTGGAGCGTGTGATTTTCATGTACTTCTTTTTTTTTTGGTTAAAGATTTTCATGTACTTCACAAACTCAAAGAGCAATACTACTTGGTTTTGGTCATAGATTTTTATCATCATGGAAGATTTTAGGACTTCTTTATCACATTATGATATTTGGATAAGTAAAGCTTCTTTGCCAATTACATTCTAAATCTTCTAGAAAAGAAAAAGTACATTCTAATTAGCTGAATGAGAATGTTAATATAGAGGTTAAAATTTGGCACGTGACGCACGTCATACATTTTGTTATTTAAGCTTTTTTTACAAATTGATTTTATTATCTAGGCATCAATAAGAAATTGTTAAAATAATATATTTTTTCTATATTGTTAATGTGATACTAATCAAATTTATTGTTACTTGAATTTGTAAGTTTTTCTCAATAAAATTAGTAATAGTTTTTGCAATAAAATTAGCAATACTATGAATTAGTTTGAAATTTGCTAACAACTGATTACTTTTACTTAATGAAAATCTCAGTCCCCTTGAGTCTCAGTTCTCACAGAGGGCTGGGTATTGGCTAACCCCACACCCGACCTGTGGTATGGTAGAATATATTTAATATATTATTTCTATAATTCTTAAATCGTAATATATATTTAACATTGAGCACAGTCCACCCCTCTCAGTAAAAAAATGAAAAATAAAAATAATAATAACATTGTAAGCCTTTGTGCCATTGCAGGCATCTCATTTTGCAATCATCAAAACTAATGCAAGGAAAAAATTGTCAATTTATGACAAAAGAAAAATCATCATTTTAACCAGTGGATGAGTAAGTGATTAATTTAAAATGAAATTGATAAGGGTGTTCTTGCAAATGATTTAATGCATGACACATAAGGAAGCCAACGGTTCCTATAGGCCCGTTAGCTTCGTGTGCATATATGGAAGGACAAAAGCAGTGACACTATAAGCCGACAACTCCACCACGATACCCAACGAGAGCCTCCATAAGCCGACGGGGAACTTTCGGACGAGGCAAGTGGCCGACGAGGGAGAAAAGGCCGACGGGTGTGAAGAAGCCGACGGGTTTAGCATGGCTTAGCTTGACCTCCACGAATGTCTATACATGGAAATGTCTTCTACCCTAATCAGAGGAATCTCTACAAAGAAAGAATCTTGTAAAATACGAGCATTAATGAGAATCTTCTCTATAAGGAAATACCTTCTCTGCCAAGAAACGAAGGTCAGCTCAACACTACTATAAAAACCCCCAAAACCCTCACAAATCAAGGTACACGTAATTTTTCCAGCTTTGGCACTCTAAAGTTGTAGAAATTCTCTCTAACTTAACCTCGGAGGGTATTTGGTGGGTACCACACCAATACTCCCTATAGGGTCTTCTTCGTTTCTGTTTCGTAGGTTCTGTCTAGAGCACATGAGGACTGTGCGACTCACTGATAATTTTTGGCATTATCAATTGGCGCCGTCTATGGGAAAGAACGATATCAGCCATACTACCACTTCCCAAACAAAGAGTTGTATGGTACTCACTCGCTCAATGGCAACCAACAAAAACCAAGGAGATGAACCACGCACTATTGCCCTCGAAAGACAGGTACAGACTCTAGCCGCGGCTATAGAACACCTTACTAAGCAAAACCACGACTTGGAAGAACAGCTGCGCCAAAGGAACGCTGGGCCTAATAATCACAGAGAGGAACAAGAGGGTACCAACGCTAAAAAGAGGGATCGAGAATGACCAGAAGGTAGCAATGCCCTAAGCAGACAAGAGTGACAAGACACCAGCTGTCCATCCATCGCAGATACAGCACCAACACACATGGTTGCAAAGATACAGATGATGAAGGAGAGGATGGACTTCATGATGAACGCCTTTAAGGGATGGGTGTCAAGCGAACTTGACGAGCTAGTCCATTGGACGGACTCGCCCTTTACAGCACTCGTCACTTTGTTCCTTCTTCTTGCAAAGCTCTGTATGCCGCAGATATAAGCCCATGACGGGTCAAAGGATCCCTTGGATCACTTGGAGTCGTTCAAAACCCTTATGCACTTGCAAGGTGTTCCAGACGAGATCATATGCCGAGCTTTCCCAACAACATTGAAAGGTCCCACCAGGATATGGTTTAGCAGATTGACACCCAATTCCATCAGTACCTTCAAAGAGCTAAGTGCGCAGTTTGCATCGTACTTCATAGGGGGCATAGGTACAAGAAGTCCACTGCGTACCTGATGAGCATTAAGCAATGAGAAGATGAGACGCTGAGGTCCTACATAGCATGTTTCAACAAAGAAGCCCTTTCGATAGACGAAACCAACGATAAGATACTATTTGCTGTATTCACCAATGGCTTGAGGAAGGGGAAGTTTTTGTCTTCCTTATACAAAAACAACCCAAAGAACATGTCAGATGTGCCTTATCGAGCCACTAAGTACATGAACGCAGAAGATGCGCTACTGGCCCGAGAGGAAAAACCCAAGAAGAGGGAAAGGCAAGAAGATGCACGACAAGTTAGGGGATAGAAGACGATTAGAACTGGAGACTGACGGGAAGATAGGTGCCCCAAATCGCCCACTAGAAGGTTTGCGAATTTCACCCCGCTGACTGCCCCAATCGATCAAGTCCTAATGCAGATTAAAGACGATACGACCTTGACGTGGCTTGGCAAGTTAAGGGGAAATCCCAATAAGAGGTCCAAAGACAAGTATTGCCATTTTTATCAGGATCATGGTCACAACACATCTGAATGCTATGACTTGAAGCAACAGATAAAGACCCTCATTAGATAGGGAAAGCTATAACGATTCGTCAGCAAAGAAAGAATAGACCCACCGTAGGAACAAACTGGTAAGAGGGATGGCGAGCGCCCTAGGATACCTTTAGAGGACATAAGGATGATTGTAAGGGGCACTGCAGCATTTGGCTCGTCCAGGAAAGCACACAAAACCTACCTTAGGATGGTTCAGAACGTCCAGTTGACAGGTTTCGTTCCAAAGATGGCACAGGTGGATAACCCCATAGTTAGGTTCTCGAAGGAAGACGCTCGACGTCTCCACCACCCCCACGACGATGCTTTTGTTGTTAGCATAGGGGTGGGAGACTACAACACTCACCAGGTCCTAATCAATAACGGAAGCTCTGCTAATATCCTCTATTACTCAGCGTTCCAGCAGATGAGAATCAAGAAAAAACGGCTTGTACCAAATAATGCACCACTTGTCGGGTTCGGAGGAACGAAAGTATACCTCATTGGGGCAATCACATTGCTCGTGACGGCCAGAGATTACGCTCAACAAATCACTAAGGATGTTACTTTCCTTGTCGTCTACTGCTTGTCCGCTTACAATGCCATATTGGGCCGACCTACCCTCAATTCGTGGAAGGTCGTGACTTCAACCTATCACCTGTTGATCAAGTTTCCCACCGAGTATGGTGTAGGAGAGGTACGTGGAGACCAAGTGGCAGCATGCAAGTGCTACATAGCGATGTTGGAGATGGACGATCACTTACAAACTATAAGCATAGAGGAGCAACAGACGGTTGTAGAGCCTATTGAGGGGTTGGAGGAGATTCTTCTCGATAACTCCAAACCTGAGCAGACGACCAAGATCGATACCTTCACCAGCCCGACGGTTCGTCAAGCACTCACAACATTCCTAAGAGAGAACTAAAATGTCTTTGCCTAGAGCCACGAAGACATGCCTGAAATTGACCCCTTAATCATGGTTCACAGGTTAAATATATCACCCTCCTTTCCCCCTATCTGTTAGAAGAAGCGAGTGTTTGTCTAGGAGAGAGACAGGGCTATAACGGAAGAAGTCCGCAAATTGCAAGATTCAAAATTCGTAAGGGAGATATACTATCCCGACTGGCTGGCCAATATAGTGATAGTCAAGAAAGCCAACGAAAAATAAAGGATGTGTGTAAACTTCACGGACTTGAATAAGACGTGCCCCAAAGATAGCTACCCACTCCCGCAAGTCAACGTCCTGTTGGACTTAACAGCGAGACACCAGTTGTTGAGTTTCATGAATGCTTTTACTGGTTACAATCAAATCAAGCTAGACGAGGCTGATAAGGAGAAAACTTCATTCGTCACTAGCCAAGGCCTTTTCTATTACAAAGTGATGTCGTTCTGTCTTAAGAACGCGGGAGCAACGTATCAAAGGGTCATGAACAAAATGTTTGCACATCATATTGGGAGGAATGTCCAGATCTATGTGGACGACATGCTAGTGAAAAGTTGACAGAAAGATGACCATTTGGAAGACCTCAAGGAGACCTTCGATTAGGGGGTGGCAATTCGTGTTCGCGTGTCGGGTTCGTGTCAAGTTGAGCTGTAAGTATTATGTTATATGGGTTAACCCGAACCCAACCTGTTTAATAAACGAGTCAAGATTTCTTAACCCTAACACGTTCTGTTTATTAAACGGGTAACCCGACACGACACGTTTAACCCGTTTAATTAGTAGGTCATATTAGGGTTGACACAAATGACCTGTTAATAACCTGTTTGAATAATAAATCCTAACTGACCCGAACAACCTGTTTAATTAATAGGTTAAACTTAATCTAAATAACCTGTTGTCAACTCTCATTTATCTAAAATTATAATTCAACCATAAATCAAGTAATAAAAATTCAAATAATAACGAAAGCAAATATTCTTTCATTCCTTCAAAATAAAATTACTAGTCCATAAGGTTCCAATCTCCATACAATCAAATTCAATAATATGTCAAAGTTCCATAATAATAAAAACCAAAATTATTACATGGCATCCAAGTGCCATATAAAAAACTTTAAAGACATTACATATTAAGAAATTAAAAACAAGAATGATTACATATAGGGCATACAAAATATTCATGAAGGCAAAATCTAAGTCCAAACATCCAAGTGCCATATCAAAAAATAAAAGTCATCATTGATTAAGGGACTGGATCCATTGAGGGTTCCATTGAAGAGGTGTCTTCCTTGTGCTTATTCTTGTTGGTATTCATGTTCATTATATCTTCAGTGAGCTCTTCCAATTATGATTGTGCAAGTTCTACATCGAAAAATTTTAATGAAACATTAAAAACTTATCAAAGCATTATAAACAAGAAATTTAGAAACTGTGGATAATCAAGCAATTGAATGAATTAAAAAAATAATAGTCATTCGCATAGTAGTAATTACTGGTAATGAACTTCTGATGTCTACCAAGTCTGCCAAAACAACATTTATAAACAAATGTATTCTGCCAAAACAACATCTATACAACAATTTATATCCAGGGGAAACTAAGACTTTGGTTTATTGTTCTATACTACTATTTGACATTTTATGAAAATGAAGGTATCATATCATATACTAAATTACAGAAAAACAAAACAAAATTAAAACCTATTAGAACCCAACACAAATTTCTAGTAGGTTTCTCTAACTTACTGTTATAGTGTTATACAAGACCAGTGAAAGGGGCATTAACAATAACATTTTCATTTAACATGAACATAGAAGAAAAAGTTGATTAGGCCAATATTCATTCTTTCCTTAATCTGTAAGTTCACTGGAGATTGGGTCATAAGTTGCTACCATGACTCATAACGTCAATCAGACCTTGTTGCCATGATTCATAATGTATATCAGACCATAAAATGGGTAGTGGAGTAGAACATTGAAAGGGAAAATGAAGAATTCTACCAGATTTATCATCAAAATGAAATTTGACTTTTAAAGATAATAAATGGAATGTTGTTTGCACTAAAGCACAATCAGGTGAATCATCTCACCTAAGACAAAGTTTCCCATTTATATCTATCCTATAATTAGAGTTTTATTTTTAAAAAATCATCATAAAACTTAAAACTCATTCAGCCAACATGTAAATAAAAAAATACATTACCTATATCTACATATAACCAGTCTCTTGTACAAACCAATGCCTCCACAACATTAAGCTTAAGTGTACTCCTAAATTGATCAATGACTCGTCCCCCAACACTAAAAGTGGAATTTGAAGCAACCGTAGAAATAGGAATGCTCAAAATATCACGAGCCATGACAACAAGTTCTGGATACCAAAATTCATTTCCTTTCCAAAAAGCTAGTATGTCTAGTTTTGCATTCCTATCCACTCTTGGTTCATCCAAGTAGAGCTCCAATTGTGTTTTTTGTGCTTGCCTACCCACATCCATACTATGAAAGGAATCAAATTTCTACATATAAAAACAATAGAATAAATGTTAATCTAAGCAGGATATAAATGTCATAATATAAATTTTAAAAAAAAAGGATAATAAAAAAATAACATACTTGCATCATAGACAAAGATCCTTCATTAGCATACTATTCTTTAGTTTCTTGAGTAGCTTGACCAGCCATTCCGAAAGATGTTAAAGGTGCAGGAACATTACTCACATATTCTCCAAACAAAGCAAATAATTTTTCACGAACCTTCAAATATTGGAGTGAACTAGCATACCCCATAAAGCTTTTAATAGCACCAATCAATAAAAAGCAGTTTATACCTAGGGTCCAAGACCAATGCTATGGCCAACACAACACTAAACTCTATCCAATGCTTCTCAAATTTCACAAGCATTTGATTTGCCATTTTTCTCATATCCTCATCCTCACCTCACTTTCTTTCTTCAAGGTAAAATAAACAATAAAAACTTGTGGAAAATACAAGTTAGCTGTTGGATATTTTGTGCCAGAAAAGACCAATGTAGCATCATAAAAAACAACCAAGAACTTCTTAATTTTTTCTGCCTTTTTCCACTCATTAACAATAGGACAATGCTTAAAATTATAGTTAGTTAACTCTAGGTGTTGAAAAGCACATCGATAATAGAGAGCACTTTGAAGCATTAAAAATGTAGAATTTCATCTAGTAGGCACATCTTGCCTTAAACCTTTCTTACCATCCAAATCCATTTGTTTAACAAATTCATAAAAATGTTTTTTCCTCCCTTTTGAGTCTCTTACATACTTAATGCTCTCACGAATTTTTTGGACAACAACATCAATTTCTTTCAAACCATCTTGTACAACCAAATTGAGAATATGAGCACAACAACAAAGATGAAAAAATTCACCATTACAAACAAGTGTTTTCTTATTTATCAATTGAGTTCTTAGCATGTCAATAGAAACATCATTGGAATAAGCATTGTCCAATGTCACACAAAAAATCTTATTCTCAATACCCCACATAGATAGCAATTTATAGACCTTTTCAAACAAAGACACACCATTATGTGGTGGTGGCATATGACAAAAGTTCAACACCTTTTAGCATCAATAAAATGAGCTGTAACACACATATAACCATCAATAGCTATAGAAGTCTACAAATCAAATGTCAAACAAACTCTACCAGGAGCAAATGTCAAGACATATTTCATCCTTTCTTTTTCCCTTTTATACATTTTAACCAAATCATTCTTAGCAGTATTTCTAGAGATATTAGGGACATCAACACACAAGTAAGAAAAAATTTGTCGTATACCAACATACTCAACAAACTGGAAAGTTAATTCATGCATTGTAATAGTAGCACATAACAACTCCCTAAATTTTGCAGGATCAAATTTAGGTGAACTTACAAACATTGCATTTTTGCCAAGTATAAGCTGGCCAACATCCCTTGTGTATTTTCTTGGACATACATCCAAAGGGCGCTTCAAATTTCCTGTACCGTATGCTTCAGCAACAATATATTCCTTTCCACACTTTTTGCATTTACATGTAGGCTTTTCTTCATCTTTTGTAGGAAACAGCTCAAAGAAACTCCAAACATATGAAGTCCTCCTCCTTTTGTTGTCTTTGTTATTTGTCTTATTCTTAAACTTAGTCTTAGCCTTCTTTGGCGGAGGAAGTTCAGCCACTTCATCAAGTTCATCTTCTAAGTCAATGTCCTCTCCTTTATACTTAATTTCAATAGATATCATCTCATCACTTTCCATCTAGGCCAATTTAAAGAAAAATTATTGATTAGAAATTTAGTAATTCTAAGATGACAAAAACAAATAAACTTGAAAAGAAATCATAAAAAACGACAAATAAATTTAAAATCAACAAAACAAATAAACAAATCTACTATGCCTATTAGTACTAAACAGTCAACATTACAGTGATTAACACAAAATACAAATTGATCTTCAATTATTTTATTTTCAGATGATTAAAACAAAAAATAATTGACAAGAAATTAGAGGACAAGACAGATTATTTTAAAATCCAAAAAGAGATAAACAGATCTACTTTTAATTTTTTTTTTATCAGTAAACAGATCTCCCATTAGTACTAAAAATCAGCAGTATGGTGATTAACACAAAAAACAAATGGATTTTTCTACAATCTGTTTTTTTCTATGTCTATTTTTCTACACTGTTTTTTTGCTGTGTTTTTTTTTGTCTGTTTTTTTTTTTGCACAGTTTTTCTGCTGTGTTTGTTTTTCTGCAGTATCATTTTTCTACATAGTTTTTTTTGCAATGTTGTTTTTTGCAGAAATAGGTCTAATTTCCCTTGTATCTGGTTCTTATTTACTGTTTATTATCTTGTTTGTTTTCTACAGTATATGGTTCTTATATACTGATTATTATACTTAATGTAATAAAATTTCTATTTTCTATTTTAAAAAATAGAAAATAATCAACATGATAGTGATTAACAAAATAAAGGAATGGATCAACAATTATTTTATTTTAAGATGATAGATACAAAGAAACTTGAAAATAAATCAGAGCAAGACCCAGTTATTTTAAAATCAACAAAAAAACAAACAAGTCTACTATTAGCACTAAACAATCAACATGATAATGATTGACACAATAAAAAAGATCTACAATTATTGAAAATTTCATTAGTAAGAAAACAAAACAAAAATATATAACATACATACCTTGCTAGTGGATTCGATGGTTGAAAGCTGAAGAAAGAGAACTGGTGAAACTGTGAAGTCGTGAAGAAGAACATAGAGCAGAGAGGCCAGCCACGGTTTTGAGGGGAAGAGAAACTAAAAGGGTCGGCTAGGGATTTGAGGAAAAGAGAGAGTAGAGGATTGAGAGACATGGGAAGGCTAGGGTTTTGATTTTATATTGTACATTCAATGTATCTGTAGAAGTGTAAAGTGGATTAGTTGGAGTTTTGAGGAGAAGAAGAAGAGTCGGAGACAAAGAGTAAAGATTGACGATGAAAACAAAGAGACAATAGACTGAGAGAGGCGTGAGGTTAGGTTCTAACTCAAGAAAAGAGGTGATAGATAAACTTATATACCTAGGTTATAAGGGTAAAATGGTAAAATTACCTTTATAAGCTAATCGGATCAAACGGGTCAAACATGTTAAACATGAACACGACCCGTTTAAAAAACGAGTCAGCCGTGTTAACCCGAATATGACCTGAACCCGCTTAGCCTCAACCCATGACCTGTTTATAAACGGGTTAGTCATGTCGGGTTCGTGGGTCGTGTTGGATTTGGCCACCCCTACCTTTGATACCTTCCGCTCTTATAACATGAAGCTCAATCCAAGCAAATACGCATTTGGGTTAACGACTGGAAAATTGCTAAGGTTCATGGTATCTTAGAGAGGCATTGAAGTCAACCTAAACAAGATCCGGGCCATAATGGAGATAGCACCACCTAAAAACGTAAAAGAAGTGCAAAGTCTCAACGGTAAGGTAGCGGCGCTGAACAGGTTCGTGTTAAGGGCAACGGACAAATGCTTGCCTTTCTTCCGCACGTTGAAGAAGTCCTTCAAGTGGACAATCAAATGTCAATAAACATTCAAGGACTTAAAAGCATACCTTTCTTCCCCGCCGTTGCTAAGTCCTTCCAAACTTGGGGAGGAGCTATTTCTCTATTTGGCCGTCTCCCTAGCTGCAGTTAGTGCAGCCCTAGTTAGAGAAGAAGAAAATGTGCAGGAGCCTGTGTACTACACTAGCCAAGCACTCTGAGGGGCAGAGAAAAGGTACCCCTCGATGGAGAAACTAGCCTTCGCCCTAGTTACCATGGCTCGCAAACTCAAACCTTACTTCCAAGCCCACACAGTGGTCATATTGACAAACAAGCCCCTACAAAAAGTAATGAGTAATCCTAAAGCCGCTAGACAGATGGCACTATTGGCAATCGAGTTGAGCGAATTCGACATACAATACCACTTGCGCACTGCCGTGAAGGGACAGGTGGTTGTTAACTTCATCGCGGAATTCACCAATATGGAAGGCTAGGGGGCAGAAAAGTGTCCTCAATAGAGTATCCACACGGATGAATTGTCCAACAAGCAGGCTGGTGGAGCAGGTATAATGATCCACTCTCCAAAGGGGACGAGATTGAGTGCATGGTTCATCTTGACTTCCCTATGACCAATAACAAAATGGAGTACGAAACTTTAGTGGTAGGACTAGATTTAGCCAAAGCAGCAAGGGCCACAAGTATGGTTGTTTATTGCGATTCTCAAGTGGTCACAAGTCAGGTGAATGGTGACTACAAATGCAAAGGTGAATGGATGAAAAAATACCTAGAGCAAGTAAAGAAGCTGGTAGGAGACCTTCAGGCCAAGTTTGTTCAAATCCCAAGGGAAGAGAACGAGCAAGTTGACCATCTTGCTAAGGCCGCATTAGTAGAAAACATGCTATCTCCAGTAAGGTACTTTCTTTTGTTCATCTTTCGCCTTTGATAGACGGCATGGATGTGCAGGAAATAGGCTCGGAAGACAACTGGACCACACCAATAGTATCGTATGTGAGAGACGGCATGCTACCAGACGATAAAGAGGCCGGAAGGAAGTTAAAGGTCCAAGCGGCATGGTTCATCCTAATAAAGGACATCCTATATAAAAGGGGATTCTCCTGACCGTACCAAAGATGCCTAACCATCGAGGAAGCAGATTACGTCATGAGGGAAGTTCACGAAGGAATCTGCAGGAACCATTTGGGATCACAGTCGTTAGTGCACAAGCTGATTCGAGCAGGATATTATTGGCCTACCATGCAGAAGGATGCCCAAGCTTATGTCAAAACTTGTAACAAGTGTCAAAGGTTCAACAACGTCATTAGGCAACCAACAGAAGAGCTCACTCTAATGACGGCTCTGTGGCCTTTTGCTCAATAGGGGTTGAACATCATAGGCCATTTCCCAACAGCAATAAGACAATTAAAGTTCCTAGTGGTCAGTATAGATTACTTTACTAAATGGGTAGAAGTTGAAGCCTTGGCGACCATCACAGAGAAAAACATACAAAGCTTCGTCTAGAGAAACATCATCTGCAGGTACAGGATCCCTAAAGTCTTGGTCTTAGACAATGGAAAGTAGTTCGACAACGAGTTATTCAAGGATTTTTGCTCATAGTTGGGGATTAAGAATCACTACTCCTCACTCGCCCACCCTCAGGCCAATGGACAAGTTGAGGTCACGAACCGATCTTTGTTCAAAATCATTAAGACTCGGTTCGAGGGGGCAAAGGGTATATGGCTAGACAAGCTGCCAAGTGTACTGTGGGCATATAGGACAACAGCCAAAACACCCACAGGAGAAACACCCTTCTGACTAGCATACAGGAGCGAGGCAGTTATCCCTGCTGAGGTCGGACTCACAAGCTACAAAGTGGAGAACCATGATGAAAGTAGGAAAAACGAAGCCATGTGCCTGCAATTGGACCTAGTGGATGAGATCATAGCAATAGTTGAACAAAGGTTAGCACGATACCAGAACCTTATGGCCAAGCACTACAATTCCAGAGTCAGACACATGGATTTTCAAGTTGGAGACCTTGTCCTAAGGAAGGAGATGGACGCCACAAGAGATCCCTCCCAAGGGAATCTAGGACCCAATTGGGAAGGACCATACAGAATCATTTCGTGGTAGAGGAAAGGTACCTATCGCCTGGAAACACTTGACGGAAAAAAGTTGCACCATCCATGGAATACTGAGCACCTAAAGAAATACTACCAGTAGACAATGGCATACATACCACCACTCCTCCAATTTATTTCTTTCTAGTTATTTTTTATTATCTACAGTACTTTTTAGCCCAAAGGGCAGCTTTTTATTTTTTTAGAACAATTTTTTGCTTATACACGTGTTTATCATAATAAGAGGAGTTATTCAGATATATCATGTGCATATATACATCTCTACAAAACCGCATCTACAACTAAGTCCTTAAGTGGCTGGATGCATCCCAAAGGATGCCTTGAAATTTATTAAAATCCATGAGTGGACGGATACTTCCCAAGGGATGCCTTGAAATATATACAAGTCCTTAAGTGGACGGATACAAGGAAATCCCAAGGGATACCTAAAAATATATGCAAGTCCTTAAGTGGACGGATGAGACCTTTGAGACCTTAAGTGGATGGATACGCCCTTAAGCAGACGGACACATCCCAAGGGATATCTTGAAATATGCATGTCCTTAGGGGGATGGATACAAGTCCTTAAGTGAATGGATGCATCTCAAGGGATACCTTGAAACGTATACAAGTCCTAGAGTGGACGGATACAGGAAAATACCAAGAGATAACTTAAAATCCATATAAATGGATTACGTAATTCCTTAGGTGGACGGCCTATACACCAAAATATTCAAAGTCCCACCAATGGGGTAGGCTAACGGCCAAGGATACCAACGGGTATCTAAATATCCTAAGTCCTACCCATAGGGTAAACCAATGGATACCTGGTTCTCAAAGTCCAAAATCTTACTGACGGATACCTCTTTCTAAAAAATATCATAAGTCTTACTCGCGTTATAGGCAAACGACTATTGATATCGACGGGTACTTGATCCTCATAAATTGACCTAAGTCCTATGAAATAGATGGATAGGTTAAAAAAGTCACACACAGTAAAGACATATTAAAACAAGAGGTGAAACCAAATATAAGCAATGCATAGATACAAAATTGAAAATTAGGAAAGACTAAGACGAAGGAGCATCTAAAGTAGTCAGGTCCACAATGTTTTGGGTAGACGAGTCTTTGGTAAACGAGACTAAAAGGGCGACGGGGCCTACAGGAATAGGCTGGGCGATGACCACGCCGTCATCTTTCGAGTCCTACTCCTCCATGTGGGCGGAATCATCAGACTCTTCATTGATGGTATCACCACCCCTAGGAGTCGTCGGTATCGGGTCGTCAAGGGAGATCTTGGATAGGTCAAGGTCAGGGTAGACAGACCCAACTTGCTTTAAGTAGTCTTTGAATCCGTCATAGTAGACACCGTAAGAGTCGATAAAAGGTTGGGAAGCCCTGCACTCTGCCACGGCGTCGACCTTGGCCTTATCCATCTGTTCACAGAGGGTTGTCAATTCCATTGCCAAACTTGCCTTCACCTTCTCCGCTTCTTATCGGAGATGGGACTCCTCCTTCAGTTTAGCATTTACAGTCGTCAGCTCCTCATTAAGGGTACAAAGGGCCTCCTTATACTTGTCTCGTTCCTTATTCTCAATCTCCTGATGCTTTCGATACCGATGGATCACCCCCTCTTGGGCAATGCATTTGTCTTGAAGCTCCCTCATACACACCAATGCCTAAATCAAGACGTCCGTTAGAAAAAGAATGAACAAATAACAAATAAAAATAGTTTGAAAGGAACATACCCTAGACAAGTCGAAGATGCCTGACGCCCCCAAATCCTCAATAGTCTAATTAGTGCAAGGATCCAAGTTTGTCTCCTTGATGATTGAATCAACCATCTTGACGACGTGGTCCTTATGCATTAGCAACCGGCGGACGGTACCTTAAGAGACAGGACCCTTTCCTATCATCGACCCTTTGCCAACCTCATGGCTAGGTTTGATGGGCGACAACTGTTTTGGCTGCTTGTCACCAACGGGGGTGCCCGTCCCTTTCTTTTTAGGACGGTCATCTTTGCCATCATTCTTTCATTTTAACGTCCCTTTAGCAACAACCTTAAAGGCTAACGCCGAGGGCCCTTCTTTTTACTGCTGCTTGCGTGCCGTAGCGAATTGCCTCACCAAAGCCTTCTGCCTACCCAACTCCATTTCTGAAAAAGATGAGATGAATTAAAAACGGATAGGCAAGATGTAAAAAGAGATTTAATAAAGTGACAGGTTAAGAAACTTACGATGATGGGAAGTAGTGTGCAGTCGTCGAGCTACAGGCGTCGACTTCGAACTACCACAGAAGGCGTGGAGGGTGTCAAGTGTCACCAGGTCCTTCCACTTCCTTTTTTCGAAGGGAATGGCATAGACTCTCTTAAGAAAGTTCTCTTACTCATCGGTTATATCGGGAAGGACGAAGGCTAAAAGACAAGAAAAACGTAGTGTTAGACATAAAACCACAACTATCAAAGGTACAAAAGTTGAAGACTCACCAGACTCCTTGACGATCCCCCATGTACCGTCGGGCATACTTGCCCATTCTTCAGGTTTACACACCCACTCCGTCCCGTGGACGAAAAAGTACATTTTTCTAGTTTCTGTTAGAATCTAGCATGTTTGACATAAGCCTGAGTGACGGCTTTCTAGCTAGGAAGTGGTAGATACCCTTTGATGAGGATATCTGCTGGGGATTGTAGCAGTAAAAGAACTCGTCAAGCTTAAGCTGATGGTTCCCTCCACTCAACTGACCCCATATCACTTCAGCACCAATAAAAATCCTCCATGCATTTGGTGCAATCTGGCTGACGGATAGGCCAAGGTAGTTGGCAAGTTGATGGTGCAATTCCGTCAACAGTAACCTTAACCCCGCAGTAAACATAGCATCATACATCCCCACATCCGTTGTTTTACCCGAATAACATCTCTCGAATTTACTTGGCAGACAGATGGGGATGTTGTTGGGGATTTGATGACGGTCATGGAGAGTATCAAAGACCCTTTGGGACATGGTTGGATAAAAGTCGTTCACCGTCCATATTTTTGGAAGAATGAAAGGCCTATTGCCTCTTCCGTCCGTTTGGTCAATCGACTCGTCACTTTCTTTGTGACTCCCTTCATCACTCTCTTCCTCCTTATCTTCCCTCTCCTCTGTGATGACTAGCTAGAAATTGGAAATAGAAAGAAAAAGAAAACAAAAAAAGGGGAAGAAGACTTACAGGATATGCAAACGACTCTGTAAAAGTGATGGGAATTGCAAAACTGACAGAGGCGTAGGCAACGGGTGCTTGTGAAAGACAGGTCGGAGTGTATATTCTGGCCTCAAAGGTCTTAAAGGATGAAGAATAAAGTAAAGTAAAAGAAATGATGAAAGGGGGAAGAAATATTTATAGAGAGAAAAGGCACGATATACGAAGTGACGCTCATGATTGGAAACGAGGCCAACTAGCAAGCACCACATGTCACCTTGCATATTAACCAAGAGCTACCTATGCCATTTAATGACACGAGCTCCAATAAAACCTATTAATGGTCATAAATGCTCATATACTCCGCGGCCCGTCAGCCAAAGTCGACAGGACCACGGAGTAAGGGGGCAGCTGATAAGGGTGTTCTTGCAAATGATTTAATGATGACACGCAAGGAAGCCGACGATTCCTATAGGCCTGTCAGCTTCATGTGCATATATGAAAGGACAAAAGCAGCGACACCATAAGCCGACGACCCCACCACAATACTTGACGGGCGCTTCTATAAACCGACATGGAACTTTTGGACGAGGCAAGTGGCCGACGAGGGAGTAGAGGCTGATGGGTGTGAAGAAGCCGATAGGTCCAGCATGGCTTAGCTTGACCTCCACGAATGTCTATACATGGAAATGTCTTGTACCCTAATCAGAGGAATCTCTATAAGGAAAGAATCCTGTAATATACGAGCATTAATGAGAATCTTCTCTACAAGGAAATACCTTCTCCGCCAAGAAATGAAGGTCAGCTCAACACTACTATAAAAACCCCAAATCCCTCACAAATCAATATACGCATAATTTTCCCAGCTCTAGCACTCTAGAATTGTAGAAATTCTCTCTAACTTAACATTCGAAGGGTATTTGACTGGTACCACACTGGTACTCCTTGTAGGGTATTCTTTGTTTCTGTTTCACAAGTCTGTCTAAAGCATGTGAGGACTGTGTGACTCATTGACGATTTTTGACATCATCAGAAATCATAAGTTTTAACAATTAAAACAACACCTTGAGTGCTTAAATTAGACAATTGGGTCTCAAGATCAAGCCACATCAATATTTTAACTAGTAATACGTATTTTTGCCATTAGAGTTAACCACATATTATTATGAGTGATTCTCCAAAGAATTAATCACATATTAATCTCATTGGTTGCGTACGCTAAGAAATGCACCTCAACATGCGCAGTATATTTCTATTGTATAATTATGTATTTTTCAGATAATTAATTAAATATTTTAAAAAAATAAGATTGTTAATTAAAAATTAGAGATGAGGGGTTAAGGAGGCATTACGATGATGTTGAGGTTAAATGTTGGCTTCTAAAAAGAATAAAATTATAAGATAACTACTCTAAAAGTAAAGTTCATTTTTAAAATTAATCGTATGGAACTATGATATATTGCTTTGTTAAAACATTTACAATGTATAATTTTTTTTTTTGATAAACAATGTATAATTTTATTCTTAAACTAATCTCTTTGTATAATATTTAAATGGTTATAATAAATTAATAACAAATCAAATATTCGTATTCCAACTTTGACTATTTTTTGTTTCATTTGATATAGGATCACTATAATCACATCACATTCATTTATTGCTCTTAGAATAGTATTATTAGAATTCACTATAAAACAAAGTCTGTGTTGTAAGCCTTAAAAAAAAGTTAAAATCAATTATCTATTATATTTAAAACAATTTAAAGAATTCCTTTTATATTCTATATTCTTATTTTGAGATTTTTTTAACATACAAGAAATTTATATAAGTCAATTGTTTTTAGGCAAATCACACATCCTGTGTTCAATAGTTTATAAACTATGTGAAATATTTTATAAAACACTTTATTCTAACAATTTGCAAACAATAAAAGTCGTGGTTAATTTAATCCCAAATCATAGAGGTATTATCAACAAATTGAAAACTTATTGTCATAATAAGAAATGAGTATAATTTCATAAAAGAAAAAAAGAAATGAATATAGTTTGGGGAGGTGTTATTACTTCAAACTAGTATATATTAACCTCTCTCTCTCTCTCTCATTTGATAGGGATATGGATATTGTCTATAGATAGAGTTTTAATAAAGGCATTGAAAAAAATTGTGAGCAGCCAAATTCTGATTTTTCTTAAGAATTGCATATAAATTGATGGTGAACTAAAAATTGAACCTATCTCTAGTTCGTCCATAGTGTCGTTCAAGTCCAGGAAGGCTGTCCTAATATAAGAAGGTCGTCCAGCATGGAAGCACCTGGACAACATCCCAACACTCAGAAATTTTCAGAATAAATTCATATTCAAGAACTCATAATTCAGACCACTTTCTACTATTCCAAAATATGAGCAAAATTCTTGTTTATCGCTATCACTTCCCACTAAGTTCTTAACTTCTATAACAGTTGTGAAAGATAAGTCTGATTCTTCTAACTTTCATAGTAGTTGTGAAAGTTATGTCTGAACTTTCTAACTTCCATCCACGTTGAGGTAGTTACTAAACAAGTAACCACTCCAAAGTTCACCATATAAGGACCCATCCACATTAAATGAAGGTAAGTTTTCACCACTTCTAAGGTTGGAATTCTTGAGTTCTAGAGAAAAAAACTAACTTAAGCATCAGAGAGTTTTTGGCTGGTTAATCTCGGTCACCTTTGATCTTGTGTTTCTTTCTTTTTAGGCCTTCTAAGCAACCTCTAGCCTATTGAAACTCGGAGCATTCAGTCTATTGATTTTCTGTGTATCATCATAAATAAATCTAAATTAGAATAACAAATAAAAGTTTTTCAAAATAACTTGTGAGGCAATGGCCACAAATGATGTGACTTTGCTATTGTAAATTTTTTCACTCTAATTATCGATGTATCAAAACTACCAAAAAAAAAAAAAAAAAAATCAATGTCACATGCTTCTCTCAAAACGACATCGTTCCAGTAGTTATTATCCACAGGACCACAACAACCCAACCTCCATTTTCATTGATTCAACGAAATCCCTCAGCCTCAGGTGTAAAAAAGAAGCAGAACAATTCACTGATTCAAAATTTGATAATGGATACCAGAATATCCACGACCACCTCCAATGACTATCCAAACCCACACCCAGATTTCACTTCTCTCTTCGCCAACCTCACCACCACACTCATCTCTCACCCCAAACCCAAAACCCACCATCTCTCTTTCGCTTCCATTTCCTTAAAACCCCCAGCAAAACCCCCAAAACCCCAAACCCAAATCCTCAAAACCCTCTCCGTCCTCGAACGCGCCTTCATAGGCGCAGCCGGTGGAGGCATTGCTGGCGCCTTCACCTACGTATGTCTTCACCCACTCGACACAATCAAAACCAAACTCCAAACCAAAGGCGCTTCTGACATTTACGCAAACACCTTCGATGCAGTCATCAAAACCTTCCAATCCAAAGGCATTTTGGGATTCTACAGCGGCGTTTCCGCTGTAATTGTTGGTTCAACCGCTTCTTCGGCGGTGTATTTCGGTACTTGTGAGTTTGGGAAGTCGTTGTTGTCGAAATTCGACAACTTTCCTACGGTTCTCATTCCCCCAACTGCTGGGGCAATGGGGAATATCTTGTCTTCGGCGATTATGGTCCCTAAAGAGTTGATCACGCAGCGAATGCAAGCTGGCGCGGTGAAAGGGCGGTCGTGGCAAGTTTTGTTGAGTATTTTGGAGAAGGATGGTGTGTTGGGTTTGTACGCAGGTTACTCTGCTACATTGTTGAGGAATTTGCCTGCTGGGGTATTGAGTTATTCGTCTTTCGAGTACTTGAAAGCCGCGGTGTTGAGGAGCACCAATAAGCCTTATTTGGAGCCTATTCAGAGTGTGTGTTGTGGTGCATTGGCTGGTGCTATATCTGCTTCCATCACTACGCCGCTTGATGTGGTGAAGACTAGATTGATGACTCAGGTTCATGGGGAGGCTGTGAATAAAGTTGCAGCAGTTGCGTATAGTGGGGTGGTTGCCACTGTGAAGCAGATATTGAAGGAGGAAGGGTGGGTTGGGTTCACTAGAGGAATGGGGCCAAGGGTTGTTCACAGTGCGTGTTTTTCGGCATTGGGGTACTTTGCCTTCGAGACTGCTAGGCTTGCAGTGTTGCAGCAGTATCTCAAAAGGAAGGAGAAGGAATTCTCTGTTGCTTAATTTTATTGGGTTCTGTCAATGTTCATTTTCAAGTGACATCTCATAAAATTGGAACCACACAGACAAGATTAACATAGCATTGGCCCCTACTGTCCCGTATCGATGTGTCAATTGCCTCCTAATAAGTTTATGGTGATGTCTTCTTTACCTTTGAATTCCTATTTTTACAAAATTTTGTCTTAGAAAGTTTATTAATAGCTGATCTTTACTTGTGCATTTTGTATTCATTTCACATAATATGGCACTTCAATAGTTTTCTGATTCCTTCTTATGGTCCCAATTTTTTGTACTCTTATTTTAGGCTTAGACACAGTGTTGGTCCCTAATGATTAGCATGAGTGATTTTAGTCCCTATTAAAGTTTAAAGCGATCACTTTTATTCCCTTAGATGACATGGCTCAACTGAAAAAATGACATGCCATTACTTCATAAGGTCTAACAGCCAATAATTTTGTGTTTGTTTTTAGGGACAAAAAGTGATCAATTTAAGTTTGTTAGGGACTAAAAGTAATCGCCTCAAACTTCAATGACTAAAATCACTCATGAGCTAAACTTTAGGAACTAACAGGACATTTTGGCCGTTATTTTATTTTAATGCTTTTAGTTGCTAGTAGACACTAGACAGCAAGGGTCATGTGACGAAATACGAAGAAATTTCTATGCCACAGAAGCACGGAAAATAAGTGGTTATACACATTGAATTTCTATCACCGTAGATCCTATAATTTATCTCAATAAACTATGATTCCTAGTGTTGGAGGCATATTAATTTGACTAATTAAAACAAATTTAACATGTCAAAGGAATGACAGAAAAAAATTGATGTTTGTTTACATAATATATGGTAAAGCCGATGTTACCTAATTCTGGTTTGATCCATCTCCTGTGGTTGGTTCTTATTCTCCTTTAACAGCTAATTTTAGTGGAAGCTACAACTGATTGTTTCCTTTATCTGTAATTGTATCTGCTATGATGACTAGGATTCCAGAGGTGGGGGGATCTGGGCAAAGGGACTTCTATTTCTATGTAGTATAGAGGAGTAACAGCTTTTTCTTTGAAGATATTTTGCTACATGATTGGAGATCTTTAGGTTATATGTGGTTTGGGATTCACTACTGGAAAATGATTATGTGTAGCTTGGAGATTGAATTGTGTACGTTCCTTTACCCCATTAAAATCTTCTCATAAAACTATTTGGGGATGATACGTGCTCTACGTCATGATATCTTGTGCTGGTAATGTCTTTAAGTGTTGGATATATATTGAACTAGAGACTCTTTTTTATCCTTTGTTCTAATAGAATATATGTGATGATTGAATTGAGAAGCTGTACTCACTACACACTCTAGTTTGATGCGAATTTACATTTAAAGAGTAGAATAGTCATTGAATTTGTTTCTGGCCCTTGAAAATGAGTAAGTTCTAGGAGTTCCATGGTTCATATACAATAAAGGTGTATGGTTTATACGTGCATCTCTTGTAGAAGATTCTGCTTTTTCAAGAGAGGGACAATATGTACCTCTCTACTCTCCAGAAATGAGAAAACTCAATTGTGATTTGTACCTTCTTTGTGTTTGCAAGCATTTTGCTTATTTTTGTAAGAAAGCATACAACTTAGAGAATGAGCACTATGGGTTCTTTTCCTATGGAAATTAAGGCCAGGTGCTCTACTTATATTGGTAATAAATAATAATATTGTTTAAATAGAAAGGATTTCTTAGTATGAGAACAGAATAGAGTTATTTTGGGAATAAAATCTTTCTCTCATAAAAATCGTTTGAGAGCTTTGTATTGTATATATAGTCATTACATATGATCTGTAAATAACAGAAAGATTACAGAAGAATATTTGAAATACGTTCAAGATTTCTTTCTGATAGGTGATTTATCCTAATCCTTAATATGAGATTGAGTTCTATCTTGAGTTGAAGAGATGAGAAGAAGATTTATCTATATCTGTAACAGGCTTGGTTTGGGAATTGAAGTCTGTATTAACCAGTTGGTACAAAACTGCAGATATAGTTTTGTTTATTTCTTATTCTTATAATTATCACATTTTTCACTTTTGAGGGAGGGGAATGGTGTTAGGCATGTGTACAGCTTTGTAGTAAATAATTAATACCATAGTGTTTTTGACAGAAGATCTGAAATTACAGCACACTTATTCAGTATGGAGTTTAAATATGAGGTGATGTCAATCCAGATTGTGCAAAGCACACAACTACCTGCGGCTCTAATACTTGTTCCATATTTATTTTTAATCGTTATGATAACATTTTCTATAATATCATGCTACATTGTTCATCATGTAGCATTATAAGTTTATTTCTGGAGTGATGGTCTAGGTATTCATTGTGTGAGCAATATGAATGACTTGTGGATGTGATATCTGTTAGGTAAACATTATTTGTATGGCTTGGGAAATTTTAAGGACTGGGACTTCATCCTCGCATGACTTGTTCTGATATATCGTGCATGAAAAGTTCAATATGGTTTACCAAAAAAAAAAAAAGGCTCAAATTGGATGTAATTTTTGTCCGGATATTACCTGGCTTTATGTGGTCAAGAAGAAATTGTTTTCATTTTTTGATCAAATCAAACAAAATTAAAGAATTATCCTGAAACGATCCATAGTATGAGTACAAGATTCAATCCTTTCTGGTGAAAAGTCATTCTGCTGCTCTAAGACTGCGAGAAAGAGATAACAATTGAGACCATATACAGCCAATGGTAGATTTCTGCAAGTGGCCAAATTTCTTACGAAAAGGAATGTCAATCTAGAAGGTGGCACGTACATTACGAAAGCAATAAAAGGGTTCCGAATGACAGATTTGGGGGACTTATGGCTCGGTTAAACTCGGTTAGAGTTAACAGAAATCAATAAAAATTCAATATTTGACTGTCAATTCACGAAATTCTTCGATTGGATTGGATGCTCATTCAACATGGATGGGCTTCGAGCACTGAAGTTTTGGGCCTCCAAGTGCAGCGCTTTAATAAAACGTGATTTTATAGGTTTTCTTGGACCAAAATAAAATACTGAATTTTCTTCAAAAGTTAGGTACTGACAAATTATGTTATCAATAATGTTAATTCCCACACAAGTCTTGCTCAACTAGCACCTCATGGTATTTTTTTAGTAGAGAAATTTCAGGTTCAAATTCCTCCACCCTTATTTGTAACAATCGACTATTAAAAAATTAAGGGTGCCGATTGCTACTCCCTCCCCGAGAAATTATATAGTCCTCATGATGAATCACGTCACTTGTCCATCATTCCACTAAAAAACTTCCACTTATTTAAAATTGCTGAGTCAGTAATCAGTTTCTGTTTAAAAAAATTTTTTGACTTAGCAATTTTAAATAAGTAGAAATCTTTTAGTGAGATAGTGGATCACGTCACTTGTCCATCACGAGGACCTTATAATTTCTCCCCTTCCCCCAACCCCTTTTTTTAAGTGAAAGCTAATGCCTAGTTGCCTATGACATAACACAATGCTTAAGTGGGAGAACTCATTTGTCAATGGGCATTAACAAAAGGCTTTTGTTAATGACTGCCATTATGTACTTGCTAAGAGGCTTGAAAAATGTTCTGTTTATATTAAGAAATAATAAAAACTAATAAAACTATGTACTTTAAATTGAACAGTGGCTCGACTCCCTATAAAAAGCCAATATGAGTCTATTATAAAACTTTACCCAAACCGAATTGAAAAAAACACACATCTTTGTTATTTTTTCTTTGAAAATGTCTCTTATATCACTCTTACACACCCAATATTATCATCGGTCATTAAGTTGGGTTTCATCCCTTCTAATGTATCCCTTGTGCTCTAAATACCTTTCTGTACACCATTTTCATAATTTATTAAGGTGTAAATTATTATTTTATTTTTAAGTATGTTACTGCAGTGATAGATTGTTAATTGTTTAGCCATAGTGCGGTAATCCCATATAAAAGTGATGAAAAAAAAGGGTTATGAAATTATGTGCCTAAGTATACTTTATTTGCTTAGCTACCAGCTAGAACTTAGAACCAAATAAACAGACTTCCCACATTAGAAGAAGTGAATAACCATCAAAATATCTCTCTTAACTTGATCAGGACCATCCAATAACTATGATTGACTGAACTGTCTATACCAATCATAGGGTATTATCTATGCCTATGGCCTCCCCAATCACTTTTTCTTTCTTGATTTTCCTATTCGGTATGTTTTCCCTCCCAATTCTCTCGTTCTGCCTCAGAAATGTAAACAAATTGTTGAACTTCCAAGAGTTGCAACACTGACTGACTGACTGACTGCCTCTCAATCAAATATGCAATATCAAGTTATCAAACAGGCAAGAAAATCTAACTCCCTCAATATTTCTCTGCTTTATTCTCTGTTTCTTTCTCTCGTTAGTAATCTCTACCCAGAATTCAACAACACCTTCTTGTTTACTATACCAAAATGCGTTCTTCTTCTCTTTTACTCTTCTGGGTCCATTTCTTTCTCTTCTTTAACTTCAATTTTCTCTCACTTTCTACCCCTTTCTTGGCTACCAAGAATGTCACTCTCTTTGGCGATGCGTACTTCAGAAACAATGCCATTAGTCTCACCCAAGAAATCAGTTGTCTCTCTTCTTCTTCTGATACTCATATTGGTGTTGGAAGAGCTTTCTATGTGTACCCAATTCGCTTTCTTGATTCAGAAACCAACGCAACCGCTTCTTTCTCATGCCACTTCTCCTTCTCCATCATGCCTTCTCCATTTTGTCCCTCTGGAGATGGGATTGCCTTTCTGATAACAGACAATGCCGAATCTTTCAGTCCCTCTCGCGGCTATATGGGTCTTCCAGAGACAGAGCAGGACTCAGATGAGCAAGACTCTTTTTTTGCAGTGGAGTTCGATACAAGTTATGATCCTTCACTTGGTGACATGAATGGAAATCATGTTGGTATCGATGTCAACACAATTATCTCTCTCAGCTCGGTTGATGTGGTTTCGAGGGGGATTGATTTGAAAAGTGGGAGGCAGATTACAGCTTGGATTGAGTACAGAGATGACATGAAAATGATCCGGGTGTGGGTCGACTACTCACAGATTAGGCCTCCAAGTCCTATTCTTGTTACACAGATTGACCTCTCCAACCGATTCAAGGAGTTCATGCATGTTGGATTCTCTGCTTCTAATGGCCAGGGCTCTTCAATTCATGTTGTTGATCATTGGCAATTCAAAACTTTCGGGTTTCTCCCCTCAGTGATTCCAATGGATGCAGTTGAAGACGGGGACTGTTTCATGTGCTTTCCAGAGGAACCAAGCATGGCAAGTGAAAGCAGCCTTATTGATGATCATGCAAGAAGAAAGAAGCTAGAAGAGCTAGCCTTTGGATTGGGAGGATTAGCTGCATTTGTTGTCTCCCTAGTTGCAATTGTCGCTGTCATCTGTTTCTTCTCTATAAAGAGGAGGAGAAGTAACATCAGAAGCAAAGAAGGTCTAACTTGTAGAGTCCAAACGAATAGATTACCAGCAAAGTTGTCACTTGCTGAGATAAAAGCAGCTACAATGGGGTTTAATCGAAACAGAATTGTTGGGGAAGGGGCATCGGCTACGGTTTATAAAGGATCCCTTCCATCCGGGGGAGAGGTGGCTGTTAAAAGGTTTGAGAGGGCCAATGGGATTGAATCTATACGCAACCCTTTCACCAATGAATTTGCAACAATGGTGGGTTGCTTAAGGCACAAGAATTTGGTTCAGCTTCAAGGATGGTGCTGTGAGGGAAGTGAGCTTCTCCTCGTTTATGAGTACTTACCCCATGGAAGCCTCAACAAAGTTTTGCACAATCATTCGAGTTCAATGATTATCCTTTCTTGGCAGCAACGACTTAATATAGTTCTGGGTGTTGCATCCGCTCTGACTTATCTTCATGAGGAATGTGAGAGGCAAATTATTCACAGAGATGTCAAGTCTTGCAACATAATGCTTGATGCAGATTTCAATGCCAAACTTGGAGATTTTGGTTTAGCAGAAGTCTATGAGCATAGTTCTAATACAAGGGATGCAACTATACCTGCAGGTACTATGGGATATCTCGCTCCTGAGTATGTCTATTCTGGGGTCCCGACTAAGAAAATTGATGTTTACAGCTTTGGTGTTGTGGTGTTAGAGGTGGCAACAGGAAGAAAACCTGTTGATGATGATGGAGCACTGGTTGTTGATTCGGTTTGGAACATGTGGGAAAAAGGGAAACTAATTGAGGCTGCTGATCCGAGGTTGATGAAGAATTTTAATGTGGTGGAGATGGAGAGAATGCTAATGGTGGGACTTTCCTGTGTGCACCCAGACCATGAGAAGAGGCCACCAGTGAAGGAAGTTGCAAGGATTCTTAGAGGTGAAGCACCACTTCCATTGTTACCAGCGTGTAAACCAAGAATTAGGATTAGACCTGTTTTTCCTGAGGATGCTTCAGCTGGAGATCGTCCCAGCCTTGATGATCTACAATGGATGACCCCTAGGAGCCATTTTAGCTAGGACTAGCTTATAAAAATGCCATGTGACTAAAAATTTAAGCGTATGATTTTGTTGTTGGTATCATACAAGCTTGGAGCTTGTTTTAATCCTGAGGAATTCTTTAGTCAGTACATTCCAGATTTGAGTCAAAGAGAACTGAAAGCTATCTCTATTGTGTTCTTATTATGATTTTTTATGACCCCATTTCCTTTCTTTTCTTTTCTTTTCTTTGTGATTATTGTGATAGGTTTAGCTTACTTCGCATTTGTAAAACTTCCTTCCATATTCTTTGTTGATTTCTCTATTTTCAGCAACTAGTCCCTCGTAGGTGGTGACTTTGTGATTTCAGATGCTTTGGAGAAGATGGGATGAAGGTCCTATTTACATGTAGCATCCAAGTAGCCTAAGGGATTTAGCAATTGTAGGCTGAAGTTAAATTTGTTGTCACAAGACCTAAAAGCTGAATGTCTCAGGTGATCTAATTCATTCGTGGTATTTTTGTGATCACCTCAGATTTTTAGAACAATTGGTCTGCACATGATTGCATATAATTAAATAAATTGTAGAGCAGACTGCCTTATGCAGATTACATACTTTTAAAAAGTTTGTAGGTGAAGGTCATACTTCATAAAAACATCAGAATTGAAGTTAAATTGTTGTGACAAAACCTAAAATCTGAATGTCTTTGGTAATATAATTCATTAATGGTACTTTTGTGATCATCTTGGATTTTGAGAACAATTGGTCTGCACAAACTTGCATATCAATTTGAAGAGCAGACTGCGTTAAACAGATTATACACTGTTGGCATGTTATTCACTTATTTGATCAATAAGATTTTGATTGCTTGCGCATTTGCGTTTCAAAATTCCAGTCAAGTTTTCAAAGTATGCTATTACTTGAAGTCTTGAGCAGCTATTCACCTTCTACAGCAGCATCAATGAGCTTCTGCAGCAAAAAATATTTCCTTTGTGCTAATCTGAGTGTTATTCAACCTCCCCACTATTGATATGCTACTGTGTACGATTGCCTCAGACTCAACTTTCTTGATAGAGCTCTCTTACTCCCCTAGGAACTCTTGCACCTTGAAGTAAGCGCGTGCAGTATCTTGCAGCAGAAACCAATGCTGAAGAATCAATTTTTTTAACCTGGGGAAATCTCAACTTTTCAATAAACCTCAGTCAAGACTAAAGATGTGGTGTTTCCTTTGACATATCAATTGGGAGAAATAAATGCCATTCAGTTAGGCGGAGGCTTCTACATTATCAAAATCATTTATGCTCCATTTTGATAGGCTTCCCATAATTGATTTCTTATTGAGACAGTTCTGTCCTAGAAAAAATAATAGGCAGTAGGAACAGTGTTAGTCCCATGTATATGCTGATCGTACACACAAGGTGTTCCTTTTTCTTTCTAGAGATTTGTACTTGCACTCTCTTTTCATATTGACTTATGCGCACATATAAAGTATTCTCATTAATTTTCAGCATAAACAGCATGAATATGTAGTAGGATACCTTAGTTCTGACTTCTTATAAGTTGTAAGGTTATGGCTGCATTGACTCCTAGTTCGTGGGTTATCTCTAGTTGTCTGTGACACCTTGCAGTATGTGCTGCCCTCAATATAGCCATGGTGTTTCTGGACTTCATTTCTTTGGTTGCTGTTTAGTAGATGATTTTGAAGCCGGGCCTGACTCAGGCCTGTTCCCTAATTGCATTGATTATGTTATTATATACTATATAGCATATTTAGCACATGTAAAATCCTTGATTGAGCTAAAATCATGGGTAATTAATGTGTTCTTGATTTTTGTCTCAACGACGGATAAAGCCAGGATTTAAACTACGGGGGTCAAAGTATAAACATTTTGTTTTTCATGAAATTCAAACTAGCATATATTTAATGTTAACAAATTATTGACAAAAGAGAAGTACAAAATAATTGTTTCATAATACATTACAATTTATTCTAAAAAAAAAGGGAAATCCATGTTATTTTAAATCACAAAATAATCTATGATTTTTTTTTTAGAGAGTTTCAACTTATGGTGTCTGCTCCTAATGATAGCTCTTTATCATCAGACCAAGACATCAATCAGATTTTGGTATAGGCGAGAATTGAACCTCAAATCTCTTATACAATCACCAGAGACTTTATCAGTTGAGCTAACTGGAATCCACAATCTATGATTTATTCTGTACTAAAGTTTGTAGCTATATCCATTTTAATGGCCAAATCAAAAATAAAAATCTCCAAATTAATCAATTACAGGATTTGATCCTAATTGAGTAATTATGTTGATTCAATTACAATTCGAATACACACACATATATAGTATTATATACATATTCAAATGTTTCAACATTTTCTTATCTTAAAATTCTATTAAGCTAAAAATTAAGAAGAACTAGCATGTAATTTCATGCAAATGCATGGATGCATTTAAAATTAAACAAAAATTTTATTATAAAAATATAAATAATTAATCAAATTATTATTTAAAAAAAAAACATGTAACACATGCATTTATGCATACGTGTAAATACATTTAAAATTAAACAAAATTTTTATCATAAAATATAGATAATTAGTCAAATTATTTTTTAAAAGTAAATATAATTAGTCACATATTAAAATTCTTACCTAGATTTAGTACTACTTATGATATTTTTTTTTCTAATTTTTAATAAAATAGAACATGTGGTGATTTATTTATTTATTTATTTATTGAGAAACATGTGGTGATTTTTATTGAGTATATCTAATTGTTTTTTTTTTTTTTTTTAATTTTATAGTTCATTAATATTAGATTTTTAGTGTGGGGGTAAAAGCCCAACATCACGTGTTGGGCTTAAGGTCCAATTCGAATATTACTATGTTTCCGAAGAGAAGAAAGTGGTTAGGAAGGAGTCTAGGTAGAAGAAATATACCTGGAAATTAACGAGGAGTATAATTCGAAGAGAACCCTAATGGTCCGAAGAGGTCATTCTCCTCGGATACCAAGGGGACCTGATCAAGCAAATATACGGAAAGTTTGAGTGATCTTTCCAACAAGTTCAACGATAAGGACAAGCTTTGGGCATGCCTGGAGATGATAAGAATAGGGAAATTTTAGAAGCTGCTACCACCGTATTTAATGCACTGCAGCAACTTTCTTGACCGCATTTATGTGGAGAAGACCCCTGAACAGTGCAACCTCAGCTATCACCACTCACGAAAAACTAAAGAAGATATCTGATGTGACATATACTCAAGTGAATGTTTAGATGAAGAACAGGTGTATGGTGAAGATGAGAGAGAAGAAGAATATATAAAGGTAATAGGCCTCTAAAGGGAGAAAGGAGAAGAAAAGATCGGACTGTAACTCCAAGAATTGTATTTACCTTTCAATTAATAACAAGCCTCTTCGGATTCGAATTTATTTAGCTTTCAAGCGAGTTTTTACGTTAATTCATCCTAGCATATCAGAGTTAACCGTTGCTAAATTCACAACCAGTCCAGCTTTTTCATCCACTCTCTACAAATTCATTGTTTCGGATTCGTCGGGCTCATAATCCTGACCTTTTGGGCTTGGGCTACGAAATTTGGACCCTACACTTAGTATTTTACACTCATTAATTCACTTGACACAAAGATTAAAAAACTTAAGTAGACACGTGGCACATGCTTCAGTGGATAATTATAGTGTAGTCTCCACATAAATTTAGACATGTGCAAAATTGGATTATAATTTCAAATTCTAATTCTAATTTCTCTAAGTTTTACCTATTAATATATATATATATATATAGATGACTTATAAATTTGAATTTTTTTTTAGTTATATGATTATGTTTTTTATGGTTTATTATATTGGACTCCTCGTTTTCTATACTACATTAACTAATTTGGAACAAAAATTTAAAAATTTAGCTTAGATCAGATACGTGGCGCAAAATTAAACTCTAATTGAAATTCAATTTTTACACTAAATTAACTCACTTGACACAAAATTCTAAAATTTAGATTAGATAAGACACGTGTCGTAAAATTAGACTCTAATTGAATTTCAATTTGAAATTTAATTGGATTTTCTCTCTACTTTACCTATTATTATATATATATATATATATATATATAGATATATAGGTAAGTGTGGGGGAGAGCAAACAAAAACAAGAAAAAAATGGTATATATGTGTATGGAAAATCTTACAGCTATTACCAAAAATAAAATAAATATAAAAACTTTAGAAATTAACATAGTAATAATTGTAATTAATGCCATTTCAATACATAATAAATAAATATTTTAATTACTTTTTTGTAATTGATGAGTGGTGACCCATCAATTTGTAATAGTTACTAAATATCCTAACATCAGTCTATGTATATATAAATAGTGGCCATGCACAATCAAAACATATTTTCATTAGGACAAAGTTTGGTTACAACTCTCACTAAAAAAATTAACATATTTATATATTTTGAAAGAGATGGGTTCAAGTTACATCTGGTGTAACTTTATTAGAGTTACACATTTTTTAAACCATTGGATTTAATTAGATCCAATGGTAAAAAAAAAACTCTCATTAATACTAATATTCTAATTGATCTCATTTATTATCACTTATTTAATACATTCCATACTTATTTCTAAACCCAAAAAAATTTATACCTTTGACTCTCTCTCTCCACTACACATCTCTCTCTCTTTCTCTTTGCACTTTTCTCTCTCTATCTCCTCCATGGCTCTTCCATCTCCATGGCCAAGTTGTTGGCAGCAAAAAAAAAAGCCACAACCACCGGACTTTGTTGAATAACACAACTATTGCTTTTAGTTGTTCTCTATCTCCACGTTTTATCAAGTTGATTTCAGAGCATATAGTTGAAGATTGTATATTATTTTTTTAAGTTTTGAAGATGTAATAGATGGATTGTTTTCATAAAAATTAGTAATCTGGGGTATACTAACAATGAAAACGTTTTGGAGGAAGCCTGTTAACAATTCTACCCAAAACGTGTTAATGCCTCCAAGGGTGGCTTTCAATGAAATACACATGTTGAAAAAAAAAATCAGTTTTTTTTAAATATTTTCTAGGAAAGGAAGATAAGAATTCTTCGATAATTAGTATGTTACCTTAATCAATAAGATTGCATTGTTGTAATGAATTCGCTAGAATTGCACAATTGTCTTGTAATCAATAGCATTTGTTATGATGGTTATAAAGTTGCAACTGAATTGCAACAACGAAAAGTGCAGTCTCTATAAAAATTTCACAGCTATCACAAATACAAAATGATGGAAACATTATTGCACAAACTAGAATTTTAAACTAATTTCTTCCAAAATATTTAATGTCACTGTCCAGCAGCTGTGTTTTTTTTGTTTTTGTTGTTGTTGTTTTTTTTTTTTTTTTTTTGGCTACTAGCAACCTATTCATGGAGGTGGAAGAGCAGTGGAGGAGAAAGAGAGAGCGTTCTAGAGAGAGAAACGTGGAGATAGAGAACAACTAAAAGCAATAGTCGTGTTATTCAACAAAGTCCAGCAGCTTGGCTTTTTTTTTTTTTTTTGGTTGCTGCCTAGAGGAGATATAGAGAGAGATGTGCAAAGGAAAGAGAGAGAGAGAGTCAAGCATATAAATTTTTTTGGGTTTAGAAATAAGTATGAAATGTATTAAATAAGGGATAATAAATGAGATTAATTAATATATTAGTATTAATGAGAGTCTTTTTTTGACCATTAGATCTACTTAAATCCAATGGTTTAAAAAAAGTGTAACTCTTTAGAGTTATACTAGGTGTAACTTGAACTCATCTCATTTTGAAAATCCAATTGTCAAATTACATGTTTTTTATATTTTAAAACACATGTCAAATTTCATACCAGTCGAATGCTATTTATTATTCGATCCATAAACTTATTTTTTTATGTAAAATTTTAGACTACAAATACTTGAAATTTTAACATTTTATTGATAATATAACTATTGATCATTGATCTTTTGAAAATTTTGCAATTATGCAAGATATAATTGAAAATTTAATCCAATTGTGGATTTGTTAAAATTCGTATCCAATAAAAAGTATTAAATGGAATTGTAACTATTGACTACAACCAAGTTTGTAGCCAAACTTGTCCTTAGTCTTCACCTAGTTTCGTCCCTAGTCTAATCAAAGGTCTCCATAGGTCAAATGTACAATCTATATATTTGGGCATTCCTTTATAGCTTATTGTATAAACAATACTGAGATGTGGGTTTGTGAGAGTGTCTTCAAGCTATTGTTGGAGATCGGCTACAAGAGATGAATTTGGGTTTGCTTTGTGCAGTGATGTGGTGAGATTGTAGCTATTGGAGGAGCTAGCCCAAGCGAGATCATAGTCGTTGGAGAAGAGTTTGCTTTGAATGGTGGTAATGGATCTGAGTTTGTTTGTGTTCTATGGGGGTGAATATAGGTTAAGTGGTGGTGTTGGACTGTTGGGTTGCTGGTAATTGAAGTTTGGTGGTAGTGGTGAATTGAACTATGGCATCAGCATGTTTGGTACGCTGTAATGGTTATTACAATGTAATTGGAATCAGTATTACAATGAATGTAAAAAGTTGTAATGTAATAATGATTCTTATTCATAGTGTTTGGTGATGATACTGGAATAGATAAGTTAAAATATGATATTGTAATCATATTTTAGTCACATTTTTCTTAAATGTCCTTTCTCTTTGTGGGGTTTTCTAGGCATTTTATTATGTATATATGATTATTATGTTGTTCAGAATTAATATATTGGTACTTCAATGAAATTTATTTGAAGATAAGTTAAAACAAATGAATTAAAGATTTTTTTTTAATGAATTAAATATATACCGTTAGGAACCTAGAGGTTCCTAATAGGGATGGGTATGAATTGTAAGGGGATTGATGGGAATTGTAGGGAAATTGACTTAATTCGAGGTAGTCACCCTCTATAGAGAAATAAAGAGATTAAGAAAGAGAGAGAGAGGATGCACTAATGCACTAAGAAATTAATTTATTCTTCAATTGATATCTAATATTGAATTACAATCATGTATTTATAGGAGACTATCTCTAATGTCATTGGCCCACATGGCTCAAGATAATTGGCTAGTTAATTCAACATATACTCTATGAATTAAGCCATGTGTTAAATAAGCTACATGTGTTCAAATTCTAAGGGGTTGTTTGGATCCCAAAAATCTATAACTCTTCACTTATCACTTAAATATCATCACTCCTCACTCATCACCCCATCACTCATTTCCCATCACTCAAAATATCCCAAAAATCACCTACCCTTGTTTGGCACCTTTAACCCAATCATGGTTTTCAATTACAAAAACCCCAAAATGCGGGCCCCACTATCTGAACTACCACTAATAATTGTGGTAGGTGTTTTGTTTAATTGGGTCATTAGATCCATTGGTAGCACAGTGTTGGCACATGGAGTTTGAAAACTGAGGTGATATTGTCTGACCATGGGCCCCAATACTTGCTAAAAATTACATAAAATGCCATCGTTACTCATGTCTCTGTTTTCAGAAACTCCAAAAACTTGTTTCCAAATTCGCTCTCATCACTCAAAATATAGAGAACAGAGTGATGGGCATATCACTGAGTTAGGATGTCCAAACAAGCATTGGCATGTGGGGTCCACTGATTTTGGGTTATGGGTGATGGAAATTGGGTGATGAGTGATGGAAATCAAGAAATCCAAACGACTCCTAACTAACTCATCCTAATCCTAATATCAACCAACTAGCTAATTACCTAACTAAAGAAATTACAACAATTATTTCATATTCTTAACATATACACAGTATACGATTTCACATGGTTATAAAATAGAAAACTATTGAATACGATTTCTCATTTTTTTTATAATTTTCCTCTTCTTCTACTTATTTTATTTTGTATAAATTTGATATCGTTTTCTCATTTAATCTATATTTTTCTTACACAAAACTGTGAGTACTCTCTCTCTCTCTCTCTCGGTGAATTTTTATTTTTTCTTATAACTCTAATTAAGGTTGATGGTTTTTTTTTTTAATATGTGTTTTGGTATTGTGTGTTTTTTTTTTTTTTTTTTTTTTAAATATCCCATCAGAAAGTCTTCTCTTTTCCTTTTATAGCTTTGGTTGAATTTTAGTTTGGGTTAATATTTAATTTTTTGGGAAACATGAATTTGAATATGCCTACCAATTGTTTGAGTAATAAATTATTATAAAACCTATTATTTATTCCTTTCGTTTCATTTTAATTTTGGTTGAGATAACATTGTAATTTTGTAATAAGTTTTGATTATTATGATAATTTCCTTATTCCTTAAGAGATGAGAAATTTGAATAATAAATTTGAAACTTATAAAGTTTAGTTATATATTAAGCAAATATAATACACTACAATAGAAATTAGAAGAATATGGTTCACCTTAAAAAAATATTAATCAAACATAAAAAAAAATAAAATAAAATGATATATTTGTAGAGATAAAAAGATTTAAAAATAAAATACTTGTAGAAATCTTTTTTTCAATAAAAAAAATAAACAATACTTGAAGTAATGGTTTTTATTTTATATATATATATATATATATATATATATTACACCTCTTTACATAATATTTATATTCCCACGCATCGCGTGGGTCTACGGCTAGTTACTATAAAGGACAAAACATATATATATATATATAAGATGGTTTCACCTTCTTATCAATAATAATAATTTTATTAAAAAAATTAATCATTAGGATAATCATTTTTTATACTAATAATGATAATTCGTATTTCAATAATTGGTTTTTTATTACTATTAATGAATAGTATCCATTATTATAAGAGTGGTTTTAAGACCATAAATGATTTCACAACTTTTTTATTACAAATCTGACGTGGTAGACTATGACTGGTTATCTATTACTTACACATAGACTCACTATTTTTTTTTCATTGCTCACACTTTGTCGCATCACAGTTAGTGGTGGAGCTAGAATATTTTTTTTTTTTTTCCAGGGGTGCCAAGCTATATATATATATATATATATAATTAAATCCAAAGAATAACACACACACACACACACACATATATATTATTGCTTATGCATGAAATGTTTAATTTTGATTTAACATATGATATTTTCTTACATAAACAAAAATATTTACATAAAATAAATCTTTATATTTTTGTAAAAAAAAAAAAGGGTAAGCCTTGACATGTCTAAAAATATACAAGTAAATTTAATAAAAATAAAATATAATTAAATTACGTGTGGTATACATTAAATACACTTTAATTTAATGAGCTATGTATGACATAAGAGTAATTAGAGGGAATGAAAAATGTATTAGTTAACAATATAAAAGCATTACATTTTTTTTGGTAAAAATCTAGGGGAGCATTAATGAAATTTATGTCCAAAATTATTTTTTTTACCAAAAATACAAGAGGGAGGGAGGATTTTTGAAAATCCAAGATCCCCTCCCTACACCCCTGATCACAATTGTAGAAAAAGTTGTGAAATAATCTGTGTTTCGGTATTTTTTTTTCTTATTATAAATGATTATCATGTATATTTTATAAATACTAGTGTGGGGGTCCTATTTTTCCAAAAATGAATGCAACCACACATTCTCTATTTACCCATCACCACATATTTCCTTGAGCATCTACAACCACACTTTTCTCTATAAAAGGCAGAAAGAGCATTTGGAAATGGGGCTAGTTTGCTCTCTCTCACTCTCCCCCTCTTTCTCTCTTTGATTCTCCAAAGGATCTTACCATCTCAATGACACTTTTGGGGAATCCTCTCAGGGACACCCCTACACTTACCTGAGAAACCATTTCAGGTGCTCTATTACTTTCCTGAGGAACCCTCACAGGTATTCTCGAGGAACCCTTTTAGGTGCTCCACACTCTTCCAAGGAGCCCTCTCAGGGACACTCTTGAGGAACCATCTCAGTTACTCCCTTACTCTTTCGAGGAACTGTCTTATAGACACTCTCGAGGAATCATCTCAAGTACTCCACTACTCTCCTGAGGAACTACCTCAGGTACTTCACTGCTTTTCCAAGGAACCCTCTTAGGGACACTTTCGAGGAACCCTCTCAGGGACACTCTTGAGTAACCATCCCGGGTGCTCC
Source organism: Quercus glauca (assembly GCA_023736055.1). Lineage (NCBI taxonomy): Eukaryota > Viridiplantae > Streptophyta > Magnoliopsida > Fagales > Fagaceae > Quercus > Quercus glauca. The sequence continues at coordinate 75,158,100 of CM043316.1, read as the reverse complement.
TTTACTTTCTCGAGGAACTGTCTCAGGTGTTCCATTACTCTTCCAAGGAACCATCTCATGTGTATACTCTTCCGAGGAACCCTTTCAGGTACTCTTTGATCCTTTCGAGCATCTTCTCCTAATGATGCTCACCCTAAACTCTTGTGGTATCTAGCTTCAACAAAGCTTCTTTTGATTAACAAATTTATTGTAGGAAAGTCAACTGAATCATATTTGGACCCATTGCAAAATGTGTGTGTGTGTGTATTATAATTAATAAACAAAAAGTACTCAGCTTTCTCCATTTGGAGTGAGAAGTGAGAACTTTTAAGAATTCTCTCTCCGTCAAAGGAAAGCATTCAAGTGCGAGAGAGGCAAAGATGCCATTGGTGTGTCCAACGAGGTGTTAGGTAGTGAGATTGATGAGTTTGGTAGGTGTGAGGTGGCGAGATTAAGGAGAATCCAACGAGGTTGAGGTGCAAGACCAGACCGACTAGGTTAAAGGCAGTGAGATTGAGACAATTCCGACAAAGCATGAGGTGTGGCGAGTCCAGCAAGGTGAGTTTGGTCACCATCAACATTGATTTTCTGAGAATGGGTTGTGTTCTGAGAATGAGTTATGTTGTGTTGATTTTCTAAGAATGTGTTGTGTTATGTTCTTGGGGAAGAAGGGTAAAATTGGGTTTTGGAAAAAAAAATGTAAGGGTATGTGATATAAAGTTTCCAACGGTAGCCATTGGGTTTTTGATGTGTTTTTGCATTGTTCCTTTGAGAGTCCAATGCAAAATTGTGATTTTTCACATTTTTGGGTCAAAAAAGCAGCATCCAAAATCCTTACCAAACGCAAAAAATTATGAAAATGCACGTATGTATTTTTTTCTCCTTAAAAGCCAAATCAAACTGGCACTTAGTTGCCCACATCTATCTCTCTTCCACCTCTATTTATAACTAGAGGTTCAATCGAATTGGAATTAGTTTCAGCACATGAAACTTCCTTACTCAAAGATAATGGCAAACCTTTATTGCCAATGGAATCATCCATTTCTCAGTGGAAAATTATTAGGTATTCCCGGAGTACCATAAATGCGTACTCTCCCCTCTCACATGAATGGTGGGTCCCACCATGAATCTAATTAGTAGAACCCACCATTTATGTGAGAAGAGGGAGTACGCATTTATGGTATTCCGGGAGTACACAATAATTTCCCCATTTCAGCTACAAAGAGAAATCCAATTTTGGCTTGTATGTTGGTGGTTGTTCCTTACCTTTTGACAATGCATGCAAGTCAACAGTGACATTAGTGTCAATTTACTTGACTTTATAAGTTTAACTTTTAGTTTTTATGTACAATTTTTTTAAAATTTTACTTTTTCATTATACAAGTATACTTTAGCACTTTATTATTATTATTTAATTTAAGCAAAAAGTCAACTAGTGATGTCAAGGGCCCATTTGTTAATAGCTTTCAAGTATTGTTTGTTCAAAATGATGTGAAAATTGTGATTTAAAAAGTGTTGTGAAAATAAATATTTAATTTTAAACTTTAAAGTACTCATAATGCAAAAAATATGTTTGTTACCATGTTTCAAACAACATAATTTAAAATGTGAAAAAATATAATTGTGCGTTTGGTATGGTATGTATTTTTTTTTTTTTTTAAGTGGTAACTTTTTGATATGTACAATTAATGGAGGTGAAGAGAGAGATGAAGAAATTTGAAAATGAAGAGAGAAGGAACGTGAAAGAGAAGAAAGAAAAAGATGAGGTGTGTACATGAGAGAGAGATGTAGTTGCGTTAAGTCATATCAAGTGGGTCTCACACTTTTCTAAATATTTACAAAAGTGCTCTTGAGCAATGTTATTTTAAAATTAAAAACCGGTAGGAGGAATTCTCTAAATTCAGTATTCAAATATCCTAAAATGAGAAACGTAACTCAAACATTCAATTATAGTGGGTTCCAGCTAGCTCAACTGGTAAAGTCTCTGATGGTTGTATAAGAAATCTGGGGTTTAATCTTCGCCGACACCAAAAACTAATTGGTATTTTAGTCTGATTATAAAGATCTATCATCAGGAGTGGACGCCATAAGTTGAAACATTCTCTAAAAAAAAAAAAAAAAAAAAATCAAACATTCAATCATTTACCAAATGCGTTGTTTTTATTGGAGCTCACAATTTTTCGTATTTAAACACTAAAAATTGTTGCTTGAACTACCTTACCAAACAGGCCACCGACCATTCAAGCAATTCTAACCAAAAAAAAAAAATTCAAAATATGTTTTCTGTGAAACCAACCAGATAAACAAACAAACAAACCCTTGGGAAGTTTTTTAAGTTTTGAAAAAAACAAAAACAAGAAACCTATATATATACTTCACTTAAAAAAAAAAAAAAGAAGTTAACTAAACCCCGTAGTTTGGCGGCAATGACATGAATAAAATCCCACGCTCAGTCCTTACGCGCCTCCACGCTCCCGTAAAGTACTCGAACAGTAGTCCAACTCAGATCCATCACTATCCATTTTCAACTATCCCCGGCCCCTATGGATTCGGCACCCAACGCGCCTCAACTCCCATATCTCTCTCTCTCTCTCTCTCTCTCAAGTAGTGTAATTTTCTTTATTTCTCTCTCCTAGGGTTTCTGCTCTGTCCTCTGAGAGATTTCGACATATGGTGTAGCATCTATTTGCGCAACCTTAAAATCTCTCTTCCCATCGCTCTGTCGCAGCTGCTTAGCTTTTGTCACTTTCCCGAGAATATTCCCGGGTTTTATGGTGGTCCCTTCTCATTCTCTCCACTATGGTTAGTTACTTACTTAGTGTTTTTTTTTTTTTTTTGTAAACTTCTGATTTGCTTTTTCCCTTTCTTTCTTTTTGTTTTGTAATGGGTTTATTAGAAATAATTAACATTGATAGTTTGTTATGTTTGGCAGTTTCAAATTCTATGCCTTTACATGTATTGTATGTGCAGCAGAAAACATGTGCCATTCTCAAAGCAAATATTTTTCTTTTTTTATTTTCTTAAGCATGTCCTGTACTTGTTCTCAGTATTGCATAAGAAACTTACTTTACCTGCAAACCTTCTTTATTTTGTGTTTTTATATTTGGAGCTTTGTGGCAGGCATGTCAATTAGAGAACTTTTGCTGAATCGTTATTGTCACTAGTCTCTATGAATTCATTAATGTTGTATATATAGGATGTAATAATGATATTTGAGTTTGGAGGATATTGTTTCATAAAGTTTATAAAGTGAAAATTCAAGTTATGGAATTTTCTTAAGTGAAATTCAAAATTCAGTATTTTCGATCAATCGAAGTCTTTCCTCGATCGATTGAATTGATGAGTAAAATTGTTCTGGAGTATCGATGCTGGATTCCTGTTACATTCGATCAATCAAAAGGAATTCTCGATTGATCGAGACTCGTAAAATTGAATTTTCCATAGAATTTTCGGTGACTATTCTGAACGTTTGAAAAGGTGAACGGTTTTATGAAACATTTTAACTCTCTATACATGCTTTTTGGTGAAATATAACCCTATGGATATAAATAGAGGTTTATGTTCACTTAAAAAAAAAAAAAAAAAATCATCTCCCCAAAATAGTAAGTTACAAAGAAACACAAGAAATCTTGTGGTCATTCTCCAAAATTGCTATCTATAGAACCCAACAACTTGGTTGAATCCTAAGGACAAGTTTGCGATAACCCTTTAGCAACAATAGTGTGGGGGCAAATATTGTCTAAGAAAAACAATATTGTACATCCAAGTTATCTATTTTTTGTTTGTCTTTTGTATAGACATTGTTCTTCCATCATTACTTTGTGTAATATCCCCTACAATTAATGCAACTTTTGCTAGTGCATCTATGAAATATGGATTTTGATTTTTTTGTTCTCTCTAAATTTCAGACTTGGTGTCCATTTGGCTTGAGATTATTTTTTTTTATAACTTTTAGTTTCTATGTATAGTTTTTTATAACTTCACTTTTTATCATTTTTATGAAGTATTAAGTATACTTTACCACACTTTCAGCAAAAAGCTAGATAAGATGTTCCCATACGGACACTTGGTATGTCTTTGTTTGCTTGAAATTTTTCATTGAAGGAAAACATCAAACTCATGTTCTCATTGATAAAAAAAACACATGGGTTTAGTGCAAACCTTTTGGTTTCACCAAAAAAAAAAAAACCTAAAAGGACCTTGTACAGTGGAATTCAATAACCAAGCTGCTTCCCTAGTCTGCTTCAAGACCCTGCAATGATCTCCATGTGCCTCCTTTGCTTGTTGATATGCAGAAACTGCAATGCAGTTTGTCTATAGTCCCATGCCAAGTCCTGGGGTTTGGTGATAGAACCCGAGGGCAAGAGAGAGCCTAAGGATGAGAGAGAGGATGACGACTAGGGTTTTTTTTTTTTTTTTTTTTTTTTCATTTAGTGAATAGATGTGTGCCTCATTGTCTTGTTGTTAGTGTGTTGGTGTTTTCCCAGAATAGTACTCTTGAATACTGCAACCTAAAACCCTAGGACTAGGGTTTCTCCTTAATTGGTTGCCCACATGAACTTGTCCAAAGCCCAAATGCCAACATCCTCCCACTCACCCGTAATAGGCAGGCCACTCTAAGCAGAATTATCTCTCATTTGCTTCCATCCACTTTTCCTATGCATACAAGGGGAAATGGTCCTTGACTAGCCTAACAGCTTGGGGCACTACAGCCAAGCTCCATCAAATCTAGCATAGTGTAACCCTTAAAGAAACTGTCTTGTTCTGCCCTAGAGATATCTGATCACATCAAATTGAGTGTCCTCAAATCCCTCATGTCTTATGAAAAACTCAGAGCCACACTCAAAACCACCAAAAATCACTTTGTCATGTACCCCACAATCATGTCCTAGGCTTCTCAATCAAGTGAGGCCAAAGATTTATCTAACTGGGACATTGAAGGCGAATTGTGATTATTCAACCAAGGAAAAGCACCTCCTTTCAAAAGCAAATCCAACATAGCTTGTTTTAATATAAATGCAGAAAAATCTTAAACCTTATGTTGTTTTTGGTTCCCCTTCCTTTCACTTGGTAAACGGAAAATGTTAATACTCTCCCTATTGCACTAGGGTATGCCCCACCAACTATAAATTTATGTTTGCTCCTCCTAGAGCTACCTTCTAGTTGCATTTATTAACTCCTAAGTAAGTCCATTCAAAGTCATCTTTTGTGTTTAAAAATTTGCAAGAAATAGAATACTCAGCTACCACCTCTTCAACATTTTTAACAACCTTTTTGTCCCACCTTAACAGATACCATCAGATTGAAAGGATCAAAAGTCTATTTAGGTCTAGGTTAAATTAGGATAAGTGTTATGAGTTTGTGAGTTAGGGTTGATAGGGTTTCAATCTAGGGTTTCAGGTATAAGTGTATCTGATAATGGTGGAAATTTTTATGTGCTTGGGATGAATGGGAAATGAGAGAGCTGATTAGGGACTGTTTGAGGGAGTCCAACCTCCAAGAAAAGAGAAACATTGAATTTGGAAGAGAGAGAATAAGAGAGAGCACAAAATGCTTCACTAAGTCTTACATGGGAGCTTATATACATTGCCAAACTCAATTGCGATTGGTTGGGCATTTCTAGCAGGTGCTAAAGATGTGTAATTATATTTTAACATGTGTTAAATGAGCCCATAGACTACCTATATAAAAGAGAGAGCCCACAAACTGACTTTTACAAAGTAGGATTATCCACTAATTCATGTATGTGCTAGAATTAACTCTCTAATTAACTTTTACAAATGTGCTCAATTAAATTTAACACTTGAATTAGCTTTAATCTGAGCTCTAACTTGACCACTCAAGGTGCTGACATGTGCATGCTAGCTGGATGAAGTTTCCCTAGAAAAATGGGCCCCATTGAGCAAGCCAGTGCTGATTTCGACACTTATGATGCAAAAGGAATTGTCAATCGGCAGTTGCACTCTAGGGTGTCCCCACCAACTTGTTTTGGCACAATTCCCTTTCCTTTAGAACACCATGCCCACGAGGTGAGGGAACCTTTGCTGCATCTGGTGGAGAACTTCCCAAGTAGCTTCTTTTTGGAGGCCTTGCCACTTGAAACATACTTTGGTGATAGATCGATTCCGCAACTTCTTACTCCTTTGTTGCAAATCTCTCTTGGGTTTTGGGGAAAACTCACCATTTTGATCAATAGGAGGTAAGATGGGTAAGGGGGCAATGTTTTTCCCAAGCTTGCGCTGTTGTACTTTGGTGTAAGATGAATATGAGAATCTTGAGGCAGTTCCAATATGTAAGCCCCTTTCCCAATCCTTTGGATGATTTGGAAAGGTCCAAAGAACCGAGCAGATAACTTCAAATGGTTGCAAAGGCCCATAGATTTTTGGATGTACGATTGCAACTCAAAAGGTCTGAATCCCCTAATTCAAATTCCTTCTCAGTTCGCTCCTTGTCGGCTTGGGACTTCATCTTCTTTTGAGCTACTATGAGATTATGCTTTAAGGTAGCAAGGATTTGATTTTGAGTTTTCAAATGATCCTCCACTGCTTTTACCTTTTTAGTGCCCAAAATATAGTCCATGAGCCTTGGGGGTGGAACCTTATACAATGCTTTGAATGGTGTCATCTTTGTGGTGGTTGGGTAATCGGTGTTGTACCAATATGTGGCTAAGGGCAGCCACTCCAACCATATTTTTGGTCTTTCACAAGCATAAGGCCATAGGTAATGCATAAGACTTTTATTCACAATTTTTCTTTGGCCATTCATATGCGGGTTGTAGGTGGTTGACATGGCCAATTGGGTTCCTTGGAGTTTAGACTACTCACTCCAAAAATTTCTGGTGAAGACTTGTATTTCTGATTAAAGCGTAGAGAGAAATCTCCAATAATTTCTCACTTTGCTCTTCTTGAGGAGCAACCTGTCTCTTCGTAACTTCCTCCGTAAAACTCTCATCTTTCTCCTTTAAAGTGGATTGAACATCCATCAAGAAGAGTTTGCGTGTTTTACCTTCATGCTCGACATGCCATTTGTTGTCACAATTATAGCATAGCCCCTTCCATTGTATCTCCTCCATTTGCACTTGAGAGATTCTTTGCAAGGGCATCTTCGTTTTCGGGTCCACCTTGATGTCATTCTTGGTAGGTTCTCCAAGAATGGAAGGCCTTCTGATTTCATGTGTGGCTTTAAATCTTTTCTTGATGCCCAACATGTACTTCTCTTGAATTTTTTGAGACCAAATGCAGCATTGAGATGAATGGGGGTTCAACATCCTTACCAGAAGTCAAATTTCATCTTGCAAGCTAGTTAGAAGTAACTTAGCTTGTGTCTCCTTGAAAGACCCTTGATGCTGTTGGAGAGCTTTGAATTGAGCTTTCTAATGTGGCAATGTCAAGGTTTGCTTTAATTGTGCAAGTGCCTCCACTGGGTCGTCATAGGCTGTTGTTCCAAAACGAAAGTGTAAGGCTCTAATGAAAGCTTCCCAAGTTGCAAATAATCTGGACTCCTCCCCATCTTGATACCAATTTTAGTGCCTCCTCTTCCATGTAGAAGGAAGCTATTTGGACCTATTGATGGTTTGAAGTGTTGTCAAACTTGAAAAATTGATTTGCTCTGTAGATCTAACATGAGGGGTCTTTGCCTTTGAATCTTGGAAAGTCTACCTAAATCAGTTTTGGGAAACCAAGTGCATATTCCTCTTGGGAAGCAGCAAGTACCTCTGGTCTTTGTACTCCTTGATCCCTCATGAGGGTTGCCAAGGACTCCTTGATGTAATCTAGGTCGGACAATGAAACATGGCATTTAAAAATCCAATGGTCTTAAAAAAAATCCCCACGTAATCACACAAAATCAAATAAATGCCACATTTCTCATATCTGACTAAAAATTGGGGGGAATTGAAGGATTTTTAAATGGAAGGGGATCTTATCTCTTGATCTAAATATTAGGATGTTCCTTTGGCAAGGAACTTGATTTTAGGTTTGCTTATATTTCACAAGGGAATAAATTCAGGTTGTAATGATGCAGTCATTGGTGTGGGTTTGGGGCATTGGAATGTATATGTGCATATTTAAAATTTGTTACTTATCCATAGATGTATAATGATTATTTCATAGATATATGATAAGCATGCTCCAATTGCTGTGTATTTTTGTTGTTGCAGGTGACTATTTGTCAAAAGTGTGGTGACAGAGGCTTCTCTGTGGCATTGATCTACTGTGACAGATGTTCGGTTTATGCTCAACATCGGTATGATTTATTTGCAGTGTGTCTGTGTGTGTTGGTTTGCATTTTTGGCCATGTGTGTGCGTTCATGAGTACGCCTAGATACAATTGTTGAAAAAAATAAAATAAAAGAGTATGGCTGTATACTAGCATATTTAGTGCCTGTTTGGTATAGCTTATTTTTCAGTTTTGAAAAAGGGATTGTTTGAAAAAGTTGTACCTAAAAAAAGTGAAGTTTAAAAAAGCTGAACTTGTTTCTCAAAAAAAAAAAAAAAAAAAAAAAAAAATACTGTACTTTAAAAAGTCTGGTCTGGAAATGTGTTACCAAATGAGCACTTAGACTATCAGACAAAATGGCTGATGCTGTTTGTTTGACTTGTTTCAAATACTTTGAAAAGTTTATTTGCTTGAAATTTTTATGTTAAAAGGAACAAATTATTTCATATTATGGTTGTAATTTTTCTACTCAAAATGGGCTGTTGTGACTCTTGCCTTTTTTTTTTTCCCTCAGCTATTGCTTGGATGTGCTGCCTTCAACTTTCGATGAATATGTTATTTGGTTTTGTGCGGATTGTGAACCAAAGATTCGAAAGCTGTCTACTATCATCAAAACCAATGCTCTCCCATCTGGAATAAGTCATTCTGTAAATTTGAAAAATGTGCAAGCAACCCAATCTAGAATAAGATTACAGAAGAATCTCGAAAGATTGAAGAAAAAGGTTAAAAAGAATAAGAAGAAGAGAAAGGACATCACTGGCTCTGTGGCTAAAATGGGTAAACAAATATGTAAAAAAAGCCCTTCCCTTCAACTCAATAAGATGCATTCTGGTAATATCTTTGAAAAAGACAAGAAGCTTGGACAGGAGTTGCGAGTGATAGTGACAGATGGTGCCAATTACAATTATGAAGTCGAACTGGGACTGCATCTGAAAGATGGGCCCAACTTGGTTGAAGAGGCTGTATCTGTTGCTCTTCGATGCAATGAGACACTTGAGAATTGTGAAGGTCAGAAGGTTGGACAAGAGTTGGGACTGCATCTGAAAGATGGGACCAACTTGGTTGAAGAGGCCCTATCTTGTCACCCTGCTCTTCAATGCAATGAGATGCTTAAGAATTGTGAAGAAGGTCAGAAGGTTGGACAAGAGTTGGGGCTGCATCTGAAAGATGGGACCAACTTGCTTGAAGAGGCAGTATCTGTTAACCCTTCTCTTCAATGCAGTGAGAAGCTTGAGAATTGTGAAGAAGGTCAGAAGGTTGGACAAGAGTTGGGACTGCATCTGAAAGATGAGAGCATCTTGGTTGAAGAGGCCGTATCTGTTAATCCTTCTCTTCGATGCAATGAGAAGCTTGAGAGTTGTGAAGATCAGAAGGTTGGACAAGAGTTGGGACTTCAGCTGAAAGATGAGACCAACTTGGTTGAAGAGGCTGTATCTGTTAACCCTTCTCTTCGATGCAATGAGATGCTTGAGAATTGTGAAGAAGGTCAGAAGGTTGGACAAGAGTTGGGACTACATCTGAAAGATGGGACCAACTTGGTTGAAGAGGCTGTATCTGTTAACCCTGCTCTTCGCTGCAATCAGACGCTTGAGAACTGTGAAGAAGGTCAGAAGCCTGGACACAAATTCATTGTGGATCTGAAAGATGAGACCAAGTTTGTTAAAGAGGCTGAATATGTTAAAACCTCTCAAATAGCTACCAGTGACCCTTCCAATACCTTAGAACAAAAATGTTACGTTACTGCACAGCCTATCATTGATCCTATCTGGAGGTATTCCCCCCATGAATTTAAAGTTGCTCATCTGATGCAGCATTTAAACTTGTGCATTACTTTATCCTTTTGACAGGGGAAGTTTATGTATCCGCAACAGAAGTTCTGGAGCTGTTGGCCTTGTAGCCCATTTGTCTTGCTTGGCATGCTATAAAGTGTGTGAGGAGGCAAAACTAATGCCGGAGTTGCTATATGCTGAACTGTTTCGTAGGTCAGATGTGTGGCCAAAAGGTTTTGAGAAGCAGGGCCCATCCAACCAGAGTATTGCTCTTTATTTCTTTCCAAAGAATGAAAGGTGATGGTTTCGATAATGTTTCATGAGCTTCCTCTCACTTTAGGTTCTTCTAAATGTTAATGTTACATTGTTACAGTGATGGAAAAGCTTTTGGGAGGCTGGTGGATAGCATGATTAGCCAAGACCTTGCCATGAGATCCATGGTGCAAAATGCAGAACTTTTGGTTTTCGCTTCTACCGTACTTCCTGCGCAATATAGGAGTGAGCCCACTTGTCTTTATTTGCTTAAAAAGCTATCTCGATCCTTTTATTAAACATCAATTTATCTCATTTTTCTGCAGAAAGTTAAACTATTTCTTGAATTATTTTATTTGCAGCATTTCAGGCGAAGTTTTATTTGTGGGGGGTGTTCAGGAGAAAGCAAATGTCACATGTAACAAATACATTTGTCCCTGAAGTGGAGAAAACCCGTACAAATGCCTTAACCTGGGATAGGCGGCCGAGTTCTACCAGTCTTTTAAGTAACAGTGATAGCCATGGTTCTGATTCACTGTATTCTTTTTGTGCTTCAGTGTTTTGATTTCGTTCATTAGAATCTGTATAGTTTTTGTTTCTCTCTCTCTCTCTCTCTGCAACAGGGCCATGATGTGGAGTAGAAATTTGAACTTGCATACTAGAGATAAATCCATGGAGTGTCCTAATCCTTTGGGCAGCAACTTTCAGATACGAAGAGAGAGAGAGAGAGAGAGAGAGAGAGAGAGAGAGAGAGAAGAGGGGGAGGGGGTTGAAGTAGCTCTAAATATAAATGGAAGAATCCCGAATAAGCAACTATCCAGTGTCAATTCATTCAAAGCAAGAGAGCAACAATTGTTTTGTTTTCACATGTTAGCTATAATAGGTTATTGGGAATAGGCTTTCATCTCTATATGCGTTTGTTTTAGCAAATAAAGAATCTGTAGTTGATGGTCAAGGTAGTGTAAATAATACTTGAGCGAATATTATTAAATGTGCTAACCTTGGTATGGAAGTTACTCATGAATGTAACGCTCATAATTTACCTCTAGACTGGGCTTTACAATAAATAAGAAAGGAGCAATAATTATCTTCTTGTTTTAATTGGTTAATTCTCCAAAACTCAAATAACTGGGGAGATGAAATTTAGATAAATTTGCCTGAATAATTCAGAATAATAGATTTTTTTTTTTTAATAAAAAAATCCAACTTAGGTAGGAACCTTAGTTAAACTTTTAGTTAACTTTTAAGTTGCTCTCTCTCCCTCTACTCATGTCTACGATGAATTGTGAATATACAAGTCATTATTTATTATCATTTAAAAGGACTATTGTTATCACCCCCAAGAGTTAGTTGTATTATAACAGTCAACTAAAGACGATTGAACTGAAATTTTTTCTCTTTAGAAATCTGAGCCCAAGGTATTCACTATTCAACGGACAATGGGGCTCACTATGTATCAGATACAGTTCGGAAGTAGTCTTTTTTATTGGTAAAAATTGCATTTTTAATCCTAAGAAAGAAACGCATTTGTCCTTATGAAGTAAAAATCAGCAGCAGTTCTATAGCAGATGTCTCCATTTCACATTGTTCACTAATTGTAATAGACTGTAGATCCTCTAGAATCCAGATTGATTCTCTCAAGTGTCAATTCCTGGAAAACAAATTTCAACAGTAAATTATCAAAATTTGATTCCTTGATAGACAGGTAAGAGAGTTGCTTGCCACAAAAGTTCCATTAAATTTTAATATCCAATGGAAAATTCAATTCCCACACAAAGTATGAGGAAAATATGTCCTGAATAAAGTAATTCATTAAAGTGTCGTGAATACAAATGAACAGAATCTGCTGAGAATAATTTTCTCCTTTTTTTGGGCCCAGAAATTCTCCATTATTGTTATAACAGTCCAAAATTCATAGGAGGGAAAAAGAATCTCATTGTTCATTTTTGGAACTTCTTTTCCAGTGAATAGTATTGTCAGCCAAACCTTCTAAACCAAGATAGAATAGCACCAAGATGCATTATCTGGTTAAACCTTAAACATAGGTTTGCTGTAGTTAATTCTTTTTTAAACAGAACCTACAGGGGAAAGAGTTAATAAAAGGCCTGAGTTCTTGGATAACTGTACTGCATGACTGGTACACACCAATAGTGAAAGACGCCTAGCATAAAGTACTCACCTGAAATGTCTTGTTACCAGATGGCTAAGCTGATGAAATCCCAAAACGACTTTGAAGATTATTTATTGCTTTCTCACAGGATTTTGAAAGCACAGTGATTGATGTTTTGCATGCTAAAAAATTCAAATAAAAACAAAGAATGCATCCTAAAGGAATCAGATAATGGTTTATAAACTGCTGACACAAATTCAAAGGGTAGCCCAAGTTAGTATTCACATTATCATTATGCTTCATATTTATGACTTTTAACATACCTAAAGTCATACAGTAATGCTGTCTTGTAGTAATTTTCTCATTACTGTCAGTTTGAATAATAAGAATAATGCATGTCTTCAATCTCATCCAAAAATACATGGTAATTGGTAACGATATAGGATGATGTATCCAAAAGTCCATCTAGAGTCTGTAAAAAAGAGTTCTATTTGCAGTTAACACATGCACAGGTACATGAATATGTGCAAATTTGCATATCCTCATGCATAGTTCCGGATTAAATATTAGATATATATAAAGGTGTATATAATGACATGTTATTTAAAATTCTAATTGATGTGACACTGTATACATTATTGTATAGAAGAAATACAATCTATCCATGAAATACACTCATCTCCATTTCACTAGGATCCTAATTCTCATATGCCTAGAACAATATTGAACAACAATAAACATCAAGACTAACTGGTGAAACTGAAAACCTTACAGGCTATAGCCTCACATCATCAAGTGATGACGGGGAAAAGATAAAAAAGAATGATCTCTAAAAGAGTGAAGGATGTAAAATCTCTTCAAGGAATTCAAAAATTGCGATCCTAGCTTGGGTGAGAACCAATCCGATAGGCTGGCAATTACAAATGCTAGGAATACCTGCAACACATCACCAATTCATGGATAAATGGCCAGTACAATACATAAACGATTTTTGGATTTTTTTTTTTTTTTTTTTGTTGTTGTTAGCTAAAGTGCGAAATATACTTTTAAAATTTGGAGTCTTTGAATTTTATACCATAAGTTTCAAAATTTGGATTTACCTTCTGAAGTTATATTCCATTTACATAGGTAAACTCTCCATTTATATATTCTATTAAATGTGACATAAGGTTGCCATGCGTATTTAGTTTGTCTAATAGAATTATGCCACATGACATAATAAAAATAACATGACATTATTTTATTGGACGAACTAAATATGTGTGGTAAGTTTATGTGACATTTAACGAAAAATATAGACAGCTGATACAAACAAAATATAACGTTAAGAGATAAAATTTAAATTCTAATACTTAAAAAGTGTAAAGTTCCAAAATTTCCGCAACTTTGGATATAGTTTGCACTTTAGATTTATTTATTTTCTTCAAAAGTTAGAAATCACTACACGCAAAATTCAACTATGGTACAAATCTTACCTGAATTGAGCCAAGAATATAAATTACTGAATAATGTCGGCCATGGATCACCATGTCCTCCAACATGGCAAGTGGTATGGTAAGCGAGGCACCTAGCGCTGTCACTAGTGGAGAGGTCCAAACAACACCTAATGCCCTGGGATTATGATATAATATAATCAAGATACTATATATTTATAAAATAAAAATATTTGCACAAAAGACAATGAATCATGATAGATATCTTTGTTTTTTTCCTCCCAACATACCAGAAATAATCAGAGATGAAACTCCCAACAAAGCAATTGGCAAAAACAACTCCGATGGTTTCAGCAGAATCAGGAATCATGAATTTGGGTTCAATTCCTAATGCACTCAAGGGCCACACTGAAAAAGGACACAACAAATTAAAACATTATAATCAATCCATGCTAAAGCCACTTGTTGGAACCAATATTATAAAGAAATTTTTTATTTTAAAACAATTTCAACTTATAAAACTCGCTTATGATAATAGCTCTTTATCATCAGATTAAAACATCAATCGATTTTTTGTATAAGCGGATATTGAATTTCAGATCTCTTATTCAATCATAAGAGACTTTATTAGTCGAACTAACTGGAACTCACATATAAATAAATTTGATTGCATAGATCACCAAAACAACCCCAAAAAAAGCATGGTATCTTTATTGAGCATACCTATGTTGAGAGTTGCACACAATTCTTTGTATATGGCAATACCATTTTTATTATATATCAATGACAATATGTCACATTTACAGTCGTGAAAAATTTTAAATCCTTAATGCTTGTTTGAAGAAAGCACTTTTGCTGTGATAATTTGGATAAGTTACATGTGCTGAGGTTAATGGAAAGAGTTAAGTCAGAACACAGAAAATTCGTCTTAATTACCTAGCCACCAGAGAGAAACAAGGGCGAACAATCCAATATATCCAAAGAACTTTTGCATATCCACCTTTTCTCCTTCTTCTCCAGCATATTTTTTAAGGAGCACTGCAGAATTGGTATTTTGTCAATGAATGATTACAATAATAAGAACTACAATCTTTCAACTACAAAGATATATATTCTTTTCTTTTATAAATATGCGAATAAAATAAAAGATGTTTGACCTGCGAATAGTCCATCGGTCACAGCTGAGAGCAAAGCAAAAAATTCCCCGAGAATAGAATGGTTTCTGTCTCTGTGAACCCAAACACGGAGGGAGGAAAATCCAATAACTAGTTGCTCTATAAATAAAACATAGTACAAAATAACAACAAAATATAGCAGCCAATGTAAAATAATAATAATAAATTTATAATATACCCATTAGACTTATTGAAAAAGAGCAAATTGAAAAAAAAAAAAAAACAATTGTTTCTTTATTATTTTATTTTTACAACTTTTGATTTGTGTAAAAGTAGTGTTTTTTTTTTTCTTTTAATGAGAAAATAAAAGTAATGTTAGTAATAAACTTCGGTGAAAATGATATTACTTTAGTTAAAACAAATCATATTAATCTAGTAAACTTCAGCGACTTGAAAATTTTTTTTCCAATTTTTATTAGTTTAAGCCAAGTACCAAAAGAAATAGGGAAGTTCATGGTAAAAATTAACATGTTTTCCAAACAATTAGCAAAAGATGGGACAAGAATGAAGAAACGTACAAGGATGTGGTTGACTGGGATTCTTTTTCCCAAGTCTTGCCGTAAATAGTCATGGCAACACCAGCCATGCTGACGAAAACAGAGACCAAATTTACTAAATTTATGGAGTCTTCTCCCAATAATGCACTGATTAGAAGAGTGAAAAGTCCTGAAGTGGAGAATAATATTGTTGTACTGGCAACGCTTGTTCTTTTAAGCGCCGCATTCATACAATACTGCAAAAAGTGAATAGGATAAATATTGAGAATGTGACCTCCAAACAATAATAACATCATCAATGACAATCACCTGGATAAATTTCCAATAAAATTGGAAAATTATTTGTATATAAATGATTTTGTAATCACGCCTGGGTTGTAGTTTTAAAGAAAAAAAAAAAAAAGTGGAGGTTACAACCAAACCGTGAAATGAAAAGTAGTTAAGTTATTTGATTACAACTACTTTTTTTTCTTTCCATTTTCTCCTCAAATTGAGAAGATTCATTTCTGATGGGCCTAAGGAGAACACACTCGGCCTACCAAAATTCCTCATTTTTTCCCTTCTCAACCAAATAACTCAAACTGTATTTTCCTTCAACTATGATTGATCTCCAACTTTTCTATCCTCCTCCATCACTCCAACCAAACCAGCTATAACTTTTGATTTTATTTTTAAAGTTGTAATCTCTCTCTCTTCTTCTCTTTCTTTTCTTTTTATTTATTTTTTATTTTTTTTAACTTTAAAATATGCCTTTATTGGCATTTGATTGATGGACATTGTTGGTATGATATTTAAAATTTATGTCACATCATAGGCTTCACTTTAATATAGTGGTTTCAATTCTATGAATTCCATTATTTTTTGTCTATTAAAAAATGGTAAAAACTCTTTGAAATTTTTTGAAATGAGTAATACTACTTTCACAAACTATTTTATAACATTTTTACAAATTGTTAATATAACCGATTCTTACTCGTTCTCATCTGAACTCACCACTAATATTATTTTTTCACTTACCAAAACCATTTGCTACATTATTAGTTTATAAAAAATATTATAAAATAATTTGTAATCTTAGAATTTTCATTTTAAAATATATATAAAAAAAAACATTTTTTAAAACAAAGTAAAAAATTAAGACCCAAATATGCAATTTAACCCACACAAAAAAGAAAGGGCCTCTAACCTCTGATAGAAACCAAATGGGACCAACGAATAAGCTTAATGTAGCAATTTCCTTTGTGCTAAGCTTTCTCTGATGTATCAATATGTCCACATCTTCTTTGTTATCAAAAGCACTTAGTTTTCCCTCTTTTCGAGAATGCAAGTCTTTGATACATTTTTCATCAGCCAATAGTTGTTGTTGCTCAACGTCAAGATTTCCAATATTCTGGCAGTTGTTAGTGGGAGAATCAAGAGTCATGGAGGATTCGTCCACATCATTATCATCAGTTTGGTAAGAACGTCTTAGAAATTTCTGTAAACAATCCCTAATAAATGCTATTGGAAGATAAGCGGCCAATAGAGAGATTCCAAGATATGTTACAACAAATGGGTGCTCATAGTCTGTGAAAATACCCTGTCAGGAATGATAAAAAAAAGTAAATGAAAACTATAAAAACTCCAATGTTAAAATATACATGAATGAGCTAGCTCAAATGAGAATCAAAATGAAGAAAATATTATTGGAATATGCACTACATCAAAATAAGTCTATTATATCAATTGCTAATACAACAAAATTAGTATAACGGTATTAGACAAAATATCACATTTACAAGTTGAAAATTGTTACAATAGTAACTTAAAAGTGTTAAATTATTACATCAACAATAATTAGTTGCAATAACTTATAATTTTCGATTGCAATAGAGGTTTTAATACCATATATCATTAAAAAAATTTGTTGAAAAAACTTAAAATAAAAAATTCATTGTAATAAATTGATAACAATTATTTGTGTAATCTATTGATACAAAAATTTATGAACCAATAGTTTACTGTAACTAAGTTACCATTGCAAAAATTTGATATAATTATTTTACAATCTATTGTAATGAAAAATATGAAATTACAACAAAAATATTATTGCAATAACTTGATATTAATTATTTTACAATTTATTATAATGACAAACATGGAGTAATTATCTATTACAACGAAAATATTGTTGCAATAATTTAATCTTAATTATTTTTGTCAATTATTTGCAATTTATTACAATAACCTATTGTTACAAGCCATTCGAAACAATAAATTGTTTATTGCAATAACATATATATCATTGCATCAAGGTTATTAAAATATTTGAAATTTATTGCAATTTATTTTTGCTAAAAACTATTATCTCAGATTTTATTGCAACACTTCGCATTAACTATTACAATGACTCTTATATTATTACAACGATTTTTTCCATTATAATAAATATTTTTTCTTCTTGTGTGTGTTTATACTTTCTACAACTAATATAAATTTATGATGGAAACAACATAATTTTTTTTTGATAATAACAACAAAATGTAATCCTATTAATTGGAAACAGTTTATAACATATAAAGCTTTTATCTATACATGTACTGGTCGGTGGGCCATAATAAATGGCCTAGCCAGTTGAGTGAACTTGATTGCTGTGTTACAAAATGATATTTTGCTTGAGATGAATTCTAATAAAGACAATGAGAGAGTATCATTTTGCTTGAGATTAATTCTAATGAAGACAATGGCAAAGTTAGGATTTGAATTTGGAGAGCAAAATTTATATACAAATGTACGTTCATGTAATTGAAATATGAAAACTAAGGAAAATTTTATAATTGGAAAGGGTGCAAAGTTGTGTGTCACACCCCATTATTGGGGAAGCCACATGCCTCCCATGCTTGGCTAAACCTTAAACCACATGCATGTTGGCCACTAGTCATTACATAATAGATCTGTTTGGCATGATAATTGTTGGGCAAGGTGTTTCCAATCTCTGGTGAGCTTTTCCTCGTGGGTCTATTTTGCATGTAATTGATACATAATAAATTTTTTTTTGAAGAAAAATATTAATAAATACTTTAAGGATAATTTTTAGTGAACCATTTTAAGAAAGTTTTTATGAAAAAAAAAAACAATTAATATTTTGACAATCTTTTCAATTTTTTATAAAAGTGTTTTAAAAGTGTTTTATTTTTTTTTTATAAATAGTTTCTTAATAATTACCCTAGGGTACATAATATTTTTTTTTAAGGGACAAAGTTTCGTAAATAGTAAATACAATTATTAGGGGGATCTCTCTCTCCGCCTTTGAATCAAGACATGTATGTACCTTGAACAAAATGGACAACTCAGCAAAGCCATTGAGATTATACAATTTTAAGTTTTTAACATCCAAACTGTCAAGGCTGCTATGACACACTAACAAGGTCATATGGGAAATTTACCAAAGAATAGTGTTACCACGAGAGTACATTAATGTACACTATTACTTGAAATCTAATTCCCAAAAAAAAAAAAAAAAAAAGAGCCACGAAATCTAGTTTTGAATGAGAGAGAGAGTGAGAGAGAGAGAGAGAGAGAAAGCTGACTTGGGTGACTTCTGCAGAGGTAACCCACAAAAGCACAACAGAAATGATCAGAACCACCCCTCCTTTATATCTCCAACTCATTTCTCTACGTACCCAAAGGTAGTGTCTAAAACAAAGCAGTGCTAGCTGAAAGTTGAAACACTCTCAACAACTAGCTTCAAATAATGAGGTAGGTTGTGTTTCTTAGCTAGTAATGAGAAAATGTGATAGACACTGAGGGGTTATAAATATTACTTTCAAGAATTGTACTATGTATTGCTAGCCACCTGAACTGAAAGAGGCTTTGGCTCAAAGGATATTTCTTTTAAAGTAGCCACACGGCCCACACCACACTGAGGAAAGAATGATTAAAAAACGAATATTGGCCGAGCTGTCACAGCCTTTGTAATGTAGTGGTGCATTTAATTCTACAAAAATTTAACTTGGATTCTTGGACTAGCCAGCCAGCCAGCCTCAGGAATCAACTTTTTAATAACATAAACGGTGAAAAATGGGTGAACTTTGTGTTGTTGAAAAGCGCCTCCGGATAGCACTTCCACCTCAATATTGATTGTGAAAATATTATGACTATAAAAAGATCACCAGGAAATAAACAATAGGAACGAAGCAAACCTAAAATTTTAAAATAAACAAACACACACAAACAAAAGAACACCAAAGATTTATGTGGTTTGGCTTTTGGCTTATGTTAACGGGTAACGACGAAGAAATTCCACTAATCAAAATATGGAGATATACAAATTGGTGTATCAATATTCTCACTCACACTCAATTCCCAATACACCCAAGAGCTCTCTCTCAAATACAAGGAATAGAGAAAACCTTGTGCACTATTACTCGAAATCGAATTCCAAAAAAAAAAAAAAAGCCACGAAATCTAGTTTTGAATGAGAGAGGCAGAGAGATAGAGAGAAAGCTGACTTGGGTGACTTCTGCAGAGGTAACCCACAAAAGCACAACAGAAATGATCAGAACCACCCCTCCTTCATATCTCCAACTCATTTCTCTACGTACCCAGAGGTAGTGTCTAAAACAAAGCAGTGCTAGCTGAAAGTTGAAACACTCTCAACAACTAGCTTCAAATAATGAGGTAGGTTGTGTTTCTTAGCTAGTAATTCTATAAAAATTCAACTTGGAGTCTTGGACAAGCCAGGCAGCCAGGAGAAATTATAAGATCCATACAGTGGATAAGTGATGTAGTCTATCATTCCATTAAAAAACTGTCACTTATTTAAAATTGTTAAAAAAAAATTTTAAACAGAAATTAATTACTGACTCAGCAATTTTAAACAAGTGGAAGTTTTTTAGTGGAATGATAGACAAGTGACGTGGTCCACCAGAAGATCCTATAATTTCTCCAGCCTCATGAATCAACTTTTAATAATATAAACGGCGAAAAATGGGTGAACTTTGTGTTGTAGGAAAGCGCCTTCGGATAGCACTTCCACCTCAATATTGTTTGTGAAAATATTATGACTATAGAAAGATCTCCAAGAAATAAACAATAGGAATGAAGCAAACCTAAAATTTGAAAATAAACAAACACACACAAACAAAAGAACACCAAGGATTTACGTGGTTCAGCATTTGGCCTACGTCAACGGGCAACAACGAAGAAATTCCACTAATCAAAATATGGAGATATACAAATTGGTGTATCAATACTCTCACACACACCCAATCCCCAATACAACCAATAGCTCTCTTACACCCAATAGCTCTCTCACAAATACAAGGAATAGAGAAAACCTTGCACCCTATTCTAAACTAGAGAACTCTCACAAATATGCAACAACCAATCTCTATTTCACTCTCTAATTTTTCTATATCTGCAATTGCCGCAACGCCTCTCCTTATATAGAATATCAAGTCGGCAAAGATGAGTCCTTGTAGCAATAGAATTGTATTCCATGCAACTTCCTTATGTACACGTGCAAATACTAATCCAAGCAACTTTAAGTAGAACTCTATTCTCATCTCAAGGATAGAATTTGCTACAGTTCCAAATCGGTCAATGTATATTGATCACGTGAGGTCCAAATATCAATTCTAAGTTGAATTGGATATCTAAGCCGGTTGGGAATTCAACGTGCTATGAAAACTACTCCTAAAACAATTTGGAAGCAGTGTTTTACTTGAAATAGGAAATCAAGACTTGCATGCCACTCCAAAGCATTCATGGATTAGGATAATCAAGCCACCGACTTCACAAATATCCACCTTGGCTTGAATCCAATCAAAACACACAAACGAAACTTCTCCATTGTCACAACCAAAGCCCCTAAAGGCTATCACAAACTGCAAATGCTAGTCAAGTCCAAGCAATGCTTGAACTTGTGCAAAGGAACTGGCTTAGTCATCAGGTCAGCTGGATTATCTGCAATCCTAATCTTCTTAAGAAGAATATCTCCTTCATCAATAATTTCATGAACGAACTGCAAGCGAACATCATTATGTTTAGTTTGAGAGTGATGGACTTGGTTCTTTGCTAAATAAATAGCACTTTGACTATCACAAAATACAAAGACATGCTCTTGATAAATTCCTAAGTCTTCAACCAAACCATGTAGCCAAATAGCCTCCTTAAGTGGCTTCCAACATTATCATCTCTCTCAAACTTCAAACCCAAATCAACAGTTCCCAAAATGTATCTCAAAATCCATTTAGCCGCTTGCCAATGACCTTTTCTCGGATCATGCATATAACGACTAACCATACTGACAGCTTGTGAGATGTCCGGCCCAGTACACACCATTGCATACATGAGTCTACCAACCAAACTCGCATATGGGCCCTGAGCCATGTACTCACACTCCTCATCAGTGCGTGGTGACAACAAAGCACTAAGCTTAAAATGAGGGGCCAAAGGAGTACTCACAGGCTTGGTATTGGAACTCATACCAAAACATTGTAGTACTTTAGTCAAATATTGTTTCTGTGTCAAATGAATAGTGACCTTCACTCTATCTCGTGCAATCTCCATTCCAAGTATCTTCTTTGCTTCACCAAGATTCTTCATCTCAAATTCTAAACTCAATTGAGTCTTCAATCGTTCAATTTTTGCCTAGTTCTTACATGCCACCAACATGTCATCTACATATAAAAGTAAGTAGATATAGGATCCATCAAAAAGCTTGCGAAGATATACAAAATGATCAAACTAGCTCCTAGTGTACTTTTGTCCAATCATGAAGTGGTCAAACTGCTTATACCACTGTTGGGGAGATTGTTTCAATCCATACAATGATTTCTTCAATTTGTAGACCCAATTCTCCTCACCAACAACTTTAAAGCCATGAGGTTGAGACATGTAAATCTCTTCCTCCAAATCTCCATGCAAGAAAGCTGTCTTCACATCAAGTTGTGCTAACTCGAGATCAAATTGTGCCACCAAAGCTAGCAAAATATGGATAGATGAATGTTTAACAACATGAGAGAACACCTCATTATAGTCAATCCCTTCCTTTTGAGCATGTCCTTTAGTAACCAATCTAGCTTTGAATCGTACACTATCTTTGCCTGTAGGTCCCTCTTTCTTTGTGTAGACCTACTTGCACCCAATCTCTTTCTTGCCTTTAGGAAGCTGTACCAAATCCCAAGTCTGATTCTTGTGAAGAGATTGCATCTCCTCTTCCATTGCCTTCTTCCATTCACCATTCTCAAATGTGCACATAGCTTCTTTGTAGGTGGATGAAATGTCTTCTTCAACAATGGGAAGTGCATAAGCTACAGCATCAACATATCTAGCTAGTTTTCAAATGTCCCGTTTGGATCTTCTCACTGCAATGGACTTTGTCAATTGTGAAGGAGTCAAAACTGGAGCTTCACTCTCATCTAGATTATTTCCTTCATCAACCACAATATCATTGTTTGTGTTAATAGACTTGAAAGAAACAACAGGAGTCTCAAACTTCACCTGCTTAGGATCACTCTCAACTGTGCTCTCCTCCACCTACTTAATAGGCTTGAAAAACTCAGATTCATTAAATGTAACATCTCGGCTATGGATTATCTTCTTTGTCTTGGTACACCTAAGCCTATATCCTTTCACACCTGAACTAAAACTCAAAAAATAGCTTTCTTGGCTCTAGAATCCAATTTTAAATCCTTCACATGATAATATGCAGGACAACCAAATATATGCAAGGAATCATAATTTTAGTAGTAGGAGATCCAGAACATACCTCTAGGGGAGTTTTCCCCTCATTTGTAGCTGCAGGCAAACAGTTGATGATGTGACTTGCATACGTTACTGCCTCAGCCCAAAATTCTCTACCCAATTTTGCTTGAGACAACATACACCGCACCTTCTCCAGCAAAGTATGGTTCATTCTTTTAGCCACTCCACTTTGTTGTGGGGTACCTTTAATAATGAAGTGATGAGCAATACCTTTATCTTGACAAACTTTCAACAATGGATCAAACTTGTACTCACCACTTTTACCAAATCTGAGTTGTTTTTATCTTACGACCTGTTTGAGTTTCAATCAATTTGTTCCACTTCAAAAATACATCAAGAACATCATCCTTGTGCATCATAGTGTAAACCCAAACCCGGCGGGAGTAATCATCAACAAAAGTAACATAATAATGCTTACCTCCAAGAGAAGCAACCTTAGTAGGCACCCACACATCTGTGTGTACATAGTCAAGTGTACCCTTTGTTTGATGAACTGCAATGTCAAACTTGACTTTAGTTTGCTTCCCCAAAACATAATGCTCACAAAATTCCAACTTGCAGGTCTTGGCACCTTTTAGCAAACCTTGCTTTATGAGACTTTGCAAAGCATTCTCGTTGGCATGCCGTAATCGCATATGCCAAAGTGTAGTAGTATCAGAAGCAACCTCCTTAGTAATATAAGAAGTTGTGGTTGTTCCACCTACAATAGTACTCCCATCAAGGAAATTCATATTCCTTTTATGAGTGGCCCTCAATGCTACAAATGCCCCATATGAAACTTTCAAAATTCCATTCTCCATGGTAATCTTAAATCCCTTGGATTCTAAGAAACCAACAGATATTAGATTTTTTTTCAAGTCCGGTATATATTGAACTTCTGTCAAATTGCGAACTGTTCCATCATGCAACTTCAGCTTGATTTTACCCATCCCAAAGATCTCACAGGCTTCATCATTACCCATGAGGACTGAACCACGTACCGACTCATCCAGATTGTAAAACCATTCCTTCTTCGGACACATATGAAAGGTACAAGCAAAATCCATGATCCATTCATCTGAATGGCAAACAAATGATGAACCAGTCAATGCAAAATCATAATCTTCATTAGTACTATATGCTACATTAGCATTAGAATCTTTCTTGACCTTATTCTTCAAAAGTGGGCAATCTTTCTTCCAATGCCCCTTATTGTGATAGAAGGCACACTCATCTTTCCCAATTTTCCTCTTTGTAGATCCTTTTGACTTAGAGCACGATCTACCTCTTCTACCAGACTTCTTATGTTCAGACTTGCCTCTAACCATCAGTGCTTCACTACCTATCTCCACGTAGGCCTGCTTATCTTTTTTACGATATTCATTGTTAGTCAAAGCATTGGACACATTATTAAACTTAATTTCATTCTTCCCATACAATAGTGTTGTGATTAAATGATCATAAGTATCAGGTAGTGAATTCAACAATAAGAGAGCTTTGTCTTCGTCTTTAATCTCAACTTCTAAATTTTGCAAATCAACAAGTATTTTATTATAATCATTCAAGTGCTCAAACATAGAAATACTTGCACAATACTGGAAACGGAAGAGCTTTTTCTACAAATGTAGACGGTTCTCCACACTCTTCGTCATATACTTGTCTTCTAACATCTTCCAAAGATCTTTAGCCTTCGTTTCCCTCATAACAAAATACTTTTGATCCTTGGCCAAACATAAACGGATGGTGCCACAAGCTTGTCTATTTTTCTTGTCCCAATCTTTGTCTGACATCTCTTCAGGTTTGTCTTCCAAAGCAATATCCAACTCCTATTGGATCAAGACATCCATAACTTCGCATTGCCATATGCCGAAGTTATTCAATAGATGGCGAGTTCTTCAAACATGAATCAAAGTCCATCGAAAAAATGGTGTTTGATAATAGATTAAGTGTTTTCTTGAAAGCAGCTCTCCCAATATCTACTGCCTTGCTACTTTGATGAGTATTAGCTTGGTTAGCATCAAGTGTCTTGTTGGTGAATAATTGTTCCATGCATATTCTGCGAAGGTTCTTAGGGGAAGGGAAGAGTTCTAGGGCTTTTATGTTTCAGTAGTAGCAAAATAGCGTGAAGTATTCTTTTTTCGTAGTAGCATGTCTTTTTTTTTTTTTTTTTAATTGTTTTAAAAAAATGATAATGATGAGTTTGAATTTAAGTTGGACTTGTTAGAAAGATAAAGTTTCACTCCTTGTTAAGTTTGGACTAAACAAAAATAAAAAATAATTTTATTTAAATAAAATGATAATTTTATTTAAATATTGTGCTGACGTAAAAAATTGTGAAAGTTTCAGAGACTTCGGTTTTATATATATATATATATATAGATAAGATTTTCTCGTGATACATTAATAAATCATTTTATGAAATTTTTTATGAAAAAATAAAAAGATGACAAACTTTTTTGACAATTTTTTCAGATTTTTTTATAAATATTTTCTAACATAAATTATTAATATATACCCTAAGACATATATTAATTGGATCCTAATAAGATAAACAAATGTTCATTCTGCTAAGTGAAAAATGACTTTAGGTACATGTATTCTTCTATTTTTTTTTTTTTTTTAAAGAAGAAGTTGGGGACATGTCTTTTCCGATCTATCTAGTTAGTAAAGTCAAGCTCATGGGCTCATAGCCAATAACCAAGTCCATTCCACGGTCATTAGGTCTGGTCTTTCGTATTTGGCAAAGCTCATTCCCTTTTAAGAAAGCATAAGTAATTAAAGGGTTGAAATGAAACATTCCTTCTAAGAAGGAATAATTTAAAGGGAGAGAATTGACAAAGGCTCTATCAGTCTCTCATTTTGATTTTCTGAGAAGTCACACATGAATTATGAAAGGCTAGACTACTAGTCTCCGGCGCACATTGTTGATAGCTCTACCTAGAAGGTTTTTTTTTTTTTTGTTTTTGATTTTGTATTTGTATTTGTATTTGTTTTTTGGTTCACAAAGTGTCAATTATGGTTTCTTTTAGGACAAGCTGATTTGGCGAGCTTAAAAAACATCTACCTATATTATACCAATAAGAAAATTTTTAATTACACTGAAAGTTTTATTACAGTAATATTTTGTATTAAAATTAATCCATTGAAGGGAGAGAATTGACAAAGGCTCCATCACTTTCTCATATTGATTTTCTGAGAAGTTACACATGAATCCTGAAAGGCTAGAGTAGTCTCTGGCGCACATTGTTGATAGCTCTACTTAAGAAGAACTTTTTTTTTTTCTTTTTTGTATTTGTTTTCTGTTCACAAAGTGTCAATTATGGTTTCTTAGGACTAAAGTTGATTTGGTGAGCTTAAAAAACATCTACCTATATTATACCAATAAGAAAATTTTTAATTACACTGAAAGTTTTATTACAGTAATACTATTTTGTATTAACAAGTAATGAATGTTAGGATGATGCTTAACCCTCGTTATGCGCTAACAATAAAATAATTTAGTAAAAATTAGGTAGGTAGAATAAAATAAATTCAAATCTATTAAAATAACTTGATAGTCATATTTAAAGGTTTATTACAAAAATGTTAATAGTACGATAGCCTATTTACGACATCCACGAAGGAATTTGAAAAAGAAAAAATGTCAAATGTCTTATAGCTGAATTGGCATATCCCCATGCACAAAGTGCTCAGGGGTTTAGGGGGGAAAGAGTTCGAACTGCGGGGTTAGCATGTTGTAATTATCTCTAAAAAAAAATAATAATTAAAAGCGTCAATTTAATATGGCAATTGAATTTCTTTTCATATATATTTTCAAATACAAATTAATTTGAAAAAAGAGAGTCTTGAAGTCTTTGATATGAAGTGAACAATCACTTGTCACAGATCAAACATTTCTTCCTCTCTCTCTAGATCTCTCTCTAGAATTTTTTCTCTACAAATTTCACAACATCGAAAAGTAATAATTTCATTTGAATTTCTAGAAGCTCCACTGACAAAAAAGAAAAAAGAAAAAAGAAAAAAAGAAAAAGAAAAGAAGACTGACTAAAGCAACTTGAAGCATGTA
Organism: Quercus glauca; assembly: GCA_023736055.1. NCBI lineage: Eukaryota > Viridiplantae > Streptophyta > Magnoliopsida > Fagales > Fagaceae > Quercus > Quercus glauca. The sequence continues at coordinate 75,130,874 of CM043316.1, read as the reverse complement.
GAGAGAGATAGAACAGAAAAAAATGAAAGAAAATTGGGAACAAAATCTTTCCTGCATTTTGGACAAAAATACCCCATTGCAACATTCTTTTTCTTTCTTTTTGGTTTAGTCATTTTCTCTCCTTTTGTCTTTTGTCCTCTTTTTTTTTTTTTTTTTTTTTTCTCCACATTTGTCTTCTTCTTTCTTATTAAATTTTTTTGTTTTTTGGTTTGGCTCATCCTTTTGTTACGTCTTTTTCAAATTCTTAATCCAAAAAGGTTTTTTTTTTTTTTTTTTTTCTTATCTATTTTGGGTTTTTGTACTTTTTCTTTGATTCGTTTTTTTAATACAATTTTCATTTTTCATCTTTTCTCCTTTTGTCTTTTGTCTTTTGTCCTCTCTTTTTTTTTTCACATTCGTCTTCTTCTTTCTTATTAAATTTTTTGTTTTTTTGTTTTGGTTCATCCTTTTGTTATGTCTTTTCAAATTTTTAAACCAAATAGGTTTTTTTTATTTTTTTATTTTTTTTATCTATTTTGGGTTATTGTTCTTTTTCTTTGATTTGTTTTTTTAATACAATCTTCATTTTTCATCCTTCTATTTTTCTTATCAATCGAGTAAAAGAGTTTTCCATCACTTCACTTTTCTATCTCTTAACCAAATTTTATGAGAGAAAACTAAAATCTCTTCTATCATCTCATTTTTCTATCTGCTTTCTATTTTTTATCTTTCCACTTTCACCCCTCCAATCAAACCGACCCTTAAAGTGTGTGCCTAAGTGCTTAGAATAAAAATGAGTACATTAGTGTAGTGCATATGGATTATAAAAGTTGCTCCTATAGGCGAAGAATCTTATACCTCAATTGGTTGTTACATCCTAGAGTTTCCAATGGTGACATCCATGGTTTAAATCTCTTTATCTCCAACTATTAATATATCAACAAAAAAAAGTTGAATCCTATAAATGGCGTCCTAAGGACACATATTAAAGAATACTAAATACTTAATTATGAGATATAATACAAATTTTTTGGAAAAGAAAATATAGCTTTTTTAATCTTGTGTTTTTTTTAGATATTTACGTATAGATTGAATTTATCTTTATTTTTTGGAAAAAAATATAGTCTTTTTAAATCTTTTGTTTTTATTAGATATTTACCTATAGATTGATTTTATCTTTTATATAATTTTTGAGTGAGAATGAGAGTAACTTGGGAAAGATGAATATGAGTAGAACAACCTATTAGTTTCACGTTTTGGCTATAATAATTGATTGGTATGTCAAACTTTTTCAATATAAGAAAATTTTGAGAGAATAGAACTGTCGCATCGTGAGCTGTCAATCAATATCAAAATCAATTAATAATGAGAAAGATACGTTCAAATCTTTTATGACATTCGACATTGCATCTTGTGGGCCTGCTTTTAAAATGGTTGTAAGGAGTCAAATTGTAGTCCCTCAACAATCACTCCCTCAGAATGATACTCCCGCAACTCAAACCCTTGACATTGGCTTTAATACCATTTGTCGAACTAGGAGCTGTACCACTGCACCTCAAAACTAATTAGTGATGAGAAAGACACTCCCAAATCTTGTATGACATTCGACATCGCGCCTCACAAGTCTGTTTTTAGAGTAATTGTAGGAAATCGAATTATGATCTCCCAACAAAAACATATTAATATCTCAATCCAATAATAGGTACGCAAAAAGATGAAAAATGAAGTGGGCATCTGTCTGAACCAAAGGAAATTAAACATTGAAAATGATCATGTTAATGTTGAGGATGTTAGCTGGCTTGTACTAGACCAAATGAGAAACATAAGTTGTAGTGACGCAAATGTATCAATCAATAATAATTGAAGATGAGTACCATAGTAAGCATCCTATGTCCGTTTCATGTTTCAATCTGCCACAATATATTATCTAATTTACTATCTCCTAAGATAAATTTTCGATTGTCAAGAAGCGCTACTGCTACAGTATGTTTAGGCATGCTAGAGTTTGTGCATTTGCAAAAAGGAATTTCTTTGCCTGTTATCAACAAATTACCATCCTCAAAAATTTCTAGTGTATTTAGAGAGTTTATGGGACGGATTTTTTTTTTTTAATTTTTTTTAAAGTTTATCTAGAATATGTTAACTGTACAATGGAGTTACTACAAAACGATACTTAAGAATTTAGTCAAGTATATGTTTAAGGTCAAAATAAATTATACTTGACTATTTGCGGTCATAAATTCTGATGCCCCTCTGCCACTCGTAAAATCTAAGATATGTGCAAGTTCAACAATCAAGTTCATCAACTTATCTCCTATAAAAAAATAAAAATAAAAGTTCATCAACTTATCTGCAGAAAAGTTACTCCTCAATCACACTGTATCTGCAGAAAAGAATGCATTCTTTTTTAGATGAAAAAAATAATGCTTTAGCCATGGAAATTTGTAACAGGTAGGAACTCATCAACATGCTGTGACAGAGCCACAAAGGTAGCCTAGATTGGCTTCTTGTGAGAAATAAGCTGATGGAGACATTTGACATTTCATCCGTGAATATGTACGTGTCTTAGTTTTATTTGTGATATGTTCAAAAATAATTGTATGTCAACACCTTCCATACCTAATAATTGAATTTGGGACTTTTTTTTATATTCAAATTGGGGGTACTATATTATTTAGGACGTTCATGTTTACTATTTATGAAATTTCAAAATAATGATAAGAATTAAGATGGACAAGCAACCTATTCATATGGCTTGTTTGATCGCGTTTTCCTCGTAAAAAATTTTAGGATTACAATAAAGTTCACACCTATTTTCATAACTATTTAATACGGCTAATTGTGAATGGTGAAAAAAAAAATTTCTACAATAGAGTGTATGTGGTGTTGTACAAAATCAGGTTACTGTAAATGTATTATATGCTCCAAGTCCAACCCCTTATGCTTGTTGCTTTGGCTGCTAATTGAAAACTTAAAATCATGAATATTGCCAAATTAAGCTTCAACACATAATTACACTTAAAGTTTTATTACAATGAAATATTGTATTAATCCTCATAATGATGCTCAACCCTCATTATGTGCTAACAATAAAATATATAATTTAGTAAAAATTAGGTAGGTAGAATAAAATCAATTCAAAGATATTTAAATAATTTGATAGTGTTTAAAGGTTTATTACGGAAATGTTAATCCTACAATAGCCTATTTACTACATCCACGAAGGAATATGAAAATGAAAATAAATAAAAGAGTCAATTTACTACAGGCAATTAAATTTCTTTTTATATGTATTTTTAAATATAAATAAATTTAAAAAAGAGTCTTGAAGTCTTTGATATGAAATGAACAATCATTGAAAAATAAAAATCAAGCATTGCCTCTCTCACTTTAGAATTTTTTCTTTACAAATTTCCTAACATCATTGCCTACACTTGGTAATAATTTCATTTGAATTTCTTGAAGCTCTACTGAAATACTCCATTGCAAGTTGCAACGTTCTTTTCTCTTTTTTTCTCTTCTTTTTTTTTTTTTTTTTTTTGGGTTTTGTCATCTTCTCTCCTTTTGTTTTGGTTCATCCTTTTGTTATGTCTTTTCCATGTGCAAATTCAACAACCAAGTTCATCAAATTATCTGCAGAAAAGTTACTTCTCAATCACACAGTACTCTGCAATTTATTCATTACAACTCCCACCGACACAATTTTTTAGTTGAAAAAAATGATGCTTTAGCCATGGAAATTTCTGACAGGTTCTTTTTAAGCTAGAGTCTAGCTCGTTGTTTAGGAAATCATCAACATGCTGTGACAGCACAAAGGTACCCTAGATTGGCCTCTTGTGAGAAATTAGCTGATGGAGACATTTGACATTTCATCCACAAGTCTCCATTTGACATTTCATTTGTATTTGCGTTATACATATATGGGAGACGATAGCATGAAAATGGAGACTTGTGGAGAACTATAAAACTTGAACTGCAGCCAATAAAATGTACATATCTTGCATAATCATAATCCAAACTAGAATGAACTTTGCAGAGTTCAAATGAATGATATCAGCCTTTTCTTCTTTTTTACTTGATGATAATTTTCAAAGACGTTCATAGAAAGGGAATTAATGTTTCCAATTTTGGTTTCAGATTTCAATAGGATGGATTAATTTTGTAAAAATTTCTCTGATATCTTCATGCAAACACAAACAAGATGATATTTCAACCCTTGGAAGTAACTGTCACAATAAAACTGTAATGGAGGAAAGTCACAAAGCAAGCCGCTAGGTGCAGCCCTAGCAGTCTGCCCTTTATTTTTCTGTTTTGCTCCCTTTATATACTAGCACACATGCGGCCGACCTAAAGCTTGAATTAAAACCCGAAGCGGCCTAAAGCCTCCACAGTATGCATAAGACCTTCAAATAAAATACCATTCAAACCCATTGGCCCATTGCATTATTACTCGCCATCACAACAGATCCACGTAAGTGTACTAAGTAGGCTTCTTTTATTCTTCCTTTATGCTTCACACCTTCTTTGCTTTACTCTTCTTTTAATTTACACTGGTGGCTTGAGTCAATTAGCCTAGCCTGCATTCAACTTCATTGTAAATTGTTCTAGCATGGTCACGCAAATAACTTCTTTCCTTTCTTTGTCTTCCACTTTTGATTAGGCTTTACTCACATTTTGCAGGTCGTCAAGTCTGATTTGGGTTCAACCCACTTGAATTAGAATCTATCATTTTATCTCAAATAAAGTCCATTACCATGTAAAACTTTTATCACCTATAAAATAAAGAATATTTATAATCAGTCACAAAATAGCATAAAAGTAAAGCTAAATATACAAATATGAAAGTATTTTATTACATATATTTCATGCTCATCAAAGACCACAAACTTATATTTTGCTATTCCTTTGAGCAAAACAAATAAAGTAAAACAGACATAAATTTAAATGAAGAAAAATGAAATTTTACCTAATCCACTTTTGCTAGAAGTATCGATTCCATTTAGCATATGCAATAAGCCTTTAAACCCCTAGCTTACACTAGTGGACAAGTTATAGTCTCATGGGGGGTTTGCAATGAATATACAAACAAAATTCCAAGTATGAATACTAAAATAGGAAAAACAAAGAAAATTAGACAAAAACAAAACTTTTTTTTTTCATTAGCCTTTTGCAAAGAGGAATAGTTCAAGTTCAAAAACACTACAATTGCCAAGAAATTTCACATGCCATCAAAACTCAATGTGAGTGAAAAGTGGTAGCCAACCCAAACACACTCTTAGTTTTAGAATAAAATTTACTCGAATCTCTATTTGAAAGTATGCTTCAACTCAATTTTTTTTGGTGTTATCACTCAACAAATGAAATCACTCTAAAATGGGGTGTAACATTCTCAACAATATAAATAAATAAAGAGCTAACCTATATTTGGATTCCAAATATAGGTTAGCTCTTTATGTATTTATTTAGTTCATGTCTTTAGTAACTCAGCAAGAGAGATGGATCCTTTTTTTTTTTTGATAAGCAAGAGAGATGGATACTTAATAGTAATACTAGAGAGATTTTGAATTTTACTATATAAATCTTACAAAACAATATTAAATAAATGAGAAATATGCAACAATTGAGAAATATGTGTCAGTCGTATCAAAATATTAAATAAATGAGCAATATGAAAAAGTATTTAATATTAAATAATATCACATCGGCTGTACTAAAATTCAACAATTAAGAAATATGTGCACAAAATAACCAAATCAGCATTCCGCCACTATTCTCAAAGGTATTAGTAAGGTGGTTATTTTTCACATATGTCTTTTATTTATTAAATTTTGATACGACTAACATGTTATTATTTGATACTAAATAGCTTCTCTCACTACAAAACTACCAAACATAACGATAAGAAACAAGAGTGGGTTCCACATGGGCTTCAAGTTGGTGTGATTGGAATATCACATGTTTCCATTAGATGTAGTTGCAAAACATAATCATTAAAGGAAAACAAAGCCACAAATCCAAGAGATAGAACTTCAGATCTATCTCTTGGATTCAGTGGCAAATACGGTGATGGCAGCATATATAGATCAAGGGAAGAGAGGTGTTGTTTTTAAAACAATTAACAAAAAAACAAAAACAAAAATCTTCTATGTACAGAAAGCCTAGAGGAAAGAATGACACAATTACACAGAATAAAACAGAGAGAAAGAGAGAGATGGAATGCATACTTGATTATCAATATTATTATTATGTGATGTTGTTGTTGGCATATTGTTGTTAGTACTAGTCTCTGAAGAAGGAGGCACCTCAGCTTGAATCATAAAGTCACCAGACCTCCCACGGTTGCGCGCATAGCTGTACTTTGTCGCCCATTGTGAATCTTGTGCGTAGGATATAGAAACCGTTGTTTTGGTAATTAGGGTTTCTTAATGCAGTTTTTGAGAGAAAGAAAAATTGTACTGCTGCATTTTGCATTTTTTCCTTGATAATAGTAAAATCCCTACAACTCCATGGACGTAGGCAAATTGCAGAACCACGTAAATGCTATCTTGTGCGTGTGATTATTTTTCTTTGGCATGTGTTTTCTCTATTTTGTTTCTCACAGGTTTGGAAATTTCGTGTTGATTTCCTACAACCGGTATTAGAGCCTAGGGTTATGTTTAAGTGGGAGTAATGGCAGAGGAAGTAGGAAAGGCGTCTGGAATAGAAAAGTTCAATGGCACAGACTTTGGATTTTAGAGGATGCAAATCGAGGATTATCTTTATGGGAAGAAGTTGCATTTGCCGTTTCTAGGGGAAAATCCTGCAACTATGAAGGATGTGGAATGGGCTCTTCTTGACAGACAGTTATCGGGAGTAATCAGGTTAACTCTATCTAAGTCTGTTTCACACAATGTTGTAAAGGAGAAGAACACAGTAGATCTGATGAAGGCTTTGTCTGGTATGTATGAAAAGCCATCAGCAAACAACAAGGTGCATCTGATGAAGAAACTATTTAATTTGAAGATGGTAGAGAATGCATTAGTAACACAACATCTGAACGAATTTAACACTATCACAAATCAATTGTCGTCTGTAGAAATTGATTTTGATAATGAGATTCGTGCATTGATCGTTTTGGCTTCTTTTCCAAACAATTGGGAGGCAATGAGGATGGTAGTAAGCAATTCTACAGGAAAGGAAAAATTGAAGTACATTGACATACGAGATTTAATTCCAACTGAGGAGATTCGCAGAAGAGATGCTGGTGAAACCTTAGGATCTAGTTCTGCCCTAAACCTTGAGACAAGAGGCAGAGGTAATGACAGAAATTCAAATCAGGGCAGATCAAAATCCAGAAATTCTAATCGGAACAGAAGTAAATCTAAATCAAGCCAACAAGGACAATGCTGGAATTGTGGGAAAATAGGTCACTTTAGGAGGCAATGCAAATGTCCTAAAAAAAAAAATGAAGATGATTCTGCTAATGCTGTAACAAAAGAGGTACATGATGCATTATTTCTTGCAGTAGACAGTCCACTTGATGATTGGGTTTTGGACTCAGGAGCTTTGTTTCATACCACTCCACATCAAGAAATCATACAGAACAATGTTGCAGGTGATTTTGGTAAGGTGTATATGGTTGATGGTACAACCTTGGATGTTGTGGGTATGGGAGACGTCCGGATATTATTGCCCAATGGGTCTGTTTGGTTACTGGAGAAGGTTCGACATATTCTTGACTTGAGGAGGAAGCCGATTTCTGTTGGACAACTTGATAATGAAGGGCATGTAATACTGTTTGTTCGTGGTACTTGAAAGGTTACAAAGGGAGTTAAAATATTGGCCCGTGGAAAGAAGACTAGTACTCTATATATGACCTCAAGTCCAAGAGATACAATTATAGTTGCTGAAGCAAGTACTGATACAAGCCTATGACACCACAGACTTGGTCACATGAGAGAGAAAGGGATGAAGATGCTGCTGTCAAAAGGGAACTACCAGAATTGAAGTCCGTTGATTTTGACATGTGCGAAAGCTGCATCTTAGGAAAGCAGAAAAATGTGAGCTTGTTGAAAACTGGCAGGACACCGGAGGCTGAAAAATTGGAATTATTACACACTGATTTGTGGGGGCCTTCTCTGGTTGCATCCTTTGGAGGTTCAAGGTATTACATCACTTTCATTGATGACTCAAGTAGAAAGGTATGGGTTTATTTTTTGAAAAATAAATCTGATGTATTTGAGACTTTTAAGAAGTGGAAGGCTATGGTTGAGACCGAAACAGGTTTGAAAGTAAAATGTTTGAGGTCAGACAATAGAGGAGAGTACATAGATGGAGGGTTCAGTGAGCATTGTACTGCATATGGAATCATGATGGAGAAGACTATTCCTAGGACACCACAGCAGAACGGTGTGGCTAAGCGTATAAACAGAACTCTCAATGAGCGTGCTAGGAGTATGAAGTTGCATGCTGGATTACCAAAAACTTTCTGGGCTAATGTTGTTAGTACTGCAACTTACCTGATAAACCGAGGACAATCAGTTCCCATGGAGTTCAGACTTTCTAAAGAGGTTTGGAGAGGTAAAGAGTAAAGTTTTCCCATTTAAAAGTTTTTGGTTGTGTTTCTTATATTCATATTGATTTTGTTGCTCGTAGTAAACTTGATGCAAAGTCTAAAATATGTTTTTTCCTTGGCTATGGTGATGAGAAATTTGGGTATCGGTTTTAGGGTGAACAAAACAGAAAAACCATCAAAAATAGAAATGTGATATTCAATAAACAGGTTATGTACAAGGACAGGTCAACTATAGTGCCAGATGTTACAGAGATAGATCAAAAGAAATCTGAGTTTTTCAACTTAGATGAATTGACTAAAACTACTGTCCAGAAAGGGGGTGAAGAAGATAAGGAGAATGTAGATTCACAGGTAGATCAAAGTACACCTGTAGCTGAAGTCCATAAATCTTCCAGGACCATTAGGCCTCTACAACGTTATTCACCTGCTCTAAATTATCTACTGTTGACTGATGGGGGTGAGCCAGAATGTTATGACGAAGCCTTGCAGGATGAAAATTCAAGCAAATGGGAGTTAGCCATGAAGGATGAGATGGATTCCTTGTTGGGGAATCAGACATGGGAATTGACTGAATTGCCAGTAGGAAAGAAGGCTTTGCACAACAAGTGGGTATACAGAATAAAGAATGAGCATGATGGTAGAAGGCTAAATTAGTTGTCAAATGATTCCAACAGAAGAAGGGCATTGACTACTCAGAAATATTTTCTCCAGTTGTGAAGATGTCAACAATCATATTGGTACTGGGATTGGTGGCTACAGAAAATTTACATCTTGAGCAGTTAGATGTGAAGACGGTATTCCTTCATGGTGACTTGGAGGAAGACATTTACATGATTCAGCCAATAGGGTACATTGTTCAAGGACAAGAGGATCTAGTCTGCAAACTGAGAAAGAGGTTGTATGGCCTAAAACAAGCTCCAAGATAGTGGTACAAGAAATTTGACAGTTTTATGCATAGAATTGGGATCAAGAGATCTGAAATTGATCATTGTTGCTATGTTAAGTTCTTTGGCAATTCTTACATCATTTTACTATTGTATGTGGATGATATTCTCATTGCAGGGTCTAGCATTGAGGAGATTAATAATCTAAAGAAGCAATTGTCAAAACAGTTTGCAATGAAGGATTTGGGAGCTGCAAAGCAAATTCTTGGTATGAGAATCATTAGAGACAAGACTAATGGTACATTGAAGCTTTCACAGTCAGAGTATGTGAAGAAAATTCTCAGCAAGTTCAACATGAATGAAGCTAAACCAGTGAGCATACCCTTGGGTAGTCATTTCAAACTAAGCAAAGAACAATCATCAAAGACAGAAGAAGAAATGAACCATATGAGCAAGGTGCCCTATGCCTCAGCTATTGGCAGTTTGATGTATGCTATGATGTGTACAAGGCCAGACATTGCACATGCAGTGGGAGTTATGAGCAGATTCATGAGTAGGCCTAGAAAGCAGCATTGAGAGGCAGTCAAGTAGGAATGGCAATGGGTTGGGTTCGGGCCGGGTTTCTTTATGCCCGAACCTAACCCGCAGGTCTGCCCCAGAAACCTGAACCTGCCCAGTTTAATAAACGGGTTTTTTTCTGCGCCCTAAACCTGCCCCGTCGGGCCCCGCCCAGCCCATGCCACTTCGTGGCCCAATCAAAAAAAAGAAAAAGAAAAGAAAAAGGTTGCTTGAAGCCCTAAACCTCCACAAACCTAGATCAGAAATCCCAAAAAAAAAAAAAAAAAAAAAAACCCCCAAGACGCCAAGATCTTGTTTATTAACCTAGATCAGAAACCCAAAAATAAAAACCCCAGGGTCTTATTCTTCAATCGGACCAGAGTAGCAACTAAAAACCCAAAAACAAACACAAAAATTTTAGATTTTTTATTTTCCCTTTCAAATCACAAACACAAACACAAACACAAACACAAATCCTAACACAAACACAAACACAAAAATCACAAACCCAAACCAGATTCTCAAAAAAAAAAAAAAAAAAAAAAAGGGAACCCAAACCCTAACAATCCCAAAGGTCCCAAACTCTAATGAATCCAAACAAGAATGGCAAGAAAAAAGAAAAAAAAAAAAAAAAGAGAAGAACATATTGTGATGTTGGAGGCGCACGAAAAAGGGAAAGTGGAAGCGATTGAAGGGGGCGACAGTAAGGCAGTGAGGCTGTGAGTGTGGCTATGTGGGTTGGTGAGAGTGACGGCTTGAGGAGTTGAGGGCGGCGGCGGTGAGGCATGGCCGTGTGGCTATAGCTGTGGCCGTGAGAATGAATGGAGATTTGAGAGAGGGAGGGTGGCGGCTTAGAGATGAGAATGGGAGAATGCGATGAAAAATGAAATGAGACTTAGGGTTGTTTATAACTATTTATATATATAAGGGTAATTAGGTCATTTGATATGTAACCGGGTCAGTTCGGGCCGAGTTTTGATGAAACCCAAACCTGACCCAGACCTGCTTCGGGTTTTTTGTTTTAAACCCATACCTGACCCTATTTTTAATCAGGTGGGGTAAAACCCGACCCATTAAGGTCGGGTCGGGCTGGGTAATCGCGGGTTTGGGCTTGGATTGCCATCCCTATAGTCAAGTGGATTCTGAGATTTCTGAGGGGTTCATCAGATACATGTCTTTGCTTCACAAGTGCAAGTTTGAAACTGCAGGGTTATGTAGATGCTAATTTTGCTGGTGATATTGATAGTAGAAAGAGTACTATTGAGTTTGTATTTACTCTAGGTGGTACAGTTATATCTTGGGCTTCAAATCTACAAAAGATTGTTACTTTGTCTACTACAGAAGTTAAGTATGTTACAGCAACTGAAGCTGGAAAGGAGATGATTTGGCTACATGGCTTCTTAGATGAATTGGGTAAGCAACAGGAGATGGGCATTCTACACAGTGACAGTCAGAGTGCAATTTTTCTTGCTAAAAATTCGGCTTTTCATTCAAAGTCGAAGTATATACAGAAAAAAATGCCCCTTTATCCATTTCCTTGTTGAAGATAAGTTGGTAATACTTGAGAAGATTTGTGGATCTAAGAACTCGGTAGACATGTTGACTAAGGGTGTCATTATGGAGAAGCTGAAGCTGTGTGCAGCTTCAGTTAGTCTTTGGGATTGTTTTTGGAGGATTGCGGTTGATGTTGTTAATTGAACTAGTCTCCAAGTGGGAGATTTGTTGGGCTTTGTAGAGCCTAGTTGTGTTTGATCCGAATGACGACCTGACCCGAAATAATGTTGCGTGATTTTTAATAGGAGATTTTCTAAGGCTTAGTCCATGGAGTAGAGGCATAAGCCGATAAGCCCAAGCCGTAGCAGGATATAGAAACCGTTATTTTGGTGATTAGGGTTTCTTAATGTAGTTTTTAAGAGAGAGAAAAACTATACTACCGCACTTCGTATTTTTTCCCTGATAATAGTAAAATCCCTGCAACTCTATGGACGTAGGCAAATTGCAGAACCACGTAAATACTATCTTGTGAGTATGATTATTTTTTTTTTTGGCGTGTGTTTTCTCTATTTTGTTTCTTATAGGTTTGGGAATTTCGTGTTAATTCCCTACACAATCAAATAATAACCATAACTTCAACAATTCGTCCAATTTTAGTTCGTTTTGTGCGATTAATATAGGTATCAGTTCTTGCTTCACTATATCATGCAGCAACCTGTTTCTCACTTGCTTTATATTATAGCATTTTTTGTACATAAAACATCATGTATCCTCGTGAAGCCCTCACAATGTTCTCATTGACTTGAGTTATCCAAGCATCATCACACTTATACCATTGGTTGCTTAACCGCAAGTAAGTCACGTAATGTCCAGTATCTAGTTTACTAGTATGAGTGACGATAGCAAACAGCTCAAACTCTGACGACAACTCATTTGAGGCCTTTGGCTCATCCCCATCAAAAGGGAAAATTCTATTCCCGAATCTACGCCTCAAGATTGAAGATGAGAGATAGGGTGCCATGTCCAATGAAAATGGGAATTACAAGTAACGATTAACCTTCCTCGACATTTTCCGTGTTGAGGAATGCTTAAATCTTTTGATATGGAAGCAAGAAACCAATGGAAGCTTTCTGATGGACATTTGTTTGAGAGACTCTTGCCTCACCTAACACTGTTGGCAAAAAAATTTCTAGCCGGTGCCTAATCTCCCAGGTCTTGTAAAACGGTCCAAGCATCCCATAAGGGTGGATATCCCACTGTTTTGACTTGAATTTAGGCAATTCGCCTCACCATTGGAAGCATGATTGGACTTTGTTGACGCCATCTTTGTAGATCCCCCTTGGTTTGGCTCCAAGTTTAGTGAGATGTCTACACATGGGTCATATGTTGTAGATGTGAAACTACAAGTCATACACATCACATCAGATCACAAGATACCGAAAAATACTCTATGAGCAATACAACAGTCAATTCTCGGTTTGAATTGGAGCGTATCGACGCGTGTCGGCACGAATCGAAAAAAAAAAGGGCAAATCAGCGCGTCAGAGGAGCGTCGCCCTATCGCTGTGAGTCTGGTGCGGGTGTGGCAGCCCTGGAGCCTCACTCGTGCTTTCTAGATGATTAGCCAAGACCTTGCCATGAGGTCCATGGTGCAAAATGCATAACTTTTGGTTTTCGCTTCTACCGTACTGCCTGTGCAATATAGGAGTGAGGCCACTTGTCTTTATTTGCTTAAAAAGCTATCTCGATCCTTTTATTAAACATCAATTTTATCTTATTTTTCTGCAGAAAGTTAAACTATTTCTTGAATTATTTTATTTACAACATTTCAGGTGAAGTTTTATTTGTGAGGGGTGTTTAGGAGTGATAAGGGTGTTCTCAAAAGGAAGTAAACTCGTTTACATATGAGGAAGTTGATGGCTCCAATGAGCTCGTCGGCTTCATGCACGTAGACAGAGGTATGAGAGTGACGATATCGTAGGCCGCCAACCTCACCTCAATACCCCATGACATCTGTACGAGATGACGGGGAACCTCAAACAGATCCAAAGGCCAACTGGAAGAGAGGGATGACTGGAATGAAGAAGCCTATGAAGGGTCCAGCGTGGTCTTGCTTGACCCCCACAGATATCTATACAAGGAAATATCTTGCACCCCACAATTAATCCTAATCAAGAGAGTCCCTACAAGGAAAGGATCCTGCAAGATTCGTGTATTAATGAGGATCTTCCTTACAAGGAAGACCTTCCTCGCCAAGAAACAAATGTCAGCTCTATACTACTATAAAAACCCTAAAACCCTTATAAATCAAGGTACACATAATTTACCCCAGCTCTAGCACTTTAGAGTTGTGAGAGTTCTCTAACTTAACCTTCAAAGGGTATTTGGCTAGTACCACACCGATACTCTCTGCAAGGTCTTCTTTGTTTCTGTTTCGCAGGTTCTATCAAAAGCACGTGAGGACCGTGTGGCTCATTGACGATTTTTGGCATCATCAGTTGGCGCCGTTTGTGGGGAAGTAAAATAGTAACAACCATATTACCACTTCCCATACAAAGAGTTGTATGGTACTCACTCATTCAATGACAACCAATAACCATACGGGAAAAGAACCAGGCACTACTGCCCTTGAAAGACAGGTACAGACCGTAGCTGCGGCTATGGAATGCCTTACTAAGCAAAACCACGACCTGGAGGAACAGCTACACCAAAGGGATTCTGGGCCTAATAGTCACGAAGAAGAGCAAGAGGGCACCAGCGTTGAAAGAAGGGACTGAGAAGGACTAGAAGGTAGCAATGCCTCCAGTTATCTTTTCTAATTCAATATAATGCCATTTATAAAATTATTTAAGGTAATTAATATTTAAACAAATCGCATAACTTATTGATAGAAGTTGTATATTTATATGGTTACTCTAGTCCTAGCAACAATTTAAATTTACATGAGTTTAAATAATTTAATGTGGGTGATTTTTAGAGTAAGATGTGCAAAATTTAACCAAACTTTAGCAATGTTTATATCTTAAACATTATTATTTTATTCAACCCCAATTATTTTAATCTCACAAAACATAGAGAAAGAATAAAAACAAAAAAGAATAGGGATAGAATAAAAAAAATTTAAATAAAGTGGTAACCGGTTAAGAGAATAAAATATTAAATATAGAGTATATATATATATATATATTTTTTTTTTTTTTTGATAAAAAATATAGAGTATATTGATAAAGTAGTTATATAAAATAGATAAAATAGTTTTTTTTTTTTTTTTTGGCATTTATGAACGTGAATACTGAATATGTACATGAGATGTCTCACTAAGATAAAAGAGATCAAAACAACAACAAAAAAACGTATAAAATTTAACCAAACTTTAGCAATGTTTACATCTTAAACATTATTATTTTATTTCACCTCAATTATTTTGATCTCACCAAATATAAAGAAAGAATTTAAAAAAAAACAAAAACAAAAACAAAAACAAAAGAGAATAGAAATAGAATAAATTTTTTATTATAAATAAAGTGGTAACTGGTAAGAGAATAAAATATTAAATGTATGGTGTATTAATAAAATAGTTATGTAAAATAAATAAAATAAATTTTTTTTTTTTTTTTGGCATTTATGAATGTGAATACAGAATACCTATGTGAGATGCCTCATACTTGTGACTTGTCAGATAAAAGAGATTAAAATAACAAACAAACAAAAGTGTAAAATTTGGAGTTCCAAAATTGAGCAATTTTGAGATGCCCCACTCCCACACTTGTGAGGTGAAGAGATATAAAAACAACACACTAAAATGTGAAAATGGGTACTCCCAAAATTAAAATAGACAAAAACGTATCTACTATCTGACATATTAGATTTTTGTTTAAGTGAAGAAGAAGAGAATAGATGCAACTTATAAAAAGTATTTCTTTTAGTTTGGTATAAATTGTTTTCGTGGGCTTATTTTAAAGAATTAATTAGGCAAAAATAGAATTGAATATTAAAAGAGTGGACTTTTAGAGAGTTGTGTATAAGACTTACGAGTAAATAAAAACATCAGCTTCAAAAAGAATACAAAATTACAATGGTATCCCTAATAGCGTCTTGTTAGGGCATTCATATCGGGAAATTCTACTCTATCTTATTTTATCATCTCAAAAAGCCACTTTATCAATTATATCATACCATTTTACAATACTCTCAACATCTCAATTTTTATTTTCCTATTCTACTCATTAAAATAATATTTCTACACAATAAAATAATATAATTTAGGCGGAAAGCACCTTTTAGTCCCTACATTTTCAAGTTATTCCTATTTTAGTCCCCACATTTTATTTTTATTGCTTTTAGTCCCTATCCTGAAAAACCCTTCCCGTTTTGGTCCCCACCGTTACATCAGAAACGGAAAAAACTGGCGTGGCAAACGACAGGAATAAATAATACTAAATTAATGTCCATGTGGTCTAAATTAATAATAAAAAATGTTTTTTGGCATTTAAAAATGCCATATCAGCATCTAAATTAAAAAAAAATTAATTTATTAATTTTAACTAAATAAAAAAATTAAAAATTAAAAATCATATGAATTGAGATCTAAGTGTGTCTTGAACAAGAACAATAAGAACACAAACCCAGGAATTTAAAAAAAAAAAAAAAAAACATTTTGCAGCCTAGCCAGTCACTCACCCTCGGGTTCATCACCTTCCATCTCTTGGTTCTTCTCTCCCCCTCCATATTTCGTTGGCACAACTCATCACCGGCTCCACCATCGTTGTCGCAACCAGTTCTTAGGTTCGATTTCTCAGTTTGTAGCGTCAATCGAGTCCACCAATCTCACCGCCGATTTGGTTTTGTCTCCTCAATATGGGTTTTGGGATTGTTTGTGGATGCTGATCTCAGTTTCTGCCATCGGGTTTCTATGTCGATCTGGGTTCTACCACTGGGTTTTAGTCACATGGTTTGTTTTGCTAAAAACTGTGAAAGACCACCTGAGTTTGCTGGGTTTCAATCTTGCTGGGTCTTTCCCAATATCGAGTTTTTTTTTTTTTTTTTTTGGGTAGCTAATTTGAGTTTGGGTGAGTTTGTAGAGAAATTAAAATTTGGGTTTCAGAATTTCTGCTTTGATTCATGGCTGTGCTTTGACTGAAATTAGAGAATTTAAGTTTGATTTGTTTAGAATTTTAAGTTTGGGTTTTTTTTTTTTTTTTTTTTTTTAATTTCTGGGTTTGTGTTCTTGGATCTGGGTTTGTGTTCTTGTTCAAGACACACTTAGATCTCAATTCATATGATTTTTAGTTTTTAACTCTGTTTTTAATTTTTTTTTTAGTTAAAATTAATAAATTAATTTTTTTTAATTTAGATACCGACGTGGCATTTTTAAATGCAAAAAAACATTTTTTATTATTAATTTAGGCGACATGGACATTAATTTAGTATTATTTATTCTTGATATTGGCCACGTCAGCTTTTTCCGTTTCTGATGTAACGGCAGAGACCAAAACGGGAAGCGTTTTTAGGATAGGGACTAAAAGCGGTAAAAATAAAATGTAAGGACTAAATGGAAATAGCATGAAAATGTAGGGACTAAAATGTGCTTTCCGCCTATAATTTATACTACCCAAAAAATTACCCACACAGCCCACTGCCACTACCACCAAGCCGCCGCCACCACCACCACCAAGCCAAACCCAACCCAACCCACCACCACCACCACCACCATCAACACAACCAAAACCACCACGATCAACCCATTACCCACACCACCATCAAATTACCCACCACCAACCCACAAAAACCACAACCACCAAACCAAGGAACAAAGAAATCCGGCCACCCACACCACCAAAAATGAAACCCAGCCACCGATTCGGCCACCCACACCACCAAAAATGAAACCCATCCATTGATCCATGAAACCCATACCCCCAAAAATGAAACCCACTTCAAGGATGATGAAACCCAACCACCGATCCATGAGTCCCACGCCACATCTCCACCATGGAGGGTTGATTCAAGGGAAGATAGAGAGAAAAAAATAAAAAATGGGTGAGAGAGAAAGAAAGAGATGAGAGATTAGAGAAAAAGAGAGGAAGATGAAGAGGGAGACGAAGAGGGAAACTCATGCCGCCACCATCGATGACAACCCACGCCCATGCCTACCTCCACCACTGCCACCACCACACGGGATTTTGGGTTTGAGAAAATGGGTTTTGGGTTTGAGGAGAGGAGAAAGCAAACCAAAGAACCAGAATGACAGAGAAGAGAAGCAAGACAGAGAAAGTGTTGAGAAGTCTGACATAGAGGAGAGAGAAAGAATAAATCAGATTAAAAAAGTTATCCAATAGTCTACAATGCCATTCTACATGTAGAATGGCACTGTAGCAAGATTGTAAAAAAAATTTACAATTCTGAGCATTTGCAATTCCAGATGTGGGAGGTTTTTGAGGAAAAAATGCTAAATAAACCTTACATATGGCATTTAGCATTCCGGATGCGAATGCTCTTAACTGTGAGGAGGGATATGATGTTTTAATTGGCTTAAAAAAAACAATAAATAAATTAGAGAGAGAAACCAAGCCAAACACATTTCCATTTATTTATTTATTTTCTTTTTTTTAATTAAAAAGATGATATAATTTGATAATTAGGAAGGAAGGAATGATTTGAACCTGATTACGGCTTATAAGTATTTATTATAAACCCAAAAAAAGAAAAAAGAAAAAAGAAAAAATTTTATATATATTTTTTGAGAACAAGAAAAAATGATATTAATCTAACTTCTAAAGTACCTTATCCATTTATAAGCACATTTCTCCATGACTTTCATTTGTTTAAATGTTTTTCCAAATGTTTACTATTTTTTTTTTAACTTTATTATGATTTTTTTTTTTTTAATGAGTAACAGAAAGGATTTTATAAATATATATTTTTTCTTTTGATGAGTAACAGAAAGGATTTTATAAATATATATTTTTTTCTTTTAATGGGTAACAGAAAGGGTTTTATAACTTTATTCTTTATGATATGTATATCAGTATATACAATTTCTTTCTTTTTTTTTTCTTTTTTTTTTGAGAATCCAATTTCTTTCTTTTTTAATTTCATCATTCCGAGATAAAATTATTAATATCTTTTCAGACTTGGTAAGTTTAACCGCAAAGGGTTCACAACCAATTAATTACTAAAAAATTTAGATCATGTGCCTAACTTGATTATGACTTTCCAGTATGAAAACTCTTTAATCATACAAGTCAAGCCGATGCTTGTGACTTTCAATAACAAGAAACGATATTTGGCTTTTCCATCAAAAAGTAAAATAACTTTTCAAACTTTGAATACTTGTCTCTTACAAATTTCTATCTTTTATGATGTGATTTGAAAATTTATTATTTCTTCAGCATTCTATGGAAGCAAACTTCAAGTTAAAATTTAAAATAATTGTTTTAATCAGGCTAATAATTTATGAGCTAAACAATTGAAGGTCTCTTTCACTGTCTCGCCCACCCCAAAATATATCTAAGACAACATAAATGGAAATTGGTTAAGTAAATTTAAAACGTTGAATTGCATATTTAGTTCATAAATTTCTACTTTTTATTTATTTATTTATTTATTTCTATATATAAGATAGAAATTTTACTCTAGCCTAATCTAAGAGTATGTGTGTAAAACTCCCTTCTGGAGACTTGAACCCTAACACTTTCCCCCACACTCCATAAACACTTATACTTGTGGAGTTCTTATACTTTAAAATATTTATAATAAAAAAAAAAAAATCTAGAAGGTTGGCTTGACATCCATCCATCCAAATATAAGTTAGCTCTTTATTTATCTATTTATTTCATGTCTTTACTAACTCAGCAAGAGAGATGAATACTTAATAGTAATACTAGAGGTATTACAAATTTTATTATATAAATCTTACAAAACGATGTATCTAACTTTCATAGATTATAATTAAAACTATAATTAACAATAATATTGGAATAAATTTAGATTATATGTAAGCCTTGTTCTAATTGCATCACTCTCACGCTTGAAAAAATATGTATTATCAAATAATAACAAGTCAATCGTGTCTAAATTCAATAATTGAGAAATACATGTACAAAATAATCATGTCAGCGTTCTACCAATACTCTTAAAGGTCTTAGTGGGATGGTTATTTTTGCACACATATATTTCATTTATTAAATTTTGATATGATTGACATGTTATTATTTGATACCAAATACTCTCTCTTGCATTGTTACTACCAAACATCACAATAAGAAACAAGAGTGGGTTCCACGTGGGCTTCAAGTTGGTGTGATTGGAATATTTCATGTTTCCATTATCAAGACGTGCAAATTTGGAACTCTTATCTGAATGATGAGCAGGAAATAGCATCACCTTTTAGGAAGAGGTAAAATAAAAAGAAGAAGAAGATAATTACAACTTACCAATCTGTGGTTTGCCTCAAATTTAACTTACTTACCTGTGGTTTCATTTTTGACACTTTACCCACCTGTGGTTCATTCCTCTATGCTCTGTAATCCACCTCTAAATATTTCGTTACTCTAACACGTTTTTTCCAAAAATTTAACAAGAAATCAGTCGATTCTCGGTTTAGAATGGATGAGCAGGCGTGAGAGAGAGTGTGTGTGGGAGAGGAGTGTTGGATCTGATTTCTTGTTAAATTTTTGGACAAAATGTGTTGGAGTAACGGAATATTTAGAAGTGGGTTACAGAGCATAGAGGAATGAACCACAGGTGGGTAAAGTGTCAAAAATGAAACCATAGGTAGGTAAGTTAAATTTGAGGCAAACCACAGGTGGGTAAGTTATATTTCCTGCTCATCATTCAGAAAAATGAAACCACAACGTTTTGGTATGAATTCCAATACCGTGCCTGTGAGTATTCCTATGGCCCCTCATTTTAAGCTTAGTGCTTTTTTGCCACCGCACACTAATGAGGAGTGTGAGTACATGGCTCATGTCCCATATGTGAGTTTGATTGGTAGCCTCATGTATGCAATGGTGTGTTCTCGGTCGGACATTTCACAAGCTGTCGGTATGGTTAGTCGTTATATGCATGATTCGGAAAAAGGTCATTGGCAAGTGGCTAAATGGATTTTGAGATACATATTGGGAACTGTTGATTTGGGTTTGAAGTTTGAGAGAAATGATAATGTTGGAAGCCACTTAGTTGGTTATGTTGACTCGGATTTTGCTGGTGCTCTAGATAAGCATTGTTCTACTACGGCCTATATGTTTACACTTGCTAAAGCACCAATGAGTTGGAGGTCGATACTACTTCCACTGTTGCATTGTCAACCACTGAAGCTAAATACATGGCTGTGATAGAAGCCATTAAGGAGGCTATTTGGCTACATGGTTTGGTTGAAGACTTGGGAATTTATCAAGAGCATGTCTTTGTATTTTGTGATAGTCAAAGTGCTATTTATTTAGCAAAGAACCAAGTTCATCACTCTCGAACTAAACATATTGATGTTCGCTTCCACTTCATTCATGAAATTATTGATGAAGGAGATATTCTTCTTAAGAAGATTAAGACTGCAAATAATCCAGCTGACATGTTGACTAAGCCAATTCGCACAAGTTCAAGCATTGCTTGGACTTGACTGGCATTTGCAGTTTGTGATAGCCCTTAGGGGCTTTGGTAGTGACGATGGAGAAGTTTCATTTGTGTGGTTTGATTGGATTCAAGTCAAGGTGGAGATTTGTGAAGTCGGTGGCTTGATTATCCTAATCCATGAATGCTTTGGAGTGGCATGCAAGCCTTGATTTCCTATTTCAAGTACAACACTACTTCCTAATTGTTTTAGGAGTAGTTTTCATAGCATGTTGAATTCCTAACCAGCTTAGATATCCAATTCAACTTAGAATTGATATTTGGACCTCACGTGATCAATATACATTGACTGATTTGGAATTGTAGCAAATTCTATCCTTGAGATGATCATAGAGTTCTACTTAAAGTTGCTTGGATTAGTATTTGCACGTGTACATAAGGAAGTTGCATGGAATACAATTCTATTGTACACGGACTCATCTTTGTCGACTTAATATTCTATATAAGGAGAGGTGTCACGGCAATAGCAGATATAAAAAAAATTAGATAGTGAAATAGAGATTGGTTGTTGCATATTTGTGAGAGCTCTAGTTTAGAATAGGGTGCAAGGTTTTCTCTATTCCTTGTATTTGTGAGAGAGCTATTGGGTGTATTGGGGATTAGGTGTGTGTGTGAGTATTAATACACCAACTTGTATATCTCCATATTTTGATTAGTGGAATTTCTTCGTCGTTGCCCGTGGACGTAGGCCAAAAGTTGAACCACGTAAATCCTTGGTATTCTTTTGTTTGTGTGTGTTTGTTTATTTTCAGATTTTAGGTTTGCTTCGTTCCTATTGTTTATTTCTTGGAGATCTTTCTATAGTGATAATATTTTCACAATCAATATTGAGATGGAAGTGCAATCCAAAGGCGCTTTCCTACAACACAAAGTTCACCCATTTTTCACCGTTTATATTATAAAAAGTTGATTCCTAAGGCTGGCTGGCTGGCTAGTCCAAGACTCCAAGTTGAATTTTTCTAGAATTTACCTGCACCACTGCATAACAAAGGCTGTGACAGAATATTTAGAGGTGGGTTACGAAGCATAGAGGAATGATTTCTTGTTAAGTATTTCGTTACTCTAACATGTTTTGTCCAAAAATTTAACACGTTTTACCCACCTGGGTTTTGCTTATCCATTCCTCTAACATGTTTTGTCCAAAAATTTAACACGTTCCGTCGCTACTGATCTCAAGATCCCAGCACGCTCCAAACAACTAATGAATTTGCCATCAGAAAGCTCCCTGTCCACCCAAATGGGCCAACCAGTGATCTTGCCAGGAACGAAATCAAAGAAAATGGAAACCGCTTCACGAGATCCTTGCCTAATCTACAGATCTAAAATCTCCCTTGGATCTAGAACTTGAGCGAAACTAGCAAACTCGAACTGGCCAAAGAACACCCAGGTATGAGGGGAAGGAGGGGCTTTACCATCAGACATTTAAGGAAAAAACAGGCTAAGAGTGTACTAGGGATCCCGTAAAGGGAAAGCTGGGCGCTTCGCAACCTCCTGCGTCTCGCTCTGTGCAGACCCAGAGGAACTTTCACCCTCAAAAGGATTGGGAGTATGTTCCCTCTTTTTTCGTGAGGAAGAAGGAGCCATAGAATGACAAATGCAATAGGAAACAAGGAAGTCAAAAGGAGTGAAGAACACAGAAGAAGAAACAGAGAAATATAATGATTGGAAGGAAGAAGATAAGGTTGGAAATAAAGATCTCTAGAAAGCGAAAAGAAAGTTTGAAATGACTGCAATAATGTTGCAAAGAGCAGTTGGAGAAGACGATGTATAGAAAGGCGTGCCAGTTGCCAAAATTTAATTTTTAAAGAGGAGAGTTATTGGCAGTTATTAATGGGAGTTACGGGGAAGGTGAAAAATGGATGGGGGAAGTTTTCACTCAAACATTCAACTATCATGTTCCTAGCAAAAGGGGGAAGTTCCAAAAGAAGTGCAACATGCAAAGAAAACCAGGATGCCCGAGGATAGTAAGAAAAGTAGGAACCTGAGGGAAGAAGAAGGGGGACCTTGAGGCTAATTAAAATAGTAAGGAAGGAACTCCTACAGAAACTAAGGTTATGGTCTACTCATGCTTGTGCTGTAGGCAACCCACGAGCTCGGGGGACTAAATGTTAAGGTCTAAAAAGTCACAATGTTGCACCAAGGCCCAAAATGGCACAAAGAATTGAACTCCATAAAAATAAGATACTTGAGCCTACAATAAAGAAAAAGATGGTATGCCCAAATCCATTAAGGGTTTTAAGGAGGAACCCCAACTCACGAATGGGTAAGCCTTAGAACTCATGAAACGAAGGGAAGAAGAAAAGCCCAACCTGCCAAGGTCAAAAAATTGCTAGGGAGCCTAATAGTAAGAACTGGGCTGGGATACTTGGGGACTGCCAGGAGCTCGGGATTCTTGGGACTTGCAGCAAAGCAAGGGTTGGATTAAGACAGTTCAAAGAGGGTACCAAGCATCACGAGGAACGAGAACAGATATGTCCTTATCAGCCACCCAATGATGCAGAAAGGAATCAGAAGGCTTAGGAACCACAAAATTCATGAACAAGGGGCTGGTACCTCGGGGAGCCAAATGGCTAGGAAACTTTCAACCTGGCAAGAAGGAATCAGCTCACTTGGGAAAAATGACAAAGGGAAAGGCAACCAAAAGCTGAGTCTGAAAAGGTAAGGTTTTAGGAGCCTTAAAGGAAGAAGGACCAAAGATCAGCTCTCTAAGGACACCCTAGAACGGAAAGTTAGTAAGAGACTTTTGGGAAAGAAACACCAAAATAAGAAAATTATGAAAAATTAAGAAGGGACCAACCACCAATGTTGCTGACACTACATTGGTTCTGGTACCCAGAGGAGCAAATAGGGGGAATCAGTGGTACCCCAGGAACCCTAGGATGACACTATAAAAAGGGAAAGCAGCCAACAGTGAAGGGCATTCAGCAACAATGAACTTGAGTAAAATCATTGAGAAAACTCTATCAGAATTCAAAAAAAAAAGAGAAAAGAGAAGGAAATACCGACCAGTATCCTCAAACAGCCACTAGAGAACACACTTGGATTCAAAGGGATTTAAACTTTGCAAGTCTTAGAGGCCTAAAGTGCCATCTAAGTCTGTGATTTTTGAACTTATTTGGACCTTGTAACACGTCCTAGTGAGCATAATGTATTACACAATTAAGAAAGTAATGGAATATTTCACATTGTCTTAAAACCCCTAACGTTTTATTTTGTGTCTTTCTTTACCACATTGCCCCTTTACTGTTTCTTGTTGTTCAATGCATATATTTCTTGTTTGCTAGCATGTATGTGTTGTAGGATTTGTGTTCTGTGCAGCATCTGGTTCGTAATCAACCTATTTAGCTGTGGTGAACCAAGCCCAGTCACTTAAAACAACAAGTAAAGGCCCGGGGTCCTCGTTTCTACTTGGGCCTGGGCACCGACCAAAAAGGACCCACACATTTTAGTGACCCCATTTGGGACTAGGTAAAAGAGAGGGAAGAAGCAGTCCTTTCGCAGAGCATGGCTCCAAGACCAAGGAACGGCAAAGGTACCAATGTGCCACTTGCGGCATCTGAGCTCGTAGATGAAAATGAAGTGGCCTCCAGACAGAGGAACGAAGTACCTCTAGTAGAGTAGGAGGTCGTCTCAGGACAGAGGAACACAGGGCAAGAGTTAAACCATGTATCTTGAATGGCAGGAATGCTGAAAGATTTGCAACAAGAGATTTGCCTCCTCAAAGAAGGCAGGATCCAAGAAATTTGGGATAACGCCCCCCTTGCGGTCAACCAGGATAAAGCCCAACTAGAGGGAGGGTCAGCAGTATGAGAGGGAGCCAACCCCCAGTATCTCACATTAGCAGATGTCAATGCCCTTTTGGAACAAGAAAGGGAAAAGCTCTCGGGGGTTCCCAAGAAATTTTCTCGGGATCCCCCATTCCCACCAGAACTCCTTGGCAAGCCTTATCCCAAGGGATATGAACTCCCAAAGTTGTATCCTTTTAATGGAAGAAATGGAAGTGTTGTGGAGCACGTGAGTAGGTTCATTCACACCATGAGCCCTTACACAGGAAACAAGGACATGGAGGTTGAGCATTTAAACCATCACAGACCTCTTTATTTAATGGCCACCATAAATGGTGTCCAAATCAGAAAAGCATTGGTAGACACAAGGGCATCACTCAACCTCATAGCCCTGAGTACACTGGAGGTCGCAGGCCTGACTGGCAGGAGGATCCTAGGGGCTCTCATGGATATAGTAGGATTTGGAGGGTCAGTAGAATCAATTAAGGGATATGTGCAGTTGGCCTTAAGGGTAGGCCCAATAGTAGCCCTAACCAGATTTCATGTTATTAACTCAGAAGTTTCTTACCATATTCTATTGGGACGCCCATGTCTCCACAAGCGTCGCCTCATTCCCTCCATGTACCATCAATGCGTTAAAATGAGATTGAATGGGAGGCCTATAAGGATCCCTACCAACCCGAACCCTTTCAGCCAAGGAGAAGTGAACTTTGCGGAAACAATGTTTTATGACGAGTTAGAACCGGATGATGAGAGCCTCACGTCGGGGACCCTAGGAGCACCTATCTTAGAATAAGAAGAAGGAGGGGGTGCCCATGACCTGAGGAACCTCCTAGATAGAAAAAGGCAAAAGAAGGAAACCAGCTCCTCAGGATCCCAGGAATGTGTGGTAGTACGGGAACCCGGAGGAAGGCTAATTTATCATTTATGAAGGTGCACGGGGCCTGAATGTATCATGCAGGATGGTCCTAGACCACCAAATTGTACGATGGCTCAAGAAGAAATCCTAGAGGACCCAATCAAGGAAGCACAAATCCAGCCCAAGGAGGAATTGGAAGAGATAAACCTGGGAGCTGAGCTAGGATCCCAGAAGCCTATTCTCATTAGCAGTCAATTGGTAGCACAAGAAAAGGAGCAATTAGTGGCATTACTCAAGAAATATATGGATGTGTTCGCATGGACGTATGATGAGATGTCTGGTCTGGATCCTGGATTGGTGGTCCATTCTCTCAATGTAGACCCGAGAGTCAAGCTAGTAGTTCAGCCAACCAGTGTCTTTCACACTAATATAGAAGCTCAAATAACTCAGAAAATTAAGAAGTTGCTGGAAGCTAGTTTTATCAAGCCCATCCAGCACCCAAAATGGCTTTTCAATGTAGTACCCGTGAAGAAAAAGAATGGCCAAATTCGGTGTTGTGTGGATTTTCGCAATCTAAACAGAGCATGTCCAAAAGATGAGTTCCCCCTACCTAACGTTGACCTCCTTGTGGATTCAACTACATGAAACTTCATGTTTTCATTTATAGATAGATATAGTGGGTATAACCAAATCCTCATGGCTACCAGAAATGCAGAGAAGACAGCATTCAGGACCTTAATCAAAAATTTTTATTACACTGTGATGCCCTTTGGCCTTAAAAATGTAAGGGCCATATACTAGAGAACCATGACAGCCATCTTCCACGATATGATGCATAAGAAAATGGAAGATTATGTAGATGATATTGTGGTAAAGTCAAAGACCAAGGCAGGACACTTCTAGATACTTGAACAAGTTTTTGAAAGGTGCAGGAAGTACAAGCTACGCATGAACCACATGAAGTGTGCCTTCAGAGTATCTGCTGAAAAATTCCTTAGGTTCCTAGCACATCACAGAGGCATAAATGTAGATCTAGCCAAAGCCACAGCTATCACAACAATGAAAAGGCCTACGACGGTTAGAGAGCTCAAAAGTTTCCTAGGGAGGGTCTCCTACATCAAGAGGTTTGTGCCAGGATTAGCTTCGGTCACAAGTAGTATATCCAAACTGTTGAAAAATGGGGCTGAGTTCACTTGGGAACTGCATAGCAAAAAGCCTTTTAGAGGATCCAACAGATCATGAATCATCTTCCTACCCTACAAGCACTAGTATGAAGGCGACCCCTGTTGCTATACTTAGAATCAAACTCCCAGGCTATAGGAGCCCTACTAGCGCAGGAAGATGATGATGGGAATAAGCAACCTATTTATTATGTGAGCAGGACACTTAAAGATACAGAGACTAGATACCCCAAGATAGAAAGAGCGTGCCTAATAGTTATCTACGCATCCAAAGGCTAAAACGATACTTCTCAGCCCATCAGATCCTTTTGGTAACCAAGTCACATCCCATAAATGCACTCATGCATCAGCCTCTCCTAACAGGAAAGATAACATAGTGGTTGGTTTTGCTCTCTCAATATGACATTGGCCTCAGGACCCCCAAGGCTGTCAAAAGCCAAGTCATAGCAGATCTGCTAGCTTAGTTCCTAGGGAAAGAAGAACGTTTACTAAGCGAGGAGATCCCTGGGGAGGTAGCAGTGTAGAGCACCCTGGAAAGAAGTGGACAATGAGGTTTGATGGGTCAGCAATGACAACTTCAAATGGACTGGAAATTGTACTAAGTTACAAAGACGGGGATACCATGTCGTTATCTTTCAAGCTTGGGTTTTCCTGTTCAATAATGCTGCTAAGTATGAGGCATACTTGACTGGGTTGGCCATAGCATTGAGCATGGGAGTGAAACATATAAGGGTTTTAGGAGACTCCAATCTTGTGGTATCCTAGGTAAAGAGTGACTTTACACTAAGAGGGCAAAGCCTGGCAGCTTACATAACTTGGGCGCAAAAGGTGGAGCAGAAATTATAGACTTTCAGTGTGGAATACACCCAAAGAAGTGAAAATAGGTTCGCTGATGCACTAGCTACCCTGGGATCCCAGGTACTGTTCAAAGGTAGAGGTACACTGATAAGAATAAGTAAGCAAGAACATTCCATTATAGGGATTCTCAAAAGGATGTTCCCCGAAGAACCAAAACAACAAGGTTGGAGAAATGAGGTAAAAGGGAAAATGGAAAGTTGGGACTTAAAGGAAGCATAAAAAAGGTAAAGGATTACACTCTGATAGAAGGAGAACTATACAAGAGGCTGCCTTGAGGGATCTTGTCTAGATGTATGAAAGAGAAAGAAGGGAAGCTGAGATTAGAAGAGTTACACAGCCAGATTTGTGGGATTGCAAAAAAAATTAGCCTATACAGAAGAATGCAACGCATGGGGTAATACTGGCCAAATATGAACAAGGAGATTGCAACTGTACAAGAGGAATGTCAAAGGTGTCGGCTTTCAGTAGAAAGAGAAGAAAGTTATGTTGTATTTGTAACGGAAGATTGGAGGACCCCATTCATGGAATACTTGGCTCAAGGGATCCTACCAACTGACAGGGTATTGGCCCACCAGCTCAGGAAACTTGCCGTCAGGTACCTTCTTGCAGAACAGGATCTTGTTCAAAAATGGGTACACCAAGGATCCCCTAAGATGCCTGGGGCCTAGAGAAGCCAGTGAAGTAGTAAGGGAAGTCCATTCCGGTGACTATGGAAGTCACCTAGGGAAAAGAAGACTCTACAGGAAACTGTTGCAGTTGAGATACTATTGGCCAACAATGAAAAAGGACTCCGAAAAGCTGGTTAAGATGTGTCACGCATGCCAAGTACTTAGAGATGCAATCCATACTCACCCAAATGTGCTGCAAGACATGACAACACCGTGGCCTTTCCACACTTGGGGGCTTGATCTTATAGGACCCATAAACCCTCCTTCCAATGACCATATCTGGATCCTAGCAGCCATCGAGTTTTACAAAATAGGTAGAAGCTATCCCTTTAAAAAAAGCCACTGGAGCAACTATGGCAAACTTTATTCGGGGGCATATCATCACAAGGTTCGGGATCCCCAGGAGATTGATCAGTGACAATGGAACCCCGTTCATAAACAGAGACATGAAGAACCTGACTGAGGCATATTACATCAAGCATGGAAGGTCCACACCATACTATCCACAAGGAAATAGTCAAGCTGAGGCTATTAACAGGGTGATACTGAAGATCCTCAAAAAAATGAAATATGAGTATGGGGGAAAATGGAGTGACCACTTGACAGATTGACTCTGGACATGCAGAAGCTCTTTGAAGACAGCCACAAGATTTTCACCATTTTCCTTAGTTTATGGGACAGAAGCCATTAGTCCTGTGGAGCTAGTCATCCCTACACCAAGAGTAGTACTTGAAGAAAACCAAGAAGGCACAGAAGACACAAATAGTGAAAGAAGGTTGGCCGATCTAGAAGGGTTAGAAGAGGAACAAGAAGTGGCTAGAAGGAGAAGCTAGAGGTACCAACAAAGGATGGCTAAGACATATGCACAGACAGTACACCCAAGAGCCTTCATGGAGGGGCAACTGGTATTAAGAGCAGCAAAGCATGTAAGGAAAAATGTCTCTGGACCCTCCAAATTTGCCCCAAAATGGGAAGGGCCCTGCATCATCAAGAAAGCCCATGATAGTGGATATTACTACCTCATAAAGGAAGATGGGATGGTCCTGACAGATCCTATAAATGGGAATTGGCTGAAACAGTACTATGCGCAAAAGAGGGAGATTTCAGTACACCAAGACCCTTTTTTTGCCAGCTCTCCAAATTGCTAAGTGTTTCATCGTT
The DNA here is from genome assembly GCA_023736055.1 of Quercus glauca. Classification (NCBI taxonomy): domain Eukaryota; kingdom Viridiplantae; phylum Streptophyta; class Magnoliopsida; order Fagales; family Fagaceae; genus Quercus; species Quercus glauca. Next base: position 75,101,266 of record CM043316.1, on the reverse strand, counting down.
CTTTACTCTTTTTTTTTTTTTTTTTTATGTCATGAGTTTCGTTTAAGTTCCTTTTTGCTTAGGAACCTATGGTAGAAGGACATTCTACGATCTTTACTATCTTTGACAATCCTTTTGTATTCCTTAGTATGGTAACTATGCTATGTTTCAATGAAATCTCATTTTCTTTTTCTTTTTTTCCCTTTGAGCTATAGCTAAAATGTACAATTGTGAAGTATTACATAACCCGAATGTGGGGAAATTTGGGAATGGTACTTGGGCCAGCGCAAAAAAAAAAAAAAAAAAAAAAAAAAAAAAACTTAGCACATGACCCAAGGCTCACACCACAGTTAGTTCAAGTACATGACCTAGGACCACGGGCAGAAATAAGCGACTAGGATACCTAGCCCAGTACTTGTCCAAAAGGGTCTGCCTGGTTCATGACCTGGGACTTGGAAAAAAAAAAAAAAAAAAGAACATCCAATGTACCCAGTTCAGTACCCACGCAATCACACAACCACCAGGGTACCTGGTCTAGGACCTACTACAAAACTTGTAGGGACCATGGCCTAGGACTCAGTTCAAAAAAAAAAGGGGAGAAGCAACAAAATAAATAGCAGAATACACATTGTGAGTAGATCCACATACTGTTAAAGTTAGAAGTAATCTTAAAAAGAAAACAGATCCACGTTGCCATAAAAAAAGAAGAAGGGAAAAGTCAGAAGTAGTGTTCAAAAGCAAGGAGTAAAGGTAAACTTATATAGCCTCAATTTTCTAAAAAAAAGGGAAACTTATACATCTGAACTATTAAAAAAAAAAAAAGCAAGGAGTTAAGGTATAAGGCCGGCTAGCAAAGAGCTTTCTGGGGAAATGGCATGCCTTGTGAGCATGAGCTAAAGCCTCCTCAACAGCAACAATTTTAGCATCAAGATTCTTGGAGGCTTGTCTTTGGAATAGCATGTGGGCTAAGGAACGCAAATACTCTAGCAAAAAGGATAGATTGAGCTTGGCTTCTATGAGATCCTGCACTACTCCCCTCCATTCCAAAAGCCTCTCTCCGAATAAGGAGTCAAGAAAGGAATCCCTCAAGGAAATCAACACAGCACATAATAGCTCCATCAAGATGTTGCCCAGAAATACACCTCCCCTGAACCCACTAATGAAGTCCCCATGGGTTTTGAATAGCCCCTACAACAGTGACAGACCCAAAAATATGAAAATAGCTCGCAGGGAGGTTGTTGAACTCCAAAGAATCAAAGCGAGACAAGAAAGCAGGGAGCCCTAAGCCAGGATCTGAGACAGTGACCCATGGAGCCTTTTCCATTGTCGTGTCTCCACTCTCAGGAATTAGAGAACTTTCGACCCTCTAGATGGTTTGAGAGATCCCTGTCTAAGCTTCAACAACTTGAACATTGGGAGCAAATTCCACAACTACCTCAAAAACTACGGGCTCAAGATCCTTAGCACCTGTGTCAGCACCTGCAAAAGCAGACAAAGTCAAAAGGAAGAAAGAAGAAAGAAAAAAGAAGAAAAGAAAATATATAAAGTTGGGAAGTAAGAGAAAGCTAAAGAACCAATATCAGCTCCCTGTGGCAGAGCCTCCTCCTCTTGCCCCTCTGACTTCCTAGAAGATTCTATGAAAGAACACACAACACGTTGGAGAAAATGTGAGGAAACTTTAGCAAAATTGTTAAAGGAAGGGAAGGATACTGAAGGCTTCATCATAGAAGGAAAAGGCAAGGCCGCAAGGGAGAAGTATGGAAGAGAGAGAGAGAGAGAGAAGAGAAGAAAAAAAAAAGGGGGAAGTATAATGAGGGTGAACAACACGCACCTTCAGAACCCTCTGACTCTAAGGAGGAGGCGGCTTCAGGGGCAGATTGAACACTGGTTTAACCTAAAAGAGGAAAAGAAAACAAGAACTCTCAGGAAGAAAGGATAAGGGAGATAAGAATAAGCATTAATAAAGAATGGATGAGGCTTACCTGCTTGTATGGATGAAAACGCACCCCCCAAGGACTTTTTGCCCAACATAGGCTCAGTTGTGGGCTCAAGTGGAACAGTTTTGGTAGGACTGAGAGTTTGCACGAGCTTGGGATCTTGGGGAATAGGAGCCTGAAAAGCTTCAGGGTCCTGAATAGCCAGGAGAGCAAAAGGTAGAGTGGGCTGGGCATCCTTCACTGCCTGCCCGACTTCCTTGGTCACATCACCAATAGGGGGCTCCTTTTCCACGCCTAAGGGAACAGCAGATTGAGCTGTCATCACTTCTTTCACTAGAGTCCCACTAGATGTGGGAGGAGGTACCTCAACCTGCAAAAGAAAAAGAAGAGTATGTGGCAGAACATCACAAAATGCATATGTACACAGCACCGGAAAAAGAACGAAAGCAAGTAGTAAAAGGCACAAGTGGAAGAAGGCCACACCACATCATCGCCAGATGATTGATTCTTGCCCTTCATGGGGTCTAACTTACGCTTGGACTTTAAAAGAGGAGTGACCATTCATCATTTTAAAAAAAAAAAGGAAAGAAGCCTTGCCCTTCTCTCTCTCTCTACAGGTTCTTCAATGGTCTTTTGTCTACTACGGGTACGCCCAGAGGGTCCTAAGGGAGATTGAGGTATGAAATCAAAGGACCCCGAAGAACCCTAGGCTGAGGAACTCACAGGAACCTGAGAGAAAGAAGACTCTACCTTAGTCTTCACTCAGATATTTGGGATTAAAGGGTGGCCAACTTCCTTTCCAACTGTAGAGGGATCCACTCTCTCGGGTTCCTCAGAAATGACTAACTGTTTGTGGGATTTAGCAGTCTTCCTCTTCTTAATCTCAGGGCCAACCTCAGTATCCTCAACGCTTTCTTCAAGCTCAACTTTCTTGACAGCTTCCTATTTAATTTCCTTCTCTTTATTTTTACCTACGGGGGTTGCAATACCAATTGCCTCCATCACCCCTCTTTTCATAGGCACACCAAAAGAGGCACCCACGATAAGGCCACATCCTGACCAAGCCTCAAGGAAATTATTCGCATAGCATACCCAATCGCCTCTAGCAGCATACCACTCCGCGAATCCTGTCTTGCTACTTATTGCAGCAGAAACAATGCCAGCAGTGCGTAGGGCTAGACGTTTGTTAAAGGTGGGAGTAGAGAAAAAACCGGAATCGTGGACCCTTGCAACCTTACCAGAACCAACAAAATCTGAGCAGGATTTCTGAACTCTTCTCTAGTAGCCAGCAAAGCCACTGGAAACAAAGACTCCCTTCTAGGAGTTTGGCACCACAAATTTAAGGCTCCTCCATGACCAATAAGAAAAAGCATGAGACCTTAGAAATAGATCCAAGGAAGGAAGAGAAGGCACTACCTCCTTGAACACCGGTGAGATGTCATGGTCAAAACCATACTGCCTATGGACTTGGTGTGCTGAGTAGTGAGTGTACCTAGGACCACTTGAGGAGGGTATTGGAAGCCACGAGGGACTGAAACAAGCCAAATACGTCAAACTACTTTCATCCCCCCTACGCAGGTCATTAGTATTCCCCAGGAAGCTAAGGAAAGAATCCAACACAGAATTGCAGGTAAACCCGGGACCGAACTCTCGAGGAGAATGCCAACTTAGCTGCCCTGCCTGATTAAACAACTCCACTAAATTGAGACTGCCACCCTTTAAGTTAAACCAGCAAAAAATTGGGGGGTGGCTATTAGTAAAACTGCCATAGAGACCCTTAATCACATCTGGAGATCCTTGGAACTTATCCTTCACAAATTTCAAATTCCTGCACTTCGCCAAAGTAACAGAAGAAGTGTCCCACATGAACACCTGAAGGATGGCACAGTGAAGGGACGAGGAAATAGCATAGCAAGAATTGCCTTCAACTTCATCTTTATGAAGCAAGTCTAATTGAGAGTAAACATGGCCTAAAAACAAGGGGGCTAAAGGATACTGAGCACCCTAGGCCAATCTAATTGCCAGAGGAAAGAAAACAGACATAACCCCGTATTCGGGGAACTCACTAAACAAAAACTTACTGAGCCAAAGCACTAGGAACCCGAATCACCTAACTGCCTTGTCCTTTTCTCGAGAGAGGTTCATGACCCATTTGCCCATTCTGGCTAGTTTCCCACCAAGAGAAGCAGTACGCCCACCGAAGTGACTGAAAAGCTTGTCTTCAACCTCAAGATCCTCGCTAGAAAGGCTGATATCAAAAGGATTCTCATCACCAAACACTGGGAAAAGAAAATTGTTAATCACATCCTCCAAAGTGATAGTGAGCTCACCAACAAAGAAGAAGAATATGTGGAGGGAAGGACACCAGCGGCGCACCAAGTGTCTAAGACCCTTGGCGTCCTTAAAACCTTAAAGGTTCCTGCAAATCGCTACTAATCTCAAGATCCTAGCACGCTCCAAACAACTGACGAATTCGCCATCAGAAAGCTCCCTGTCCAACCAAATGGGCCAACCAGTGATCTTACCAGGAACGAAATCAAAGAAAATGGGAACTGCTTCATGAGACCCTTGCGTAATCTGCAAATCTAAAATCTCCCTGGGATCTGGAACCTGAGCAGAATTAGCAAACTCGGACTGGCCAAAGAACACCCAAGTATGAGGAAATGAGGGGCTTCATCGTGAGACACCTAAGGAAAAAACAAGCTGGGGGTGTACTAGGGATCCCGTAAAGGGAAAGCTAGACGCTCCGCAACCTCCTACCTCTCGCTCTGTGTAGACCCAGAGGAACTTTCACCTTAGAAGGACTGGGAGTACGCTCCCTCTTTTTTCGTGAGGAAGGAGTCATGGAACGAAAAATGCAATAGGAAACAGGGAAGTCAAAGGAGTGAAGAGCACAGAAGAAGAAACAGAGAAACAGAATGATTGGAAGGAAGAAGATAAGTTTGGAAATAAAGATCTCTAAAAAGTGAAAAGAAAGTTTGAAATGACTGCAATAATGGCGCAAAGAGCAGTTGGAGAAGACGATGTATAGAAAGGCACGCCAGTTGCCAAAATTTAATTTTTAAAGATAAGAGTTATTGGCAATTATTAATGGGAGTTACGGAGAAGGTGAAAAGTGGATGGGGGAAGTTTTCACTCAAACATTCAACTGCCATGTTCCGTGTAAAAGGGGGAAGTTGCAAAAAGGAGTGCAACATGCAAGGAAAACCAGGATACCGAGGATAGCGGGAAAAGTAGGATCCTGAGGGAAGAAGTAGAGGGACCCTAAGGCTAATTAAAATAGTAGGGAAGGAACTTCTATAGAAACTAAGGTTATGGTCTACTCACGCGTGGGCTGCAAGCAACCCACAAGCTCGGAGGGTTAAATGTTGAGGTTTAAAAAGTCACAATGTTGCACCAAGACCCAAAATGGCACAGAGAATTGAACTCCATAAAAATAAGATACTTGAGCCTGCAATAAAGAAAAAGATGGTAGGCCCAAATCCATTAAGAGTTTTAAGGAGGAACTCAAACCCACGAATCGGTAAGCCTTAGAACTCATGAAACGAAGGGAAGAAGAAAAGCCCAACCCGCCAAGGTCAGAAAATCGCTAGGGAGCCTAGTGGTAAGAACTGGGCCGAGATACTTGGGGACTGCCAGGAGCTTGGGATCCTCGGGACATGTAGCAAAGCCAGGGTTGGATTAAGACAATTCAAAAGGGGTGCCAAGTAACACGAGGAACGAGAATAGATAAGTCCCCATCAACCACCCAATGTGCAGAAAGGAATCTGAAGGCTTGGGAACCAACAATTCATGAACAAGGGGTTGGTACCTCGGGGAACCTAGAAAGAAGAACCATGAAGGGAAATGGCTAGGAAACTTTCAACCTAGCAGGAAGGAATCAGCTCACTTGGGAAAAATGACAAAGTGAAAGGCAACCAAAAGCTGAGTCTGAAAAGGTAAGGTTTTAGAAGCCTTGATGGAAGAAGGACTAAAGGTCAGCTCTCTAAGGATACCCCGGAACGGAAAATCAGTAAGAGACTTTTGGGATAGAAACACCAAAAGAAGAAAATTATGAGAAATGAGGAAGGGACCAGCCACCAATATTGCTAGCACAACATTGGTTCTGGTACCCAGGGGAGCAAATGGGGGGAACCAGTGGTACCCCAGGAACCCTAGGATGACACTATGAAAAGGGGAAGTAGCCAACAATGAAGGGCATTCAGCAACAGTGAATTAGAGTAAAATCATTGAGAAAAATTTGTCAGAATTCAAAAAAAGAGAGAAAAGATAGGGAAATACCGACCGGTATCCTCAAACAGCCATTAGAGAACACGCTTGGATTCAAAGGTATTCAAACATTGCAAGTCTTAGAGGCTTAAAGTGCCATCTAACTCTGTGATTTTTGAACTTATTTGGACCTTATAACACGTCCTAGTGAACATAATGTATTACACAATTAAGAAAGTAATGGAATATTTCACATTGTCTTAAAGACCCCTAACGTTTTATTTTGTGTCTTTCTTTACCACATTGTCCCATTACTGGTTTTTGTTGTTCAATGCATATATTTCTTGTTTGCTAGTATGTATGTGTTGTAGGATTTGTGTTCTATGCACCATCTGATTTGTAATCAGCCCATTCAGCTACGGTGAACCAAGGCCAGTCCCTTAAAACAACAAGAAAAAGGCCCAGGGTCCTCATTTCTACTTGGTCCTGGGCACCGTCCTAAAAGGACCCACACAACAATATACACAAATATTTTATAACCTTTCTTACGGTAACCAAGTGAAAATTACTCCAAACCAGGTTTGGAGCTAAGTTGGTTTAATCAGCAAGGCTATATTTTTTTCCCTTTTGGTTGTAAATTTTAGAATTGCAACTAAACTATAGTAATGGACGGAAAAATATCCAAGCCCACGGCCGAATGGATCACTTTCTTTTATTTATATATTTATTTTTTAAAGCCACATCGCTTCGTGTCTACTGTCTAGTGTCAAATTTAAAAGCTTCGGGGTCTTTGTTTTTAATTTTCAAAGTTATTTTCTTTAAATTAAGGTGTTTATATCAACTTCTATTAAGAATTGAGTATTTTAAGTTTTTTCATTCTAATTTTTTTAATTAAAAATTTTTAATTAATAATTGAAAAATATTTTCTCAAGTTTTTTATAATTTTTTTAAAAAAAGTTGATAAAAATAACTTAAGTGAATAAATTTAAAACTTAAAGGATTGAAAAGAATAAATGCCAAATTAAAGAGATAAAATAAATTTTGTTAAAATTTAAAGAGTATGTTTTACATTTTAGCCAAAGATCTTCAAAACTTAATCGAGTCAAAGAGTTTTTATGGTTTAACTATCACTTTTTAGTATTTTAAAATTTTTAAAGTTTAAACGAAAATGTTTAGAATTTAAATTTATCATCTTCTATTTTAACATTTTCTTAATAAAAAAATAAAAATAAAAAACTTCAATCATATTTCTCACTTTTACCACCCCATTTTTAAATAAAAATAAATATTAATTGTAGGGACACAATTTGTAATGGACCCTTAACAATAAAAATTTGTAGAGTGTGGGTTAAAGGGCTTTGGCATCATCGAAGTAAACAACGGATGATGTGAAATCAACAGGCGTAATAACAAAATAATTTTACTGAGTGTTTTCTATGAGGATAAAGACCATGACCCTGGTTAGGTATTGATAAGGATCTTTATAATGACTTCGGATAAGTGTTTGTGAGGATTCTGATGATTTTGGTTAAGTGTTTGTAAAGCGTATTCATCCTCGGCTTCATCCGAGGATCTATTTTTCTTAGAGTTGATATATATTCTGTCTTTTTTCTTAGGACTGATTCATATCCGAATCCCTTTTATGTGGGGAATCCTCTTGGTTATATAGTATTGTTTTAGTTAATCTCAGCCGTCCATTTGTCAATTATCTGAACTCTATGTACAGGGGTCTGTCCCATCATCTGCAATTGCAGGCTTTATGTTAGTTCCAAGCCGCCTTTGCAGACTTTCTAATAGTTGAAGTGACCGAAGCATTAGGGTTTGCAAGTCACCTCACCATTAAGGCGGCCAGAATGTTGGTAGCGTTCATTTAATGGATGAAGGATATTTTCCTTTCATCAAAGTCGGTTTGCCGAGGATGTGGGCATCCTCGGCGAGGCCATTGGATGACTTGGGCTATTTCCCATTATCCTCGGCGTTTATATTATCCTCGGCGTGGGCCTTGGGCCAGGTATAGAGTGGGCCCGAGTGGTTAATATTTGGGGCCCCACAATAGCCCCTCAAAATTCTGCTGCATGTCCCCTCGGGCGGGGATGAGGATTTTGACTTCCTCGGCGTATTTTCGCGCCCTGTTAAGCCTTACCTCTTTGTCAGTGTTATCGTTATTTCAGCTATTTTTGCAACTTTCTTTTGGCGCGAAGGGCCTGTTCGAGGAGTATTTCCTTGTTAGTTCCTCCAGGAGAGGTAGGTTTAAGTTCTGTTATGCTTTTAGTGCTTGTCCTTGCTTGGTTTTCGTCCCCCGTAAGGTTCATCGCTTAATACCCAAGGATTGGTTTTGCCGAAGGTTTAGGCTCGTGGTTAGTACAAAGACCCTGATTCCGTTCGGCGCTTACATTGCCCTATAGTGACCGGTTTCCGCATTGGTTTGGGTCCAAAGACCATGCAAGACCCTGGCTTTCCTTAGCACTTAGTTTTTTATGAGGAAATGTTCTTCCTGTTGGCCTGAGACCTTGGACCATGCAATGTTTAAGTTTTGTCTAACGCTTGACTTTTATTCTAAAGTATCTGGTTTCCCCAGAGGCTTGGGTCCGAAGACCATGCAATGCCTTGGTTCTGTCCAGTACCTAGTTTTCTCATTTTCATCTGAAGTATCTGGTTTCTCCTGAGGCTTGGGTCCGAAGACCATGCAATGCCTTGGTTCTGTCCAGTACCTAGTTTTCTCATTTTCATCTAAAGTATCTGGTTTCCCCTGAGGCTTGGGTCCGAGGACCATGCAATGCCTTGGTTCTCTCCAGTACCTAGTTTTCTCATTTTCATCTGAAGTATCTGGTTTCCCCTGAGGCTTGGGTCCGAGGACCATGCAATGCCTTGGTTCTGTCCAGTACCTAGTTTTCTCATTTTCATCTGAAGTATCTGGTTTCCCCAGAGGCTTGGGTCCGAGGACCATGCAATGCCTTGGTTCTGTCCAGTACCTAGTTTTCTCATTTTCATCTGAAGTATCTGGTTTCCCCAGAGGCTTGGGTCCGAGGACCATGCAATGCCTTGGTTCTGTCCAGTACCTAGTTTTCTCATTTTCATCTGAAGTATCTGGTTTTCCCGGAGGCTTGGATCCGAGGACCATGCAATGCCCTGGTTCTGTCCAGTACCTAGTTTTCTCATTTTCATCTGAAGTATCTGGTTTCCCCAAAGGCTTGGATCTGAGGACCATGCAATGCCTTGGTTCTGTCCAGTACCTAGTTTTCTCATTTTCATCTGAAGTATCTAGTTTCCACTGAGGCTTAGGTCTGAGGACCATGCAATGCCTTGGTTCTGTCCAGTACCTAGTTTTCTCATTTTCATCTGAAGTATCTGGTTTCCCCAGAGGCTTAGGTCCAAGGATCATGCAATGCCTTGGTTCTGTCCAGTACCTAGTTTTCTTATTTTCATCTGAAGTATCTGGTTTCCCCTGAGGCTTGGGTCTGAGGACCATGCAATGCCTTGGTTCTGTCCAGTACCTAGTTTTCTCATTTTCATCTGAAGTATCTGGTTTCCCCAGAGGCTTGGGTCCGAGGACCATGCAATGCCTTGGTTCTGTCCAGTACCTAGTTTTCTCATTTTCATCTGAAATATCTGGTTTCCCCGGAGGCTTGGGTCCTAGGACCATGCAATGCCTTGGTTCTGTCCAGTACCTAGTTTTCTCATTTTCATCTGAAGTATCTGGTTTCCCCAGAGGCTTGGGTCCGAGGACCATGCAATGTCTTGGTTCTGTCCAGTACCTAGTTTTCTCATTTTCATCTGAAGTATCTGGTTTCCCCAGAGGCTTGGGTCCGAGGACCATGCAATGCCTTGGTTCTGTCCAGTGCCTAGTTTTCTCATTTTCATCTGAAGTATTTGGTTTTCCCAGAGGCTTGGGTCCGAGGACCATGCAATGCCTTGGTTCTGTCCAGTACCTAGTTTTCTCATTTATTTACTATCTTATCTATTTATCCGTAACCATTTAATTTTACATTATTACAATCTATAATAAACATTAAATGAATACACTTTTCACGCAACATAATAACACACGCAAGCTGGAGTTGGGATAGGATAAGACCCTGCTCTGTTCTGCCTCTTCATTTGACGTGATTCTTCTGATTACGAGGCGTCTCTTTAGTCATTTGAGTAACACGTTACGATGCTTCGGTGCCTCCTCGTTAATGAGGCGCCTCCTCATTAATGTCAATCGTGGATTTACGAGGATCTAACTGTGGTAAGCCCCTTAGAATTCGGGCGAAATTACTGCCTCCGGAAATCTCTCCCCAGGATTTAATGCGGATTAGCTCCCACCAATATCTTGCCCTCTATAAAAGGCGTTTCTGGGGCAGCCTTTTCCTTCACACTTGACAAACATTTATCTCAAACTTTTCCCCAAAAATATTGCCCTGTGGTTCTGCAAGAAGTAGCAATTTGAGCCCCTTCAAATAGGTTGGCCCTTGGAAAGGGCGATCCCGGGGATGCACAGCCCCTATCAGGAGCCGAGGATGGCACTCCGACCCTGGACGTCACATTGGGGTTGGGGTAGGAGAAATCCGAAGATTCTCCTTCTTTTCAACCTAACCAGAGGAGGAACCCTCCTTGCCGTCTGGAGGAGGATCCAGGAAGAACGTAACCTCTTTCCCTTGGGTACGGGTCGGTGACCCTCCAAGCCGGCAGCAGTGGGGGTAGGAGGGAAACCAAGCAGAACCCAGAAGTGGAGCCGTCCTGTGCCGCGGCCTCTTCCGCCTTCCATGTTGCTTTTCTTCTCCTATTTCCCTTTTGTCTCTTCTATTTCCTCTCCTCAACCAATCTCCCTCTCTTCATTTCCTCTTTTCTTGCTTCTCATCCAGCCTTCTTTTCTATCTTTTGTTCCTCTGCCAGCTTTCTTTCCTCCCTTTCCTCCTCTCTTGCTTCACTTCTTTCTATCTTTTGTTCCTCAACGAGCCTTCTTTTCTATCTTATGTTCCTCTACCAGCTTTGTTAGGCGTCTGTCTTTGTAGTTAGCTTTAGAACAAGCCCCACGGGCATCACTTGTAAGAGATGTAACTTTTTCTTCATATATTAATAAAGAAGTAGACTTGCTTTGTGTATTGTCTCTTTTCTTTTTCGTATACTCTTATTCTTGTGATTGCTGACTTCTGAATGAATGTTGTCGCTGTAAACTGTATTGTTCTGGTGTTTTTTTTTTTTTTTTTTTTTGAAAGTGTTGCTCTTGATTTCTTTACACCGACCACCACACTTGCTAGCGCACAAATCCCTCCCCACAGACGGCGCCAATTATAGGGACTCAATTTGTAATGGACCCTTAACAATAAAAATTTGTAGAATGTGGGTTAAAGGGCTTTGGCATCATCGAAGTAAACAATGGATAATGTGAAATCAACAGGCGTAATAACAAAATAATTTTACTGAGTGTTTTCTATGAGGATAAGGACCATGACCCTGGTTAGGTGTTGATAAGGATCTTTATAATGACTTCGGATAAGTGTTTGTGAGGATTCTGATGATTTTGGTTAAGTGTTTGTAAAGCGTATTCATCCTCGGCTTCATCCGAGGATCTATTTTTCTTAGAGTTGATATATATTCTGTCCTTTTTCTTAGGACTGATTCATATCCGAATCCCTTTTATGTGGGGAATCCTCTTGGTTATATAGTATTGTTTTAGTTAATTTCAGCCGTCCATTTGTCAATTATCTGAACTCTATGTACAGGGGTCTGTCCCATCATCTGCGATTGCAGGCTTTATGTTAGTTCCAAGCCGCCTTTGCAGACTTTCTACTAGTTGAAGTGACCGAAGCATTAGGGTTTGCAGGTCACCTCACCATTAAGGCGGCCAGAATGTTGGTAGCATTCATTTAATGGATGAAGGATATTTTCCTTTCATCAAAGTCGGTTTGCCGAGGATGTGGGCATCCTCGGCGAGGCCATTGAATGACTTGGGCTATTTCCCATTATCCTCGGCGTTTATATTATCCTCGGCGTAGGCCTTGGGCCAGGTATAGAGTGGGCCAGAGTGGTTAATATTTGGGGCCCCACATTAATAAATATCATCATCATTCGTCACAGGCCGCGTGGGGCCACATATCACCACACGAATTGTAAACAAAGAACTGTTGAAAGCAGATGGTGGAGACTTTAGAACAGCATCCACCAACCCTACCCAACTTCTCTCGCATTTTATGATCATTTCTCTATTTGGCGTCTGACTTAAAACTCAAAACACTTCTCACACACACTAAAACCTAAACCATGGTGAAGTAAAAAACTTCAGATCTATCTCTTGGATTCAGTGGCAAATACAGTGATGGCAGCATATATAGATCAAGGGAAGAGAGGTGTTATTTTTAAAACAATTAACAAAACAAAAATCTTCTATGAAAAGCCTAGAGGAAAGAATGACACACAATTACACATAATAAAATAGAGAGAGAAAGAGAGAGATGGAATGCATACCAAATTATCGAGAAATTATAAAGTCCTCTGGTGAACCACATCACTTGTCCACCATTCCACTAAAAAACTTTCACTTGTTTAAAAATGCTGAGTCAATAATTAATTTCTGTTTAAAAAAATTTTCTAACTAACAATTTTAAACAAGTGGAAGTTTTTTAATGGAATTGTGGATCACATCACTTGTCCACAACCACGTGGATCTTATAATTTCTCCTGATTATTAATATTATTATTATGTGTCAATTCATTCAAGGCAAGAGAGCAACAAATGTTTTGTTTTCACACGTTAGCTAAAATAGGTTATTGGGAATAGGCTTTCATCTCTATATGCGTTTGTTATAGCAAATAAAGAATCTGTAGTTAATGGTCAAGGTAGTGTAATTAATACTTGAGCGAATATTATTAAATGTGCTAACCTTGGTATGGAAGTTACTCATGAATGTATTGCTCATAATTTACCTCTAGACTTGGCTTTACAACTTTCTCTACCAAAAAAAAAAAAAGACTTGGCTTTACGATAAATAAGAAATGAGCAATAATTATCTTGTTTTAATTGGTTAATTCTCCAAAACTCAAATAACTAGGGAGATGACATTTAGATAAATTTGCCTAAAGACTAATAGATTTTTTTTAATAAAAAAAACCAACTTAGGTAGGAACCTTATTTAAACTTTCAGTTAACTTTTAAGTTGCTTCTCTCTCTCTCTCCCCCTACTCATGTCTACTATTTTTTTTTTTTTTATACAAGATAAAATTTCTATTTTAACATAATCTAAATATATATGTGTGTGAAGCTCCCTCCTAGAGACTTAAACCCCAACCCTTGCCCCCCACACCCTGCAAGCACTTATACTAGTAAAGTGACCACTGCACCAAAAGTGCGCAGTGGTATGTCTACGATGAATTGTGAATATACAAGTTATTACTCATTATCATTTAAAAGGACTAGTGTTATCACCCCCAAGAGTTAGTTGTATTATAACAGTCAACTAAAGATGATTGAACTGAAATTTTTTCTCTTTAGAAATCTAAGCCCAAGGTATTCACTATTCAATGGACAATGGGGCTCATTATGTATCAGATACAGTTCAGAAATAGCCTTTTTTATTGGTAAAAATAGCATTTTTAATCCTAATAAGAAAGAAACGCATTTGTCCTCATGAAGTAAAAATCAGCAGCGGTTCTATAGCAGATGTCCCCATTTCACCTCGTTCGCTAATTGTAATAGACTGTAGATCCTCTAGAATCCAGACTGATTCTCTCAAATATCAATTCCTGGAAAACAGAATTCAACAGTAAATTATCAAAATTTGATTCCTTGATAGACAGGTAAGAGAGTTGCTTGCCACAAAAGTTCCATTAAATTTTAATATCCAATGGAAAATTCAATTCCCACACAAAGTATGAGGAATTTATGTCCTGAATAAAGTAATTCATTTAAGTGTCGTGAATACAAATGAACAGAATCTGCTGAGAATAATTCTCTCCTTTTTTTTGGCCCAGAAATTCTCAATTATTGTTATAACAGTCCAAAATTCATAAGAGGGAAAAAGAATTTCATTGTTCATTTTGGAACTTCTTTTCCAGTGAATAGTATCATCAGCCAAACCTTCTAAACCAAGAGAGAATAGCACCAAGATGTATTATCTAGTTAAACCTTAAACATAGGTTTACTGTAGTTAATAATTTTTTAAACAGATAACCTACAGGGGAAAGAGTTAATAAAAGGCCTGAGTTCTTGGATAACTGTACAGCATGACTGGTACACACCAATAATGAAAGACCCCAAGCATAAAGTACTCACCTGAACTGTCTTGTTACCAGATGGCTAAGCTGATGGAATCCCAAAACGACTTTGAAGATTATTAATTGCTTTCTCACAGTATTCTAAAAGCTCAGTGATTGATGTTTTGCATGCTGAAAATTCAAATATAAACAAAGAATGCATCCAAAAGGAATCAGATAATGGTTTATAAACTGCTGACACAAGTTCAAATGGCAGCCCAAGTTAGCATTCACATTATCATTATGCCTCATATTTATGACTTCAACATACCTAAAGTCATACAGTAATGCTGTCTTGTAGTAATTTTCTCATTACTGTCAGTTTGAATAAGAAGAATAATGCATGTCTTCAATCTCATCCAAAAATACAGGGTAATTGGTAACGATATAGGATGAAGTCTCCAAAAGTCCATCTAGAGTCTATAAAAAAGAGTTCTATTTGCAGTTAACACATGCACAAGTACATGAACATGTGCAAACTTGCATATCCTCATGCATAGTTCCGGATTAAATATTACATATATAAAAGTGTATATAATGACATGTTATTTAAAATTCTAATTGATGTGACGTCGTATATTGTTATATAGAAGAAATACATTCTATCCACAAAATACACTCATCTCCATTTCACTAGGATCCTAATTCTCATAGGGATATATGATCATTAGTTCCAACCTCCAAGTTTGGAATACGCTAATCATAAATAGGATGTAAATGGGTCTCAAGTGCATCAGCCATGACCACTATTATTCGTAACTCGTATAGCATCACAAAGCAATATCCAGTTGTCATTAACGACAATAAGGCATATGCAATTCACTAGTTCTTTCCCTTCAAAGTAGCAATAAATCTAGATACATAACTTTTTTCTCGACTACTGAGTTGATAGGTTGTGATATAACAAGAGTGATGCCAGTGGCGATCCCATGTGAAAGTTGATGTTACACTAATCACAATCTACCATCCCACATGTGAAATTTCTTATGTTTGTAGCATTTGTTGTAAAACCGAGATATAGAAACATACCACGAGATGCGCTGGCTTGTGCATCTGCCTTGAACTCTGCATACGAAGCCTAAAAAATACTATCATTAGCTTACACACTTTGTGGAATTACTAAAGCACACAAGAAAAACTCAACTTGTGTTTGTGACAAAGCAAACGTTTACCTGCATTGCTTCCCGACTTTCGCTAATCCGTTCAGACATTTTCTTGTATTCCTTCTCTGCTTCATCCATCGCTTGTTGGCATGCTTGAGTCTGAATCTATTAAATTAGAAAAATGAAAAAAACAGAACCAAATAATTAACCAAGAAAAACCTTGCAAATACAGCAGTTTACACAAAGGAGAATAGAAATACTCTTCAACTATTAGTGAAAGCGGTTCATGAAACGGTAAAAGCATAAGATACAAATCGAACAATACAAATTTCAAAAGACTAAACCTTAGTCAAACCATAATTACACTAAAAAAAAATTTGAATCACTCATAATTTGAGATGATTCGTTTGCTATAAGCAAAAATTAAAGAACAATATTGAAGTTACTGAATCTTTGAGAAACTCTAATGGAATCTTCTAAAGTAGTTGTTGAATCTTTGAGAAACTCTAATGGGATCTTCTAATTCAAATCTCTCTCTCTGTCTCTCTGTCTCTCTCTCTCTCTCTCTCTCTCTCTCTCTCTCTCTCTCTCATGCCAAAGGAATTAGGGATTTGATTAGCATAACTAGAGGATTTGAAAATAGAATTTCGGCAAACAAAGTCAAATTTCGTATGAGATTATTTTGAACAGAACAGATCGACAATCAATAGGTGAGAGAAACAGGTAAGTATAAAAATCAGAAATCATCGAATATCCAATACTTTTTTTCTTCATTTTTTTTTTTAATATATATACAGGAATCTGTTTGGCAGATGAGAAAGCGAAAGAAAAGAAGAGAAGAAAGAATTGGTTCGGACCTTGAAGCGCTTGTGGAGGCGAGAGTGAGAAGCCTGGAGATCCTTGATGATCTCAGAGTGAGAGTGTTCGATGTGGCGCTTGAGATGGTCGACGCGCGAAGAGGCGAGGTCTTTGAGATCGGAGATGGTGCCTAGGGTTTTCACAGAGGCAATAGTAGGCTGCGACTTGTCAGTTTTCTTGTTCTTTGAGGTGGAGACCGTACTCTTCTTCTTGTTGTCGTTGATGATGGTGAACAATGGCGATTTCGGAGACTCGTTTGGAGAAGAAGAAGGAAAATCCGCCATTTCTGTTGGCGTTTCCAGAAGTGAGGACTTGCGGTTCACTTTCTTCTTCATATCTCTCTCTCTCTTCAAAATTTTGGAGCAGAGTTTTTATGTTGGAATTCAGTGAATGAAGAAGAGAGTGTGATTGTGAGTTTGAGCGGGTAATTTTTATTTTCAAAATGGAAAAATGCTAAGCTAGAGTCTGTTATTCGGTGGGTTTCTCACATAGGTCGGTTTGGGTCCATAGATTGGCTTTAGATATTTTATGCCTAGTAAAAACAAATTGGGTTTTTAATTTTTATGGACTATTTAAGTTATTTCTTCTCTCTCCCTCAAATAAAAAGTTATTTCTTCAATTTATGACTAAATTATATTTTTAATTTTGCAAATTCATCAAAAAATTGTTAGCGGCTCAACCTCTATCGGTTTTAATAAGGGTTTCTAATAATGAATAGTTATGAAGTGCGATCGGGTTGTTATGTGTGGACCCATCCTAGACATGAGCCTAATAGTATGTCATAAGCCCTTTTAGATGAATTTGCGGGCCAAGGCGAAGACAGGAATTGTTGCATGGTTTATAGATCTAGAAACCACTTGAATCTCATTTGCAAAGGAATTAGTTTGTTCTAAATCTAGAATTAATGTATGTCATTGGAAAGGTGTTAGGAACCCAGCATTACCCAACCATGTAGTAGGCATTCACTTTTATTATTGGACTATATCTAGATGGGCCTCACTAAGGAAGCCGACCTAAAAACACACAAATCTTAACCCTTAAAACCCCACTTGCTAAAGATATCAATTCACTAATTTGTGATTAATGAATTAGTAGTTAAAATTACCTTTGTGCCTTTGTGTATGAAGTAACCATTTTGCCCTTTCTAATATTAAATTATAGGTGCGAAATGAGAGATGGTATCTCCTACACTAATCTCATGAGACCATTGTCTCACTAATATGTGATCAAAACAAACATTAAAGTCAAAACAACAAAGACTACATGAAAATCCTAAATATAGTGTTTATATTATTAAATAGATTAATGGAAAAATAATAATAAACATAATTTATTGCAATGAAAATTTCTTTGCAATAACTTGTTGCAACAAAATTTCTTTGTGATGGTGCTTGATGGACTAGGTGTCACCATAGCTTATTAAAAATCCTTTATTGTATCAAACTAGATGATGTCCAACGCGATGCGCGAACTACTTTACAATTTCACTTGAAATCATTTTTATGTATATTAAGACCATCATATAATACTTATTTTGTTGTATAATATTTATGTTTGGCCACAATATTTTTGAATACTTTGAAAATTTATTTTCTTAATTCATATTTTATTTTAAAAAATTATATAACACTATAAGACTATAACATATTATAATATTTACCGTTAAAAGTAGATTTATTTTTTAAACTGATTTAATGATTTTGAAATCTATAAATAATAATTTAAAGCATAAAATACTTTTATATTCTAAAATTGCACAAATTTACACAACCTCCCAAACACTTTTTCAACCACTCTATTCTCACAACCAAATATGGAGACCTCAATCGCAAACACCCAACTCATTGTCTTAATGAAATTAAAGAAATTATTTGTAAGTATTAACATAAAAAGAAAGTGATTAAAGAAAGAGAAATTGTCTAAAAATACATCAATTTATCAAAATTTAATACATTTTATTTGGGCTTCCGAAAAAAACTGAAAATAATTTGAAATCATCATCAATTTTTATTTTTATCACTATGACTCATATTGCATAAAATAGTAGTAAAAAAAACTTACAAAGAAACCTACAAATTATGAGTTCTAACACAAAATTTTTTTTGGAAAAAAACATCTAACTTCATAAATAATCAATTAGAATGTTTCTTTTTCTTTAGTTCTAAAACAAAATACATTTATGACTTTCCCAAACCAAAATCTCAAACACCCAAAGACTCAAAACGAATTACAACATTTACAAAATCCAAAATGTCTAACTTCAACATCAAATTGTAAGCTACCGTCACTGAATAAAAAACGCAAGCTCCCTTCCTTTGTCATAGCCTACTCATACGGGTTAGAATTAAATGGTACCACAATGTCAGAGTTATATAGGTGTCATTGAAAGGTTGAAAGTAAATGACATCATTTTTTGTTTGAGTGTATTTGAGATGGGATAGCATGAAGGGTTATAGGCATGTGTATATAAAGGAGTAAAAGTGAAAATGGTAAATGGAAATGCAAAGAGTTTTTTGTGTGTGAGAGAGAAGAAAAGTCTTGAAACATTGAACCAAATGAAACAAATAGTAGTCTTAAAACATTGAATAAAAAATGTAACAAAAACTAGTCTTGAAACATTAAACCAAAGGAAATAAAAAGTCTCTATTTTTAAATTTGTTCTTATCTTTGATATAATTTAAGAGTATTTCAATTCTCTTCATAGAGTGTGCCACATGGCAGAACCTCAGGCTTTCCTGCATGAGGTCTCTGCTTTTATATATATATATATATATTGATGTAAAAGTACACAACAACAGAGTACCAAAGGTTTAGACAGACACAGATAAAGAGCAAAAACACAACAACACTATCAACAGCAGATTACTTTACCTGTCAATGTTTCTCAACCTTGCTTGAGACCACTACTACTGTATCAGAGCCATCTTCGTTCTCTGGCTGTTGATAGTGTTGTTGTGTTTCTGCTCTTTATCTGTGTCTGTCTAAACCTTTGGTACTCTGTTGTTGTGTTCCCTTTTCTCATTCGCTGGTGCCACCTCAGTCGTAAAGTGAATTCCGAGAACTAAACAGTAAGGCCCGTGTAAGCCAAGGAGGCGTTGAGGGCATAAGAGGTAAACGGTTGGTTGGGGTATGTGTTACGAAATGCAACGAGTGTGAAAAAAACATGATAATTGAGTGTTAAAATTAAGATGAACATGGATAGATTGTGGAGATCCAATTCCACTGTTAGCTCTAGGACTAGTTGTCCTCCTGATATTGTGAATGAAGAAGATCACACTGTTGAAGAGCATGAGCTCCCTGATTTCCAGAAATTGACTATTCCTAAAGTTGAAACTAAGACTGTTTATCATACTACTTGGACTGAATCTATGACTGCTTATAAAGTTAGAACTGTTGAACAAATATTTTCTATTTCTAAACACCAAGAAAAATGTTGTTTGTTTTCAAAGAAAAATATTAATGATTTTCTTTCTAAAAAAATGTTCAGTTATTTGCATATTGGCATGGTACAAGTTGCTATTAAACCACTTACTCGAAAAGGCATTAATGCATCTGTTCTCATGTGTTTGCGTGATACTAGATTCAAAGTGTTTTCTAATAGTGTTCTTGGCATGATTACTGCTTCTTTGTATGATGGTCCTGTCTACTTTAATTGTTATCCTGATCTTACTATTGCTTTGGATGATGCTAACATCATTAAAGCTTTAACTTTAAATATTTTGACATCTGGTTATATTATGGAAGAAGGTAGTAAACCTTTTGTTTTGATCTACCGCATCTATTACAGATTGTTAGGTACTCAGTTGAATCCTAAAGCTAGGACTCATTGAGAACCTACTGGTAAAACTATGTTAATCACTTGTTCTACCCCTGATGCTAAAATCCAAGTTCCAAAAATGATTAATTGGAATGATGTTAATGTCCCTAAACAATGGTGCTTGCAGCAAGAAACCCCTGTTGCTAAACCTATTTTTGATGAACTTGATTTAACTAGTATTCAACAATTTGTTGATGGAACTGTTAAAATAAGTTTTCAAAATCCACCTGCTTTGAAGATCAACGAAGGAAGGCATTCCTTTGCTGGATCTAAAAGTCTCTCAAAAAGAGACAAAGATGATGATGAATTATTGTTACAAAAAAATATTGAAAATTTGAGGTTAAAAGGTATTTCCACTAACTCTCAAGTTAGTACCCCTTTTTACTCTACTAAAAATGAATCCTCTTCTTCCTTTGTTAAAAATGTTAATGTTGAAGACGAAGACTCAGATTCTGTTGATCCATCTGTTAATGACTTTGAAACCAATAATTTGAGAGTTATAAATGTTTTCAATCCTAATTATATATATATATATATATATATATATATTGATTTAATGCATAAATTTGCTGCAACAAAAGGTTACTGTAACAATGTTTTTTTTTTTTTGTTGTTGCAATAATCTATTGCCACAGACTTTATTGCAACAGTGTGCAATGAAAATTTTCATTGTAAAAAGTGTTTGTTGCAATAGTTTTGAGTTTATTGCAATTAAAAATTTTGTTGCAACAAGTGTTTGTTGCAATAGTTTTGAGTTTATTGCAATAACCTATTGATCATTGTGGCATGCGGATTCCTGTAAAATATGGAAAGTCAAAACTAATGGAGAACGTGATCTATCATTTTTTTCTCCCTATACTTTAGACATGGTTGCATCACAAGTCCAATCATCACAATGTAAATACTTACAAGTACTACCTTGCATGTAGAAAAAACTAACACAATGCAAATGTAGTAGGATGTTTTACTCATAAACATACAAATGTTACGAACTCCAAAATTATTCCAAAATAGTACAAGAAATTCTCTACTGCTGCAATCTATTGAAAGCTCAGAACAAAAGGTTATTGAAACAGTTTTTTTTTTTTTTTTTTGCAATAATCTGTTGCCATAGACTTTATTGCAATAGTGTGCAACGAAAATTTTCATTGTAATAGGTGTTTGTTGCAATAGTTTTGAGTTTATTGCAATAAAAAATTTCGTTGCAACAAGTGTTTAGTAGAGTTCTATATATGATGCTGAAAACTTTTACTCATTCTGCCCCCAACCCCCCCCCCCAAAAAAAATGTAGGTTTGTCCTTTTTGGAAATGATTCGAGAAGCAAGATGGGATTGATCTCTACAGAAGAATAGTAAAGATCCTGCTCTAGAATTTTACAACATATATCTCGAAAGGCAAAGGTTTGATTCACTTCAAGAAGCTATGTGCTTTAGGCTTGTTATGTTTCCATTTGCCCTGTTTTTACCAAGGTTTTTTAATCTGATCCTACATTATTACCTGGCAGGATGATGCTAATGGATATGATTTGGTTGTTATTGATGCTATGCATAAGGCAAGCTATGCAAGTCTAATATGTCACTCGTGCCGTCATTGTGCAGCAAAGTGAGTTCTGTTGTCATACTCTTTTTGTTGTTTATAACCTACCTGCAGACCTTCCCTTATGTACTCTTGACAAGTTCTTGGAGTATTATGGAACATAACAAAGGTATGCACATAATTATTTTGCTGCATGAGCATGTACTATAATTTTGCCTCTCTTTTGGACGTGTTTCTCTCCTTGACTTGTTCCCTACTTTTTCGATACTGATTTCCCCCATTCTTTTGCTGTTTATTGGGTTGTGTTTTTCTGGGGCTTGGTGTTGCTTGCAACAAAGAAGGTGGTTTGGGAGCAGCTGTTGATAGGATCCAATTTCTAGCTTTAGTAGAGCTCTTTATATGATGCTGAAACTTTTTACTCCTTCTACGCCCACCCCCCCCCCCCCCCCAAACCAAAAAAAAAAAAAATGTAGGTTTGTCCTTTTTGGAAATGGTTCGAGAAGCAAGGTGGGATCAATCTATGCAAAAGAATAGTAAAGATCCTGCTCCATAATTTTACAACATCTATCTCGAAAGGCAAAGGTTTGATTCACTTCAAGAAGCTATGTGCTTTAGGCTTGTTATGCCTTTTCCATTTGCCCTAGTTTTGCCGAGGTTCTTTAATCTTGAATGCTCAATATAGGTATAAACCACCCTTGAACGTTTAGACCCCAAATTACAAAATATTAATTCAAGCTTAATATCAAACGATTAACGTATGGAACATGAACATAAGCCAAACACAGAATTGATAAACAATCTAAGCCAAATATAAACACATCCACAACAGAAAATAAATGGCAAAGATAAGGAGAAGGAAGATGCAAACACACGGACAACACACGATGTGTTATCGAAGAGGCAACCGAAGCCCTCGGCGTAAAACCTCTCCGCCGCCCTCCAAGCGGTAAATAATCCACCAAAGAATGTAGTTGGGATACATGAACAACAAAAAACCCTCCAAGCCTAATCTACCCAATGTACCTAAGCCCTCCAAACTTCTTGCTCCAACGAGGTTGCGTCGAACCTATTTCTTCTTTAGTTTACCGGATTCCGCTATCAACCATAGCATCAACCAATAGACATTGGTTCCTTCCTAACTGCTTCCCAAAGCACCAAATTAGCCTTCTCACGGATATGTGTATGGTGAGAAAATGATTTGGTAAAAAATCTCTCAAGGATGTATCAATGGAGAGGAAGAGAGTAGAGGAATTTGAAGAGTTACAAAGGTAAAGATTGTGAATGAATCAATCTTGTTTTTCTCTAGGGTTTCTCTTACAAAATTCTCTCTGGAAGCTCTCTACATTTCGTGGGTATAAGGGTTTATGTATAGTGCTGAGTGTTTGGAATGCGAAAAGTCAGTTTTTCCCAAACAGGGTGTTCTGACAGCTTGGCCTCGCAACTGGTCTAAGTCGCGAGTTCCAGCCGCGAGTTAACGGCCTGGCCAGCCTGGGACTTTTGTCTTGTAGTGCGACAGCTGGCATGACCCTTCACCTTCCTGCATGCTTCTCATGTGTGCTGCAGTTGGTGACTTCCAGTCGCGAGTCACCCGCAAGTCCTAGTCGCGAGACTCTGCCTCCTTGCACAAACTTGAGTTTTTCTTCACATTTTCTCACACACTACCCTTACAAGAATCCCACCTAAATACAAGGTTACTAATTGCTAAAATACAAGCAAATTTGGTATGGAATAAAACCAACAAGATGGTTTATTAAATTCAACCTTACAATCTCCCCCTTTAGCTATTCCGTGACAAAACCCTATAATAGACTCTAGACTTAACGCGTGAGTTGGGAACAGTTAAGCAAAACTCACTCACACCTAACTCTAGATTCTGATAAGCTCTTGAAACATATGAAAAAGTATCTCCTGAAACACAACAACACAACAATATCATTGTATGCAAAAAAACTTGAAATGCATATGGAGCAAGCATAATATGATCAAGCAAAAATGGACTTAAGCAATAAAGCAATAAATCATGGCTTGACCAAAAACAGGCAATCACTATACAAAAGTGATCACAATGCTCATTCTCACATGGAATGAACATCCGGACATGCAAGCTGATAAGCTCATTTGCAGAGTATCGTTTGCATGTCAAACACTCAACCAATGCATAAAACATATATGCATCTAGGAAAAATCCTACAAGGGCACAAGAGTGAAGTACTAAAGAAAAATGCAATGACATTTAACATTAAGTACTTAAGCCACAAAGCATAAAGGCTGCATAAGCATGGTACAAACCATAAAAGCCTACAAAATGAATGGAAACAAACCCTAAAAGCTTACAAAAGCAACATGGGTACAAATGTACCATACAAACCACACAACTTAGCTGAATCAACATCATATATATAAATAAAAACCAAAATATTAGAAATGTATCCACACAAATAGATATAAACAAAAATCATAAACTTGTTAGTCTATCCAAAAGTATGTAAAGTATGTAATGTATATCAACTTCTTTTTCTAGATCACATATCTCCCCCTTCCAGTATGCACACTTCTCCTTCTTGTGTCGCTCTCCCCCTTACATGTCGCTGTCCCCCTTTTTGTCACGAATAGCTAAAGGCTCTCTTCCAACTTCTGCTGAATAGCATCCAACTGTGCTTCAATGGCCGTGAGACGCATTTGAACTTGGTTGTTAGTTGAGTAGATAAGCCGTTGTAGATCAGAGATCCGATCAACCACATTTTCAATCAAATGGCTTTGTTTGAGCATTTGAAATCCAGGGGGAACAGATGGAGTACCAGTTGAATGCACAGGTGTAGTTGAAGTCTGACCAGATGGAGTGACCGGTTCACTTTTAGGTGTTTTAGAGGAGTGGCTCTTACTTGCTTGGAAAGTGTGTAAGGATATTGATCGAGGATGAGGTAGAACTTTTCCATCTGATGGAGGATGAACACCTTCACGAAGTATGATCTTCATGATTAGACTGCAGAAAGGAAGATTTGTTCGTGCTGCTAATCGAGCTGCTGTTTTGCCAATGATTTGAAGTATGTGAGCACATATGTCAATCGGAGCACCGGAAATGAGGTCACACAGGAATTTAGCCCTTCCAAGACTGATGAAAGCAGTGTTTGACAATGGGTAGAGATTGGAGAACATGATCAGCTTTAGAGTTGTCAGTTCAGGTGAAAACTTAGCAGTGCCTATAAATGATCCTATGCTACCCACTTCATGTTCATTCCCAAGAACTTGAAGAATATCTTGTGCCTGAAGTACTCTGTCATCATACGGAGTTCAATCCACATTCTCTGGTCTGGTGATGTGAAGAACCTGAGCAATGTAGTCTGCATTGATGGAAAATTCCGTTCCTCGTACCAAGCATTTCAACTCTACCCTTGTGTATCTGGCATTAGAGTAGAATTCCTTAACCAATTCTTCAATTGGATCCTCAAAATTTCCAAATAGGTCAACCCAATCTCTTTCTTCAAAAATCTTAGGAATAAATGTTGTCCCTAGGGTATCAAATTTGACTATTCATTCCACAATGGGAGGAGCCTTTCTAAAGATATCTGTGCAAGTCTTTGAGTCAATAGGTGTTCTGAATCTCTCAGCTGTAGAGTCTCTAGATGACTGAGATAAAAGTTGTGTCCGTTTAGCAACCAAGGTTGATGGATCATCAATTACAATGTCTTTGCCTTTAAAGGAACGACGAGTCATCTGCAAGAGAAACAAACACACAGCAAAGGACTAAATGCAACACCACAAGGTACAAACAGTGACTTGATTAGATTCAGATATAAGAATGTGAACCAGTGAAATCACATACAATCACAAACATGAACCAGGGCAGTACCAAACATCATCATAAGCAACAATGAAGTAATGACCGAAGTAGGTGAACAAAACTGGTGATTGTTCAGATACAACGCAATGTTAAGTGAACACTGAATAGCACAAAGTCACATATAACTGTCATTGTGACTTAATACCATGAGCATGATATGCACAAATCAATATAGCCATGAAACACACCATAGAACACAGACTCCATAAAAACAATAGTAATATAATCAGATGACACTCAAAGACACCAACAATCACCAAAATAAAACAAACTCATGTATGAACATGATATTTCGCAAAACATAATGGCAACTCACAAATCAAGAAAATAAAGAACAAATCAGTAAGTATGAAGTGAGATAGAGAAAACCGAAACATTTTTCTTAAAGATTTGAGAAGAAATGATGCAAAAATGGAGGTTTTTCAAAAGTGAACACGGTGAGTTTCAAAGAGAGAAATGGAGAAGACAATGAACAGTCACAAAAATTTGAGGGAAAAACTAAAAAGTTTTAAAAACTGACTCGAAAACGCAAAACACGCATTTTTCGCGATTGGAACAAGTCGCGTCCAAGCTACCAGGGTCAGCCGCCAAAACACTCAAAAAAGAAAAGTTTAAAAATTTTTCTAAGTGTTTTTCGCAACTGGAAGGTCTACCAGCGAGGGAGTCGTGAGCTGAGCCTTGAAAATCACTATATGCCCTCGCGATTGGACCTTCCATCTGTGAACAAGTCGCCAAAACTAACCCGCGAGCATGCGACTGGGTCAACTCGCGACTGAGTCACCAAAACAGGGCAAAAGAGTTTTTGGAATTTTTGACATTTTTGTAAAAACAAAACACTTTTCAAAAATAACTAAAAACACTCAAAAATCTTTTTGTGTTTGATCAACAAAGATTGAGTATGTGAAAACACATTTAATCAAGTACAATCACACAAATGGATATGGCATTCATTGAACATATACTTGTGTGATGTGTGTGGGTATCAAAAATGAGATAGTCCTTAGTCCAATGTGAAGCTTCAATGATCAATTCAAACAAGTCATACACAACTAGCACTAGATAATGTGACCCATCTCAATTATAGAAATATGCATATATGACCTCCCACAAAACTTGATAACTTTGAAGCTTTTCATTTGGCTCAATATACATCATATCATTTGAACTTTTAGAATTCATACATCTCATTGTGAGATTGATGCCTGAAATTTTTAATAGTTCAATTGATGAGTTAGCCTTTGGCTTTTTGGGCATCATACATTTTATTTTTGGTCGCTTTCCCTTTTTCCTAGTCAAATACTAGTATGTACGACAGGCTTTTGCAGCTCAATATCTCTTTTCATTTGGAGATTTACATTTGGTGAGCTCTTTTAAGCAAGACATTAAAATAAAAAGTGGGAAGATATATAGGCACAAGTCTATGCATGTCTCAAGATCAACAAAACCATTCACTAATCATTTATGACAAAGTTAAAGATCTATTTACAACAATCACATATATTTCAAGATTACTCCCACAATGATATGAGTGTAATAGAGACAAGCTAAGCTCGTGGATGCACAAAACCATTAGTACAAAGGTACAAGGTAAAACATGTTTTGAGACAAAACTCAACAAAGTCGACCAAACTTTTTGGATTTTCTACTTTTTATGTATTTTTGGATTTTTGACACAAAAGTAAAATGAAGGTTGATAAAAAAACAACAATGTAAAAAACATTTGAAACAAAAAGACAAAAACAACCAAACAGGTAATATTTCAAACTTGCAAGAAGCACATAACTAAGCATATACAAAACATGGGAAGTATTAATGCATGAACATGTTGTAATGCTTATGCATGAGTACCCTTTGTCACCCACACGTCACGTGCGTTTGGGGTGATATCCTTGACGGATTGGGTACGAGAGTTAGGACTTTCAAACCTTCGTGTGAAGCTTTCCAGGCAATTGGTGAAGGCACCGATCATCTTCATTACGTCCATCATTCCGGGATCACCGTTTTGACTTCTTGGTTGCTCACCACTCCAAGACCTCTTGTCATTTCTTTTTCCTCGTGACTGAGGAGTGCTTGCATTGTTCAATGCTCTCAACTTCTGGCAATTGGGTTTGGTATATCCTTGCAATCCGCAATAGTGACAAATATAATTCGTTCTAGGACCCCGTTGTGGTCTTGTAAGAGATCTTCCTCTAGCTTCAACTCTAGCTTCTGGTTGATTGCGGAACTTATTAAACACCCATTGATCAGCCATCTTCGTCTTCTTCTCAATCTTAACTTTCTCAAGAATAGGCTCTTCTACAACCGTCTCTTTGGCCTTCACAAATTTCACTTCTTTGGTGACATTGGCTGATGAGCTACTCCCTCCGGTATAACCTAACCCAGACTTATCTGAGAAATGTTTTTGAGATGAAATAACATCTTCTAGCTTCTTGGAGGTGACCCTTTCTATCTTGGCTTGTGCTTGCACTGCCTCTTGCTCAAGAAATCTCACTTTTGTATAAGCTTCTAATAACTCACCATTTAGTGTCTCAATCTCACACTTTGCCTCCTTATATCTGACCAGGAAACTCCTGTAATCCTCTTCATCTTTCTTCATTTTCTTCACATCCGCCTTTGCTACCCTTGCATACTCTCCTGACTTTTCAAGAAGTAGGGTGTAATTCTCTTTAAGACTAGCTGTTTTCTCATTCTCTTCATCCTCTGATTCTTCAACAATCCCAATGGATTCATCATCACTGTGCTCTCCAAGTTCTTGCACTAGCATACTCAAGTCTTTTGAGGACTCAACATGATTTATAGTCATGAAGGCGGAATAATTTTCTTCTCCGTCACAACTGTCCTCAGAATCAAAGTTTGACGAGTCTGAGTCACTTAGAGTAATGACATAGACTTTGCCCTTCGACTTCAAATAATTGGGACATTCCTTTTTGAAGTGTCCATGTCCATTACACTCGAAGCAAGTAATTCCTTCTGAGGATTAGGGCTCTCTACCATCTTTCCTCCTAAATTCCTTTTTCTCCTTTCCAGAACTCTGAAATTTTCCTTTGTCACCAAATTTCCTACCGTTCTTGAGTTTCAAGAATTTCTGGAAGTTCTTTACAAGATATGCCACATCTTTATCTACTGCATCCTCATCCGAAGAGTCATGAGATACTACTCTCTCATCAATTGTTTTAAAAGCAAGCGATTTACTCTTCTTCTGTGTAGGCACTGACAATTCATATGTCTGCAGGGAACCGACCAGCTCTTGAACTTTAATGTCGTCAAGATCCTTGCTCTCTTCAATAGCTGTTACTTTGGGTCGGAAACTTTTTGGCAATGACTAAAGGATCTTCCTTACTATTCTCGAATCCTCCATCTTTTTTCCCAAATTGAATTTGCCAACAACTACTTCGTTCGACTTACTATAAAAAGAATCAAAAGACTCATCCTCACTCATCTTTAGCTCCTCAAAGCGAGTGGTCAACATCTGGAGCTTGGTGTCCTTCACCTTTTTAGTCCCTTCATAAATTGTCTCCAGAATCTCGCATGCTTCCTTAGCAATGGTGATATGTGAAATCCGATGAAATTCTTCTAGAGAGACACCACAGAAGATAGCATTCAATGCTTTGCTATTTGCATTGGCCGCTGCAAGAGCAACCTTATCCCAAGTGGACTTGGTAGCCTCCGGTCTTGTCCAACCCACTTCAATTGCATCCCACATAGCATCATCAATAGAGCATAGAAACGCCCTCATTCAGACCTTCCAAAAAGCCTAATTATTACCATAAAAAAAAATGGTGGTACATTAAGAGATTGAGACCTATCCATCTCAACAAGGGGTCAGGGATCACACTTAGGTAATGAAACCACTAAGAGTACACCCGCTCTGATACCAATTGAATGTTCAATATGGGTATAAACCACCCTTGAACGTTTAGACCCCAAATTACAAAATATCAATTCAAGCTTAATATCAAACGATTAACATACGGAACATGAACATAAGCCAAACACAGAATTGATAAACAATCTAAGCCAAATATAAACACATCCACAACAGAAAATAAATGGCAAAGATAAGGAGAAGGAAGATGCAAACACACGGATAACACACGATGTGTTATCGAAGAGGAAACCAAAGCCCTCGGCGTAAAACCTCTCCGCCGCCCTCCAAGCGGTAAATAATCCACTAAAGAATGTAGTTGGGATACATGAACAACAGAAGACCCTCCAAGCCTAATCTACCCAATGTACCTAAGCCCTCCAAGCTTCTTGCTCCAATGAGGTTGCGCCGAACCTATTTCTTCTTTAGTTTACCGGATTCCGCTATTAACCATAGCATTAACCAATAGACATTGGTTCCTTCCTAACTGCTTCCCTAAGCACCAAGTTAGCCTTCTCACGGATATGGGTATGGTGAGAAATGGATTTGGTAAAGAACCTCTCAAGGATGTATCAATGAAGAGGAAGAGAGTAGAGGAATTTGAAGAGTTACAACGGTAAAGATTGTGGATGAATCAATCTTGTTTTTCTCTAGGGTTTCTCTCACAAAATTCTCTCTGGAAACTCTCTACATTTCGTAGGTATAAGGGTCTATATATAGTGGTGAGTGTTTGGAATGCGAAGAGTCAGTTTTTCCCAAACATGGTGTTCTGGCAGCTTAGCCTCGCGACTGGTCTGAGTTGCGATTTCCAGCCGCGGGTTAACAGCCTGGCCAGCCTGGGACTTTTGTCCTGTAGTGCGATAGCTGGCGTGACCCTTCACCTCCCTGCATGCTTCTCACGTGTGCTGCAGTCGGCGGCTTCTAGTCGCGAGTCACCTGCGAGTCCTAGCCGCGAGACTCTGCCTCTTTGCACAAACTTGAGTTTTTCTTCACATCTTCTCACACACTACCCTTACAAGAATCCCACCTAAATACAAGGTTACTAATTGCTAAAATACAAGCAAATTTGACAAGGAATAAAGCCAACAAGATGGTTGATTAAATTTAACCTTACAAATCTAATCATACATTATTACCTGGCAAGATGATGCTGATGGGTATGATTTGGTTGTTATTGATGCTATGCATAAGGCAAACTATGCAAGTCTAATATGTCACTCGTGCCGTCCAAATTGTGAAGCAAAGTGAGTTCTATTGTCATCCTCTTTTTGTTGTTTATAACCTACCTGCAGACCTTCCCTTATGTACTGTTGACAAGTTCTTAGAGTATTATGGAACATGAAAAAACTGAATTGATCTCGTATTTTATTTTGGGGCTGGACATATTTGGCATTATAATTTATAAGCGGGACACAAATTTCTCATGGTTGCTTTGTAATAACGTAAATGTGGTGAAACTGTTACTTTCATCACTTGAATTTCTTCACTCGGAGCGTTAGTCATTATGTGAAGACCAGATCATTTAATCAAATATAAATGTTATATTAGCAAATTTTCTCCTGAAGATTCAGCTTTAGATGCCAAATTGTTTACTAATACTACGACTTGTTTATGGGTGGAATCATGTCATGTGTAATCATACTTTACCTCTTTACTTTCTTTTCTTCTTTTTATATAATTGTTTTATCTCACAGATTATGAATATTACCATTTACTCATCTTATATATGAATTGCCTCGTTTAGTTATATAATTGTGAGTGAACCTAGTGTTTGATCATCCTATAAGTTTATCTGTGAATGTAGATTTACTGCTGTAGATGTTCATTACTAGATTGGAATCTATTCTGTACATAAAATTCAATATGGTAAGGAGATCACCTTTGATTTTAACTTTGTTACAGAGGTGTGTCTCTTTTGCATTTTTGTCTTCTGTACTCTCTAAAGAGTATTATACATATTATTAAATAATCTCTCTTAATTTTGCTAGAGTAAAGAAGAATATGATGTGTCAGTTTGTTTGTGGCAGTCAATTTTTCCAAGGCAGCTATTTGAATCTAACAGGCAAACGGGCTTTTCAAAAGGTACTAGTTTTTAAGGCAATTATCTAGACTGTTTATGTCAAAAACAAAAGAGGAAATAAAATCATGAACAAGTCTGATAAGTGGCTTTGACTGAACATCCTTATCATTATGGATTAGCATTGTAATAAGGATGCTTTCTAATTGGCGTAGAAGGCGCACGCCTGATCAGGTTTCTGATTTCATAATTGATAAATAGTTCTTATTTTTATCTTGTTGAGGTTGTTGCTTCCAGTTGATTCTTATTGGTCCTTTTCTACTTGATTTTCAAAGTTGCCTTAAATTCTGTTAATTAGTTTATATCGTCCCTGCATTAGGTTCTGGATAAATGGCATTGAATTTTGAACTGTCATCAATTAATGCTTGAAGCTTGCAAACTAAATTTGGTATCTGAAGAGAATTATCTTGACTTGGGGAGGGCTGGTTTAGGCAGTTGTTTTCTGGGTGGGTTGCCTGAATGGGTGGTAGCCTATTCAGCTTGCCTGGTATGCACTTCTGCTGCCGCCTGATATTTGTTCTTAGATTTACCTTTCCACTAGTAGTTTATTTATGCTTTTGTTTTTCCTGACTTTTCCATTTTGATTGAAGGTAGGTTTATGAATTTTGAAAGACCAAAGCTGCCAGCAGAGATTCTAAAGCATAGTTTGGAGGGAAAAAGGAAATATTTTTCACATATATGTCTTGAAGTTGAGAAGAGTGATGCTGAGGTTCGTATCTTTTTGCATGAGACAGGCTGAGGGTGTCTACAATCAAAGGCTTCAGAATTTGGTTGTTACTCTTAACAAGTTGACTACCTTCTTTAATTTTGTTATGCTAAGGAGTGTGGTTCAAGTAATAGTCCTATGTTAATGGCATCCTTTGTGGTGTCTTATGTCTGTGGTTCAAATCCCCCCTCTCTATCCCCTACTGTCTACCTATCAAAGAAAAGAAATTGTTTAAGTTATTGTGCTGATTCTCTGAACCAGAAAGTTGTATGATAAGATGACTATGATCAGTTTAGGGTCTATAATCTAGAATTCTAGTTTAAAGTGTTTTTTGATAATTTGATAGTTGAGGGAAAGGAGATTTGAACATTGGACGTCCTCGTTAAAAACACCAGAAAGTGCCAGTTGAGCTAAAAGGCTCATGATGAATCCTAGTTTAAAGTGTTGAAGTTGAACTTTTGTGTCATTCAATTACTATACATTTTTTCATGTTTATCTGTTTGTTTGGGATCTTTAATCTTGATCATTCATCTCGTGTCAATGACACCGTGTACCTATTGATGCCTTATTGTCTTTAGTCACTGCTGTAAATAGAGAAGTCTTTACATTCTGATTTCCTAACTTTTTGAAGATGTTAATCTGTTTGAATTCTGTTTACAGGTGAGGAATGTTATGAGATGCATTTTTGGTGACCCAAAGGAAGCACCACCCCCTCTGGAGAGGCTCTGAGCCCTGTAGGCTGTAGCAATTTTTTTTCTTACTCAGGAAAGAAGAGGGATCATTTGTTGAGGAGGTTCTTCGATGCATTGCTTCTCATGTGGAAGAAGGCATATTAAATGATCTCAAGTCCAAGATTCATGCTCATGATCCATCAGGTTCCAATGACATTCAGAAATCTGTATTATAGTGATCTGCGTGCTTTTGTGTTTTGTTTCAGTACGTATGAACTTAAAACTTTTAAATCATGTAATCTTATGGGGGGGGTTTTCTTTATTATAAAGAGGGATGGGCCCGAAATCTTCCATGTACCTACGAGTCTCAGAATGATGCTGCAGCTGACTTGATCCATACTTATGCTTACACAAAATACTTCTATAATCTGTCTGCTAACATTATCAAGTGTCCTTCCTTTGATCTAAACCAAATTACATTATACACGCAGGAATATAAAGCCGCAACTTCTCCACCAGCTTACAAGTCCACTTGGCCTGGGTCCAGGTGCCAAGGTTTGGAAACCCTCACGGCATCGCGTTTATGGCCCAAGGAATGAGATTTATGTTGGCAAGAATGGTGGGTTTATAAGCTTATATTGCGTTTTAAGTACTAGGGCTCTTTGAATTGCAAGGTGTTTTACATCATCCTACCCTGACCTGGCATCACCCAAAGCACTGGGCAAACACTCTTTCCATAGATCTCTTAAACATAGTGAAGAGTCTTGGACCCATTTTGGAGATTAGTCCCTCATTCCAAGTTACATGCTTAATAAAAGCTTGTTGGATCTAATTTTTATCCAACTTTGTTCCAGACTGGCCTTACCCACATCTTGATACATGTTGATGGAGTTATGAATAAGTTCTTTTGGTTGAGGCATATGCTATTGATGGCTCCTATATTAAACTTACCCTTTGATCAAATTTTACTCAGATTACCCAATTAATGACGTTGAAGGACCTCCAAAGTTGAGGTGGACTAACTAATGCCACGTTTGGAAAGTACAACACATTTGACTGGATTTTGAATGCTATTTTCCTGTCTGAATTTCACTTCTATCAGCTTGACTTTAATTTCTTTTGGTTGCTTATTTCATGAAATTTAATGTTTTTCACTTTTCAGGAGAAGCAGCCCCAGAGACAATGGCCATAATAAGGGGAGGGAAAGCGTAGCCGTGGATCAAATGTGAAAATGTTTTGTGGGCCATAATAATAGCATAAGAGCAATGTAGCATTATTAATTGGATAAGGGAAATATTAGGCTTGTAAGTTGTAATTGATCAACCTTCGTTTCGTCAATTTAGTTGATCAGATTTGGTTGGTGATGTATGTCTATGACTATATTAATTGTGTGAAAGAATGACACATTGACGGACGCTGTCTCTCACCAAAACATTCTTCTGCTATATTATTAAGACTATAGTTTATGAAGAATTAATGTAGTCTGACCCCATGACATGTATTTGGTGCCTTTGGACCCTGGTTTAATAAGGGTTTGTTTTGTGCAAGCCTGTGCAATGATATGCATTATTAAGAGTTTAAATTATGTTCGGATGTAGTGTAAAACTCGTAGGTTACACCCAAATCAGCAATTTATAAAAAAAATCTCATTACAACTTACCACACAATCACAACTCATTTGAATCCTATAATTACTCCTCTCTCACCCACACTCCCTTTCACAGACCACCAGCAACTGCAACTGCTGCTGCTCCGTTCTCCCCTCATTCCAATTCTGACCACCTTAAAGCACTGCCCGTACACACCTCATTAAAAAAAGAATTAATCACTTATGATGCCAAGTACTTGGGAAAATATTACTCTCTTTAATTAAACATCCAATGATATAAGCTGCGTAACTGAACATCCAGATAATGTCCACATTTGTTTCCTTTTTCTTTTTTTCTTTTTTTTTCGGTGGATATCTTTCACAAACACAATTCTCACTCAGTTGTTCTTGGGTTCACATTGTTGAGTTCAGGATTGTGGTGGGAGATGAGACGAAGTCAGTTGACAGAGAAGGGAAATTAAAGCAGATGTGATCTTCTTGTTGAGTTGGTCTCATTTTTTATGAATCTAGTCACCTTAAGTTTCATTTTTCATGAATCTGTATTGTTTCAGCCACTTGTTAATTGCTAGAACCATCTAGAATTTCTCGTTCTTTGTGCTATGATAGCTTCTCACTAATGCGTTACATATGATCAACTAGGAGGTATGCTTTGAAAATAGTGTAAAATATATAAGGATTAAGGAGAAATAATGACAGATTCTTCAAGAAATGGGATTTCAAATTTTCAAGAGCAAAATCTTCATTCCTCTGGTGCTAGGAAGTAAAACCCTTTTTTTTTCTAATCTGAAAAGCTTTATTGAAAGAAACTCAAAGCAAAAAAGCAAACATCTCAGGAGCTACATCCTGCCTAATGATATCAAGTTATCAACAAAAATAGAAGGCCCTATACATGGATCTATCTCACCTACATGGGAATTATATAAGGAAAAAACTGCCGAAACATGGGCTGCTTGGTTTGTCAGCTCTATTAACCCAGCAAAAGGAGCACTCTGAAAAGCAATTAGAGATAGAGACAACCTCTTCTATGTAGTTTTTGATCCTCCAAGGTCTATCTCTAGACTGTTGGGAGATAGCATCAATACATGTTTTAAAGTCGCCCTCCAACACAGCCTAAGGAACCTCATTCTCCATTGCCAATTGAACAGCCCACAACAGGGCTTCGGCTTCAGCTTGGAGAGGGATGATGGTATTAACCTTTTTAGAGCCAGCTAAAACCACCATCCCTCTCCAATCTCTCACAACAACAAAAATGGAAGAGAAATTAATCCCAATAGCTGCATCACAATTAAACTAAAACCAATCCCTTCCAGGAGCAGAACCTTAAACATGAGTCTGCGGACGCACATATCAAACAAGTCTATTATAGATCATTGATTTGACATTTTTGCTTGTAAGACCCAAGGGGCCAAGCCTAAAAGGTTGAATGCTCTGGTGAATTATGCAAGCATGCTTGGGGGCTAAGGAAATTTGACCCCTGTCTGAACCTTTGGCAATCTACATTGATTACAATGCAACCCTCTTTTATTTATTGTCGTTATTCATGTTATTTTCCTATTTCCAAATTGACTCAAGGTTTAACTTGGTGTAATAGTGCAGAAGATCAAACAAAACTAAACCTCAAAAGTTTTTCTAAAATAAAAATCTTAAGATTGAATACACAGCCCCAAGACAACTACAATGAATAGCATTAGCAAAGCAAAGATGCTTCCCCAACATGTAATAACTTATTTTAAAGATTACTAAAATACAATCCTTCAATCCAACATTGTGTCAATACTGAAAGTCAGGAATTAATTGAAAAAGAAACGGCGTTGAAATCTACTAAAACCAAATTTATGTCTTCCTTGTACATTCGCTAATGTCTCAACAATCTTCCGTCCCATCTATCATCAGCCAAAAAACAAAGATGATAAACAGCTAGTAACTGCAAATAGCTACGTGCCAAAAGAATGCAAATGAGTAAATTAGATAACAATGCTACCTTGCATTCCAGTTGTCAACAAATGCTCTGCCAACTTGATAATTTGTGGCATGTGGGTTCCTGTCACGCAGCTTATCACCATCATAGTGGAATATTTCCAGGCATATTTATAAATCAGAACGCATTAATCTATTAAGGCATCATTGCTGGCTTGATTACTACCATGAAGATCTGGGAGGTCAGAACTAACGGAAAACTTGATCCATCTCTTTCTCTCCACATACTTGAGACAGGGCTGCATCACAAGGCCAATCACCACAGCACCAATACTTACAAGAAATACCTTGAGTGTAGAAAGAGCCAACACAATGCAAATCAATATAGTTGGAGGAATACACATAAGAATGGCTCCAATTGTTCCCACAGGTATCATGTAAGGCCGAGACGCAAATGGATGTTTTACTCGTAACCATACAAATGCTAGGAATTCCAAAATCATTCCAAAACAGTACAAGAAATTCTCTGCTGCTACAATCTCTTGGAAGCTCAGCCATGATAGCAAGAGCACACCAGAAGCTGAGAATAAAATCCCTATTAGAGGAGTTCCATAACGAGACCTCTTGCCAAAGAACTCAGGTAGCATCCCTCGTTCCGCCATACCCAAAAGTTGGAAAGAGTCACTGCTCATCTCAGCTACAAACATCCCCATATTCGACATTGCCGAAGCACCTTGGATCCACCATCTCAACCAAACTCCCCCAATAATTTTAGCAATATCCGAGAAATACCCATCAGTCCACAACTCACGGTTGACTGGAACAGCACCAGTACCAATTAAAAGAGGGAAGAAATATCCAAGAACTACCAATATCAAAGCATAAAGCAGAGCCTTTGGAAGTGTTCTCTTTGGGTTGTCCACCTCACCAACAAGGGTGCTTATTGAGTCCCAATAATTTAAATTCCAAAATAAAGTGTTTAAATACAAATTCCAGTCCACATTATGTAGATTTACCTCTAACCATCTAGAAGGCTCCAGCTTTGGAATTGCCACAAGCCCCATAACTACGAAAGGAAGAATTGAGAAAATTCCTAAAAGAACAGCAACCCATCCAACAATGGTCAATCCCCTATAGTTCATGTAAGTGAGGATAACAGTCAAAGCTAACACGGCTAGGATTCTCGGTAAACCACCACCTAAAGCCGGGATTGCCGACTTTAAATAATCAAGAAACAAAACTGGGTAGAGCGCATTATCAATAACCCCACTTAGCCATTTCATCCAACCTTGCTGAAAACCCCAATAAGGACCTAATGCAGCCGAAACCCAAACCACATAACCACCATTCTCGGGGAACATGGTACCCATCTCGGCAGTTATTAATGCCTCAGGAACACTCCATATGAAGGGGAAGACCAAGAAGCCGATAAGGGCTAAAAGAGGACCAGCAGCACCCACAGTATCCTCAATCCCAAATGGCCCCCCAGAAACCTCATAGAAGATGAGGAACACAAGAGGCAGAACTGAAACTTTTTTGAACTTATCTACCCTAGGAAGAGGTACTGCACCAACTGACACATATTCATCACCACTATAGTCTCCCATTGCAATAGATGCTTGCCTATTTGATGTGTTCCTCAATTTCTGCATGCATCATCATGTTCTCAATAAATTAAACATTGGGATTTCTATCAGATATAAGAATTTTCTTTTTATTTAAAACACACACACACTTGAAACAAACACCAGGTATAATCTCACAAGTGAATCATAAAAGAAATTTTGCATACAGACACCAAGCAATTCTCAAATTAAACATATAAATGAGCAATATGCAACAAAATAACAAATGGGTGTTATGAGATTACAAGTAAATATAACCGTACAAAAGGAATTTCAAAATTAACAACTTACCATAGAAATACAAAAAGGATGTGGGTCACTTGCAAATTTGGAATGAAAATAAAGCAATTATATAAACAAAATCCAAAGAATGAATAGAGGAGTAAGAGATCTGAAAAAAAAAAAAAAAAAAAAACCTTCAAAGATTTATTAGAAATGGATAAAATCCCAGAAACGAAGGGTGAAATTGAGGAGGGACGAGAGAATAGAAGAAATGAGAAATGGAACGAACCATGAAAGAAATGAAACTCCTTATGGTTATATGGGGTGGACCAGATAAGTTGTGCTCTTGCAGAACCGAACCAAATTCGATGCTCAAATCAAAATCATACTACACTACACCTCTCTCACCTCCCACTCACCCGTCTCTTTCTGTGTGTGTAGTAGTAGTGCTTGTGTCAGACACAGGGAGAAGAGATCCTCAACTAAATCATAATGCACGGTTGCACTTTACCCTTCTAAATTTATTTGTCTTTTTTTTAGTTAGTGCTTGTTCCTTTCAACTGCTCCAGGTATCTTTTCTTTTCTTTTTTACTTTAAAGTACTCCAGTTATCTTTTCTAATTCAATATAATGCCATTTATAAGATTATTTAAGGCAGTATTTAAACAAATCGCATAACTTATTGATAGTAATTGTATATTTATATGGTTATTGTAGTCCTAGCAAGTAGCAACAATCTAGATTTACACGAGTGTGCAAAATTTAACCAAACTTTAGCAATGTTTATATCTTAAACATTACTTATTTTATTCAAGCCCAATTATTTTAATCACACAAAACATAGAGAAAGAATTTAAAAAAAAAAAAAAAAAAAAGCAGAAAAGAATTGGAATAGGGATAGAATAAAAAAAAATTAAATAAAGTAGTAACAGGTTAAGAGAATAAAATATTAAATATAGGGTGTATATATCTTAAACATTATTGTTTTATTCAACCCCAATTATTTTAATCACACAAATTATAGAGAAAGAATTTAAAATAAAAAAATAATAATAAAAAAAAACAAAAAAGAATAGGAATAGGGATAGAATAAAAAATAAATAAATAAAGTAGTAACCGGTTAAGAGAATAAGCTAATGTGGGTGATTTTTAGAGTTAAATGTGCAAAATTTAACCAAACTTTAGCAATGTTTATATCTTAAAAATTATTATTTTATTCAACCCCAATTATTTTAATCACACAAAACATAGAGAAAGAATTTTAAAAAAATAAATAAATAAATAACAGAAAATAATAGGAACAGGGATAGAATAAAAAAAAAATTAAATAAAGTAGTAACAGGTTAAGAGAATAAAATATTAAATATAGGGTGTATATATCTGTGGGGCTCAAGAATTAGGTAACCCTGGCCCACTTTGTGCCAAGTCCAAGGCCCATACCGAGGAGGAAGAAAACTTCCGAGGACGACGTGGGAAGGTCCGAATCACCCAGGATGACCGCCTCGGACAACCATGTCCTCGGCCAACCCCAATCAGAGGAGGGAGAGTCCACGTCCCACCACAGGCAGCCTCCCAAAGCACCCCAGGAGAAAGAACGAGTATAATGTGCCGACCATGAGAAGACGATGGAAGAGCAAATCCAAGACAAACTATCATCTCCACATTAAATGCCCGCCTCTGGCGCTCTGGCCGCATTAACGAGGAAATGACTCCTGAATTCTGCAATCTTGGTAGCCGCAACTCATAGAAGGATAGAAAAAGGGCTAATGAGACAAGCACTCAAGCAGTGACCTGCCTAGTCAACAAATATAGGGATAGGATCAACTGAAAAGAGGTATATAATGTAAGAAGTCCTCCAGAAAGAAGGGGGGAAAAGAAGCAGAAAATACTGCAGCACTCACATGACCCCTATAACAAAGCATGGAAGAAGCAATAAAAACTTCCAGCCCCTAAGAATAGGGCCGAGGAACCATATTTTACTCTTCAGCTTATGTTCTTGTCGTCCAACCCACCCCCTACCCTGTTTAGCTGTTGCAATCTTTACCAGAGCCTAGTTCTTGAACCCATACTCTACAAATTCATTGTACCGGGCTAGCTGGGCTTGAGTCCACCTCACCCTAGGGGCGCTTTCCTTGCCGATGTGAGACTAGGGTGTCAAGCCTTACACTACAAGGTCAGCCCTTGGTGGGGTGAAAATCCTGAACCCCCGCATCGCATGGGAAAAGCCCAACCCCTACAAGAATCATTCAATATTCCCTAGAATAAAGCTCCTCGGATTGTACCGAGAATAACTTTTCCTTGATAAACTCAGTTCATCTCTGTTTGATTGT
This sequence comes from Quercus glauca, assembly GCA_023736055.1. Lineage (NCBI taxonomy): Eukaryota > Viridiplantae > Streptophyta > Magnoliopsida > Fagales > Fagaceae > Quercus > Quercus glauca. The sequence goes on along the minus strand of CM043316.1, from coordinate 75,060,730 downwards.
CACGAACACCATATTAACTGTTGTCCATGCGCTAAAGCCTAGCTCTTTGACTCACACTCTACAAATTTATTGTATTGAGCTACTTGGCCTTGAGTCCATTCATCTAATGAATGAAATGCTCAAACCCAGCCCCTACAATATCTTAAACATTATTATTTTATTCAGCTCCAATTGTTTTAATCACACAAAACATTAAAAAAAAAAAACCAGAAAAGAATAGGAATAGGGATAGAATAAAAAATAAATAAATAAAGTAGTAACCAGTTAAGAGAATAAAATATTTAATATAGGGTGTATTGATAAAGTAATTATGTAAAATAGATAAAACAGTTTTTTTTTCTTTTTTGTTTTGGCATTTATGAATATGAATGTTGAATACCTACGCGAGATGTCTCACTCAGATAAAAGAGATAAAAAAAAAATTACATCTTAAACATTATTATTTTATTTCACCCCAACTATTTTAATCTCACAAAATATAAAGAAAGAATAAAAAAAAAAAAAAAAAAAGATTAGAGATAGAAAAAATTTTTTATTATAAATAAAGTGGCACTGGTAAGAGAATAAAATATTACATGTATGGTGTATTGATAAAGTAGTTATGTAAAATAGATAAAATAGATTTTTTTTTTTTTTTGGCATTTATGAATGTGAATACAGAATACCTATGTGAGATGTCTCACACTTGTGACTTGTCAGATGAAAGAGATCAAAACAACAAACAAACAAAAGTGAAAAAATTTTAGAGTTCCAAAATTGAGCAATTTTGAGATGTCCCACTCCCACACTTGTGAGATGAAGAGATATAAAAACAACAAACTAAAATGTGAAAATGGAGACTCCCAAAATTAAAATAGACAAAAACGTATCTACTACCTGACATATTAGATTTTTGTTTAAGTGAAGAAGATGATGAATAGATGCAACTCATAAAAAGTAGAATTTATTTTAGTTTGGTATAACTTGTTTTCGTTGGCTTATTTTAAATAATTAATTAGGCACAAATAGAATTGAATCTTAAAAGAGTGGACTTTAGAGAGTTGTGTATAAGACTTACAAGTAAATAAACACATCAGCTGCAAAAAGAATACAAAAATACAATCGTATCCCTAATAGTGTCTTCTTAACTGTGAGGATCAGGGATATGATATTTTAATTGGCTTCAAAAAAACAATAAATAAATAAATCAGATAGAGAAACCAAGCCAACCACATTTCCATTTATTCATTTATTTTCTTTTTCTCTTTCTTTTTTAAATGAAAAAGATGAATAATTTGATAGTTAGAAAGGAAGGAAGGATTTGAATCCTGAATATGATTTATAAGTATTTATTATAAACCCAAAAAAAGAAAAAATGATATTAATCTAACTTCTAAAGTACCTTATCCATTTATAAAGCACATTTCTCCATGACTTTCATTTGTTTAAATGTTTTTCCAAATGTTTAACTTTTTTTTATTTTATAACTTTATGCTTTTATGATTTTTTTTTTTTTTAAATGAGTAACAAAAAGGATTTTATAAATTTTTTTTTTCTTTTAATGAGTAACAGAAAGGATTTTATAACTTTATGCTTTTATGATATGTATATACAATTTCTTTCTTCTTTAATTTCATCATTCCGAGATAAAATTGTTAATATCTTTTCAGACTTGGTAAGTTTAACCTCAAAGGGTTGATAAGAGATTAGAATTACTAATCTCCACTTCATAAGATGCGGTCACAACCAATTAAATATAAAATTTAGATCATGTGCCTAACTTGATTATGACTTTCCTGCAGTATGAAAACTCTTTAATACTACAAGTCAAGCCGATGCTTGTGACTTTCAATAACAAGAAACGATATTTGGCTTTTCCATCAAAAAGTAAAACAACTTTTCAAACTTTGAATACTTGTCTTTTGCAAATTTCTATCATTTAGGATGTGATTTGAAAATTTATTATTTCTTCAGCATTCTATGGAAGCAAACTTCAAGTTAAAATTTAAAATAATTGTTTTAATCAGGCTAATGATTTATGAGTTAAACAATTGAAGGTCTCTTTCACTGTCTCGACCACCCCAAAAGATGTCTAAGACAACATAAATGGAAATTGGTAAAATAAATTTAAAATGTTGAATTGCATATTTAGTCCATAAATTTCTCCTTTTTTTTTTTTTTTTCAAAATTGCTCTTACACTTTAAAATATTTTTTAAATAGTCTGGAAGGTTGGCTTGCCATCCATCCATCCAAATATAAGCTCTTAGCTCTTTATTTATTTATTTATTTCATGTCTTCAGTAACTCGGCAAGAGAGATGGATACTTAATAGTAATACTAAAGATATTACAAATTTTAATACATAAATCTTACAAAACTGTAGGGGTGATAGGCCCAGTAGTATGTATCTAGGTATATATTGGGCTGGGGGCCCAATCCAAGAACAATAAGTAGTCCGAAAATGGGTAAAACACTGTCATGAGGGTCCATGTTAGTGAGTGAAGAGGTGAAGTTTGGTCATAGGAGTCCCAGAAGGCAGTCGGAGGATGAATGCATCCTCGGCTGAGCAAAGCCAAGGTCTGAAAGTGTGGTCTGTCGTCCAGGGCAACGTTCCAGGAGGTTTTGTTGATAAGAACAAGCATCTTGAAAGCACAAAACAAAGGAAAGCCCTATAAGATCTAAGAGAAAGCTGCTACTACTACATTGAACGCTCTGTAGCTCACTCTCTGGCTACATTAATGAGGAAATGATACCTAAACAGTAATTTTCGGTCTTACAGCTGCTCCCCAAAGACTTCAAGAATATGCTGATGGGACAAGGATCAACACCAGGAATCTAATCTACACATGGAGGGTAGAGATGAAGAAAGGAAGGAGATATAAAAAAGAGAGAAGATCCTAAGAAGGGAGATCGGGGAATTGAAAGAAGAATACTGTAGAACTAAGAACTATACTTGTTATCAAATTCAAGAGATATATACAAGAACTGATCTTTTCGAATTATGCCAATGATGACTTTCTTTAGATAAAATCATTCTATCTTTACTTTATTGTCATTTGAATTCCCTATAATTGTTACCCAACTTGTTAGAGCCTAGTTTTCCAACTCACTATCTACAAATTCATTGTATTGGGCTCTTTAGACCTAGATCCTTTTACCATTTAGGCTTAGGATCCAAATTGCGTCCTCACAAAAACAATGTATTTAACTTTTATAGATTATAATTAAAACTATAATTAACAATAATATTGGAATATATTTAGATTATATGTAAACCTTGTTCTAATTGCATCACTCTCACGCTTGAAAAAAGATTTAATATCAAATAATAACACGTCAGTTGTATCTAAATTCAATAATTGATAAATATATGTACAAAATAATCACCTTTTAGGAAGAGGTAAAAAAAAAATATATGTATTATTTTTGAGAAGAAAAAAAAATATGTATTATGGTTTAGGATATTTGTGTTTGTTGTTGTTATTTATTTATTTATTATAAATAAAGAGTATTGTTATTACTAGGTAAATTTTTAAAACCAAATAGTGTATTTCAACCCTATTTACTATTTAGTAAATATTTAGTATTATTGTAGCCTAAATAATGAATATAGGGCTCCTTAGTCCTTAGCCTAAGGTTGTGCTACGAGCCTATGATTTTGGTATTTTTAATAGTTTCAAGTTTGGATAGAAAAAATTTGTTTTTATTTTTATTTTTGAGAGAATGGATCAGAGAAGACTTGAATATATAGTAGCCAACAATACGGCTCTTGTTGCTAGATTATGGGTCAGACTTGAATTTAGCGTCCAGTGATATTAGACTTGTAAAATAGTGACACACGTCTATTTTAGAGACATGCCACTATCCAATTAGATCTAGTGCATTGAACGCACTAAATCTAAATCAAGTCTCTAAATTATATACCGAGACATGTCACTGTCCAATTAGTTCTAGTGCATTGAATGCACTAAATCTAAATCAAGTATCTAAATTATATACCACGTAAAAATAAAGTGTCAGTATTTTAAAGATTTGACTTTCAAAAAATTTTAAAAAGAAAATATTTGACCAAATTATTGAACTTATCGCGCAATTTTTTGACCATTCAAATATTCAACCATGTGCACTGCACCTATTATGGGCAGCCATGCATGTCAAATGGGTACTGCTAAAAAGCAAGAATCTTGCAACGGAAAAGCCGAAAAAGTGCCCACAGGGCATCCAAAATTCTCTCATACAATTTGCATAACCTCTCAGCATCAAATCATATTCTCATCCAACAGTATCACATGCCTTATAATAAGGTGACATCATTTTACATGGATATGCACTAACGCTATTTTTATTAAGCATTATTATTATTCACATCAAATCAATTCGTGTCTACGACTCTACTGTCTAGTGTTCAAATTTCAAAGCTCTGGTGTCTTCGTTTTTAATTTTCAAAGCTCTAGGATGATAGTTAAATTATAGCTTTTGCGTGTGTTTGGATGCTAATGAAAAGTTAAAATTATTTTATTATTTAATTTATTTTTATTATTATTTATAAATTTTATTGTATTTTTTATACTATTTATTAGCTTTGTTGTACTATTTTAACAATATCTATACATTTATTTACAATACTTTTATATTTATCTACAATACTTTTAATAATAAATTTTTAATTTCAACAAAATAAACAATATCTAAACAAACCCTATAAATACGCTGTTTCATATATGTGGTTCAAATCTTATAGACATTCTTCCCTCCCTCAGGCCCTTGCTACATGCTTATCTTAAAAAAAATGAAAATCTAAATTCAAAAATTCAAAGATTATGTATTAAAAGAAATTGGCTAAAATGTAAAATTTATCATCTAAGTTTTACCATAATTTATTTTAGTATTTTAAATTTCAAGTTTATTTACTTAAAAGCTCTTCATCAACTTCCGTTTAATGTTGTGATTTGTCTAAATTTTTAATTTTTTAATTAAAAAATCCAATTAATGATTTAATTGAATAAACTTGAAATATAGAAGATTAGAATGAACAAAAATAAAATTAAAGGGTTGTAATGAATTCTTTTAAAAATTAGAGTATTTTGCATTTTAGCTAAAAAAATTCAAAACTTGACGAGTCAAAGAGTTTTAAAGTTAGAACTACCCCTTTTTAGTATTTTTAATCTTTAAACAAAAATGTTTAGAATTTATTTATTTTTAACAGGAAAAAAAAAGGTTTAAAATTTAAATCCACCACCTTCTATTGTAACCATCCAACTATCTAAAAAAAAAAACCTATAAAGCTATAACCTTTTCTAAAATTATTTATTAAAAAAAATAAAAGAAACCCTAAACCGCATCATCATTCGTCACAGCCCACAGGCCACGTGGGTCCACATATCACCACATAAACTGTAAACAAAGAACTGTTTTTGTTTTCACTTGAACCCAGAGATTACTGGTCCACCGGAGACTTGAGAACAGAAGTACAGAACCCACCTACCCTACCCAACCCAACCTTTCTCGCGTTTTCTGACCATTCCTCTTCTCGCCGTCTGACTTAAACTCAAACACAAACACAAAACCATAAACCCTGGTGGATTATACAACTTCAGATCTATCTCTAGGATTCAGTAGCAAATATATCAACGGTGATGGCAGCATATATATATATATATATATCAAGGGAGGAGAGAGGTGTGGTTTTTAAAACAATTAACAAAACAAAAACAAAAATCTTATTTGTACAGAGAATGACACACAATTACACAAAGAATAAGAGAGAGAGAGAGAGATATGGAATGCATACCTGATCATCAATATTATTCTCAGAATTATTATTATGTGGTGGTGTTGGCTTCTTGTTATTACTACTCGTCTCTGAAGAAGGAGGCATCTCAGGTTGAATCATAAAGTCGCCAGATTGTTGGTTTGCTCGGACATCGAGACCTCCCACTGGTGCGTGCATAGCCATACTTTGAGATCTCACTTCACTTCTTTCTTAATTTCCTCCCTTGTTTTTTAGCATCACAATATATGAACCAAGTTTTCAACGCATATTGGTGAACTTATAATATACAGTCAGATAGTGAACAAGGAAAGAAATATACTTAAGATTCTCGAAAGAAAAAATAGGGATAAATCTCATATTAAAAAATGAGCGTTTGTTTAAAAGGTTTTGAGCGTGTACTATGTATAAGAGTTAGGCTATTTTAAATATATATCATAAATTTTAAAAAAAAATTTTATTCTGTTTTTTTATATTAAAAATACTTAGTATTAAAAAAAAGGAAAAAAATATATAAAAAAAGAAATATATAAAAATAAAAGGCTACTAATTAAATATACGATATTGCTGCGGATATTACGATGGTTTTATTTTTTTTTTTAATGCTCTAATTTTACTATTATTATGCTTATATGTGTGGTTTTATATAATAAATATTTTATGATGGTTATCAGTTATACTTAAATAATGTATTCTGTGTTTGCTCAAAAAAAAAAAAAAAAAAATCATGTATTCTGTGATTTGTTGACTCATAAAATCACAACTCATAACAATATAGTATCAAAAAAAAAAAAAAAAAAAAAACAATATAGTATGGGCAGCTGCCAGCTAGCGATGCAGCCAAATTGTTTCTTGCACGTATGCTTAAATAGGTTTGATACTTTTCTCCAAAAAAGAAAAAAGTTTGATACATTCTTAAAAAAAAAAAAAAAAGGTTTGATAATCTATACTATCTTTCTTTTCTTTTTTTATATAAGATATAATTTATACTTTATCTTAATCTAAGTGTATATGAGTGTGAAGCTCCCTCATAGAGACTTGAACCTCGACTCTTACTCTCCACACCTCACAAGCATTTATACTTGTGGAGTGACCATCGCATCGAGGGTGCACGGTAGTGATAATCTATACTATTTTTCAACTGGACTTTTATGTGGTTCAAAAATACCCTCGTTAATGAAAGGTAATTTCATTTAGAAATAAGTTCATAAATGTCAAATAACAAATTTTATTTTAAATTAAAAAAGAGAACTCCTAAAATTTAGGATTTTTTTTTTGTTTACTTTACATTCAAAAAAGAAATTACAGTTAATGTTTATCTTTAAAGTTTATCATTTTTATTTGTTTTAAAAATAAAAATATATACTTCTAAATTATAATAAATACAAATTATTAACATTTATCCAAAAAAATATAAAGGTTATTGAGCACGCGGCTAGTAAGAGTATAAGACTAACAGGTCCTACCCAATTTTGAGACTCTTCTTCCAATTTCAGAATAGATTCAAAGTAACTTGACCTATCTTCTCTTGGCGGTTTGTTTTCAAAACTCTATGAAGAATGTTTGATACACGAAGAAATCCTAAAATGGAAGAATGGTTATTCCAATAATAATTTTACTATTTCGTTATAAGTAATTGCCATTGCTTAGGAAATGTAATTCCCTCACATCAATGATGTGGGATGTAAGAACCAATATCTTAAGGTATACAAGAAATTTGGAAAATGGAATAGTTATTCTAGTTTAATGATGACACAAAAATAGAATCCTAAATTTGTAATTGATCTACCACCTTTTTTTTTTAAGGGTAATGCTAGGCATAAACTATTTTATATAGTAATATTTTTACAAAATGTTGATGTAGTTAACTTCTTATTGATTTGAATAATGCTAGAAATGCAAACTATTTTACAATTTTTTTTACAAACTGCTGATGTGATGAGTGATTATTGGTAAATGAAAAAAATAATATTAATAGTGGGTTTAGATAAAAACTAATAAAAGGTTAGCCACATCAACATTTTATAAAAATGTTGTAAAATAGTTTATGATTATAACATTATTCTATCAGTTTTTATTTAGGCCTACCATTAATATTACTTTTTTATTTATCAATAATTACTCATCACATCAATTATTTGTAAAAAAATTTTATAAAATTATTTATATCTCTAGTATTTTTTTTATTTTTTTTAGAGAGTTTCAACTTATGGCGTCCACTCCTGATAATAACTCGTTATTATCAAATTAAGACATTAATCAGTTTTTTTGTATAGGCGGGGATTGAACCCCAAATCTTTTATTCAACTATTAGAGACTTTACTAGTTGAACTAATTGAAACCCACCTCTAATATTTTTTTTAAATAGTATAATTTTTTATATAAATTTTACTAACTTATACTTTTAGTACATATATTAATAAACTATTTAAAAAAAAAATTTATCGGATCTAAGGCTGTGTTTGTTTTGGTGGTAAATGATTTCAGGATATCATTTACCACCTCAGCCCACTGTTTGGAAGACAAGGAAAACAACATTTTCCGGAAAATGAGCTTTAGTTGACCAAATTTTCACATTTGACTCGGAAATGATTTTACGGTTTTAATTTACCTTCAAATCATTTCCAAAAAAGAGAGAGCCAGAGAGAGAACGAACCGCCAGAGAGAGAACGAGAGAGCGAGAGAGAGAATGAACCAACTCGAGCTCCGATCCACCACCACAGCCCATCGCTGGCGTCCACGATCTTCGACTTTGCCGGCACCATGAACGGACGAACCCACAATCTTCGACTTCGCCGGCGGCGCGAACCCACGATCTTCGACTTCGCCTTCACGCCACGAACCGATCTTCAACTTCGCCGGCGAACCCAGAGCCCAGATCACCATCAAAGACTGATCCACCGAAGATCGCACCCCACCGACGAACCCACGAGGCTTCGACCTTCGACCTTCGAACCATCGCCTTCGACGACCCAAACCTTCGACCCAGAGCTCGTCGTCGACCCAAACCCAGATAGCAACCCATCGCTCTCTTTTCCTCGATCTCGTCAACGACTCAGTTTTGTTTTTTTTAAGTTTGATTGTTGTTGTTGTTGTATTGTTGTCGCCGGAATTTGTTGCTGGAATTTATTGTTGAATGGTAGGAAAATAGCATTTTCTTAATAAAACCAAACACATAAAAATATTTTCCACAACAATTTTTATAATACAACCAAACACTTGAAAATATTTTCCTTTTCTAAAAAGTAACATTTTTAAAAAATAAATATTTTTCAAAAAATATTTTACAGGAACGACCCTAAACCGGACCCCTTTTTTATAAGGTGATGAAATCTGATCAAATCCAATAAAAGCAAAAGCCGCCACCGACTCTCTATCATTTGAGATGGTCGTTGAGTGTTTGACAAGTGACAACTTTCTTAATCTACTCAGAATTACGCAGGCTACTAATGCCACATGGAAATTTAATATAATTGTTACATGTCATGTCATTTTTATTTAGTCTATATATATGTCATGTGTAAATGAATCTAAATATGTATTATTTAATATTTTAATATGTACTTAAATTACTCCTAAGAATATTTTAATGTGTGCTTAAATTACTAATTAGAATATTCTTTATATTTCCCTCAAAAAAAGAAAAAGAAAAAAGAATATTCTTTATATGGTCAAAGACTCAAAGCGTGCCAAACGTGGATTCCTTTTTATTTCTTTCTCTTTTTTGTTTTATATATAAACGTGGTGGGTGGTGCCATTATTTTGTACTTAAATAGTTTTTATTTTTTTATTTTTTCCGTAAGTATCTTTTTATTTTTTCATTAATCAGTTTTATGGTCAAAACATGGCCAATGTGGAGGCTTTTTAAATGCACTCGAAATTTTCATTAAGATACTCTAATTAAATTTGAGTAATATTACAAACATAAATTATTTTACAACATTTTTACAAATTGTTAATGTAGTAAATTCTTATTAGTTCTAATATAAATCTATCACTAACATCACATTTTTATATACAATGACTATTTGAAAAATTCTAAAACCATATCAGCAATTTATAAAAATATTACTTATTAAATTTTATTTTCTTCCTTATACTCAAAAAAGTTAATGCCAATTTTAATGGAATATCTTGCCCAGCATTCAAAACATCATTTAACTGTCACACAATTAGTACTTATACGGCTGTACCTCCAAAGTCCAAAAAACGTGGTTTTGGTGTTGATTTATTTTCCGAAATAGATATGATCTTCCGTCTTGGCGGCCTTGTTGTTTGAGAAAAACCCATTTGAATAGTCAAATTTGAGGTGACTATCAACTTGGACTTGTGCAGACTATGTGGAGTGGATGGCAGAGCCAAAAATTTGATTTCAGGAGAGGCAAATTTTATAATATATGCAATGCATGTGCATGGGAACATATATATGAATATTGCTTTATATAAAAAGCAATTTATGTGTATATTAAGTGTGTATTAAGTGATATTTTAATGTAATAAATCCCACAAAATAATAGCATATTTTTCTATATTGTTTAGCGGTAAAAATTTTTTTAAGTAAATAAGCTTTTTCCTTTTTCTTTTCTTTTTTCAAAGTAAAAATTCAACTCATTGATCAAAATATTTTGAATAATACTAGAAATACAAACTATTTCACAAAATATTTTACAAAGTGCTGATATGGCGAGTGATTATTGGTAAATAAAAAAGTAATATTAATAGTGAGCCTATATGAAAACTAATAAAATATTGGCCATTTTGTAAAAATGTTATAAAATGGTTTGTGATTATAGCATTACTCAAATATTTTTAATAGTTAAATAGATAACAAATATAACTTATATCATTATGTAATCATTCCAAACTTTATTGCTTATTATACAAGATTTTATGGAATATAATAAATTACTACATAAAGAATTTAGGGAAGTGATCCCCTCCAATTAAATCTTCCAATTCCTTCATATTTTTAGCTAGATATGCGACACATGACATTTATTTGATTTTTAAATGCCACATGTCTTGTCTCTAAATAAAAATTGGAGGGATTTAGAGGATTCAAGTGGAGGAGAACTTATCCCAAGAAGTTAAATTTTTTATTTTTATTTTATATATACATAAAATGGATTTTGATATATAAATAATGCACACACATACACACACATTAAGTGTAGTATGAGGATCCACATAGCAGAGTGGAGAACTAACACCACGCCCTAGCCAAAACTACATGGCTTTTATATACACAATCATCCCCATTATTTGCTCTTACAAGATCCGTGACATGAAGAAAGAAAAGAGATCCCCCAATAGACTTAGGATACACTATTACCTTAGTTGGCTCTCCTTGCTCAAACTTAAAAGCCACTTAGTGTCTATAGACACCCCATTTACAACTCTCATTTAGCCTCGTTTGCATCTCATTTAACTCTCATGTACATGATGATATGCAAATGTTCATATCACCATCACATTACATTACAAGGATAAAACTATAATTTTTTATCATTTTATTTCCAATTTCATTGCATAAAATAAATCTTGAAGTCATAATGATCAAATTGACAAATGATGAGCCTTAATCAAACCATCGAATTGAAAGATATCATGAAAACAAATTTTAACGGTAGTGGTAACATGCACTTGTATGAATTAAGTTGTGGGGTTTAGGAGGTGGAAGCGAATGAAAGGTGGGTATTGGGTATAAGGGATTTAGGGATTAGGGATTGGGGATTGGGAGATGAGTGCGGTGGTGAGTTTGGTGAAGAGAGAAGTGAAGTCTGGGTGTGGGTTTGGATTGTCATTGGAGGTTGTGTATATTCTAGCATCCATTGTCAAACTTGTTTTAGTGAATTGTTCTTCTTTTTTGCACCTGAGGTTGAGGGGTTTTGTTGAATTGATGAAATGAAAATTGGGTTGGTGTGGATAATAACCACAAGAATAATGTAGTTCAAAGGGAAACATGTGACCTTGATTTTTTTTTTTTTTTAATAACCCATCTTCTCTTTATTTTGTCAAAATTGATGGGATAATAGTTGGGTATATCATTTTTTTTATACATCGATAATTGGGGATAGGAAGATTTGCAATAGCAAAATCACATGAGGCCAGGGGACCATGGCCTTCCAAGCTTTTTGAAAAGTTCTAGTTATGCTAATTCAGTAGTAAGTTGGTCTTAAAAAAACCCAATAAAAAATTGTTAACTTAATCATTGTAAAATATATTGTTAAATTTTTTGTGTTTATAACATTTCTCCTTGTAGCACACGAGGATGTGGCCCTCTAAATTTTTTCAAACTTCTAAGCCACAATTTTTTTTGATAACCACAAAAGTTGATTTTTTATTTTTATTTTTTAATAATTTAAAACGGTCATTTTTATACTGTAGCTTTACTTTTTGCCAGACAGGGAAAGAGATATCCAACTACACCCATTTGTCAAAAGACGCTCTTTGAGGGTCAGGCAGGTCAAAATCAGCTTTTTGGATTCTACCTATCTCTCATTTATTCCTGTCCTTTTCTTTCCATCTTTCTTTCTCTCTCTTTTTTTTTTTTTTTAATTTAATTTTTATACTTTTCAATTTTCACATCACACAGTTGCAGATAGAAAATAAATAACAAAAAGAAAAATATGTTTCTAACATTTCCTTGTCCACATCTATCTCTCTCTCTCTATATGTATATATGCACACACTATACTAGCCTTTAAGCACGAGTGCACGTGCTTAGAGACTTCTATATTTTTAGGTAAAGGTTAATAATTTATATTTATTGACTATTATAATTTAGAAATATATTTGTTTATTTTTCAAAAAAAATAAAAATAATAAACTTTATAGATAAGCAATAACTGTAATTTATTTTTTGAATGTAAAGAGAAAAATCTTAAATTTTACGATTTTTCTTTTTGAATTCAAAATGAAATTTGTTATTTGAAATTTATAACCCTATTTCTAAATGAAGTTATCCTTTTATTAATGATGGCTGTAAGGGCTCATTCTGTAATGGATCCTTGTCCACATCTATCTCTCTCTCTCTATATGTATATATGCACACACTATACTAGCCTTTAAGCACGAGTACACGTGCTTAGAGACTTCTATATTTTTAGGTAAAGGTTAATAATTTATATTTATTGACTATTATAATTTAGAAATATATTTGTTTATTTTTCAAAAAAAATAAAAATAATAAACTTTATAGATAAGCAATAACTGTAATTTATTTTTTGAATGTAAAGAGAAAAATCTTAAATTTTACGATTTTTCTTTTTGAATTCAAAATGAAATTTGTTATTTGAAATTTATAACCCTATTTCTAAATGAAGTTATCCTTTTATTAATGATGGCTGTAAGGGCTCATTCTGTAATGGATCCTTAACAATAAGAATTTGTAGAGATGTGGGTGCAAGGACTTGGCATCACCGAAGTAAACAATGGCTGGTATAAAGTTTATAGTAAATATTGGCGACATGAGATTCATAGGAATCTCATGGTGGAAAGTTGGCTAAGTGTTTGCGAAGCGTCTTTTTCCTCGGCCCAGGCTGAGGATCTATTTTACTTAGAACTTATCTTCATCCAGTTCCTCCTTTTTTTGGTTGGGAGCCCTATTGGATATATAGTCTTCTTTTTGTTAATCTTAGCCATCCACTTGTCAATTATCTGGACTCTATGTACAGGGGTTTGTCCCATCATCTGTATTTGCAGGTTTTACGTTAGTTCTTAGCCGCCTTTACAGACTTTCTATTAGTTGAAGTAACCGAGACAATTGGGCTTGTTGGTCACATCACCATTAAAGCGGCCAGAATGTTGGTGGGATATGTCTAATGGATGAGGGGTATTTTCCTTTTATCGAAGTCGGTGTGCCGAGGATGTGGTCATCCTCGGCAAGGCCTTTGGGTGACCTAGGTTTCTTCCCATTATCCTTGGCCTTTATATTATCCTCGGCATGGGCCTTGGGCCGGATGTAGAGTGGGCCAGAGTGGTTAATATTTGGGGCCCCACAATAGCCCCTAAAAATTCTGCTGCACGTCTCCTTGGGCGGGGAGGAGGATTTTGACCTCCTCGGCGTGTTTTCGCGCCCTGTTGGGCCTCGCCTTTCTGTTAGAGTTACCGACGACCGTTCCTTTAGCTGCTTTTGTAATCTCCTTTCGGCGCTAAGGGGCCGTCCGAGGAGTTTTTTTCTTTTTCAGGAGTATACTTTCTTTTTTGAGTTTCTTATTCGTTCTTCTAGGATGGATAGGTTTGAGTCGTTTGTGCTTTAGCGCTCAATTTCTCGTGGTTTTCGTCCCTGATAGGGCTCATTATTTAGCGCCTAAGGGGGTTGGCTTTGCCGTAGATTGGGACTTGTGATCCATACAAAGACCCTAACTTTTCTTAGCACTTAGTTTTTATGAGGAAATGTTCTTCCTGTTGGCCTGAGAATTTTGGACCATGCAATGTTTAAGTTTTGTCTAGCGCTTGGCTTTTATTCTGAGGTATCTGGTTTCCCCTGAGGCTTGGGTCCGAGGACCATGCAATGCCTTGGTTCTGTCCAGTACTTAGATTTCTCATTTATCATCTGAAGTATCTAGTTTCCCCATGAGGCTTGGGTCCGAGAACCATGCAATACCTTGGTTCTGTCCAGTACCTAGTTTTCTCATTTATCATCTGAAGTATCTGGTTTCCCCATGAGGCTTGGGTCCGAGGACCATGCAATGCCTTGGTTCTGTCCAGTACCTAGTTTTCTCATTTATCATCTGAAGTATCTGGTTTCCCCATTAGGCTTGGGTCCGAGGACCATGCAATGCCTTGGTTCTGTCCAGTACCTAGTTTTCTCATTTATCATCTGAAGTATTTGGTTTCCCCATTAGGCTTGGGTCCGAGGACCATGCAATGCCTTGGTTCTATCCAGTACCTAGTTTTCTCATTTTTATTTATTATTTTATCTATTTATCCGTAGCCTTTTAATTCTGTATTGCTATAATTTACAATAAGCATTAAATAAATACACTTTTCAAGAAAAATAATAATAATAAATGCGGGCTGGAGTTGGTGGAGGATAAGACCCTGCCGTGTTCTGCCTCTTCGTTTACTGGAACTCTTCTGATTACGAGGTGTCTCCTGGGTTGTCCGCGTAACGTGTTTTGATGTTTCGGTGTCTTTTCGTTAATGATGCGCTCCCTCATTAATGTCAATCGTGGATCCACGAGAATCTAACGGCTGATAAGCCCCTTGGAATTTGGGCGGAATTATGGCCTCCGGAAATCTCTCCTTGGGACTTAATGCGGATTGGCCTTCCCCAAATTTCCGCCTCCTATATAAGGCATTTCTAGGGCAACCTTCGCCTTCACACTTGATAAACATTCGTCCTAAATTTCTCCCAAAAACATATTGTCCAAAGGTTCTGCAAGACATAGCCCTTTGAGCCCTTTCGAATGACTTGGCCCTAGGAAAGGGCGGTCCCGAGGATGCACAGCTCCTATCAGGAGCCGAGGATGGCACTCCAGCCCTGGACGTCATGTTGGGGTTGGTGTAGGAAAGATCTGAAGATTCTCCTTCTTTTCAACCTAACCGGAGACGGAGCCCTCCTTGCCATTTGGAGGAGGATTCGGAGAGAACGTAACCTCCCTCTCTTGGGTTTGGGTCCGTGACCCCCCAAGCCGGCTGCTACAGGGGTGGGAGGGAAACCAGGCGGAACCCAGAAGTGGAGTCGTCCTGTGCCGCGGCCTCTTCCGCCTTCTATGTAGTTCTTCTTCCCTCTTTTCCCCTTTTTCTTTTCTTCTTTTGCTCCTCAACGAGTCTTCCCTTTTTCTTTTCCTCTTCTCTTACTTCTCATCCAGCCTTCTTTTCTATCTTCTGTTCCTCTGCTAACTTTCTTTCTTTCTTTTGTTCCTCTGCCAACTTTGCCAGACGTCAGTCTTTGTAGTTAGTTTTAGAACAAGCCCCATGGGCATCACTTGTAAAAGATGTAATTTCTCTTCATATATGAATAAAAGAAGTAGACTTATTTTGTCTTTTTTTTTTTTTTTTTTTTTTGCATATTCTTGTTCTTGTGGTTGTTGACTTCTGAATGATTGTAGTTGCTGTAGATCGTAGCGTTTTGATGTTTTACTTTTGAAAGCGTTGCTCTTGATTTCTTTACACCAACCACCGCACTTGCTAGCGCACAAATCGGCCCCACGGTGGGCGCCAATTGTAAGGGCTCATTTTGTAATGGATCCTTAACAATAAGAATTTGTAGAGATGTGAGTGCAAGGACTTGGCATCACCGAAGTAAACAATGGCTGGTATAAAGTTTATAGTAAATATTGGCGACATGAGATTCATAGGAATCTCATGGTGGAAAGTTGGCTAAGTGTTTGCGAAGCGTCTTTTTCCTCGGCCCAGACCGAGGATCTATTTTACTTAGAACTTATCTTCATCCAGTTCCTCCTTTTTTTGGTTGGGAGCCCTATTGGATATATAGTCTTCTTTTTGTTAATCTTAGCCATCCACTTGTCAATTATCTAGACTCTGTATACAGGGGTTTGTCCCATCATCTGTATTTGCAGGCTTTACATTAGTTCTTAGCCGCCTTTGTAGACTTTCTATTAGTTGAAGTAACCGAGGCAACTGGGCTTGTTGGTCACATCACCATTAAAGTGGCCAGAATGTTGGTGGGATATGTCTAATGGATGAGGGGTATTTTCCTTTTATCGAAGTCGGTGTGCCGAGGATGTGGTCATCCTCGGCGAGGCCCTTGGGTGACCTGGGTTTCTTCCCATTATTCTCGGCCTTTATATTATCCTCGACATGGGCCTTGGGCCGGGTGTAGAGTGGGCCAGAGTGGTTAATATTTGGGGCCCCACAATGGTATTTTTGAACCACAAATATATAAGGATTCCCCTCTTTGAACTGGATTTTTTTATGGTTCAAAAATACCCTCATTAATAAAGGGTCTTTTAGAAATAGGGTTATAAATGTCAAATAATAAATTTTATTTTGAATTAAAAAAGATAATTCCTAAAATTTAGGATTTTTTTTCTTCATGTTAATCTTTTTATTCCCTAAAATTTAGCATTTTTTATTCCTTTTTCATAAGAATAAATTTAAAACACCCAAATTAAAAAAAAAAAAAAAAACTTAGAGAACTCCTAAAATTTAGCATTCTTTCCCCTCACGTTTTATGGTGTGCACTGTTTGGTTGGTGTGGTTTTTTTCCAAATTTATCACCAAATCAATAAAGATCGGTTGTCTCATAATTGGAACCGATGCACACTGCCTATAATCAGTTTTCCAACCTATAGCGGTGTGGTTTTTTGCGGTTGATTTAATCGGTTTGGTTGGTTTGAAATATGAAAAAAAAAACTATTTTTATTTTTACTTTTTAAAAACTTGGGCTCCCAAACTAAATATCAATACATCAACCTGTTCAAGACTTCAAACTTCAAGCAAATACAAACTTTTATTTATTTAGCAAACTATCAAAGTAAGCTATCAAAATATGCAAACAAGCTCAAACTCTAATTATTTAGCAAGTAACCTGTTCAATGCCCAATTGTCCATCGCCTTCCCCCCCAAAAAAAAAAAAAAAAGTCCAATTGTCCATCTAAAAAAAATAGCAAACAAAATCCAATGGCCAATAAGCAGTTAAGTACTTAGGCAATAGCTCAAGTTCAAAATCCTTCAAAAATAAAAAAACAAAAACAAAATAAAAATATAATGGTCATTAGTAAAAGGAAAAAATTTGTCAGCACTCTAAGGGTGCCACTTGGAGAGAGACGAAATAGAGCTGAGAAAATAGAGTTTGAGAGTGAGAATGACTTATCAATGATCGGCTATCCGATGAACCAATGGTGTAGCTGTGAGTTAGCAACTTTGGTGTTGCTAAGGCCTGAGGGTGAGGCGTGACTGCTCGAGATGTGAGAGGTAAGGGAGGGAGTGAAATCTGAGGTTGTTGAGAGAGAAAAGAGAGTATTCATATTACAAAAATATTCCAAATTATATATGTAGGGACAAGGGTCCAAAAATTGTATATTGGACCTTGGGCTTTGTCTGAGGGAGTTGATAGGTCCGAGGACTGATAAACAGTAGTGAAAATGTCAAGTTCAAAGTTACAAGAGTGAGAGGCAAATGGAAAGAGTGGGAAAAGTAGTCTGAGGACGCTCTACTGTCGGGGACGTGTATTGTGAACGCACAAGAGAGATAGAAACTCAGAAACTGCAACCGCATTAAATGTTCTACAGCTAACTTTCTAGCTGCATTTATGTAGAAAAGACTCCTGAACAATGCTGCCTTGGCTATCCCAACTCACAGAAAGTTAGAAAGGGTGTCTGATGGGACAATCACTTAAGTAGTGGCTTGGATGATCAACACATGGAGGGAAAGATCATTAAGGAGGGGATATATAATGTAAGAGACCCTAGGGGGGAGGGGGATCGAAAAATCAAGAAAGAAACACTGTAGTGATCTAAAACCAAACTTGTAATAATATCTAAGAGCATTATATAAGAATCAGCCTCCTCGGACTTCGCCGATGACTTTTTTCTTAAGTTTAAACTTGTTTATTTTCATTATATTGTCATCAAACCTACCTAATTCGTTGTTTGATTAACTAAAACCCATTTTTTCTAATTCATTTCTCTACAAATTTATTGTTTTGGGCTTTTTAGGCCTAAATCCATTCATACATTGGGCTAGGAATTCAAATCTAGTCCTTACAATATATTTTTGAAATCTGAGGTTGTTTAGAGTATTTATCTCTAAAGTTTAACCTTTGTTTGAAAACTAAAAATATATATTTCCAAATTATAATAGATGAAAATTATTAATTTTTACAAAAAAAAAAAAAAAAAATAGAAGAGATGTGTGTGTGTGTGTGTGTATATATATATATATATATATGAGAGATGCTACATCCACAACATTTTTATAACATTTTTACCACAAATCACAAGTGGTTAGTTGTTATTGGTTCAAATTTGAACCTAATACTAAGATTACTTTTTTGCTCCAACAATAACAACCAATAACAACCTGTTACTTAAAATTTGTTGTAAAAATGTTGTGAAACGTTGTGGACATATCCTTTCTCTCTCTCTCTCTATATATGTATGTATGTATATAATTCTCTCTCTTTTTAATTTTTTTTTTAATTTTTATACATTTTAAACTGTAATTGAGCTAAACAATTCTATGCACATATCCCTATTCAATTTATGAAATACTATTGAACCAATTTATTCTTTTATTTTGTGTTGTATTTAGTAGAATTTCATGAACAGTGATAGTGAATTGATATTGTATATGTAGTGTCCAATAGTGATTTTCAAAATTATATACATAACAACAATGTAATAAGAAACTTGGCATAACCAATATCATTGAAATTGCAAGAAAAAATAATTTTAGTACCTCCAAATGTCTTAGTTGAACTAATGTTATATATATTTAATAACCCAAACTAACATCAATAGCACCACTACAATTCATCATTCTCAATTTTGCACTTCGTGTCCCATTTAATTTTTAATTTTGTGCCAAGCGAATTATTGAGTGTAAAAATCGAAGAGTCTAAAGTAGGAGCATAATGAGAATGTTAATAAATTAATGATCTTTAACTTTCAAAATAAGACTTAATTTTAGGACATCCCAAAATAGAAAACAAACTAAACAATTTGAAATGAAAAATGTATTAGTCAAGTGGATTATTCCAAAACCATTTAATTCAATGGTGAAATATATGATTTTAATTTTCAAATTTATCTTTTGTAGACATATAAATGCATGTGACCTTTATATGGGGTAAGTCTAGTATCTTTTTTTTTTGGTAAGCATGGATAAGTCTAGTATCACAACTAGTTTTACAATTTTGTCACAATTTTACCATGTGACAACTCATGAGTAGTGGAATCATAAACCCATATAATCTTGCTATTTTATTTTCATCACTTACAACTCATTACGTAGGCAAATTAGGTCAAAAAGTTGTGAAAATTATTGTTACAGTAGATTTATTCCTTTATATGGTCCATATGGATATGATGATCTAATAAAACATTGAATAATATGGACTTTAAGATCTAGTGCATCACTGCATGCATTGTATCCGTACCTAATTCATACTAGAATAATACTCTGCAGTGGTCATCCAGGCCATCATCCAAGGAAATTCGGACCACCCTGAGTTTGACCACATTATCGACGACATCAGGATATTAGCTCCTGATTTTATTTCTAATCAGTTTTGTCATGTGAAACGCAACTGTAGCGTTGTTGCTGATGCATTAGCCAATAAAGTTAAAGATACTTTGAGTTTAGCTGTTTGGTTAGAAGATGTGCCAGAGGATATTGCTCATCTTCTTGTATTTGATTGGCCGCTTTTGGTCTGGATTCTCAAAAAATAAATAAATACAGTTATAAACGGATGAGAAACAATTTGAACACCATAACGTACTTTTATGGTCAGACTGATTAAAGGACATTAACTTCAGTCAAATTCGGCAGCCTTTAAAAATTAAAACAAATGAATTGAGGGAAAGTTTACTAACTCCTGAGGAAAAGTCAAATGACAAGTAACTTACGAGTTACGACCATTAATACCGAGAATTTATTATTAGTATGATAATGATATTTGTGGGGCCCTATTGCACTAACCATGCTGGTCCATTACATGCGGTTCAAGACCCGCGCCGAGGATAATGCAAAAGCCGAGGACAATAGGAAAGAGTCCAGGTCATTCAAAGGCTTCGTCGAGGATGACCTGTCCTCGGCACACCGACTTCACTAAAGGGAAAATATCTCTCATTCGTTGAATATACCCCACCAACATTCTGACCGCTTTAATGGTGAGGTGACCTGAAAACCCTAAAGCATCAGTCACTTCAATTATTATAAAGCCTGCAAAGGCAGCTGGGAAATAACATAAAACCTGCAAATACAAATGATGGGACAATCCCCTGTACATAGAAGCCCTGATAGTTGACAAATGGATGGCTAAGATTGACTATAGAAAACACTATATAACCAAGGGATTTCCCAAAAAGAAAGGAGGCCCAGAAGGAAAAAGAGGGACGGAGCATAGATATCAATTAGAAGAAAAGTAGATCCTCGGGAGAGGTCGAGGACAATTATATTTCACAAACACTTAACCAAAGTGATGAATATCCCCAAAAACACTTATTCAAAATCGCTATAAAGCCTCTTACTAATATTGAACCAGATTCATGATCTTTATCCTCATGGAAACTACTCAATAAAGTCATTCTGTTATTACCCAAGTTGGTCTCACATCATTCGTCGTTCGTATTGTTGATGCCTAGCCCGTATACTCACATCTCTACAAATTTCATTATTAAGGGTCCGTTACAAATTGAGTCCCTACAATTGGCGCCCACCGTGGGGCGGACTTGTGTATTGGCAGTGCGACGGCTAAAAAAAAAAAAAAAATCAAGTAAGGGCAGATACAGATCTATACAGTTTTCAGCGACAGTATTCATCCAGAAGTCTACAACAACAAGAAGTAAAAGTATACGAAAAAGAAAAGAGACAATATGCAAAGCAGGTCTACTTCTTTATTAATATACAAAAATTCATTACATCTCTTACAAGTGATGCCCAGGGGGCTTGTTCTAAAACTAACCACAAGGTAGAAAGCAAAGCTGGCTGAAGAGCAGAAGATCGAAAAGAAGCGAAAGAAGAGATGAAGAACAAATAATAGAAAAGAAGTGAAGGACGAGAGGAGGAAAGAAGAGAAAGAAGGCTGGATGAGAAGCAAGAGAAGAGGAAAAGAAAAGAGGAAGGCTCGTTGAGGAGCAAAAGAAAAAAAAGAAAAAAGAGAAAAGAGGGAAGAAAAGCTACATAGGAGGTGGAAGAGGTCGCGGCACAGGACGGCTCCACTTCTGGGTTCCGCCTGATTTCCCTCCCACCCCCAATGCAGTCGGCTTGGAGGGTCAATGACCCATACCCAAGGGAAGGTGGTTACGTTCTTCCAGGATCCTCCTCCAGACGGCGAGGAGGGTTCCTCCTTTGGTTAGGTTGAAAAGAAGGAGAACCTTTGGATTTCCCCTACTCCAACTCCAATGTGACGTCTAGGGTCGGAGTGCCATCCTCGGCTCCTGATAGGGGCTGTGCATCCCCAAGATCGCCCTTTCCAAGGGCCAACTCATTCGAAGGGGCTCAAACGGCTATGTTTGGCAGAACCTTTTTGGGGTGATATTTTTGGGAGAAATTTGAGATGGATGTTTGTCAAGTGTGAAGGAGAAGGTTGCCCTGGAAACGCCTTATATAGAGGGCAGAATATTGATGAGGGCCAATCCACAATAAATCCAAGGGAGAGATTTCCGGAGGCAATAATTCCGCCCCAAGTTCCAAGGGGCCTATCAACCGTTAGATCTTCGTAAATCCACGGCTAGCATTAATAAGGAGGCGCCTCATTAAACGAGAAGACACTGAAGCATCAGAACACGTTACCCGGACAACCCAGGAGACGCCTCGTAATCAGAAGAGTCTCATCAAACGAAGAGGCAAAACACGGCAAGGTCTTATCCTCCACCAACTCCAACATTTATTATTATTATTATTATTATTCCACTTGAAAAGTGTAATTATTTAATACTTATTGTAAAACACGACAAGAATTAAAACGGCTACGGATAAATAGATAAAATAGATGAATAAAATGAGAAAACTAGGTACTGGACAGAACCAAGGCATTGCATGGTCCTCGGACCCAAGCCTCATGGGGAAACCAAATACTTCAGATGAATAAAATGAGAAAACTAGATACTGGACAGAACTAAGGCATTGCATGGTCCTCGGACCCAAGCCTCATGGGGAAACCAGATACTTCAGATGAATAAAATGAG
The DNA here is from genome assembly GCA_023736055.1 of Quercus glauca. Taxonomy (NCBI): domain Eukaryota; kingdom Viridiplantae; phylum Streptophyta; class Magnoliopsida; order Fagales; family Fagaceae; genus Quercus; species Quercus glauca. Next base: position 75,038,158 of record CM043316.1, on the reverse strand, counting down.
AAAATTAGGCATTGCATGGTCCTCGGACCCAAGCCTTATGGGGAAACCAGATACTTCAGATGAATAAAATGAGAAAACTAGGTACTAGACAGAACCAAGGCATTGCATGGTCCTCGGACCCAAGCCTCATGGGGAAACCAGATACTTCAGATGAATAAAATGAGAAAACTAAGTACTGGACAGAACCAAGGCATTGCATAGTCCTCGGACCCAAGCCTCATGGGGAAACCAGATACTTCAGATGAATAAAATGAGAAAACTAGGTACTGGACAGAACCAAGGCATTGCATGGTTCTCGGACCCAAGCCTCATGGGGAAACCAGATACTTCAGATGAGTAAAATGAGAAAACTAGGTACTGGACAGAACTAAGGCATTGCATGGTCCTCGGACCCAAGCCTCATAGGGAAACCAGATACTTCAAATGAGTAAAATGAGAAAACTAGGTACTGGACAGAACCAAGGCCTTGCATGGTCCTCGGACCCAAGCCTCATGGGGAAACCAGATACTTCAGATGATTAAACGAGAAAACTAAGCACTAGACAAAACTCAAACATTCCATGGTCCGACGCCAGCAGAAAGAACATTTCCTCATAAAAATTAAGTGTTAAGAAAAACCAAGATCTTGCATGGTCCTCGGACCCAAACCTACATGGGAACCTGTCACTACGAGACAATACAAACGCTGAACGGAACTAGGGTTCTTGTATGGATCACGGGTCCAAAACTAAGGCGAAGCCAACCCCCTTTTAGGCGCTAAATAAACGAGCCCCATCAGGGACGAAAACCATGAGAAATCGAGCATTATAGCACAAACGACCCAAGCCTACCCATCCTCGGGCGACCCTTTGCGCAAAAAGAAAGCTGCAAAAACAGCTGAAGTAGCGATAACACTGACGATAAGGTAGAACCCAACAGGCCGAGAAAATGCGTCGAGAAAGTCAAAATCCTCCTCCCCGCCTAAGGGGACATGCAGCAGAATTTTGAGGGGCTATTGTGGGGCCCTATTGCACTAACCACGCTGGCCCACTACATGCGGCCCAAGGCTCGCGCCGAGGATAATGCAAAGGCCGAAGACAATGGGAAAGAGCCCAGGTCATCCAAAGGCCTCGCCGAGGATGACCTGTCCTCGGCACACCGACTTCACTAAAGGGAAAATATCCCTCATTCGTTGAATATACCCTACCAACATTCTGACCGCTTTAATGGTGAGGTTACCTGAAAACCCTAAAACATCAGTCACTTCAACTATTATAAAGCCTGCAAAGGCGGCTGGGAAATAACATAAAACCTGCAAATACAAATGATGGGACAATCCCCTGTACATAGAAGCCCTGATAGTTGACAAATGGATGGCTAAGATTGACTATAGAAAACACTATATAACCAAGGGATTTCCCAAAAGGAAAGGAGGCCCAGAAGGAAAAAGAGGGATGGAGCATAGATATCAATTAGAAGAAAAGTAGATCCTCGGGAGAGGCCGAGGACAATTATATTTCACAAACACTTAACCAAAGTGATGAATATCCCCAAAAACACTTATTCAAAATCGCTATAAAGCCTCTTACTAATATTGAACCAGATTCATGACCTTTATCCTTATGGAAACTACTCAATAAAGTCATTCTGTTATTACCCAAGTTGGTCTCACATCATTCGTCGTTCGTATTGTTGATGCCTAGCCCGTATACCCACATCTCTACAAATTTCATTATTAAGGGTCCGTTACAAATTGAGTCCCTACAATATTAATAATTGAATTTCAAAATTTTTTTTTAATTAAACAACGCATACTATTAAAAACTAAAAAATAATAAATCTATTACAAACATGGTCAGATTTGTCCAATGTTAGCAGATCAACTACCACAGGCGGTGGGTTATACAAAAATGATATTCATTATAGATGGCAGCTCCCGCTTTGCTAGTTTATCAGCGCAGCAGTTGGTTTCTCTGTAAACATGAGTTACTAAACAATTAGAGAACGTTTTCTTCAGGTTCTTGCAATTGAATTTCAATTTCAAATTCAAAACTGATGCGCTAGAAATTAGTCAATGATTACATACTTAAGATTTAGAATTAAAATAATAATTTTTATAAAAATATTCCAACACAACACATGCATACACAAAAATATACTAGCCTTGAGAGTTGAGACCCCAAAAAAATCTTTTATTTATGTATTTATTTAAATTTGAGATAAAATTGCTAACTCTAGAACTAACATAAGTGTATCACCCGCTCCTCCCCCATTGTGTTGCGAATGATTCCGTCCTATTGGGCAAAAAGCTTATTTGGGCCCTTCCTCGGTTAACTATTCGCCTTTTGATTAACGAGGTTTGGGTGCATCTAACATTCTGAATTTTTAGACTTAGGAAACCTCGAGAACCACCTACCCCTCTTTGAATGAGGAGTAATTTTTAGGTACTCTCAGAGCACGGAGAATGGTGCTCCCTCCTCTCACATTCATGGTGGGGTCCACTTATTAAATTCATGGTAGGGTCCACCATGAATGTGAGAGGAGGGAGCACCATTTCGCTATACTCAGGGACTACCTAAGAATTTTCCTTGAATGAGGAGCTTCACTCTTTAGAAAAGACTCCCACTCCTACACACAGAATAATTAGACGGGTGAAGTTCCATGCCGAAAGCCCAAGTTACTGATCTTAACTTAGTGGTTCAGACTTCAGAGTCTTCAGACTTGTTCCCTGCTCTACTTCTACCAAAAGATCTTGCAGAAAACCACTTAGCTTTCTTTTCTCCAAGTTGCTCCTATATATAGGTGAGTCTGCAACTTCAAGCTCGGATATTTAAAAGTCCGTTAAGGTATCAGGATTTGCTGGTTCAAGATGAGAAACTGAACTTTATGGTCCAGTTAGTCCTGAAAAAACGGAAGCAAATGCTTTTGGATGGTCAATTCCGGCGCTTTCCGAAAGCCTTATCTAAGTAGAACTGCGGTAAACAATTCGTTCTACTCGCTTTGTAGGAATGTCTTTTTTTTTTGGGAATTTGAATCTTAATCCAAACTTACTCCATGAAAACTTGTACCGATAAAGGGTTTGTTTTGTTAGGCGTTTTGGGAGCCTAAAAAGTGTTTTTAAAACCTAAAGCTTTATTTTCAACAGCAACTCCTTATTGTTTATTTTTTTTTATAAACGTTCATTTTAAACTAAAAATACAATTTTGTAACAGCCTATACAAATGCACCCAAAGTGATCGTCACACGCCAAAATTATGCGGTTCAAAACAATTTTTTTTTTTTTTTAGAAAGTCATCTTTGTTTTGGTTTTTTTTTTTTTTTTTTTTTTTTTTTTTTTTTAAATTTTTAAACTTCAAGAGTATGTGTTGGTAACTGTTTTTCCCTTTATTTTCTGTTTTCAAAAATAATTTTTTATTTTTGAAACTTAAAAACTTGTTTGGCAACCTAAAATGTATAAAAAATAAAAACTGTTCTCAAAACTCAATTTGTGAAGGAATTGAAAATAAACAAAATGCTGTTTTTAATTTTTAGGCGGTGTTTGATAATGTTGTTCTAGTAACGTTATTTATATTTTTTTGAAAATACGTGTAGGTGAAAAAATATGTGGAAATATGTGTAATATTATTTAAATACTGAAAAACGTTGTTTAAAATCCCTTACCAAACATAGTTTTCAAAGCTAATGAAAACATGAGTCTGATTTAATGAATCCATCTCATTTAATGAGTTAGCGCTATAGTTTGAATCCTAGTAATAACATATTTAAGTATTTTATTTTTTCTTCAAAAAACAAATTTTTTTTAATTTCAATTAATTAAACATATTTTTGATTTAAAAAATACAAAAAAATTAGGGACAGTTTAGTAAGTGTTTTTAAGCAACAATTTTCAATTTTTAAATAATATTACACGAATTTTTACACACTTTTTTATCCATACATATTTTCAAAAAATACATACAACGTTACTAGAACAAGCGGGCTCTTATTTTTTCTTTCTATTTCCAAAAACAAGGTTTTAAAAATAAAAAACAAAAAAGGGTAAATTTGGTTTTATTTATTAATATTATTATAAAAGAAAAAAAAGGTCGGATCGGATAATAGCCGTAGCCGAAATTGTACGTGACACGGGTGGTGGAACTGGGTGGACTTCGCAGTGGTGGGTTGTCAATGCTGTGTCTCGCTCACTATCACAAACACAGCCATACAGGTATTATTCACTTTCAGTCTCTCCCCATCTTCATTTTCGAGGGGTTTGAGTTTGATTCACCTACAGGCTCTGCCACCCTCCTCTAATATGCGAAGCCCATTTTGCTCTTCAATAACTAATGATGCTGATAATGTTAATGGTTTGTGTAATTTTGACAATGGTTTTAATCAGAATGTGATTTTGATTTTGATGCTGATGTTGGGAAAAGTGTTGAATTCTTCCATACTGTAGATGAGGGTTATAGCAGTGTTGGTGGTTACTCTACCCAACCATGGTTGAATTGGAAAATGGTGTGAATGAGGGTATTGTTGGTGATTCAATGGTGGCTTTTGATGATGAATATGATATGGGTTTGGAAAGATTTGAGGGTTATTTTGCAAGTTGTACGGAAAATGGTGTCCACAGATGACTTGTATTATGTGGCTGTTATTGATGAAATTTAGATTATAGCAGACCCATGTAGGGGTCATGCTTGGACACAGGCATTGCTTGGATTGAAGGCTGATGAGATACATTTATATGGGGATCTGAGTGTTTTAAGTATCTGTTTGAAAGATCTGTGCTGAAACTAGGGATCAATTGCATGAATAGCATTATGAAAGGTTTAAGCCATTGGTGGTTGAAGCCAATACCCTGTTGGGAGATCTTAAAAAATGTCTGTTCTGGGGATTGTGTGGTTGCATTTTTAAGGGAAGAGATATTTGAGGTTAAAATGGGAATTGAGAATCACACCAATCACCTCTATTGTGTAATTTATGGTGCCTTGCCACCAGAAACTCAAAGACCGTAAGCTACTCTATTTAATATGCTGTGGGAATGGATCTGAATCTTAATATAAGAACGCTTGTTTTTATTTTTTTATTTTTTATTTATAGCCTTCAAAATACAATGGAGACAAGATTGTTCCAGTTCTAGCTTCACAGGTGAAACAAATTGCTGGAAGAGCTGGCCATAGGGGAAGCCATTATCTAGACGGACTTGCAATGACCTTGCATTTAGAAGATTTAGACTACTTGATGAGGGAAAGTTGGTATCTTTCCCTTCTTTGAACAAGTTGAACAATATGACGGGCAACTCCCTAATGTAGTAATGTTACATTTTGCCATCAACCTGATAAATTTGGTGAAAATTGCCATCTAGATGGGTCATTCTTTCTGTGTTGACATGATCATATAAAGGTTGACATGATCATACTTTCTGTGTACAGATTATCTCTTGAAGATTGTTTTAACTTTTCTTATACCCCAATTAATATATGAGACCCAAAAGCAATGTACCATCTCCTGAGGTTTGCTTCAGCGTACAGTCATAATGTTCCTGTCAATATTGTAATGGGCTTGCCAAATGGTTCTGCTAGAAATGGTGCAGAGCTCTTGGATCTTGAGACTAAGCGTCAAGTGTTGTCTATGTAATTGTGGTTATCACACCACTTCAAGGAGAAAACTTTTCCATATATGAAGAAGGCTGAGGCAATGGCAATGGATGTTGCTGACTAGTTAGTTCAGTCTCTTACCAAGGCCAATTGGAAACTAGAATCAAGGCTGGCTGGGAAACTAAAGCCTCAAAAGAAGGCAGATGGTTATGAGAGGCCAAGATCACTTATCAAATTATATGAGAAATAAGTACCTCTAAATTATGATTCTGTTTGGGTTCATCTTGAACTGGTAGAGTTTTCATTTGAATATATTAAATAGTTATATATCCTTAGAAGGCACAATTTTCAAGTTTCTTCTCAAATAAGCACAATGTGATCTGGCCTGTGGTTCTATATCTATATAACTCTAGTACTTTTCCTTGTATGGTTATAAATTATTCAATTTCAATTAAATACTTACAAGATTTGATGTTCCTTATCTTTACCAACTTGTGGTTGGCGCACATGCATTCATGTTTGCAAAATGCTTTTAGTGGCAACTGTAACAGGGTAGGGGTGGTATTGGTTGATGTTGCATTTTTGGTGAAATGCAAGGATGGTATGTATTTGTGGTGTATACAATTGCAGGTGGCCATGGTGATGTGGTAAAGGTGATGATGGTAGTTGGTGGTGTGATGATGTTGCGGTAAGGGGTGATGGTGCTGTGGTAAGGGGATGGTGGTGATTTGATGTTGGTGGTATTTGCTTGGATATGATTGTGTTGGTGATTGGTAATACATTACTAAGTTCCGTTTTGAGTTGAGGTTTACTTTCTTACTAGTTTAGGCTATGATTGAAGAATAAAATATAGGTTAAATAATGTTGTTGTTGTTAGCCGCTGGCATTTTAATAATTCTTGCAGTATTTTTTTTTTTTCGCCTTTTTTTTTTTTTTAATTGCAACAAATAGCTTCCAAAGGTTTCAAAGCTTAGAATCTTAACTGTAATGGATTTGCCTTAGTCCTGCTTGTCAAATTACCTAGTACATCACTATTGCTACTAGAAAAGAACATTATTGGTCCCACATTATTTGTTACTTGGTAAATAAACAAAAAATGAGGTTGATTGGCCCTATGCAGTATCCAATTGCATAAAACAACGAGGAATGAGGAACAAAATGAGGAAAAATATACTTGCACACTAAAAACTCACACCTTCCATAAGCACCTCATTTAAAAAAAAAAAAACCAAAATTTAAATCACTTATGATGCCAACTTAGCAGAATCCTATTATCTCAGTAACCAAACAGCCAGATAATGTTCACATTTGTTTTTATTTTTTTAAATCTTTCATAAACACTATTCCCAACCAGCTGTTCCTGGGTTCACATTGTTGAGTTCATGATTGTGGTGGGGGATGAGACGAAGTTAGTTGACAGAGTAGAGAAAATTAAAGCAGATGTGATCTTCTTGCTGAATTGGTTTTATTTTTATTTATTTTCATGAATCTAATGAACCTGAAGTGTCAAGTGAAAGCCTCTGTGTTGCATGAAATTGGTTTATAAATTAATGACCTTTTTATTTATTTTTGACAAGTTTTGGAATTGGGAGACTTTTTGTATGCTCAAGTAATTGATCTGAGCTAATTACATCTAGATGGTTGTCAATGATATATTGGCTGTTGGTTGGAGCATTGGTTGCTTGGTGTAATATATCATTGGCGCATCCATTGTTGCTCTTTGTAAGCACAATGCTTGTAACAACTTATTTATATTTTTTGTTTCAGTCACTTGTTTATTGCTAGAATGACCATCTACAAGTTCTTGTTCTTTGTGCTATGATAGCTTTTACCAATGCATTTTATATGATCAATTTTGTCATAATTCAATGATTTCATTGCAGCTGTACTGTTGGTGTTATCTCATCAATGTCCAGCATTTATTTCATAGTCGATGCCACTTATATGTATTCGAGATTTTCTAAAATTGCTTTTCCTCAATGGCTTGCATATTATGCCCTTCTGCAGTTTCTGTAAGATTTTCCCCCTGTTCCTCTGTTGCAAAGTTGCTTGTTAGTGTTTTTGGCATGTGTTTTCTTTTAGTAATTGATTTTTGTAGCATGATTTACTTGGAATTTTTCTTTGGCAGATGTGATACTCAGCAAGGTGGCAAAGGTTAACTGTCAAGTGCCCTTTGTCTAAAATATTTTGTATTTTTAGTCATTCTGCTTGCATCATTCAGCATCTTGCTAGTGCTGTAGGCACATTTGGTTGAGTTTTGAAATGTTGGGACTGTCAAACATGAGAGAATATGGCAATTAAGGTATTTTGATACGTAGTGGCGTAGATACTGCGATGCGGCAGTGATTGAGATCGATGTACTTCAACTTCTTACCAAGAATGATAAGGCTACTCACAGTATGTACCTTCTCACTTGATTCTTATAGAATGACTAGTTCATTTTGTGACATGACTGAACTTTTATGCATCTTTATCCTTTTGCAGCTGTGTTCAAATTTGGAGCTGGTTTAATTACTGCAATCGCATATGTATTGTAATTATTCCTATTCGTTTACTGTTTTGGGTTTGTTCTGATGGAGAAGCTGTCAGTGAGTGCGACCAGTATTGAACAGGATGAAAAGCATTTGGTTTTCTGAATGGGTATGAATTTTCTTCTCTAGTTGCTTTTGTCATTTAAATTTCTGATGAGTTTTCCACATGGGTATGGATTTTTTCTTTGTTAGTTAGTTTGATCATTGTTGAGGACGATGAAAAAATTCAGTTTGCCAAATGGGTATGAATGTTCTTTCATTTTATTTATTATTTTTTTAAAGTTTAAATTTGTGTTAAAGTAAATTGAACTTAATCAACATTCAGTCCTGAATCTGTATTAATAATTAAACTTATACCGTTCTGTGTGGTTCATTTTGCATTTTTATTTCGTCTTGGTTCCATTTGTGCCCATGGAGAACATCAGGAAAATGAAAAGCTGATCCTGATGTTGCATTGAATGTACTAATTGACTTCCTTCATGCCAAGATAAATAAAAGTAAGAAATGATCATAAACTAGAACAGGAAATACAACATTTCAATTAAAAAATGAAAAGGGGTAGAAAAGATTTTGAGAGAAACATTATGTGAAAGAGCAAAGAGTAGGAACACAAAGGTCACTAACAATATTAATTGTTTATGGGGACCCCGTTTTAGGAGCAAGAACTTCAGTTAATTTTAAAGTGGTTATGTAATGATGATGATGATGATGATGTTTTGTTTATGACCCCTTCCCCTCTTCCCTGCTGAAGTCCATGTTGAAAACTTTAGGAACTCTGAGATGATTATAGTTGTCAGAGAAACTTCAAACAGATGGACCAGAATTGCTTTTCCCTGATGTATGTCAGTTGCATGTTAACAGTTAAATGATAAATTGGATTGTAAGTGTCCCCATTCTGTTATCAGGAAATTGCTATGTGCTCTGTTAATAATAATGTGGAACTTGCATAAGACTAGATGAATGAGAAGCATGTAGAGACAGCGCAATTAAGCAGAAGAAAATAGAAGTATAAAAATCTCAACTAGTAAAAAAAAAGGTTTAAGATTTCAAATTTTTAATAAAAAGAAGGCTTTTACTGCTCCTTTTGGAAAAGCTAATGAATTTGTTGAGGTGTATGTTTTGTTTTCTGGAAAGGAAATGCAGCTGTTTATTTCTTTTACTCAATATGCATCTTGCCGGTTGTTTTTCAACTAATCTTTGTTCTCTCTTAAGACTTTCCTCGCCATGAATTTGTTTGGATATGTTTTAGTAAAATTTCAATTATATCAGGGATTCTTTTCCTTCTTATGAAATTTGGATCATATAACACTGATGCTTTTACCAAACCGAACCTTTTAAGAGAGCTGCAGGTTTTTCCATGTCTAGAGAAACAATTACAAAAAAATAGTAATAGTAATCGTAAGAATATTAATTTTATAGCTTTTGGCTCATTTTTATTTTATAAAACTGGTAATTTTGTATATTTCCCCTTAATATTTGACATCAGTAGTTAGAAGTTGGGTTGGTGTGATGGCAAGTGCCTTCCATCAAAAGCCAATCACCTCTCCCATACCCACGTAAAAGTGAGTGCTTCCTGCATTGGCCACTTCTCAACAAAATTTTACTTTGCTACAATAACCAAATAATGTTGTTGAGTACAGCAGCATAGCTAAATAATTTTACATTTTTTTATTCATCCAACATACAGATCTCTTTCTCTCTCTCTCTCATATCCAAGAACACCTCTGCCTCTTGCTCTATCTGAGACTTGCCTACGACAACGACAAAGACAGCTGGTGCCAACTGATTGAGCTTCTGCTACCACTAAGATTGGTGAAATTTCTTTTGTTTGCTTGGTTTGTACTGGTGAAATTTTTGGGTTTTGAAATTTCTATCGTTTGCTGATTTTTGGGTGGATTTGTGCAGATTTCGAGTATAGGTTTGAGGATTTGTGCAGATTGCAACTGTTGTGGGTTTAGGGGAATATTTGTGCAAATTTGTGATATTATGTCTGTTTGTAAAAAATAAAGAACGAATAAAAAAAAATATTTTAATAGAATGGAGAAAAAAAAAAAAAAAAGAGTTTGTTGGAGGGTGTCTTCAATAAAGTGGGTAGCTAAAATATAAAAATTACTTTCTAGTAAAAAAAATTAACTAGAATTCTGTTGAGTTCATTTTGAATGCTCTAACATAGAATAAAGAAGACAAAAAGGGTAGAAAGTTCTTATAGCTGGTCTGCAGATTCTGAAACTGTGGGTAGGATATCAAAGTGTGTTCTTCCTCAGTTGTTGCTTTGAAGGAGTGAGAATCCTCGATAGTGTTGTTATGGGAAGCTGGGTGCTTAATTCTGTGCTTGCTAAAAATGGAAGATGCAAGCTATTTTTGCATAAGATCTAGTTTAAATCCTTTAGGAAACCAATTTGGGCCAATGCAAGTAAGGAGGCTAGGAGCAGGGGCGTAGCCAGGATTTTTTACATGGGGGGCCAATTTTTGACGACGATGATTTATCATTGTTGTATGAATAGTCTATATATTTAAGTTGATATGGATCTTCTTTGAGATAAGCTCGTCGGATTTCATCTTGTTTATTGATAGGAAATTCACATATTTGTTTATGTGATCCTGAATCACGATTTATCTCTTCAGATTGAATTCTTGAACATCTGGAGGGGTGTTCATCAAGCATTGAAGTATCAACATTTATTTCTACAACCACAGATATTCTAAATTTTGAATTGCTAATATCTTTTTTCTTTAAGAATGCATCAATTGTTTTTCGTTTGCTCATAATTCTTTTAGCTTTAAGAATATGACTCAAAAATTTACTTGAAAAGAACTTAAAAAATAAAATCTTAATTAGAAAGTTTTACTTAATTATATGGATGTTATTCATACTCAAGAAAAAAATAAAATTTCCACTATAATTTAAACAATTTACCCATTATCATTCCTATTATTCAAATTTTCCTGTATTTTAATTTTTTTTAATTAAGAATAACCCCTCAAACAAAAGCAAAAATTAAACACACAAGTACACAACATAAACCAAACAATTTAACAACACCCACTGCCACATGATATATAACTAATCAAAAATAGTTAATAAATCAAAAAAAATTTACCTTAGAAACTTTATCTTCACAAAGTGCAAACTTTATCTTCCCTTCAAGACTCATCACAAACAACCTCCCCATGCCCATACCTTCAACCATATATTTCTCTAAAAATCTATAAAAAATTAAAGAGCATGTGAATATTTAAGTGCAGATAATTGAGAAAAAAAAACACTAAAAAGAGATGAAGCGGAAATTGAAAACTCACCCTCTGGCTACGCCCTGCTTTGAATGATTTATTTTAAGAAAGCAAGAAGAAAGAAAATAATGGTCAGTTCTTTTTTGGGATCGTAAGGACTGAGTTTGAGAGGAGGGCTGAGCTGAGCAGTAAAAAGAGTCTAAAGAGATGAAGGTCTAGTGTTTAAATAAGAGAAGAAAACTCACCAGGCAGTCACCAAATTCCAAATTCTGAAATTTGACAATAAAATATACTGAGTGATTTGTTTTAGAAAGCAAGAAGAAAGAAAAAATTGGTTAGAATTTTTTTTTTTTTTTTTAGACTTGAGGACTGATGCTGAGTATTGGGGGCTGGTAGGTAGTACCAATGGGAAGTGAAAGTGTATCACAGAAGACAAAAAAAAAAAAAAAAAAAAATGAAAAAAAGAAAAAGGTAAAGAGAATAGGGATTCCGTGGGTGGGTTTTTGATATGGAGAAAGTGAAATTTTGTCCTTTTTGTGTTTGGATTTTGAGTATTTAAATGTAAGTGGGCTAGTTTTTTGTTTTAATTGGAGTATAAGAGCCCTAAAACTAAAGCTGAGAGAAGAGAGAATAGTAGCCTAAAACTAAAGGTTTTTAGCTGGGAGAATAGAGGCCTAAAGCTGTGAGAATAGTGGAGATAGGTAGAATAAAGGCCTAAAACTAAAGCTGGGAGAATAGAGGCCTAAAACTAAAGGCTTTTAGCTGGGAGAATAGAGGCGTAAAGCTGGGAGAATAGTGGAGATAGGGGGGGCCAGATGTCCAAAAGTAGGGGGGCTGAATCAATTTTCTCACATACTCTAATGGATATATATATATATATATATATATTTTTTTTTTTTTGCAGGGGCCACGGCCCCCCAAGGGACAACGTGGCTCCGCCCCTGGCTAGGAGTTTCATGAAACCCAACCTGGACAAGGAGTGAGTTTTGGTTTTGTATTTTGGTTGTTTGCTTGACTTTTGTAGGTCTGATTTTTGTGTCCAAATAGAAACCCTCCATCTATTTTGGAAGTTTACTTTTTTTTTTCTTTCCCCCAAGACATTTTGACTCCTGTGATGGCATACAAGAAGTTTCCATGTGATTTATGGCTTACCAAATAGTCCACGATCTGCCTAGTAGCCCATTAGTCTATTGGGCCAATAGGCGGCCTAACTTGAGACATGATAAATACTTTTAGACCACATACCTAACTATTAGGGTACTTAAAATGATTGTGTTAAATTATGTTTATACTAAATAAATATTTTTCTATTAGTCTAGTAACTTTGAATTAATATATATATATATATATATAAATATATATTCATTGGACATTTTTTTACTATTGAAAAATAGAAAAAAAAAAAAAAACTATGAAAAACCTAAATAGAGAAAATTAAAATAAGTTATGACCGAAAAAAAATTAAATAAGTTTTAAAATTTTTGATTCTTTCCTTATAAAAAGTAATTTGAATATTTTCTTAAAAGATAAAAAAAAAATGTTTATTTCCTTAAAAAAAAAAGGGGATGACCGTGGGAAAGAATGAATTTCTTTCCTTTAAATTCTGTTTCTTTCCAAACAATATGTTCATGCTCTTTTTAAAAAAAATATTTTATAATTTTTAAATATCCTAAAACCTTTAAATAACCATCTCATTTTTCTCACTAAAAATCTCTCAAATTCAATTCTCAAGCTCTATGGGCCATTCTCATCTCTTATTATTTTTGTCTCTTATAGTTATATTTTTAAAGAAATTTTAAATCAATTTCTTTTCAACGGTTATGCCTCCAATTTTCTTAAAGAAAGAATCATTTTTTTAAAGGATGGAATCATTTTTTTTTTTAAGAAAACAATTAAAGAATTTAAAACTAATTTAATTTTTGGGTCAAAAGACTCAAAACCTATTTTATTTATTCTATTAAGGTTTTAAATAGTTTTCCCACTTTTTAATTTATTATAAAAATTCAAAGTTACTGGGAGTACTAACAAAAAATAAAAAAGTTTGTTATAAATTTTGAGGAACAATCTGGCCTAGCTCCCATGGCAGAAAAACCAGCTTATGGCTTGCCCCAATGGGCTAGTGGGTTGCCCATGGACAATAACAGCATTGGGCTAGGTCGCTCATTAGCTTGGCGGATTGGGTTACTAGGTTTGGCCATGGACACAATTTGATAGCTTTTAGATGATTCTCAAAACCATTCAAGTGTATTAAATAATATGACTTATTTATTTATTTAAGCAACTCACATGATTCACTAAATAGATTATGTGGTTAAAAATATATGTGAATAGTTTTTTAAATTCACGTAGTGAATTAGAGAAATTTTTCTTCAAAACTTTGTCCTTATTGAATTATAAGGAAAATGTATGCTAATCAAAACTTTGTTCTACACGTACTTGTGCCGAGTAGAAACACTTTTCTTATACCATATAGACAATCTGTTGATCACTTCATGCTAAAAACTTATCCCTATCAAACGTAGTGCTTTTTGTGAAATGGCTCATTATTAGTATAAAATTATCAAGATAATTTTGTCTAGGTTCCTATATACTAAAATTTTAAAATGTCATTTTAATTAAAGTTCTAATACCAAAAGCTCAAAAACTTCAAAAAAAAGTTTCATTATTTATTTAAATCAATTCAATTATCTACCATGATTTTTTAATTGAGTTTCAAGGTTATACTTTTAACATGTAGCTCACCATGAAATTCACATATTATTGTAAAAGGTGCTTTGTTGACGTGACCCGCTAATTATTAAAATAGTTTTCTCTACAAGAAACTCAATTACAAGTTGACAAGTTTAAATATACTTTTAATTAAAATTATTTTACCATATTTATTAGTCTTAATCAAGGTTGTTAAAATCGAGATTCTACGTAGGATCGTGAGAGGTAGGTGGGATTGTAAATTGTAACATTCTACATATTTTCATATTTAAAGTAAAAAACACATTGATAATGACTTTGTATGTTGAATAGTCATGTAAATTGTGAATTAATCCATAAAAAAACAAAGATTTGCATTATATGATGTAATTTGCGTGTCATATCGCTACGTTTATACTAACGAAACAAATATATTTACGTTTTGACCTAATGTATCTAAAAAGTTCAATAAATATTTAATTAGCAACCAAATACCAAAATATTTATCAATAATATGAAAATATTTTCCAAGTTTTAAGTTCCAAGTTTCAGGTTTAAAATCCAAAATAAGTTATCAAATGGAAACTATCTAACTAAAATATGAAATCTAAAAGCAAGATTAATATTAAGGTGAAGTGAACATTTAATTATTCTCACTATGGGGTTCTTATGACCACCGTCTTAATCATCATCAACCATTTTATCATTTATGTAGACATTATATATTTGTATACTAGAGCTACAAAAGAGATCAAAATACAACTTCACACTCAACTATTCAAGTTATACCGCTCAGAAACAATAACAGAGCATGCTAAAAAAAATCAATAAATCAATATACAAATACAAGCATACTAATAAAATTATATATAAGAAAAACATTTTAGTAATATAATAACACAAATTAGTATATTAATCAAACAAATTTAACAACATTATAGCTTAAAATGTAGCTGTAGGGACTCAAAATGTAATGGACCCTTAACAATAAAAATTTGTAGAGAAGTGGGTTTAAGGCTTTGGCATCACCGAAGTGTACCATGGCTGGTGTAAAGTTTATAACCATAACAAAGGATGATATGAGTTTCCTCGGAATCTTCGGAATTTGGCTAAGTGTTTGCGGTGTCTCTTTGTCCTCGGCTCAGGCCGAGGATCCATATTTCTCTTCCACTCCCCCCCTTTATTTGCTGGGAGCCCTCTTGAATATATAGTCCCTTTTCTTTTAATCTTCACCCTCCATTTGTCAATTATCTGGTCTCTCTGTATCAGGGTCTGTCCCATCGTCTGTAATTAGCAGGCTTTATGTTAGTTCTTAGCCGTCTTTGCAGACTTCCTATTAGTTGTAGTAATCGAGGCAACTGGGCTTGCTGGTCATATCACCATTAAAACGGTCAGGATGTTGGTGGGGTAGTTTCAATGGGTGAGGGGTGTTTATCCCTTTATCAAAAGTCGGTGCGCCGAGGATGAATCATCCTCGGCGAGGCCTTGGGTGACCTGGGCTCTATCACATTGTACTCGACTTAGTACTATCCTCGGCGCGGGCCTTGGGCCGCACATACTGGGCCAGCGCGGTTAGTGTAGGAGGGCCCCACAATAGCCCCTCAAAATTCTGCTGCACGTCCCTCTGGGCGGGGAGGAGGATTTTGACTTCCTCGGCGTTTTTCCTCAGCCTGTTGGCTATACCTTGTCGTCAGTGCTATCGCTTTTGTAGCCGTTTTTTACAGTTTTCTTTTCGCGCAGAGTGTCATCCGAGGATGGTTGGGCGTGGGTCGTTTGCACTATAGTACCCAGTTCCTCACGATTTCTTTGTCTCTGACAGGATTTGTTTATTCGGCACCTAAAAAGGGGATTGGCTTTGCCTCAGTTTTTAGCTCATGACCCGTACGAGAGCCCTGGCTTTGATCAACGTTTGCGCGGCCTCATAACGACCGATTTCCATAGAGGTTTAGGTCTGAAATTTGTACAAGACCTCGCTTTTCCTTAGCGTTTATATATATATATATATTTTTTTTAAGGGGAGATTTCCTTCTCGCTGACCTGAGGTCTTTGACCATGCAATGCGTTTAAGCTTTACTTTGTGCTCGGTTTTCTTATTTTATGCTTGGTTCTCTCTGGGGCTTGGGTCCGAGGACCATGCGATGCCTTGGTTTTGCTTATCGTTTAGCTTTCATGATGACGTGTTTTTCTTGCTGGAAGTATCGAGTTTTTCGATCTCATTTAGCTATCTGAAGTATCTGTTTTCCCATAAGGCCTGGGTCCGAGGACCATGCAGTGCCTTGGTTCTGTCCAGTACCTAGTTTTCCATTTTAATCATCTGAAGTATCTGGTTTCCCCATGAGGCCTGGGTCCGAGGACCATGCAGTGCCCTGGTTCTGTCCAGTACCTAGTTTTCCATTTTAATCATCTGAAGTATCTGGTTTCCCCGTGAGGCCTGGGTCCGAGGACCATGCAATGCCCTGGTTCTGTCCAGTACCTAGTTTTCCATTTTAATCATCTGAAGTATCTGGTTTCCCCATGAGGCCTGGGTCCGAGGACCATGCAGTGCCCTGGTTCTGTCCAGTACCTAGTTTTCCATTTTAATCATCTGAAGTATCTGGTTTCCCCGTGAGGTCTGGGTCCGAGGACCATGCAGTGCCCTGGTTCTGTCCAGTACCTAGTTTTCCATTTTAATCATCTGAAGTATCTGGTTTCCCCATGAGGTCTGGGTCCGAGGACCATGCAGTGCCCTGGTTCTGTCCAGTACCTAGTTTTCCATTTTAATCATCTGAAGTATCTGGTTTCCCCGTGAGGCCTGGGTCCGAGGACCATGCAGTGCCCTGGTTCTGTCCAGTACCTAGTTTTCCATTTTAATCATCTGAAGTATCTGGTTTCCCCATGAGGCCTGGGTCCGAGGACCATGCAGTGCCTTGGTTCTGTCCAGTACCTAGTTTTCCATTTTAATCATCTGAAGTATCTGGTTTCCCCGTGAGGCCTGGGTCCGAGGACCATGCAGTGCCCTGGTTCTGTCCAGTACCTAGTTTTCCATTTTAATCATCTGAAGTATCTGGTTTCCCCATGAGGCCTGGGTCCGAGGACCATGCAGTGCCCTGGTTCTGTCCAGTACCTAGTTTTCCATTTTAATCATCTGAAGTATCTGGTTTCCCCGTGAGGCCTGGGTCCGAGGACCATGCAGTGCCTTGGTTCTGTCCAGTACCTAGTTTTCCATTTTAATCATCTGAAGTATCTGGTTTCCCCATGAGGCCTGGGTCCGAGGACCATGCAGTGCCTTGGTTCTGTCCAGTACCTAGTTTTCCATTTTAATCATCTGAAGTATCTGGTTTCCCCGTGAGGCCTGGGTCCGAGGACCATGCAGTGCCCTGGTTCTGTCCAGTACCTAGTTTTCCATTTTAATCATCTGAAGTATCTGGTTTCCCCGTGAGGCCTGGGTCCGAGGACCATGCAGTGCCCTGGTTCTGTCCAGTACCTAGTTTTCCATTTTAATCATCTGAAGTATCTGGTTTCCCCATGAGGCCTGGGTCCGAGGACCATGCAGTGCCTTGGTTCTGTCCAGTACCTAGTTTTCCATTTTAATCATCTGAAGTATCTGGTTTCCCCATGAGGCCTGGGTCCGAGGACCATGCAGTGCCCTGGTTCTGTCCAGTACCTAGTTTTCCATTTTAATCATCTGAAGTATCTGGTTTCCCCGTGAGGCCTGGGTCCGAGGACCATGCAGTGCCTTGGTTCTGTCCAGTACCTAGTTTTCCATTTATTTTGTCTATATGTCTGTAGCCGTTTAACTCTCGCCGCGTTTTACAATAAGCATTAAATAATTACAATTTTCAAGCAGAATAATAATAATAATAAATGCTGAAGTTGGTAGAGGATAAGACCTTGCCGTGTTTTGCCTCTTCGTTTGGTGGGATTCTTCAGATAACGAGGCGTCCTTTGGGTTGTCCGGGTGAGGCGTTCTGACGCTTCGGTGTCTTCCCGTTTAATGAGGCGTCCCCTCATTAATACTGACCATGGATTGATGAGGATCTAACGGTTGGCAAGCCCCTCGGAAATTGGGGCGGCATTATTGCCTCCGGAAATCTCTCCCTGGGATTCATTGTGGATTCGGCCCTCATCAATGTTTCTCCCACTATAAAAGGCGTTCCTAGGGCGAACCTCCCCTTCACGTTTGACAAACACTCATTCTGAAACTCCCCAAAAACACGTCGCCAAAAATTCTTCAGGGCGCAACCATTCGAGCCCCTTCGCATGAACTGGCCCTGGAAAAGGGCGCTCCAGAGAATGCACAGCCCCCATCAGGAGCCGAGGATGGCATTCCGACTCTGGCCGCCACGCTGGTGTGGAGGTAGGGGAGATCCAAAGATTCTCCTTCTTTTCAACCTAACCGGGGACACAGCCCTCCTTACCACCTGGAGGAGGATCCGGACAGAACGTAACCTCCCTCTCTTGGGTATGGGTCTTTGACCCCCCAAGCAGGCTACAGTGGGGGTCGGAGAGAAACCAGGCGGAACCCAAGAGCGCAACCGTTGGGTTCCGCGGCCTCTTCCACCCCTTAATGTAGCTTTCCTATCTTCTCCACCCTTCTCCCTTCTCACGTCTTCTCTCTTCTCACTTCCGCTTTCTTCCTTCCTCCTCTCGTCCTCCACTTCTTTTTCTGATATTTGTTCTTCATCTCTTCTTTTCTTCATCTCTTCCTCTACTCTCCTTTTCTATCTTCTGTTCTTCTGCCATTGTTGCTCTGTCGGCTTCGTCATGTGTCTGCCTTTGTAGTTAGCTTTAGAACAAGCCCCCTGGGCATTACTTGTAAGAGATGTAATTTTACTTCATATATGAATAAAAGAAGTAGATTTGTTTCACTTGTTATCTTTCTTTTTCTTTCTTTTTCGCATATTCTTGTTCTTGTGATTGTTGACTTCTGAATCATTGTTGTTGTAGTAGATTGTATTGTTTTTTGTACATTATTTCGGAAAGTGCTGCTCTTAATTTCCTTACACCGACCACCGCACTTGCCGGCGCACAAATCCTCCCCACAGACGGCGCCAATTGTAGGGACTCAAAATGTAATGAACCCTTAACAATAAAAATTTGTAGAGAAGTGGGTTTAAGGCTTTGGCATCACCGAAGTGTACCATGGCTGGTGTAAAGTTTATAACCATAACAAAGGATGATATGAGTTTCCTCGGAATTTTCGGAATTTGGCTAAGTGTTTGCGGTGTCTCTTTGTCCTCGGCTCAGGCCGAGGATCCATATTTCTCTTCCACTCCCCCCCTTTATTTGCTGGGAGCCCTCTTGAATATATAGTCCCTTTTCTTTTAATCTTCACCC
Source organism: Quercus glauca (assembly GCA_023736055.1). Classification (NCBI taxonomy): domain Eukaryota; kingdom Viridiplantae; phylum Streptophyta; class Magnoliopsida; order Fagales; family Fagaceae; genus Quercus; species Quercus glauca. The sequence continues at coordinate 75,018,834 of CM043316.1, read as the reverse complement.
TCCATTTGTCAATTATCTGGTCTCTCTGTATCAGGGTCTGTCCCATCGTCTGTAATTAGCAGGCTTTATGTTAGTTCTTAGCCGTCTTTGCAGACTTCCTATTAGTTGTAGTAATCGAGGCAACTGGGCTTGCTGGTCATATCACCATTAAAACGGTCAGGATGTTGGTGGGGTAGTTTCAATGGGTGAGGGGTGTTTATCCCTTTATCAAAAGTCGGTGCGCCGAGGATGAATCATCCTCGGCGAGGCCTTGGGTGACCTGGGCTCTATCACATTGTACTCGACTTAGTACTATCCTCGGCGCGGGCCTTGGGCCGCACATACTGGGCCAGCGCGGTTAGTGTAGGAGGGCCCCACAGTAGCAAAACCAATATAAATTCTTCATTTAGAAATGATGAAGCATTCCTTCATTTTGATTACAAGTGAACTAAAAACTAGAAAACATTTGTCTAGGTTAACATAATTTTATAAAAAATAAAAATAAAAAGCCATACCATCACAACATAGAAAAATAAAAACCCTTAAAACTTCATCAAACCAAAAATTTATCCCCTTAAAAAAAAAAAAAAAAAAAAAAACAAAAACTGATGTTTTGGTAGGATCGGTGGAATCGGTAGGATCCCATACGATCCTACAATTTTTACGATCCTAGTGCGATTTTAAACATTTTGGTGAGGTGGGATCATAAAATTGTGCGATCCTACGATCTAGATCACGATTTTGACAACCATGGTTTTGATACATGCACGATATTATAGGACATATGTTCTTGAAAATTGTGTTAGATACGTTAACTTTATTTTGCATTGCATAGCTTTAGAAAGAGATGATCAAAGTTAGGTATCAACTTTGGTTAGGTATCATGGGGTGCTTAACACTTTCTCCACATGTAATCGAACTTTAAATATGTGTTTTTGGTTCCAATCATGGTTTGACCTAGTTGAACTAGAGGATCATAGGACTAGAGCTATAAACAACCCAAGCCGATAATAAAAGTTCAAGATTGTTCACTTAATTTTATTTTTGAACATGAGTAGAGTAACTTGATTACATGTTTAAGTTTGGTTCTTTTTTTTTTTTTTTTTTTTGAACAAGCTCAAGCTTGTTCATGAGTAACTTGATTAAGTTATTCTTTTCCCATATATAATAAAAGCACGACTAAAAGTTGTTAGCCATTCACAAATTTATGCTAATAATTAATAAGTAGATTATAATTGAAGTTACACTATTTGAGTTAATTAAATAGAATGATTTTCCTTTGTGAATTTATACAATTATATTTACCATTGTTGTGTTGGTTTAACAATTGGATTTTTTATATTATCTGTGGGGGATAAAAATGGTTTTCTAACATCACAACTAATTTGTGTTGAATGGGTAGGAATGAATCCACAATGGGAGACTTGAACAAGGGTGAGAAACCAAAAATGTCAATCAAGAACAATCAACAAAAACCACTTTTATTAGACAAACACTGTCACTTCAAACATAGATTTTCTTTCGGTTACTCTCTCTTTTTCTCTCTAAAAATTGCTAGTCCCCTTCTCCTGCATGTTCTACTCCTTTTTATACTCCTCTCTGCTTTCCTTCTTGGAACCTACTGTTACCATACAGTTGGTGAGATGCTTGTCCCATTAGACACCTCCCTTCTTCTTTTCATGATGAATATAGATTTTTGGGGCTTAGTCTCCGTTTGGATTGCAAAACTCACGTTTTGCGTCTGCGTCTTTGCACTTTTTTTTTTTTTTTTTTTTTTTTTTTTTTCACGCGTTCCCAGCCAAATTCACGCGTTCCAGCCATATATTTTACTGTAGCGGTTACTGTTCATTGAACAGTAGCCGCAAACATTGACTTTTCAACCCAAAATTACTGTTTACGGACCCACAATTTTCACTTTTCAGCAATTTTTTTTATTAAAAATGGGTCCCACGGTACTATTTACACATTTAAAAATTATTTTGCTACAGTGTTTCAGTTTTCAGTTTTCAGTTTTCAGTTTTCAGCTCTATCCAAACGGACCCTTAAAGCATTGTCCAGGCAAGTCATTTAGTAATAAATGTAACTGCGCCAAGCAGGTGGGTCGAATTAATATGAAGGTGACTGTTACTTTATTTAGAAACCATCCTCTGGATCCTCATTTGTCTCTTCCGAGGATCCCCTTCGAAAGTTCCAATGACGATGAGACCTTTCCTAATACCTCCCGAGGATCTATGCTTTATGGACTTCAGTACGGGAGCTTTGGGCCATTTCTTGAGGTGCTATACTTCAACTAGTTGGGCTCAAGATGTTTCTTTTTCGTTGGCTATTGGGCTGATCTCCCTGGTAAGCCCAATATTATGAAGAATTAGACTCACTCTCCTAATGAGATAGTATATCATGTTTCAAGTGTATATGCCATCTCTCTCACAGCAGCTGGGTCTCACAATTGTGTGGGACCCAACTGCTGTGAGAGAGATGTTATATACACCCGAAACATGATATACTATCTCATTAAGTGGGGGTGTAAAAGTAGTTTTTTTGGTGTGCTAAATGCTAAATTTTTTAGCACCACCAATATTAATACTCCAAGTGTATCTATAACCATCGATTTTCCTTGGGCTGATGTTGAATTTTAAACTTGACTTCCACAAACAAACCCGAGCTTAACAAGGTCAACCCTTCAATAGTTGGTATGTGATCACGGTCAAAAAAAGGCCCTACAGGTTCTAACTGAGCCAGGTTCAATTATTATCGCCGACCCTTAGCAAACTGGAAAGGAAATCAATGGAAACCCTTCGCTACATGGTCCCAGCACATGCAGCACATTGACTAGGAAGCCTTCCCACGTATTAGGTTGATATAAAGTTTGCACAATCAAATCCAGCCTTTTTTTTTTTTTTTAATCTAATTTTATATTTTTGTGGTATTAATTAGCCGGGGTTTAGGTTATATTATGCCAACCAAAATCCAGCTTTTGCTTTCAGCGTTTACGTTTTAAGTAACAATTAACTAAAATAATAGTACAATTTGATCTTTAGTGGGCTAGCTTTCTTTCCTAATTAAACGTGTTCTTATCTAACCACTCCCACCTTTGTTTAAGAGAAAAAAAAAAACATATAGAGAGAAAATTAAACAACTTTTTTTGAGTATTTTATTGAATATATTTGACTTTGAAACCCCAAAAATGGATGTGTTCATACAGTATACCCGATTTAGAGCAATGATCTTTACTTTCTAGATGGTAATTGGGCAAGTAATAAAAGTTTTTGTCGTAGTCAACCTCAAAGTGTTAGTCACAAGGTTTTACTAATATGAATTGTAATTAAAAGAATTGAATGGATCTACTCGGCAACACTTTCTAGATGTTCTTGAGAAATTAGTGCTTTACATCATTGTAACAATGTATTGGGAACCTCGAATAAAAGTCAATGCAGGTAAAACGAGCTGAGCTAGCTAGGTGAATATTTTAAGCAGTTCCAGTTACATATGGTTGAGGTTTTGCACTAAAAGTTCAGGTGAGCTTCATTTAGGCTCAAATCACCTTGCCTTTGTTTTGTTTTGTTTTATTTATTTATGTTTTTTGCTGTTAAATGATTCATGCAAGTTTCACGATCTTAAACTTGTTCACGTATGAATATAAATTTTTTGTTCCATATTTCACCAATTATGATATGCCATGTGTTTGATTTTTATTTTATGATTAGTGACATATTAGTTTGTAAATTTAATGTAGTAAAACTTGTAATACCTGTAGCATTACTTGTTAAAAAAAGAAACCAAGACAAAAACCGGTCCCCTCAATTAGATGTGTATCAAGTATCAACATTAAGCTGTGTTGACTTGTCTGTTTGATAACATATTATCCAACAACATTTTTTGAAAGTTAAAAGTTTTTTTAAACTTTATATATTGTTTTTAAAATATATATATATTTTTTATATACCTAAAACGTATACAAGTCTATGTGAAGTAATGGAAAAAGAAAAAGAAATTCTTAAACTATTTTCTGAAGTATTGCTTAAAGATGTGCTTTTATAAATTTGACAAATAGTTTGGGTTGGATAAGTGTAGGTTCGACCTGGTCATATTTGAATCAAAACATGTTAAAAACTGATCGAGCTAAAATGAGTTACAAAACCTATGATTTTTATTTGGTCATTAATTAGTCAAGTCAAGCCCACTATGACCAATTTTTCACATAAAAAATAAAAAATAAAAACATAAAAAATAACTTAAGCATATTCTTTTTGTATTCCTTTTGATACAACTAAGAAAGGATAAAAATAAAAATACTTAAAAAGTCGAAGATAAATCATACATAAATACTTGAGAAGGTGAAGGTCAAGGATTCTTAATAATATTGTCATTTTCATCACTATTCAATAGTTTCAATTTTATAGATGCAAATATTCCAATATTACTTTTCTTAACCAAAAAAAAAAAAAAAAAAAAAAAAAAAATTAAGAAGACGCAAAATTAATGAAAATTAGAAGTTTGTATTCTTGGAATTGAATGTTTGATAATTGATACCATGCAGTTATAATTCAATCTAATTTAAAGCATTTTTATAACAAAATAATATCCAACATTTCAACTTTTACCCAAAAGACATTGATGTTGCCGAAAATCGTCAGTAAGTCACACAGTTCTCACGTACTCGAGGTAATACCTGTCAAACAAAAACAAAGAAGACCTTGTAGAGAGTACCGGTGTGGTACCGGCCAAATACTCTCTGAAAATCAAGTTAGAGAACTTTCACAACTCTTGAGTGCCAGAGCTGGGGAGATTATGCGTACTTTGGTTTATGAGGGTTTTGGGGTTTTTATAGTAGGTAGGGTTGACATTCGTTCCTTGGCATAGAGGGCTTTTCCTTATGGGGAAAATCTTTATTAATGCGCGCATCTTGCGGAATCATTTCCTTGTAGGAGTCCCCTTGATTAGGGTTAGTCGTGGAGCACAAGATATTTCCTTATATATTCTTGCGTGGGGGCCAAGCAAGGCCACGTCAGATCCGTCAAAGGTTTACCCATCCCCTTCAGCTTCCTTCCTTTAGCTTTTTAGCCCGTCTATACCTCCTAGTCGTCTCATTCAAGCGTCATTGATCTTGAGGCGCACCTGTCAGCCTTGAGGTGGAACCGTCGACTTTATGGTGTCGTTTACGGTGCATAAGCAAGGTCGTTGGGTTATTGGGTTCGTTAGCTTTGCCTCGAATTTATCAAACTTCCAGAATTACCTTTATTAGACATAATCATGGGTAGATTAAACATGTACTACATAGGACATATTTTTGTAATCAAAGTAACTAAAAACACATAATATTTGGTTGTAGACGATTTGAGGGTAAAATTTGCCAAATAGCATGTTTTTAGAAAAAATTTAGGAAAGTAACACATGACGAAGTTAATTAGTTAAGTGGACTATTTTTGGAACTCAGCTTTGTCAAACTCGAGTTCCAATCAGTATTGGTGCATACTGCTTGGAACTCGAGTTTGACAAACTCGAGTTCTAGCCTAAACTCAAGTTCCAAAAACAGTTTACTTAATTAATTAACTTCAGCCGCATGCTATTCACCAAATTTTTTTTTTTTTTTAAATGGTACTATTCAGCTAATTTTTCCCGATTTGAGTGCTAACTGAGGGAGACCATTTTGAAATGAGAGAAGGAAAGATTTGAGAGTGAAGAGAAGAAATTGAGAAAGTGAGAATAAGAGAGAAATATTTGAGAGTTTGAAATTGTGAAACAAACAAAGTCAGATACACTATATGAGAAAATAAGGTTTTTCTTTTTCAAAAAAGGGGTTGATCAGCTTAACCCGTGGGCTAACTTGACCCGACTTGTTGGAAAAAATGAATTGGGTTTGGGTTAACCAGTTTGTTCATAGATCCAAAAAACCCTTTACCATACCCATTTTTTATCCTCCGGATTTAGACAAATTATCGAATTCAAATTATATTTTTTTAGGTCATCTGCAATCAAAAGATTGGACTGAACTTATGAAGGACTTTCAAATGAGTTTATTTAATAAGCCATGCTCAACAATATAAGGAAAAAAAAAAAAAAAACCATATTCACAAATCACAAGCTATTCATTAGTAATTTTATTGTCCACTAGCATTTACTTTTATGAGTAGGTTTTTGACAATCCTCCAGCACATTTCATAAGAATAATGTGACATTGAAACTACTTTAAATTCTTATAAAATAAGTAATTTGGTATTCTTTGTCTATCATGAAATGGCGTTCATACTTCATAATCATATATAAGCATCACTTCGAAGGATTTGGAGGTTTAAGTCCTAGTGGTTGTCCCTCATGAATATAGGATACGGCTTTAATAGAATATGAAGCAAGGTTCTTCAAAAACTATTTTGGTAGATTTTGAGTTCAAAGATGCCAACTTTATGATGCCTGCAAGATGCTTGCGTATGTGAGTTGAGAATTTATTATTTGTCTTTTGAGTTTTGAGTGTAAGAACACAATTATTATGTTGGGGTTTAGGATTGTGACTGATTAGTTTATGTTTGTAAGATATATATATATATATATATATTTTTTTTTGGAAAATTATGTTTGTTAGGAGATTATGAGTCATATTTGTGTCTACGAAATTTATGAGTCTTAATGAAGCCGAAATATGACCTCGTCAGTATGCTCTTTGTCAATGCCGATGGACGAACTGCGATACCTGTTGAAGAGACAAGAAATAAAACGAGAGATCACTGGCGTGGTGCTAGCTACGGACACTCTGATGCCTAAGTCAGATTATGGCTTTGAATTGATAGGATAGTTGCAGTATATTGTGTTTTTCATGAAGAAAACTCACCTGGGTTGGCTAGCCTTTTATAGTTTGCTTTCTGGTTAATCATTCATGCTTGTTAATGCGCTTTTGGGTGTTTTCACGTAAGTGAATTGCGGCATTTAATGGCAATGAAGATTCTATTTAATGTATAACGCATGACTATTGGCTCATCAAAGCTTCTGTAACTGTTCCGACGCATTTACTCGTTGTCAGCTGACCTGATGGAATTAACTTTTGACTTTAATATGCATAGGCTCGTCTATTCATATGGATAGCCTTTCATTATTTGCTTGTGGGAGTTATCCTGACTCAGATGCGGTTTATTGTTGTCCTTACACTAGACGACCGTTTTACCGATACTCGTTAGTTGACCCTAATTCCTTTGTCGTCAAGATTTTGGACAATCATAGGAATGTGATCAGTTGTGACGGTTCGTCTCTTTTTCGTTTTCTGATATTTCTCTTCCATCATAAATGTGAAACGACTACTTCTCTAGGCAAGAGACACGTGTTTCTTCTCCATTCGTAGCGTGTGCAAAATTGCCTAGATTTTGGTGCGCTTTGATTTCGGCTTCTCCTTTTTTTATAAAAAACCAATTCCTCTCCCTTATTTTCTCTGTGCTTGAAGCTTTAGGAGGATTCTCAAACTTCTTTTCTGGTAAGGTCCTTCTCTATGTTTACTTGATGGTTGATTTTGATTTCTTTAGATAAGAGTGCCCCTCTATTTCTTTTTTCTTTGCCCGATTAGGAGTTTTTCTGAAACTCTTCTATTAGGCGTCCCCAAGTTGGTTTGTTTGTGTCTCGTTTTACTCCATTTACACCTGTTCTGCTCTGCCTCTATCCCTTGATATGCCATTCTTTGATTGAACATCATTTAGGGATGGCCATCGTGGAGTATAGGGAAGATGATGTTAGGTTTAGTGAGTTAGAGACGGGATTATTGTCAAATGATGAGTCTTTGAGCAAAGTGGTTGATACCACTGCGTCCAAGTTGCCCTCATCCTCTTCTTTGCCCCCGTTGCATGCCCTTTCTGAGTCTTATTCCTTAAAGGAGAGTCATTTAACTGGGTTTAGGAAAAGATTTCAATTTCCTAAAGGCACTTGCATTCGTTTACCCGGTCTAGTGAGAAGGCTTGCAGTTTTGCACACGAGGAAATGTGCTTTTACGAAGCGGATTTCCTGTATGGTTTGCGTTTTCCCGTCCATCTGTTCATTATGCAACTCCTTCATAATTTCCAAATTGCCTTTGGTCAACTCGTCCCTAATGCCTGGAGGATGATTATAAGTTGTATGTCGATCTGGGTGTCTGCCTGTGAGGGAGACATGATAACACTCAATGAATTTTTGCATCTATATCGCTTGAAGCCTTCCACCCATCATGGGTATTTCGAGCTCTTGCCCTGGGATAGAAAGTCTAGGGTCGTTTCTGGGTTCCCATTGTCATTTCGTAATTGGAAATTACGATACTTTTTCATTTTTGAAACCGGTTGGGAAACCGTGTCTGGTGACTTTTGGGGGGAAGTCCCAAGATTACTGCGAAAATGGGAAGTCCTTGTGCTTGGTGCGTGCCATCATCGTGAATTTTTTTTCCACTTAACTTTATTATTAGAAAAATTTTGTTAATTGACCAACTGAGAAAGAAAGTGGAAAACTAACATCTCGAGTTTTAAAAACTTGAGTTCAACAACAAATCAAGTTTTAAAAACTTGAGTTCTAGACTTCTGACTTAATGATGTGGAGAAAAGTTCCATGTGGAACTCGAGTCTTAGAGACTCGAGTTCTAGCTGGTACTGGTACATGAAGAGGAATAGATCCAAGGAGAAAAAGAAAAAACGGAAGAAGAAAACATGGAGAAGAAGAAAAGAAGAAGAAGAAGACCACCTAGTCGCTGAAGATCAGATCGCCTACCCAAATCGCTCTGTTCTTCTTCCTCGCTCTGTTCTTCTCCAAGCAGATCACCCACCCAACACCAGATCGTCTTCTTTGGCGCTGCATTCTTCAGGTTTTGTTTTTCTTCAAGTCCGAAAAAAATCGAGTTTGGAAGACTCGGTTTTGGTTTTTAGAACTCGAGTATTATAGACTCGAGATCTATGTGGCTTAATTCTTACACGGCAGCAGTAGAACTCGAGTTTGAAAGCCTCGATTTTCGCCTTCGATCTCAAGTTTTAAAAACTCGAGATGCTAGTTTCCAAATTCCTTTGCACTGTATGTTAACTTATCATATATTTTCCCTACACTGTGTTAATCTGCAAATTCCCTCCCTTCATCGTCTTCCTTAGTTTTCTTTTATATCATTGTTGCTTGTCTAACAATGTCTATCTCTCAATTTTTATAGTTCTTGATTGTCCTACGTTGGAAGACCAGCACTGCGATCGAGTTCGTGCAGCCCTTGCTTTTGCTCGTGAAATCGAGGACTTTGACGACCTAGTTGACCCTCGTCATTTATTTGACTGCTGTCTAGGACCCGAACCTTTAAAGTACATACTGGAGAAAATTCGATGCGAAGAGAAAAGTAAGTTCGTCTTTGCAATTCTCAAAATCAACTTGTCTTTGTTGGCCTTGTCTCTACTATGTATGATTGTTTATTCACCTTTTTTGGTTAGCAGAGATGGCCACCAGGTATAGTAAAGAGAAGCACGCTTGTATCAGAGGGATGAAGAACGAACCTCTGTCCTCCCTTGCCGCGGACTCAAAAAGCGAAAATTGGGTGACAAGAAGGGTGATATTGTGGTGCCTTTGTCCGTCCAAACTACCCCGTCTTCCCCCACTCCGTCCCTTGAGGTCATAGCCTTTACTCCCTCAACCACTCGTTCTAAAGGGAAAGGCAAAGTGGGGAAGAGCATCTGGGATGATCCGGCCATTGCACTTGGACGAGCCCATAATGTAGTCATTGATGACGATGATCTCAATACCGAGGAGAAGGTCGTGGTGGCCAACTCCAAGCTGGAATCCGTTGAGGCAGAGAGCTCAAAATTGGGGAAGGACTTGATTGCTGCTATGGAAGAGACTAATAAGGCCAACGAGAAAATTAAGAAACTCAATGAAGCCTTGCGGGTGGAGAAGATGCTTGTCATCTAGAAAGACGAAGAAATTTAGGTTGCTCTCTTGAGAACTAGTGCTGAGAGAGAAAAGGTTGTCTAGCAATTCATGTAGTTTAAGCAATTTTCAAACCTCCAGTTTATCTAGTACTTCAAAGGTTTTGAGCTCCTGCGAAGGTGGACGATGAAGCACAATAGCCTTGCTGTGGATTTCTCTAGCCTGTATTTTGAAAAGATAGATACTGAAATTCTTGCGGATGAGGCCAAAGAACAAGAAAAAGTTGAAGTTGACGCTGCTGGAGAGAAGGACCTTGCTGGAGGGAAGGATTGTATTGGAGACCAAGGGGAAGAAGCTGTTGTACCCCCATCTTAATATATATATATATATATATATATTTATTTATTTATTTATTTCTTTTTGGAGAACAATGGTTGCCTCTTTGTTTTGGGGCCTTTAACTTTATTTCTGAACACTTATTCCCTTTTGATTTTGAGGCTTTTATTAATTGTTTATCTTAAAACACTTGTTGCCTCTTGGTTTTGAGGCTTTTGCTTAACTGCTCGTCTTGTTTAGAAATTTTTCTTGAGCATCTTCCAATCAAGTCCTTTTACTGTGTTGAACTTTGTTGAACATGATGTGATCTATTTTGCAGGAGATTTTACGCTTTTGGCTAGCTCATGGTCTTGTTCTTAGGAAGACCTTTTTATTGGCAAGGCAATAATCTGCTTTCACGAATGCATAGAATTTTACACATAGATACGTGTGTATACGTTTTTACTCATTTTCCTAAACAAAGCCTTCATCACGTTTGGAACTTCATCACTGGTAGATAAAGCTTCTAATACGAAGGATGTGACTTGTGATTTTGTAGACGAAGTTTTTGCCATTGATATTGTGATTTAGACTTGTTGTTTTGCAGGTGCCATGATTTAAACTCATCGTTTTGTAGATTGAGTTCTTATTGTGGATGCTATGATTTAAACTCTTTGCTTAGTGGATGGAGTTATTATCATAGAAGTTATGATTTAAGCTCATTATGATTTAAACTCTTCATTTTATGAACGAAATTTTTATCATGAAGGTTATGATTTAAACTTGTTGCTTAGTGGACGGAGTTTTTATCATGGAGGTCATGATCTAAACTCATCGTTTAGTGGACGGATGGAGTTTTTATCATAGATGTCATGATTTAAACTCGTCATTTCGTTGATAGAGTTTTTATCATTGAGTTTATGATTTAAACTCATCATTATGCTAATGGAGTTTTTATCATTGAGATTATGATTTAAACTCGTCATTATGTTGACGGAGTTTTTATCATTGATGTTGTGCTTTGAACTTGCCGCTTTGGCGGAATGAGTTTTTCATCATGAAATGTTTGAGATCTAGTCGTTTGAAAAGAAATGGCTTTAGAGATGCCTTATTTGCATTATTCATCCTTGCTTATAAAAGGTATTACAAGGATTATACTTAGCAAAAAACGGAAAATGTTGAAAGTAAAACTTATGCATGAAAACAATAAAGTCTCGCTTATCTGTTCGTGAATAAGACTAGGTATTCCAGATACTGGAACTTATTGATGCTGGATGTTAGCTTCTTCACTGATAGTACTTCTTGAGGTGCTCTGTATTCCAAGGACGAGGTAAAGGTTTTCCGTTCATATCTTCTAAGTAGTAGCTCTCCCTTATTGAATAATGGACGACTTTGTACGGGCTTTCCTAATTAGGCCTAACTTTCCTTGGGTTGGATCTTTGGTGGCGTGTGAAACCTTCCTTAGGACCATATCCCCAGGATTGAATCGTTTCAGCTTCACTCTTTGATTGTGGTACCTTGTCATCCTTTCATGGTATAGAGCCATCCTTTGAGCCGCGTCCTCCCTGACCTTGGGTAAGTAATCCAGAGCGAGTTTCAGTCCCTCGTCGTTGCTGTGTTTGTCATAACATGTCTATCTCAGGCTTGACATCTTAACTTCCACAGGAATCACTACTTCAGTTCCAAATGCTAGCTTGAAGGGCGTTTCCCCTGTCAGTATTCTTGCAGTCGTCCTATAGGCCCATAAGACTCTTGGAAATTCTTTAGGCCATGCTCCCTTTACCCTCTCAAGTCGAACTTTGATCAGCTTAAGCAAAGTTCGATTTGTGACTTCGGTCTGGCCGTTGGCTTGTGGATGTCCAGGGGAAGAATAATGATTTCTAATCCCCAGCTCCTTACAGAAATCTCTGAACTTGCTACTGTCAAACTGTCGTCTGTTGTCAGAGATAATCACCCTCAGAATCTCGAACCGACGGACGATATTTTTCCAAACGAAGTGCTGTATCTTGGCCTCAGTGATTACTGCCAAAGGTTCTGCTTTCACCTACTTCGAGAAATAATCAATAACAACGACTAAAAATTTGACTTGCTTTTTACCTGGTGGTAGGGGACCTACAATGTCAATTCCCCATGTTGAGAACAACCGTGGTGACGAAATGTTCGTCATGTGCTTTGCTGGGACGTGTTGCACATTTCCAAACCGTTGGCACTTGTCACACTTTTGGACGACCTGGGCTACTTCCCTTTGTATGGTTGGCCAAAAATATCTTACTCGGACCACTTTCCCTACAAGTGATCGTGGGCCTGAATGATTTCCACAGACACCTTCGTGGATTTCACTTAGCACGTATGCGGCATCCTTGGAGTCTAGGCACTTCAAGTAGGGTTGAGAAAACCCCCTTTTGTACAGCTCGTCATTCAGGATTATGAATCTGGATGACCTTACTCTGATTTTCCTGACCTCTAAAGGGTTTGATGGAAGCATACCATCTCTGATGTAAATGATTATCGGGTCCATCCAGCTACCTTTGGAATTAACATAGATTACATCCAACCCTTCTATGCTTGGGAGGCTTTGCACCTCTATGTATAGTCCTGGTCGTCCTATATCATTGTTGGACGAGGCAAGTATAGCCACTTCGTTTGCTTCAAAATTCTCCTCCTTTGGTACCTGAGTAATCTTGACATCATCAAAGTTAGAAACTAACTCAGTTTTAAGTATCTTTTCATCTTGTCTTCCTTCGCTTCATACCCCTTGGTTATCTACCCCACTACAAGCTTTGAGTTTGATTTCAACTTTAAGTTTATGACCCCTAGGGCTTTTGTGACCCTCAGACCTGTAAGGACTGCTTCATACTTTGCTTCATTGTTTGTTACTGGAAACTGAAGCTGGATTCCGTACTTGAGGATGTCTTCCTCAAGAGATAGAAGGATCACACCTACACCTCCAGCACCTGCGATTGACGAGCCATTCATATATACCATCCAGTAATCTACTTCTGGGCCTTGATCTGTCATGGTGAACTTAGTGACGAAGTCAGCTAATGCCTGAGCTTTAATTACTATCTGTGGTTTATAGTTGATGTCAAATTGACTGAACTCCATAGCCCATTGAACCATTCTCCCTGCAGCATCTGGTTTGCTCATGACTTTCCGAATGAGTTGGTCCGTTATGACAAGGATGGTATAAGCCTGGAAATATAGACGAAGCTTTCTGGATGCAACAATTAGAGTGAAAGCCATCTTCTCTATCCTCGAGTATCTGGCCTCAGCGCCCTGGAAGGCCTGGCTTGTATAGTAAATCGGCCTTTGGACCCTGAGCTCCTCACGAATCAATGCCGAGCTCACGGCTGTTTGTGATACAGCCAAGTAAAGGAACACATCTTCTCCCTCGACAGACAGACTCAAGAGTGGCGGTTTGGACAAATAATCCTTAAGGGTCTGGAAAGCTACTTCACACTCTTCTGTCCACTAGAAAGCCTGCTTCAGTGTCTTAAAAAATGGAAGGCACTTATCTATGGCCTTAGAGAAGAACTTGTTCAGGGCTGTAATTCATCCGGTCAGTCTCTGTACTTCCTTCATGCTTCTTGGGGAGGCCATGTCAAGTATGGCCCTAACTTTCTCTAGGTTGGCCTCAGTTCCTCCTTGGGAAACCATGAACCCTAAAAACTTGCTTGACGAGACCCTAAATACACACTTTGCAGGGTTTAATCTTATCTGATGCTTCCTCAAAGTATCAAAAGTCTCTTTGAGATCATCTAGGTGCGACTTTGCTCTTTTGCTTTTTACAAGCATGTCATTCACATATACCTCCATATTTCGTCCAATCTATTTGCTGAACATGTGATTCACCAGCCTCTGATAGGTAGCCCTTGCATTTTTCAGGCCGAACAGCATGACTTTGTAGTAGAACAACCCCTGGCTATTGATGAAGGCTGTTTTCTCCTGATCTTCCTAGTTCATGCGAATTTGGTTGTAGTCTGAAAAGGCGTCCATGAAAGTCAGCAACTCATGATCAGCTGTAGAATCCACGAGTTGGTCAATTTTAGGGAGTGGGAAGCTGTTTTTCGGGCAGGCGCGGATGAGGTCTATAAAACCAACGCACATCCGCCATTTTCTGTTAGACTTCTTAACCATCACGACATTGGCAAGCCACTCAGGCTAGAAGACTTCTCTGATAAAACCGGCAGTTAAAAGCTTCTCCACTTCTTCCATGATGGCCTTATTCCTTTCAGGAGCAATAACCCTTCGTTTTTGTTGGACAGGTTTTTTTGTTGGGTCAACATTCAATCAGTGCTCTATCACCTTGTTGTCTATGCCTGGCATATCCTCATAGGTTTAGGCAAAAATATCTAGATTCTTCTTCAGGAACTCCACTATTTTGTCTTTCAATGGTGGGTCAAGTCCTCTTCCGACTCTAGTGACTTTGGAAGGATCTCCCTCTACTAGCTTCACATCTTCCAAATCTTTGGCAGGCTTCTCAGATTCCTCCTCGACCATCTATGCATGATTTTCTTTGGAAGCTAGTACATCCTGATAACACTCTTGAGCTAGCAGTTGGTCTCTGCGTATTTCTCCAATCCCATGTGGGGTTGGGAATTTTACCTTGAGGCAGTATGTTGAGGTTGCAGCTTTGAGTCAATTTAATGTTGGTCGTCCAAGGATCACATTGTATAACGATGGATAATCGACAATCAGAAATTCCACTTGTTTTTACTTGAGTTGAATGCATCCCTATTGTGACTGATAAAGACATGATGCCCTTTGGATAGATACGGTCTCCACTGAAACTGACTAAAGGTGACTTGAAAGGTCGGAGCCGTTTAGGGTCCAATCTTAACTGTTGGTATGCTGTCATGTACATTATATCTGCCAAGCTCCCATTATCAACTAGTACTTTTCTTGTGTTAAAGCCTTCGATTTCCAGCATGATGACGAGGGGGTCGTCATGGGGTTACTTGACCCCATTTGTGTCTCGTTTAGAAAAAGTTATGTCGTCATTCTCTGAGCGACGATACTTTGCTGAGGGATGCTTGACGTGGAAGCTATTAATTTGCCTCCTCAAGGACTTGCATGATCCTTCTAATACTGGTCCGCCTGTTATCATCCTTATTTCCCCTGCAGCCTGTTTTGGATGATCTCGTCCATCATCGATCCTTATTGTCGTCATGATGCTTATCTTCTGCCTTTGAGTGAGATTGATGATCTCTCTTGACGAACTTTTGGAGCTTCCCCCTCTGAATCAGCTCCTTCAAATCACGACATTCGTCAGTGTAGTGGCCATGATCCTTGTGGAAACGACGATATTTCTTTGGATCGCACTACCTAGAGGACGTGCTTAATAGCTTTGGCCATTTTAAGCCGAGTTCATCCTTAATTTACATTAGGATTTTGTCCGTAGGCATCACCAGTGGGGTGAAGTTCAACCTTTTCTTTGGAACTTCTAGGCTACTCTTACTAGCCTTGGTTTCCAAGGAATGGTCTTTGCGGTCTTTTTTCTTACCTTGGGAGTCACTGGTTTCTTCCTTCTTTCGTTTGCTTGTTAGTCCTTTTGCAGTGAGAGCATCCTCCCCATTCATGTACTTCTGAGCTTTGAATAAGAGGTATTTCATAGAGGTTCGGGGCGTCTTTCCTAGCAAAAAGACGAGATTGGGATTGTTGAGTCCAGCCTGAAAGGTCGTCATTATAACTTGGTTGTTAGCTTCGTCAATCTCAAGAACAATATTGTTGAAGTGCTTCATATAATCTCTCAAGCTTTCCCTTTCTTGCTGCCTTATAGTCAGCAAGTAAGAGGTTGGCCTCTTGTGACACTGCCCCCTGATGAAGTGCTGGACAAACGAGTCACTAAGTTGTTCAAAGTTCGCAATTGAAGACGCTGGCAATTTACTGAACCACACTCTGGCAGCTCCCTTGAGAGTGGCAGGAAAGGACCTGCATATGACCTTATCCAGAGTTTGTTGGAGGTTCAGAATTGTCTTGAAAGCCCCTATGTGGTCAAGAGGGTCTTTCATGCCGTCATAGAACTCCAGTTGTGGGAGGCGAAACTTTGGAGGCAAGGGGCACTCCAGAACACTAGCGGTGAAGGGCGAATATGTTCCTTGAGCATACCATTGAGATTCATCGCCGTCTCCCCCTTCATGGTGTTTTTCACCTCGTCCTACTAGGCTTTTCATTATATGATCATTACCGTGTGTAGATTGCTCGGTGTATTTAGAAGCATCTTTCCCCTTGCTATTCTCAGGGCTTCTAACTCCTTCGTCATGTCTGCAGTGGTTGCATTGATGAAGTGAAGTGTTGCTGCCCTCAGGACGAGCTCGACGCTTTAACTCTTCATTCTGCTTCATTAGCTCTTGCACATTAGTTATTAAAGCTTGGATTTGTTGAGCCATTACTATTGGATTCGGGAGTGTCGTTGCAGCGGATTCCATTGGTCTTAAGGAGCTTTGTTGATAGGAATACAATGGCTTGTTGAGACCTTCCCCACAAACGGCGCCAAACTGATGAAGCTGGAATATGACCTCGTCAGTATGCTCCTCGTCAATGCTGATGAATGAATTGCGATACCTATTGAAGAGATAAGAAATAAAATGTAAGATCACCGAGGTGGTGCCAGCTACGGACACTCTGATGCCTAAGTTAGATTATGGCTTTGAATTGATGGGATAGTTGCAGTATATTGTGTTTTTCATGAAGAAAACTGACCTGGGTTGGCTAGGCTTTTATAATTTGCTTTCTGGTTAATCATTCATGCTTGTTAATGCTCTTTTGGGCGTTTTCACCTGAGTGAATTGTGGCATTTAATGGCAATGAAGATTCTATTTAATGTATAACGCATGACCGTTGGCTCATTAAAGCTTCTGTAACCGTTCCAGCGCATTTACTCGTTGTCAGCTGACCTGATGGAATTAACTTCCGACTTTAATATGCATAGGCTCGTCTATTCGTACGGACAGCTTTTCATTATTTGCTTGTGGGAGTTATCTTGACTTAGATGCGGTTTATGGTTGTCCTTACACTGGATGACCATTTTACCGAAACTCGTCAAGTCTAGTTTGTAAAAATGAGTTGAGTATTTCTAACATTGTTAATAGTGTAGATTTTAGTTAGCATTAACAATTTAATGTAGTTATAGAGTCAACGGACTCATACTAAATCAAGTTGTTTTGTATTGTACATGTGTAGATATTTTTAATTGTTTACTCTTGTCAATGCATGTGCTTCTATTAACCATAAATGTGTTATTCCATGTTTGTTCATTTTTGAATGATTATAACGTGGTTTGCATATCATTTTGAGGCAGTATTTGAAAGTTTTAAACGGGACTACCGATGACAATAAGCTAATTATTAGGAACAGCCACTAGGGGTGTCAATAAACATTGCAGCACCGACCAAACCAACTATTTTTGCGCCGGATTGAATGCTTTTAGAGGGTTCAAATGGCATCATCAACGATGGTCTGTGGCAATTTTGGGGGTTCAAATGGCATCATCGACGATGGACTGTGGCAATTTTTCAAACTGATGGCATTGGAGTGGTCATCAATAAGGGGTTTGAAAAATCATGGTAAAAATATACAGTTGATTTTTAAAGTTTAACTTTTGAGTAGTTTTATTCTCTAATGTACAAAGTGAGCTTAGCCCCTAACACTATGTTTGGGAAGAGTAAGAGTGTCCATGGGTCAGGTTGGATTGGGTTTGGGCTCAACCCACACTCAACTTGATCTGATCATGTGAAGCAAATCTCAACCCACCGTTGAACAGAGATGAAAATTGGATCTGGCAAATCAAGCCTTCAATTGGTAGCGGTCAAATAGTGGGTTTTGGAGGAGGAGACCTGCCACCCGCCATTTGACTTGCCGGTGTTGGTTTTTAGAGGAAGAGTCCTGCCGCCGACCATTGGAGTGGTCAGATTGGAAGGTGGTGGGCTTGGGTCTAGTCGGTTTGTTCGGGCGCATTAGGTCTCTGGGTTTGTTGAATAGCCTTAGGGAGGGAGGAAATAAATGAAATGAAAATAATAAATTAAGAATATTCATTCCATTCCATTGTTTGAGAGTTTTGACGAAGATAATTGAAAGACCATCTACTTGTTTGGGAGTTTAAGTAGGAGAATGGAATAAGTAAGAAAAAACACTCATTTTTCTTTTTTCCCTTAAAATTTCAAATTTTCATTTCCCAAAATTAAGAGGAATTGGAGGGAATAAAATTAGATTTAGTAAAATTTTCACAAAAACTTCCAAAATAACAATTAAACACTCCACCATTTATTTTAAAATAGGTGTATAATTGTAATATTGTTGTAAAATAATTCCATTAAATTCGTTCTATCTTACTCCCAAACAAAGCTATTTACATCTCATTCGTTTCTATTCCTTTATATTAAAATATCCAAAAAAGATTACTTCATTCCATTCCTTAAATATATTCAATTATATTTCATTCATTTTCTTTCTATTCCTTTATGATTAACCCATTTCATTGCATTTCATTCCTTTATGAACTCCCAAACGAAGTGTGAAGGAGCTCTTTTGGTCCTTCTGTCATATTCCATTAAATTTCTTGTAAACATGGCTAGTAAGGAGATTGTGCAGCCTAATTTAATTCTGACGTGGTATTAGATTTTTTTTTAATTTAAATTATACCATGGTATGTTCCCTAAATTACCCCTAATTTGAGCGCCCTAATTTCACATTTCCCCCAATTTGAACTCTAAGAAAATTAGTGTGGCGTTTCCCTCAAATTACAATCTGAAATCTTCCCTCCAAAACAAGCATATAAGGATTCTATAACAAAGCATTGCCGTTTCTCTAACCAAAGCAGCCTAAAGATGGAGAAATTATTAGGTCTATTGGGAGGACTATTGAAGTGGTACTCCCAACCAGTAAAATAATGTCATCTATGCAAATGTGGGAGTCAACTTCCTAATCAGTACAATAAATAAAAAATAAAAAATCATTAGGTGATGTCATACTTGCATAAATGACATTATTTTATTGGTTAGAAGGACCATAGAGGACTGCTTCAAAAGTCCTCCTAATGGACCTTATAATTTCTCCTAAAGATGAACAAAATATATTCCTATTTGGGCTAAAACCCAAAAGTACCTACACATAACAAAAATAGCAACGACAACCACTCTGCACTCGCATTAATTATTATTATTATTTTTTATAAAGGGAAATGCTAATGGATGCCCTTAAGGTCAGTTAACAATTTATTTAAAGAAATTTTTTATGGGAAAAGAAAAAAAAAGCGATTAATGTTTTGATAGCTTTTTTCATTGAGAGATGCTACGTCTACAACATTTCTACAACATTTTTACAACAAATCACAGGTGCTTAGTTGTTATTGGTTCAAATTTGAAACTAACACTAAGATTACTTTTTTGCCCCAACAATAACAACCAGTAAGAACCTGCCACTTAGGATTTGTTGTAAAAATGTTGTAGAAATGTTGTAACATATCATTCCTCTTTTTCATTTTCTATAAAAGCGGTGTCAAAATTTTCCTAAAATGAATTGTCAACTATTACCCTAAGGGCACCTGTTGGCATGATCCTTTTATAAATTAGTTACCCCCTAAGGGCACCCATTGGCATGATCCTTTTATAAATTAGTTACCCCATATGGTTAAATGCATGATGTGGCTATCAAGAGATTTGTATGGTAAGATTGGTATATGGCATCATGTATTAGAAACGAAGTAAGGATTTAGATGAAGTAACTCCAGGTAAAAAAAAAAAAAAAAAAACTACCGGTACAAACAATTGCATATTGTGATGCAAAATATGAAATGAAAGGCAATCACTTTTATGTATCAGTCTCTTGGCGACTATTACCTGTTCTCTGTCAATCACCAAATCTTACAAATTGATCCTAAAAGAACAAATCTACGCTAATACTTCATCACCTTAGTTTTAGGTGCCTAGAGTTTTCTTCAATGGCCCCGTTCAACATGAAAGGTTTTCTTGATTGAATGCCGTGCATGTAATTATGTAAATGGCAATGAAGTCATTGAACTTTTAATGCATCAATATACCCCTAATTAAGAGGGAATTTTTTAAACTCATGATGAACCACCAAATATTGAAGAACCAAAAAAAAAAAAAGTGTTGCTGAATTGTTTTTCCAGATAATATGTTGGCAAATGAAAATTAGAATTTACTAGCACACCTGCACTGCTGCCACATTCTGCATTAATGCATCTAACAAAAAAAAAAAAAAAAGAATAATAAAATTTCTAACATGGGGGGATGAGGAGGAAGCAAAGTGTAAAATTTGTACAAAAAGCATTACGAAGAGAGAAATTAAAAAAATGTAAATGTTGCAGATTGCACGCCGCAATACATAACAAAGAATGTAATCAAAATAAGACAGATGAAATTTGAGCCAAATTGCCGCCAACATATGGCCCACCAAATTAAAGCATTTGAATAAAAGAAACAGGTAATGCCATTAATAAGTTTCCAACTAGCATCCACATCAAAATTAATTTCTTTAAGAGTTTTGTACCCCATTCTATCATCTTCAGCATTAAAGCTACACCAAAAAAAAAAAAAAAAAAAAAAAAAAAAAAAAGGAAGAAGAAAAAAAAAGGAAAAGACCTCTATACCTCTCCTCTTTCAGAACCAAAAAGAAAATCAGTTGTCAAATAAAT
Source organism: Quercus glauca (assembly GCA_023736055.1). Classification (NCBI taxonomy): domain Eukaryota; kingdom Viridiplantae; phylum Streptophyta; class Magnoliopsida; order Fagales; family Fagaceae; genus Quercus; species Quercus glauca. Next base: position 74,998,052 of record CM043316.1, on the reverse strand, counting down.
TGTGGAACAAATCAAAGGATGGTGCAGTTGGGGAAATCATATAAGGTGAAAAGAAGTTTGACGGACTAAGCATGAAACTACCTTCTTGGTAATTTTTGCTACCGGCTTGAAGCGCAGGGCTTAAATCATGCAAGAAGGAGCTAAACGGGCTAGGATCAGATGGTGGAGAGAAAAAGTTCGGAGGGATTGGAGGAAGTGAAGCCGGCCCTGGTGACAAAATCCCCGGAAACGAACCCGTCCTATCAACCCCATGAACCATCTCCATCTCTTTCACACTACTCACTTCCCCAGCTTGCTGTTTCTTCTTCCCTTCAGGAAAGTCCCTAGCCTTCTCTATCGTTGCATAACAAGCCGCTGGTGATAGTGCGCCGCTGTTTAATGGATTAATACTGGACTGAGCTGCTTGCGCTGATGAGGAAGAATATGTAGAAGATGATGATGACGACGACAAACCGGTTAGGCGTTGAACTAGGTTCATGAAGTCATTAGGGTTGGTGTGAATTATCTTTGGTGAGACCGTGTAGATTATGATCGGCGGGCGAGGCTGAACTTGTGGTTGTGAGGGATGTTGCGGCGCTAGTGGTGGTTTTTTGATCTTGTGGGAATCTTTATGTACTCTGAGAGGTGCAGGACGAGGACCTTGGATCTCTCTTTTGAATGATTTACTGCCAGGGATGTTTGATGGATCCATGCCGAATAATGAAATAATGAATAGAGGTAAACAAGGAATAGAGATAAACAGAGAAAGGGGAAATTATTTGAGGTGATGATGATGGTGATACAAGCATTGTTGATTTAGTTCTCAAGAAGTGTATTTAGAGCGGACATGAAATATTTAAGGGGAGCAAAAGTCAATGGAGTAGAGAGGAATAATTAAATAGATAATAGTAAAATTTGGCTACTTCTTGGTGATATATTATAGACATGGTATAAAATGGCCGGTTTCGTGGTGCTATGAATGTTTGAACTTGTCTAAACTTTTGTGGGGGTGTGGAAGGGGTCATGTACCACGTAAGAGAGGGACATCATGACGTGGGCTTCACAGCATAGATTGTATATGAATTCAAGCACTGGATAAAGTGAATTGCTATCTTGACCCTAGTTGTATGGATTACTTGACTGAATGATATACATGGGCAGGTAGCACAATTTTGGACTAGTACTGTTGTGTGGGCTTCACAGCATAGATTTACAAAGACTTCTTGAGTACATGTGAGCCCAAATGTGTACTTGTCGTATGGGTGTGATTCACGTAATCATATAATATTCTAGTAAAAAATCAAGAATATGGTACTTGTGGTATGTAGGATTGCCAAAAGTGGAGTTAGGTTTGTTTAGATTAATTGCAAGAAAGGCCAAGAGGTGGAGCTAGGTTAAACAAGTTGTTCGTAGGTTATTTTGCATAAACCTTGCTAGTAATTTGTAAAAGTAATTCCAATATAAAAAAAAATTGTATAAGTAATTGTAATCTATAACATTTCACCGTTCAAGAATGAGACGCAACTTTATCACAATGCCTGTTAGCGCACAAATTATTCAGAATCAGATGGTGTACTATAGCTTCAAATTAACCTTTCTATTCGGTAGACTTGATAACTTAAATTGGATATGACTCAATAATCCTTCCAAACATGAACAAAAAAAAGTAAGGTATAGGTCATAGAAATAACTAGGGGTGTGCATAAACCGATTGCACCGTCGCTACCCTCCAAAATTGATGGAGCTGCACCACTCAACATACTGGCTGATAGAACCAAAATCGGAGATCGAAGGCTAAAGCCCATTTCGATGTTGGTTTAATGAAGCCGTTAGAGCTGGGAACGGTAAACTGATAAGAACCAAACCCTCTGATTTCTGAAGTTCATAACTCTTTCTCTCTCCCTTAAAAACCTTAACCTAGTCGCTAGAGCAAACCCTTAACCTCGCCATGACGAACCCACACCAAACAAACCCGAACCTTAGCTATCGCTGCCATCTCTCTCTCTCTCTCAAAATCTCACTCTACTTTCTCAGACACTTTGAGATTTATGGGTTTGAAACTGATTGCTCTGCATCGCACTGGTGGAGAAAAACCGCATTGTTGTAGGTTGGAAAATTGACCTCAGGCAGTATGTAACGTGATGATTATGGGAAAACTGACCTTATTGGTCTAGTAAAAAATGTGGAAAAAAAACCGAAGCAATCGAACTGTGCACACCCCTAGAAAAAAAATAATATGTTTTACTCCAATAAGTTTCTAGCCCGAACCTGATTTGACCCAAACTTGACCGTGTTGAACTTGTACCTGACGTGATTTGTTCATCAAGCCTTTATTACAAAGTTTTAAACTTAATTTTTATATTGACTCATTTTCAATGTATGTTTGTATACTAAATTTTCTATATTTTAGAGAGGTATTAATGACATTGCTCATCAACTCAACAAGCAATTCTCAAATATAAATATTTTTAGTGCCAAATCTATACTACATAACATGTTGGGTAAATTAATATACCCCCCCCCCCCCCCCCCCCCCCCCAAAGTATGAATTTGGATTGGTTTCCCCCCCAAACATTTTAACTTTTTTTGCTTATGTACAACTTTTAGAGAGGTATTAATGACATTGCTCATCTACTCAACAAGCAATTCTCAAATATAAATATTTTTAGTGCCAAATCTATACTACATAAAATGTTGGGTAAATTAATATCCCCCCCCCCCCCCCCCCCTTAAAGTTTGAATTTGGATTAGTTTCTCAAACATTTTAGCTTATTTGCTTATGTACAACTTTTAAAAGTCTCAATTTTAAACTAATATTTTTTAAAGTAAAAATATAAACCAAAAAAACACGTATTTTAGGTGATTTTAACCTTATTTCATATTTCATGTATTCTTTTGTATAGTAAATTATTAGACTAGCAGACTATTTGAATTAATTATCAAATTATAAACTTGAATTTGTGCTATTCAACTCTTTTTTTTTTTTTTTTTTTGTATGTGAAAAAGTACGAGACTAGAAAGTGAATAGCATTCACTTTACTTATAGAGAGGTTAAATTTGTACTTATTATTTTAATTTCTATTGCAACTATGAAACAAACACTTTTAATCGTGAATATTATCCATACTAGGTTTCGTAACAAAATAAAAGATGACATTTAAAGGATTCTTTAATTTTATACATAAAAAATGAAATTTTTGTGAAACTTAGTACAAAATTAATCATAAATGATTTTCATAATTTAAGTAGACGTTGGGTTCCATTTTGAATATACATCATTGAGTAGAAATATATTAAAAAATAGTTGTAGGGTTGAAGGCCCAAAACATATATTGGGCCTTGGGCCTTGGCTGAGATCATGATTAGTCTGAGGAGCAACGAATGGTAATGAGTGGTTCATACTTAGAATTTAATGAGTAAGATGCAAATAGGAAAGTGGTTCGAGGAGAAATATCTCCTCGAATAAGCTGACCACAGATCAGATATACATCTTATTTGATCAAGGCAATTTTCCAGGATACTCCAGTGGCAGAGACGTGTATCTCTAAGTATACCAGAGGGGTGGGATTTCAGAAATATCTAAGGGAAAGCTGCTACCACCGCATTAAATACACTGCAGCTACTTTTCTGGCCGCATTTATGTGAAGAAGACCTCTAAACAGTGCTGCCTTGACTACCATAACTCACAGAAAGCCAGAAGGGGTATCTGATGGGACAGACACTCAAATGAGGGCTTAAATGATCAACAAGTGTAGGATCAAGATAGTCCAAAGGGATCTATATAATGGACGAGACCCTCCATGAGAAGGGGATCGGAGAAAGAAAGAAAGAATACTATAGCAATCAAAGTTGCACTTGTAATCAGTTTTATTGATTTATAATAAGATTTGTCTCCTTGGACAATGAATTCATTCAGTCTTATGTGCCTTGTTCTTGCTTGATCATCTTTTCGATCCATATTAGCCGTTGTTAAATTCATTAGGATCTAGTTCTTTGATCTACTCTCTACAAATTTGTTGTACTGAGCTCACTGGGCCAAGATCCCACACATCTTGGGCTTGGGCTACAAACCGTGTCTTTACAATAGTTATTTTTGTTATTTTTTTTTTATTTTTATTTTGTTATAACTAAATGGATACTGGTCTTATTTTTAATGTATTAATTTAGTTTTGAATTCTAGTATATTTAATTTGTTAAACTTATTAAACAATAAAAAAAAAAGTTTGTTTATATTTTAGCCCCTCACAAACACATTTCTAGTTTTGTCCTATCTATGGAAGAGAATCGTAACAGAGTATGTTATTTTGAATTAAATCAGCCATCAACCTTCTATATAAGAAGAGGGATTTCTTATTGTTAAACTCAATTCTTCGGAGGAGCTGGTTAAGGTGATGAGTTTTGTTCACGGTATTTCTTTATGTGGATTGCTTAAAGTGGTGAACTTTTCTATCATTTGCTTTAAAAAAATAATGTATTACAATTTCTTTTTTTATACGATTCATTTACTTATTTTTTTTGCTTACTACGCTATTTGTTGTTTAGCAATCGTGAATTCGTGATCCATTAACATCAGTTTTGGGTTTAACAATCCTGGAAATTCCAAGTTAAACCGCCTATATATCAAAATGTTACACATGTTTTTGCCAGAAAAGGACAGCAAAAATTGGTCGTGTAATCATGTTTGTTCGAGTAGTGCGGGTCTGCATGCATTAATTATAAAAGGAGCTGTTAAACACGGAGCTTATGTACGTAGTAAATAGGAAAATAGAAGATCTTATGTTAGTATATATAGTCCACTTGGCATTAGTTTTTTTTTTTTTTTTTTTTTAAATAAAATTATATTTTAGCACATTTTTAACAAAAAGTTAAATAAATTGATGCTAAACACATATATGATAGTAGACACGAAGATAGGAAGAAGATTAACTATAACATTAATTTTTAAAAATATGTATCCCAATTAGTTGCTTTATAAATTACAAAAACCAGAGACAAAGATGCCGATGAGAAAAGCTGCAGATTCTCGGTCGTAGATGACGACAGCTTTATTAACACTGAAACTCCATACACGTACGTAGGAGCCAAACATCAAGGACACGCATCCTTTTCTATATTACTATCTCAAAGTAACATATACATATGACACCACCGCCATTATTGTTTTCCTAGCAACAACTTATGCAGAACCAAAGTATATTGTGGTTCAGGCAACAAGCATAATATTATAGCAACACAAAGCAGCAACTTAATTATTTGGGACACAGTTACATATATTACTAGGTATTAGTGAATCAATTATATCCTCCCCGCCCAGTGGTGCTGTAGCTGTTGTATCCTCCTCGCCCGGTGGTGTTGTAGTCCGCTTGAAGGAGCCTGCGTCCTACAATTAGGAATATTATGTTGTCAAATACTTGGATAGACACACAAATGTTGTAAATTTCTCTGTTTCCTTACCAAAGTTATGATCATTTAAAATTAAAAAAGAAAGGATAAAAGGGCAGCCAAGAAGTTTTATTTCTTTTCTTGACTTTTTAAGTGCTTGAACTGAAAAAAATGGTTGAGGTGCTTATGCTTTCACGAAGTTATAAAGCTAAATTCCATTGTGTTTGAGCATTCAAAATGAATTCAATAATGTTCTAGCTAAAATTTTATTAGGAAGTCTTAAAAAAAAAAAACAATCTTTTTGAATTCACTCGACAACAAACTCTCTATTCTTTTTTATAATCCGTATAAATATTATATTTGTATTATTTATTTATTTATTACTAAACGTTATATATTTCATGCATTAAAAAATGGGAAAAAAAATATTTACTTCTCACTCTCCCTCCTCTACCTCCCTCAAGATCATGGTCGGAGCGGACTCCTTCTGGTGCGCTTTGAAGGACACCCTCGTCTCCCACCTCTACTCTCTCAACATCAAAGTCAAAGATCTTGGCACCTCCACCTACTACTCTATTGAAACTCTCAACCTCTTTGCTTGTGGCGAGAGAGAGAGAGAGAGAGAGAGAGAGGAAAATGAAAAAATGGATTTGACAAACCAAAATTTGGGAAAAGGTTGGTTTGATGAGTTCATTGTTTATGCTCTTATAACTCCAATAGCTTAACTATATATCTAAGCTATTAGACAATTTGTGCAAAACAAATAAGCTTAGATTTTTGGAAGGAAAATGCTAAAATTAGCGTCGGAGCTAGAATTTTGAGTTAGGAGAGGCCAATGATCTATGGATAGTGGTTGTTTGGGCTAGTTGATATGTGGAGGAGTGGCCAAGATATTAGAGGGAGGAGGGGCCAAGTGTTAGCTAGCTTCCTTGGGACCGATTTGAATTATACCCTTATATATTTACAATATATATTCCTTTTGCAATTCAGGGGACAGGGCCCTAGTGTGCATCCCTGATTATAAACAATACAAATTTTATTATATCAAAGGCTAACAAACTATTCTAATAAAAAATGTGATTGATGGTATTTTAACAAAATACTAAATGAGGATTTGAATTATTTTTTATAATCGGTAATAGATAAATTCATAAAACCTTTTTTTTCTTGTGATAGATAGGTTAGAATCTCAGCTTATAATAAAGTCTATTTCATAATAATTGCTCTTATTATTATGTTAAAATACCAATTAAGCTAACTAGAACTCATATAAATTCGTAAGACTTAACATAACAAAATTTATAGTATTTATAGATGCTAATTAGTATCACCCATTTGAAAAACGGGCTAGCAAAGAGATTGCAGTTTTAAAAATAAATAGAAAGGTTTAGCGTGCTAAATGAAACATTTGAGCCAAGTGGAATAAAAGATGCTCAAAGAAGGCCATTTTCTACAAACCAAGCTTAAGTTCTGGCACCGCATTATGAACTGTTGTAAAATAGCGGAAGCTCAAATTACCAAGATTGATTGTGAAAATCTTTTAGGCTTGAGAAAGATCTTCAAACTAATCAATAGGAACGAAGGAAAATTAATCCAAAAGAAAATAGACACAAAACACCAAGAATTACGTGGTTCGGCAATAGCTTACATCCACGGGCGACGACGAATAAATTTCATTATAACAAATTTGGGATAATACAAATTGATGTAAAGGTACTCTCACAAACCCAAATCCCAAATACACCCAAGTAACTCTCTCTCACAAATACAAAACCAAAGAACCAAAGGTTCACAAATACCAAGTGCGAATTGCACACAAACCAAAGAGAGAGCCACAAAGCAAATCCAAAAGTTGCAACACACCAAGAGAGAGCAAATCACCAAACCGCAAAACCAAATATCAAGCAGTAACAAACCCCTCTCACTATTCTAAATTGCAACTCACAAATATCAAATAACCAAACAAAGAGAGAGACTTTTTCTCACACACTCTCATCTCTTTTTCACTCTAATTTTCTGTAGTAGCACTATGCTTATATAGGAGACTTGAGTAGGCTAGAATATCCAAAACCAAGAAGGACTAGAATTCTTTTCCACACACAAAAGGAGAATCACTCCTATTCCAAAAAGAATTCCAAATCAACTAGTAGTCAAGAGTTCTAATAGAGCTTGATAACTTCAAATAACAGTAACCCAAAAGGAATAAAATTCCTTCCTTATCCAAATCCAACAAGGAGTCGAACTCCTAATTCAAGCCATATTCTACAAATCTCCACCTTGGCTTGAATTCCATCAAGCCTCACACATGACATTTGTAGACCACCAAATACAAATCCTTAACAAGTCTCCACCTTGACAAGACATCTCCCAAACCATAAATGCAAAGCGCTCAATCAAATTAGAGCCTAACCAAAAGAACAAAGTGCAAATTATCAAAAAAAAACACTTCCAAATACGCCAATAGACGCCAAATGCACCCAAAGATGTTGCCAAATCCAAATAAGAGTCCAAATCAAAGTGCATATCACCACAAACGAAACTTCTCCGTCACCACCACCAAAGCCCCTACGGGCTAATTCAAATTGCAAATACCGAACAAGTCCAAGCAACACTTGAACTTGTGCAAAGGCTTAATCATCATGTCACCACCAAAAATAATAACATCCTTGGCCAAACATAAACGAATAGTGCCACAAGCTTGTCTATTAATCTTTTCCCAATCCTTGTTTGACATCCCTTCAAGTTTGTCTTCCAAAGTAATATCCAACTCTTGTTGGACCAAGACATCCATAACTTCACATTGCCACATGCCAAAGTTATTCGTTCCATCAAATTTCTCTACTTCAAATTTGGCATTAGAAACCATCGTCCTAACTGCCAAAGGTTTTGCAGAAGACTCTGACAAAGATCTTCCAGAAGAGTCCGCCGAAGATTTTGTAGAGAAATCACCTGACATCTTTCTCCCTAAAAATCAGATTTACGAACCAATCACCAAAATCTCCAAAGAGAACAAATCCAAATGCCTAGGTAGCAAACCTGGGCTCTGATACCAGTTTGTTGTAAAATAGCGGAAGCTCAAATTACCAAGATTGATTGTGAAAATATTTTAGGCTTGAGAAAGATCTTCAAACTAATCAATAGGAACGAAGGAAAATTAATCCAAAAGAAAATAGACACAAAACACCAAGAATTACGTGGTTCGGCAATAGCCTACATCCACGGGCGACGACGAATAAATTTCATTATAACAAATTTGGGATAATACAAATTGATGTAAAGGTACTCTCACAAACCCAAATCCCAAATACAACCAAATAACTCTCTCTCACAAATACAAAACCAAAGAACCAAAGGTTCACAAATACCAAGTGCGAATTGCACACAAACCAAAGAGAGAGCCACAAAGCAAATCCAAAAGTTGCAACACACCAAGAGAGAGCAAATCACCAAACCGCAAAACCAAAATCAAGCATTTGAATTTGTGCAAAGTAATCACCAAAATAATTAAGCAAACCTGGGCTCTGAATGGTGCCACAAGCATTTGAATTTGTCCAAAGTAATCACCAAAATCAGAGCCCAGGTTCGCTACCTAGGCATTTGAATTTGTTCTCTTTGGAGATTTTGGTGATTGGTTCATGAATCTGATTTTTAGGGAGAAAGATGTCAGATGATTCCTCTACAAAATCTTCGGCGGATTCTTCTGGAAGATCTTTGTCAGAGTCTTCTGCAAAACCTTTGGCGGTTAGGACGATGGTTTCTAATGCCAAATTTGAAGTAGAGAAATTTGATGGAACGAATAACTTTGGCATGTGGCAATGCGAAGTTATGGATGTCTTGGTTCAACAAGAGTTGGATATTACTTTGGAAGACAAACCTGAAGGGATGTTAAACAAGGATTGGGAAAAGATTAATAGACAAGCTTGTGGCACCATTCGTTTGTGTTTGGCCAAGAATCAAAAGTATTTTGTTATGAGGGAGACGAATGCTAAAGAACTTTGGAAGAAATTGGAGGACAAGTATATGACCAAGAGTGTGGAGAATCGTCTCTACTTGAAGAAGAAGCTCTTCCGTTTCCAATATCGTGCAGGTATTTCTATGTCTGAGCACTTGAATGATTACAATAAAATACTTGCTGATTTGCAAAATTTGGAAGTTGATATTAGCAGTGAGGATAAAGCTCTCTTGTTATTGAATTCATTGCCTGATACTTATGATCATCTAATTACTACACTTTTGTATGGAAAAGATGAAATTAAGTTTGATGATGTGTCCAATGCTTTGACTAATAATGAGTATCGTATGAAAGATAAGCAAGCTCAAAGGGACACGATAACTGAGGCTTTGATTGTTAAGGGCGTGTCTAATGATAAGAAACTCAAGAAAGATGAGTGTGCCTATTGTCACAAAAAGGGGCATTGGAAGAAAGATTGTCCTTTGTTGCAAAACAAAGACGAGAAGGATTCTAATGCAAATGTAGCACATGATTGTGATGAGGATTCTGATTTTGCATTGACTAGTTCATCATTTGTTTGCCATTCAAATGAGTGGGTTTTGGATTCAGCTTGCACCTTCCATATGTGTCCGAAAAAGGAATGGTTTTACAACCTAGAAGAGTCGGAACTTGGTTCAGTCGTCATGGGTAATGATCAAACCTGTGAGATTTTGGGGAAAGGTAAAATCAAGCTGAAATTGCATGATGGAACAGTTCGTTTTCTGAATGAGGTTCGATATGTACCTGAATTGAAAATGAATCTCATCTCAGTTGGTTTATTAGAATCCAAGGGTTTCAAGATTGCTATGGAGAATGGAACTTTGAAGGTGCAACATGGTGCTTTGGTAGTGATGATGGCCACACGTTGTAGGAACATGTATTTCCTCAAAGGGAGTACTGTTGTAGGTGGAGTAGCGATTGGGCAAGTTACTTTAGACACTATTAGACATTTGGAGCATGCCAACGATAATACTTTGTTTAAGAGTGCCAAGAACTGCAAATTTGATGTTTGTGAGCCTTGTGCTTTGGAGAAGCAAACTAAGGTCAAGTTTGGTACAATAGTTCATCATACTAAGGGTTTGCTTAATTATGTACACACTAATGTATGGGAGCCTATTAAGGTTGCTTCTTTTGGAGGTAGGAATCATGATGTTATTTTTGGTGGAGACATGGTGATTAAGCCTTTGCACAAGTTCAGAGCCCAGGTTCAAAGCCCAGGTTCAGAGTAATCACCATCTTTAGGTGATGGTGAGGCTTTGATTCTTGGCCAAACACAAACGAATGGTGCCACAAGCTTGTCTATTAATCTTTTCCCAATCCTTGTTTAACATCCCTTCAGGTTTGTCTTCCAAAGTAATATCCAACTCTTGTTGAACCAAGACATCCATAACTTCGCATTGCCACATGCCAAAGTTATTCGTTCCATCAAATTTCTCTACTTCAAATTTGGCATTAGAAACCATCGTCCTAACCGCCAAAGGTTTTGCAGAAGACTCTGACAAAGATCTTCCAGAAGAATCCGCCGAAGATTTTGTAGAGGAATCATCTGACATCTTTCTCCCTAAAAATCAGATTCATGAACCAATCACCAAAATCTCCAAAGAGAACAAATTCAAGCAGTAACAAACCCCTCTCACTATTCTAAATTGCAACTCACAAATATCAAATAACCAAACAAAGAGAGAGACTTTTTCTCACACACTCTCATCTCTTTTTCACTCTAATTTTCTGTAGTAGCACTATGCTTATATAGGAGACTTGAGTAGGTTAGAATATCCAAAACCAAGAAGGATTAGAATTCTTTTCCACACACAAAAGGAGAATCACTCCTATTCCAAAAAGAATTCCAAATCAACTAGTAGTCAAGAGTTCTAATAGAGCTTGATAACTTCAAATAACAGTAACCCAAAAGGAATAAAATTCCTTCCTTATCCAAATCCAACAAGGAGTCGAACTCCTAATTCAAGCCATATTCTACATGAACCACAGCAGTAGCCACCTCAAAGGACATGAGGAGCAAGATTGCAAGAAGAGCAGCCAAAAGCAAAAACTTTGTGGCCCTATTAGCGGCCATTTTTTCCATGCTAATTTCAGAGGAAGAAGATAATTTTTGCTTCAGAAAACAAAAATCTAGAGTGAAGATTACAGTGGGAAGTGTTGGACTAAGAACATATATTTATAGGTGTAGATCGATGAGGATTCTGTTGAGATTACTATATTGGGAAAGCAACTGGTGGTTACTATAAAAATATGCGGTAGCTGGACTTAAGAAAATATACAACTTGGTCGATGCCGGTCAAGTTTATCAGTATAATATATGGGTTTGATATAGATATGTATAAAGTTTGCCGGTCAATCTTCACTGCAATATATATAACGATAAATAGTATTTTCTTAGGCTCCTTTTACGTGTACTCTTTCATATGATATTTACAGTTGTACAGGTTGAAACTAGGGACGGACCCAGGTGGTTCCAAGGAGGCTCCTGGTCCTTTTTTTTTTTTTCCTTATTTTATATATATAATTTTTGTAGTTGATCTCTTTTAAAACCTTAGGCCACCTCCGACAAGTAACTATCTAACTCAAAAACTTAATAAAAAAAATACAAAAAAAATTCACAATGGTGATTGTACTTTAGCAAAAAATTATTTTACTATAAAAAAATCATGTGTTATTGAAGAAGTTAAAACTAACTTTTTTGCAATTATAGTAAACTGGTATAAATACTAGTTGACTATAGTAAGTTTTTAAAAATAAAATACAATATTTTATTAAGATTATCTCTCTGCCTTCAATTAAAAACTTAAATTATCTATTTTCTTTTATTATTTTAATGAGTTGTTTATATTATTTTAAATGAAGTGATAAAAAATAGAACATTTGATGTTGGGTGTATTGTAAAATGAGGTGGTAAAATAGATAAATTAGCTTTTTGAGGTGGTAAAATAGATAAATTAACTTTTTGAGATGCTAAAAGCTAACGTTTTTAATACCACTACTGTGAATGCTCTAATTTCAAAAAAAAAAAAAAAAAAATTCTTAATTACTAGCGTAGTATTAAAAAAAAACATTATTATTAATTTTTTTTTTTCATCTTTGTTGGTAGATGATTGCATTTCAATGTATTAAGAAATAACGATTTTGTGTGTTTATAATTTGTTAATAATATATGGATGTATATTTCGAGGGTTTTTTTTTTTTTTTTTTCCTTATACTCCGACTTTCTCTAGCTTGAAATCCTGGGTCTGTTCTTGAATTTAACATACATTTTTAAAAGACAAAAAATGTGATATCCATACCATATTTAAGACTTGAAAAATGATTGTGAAATGGAGTAATGTATATGAGAAAATTATTATCTTATTATATTATTATTATTGTGAGCTTTGTATTATTATGAGCTTAGGAGGTTTTTAATTTTTAAGCGCCTGAATATTCTCTTGGATGTATGTAATCTTCTATTACATACACACCAAGTAATGAAGTAATTATTCTTTGAAATGACCTCAAAAATGCTACTTTAACCTTAAAAACTATTAGACATATCCCTTCCGACTTCTACGCTTTGTTAAAGTTGTAATTTACTATTACTACTGTGACAAAAACATAGTTTATCTATCCTTATTTTTGTCTCAAAGTAGCTACTTTTCTCGAAGGCAAAAATGCACTTTTAGTCCCTACATTTTGGGTCAATTCCCATTTTGGTCTCAAAATTGATTTCGCTATTAATGTAGTCCCTAAAAAAAAAAATTGTTTCTATTTTGGTCCCTACAATCAACCTACTAATGGAAATCTCCTACGTGGCAAACGGAATACCCTGCTTGCTGACGTGGCGCTGACGTGACGTTGATGTGGCCATTAAAACATTATTAAAAACATTATTTGGCATTTTTTTAAATGCCAACTCAGCATTTTAATTAATGAAAAATTAAAACAAAAAATTTTAATTCTTCAATTTTAATTTTAATTTTAAAAATAAAAAAATTTTACTTTTTTAGTCTTAAACAATTTTTTTATTAATTTAATTAAATTAATTAGAAAATTCAAAATTTTTTATTTTTTATATTTTATATTATATATATATATATTTTTTATCATTGGATCATTTTAGTTTTAAGTGTATTTGCTTTTATTTAAGCGAGTTAGTCAAAAGCATCAAACGATTTGAGTTTAGAGAGAGCTCTACCAAAAAAAAAAAAAAAAAGAATTTAGAGAGAGAGAGAGAGAGAGAGAGAGAGAGAGAGAGAGAGGGAGAGAATGAGATGGGGCCGACGGTTTGGAGCAAATCCAGAGGAAGGGGGGCCAGCGGTTTGGAGCAAATCTAGAGGAAGGGGGCCGGTGGTGGTTTAGAGAGAATGGAACTCGATCTCGACCACTGTCTCGGCCATAATGGAGCTCGCTGGTCTCAGCCTCCATCTCGATCTCGGCCATAATGGAGCTCGCTGGTCTTGGCGTGGGTAACCAAAAAAAGAGTTTAGAGAGAGAGAGAGGGGGAGAGAATGAGATGAGGCTGACGGTTTGGAGCAGGTCCAGAGGAAGGGGGGCCAGCGGTTTAGAGCCGATCCAAAGGAAGGGGGCCGGTGGTGGTTTAGAGAGAATGGAACTCGATCTTGGCCACTATTTCAGCCACAATGGAGCTCGCCAGTCTCAGCCTCCATCCCGATCTCGGCCACAATAGAACTCGCTGGACTTGGCCACCATCTTGGCATGGGTTTGTTGATTGATCGGTGCTGACTGATCGGTGGGTTTGGTGACTTTTTAGAGAGAATGGAACTCGATCTCGGCCACCGTCTCAGCCACAATGGAGCTCGCTGGTCTCAGCCTCCATCCCGATCTCGGGCACAATGGAGCTCGCTGGTCTTGGCCACCGTCTTGGCATGGGTTTGTTAATTGATCAGTGTTGACTGATTGGTGGGTTTGGTGACTTTTTCGGTGGCAGTGGTGATCATGTTTTGGAATTTTTGTAGGTTTTTGAGCTAAAGTTCATGTTATGGAGAAATGTTTTTGATCGGCGGGGTGGTGGCGGCTTGATTGTGTCAGTTAATGGTGGTGGGATTTGGGTTTGATTGTGTTAGTTTGGGTTTGATTGTGTTGATCTGGGTTTGTTGCGATTGGTTTCTTGATCTAGGTTTGATCTGGATTGGTTTGTTAATTGGGTTTATGGGTTTGATTTGCTAAGAATTCGGTGTTGATTATGTTAGAATTTGGGGAAGAACATGAAGAATTTGATGGTCTTGATTTGTAGTAGATTTGATGGTGCTGGGTTTGATGATCTCTAATGTGTTGCATTTGGGTTTTTTCTTCTTATTTTCATTTATGTCCTAGTGATCTGAGTTTGAGTTCTTGGGTTGCTGGGTTTGTGTTCTTGTGATGGGTTTGAGTTCTTGGTTGCTGAGTTTGATTTTGGAAGAATATGAAGAACATGTTGTAAAATGAAGAACAAGTTGAAAAACATTAAGAAATTCTTTTTAATTAAAATTTTTAATTAAATTAGATTTAAGTTTTTTTAAATTTAATTTATTTTTTAAAATTTTCTAACATGGCTTTTAAAAAAAAATTAAAGTGCTGATGTGGTACTTAAAAAAAGCAAAATAATTTTTTTAATAATGTTTTAATGGCCACATCAGTGTCATGTCAGCGCTGCATCAGCAAACAGGGTATTCCGTTTGCCACGTAGGAGGTTTCCGTTAGTAGATTGACGCCAGGGACTAAAACAGAAACGGTTTTCTTTTTTTAAGGACTACATTAATAGCGAAATCAATTTTAGAACAAAAATAAGAATTGACCCAAAATATAGGAACCAAAATTCATTTTGCCTTTCTCTAATTTCGGCAATTTCCAAGTCAAACCATCATAGCATTGCTTGGGAAGTCGTAGGAGAAAATTTGAATATATTCAAAGTAAAGGACGTATCATATACGCACTTTTTTGTGAGGATTGGACACTGGATAATGAGTGCTCATGATATATATTTTTATTTGTTTATTATTGTTTCATAATTATATACGTATGTCTTATAACTTTACACGTAGGATGGATATGTGCCTTTAAATGGGTTGAAGTTGAAAAAATGCCCTGAAAAAAAAATTTTGAAATTTGTTTTACGAGCGTAGTGAAAGTTTTTGGACCTCAAAATTTTCAGACTAGAGATGAGCTTTTTTTGACTTGAAACTTTAAAGTGTCGGTCAAGCAGCATTCACTTCGTATGGGTAAATGTCATTTTCTCTTCGCTCCACTTGTAATTGGGCCCTTATAGTCTTCTTCTGACAGATAAGTGGAGAATTTTAAAACGCAGTCAAAGGAAACTACAGTTTTGAAGCAAGAAGCAAGAAACAGGAAACAAAAACTACCATGACCATGTACTATTAATTAGACTATAGTATATTCCTAGCTGATAGGTTAAGCTAAGCTTTCCATGACGCTTTGAAGTGGAACTCAGCCTCTTCTTCATATTTTTTTGGTGGTGGATAGAGCATGTGTTGTGCTAAGACATGGTAAAACGGGTCAGAATTTTCTGACTTGACCCGTTTGACCTGTAACTCGATTGACCAGTAACCCGATTGACCCGACCCGACCTGCCCGTTTTGCCACGTCTACCAACGTTGAGTAGATTGAAATTGAGGTGTAATTCTTATAAAATATTTATTTATTATTCTTTACTTAATATGTTATGTACTCCATTATAGTTTGTTATTTTTTACTTACCACTTTCATTTTCTCTTCTTACTATAAACAAATCAAAAATTATACCAAGATTAGCTTATAAAAAGCTGGAACAAGAGTTGCACCAAATTTGGGTATCAAGTGTTTAGTGGTAATTGGTAAGTGATAACAGTATCACCAGTGAGAATTTAATCACAGTTAAGAAATTCATAAACAATTGACAGATTGCATCTATTTCCAAAAAAAAAAAAAAAATGTTTGAAAAATACGGGTCAACTTGATCCGACTCGACCTGGACCCGATTGACCCGATTAAAAATGACCCATTTTGACCTGTGACCCATTTGACCCGCAAACTCGATTGACCTGACTCGACCCGCCCGTTTTGCCACGTCTAGTTGTGCCCTTTGTGAGTAGTTTGCTGGGTCAACTGTTTTAGAAGAACATTGTTTTATAATTTTTTAATTTATTTATTTATAAATTGTTTATATCAAAGAGTAGGTAGTTATAGTGTGTTTGGTTGGAGGTGATTTAGGGAAGATGGAAGATGGGGAAGGGAAAAGAGAAGAAAATATGCCATTTTCTTTTGTCTAGCAAAGGGAGAATAAAATAAGGTGGAATAAAAGTGGGGTTTGGGGAATTTGTCAATGGCTTACAAATTGTTAAATAATTTATTAAATTTATAAATTGCAATTTACACCTTTAAAAATTGGATTCATTTTGATTTCGTCTCGTAAAATTCTAACATTTTGAATTCAGAACCCTAACATCATATGTATTGCTTGCAAAAAGACTATTTTGTTGATGTCGACAGTTGATGACGTGTTTATTAAGTGTCATTTTAACTCAAAATCATATAGTTTTCATGTGTTAAAACTACACTGTCTTATGAGTGTTAAAAGAAATTTGAACAAGTATTTATTTTTTATTTTTGTTTTTATATTTCTTTCACATCTCTCTCTCTCTCTCTCTAACTTCCTTACACAACAAATTAAATCATAAAAACACCCACACCCAACCAAGCCACCATGAAATTAAACCCATCCAAAATCCCTTAACCAAACCTCAAACACCAAACTCATTCCACCACACACGCCGACCTAGCTCTCCAATTACTTTGGCTACTTGCGGTGCCCAAAATTTCAAGCCAAACCTCAATCACCGTACACGTTGACCAAGTGATTATCATCAACATAAGCCTTGTGACCCAATTACACAAACTTTACCCCAATCACCAATATAAGAGAGAGAGAGAGAGAGAGAGAGAGAGAGAGAGAGAGATTCCAGTGTTGACATTGGGATCCTCGGTGAATAGATAGCGTAGCTATGGATTGAAGTTAATGGAAACTAATGCGTGTGTGAGAGAGACAGGACGGTGGTCCATTTTTTTCCTAGTGCATGTGTCAGTGGGTGTCTTTTATGCTAATGGTGCTCATGTAGTGTAGAGGTGTGTGTGGAGTTGTCACCAATTATTGAGTTTTTTAAATGTGTGATTGTCATGTGAGTTTTGAAAATGTGGTTTTTATTGGACAAAAATTGTTTCTCGAACAAAAAAATTGATTTGGAGGTTTGGTTATATGTGAGGAAGGTACTAGACACCTCACAACACCTAACAATAATTGGTACCTAATTTTGATTATAACTTTGGTAACAATTAATGTGTGCCACATAGCATAAATAGAGTATCTCAAGTAAAAGTGGTTTTAAAAACCGAACTAGGCATCAAACCTTTTTTTTTTCCAATTTTCGGTTCAACCCTGGGTTTTGACCGATTTTTGGCCGGTTTTCCGGTTGTTGACTGGTTTTGGGGCTTTTAACCGGATTGGATTGGCTCCCGGTTCCCGATTGAACCGGTCGGACCGGCCGGTCCGGTCCGATCCGGTTTTTAAAACAGTGAGTAAAACTTCTATATTATTTCGATTGAAACTTGGTAGTATTTTGGCACTATTTTGGAAAACTTTTAAAACAAAGTTTTGAATAGGAAAATCACATCATTTTGAGTTTATTTGACACTACGAACACATAGCATTGAGCATAGATGAAATGGTTTGTTTCCAAATTATACATAATGTTAAGGGCCCAAATTCAGAATTTGAAGCCCAAATTTAGAATTTGAAACTTTATGTGGTAAAATAAAATTTATCCCAAACTTTAAGGTATAAATTGAAGAAAAAAAGAAAGAAAGTAAAGGTTAAAAAAACAGGAAGAATAAAATAAGAAAAAATAGAATAAAATAAATATGTTGACATAGCTTTTATGTGGTTCAAAATGATACAATTTTGAATAGGAAAGCTACATCATTTTGAGCTTAGTTGACACTTAATGGAAACATAGCAGTGAACATAGATGGAATGGTTTGTTTCCAAGATGATACATAATGTTAGGGGCCCAAATTCAAAATTTGAAACCTAAGGGATAAAATCAAAACAAACCCTAATTTTAAAGGTATAAATTGCAATTTAGTTTAATGCAAAAATGACCCTTATCTTTAAAGGTATAAATTGCAATTTAATTTAATTTCAAAACAAAAACCTTGCTTGACTAACTGCATAAAAATGAATCTCTTGGTTGGGAAGCATGAAAATAAGATAAGCTCCAATAGCATCTTGTTCAAGAATGTTATGTCACATTCTTGGGGTCCACGACAGCTCAACGGCTCGGGAGAATTGCCCCAGATTTAGGTTTTATTAGACATCTAGCTTGATTTTGTACCAAGATCGTAAACCCAACAAGGCCAAATTTAGGCCTAGGCTTAAGGCCCCTCGTTACGGAAAAGGTCCAAATGTTGTATAATATAATAATTTTTTTAAAAGAATAATGTTATGAACGAACATTTTCAAAACCCTTTTCATAATATTGACATATCAAGCTCTAAATAGAGCAATATCCCTTTTACATGAGCTACTACTAACAACACTTTTTATTAGCACCAATTGTAGCATTTCATCTTAATAGTTATGAAAAAATATTGTGAATTTTTTTGCCTACAAACTTATTGAAAAAAAAAAAATTAACTGGGTGGGTTGTGTGCCCTGGGCTCTCCTTTAAGAAGACTCATGAAATATTGGGCTAATAATAACCTCATGAAAAATATGCTATGAGCGTGACATATCATCATTAATTGTATAACAATCAATTTTCTCCAACAACTCGAAGTTTTAAATTTTGTAAACCAATCTCTTTGCATGTTATAACTTATATTATTAAGTGAAGTTGCAATAATGTTTATTAAATTAGATTCTCGTTATAATTAATATTGTGTATAGTATTTCTTGCAATAATCAATTTATAGAAAATATTTGGTGGATGATGAAATAGTTAATAGAAAAATAGTATTATTGTAATGAAAACTATTATAATAATTTTTAAGATGTAATACAACAATATTACATAAAAATTTATGTTTAAAAAAAAAAATACATGCAACATATGCAAAATATTACTCATAATACTTTTTGTAGTAGTTTCTGCATAAGGAAAATTTTCAAAATAAAAAATTGATAAAATCTTATTTAAGACTGATTATGTCACAAGAAGATTAAGTGAAGTAGCTACTATCAATTGGAAAAAAAATGTTAACAAAATCTAAATACAAAAACTTTGTTAATAATTTTACCTTTCATAAAGAAAGAATGACTTTTAAACAATAAAACTCTAATATAGAAAGTTAAATAATATATGTGTGTAAAATTGACTATAATTTATTGGCTTGAGCCTCAAATTTCTTTCTCATCTCTATCTCCACTGTTGCTAAGCACCCAGAGTGGCATAGGCCATGAAATTGGAGTTTGATGCTCTCCTTTGCAATTGTATTAGGTATGCCCTTCCCTTTAATAGAGCTCAAAAGTTCATTGGCTGCAAATGGGTTTTTCAAATCAAGCATCATGATGATGACTCTATTGAGTTGTACAAAGCAAGGTTTGTTGCAAAATTGTTTCATCAACAACCTGATTTGGATTCCAACGAGACTTCCAGCCCTAATGCTAAACCCATTAAGATACGTACATTCTCTCTTTTGATGTGTCTATATATATCCTTTAGATTCAACTTCAACTATGCTCCTTCTCAAAAAAAAAAAAAAAAAAAACTTCAACTATGCTCCAACCTCGGATCGTTGGTGGTGAAGAACATTATGGGTTGGTACGTGCAACAAATTGATGTTCAAAATGCGTTCTTGCATAGTCAATTATCTGAAGTGGTTTATATGTCTCAAGTTTTGGGATTCACCCAGCCATGATTTCCACATTATATTTGTAATTTACAAAAATCCATTTATGGCTTGAAACAAGCTCCACGGGCTTGGTTTTCAAGACTAACTAGTTGGTTCCTTTAACTTTGGTTTTGAAGGATCTAAATCAGATTCGTCTTTGTTCATTAAACTAGTAACTATGTTTTTCTTAATCTATGAGGATGATATCATCATTTCCCGCATCTAATCATCTGCTATTGATGAGCTCCTTATGCATTTGCAAACTGACTTTGCTATTAAGGAATAAGTTGGTCTCAATTTCTTTCTAGGAATTGAAGTGGTGCTAAAATCCCTTGGTGTTCTATTGTCACCAAAAAAATGTTATATCTTAGATATTCTTAACCGTACTAAAATGGTGGAAGCCAAGCCAGTCAACTCTACCATAGCTATACATACATCTACTCCCCTTTCTGACATTGAAGGAGATCGATTTGATGACGTTAACTTATACACAAGCACTATTAAGGTCATTGTAGTACCTCTCCATCACTGGCCAGATATAACCTATACAGTGAATAAAGTATCTCAATGTATGCCTAAACCTACAATCCTTCATCTGCAGTTTGTATAGAGACTTTGCGTTATCTCAAGCATACAATTCATTTTGGTTTGCAGCTGAAACCCTGATTGGGCTAGTTGACATGATGATTGCAAATCTGCAAATAGGAGCTTTTTGTCTCCTAATTTACGTGAGAATCACATTTGTTGGGGTCATAAAAAGCATAAAACTATTGCATGATCAAGCATTGGAACTATTATAACAACAAGACCTTGCCATTGCTGTTGCAGAAGTTTAAATGGTTACTGGTGATGCAGAAAATCGTCAGTTGAGTTCTCGTCTATGTAGAAGGACAATGGTTTTGGATTCGTTCAAAGACGAACCTGCAATAAGATATGAAATAGAGAGAGAAATACACCGGTGTGGTGTTTGCCAAAAACCTTTCAATGATTAAGTTAGGTTGAAGTTCAATTGAAATATATTGCAAAAGAATTCAACTTGAGAGTAGTTTTTGGGATGAGAATTGTGTACCCTCTTCCTTTGGTTTGTGGGGGTTTTATAGCTCTTATCTTCATTGTCTAGATGAATATTTGCATTTATAGGATATGGAGCCGTTGGTAATAATGACTGACTTTTATTGTCTGTTAATAACTATTTATTCGTTGGTGCCCATACGTTACTTTTTAGCTGTCTTGGGCATTGAATGTCTTTTATGGCCCCGTCTGTCATTGATATTCGTATGTTACGCCTTGCATTAAATAACATTTAATTCTTTTGTCTAGAGATGAATGATCTTGATAAATTAACACTCATCAGTAATAAATGCGAAGACGTTATAAACTTCAATGGTTTTTTACCCGTTGGTCCGTCGGTTAATCTTTTGCTTATTTGGTGCGTTAACCGTTACTCATGTCATTTATGAGGAACTCATTTAATGGATGATGCTGGCTTAATGGATGATGCTGTTTTTCTCTTCTTTTGCTACATGATGGATTGATAAGGATAATGCAGCAAAGCCTCATGATAATGATAAGGCTCATCACTCAGATAGAGATAAAGGCTCATGATAATGACAAGCCTCATGATAATGATCTACTATGTAAACTATCCCTTATGTGTTTGTACTTATCAGTTGTAACAAACCATTCTATATATATTACGTTAACTCCCTGAACTATTCAATCAAGGGAGATTCACTTACTTTTGGTTTATAAACTATTTTATGGTATCAGAGCCAAATAAAGACTCACGTCTGTCATCATGGCCCATCAGTCCTCTTCTTCACTTTCCTCTTCTACCTCACTATCAGCCATCCCTGCAACTCCCAATTTTAATCCTATCAACGTTCAATCCTTGGTGACTGTCAAACTCACCAAAGATAATTACCTTCTCTGGCGTGCCCAAGTTACTCCTTATCTACGTGGTCAGCAACTATTTGGCCATGTTGATGGCACCATTATTGCTCCCCCAAAATTCATTACTACATCTGCCCAAGATACTCCAGTGCAGATTGAGAATCCAGCTTATAATCAATGGTTTCAAAAGGATCAAGTCATCCTTAGCATTCTAATGTCTTCTCTATCTGAAGGCATTTTAAGTCAAGTCATCAACTGCGCCACCTCTCAAGAGGTCTGGTCTGGATTAGAGAGAATGTTCTCATCCACATCCACTGCACGAACGATGCATCTGCGCTCTCAACTGTCTTCCATCACAAAAGGCAACTCCTCTGTCACGGAGTATTTTCAAAGGGTCAAGACACTTGCTGATACCCTTGCTGCAATTGGACAGCCACTCCCAGCCTATGAGATAGCCTCATCCCTGCTCAATGGTCTTGATTCTTCCTATGATCCACTCGTGGCTTCTATCTCAACTCACGTGGATCCCCTGACTTTGGAAGACATTTATAGTCACCTACTTAGTTTTGAACAACGCCTTGAACGACATGCTACTAATGTGGAATCTACAATGGGCTCAGCCAACATGGCAACTCGCAATGACCATTCTCGTGGCCGCAATAATGGTCGCAACTCCAATCAGCAGCGTTATTCACAACCTGCTTCAAGTCGAGGCCGAAGCCGTGGTCGTGGCCGTGGCTCATCTTTCTCCTCAGACTCTCGTCCAACTTGTCAATTATGTGGCAAAACTGGTCATATTGCGCCCAAATGCTTTCATCGCTTTGACCTCTCCTACCAAGGTTCATCTCCTAATATGTCAGCTTACTTTACAGCTCCTCAAAATGCAGTTGATATGAATTGGTACCCCGACACCGGCTCTACAAATCACTTGACCAATGATCTTCAGAACCTCAATATTCATGCTGAGCCTTATAATGGTCATGATAACATTTTAGTTGGCGATGGGACAGGTTTGCGTATCTCTAACATTGGTTCTTCTACCATTCCTTATCGTACATCCTCTTTTCATTTACGCAATTTACTTCATGTCCCTGCCATTAAAAAGAACTTAATTTCAGTGAGCCAATTCACCCTTGATAATGATGTGTTTATTGAATTTCATGCTGGTTATTTTGTTGTGAAGGACGAGGCAACGGGGACCATCCTCCTCCACGGCAAGACTAAAGATGGGCTATACCCTTTTCCCTCTGCTAAACAAATTTCCAGATCTCTTCAAAGCTTTCTTTGCCACCGTGTCCCACTTGAAGTTTGGCACTATCGTCTTGGCCATCCATCATATCGCACTGTTCAACAAATTTTGTCCAAGCACAACCTTCCAGTCTCCACCAATAAGGCACCTGCTTCTTGTATTGCTTGTTAACAAGGCAAAAGCCATAGACTTCCATTTAGTTCGTCTGAGTCCAAGTCTTCTTTTCCTTTAGAATTAATTTTTTCCGATGTATGGGGACCATCTCCTGCACTCTCAACTAGTGGAAATAAATATTATGTTTCTTTTGTTGATCATTATAGTCGTTATGTATGGTTGTTTCCTATCTCAAATAAATCTGATGTCCTTTCCATTTTTTGTGCTTTTCAAAAAATGGTTGAACGAATGTTTGATAGGAAAATAATAGCTGTCCAAACTGATTGGGGTGGTGAGTTTCGTTCTCTCCATAAATTCTTTGTCACAAAAGGAATCCAACATCGTCTGACTTGCCCCCACACATCTCAACAAAATGGTATTGTTGAGAGGCGACATCGCAGCATAGTTGAGACTGGTCTTTCCTTGTTATCTCACAGTTCTGTCCCTCTCACACATTGGGATGATGCTTTTCTTATGGCCACTTATCTTCTTAATCGTCTTCCTACACAACCTTTAGGGTCCCTTTCTCCATTTGAACAACTTTTTGGCAAAGCTCCTGATTATTCCCTATTACGCATTTTTGGTTGTGCTTGCTATCCGTTTCTTCGACCTTTTAACCGCCATAAACTTGATTACCGTTCTAAACTCTGTGTATTTCTAGGCATCAGTAACCTTCATCGTGACTATAAATGTCTTGACCCTACCACTGGCAGAATCTTCATCTCCCGTCATGTAGTTTTTGATGAAACTATCTTTCCATTCTCCTCACAAA
Source organism: Quercus glauca (assembly GCA_023736055.1). Taxonomy (NCBI): domain Eukaryota; kingdom Viridiplantae; phylum Streptophyta; class Magnoliopsida; order Fagales; family Fagaceae; genus Quercus; species Quercus glauca. The sequence continues at coordinate 74,973,761 of CM043316.1, read as the reverse complement.
ATTCATCTCCCACTCAGTCTCCTTCCAACACTGTTTCTCTTCCATTTCCAGTCCCTTTATCAAATCCTTCTCAACCTTCTTCTTCATCACCCCATCCATCATTTCCACCACCTATATCTCCCTCCACTTCTCAATCCTCTCAAATACCTCCCTCTCATACTGATCCTTGCCCATCTTCAAGTCTGCCACAAGGGGATACTTCATTGCTACCTCGCCACCATCAAATGACCACTCGTTCACAAAACAACATCTTCAAACCCAAGCAGTTTAATGATGGCACCACTCGGTATCCATTACCTACAGCCTTGCTCACTAATATTTCTTCCCTTGAGGAACCAAGTTGTTTTACGCAAGCAAATAAAAATGCTGAATGGCGTCATGCTATGGATGCTGAGTTCTCTGCCCTCATGAAAAATGGTACCTGGTCTCTTGTTCCTAGGCGGCTAAACATGAATGTCGTTGGTTGCCGTTGGGTTTATAAGATCAAAAGGAAAGCTGACGGTACCTTGGAACGTTACAAAGCTCGGCTTGTTGCCAAAGGATACCACCAACAGCAAGGCATTGATTTTGCAGACACTTTTAGTCCCGTAATCAAGCCCACTACCATTCGATTGGTACTCAGCCATGCTATTTCTCAAGGTTGGACCTTGCGGCAAATTGACATACAAAATGCGTTCTTGCATGGAAAGCTTTCAGAAGTGGTTTACATGAGCCAACCACAAGGCTACATCCATCCACAGTACCCAAATCATGTGTGTCGGCTCCATAAAGCATTGTATGGTCTCAAGCAAGCCCCTCGTGCTTGGTATTCTAGACTCAGTGACAAACTCATTGCACTTGGCTTCAAACACTCCAACACAGACACTTCTCTCTTCATTTTTTGATGCAATGCCATCACCATATTTATCCTTATCTATGTTGACGACATCATCATCACTGGTTCATCCACCTCAGTCATCGACTCTGTTGTTCAATCTCTCAGCCGTGAATTTGCCGTCAAAGACCTTGGGAAACTTAGCTACTTTCTCGGCGTTGAGCTATTGCCGCACAAAGCTGGTCTCTTCCTCACTCAGCGCCGATACATTCTGAACCTTCTCAACCGCACCAAAATGGCTGAGGCTAAGCCCATTTCTTCCCCAATGTCATCCTCATCTCAACTGTCTCTTCTTGCTGGTGTGGAATTTTTTGACCCAACACTATATCGCAGCACCGTTGGTGCCTTGCAATACCTGTCCATCACAAGGCCTGATGTGTCATTTGCAGTCAACAAAGTATGCCAATTCATGCATCGTCCCACTGATATTCACTGGAGTGCAGTCAAGCGTATACTCCGATACCTCAAAGACACCATCAATTATGGTCTTTATCTTCGACCCAGTCCCTCCACTCACTTGTCGGTATATTCTGACGCCGATTGGGCTGGTTGTCCAGATGATCGCAAGTCCACCAGTGGCTATTGCATCTACCTTGGTCACAATCTGGTTTCATGGAACTCAAGAAAGCAACAAACTGTCGCACGGTCGAGTACAGAGGCAGAGTATCGGGCTGTTGCAAATGCTACTGCAGAAGTCCTATGGCTTAAGTCGCTTCTCAATGAATTGGGCATTCACGTCAAAATGCGACCGGTGTTGTGGTGTGATAATGTGGGTGCTACTTACTTGACTGCGAACCCTGTCTTTCATGCCCGAACAAAGCACGTCGAAATTGATTTTCATTTTGTCAGAGAACAAGTTCGCAATGGGTTTCTACAAGTGCAATTTATTTCAAGCAAGGATCAGATTGCAGACATTCTGACCAAACCTCTTGTCTCCACCAGGTTTCATACACTCCGTACCAAGCTCAACGTTTTGCTACTGCCGTTTCACTTGCGGGGGGATGATAAGGATAATGCAGCAAAGCCTCATGATAATGATAAGGCTCATCACTCAGATAGAGATAAAGGCTCATGATAATGATAAGCCTCATGATAATGATCTACTATGTAAACTATCCCTTATGTGTTTGTACTTATCAGTTGTAACAAACCATTCTATATATATTACGTTAACTCCCTGAACTATTCAATCAAGGGAGATTCACTTACTTTTGGTTTATAAACTATTTTATGGATTAGAATGATTTTTCTCCTCTTCAGATACAGTATCTGCTAAATGAGCTGGGTGTTCCATATATATATATATATATATATATATATATAGTGAGCCTTCCTATCTTTGGTGTGATTACAGCGGGGTTACTTGCCTCTCCTCAAATGCAGTTTTCCATACTTTGCATAAAACATGTTCAAAATGATTTCTACTTTGTTTGAGATATGGTCGCCAACAAATCTCTTATTATTCGATTATTGTCCGTGGCGATCAATTAGCCGATATTTTCATCGTCCCATTATCTCCATCCAGATTTACACTTTTATGGACAGGACCACATAATTCGGAATGCAAGCTTCAACTTAAAGTAATTGTAATAAGATCACAACTCAAATGTTTTTTTTTTAATCTTCCACCACCTATTTTCGTTCCCTTAACTTGGAGACGTGCGTCAATCCATCAAGTGAATAAGTTAAATAAATACGTCCTGAATTCGAGTCAAACATAGGAATTAAGAAAATCAGTATTGACGGATTCAAAGAAAAATTCAAAGGGGTGGAACCTATGTCAGTTGGTCCCGTTCAATGACAAAGAGAAGTGACACAAAGAGATTATAGGAATGGGAGACGTGAGTAGCTATTGTTTATTGAGTTTGCTATCAGGGTAGCCTGGGTAGGAGATACGTTACTATCTGCTAGGGCCCATTTAAGGTGGCATAAGATCACCTGGATGTACAAACACAAATGCTACTGGATTAAACAAATGTTAAAGACTTAAAAGAACCGCTATAAGCTTGATTTGTTTGATTTTGATGAGGTACGAAGAAAAAAAAAAGGTATAATGACAAAGTATAATGAACCGCTATAAGCTTGATTTGTCGATAGGCATTGTTAATTCCTAGCTAAAACAGCCTTTATTCAGGTGTCATTGTTTTCATGGGCCAGCTATGGGAAGTCGGAACAATTCTAGCCATGCAAATGAAAGAGTCATATTACTTGCTTTCACGACATATATAATTATATAAATTTATTTGCTTATAAACTACCTGCTGATATGTATGACATCACTGTCAGCTGTGGAATCATTACTATAGTAGCTGTTATTTAGAAAGCTTAAGAACACAACTTTCGTTCCATAATTCTGATGACGTTGAAAGATGATAATCCACCCTTTGTGATTGTTCACTTCAACAAGTTGCAGCAAAAAATGGTATGATATTAAAAGAACCAGCTTTTATTAGAAGAAATTACACTTTACTCTCTAACTATACTACATTTTACACATACATTTTTAAACTATGAGAATACACACTTACTAAACTATACCCATTTTTACACTTATTCCTCTAATCTATGAGAATCCACACCTTACCCTTTTAAATATACCCATTTTTCATTTACCCCACCATAAACTATAAGAATACACACTTACATTTTAAACTATTATTCATAAAATGTGATATCAAAGTATTACACAGGTAATAGTTTAAGGAGAGTAAGTCTGGAGTCTCATAGTTTAATTAGGAAGACAAATGTTACATAGGTAATAGTTTAGAAGAGTAAATATGCAATTTCATAATTTAAGAGGTAAATGTAAAAGTATAATTTAGAAGGTAGAGCATAATTTTCCTCATTATTTAGATCTAAGATTAGTAGGTCATTTTTGAAATTCCTTGGTTGATAATTAAGTCGGCAATAAAATTGTGGGTTAATAGCTTCAGCTTGTACTGTAATTGGTAAAGAAAATGACAAATAATAACTTTAAAGCAAGCATGGCCACATCTTTAGTCTCTGATGAGTCAATTTTAATGTCGAGAGGAGTTTTCTAAAGAAAATGATAAAGGGTTGTCTATGACAAATCGCCATTTTTTGTACTCAGTTGTTTCTCTTGCTGGGAAAGGACATATATGGTGTGTAGGGATTGAATTCAGCAAGAGTTCCTCCTTTAATTTTTGTTAAATATTAGCATTGATACACCATGTTGAATATGCTAGTATAAATACAGAAGCGAAAGTATAAAGTGTAGAACACTATAACACATGAAGGTTATGTGGTTCAGCCTAACGGCCTATATCCACGGAGGAAATTCTAAAGCGCTACATCAATAATATATTAAAGTGTAGTACAAATCCTGTGTTACAATGAACCATAACATGTGTATATATAATAGACTAAACCCTAGACTAATAGACTTCTAGTACAAGTAGGATACTTGGTTTGCACACAAAGTAGAATTAGGCTTGGGTTTATGCTAATGAGCTAATATATCTCTAACACCCTCTCTCAAACTCAAGATGGAAGCTTGATGAAATCTTGAGATTTGATAAGATTGAGAAGATCCCTTGAATAAAGTTTGGCCCTGTGACGGTGGTTTGAGGAAGGCAATAGTCTTATAGTGTTGATGTGACTTCAAATGGTGGCATGACTATACCGGAGAATTTTGACAGCAACAGTGGGAAGCCAAAGAAAATGAACGCAACGAAGAAACACCGCGAAAGACAAAGATTGCTCTTAATATACCGTAAGGACATAAAATCATGGCCACATGAAGGTGGCTTTGATACCATGTTAAATATTAGTATTGATACACCATGTTGAATATGCTAATATGGATGCAGAAGTGAAAGCATAAAGTGTAGAACATAATAACACATGAGGGTTACATGGTTCAACCTAACAGCCTACATACACGGAAGAAACCCTAAAGGGCTATATTAATAATATATTAGAGTATAGTACAAATTTTGTATTACAATGAATCATAACATGTGTATATATGGTAGACTAAACCTTAGATTAATAGACTTCTAGTACAAGTAGAAGACTTGGCTTGCACACAAAGTATAATTAGACTTGAGTTTTGAACGGTTTAAGACCACTTAAAAACAACCAGATTGCGTAGCCTAATTTAATTAGTCAAGTTGTTACTTAGTCAAATTATGTAATTCTAGGTTAAAGAAATCAAATAATCATATCATATATATAAAACATATAAAGCAGCGGAAATAATAAATAACACAATGATATGATCACCCAGGAAATCACACGGTAAAAACCTGGGGAGGATTTAACCCACCGATCCTCAAGGCAAACCAGAATTCACCATGAAAGAATTTAAGTTCTTACAAAAGGACTACAAGCTCCTCGCTTGACTTCCTAATGCTACCCACCAGTAGAACTTGCTGACACGACCACGTGCAAGCTCCGAATCCACGGACTCCTTCTTTCTTGAATTCCTTAATCAGCTACAAGCTCCCCGCTTGTTTTTCTTTTAAGTTCCAATGGTTGCAACTATAATGATCTTTAAGATGTTGAAATCATCTCTACCTTGAAAACCCTAAGTTTTGTGTAAAGGAAAGCTCCTCTAAGATCTCACAAGAGATTCACATAAAACAGCAATGTATGAGCAACAAAGCAATATGGAGTACCCTAAAAAACGTGGCTAGGGTTTTGTTTATATACCTAGGGTAAAAACATAAAATCCTAAACGTTTAATGAAGTAGGGCTGAGTTGGAAATTCTGCAGAAAAATCAACCTGTGTGATTTTTGATCGATTGAGCCTGTCCTTCGATCGATCGAGCCAGGTTGAAAGTCCCAAGTACTTCTGCAGCCACTCGATTCCAACTTTACAATAATAAACCAACTTTGAGAAAGCCTAAACAAGACTAAATACATTATTTTGATCATGGTTTGCCAACATTACAAATTAGAGTTCTAAATACATAAAATCCTAATACCTTAGAACCTAACAAACTCCCCCTTTGGTAATCCGTGACAAAACACAAACTAAATGCTCAAAGTTTACAATAAAAAGCCCTTTACAAAAAGTAATGCTCATAAACCAAATTCAATCCTAACTACTATCCATCAGTTGCAAGTGTAGACAACAGCCAAATCGAATGCACCTGTATATTCCTGAAACACCCAACAAACGCATAAACGCATGTGTGACAGAAAAACAGTAAATCAACAGATATGTAATCTAACTCTCCCTATGTTAGATACACCAAAAATAAACACATTCTTGAAAGTTCACACAACACATAATAAAGACATATATTAATGAATAACTCATAAATATAAATCAATAAACAGTGAACACATAGAATCAAGAATCATATATATAAAAAATGTATTTCCCAACAAGTATAGCCCAAAAGAAAGTATACATAGTGAAGCACCTAGATACAATCTAATCTCAAAAACTCCACTAGCTCCTCAAAAAGTAACAAAAAACTCCCCCTAGCTACAAAAACCCCTCTACAAGTATCCAAACTCTACTCCCCCTTTTTATGACGGAATGCCAAAGGACATTACAAGCCATCATCAAAAGGAGGTGGTGAGGATGAACGAAGATGCGCCAAATCCGCTCTTAGAGCACGAATCTCATCGAACAAGTCCACCAAAAGCTGACCATAAGCCGCCTGAACGGTTATGATAGTCTCCAAAGTATGACGAACATCAAAGTCAGCCGCAGGAGGTGGAGGAACAGCAGCAGCAGCACCTACAGGATCAGGAACAGCCTCACGAGCAGGACCTGTAGAAGAAGAAGGGGGTGCGGAACTAGAAGGCTCAGACCTAGCGTGTTTAGAGCCAGCTCGAAGATGAGCAGCCCTCTGTCTAAGGAACGAGGCACCTATGGGAGCAATCACATGAACGGGCTCAGAAGAAGGGAAATCATCTAAACCAAGATGAAGCAAAATCCTATGAATAAAGATAGGATGAACAAGAGCATGAGCAGTAGATGAACTCCTATAAACGTCGTTCAAAGAACGAAAAAAAAGATGAGGAAAACTGATAGGAGCATCAGTGACAAGAGCATACAAAAATACACACCTCTCGAGAGGAATGGTGTGCAGATGAGAAATGGGCCAAAGAGAGTGACAAGCTATCCTAAAGAAGAGATAGACAGTCTCAGGAAGCTCAGCGGTGGTGATCCTAGGATCAGAACTCCACTGGATAGAAGACCCAGTGATGTAAGACATGACATCACTTAACTCTGGTGACTCATCATAAGGATAGACAGGGTGCTGTACCAAAGGTACCCCTAGAGCATCAGACACTACTGTAGGAGTAATGACATACTCTACACCTCATATCCAACTCTTAACTAGAGTGTTGGAATCATAGACGCGGATAGAGATGTTTGAGAAGAACTCTCTAATCAGGGTAACTGGAGGAGGAGGATCAGAAATATCTAGCAGTGATAACCAGCCCCTATGCTCAAAGTTTGCCCTAATGGCAGGATCAACCTCATCTAAGGTTACAGAACGCTCAGCCTAAACTTTTATCTTAAGGTTTAGAGTCTCATAAATCTCTTGGTTTTTCTCACTAGGGAACCTCTCACTATCAAAGGAAGGTGGGGGTGGAGAGGAGAGGGAATAGTCCTACGGGCTTTAGTCTTCCTAGGCATGATACTAAGGAAAGGACAGAGACACAAGGAAAAAAACCAAAAAGAACAAAACCAAGGGCAGACTGCAAGATAGCACAAAAAAAAAAAAAAAAAAACAATAGAATAAAAATTTATATGATGCATGAACAATAACAATGTTGTGATGCATGAACTAATGCAGTAACCATGTTCAAATTAAGTTCAATTACACAAAATTGGCTCGTACATAGAGTTTCTAACAAAAACCCTAAAAAATTGAAAACCACTTGAAAAATTTTGCAACAAATTGATGAATTAATCATTACACAATATTGAAAACAGATTAGAATAACTAATTTCATCAATTCAACAAGCCAATTTCATCAATTAAACCTTAATTGAACAAAATCCCTAATTCGGATCAATTAGAAACCCTAAAATTTTCAATTTTTCACCAAACTCAAAATTGATCAAATTAATAGGTAAGGATTATGTTTATGATGTGTCCCCACAAAAACCCAATGATCAATTGCACAAAATAAAGCTTGAATCAATCAGAAAATCCCAATATGCAAAGTCCGAAAATCTCCCTTAAATGCATGAAATCATGAAAATAAAATCAAAAGGAAGGGTAAAAGAGTCTTACCGGCTTGAGGAAAGAGAGATTTTGCAAAAAAATTCGGAGGAAAACGACAAAAATCTGACTGTGATGCTTACCTCGTCGGAGAGAGAAAGAAGAAGTTTGAAAACTTTTTGAAAAATTGTTTGAATAAGTTAGATTTGATCTTTTAAAAAAGTTTCTCCACGATCTTCGATAGATCGAAAATTACATTCGATCGATTGAATGAGACAGGCATTTTGAAACAAAATAGAGCACTTTTTCGATCGATCGAAAAACAGGATGGATCGATCGAATTGGGCAGAGGCTCACAAAAATTTTGAGAAAAAACACAGTTTTGAAAAATGCAAACCTAATTTTGAAAACAACTCCTCAAAGCATTTGAACAACGAAAATCAAAATGCATGAGTATGAGATGGAATGCTTTTTCAAAAACCCAAATTTATAAACCCAATTTTCTCAAAACCAAGTTTTAATCATTCTCCCATTGAATTTTCTCAAGCAACAAATATGTTGTGCACAAATCTCAAGATATTTTCAAACTTGGTTGGTCAGACCAAAAACACACACACTAGCATGTACAGTGTTTAACAAAGAGTAACTTGTGTAGTGTGTGAAACTAGCAAAAACTTGAGATACATGTGAAGTGATATGTGTATAGCAATCAAACACAAAGTCTACACAATTCATCATATAGAATTTGAAAGAGACTATCACCTAAAGAGTTACATCCTATAACTCCCACATCTCCTAGAACAAAAGCTTGCAATCATGTAAGTTTCTTGCATTTTTGCCTCTTATTTATATGAATTGGCATTCAGCCTAATAGTATACACCGGTTTGAATTAAGTGAATTGGCATCAAGCCTAATAGTACACACCAGTTTTAATTTAATTGAGGCTACATCTTATGTTCTTTTTGTGCATGTGCTACACTTTCTCGAGCACAAAATCTTATGATATGCACTAAGGTGTTCATGATTGGCTAGTGAATAGTGGTGAGATGGTTATTTATGCCTTTCTCAAAAGGATCAAGTTCAACAGTCAAAAAACACATGACTTCATGATTAAGACAAAGTGATTAAAAACCACACACATCTTTCCCACACAACATGCACTACAAAATTTCAACTAGTCAAGTGCAATATATAAGCTCATCAAAGTTAAACAAGGTACACAAGACATGACATGTGTAAAAAGATTGACCAACCTTGTTTTCAAAAATCAAGAAAAATAGTGTCAAAGATAGTTTTTGCTATCTCCTTTTCTCCTTTTTTTTTTTTTTTTATTAAAAGAGAAAACAAATAAATCCTAGAATGGAATGTATGAATGTAATGCAATGCAAGTCCTAAAACAAAAAAATACAAAAAACCAAAGAACAATGGTCACAAAAGAATAGAGCAATGAAGCACAAGGACCATGTCAGAAAGACTCAGTTAGTTCGAGTCTTTTGCATCCAAAACTTTTTAGATGCACCACGAGCATTGGAGTTCTTATTCACATTCGAGTGATTCCCAACTCTAGGATTGGAATAAAGGTTTAACACCTTTACCAATTCACCAATTAGTGCCATAGGATCTTGTGCTTAAGGCACATGCACTTTTGGTTTCTTTGCTCTCTTATCAGCTTGAAACTTGTAACAGTTAGGACGAATGTGCCCAGACTTACCACAATAATGACAAACCCAAGCAGGTTTACCATGCATCTTGTCCTTAGATTTGGTAGGCTCCTTAGGTTTAGATTCTCTTAAGTCTATCCTAATCTTCTTAGGTGGTGAAACTTCTACAGGTTTAACAACCTCACTTACAGGGGGTTTAATAGTTTCACTCACAACCTCACTCACAGAAGGTACAGAAGAAGAAGAAGGAACAAAATTTGTGAAATGTGGTCCAGAATCAAAGATGCTTTCAACATATCCTAACCCAGTTTTATCAGAAGGATACTTTTGAACATTCAGCATGTGATCAAGTTTAGAACTAGCAGATCTAGCAACAGATAAATCATGTTCCAAAGTTCTAACTTTATCAAGTAAAAGCATGTTCTCAGATTTAACATTGTTCAAAAGATCATTAGCATCAAACAGTTTAACAAGCAGATTTTTCTTTTCAAGCTCAAGAGAATCAATTTTCTTTAGGCCAAGTTCAATTTTCATAGCATCCTTTGCAGCAACTTTGCAAAGTTTGTTGTAGGCCTCTTGAAGATCTGCATCCTCAGAGAGTTCCCCATCAGAAGGGTTCTCCTCAGCAGATATGCTTTCATTGACTATAGTAATAGCCGTGAAAGCAATGAAGTTTCCATCCTCGTCACCACCGGACTCATCATCAGAAACCTCATTATCACTAAGGGTTACAGCCATAGTTTTACCCTTAGTCCTCAAGAATGTAGGACATTCAGATTTTACATGGCCATACCTTTGACAGCCAAAACACTAAGGACCCAAAGAATTATTTGAAGATTGACCAACTTTTTCTCTAGGTTTTTCAAAGTTATTAACCTTAGTGGGATCATTCTACCTAAAATTTCTAGGTTCAGTAGTGTAAGTACCTCTTGCCTTTCTGTTGGTATTCCTAAGAAAGTTCTTAAAGTTTTTGGCAAGGTACGCAATCTCTGTAGCAGAGAGCTCATCATCAAATCCACCACCATCAACATCATCAACTGACTTAAGAGCCATTGATTTGGATTTGTTCACTTTAGGTAAGTCAGATTTATATGACTGAAGAGATCCTACAAGCTCATCAACAGGGATGGAGTCCACATCCTTACTTTCAGTGATGGCAGTTACTTTGGGTTTAAAGTCTTCAGTTAAAGATCTAAGTATCTTCCTAACAATTTTAGGTTGATCATAGATTTCACCCAAATTAAAAGCAGAATTGAAAATATCATTTAATTTTGCATAGAATTCATCAAAAGATTCATCATCAAACATTCTAATGTTTTCAAATCTAGAAGTCAATTGTTGCAGTTTGTTTATCTTAACTGCCTTTGTGTCTTCATGCACAGTTTGGAGGATTTTCCATGCAGTATGAGCAACCTCAACATTTGAGATTCTCTTAAATTTCTCCATTGAAACAGCATTGAAGATGGCATTCATAACTTTGCTATTGAAGCCTGCTGCTTCTTTTTCAGAAATTTGCCACTCACTCACAGGAGTAGTGGGCTTCTGCCATCCGTATTCAACGGAATTCCAAACCCTCTCATCAATAAATTTCAGGAATGCTTTCATCCTTACTTTCCAATAAGCATAGTTGTTCCCATCAAAGTGAGGAGGAACAAACAGAGAGTGTCCATGCTCCATGACAACAGCATGGTTCTCAGAACCGAACCGGACCGAGAGGTCGGACCGTGAGAACCGGGAACCGAGATGAAAACCGTTTTTTAAGCCTAAAGAACCGGATTTTTTGTAAATTCCGTGAACCCCTAAAACCGGGGTTGGACCACACGAACCGGTGAGAACTGTGCGGTCCAACCCCTTAGCAATTTTTTTTTTTTTTTTTATAAAAACAACTTAACACAATTTTATTCTACTTAATTAAATTATCCATCTCTTATAAGGAATAAAAAAAATTATAATTAAAATACTTCAAAGATATTCAACTTTGTTTCAAAAATTAATCATAAATTTTAATATTTTCATGGTTATTATTTTCTTTTGTTAACTTTATTATTTAATTATTAAATATTTGCTTGAAAATCATTAAATTTCCCTTACATATATAGATATATTAGTCAATTTTGCTAGTTTTATAAATTTAATATCTATATTTAGGCTTTAAAATAATTATTAAATTAATTATGACGTCATCACGGTTTGACCCCGGTTCGACCTCGGTTCGACCTCAAAAACCTTGAACCTCTCCCTTTTACGGTTCAATGAACGGTCCGGGTTTGAAAACCTTGGACAACAGGGCAAGGATCAGCTCAGAGATAAAAAATCTCAAACAAAAGAGCAACTCGCTCTGATACCACTTGAACGGTTTAAGACCCCTTAAAAACAACCAGATTGCGGAGCCTAGTTTAATTAGCCAAGTTGTTACTTAGTCAAATTATACAATTCTAGGTTAAAGCAATCAAATAATCATATCATGTATATAAAACATATAAAGCAGCGGAAATAATAAATAACACAATGATATGATCACCCAGGAAACCACACGGTAAAAACCTGGGGAGGATTTGACCCACCGATCCTCAAGGCAAACCAGAATTCACTATGAAAGAATTGAAGTTCTTACAAAAGGACTACAAGCTCCCCGCTCGACTTCCTAATGCTACCCACCAGTAGAACTTACTGACACGACCACGTGCAAGCTCCGAATCCACGGACTCCTTCTTTCTTGAATTCCTCAATCAGCTACAAGCTCCCCGCTTGTTTTTCTTTTAAGTTCCAATGGTTGAAACTATAATGATCTTCAAGATATTGAAATCATCTCTACCTTGAAAACCCTAAGTTTTGTGTAAAGGAAAGCTCCTCTAGATCTCACAAGAGATTCACACAAAACAGCAATGTATGAGTAACAAAGCAATATGGAGTACCCTCAAAAACGTGGCTAGGGTTTTGTTTATATACTTAGGGTAAAAACATAAAACCCTAAACGTTTAATGAAGTAGGGCTGAATTGGAAATTCTGCAGAAAAATCAACCTGTGCGATTTTCGATCGATCGAGCCAGGCCGAAAGTCCCAAGTACTTCTGCAGCCACTCGATTCCAACTTTACAATAATAAACCAACTTTGAGCAAGCCTAAACAAGACTAAATACATTGTTTTGATCATGGTTTGCCAACATTACAAATTAGAGTTCTAAATACATAAAATTCTAAGACCTTAGAACCTAACAAGTTTTATGCTAATGGGCTAATATATCTCTAACAATTTTGATAGAAAGTTATTGCCAGATTTTACTCTAGATGTAATGCCACTACACAAGGCTGATTCGGCCATCCATCGTGATCTTCACTATCCTTCTTCCCACTGTAAACAATGAGAATTGTAGGTACATATGATTTATTTTTTAATTTATTTCTATTTTTAATAAAAGTGGAATTCAAATTTTATCTCTTATGTTTTACCACAAAAACTTTTTACCAGATGAGTCGAAGAGAATTCACTACTAATCATACACATTAATAGTTTATAATATGAATTATGACAAACCCTGCTAACCACGTTAAATTTTTAAGCAAAGAGAAGAACATAAATTGAATAAGTATCAGCCAAACTTGGCTAATATTTATTACACACACTCGCAAAGTGTTTACCCTTCTTAAAAAATATTGGAAAGCTCTTGAGAACAGGTACTTGATAGATATGAGGAGACACTGGTTGTGTAGCCACTCTGCCTCATTCACCATACATTACACACAAAGTCCACCTGCCATGCATTAGACTACTTGCATAAGTGCTTATAATAGAAAAAAAAGAAGAACACATTTTAGTTAATTAAACCCAAAATTCATATACATCAAACCATGCAAAGTTTGTATAAAAAAATATGGTTACTATAATAGCCATGTAAATATGCATTATCACTGTTTATTTTTCATTTAGTTCTTTATTATTATTTTTAGGCATTATGAAGGAAGAAAGTGGATAGTGGTGATCGCGTGTGAAGAGAAAGAAAACAATTAAAAAAAATTAATAAAAATTAATAAAAATTAATATTTTAATGAAATGCAGTGTAAAATAAATAATGTATTGTGAGGTGTTCTGAGAAGTGAATATGTAATTTTTTTTTTATATTATAAAAAGAGTAAGTTATTATATTAAAATAGATAGAAATTTTTACATGAGATGACAAAAAAAAAAGATATATTTGTATAACAAATTCAGTCTTGATTTTTTGTTTTGTTTTTGTTGTTGTTGTTAGGAGCAAATTCAGTCTTGATGATTACAGTACTTTATACTTTTCAATAGGCCGGCTCTAGGCCAAGATCACTTGGGCCTAGGGCTAGGGCTAGCCCTAAGGGCCCATTACAAAAAGCCCTCAAAGATATTTTGAGATATAATATTGTGTCCTTTTGTAATGCGTTTTCAAAACCACATTTTTTCCATAGTACAACTTTTTAAATTTCATAATCTCTTTCTAGTTATAACATTTTAAAATAAATCTAATTTAAAAAATTGAAAAAAAAAATTGTGCGCTCTTTCCTTAACTTTCAAAAAGTCTCCAAAGGATTGCACCAATCAAAATATAGCCTAATTGAAATCATAAATTATCATTGTACGGCACTAAGGTACCCAAACCCATTTAGCCCTTGGATTCTGATCCGATGGTGTGGCCCATGGACCCGACCTCTTTCTACCCAAGACCCCACCCCTGACCCACAAAAGTCACGGGCTCAAGCTTCGTATTGCTCAAAAACCTAAGTAGGCAATCAGCATAGGCACACACTTTATTTTGCCACCTGGACCTTGCTTGATGAACCGTTCCCGAGCAAGGAGAAAGGCTTTCGGGTACAACACCTCTCGCATGCCCGGTAGTGCCTTGGGGAGTATCGCTGCCTAGCATTTCTGCTGGAGTGGGAACCAGTTCCAAGGCCACATTCACCACACCCCACTCCCACATAAACGTCCACTTATGTTTAACGACATTGGACCTCCTGTTGCACTAACTTGGAAAGCAATCATAATCCCTCCACTAATTTTTGGCTATAAATATGAGGAGCTGAGGAAGGGAAAGGGGGTTGGTCGTTATTGGGAGAGTTGAGAGCAATAGCTATGAGAGGGAGAAGGAATCAATAGAGGAGTCTGAGAGATATCGTTGAGTCTCTAGGCTAGAATCACCCAAAGTAGGAAATTCAAAACCCATAGTATAAATATATTGTGAGCCCAAGAGTGAGTTAGCCCATCAAACATGTTCTGGGAGCGCACAATCATAAAAAACAAAAATTCTATGACTGTGACAAATTATTATCCACGCTTAATTCTCTCTAACAGTTTTAGAATTTAATTTTTGTAAACCAATATTATTAGTAGACATGGCAAAACGGGTCAGAATTTTCTGACCCGACCCGACCCGACCCGACCCGAAAAATACCCGACCCGAACCCGATTTTTTTTGACCCGAAGCAAAAACGGGTTGACCCGTGACCCGACCCGTGTTTTTTGCGGGTCAACCCGACCCGACCCGCGACCCGACCCGAACCCGAACCATTTTTTTAAAACTTTTTTTTTTTGGTAAAAAAAATAGTAAAACTAAGACAATATTGGTTTAATTGTTTATTGTGAACTTTAAGGAAACAATTGATACATTTACATAACTACATGCAAATTAATTGAAAGATAAATGGTTGAACATTCTGTAATGAGTAAATATTTTTAAATATCAAATAGCAAAGTACATGCCAAGATAATCTAGTTACAGTAGAGTTAAAAATATAGATTTAAAATTGTAGACATGTGAGAAACATTCACAAGTGTGAAAATAGTGAAGCTAGAGTATCAAATTAGCATAAATTATGAATACTTAGACCTATTTTTTAATAATTTATGTTCAAAATAAACGGCTTTCCAAAATAAATTATGATATTTCCTAGAGTGTGTGTTGCTTAACAATAATATGATATTCATAAAAGAGACCATGTATAAATAAGTAAGCAATCAAATTTTAAAGTATATCTCAAATTGAAATAAAGTGTCAACTACAACTGATAATAGATTATAAAATTAATTTTTAAGATTGTAAATTTCTTATATGTTTTTATTTTTTATCAAATGAGTTATCCAATAAGTCATTTGTAATTTTGTTTTATATTTTGAAATGTTGATAATGTGTAGAAATAAAACTTGAGTATTTGTTTTACTTATCTTTGTGTTATTTTGTTTTAAATAGTAATGTTCTAATTTGTATAATTTTAAAATTATTGAATAAGTATTAATAAGTTTAATTGAGTTCATGCTTGATATAAGTGGTGAATTCAAAATAATGCATTTTACATCAAGTAATTTGTTGCATAACTTTCCAAATGATAGATACATGTTGTTTTCTTTATAAAAATAAAAAATAAAAAATTTCATGTGAAAAATACGGGTCAACCCGACCCAACCCGACCCGACCCGCAACCCGATTGACCCGAACCCGATTTTGACCCGCTTAAAATGACCCGTTTTTGACCCGTGACCCGTTTGACCCGCAACCCGATTGACCCGACCTGAACCCGACCCGACCCGCCCGTTTTTCCATGTCTAATTATTAGTACTTCCTCATTTTGTTGAGTTGTTTTATGATTAACCATCACCAATGGTGAAGCCAAAAAGTTAACTTTGTAGATCCTCAATCTTATAGATATGTATGTGTATGTCTATTACAAAATTGTATGTAATTACCAACACTAAAAAACACATAATTAGCTAAGAATCCTGTACTTTAGGCGATACTTTGTGGTGTTTTCAACGGAAATATTTAGGGTTCAAATTCTTTCATTCCACATTGTAACTATCAAATTGTTGAGGAAAAAAAAAAAAAAAAACACATAACTACAAGCTGGAAAAAAAAAAAAATTATACCATTATCATTTATATGTAGAGTAATTTGAAATTGTTTTTTAAACTTTATGTTTTTATTCTTTTTTGAGATATAAAAGGAATATTATTTAGGCCTGTGTGTGCAGATATATTCTCAAATCATATGATCATTTACTTTGTAATTTGTAAGTCATATAAATATAATATGACATTTTTCTTAACAATTACATTACATTGGACCAAGATTGTGAGTAAATAAATTACAAATTGTAGACACATAATCAACATAAATAACATTACATTGGTCATAATTTGGGAGATTTTATTACATTTTATACATAGATTAAAAAAAACACTTCTTATGCTAAATTTATAAACTACATATATACATATACTTAACATATATTTTTGGAGGATTACAACTTTCAAAAGAGTTTAAAAATTTATAAAATTTTGACGGGTCCAAGTAGTATTTTTGTAAGGGGTATACTTGTAAACATACAATGACATATGGGGAAATAAAGGAATTTTAAAAAGTTTGGGGCCCTTGGCTCCCCCTGTTTACATCTGGTCACATTCTTTTTAAATAGAAACCATGAAATAAACTATCAATCATGTTCTCAACGCCCACCCCGACCTTTACAAAAAATAAAATAAAATTATAAAGGAAAGAGAGAGTCAACTTTCTTTCTAAATTTTGTTAGGCATGATTTTATTTTTTAAGAGAATTTCAACTTATGGTGTTCGCTCTTAACAATAGCTCATTTTTATCAAACCAAGATACCAATCAATTTTTGGTGTAGGTGGAGATTAGACCCTAGATCTCTTATTCAACCATCAAAGAATTTACTAGTTGACCTAACTAGAACCCACTATTAGGCATGATTATAATTGTTCATTCCCATGCAAAAAGAAATAACTAGGGAGGATTCTCAAAAAAAAAAAGAAAAAAGAAAAAAAAAGAAATAACTAGGGAGTTTAGATGAGACTACAAGTTGTGAGATTCATAGGGATTCATATATGTACCCTCGAGTGGGCTAAACCATAATTTGACCCGATCAATCCAAATTAAAGTATGTAAGGGTGCCTTTTTCTTCAGCGCACAGGCCCAAGGATCCTGGGCCAAATAATTATGGTTTGGTAGACTGGGCTTGGTTCACCGCAGTTAAGGGTTTGTTTAAGAACCAAGTGGTGCACATGGCAAGTTTCCTACAACACAAATAAACTAACAAGCGAGAATATCTGTATTGAATGATAACGAAAATAGCAAAGAAATGCAAAATAATCAAGAAATACACAAAACAGTGATTAGGGATCCTAGGATTAATGAGATGCACTTTATTAATTTTCTTTGATTATGGTTACAGTGTGCTCACTAAGACGTGATACAAGGTTCAAATAAGTTCAAAAATTACAGACTTTGATGGCTATCCAAGCCTCTAAGACTTGCAAAGTTTGAATCCTTTTGAAGCCGAGTATGTGCTATAGCGGCTATTTTTGGGATAGCGAAAGATGTTTCTCTGTTTTCCTTGAATTTGACAGAGTTCTCTCAATGATTTTGTTATGATATTCTTACTTCTTCTCTTTTTCAACGTTGGTTGCTTCTTCCTTTTATAGTGTGACTCTAAGGTTTCGGGGTACCAGTAATTTCTCTCTTTTGTCCCTCCCTTGGTACTAGAGCTCATGCTGTGTCAGTTATCCAGAGGGCTGGTCCTTTCCTTCTTCCACATAACTTTCTCCTTTTGGTGCTGCCAAGTTGAAAGTCTCTTGCTGACTTTCTATTCCGAGATCTCTTCAGGCTGCTGACCTTAACTATTGGACTTTTTCACCTTTTCAGCTTTTGGCTGCCCTCTTTTCTTGTCATTTTTCCCAAATAGTTGGAATTTTTTACTGCTGGGTTGAAAGTTTCCTTCCAGCCACTTCCACTTATAGTTTCTCATTCTGGGTTCTTTGGGGTACCGCTCCTTTATTCATGAATGGTTGCTTTATACCTTCTGATTCCTTACTGTGTTACTAGGCGTTAAGAGGGACCCATCTGCTCTTCGTTCTTTGTGCTCTTTGGTACTTTCTTTTGAGTTGTTTCAATCCTATTTAGGCTATGTTGTGTGTCTTAGGGATCCCGAGCCAATTCTTCCTATTGGGCTTCTTTTGGCTTACTGATCTTGGCCGGCTGGGCCTTTCCTTTGCTTCATGGGTTTTAAAGCCTGTTCCAACTCTTTTATTTCTCTAGTTTTATTTCTCATGAGGTTAGCCTAATGTGTTATTTCTTTGGGACTTGAGCTGTGATTTTTTTGGAACCTCAGCAAAGTATAAGTTGTTTCATGACATAAGATATTGTACACTTCATTGGAATACCTTTTTTTATTTTATTTTATAATATATATATATATATATATATATATATATATAGTATCTAATTTTGAGGAGTATTTAGTCAAAATTGAATTTTTATAGAAATGTTTGTTCTTACCAATTAAGTTTTAAGAAGCCTTTATATAGGTATTTAAAACGAGAATAAAAATTCATATTTGGAATAAATTGATTCGAGATTTAGTCTCTTTTTTTTATTATTTTTTTTTTATGCGAGATTTAGTCTATTTAGTCATTATATCGTTGCACTTTCAATCTCAAGACCTATTTTACACCAAGACCTTAACCATTATACATAACCTGGGTGGTGACCATCATGTTTCCTAATTACAAAGATTGTTCGGGCATATTTATTTTAAAAATGTTAGAAAAAAATTCACAATATTTTTAGGATATATAATAAGTTGTTATTGGAAAAATGGCTTTTATATGGGTCCTTCACTAGTATTACTTTTATGATGCACCAATCACAACTGCGTTAACAGTTATGAAAAATGCCATTTGTGTCACTGGATGGAGATATATGGTGACTATACAAATAAAATAAAATAAAAAATGAGAAAATAAAATAAAAGAGAGATGAAGATATAATTAAAAGTCACAATGTGTTGCTGTTACAATGGGCCTATATAAACTTCAGGAGGACTACACCTCCCAATTCATAGGCCTCGAGCTTACACCCTCTTTTTGTTGAGTTTACTTATTGAATGAGTGGTTAAAATATCATAATTGAGCACATATATATTGGGTTTAGGCTTTTTGAGTTAAAATGTATCTCTATATATTAAATCAATTATTTAATGAAGCTGATCCTCAAAAAAAAAAAAAAAAAATTTATTTAATGAAGCTCCCCAATGTTTTTATCTTTTCAACAACTAATACCAAGCCCTTTACGTGTCCTTTTCATAATTTGAGCAAGGATGGTATATTGCACCTAGCATAACGGTGAGGTGCGAGGTTCCCATGGACCCATGGAGGATAAACGGTTAAACACTTTTCCCTGTGCAAGTCATTTGGATTTTGCTCACAAATTATGCTTTCAAGTAATCTGCTTCTCATCTTTCATGCTTTCTTGTTATTCGTATTATTTCTCTCTTTAAGCTTAGTATAAATCAACTATTTTGAACTTGCACTATAACGAAAATAATATTTCTTTCATAAAGTGGGGCGGTTGTATGAAATTATTATGTCTTTGAATAGTGAATACATATGTATTAGATGTTACAACATTTCTATTAGGCTTTTTGATTGTTCTGCAGCCTTGATCATTGATACAATTCATTTTATGTGTCAATCATTTCTAACACAGATAGAGCCATAGAGGTGAAGGAGAAGCGAGAACTCAAAAAATTTTAGAATAGCCCAATAAACCTATATATGACTAAATTCGATGGTATTTTGTCCAGGTAAGAGCATCCACATCCGGATTTCATATCTCATCTTATTTTACCATCCTAGAAAGCTACTTTATCAATTATACTATACCATTTTACAATACATCCAGCATCCCAACTTTTATTTTCCTATTCTACTCATTAAAATTATTTTTACACAATAAAATAATATATCCCACAATTACCATCATTTACCATACAACACATTATTTATTCTTTCTCTCTCTTTATTTCTGTTCGACAACCACAATCACCACCGCCGCCGCACTACACAAACCTAACACCACCACCACCAGCAACCTATAATCTACCGTCAACACCAAAAAAAAAAAAAAAAAAACCCACGCCGCCACCCATTGACCCAAAACCCACTCCGACGGAGCCACAGACACCCACCCCACCGTCGGCCCACCAACCACAACTACTTCCACCACCTCCACCGTCGACCCACAAGCCATAACCACAAACCCCAGTAGCTGAACCAAAAAAAAAAAAAACACAATCCAATGCCAACACAGCATAGCCACCACCAACAAACCCACAGCCACCATAAAACAAACCCACAGAACACCACAAAACAAAACAAACCCACAACCACAAATCACAAATCAAACCCATGCCACCAAAACCCACATTGATCAAATCACAAATCAAGCCCAAACACCGAAACCACACACTGATCTTAACCTTGTGGCATCCTTGTTGCTGTGTGAGAGAGGCTGAGCGTGAGAGAGGCTGAGCATGAGAGAGGCTGAGCGTGAGATGGAGTGAAAAGTTAATGAGTGGCTGAAATAGTGAGTGGGTGGTGGCTTGCCAATCAACAACTAGGGTGAAATAATGAGTGGGTGGTGGCTTGCCATGGCCGGTGACAGTGGGTCAGGCCATGGTGTGGTCATTGTGGTGGCTATGGAGTTTTGAGTCTGAAGAGAGCAAAGCAGAATGAGAGAGAGAAGGAAGATAGAGTAAAGAAAAGAAATAATGAGAGAGAGAGAGGAGAGAGAAAGTTGGTCGGATAAAAAGGATATGAGAGACAATTAAAAAATAATTTTTAGAAATACAATTGTGCTACATTAGCATCTTATTAATAAGATGCTACTATAGCACAATTGTAAATTTTTTTACAATTTCAAAGGTTTACAAGTCCAAATACTGGGTGATTTTTGGCTCCGAATGGTAAAATCTATCAAGATATGGGATATAAAAAGCCGGCTGTGAATGCTCTAACAATATTATGAAAAATTGGAAATGACCCAAAGCTTGCTATTGGGAATCAAATTGACCAACTTGGAAAAATTCACCAGAAAGTATTATTAAAATTGTATAATACTTCACAAATGCTTTGGTCATTTTTAGTGGTTCTTGGGCTATTTTGGTTGTATTTGTTATTTTAGAAGTTGGAGGTATTTTAATTATTTTGGAGGTCCATAGGTATTTTGGTGGTTACTACTTACTAGAATAATTTGATAATTTTGGTGATTTAGAGGATATTTTGGTCATTTCAATGGCTCTGGAGAATTTTAGTTATTTTGGATTTTGGTGGCTTTTCAAAATTCCAAGGGCCGGTGCCTTGGCTCTTCCAAGGGCCGGTGCTTTTCCTTCTCTAGATCTCTATTTGGTCGGATAGATCATAGATCTTAACGCAGCTTTTGTAAAATAAAATAAAATAAATGATGGCCTAAGGAAAAAAAAAAAGTGGGTTGGTTAGGTACTAGGTCGGCCACAAGTGGCCCAACCCATATACAAAAGAAAATGAATGGATCTTGTTGTCTCATTAGACTTTATGCTATGTATGTGCACAGCCCCAGCCCATCTGCACTGCTCAAAAGTTTAGACCCATATGTTACTTTTTTTTTTTTGACGAACAGACCCGTATGTTACTTAGAAGAGACAAGCCTGCCATAACTAATTGGATAGAAATGAAAGAACCGTCTCTACCTTCATGGCTTCATGTTACTCAGTTACTGGGGTTTTTATTTATTTATTTATTATTATTTTTTAGTTCTAAATCAGTCAATCATAATACTGCTTCGGTATACCGGTGGTCACTTTACAAGTATAAATGCTTGTAGAGTATGGAGGGTAAGGGTCGAGATTCAAATATGCAGGAGGGAGCTTCACACGTATATATACTTAGATTATGTTAGAGTAAAAACTCTATCTTGTATAAAAAAAAATAAATAAATATTGCTTTGGTATCAATGTAACCCCATCACGAAAGCCATATCCAAGTCCTTTGTGCGAGGATTGAGTCAATGGATCCTTCCTCCAAAATGATGAGATTGGTAATGAAAAAAATATTATTGGTGATAAAGAAGAATCAGCTATGACATTAAACTAGTGCTGAAAGAGAAGTACGAGTGCCAACAGATTTTACTACAATGTTGGAGCAACAGGAAGACTAATAAAGCCATGCTAGATAGTGTACCTGAACCATTGCTTGATGAAGAAAAAATTCAACAAGCCTGGGTGAACATACTGTGAAGAATGAGTTTAATACATATGGTACTGATCAAGTTTCCATGTGTTTAGAGTAGGGTTTGTTCTGCTTTTCTTTCTAAATCGCTGCAATAATATTCATTTAATTAGTGTTTATTACACACATATTAATGTATTATTGCACACACTTTTAGAGATGCAAAAATTGTAATGAAATCATGACTTGAAGTTTGTGTAAAAGTGTGTACAGCATGACGTGTGAAACAAGTATTTCTTTATTCATTTATTAAACCTTTTGCAGGCAACTTTCAGAGTCCCTAAATCTAGGCCAAAATAGCTAATTAATTTTTTTTTTCTAACTATCTAGTTAGTAGTTTCAGTTTTCAAACTATATTATTTAATAGCATCTCGAGTCTCTTAGACTCGATTTTGGCCTATAAATCGAGTCTCAGAGACTCGATTTTTATAACCTAATCATATCTGATGTGGCATATTTTTCCACGTGGCGATCACATAAAAATCGAGTTTCTAACACTCGATTTCTAACAAAAATAAAAAAAATTCTAAGTCCATGTACAAGCCAAAATACCCACAAAAAAATTTCAAAAATCCCAAACACATCAATCTCAATACAAACTTAGATTAAAGGGAGAGAAAGAGCTCACCTCACCAGCCAGGCGCGGCCGGGGCTGGCGCGCGGCCTAGGTCCGCGACCTATGGCGCTGCGCGCGGCCTGGGTCCGCGATCCAAACAGCTGCGCGCGGCCTGGGCTGCGCCTAGGTCGATCTTCTCTCTCTTTTTGTTTCAGGTTTTTTTTTTTTTTTTTTTTTTTTTTTTTTTTTTTTTTTTTTTTTTCTTCTTCTTCTTTTGGGTTTTTGCAACTCCCTGGGCTGAACGATCCAGGTCGCTGTGCGCGGCCTGGGTCTCTCACGCACGGTGGGTCGACCTTCTCTCTCTTTCTGTTTGAGGTTTTTTTTTTTTTTTTTTTTTTTTTCTTCTTCTTCTGGGTTTCTCTGATATTCTGGTGGTTCTTCTCTGATGTGTTTCGGGGTTATATATAAGGGTTATAAATCGAGTCTTTAAGACTCGATTTCCACGGAATTGCCATGTGGAAAAAATGCCACATCAGACGTGAACAACTCATGAAAATCGAGTCCCAAAAACTCGATTTATAGACCCAAAATCGAGTCTAAGAGACTCAAGATGCTAGTAATAAATATTGTTTCAAAACCTTAACAACTAACTAGATAGTTAGAAGAAAAAAATTAGTTAGCCATTTTCGCCCTAAATGTAACTAGGATCTCTACTAGTAAGATGGAGAAGTGTCAATTTATTCACTTATTCTACAGCAACACATTGGAAACATTGTTTCAGGTGCCAAGATACGTTTATTGGTGGTTCATTTGTAAGTTGTGTTCATTTATAATGATAAAAACTAAGATGCCTTGTTAATTTCACAAGAAATGAGATGAGCCAATCTTCACATTCATTTTGAAATTTCAAAATATTTAATCGAAAGTAGTGTTCTTTTAAGAAGACGACTTTCAACTATCACCTGTATGTGTTTCATCTAAACACAGCTATATGAATCCATGCCTTTTGTTTCTTAAAAATAATAATGTTATTGTTTAAACACACATGTATAATTTTTTAATGGGCTTAATGTTTTGTACAAATTGTTGTGCACACTTAAATTTGTACTTAATCCATGATATTGTGATTCTGAATTATACTTTGTGTCATTTTTAATAGTTTTGTATCCATCTGTCGTGTGACCAATCATGGTATTGAAATGACACTTTTGAGGATTGTATATCTACCTATTGTAGGATCAATTATTGTTAATTTTTTTTTTATTGTCACACCAAATAATTTGTTGCATAATTTTACCAAGTAACAAATACATGTTTAAAAAAAAAAAATCATGTGAAAAAATATGGGTAGACCCAATCTGTTTTAAACTTATTTGAATGACTTTTTTTTGTCATGAACCCATTTTTGACCTGAGCTCAACTGATCCCAGCCAACATGCTCACCACATCATCTTGAATCACTTCTTTTGAGGTGATAGAAGTGATTTTGATTTTGATTTTGATTTTTTTTTTGAATAAATACTTTATTGCTCAAAAAACTCAATCCAAAATAGGGGAGAAACAAAAAGATCGGGCTTGGACCCATCTCTAACAAAGGCCTGAGATACATGAAAAGGCAGATTGGAGATGAGAACCGGCCCAGACTAGTTTACAAGAGCTGCCCATTGGGCGAGCAAATGCCCCAAAGTGACCTTTTATAGTATTCAAGATGGGGTGCAGAGCCATTCTTAGGCGATGTTGGATCAACATTACACCTCAAATCCCAAAAAACTTTTCATACAAAACTCCAACAACTTTAACCAGCGTGTGCAAGCTCAAGATTCTTCGGGCGCAAAGCTAGGGTATAGATGGGTTTCGCATTGTTTGAAAACTCCTATTTTAATGATTCTCTTGGTTAGGCCATTATCAAGAATAAGCCCTCTAAGGAATGAGGAGTTGAGTTATAAGGGGTGCAAAATGAGGTATCTACAATTATATCACTTAGGTGGATTGCTTAAAGTGGAGAGTGTTTCTATTATTTGCTTTGTATCCTTTGGATGGTGAGCTTTTTATCTATTAATACTATTATTAAGTGTCTACTTGAGGGATGATAAAAAATTCTTGCTTCACTTCGCTTGAATTGTCTGCCCTACTTCACCCTACACGAATTTCCACAACCTGAAGAAGTGATGGGTTGAGGATGGGTTTTGCTTGCCTTGCCTCGTCTTTCCCCATCCCACCCCCACCCCACCCAAATGTGTGTATGTATTTTATTTAATATATATTTAAATAATTTAAACATATAATTTAATATATATATATATATATATATATATATAACTTTCAAAATGCTTGTCTCTCCAACCCGCCCCAAACCCAACTTGCTTCGCTCCTACTTTATATGGGTCTTCCTTGCTTGAAGATGAGACAAGATAGGGGGTAGGGCACCCATGATCCAACCTTACCCCAGACCATTGTTATCCCTAATTCTACTCATGTTTCACTTGTACGTAATCTAGGAAGCATGGACATTTCATTTAAAGTGTCATACCTGTGCCGTACTTGTATCATACAGGTGTTGTACTAGCAGTTTTATGTTATAATTATTAAAAAATTGCTCGTGTAATCGTATCATACCTGTACCTGTGCCCATGTCCATGCATGCATAAGTAAAACTTAATATATATATACACACACGTAAGTAAAACTCAATATATATATATATATATATATATATAACCAATTTTCATGCTCTTACTAAGCTGTTTTGTTGTCTAAGGAGATATAACATTTGCAGTCAATAGGTGATCCACTAACATCAATTTAAAATTTAACTTTAGCGGCATATGGCAATTCCAAGTTACGCCCCCATCAATATTTCAATATGAGACACTTGTTTTAGAATAGGACACAGACCAGCTAGCATATAGCTAGACGAGAATTGGTCATATATTTGTTCGACTGCAGGGTCTGTGAGCATTATAAAAAAGGCTACAAAATATTTAGCTTATGCAGTAGACAGGAAAACAGAAGATGTCGCAGAAGAATCTATATACATTTGTCCCACACTCAAAATATCGACCATACATACATATTATCGGTGTCCTGTTGAATATGGAGTTTCTTATAAAAAATATAAAAGGAAGACTTAGGTAGTATTTAAGTGTTGTTTTTTAGATTCTCCTCTTACGACTTTGCTGAGTGGCTTTTTTCCCATGAGATGAAAATGTATTTTTTAATCAAATAATTATATGGCAGAATCTTAAGAGAGAAATCTAAAAAACAGCATCTAAAATACTGTACATAAGTTTGGTAAAAAATATAAACACCTAATCAGGGACAGACCTAGTAGGGGGGCCAAAGGGGCCTGGCCCCCCTATCCTTATGTGAAAAATTAAAATAGTAGGTATAAGCCCAAAAATTATCTTAAAAGTTAAGAGTGATTTACTTACCGGCTCCCCTAGAGTTTTGGGAAAAAATAACTTCAGACCTCAAATAGTTTCACACTTTCAACCCAAAGAGAAAATTTTGATATAAAGAACCTAGAAAAATTCAACAAAATAAGCAACAAAATAATTTTAAATTCAAACAATCACAAAAGGATAAATAGAAAAAATAAATTCAAATCTTTTCTATTCAAGACTCTTAAATCAAGACTCTCCTAATAAAAATGGGAAAAAAAAAAAAAACTCAACTTTATATATATATTAGTATTATGCCCGCGCGATACACGACTTAATAAAAAATATTTTGATAATATAATTAAATTTAATAACTAATAAAATGAAAAAAGAATTAATTCAAAATTTAAGATTAAAAAATAAATTGTACTTGTACACTTAAAATAAATTTAATTTTTATTTCTTATTTTGATATTTAAATCATTTGTTTTAGTGTTGATTTTATTCAAATGATTATAAGTTATATCAACCCTAAACCAGCATATGTATCCATATGTAACATTCTAAATTAATAATAAATAAAAATATAATACTCTAACTTAATGTAATATTCTAACCTACTAATAAATAAATATAATACCCTAACTTAAAGTAATGTTTGTAATTGTATTGTGTTTTAGCCTTTAAGAACACATATATTATTTTTTTTATCATAAAAAAAAAAAAAAAACACATATATCAATATTTACACATGAAAAAAAATAATGAATTCAATAATTGAAACGGTTGAAAACAAAATTAAGCCAATACCTTAATTCATTAATGAAAAAATATCCAAATTTTTGAACTTAAAAAAAAAAAAAAAAAAAGGGAGTTAAGTAAAGATATACTTACATAGAAATTTGGACGGATACATTCTCTCGTATCCAATTTCATGTTTGATAGCAAATTTTGCTTTTAATTAAAGAATATAGATTATATGGAATAAAGCACCAAACAAAAGCCATAACAAATTAAATCCATTATAAAATATTGATGTCAACAACAAATGATCATGTAATAAGAAATTAAAAAATACAAATATATTGCTTGCATATTGACTTCTAAAAAAAACACTAAAAGGTGTGATTAAACATAAAATTTCAGCCTATTTCTAAAACTTATTGATAAAAATCATATTATATATAATAAAAGGCAACAAATACACACAATTTATTCGATTTGATGAAAGAAAAAAAAATTACCTGCAAGGTTGTAGGTAGGGCAGAGAGGAGAAAGGAAGAATATAACAAATAATTGTAAAGTACTTAGTAGAAATAATGAAACACAAAAAACTGTGTATATATAGTGGGAATTTTAGGTTGTGAAGAAGATGATATGAACAAAAAGAAATAGTTTAGGTGAAACTCAAATACTTTTTTTTTTTTTACTTTATTATTAGGAAAAAATGATATAAGATGCAAATTTATCCACAAAAAAAAAAAAAAAAAAAAGTAGGAAAAAAAATGCAAGTTCTATCTTCTTCTTCTTCTTCTTCTTCTTTTTTATTTATTTTTTATTTTTATGTTTTTTAAAAAAACGTAGGAAAATGGGATTGGTTAAACTAACTGAAAAGTTTAAACCAAAATAGAAAATATATGTGGTGGAACGGATTAAAATATTCAGTGCTTACCAAGTTTGGCCTTCGCAATGAAATGCTTTGGATATAGAACCCAGCCCCATGGATGATGCCATGTGATTGTGTTGTGATTCTTCCGAAATGGGCAAAGCTTAGAACCACCAAAAAAGCATCAAGATGAAAGATTAATCTCTTTTTTATTTAAATTTTATCCTTAGGTAATTCTATTCTATTGATTTTAGAGTTTGTTTATAACATTTTAGATAGATACAACTGTTATAGTTGTAAATCAAATACTACTTTCTTTCATTAATCATTACTTGATTTGTTATCTTTATCCAAAAAATATGTATATATTTATTCTTAAAATCTAAAAATTTATTAAAATTTCTGCAATTTGGTGAAGCCACGTGGCGCAACCACGGCGTCTAAGCCCAACTTTTATTATATATAATATAATATGATATGATATGATATATATATATATATATATATATCAAACAAACAACCCTATCCTTCACCCATCGCTGCTTGCTGCAAAGAGCTCCATCAACTTGAAGATCTGGCCAGACAACCAGGGATGTTCGGCGCAAATCTAGCCTCCAGGCCCTCTACGGCTCCACTGCTGTATTTATCTCTCTTTGAATCCCTCTCTCTGTTTGTATATTCAAATGTTTAACTCATAAAATAGTAATAGAAATTAGGATTGTTAATTATATTATTGTTTTATTGATTGATATTTTTCATTGATGAATAGAGATTGATATGTTTTGTTTTTTTGCTAAAAATATAGATTGATATGTTGATACATGTAGTTCAATCAAACAAAATAAGATCACTTTGTGGGTTCCAGTTAGCTCAACTGGTAAAATCTCTGATGGTTGTATAAGAGATCTGGGGTTCAATTCCCGCCTACACCAAAAACTGATTGGTGTCTTGGTCTGATAATAAAGAGCAATTATCAGGAGCGGACGCCATAGGTTGAAACTCTCTCAAAAAAAAAAAAAAAAAAAGATCACTTTGTAGTACTGTAGAGGACTAGTAGGTATATTGTTAACTTGTGAGTGATCATCAATTTGCTTTATATTCAATGTAATTTTTGTCTACATTGCAATTAATTTTAACGTAAACTTACATAATAGACATACAAAAAGTAATAAATATTGTACATATTTGTAAAAAAATGGTAAATATTGTATATCTTTTGCAAATATATACAATATTTGTCATTATATATATATATATATATAAATACACAATATAAATTTACATTATACGTACAATGTAAAAGAAGAATTTCCCTATATTTTAATTTTATAATAGTATTTGCTTGAGAAATTAAATTAAGCCATTCACTCATTCTTATAGACTTGTTTATTAATTTTGTAAAATAAAGTATTTTTTTTGTCATGAATTTTTTTTTAAGTTAAAATTTTTTATTTTCTTTGGCTTGGCCTCCTATAAAATATTTTGGCTTCGCCACTGACTATATAGATGCTTATTTGAAGTTTTGTTTTTACTTATAATTCGTCCTCTCAACTTAAATCTTAGTTCCGTCTCTGCATGATATCTAATGTGAAAGTACACAAATAGTATGAAAAGATAATTTTCTATATAGTTTCGTTTCCTAAAAAGATGTATCCCAACTCCCAAGTATGTTGTTTTATTCATAATATATAACAATAATAAAACAATTTTTTTACCACTACTTTCATATAAACGTACGACTTCACACATCCTTTTCATTATTACCATCCCAAAGTAACATAAATATGACACCACCTCCATTATTGTATATTTAGCAACAACATATCCAGAACCAAAGTATATTAGGGTTCTGGAATCAAGCTTAATAGTACAAGGTAGCAACTATTTGGGACACCGTTACATGAATTACAAATTATTAATGATTAGGAAATCAATTGTATCCTCCTCGCCCAGTGGTGTGGTAGCTATTGTATGCTCCTCGACCAGTTGTGTTGTATTCCGCTTGAAGTAGCCTTCTTCCTGCATAGACAAATATTATGTTATCAAAACCTCCCTCTCTCTGTTTCTTTAATAATGTTATGCTAATTTAAAATTTTAAAAAGAAATAAAGAAAAAGAAATAAAGAGAGGATAAAAAGGGCAGCCATCACTCTTGAGTGCAGGCTTTAATTTCTTATCTTATTAACTTTTAATTTTGCTCGAACGGAAAAAAAATGGTTGAGGTGTTCATGCTAAATTGCATGATCCTATAACTCCATAGATATAAGCTTGGTTTTTGAATAGGAAAATGCTTCAACTATTATAAATTTTATTATCCAAAACTATCTATCAATGAAAGTATTGATATGACTTGAGCAATATAATAAATGAGTGTTAAAATTATTTTTTATGATTTGTAAAACATAAATTTTTATAAACTTATGTAATAAAGTTTATAGCATCTCTAGTACTACTATAAAAAAGGGGTTGGCAAATAGATGATATTTTTTTTTCCTAATAACGTAAATAATTAATGAGGGAGGAGGGTGTGCTTTAAACAACGTATATGAGATGACATGAAAATGTCATTATTGCTCTGCTATTACTTGAATCTTCTAGTAATTTTAAAAATGCATAGGAAGGTTTAGAGTGTCTATGCAAGCTAAATGAAACATGTGAGCCAAGTGGAATAAAAGATGCTCGAAGATGGCCATTAATTTTCTACAACCAAGTTTAAGTTCCGGCTGTGCATTATTATCAACCGCAGCAGTAGCCACCTCAGTGAAGATGAGTAGCATGATCGCGACAAGAACAGCCAAAATCATAAACTTTGTGGCGCTAGTTGCAGCCATTTTTGCCATACTTAACTTCAGAGGGAAAAAGATAAGTTTTGCTTGACAAAAACAAAATCTAGAGCTAGAGAAGATTACAATGGTGAGTGTTGGGCTCAGATCAGAGCACACATTTATAGGTGTAGATGAGGACTCCGTGCGTGTTTATATAACATTACTACATTGACAAAAACGTGTAACTAGATTTTAAGATGTGGTAACTGGACTTCGAAAAATCTGTAACTTAGTTGATGATGCCGGTCCAGTTTATCAGTATAACGTGTCTTTTCTACGAGTCCATGTTTATCCACCTTTTGCTTCAAATAACGTCATTTATTGCAACTTTTAAATATGGTTTCACAACAGAGTTTAATTGACAAGTTTTTACGGATTCACATTTAGCATATTATTTCACTTTTTAAAATACTATAAAAAATTTGTAAATTAAAATATGTTGTAAAATTATTGCGAAAATTTTGCACACTTATTGCCATATTACTTACATAAATTAAGTTTGCCGGTCAGGCACAGCCATATTTAGAAAAGTAAGAAATGCATGGTGGCGGTGTCAGGATTGAAGTGGGAACTTTACGAAACTTATTCTAAGTAAACGATTTTGGCGGTCAGAAAAACCTAAGTTACCTATTCCATCTATCATTTTGTCCCAAAGTAGCTACTTTTCTCTAATTTTCAAGTCAGACTGACAGAGAGAACTGCTTGGGAAGTCGTTGGATAAAATACGAAAATTCAAAGTTATGATGTATGCATATTTTTGTAGGGATTGGACACCTGGATTATGAATGCTTATATTATTTTATCTTTAACCTAGCTACGAGAATGAGTGAAATTTTTCTTCATATATAGCACCTATATATATTGCTTCATTCATTGCTCTTCTATATACAATTTTTTGTTTATTGTTGTTTCATAATTATTTATGTCTTATAATTCTACACCTAGGAATCTAGGATGGATATATGTCTTTAAATTGCATTGATATTGAAAAAAAATGCAACACGCACAAAAAAAAAAAAAAAAAGCTCATTGCAAAAAGCAATCCTGAAAAGAAACAGATGGGCAGTTTGGTACAACAATACATACAAGATTTTTAGCAAAAATACACTTCATACTGTATTACTTTGATCTTTTGTCATTTTAGTCAGTTAAATTTAAAATTTGTCATTTTAATCCTTTATGGCTCTGCTGCTGCTTATTAGCTAGTGACGGTTTTTATTTTTTATTTTTGTCTTTGGGTAAGGACAAAATTATTTTGTTTAAAATTTTTCGAAAAGGGCACAATAGTTTGTTTTAGATAAAATTGGTTTATTAGGCTTAATTTTTTTAGCTTTGTTATTGATAATTTTTATTGTTTGACTATTTTTTTGGACTTGTATATTTTGTATTAGATTTTGTAAATTTTTGTGGCATTTAAAATGAGAAAACACTAGAGCTACAAAACTTTTTATGAATTACAGTTGTGGTGAGTAATTATTGATAAGTAAAAAAATAATGTAAGTGGTAGGTCCAGATGCAAACCAATAAAAATTTTCTACTTCAATAGTTTGAAAAAATGTTGAAGAAAAGTTTGTGTCTATAACATTACTCTTAAAATAATAGTGATATTGTTAAGGGGGGCAAAATGTAACTTTATAGAACAAAATTGTTAAAATTCATAATAATAATAATAATAATAATAATAATAATAATAATAATAATAATAATAATAATAAAAGAAAAAGGTTTGGGGTCATTGCCCCCAAAGTCCAAGAGTGCTTCCGTTCAAGATTTATGTTGGTGATTTTTTTTTTTTGGTGGCTACAAAGAAGGTTTCTATTAACTCATATATAACGATATCATCTCAAGTTTGTATCATTAATTAAAAACTTACTTATGGAATATTTTATTCATTTAGTTAAACCAAAAATAAAAATGAAATCTTTTGTTTTTTTTTTCTTGAAACCCTATCCAGAGGCCAATTCATCCTCCCCTCTAGACAGCAAAAAAAAAAAAAAAAAAAAAGAAAAAAAGAAAAAAAAAAGAAGAAGAGCAAAAACAAAAAACATGAAACCCAAGTGACAACATCAATTAACTCCAGTTTCATAAAACTTTTTGCTAGAAAAAATTTTTAAGTTCCAACTTCCCAATACTTTCCTATACTTTCTTAATTACAATTTCTATAAAAAAAAAAATAAATAAGTAACAAAGTTTAGTTGCAAAATTGGTTGTAACCTTACTCAATAAAATAAATATTATTACATATTTTAAAAATCTAATCGTTGAATTATATTTTTCTAAGCTCTTAATAAACATGTCAAATTTTGTGTCAATCGGATATTTTTTATTATATGATTTATAAGCTTATATTTTATGCATAATTATAAATTATAAAAACTTGCAATTTAAACAATTTAATATTTTCTATTTTTAATTTAGTCTTACTATAAAGATTATTATAGAGTGTGAATGGTGTTTCGGTAGGACGGTCAAAGTTAGCGTTCCAATTTAGATTTTCTTTTTTAGAGATAGTTACAATATACTGCTATTCCCACAGCTCAAACATTTTCCTCTTCTAAACTCCTAAACACTTTGTGCATAGGGAGAAACCAATTAAGTTGCAAAGTTTTTGGATAT
Source organism: Quercus glauca (assembly GCA_023736055.1). Lineage (NCBI taxonomy): Eukaryota > Viridiplantae > Streptophyta > Magnoliopsida > Fagales > Fagaceae > Quercus > Quercus glauca. The sequence goes on along the minus strand of CM043316.1, from coordinate 74,940,006 downwards.
TTAGACGTAATTCAACTAGTTGTATATTGGTAGCTTTTATTATGTGATATTGAACTTATGTGGTTTAATATAAATTCTTTGTATCTATTATACATAATATAAAGTTTATGCATTTTGTATCGTTTGTAGATTTTTTGATTTTGTTATTGTTAAATAGGTAAGTTACATACTATTGATCCGTTTGTGTCGATGAAAAACCTCATGTAAAGATAATTTTATTAAATATTAAAGTATGCTACAATTTCTAGAAAACATTAAAGTCAAAACAAACAAAGACTACATGAAAATCCTAATTATAGTGTTTATATTTTAAAAAAAGATTAATGGAAAAATAATAATAAACATAATTTATTGCAATGAAATTAAAATTTCGTTGCAATAACTTATCACATCAAAATTTCTTTGTGATGGTGCTTGATAGATTAGGTGTGACCATAACTTATCAAAAATCCTTGATTGTAACAAATTTACTGCAACAAAAGGTTATTGCAACAATTTTTTTTGTTGCAATAATATATTGCCACAGACTTTATTGCAATAGTGTGCAATGAAATTTTTCATTGTAATAAGTGTTTGTCGCAATAGTTTTGAGTTTATTGCAATAAAAAATTTCGTTGCAATAAGTGTTTGTTGCAATAGTTTTGAGTTTATTGTAATAACCTATTGATCATTGTGGCATGAGAATTCCTATAAAATTATGGGAGGTCTAATGGAGAACGTGATCTATCAATTTTTTTTTCTCCATATACTTTAGACATGGTTGCATCACAAGTCTAATCATCACAATATAAATACTTACAAGTAATACCTTGCGTGTAGAAAAAGTCAACACATTGCATATGCAGTGGGATGTTTTACTCGTATAAATACAAATGGTATGAACTCTAAAATTGTTCCAAAACAATACAAGAAATTCTCTACTGCTACAATCTATTGAAAGCACAGAACAATAATAGCACACTAGAAGCTGAGATTAAAATCCCTGTCAGAGGAGTTCCATGACGAGACCTCTTGCAAAAGAATTTAGGCAGCATCCCTTGTTCCACCATACCCAAAATTTGGAATGAATCACTACTTATCTTAGTTAGAAACATTCCTATATTCGGTATTGCTGAAGAGCCATGGATCCACAATCTCAACGAATTTCCCTGAAGAATTTTAGCAATATTTGAGTAATAACCCTTAATCCACAACTCATGGTTCACTAGAACGGAACCAGTACCAATCAAATTATAAGAATTACCTAAGAACTACCAATATCAAAGTATAAAATCAAAGCCTTTGGAAGAGTTCTCTTTGGGTTGTCCATTTCACTGGTAAAGTGTGCTTATTGAGTTCTAATAATTTAGATTTCAAAATAAAGTTTTCATATTCAAATTCCAATTTACATCATGTAAATTCACCCCTAACCATTTGGAAGGCTCCAACTTTGGATATGCCACAATTCCTATAACTACAAAAGGAAGAAGTGAGGACATCCCTAAAAGAACAAGTCATCCCATAATGGTTAATCCCTATAGTTTATGTAAGTAAGAACAACAGTCAAATCTAATAGGGCTAAGTTTCTTGGTAAACCATCACCTAAAATCAGGAATGTCAACTTCAAATAATCAAGAGAAGAGGTAGAAATGAAACTTTCTTAAATTTATCTACCTTAGGAAGAGGTACTTCACCAACTAGCACATTTTCATTACCACTAGTCTCCCATTGCACTAGATGCTTGCCTATTTGTTGTGCCCCTCAATATTTGCATGAATCTTCATGTTCTCACCACAATAAATGGCTTTTTTGCAATAAACTCAAAACTATTATAATAAACACTTATTGCAACAACAAAAAAATTTGTTATATACTCATGCAATTTCCTTTTAGTGTTGCTTTTTGTTACAATAACCTATTGCCTTAGACTTTATTGCAATAGTTTGCAACAAAATATTTTTGTTGCAATAAGTTTTTATTGTAATATTTTTGAATTTATTGTAATAAAAAAATTCGATGTAATAAACTTTTTTTTTTCTTTTAATAGTTTGATCATGCTAATTGCATGAGTTTAGGTGGTGTAACATGAATTTTGATGTTGGTGTGGAGATCTACAGTCGTTCTAAGCTTGTATATGAAGCAAATAGATTGAAAAATAATTGTAAAACAAGGCCTACTTATTTTGTAATCTAATGCAACTATTATTTGTCAATTATATTGCAAACTTGTAACAATAGGTCATTGCTTCATGATACTTATTGCAATATATTTCAAAAAAAAGTAACAAAAAAAAAAAAAAAAAAAAAACAGGGTCAAGTTATTGCAATGATATATTTTTTATAATTTTTTATTGCTTCATATTTTCATAGTAATAGTTTGCAAAATAATTGTTATTAAGTTATTGTAATGATATCTTCATTGTAATAGGCTATTACTTTAAAATTTTTGTTGTAATAAAATGTAAAAATAATTGGTATTCATTTATTGCTACAATTTCTACCTTTTAAGTTATTGCAACAATTTTCCTATGAATATGTGTTAGTTGAAGCGGTATTAAGAAAATTTTAGTTCTATCTTTTGTGTTCCTCATATTCTATGATGATTTGGGGTGCTCATTTGGGTCGAGTACACTATTGGTCCTGTTTTAGCCCTTCTTGACTTCTTGGTCTTTCCATTCATATGGAGTGTTCTTGAAGCATTCATAATTGCTAGGGGTGTGCATGGGTCGGGTTGGGTCGGGTTGAGGGAATTTTTTGACCCGACCCACCATGGTGGGTAAAAAAAAATTCGATCCAATCCAACCCATCACATAAATCCAACCCAACTCACATGGGTCGGGTTGAACCCATGGGTTTGAAATTTTTTTTAATTATTATTAAATTGAGTAGAAAAAAATATAAATATTAATATATTAAAAAAACCCAAAGATTAGTATCGATGTAATTCCTTAAGGGTAAACAACACCAATAACTAAACAACAATAATAATTTACTAGAGTTTGTGTGAACTAATTAGCTTTTATATAGGATAGAAAAAGCTGGTTATTTTAAAAATTTTATTAATTATATAATACATATTATATATATAATTAGTATTAGTAGGAGGAATTGAGGAAGTACTGCTTTACAGCTGGTTTTTTTTATTTAAAAATTATTAAATATAATATATATATATATATATATATATATAAGTGCCTTGGTTTAAAAAAATTTATTAAATATATAATATATATTAAATATGGGTGGGTCGGGTCGGGTTTGGCGGGTTTGTAATTTTATGACCCAAACCCAACCCGACCTACTATAAAAAAAAATTTTGTAACCCAACCCAACCTACCAAGGCCTAAAAACCGACCCAACCCGGTGGGTCGGGTTGGGTCGGGTCGGGTTTGGCGGGTCGGTGGGTTTTCTGTACACTCCTAATAATTGCTAAGATGAATACCATATTCCCTGAGAATGGTGGTTATGTGATTTAGGTTTCAGCTGCATCGGGTCCTTATTGGGGGTTTCAACAAGGTTGGATGAAATGGCTAAATGGGGTTATTGAAAACGCGTCTACCCTTATTCTATTTCTTGATTATTCGAATTCGGCATGGGTAGTGGTTTATCGAGAATCCTAGTCGTGTTAGCATTGACTATAGTCATCACTTACATGAACTATAGGGGATTAACTATTGTGAGTTGACTTGCTATTTTTTTAGTGATTTTCTAAATTCTTCCTTTTGTAGTTATGGGGCTTGTGGCAATTCCAAAGCTAGAGCCTTCTAGATGGTTAGAGGTTTGTTAAGTTGTAAATTCCTTATATTTTTGTTGGCTTATTTTATGCTAATTTGATTGTATTTCATGCTTAATATCTTGTATTTGTGGGATATTTTTATTAATTATTTTTCAATTTATTGCAATCTCATGATAATAAGTTATTGTTTCATGATTTTTATTGCAATAGATTGCAAATAATTGACAAAAATAATTTCAGTCAAGTTATTGCAACTATATTTTTGTTCTAAATGTTTATTGCAGGCTTTAATTCAAATGATGACTTTATGTAAAAATGCTACTCCAGGCCAAAAGCTTATATCAACTAAGAGCCAGAGCATCAAAGCATACATATCAAGTTTTAAAGAGAAAGAAACCCCCAAATCAATATATACAAGCATCAAAGGAAAATTATCAACATAAATAATATGTTATTCAAGTATGGAAGAACCCATATTCAAGCAAACAAAGCAAATGGAATGGATAAAAGTAGAGAAAGTAGAGAGATTATTCACTTGGATGATTAGCTTTGATGACAAGGAATGAAAAAAAAAAAAACGAAGGTTTTCTAAGAGTAGTTTTGAGCTGTTTTGGGGGGTTGAGAATATAGTGGCAGAGGTCTGGGAGTGAGTAAGTGTGTAGAAATGAAAAATTCGTGTCTTTTTTTATAGCAATACTACATGTACAAACCATTTTACATTATTTTTACAAAATTTTAATGTGACAAAGTGTAACTTTATAGAACAATATCAATTAACTCTAGTTTCATAAAGCTTTTTGCTAGAAAAAATTTCTAAGCTCCAACTTTCCTACAATTTCTATTATAAAAAAAAAAATAAAGTTTAGTCACAAAATTGGTTGTAACCTTACTCAATAAAATAAACATTACTACATGTTTTAAAAATCTAATCGTTGAATTATATGTTTTTTACGCTCTTAATACACATGTCAAATTTTGTATCAACCAGATATTTTTTATTATATGATTTATAAGCTTATATTTTATGCATAATTTTAAATTACAAAAACTTGTAATTTAAACAATTTATTCATAACATAACTATTGATCTTTAATTTTCTAAACATTTTGCAAGCATGAAGGATATATGAAGAGAAGATGTAATCCAATGGTAGATTTATCAAAATTCACTTTCAATAAAAAGATATTGAGTAAAGTTTTAGCCTAATGCTACAACTAATTTTGTAGCTAAACTTAAATAAATAAAAAAGTATGATTTAATTCAAATAAAATAGCAAATCAACAAGTTCCCAAACTATTCTCCTATTTATCAAAAATCAAAGACTTGTGTAAACAAGTTCTCAAATTCCTCTCTTTTCTTTTGGTGACACCTTCATCAACTTCTCTGTCAATAGTGGCCTCTTCTTTCCCCCAATTACGAAAAAACTTGCAAGTCTAACATCCCCTAAATTACAAAAATACCCCTAGAGATTTTGCAGACCACGTACCCTTTCCCTCTAGGTCTTCTCACTGAAATTGGAAATTCAAAGACGAGCTTGGGAATGTTGGGAAATTTGGGGTTAATGAATGAAAAGAACAAATAAATGATTGATAAACAAAGACTTAGAGGCATGAATCTTCGTTGTCTTTGGATAATATTTGCCTTCACACAAATGATGCTAAAGGGTTACTACAAATTTCTCCCCATGATACAACTACTCCAAGAATTCTTCAAGTAGCATTCTTGAGAAAAATCTTGTGATTTTTATCTAATGGTTAAGAGTTGTCTTAAAATGAATATCAATCACGATTTATAGACAATAAGGTATGGCCTTTTAATAGGTACCTTTGGAGAGACATCTTGGTTTGTTTTATGTACCAAAACATGTTCACAAAACTTGATGTTTGAAGCACTTTTTTTTTTTTTTTTCCAAATCTCAACCGATCAAGATTTTACTTCTATCAATTGATCTCATAAACTCAACCGATTGACTTGCAATTGAGCACATGTCATTTTAAACTGAAATCGTGACTCTAAGTCATGACTTTAGTTTTAAAAAGTTTTACACACAAGTGTCATGGGTTCAACCGATTAACTTGGAATCGAGTTGTCTTTTAGTCAAGCTAGGAGTCGAGATTCCTTAAACAAAATCCAACTAACCTTCTTAACTTTATATTCAACGGCATTCTCTTAATGATTCATATAGAAACTCTAAGGACTCACACAAAAATTTTAATTTAAAATTTCTCCACGTTCAAACATTATATATGAGGACCTACCCTGTATATATCTATTGTCAATACCCTCTCGTCAGGAATGGTGGACCAGCAGCTGTGACTGTGATGTGCAAAGAATTAAGGAGAGAAACGCAACAGAGAGCTCCCCTTCCCTTCTTCATTCTCGTGGAGAAGAAAGGGACGATTATGTGAATGAGTGCGTGATAAATATGCGAAACCTATACATGCACTGTGTGTGGGTTATTAGTGATTCACTTAGTTTTGGGAATCGCTACCAATCATTGAAATTTTTAAAGAGTGTGATTGGTCCCCATTTCTATTAGCTTTTAATTAAATTAAAACTTTGTTAAGGGAAATCTTGTATCATATAGCATTTGTTCTTAACTAAGCAATGAATCAATAAATTTACTTTCGTTCAAGGTTACACATTTTAAATTGACCAAGTTTATTTATTCTAATAGTTAAAAAGTGTCTCGTTATAATTTGAAACAATCCATACTTTGTTCTATAACATTTTTTTAACCAAGAACACAACTTTTTTAATAGTAATATTCGAATGTAACTTTAACTATATACATATATATATATATATATATATATATATATATTCACTTTTAAATAACAAATAGTAGGACAATTTGAACTCCATATACGTTAAATGACTTCTTTACGGCAAATTTTTAACTAAGATTTTCTTTCAAAACCTTTAAAATAGGTGCTTAAATCTAATGTATTCAGACGGACTAATTATTCATACTATCAAAAAGTGTACTCAACACGCAAAATGTTTTTTAAATGAATATTTTAAAGAATGAATATTGTTAACATAAAAAATATTGTGAAACCTTGTGATTCTAGCCAAATAAACATTACTTATAGTGAAAGACATTCAACTAAAAATTGCCAATACTTTCAAAATTCACAATGCTTAAATAACTCAATTACTTAACAAAATCGTCATTATTCTTAAAACTTTTTTATCATTCTATTATATATAAGACATAAGAGTCCAAATTCTAATTATTGCTCTAAATTTTCCTTCAAAATAACAAAAATTTGAATTAGAAAAAATTTGATGGCTAGGAAATTTATGGCAATGATGACGAATTTTGATTATCCTTATTCTTGTTGAAGTGCAAGCTAATTACCTTATTCCTACGTCTTTTCATTCCTCTTCATTTCCGATCTTAGTTTGTTTTCCTTACAAACTCGATAATGTTCAAGAACTATTTTATTACTGCCTTGAATCAAACATTAAAAGAAGCACTATAAAAAATAAAAAATAAATAAAAAAACGTGTCCGTCATGCAATATGTGTTACTAGAAGTTATCGAAGCTGCCTTCTTAAACACATGGAGAATACAGCAGATGACCCAGCATATAAGAAAGCTTTTGAAGGCTATGAGCACTGTGTCCAAAAACACAAGCATGCCCTTAAATTAAACGTGGAGATTGTTTACATGCATGGTTCAAATGGAATATCAAAAAGAATTGAGACATCATTGTACACAAAATCCAAGAGATGACTCCAATTTTAGATTTGGTAAACATTTTCTCTCTCTCTCCAACCCTCTGTGTATAAGAATACACAAGCACAAGACATACTACTATGACTAAACAATATGCTTTAGTTGGTCCAATCAATCATATTAGACCTGACGGACTACGAGCTCATCCAGCATGGACGAACCCATCAATACTGACGAATGCAACCTCAGTGTACATAAGCCAATTCCAGGCCTTACTGACGATGATATCCAGACCATTCAATGCGAGCAATCAAACCCCAAAACGGTTACAGGGACAACTGTACAATCCGTTGGAGAACATTGATGGCACACTACACAGCTCCGGGCGTTACAAAGAGGAGCATTAAGATCTCCATAACTGCTCCAACGGCTAGAGACCTTAGAAACATATATAAATCAACCCCTTGTCAAGGAAAGGAGATATACACAAGTAAGAAGGGATTTCTTTTCATTTTGTTTTCATTTCACATTGTTTTATTCTGAGAAAAGCTTTATACACTGACTTTGGCATCGGAGGTGTTGTGGCAGGCACCACACCGATGACCATCTCTGAAGGTCAAAGAATCTTCTCCGTCTGACGAACGTGACTGACGATCATACACATCATCAAGACCTATTCTAAAGATGGGTATAAAATTGCACCATTAGCCTTAGGGGTTAATGTGTGGGAAAGGATTTTCCACTTTTTTTATGAGAAAAGTATTCTTGCTTTGAAAAAAGGTTTTTAGGAATTATAATTTTTTACAAACTACATGAGGAAAAAGCTTGATTTTATTTTTGCTTTGAACAAAGGTTTCTTTTCACTTAATTTGGCATTTTAAATTTACTAAATTATAGGACTTTTTGATCTGATTGTGAATATTTTGTAATACTTTGTGTGTAAAATATGTTGCTTCTAATTTTTTGGATGATTCTCATTTGGTTTGCATAATTTTGCAAAGACAAAATCCTTACATAATAAAAAATAAAATGTGTTTGTTATGAGTGTGGAATTGATTGGATTGGACTAGACTCCAATGTATGAGTGTGTGTTTTGCCGATATGTGCTGAGTCACACATTAAATGCTTAATAGATAAATATTTTGCTATTTAAGTGATTATGAATTGCCTTAATTGTAATAACATTAGTTCTTTAGGGGTATAATAGAGAAGCGGCTTGCACTTTTGTAGGGCCGCGATAAATGGCATCAAAGCCTACCAACTAATTTCGTGTACGTGGCTCAGGGTATTGTAGCAGTAGCATAGCAAGTGTCCTTACAGGAACTTTAGAGCACTAGCATTGGGGGCAAACACCCCCAGTTGCTATTTTAGCACTAAAACCTCAAAAAGCATGCTCCATCCGGGTATGGGTTTCTATAATATTTTATAACCTATGAACAATTGGTTCTTATATGTAGAACCAACTGTTCACTTGGATGTCCTTCTCCAAAAAAAAAAAAAAACACTATTCACTTGGATGTAAAACAAATAATATTATTTTAATTGAAAATATCTGATATTCTCTCTCTTCATTCGCGTACAACACTCTTCTCCCTTTCTTTTCCAAGCCGCTCAATTAGAGGCTGTTTGGATCCATTTTTTTCATCACTCAATTTCCGTCACTCAATTTCCATCACTCATCACTCTAAAATACCAAGGCTGTTTGGCACCATCACTCACTTGCCATCACTCAATATTTTTCACACTATTTGTGGGCCTCATACCTGTCACTGGTGCAGCTTTTTTTTTTAGTACCTAGAAACCCGAACCTAGTGAAAAAAAGAAAAAAAAAAAAAGAAACCCAGGAGAAGACCGAACCCACTGAAAGAAGAAAGGAAAAAAAGAAAAAGAAAAAGAAGTTCAGATCACCCGAACCCAATGAAAAAAAAAATGAAAAAACGCCAAGAGGAGAAGACCGAACCCAGTGAAAGAAGAAAGGAAAAAAAAAAGTCAAAAGGTGGTCAAAAAGTGCAGCTGAGTTATGACTAGTGGGTCCCCCATGTGTGTTTAATTACAAAAATGCCATTGAGTTATGAGTTATGGAGACTGAAAACAGCCAATATGTGTTTTCAGTTTCCATAACTCATGACTCAAAAATCAGAGAATTGAGTAATGGAAACAGAGTTATTCCCTTGCCAAACAGATTTCTCACTATGGGTCCCACCATTTTTGAGTTATGAGTTATGGAAACAGAGAATTGAGTTATGAAAAACAGCCATCCAAACAGCCTCTTAGTCTCTACCCCTTTACCTTTTTTTTTTTTTTTTTCTCTCTCTCTCTCTTCACTCTTCACCTTGTTGCTTTCTCCCCAGATTGAAGATGGTCATCTCACCTCTCTCTCTCATCTCAGTTGTCTCACTTGGTGACGAAGCATGAAGGCAACGGCAGAGCTTGAAGATGACAGTAGTAATGGCAGAGCTTGAAGGCAACATCGGCGATGGCAGATCTTGAAGGCGATGGCAGAGTTTGAATGCGACATTTTGCTTGCCTGGGTTTGTTGTCGTGGATCATGGCTTTCGCTCACCAGGATTTGCTTACTGTAGGTCGTGGCTTTTGCTTGCTTGTAGTGGGTTGGAGCTTTTGATTGCTGGAGTTTGCTGCCGTGGGTTGAATCGGTTTTGAGGCTTGGGTTTGAATGGGTTGTGGGTCTAAATAGGTTGTGGTTCTTGGGTTGGTTTCAAAGTTTCGGTGGTGTGTGGTGTTGTTTCGGTGGTGGATATAAATTTCAGTGGTTGTGGGATACTGTTGGTGGTTATAGGTGATGGGTATTTGGCTATGATTTGTTCTGTGGGTTGGGATTTGGTTGGGTTTGGATTTGGGATTTCAGTTGGTGTTACAATGGTAGGTTTGGGGGTTTGGTTTGGTGTTTTAATGGTGTTTTAGAGGTGGTAATGGTGGTGTTATTGTTGTTGTTTGGTTGGTTTGGTGTTTTTGGGTGGTTGGTTCAGTGGTGGCGGTGTTCACCAAACTGTAAAAACCGCACAGACCGCTAAAACCGTTCGCAAAATGGTATAACCGCATCGCAACGCAAGTAACAATGCACTGCATTGCATGATGCAGGACAGTTTACGGTTTTATAATAAGAAAACCGCACAAACCACACTGCACCACAACTTCTCTACATATTAATATATTTATTTTTTTAATATTAAATATATTATCTATACTATTATTTAAGTGGCTTCCTCTGTTTGGATTCATCATTTTTTAGTTCAAAAATGCCCCTACACTCCTATGTTTAAGTAGAGATAAAACTAAAAGACAATCTAGTAAAAATGTAAATCTAACTCCTACTAAAACATTGCCTAAAAAAAAGGACCACTCTCCTATTATTTTTTAAATTGATTTATTCACTTATAAATTAGATTTTTAAAAGAAAAATTATATATATATATATATATATATATATAAAATAAAAAAACACAAATTTTGTTTTACAAAATAGGACCACTCTCATGTTAATTTTTAAATTACTTTATCTACTTATAAATTAAATTTTCAAAATAAAAATTATATATATATATATATATATATATATATATATATATAGAATAAAAAAACTCTACAAAATAGGATCACTAACAAAAAAAAAAAAAAGTCTCATCGCACACGTGAAGTGCATGTGATGAAGCTAGTTAATAGTTTAATAACTTTAGTTTTCCAAAAAAAAAAAAAAGGGTTTAATAACCCTAACAAGTGTTGATTAGGAAAGCCAGCCTAAAATAATGAAAAACTAGCTCAATAGTTTAAAATTTTGGCCTAAAACAAAGGAAAAAAATCAGTTTTGGGCTGGGCAAGAAAAGCCCAAAATTTGAATAATATATTCATTTCAAATCGCATCTTATACACCACACTGCACATGTGACCGCAAAAATGAGGTGCGATTATAGTTTTGACTAAACTATAAACCGCACCACACCGCATATATGACTGCAAAAATGAGGTGCAGAATGGTTATGGTTTTGGCTAAACCGCACTGCACCGCACTGCATCGCGAACACGCCTAGGTGGTGTTGGTGTAAGTTTGGTTGTTGAGGAGAGATAGAGATGAATAGATGAGAGACAAATCGATAAATTTTTATGTTATTTATTTTGTAGTTTATATTATTCTATTGGGTTGTATGTAAAAATAAGAATTGGGATGTGGGGTGAGTTGTAAAATGAGATGGTAAAATAGATAAAGTAGATTTTGAGGATGTAAAATAGATACTATTTTACATCCCCAGATGCTAATGCTCTTAGGGATTTAAGATATGGAGCTTGTGTGGACTTGATTGCAATGTATGACTGTGTATTATGCAAACCAATACAATGTGCCACATCGGTGTTTATTAGGTAGATCTTGGTTATATATGTGATTATGTGGATCCCAAATTATAAGTTGACTAGCCTTTTTTAGGTGTAGTGTAGATGTGGTTAACAATTTTCTCAATTTATGAAAAATCGTATTAGAGCCAACCTAGTAATGCCATGTTACTCAGGAGTACTACAACATAATTTCAACTGGAATGGTGACATTCAGAATTTAAATAGGAAAGCTTGTGAGATCTCGAATTTTGGATTGTATAGGATTCAATTTAATGAATGTATTATTTAAGTTTCTACTAAGTCCAATATCAAGCAATTACTAGTTATACCTAGACTATATAAGTGATTATGGGGAGCCAAAATTATAACTTGACTAGTCCTTTTTGGGTGTAGCATATAAGTGGCTAACGATTTTGACTTATAAGAAAACCAAAAAGGTAAAAATAATTGATAAAACTATGAGTCAACATCTGCGCTCACTTAGAGTTACATTAAGCAAGATAGAACAAACCTAGGAGAAAGCACTTCTCTTAGGATTGAGTGGACTCGTCCTGAGAACATTGTAAAAATAGCCAGAGGTATTTTATTAATCAATAAAAAATAGAATGCTTTTATAAACAATTAGAAATTAACCTTAATTCTACTTTACTTAGGAAATACAATTATTGAATTACAAAAATAACATTGAATTTAGGAAACTAAGTTTATACTAATAACCTAATTAACAAATAAGAACTAAAAAAAAATGTAATTGACAAATAAAAATACAAATGACTCCTAAAATTAAATTAAAAAAAAAATTCCTATGCTCCCGCATCAAACTTTCAATTCATCACAAATGATAATAATGACATTTGGCTCAAGGGTACTACAAGTCTACAACGTAAAATGGGCCCTGACGCAGAAGCTAGGGACATAAGTGATGGAAATTATAATACCCCAAATTATCACGATTAGTCATGGATTTCATTTGAGTGTGGGTAGTGTGGGCCTGTTCTAAGTCCTACATCGAACATGTACTAGGTCAATCTTGGCCATATAAACGACTATGAGAAGTCATATTATAATCAAGGAAGTCAATACTATACCGTAGGCTGTACCAGTTTGGCCAGCGGTACGATATATTTCGGGTACCGGTTAATACCAGTGTACCGTTTCAGGTTTACCGCTATTATATATATATATATATATAGAATCACATACCCACATATAACATACTCATTCTCAGCAAAAAAATAAAAAATAAAATAATATATTTACTTTGAATCACAGACCCATGAGGAGGCATGCCACAACAAAACAAACATACCCATTCTCAAAAAAAATAAAAATACCCATTCTCTGGTCTTTGAGTCATAGATCCACAACAAACATGAGCCGAAGGGCCCAAGGCCCCAAAACCCAAAACGAAAAAACAGAGAGAAGGGAAAGGGAAAGTGAAAAGGGAAAGAAAAAAAAAAGAAGGAAAAAGAATCCTTTAGGCGATTCCAATTTCCGATTCAGAACAGAGGCAAGCGAGGGGTCGAGAGTGAGAAGCCAAGACCCGAGACAGGAAATGAGAAGCCGAGACAGAGTAGCTAGTGACTCTAAGACAGAGAAGTCGAGAGATGAGAGACACGGAGCAACTGAGAGAGAGCGTGAGAGAGAAAGAAAGAGGACAGGTATCTCTTGAAAACTTGTCAAAATCACAAAAAATGTGGCTTGGATGTGTTTCAGTCTGGTATCTCTTTACTGGCCGAATTTTGACGGTACGGCCGGTACTCATTTGGTAAGGCCAGTATTTTTTCCGATACGAAACAGAGGGGGTACTCATACCGATGCACTGGCCGGTACAGTATATACTGGCCGTACCGGCCGATACGGTACGGTATCGTCTTCACTGATTATAACTTGATTAGTCATTGAAGTGTATAGCACGAATGTACGTAGTGCTTTGCAAGGGTTGCAACATTGACAGACAGTTGAGGAATGATATTAGTGTTCCATTGCAGCTATTGTGCACGAGTCGTTCCAACCCAACTTGAAAACATGACCTTAGGACGGATTTGACGTATTGTTTCTATTTCGTTTATGATGATTTTATCATTTATATAGAATAGTGGAAAAAATTTTGATACACACCATTACTTAATGGCTATGATTATTCAAAATGCATGTTTTGCGGTACCACAAAAATAATAAGTTTCTATATTTTCTTACTTCCCTTTTATTGTATAATTGACAACCAACTTGTTTAACCAGAAGCATATTATTTTATGTTCTTTTTCCGCTTTACTAATTGAGTTGTGTTTATCATAATTTACAAGGACCAGACTGCGGAATTGATGTTGACAAATAATATGCATCATTGATGTGTGTGAGGATGAGTGATTGTTTCTCATAGCATTTAAATGCCAACTTTTATTACACTAGTACGAAACTTTTTTTTTTTTTTTTTTTGAGAAACTACTAGTACGAAACTTTGATTGATACAGTTCCATTCTTGTATGACTAAAGTTTCGCCGTAATCAACTTCGAACCAGCAACAAGGCTTTCCCGCTATCCCAAGTTGTTCCATCAGCCATGCATATGCTGCAAGAGTTCACTGATGTGCAACCAGCAGCTCCAGTGCAGATGGTTTCTCCTCACAAGTCTCGGCCCAAGTGGGAACCCCCTCCTCCAACGCACTTGAAGATTAATTTCGATGGTGCAGTTTTTAGAGAAACAGAGGAAGCTGGGTTGGGTGTGGTTGTTCGTGACTCTCATGGAAAGGTGCTCGCATCCTTGTCGGAGAAGATCAAGCTGCCATCCTCATCAGACGAAGTGGAAGCGCTGGCTGCTGTTCGAGCTATCACCCTTGCTAAGGACCTCAACCTACCCTCTTTTATCGTTGAGGGAGATTCAGAGGTGGTTATTTCAGCCTTAAGAAAGGAAGAGGAATCTTTTTCTTCTTTTGGTCATCTGATTTCTTCTATTAAGCATTATTTAGTTTTTTGTAATTGTTTTTCCTTTTCACATACTCGTAGAATGGGTAACTCGCTCATTCTTTAGCTAAACATGCAAGAACTATTGTTGGCTTGTCTTTGTGGATGGATGATGTCCCACCACAAGTAGCTGATGCACTTTTAGCCGATGGTGGCTGATTTTATTTTATAAAGTTGAAGTTGGTTTCTCAAAAAAAAAAAAAGTTTCAAGCTATGAGCTGAATGCTACATAGAGTGTATTTCATTTTAAAACTTCTCTAGGTATATTGATTTTAAGTACTTTGAAACATTTGAAAACTGATTATGATTAGTTTTGATGTTGGCAATTGGAGGGAATGGATGAGATTTTTCAAGTCATTTTTTAATAAATATTGTTCTTACAAAGGGGAGGGAGAATTTAAATCTTAAATGTTTTCATTAGGTACTGGGAGATACCAATTGAGTTATAAACCTATAATACTCTTAGCTTCTAAGTCCTTTTCTACATCTTCTATTTTGAACATTTCTAAATGAAAAGGTTCAAAAACAATTTTTTTATTTTTTTATTTTTTTGAAAATCATTTTTTCCCAAGCTAACCAAACGTATTTTTTGAAGAAAAAAGAAAAGAAAAGAAAAAAAAAAAAAGAAGCTTTTGAAGACAAAACAGAAGTAATTATCAAACATACCTCAAATATTTTACGGAAAAAGTTTAGTTCTAAACTAATTGAAACTAGCTTTCCCCAACTTATTATATGACAACTGGAGAGACTATTCTTATATACTTTTAGTTACACAAATTTTATAATATATCATGTGGCTTGTTTTATAAATTTTCACGTTGTAATGTTTTAAAAAAGAAAAATCACCGTGCTTATCAAAAAAAGAAAAATCACGGTATAATGAATTAGAGAGGATAGCATTTGGAGCTAAACTGTATCCATATTTTACCTGTATTTCATGTCATTCGCATATATATACAGAAAATCTGCGGATATATCTTCCTAATCTCGCACTTTATGCCTGGTAGCTTAGATTCGAAATTTCGAAAATTGTGGCCATTTGAGAAGCGCAAGGATACCATTCGACTAGGGGGGTATGGTAGACTCTATTCTGATGAGCTAAAAAAAAAGGCGTAAATGCACTTTTAATTCCTATATTTTGACTTTTTTTTCATTTTGGTTCTTACATTTTAATTTTACCACTTTTAGTCCCTAAACAAATTAGTGCGTGTCATATCAGTCTTTGCCGTCAACCAACTAACAGAAAAAGTTGACATGACTGACGGCACTATTAAAATAATAATAATAAAAATTTATTTTGGCATCTAAATTAAAAAAAATTAATTTATTAATTTTAACTAAATAAAAAAAATTAAAAACAGAATTAAAAACAAAAAATCACGTGAATTGAGATTTAAGAATGCCTTAAATAAGAACAATAAGAACACAAATCCAGATTTAAGAACAAGAAGAAATTTTCCTTCATTTGACATTTTTTTTTCTTAGAAAACAAACACAAGATTAAGCAAGAACACAAACACAAATTCAGCAAGAATACAAACACAAACCCATCAATCCATCTTCAGCAAAACGAGCAACAACCCAATTTGCTTACCTCCATCAACACAAACTCCTAGTACAAACAAGCTCAAAAGAAAAAAACCCAATAACAAAAGCCAAATCCTAACCAAACACATGGGTAATTGATTCTAGTGGAAGCAAATCTGAGAGGCTGAAGTGCTGAACTAGAGAAACCAAACACAAAACCCATCACCAAAACTAGATCCGAAACCACCAAATCATAGATCTGAACGACCAAACCCAAATCCCAGATCTGAAACCAGTTAGCAACCTCCCCCATAGCTTTCAAGGTCCCTCCCCTCTCTCACCACATCTGCCACATGGCAGACAGAGACGTCTCACGGCGAAGACGGCGCGACAAAGAGGATCGTCAGCAATGGTGTCAAAGGAGAATAGTGCGGGTTCACTGCCGATCTACTTCAAATCACCACCAATCTTAGCCCTTCTCTCTTTAAACCCAAATCCAAACCACCGCTGACCTCAGCCCCTCTCTCTCTACCCAAATCCAAACCACCACATCTCAGCCTCTCTTTCTTTAAACCCAGATCAAAGCCATATCCCCAAAACTACAACCTGAACTTAAAGAGAAAAAGAAATGAGAGAAAGCGAAAAGGGAGAGAGTGGAGTTTTGAGTGTTTGACCCGAGAGAGAGATAGAAAAATGAAAATGAGTTTGAGTTTTGTGTTTATTGATGACGTTGTGTTTGGTTGAAAAGAAAATTTAAGAAAAATTGAGATAGTTACTACAAGTTTTTTTTCTTAATCTTAAAAAAAAAAAAAAAAGGTTCTTTGTTTTTTTTTTTTTTTAAATTTAAATTAGAATTGCAAAATTAAAGTTTATTGTTTTTAAAATTTTAAATTAAAATGCTGAAGTGGCATATTTTAAATACTAAATAATTTTTTAATATTATTTTATTGGCCATGTCAGCATTTAATGTGCTGACAGTGGACTCCGTTTACCACTTTCTGTTAAATGAGTAACGGTAAGGGCCAAAATGGAACGCTTTAATTGATTTAAGGACTAAAAGTGGTGAAATGAAAATGTAAGGATCAAAATGAAAAAGATGCAAAATGTAAGAACTAAAAGTACATTTACGCTAAAAAAAAAAAAAAAATGAAAGATACGTTGACCATATGATGATCAGTAATTGCCAAATGAGAATCCAAATTTCGAGAAAGACGTGAATTGAGCACCATGCACAATAGGGGATCAAAGAACCTTAAGAATTAATTCAACAATGACAATAATGAATAATCCATAGTTTTTCTTTTATTTGTGAAAATTTATTTGATTGGAAGGAAAGCATGCCACGTATCCCATTGACCACGTGGAAATGCAACAAGCCCGCGACGTTATCCCTATCATTAATTATTTAAAAAAAAATCTTCCTTGTACTAATTCTTATTTTTTTGCTAATCCCCACGGACGATACTATTGTAGACTTGTACAATGTACTGGTCCAAACATGCCGACGTCTCAGACTTTGTTTTTTTATTTTTATTTTTTATTTCTTTATTTATATATATATATATATTGAGAAAAAATCGGCAGACGTTTTTTTAATGAAAGACTTTGTTACACACTACACTCAAATCACTAAAATGCCCATCTGTGAAGTCAAAGAACACGCTCTAAAACCAAATTAATGATTAATCACAACATGAAAATCTAATCGAAAAGCCTGAAATGACCCCCGCGAAATGGATATTATATAACAGTCAAAAGCAGAGAAATATGTTTAATTACTCAAACTAAGCAGAGAAAAAGAGAGATTTTTCAGCAGGCTAATCTCAATCTTATGAAAGTCGAGCCAATACAAAAGAAAAAAACATAAACAAATACTTAATTAATTACTAGTAGCCAGTAGAAAAAAATCGGCATATCATTAAATGGGATGTGTATGAAAAGCTATGGCATATTAAAATTTATGTATGTGATTTACAATTTGGTTCTTATGATGAATCTCTCTCTATAAAATCTTCATCTTTTAATGCAATTTCCCATCCTAAATTGTAGTTTATAGCACAAATTTTACAAAACTATAAAAATCGCCCAGAACTAAAGTTTGTCAAGTCAGGTATGAGATTAGTAAATCGTACCATGATTAATATAATTTATTGAATGAAAAAGAGAGCTCGCAAGTGTGATTACTACTGCCCCTTAACCCACTTAAACTATGCTCATAAATGGCATGTGACCACTCGAACAATAGTAGAGCTTGCCACTACTTAACCCATAATTTTAGACTCATAAGATAATAGGTCAAGATGGTTTCATACCATGCATTAAGGCACCTATGTGGGTGGTATCAAGTAGGTGATTAAAGTTTCGTGTGAAGGAGAAAGATAATGAACAATACAAAAAACAAAGCACACTTTTGCTTGGTGGCACTTGTAACCCACCAACACCTCCACTAGTCCACTTGTTGCACAGTTTGCTTTGTCTTGATTATGGTAATTTACTGTTAAATATAATGAAAAATATTACACAATTTTATCTTTGTTATGAAAATTTACACCAATTTTTTTTTTAAAAAAAAGAAGAAAACCTCAGTCAAAGCAATTGTCCATCGTGGGAGAGATAGTGATTAACAAGGTAAGGTGAATGCTAGGAATTCTGGAATCCTTAACAGCCTTATGGCTGAATTATGGACTCTAAGAGATGGTTTAGTGCTAGCCAAGTCTTTAAATATATCCAATATTATCGTCGAAGTCGATGCCTTTTCATTAGTGGTAATTCTTAAGAATACCTCTGTCAATATCTCTTTGGAACCAATTCTGTTTGATTGCAAGACCCTATTGGATGAGTTTCCTTGCAAGAGACTTGAGCACATATACTGGAACTTTGTTATGGAACTTGAACCAATTGCAAGACCCTATTGGATGAGTTTTCTTGAACCAATTCTTTCTAATTATGGAACTTTGTTATGTTGTAATATTATGTATTTTTTTCCCTCATCGTCTAAGGTGTAGGATGCTCTGGCCCTAGACCTAGAGGGCTTTATTTATAATAGACTTATTACTCTTTAATCTGAGCATTATCCATTGTTACCCCTCCCCCAAAAGAAAAGGAAAAGAAGAGTGATAGACAAACACAATAAGGGAGCAAGAATCCTTTGTACAAAGTAGGACATAGAGCAACCTAAGATTTTTATTTTTTTATTTTTTTCAAAGGGTAAATTTTGGACTATAGAAGCCATGGTATGAGTCTAAGTTGTTAAAAGTACTTGTGCATTGTTATTTATTTATTTTCAGGGAGTGGTGGGAGATGATTAAGGAAACAAAAGTAAATATGTAAAAGCATACAGACCCTGTTATCACTTCTAAAAAAGTCTTATTTTCTCCTCTTGTTATTTCCCAATATCCAACCCTATACTAAATATTCTACAAGGTTGGATATATATGTATTTTCCTCTCATTATACAAGTGATATGCTCTCATTATACAAGTGATATGCAGTTCATTAGCAAGTTCGTGCTTACTATAATTAGGGGTGTCTATGGGGTCAAGTTTAGTAGGGTTTTTGTTCCACCCTTTATTCCACCTGCTAATGGATTCAAAAAGTCTCCACTAATGTCGGTTGTTGATGCTTGAATGATCAATTGGCCAGCCTCATTTGATATGTTGCTGGATCTAATTGGTTTCGTAGGTCTAGCGCAATGAAAGCATCTTTGAAGGTCACTTGACAATTGAGGGAAAACGGTCTCTAGATCTCTCCTAGATTTGTCATCGATCTTGAGATCTCCTCATCTGAACAGTGACATATATCCCATGGTGGCATGTACTGAGTTTTTTTGTTGGAAAAATTTCCACACTCGATCAAACCCAACAGGCGTCGAAACTAATCAAAATTCATTGGGTCAAAGCCCAAATTGAATGGGTGGATCGGTTGTTGAGGTGTTTGGACATTCCCAACTATAATTCACAAGGATATTTATCAGAGGAAGAAAAATCACAAGGATATCTTAGTCATTTTGAAACCACACGGCTAAGTATTAAAAAAAAAAACAATGAGAACCGAAGAAGCATTGAATTATCAACCTCAATCACTCTCAGTAGTCTCAGGGAGGTTGTGAGTGCCCAATGAAGAAAAGCCTCGTGAGGCGTTAGAGACACGCTCAATGCGCCTATTAAACAGCATACCATAACATGAAAACTCAAATCACAGTCACACACCCTTCCTTGGTCCTAACGGCTCCCCAACCGCCCACGTTCTTTCCCAACCCCACTATACAAATTCCCACTCTAACACACATGCTCTTCCACTAAAACTCTCACAATTCTCTCTCTCTCTCTTTCCCTCAAACCCCAAATTCTTGATAGCTCTCAAAAAAATGTTGACAGCTAGTTGTGACCAAATGTTGCAGTGCCCTCCTAGGCCACTCCAAATTATGGACAGAATGTTGAAACCCAATGTTGAAATTGCTCCCAATTGCCCTCGTTGTGCTTCCTCCAACACCAAATTTTGCTACTACAACAACTACAGCTTGTCACAGCCTAGGTACTTCTGTAAAGGTTGTAGGAGGTACTGGACCAAAGGTGGCTCTCTTAGAAACGTACCAGTTGGTGGTGGTTGTCGAAAGAATCGTCGCTGCAAGTCGTCTAGGCAGCTCCCACAGACACAGCGGGTTTCGGTAACAAATTCTTCTAATTATGCCAATGACCGATCCACGGATTCTAGTTCCTCTAATGGGGACTCAAGTACCAACGGTTCGGATATTGATCTTGCTGTTGTTTTCGCTAATTTCTTGAATCAGAACCCAAGCAATAATATCGAGCAGCCAGAGTTCATGACTGTCCCAGACTTAGTGCCTAATGATTCAAACCCACAATCTGACTCGCAGAATTGTTTAAACAGCTCAGCGTTTGAAAGCCAGAAGCCTATAGAAGAGGGTGATATACTGTTCCAAGGACTTGGTCAAGATGAGAAAGTTCAAGAATTCATGGAAGATGACGATGTGAACGCATTTGGGTTGCAGAGTTTATTGGATGATGAAGTGGTTCAAGATGTTTTGTGGTCAGATACTGCAAGTTTGCCGAATTTAATGTGGCAACCTATGGCTCAAGTGCAAGAATTGGAGTCGTTTCAGTCCAATGATCAGTTAAGAATTTCGACCAATCTAATAAACGATTGCTGGAGTTCCTTGGATCTGTCTGGTTTCGAGGTTTTCTCTAGACCTTGACGAGCAATCTACGAGTATATTTTTTATTTTTATTTTTTCTTATTCTTCTTCGAGAAAATTTACATGTCCATGGAAATGTTAATGGTATGGACATTAATATTATACAATAAAAACTATATATATGATCAGTGCCCTTTCATTTTGGTAATGAATTCTTGGTCTGTGGTACTTTTATTTCTTCTTTTGCAATCTCTAACCATACAAATTACAAATACCTGCTCAATTCCCTGCCCCCAAAGATTTCCAAATGAATGTCCAATTAATGTTGCTCTTCATTTGTAGAATTCGCCGTTATCTAACCCCATGATTGCTTTGAAATCCAGATTTTTTTTTTTAATAAAATGAAATTGTAAGGTTTCAATTCATAATCTCTATATAAGTACACTTTAGGGTTGTTTTAATTTTAACCATTTGTGTTTAAATTTTGTTTTCATATTCGTCCTACCATCCATTTCAACTAGTAATTTGATGATATTTGGTATTACATGAGTGATGTGACTTAAAAGTCATTACTTATCTAGAATTTAATGATGAGATTAATAACAAAATTACAAAAATAAATGACACAGTTAAAATATGAAAATGAAATCAAACAAAGAAAATAAAAATAAAAATGTTGAAACATAAAGGACTAAAATAAATTCAACCTCCAACTTTAAGAACCTCAAACTTTAAGAATCGAAGTTTACATTAGTCAAATATACCTCAAACTTTAAGAATCGAAGTTTACGTTAGGCAAATATTAACAAGTAATTCCCATAGCGAAGCATATAATTTACATGTAATTATTATAAAAGAGTTGACCAAATTGCGGCATGGGTCACCATCAATCCAATGAGAGTAAATATACTTCAGGAGTCTTTTTGTGCGGATTTGATTCAACTATTGGATTTGGAGCACCACCTTTTAAGTAACTTAAAAGCATGCATCAGTCTATCAGGGTCAAATATTATAGTATTAATCACTATTTTTGTCAATATTATGACAATTTAACCAATCAAGTCACTCACACATGAATATTTGATTTATAGGAAATTATATATATATATATATATTATAGTTATTATTTACAATTCATTATCAAAACATTTTGCAAATTCAAATGAAAATTCTATCAATAAGTAATAACCTATCCAATTATCCGTGTATCAAGCCTAATATCCTCAGCCCAAGTCTAATTTTATTTTGCATGCTGGTCAAAAATACTTATTATACAAGAAGTCAATTAAGCATAGTTAATGTATAGATAGTTTAGAGTTCAGTTTCTTGTAAATACATCATATTCGGTTCATTTTAACACACAACTTGAGCATATAGTAAAGATGTAGTCCTTGAGAATTTTCCTCCGCGTACCTAGGCTGCTAAATTGATTTCTGTCTTCTTACCACTTAATTAACAATCCATAAGTTTCTCTAAGAAATAAATTATTTAAAGAGGGGAACAAAAGAAAATAGGTCTTCCAATTAACCCTTTGGTTAAGATATAAAAATCTTAAGAAACAAGTCTAAACTTTATCATGTTAGTACTTGCAAACCGAATGTTGAAGCAGTGATGTGATTTCCCACCATCCAATCAATAGTTATAAAAATGGATTATAGATTAGGTTAACGTTGCTATCATTTCACGACATGTTTAAACTCTAGCATAACATAGCAGCATATCATGTGCAAGCTGATGCATGCGATGTTGACCTTCATGATCATGAAGATCAAGTTCTTGGATTTAATGTTTCCTGCAAAATATTGGAAAGGCAGATTTTCACTCAATTGCCGAAAGAAAACAATATATTGTTGGAGTGGGAAGGTTCCACGCCATGATGCAAACCCATCACATGGTTTTTGTTGCATGTTTTGTGCATCTGCGTGATTATGATGTAATTGTTGTGGATTTTCTTGGATTTGGTACACCTCCAGTGGGCCTAAGATCAAGTAGCGTATATTCCCATCCTTTAAACCTTAATCGTCCTTAATAGTTAGGCCTTAAAGCCTATCAGTTAATAACAATTATATTAAATAAATAAATAAATAAAAGAACCCTGCTACTTAATAGATTAAGCATACTTAACATCAACTTTATTTGTGATGTTTAATCACCTAAAATAGTGGCCTGACATTAACTAAATAAGCAAGCTTAACATCAACCTTATTTGACATTCTAGTGATTTGATCTGCTGCATGTTTTGAATATTAATAATGGTTGACCAAGTTCTAGATTATTCTATTAAGAAAGCAAAAATATATTTTTAGTCTTTTATATTTTGGCAATGTTTTCAATTTCGTGTTCAAGTTTTTATAACTTCATTTTAGTTCTTATATTTTTAAATTTGTTGTCATTTTACTTATAGATAACATCTATATGATTAATGGACTACACAGGCGCACAGGTAGTTTAAAATTGCATTTTCTGTAATTGAGATGATGACATAAACCAAAATATGAATATGTTTAAAAAATATAGAGACTAAAAATACATTTTTACCTTATAAAACTATGGTGACAATAATAATAATGAGGTGTTATATTCAAAATTCTTGGTGTATGCAACTTGCAGCAAAAAATTAAAAGGGGAAAAAATCTAAATGACCCAACACTAAATAACAAGAAAGTGATATAATAATATTTTTCATTTGTATACAAATATCGAGAAAAGATTTTTGACCTTGAAGAAAAAGGCATGCTAACCTGTCCAATTAAAAAGCAAATTAGGATGATGAGCAGAGATTGCTCTGCCTCACAATTTAATTCATGGGTCAAATGTGGATATCATTGTTTCGAGAAGCAACATATATTACATATATATTGCATTCCTGGAGGCAATTAAGGTGATTGGCACTCGTTATATGGTCCTAAAAATTAGGACAAGGGTAAAATATATGGAAGTTAATTAATTTTTCACTCTCTCACATGAAGATGAAAGGAAGGTACAATTTAGAATAGACTTGACCAACCATTGAGATGTTGGCATTATTACAACATTGTAAGTAGTTGTTAGTTTATTAATGCCCATAAAAACAACATAGGCTTTCAACAAGATCCCTAATTCTTTTCCTTAATCATAATAATATTAGGTGAATGACTCAAGATTTAATCCAAATCTAGTGAGTTCTACATACGGCCTCATGGTTCAAGCATATCAGATCCAGAACACGACTAGTGTTTCCAACCAAGCAATGTTAAAAACTTATCTAGTCCGTCATGTTTGCCATTGGCCATTAGCTCCAGCAACCCTGCAAGCTCGAATAATTAAAAAAAAAAAAAAAACACTTATCAATAATAGTGTAATTAGCTAGCCTTATTTCTAATTAATTTTTCATTCAAAATTAAAAAAAAAAAAAAATCAACATCGCCTTAGAGCTGCATCTTTGATAAATACTGCAATTGATTTAAGGAGTGGATTATCTGTGAATTTATTTAAAATTTTTGTTAATTTCTTTCTTGATAGTCTTGTTCAAATTAGTCTATTATCAAGAATGTTTAGGAAATAAATAAAGTTACAAACGCAACAATTGACCACCTAGATTTTTACAATAAAATCTAAGTAGCAAGTTGTTAATAATAATAAAAATAATAATATTAGTAGTAGACTCAAATAATCAAATTGGAAACTATTAACCACTTAGATTTTGTTATAAAATTATTGTTAAAATATTATGCTAATAGCACTATTCAAAGAATTTTATAGAATTTTATTAACAGATATCTTTATGGTATTCATTAAAAAAACCATTTTATAAAACTTTTCTCAAAAAAATGAAAAATAACTAATTTTTTAAAGAATTTGTTTCAATTTTCTATAAAATCTTGCCTAAAATTAGTGATTAATGTAAACCCAATTTGATAAATGCTATTCCCACTTCTCTTTTTCATTTTTTTTTTTTTTTTTTGGGGTCAGACCTTCTCTTAATCATTTATTTATTCAAAAATGTACTTTCCAACGCATCTTGAAAATTGGGAACTCCGTGTACAATCGGAATTCAGAGTACCGAGCCTCATGTAGTCATGTTCCTTAAATAAACTGCCACATTTTTCTGTTACACGTGCACCTGTTTTTTGGAGTGATTGATATAATGACATTAAATTAACCGGAAGCAAGAATGTTACGTATTACGTACCTTCAGCTAATCCTGGGTGGAGGTCAAAAGTAGTGCTGGTTGCCTTTAACAGTTTCTACATATTTATACAATAAATGGTGTCAGCCCCACATGAGTTTCTATCCTAATACAAATTTAGAGGCGTAGAAAAATGAAAACTTATATCCGATTCATACCAGGATAAAGTCACCAGGTTTTACTGGTAATTCTTGCACACCAGTCATTTTCCTACAGTACATCATTTTCTTTTTAGTCAGTTCCCATAAAAAATTAAATAAATAAAAAATCTTGTAAGTCAGGAAATTTTTTTAATATAAATTTCGGTTAAGTGTTACAAGTGTAATGAAACTCTGCTGAGGTATGAAACCTATGCTACAATGCAAAAATGTGTGTTTGACACCATTTTTCTAGAATAGTTATTTAAGAATTGAAAAGACATAACATAGTGTTTGGCATGAGAATGAGTTTTTAAACTTTTTTATGATTTTTTTTTTTCTATTCAGCAAAAAAAAAAGTGAAACTTTTTCTAAATATTCAACATAATGCCATTGAGATATGTTTTTTGAGTTTTAGGATGTTTTCAGAATACATATTTTTATAACATTGTATTCTAAAAACTCATACCAAACACATGATTTAAAATTGAGACCCACCATTTTCAAGTTTTAAAAACAAAAGCCTATATTTAAAATCTGATACCAAAATTGTTTTGGTCTTCCCAGGTGACAAAGAAGAAATTCTAGGGCAACCTTTTTCACAACTAGTTAAAAACTTAAAATGATAAATATTATTATTGACTATCATTTCATTATGGATCTACCATTAATATTATTTTTATCCTACACCAATAGTAATAAATAATACTAACATTTGTGAAAATTTTTGTACGATTAGACTTATATATATATATATATATATATAGTTTTAACTTATAACGTCTGCTCTGAGTAATAGTTTTTTATTTTTTATTTTTTTATTTTATAGTTTCAGCATATGATGTTTATTCTTGATAATAACTTTTTATCATCAGGCCAAAACATCAATTGATTTTTGGTATAGGCGAAAATTGAACTCTAGATTTCTTATTCAACCATCAAAGACTTTACTAATTAAGCTAATTGGAATCTACTTGTACGATTAGACTTATTGCAACCGAAAACAGCAATCTCTTAATTGCTAGCTACTTAATTATATGTTCTTTTTTCTTTTTTCTTTTTGCTGCATTAATCATATATTCTATTTATTACATTATGCGGGAGTACAAAATAATAAGGGCCCCTGGTCAATTTGGGCTAGACCATTTGGGCCGCAAGCTTACATTTAAGCAAGTTTAGTAATGATGATTCGACAACTAACTAGTGCAATGTCCATTTAAGAAGTCTATTGAAATTATATACCTAAGCACAAGGTTGGGAGGAACTACATCATCCTAAACGACCCGACCAAGGTGCACTAGGCTAATTCTAAATATTGAATTAGTTGCAGGGTCCACCAGACCCTGCAACCAATAGATCAGCATGATCTACATCCTAGAATGTTAGAGAAGGAGAACGGTTGCTTCTAAGTTCAAATGCACATTTGTTCATCAACTATTTGTTGCCACCCTTTTTATTGCCCATGCTTTTATTGTTCCCATATAACATTATGAACATTGTTGGAAAAATGTAAAGACAAAGCAAATGTTGTGTTAGAATATAAGCTCATGGGCTTAGGCCCAATGTACTATTGAACTTGTAGGACACTCCTATTTCTTGCACCACACACATATTATGCCTATACAAAAGTAATATTTTGTATGCCTTACACACAATTCAATATAATAAGATTTTAGGCTTTATCACAGGCTTAAGTCCAATGTACTATTATATCTGTACTACACTCTTATTTCTTGTACAGCATACATATCATGCCTGTATAAAGATAGGCCATTTACATCTTACACACAATTGAATATAATAAGACTTCAGTCTTTATCATGCCGTAATCTCTATTGGATCATGACTCCTTTCAACTTTTATCACTATCATCATTTGTCAAAGTGAATACACTCAACTCCACAACATGAATCAAAAAGTCCTACATAACTACACATTGAGTAAGCATGCATCCATAATTTACACTTAATTTGATGCTGCAAATCGGCATAAAATTCAGGAGCTTATAACCCTCCACTAATTAAGTATACAAGACTGTTGACCCAACTATACAGTAAAAGAATATTATTGGACATAAGGACCCTATGAACCATGGTACGTGAAATTTCATGCCACTCACTATCAACTATCAAGTAACCAACATGAAAGTCATATTGATTTGTATTCGGAAAGAGACTCACAGTGATATGACTATATATATTCATGGATAAATTAAATATATGCCAACGCTAAAGATAATGAAATAGTACCTAATAAGGAGCTTTCCCTCAACTTCTTCACATTCAAAGAATTGGCAGCCAGTGGTGAAGGGTATTTCTTTTTTGTTCCATTCTGTGAGAATTTAACAGTTTTAATAATCAGTTAAAACCAGGTTTTAATATAAATAATGTACATAAGTTCTGCCAATTTCAATCCCTAATTAGAAATTAGAAATTGCTATAGGCTGCTTCAGCTGCTTAGCCCAGCCGCAAAATTTGAACTCTTGGGCCACGTTTAATGGCCTGTTTGGATGGAGGGAGGCAAGGAGAGAGAGTGGAGGGAAGTAGAGTAGAGTTGGCTAAAAATAAGCTAATTTTGTGCTAAATCTACTCTACTTTACTCTACTCTAGTCCCCCTCCCCCCCCCCCCCCCCCTCCTCTCTCTTAATCCAAAAGGACCATAAGTTTTGAAAGCCGTACAAGCATTCAAGATTGGGCTTAACTCAAAACAGAGGCCCAAAATGGTTAAACTTCCCTGATTTTTAATTATAGTAATTCAAAAATTCTTGAGATTTTTACTCTTACACAGTTGGTAAATACTCGTATTTTTTAGGATTTTTCAATTTTCTGTTTTATATTTTGATATATAAGCATCTTTAGATTTTTTTTAATGATTTTTGGTCTTCCAAACTTTACAAAACTGGATCGGTTGGGAGATTTGGGGCATTGAGCTAGTCTCCTTCAGTCCCCATTCTAGCGGAAATCTCTTAGGCCCAATTGATTGGAAATAGTGTTTTGTTGAGAGGGGAATGGTGGAGGGGATTTTGGTAGGGCCTGGTTGTTTTCTTCTTTAAGCCCACCAAAATCTTGCCCTCCCAAATTAGAGAGAAAATAAGGAGAGAAGAGGGGATTTGATGGAAATCTGTACCCTCCTCCTCCCCCACATTGTGTTTTTTATTTTACCCCAACACTAACTTTTTTTTTTTTTTTCCTCTTATAAAAAAAAAAAATATATATATATATATATATATAGATATTTTTTTTTTCAACTATGTAATAAGGGGTATGAGAGTAAATTTATACAAACTATTCTTTTCTTCTTTAACAAACAAAAAATTTTCATCCATTCTCTTTCTCACCCCCAAAGCCCCAACCAAATATACATAGGGGAAAATTAAAAATTTTTTTTCTATTCCCCCTTTTCCATCTCTTACCATTTTCTATTCCTCTGCTTTTCCATCCACAACCAATTATAGTTTTAGTTTATGTTCTCTCATAAAATTTTGACCCAACGATAAAGTCATTTTTTTTTCTTTTTTCTTTCGTCTTTTTGGTTATATGTAATAATCCACTCTAGACTATGAAGTCATTTACTATTCATCGTAAACTAAAAAAAAAATTGTAATCAGTGGCTTAATTTTGGATTAATTTGTAACGTCCATCTAATCATTTAAAATCAATATTAAAATTAACAAATTATTAAACTGACTGGAGTAGACATCCCAAATTAATGGGAACTAATCTATTAATTTTGATTCTCAAAAAACAAAAAATTTCTATTAATTTTGTGATCACTGATTCTTCATCTGTTCTATTTTTTTTTTTTTTTTCTATAAAGAAAAAACTTAATTACTTAATGTTTTCTGGCAAAAGAAGAGAAAAAGGGGAGGGGGGATATCTATGAAATTTCAGAAATTTGCTTGCAAAAGAATTGTTTTTATTTTAAATAAATAAATAATATATGTATATATATGTGTGTATATATATATGTATATATGGAATTTGAAGTTAAAAGTGTGTTGAAGTTACCTAGATGCCAAATCACAGTTGCAGAATAATTCTCGCCCTCACTCACACTTTTCACAACAGCGCAAATATTGTGTCCCATCGCTTCCATGACATTGCACAAAAAGCTTTTGACATCCTGTACATTCGCACATTGGTGGTCTTAAATCTTAATATTCCGAGATTGTAGTATCATATATCATTGTATTTTGTGGCAATTTACATTTAACATGGATACTTTGGCTTTGCCATAAACTTGCATGGAGCATTATGTTATTTCGAGACAAAATCTACAAACCACTATTTAATATTTGGTTAAAACTTTTAGTCAATAATGGGTTGATCTAGTTATACCAAAAAAAAAAAAATAAAAAAAAAAATAAAAATCTATCACCAAAAAATATTAGTTCAAAATATTATACCCTATGGTTTACAAATTTTTTTTTAGTACTTCTAAAGTGCAGAGAAATCGCGTTCCATCTTCTAATATGTGGTAAACCTTACCATGAATTTAACTAGTAAATCTCACTATAAATGTAAGAGAAATAAGCATCATTTTTCCTATTCCGAGAATATTTAAGAATTACTCATGATTTACAAGTAAAGTTCAATGTTAAAGAAGCAATTGACATGGATAACAAAAGAAAAAAAAAAAAAGAAGTTATGTTATTTGTTTGACCCAACTTGCACTTGTCTAGAAATTGCAATTAGAATGATGCTATAGATGGGATGGACAGAGAAGAAAAACACCTTCTTTCCTTGAAAGGGAATGTAAAAGAAAAGGTCTTGATACACGCAATCTTCTGATAGAAGTGGGTCCAAATACTCGTTCAATTCCTCACTGTTCTTGGTATTGATGGCGGTGTAAAATTCATGGATTAATTTTGATGCAGAAGGAATTGGTGTAGGCTGAGAAGGAGCAATGCCGCACGATCCATCGTCAGTGCACCATAGTCTCCACTGATCTTCTTTGCTTTTTTGGATGATATTTAGCAACAAAATTTTCCCTCCAGTTGACAATGGACAAAATGTAGGCCTAGTGCTGTGCTTCTTGGTGACTATGCTTCTTCTAAATTGCCTTGCATTATATGGTTGGGAAATTGACAATATGTTGAAGCTGTTCTTTGAGTACAGGCAATTTCTCGTACAATATTCGCCCAAAGAGGCCATTTTTGAGTAACTAAGAGAGAGAGAGAGAGAGAGATATAGAGTTTTTTCTTTTTTATGTTAATTGCTTCTCTTCTGGCTTTTTAGCCTTGGGTATCTATCTGCAGTATTCCAAGATTGGTAACCAAGCAAGGAATGAGCGTTTATTGGTTGTAACTTGTAAGTTATCACAAAACACGTGTTTTTCCATTCCATTCTTCTTTTCTTTTGAATTCGATAAATCACTTTGTATTTGTGTCAAACTTAAGTTTGTTGTTAGAAGTTTGACTACCTTGGTCCAATCGGGTCATACATTAGTGGGGGTAACACAATTAATAAAATGATTGAAAGAATTTATGGATATGTGACTCTAGAAAGCACTCGTGTGTAATGCAAATTGACACTTATATACTTGATCAAAATCAATTAGTAATTTTTATTTTCACGTACAAAATTATAGTGACATATGTCTTTTTTATTTTTATTTTTTGAAGGGTTATGGATTATCTAGTTCAATATGAAAAGTCATAATATTTTAGAATTTATCAATTTAAAAAAGGAGTCATAATCTATCAATTTAAATTCTTCTTTGTTTATAAATTAAGAGCTTGAAACAAATGCAATTCATTTCATTTTCATGCCCATTGTTTTCCACAACCAGTGAGTTCAAATATTGAAAATTCAAGACAATGTTGGTGAATTTGAGCCGAACAAAGCTGAGATCACAAAAACCTAGTACATTACTATGGTGAAGAAAATTTTTAGGAGTTTCTTAGAGTCGGTTGAAAAGGTTTTGTCTGTTAAACGCGCGTCATCATCTTTGAAGGCATCTATATAAGGAAGAGTTCAAAGGTTCTAATTTGTAAAATGTTTTTGCAGTAAAGGTCATCTATTAGATAGAGTTAAGGTATAAAGGTTTTATACTAATTAAAACTTATTTTATTATAGTGGATTCCCTAGTTTGGGATATGTTACCCCTGAAGTGGTTTTTTCCTTAGAAACTTTTTTCTTTGGTTTTTCCTTTCATTACCATATCATATATGCATCCATTGTTTAATTTGTTTATCATTTTGAACTCGGTGTTAGCCTGAATCAAATGTTTTATTTATTAAAACCTAGCTTTAAAATTGGCATAATTATGAAATCATCCGCCCCATAACATACTTGGGTTGAAAATAATATCCTTTCACAAGACTACCAAGCAAGCAATAGATGATTATTTTTTTGTGTAAAATATAATTTTGGTCCCTAAACTTTACCAAAAGTATTATTTTCACCCTTAAACTTTAAAATTTTCTTTTTTCGTCCCTTAGCTATTGAAATTTTCATTTTTTTGTCCCTAAATTATTGAAAATGTTTTACTTTCTGACCTTAAATTTTACCAAAATATTTTTTTTCGTTCCTAAACTATTTTTGTCTCTAAACTATTAAAAAAAACTATTTACAAAGTTAAAGGATGCAAAAAGAACATTTTATAGTTTAGAGATGAAAAACAAACTTTCAGTATAGTTTATGAACCAAAATAGTATTTTACCATAATTTCTTTATCGTAAGATACTAATTACCAATATGTGTTTTCTTGAAGAAGATATTAATATTTAATCTTCCAGGGACTGATATCAATTCTGTGTGTAAGAGCGGCTTGATGTATTTGGGGGCTTTAAACAAAAAATGATTTGAAGTATTTTATATATTTAAATATGACTTTTTAAAAAAATAATTATTTTTTGAGAAAACAGTAATATTTATTAGAACACACGAACACAAAAATAGTATATAGAGTTTTTTAAACAGGCTTATAATATATTATATAACCAGAGTACCACTACAAAATGACATTTTTAAGAAAATAAAAATCTTATGTGATTAACTAGTAATTTTGCATCTAAAACAAGATAATAAAGTTTAAGTAATATTTAATTTAAATCAGAACTAGTAAAAGTTTACCGCAATAAAAGTTTGTCAACTCAACTGTTGTGAAATTTTTTGTGTATTATTATTATTATTTTTTTAGAGAAGTGCTACATTCACAACATTTTCACAATAAATCTTAGGTGTTTAGTTTTTACTTGTTTTAATTTGAACCACCAATGAAATTACTTTTTTATCTTACCAATAACAGTTAGTTATGAATATAGTATTTCTCTCTTTTTTTCTTGTTTTTCTTTTGATAAAAAAATGTTATTTTATTTACTGACTAATATTTGAGTTTAATTAATACTTTTAATTATCTTTTTTATTGGGGGTTTTTAGGCGAGTGCCTCATTCACATGTAGCATAGAGACGTGCCTGCTGTGTGTGCTTTTAAATCATATTTGCTCCTCCATGTCATTCCTTTTCTGATTTTTCTTTTCTGCGATTAGGACTAAACACTGTTTTTAGAAGCATTTTACCAAAAAAAAAAAAAAAAAGAGTCGAAGAAGCTTCTTTCTTTCGTGGGGCTAGGTCTACTAAGAGCATCTCCAGCAACGTAGGTATAAGCAAAATACTAGCTAGAGAGTGAGACCCAAAAAAAAAACTCCAGCATACTCTCTATATCTATTTTTTTTTTTTTTTTTTTTGGCTTTTGAACAGTAGCCCATCCATCAAGTCTGATGGGCTACTGTAGATTAGCAACAGGTTTTTTTTCATTAAAAAATTCCAGCACTTAATATTTTATCACTTCTTTCTCTTTCTTCTTTGATTTGTTTATTCTCACGGAACAATTCTTGCTCTCACAAAACAATTCTTACTCTTATAAAAAACTGATTTAATTTAAACAACAAATCTAAAATCAAAACAACAACAACAACAGATCAAGAACAGAAAAAAAAAAAATTAGAACAACAATAAAAGATTAAGAAAAAAAAAATAGAGATGTATGTGTGTGGTGGAGCAGCAGCAGTGAGGAGGAGGAGCAGCGGTGGCGATTTATCCTTTCTCTCCATGCGTGTCTATGTGTGTTTGAAGATAATGGTAGAAAAAGAATAGAAAAGGAGAGTTGGAGAAAGAAATGGAGAGGGAGGTTCTGGAAGTGGGAAGTGGAAAGTGGAAAGTGGAGGAAAAAAGAGAGGAGAGGATGAGATATATGGGTATATGTGTGTGGTGTAGAAAAAACAAGAGAAAAAAAAAAGAAAAAAAAAGGAAACATATGGATGAGAAAGAATGGAAATACTACCACAATTTTTTTATAATATTTTCACAATAAATCTTAAATAACATATTGTTATTAGCAAATATTGGTAAGTAAAAATATATTTTCAATGGTGTGTTCAAATTAGAATTAGTAACAACTTTTCATATATGATTTTGTTATAATTCTTGTGAAAGTATTGCGAAAAATGTTGTAAATATAACACTTTTCATTAAAAAATATAATTGTTGGGAACAAATATAGGAAGAATAAATGATGCTAAAGAATGAATAAAGAATGAATGAAGAAATAATATTTAAATGAGATAGAGAATGGGATAGAGAGTTTGTTGGAAAGTGTATTTGAAAAGTGAGTAGGCAAAAGGTAAATGTCACTGCTCATTAGCCAAACAGTACAAAAATTTGGCTATTCTACTGAAGATGCTCTAACTATATAAAAAGAGCCAATGGCTCCATCTACAGTAGTCTTTGGTTTATTTAACTTAGTGAGACAAAACTAACCATTTTGCCTGAGCTGGCTTTTTTTTATTTATTTATTTTTTTTTCACAGTATGCCAGCCTTTTGGTTTATTCTCTTTTTGTTTTTTTCTTTTAAATAATTACATGTGCCAATGGCCCAACACAATATTGTTATACTAACTTAAAATATTCTTACAATATTTTCACAATTATTGAGGTGTTAATTCTTTATTATTTAAAATAAAGTAATAAAATACGAGATTGGGACCAGCTACAATTGAAAATATATGTATTGTGAAAATGTTATAACTTCTCGTTGTTGTCATAATATTTTCACAATTGCTGAGAAATCAGTTCCTTATAGATCAAAATAAAATAAAATAAAAAGAAATGCTAAGTTCACAATATTTTCATAATAATTTCAAAACAAATCCTAAGTGGCAAGGTATTATTGATGGATAAAGAAAATAATATCAGTAATGGGCCCAATTTAAACTAGTAACAATTTGACATCAAAAACTTGTTGTGAAAATGTTGTGGAGGTAACATTTTTCTAAAATAAAATAATAAAATATCGTATCAAGACTTACCACAGCTAAAAATAAAAGTGTGGGGCCCTATTGCACTAATCACACTGGCCCACCACATGTGGCCCAAGGCCCGCGCCGACGATAATGCAAAGGCCGAGGACAAGGGGAAAGAGCCCAGGTCATCCAAAGGCCTTGCCGAGGATGACCTGTCCTCGGCACACCGACTTCGCTTAAGGGAAAATATCCCTCATTCGTTGGATATATCTCACCAACATTCTGACCGCATTAATAGTAAGGTGACTTGAAAACCCTAAAGCATCAGTCACTTCAACTATTATAAAACCTGCAAAGGCGGTTGGGAAATAACATAAAGCCTGCAAATATAGATGATGGGACAATCCCCTATGCCTAGAGGCTCAGATAATTACCAGATGGACGGCTAAGATTAACAAAAGGAAACAATATATAATTAGGAGATTTCCCAACATAAGGGAGGGGGGGAAAATCAGAAGAAAAGGAGATCCTCGGAAGAGGCCGAGGATAAAGATATTTCACAAACACTTAGCCAAAGTTATGAAGATTCCCAGAAACACTTATCCAAAATCACTACAAAGCCTCTTACCAATATTGAACCAGATCTATGACTTTTATCCTCATGGAGACTACTCAATAAAGTCATTCTGTTATTACCCATGTTGGCCTTATATCATTCGTCGTTAGTATTGTTAATGCCTAGCCCGTATACCCATTTCTCTACAAATTTTATCGATAGGGGTCCGTTACAAATTGAGCCCCTACAATTGGCGCCCACCGTGGGGCGGACTTGTGTGTTAGCGGTGCGACGGCTGGTGTAAAAAAAAAAATCAATCAAGAAAAATACAAATCTACACAGTTTTCAGCAACAGTATTCATTCAAAAGTCTACAACAACAAGAAATAATAGTATACAAAAAAAAAAGGGGAAAAAGGAAACGATATGCAAAGCAGGTCTACTTCTTTATTAATATACAAAAAATTTTATTACATCTCTTACAAGTGATGCCCAGGTGGCTTGTTCTAAAGCTAACTACAAAGGTAGATGCTTGACAAAGCTGGCAGAGGAACAAAAGGCAGACGCTTGACAAAGCTAGCAAAAGAATAAAAGATCGAGAAGAAGGGAAAGAAGAGATGAAGAACAAAAAGTAGAAAGCAACGATGGCAGAAGAACGAAAGATAGAAAAGAAGTAAAGAAAAAAGAGTGAAAGAAGAGATGAAGAACAAATATTAGAAAAGAAGTGAAGGACGAGAGGAGGAAAGAAGAGAAAGAAGGCTGGATGAGAAGCAAGAGAAGAGGAAAAGAAAAGAGGAAGGCTCGTTGAGGAGCAAAAGAAAGAAGAGAGAAGAAGGATTGGAGGGAAGAAGAGCTACAAAGGAGGTGGAAGAGGTCGCGGCACAGGATGGCTCCGCTTCTGGGTTCCGCCTGATTTCCCTCCCACCCCCACTGCAGTTGGCTTGGGGGGTCAAGTACCCAAACCCAAGGGAAGGTGGTTACGTTCTTCCTGGATCCTCATCCAGGCGGCGAGGAGGGTTCCTCCTCTGGTTAGGTTGAAAAGAATGAGAATCTTCGGATCTCCCCTGCACCCATCCCAGCGTAGCGGCTAGGGTCGGAGTGCCATCCTCGACTCCTGATAGGGGCTGTGCATCCCCAGGATCGCCCTTTCCAAGAGCCAACTCATTCGAAGGGGCTCAAGCGGCTATGTTTGGCAGAGACTTTTTGGGGTGATATTTTTGGGAGAAATTTAAGATGGATGTTCGTTAAGTGTGAAGGAGAAGGTTGCCCTGGAAACGCCTTATATAGAGGGCAGGATATTGATGAGGGCCAATCCACAGTAAATCCCAGGGAGAGATTTCCGGAGGCAATAATTTCGCCCCAAATTCCAAGGGGCCTGTCAACCGTTAGATCCTCGTAAATCCACGGCTAGCACTAATGAGGAGGCGCCTCATTAAACCAGAAGACACCGAAGCGTCAGAACACGTTACCCGGACAACCCAAAAGACGCCTCGTAATCAGAAGGGTCTCATCAAACGAAGAGGCAAAACACGGCAAGGTCTTATCCTCCACCAACTCCAGCATTTATTATTATTATTATTCTGCTGGAGAAGTGTAATTATTTAATGCTTATTGCAAATTGTATCAATATAGAACTAAACGGCTACGGATAAATAGATAAAATAAATGAATGATTAAATGAGAAAACTAGGTACTGGACAGAACCAAGGCATTGCATGGTCCTCGGACCCAAGCCTCATGGGGAAACCAGATACTTCAGACGATAAAACGAGAAAACTAGGTACTGGACAGAACCAAGGCATTGCATGGTCCTCGGACCCAAGCCTCATGGGGAAACCAGATACTTCAGATGATAAAATGAGAAAACTAGGTACTGGACAGAACCAAAGCATTGCATGGTCCTCGGACCCAAGCCTTATGGGGAAACCAGATACTTCAGATGATAAAATGAGAAAACTAGGTACTGGACAGAACCAAGGCATTGCATGGTCCTCGGACCCAAGCCTCATGGGGAAACCAGATACTTCAGATGATAAAACGAGAAAACTAGGTACTGGACAGAACCAAGGCATTGCATGGTCCTCGGACCCAAGCCTCATGGGGAAACCAGATACTTCAGACGATAAAACGAGAAAACTAGGTACTGGACAGAACCAAGGCATTGCATGGTCCTCGGACCCAAGCCTCATGGGGAAACCAGATACTTCAGATGATAAAATAAGAAAACTAAGTACTGGACAGAACCAAGGCATTGCATGGTCCTCGGACCCAAGCCTCATGGGGAAACCAGATACTTCAGATGATAAAACGAGAAAACTAGGTACTGGACAGAACCAAGGCATTGCATGGTCCTCGGACCCAAGCCTCATGGGGAAACCAGATACTTCAGATGATAAAATGAGAAAACTAGGTATTGGATAGAACCAAGACATTGCATGGTCCTCGAACCTAAGCCTCATGGGGAAACCAGATACTTCAGATGATAAAACGAGAAAACTAGGTACTGGACAGAATCAAGGCATTGCATGGTCCTCGGACCCAAGCCTCATGGGGAAACCAGATACTTCAGATGATAAAACAAGAAAACTAGGTACTGGACAGAACCAAGGCATTGCATGGTCCTCGGACCAAAGCCTCATGGGGAAACCAGGTACTTCAGATGATAAAATAAGAAAACTAGGTACTGGACAGAACCAAGGCATTGCATGGTCCTCGGACCCAAGCCTCATGGGGAAACCAGATACTTCAGGTGATTGAAACTTAAACATTCCATGGCCTGAAACCTTAGGCCATCAGGAAGAACATTTCATCATGAAAACTAAATGTTAAGAAAATTCAAGGTCTTGTATGGTCCTCAGACCCAAACCTACGTGGGAACCAGTCACTATGAGACAATACAAACGCTGAACGGAACCAGGGCTCTTGTACGGATCATGAGCTCAAAACTAAGGCGAAGCCAACTCCCTTTCAGGCGCCAAATAAACGAGCCCCATCAGGGACAAAAACCATGAGAAATTGAGTGCTGTAGCACAAACGACCCAAGCCTAACCATCCTCGGGCGACATTTTGCGCAAAAGAAAGTTGCAAAAACAGCCGAAGTAGCGATAAACACTGACGATAAGATAGAACCCAACAGGCCGAGAAAACGCGCCGAGGTAATCAAAATCCTCCTCCCCGCCCAAGGGGACATGCAGCAGAATTTTGAGGGGCTATTGTAGGGCCCTATTGCACTAACCACGCTAGCCCACCACATGCGGCCCAAGGCCCGCGCCGACGATAATGCAAAGGCCGAGGACAAGGGGAAAGAGCCCAGGTCATCCAAAGGCCTCGCCGAGGATGACCTGTCCTCGGCACACCGACTTCGCTTAAGGGAAAATATCCCTCATTCGTTGGATATATCTCACCAACATTCTGACCGCATTAATGGTGAGGTGACTTGAAAACCCTAAAGCATCAGTCACTTCAACTATTATAAAGCCTGCAAAGGCGGTTGGAAAATAACATAAAGCCTGCAAATACAGATGATGGGACAATCCCCTATGCCTAGAGGCTCAGATAATTGCCAGATGGATGACGAAGATTAACAAAAGGAAACAATATATAATTAGGAGATTTCCCAACATAAGGGAGGGGGGGAAAATCAGAAGAAAAGGAGATCCTCGGAAGAGGCCGAGGATAAAGATATTTCACAAACACTTAGCCAAAGTTATGAAGATTCCTAGAAACACTTATCCAAAATCACTACAAAACCTCTTACCAATATTGAACCAGATCCATGACTTTTATCCTCATGGAGACTACTCAATAAAGCCATTCTGTTATTACCCATGTTGGCCTTATATCATTCGTCGTTAGTATCGTTAATGCCTAGCCCGTATACCCATTTCTCTACAAATTTTATCGATAGGGGTCCGTTACAAATTAAGCCCCTACAAAAAGTATTGTGGAAATATTATGATATTTTTTTAAGTTCCTAAACTTCTTTGTTATTTTAGTCAAAATAGGTGAGTCAAAATTCATTATTTTATGCACAGTTTTAATGTGTAGTCTTTTTATTTTTTGTTTTTAGTACACAATTTAAAGTAGTGGTTCCAATTTAAAACCAGTAGCAATTTACTGCCTAAGATTTGTTATGAAAATATTATGGATGTAAAAAAATAAATTATCAGACCGAGACCTACCGAAACTGGAAATAAAAGATATTATGAAAACATTTGATATTTTGTTGTGTTTCTAGGCTTCCTTTTTGGTTTAGTAAAATTTGCTGAGCCATAATTCATTGTTTCAAGTACAATTTTCTTCAATTGGCTTGTTTGTTTGTTTGTTTTTTAAATGCACGTACGGTTTAGAACTAACAGCAATTTACCATCTAAGATTTATTGTGAAAATGTTATGAACATAGCATTACTCTAAAATAAAATAATAAAATATTAAACTAAGATCCATCATAGCTAAAAATAAAAGTATTGTAAAAATATCGTGAAATTTTGTTGTGTTGCTAGACTTATTTTTTTTGGATTAGTCAATTTGTTGAACTAAAATTCATTGTTTTATACACAATTTTCTTGGGCTACATTTTTTGTTAACACATTGTTTAATGTTTAAAAAAAAAAAAGAAACACATACACACACACACACACACACACAAATAGTTTTACACACACAAAAAAAAAGGCAAAAAAACACTTTCACCCTTTATGTTTGGGTTAGTTTCATTCATTCCCTAAACTAAAGTTGAAAATTTTTCTCCTTTATATTTTGTAAAGGAGCATATACCCCTACTATTACACTCTTAGATAAACCCTAATGAAATTTTATGATTTTTAGAATATTCTATTGTGCATATAGAAAATACACCCCACTAAATTTTAATATCCCAAAAATTTTCTTCATGTATTTTGAATTTTATGTGGTAGTCATGCTTGGAAAGTCAGAATGGTGATATATGATGTTTTATTTGTTATATACCTAGAAAACACTAATTTATTAAGTTTAAATCTTCTATACTTATAATTTTACTAATGGAAACTTTGATGGCATGCATATATCTTTTGTTATCTTGTTCTTTTTTTAATTTATTTTCTTATTTAAAAGGGTTTTTCATATTAAAAATTATGTAAGTTAAACATCATATTAGTTATGCTTATAAAATATGATAATAAAGAAAGAAGTATGGATAACAAAATCTTCATTGTAGACGATTGCAAGTGTAAGGTTGAGGGGTCTGAGAATATATGTTAGGCCTTGGGCCTTGTCCGAGGACGCTTAGTGGTCCGTGGAAAGATAAACAGCGATAAAGATGTAAGACTCAGAACTCCATGAGCAAGCTACGAATAAGAAGGCTGGGGAAGGTAGGCCGAGGAGGAGTATCTCCTCAGCTAAACAAAGCAGAGGTTAGAAAGTGTGTTCTGTCATCTAGAGTAATGTTCCAAGAAATTCTATTGATAAGGATGTGCATAATAAGTGTACATGACAAATGGGAGTTGGGAAATATCTAAGGGAAAGCTGTTATCACTGCATTAAATGTTCTACAACTAACTCTCTCGCCGCATTAATGAGGAAGTGATACCTGAATAGTGGTTTTCAGCCTTACAGCTACTCTCCAAAGACTTCAGGAAGGTGCTGATGTGACATGGATCAACCCCAACAATCTAATCTACACGTGGAGGGTAGAGATGAAAGGGAAATGATAGTATAAAATAGTGGGGAGGCCTTAAGAGAAGGGGATTGGAAAATTAAGAAAGAAATACTGTAGCACTAAGAGCTATACTTGTAATCAACTTCAAGAAACATATATAAGAACTGATCTTCTCGGACTATGCCAATGACTATTTTCTTTAGAGAAAACCAGTCTATCTTTTCTTTATTGTCATTTGGATCCACTATAATTGCTATCTAACTCATTATAGCCTAGTTTTCTAACTCACTCTCTACAAATTCATTGTATTGGGTTATTTGGGCCTAGATCCTTTTAAATTTTGGGTTTAGGACTCAAATTGCTTCCTTACAACAGATA
Organism: Quercus glauca; assembly: GCA_023736055.1. Classification (NCBI taxonomy): domain Eukaryota; kingdom Viridiplantae; phylum Streptophyta; class Magnoliopsida; order Fagales; family Fagaceae; genus Quercus; species Quercus glauca. The sequence continues at coordinate 74,898,494 of CM043316.1, read as the reverse complement.
TTTCATTTGATTAAGAGTTTCGATTGTAGCATATATTATCCTTTATTGCAAAATTTTATATATTGTGACAATGTTTTATCAAAATTTAGTTGTTTATTGTTAGAAAATAATGACATTCATTATCATTCTTAATAGAATTTTTTAGTGAGTAAATAATATATTTGGCAAATAGGTTCTAAAAATTGTTATAGTAAATAAATATTCATATATTAAATAGATATTTTAAATTTAAATACATAACTTTGTACTTCTTCCCAAAAAAAAAAAAAATTACATCTTAATTTTCTCACTAAAACGCAGCACATGTATTCCAAACCAGTAGTATACAAAAGCAGAAGTCTTCAATTGGTTAATTTATTTGTTTGCACAATTAGTCAATTAAAGATAGGGGTGTGTGCGGTTCGGTAGGGGCGGTTTTTTTTCAAATTTATTACCGAATCGATAGAGATCGGTTTTTCCATAATTGGAACCAATGCACACTGCCTAGGGTTGGTTTTCCAACCTATAGTGGTGTGGTTTTTTGCGGTTGGTTTAGTCGATTTGGTCGGTTTAAAATATTAAAAAAAAAAACTGTTTTTTTTTTTTAATAATAAAAAATTGGGCTTTCAAGCCCAATATCAATATATCAACCTGTTTAAGATTTCAAGTAAATACATACAGTTTTTTATTTATTTATTTAGCAAGCCATATGTGCAAAAAATCTGTGCAAAACCTGTGCAAAAAATCTGTTCACATAAAAAAATTTGTTCAACAAATCTGTTCACATAAAAAAAATTTGTTCAACTTAAAAAAATCGGTTCACCCAAATAGTAATGATCCAAACTATCCAAATTTTTTCATTTCATTCACCATGCAAAAATAGTTTGAAATTTCCTCAATAAGAGTTCAACTCCCAAAATACTATCATGTAGCATATAATATCATTAGTGTCTCTGTGTGTGTCAGTGTCAATAATAATGAGCGTTAATGTATCCACTTAATAACGTATTACAGAACCATTTGTCATTGTCCACAAATGCCAAAAGAAAGATATACAAATTAAATTAGCATTTAGGCAAAAGAATGCTGCTTGCTTGTATCCCCAATAATAATCCCACCCATGAATACCTAAATAACTACCATTAGTGAAAAGTCCACCACCAATAGGCAATAACATGTACAAATATAATTAACATATAGGCAAAAGAATGCTAATTCTTGTAAGTCCGTTGTCCTGTAAGTTTGTGCACTATGCATCATTCTAGAACTCCTACAAAATACTAAACAAAACAAAATAAACATGTGTTTTTTTTTTTTAAAGAAAAAATAAAATAAAATAAACATGTGTTAATAACAATAAAATGTTTATGAACAATAGAATATTTATAATTAACACAAACGAATGATAATGGCAAGTATACTTACATAATACTAACTACTAACTAACTCCAAGCAAAGAGTAGCACATCACTTGTCATCATCCAACACAACGGTGCTTGGATCCTCCTCCATAGGCATTGGGCAAACCAATACAATTTCTACAATCCCATTCAAAATAAAATAATTCGTAAGCATTGAGCAAATAAATAAGTAATTGATATATACAACAAACAAAATGAACATATATTTACTAGTGTCAATCTCAAAACCATCCATATCCTCCACATTATCCATGCACTCCCGAAACTTTATTGGTCTTTTTTTCTTTGCATCCTTCAACCAATTTTTGGTACAAATAAGGGCTTCAACTGTATTAGGAGATAGTGAACTACGGAACGAATCCAAAACACGCCCCCCCGTACTAAAAGCAGACTCGGATACAACTGTAGAGACAGGAATAGCCAACACATCACGGGTAATTTGGGAAAAGACTCGATATTTAGAAGAATTTATTTTCCACCACATCAAGATGTCAAAATCTTCCACATCAGGGTCCTCAGAAGATTCCAACAAATACTTATCCAACTCAGATTTATTTTCCACACTGACCTCGTCTACCAAGTGTTGCTTAAACCTATTATTATAACTTTTAATGCGATCAGACAATGTAGCTTTGCCAACGCTTGGCTTGGAGTCCCTAGACAATGAAGCACTACTACCACTAGAACTCGAAACTCCATTTTGACCCACTCTCTCCACATACAACCTCTTTAATGCATCCCGAACCTTAAAGCTCATCACATCCCCTTTGTCCTTTCCATACCACTCCCTAAACCAAAACTTTACATACTTCAATCTATAGCTTAGGTCAAGAACAACAGCAACAAAAAGCATCAAATTTATATTCTCTATACTTCCCCAATACTTATCATATTTTTTTTTCATCTCTATTGCCATACTCTTCAAAAGTGGATCCCCATCAACACTACACAACTGTTGTAATTGATCTTCAGTACTAATTAGCTCATAAAAGTATGTATTAGAAGTGACAAACAAGAACCCAGAAAATCTAAGGGTCGCCTCATAAAATATGCCAAGAAATTTCACAAAGGTCATGACATTTTCCCAATCAAGATAGTTAGGAGGACCAATGGGCTTTTTCCCATTCACATCCGCTTCACAAAAATATAGTTTGTAATGCCCATCCTCCTCTTCCAACCTATCAAATGTTCTCACAAATTTCAAAGCACAATCTAACATAAGATAAGTGGAATTCCACCTTGTTGGCACATCAAGGGACAACAAACATTTGGCTTTGATTTTCCCATTTTCAACACATTCTTGAAACTTCTCAATCCTTGCAGGAGAGACTCTCATTTTCTTCTTTTGTTGAACTTAGAGCATTTACGGTAGTAATACTAAAAAAGTTAGCTTTTAGCACCTCAAAAAGCTAATTTATCTATTTTACCACATTATTTTACAATACACCAAATATCAAATATTCTATTTTTTGTCACTTTATATAAAATAATATAAACAACTCATTAAAATAATAAAGGAAAATAGATAATTTGAGTTTTTTAATTGAAGGCAGAGATATAATCTTAATAAAATATTGTATTTTATTTTTAATAACTTACTATAGACAACTAGTATTTATACCAGTTTACTATAATTGCAAAAAAGTTAGCTTTAATTTCTCCAATAACACATGGGTTTTTTTTTTTTTTTTGGTGGTAAAATAGTTTTTTGCTAAAGTACAATCACCATTGTGAATTTTTTTGTATTTTTTTTATTAAATTTTTGAGTTAGATAGTTACTAGTTGGAGGGGGCCTCAGGTTTTAGAAGAGCTCAACTACAAAAATTACATATATAATAAGAGAAAAAAAAAAAAAAAAAAAAAAGGACCAGGGTGCTCGAGCCTCCTTGGAGTCCACCTGGGTCCGTCCCTATTTTCAACCTGTAACCTGTACAATTGTAAATATCATATGAAAGAGTATACGTAAAAGGAGCCTAAGAAAATACTATTTATCATTATACATTGGCGGCTCCATATGGAGTTTAGGGTGGTCACAGGACCACCCAAGGCTGGCAAAAAATTTAATTATTATATATAAATTTTAAAAATTTTATGATCTTACTATCCTTAAAATATATTTGTGACCACCCTAAAATTTTTTAGACCAAACAAAATTAATTTTGGAACAAAATTTTGCAACAAACTTGATTATAAACTAAAACTACAACTTCGCTCAATAGTTTTTTATTGGATGTAAATTGTGAAAAAATTCACCATTGGATTACATTTTCTTCTTATATCCTCCGTACTTGCGAAATTTCAAGAATATCAAAGATCAATAATTATGTCATCAATCAAATCTTTAAATTTTGAGTTTTTGTAGTCTAAAATTACATAAAAATTTAAGTTTATAGATCAAATAATAAATAACATCCAATTGACATAAAATTTGATATGTATTTTAACATAAAGAATATGCAATTCAATTGTTAGATTTTCAAAATATATAGTTATGTTAATTTGTTTAGTGAGAGTTGTTGCAAAACTTTGTCTTTAAATTTTGGCCTCTTTAACAATATACTAAGTCCTTACAAACAAAAAGAAAAATCCCCATAAATTTTTTATCTAACTAAAGTTTTGAAAGAGATGTAACTTGTAACATTGATAATGAACCTATCATGCAAAGATTTCAAGATAAGAAAATTCCTAAAAGAAAATTGTCAAACTGTGTGTGTTTTGGTCAATACATGAAGTTCTATTTTAATTAAATTTTGTTCAATAATGAGAACCTTGAAAAATATTCTTGGAGCCGCCTATTTATGTAGCAGTGAAGATTGACCGGCAAACTTTATACATATCTATATCAAACCCATAAAATTGTCAAACTATGTGTGAAGTTCTATTTTGATTAAATTTAATTTGGTCAATAATGTCAACCCTGAAAAATATTTCAAGAGCAGCCACAGTCTTCATATATATAGCAGTGAAGATTGACCGGCAAACTTTATACATATCTATATCAAACCCATATATATATATATATATATATATATTTTTTTTTTTTTTGAAACCAAAACTTTCATTCATATCAAACCCATATTTACAAGCTGCAAAATTTGAAGTGTGGATAACAATGGAATGGGAAGTCATGAAGACGACACGTCATACTGATAAACTTGACCGGCATCTACCAAGTTGTTTATTTTCCCAAGTCCCGCTACCACATCTTTTTATAGTAAACAGTTGCTTTTCCAATATAGTAATCTCAACAGAATCCTCATCGATCTACACCTATACATATGTGTTCTTAGCCCAACACTTCCCACTGTAATCTTCACTCTAGATTTTTGTTTTCTTAAGCAAAAATTATCATCTTCATCTGAAATTAGTATGGAAAAAATGGCTGCTAATAGGGCCACAAAGTTTTTGCTTTTGGCTGCTCTTCTTGCAATCTTGCTCTTCATGTCCTTTGAGGTGGCTACTGCTGTGGTTCATAATGCGGTGCCAGAACTTAAGCTTGGTTTGTAGAAAATGGCCTTCTTTGAGCATCTTTTATTCCACTTGGCTCAAATGTTTCATTTAGCACGCTAAACCTTTCTATTTATTTTTAAAACTGCAATCTCTTTGCTAGCCCCTTTTTCAAATTGGTGATACTAATTAGATTTTATAAATACTATAAATTTTGTTACGTTAAGTCTTACGAATTTATATGGATTCTAGTTAGCATAATTAATATTTTAGTATAATAATAAGAGCAATTATTATGAAGTAGACTTTATAAACTGAGATTCTAACCTATCTATCACAAGAAAAAAAGGTTTTATGAATTTATCTATCACCGATCATATAAAATAATTCAAATCCTCATTTAGTATTTTGTTAAATAGCGTCTATCACATTTATTGTTAAAATAGTTTGTTAGCCTTTGATATAATAAAATTTGTATTGTTTATAATCAGGGATGCACACTAGGGCCCTGTCCCCTGAGTTGCAAAAGGAATATATATATTGTAAACAAGGTTGTCAAAATCACGATCCGGATCGTAAAATCGCACGATTTTACGATCCCACCTCACCAAAAAGATTAAAATCCTAGTAGGATCGCAAAAATGTTAGGATCGTAGGTAGGATCGTATAGAATCGTGTAAGATCGTAGGATCGTATGGGATCCTACCGATCTTACCGATCCTACCAATTGGCCTTTTTTTTTTTTTTTTCTTTTTTTTTTCTTTTTAAGTTGAATTCATTTGGGTAAGTCTAGTAAGATAATCCACGGTCCACCTAAAGGTCCTAAGCCCACAAGCCCAATGGGTTGAAGTTCCCAATTTACCCCTATCACAACATAAAAATCTCAAAAAAACCTATAGTATAAGTTTAACATTTTCGAAAACAAAACCTAAATATTTTAGAAAAACCAAGCTCCAGCACCTCTGTCCCGCGCCTCCACAGTCCTCTGTCAAAAACCCAGCACCTCTCAGCCCTCTCAATGGTGAGCCATCGATGCCTTTAAGCTTTCTTAAGTTTAATGTTTTAAAAAACAAAACCTAAAATATTTAGAAACATTCAGAGCCAGCACCTCAGTCCCGCGCCTCCTCAATCCTCTGTCAAAAACCCAGCACCTCTCAACCCTCTCAATGATGTTGCCGTGAGCCATCGCTGCCTTTAAGCTTTATGGTAATTTGCTTTGATAGTTAGTAGTTTATCATTTATTTGTACTTTGATAGCTTGATTCCAGATCGTTGTGTTGTGTATATGATTTTGACAAAGCTTTTAAGGTTTTTATTTTTCTATTTTGTTAACTAAATTAAGTAAAATTTGAAAAATTATGAAACGGGATCTTCAGTATTTGATTCTTTGAGAAATATTAGTAAACACAATTAGTAGTTTAGAATTGCACACAACTTGTTTGATGAATTTTGTGTGTGATTTTTTGAGCATGCTCTGTATGTTGGTATCTTTTTTTGCAGCTCTAGTACAAATATATAATGTCTACTTTGGCTAGAAAGAAAATTAAGCGAAAAAATGCATCAGGAAATAGCTATGACCTGGGATCGGAACATGGTGTTGAAGTAAGTTCAAGGCAAGTTCAATGTAATTATTGCAAAGAAATTCATAGTGGGGGTATATATAGGCTGAAGCATCATTTAGCTGGGACTAGAAAAAATGTTTCAGCTTGTCCTAGTGTGCCTGCAAATTACATTTTATGATGCAATTTTTTTTTAATGGATGGATTCATATTTTAAGTGATTATATAACATACAAAGTCACTATCAATAGGTTTTTTGCTTAAAATCTGAAAATAGGTAGGATCTTACGATTCACGATCCGATCCTACGATCCACGATCCTACCTACCTCCAACGATCCTACGTAGAATCCCGATTTTGACAACCTTGATTGTAAATATATAAGGGTATAATTCAAATCGGTCCCAAGGAAACTAACACTTGGCCCCTCCTCCCTAATAATATCTTGGCCACTCCTCCACATATCAACTAGCCCAAACAATCACAATCCACAGATCATCGTCCTCTCCTAACTCGAAATTCTAGCTCCGACACTAATTTTAGCATTTTCCTTCCAAAATCTAAGCTTATCTGTTTTGCATAATAGCTTAGATATATAGTTAAGCTATTGGAGTTATAAGAGCATAAACAATGAACTCATCAAACCAATCTTTTCCCAAATTTTGTTTTGTCAAATCCATTTTTTCATAAGAGCATAAACAACGAACTCTCTCTCTCTCTCTCAGCGCCGCAGGCAAAGAGTTCGAGAGTTTCAATAGAGTAGTAGGTGGAGGTGCGCCAGATCTTTGACTTTGATGTTGAGAGAGTGGAGGTGGGAGACGAGGGTGTCCTTCAAGGCGCACCAGAAGTAGTCCGCTCCGACCATGATCTTGAGGGTTTGAGTTGTGGAAGTGGTTGCGGTGGGCTCAATCATGGTATTGAAGGGAGGTGGAGGAGGGAGAGTGAGAAGCAATTTTTTTTTTTGCCCATTTTTTAATGCGTGAAAAATATAACGTTTGGTAATAAATAAATAAATAATACAAATATAATATTTATACGGATTATAAAAAAGAATAGAGAGTTTGTTGTGAAGTGAATTCAAAAAGGTTTTTTTTTTTTTTTTTTTTTTTTTTTTTTTTTTTTTTTTTTTTTTTGCAGACTTCCTAATAAAATTTCAGCTAGAACATTATTGAATTCATTGTGAATGCTCAAACAAAGTGGAATTTAGCTTTATAACTTCGTGACAGCATAAGCACCTTAACCATTTTTTTCAGTTCAAGCACTTAAGAAGTCAAGAAAAGAAATAAAACTTCTTGGCTGCCCTTTTATCCTTTCTTTTTTAATTTTAAATGATCATAACTTTGGTAAGGAAACAGAGAAATTTACAACATTTGTGTGTCTATCCAAGTATTTGACAACATAATATTCCTAATTGTAGGACGCAGGCTCCTTCAAGCGGACTACAACACCACCGGGCGATCTGGATACAACAGCTACAACACCACTGGGCGGGGAGGATATAATTGATTCACTAATACTTAGTAATATATGTAATTGTGTCCCAAATAATTAAGTTGCTGCTTTGTGTTGCTATAATATTATGTTTGATGCCTGAACATACTTTGGTTCTGCATAAGTTGTTGCTAGGAAGACAATAATGGCGGTGGTGTCATATATATATATATATATATATATATATATGTTACTTTTAGATAGTAATATAGAAAAGGATGTGTCCTAGCTCCTACGTGCGTGTATGGAGTTTCAGTGTTAATAAAGCAGTCGTCATCTACGACTGAGAATCTGCAGCTTTTCTCGTCTGCATCATTGTCTTTGGTTTTTGTAATTAATAAAGCAACTAATTGGGATACTTGTTTTTAAAAAATCGATATTATAGTTAGTATTCTTTCTTCTTATCTTCAAGTCTATTATTATATTTACAGATCACTACGGGTTACGGCTTTTCTTCTATGATATCCCGAGGCCAAGCATGTGAGTTGTGAGCTTGTGAGTGATGACGGCCTTCTTCATAGAACTAAAGTAAGGGCTAATTGGGCTGGCCCAACTTAACTCTTATCGGATTCCAGAGAAGTACTGTATCTTGTTAGGCCTTTCTCACATATTGGGCTGGTTCTATATTACAAAGTAGCCAGATGAAACTATGAAAGTACTAATAAATAAACAAATAATAGAACAAAAAAAAATCTAATTGAAATCAGTTGTAAAATAAAAAGAATAACAAGACAAATTAAAGAAATTTGAAGATGTTTAGTTATATGTTTAGTTACATCACCTGATTGTTCTTTTATTTTTAATTCTTTTGCTAATTAGGAATCTAACTCATATTTGCATAAGTAACATTATTTATTGGTTAAGATGAACACTTCAATATTCCTTCTGGTAGACCTGATAATTTTTCCATCTCCTCCCTTCACCGGCTTCCAATGCAAACATTTGACTTAATATCTACTCCAATATATTTCACCCTATTAATCACCACATTTATAAATACTAAAAGAGTCTCTCCTTATCATTCGCCATAACTTTTGACAATCAACTCAACTGGTTTAGCCGAGTTTGATCTAGCTCAACAAATTTCTAACAGTCATGGTTCCCCATTGAGTATAACCAAACTTAGCTCTTTGTATTGGGTGTTATGGAAGTTGCTATTTTTACCTTTTTCAATGAAAAATTTTTTAGGAAGTGGAAGCATTATGCTTTCAACATTTTATAGTTTAAATTCTCCCCTACAATTTTGCTGAAAGAGGAAACAAAAAAAGAAAAAGAAAAAAGGTGAATCTCAAAACAGAAATTAGAAAATTGTAAAATCAGTAATCTCTCATCTCCCACTTGTTGTGGTTGGGGAATCACTTGCCCCCACCATCTATTTCTTATCATGGGGGCCATACATACAATTTCTTAACATATAGATAGATATATATCCAATTTGTTCCATCTCCAATCATTCAACGTCTTTGCTATAGAGCCAGACTAATGTAATATCATTTTCTTCCTCAATTCTTTTCTGTGTGTTTGTTTGTGAATTTCTTAAATTCTTTTCATTATCTTCTTGACAGGGCATCTTTTGATTTTTTTTTTAGCTCAGCTAAGTCCCACACATGTCACGTTGGCGGATGAAAACATGCGTTAAAATTATTTGGGAAAAAAAAAAAATTCAGGTTTATGTATATGCTATATTATTTTGATATCTATAAGCCAATTTTTTCCTCTAAAATATTCCTTGCAATTTTTAGCCCTAGCTATTCTTCTCAACATTACAATAGTGTGAAAGTTTTACTACTATCAAGTTGAAATTAAATGAATAGATAATTATATGTTAAAAAATAAAAATTATACCTTTGAAAGTTCAATAGTAAAACTACTAGAGCTTGTTTAGACCCCCAATTTTTAATTATGGCTTGATTAATTTTATGTTTAACACATTTAATGCGGAATATACGTGATTAGCAAACTAATCAATCGAAGCATTCAACAATTGCATGGATGAACAAATAAGTGCAATGCTAAAATGGAAAGGGCAATGGGTAAAAGAATAGAAAACTCAAAATAACACGGCAATGTGTTATCGAAGAGGAAAACCGAAGAACTCGGTGTAAAAACCTCTCTGCGGCCCTTCAAACCGAAATGATCCACTAGTGAATAAGTTGGAGTACAAGGATACTAAAATACCCCCCAAGCCTAATCTACCCAAAGTACTTGAACCCTCCAAATTCCAGCTATCAATAGACTTCTCGGAGTCTTATCTTCACTAGCTTTCCGGATCTCACAATACCGCTCGATTGCACTGCCAAGGCTCACCAGCTTATTTTGGCAAAGACTTAAAGCTTCCCAAACTTCAAAACACTCTCTACACTTTGAATGAGTGTGAGTTGTATTTGGGTACAAATCTCCTCTCAAGGTATAACAATGGGAGAAGGGAGGAGAAGAGATTACAAGGATTTCTTTTTTGAGGATGAGTAGCTCTTTCTAACAAGGTGGGTGTTGTAGAAACCTCTTTCTAGGGTTTTCTTCTGAATAGCCTTCTTACAATTTTGTGAGTAATGAGGGTATATATAATATGAATGAAGGGTATAAAAGTCACATTTAAAATCCCAGTTGTCAATGCATCTCGCGTGTTAGCAAGTTGCGAGATGAGTCGCGAAACACACTGACTCTTCAACTTCTAGCATGTGCTCCTCATGTGACCTTCAACTGTCTTGATCAAATCTTCACCGCTTAAAACAAAACTCATTACAATTAAATCCCACAAAATACAAGAAAATGAATTAATGAAATTATAACACTTTTTGTCATGGAATAAAGTCAATATAAATATTATGTGAAAAACCATAACTTAACATACTTGAACTAAGAGGTATTCAAGTATATGTACATTATGCAAAGAAATTTTATATAAGAAACCAAACTTGTGTGACTTTTTATTATTATTGTTTTTATTTTTATTTTTATAAAATATTGCAGTTGGATTTGTTTGTTGCAAGGTTCATGCATGGGGAAGGAAATGGGGTTATCTAGATGGGAGAATGGACCTATATTATTGTCCCTTAGGAAGATAGCTGGCTTACTTTCATGATAAGAAAAAACTTTATCAATGCAAAGATGATTTTGAGACCTCACCATAACTCTCTCTATATCTCACAAAAGTTTGTGGTGTCTACCGCTTTCCTGATGCTGCTTTGTCCTTTTCACTCTACATGTAATGTATAACATTGCAATTGCTGATGATAATAATAATAATAGAAAGTTGGATTGTACGTCTGGATGTGAAAGCCTTTGATTTCGTTTTAAAGAAGAATTTGCTATCAAATAATAATAATAATAATAATAATAATAATAATAGAAAGTTGGATTGTACGTCTGGATGTGAAAGCCTTTGATTTCGTTTTAAAGAAGAATTTGCTATCAAATACTCAATCACACACTCAAACAGAACTGCAACGAACTGAGATTACCGAATAAATTCAGGGAAAAAAACCAAAAACGTCGGGTTATAAGGAATCGGTACAACTAATTAAGGCATTGTTCATTTTGTTTTATATATATTTAAAGCTAAAACGGAAGTAAAATCTAATTTTATTTTCAATTTTACGCCAGGTAACATTTTTTTTTTAGTCAAGTGAGTTATTGTATTTAAAATCCCAAAAGATTATCCGTAACTTTTACTCCACAATCCCTAGAAACCTCCAAATTCTCTCTGTCTCTCTCTCATACTATTGATCTCTAAAGGGATTTTTATTTATTTATTTATTTATTTATTTATTTATTTTTACTTTTATTTTTTACCTTCCTCATGCTTATTTACAAAGGTTGTCCATCTTCCCATCAAACACAAACACCTAACATTTCTCCTTCTTTGATTCAGGGAATGTGATGGGGGTGTTTGTGTATGGTTTAGAAACAATGAAAGGGATTAAAAAAAAAAAACAATGAAAGAGCTGAGTTACTAAGAGCATCCACAATAGTGGAGCCAAATTTTTAGCTTTTTAGCACCACAAAAAGTCACTTTATCTATTTTACCTTCTCACATCCAACAGAAGTGATTTTATTATAGCATTTAACATAATAAAATAATATAAACACTACAATAAAATAATATTGCATTCAACCACCAAAACATAACCACAACCAAAAGTAGTGTGAACGGATGGTGGTCATGGAGAGAGACATAGGGAGGTAGCGAGGAGAGAAACAAAAGCAGCGTGAACGCAATTTTTATTTTTATTTTTATTTTATTACCTTTCAGCTACAGTGCCAAAAGTAGCTGTGCACTGTAGCTGTTGAGCCAAAAAAATATAACTTTGGCTCCACTATTGCAGGGTACATTTTGATATTTAATGGTGCTAAAAATAGTTATATAGCTATTTAGTATCACTATTACTAGTGCTCTAACGCATTGATTGATAGATAAGTAACTCTGCAAGAACACACAGTTCCGAAGAACACACAAAGGCTAACAATTCATTCAATTACAAAAATTGATTTACAAAGAGCTTACATTTTGCTACTTATACTAATTGTTTGGCATGGAAGCTTCGAGATGGTTGACAAGTTTCTAAATCCTATTGGCAAATGCTTAAGAAATCATCTAACTAACTAGCTAATTAGTTACAAGAGGATTATGATATAGGCATATAGCTACTTAAAATGCCATGCATCACTCTCTTACCTTTTTCAAGTGCCAAAGGTCTCTAAAATACTAAAATTCAACTCCATTTTAAGTCATAACATTTTAATATTGCTAATAGAATAAGAAATAGTCCCCAAAAACCCAAAACACGACTCAAATCAATTCGGCACAATTCTTCTCTTTTCTTTTTTCTTTTTTTTTTTAAAAGAAAAATAATATTAATAATATTTAACAAATCTTGTACATTGCACATGTTACATACTAGTATAAATTAACTTCAACGAGCATCAATCACACCACATCAATGTGCCTTTTTTTAACCTGTAAACAATAAGAACCTCCACATTAGAAACAAACAAACACACACAAAAGAGGGAATGTGTAAGGGATGTTTATTTTTAATTTGGTTAATCTTCTCATGCTTAGCAAAGTCATTTTGGCTTTTCTAAAAAGTGCTCCCCCCCCCCCCCCCCACCCCAAAACCCCCTATTTTAGAATTAAAAATTCAAACTTATAAGTGAATCTTTAGTAATGGCTCTAATGGCCCCCCTCAATTTAAATATATATATATATATATATATATATAATAGGGACAAGATTTGTAGCCCAAGCCCAAAAGATATTGGATGTGAGCCCAACAAGCCCAACACAATGAATTTGTAGAGAGTGGGTGAAAGAACTGGGTTGTTTGTGAAATAAGCAATAGTTAATCAAGGTTTTAAAATGTGAGTCAACATAAAAAACATGCTCAAAAATTATATAAACTGCTGTCCGAAGAGGTGTATTATTGTTTGAAAGTCCAATATCATTCTTAGAGCTACAGTAAACTCTCCTTCTTCCTTTTTCTCCGATCCCCCTCTTATGAAAGGTCTCTAACATTTATATAATCTTCTTTCCTAACATCTTCATCGTACACTTGTTCCTCATCCAAGCATTCACTTGAGTATCTGTCCCATCAGGTAGTTTTTTTGGCTCTTCATGAGTGGTAGCCGCTGAGATCACACTGTTCAGGGGTTTTCTCCACATAAATGCGGCCAGAAGAGTTGCTGCAGGGCATTAAATGCGGTGGTAGCATCTTTTGCTTTAGATATTTCTCTATTCTTATCATCTTTATGCGTGCATGAAGTTCATCCTTATCGTTGGAACTTCCTAGAAGTTCATCCAAACTGCCCAGGTATTGGCTTGATTGATATTCTTCAAGTTCGAGGAGTATACGCTCCTTGGACTATCTTCCTCTATCCTTTCCTTATGCGATTCTCTATTCGGGGGTCTTTCCCAATCATTTACCCCTCCTCGGACGTACCCATATCTTTAAATAGGGCCTAAGGCCCAATATCTGAAATCCCCCCCCCCCCCCCCCCACACACACACACACACACACACACACACACACACACACACACACACACACACACACAGATATATGTATATATATATATATATATATAAATATAAATACCCATTTATAAGTATCAAGTCACCTTCTTTTTAAATATTCACCTCTTTGTCATAAATAACTAATTAATTTTGGAAGCATTTAAAGTATATGTCTATAAAAATATATAAGTAAATGTTCTTAGTAAAAAAAAAAGTTTTAGTTACTATTTTTTTGGGGGGAGGCAGAACTTGTTTTCATTTGTATTTAGAGGTTAGAAATTTAGGAATATATATATATATATATATATATATATATATATATATATATATATTTTAACTATAAGAGAATATGATATGATTTTTATTGCTAAAAGTTTGGAACATGTTCTACTTTTCCACCTATAAAAAGAAAAAAAAAATTCACTTAGGTTTTGTCATTATTATATAGATTTTTATATTACATTGTATATGTGAAGATATGAAAATGGAAAATTATTATTAATATATCTTAAATTTATCAATTAATTTGTGTGCATTTTATGTTTTCTAAAATTATTTTTATACTATAATGTGTAATCTTTAATTTATTTATTTAAAAAAATTGATTTACAATAATAAAAAATATTAATTATGATTAATATAATTTAAAGTATAATTAAACATGACTTAAGCTAGAAAACGATTTGGATTGAATTATACAAAACCTTCTTAATAAAATTTTCTTATACAGGAGAAAATAACATATATAATAAGTCATGTTAAAGGTTTTTAAAGTATAAATATACAAATACAAATCTTTTGAACAATTTTTTTTTATATTCCACCAATTACAACTTGTCATTTTTTTTAATACTTTCCTTTGTATATATGTGTGTGTATTTTGCGAATTTAAGCATTATTGAATTTCGAGTAATATAACTTCCAGCATATATAACAGCCAAATGCCATAAAGGAAATCTAGTACAATATTAACGTCATTGGTTCTCTATCTTATGAGTTATGATAGTTTTCCATGCAGGTCAGCCGATCTTTGTACAGTGAAATCTCTCAGAGATCTCATTAAGATATCTGATAAAGAAAGAGTTGAGAAAATCTTGATATAGAAAGCTGTCCTCCATCCTTTCACTATCGTATTTTTTTCCCAACACATTGTATTCGATCATAATTTAGAATCTGTAGCATACTAGCATGTACTATATGGTATTTCCCAAATATATGCTACACATTTTTTTATACGTCAACAGCGGTACTAAACAGTAGTAAATTTGCCAATAATTCAAAAGAAGACAAGCCTCTCACAACCACACTCGTAAAAGCTGCAATCTAGCTAGTTCCCTTCATACCCGAAATACTTAGAAGACTTTATCCATCTATGCATTTAAAACCATAAACTTATCTGTCCTTTGTGTCCCTAGCTGTCTATTTACCCCAAACAACCAAAGCATTTCATTCATAAAGTTTCTGTAAAGGATTATTTCAACTTCCAGAAGTACACACTTTACCATTTCTTCCAGTAAAATTGGATGAAACAACCAACAAAGGCAGTTCAATATCCCATTATCTGTCAATTATCATAGAGAAAAGAAACAGAGAAATTTTGAGTGCTGGTTCTGCTCAAGTTAGATGAGTTAGAACAGTGTAGGAGGTGCTAACTTCATCATGTCAAGCAATGCAGTCATTACTTTTTTCTTGTTTCTCAACATCTTTATGTTTCCTACCATTTCTGCCTTGAACCAAGAAGGTCTCTCTCTACTTTCATGGCTTTCAGCATTCAATTCATCCTCTTCTGCTACTTTCTTCCATTCATGGGATCCAACTCACGATAATCCATGCAAATGGGATTATATCAAATGCTCCAGACATGGTTTTGTTTCAGATATAACAATAACCTCCATCAACCTTCATACCAGTTTCCCCACCCAGCTCCTCTCCTTCAACTATCTCACCACCCTTGTCCTTTCAAATGCAAACCTTACTGGAGAAATCCCACCTTCAATAGGAAACTTGTCATCACTGGTGACCTTAGACCTCAGTTCCAATGCTCTATCAGGGAACATCCCAGCTGAAGTTGGAAAATTATCTGAGTTGCAGTTTTTGGCGCTGAATTCGAATTCCTTGCATGGTCAAATTCCAACTGAAATTGGAAATTGCTCGAAGCTTCAAGAGCTTGAGCTGTTTGATAACCAGCTCTCTGGATGGATTCCTGCAGAAGTAAGCAATTTGATAGGCCTGGAAATCTTTCGTGCAGGAGGAAATCTAGGAATTCATGGCGAAATCCCAATGCAAATATCAAACTGTAAAAGACTGGTTTTTCTTGGTCTTTCAGATACTGGTATTTCGGGGCAGATTCCAAGTGGATTGGGAGAACTTCAGAATCTCAAGACTCTTTCAGTCTACACAGCCAAACTCACAGGTCCAATCCCACCAGAAATTGGTAACTGCTCATCTTTGGAAAAATTGTATCTATATGAAAACCAGCTTTCTGGAAATATTCCTAACGAATTGGGTTTTATGAAAAACCTCAAGAGGGTGCTATTGTGGCAGAACAATCTGCATGGAAGCATTCCAGAAAGTCTTGGAAACAGCTCAAGTTTGACGGTTATTGATTTCTCAATGAATTCCCTCAGTGGTGAGCTTCCTGTGTCTTTTGCAAATTTAGTCACATTGGAGGAGCTTCTTCTGTCTGATAACAACATTTCTGGCCAAATACCGTCATATCTCGGCAACTTTTTGGGTCTGCAGCAACTTGAATTGGATAACAACAGATTTTCTGGTGAGATTCCACCTACCCTGGGGAAACTAAAGGAACTTTCTTTATTCTTTGCCTGGCAGAATCAGCTTCATGGAAGCATACCAACTGAGCTAGCCAACTGTGAGAAACTTCAAGCATTGGATCTTTCACACAATTTGCTCACCGGCTCAATTCCAAATGCTCTCTTCAATCTCAATAACTTAACCCAATTGTTGTTGATATCAAATAGAATCTCAGGTGAAATTCCACCTCAAATTGGTAACTGCACCAGCTTGATCCGTTTGCGGCTGGGATCAAACAACTTCACCGGTCAGATTCCATCAGAAATTGGGCTCCTGCATAATTTGAGCTTTCTTGAAATGTCAGACAACAAATTCACTGGAGAAATTCCTCCTGAAATTGGCAACTGCAATCAACTAGAAATGGTTGATTTGCATGGAAATGCACTCCAAGGTATAATCCCCTCATCATTTGAATTCCTTGTTGGTCTTAATGTGTTAGACCTTTCCATGAATAGATTAGCAGGTACTATTCCTGAGGATCTGGGCAAGCTTACATCCTTGAACAAACTGATAATCAGTGGGAACCAGATTACTGGTTTGATTCCGTCATCACTTGGCCTCTGCAGGGGTTTACAGTTGTTGGATATGAGCAGCAACAAAATCACTGGTTCTATTCCAGAAGAACTTGGTCATCTCCAAGAATTAGATATTCTCTTGAATTTGAGTTGGAATTCTCTGACAGGCCCCATTCCAGAGAGCTTCTCTAATCTCTCAAAGCTTGCCAACTTGGATCTGTCTCACAACATGCTAACAGGAAGCCTAAGAGTACTAGGTAATCTTGATAACCTAGTATCTCTGAATGTCTCCTACAATAAATTTTCTGGTTTACTTCCTGATACCAAGTTCTTCCATGACCTCCCAGCCAGTGTGTTTACTGGTAATCAAGAACTCTGCATCAATAGAAATGAGTGCCATATAAATGGAAAACTCCATGGTGTCAATTCTGCCAGAAATCTTATTATCTACGCTCTTCTCAGTATATCTGTGACTGTGTTTATGGTGATTTTTGGGCTATTTTTATTTATAAGAGTTCGTGGAGCCACATTAGAGAAGAATGATGAAGAAGAACATGACTTGGAATGGAATTTCACCCCATTTCAAAAGCTTAACTTTTCCATAAGTGATATTGTCACAAGCCTGTCAGAATCTAATATTGTAGGAAAGGGTTGTTCAGGCATTGTTTATCGTGTTGAGACTCCAGGAAAGCAGGTTATCGCAGTGAAGAAGCTATGGCCAGTTAAAAATTGGGAGCTTCCAGAGAGAGACTTGTTCTCTGCAGAAGTTCAGACTCTTGGATCAATAAGGCACAAAAATATAGTGAGGCTTCTGGGATGTTGCAACAATGGAAAAACTAGATTGCTCTTGTTTGATTACATCTGTAATGGGAGTTTGGCTGGAGTACTCCATGAGAAGAGGCTGTTCTTGGACTGGGATGCAAGGTATAAAATCATACTGGGAGCAGCTCATGGTTTAGCCTATCTTCACCATGACTGCATTCCTCCAATAATTCATCGCGACATTAAAGCAAATAACATCTTGGTGGGCCCACAGTTTGAAGCCTTTTTAGCAGATTTTGGCCTTGCAAAGCTTGTTGAATCTTCAGAATGTTCAAGAGCATCCAATACAGTTGCTGGTTCTTATGGGTACATCGCTCCTGGTGAGTATAAGTGCTACAGGTTCTCTAAATACTGCATCAAATTTCTCATGATTATTAACTAACCAACATAATCAGAAAGTTCTTTTCCTATAGAAAAGAATTTCATTTCCAGAAGACAATTGGTATCAAAATGGACCATTTATACTATAAATGATATTGCTCAAATTATATTCAATTCTAGTCATTTATGATGGCTCAAATATACCCCACTCACTTCAAATATTTTACAAATTGAAGTTTTTTTGGAGCCAGCTTCACTATTCTATTCTGAACTAACTGTTCTTAAGTTTTGGTTTCACTTTGCCACTAATTGTCTAAATCCTGAAATTCAGTCTATGCTTCCTGCAATGATTTCTTCTTATAACAATGCAAATGGCAATCTACTTCAGGCCTAACTATAGCTTGTCAAAAATTGCAGAATATGGATACAGTTTGAAGATCACAGAAAAGAGTGATGTGTACAGCTTTGGCGTGGTACTACTAGAGGTCTTAACCGGGAAGGAACCAACAGATAGCAGAATACCAGAAGGTGCTCACATTGTCACTTGGGTTAACAGGGAAGTTCGAGAAAGAAAAAGAGAATTCACTACAATTCTTGACCAGCAACTAGTTTTACGATCAGGGACACAGATTCAACAGATGATTCAAGTGCTTGGGGTGGCTCTCCTATGTGTGAATACTTGTCCAGAGGAAAGGCCAACAATGAAAGATGTTGCAGTGATGCTCAAGGAGATCCGGCATGAAAATGAAGATTTTGAAAAACCAAATTTTCTCCGCAATGGGGTAGCAAACAACCCGAAAGCAGCAGTCCACTGTTCTAGTTTCTCAAGATCATCTGAACCTCTAATACGATCACCTCCATATGCATAACATCCCAAAAATTAGAATCTAGTTCATTGATAATTTGTTCTCAATATTCAAATAACAAAAAACTTTGTATAGCTTGATATTATTATGTAGTAGCAACAGGTTATCACCTATCACATTGTAATTCTTCATTGCAATTCAACTTTTTCCTCCATTCAGCTTGGATTATACTTTGATCATTCGATTATTACTGCAGATATGGTACGCATATGTTCTGCCCAACTTCAAGTGCATCTTCGTAAGAAATTAAAAATTGTCTTACAAAACCCAAAACTTCTTCCCCCAATTCCCACCACCCGACAATGAAGTGTTGAGAAGCACCCCACAAGTAAGAGATTGATTTAATGACCCTAACGTTATGTTCTAAACAAGCACATATGCCTCATACAATCTTGACTTCTCAAAAAATGGCTATGATAAATTATTATTATTATTTTTTTAAAGTACATTTATAATGGACCAAGAAGCCTGCAAATAACCATTCAAGCAGACCAAAATGCTGTTTACAGCATTGGTCACAGGAAGTAAGATAGTTAAGAAACTACACTACCAAGAAGCAAGTAGCATAGTACCATGGCTCTGCTAGCAATTGCAGCTATCAAGTTGGGGACCAACCAACTGACACACAGCTTTCAAGCCCAGTGGATTAGCTGTGGGGTCTGGGCCAATGAAAAGCGATGGCAGTGACAGAATTCTGGAGGATCTAAGTTGTATGGAACATAAAATTAAAAGGAGTAATTGGACCACCATCCTTTTCTGCTTCCCCAACAATTATTTCTTGTAAAGATAAAAGACAATCACACTCCATGTTCTTGAGAGGATACGTTGCTTTTAGTCATGTGCATCAGACCATCTTAGGCCCACAGATTGTTCATTGTAAACTATCAAACTCTATTGACTAAGAATGCAAGCAACCATCCGCTAAAGTAATCATTCATGTGACACTTATTAAGTAATGTTAATTTCAAGAATTACAATTGATAGTTGTTGGGTTCAATCTGGGATCGGCCGGCAATTCTACACTTAATTGTAGCCCTTATGACAATAGACATTTAACAGAAAAAACATAGACAATGCTAATTTGTTTTAGGTCAAGAGCCTTATAATTCATTGGCATTGGAGAACTAGAGTTCGAATCCCCCTCCCATAAAAAGAAATAAATATGATTGTTTCAAGCTTTTTTTTTTCCTACTCAAAAACAGTTTTTGTAATGCAATCATATTAATTGTTAATGAAAGAAGAAGGAATATGTACTTGCCATAATTTTACCATCTTAATGTAGTTATCAAATTTAGTGGTGTTGTACTATTGAATATTTAGGACAAATAGTTTATAGTAAAAATTTTAGAAGGTTAAAATTTTTATAGAGTAAATTAGAATTTAATTTGATGTGTTTAAAGCCTAATTGGTGTAATTTTTAAAACTCTAGGAGGTGACATGCAATTGGCCTATCTACACGGAGGTAAATTGTAATTTATACGAGTTTCAATTAGCTTAACTGGTAAAATATTTTATCAGCAAATAAAATATTTGAGATTCGATCCCCGTTATACCAAACACCAATCGGTGTCTTGATTTGATGATAAAGAACAATCATCATAAGCGGATGCTATAAGTTAAAAACAATCTCTAAAAAAAAAATTGTAATTTACTTTTTATTTTTAAAACTCTAGGAGGTAAAATGTAGTTAAGCCTATTTACATGAAGGTAAATTGTAATTTACTTTTTTTTATACATCAAAGTCTGAAAGAACCTTTTATTTTTTCATCAATATTAATTCACAAATAACAATCAATAATGCTCTAGGCCTACTAATGTTATAACTTTTTAAAGCATATTTAAAAAATAAAAAATTAAAAAGTCATAAGTTTTTATAACAGTATTCTAATTTTAACAATCACAAACTGCCTACCAAAAAATAAGGACATCTCTTGAGTCTTGACCATTCATTTAAAAATGACATTATTGTCTACTATAACAAATATACAGATTTAGAATGATTGGATTGATATAAAACGTTTGTATCCAAGTTACTTTAAACAGAAACATTTGCGCAAATGCTAGACAATTCACAAGCTAACAAGATCACCAAATGAGTAATCCACTAAAAAAGCATACAAAAACCAAGTATTATTGAACAAGCAGCCTAAACCTCTTCTCAATTTTCGATCTTTATGTCAGATCAGAGAACTCATTTGCACAGTAATTCTAATCCAGAAGTCCATGACAAACATTCAGTCCCAGGGAACTCTCGTTCATGAACTATAAGGACCAACCTAATGAAGGATCAGCCCCAGTCAAAGATTTGCAAATAAGGTAGATTGCATAAAATATTTGCATATAATATATGTAAATGACTATAGTCACTTTAAATGAATGGTTTCAAATTTGGTTTTTGAAAATCAATAATTGATATGAAAAACGAGTTGGGTATTTGAAATAATTTGGTTATGTTATCAATTATAGAGATTGATTGTGTCAATTGAAAAGATAATGAATTATTTAATTTTGATAATTGCAATGTACTAAAAATAAAGACATATGTGGACTACTTATTGATGAATGACATATCGTCGTCTATTATACCAAAATCTGAAGATAAAAGTCTTCTATGATTGGATTGATATAAAAGTTCGTACCTAAATTTAATACTATTGAGTATTGATATCTTTTTTGAAATTTTGCCAAATCTTGAAATATCTATTTCAGGATTCATTTGATAGAGTGTGATTGAGATGTTTTAGCACTCCTAAAATAACTTTACCGTGTCTCAAAAAATAACTTTATTGTAAAATTCTTAAAATTTTGAATGTAATTGTGTGGTTTA
The DNA here is from genome assembly GCA_023736055.1 of Quercus glauca. Classification (NCBI taxonomy): domain Eukaryota; kingdom Viridiplantae; phylum Streptophyta; class Magnoliopsida; order Fagales; family Fagaceae; genus Quercus; species Quercus glauca. The sequence continues at coordinate 74,876,420 of CM043316.1, read as the reverse complement.
GATTTTGTCAAGTCATTAGGTATCTAAACAAATATTTATTAGCACTAGATTTTATTAATGAATGATTAGGATTTCAAGAACCCTACATAGAGTTACCTTCAGAATTATAAATGATATCGATCCACGTAAAATATGCTAATTGATTATTCTAGAATACTCATTTTTAGTAGGAAAAAGAAAAAAGTAGTTTTTAGCCTCTTTGTATACTTATACTGATTTTGTTAATATTTATTTCATTTTTAAAAGAAGTTATTGAAATTTAGTCATTATGAAAAACTATTGAAAATAGACAACTAATGTTTTTAACTTTTAGTATATCCAATATATTTTTACTAGAGCTTGTATTTGAGTTAATGATAAATTTGAGAATTCTAAGATATTTTGGATTGGTTTTCGGTGATTAAGCAATATTAATTTGGACAAACACTTGGCAAACAAGTAGAATGAATTTGAAATATAATTTAGAACGTTTAGCACAAAATTTAAGTAAATTAACTTAATTTTTTATTAAGCTTCCATTTAATTATATGATTGTATAGATTTCCAGACTATAACCCTTCATACTCAATCCAAAGATGATTCAACTGCATATTGACATCCAACCCACATGACACTTTTTTTTTTTTTTTTTTGAACATCAGAAAAACGAGCACGCATTGGTTGAGATACACATGAATTCTATAAAAACGAATTTACACAAAGACAAATAAATGTAAAAGGAACGTATTTAAAAGTTGTTACCATAACTGAATTTTTTTTTTTTTTTTTCAGAGTTATTCAAAAGATCATTTGAAACTTCAATGACGATGTTAGTTTTAGCTTTAGCTAGCCAAATGCGAATGTATCTATAAACTAACCACGTATGATATTAAACTATTGGTGGCGTTTGATATAGGGTAATACTTTAAAATTTCCAAAAATATTAAAAGATTCCAACATTTAATTGCAAATTATACAAGGGAATCAGATGTCTGGGATATCTGGATTCCCACATAACCCAGTTTTTTTAGGAATGTGGATTTCCTTTGAAACACATTTGTTATAAATTGACAATTTTACCATTTTTCACTTATTATTTAACCAATGGAGATAAAGCATACTTATAAAAAAAAATTGGAAATAAAACATGAAATAAATCATCAATATCTATTCCTTTATTTTTATCTCTTCCCGCCACAACAATATAAATGCTAAAATAAAATAAAATATTTATATCTCCTATTTAGGATTGGTTATTTGCTAAAATAAAATAAAATATTTATTTTTATTAACAAAACATGATGCTGTGATTTTCATAAAGAACAAGAATTTAAATAGTTATTTTTGTATTATACATATTATTTTGAAATGTTAGACTATAGTTTTAATGAATTTGTCTTAATTTATAGTTTATATTTTATTTGTTATTATTTATTTAGAGGAAGATTAAAAAAATTGATATTGGGTTTATAAACCTAAGGATAGTATGGGAAAAATAAATAATTCCTTTAAGATTGCTATGAATAAACCAAACATAGGAATAGTTACATTCTAAGGCATTTAGATTGCAAAATATCACATTCCAAGGAATCTAAATCAAAGAAGTCAATTCCGTACCGTACCGGCCGGTATATTTCGTACCGGCAAGCGTACCGGTACATAAACCCCTCTGTTTCATACCGGAAAAAATACCGGCCGTACCGGCCAATTTCGGGCAATACCGGCCGGTACCGGGCGTACCGGCCCGTACCGGAAAAAAGTTTTTTTTTTTTTAATTTTTTATTTTAAGTTTGGTAATTTTTGAATTTTTGTTAGAGCAGAATGGTAACTTATTTGCATTAACTTATTAGTATTATTTGTTTTCTTAATATGCAATAGTAACTTTTAAGCTTTCTATATTTTATATTGTGTTTTTTTTTTTTCTTTTTTTAATTGATACTAAAGTCTAAAACTATGAATAATTAGTTCTGAATTGAGGAAATGTTTTATGGTAAACTTTTATATTTATTATAATACACACACACATACATACATACATACATATATATATATATATATATATATATATATATATATTGATAATCTTCAGAGTTATAGTTGTTTAACTAGGCTTTTAATACAAGATGATGAATAGATTGTTTAGAAGTAACTCTTCTACTAGTTATAGATCCAGTAGTTCATCACTCCCTGAGCCAATTCCCCAGGAAGATGGAATTATTAACTCTGAAGAGTATTCGTTATCAGACACAGATCTAAGACTAGGAGATTGGAATATCCCTAGAGTCCCCACAGGACAGATTTACAAGCTCTCTTCATGGTCCTTGAAAAAAGCTTTCAAGACAGATTACCATGTTAGGACAATAGAGCAAGTTTATAGTATCAGCAAGGAGTATGAGAAATGCTACTTGTTGCCTTCAAAAACCCTGAAAGCACACATAAAAGAAGGACACAAATTCCTTCACATAGGTTTAGTCCAAGTCGGCATTAAACCATTGTTCAGAGAAGGTCTGAACTGTTCAATACTTATGGCCCTTAGAGACACCCGTCATACCAGATTTGATGACAGTCTTCTAGGCACCATGGAAACCAGTCTTAGCAATGGACCAGTCCATTTTGATTGTTTTCCCAACTTTACAGTTGGTCTTACTTGCCCACATGTCATGAAGACCCTTACCCTCAACCTAAAGACTCACGGTACCCTTATGTTGGAGGGAGTCCAACAAGTTGCCCTGATCTATAGGATTTATTATAAGTGCATGAGGACGAACATGAATGTTCAAGCACTTGATAAGAGAAAGGCAGGAGAAACCACTCTTATCCAGACCAAAGACCCCACATCAAAAATTAAGGTTCCCAGGACCCTTAAGTGGTCAGAGGTTACATTCCCTACAGATTGGATTCTAGATAATAAAAATCATCATCTACAGATCCAACACCAAACCCAAAATCCAGATCTAGATTTTGTCCAACAACTAGCCGATGGTTCGGTTAGGATGAGTTTTGACCAATCTAGGTTTAGAACACCAGCCACCCCACCTTCACCATATAGTGAACGAAGCTTTAGATCCCGACCAGATCTACACCTTCCCTTTAGGCAGTCCCCTATCCCTTTTAGTGATAGACCTGCATCTCAGCATAGTTTGTCTAGACCCTTTCAACCTTTTCCCAGATCTAGAAGAGATTTAGGGTTAGACCTCCAAGGTGTCCAGACTAAATCCCAGGTTAGCACACCATGCTATACAGCCAAGCCAGACTCACTTGTTGATCAAGATGACAACAATGAGCAAAAGAACCCTTCCCCAACAGGAACGGATATGTTCAACCCTTATCCTCATGACCCTCAGGATCCTTTCCAGCAGGAATCCATGATAGATCCACAGCTCATGACGATTAGAAAAGATTTCACCCCAGATTTAGTTGCCCTAGGCAAAGAGTTTGAATCTGAAGAAAACAGACTCAAAAGAGAAGCCTATAGAGCCAACCATACTCTGGAACAAAAGAAAGAAGTTTTGGCAAATTGGAAAGAATTCATGAAGGAGATATCCAGCAATGTCCCTTTCTTTGAATACTTTGAAAACCACTTTGAATGGCATAAAAAGACTTGTGTCATTACCAAAACAAATTGGACCAAAGTCCCAGAAAAGGATGCCCCAAGTTCTAGCAAACCAGAAATTGTTAGATCCAGTCATCCACCTCAAGAAGCTATTTCTTTTGAACACCGTGGTACAAGTTTAGTTGCCTCACCCTTCAAGATCCAGACTAGCCCTGAAGAACAGGTAGTCAAGAAGGTTCTAGAGCAGAACAACTACACCAACCAGTGTTTAGGAGTCATAGGAAAACAGCTTGATAGGATAGAAGACAGGATCGATAACAAGGTCGTCCTCCAACCAGGAAGCCCTAGCAAACCTGTCAAAACCATAGAAAAGCCTCTTGTCAAGCTCCCAACCAATAGGCAACCAAGCCTTAGACCTAAGGACATAACAGCCTTAGAAGCAGTCAACCAGATGCTTGAAGAACTAGTGAAGAAGGAACCAGCCACCCCTTCACCTCTTAGCACTTCAACCCCAGCAGTTGACCCCCGTCTAAATGTCTTAAATGAACCTAAGGACCCAACAGCCTTAGACATTGTAGAACAAAAGCTTAAGGAACTTAGCACGAAGAAAGAACCTTCGCCTAAGAAAGCTTTAGCCAAGCCTAAGCAACCTAGCAAGAAGCAGAGACCAGTCATCTCCCCTTCTCCTAAGAAGAATCCCAAGCTTAGTGTCTTAGACATCCACACAGCCTCTAGTAGTTCTAGCAGAACCTCCTCAGAAGCTGAACAGGAGATAGAACATCTAGAAAACCAGTTTACGGGCTTACAAGTGAACAAGCTGATTCACTCCAGTGTAACCCCAACTAGTTTGACCAAGAATTGGTATTCCAAACCTACCCCTCCTGACCTTCAATACGAAGAAAGGAATGTTAGCAACCAGTTCTCAGTCTCTTCCGGAAAACTCTATGAGTGGAACATAGATGGTTTATCGGAACAAGAAATCCTAAACAAGATACAGCATATAACCATGGTAGCCAACAACTACATCAGTGAAGGACATCCCCATACTGACGTTGTAGAGCTCATATCCTTAGGATTTACAGGAAAACTTCTGCAATGGTGGAATAACTGCCTTACAGAAGAATCTAAAGAAGACATCAAGAATGCTGTCCAGAAAAATGAGGAAGGACTCCCCATTTTTGACACCATTCTAGGAAGAGGAATTCCAGACGGAGTCAATACCTTGATCTATACGATCATAACCCACTTCGTAGGAAAACCCAGCAACATTACCTCTAGGATTTACGACCAGTTAAGTAATCTTAGATGTAAAACCCTTGGAGACTTTAGGTGGTATGAAGATGTGTTTACTACCAGAGTCATGCACAGAAGTGATTGTAACTCTCCATACTGGAAGGAGAAGTTCATCAATGGTTTACCTACCCTTTTCGGACAAAAGGTTAAAGAAACCCTGTGTAACCCTTTAGGTGTCATAGATTATGATAACCTAACCTATGGAGACATCTCTAGCACCATTCGGAGTGAAGGAATGAAGATGTGTAGAGACCTCAAAATCCATAGTAGAGCCAACAAAGGCAAAGCCAAACATGAAGTAGGAGACTTCTGTGTACAATATGGCTTACCTTCAGTTCTTCCCAAAAGAAAGTCCAAGTACAGAGGCAAGGAAACCTCTAAGGATTACCATAGGAAGAAAACAGCAACCAAGTACTATAGAAAGCAGAGGTCCAGCAAGGACAATTTCTATAAGAAAGGAAAATCCAAGTCCACAGGAAAACACATAACCAGAGAATCTGGAAAATGTTATAAATGTGGAAAGAAAGGTCATTTCAGCAAAGAGTGTAGAGCTAAGGCCAAATCCCTTATCAATACCCTCATTAGTGACCAACCAAGCAAAGATGAAATCTTTGAGCTCCTAGAGTTAAACCACTCAGATAGTGAAACCTCTAGCAGTGAGATTCGTCAGATTTACCGGTCATCTTCAGAAGCCGATAGGACCTCTTCTAGTTCCTCTAGTGGCCCAGATGAACCAATTCCATGCATTGATAGTTGTTGTAGGAACAAAACTCTCAATGTCCTCTCTAAGCAAGAAGAGCTACTCTTAGATCTCATAGAACAGATCGAAGACCCAGTAGCTAAGCCCAGAGACTCAGTGAGTTCAAAAGAACCTTAGTTAGGGATATCAGTAATCCCAAACCTAAGTTTCAAGAACCCAAAGTTGATCTAGAGAAAATCTACGATAGGTTTACCAAATCCAAGAAGGAAGTTACAGTCAACGACCTTCAAAAGGAAATCAAGGAAACCAAGTCTGAGATTAGGAACCTCAAGAGTGAGTTGACTATTCTTAGAGTTGACCAGAATCTCCAGGATCAAAGGATTAGAAACTTAGAATGTACTTCTCATCAAGGCAATGAGGAAGGAACCTCATTACAGAACCCTTCGGATGAAGAAGTTGATGAATCAGTTAACCCTACTGCAGATATGGTACAAGAACAACCAGAACCGTTCTTAAATGCCATCAATAGGATTAACTTCCAGAAATGGCACTCCAAAGTCAGGATTGTCATCAACAAGGATTTTGAATTCGAGGTTGTTGCCTTAATAGATTCAGGCGCAGATCTCAACTGCATTCAGGAAGGAATCATTCCCTCTAAATACTTCAGAAAAACCAAGGAAAGGTTAACTTCTGCAAGTGGAGGTAAAATGCAGATAGAATTCAAAATACCCAAAGCCCATGTTTGCCAAGACAATACGTGCTTTAAAACCACATTTGTTCTTGTCAAGAATATGACAGATAAGGTTATCTTAGGAAACCCTTTCATGTGTCTGTTATATCCTTTCACCACGGATAGTGAAGGAATCACTACCCATCCATTTGGTCAGCCAGTCAAGTTTAAGTTTCTTCGGAGCCCTGAACCTCGAGACATTAGTACTCTCCAGGAAATTGCAGTCTCCAAAACCCTTAACCTTATTCATGCCAAAGATTTTCCATTTATGGTTACTTATAATCAAGCCCAGAACCTTGATTCATACGTACCCACAATCACATCAGAAGAAGATCAATTCAATAAAGCCAAGAACCTTGATTCATTTGTATCTCTCATCTCTTCCACAAAAGATAATTTTGTTAGCCCAAATCAGCTCACAAACTTATCAGAATATTCCATTTCATTCACCAATGATGACTTTGATCAAATTCCAGACTCATCACAGTGTCTTACTCCATGCATACATTATAAAAGTATTTGTTTTAAGCTACAGCATGTTTTAAACAATAGCATTTTTGAAAAAGAAATTCAAACTATTTGTTTAAACCAATTTTGGCAGGGAAAAGAGCAAATATCTTTTAAAAGCAAACCCCACAGAATGTGGAGGAAACCAGCCCCTTCAAGGGACAAAGGGAAAGCACAGTGCTACCCTCAGCAAACCCCAACAGAGGACCAATCTCCTCAAAAGCATGAAGGCGTATCTTCTAAGGGAAACCTAAGAGGATCAACATCCCTTCAGGATTATGTCCCAGCAAAGGTGACATACTCCAGTTGTGATATGGCTGTTGTTTTGCAGGAAGTTCTGACAGACGAATTACAATGGAAAGAAGGTGCATATACAGACCTACCATTCTCCATTAAATTCATACTTGATAATTTCCATGCAGCCTGGACCCTATACAAAAAAGGCCTTTTCCAAAGAACCCTCAAAGCCCTAGAAATCCATCTAGTTAACCTGGAGGCTGGAAATGAAGCCATTACTAGTCAACTCTTTGGCAAAGAGGAAACCCATTCCATGGGTAAAATGACTATCATGAGCACTGACTATGCAAAGTTTAGCCTTAAGGCTCAAACTATCTTAAGAAGTGCTATTGCCAACTTGCCCCCAGAAATACAAACTAATATTTTTGGTTGCAAGGCTATGTTCGAATCATTTGATCAATGGTGCGAGCATTTCAAGATTCTTGTCACCATCCACTTCCCTGTTCCTGGTGAAGCAAGCGCAGATGCTGACAGAATTCTTACACAGTCTATATGGGAACAATACTTTGGAAGCAGTCACAGAGTTTATGAAAACCGACATCCTTTCCCTGGACTCATCATCAATTATGAAGATGGTTTAGACGATGGAACAGATGAAGGTGTTAGAACCTCAAGTTGGCTTTCCAGAATGTTCGAATATGGGTTTGTTAGATTAATCAAACTAACACACCATGACCAAGTCAATCAGTTTCCTCAGATCATCCAACAAGTTGTCAAAAAGATCAGAAGTCCATTTGTATCCATCAGATGCTGGAGCACCCTCCCACAATGGGACGGTAACAATTGGATGACGGTCACCCCGTCCAGACACCTTGTTCTCATTAATGGTTACACCTACCAAGGACCTTGGCATGAAGGAGATTCTTACTTATCGTACGAAGAACCTGATTACCTTGCAGATTGTTGGCGTAACTATTACAACAATGAAATACTTACCATTGCCCAAGACTTGTGGGCACACTACCATTTTGTTGGAACCACTGGAAGGATTTCAGTATTCTCCACCAAGCCATACTCAGAAGCGGCCATGGATCTCCAATGGATTAACCACAATAATGATCCACGAAGATTCATCACCAAACCTCCTGATTATGAACCATTAAGTTGGTGTGGTGTTTGCAATCAATTCACCACCTTCCATGAACATGATCATAGTCCCCCATCAGAATACTATGATACAGACTAACCTCCTCCTAAGGAATAAGGATTGAAACCCCAACTGAAGGATCCGGTAGTCTTTCAAGGTTTTCACTCCTCCAGCTCAGAGTCAGCAGACAGAGTCTCTCCTGCCTCTTCAGAAGCTTCAGTCAACAAATGCCAGTTTGACCCATTCCAGGATTCCCATGATCCTTATGATGGCTACGACCTGGACAAAGACTAAGTGTTCCGGATAGTCCCGATCACTATTCTGATCACTATGTAAGCAGTTCCAGTTTCTGCACCGGCTACTTTTCATCTACAGTCCAGATCAACTGTACATGCACAGTACCCACTCCAGAAGATTCCAGCAGGATTACTATTCATCAACAGACTGATTGAACAGTACTCCAGAACAGACAAGGGACAAGTCACTATTCATGAACAGTAACAGTTACTGTTCACAACAGTGCCCGACAACTTATCATGAAGTTACTATTCACTTTCGGCTGAAAAGACTTTTCACCCACAGTAAAAGTGATTTACCTTCCGTGATTCCAGCAGCATCCAAGGCGCTCCTTCAGCAGATTGCTAGCTCCCTTCTCCTATATAAGGCAGCTCCCTCTCCAGTCTGAAGCAGGTCCAAAATCAGTAGGTTCCTCAGAGGTCCAATTAGAGTAGGCCTAATTTTAGGAAAGTCCTAAATACCTCCTCCTCTTATAACCTCAGTTTATTAGTTTACACTTGTAACGCCATAGTCATGGCTTTCACAACTGTACCTCATTTACGTTTCCGCACCCTCATGGCCTCAATCGGCCTTTGTCAGTAGCTTACCCCCTTTTGTATATATATATATAAAATAGCGGTAAACCCGAAACGGTACACCGGTATTAACCGGCATCCGAAATATATCGTACCACTGACCAAACCGGTACAGCCTCCGATACGGTATTGACTCCCTTGATCTAAATACCGGAAGTAACGTAGATTCTCCCATACTAAATGCCACCTAAGCATAACGTAGAGAAAATAAAATAACTTCCAACGCTTAATACATTCTTCTCATGCTTATAAAGATTCCCCTATATGTGCTTACATGTATGCTTTAACACACATGCACATAGCTATTGATTAAAAAGAAAAAATTGCAGCTTGAAAAACCCTTTTCTGTAAATCATATTCTTGTTTGAAATCGATAAAACATTAGATTTTAGAACCAACATCATTTGTAGCTGTCAAGAGGTGAAATGTCTCTAAGCCTATCATTCATCTAGATCTTTAAAATCCAAAGTACCTTCACATATGATGTTAAAAGTGTAGCAAAAAGAAACCGTGATGACGACTTTGGAACACTATCATAATCATGTCAAAAGGTTCCCATACTTTTGATTGTATGCCTGCATGCATAGTGTATTTTACCAAAGAAATCGTGTGAATTTTACCAAAGAGATAATTAATGTTTAGGTAATGTAAGGAAGAAGTTTGTTGTTTAAGTAAATAGAAAGAAAAGACTTGATAGTTTTGGTTTTGAAGTGTCTTGTTGTTTACCATTATATGACAGCTTATCCTAACCAAGGCATAACAAAGCCATAGGTGTCTTCACTTTATGGTAAACTCATTACCATCACAAAGTTGATGCCAGAGTTCAAATGCCAACATCTATCACACATAGCAAATAACAACAAAAGAATTTATGAAGGGATAAAGGGTCTGATTCTCTCACATCATCTACCAATCTGACCCAGCTTTGAGAAGGGTCTGCAGAGGTGGTTGATGATGTAGATGCAGGCTCATAAATTTCGACAAGATCACCCCAAGAACTCCTGCAATACTGAACGTTTGGCTATGTTCAAATAATTTCCCTTTATATTTAGGGGTAAGGTACCCACACTATCTACATTCAAGAACTCTAAAATTTTATTACTTATAGAATAAATAAAAAAGCTCTAAAAAGATTAACATCTACAATTCAAAACATGGAGAAACTCAGAGGTTTGAGAAAGAAAGTTAACTAGTAGCTTTCATCCAATCATATAGAGACTTCACATACAACAACAACGAGCCTTAAACTCAAATTTTTTGGGGTAGGCAAATTCTCAACAGATAGTTAGGGTTGGCGGCATGTATGAGAAATTTTACTACGTTGAAGGAAGCTTTAAAAGAGAAGCTTCCTAGAAATTACAATTGAAGGTTTAAGGTATCATTGAAATTACGTTTGTTCTGCTCCGTCGAAATTAATCACATGATACAATAAGGAGTCACAGCCCACACACTACTATATCCTATCCACAAGAGAAGACATCTATCACCTTAGATGCAATCACCCAATGCAATCCATAAGTAAAAAACAAAGAACCATTACTCGGGCAACTGGACAATGGAGCAAAAAGATGATCAACAAACTTGCTATTACCTTTACGCATGCAAAACTGGTTGACCAACGCTATACTCCTTTTACCAAGGTCGTGTCTATGGTCAAAATCTAGCCAATGTTGTAGTTTACACCAAGAAAACCACCATTTTATGTAGCTTACTGTTCCAAGCACATCTCCGATTCTCCATGGAAAGAGCCTTATAATAGCACCTCTCAAACATTTATGGTACAATCGAACACTAGACACTACTATTGGCTTCCCAACTCATACAATCAGCCCCTTTAGGAAGAGAAATATGAGAATATGAAGAATCCATCAGAGATTCTATGACCCCTCCAACTTCCAATCAAAGAAATTACAGACGAACTTGAGGATCCAATAGTATGTCCCATCCTTTCCTCTGGTCCACGACATAGGGAACACTAAAGCTTATTTATTCTCCACAGCAAACATAAATCCAGGAATACCTCTCTTCAAGCCCAATCAGCACACCACATGCCAGAATATGATTTTTCTAGCAGCCCTTACTCTCTGATATCAGAGTGGAGAACTTTTTCTAACCCACTCTAATTCCTTTCCAAAGACCACATACATGTGGTAGAACATGTCCAAACCTCCTCTAATTATTTCTAAAGACTATATCCATGTGGCCTACGCACATCCAAAGTAGATCAAACAACTCCCAATTTCCAATAATTCGAAGCAACTACTCATCTCCAAAAATGGTTGCTCTTCCCGTGTCCCCCCATGAACCTCCATAATCACCAACAAAGCTTTGTTAAAGTTGTTATTTTCCTTACACCCAACCCTCTGTATTTGATCAGGGAGCAAACCCAATTCCAGCCCAGTAGTTGGTATTTGAATTCACTGTCATTCCCATGCTACAAAAAGTCCCACTGTAAGTTTTTTAAGTCTATTCACCGCATGAGTAGAAAAACAAAGAAAGGAAACTAATAGGAAGGCTAGAAAGTGTAATTTTAAGAGGGTGGAGAAATGCATTTTTTTCCATCCTGATTGGGCTTTCTCAATAACCAACTTTATCCTATCTCTAAGCCTACTATCAAGGCATTAGCTAATTAGCACTGAATCACGTATCTGTCTCCCTTCTACAGAAGTGTAATGATATTTTGAAACTACTTTTACCAGTACAGTTTTGAGTCTATTCACCAGAACCTTAGCTAGTATCTTATCTACTCTGCCAACCAAGCTAATTGGGCAGAAGTCTCTTATATTTTGAGTTCCAGGCTTCTTTGGTATAAGAGTGATAAGAGAAGCATCAAGGGAACTTTTGAAGCAGCAAGTTTCAAGAATTTCCTGCAAGAAATTCAAAATCTCTCCACAATTCCCCGACATTGTTGAAAAAAAATGCATGGTAAGACTATCCAAACCCTGAGTTTTATACCCTCTCATTTATTTCAATGCATTTAGAACCTCCTCTTTTTCAAAATCCCTCCAACCCATAAACAGTAGGAAACTGAAACATAGCCACCTTAGAGCATTTGCATCAGACTAGCCAAACTAGCCCGATGTTATATATATATATATATATATATATATATATATATAGCTAAGAGCATTCACAACAGTGTAGCTATAATGTTATAATGCTAAAATTTAGCTCCAAAAACACAAAAATCACTCTGCAGCAGTGGAGGCAAAAGTTAAATTTTTACATGATTTGCTACAGTGCACATCTTTATATACATGTGCACTGTTCATCAAAGCTAAAAATAAAAAGCATTATTTTATTCCGGTTTTGATTAAAAAAAAGCCACTTGCTCTCTCTCTCTCATTCACTCTCACCGTGCCTCTCTCTCTCTCTCTCTCTCTCTCTCTCTCTCATTCACTCTCATCTAAAATCTCTGAACTTCATCTCTCTCAATCTCACTCTCTGCTCACTGCCTCTCCATCTTTCTTTCTTCCTCCACAAACCCAGACAGTTCTTTCTTCCTCAGAGACCCATTGCCGATCTGCACGAGCCCAGCCGCCACAGACCCGTCGCCGCCAACCCACGTTCAGCCGCCGACCTGACCCATTTCGGCCTCTCTTCTCTATTTTCGGCGTTTCGGTTTTGCGTTTCGGACTGTGCTTGAGTTTTGGCTTTGTGTTTCGGTTGTGTTTCGTGCTGGGTTTTTGTTTTCGACCCATTTCGGCCTCTCTTCTCTATTTTCGGCGTTTCGGTTTTCTGTTTCGGGCTGTGATTGTGTTTCGGGCTAGGTTTTTGTTTCGGGCATGGGTTTCGGTTTTTGTTTCCGACTGGGTTTGTGTTTCCGGCTGTGATTTTTCTGCTTTCTTTTTTTTTTCTTCTTCAATGGTTTTGATGGGCACGGCGGAGTTGTGGTTGTGTAGTGATTTTTATGGGTTTGATGGTGGTGGTTGTTTTGTGTTGGTGGTTGAATGAAATATTATTTTATTGGGGTGTTTATATTATTTTATTGTGTTAGAAGCTAAAATAGATCCACTGTTGTAGCATGTGTGTAGGTAAAATAGATAAAGTGACTTTTTGTGGAGCTAAATAGCTAAAATTTTACAACCACTGCTGTGAATGCTCTAAAGACCCACAAAAAGCCCACGCATCAGCCTGACCAAACTAATACAAGAAAATTTAACAATCAATAGTGCTCACCAGAAGGCAACGAGTCACTGCTCCTCACTATTGTTAAAAAAATAATTTTTTATTCCTTCTCCCACCATCTCTCTTATCTCTCTCTTTCTGTCTCTCAAGAACCAATCCACATAAATCGATGGTGGTTGATTTGTTTGGGGCTGCTGGTAATGCGAGGTGGTGTAGCTTTACTAGTTCATTCCAGTAGCAATGCGAGGTGGCATTGTGTTGCGATTTGACCAGAAATGTTCAAAGAGTTTTCGTCGTCTGAGTCTCTGATTTGGGTTGCTGCTGCTGTTTTAGGTGTGTATCATTGATGTTCAAACTGTTCAGGACAGCAGGATCTCTGATTTGTGTTAAATTTTGAACTGAAAGTGGTTTGGAGATTTCTGATATGGTTGAAGAATGGGTTTTCAACATTTTGGGTTGATTTGGCTGGGATTGTGGTGGTCTGTGTGATTATCAAATTTGTAAGAGAAATTTCTTTTTGATTGAATGAATCGAAATACAAGACTCTGTTCAATATATATGGAACAGAGTATAATATCAAAACTAACAGAGCCTACTGCTACTCACTAAGATAATTACACAATCTAACCATTATAAAAAGACACATGTCTAAGTAAGCACATGACACTCTAATGATTCTAAAGAATACAATAGCAGATAGGACTTGCAGTTGTATTGAATGTTGAATACAAACGGCCTGTAGCTTAGGTCATTTGTGTTGCTGCATCTTCACATTTTCTGTCACTGTATCCTTGCTACTCTGATAGTGATTAGGTGAAGCTATGTGCAATTGGGTGAACACTGAACAAAATGGGGAAAGGGTGGATGCGAGAGAATAAAAGGGGGAAGTCTTGGTTTATTGCGGTGGTTTATGCGGCAGTGCCACTGCCAGGAAGCCTTGGTTGAAAATGGGGAAAGGGTGGATGCGAGAGAATAAAAGGGGGAAGTCTTGGTTTATTGCGGTGGTTTATGCGGCGGTGCCACTGCCAGGAAGCCTTGGTTGAAAATGGGGAAAGGGTGAAAGAGGTTGGGGAGAGAAATAATAATATTAAATAGAGTAGAGAAATAAATATTGAGTTTGATGGATGTGCTTGTTTGTGTTTGTTTGTTAAACTAGAAAAAGTAGAGTTTTATGGGTAAGTTTAGCTAAAATTTTGAGAAGGCTGATGTGAATGCTCTTAGGCCTCTAGTCTTCAGGCTCTTCATAAAGTTCTTCATAAAACTGCACTATCCTTTACTGTACCTCATTTCCCTCCATAAGCAAAGTATAATTCGAATCCAAATAATAAAAACTCACCCTTCTATATGTATTAGCCAATCTGTGAATGAATCTGATATTCAAATTCACAGTCCTTCCTATGCCACAAAAAGTCCCACTGCAACTTCTTCATTCTATTCGCCACATGGGTAGAAAAACAAAGAAAGGAAACAAATAGGAAGACCAGAAAGTGTAATTTAAAGAAGAAACAGACAGACCTCGTGGAGAGATGCATCTTTATCCTAATTAGGCTTTCTCAATAACGAACTTTATCCAATCTCTAAGCCTACTATCAAGGCATTCATTAGCTATTAACACTGAATCAAAGTACCTGTCTCGCTCCCACAAAAGTGTCACATGATATTTTAACACTAATTTGACCAATAAAATTTTGAGTCTATTCACCAGAGCCTAGTATCTTATCTACTCTGCCAACCAAGCTAACTGGGTGGAAGTCTCTTAAATTTTGAGCTCCAGTCTTCTTCGGTATAAGAGTGATGAGAGAAGCATCAATGGATCTTTTGAAGCAGCGAGTTTTGTTATTTTCCTGCAAGAAATTCAAAATATCTTTCTCCACAATTCACAAGCACTGTTGAAAGAAAGCCGTGGCAAAACAATCCAAACCCTGAGTTTTATCCCATCTCATTTATTTCAAAGCATCTAGAACCTCCTCTTTTTCAAAATTTCTCCAACCCATAAACATTAGAAAACTGAAACCTATCACCTTAGGCTTCTAATCTTCAAGCTCTTCATAAAGTTCTTCATAAAACTGCACTATCATTTCCTTTACTTGATTTTCCTCTGTAAGCAAAGAATCGTTCGCCTCTTACCAATAAAAGTTCACCCTCCTATATCTAATACCCAATCTGTGATTGAATCTGATAATATTGTCACCCTCTATTAACCGCATGGCTCTAGACTTCTAACACCATGAAATTTCCTCTGGTTGTGCAAGTTTCCAATCCTGCTATCACTACAAGCCTTCTCCTCCCAGGACAAGCCTTCATGCCCTTCTTTTGCATCTAAAGATATAATGTCAACCAAGAGTCTCTGTAACCCTACATCTCCAAATTCCTGCTTATTTCAAACCTTCAAATAGTCCTTGAACACTTTAAGTTTTCAAGCTAATACAAAGCTCATATGCCTTTGGAAATTATAGCCATCCCACCCTTCACTCTATTCACAAAACTTTAAAAACATATAAACAAAGTCACAAACATGAGCATGAATTGCTAAACCGCATGAATGAGAGGAGCTTGCATAAATGACTTAACAGGCATGACACTATTGGTTATTACAATCAAAGATCATCAGAAGAGGTAAAACCAGAAATTTCATGTAACAGCTTCTCACCCAAAAAAAATTACTCATATTGGGAAGCACAATTGACATATATTACAAGTGTAATTTACATTTCATATTATTAGGGAAAAAAAAAGTATCACATATTACAACATTCGTTGCCTTCCACACCTTGTGAAATATAGCATGATAGAGCAGGAAGACTGCAAAGATCAAGAGAAAGAACATGAGACATCAAAAGGGTTTTAAGCCATTAAATAAAAGTCACAATACCTGGAAAACTATTATCTGCATAACTAAATTGTCTCCATGAACTTGAAACTAGTGGTCACACATTTGTCTCGGGATGCCACTTTATGCTGCATCCAACACTTTTGCATACAAGGGGAATAAAACTTCTAATCAGGTCATTATGTCCTACAAGGGATTTTAAAGATATTTGATGAAGAAGAGAAATAAAGTATAAATGAAGAAGGTACCTGGGTTTCTGAACTGATGGTACCAGTTGTCCACTGAGAACACAATCTATTGCCAGGCTTAGGTCCCTAAATAATGTATAATTGAAGCAAGTTAGCTACCATTGTGATATTGATAGAAGTTATATTGTACATTTGAACATCTAACCTTCCATTTACAGGTACATTATTACTTGGTCGGGAATCATCAAATTGGCCATGATATACTAGCTCAAATGGCCTCCTACCATCCTGTTTTCATTTGATAAAAGCACCTGTGTTAGAAATATTACACACTAACACAAAATACAAGGGTTGGATCATGCAGATGGTTTCAAACCAAATGAAGAAAATCATAATACTGGACTCGTTGAGCAGAGTCTTATCTGAGGGACCATGCTTGAAAAATGCAATTTATTTAAGTACATTTTCACCTTTTTGAATAGGAAGAACTCCGGTGTGCAAACTGCTCCAAAATCTCGTGCAACATCCTGTGACTGCAATTGAAAATACACAACTAAATACAAGGCACAAGCAAGAAGTTCTAATCTCCCAGCCATCCTACTTCTAACGAGGGTTATCAAATGCCTAGATATAAATTTTAAATAAATATAAAAATAAAAAAAGGAGGGAATTGGGGGCAAAGGTAACAACCAAGATCAAGTGAGCCTTTTTTTCTTTTCTTTTTTAATAATAAAATCATATGGGATTAGATTATAGAAAACAAGAAGTTCTGTTTCCTACAGATAATTTTTTTTTTTTGATAGATAACGTAATAAATATTATTAACAAAAGAGTCAAACTGAGTACATTGGGGATGTACTATGGGGGCACAAATCAGGACATTTCCTACAGATAAATTTATATCAAAATAATAGAAAAAGAAATTTTAGAGGATGAAAAAAGAGGAAGGGAGAGGGAATTACTTGGATGTAACAGTAGCTAGTTTTATGTCATGTTCAATTTGATAGTGGCTCTAAACATGGATGAACAAGAATGCAGCAGTTCAACAAAATCAAACCAAATAATGAAGCTAAAAATATAAACACAAATAGGCATTTGCATATGTGATTACAGACAAACTGCAAGTAGAAGGATGAGATTTACAGTAGAATACTGAATACCTCATCATATAAATATGGGAAAGGATAATTAAATAGTTTAGCTTCTTCTGCCATGAATTGTGGTCCATCCTGTGAGGAACAGTTCATGTTGAACAAATCACATAATAGCTTCAACACAGCTCTAATCCCAAGTTATGGAGTTATTAGAACCTGTGGGTGAGTAGCTACAGAATTTGAAGATATTGCAACAACTGCAAGTCCTTTCTGCAGCAAGATAATAGCATACAAATAAGTTACACATGCATCATCGATTACTTATCCACAATACTCATGAAACTGGATAGGGAAGCAAGCATATTGAGACAAGATGTTTTCAGATACCTTCATATAAAAATTTGTTAGCTTCACAATATCCTTTTTCAAGTGTTTAACAAACGGGCAGTGGTTGCAAATAAACATAACCTGCACCACAAATCTGTTAGAATGAATATTATCATTGCTTGTATTATTGCAAAAGACTGTAAAGGAACATCAAGACCAAGGAAGAAACTCCCATTACAGTCATAGGTCAATTCAAGGAGGATTTAAGTTGAAAACCCTTCCAACCGTTGAAACCATTATTCCACATAAATTCATAATATGGTGTAACAAAAAAACCAATTCCAAAAGTTATTGAAGAGTTAGTGCAGGATTCTGGTTCAAGAATTCTTACACTTCAACATTTATTTTTATTGGTAATTACACATGCCCCAAGTGGGTCTTGAACCCACAACCTTACCCTCCACATTGCTCTTACAAAGGGAGGAGGTGTGATTTAAGCTACAGCTCATTAACTCTTACACTGCAACAGATAACAAATCAAGGCTGAGCTTTTTCACCAACGGAGAATAATGCAACCTCGGAAGATTAATTTGTTACTACTTCATAATTTCATCTATTAAATATTTATTTTATGGAGACAGTATGTGAATTCTAATTGAAGCAAGGTCATATAGTTTTTTGATTAGTAAGTTACACATATACCTGGTGGGTCTTGAACCCACAACCTCACCCCCTACCTTGCTTTTACAAAGTGAAGAAGTGCCATTTATGCTGGAGCTCATGGGCGCAAGAGTCATATTGGTCTGAAGGTTTAATTATAAGTATTCAAGGTTTGAAAAAGTCTTTAGCTTGGATTTTTACTGTTCAAGTTATAGTTAGTTTTCTAATAAGGAACAAAAACTGTTAACTGGATTTTGACAGTTAGACCTAGGACATTTATTGGTCGAGTATTGGAAAGAAGAGTGAATAGCACATCTAGGTGGCTTTCAACATTTCGCTATGGAATTTTGGTTTGAAATATTTAGGAATAGAAAGGGAAAAGTATGAAGGAATGAAATGGAATGTAACCCAAACCTTCCTTAGATAATTATAAAGCCTAACACAAACCAGTATTCTGTCAATGTTACATTTAATAATGTTAAAACCCAAGTACCACTTTCTTAAATATGCCTACAATGTAATAATTTTTTTTTTTTTTAAATTCATATCAATAAAATGATCCTTTACTTAACCAAAAAAAAAAAAAAAAGATCATAGTATCCAAGCTGACACAAGCAAAATATAAAAGTAAAAGGGAGAGGTTACCAGTAAAGCAGGATATGTTTCAAAATCATCCAAATTCCACACATTCCCAGTAAGTGGCTCTGGAAGCTAAACCAACCAAAATTCTCATTACACTCAATAAATAAACAAATAAAATAAGTTGATGATTAAAATACAAAATAGAATGAGGAAGAACCTGAAATTGTGGGGGTCTGAAGCCTAAGGAGGGGCCTTGGGAGAGGGTTCTAGCAGCTCGAACCACAAGCTTTCTTGTGGGTACTACTGACTCAGTCACAGTGTTCCCTATTGGCTTAAAATGAAAACCCATTTTAGAGATAGAGAAGGAGGAGCATGTTGTTCTTGTTGGCCTCAACAATGGTGCTAACTTGCCCACTGTCACTGAGGACACCGTAGCCATGGTTGATTGATGCTCTTCGGTTCGATTTTTGGTTGAGATGGAAAACGAAGGGGCGAGAGCAAAGAGTTGGATGACATGAGATGAGAGAGAACAGAAAAGGAAAAAATACAAGAGACAAACGCCAAAGCCCAAATTAAAATCAGCCTAGTCCACACCCAAATCAAAAAAAACCAAGCCTAATCTGATAATGCACCAAATCCACTTAAATACCCACAAAGCCCATCAGATTTCAAGAATAATGACACCACCGTACCACTTTTGCTGTGACTTGCCTATTTGGTGAGTTGTCAATAGCCGCGTAAAAGTAGGGAGTTTATAAACTCTACTATTCACAACTCATCACGCGAGTAAAATCCTCTTAAATACTCACAAAACCCATCATATTTCAAGAATAATGATACCACCATACAACTTTTGCTGTGACTTGCCTATTTGGTGAGTTGTCAATAGTGGCGTAAAAGTAGTGGGTCTATAAACTTTACTACTCACAACTCATCACGCGAGCAAGTTGTTGTAAAGTTGTGAATTTTGTTATGATCCTGTCATTTTTGCCAAAATAAAAAGCCCACCAGTTAAGAGCATCTCTAATAATCTAGTTAGACACAAAATACTCTCTATTATAGAGAGTGAAACCACAAAACATTGATCCAACAATCTCTCTAAATCTTTAAAAAAAAAAAAAAAAAAAAAATTTGCTCATAAAAAGTACCTCTCCAAACATGAAAGGTTATTATTATAGATTAGCAATTGAATTTCTTTCATTAAAAAATTCCAACACCTGAATATTATATCATTTCTTTTTCTTTTTTCTTTTATTTCTTTTTACACTCAACACTTTCTCTCCATTTCTTCTACCAGAACAAAGGAAAGGAGGCCCTTTGCCTCTTGGTTTCTTCTTGATTTCTTATCAAATTCCAGCACCTATGAGAGCATCGGCTCAACCAACAATTGAACAAAAGCTGAAATCAAATTAGTATGCCAACTTCGATAATTTGAAATCATTTTTCTAATTGGCTATTTTTGAGTTTAGAAAAATGGAGTTATGGGTATGACAGGTTTCTGTTCTGTTAATTGTTCTTGATTTGGATTTTTTAGGTTTCAAGGTAATAGTGGTTGATTAGCTATTTTTAGGTTTGGGATTGAGTTCAAAATGGGTTTAACTTGATAAGGCAAGACAACAATATCAAGCATTCCATGGTTCCACATTTCCATATGAAGATTGTTGGAATGTTTTGAAGCACTCACCAAAATAGTTGCATATTATTCAAGATCATAGACCAAACAGAGGGAGATTTGAGACAACATCTTCATCTTCTAATCTAAAATCAATAAATTTAGAAGATGAAGATGTTTCATTGTTACCAATGTATTGGAGAGACCACCAAACAAGAAAGCTGAAAAAAAAATGATTGAAGAAACAAAGAGCAAAGAAAGCACAATTTAAAATATGAAAGACTTATAAAATGTCATGATGGAAGAAAGAAAGAAAAATTGAGTGAGATGAAAATGACCACTATTGATAAAAAACGTCTTGCAGACCATGAGCAAGAGATGATGCGAATTCATCTTGAGGATAAAAAAACTTGCAACAATGCAAATGAAAATGGAATTGGAAATAGAAAAATTGAAAGAGGACAAGGAAATGAAAAAATTGAGATTGGAACTGATGATGGATGCAAGTGTGTTGCCTCCAATGCAACAAGAATATATTCATCAATGGCAAATGGAAATCCCTGAAAAATGAAGGAATTAGCTTGAGATAGGGTGCTCTTGTTTTGTATGATTAAGAGAGCACTTTAAACTTGTTTTATATGATTAATGGAGCACTTTAAACTTGTTTTGTTGCAATGTGATCCAATTGACTAGAATATATTGATTCACTCATTTTGCTTTGCTGCAATGTGACACGCTAACTATAGATAGTAGTTGTTATCTACTATTATTTGATATATCACAACACTTGCATTTATCATTGCAAATAGTCAATAAATTTGATGCTATTATCATTTAAACTTGCGATTATAACATAATATTTATCAATTAATCTCAAAGATGTTGTTCAATCTCAGGGTGACCTCAGTCTTATTTATACTAAAAATGTATGATTGTTTGAAAAATATGACCATTTAGTAAATATGATCATTTTAAATAATTTTTTTTAAAAGTCTATTGGAAAATATGACTATTGGAAAATTTGAAAATGGTGTCGTTATGAGATTTAAACAATATAGTTGTTGGGAATTTGAGAATTATAGCCATTGAAAATGAATAAAGAAATATTCAACAACAAAAAAAAAAAAAGAATAAATGAAGAATAAAGAAAGAGTGAAGAAATAATATTTATATAGAATAAAAAAAAATAGAGTTTATTGGAAAGTGTATTTGTAAAAATAAGTAGACAAAATGTAAAAATTATTGTTTACTCTTCAAAATGCCATCAGCTCTCTCCAAAACTTTTTCAAAATTAGATTTTCACAATCAGTCTTTTCTCAAATTATACATTGACTTTAAAACTTTTCTCGAAATTATATTTTTCAACCCCAAAATTTCTAGTTATTTTTTCAAGATTACATTTTGGTCTCAAACCCTTTTTTAAAATTTAAAAAAAAAAAAAAAAAAAACCCTTAACCTAACAAAAATTATGAAAACACCCTGGAAACTTCCAAGTCTACCACATAAATGCCAAAGCACAAAGAACTCAATAAAATTGTCTTCCACATCACATAAAAATCACATAAATCACATAATTCTATTTGTTTGAAATAAATGCATTGCAATTTGCTAATTCAATTATTTGTGTGTTCTTCTCATGCATGTTTGGACTTGGAGTGAGGGTTTCACATGGTAGCTCCGTAGCTACTCATGTGAAAGTTGTGGAGCTGTCACAATACTCAAATTGCCTAAACCCAATTATTTCAAAGTAATGGAGCATGTATGATCATTTCGGTTTTATCCTCAGTCCAGGACAACCTATTTAATTAGAGCCTATGTTCAAACTATTTTTTGAAATGTCACATAGTCAAGTCAACTAACCATCACAAATAAACTGTACACCGCAAATGTTTCTAATAGACAAAGTTTCTCTCTAAACTTATTTCGAGAGAAACTTTTCAAACTTTTCAGATATATCTTTTTTTGGTGTGAATTTTGAAAATCTCTAACCGTTGAATTTCATGTTCCTTATGTTTTTAGCATTCATATCAAACTTCGTTCAAATCAGAAGTTATTTACTATTCGATCAATAAACTTATTTTTTATACACAATTTTAGATCACAAAAACTTGAAATTTTAATATTTGTTTGATGATATAGTAATTGATTTTTATTCTTCTTGAAATTTTATAAGCATGAAAAATATAATAAGAACATGCAATCCAACAGTTAGATTTTCAAAATTTACACTGAATATAAAAATATAAAAGAAGTTTGAAAGATTTTTTTTCAAACTAGTTTGGAAAAAAATTTAATGAAATTTTATTCCCTTAATGATCTATACCCCAAATCGATCCTAAAAGTTAGAATGGGGACTATTGTTTTGATCTTTGAGATCAAAACCCAGGAGCAATGCTCTCTCCCCATGTGACGCACTATTTTCAATCTTATTCGAGAGAAATAACCTGGCATATCTATGTCATTATCATCATTGTAAACTATATGTTGATCTTATTAACAACTATTCGGAGCAAAAAGAGAACACGCCAAAAGGATAAGCATACCGACCAGTTTAAAGTACTGTAAAATAATGCAACTCATAGTTATCCTAAGCTATAAGATTAGAAAAATTAAAAAAAATATCTTCCATGATTTAAAACAATAGTTACAATTTCTTTAGCAAAATATGCTCTTAAGTCAGCGACTAGTCTAACTAATGCAACTAATAGTCTAATACATTATTCATTTCTCTTTCGTCCTAAACTAGCTACATTAATTGTTCTAATCATTTCTAATTACTTTGTTCATTTCTATTTACACCTTGGATCTCTATTCTTTTTTTTTCTTCTCTTTTTCTCTCTCTCTCTCTCTCTCTCTCTCTCTCTCTCATCTATATGATTAGTTGAATACAGATTGAGATCCTATTTCTTGGAAGTGTCATATCTGCCATGTCATACAAGAAGCTACTTGATCTAGAAAAAGAAAGCAAGATGAGCTAACTTAGCTCACCATGATAAAGTCAATTGTAATTAAGTTAAGGCCAGATTCTGGCCTTAACTTAATTACGATTGACTTTTATATTCGCTATTCAATTAAAAGAGGTGTACTTTTAAAGGTTACAATTGCTTAAAGCGATCTTGGTTCCCGAAGGAATCCATGCATTCACACCTTTTTTTTTTTTTTTTTGGGATCCCCAAGGTATAATCCATTTGCATTCTCATCTAATCCTTTGACTTTAATCTATACCACTGTTTCTTGAGTGTTACATTTCGAGCTAGCCCATTTCAGCTCGAGTGATCTATTGCCTTCATCAATACACTGATACACGCAGCAAATTGGGTTTAGTTTGGCCCTCACTGATGACAAATATTTCTTATGCCTAACGTTGTATTTAGTAAAACAAAATGGCAAAACTTTTGATCCAAAGTAAGAAATTTCAAAATTTCTATACATATCCATGCCTCTTATTTTCTTAAAATACTAACTAACCCACAGTACATAAGTACATAACAGTACTGGTACAAGTCACTATTGGTGTGGGTGTGCTCCACACACTTTGTTTATTATTGTGAGTTTCACATTTATTTAGAGTAAGCTCTTTCTTGTGTTTATAAGACAGTGAGTTCAGTATGAATTTGAACATTATCTATATCACATGCGCTGTTGCAACTTACAACTATAACTCAACCGTTTGATCATTTCATAAAATGGTGCTGGATGCTTCATGTCTTGTCTCTTTAAGTTACAATGTCTTTATCAACTTGTGGCCTGTGTGAAAGCTAGAAGTCTGCATAGATCCCATTTTCTTTATCATTTCACAAATTTTGATCCAACATAGAAATAAAAAAGATTAATTAAAAGGAATTCTACTCCAATAATGGAATTAAGTAATTCGCATGATCGGTAGACTTTCAATTATAATATCTAGTTTGTGATGTAAGTTGAGATTCTATAACGTTATACAATATATCCGGTATTAAGTCACAGTATAGAGAAACTAAACAAATAATAATTGTCCATAAAATATAAAAATAAAAAAAGAATAAGGCTTAGAAAATTATTTAGGTCCTTGAAGCAAACGCTAATAAACAATTTAAAATTCGACAATTAAAAATGTTTGGAGGACATCACTGAGTCACTGCGGTAAGCATATGCTCAAGAGGTTCTCTAGCGTGCCGTCTCATGTTGCCTGTTTGGACGGTTTGACTAACATTGGATGCTGTCTGTAACTATCAACAACAACATGAACATTGAGTTTTCAAAGGAAATGCAAAAAGAATTTCCAAGAAGAATAGGAGGTACAAATGGATGCACTCCGAAAGGGAATTGTACTGTTGGGTGCTTCCTAATTCATGGTGCCAACACTATAAAATCTAATGCCCAGATTGACCAAGCTCTTGACTCAACCTTGACAACTTTATTTTGGCAAAAAGATTATTTATTTTTTCTTTTTACTTTTTGTCTCTTTTATATATATATATATATATATATATGGACAAAATGGGCTTTTGCCCTTTTTGGGCAAACTAAGCAGCATTTTGTCCTATTTTTCAAACTAATTAGGAAAATGCCGATCTTTTGAAAATCGATTTTCTTAAAATCAAGTTAGGCTCTATAGCGACGTTTCTAAGGAGCCTATAGTGATATTTTTAGGACCTATAGTGATGTTTTGTAACTCGATTTATATGAAATCGAGTTATAGGTAAAAAAAATTACCTATAACTCGATTTAATGGAAGTTGAGTTACAAAACGTCACTATAGGTCCTTAAAAATGCCGCTATAGGGTTCCAGAAATTTTTTTTTTTATAACTCGATTTTGAGAAAATCGAGTTTCAAAAGAGGGGCATTTTTCTAATTAGTTTGAAAAATAAGGCAAAACGCTGCTTAATTTGCCCAAAAAGGGCATTTAGCAATTTTGTCCATATATATATATATATATATATATATATATATATATAATTTTGAAAATAAGTTAACTATCAATAAGTGTGTAAAAATATATATAATATTGTTTAAAAATTAAAAACATGTGTTTAAATCGATGTACCAAACAACTCTTATATCTTTTAATAAAAATTATGCAGATAAGTTATTGAAAAATATGTGCAGGTTTCCAAAGGGACACGCTAAGCTCCGACTTGGCTTGCACAAAATGTACTAAGACCATGTCAAACTAAAAGAAGACCTCTTTTTTGTGTGGATAAACGCTAAAAGGAGACTTGGACCTGTTAGTGACTACCGTGACAGTGACTTTCCATATTTAGACCTAGCTAGTCGGACTTTTAATTCTTCAAAGATGTACAGGCATGGTAGAAAGGCAAAAAAATTCAGTTCTAGGGATTTAATACAAATCTTCTGTACTATTTTTTTTTTGGTGTACTTTTATGTTTTACCAATCACAACTTGTTATATATATATATATATATATATATGAATTTTTTGCATTTTCAACTCCAATTATTTTATAAAGAAAGTAAAATCAATAAATGACAAGTTGTTATTGATGGAATATAGAGTTGTAGGGGAGAATTTTTGTTCAGCTCTGCAAGCCATTTGTCCTCTTTGGGGAGCCAAGCCCGCAAGGTTTTGTTACGAAGGGATGGGAGTTCAGGATCTTCACCTTAGAGGCTTTACACCTTAGTCCTACATTGCCTAAGTACGCGCCCCACTCATACTTTATATGCCGTTGGAGCTTGCATGAGTAACACTCATGCAAGCTCAAGGGCATATAAAGCATGAGTGGGGCGCTAAGGTTACACTCATTCAAGCTCCAAGGGCATATAAAACATGAGTGAGGCGCGTACTTAGGCGATGTGAGACTAAGGTGTAAAGCCTCTAAGGTGAAGATCCTGAACTCCCACCCTTTCGTAACAAAACCTTGCGAGCTTGGCTCCCCAAAGAGGACAAATGGCTTGCAGGGGCTGAACAAAAATTCTCCCCTACAAGAGTGATACACAAAAAATGGCTACAAATTATTTTACAATATTTTTACAAATTGATGATGTGGCCAACTTCCCATTGGTTTACATCTTGGCCTACCATTAACATCACTTTTTTATTTATCAATAATCACTCACCACATCAACAGTTTGTAAATTTTCTTGTAAAAAAGTTTATATCTCTAGCATTACTCTATAGAGAATTTGTATTCTTTAGGGATTAGCTATGAAGTACCTTTTTGGATCTATTTCTTTATATTGATCAAAATTTCCAGATATAACCAAACACAAAGTGATCACAAAAGTGGAAAATTATTAGATGTTCTAAAGAGTATAGTAGCGTGGTAAGTGTAAGTCATTTAAGGACAAAATTTGGTTACAAACTTGGTTATAACCAATAGCTACAACTCATACTAAAAAAAAATTAATATAACAACATATTTTAAAAATCTAATAATTGGATTGCATATTCTTTATATTCTTAACACGAAAATCAAATTTCATGTCAATCAAAAATAGTTTATTGTTCGATCGATAAACTTATTTTTTATACATAATTATAAACTACAAAAACTTAAAATTTAAATGTTTGGTTGATGACATAATTATTTATTTTTAATATTTTGAAAATTTTACAAGTATGGATGATACAAGAAGAAAATGTAATCCAATAGAGGATTTTTCAAAATTCACATCCAATAAACAAATATTGAGTAGAATTGTAGTCATTAGATACAATTAAGTTTGTAGCTAAAATTTGTTCGTCATTTAATGTGACAGAAACTCATAAAGTAATATGAAAAAGAGTAAGAGACAAAATTAGGTTGTATATAATTTTTCTCCAAACCAGTTTGAAAGAATTTCTTCTAACTTATTTTATGATGATTAATAAAATTATTCATATGTATTATTTAAACAAGTCATATAACTCATTAAATACGTTATATGATTAAATATACACTAGATGATTTTATCATTTCATGGGATTTTCTTCTGCACCAGTACGGAGGTAAACTTTTTCCAGCTAGGATGTAGAGCGTGGCTTCAGCCCCCCAAATTGTAGTCACGGCTAGGATTTTTATTGAAGACGTAATATCAACCTTTTCTCAAATTTCAACAGCTAGCCTCTTTTTAGCCCTTTTCACCTTGCACATGGCCAACATTATGATAAATATTCCCTCAACTGGTAAAGGTAAAGTGTGAGCCCGGATAGGTGATAGCAAAGACTCAGGACAATGATAGAGTGTTAGCGGCAATCTAGCCAAACTTATATGCCCCACATATCAAAGTATAGTCTTAAATATAAAATTGCAATTAAGAGAGGCGATTACTCCAAGGTCAAATTTAATGTCTCCATCAATGTTCCCATGAAAACTAATAAAACATTTGAAAAAAAAATGTTCCCATAAAAAAAAAAAAAAAAAAAAAAGGGTAGGAGTTTCAACCAGAGAAGCTACTGTCT
Organism: Quercus glauca; assembly: GCA_023736055.1. Taxonomy (NCBI): domain Eukaryota; kingdom Viridiplantae; phylum Streptophyta; class Magnoliopsida; order Fagales; family Fagaceae; genus Quercus; species Quercus glauca. Next base: position 74,848,600 of record CM043316.1, on the reverse strand, counting down.
CTCATCTAAAACTTTAAAAAGTAAACATTTGGGTTGCCAGTCTCTATCAGTGTGACAGTCATCACTCATCAATGCTAATTCAAAAGGCTCCCCTTCCCTCTTTTTAAATGTTAGAACTTGCGAAGTGTAATTTATAGGAAATTAATTAAATATACCAAGTGGTTTAAGAGCTATTTATTGAAACAATAATAATCAAGAATTAGAGAAGATTGAAGAGGGAGAGAAAGAAAAGATAAGAGTTTGAAATGAAGAGGAGAAGAGAGATGGAGAAGGGATCAGAGATAAAGTCTGCCATTGAAGAGCTCTCTATGATGGTCAAACTTAAACCTAGTGATAATCATGATGCTGCTGCTCACATCCCCACAAAGCCTTTTCTTTATGTCTGCAACTTGTTTGTTCAAGTTCTTGGTAGGTCTTCTCTCTCTCTCTTTTCTCTATCTCACGGTAGCTCTTCTACTTGTACATGTAGAAACTCACAAAATCCTTATGTGGAATAAATCCTTTGGCAGATAAGATTGGACCAACAATGGCTGTTCTGAGACATGACATAAATCAGAATATTCAGGTACTTCGAAAGAAAATCAAGACATACCAAAAATCTCCCTTTTATTCTTCTTTTAAATTTTTGGGCAGTGTTACTCTCCTTATAAGTATCTCTCTTAGAATTTCTTCTATGAATAGAGTAGTCATGATTTTTGGAACACCTTGCTTCTCTGGCTTTTATTAAAATTAGTTATTTTCTAACCAGAAATTAATGATTGAGAGATATTTGTTTATTTATCCTTGATTAAGTTCATTTTCATGTTCTCTCTCGTGTTATAGAGATTGGAAATGGTGCATGAATCCGATCCTTTACTGAATTCAAATTTGGTTGAGATATTGAAGAAAGAGGCCAGTGAAGGCAATGCAAGAAAAGCTAAAAGCTGTAGTAAAGCCTTTCTTTGGCTTACCAGGTAAACATATCTACATCTTTGTCTTTTTTAACATTAAAAATTTTATTAGAAATAAAAGGTATGGTGATGTTTCGAATCCAATATAATCCTAGCAATCAAGCAACTTTTTCTGAGAATGCTTATGTAGCTTGTAACAGGGGAGCAACCTTTCTTTATTGTAAATAAATATTACTATTAGACTGCAACTTAGTGCAGTAAATAATAACATTAAATGCAATAAAAAAATTAATGTGTCTACCTAAAAGTCTGTAGCATGGCAAATTTTTTGTCTTCAGTTTGCCAATGACGTGTTAAACAAAGTTACCAATGCTAAAGGTTGTTAGAGTCTCATGTCCTGTCCATGCCATCTTGTTTATGGTTTCCACAAGCCTCATCTATTTGTCACTGCATGATCCAATAAACAAAAAGATTATTCCCCTCCCCCCACACCCAAAAAAAGAAAAAAGAAAAAAAAACCTTTTAATTCTAATCCGATCGGATCCCAAAAGATCGTGCCTTTTATTTTATTTTTTGTTTAGTTTGGATCATGTGAGATGAGTTTGAAAATTTTTAATTCTCAAAATTGAGAGGATTTGGAGGCAGGGGAGAGAAGGGGAAAGGTTTCACTTATATTATAAAAAAAATTTTAATTTTTTTAATTTTGCCCTTATGATATAAATTTATATTTATTTCTTTAAAATTAGCAAATAGATCATAATTGTCAACTTATGACTATTCCTATCCAAATGGTTGGCCTAGTAATTCCAAATGCCTCATTAGAATCATGATTCATGAGGACTTAGGCTTGAAATTTCTATCTAGCATCTTGGGATCACTTCAAGGGATTCTTCTTTATAATTACTTAGTATGGTAGGAATACACACATCTGAAAAAATAATCAAGTGTTCCAAGAGTTATGGATATCCTCATTAGCTAATAATATTAATAAAAATAATTTTTAAAGCATCCAAACAAGGGGATGAATATTTATTCCTGTTTCCATTACTTAATTATTAAAATATTCAAGCAAGAGGAAAGTGTAACTGTTCCTCTCCTGTCTACTCTCTTTCTCCCCTTACTCTCTACTCTCCTCTCCTCTCACTCTAAACTATTGAATACATCATAAGAATTAAGGCTGTAAATAGGCTAATAGCTGAGTCAAATTCTTTTTTTTCTTTTTCTTTTTTAATTTCTTCTTCATCCTTTTTGGCGAACTATTCTCATCTCAATTTCAAAATCTAATGGATATATAGGCCTAGGTATTTAGTTATATATACAAATAATTTCGTTTCTCTCTCCAGATCCATGGATTTTACTGTGGCATTATTACAAAACTTAGCAAGAGATCCTGAGCAGAGCATGGTAGAAGCAGTAGAAGAGTCTTACAACCTCACTTTGAAGCCATGGCATGGATGGATATCATCAGCTGCTTTGAAAGTAATAATACCTCCCTCCCTATATATCCGTTCCTTTTATCTTCATCACTTCTTTTTCATCTAAGTGGGTGAGTCAAATTGACTAAGTTTGAGCTGGGAATTAATGTCTGTCTGGCCTAGGCCATCAAGGCTCTTCATGTCTTGTTTATCTTCATGAGTACTGCTTTGTTTTCTTCTAGGTATTGTCTTAGTGATAAGCTTTGTCAAGCATTAAGGCATGATCATGCGACAATATGCTGCATCAGCCTTTTTCAACTTCTCTTTCAACTAACAAGTATAGTGTTTGCAGGTAGCTCTAAAACTAGTGCCTGATAACAAAACCTTCACCAATCTCCTAATGGGAAAAGATGATAACTATGAGACCCTTAAAGAGCAAATGCACACCTTTATTTCATTACTTTTACCTTTTCTAGAGGAAATCCACTCTATCCTGGTACGCTTAAGTTCATGATTGCTAACACTATATACATGCAGTTCTTCTTTTTTAATTTATCATTTTTTTTTGTTTGTTTTTGTTTGCAGAGGGTGTATAAGTTGGACAGGTTAAAGTCTACCTAAGAAGATGCCGCAGAAAGAAAAGAGGAACACACACACACACATATATATATACAGAGTTTGGTTATTTTGAATAACAATGGATCCCCCCCCCCCCCCCCCCCCCCCCCCTCTTTTCCTCTCTTCCTTCATGTAATATATATATATATATATATGTTGTATATATGTAGATAGCTCTTTAAGAAAAATTTGGTATAAAGCAACTACTATTCACTCGTGTAAAATTCTATGATGTGTATGATATATCATCTCCTATGTTTAATACAAGCACTTCCTTGGATAAAGCTAGCTAGAGAATACTACTAAAATCCCAAAACTTCCCACAATACGTTCTTTGAATTCCTTCCAATTATTAACAACCATATATATATATGTCACTGTTGGTCATATCGACCAAATTTGAGTAAAACCATTCTCTTTGTGAGAAGCACATGTCTTTTGACCCTTACCAGTTTATGCTTCTTTTGGGGGTTTGTACAAGGTAGCATTAGAAGAATGTTAATTGGGATTCAATTTCTAAGTTACACTAAAGATGGCAAACACCAAGTATGAGGATGAGGTAGAGAAGTTTATGATAAGAGAAAATTTTCTCTTTGACATAGGTGAAGGAAGGTGAATGAACCATCTCTTAATCTAGCAAGTAATTCATAAGGCTTTGCTTGGGAAATCAAAGAAGCACGAGAAGATGATTTAATCAAAGAGTGTCCCAAAGTTTGATTATGATTTAATCTTAAATTATTATCGAACGACCTTCGTTTTGTACAAATAAATAATCGTTGGAAAGCTCTCATAACAAGTTTCAATTTGGTAAGCTCTGTTCACCATAAGTCCCACTTGAACAAAAAGGATTTTTGAAAATAGCAAAGTGAGATCTTTAATAAAAAAAACTTGGGTTTGGTACTGCCATTCGAAGCCTGGAGATTGCCAAATTAGAAAAAATGGAGCGATGTGCATGGTAGTTAGATTTCAAAAAGGTGATTTGGGAAGCATGATTGTTTGACTATCACTACAAGCACATTTAGGCACCATTAGGTTAAATTAATGGTTGACTTTGAAAGTTGGGTTCTATGTTTGAGAAAATGGAAATGAAAAACATGCAAAGAAACAAAAATTTATGGGGAAAATTCCATGTACGTGTTCGTTTCGGAACAGATTATTTAGCTGAGACAGAAATTTTTTTTACTGAAAATACTGTAAGCTAGTTAAAATAGTACAGTGTGACTCATGAATAGTACAAAAAAATGTAATTGGACCCATGATTAGTAGTAAAAATAAGTTAAATAGTAAAATAAGCAAAAATAATCAATGCCAAACGCACACATTAATCTAGTATGAAAAACCAAGGGTGGAGCAAAGGTTATATTCTTTCTCCTGGAACTGTTTCTTTACAGAGAAAAATGACTAGTTTTTTTAGAAGACCTCTCTCTCCTACCTATTAGTCTACTGCTCTTGAGCTTTTCTTCCCTACTACTACTCTTTTGAAATGAGCGAATGGGCTAGCACTAGTATTGTAGTAAAGTCCTTTAGCCAATGAAATTGGGTTATGGTGCTCCATTCCTTGTGCGTGGGAGTATGTTCCCTTGTCGTCATGTATGGTTGTTGCACCCATGCACGATATCTTTTAAAAGCAGAGGACACAAACTCTCCAACTTACCTCGTTTGAGACAAACAAAGGTTGGAAAGGCCAAAAAATTAGTTCTCAAAAATAGGAAAAATCATGCGAAACCCACAAAATTGTCCAAATTCAGGTTTTGGTACCTTCTTTGCACACAAATTTCTCATCGCTCACACAACATTAGTCCAAAAAGTTGGTACTTTCTAAACCTAGAAGTGATTATCTACATCAAGCAAAAAAAAAATCGTCTCAAGATTGCATCCAGACTGCTAGAAATGAATCGTGGAAAACTACAAAAATCAACTTGGAGACTTTTTCCTATTTGGACCACCATACTTCATAACTAAAGGGCCGTTTGGTAACATTGTTCTAATAACGTTGTTTGTATTTTTTGAAATATGTGTGAGTGAAAAAGTGTGTGAAAATATGTGTAATGTTGTTTAAAGACTAAAAAGTGTTGCTTACACTGCCATACCAAACGGCCCCTAAATAACTTTTTGCACATTTTACCTGAACTGCATAAAGCTGGAACATTTGGAAAGGAGACCTGATGATACCAAGTACATGCAAATTTTATTTTGGGAAGGCCTCCAACCAAAATGTGCAAAGTTAGTACCTTGAAATTGACTGCTCGTGGATGTAGGTATCTTGTAAAACCACGTAAATTATTGTGTTCTTTATGTGTATGCTTCTTCTTCTTGTTGTGTTTTTTTTTTTTTTTTTTTTTGGTGTATTTATTATTACTGATTTGGATCCTGGTTTTCTTAAATGCTTATAAAATTTGCACGGCTTAAAGTTGAGATCAATAGTGTTTGAGGCAACTACAAGTGCTAGCAAGGTAGTCACGGGAGCTAGACACTTATGGTTTCTATTAATCTCATGCCTTGGCTATGTAAACAATCTGAATCTGCAAATGTCCTGAGTGACAAACTTACTAGTTATGACTTAGCATAAGCTCACCTGCAACATGCTCTTGCCAACATCTGAATGAAACAGAAAATTTAAATTGGACATTATGAGCACTCTTGTTCCCATAATCCATTAGTCAATCTGAATTATACAGAAGTGGATATCTTATATTAAGAATTACCCTCAAGGGAATACTGTTCAAATTCAATTTTAAAAATTACTCTCAAGGGAATACTGTTCAAATTCAATTTTAAAAACTACCCTCAAGGGAATACTATTTATCAGACAGTCAAAGCTTAGAGTGCAAAGAATAAGAAGAAAGGGAAGAAGAGCAAAACGACACAACAGATAGATGCAAGTATTTTAGTTCAATAGCTAAACTACAAGTAGTTTAGATGTTAATTTAATTCAGGTTGTATTACACGTGTGTTGTAACTAATCTTCCCACGTGCAGTAACTAATTTCCCTATAGTTTGGATAGGTAGTTATGCTCTGGTTTGGGAGCTTAGATTTAGAGATTAGGGATAAATGTATATAAGTCTATTTGCTTTATAGATTCATTCAATATATGAATTAGAGAAAATTCTTCATCTTTTCTCTCTCAATTTCTCTCTGTGTTCCCACATCTTTTCCTTCCTTTATCTTTATATTCTTACATGGTATCAGAGCTCGAGCCTTCATCAATGGCGCCGAATACTCAGGCTACTCAGACTGGCTCATCTTCCTCTTCTCAGCAAGAATTAACTCCAATGGAAGATCCACGAAGTCCATTTTTCTTGCATCATGGTGAAACACCAGGTGCGATTTTGGTCACTCAACCATTAACTGAGGATAAATACCCTATGTGGTCTAGGGCAATGAGAATGGCTTTGGATGCCAAAAGCAAGCTTGGTTTTGTTGATGGTTCTGTTAATGCTTAAATGGCAATTACACCATTAGAGAAGCAAGCTTGGTCCAAGTGCAATTCAATGATCTCCTCTTGGATCTTGAATTTAGTTTCTCCTCATCTTACTGCTAGTGTGATTTGCAAAGACACTACATTCGAGGTTTGGAATACTCTCAAGAAACAATTCTCTCGAGCCAATGGACCAAGGATTTCTCAACTTCAGAAGCAAATCTCAACTATGATGCAAGGTGCTGCTACGGTAGCAAGTTTCTTCACTGATCTTTAAGCTGCTTAGGATTAACTGTTGAATTTCAGACCTTTACCATGTTGCTTATGTGGCAAGTGCACCTGTGGTGTGAATGATAAAATTGCAACCTTTCAGCATCAAGATTCTCTCATGCAGTTCCCAAATGGCTTCAATGATTCTTATTCTCAAGTCAGAACATAAATCCTCATGATGGAGCCTAGTTCTTCCATTGATAAGGCATTTTCCTTAGTGATTCAAGAAGAAAGGCAAAGGAGTTTGGGTTTTACTGTTGCCCCTTCAGTTGAATCAACTGCTCTTGCCATCAAGAATCAAGGATTCAATCAAGGAAATTCATTTTCAGGAAACAACAACAAGAATTTCAAAGGAAACAATGCAAAAGGGAGGCCTGTGCGTAGTCACTGTGGGAAGCTTGGTCATGTTATGGAGAAATGCTACAAATTGGTAGGATTTCCTCCTGGTTACAAGCAAAAAGGAAGAGTAGCTATGGCCAATCAAGTCTTGGTTGAAGATGATCAAGGTAATTCTAGCAATTCTAGTATTCAACAGGTAAATTCCTTCCCTTTCACTTCAGAGCAATATCAGCAGCTGATTTCAATGCACAGTTCTCATGCATCCACATCCGGTGGTGCTATTGATGCCTCACATTCTGCTAATTCTACTTTTTTAGGTAATGTGTGTAATGCTTGGTCAGATTCTGTTTCCTTAGATTTGCATCATTCAGTTTTTGCTGTTAATCTTGTTAACAAAGCTACTTATGGTAATGATGTATGGATTCTTGATATTAGAGCCACAGACCATATTATCCATTCCTTATCTTTGTTTACACAAATCACTAGTTCCATTTCAACATTTGTTCAATTGCCTAATGGTGAAAAGGTCACTGTTACATATATAGGTACAATTCAAGTTACTTCAACCTTGAAACTTGAAAATGTGCAATGTGTTCCCTCTTTCACTTTCAATCTAATCTCTGTCAGCCAATTAACCAAAACTATATCATGTTGTCTTGTTTTTCTCTCAAATTTTTGCTTTATACAGGACTTTATTTGTTGGAAAACGATTGGAGTGGGTGAATTGCATGACAATTTGTATCTGCTGCACACAACATCATCTTGCAAGTCTGTTTCAGAAGCTTCTTCAACTCTTGAGTCTGTTTTTCAATCCTTTGTTAATTCTATGTCTCCTAGTGTTACTAAGCCTTTGGCATATAAGGTTAGGTCATGTTTCTGATAATAATCTTCATGCTTTACACAATTATATTCCTGATGTACATACCTTTCATAGCAATAAAAACGGTGTTCTTTGTCCAATTGCAAAACAGAAAAGACTTCCATTTCCTTCTTTTAATCATGTTTCAAATAATACTTTTGATTTGATCCATTGTGATGTCTGGGGACCATTTGCCAAATTGACTCATGATGGATTCAGATATTTTCTCACCATTATGGATGATGCCACAAGATCCACTTGGGTTTATCTCATGAAATCTAAATCTGATACTAGATCTTTGCTGATTTCATTCTATAACATGATTAATACACAATTTCATGCCAATATTAAGATCATTAGAACTGACAATGCTTTTGAATTTTTCTTAAAAGTTTTTTATGCCAATCATGGCGTTATTCACCAACATTCATGTGTTGCCACTCCACAACAAAACTCAGTTGTGGAAAGGAAACACCAGCACATATTAAGCATTGCAAGGGCATTGAAGTTCCAATCTAATGTTCCTATTTCTTATTGGGGTGAGTGTGTCTTAACTGTTGTCCACATTATCAATAGGTTGCCTTCTAAAATTTTGAACCACAAAACTCCTTTTGAAAAACTCTATGGGAAACCTTCTTCCTATGCTCATTTGAAAGTCTTTGGTTGCATTTGTTTTGCCTCTACTTTGTCTCATAACAGGTCTAAATTTGACCCAAGATCCTCTTCTTGTGTTTTTCTTGGTTACCCCTTTGGTGTTAAAGGTTACAAGTTACTTGATTTAACTACCAAAAGACTTTTTGTATCCAGGGATGTTCATTTTCTTGAAACTGTATTTCCCTTTGTTTCACCCTTTCATTCTTTTTCTCCTCACATTAACATACCTTTACCTCACCTTTTCCCTTCAGTGGCTCAACCACCTACTTCTTTGTTTAATTTTCCTACATCTACTCCTTTTGCTTCTCTTCCACAAGTTCATAATCCTGATGGTCTTTTCACTCTTGATATTCTTTCTAGTCCCAATCTTCCTTTAGATGATTCTGTCCCAGCTACTGCAGATTTACCTATGGAAAATTCTACAGACTTACCAGCCCCTAATCCATCTCCATCTGTTCCATCTGTCATTCCTCCCACCAATGTACCATCTGTTTCTTTGAGGAAGTCTTCCAGGGTGTCTAAACCACCTACATACTTGAATGATTTTAAGTGCAGCAAAGTTGTTAGTGATGATCTCACTCCTTCTGCCAACAAGTCAGGTATACACTACCCCTTATCCACTTACCTTAATTCCTTTAAATTGTCCTCCAATTATGCCCATTTTTGTTCTCTCATTTCTGCCATTCCTGAGCCTACATCTTACCATGAGGCAATCAAGGTTCCTAATTGGCAAGATGCTATGGCATCTGAAATTGCTACTTTGGAAGCAAATCAAACCTAGATTGTTACTCCATTACCTACTCACAAAAGGGCTATTAGATGTAAATGGGTTTATAGGGTCAAATATAATGCTGATGGCTCTTTGGACAGATACAAGACTAGGCTTGTAGCCAAGGGTTTCACTCAGCAGGCTGGTTTGGATTTCCCTGACACCTTTGGTTCAGCTTGATGTGATCTTCATGAAGAGGTTTATATACAGTTGCCTCAGGGGTTTCACAGCAAGGGGGAGAACTTAGTTTGCAAGCTTAACAAGTCTTTGTATGGTCTCAAGCAGGCATCAAGGCAGTGGTACTCCAAGTTTTCTACAACCATTTTGAAGTATGGATTCAAGCAATAAAAATCTGATTACTCTTTGTTCACTAAGAAGTTTAATCAGACTTTCATAGCATTGCTAGTTTAGGTTGATGACATCTTTATTGCAAGTAATGATATTCAGGCAGTTGAAGATCTCAAAAGGTCTTTGAATCATGAGTTTAAGTTGAAAGATCTTGGTAATTTGAAATATTTTCTTGGTCTTGAGGTGGCTAGATCAGAAAAGGAGATTTCATTGTGCCAAAGAAAGTATGCACTAGGGGTTCTTAAAGATATTGGTATGACAGGTTGTAAGCCCAGCAAAGTGGCAATGGAACAAAACTTGAAATTGAGCAAGTATCAAGTAGATTTATTGCCTGATCCTAGTGTTTATAGAAGGTTAGTTGGAAGGCTACTATATCTAACTATAACAAGGCCAAACATCACATATCCAGTCCACAAACTAAGCCGATTCATGGCTAAGCCTAGACAACCACATCTTGATGCAGCTTACAAAGTATTGCAGTGCATTAAAGGGTGTCTTGGTTAAGGCATTCTCTTATCATCAAAATCAGATTTTATATTTAAAAGCTTACACAGATGTAGATTGGGCCTCTTGTGTAGACACTAGAAGATCAACTACAGGATTTTGTGTGTTCTTAGGAGATTCATTGGTTTCATGGAAATCTAAGAAACAATCTATAGTTTCTAGATCCTCAGCTGAAGCTGAGTATAGAGTAATGGCCTTGACTATTTGTGAAATGACTTGGCTGCTAGCTCTATTGAAGGACTTAGAAGTTGATCATCCATAACCTGGCATGCTTTTCTGTGACAATCAAGCAACAATTTATATTGGTGAGAATCTTGTCTTCCACGAGAGGACAAAGCACATAGAAGTAGACTGCCATTTAGTTTGAGATAAGGTGCAAGAAAAGGTGATTCGTTTGTTCTTTACTCCTACACATACACAACTAGCAAACTTGTTTACCAAAGCACTGAGCAGTCAACAGTTAAGGTTCTTAATTTCCAAGATGAGTGTATTAGACATACACAGCACTAAGTCTCATCTTGAGGGGGATTATCAGATAGTCAAAGCTTAGAGTGCAAAGAATAAGAAGTAAGGGAAGAAGAGCAAAACGACACAACAGACAAATGCAAGTATTTTAGTTCAGTAGCTAAACTACAAGTAGTTTAGATGTTAATTTAATTCAGGTTGTATTACACGTGTGTTGTAACTAATCTTCCCACGTGCAGTAACTAATTTCCTTATAGTTTGGATAGGTAGTTATGCTCTGGTTTGGGAGCTTAGATTCAGAGATTAGGGATAAATGTATATAAGTCTATTTGCTGTATAGATTCATTCAATATATGAATTAGAGAAAATTCTTCATCTTTTCTCTCTCAATTTCTCTTTGTGTTACCACATCTTTTCCTTCCTTCATCTTTATATTCTTACATTGTTCAAATTCAATTTATTAACTTAATTGTTTTATTATTAATCAGTACTTTTCCTCCTCTCTTTTCTAGTACATCTAATTCCATATCAAGATTAGCAATAGATTGAAATCTCAAGGAGCTGTTGGAATACGGATATTCTCAAAGATGCCCAGTTGGTCTATGCCGAAACTAAAGCCATTTGAATCATAAGAAATGCTAGGAGGATCATGAAGTGCAATTAGTGCTGCCACTAAACCAGCATTGCTCGAAATAGTTGGTTCAGTAAATTGTGGTTTATCCCTTTGGTCTATGAAACTGTCATTTTGGTCTAGTATTGCTATCATGGCTCCCAAAAGAACATTTGGATTTGGATCCACAGAGTTTAGCCATCTATCCCCCTGTGCACAAGAGTAATGTTGATTATCCCAAGGGATAGAGGAACTCCTGTGGTGAACTTGGGTTGGGAAATGGTCGCCAAAGCCAACCATGTAGTTCATCTTCTTTGGGTTATCTCCTAGTATGTAATTAACCTGAAAGAGTACAATTAAAATGAAGGAAAATTACTGCCTATTCAAATATATGAGCTTTATGAATTAAATTCCATCCATTCTATCAAGCAGTAAGGCTAAATATTGTGATATTTTTAATTCTTGCCTGCGACATGGAGAAACTCCTCAACATCTTCACAGAAAATCCATCATTGCTACACATCCCACCTAATCTATGCAGAAGATCAAGGTAGTCATTGAACAATTTGTTGAGAAAAGCTGCTGTTGCTGCAAATTGGAGTGGTGAATCATAATCAGGCTTTAGGAGGATCAATCCACCTACATCAAGGAAAGTTATGGGATAGCATGAACAGTTCATATATACAAATGCCCGGAAATTTATTTCCATATATACAGACATGTATATTCAAATATGGATTGTAATTGAACACTCATAGATATAAGTGTCAAAAAGTGCATTTTAGAATAAAAATCCTTTCTACTTGTGTTCACTTTATGCCCCACCAATTGCAGTATGTCATGTGTTAGATTTTTTTTTTTTCTATTATAAACTTTGGTTACTTTATGGCCTGTTTGGCAGTTTAGAGAGGGAAGAGAGTAGAGGGGAGTAGAGGGGAGGAGAGTAGTGGGGAATAATTATCCTCTACCTTATTTGGATGTTTTTAAAATCAGTAAGGGGGAAGAGAGTAATTAGCCATTCCTCTTGTTTGAATGTTTTAAAAATTAGGATGAAGAAAAGAGAAAATGATTCAAATAGACATATTTACCCCTATTTGAAAATAGACTTGCAACATTGGTCTATAATTAATGGACCCAATTTTTCCGCCAAAAATTGTGAGCACAGACAACGAAGCTTTCACAATATGGAAGCACTGAGTGTTGTCCTATTCTCTTTGATTTTTTTTTTTTAATTAAAATTTTCCTCCATTTTCTCACTAACCAAATAGAGAATAAAGAACATTCTAATCACAAATTATCACTAAAATACATAAACTATATCAATTTCCTATAAAAGAATCCAATGAAAGATAAAACGCAAGAAAATCAAGAACTAGAATTAAAGAAAAAAAAAAGGGATCCACAGAATTACCTTCAAGTGGATTGGTAAATGCCTTAGCTTGTGAAGGCAAAGTTGCCGAGAAGACAACTACCATGAGAATCAGACTAGGAATTCTTGGCCATATATAACACTCTAACTTGCTTTCCCTAGAAAATAAAAAATTTCAATCCAAGGCGGCCAAGTAAGTAATTGTAAAAAACTTGTATACATAACAGTTTTTAACTACAAGTTTCTGTCATTTTCCTCTGTTTTCTCAGAGTCCAAACAGAGCAGAGCAGAGTACTGCTAAAAGTACCAGTGCACATTGATAAAACATGATCAAGAACACAATTCCAAACGAATAAAAAAGTCAATTGAAGTTCAGAAATATATCGTGAAAAATAGTGAAATTTTGGACCTCCAAAGTCGAAAGAACACTGAAAATCAGCCAGAAACAATCACTATTTAGACGATTGAGATTCAATTTTTTTTCATTCACCTTAAATTTTCTCAAGAAACAAACAAAGATTATTTATATAATCAGTTTGTAATTTTGTTAATTTAAAAAGGGTAAATGGGAGAATTCATTTGGTCAATGATTTATCTACTCTATTCTCCTTCCAAATCTCTCCAATTTGGGGGAATTAAAAATGAGGGGTTAGAGGGAGTTGAAACCCCTCTAAATAGACTAAACCCCTCCAAATCCCTCCTCCTCATTCCTTAAAAAACTTCCAAACAAGGTAATTGAATAACTCTCCTTCTCTTTACTCTACTCTCCCTCCTTTTTTAAACATCTAAACACTCTACTCTCCCTCCTTTTTTAAACATCTAAACAGGCCATTAAGAAAAAACGAAGGGAGTGTAGTAAGTTCTGATTGTTGGAATATAAAGTGGAACACTTAGAATAAGAAGGATTTTTATTAGTGAGCTTCAATATTTACATACGTGTATTTTCAAATATGGAATGCAGTTGAACAGACTTTTACCATGTGTTTTGTCGAAGTACTGATCGGCAAGATAAGAACACATTACAGAGTCAGTCAAGTTTAAAGATGATAATAAAGCGTCTTCATATGGGTAACCAACATCATGGAAGAATCGAAGTCGTGTTAGCAAAACCTAAAAGAATGCACAAGTTAAGAAATTGCTCTGTGATCCACACCCAACTTTTGTATTATCTTCTAAAATTTTCATATAAGAATTACCGAATTAACTGTAAACTTGCTGTTCCAATAAAAAATTCCTTCGTCAAAAGGAATTTTATCCTTCTCAGCATCGTCATATCTTCTGGTAGCATCTTCCAGGTAAGAAGTGTTCCCAGTTGCAAAGAGCAACCAAGTTCTTCCCCAAATCAATTCATCTAGGTAGCTAGATGAGTTATAGAAATTTCTTGCTTCTCCTCCACAGGCATCAACCGTGGTGTAAGTACCCTGCTTCGTAGAGTTTACGTTAGTTGCAAGCTCAAATAACTTCTCTGCTGCATCGACTAAATCTTTGGAGTAAGCCTGATCATCTTTAAATACCAATGATGCAGCTGATAATGCTGCAACGATTTCCCCAGCTAAATCTGAAGCTGTGATATCACATGTAGAAGCAGGTCTTTGATAAGTCACGTCTTCTGGCCTTTCCCATCAGTTTATGTCATTAGGATTCTTGGAATCATTATTAGCACTTCCAACCTAAAATCACAATGCACAACATTAAATCTCCAATGCTAGACTCTAGGAAAAAGGACAAAGGTACAATAGTTATGTATGCTTGCCTGAGAATACAAGATGGGTGCAGTAAAAGTTGCATTTGGAGGAACAAAAAGCTTAAGCAAGTAGTCACTGCCCCATTTGATGATGTCCTTAACATGGTCAAGCTCACCTATATCAGTATACTATTGATGATATTCGATCACAGTCCAACTCAAGAGTGTAACAGTATAAGCTGTAAGGAAACTGAATTTTACATTGTTTCCTGAATCATAAAAACCACCCACAAGGTCATGTGTACCAGTTGAGTTCCCATCTTGCAATCCTGAATCTCCTCAAAATTTTACAGGACTGTTACTCGGGTAATTTCCAGCTGAAAAGAACAACTCTTCAGTGAGTCACATGAAAACAATCGAGTTGTATCAAAAAAGAAAAAGAAAAAGATCTTATATTAAATGAAATGCCCTTGCTATAATATATATTACACTTTTGAGCATCAAAAAATGTTAGAGCTTGGCTTATTGCAAGTGTGAGATTCCTTGAAGTTCCATGGTGGGCATGTTTGTGAGGCAAAAAGTGTATCAATAAGACAAGGGCTAGGACTAGCAAAATTGCGAAGCCTGAAATGTAAATAAAACGTTTGAAATATTTTTTATCTGTGATAATGAGATGAAACTCAATGGATTTTGAATATGAAGAAGGAAGTGAATCATAAGCAGTTTCAGACTTAGGGATGAGGTTGTAGTTGATCTCTATAGAATTCCACTGGCTTGATGAAGGGAGAAGGCGACCAGACTCTGATATTGTATGAACAAACCTTACAGCGGGCCTTTCTATATCAGAGGAAGACATGGTTTACGAAGATGGTATCAGGAGAGAAAAGAGAACATGAAGAAGAAACAGATTCAATGCAAAATAGTTGTGATAGCTAGATGGTCTTCTTCTAGGTCCTTTTCTTTCACTTACCGGATAACTCTATAAACAATAAGGTCCATCGATAATTACAATTGAAACCATTTTTTTAAAGAAGGTTTTATATATTATTAATTCCTGATAAAACAAGAGCCATAATGCTAGCCTGTCTTTATATGTATTAACGGTTGCTGCTAAAAAGAATTATGGTAGCCTACAAAAAACTTACAGTTTCATATCAGCAGCCATTTAATGTTGGGGACATAATCATTAATGTATCACATAGGGATATCAGTTGACACAAAAGTTTAACTAATAGGTTGGGACCAATTTTGTTATATCAACCTCCTACTCTTATGGTTAGTATCAATGCAGGAGTTCATCCTATCAAAAAATAAAAATAAAATGTAGTTCATTTAACTAATTACATCCTCACATGTGAATATTCCCCATAATAATAATAATAATAATAATAATAATAATGAATGCAAAATACATAAGCTCGTCAGTGGTACGAATTCAAAGAATAAAAATCTAGGAAGCATAGAAGTACACTTTATTTAAGGTGTCGTACCCATATTATATTCGTGTCGTATTTATGTTATATCAGTGTTATATCGACCGTTTTATATTATAATTTTTTAAAAATTGCTCATGTCATCGTATTGTACCTGTGTCCATACCTGTACCATGCTTCTTGCAATGCATACTCATGATTTCTAGTTGATAAGATTCCAAAGAATTTGTATATTATGGACATACTAAGAGATGCTGTGTGGATGGGTGGAATTCTTGAAAACGCCCAAGAAAAGCCGTCTCAAGTTCAACGATCATCTCAATGCAGTCTCTGTCTGTTGTGCCTTGGAGTTAGTGTTTGAGTTATATAGAGACAGTTCGCTGTCTATATAGTGGCATCTGCAATTAACATTAAAAAAAAAAAAAACCAGGAAGGAAAGCATCTTTTCTATTACAACTATCTTAACTGTCTCTCATTTTGTAACTCAGCCAGTCAACTTGTAGTATTGCACTTCCTTGACTTCTGTCTGAGGCGCACACAGTGATACAAAGATGCTTTGTTGTGCATGGCTATATGTAACATTATTTCACTAACATGTAAAATTCAGCTGAGAGAAGCATTGCATAAGATACTATGGAGATCCACACACTACAGGAAATTATTGTGTACTCTCGGAGTACCATAAATGCGCACTCCCTTCTCTTACATGAATGGTGGGTCTCACTAATTAAATTCATGATGGGACCCACCATTTATATGAGAGGGGAGAGTACGCATTCATAATACTCTGGCAGTACCTAATAATTTTCCCACACTATGATCCAAGAGATTCCACACCCTTGGACACTAAGCACAACCCACATTTTGGAATTAAAGCCCCGTTGAATGCCCTTTTGGCTATTCACGAGCGTTTTCTCATTCTGACCTGTATACTATAAAAGCTGCATCACCGTTTAGATTAATTGTTTTAAAACTTATTACAGATTTTTAATGATAGATATTCTATATTGAATTAAATTTATGGATAACAATAATTACCATCAAATATTGAGGAACCCTTGATTTGGTCTATGACACTTATATTAGATGTGCTAATCTGTTTTTTTTTTTTTTTTTTTTTTGAAATAAACAGAGTGCTGTAGACTTATATGGAGTTATAGTTATTATAATTAAATTAACAACTATAATTGAATGGACAACTATTTACCAGGGAGAAGACCCACAAAGGTAGACTGGAGATGGACTGGGCCCAAGGGAGTAACAAAAGGAAGCCCAACCCATAACGTTAATGGGCCACAGAATTTGCAGACACTAAACACAAAGAAAACAGAATAGTAGAAATACAGATTTCTGTAATTGATGTACCAGTCAAATCTGGTTAGGGCCCTTGTCTTGATGGGCCCGAAAAAATTGCTCAATTTAGTGTTAGTGGACATTAAAGAGAAGCCACACTTTTGGGCCTTCTAGGTTCTAGGTTCTAAGTTCTAACGGAGATCAAAAAATTAAAAGACCGACCACCACGAAGAGCAATCCTTCTCTGGAAATGGAAATGAGGAGGATCTCAAGTCAACAGCCAGAGTTAGCACAAATCACAATCTGAGTTAAAGATTAAACCGTACGTAGAAGCAAACAAGATCCTCTCGAAACCTGAATCTTGTCAGACCTAAGAAACCCCAGAATTTTGCATTGTCTTTTTAGTGAGTTCTCTTTCTTTGCTTAATTATCAAATTATCATTATTACTCAGACCAGAGATCCATTTGATTCTGCTTTATTAATTCATACCTGCAACTTGATGGATTGATTTTCATTTTCCCTTTCCAAAGCTATCAAAATTTACAAACCATTCTTTGATGTATGATGATATCTCTTGCTTTTTTGTTCAGAGTTGTGTGTGTTTTTGTACCCAAAAAAGAATCAGAAAAATCCATGACCCCATTGCTTAATTTGTCTAAATTTCCATCTGGGTATGCTTAATTTCACTCCCTTTCCAAACCCATAAGCTGGATTCATACTATCATGAAAAATTATTCATTTGGGTCTTCTGGGAGTCCAAAGTCCTTCCTTGCATACCCCAAAAAAGGTGGTGACTTTTTTGATTTAGAATCAGGAACTAGTAGACGTATCCGAAAGCCTAAGAATTCACCCTTTCATCCCATCAAAATGCTTAAATCTTTCGGAACCCGTATTCAGTATTTCTCTAAGCTGCACCCACTTTTAGTTTTCATCATCTCCTTGTCACTTGGGCTCACAATTCTCATCATATTGTCTCTGTATGAGAGTCATTACCGGATGATGATTAATAGTTATCAAAAACTTGATGTGGGTTCCGATAATTATCCATTTTCAAAGCTTCAGAATCTTGTAATGGTTGCTGGACATTCGGTTTATACGAGTAGTAGCTGTGGGAAAGTTGATAAGGAGGATTCATGGTTTTTGGAGTCTTATCAGAAGAATCCAGGCCAAGCTTCTACCTTTGTGAGGCATATACAAGAGGGAGTTGATACTGCAGCCAAAGATGATGCAGCTTTGCTTTTGTTTAGTGGTGGGGAGACACGGAAAGATGCTGGTCCTCGTAGTGAGGCACAAAGTTATTGGAGTGTTGCTGAATCAGAAGGATGGTTTGGTGAGTGCATATGTTATCTTAGTACTTGGCATGCCTGATCTTAAATAGAAAAGATTTATAAACTAAGAACTTATTTATTGTTGATTGCTAAAGAAATGTTTCTAATTTTTGTCTGTTGGATAGAATTTAGATTGTACCTGCTCATTATCTATATACATATTGACCTAAATTTAGAGTTAGACGTACCAGAGTTCATGGTTATGTTCAAAAAAGTTTCTCACCTTTTAGTGGAATGGCTGTAATGATCTGCTGAAAAAAGATGCTTGAATTTTAATCAATATAGTATTAATCAAGACAAAGTGCATACAGTACAAAGCAAAGTAAAACTTCCATGGCATTTGATTTGATTTTATTAAATTTGCAGTTGCTTAGTATCATCATAACGTAATTTCTGTGTTTGGTTGTATTGTCCCCAATTGTATACATCCTTTATACTTAGAGTGACTTTTTTTTTTTTTCAATAAAATTTCATTATCTATCAAAAAAATAAAAAAGTATAATCATAATGTATTTAATAACTATTATGGTATGAAATTATCCAAATTTATGTAGTACTAATATATTTTACAACAGTGATAAATAAAGATTAGAAAAAAATTGCACCTCTTGGAGTAATTTGAGAATGCTGTCTTATTGACCATTGATCTCAGTTTCCATCTAAGAATAAGTAAGCAGTTGTTGGATATCTGATATGAGATCTGCTTAAGGGTATTTTGGGTATAAACTGATGTAATTGTTGAATAAGTGCTTGTTTGGTATTGCTGAAGGAAGTAGAGCTTTAGCTATAGTGTTTTAGTAGAGCTTTTGCAATAAAGATCTTTAACAGAAATGAGTTATAGCATTTATAGCTAAGCAAACTACAATGATAAAGTGCTATAGCCTATAAAGTTGTTACTTTGTTTGGTAAGCAAATTGATAAAGAGCTTTTAAATGTGAGAAAATAGCAAAATAGGACATGATAAAAGTGTTTTGTATTCTTGAACCCAATTAGTTCAATTGGCAAACTACCAATCACTTCTCCTAAATCCTGCAGAAGTGTGAGCTTTGTGCGTTGGGTACAACATTTCTTTTATTAATATTGATATTATTATTTTTTATTTTTATTATTATTATCATCTCTCTCTCTCTCTCTCTTTTCAAGTTTAAGGGGGTCCTTATAGCTCTTCAGTAAAATTCCCATAAATGTGGTAGATTTTGCTAAAGAGCTTTAAGGGTCCTGAAAGCTCTTTATGCCCATCCTCAGCGCAGATCTAAATAGGTGTTCAATAGCTTGATATTCCATAAAGTATATACAAATTCCTTTAGTTTAGTTGCGATAGGGTCACATATGTCATTCATTCCTGTGGATCCTTATAACAATCTGTGTGCACTAGAGAATCTGGTTAGCAACTTCTTGTTACAATTGGAGCTGTCGCATATGATCTGGTTGTGTTGTCAAATTTAGCATACAGCTCAAATGTATAATCAAATTCAGCATCAAAGTTGGTATTTGAGTTGTTTTCAGATGAACATAACATGGTGAACACTGCTGCTCTGCCACCTCCACTATATCTAAAATCACCAACACCTCTACAAATGTTATTTCTGCTGACCCTACTGCCACTGTCACCTCCTGTATTTCCATCTAATGTTTCCAAGTCTACCCTAATCACTTCTACCATAATTACCCTCATTGCTACTAATTTTAGCAACCCCCTACAGTGTTTACCACTATACCACCACTCCCAGTGCTGTGGTCATCAAAATCTTTGGTCCAAATCTAGAAATACTGTTGCATTAGTTCTTGAGTGATAATTTGCTTAAATGCCTTCTTTTCCTTTTGCTAGGAAGTGAGGATGTTTTTCCTTCATTTCTTACGATGAAGATCAGAAAGACAATTAGTTTGCTTCGTTGCTTCTTGTAAGTACTATTTGAAGCCATAACTAATGGTGCTTGTACCATTGTGCTCTTTGTTTTACTACCAACACGCCCCTTCAAGTGGGGCAACATACCTGTCAAATGGGTTTGAGCTTTGGATTGCCGGCAAAATTTCATGTTTGTTACGGGAGTAGTTCTTGCTAAATTGGGTTAAGCTGAATTTTCATGTTGCTAATAAATAGTCTGGATAACTGCAATGGATGACAGAACAACATCTACATTGAATGGTTTCTGTTAGCCTTGAGTTGTTGATTTTTGTTTTATAACGATGGAAACTCGATAGATTAAACATTGTTTATTTGTATGGTAGAGTTTTTTCTGGTACATGAAAGCTGTAAACTATCTGATTCTTATGCTATTGATATGCAACTTATGCTACGGCTGTTTTTATAGGCAGGGAAGAAAATGTGAGATGGAGGGCTCTCACAGAAGAGCATGCAAGGGACAGTTTCGAGAATCTTCTCTTTAGTGTGTGTCGTTTCCGAGAGCTTACTGGGACATATCCTTACAACATAACCGTAAGCCCCTTCTACTGGAAGCTTTATTATTATTATTTTTATTTATTCTCTTTTCTAGTGTTTTCTTTTGGGGCTAAATATGTGTATGTACATGAGATTGGATAAAGTCAAGAAAAAACACCAAAAAAAAAAAAAAAAAACACGAATCATTAGACACTTTTATCTAAGTTTTCATTCCCTCTTATAATAGATGGGATCACAGTATAGAATAGTGACTATAAATCCGTATCATTTCTGTACATCAATAAAGGTTTCAGACATAACATAAGTATTTCCTTTGGGCCAAAAGAAGAAAAGAAAAAAGAGAGGAGGGGCAGGGGGTTGAGAGGGGGCATGATCATTCCCCCAAATTTAGATTTAGGGGATTATGAAATATAAATAACTTATGATTCTATGAAAACTATAATAAAGTCAATTATTCAAGTTTTTTACTTTGTTTTTGTGTGATGGGAGTTGCCCATGATCATCAAATCAAATGTACACTAATATTGTAAATACTTTTGATTTGTATCACTGGGTATCAGTTGCTGAAATGTACACATTGTGTCAAAGAAGTGAGACTTATTCTTCAGAACATTTTTTAAATTGGTGGTAAAGGTTACTAAATAAGTGTCTAAAATGCTGATATTTATTGTGTAAAAGTTCTGTCATACTGCAAGAGAACACGCTTTTATTTTTCCTCTGAAGTTTATACCCAATTTACTTGTCAAAATTATGACCTCGTTGATGCATTCAGCCATGTACAACCACTTTTCTCGCTAATGTATCATGTCCTTTATTATTATTATTTTTTCTTATTCAAATCATGCCTACTACAAGTTAGGTATTTTATGAATTTTTAATTGTTGCTTGAAAATTTCTGCAAGTTATATTTGAATTGAAACAACCTTGAAAATTTCTCCTTGAGTGATGCGACAGCCTTGTCTGTTCGTCCAAGTAATGCACATGATCTTGATAATATCAGATGTGAGTGCAGACTGCAGAGAGATGAAAGACATTTGTCTTCCATTATGATACTTTAGTAAAGACTCCCAACTCAGAGTCTTTTTCACCACAGCAGCTTTATCCCCCACCCCTTTTCATCTTTCAGGGTTCTGACTTTCATATTGATTTCTTTGTACATTGGGATCAGGTTGTAAGTTACGATTTTAAGGAAGAGAGATTTGCACATCTACATCGGACTGCAATTGGATTTCCAGAGTCAAGATTCTTCTACTTAGGCACCCCAGCTTCATCTACTTCAAAAGAAGCAGCTCTGAAAGGTGAGGCATTGGTGCGGGCTCAATTCCAAGGAGATCCATATGGCTGTCAAGGTTCACTCTATCGGAAAAGACTAGGTCGTGATCCTTTTCACCGGTCAATACCTTATCCTAATGGGTGCCCTGAGATTGAAGGTCTGTTCAGATATTGTGGGGCAGGTCCTTTTCCAGGTTCCCTTCCTTGGGTTAGTAAAATTAGTTAGCTTTTTTTCTACCTTGATATATAACATAGGATGAATCCACCTATACAGCCAGAAAGAGGTGCTTAACCTGACAATAATGTAATTCTTTGTAATAAACGTATTATAATCAATTTGTTGAAAAATGAATAGAGAAAATTAGTGTGGTTGCTTGGAGAAAATATGTAAAAGTATGTTGGATAAGTGTATGCTCTGTTTGGTTGTGGATCTCAAGACACTAATTATGTTCATTGCCTCCATGGTGTGTATTGTATTTGCTTTTGAAATTGATAAATATCATTTTATTGTGATATTAATTTTCACACGTTGAAAGTTTTATATGGTGTCACTCTCATTTTAAATCGATTACTTGAATACCTATAAATTTGTTAAAAACTATATGTTAACAACAAAATGACCTTTGTCCTTGAAATAAAACCGGTCATTAATCTTCTTACTGCCCTTGCAATTACTGTCCTAATCAAATTCTCAAAACATTTCGTTAGATTAAGAATTGAAGGAAGGATATCTTATAGCAAACTTCACTCTGAATACAAAAGAATTATACATTCGCACTAAAGAATTTATATACATGAAAGGAGTGGAACAAATAGACTCAGAATATGAACGAAAGAGAGGAACAAAGCCTCGTTTTGGGAAGCATGGAAATTCTTAAATTTCAATGGTTCCCAATTTTGAAGGAATCCTTTTGCACATAAAGTTAGTGGCGGAAGATTTTGGCGTGAGTCAATTTTTTGATTCTGCTAGTGTCGTACATTGTTGTAGGGCAAAGCATGTTGGACGTGAGTAATAATTTTGTACTATGGGACATGGTTTTGAAACCCGGACCGGACCGTACGGTCCGACCGGAAAAATCTCGAACCGGCCATTTTTACGGTCTGTTAAGCATGAAAAACCGTTCTATGCAAAAAAGCAGTGACCCGTACGAACCGCGGTTGGACCGCCCGGTTCTGTGAACCGTGACCGGTTCAGGCGGTTCACACGGTCCTTTGTTTCAAGCCTTAAACGGCACCATTTTGAACTCTCTCCCCTGTTTTTTTTCCCTATACAGCGTCGTTTGGACTTTGGGATTGGATCATTCTCTCAAACAAGAAACACTCGCCTCACTCTTTCAATCAAGAAACCCTCGGTATCATTCTCAAAAAAAAAAAAAAAAAAACCCTCAGTAAATACCGGCCGAGATTCAAGATTCGGCCGGCATGGAGTCTGGACTGTAAAACTAAAATCTCAACCAAAAAAAAAAAAAAAAAAAAAAAAAGAAGAAAGAAATGAAATAAACAAACGTACCTTACAAAAAAAATAAAGCAAAAGAAAAAAGCCCCAGTGAGAAACTTGAGTGAGAAGTGAAGAAAAGTCAGATGAGATGAGCAATGGTAAGTTGAAGAAGACGCACACAAAGCAAAAGAGTAGAAGAAAGGAAATTATCCGATTGCTCTTTCTGCATTTCTCTCTCTCTCTCTCTCTCTGCGTTTCTCTCTCTCTCTCTCTCTCTCTCTCTGCGTTTTGCTTTTGCCTTTGCACAGTTGAGTCTTCTAGTCTTTGCACAATAGAGTCTTCTAGCTAGTCTTCTGACTCTTCTTTGCATGATGGACAAGTGGACAACTTGCTTTCCTGTCACCCACTAAATCCATCCTGCTGTCAACCACTTTCTTTTGACAAAGTTATTGGGTTTTGTTCTCTATATAATTTAATATTTTAATGGTTTGGCCGGCTAGTCTTCTAGCTTCGTTTTTTTTTTTTATTTTTTTAATAATTCTAATCAAATGGGCTTAGGCATGACAAATTAATGGGCTGTCAAATGGGCGTGGTAATGATCTAAGATAATTTAGACAAGCTCCTATAAAAATAGTATAATATTAAATCTTAACAAAAATTATTTATGTTTGCTTAGAATTTAATATTTCTTATTTTCTTTATGAAAGTTATGATATAAATCTCTATATATTTTTTGAACTATTATAGTCAATTTTTCTATTTATACTAATTTAATATATTTATTTATATTTAAATAATTATTAAATTAATTATGACGTCATCACGGTTCAACTCCGGTTCAACCTCGGTTCGACCTTAAAAACCTTGAACCTCTCTCTTTTACGGTTCGATGAACGGTCCGGGTCTGAAAACCATGCTATGGGAGTATAGTGATGGTATTTCTCTCATACAATAATGAGTCTCATTAATGAGATTCATGGCAAGATCCATTATTTATGTGAGAGAAATGAATATTATATCGTTATATTATGAGAGTATTGAGTACTTAATAATTTTCTGTTGGGCAATGATGCACACATTTGTGGAGAATTTAATCCACTCAAGTGGATGTATTGAAATTAACAAACGAAAAAGTTTTTTAAAGTTTAAAAATCCTCTTGTTATGGAGAAATTATAAAGTCCTCGTGGTAGACAAGTGATATGGTCCACTATTCCAATAAAAGACTCTTATTTGTTTAAAATTGTAGAGTTTTAAATAAAAATTGAATACTGACTCAGCAATTTTAAATAGGTGGGAGTCTTTTACTTAAATTGTGGACAAATTGTGTGGTCTACCATGAGAACTGTATAATTTCTCCTTGTTATGTAAATAAAACTAGTGATGGAAAGAAGAGTATAATGCTTTATTTATAATATATAATTCAAGAGAATTTGAACTCTGACTTGTTTGGTTTCAAAAGGTAATGTATCTACGTTTTATTTTCTTTATTCTATATTCAAAACCTGAATTTGAATATAGATAAAAGTACTTATTTTCACATTTAATAGTGTTTGGTAAGTTGTTTTGAATACACAATTTGGGTATAGAATAAATCATACTCGGATTTGGTCATTATTTTCTATTAAAAAAAAGTAATTTTCTCACTCACATACATCACATCACTTAAAAAAAAAACTTTTTTGTTTTCACAATATTTACTGATAGGCCACTGTATTTGTGTTCATAGAAAACGAAAATATTGAAAAGTTATATTTATTTTTTGTGTTCAAATCCAAATTATAAGATACTGAAAATAAAAACTGAATACAAATGCTAAAATCAAACAAGTTTTTTAGTAGTAGAAACCCACTAAAATCTGAAAATGAAAACAAAAGATCATGCTTTTTTCAGCTGAACAAACCGACTTAAAAGTTTCCCTTATTAACTTCAGATCTTGCCGATTGAGTTACGAAACGCTTGGCGCCTTATTCATTAAGTATTTGGGAAGCTATAAAGCTACCCTGTGTTTCTCAAGATAGGGCAGGTTGAAACCGCCGCTTCAGTGGAACTATCAAGACTAGCACCTCGCAGAAGACCTCCTAGCAGTTCTCCACGGTCAAAGAAGAACTCAATCTTGATGATTTTCTCTTGTTCATCCAACTGTTTCAAACAAGAGAATAAAGTCCATATGAAGAAGAAGGACAGATGATCATGAATCATGATGATGCTAAGCTCCTGATTAAAAAAAAAAAAAAAAAAAAAAATTGCAGGGGGATACCTCGAAAATTCCAATCCCAAAGAGTTCAACCATTTCCCCAGTTGGTGCATGGCCTTTGAAAGGACCCTCCATGTAACCCCAGTGCCTGAACTTGTATACAATCACCGGTGGTCCTGAATAAACTTGGAGAATCTCCACAGCAAACCCACGAGGGAAAGCTGTTGTGAAAGCTACATGAGATGAATCATCTGTTTCTTCTGCTGGGTTGTACACACGAAGCTTCTCTGGCAAAGAGGTTTGTAGCAAGAAGTTGTAGCCTCCCCCAAGCTTACGCTTTTCTTCCAAATTCACTGCCTGCCTTCCTGCATGTTTTGCATCAATATACATATGGTCAAAGAGATTAGAGATGCTTATACACAAAACAACAATGAAGTAAATCTATATATATGTGTGTGGAGTTAACACTGTTACCATTTAGACTGACAGTATACTTTTTTGGATCAATTGATTTATTGTCATCGAAGCTTTTCTTGTGGAATATCTCCATTTCCCATGTCTTTACAAGGTTTTGCACTTTTTCTTCAAGTGAGCCAGGAGGCCATACCTGCCATTAATCAATTATTGGTTATCAGATAGATCATACAAATATAATTATCATATCTCTTAATATACAAGAGAGAGACCTTAGTTCTGCCTTCTTCAAAAAGCTTGTTAACAGCGTCATAATTAGGAGGAGCACCAAACCTCCATATGGTGTTCTTCTCCCCTTCATCATTTAAGTGGGAACGATATTTGTCGTGATCCATTTCTATCTTACGCCTTTAGTAAACAAGAAGATCTAAGTGTTGCTTAACCTTGAACTTGAATTTTGTGTTTGAGAAGACTTTATATGGGCAAAATTATACCTAACACCTTTATTTTTTATTTTTGATGAATACCTAATACCTTTAGAAAAGTAATAATAATAATAATAATAACAAGGGCGTAACCAATAATAATTATTTGGGGGTTGTAGTAGAGATATACTAAATATAATTCATAAGTCTATTGAATACAAAATTATCAACTTTCATATATTATCATATTCTTGTACGCTAATGAACATGAAAAACTGTTTAGTTCAATGTAAACATACAAAAAAGAACATTCACGTCAAATCATGCCTGGCGATGATTTTTCATGGAATAAAATTCATCCATTATCATCTTTACATTAAAATTCCCTGCAATGAATTATCATATAAAATTCATTATAATAAATTATCACATAATAAATTATCATCCATTATAATAAATTATCATATAAAATTCATTCTTACATGAATTATAACATAAATACACCTTTAGTTAAGTAATGACCTTTTAGGATAAAAAAAATTAAATAAACAAATCAATCAAAAGTCTAAACAAACAACATAAACAAAATACATAGACTCACGGCCCTCACCCCAATTGCCTTCCATAGATGATTTTTTTTTTTTTTTTTTCCATTTATAATTTACTTACTTTACTACCCAACTACACAATGCAAGCCCCACTGAAGAGACAAACAACACAAAAGCCAAAAGGCTAAGTCATAGAGTAAGTGGAGTTAGTGGGTCAAGAATAAAGAATACAATAACAATAAACACAAAAAAGACAAAGTCAAATAAGCATAAATTGATTTGCTGGCAAAGGGATATCACATATTCACATACACATATTTGATATTTCTATTTTGCTATTCAGACTTTAGTATTTGGCAAAGGGTTATCACATATTGTTTTCTCCTTTTTTCTAACAGTGAGGATTGAAGATGCCTTTGTTTTGTTTGATTAGGCATTTTAGATTTGGGGTTGGACAGTGTGTTTAGTTTAGAGAAGAAATTTTTGTTTTATTAGAGATTTGGGGTTGGCTGGTGGGGCTGGATGTGGGCCAAGATTTTTATTTTATTTGAAGTTGTATTGGACTAGAACTCTGGAAGAATTGTTAAAATAATTTGGGTCCCGGGGGGTGGGGGGCCGGCGGGATATTTATTTTTAGGGGGGACCATGTCAATTTTTTATATAGTATGGAAATTTGAAAATTTTGTCCAAGGAGCCAAGTGGCTCCGCCCCTGAATAATAATAATAATAATAACAAATAGTTCCCTAACACACCTAGAATAGTCTGAGACTCCAATCATCACGCAACCACGAGTCAAGGTTTTGATCATATGAATAAAATAAAACAAAAAGAAGCACATGAGTATATGACCCTTTTTGTTTTTATTTTTTGGAAAATAAACAAAATGGAGACTAGTCACAAGACTCACAATAAAATATCTGAAGGAAAAGTAAAAGAAATGAAAACATACAACGCATCTTACCTTAATATGCATTAGCATCATTAAAATGCACGAATGAGTGAATATGTACACATGAAATACAGGGGGAAAAATTTTGAAGAACATGAACACGTTGTTTAGGAGGCGTTATATATTTCTGCCAGTTATTATCATTATTATTATTATTTTAGTAAGTCAGAAAAACGAGAATTAGTAACTAATTATGAACATTTTTTATTTTGAGAGGATAACATGTTATGAACATGATCATACAAATATGTTGATCACATTATATCATTAAGAAAATGAGAACTAATAACGTCTTATTACCTAAGCTTTGTTGTGAAACTATTGTGTCGATTATATGTTACTCATTTATTTTTTGGTGATATCAAATCAATGCTGAGTTATGGTTGGGTTTTATTGTGAGTGCGGATTTGACTGGACCCTTTCTAATAACACAAGGTGTACAGAGATTATGAAGGAATAAAGGGGATATTGGGCTTTTGCCCTTATTTTGTAAAAAAATCTAGCAAATGTCACTGTTTTGAAACTATTTAGGTCTGCGTCCCCGTTTTAGTACTCGATTTTAAAAAATCGAGTTACAAGTGGACTCGACATAAACAATGTTGAGTTCTATGTATATTTTGCCACTTAATTTTTTTTTTTTTTTTTAAAAGTTTAAGTGAAACTCAACTTGGCTAAAGTCGAGTTTCAATTAAAAATTTACATATAACTTGATTTTGAGGATATCGAGTATTATACCGAACTCGATTTTGTTAAAATCCAGTTTCAAAAACAGGGACACAGACCTAAATAGTTTCAAAACAGGGTCATATTGCTGTTATTTTTACAAAATAAGGGCAAAAGCTCAATATCCCCAAGGAATAAATAGGTCATATGTTTTGCAATATTAAAAGCAAAGGTGTGCAAAAGTTCAGCATGTTAGCAAGGAATAAGGGCGTGTGATTTTGGTTGTGAGGTAGGTTTAAAGATATGTAGCTGCTATTTTATCAAAATCCTTAGAAGTACTATATTTATAACATTTTCACAAAAATTTTACAACAAGGTTTAGGTGGCAATTTATTACTAGTTCTCGTTTAGACCCACCACTAACATCACGTTTTTGCCTTCTATATGGAAAGAATGAACACAACACTTAGGTTGTTGTATCTATGTATGACATATATAGAACACAGGAAACACATTGAACATAGCTGCACGCATGTCCTAGTTGTTTTTATTTATTTATTTTATATGATTGACATGGCTAGAAAGAGCTTGCGCCCCCCGCCCCCCCCCCCCCCCCCCCCCCCCAAATGAAAAAAAACAAACAAACAGAAGTTAAACACACAACCTCTCACGCCAATCTCCTCCCCCACCAATCTTTTTCTTCTTCTCCTCCCACATTGATCTCTTCTTCTTCTGTTGCTCTTAGATCTATTTCTCTTCTACAATTTTACCCTTTGCCCTTTTTCCTTCTTTTGTCTCTGTGTGCCTTTTAATTGTTTTGTCTGCCTCACATTATCACACACTCACACATGAAGAGCTCTTTTATCTCTAGCCACCCATGTTAACAAAAGATATGTTTATAAGTTAAAGTCCACTATCTATCAAGCCAAGTAATCAACTTTTTTACAATTCTTTTTCATTATCTAGGTAGACAGTAGACATCTGTATATATTATCATTGGCTAGGCTTTAATATGCCTCTAAAAGAATTTTTAACAATTATTTAAAAACATGTAATAATTTTTTTATACAAAAAAAATTCATAAGCTTTGAATATATATATATATATATATATATATATATATATATATATATTTATATATATAAAGAAGATTTTCCACTTTAGACTGGCCTTTTATATGGTTCAGAAATACCCCTAAACATTACATTTAATTGGAAAAAAAATTGAGGACAACCTAAAAATATATGTCCAACACTTAAAATGTCTACAAAACAAGACATTCTCCTACTTCCATGTTTTCAAAACAAACTTATTCAAAAAACTTTTTTTTTAAAAAAAAATGGGAAATTATGACACTAGACCAAAAAAATTAATTAAAAAAAAGCATCATTGCACGCGCAAAGCGCGTGTGATGAGGCTAGTATGTGTGTGTGTGTGTGTGTGTGTATATATATAATTAATTAATTAATTAATATTACGTGTTTCCTAATTTTTCGAAAATTGTCATATCTCTGTATTATACCCGTGCTTGTATCCAAATCCATGTTTCCTAGCCTACCATTAACAGTTTGCCACCTAAGTCTTTTTAAGGGATTGCCACCAAAGTTTTGTTATGGAATTGTTGTAAAAATTTTGTGTTCATAATTTTATTCCAACCCCTAGTTTGAGTTTCTTTTACAACCAACTAATATTTGCCTTATTTCTTCACTAAATTTGGTTCCTGCATTATAAATTTATGGAGAATGTTAACAAGCACCAGAGAGTGCTTGTTAAGGTTTTCCAATGTGGGTCCCACATTAATAAAAAAAATTGAGTAAATTAGAGAAAAAGCATGACATGGCTTGTAAGAAAAAAATCGGACAAATTTGCCTTCTTGATGTGGGACACGACTGGCACTAGCAGGGTGCATTTTTTTCTTTGGACAAAATTGCCCTTTTAACACATTTCCCTCTCTTTCACTTTTTATTTCACACCAAATCTTATTTTACCAATATTTTACTATCCACTTTCTTTCACTTTACCAATATCAAACTCAATTTCTTCCCATTTACCAATATCAAAGAGAAGACAAGATGAAGAAATGTCAATAAAAGATTGAGGAATAATTGAACAAGGTACCACTATTGAATTTCATTTGATTCATAGTTATTTTTTAAAAAATAGGTTAAAATTAATATGTTGTTAATTGTTAGGACATATGTGGTTTACTTGTTAGGAACATATGTCATTCTTTGATGTAATTGGTTAATCTTTTGACAAAATGCACTTTACTTGTAATTGGGTAGTTCTAGGTGTTTTTAATACTTCAAGAAATAAGGTTTCAAGATCAAGTGTTGAAGTCATCAAGTCTATCCAAGAAACAAGCTGAAGAAGTGCAAGTTCATTAAAGCTCGACAGCTAGCATGTGTCGAAGTTTAAGAAGCTGCTCAAGCCCGTGTGCTCGACACCTCCCATCTGTTGAGGTTTAATAAAAACAGATTTTCTGTTCTGTTTTCTTGGAATCC
Organism: Quercus glauca; assembly: GCA_023736055.1. Lineage (NCBI taxonomy): Eukaryota > Viridiplantae > Streptophyta > Magnoliopsida > Fagales > Fagaceae > Quercus > Quercus glauca. The sequence goes on along the minus strand of CM043316.1, from coordinate 74,817,522 downwards.
GTGAATATGTCTTTGGGCCTTCTTTTCTCCTAATCCTAGACATATAAAAGGATTGTTTTAAGGGCCGTCAAAGGGTTCACAAGTTGCGCAAGTATTGAGCAAACTCTGTTTAAGCAAATTGTGACCAGAGACAAAGTTTCACCCGAGTTCATCTCTTCTGAAGAAGTTGCTGTGTATGTGCACCTTTGGGTTTTGTGACCAAGCATCTTCTTGATTTTCATCATGTGGATGAACTGAAAAGCTTTGTAGCCAACTATCTTCTCTAGTTGGTGATTGAAGTCGCGCACTGGAATCCGCGCAATTGGTTAGTCACATATTTGGGAGCCGTGCATCAAAAGGGGAAATTGTCATTACAGAACAAGTTCAATTGGGTATTAGGGTAAGGGTTCAACTATAGGTTGGTAAGGTGCATTCCTTTACTTGTAACCGCTTGTTGTGATAATAGTAGAGTTTCAGGAGTGGTGACCTAAAAATCACCTAGTGGGGTTTTTGCTGTTAGGTTTTCCCCATTTGTAAACAAAACACAGTGTTATTTATTTTCTGCTGCATAATTAGTTTATTGGTGATTTGTTTGTGCTACCACGCGTTTGCATGTTAATTTGATTAATTAATAACTTGGCTAATTAATCAATTAATTTAATCACAAGGGGTCAACCCGTTTTTGGCCTATCATTAATTTTTATTTTTGATACATGTATATTGTAGTACTAATGGATGGGGATATAGTTGCAAAAGATTGCTTTGACCTAAATGAACCACTTCAAGAAGGTATTATAATTTTATTTTATTTGTGATTACATTTCATTTATCGTAGAATATTTTTAAACTCTTTTTTATATATATATATATATATATATATATATATATATATATATAGCACCAAAATTAATATGATGTTAATTTTTATTTCTAATACATGTATTACAGCATCAATGGATGAGAATATAGTTGCAAGTGAGAGTTACTACTTTACTCCAAAAAATTGTTTTGACTTAAATGAACCCCTTCAAGTAGGTATTATAATTCTATTTTATTTGTAAATTTACATTTCATTTATCGTAGAATATGATGTTTATATTTTAAACTCTTGTTTTAATATAGCACCAATGGATGACAATGTAGATGCAAGTGAGGCTCATCAATTTGTTTCAATGGATTGTTTTGACTTAAATGAATTGTCTCAAGAAGGTATTATTATTTTCATTTTATTTGTAATATATAATTCATATATCATATAATATGATGTTGATTGTTTTTTTAATTTTTGTTTTAATATTGCATAAATTGATGATGATTTGATTGCAAGTGAGGTTCACAGAAGTGTTTCAAAAAATTGTGTTGAATTAAATGAGCTTTCAAATGACTGAAAAAATCATAATACTTATGGAGATGAAATAATTGATTGGAATGAACGTCCAAAAGATAAAATGGGAGTTATTGAAGAATGTGAAGATATAAATTCAATAGAAAATGAATATGAGCCTTTTGTTAGTCAATGTTTTCCTCGTGAAGAAGAAGCTTTCATTTTCTATAAAAATTATGCAAATCAATATGGTTTTACTATCCGAAAAGTTCATACTGAGAAAGAAAAAAGAAGAAATAGTAAGATGTGATTTCTTTTGTCATTGACAAGGTAAACAACCACTAAAAATAGTAGATCCATCTAAGGAGCAACAAAATAGGAAGTCTTTAAAATGTGGATGTAAAGCTCATTTAAGTATCATTTTGCAAAAGTCATTTGATATTTTTCCTCGAGAATGGCATGTCACTAAGTTTGTTGTAGACCACAATCATGATTTGTTCTCCCTTTCGGAAGTGCAATTTCTTCCAGCCAATCGAGTTATCACTATAGATTATGAAAAACATATTTTCTTATTGAAAGAAGTTGGACTTTCAATTAGAGAGGTAATGCGTGTTATGGAACTTGAGAGGCATTTGAAACATGGAAAACTTCCATTTTTTCAAAGGGATATTCGTAATCTTTATGTGATTATGATGAGGAAGAATGCAAAGAATGATGTCATGGATCTTTTACAATTTTGCAAAGTTGCTAAAGAAGAGAACTCTAGATTCCAAGATGCATTTACAACCGATGAAGAAAATAGATTGGAGCATATTTTTTGGTCACCTACTCATTGTTTTGATTGGTATAAAAAACATGGAGATGTGGTTATTTTTTATACTACTTATAAGGTGAATGCTTATGATATGTCTTTTGGTATTTTTGTTGGTGTCAATAATCATGGAAAGACAATTCTCTTTGGTTGTGCACCTCTTTAAAATGAAACAACAAGTGCCTTTTGATGGTTAATGAAGGTACATTCTTTGTCTTATAAATTTGTACAATTATTTTTTAAATATTATTTGATTAATTAGTAGAATAATAACGTATATCCTTTGAAATATTTTCATGCTTTAGTAAATTTGTATTTGATTAGCAGACTTTTGCATGCTTAATGAAGAATCAACCCAAGGCAATTTTGATGGACCAAGATCCATGGATTACAAAGGCAATATCAAAAGAATTTGTTAAGGACATATTTTTATGTAGTTGGCTAATCCTTTGACAAAACGCACTTTACTTGTAATTGGGTAGATCTAGGATGTGTTTAATACTTCAAGAAACCATGTTTCAAGATCAAGTGTTGAAGTCATCAAGTCTGTCCAAGAAAAACAAGCTGAAGTGCAATTTCATTAAATCTCGACACCTTCTCGATAGCTCCTCGACACCTAGCTATCTGTCGAGATCTTCAGCTGATTCTTATCGCAATCTCGATAGCTTCTCGATAGCTGGTCGATCGATCGAGAAAGTTTCTGTCCCCTCGACACCTTCTCGACACCTCCTCGATAGCTGTCTATTGAGATTCATTAAACCTCGACACCTGCTCGACACCTCCTCGACACCTAGCTATCTATCGAGGTTACGGGAAATCAGAATTTTCAGCTTTTTGATTTTTGGGCCAGGCTTATGTATTTGAGTAGGGTTTCTTTTCCCACAACCCTAGACCTATATAAAGCTTATTTTGGAGGCCGTATCACAAGAGAATAAGAGAATACAAGGTTTTAAACATTTGAAAAGATTATTCTCTCTGAAAGAAGCTACTGCGTTTTTGCGCCTTAGGGTTTTGTAACCAAGTGCTTCTTGATCTTCATTGTTGATGAAGTGAAGAACTTTGCAGCCAACATTCTTCTTCCTCAAGTTGGTGAGTGAGTCACGTACTGGGATTCGTGCAAAGGAGTTAGTCACGTATTGGGATCCGTGCAACAAAAAGGGTGGCGTTCATATATTGAAGAGTTCAGAGGTTCTGAAGCGGTAGAAGGTTTCTGCTGTGAGTTCATCTACAGGGATTGTAGAGTCTAGGGACAAAGGTTTTGTACTAGATCTGAAACTTCTCTTTTCTATAGTGGATTGCTTTTCGGGAAGGTTTCCCCCCAGGTTTTTTACTGTGAAACTGGTTGGTTTCATTGGTTTTCCTGGGTCATCATATCTTGTCTTATTTACTTTTCCGCTGCATTTATTTTTGACATGATATTGATGTTTGTTTGTTTTAACAAGTTGTATTCATAATAAATCTAATTAACAACTTGGATTAAAAACTTGTTAATTCTATCAACCGGGGTCTAAATTTCCGAACAAGTGGTATCAGAGCGGGTTCACTCTGATTGGATTAATTTCCTGAGTGTGATCCTTGACGCCCGTTGTCATGGATTCTCTTGATTGCTTTGATTTGCATGATCTTGTGTTGAATGATGATGATGATATTCAAGATGCCTATTGCAAGCTTTATAATTTTTGTATGAAATCTCTTGAATGTTCTACAAAATTAAAAGCTAAATTTAAAAAGGTCAAGCTTGAAAAAGATGATTTGACTGCAAAATTGGATGAAGCCAATAATTTGAATGAAAATTTTAAAAATCAAATTTCAAATCAGGTGGACAAAATTAATAGTTTGGAAGAGCAACTAGTTGAATTTAAAACTGAAGTTGAAAAATTGACTAGTGCCAAACTTGTTGTTGAGCTTAACTCAAAAGAAAAGGAATTTTATATTCCTCCTTTTAAAAGGAAAAATCAAGAGTTGAAGGCCAATATTGCTAGGATAGACAAAGGTAAACAATCTGATGTTAATGTTGAAGTTTCTAAACCTATGTCTAAAACTCCTCCTAGGCTGAATGATAAATCTGAATTTGTCCCCATTTGTCATCATTGTCATATTGTTGGTCATATTAGGCCAAATTGTCCTAAGTTGAGGTCTCTGTCAACCTCTAAGGTTAGACCTTCTTCTTGGAAGCCGAGTAGTCCTAAAACTGCTCATGTTTGTCACCATTGTGGTGTTGCTGGACATATTCGTCCTAATTGCTTTAGGTTGTATCCTCATAAGCAATTGTCCAAACGGTCACAGGTTTCCTCTCAAGGACCTACACCTTTGTTTGGAGAGTTATTAAAAGTCTTGAGCTTTTTAACTCAATTTCAGGAGAATTCTAATTCTTCTATGTCCTTTAGTAGACATACAAGGACACGTGCCTTTTCATCTTCACGGCCAAAGACTCGTGCTGTGTGGGTGAGAAAGGAGCCTAAGACTTAATTGTCTTTTCTGTTTGTCCTCTGCTTTAATTCTTTCTATCTAAAGCTAGACTCTCTTTGCTTGATTTCTTATCTGCTTTTGGAATCATGCCTTCATGCATTTGCATTTTTCTATCATACCTTCATGCATATGCATATTTCTTTCTGCTTTCATGTTGTTTGTCTGTTTTTGTTTGGTTGTTTAGTTTTTATTTTGTTTTGTTTTCAAAATAAAAATAAAAAGGAAAAATCAGAAAAATACAAAAACAGTGTGTGTTTTGTGTACTTTGGTACTTGTGTACCTTAGATGGCCAATGAAACAAAGTTTTCTATACTTTGTATCTCTTGTAGCTTAGATGAGCATCTTTATGCACAACTAAGCAAGTGAGCTTTGTGGCTCGTGTTTGTGATGAGTAAGATTAGGTTATCTCTTTAAACTTAACACTCATATCACTCTTTTTGACGGGTAGGACTAGAAAATCCTTAGAGAAAGGCATAAATAACCATCTCACCACTGTTGCCCGCCAATCATTAATGACATCTGTATGCTTCAGCATAGCAAAAGTGTGATGTCAATGACATTTGTGTGCTTAGGCATAGCAAAATTGAAGTGTCAAATATCAATGGGTATTTCTTTTCTTTCTCATAAGCCCATGTATGATATGCTTAAAAAGAAAATATGCAAAGAAATAAAAAGCAAAAAGATTAAAAATGCTTTTAAAAATGGTTGCAAGCGTGTATTCTAGGAGATGTGGGAGTTATAGGATGTACCTCAAAGGTGATAGTCCCCATCAAACAGTTATGATTGTGTGTGAGTTAAAGTTATTTTCTCATATCTCAGATCGTCATAACATGTATACACTTATGCAATCTTGCGATGTGTTTCACACACAACACGCAATATTCTTTGCTACTTTTGATACATGTGCAGGTACAATGTGATTTGGCCATCACAAAGGTTTTACATGTGCTTTTGTATGCTCACTAAACTGTCTTGACTTGTTTTTGAAATATAAAATTTGTTAGACTTGTTTAGTGTGTGTGTGTGTGTTTTGGGATCCATGTGTTTTTCACATGTTTTGCATCTTTCTATTATCTTGTCATCCATAGCATCTTGTTTCATTACATTCATGCATTTATATGGATTTCTTGTGCCCCCATGATCATCCTTGATCATTTTTATGTCTCTCGGGTGAAGCTTTTTAGCTTCTTGTACCCTTTGTCAATCATGACAAAAAGGGGGAGAATTTGTGGAGTTTGAGATTCTACAAGTTAGGGGGAGAAATACATGCCTCTGTAAGGGGGAGATGTGTTTCATCTTGTTAGGGGGAGTGCTTACTTCCTTCTTCTTGTACCTTGGGTCTTGTGACCATGTTTACATACATTGTGCTTATCTTCTTTATATGCTGATGTATGTTTCTTTCACCTATCTCTACATGTGTTGGTTCTTTTCTATCTTTATACACATGTTTCTTATTATTTGTATGCAATCTATTATTTCTGTTTCACACTAAGATGCCTTGATGAGTTTTGTTTAAAGTGTTTCAGAAATACAGGTTGTCAAAGTCTACTTGTCATAAACTCTCTTCTTGCAAAGTTTTTCAAGAGTTTGTGTTAGGATAGATTTTATTGTATTCAACAAGTGAGTATGAGTTGAGTGATTTATGACTTTTCTCATATGTTCATTTGTTTGTTGTGGTTTTGTCACGGATTGCCAAAGGGGGAGATTGTTAAGGACATATTTTTATGTAGTTGGCTAATCCTTTGACAAAACGCACTTTACTTGTAATTGGGTAGATCTAGGATGTGTTTAATACTTCAAGAAACCATGTTTCAAGATCAAGTGTTGAAGTCATCAAGTCTGTCCAAGAAAAACAAGCTGAAGTGCAATTTCATTAAATCTCGACACCTTCTCGATAGCTCCTCGACACCTAGCTATCTGTCGAGATCTTCAGCTGATTCTTATCGCAATCTCGATAGCTTCTCGATAGCTGGTCGATCGATCGAGAAAGTTTCTGTCCCCTCGACACCTTCTCGACACCTCCTCGATAGCTGTCTATTGAGATTCATTAAACCTCGACACCTGCTCGACACCTCCTCGACACCTAGCTATCTATCGAGGTTACGGGAAATCAGAATTTTCAGCTTTTTGATTTTTGGGCCAGGCTTATGTATTTGAGTAGGGTTTCTTTTCCCACAACCCTAGACCTATATAAAGCTTATTTTGGAGGCCGTATCACAAGAGAATAAGAGAATACAAGGTTTTAAACATTTGAAAAGATTATTCTCTCTGAAAGAAGCTACTGCGTTTTTGCGCCTTAGGGTTTTGTAACCAAGTGCTTCTTGATCTTCATTGTTGATGAAGTGAAGAACTTTGCAGCCAACATTCTTCTTCCTCAAGTTGGTGAGTGAGTCACGTACTGGGATTCGTGCAAAGGAGTTAGTCACGTATTGGGATCCGTGCAACAAAAAGGGTGGCGTTCATATATTGAAGAGTTCAGAGGTTCTGAAGCGGTAGAAGGTTTCTGCTGTGAGTTCATCTACAGGGATTGTAGAGTCTAGGGACAAAGGTTTTGTACTAGATCTGAAACTTCTCTTTTCTATAGTGGATTGCTTTTCGGGAAGGTTTCCCCCCAGGTTTTTTACTGTGAAACTGGTTGGTTTCATTGGTTTTCCTGGGTCATCATATCTTGTCTTATTTACTTTTCCGCTGCATTTATTTTTGACATGATATTGATGTTTGTTTGTTTTAACAAGTTGTATTCATAATAAATCTAATTAACAACTTGGATTAAAAACTTGTTAATTCTATCAACCGGGGTCTAAATTTCCGAACAAGTGGTATCAGAGCGGGTTCACTCTGATTGGATTAATTTCCTGAGTGTGATCCTTGACGCCCGTTGTCATGGATTCTCTTGATTGCTTTGATTTGCATGATCTTGTGTTGAATGATGATGATGATATTCAAGATGCCTATTGCAAGCTTTATAATTTTTGTATGAAATCTCTTGAATGTTCTACAAAATTAAAAGCTAAATTTAAAAAGGTCAAGCTTGAAAAAGATGATTTGACTGCAAAATTGGATGAAGCCAATAATTTGAATGAAAATTTTAAAAATCAAATTTCAAATCAGGTGGACAAAATTAATAGTTTGGAAGAGCAACTAGTTGAATTTAAAACTGAAGTTGAAAAATTGACTAGTGCCAAACTTGTTGTTGAGCTTAACTCAAAAGAAAAGGAATTTTATATTCCTCCTTTTAAAAGGAAAAATCAAGAGTTGAAGGCCAATATTGCTAGGATAGACAAAGGTAAACAATCTGATGTTAATGTTGAAGTTTCTAAACCTATGTCTAAAACTCCTCCTAGGCTGAATGATAAATCTGAATTTGTCCCCATTTGTCATCATTGTCATATTGTTGGTCATATTAGGCCAAATTGTCCTAAGTTGAGGTCTCTGTCAACCTCTAAGGTTAGACCTTCTTCTTGGAAGCCGAGTAGTCCTAAAACTGCTCATGTTTGTCACCATTGTGGTGTTGCTGGACATATTCGTCCTAATTGCTTTAGGTTGTATCCTCATAAGCAATTGTCCAAACGGTCACAGGTTTCCTCTCAAGGACCTACACCTTTGTTTGGAGAGTTATTAAAAGTCTTGAGCTTTTTAACTCAATTTCAGGAGAATTCTAATTCTTCTATGTCCTTTAGTAGACATACAAGGACACGTGCCTTTTCATCTTCACGGCCAAAGACTCGTGCTGTGTGGGTGAGAAAGGAGCCTAAGACTTAATTGTCTTTTCTGTTTGTCCTCTGCTTTAATTCTTTCTATCTAAAGCTAGACTCTCTTTGCTTGATTTCTTATCTGCTTTTGGAATCATGCCTTCATGCATTTGCATTTTTCTATCATACCTTCATGCATATGCATATTTCTTTCTGCTTTCATGTTGTTTGTCTGTTTTTGTTTGGTTGTTTAGTTTTTATTTTGTTTTGTTTTCAAAATAAAAATAAAAAGGAAAAATCAGAAAAATACAAAAACAGTGTGTGTTTTGTGTACTTTGGTACTTGTGTACCTTAGATGGCCAATGAAACAAAGTTTTCTATACTTTGTATCTCTTGTAGCTTAGATGAGCATCTTTATGCACAACTAAGCAAGTGAGCTTTGTGGCTCGTGTTTGTGATGAGTAAGATTAGGTTATCTCTTTAAACTTAACACTCATATCACTCTTTTTGACGGGTAGGACTAGAAAATCCTTAGAGAAAGGCATAAATAACCATCTCACCACTGTTGCCCGCCAATCATTAATGACATCTGTATGCTTCAGCATAGCAAAAGTGTGATGTCAATGACATTTGTGTGCTTAGGCATAGCAAAATTGAAGTGTCAAATATCAATGGGTATTTCTTTTCTTTCTCATAAGCCCATGTATGATATGCTTAAAAAGAAAATATGCAAAGAAATAAAAAGCAAAAAGATTAAAAATGCTTTTAAAAATGGTTGCAAGCGTGTATTCTAGGAGATGTGGGAGTTATAGGATGTACCTCAAAGGTGATAGTCCCCATCAAACAGTTATGATTGTGTGTGAGTTAAAGTTATTTTCTCATATCTCAGATCGTCATAACATGTATACACTTATGCAATCTTGCGATGTGTTTCACACACAACACGCAATATTCTTTGCTACTTTTGATACATGTGCAGGTACAATGTGATTTGGCCATCACAAAGGTTTTACATGTGCTTTTGTATGCTCACTAAACTGTCTTGACTTGTTTTTGAAATATAAAATTTGTTAGACTTGTTTAGTGTGTGTGTGTGTGTTTTGGGATCCATGTGTTTTTCACATGTTTTGCATCTTTCTATTATCTTGTCATCCATAGCATCTTGTTTCATTACATTCATGCATTTATATGGATTTCTTGTGCCCCCATGATCATCCTTGATCATTTTTATGTCTCTCGGGTGAAGCTTTTTAGCTTCTTGTACCCTTTGTCAATCATGACAAAAAGGGGGAGAATTTGTGGAGTTTGAGATTCTACAAGTTAGGGGGAGAAATACATGCCTCTGTAAGGGGGAGATGTGTTTCATCTTGTTAGGGGGAGTGCTTACTTCCTTCTTCTTGTACCTTGGGTCTTGTGACCATGTTTACATACATTGTGCTTATCTTCTTTATATGCTGATGTATGTTTCTTTCACCTATCTCTACATGTGTTGGTTCTTTTCTATCTTTATACACATGTTTCTTATTATTTGTATGCAATCTATTATTTCTGTTTCACACTAAGATGCCTTGATGAGTTTTGTTTAAAGTGTTTCAGAAATACAGGTTGTCAAAGTCTACTTGTCATAAACTCTCTTCTTGCAAAGTTTTTCAAGAGTTTGTGTTAGGATAGATTTTATTGTATTCAACAAGTGAGTATGAGTTGAGTGATTTATGACTTTTCTCATATGTTCATTTGTTTGTTGTGGTTTTGTCACGGATTGCCAAAGGGGGAGATTGTTAAGGACATATTTTTATGTAGTTGGCTAATCCTTTGACAAAACGCACTTTACTTGTAATTGGGTAGATCTAGGATGTGTTTAATACTTCAAGAAACCATGTTTCAAGATCAAGTGTTGAAGTCATCAAGTCTGTCCAAGAAAAACAAGCTGAAGTGCAATTTCATTAAATCTCGACACCTTCTCGATAGCTCCTCGACACCTAGCTATCTGTCGAGATCTTCAGCTGATTCTTATCGCAATCTCGATAGCTTCTCGATAGCTGGTCGATCGATCGAGAAAGTTTCTGTCCCCTCGACACCTTCTCGACACCTCCTCGATAGCTGTCTATTGAGATTCATTAAACCTCGACACCTGCTCGACACCTCCTCGACACCTAGCTATCTATCGAGGTTACGGGAAATCAGAATTTTCAGCTTTTTGATTTTTGGGCCAGGCTTATGTATTTGAGTAGGGTTTCTTTTCCCACAACCCTAGACCTATATAAAGCTTATTTTGGAGGCCGTATCACAAGAGAATAAGAGAATACAAGGTTTTAAACATTTGAAAAGATTATTCTCTCTGAAAGAAGCTACTGCGTTTTTGCGCCTTAGGGTTTTGTAACCAAGTGCTTCTTGATCTTCATTGTTGATGAAGTGAAGAACTTTGCAGCCAACATTCTTCTTCCTCAAGTTGGTGAGTGAGTCACGTACTGGGATTCGTGCAAAGGAGTTAGTCACGTATTGGGATCCGTGCAACAAAAAGGGTGGCGTTCATATATTGAAGAGTTCAGAGGTTCTGAAGCGGTAGAAGGTTTCTGCTGTGAGTTCATCTACAGGGATTGTAGAGTCTAGGGACAAAGGTTTTGTACTAGATCTGAAACTTCTCTTTTCTATAGTGGATTGCTTTTCGGGAAGGTTTCCCCCCAGGTTTTTTACTGTGAAACTGGTTGGTTTCATTGGTTTTCCTGGGTCATCATATCTTGTCTTATTTACTTTTCCGCTGCATTTATTTTTGACATGATATTGATGTTTGTTTGTTTTAACAAGTTGTATTCATAATAAATCTAATTAACAACTTGGATTAAAAACTTGTTAATTCTATCAACCGGGGTCTAAATTTCCGAACAGAATTGCTAGCTACAAAGCATGTCTTTTGTATATGGCATATTACCGCTAAATTTAGCGGTTGGTTTGTATCAATTCTTTGTAATCAATATTCAAATTGGTGCATGGATTTCTATAAGTTATACAAGTTAGAATCATGTGAAGATTTTGACAATCAAATGGCTTCAAGTTATGACAAAATATGACATGCTCTCTAACAAACATGTAATTGGTTTATATCAAATTAAGCACTTTTGGGTACCATGTTACCTCTATGGGCATTTTTTTTTTTTTTTTGTGGAATGACAACAACCGGAAGATCGGAAAGTATAAATGCATTTATCAAATGGTTTGTTAGTTTTCACACAAACTTGATCCAACTCATCAAACAAGTAAGTCATTATTTACCATTAATTTCTTTTGTTGTATAAATTTTTTTTTTTTGGTTAATATTTGTAGTCTTCATGTGTCATACAAAAGTTTTTAATTTATTTTACTATTTATAATTTTAGGTTGATCTTGCCATTGAAGATATTGAGCAAACACAATCACGTGATACGATATTGGAGACATATAGAGGTTCTTCTTTAAGATCAATGTCACCGTTAGAAGACCAAGCACATAGTGTTTTGACGCCCTATGCTTTCAAGATTTTTCAAAAGGAATTTGGAAGAGCAACACAATATTCAGTGCTTTATGAAAATGGTATTGAATTTGTGCTACAATATTGTAAAGATGAAACTAGTCAAAGGCACAAAGTATTATGGGATGGTAAGATGACATATTGTAGTTTCAAGAATTTTGAATTTGGCGGTATACTTTGTCATCATTTACTTAGTATATTCCTTCATAAAGATTGTTACCAAATTCCATCCTTGTATTTACCACCACGTTGGTGTAGTGAAGCATCATTAAGTGAAAAATGTTGGTTTTTAGACCCTTAAAATAACAATTGGATTAACCTAGTTAATTAGCCAAGTGATTAACTTAGTCAAACCATGCAATTCTAGGTTATCACAATCAAACAATCATATCAAGAATATATATAGCAGCGGAAAAATAAAGAACACAAGATATGATGACCTAGGAAACCACACAGTAAAAAGCTGGGGAGGATTTGACTTAGCTATCCTCAAAGTAAACCTGAATCCACTATGAAAGAATCGAAGTTCATACAAAAGGACTTACAATCTCCCCGCTTGACTTCCTAATACTACCCACCAGTAGAACTTACTGACACGACCACATGCAAGCTCCGAATCCACGGACTCCTTCTTTTTTGGATTCTTCAATCAGCTACAAGCACCCACGCTTGTTATTCTTTAAGCTTCAATGGCAGCAACTGAGTTGATCATCAAGATGTTGATACTATCTCTACCTTGAAAACCCTAAGCTTTGTGTAAAGGAAAGCTCCTCTAGATCTCACAAGAGATTTACACAAAACAAAAAAGTATGAGCAATAATACAACAAGAGCAACCCTAAAAAACGTGGCTAGGGTTTTGCCTTATATACCTAGGGCAAAAACATAAAACCCTAAACGTATAATGAGATAGGACTGAGTTGGAAATTCTGCAGAAAAACATTCTAGCCGACTTTCGATCGATCGAGTCTATCCTTCGATCGATCGAGCCAGGCCGAAATGCACTAATACATCTGCAGCCTCTCGATTCCAACTTTATATGAATTACACAACTTTGAGCAAGCCTAAACAAGACTAAACATATTGTTTTGATCATGGTTTGCCAACATCACACATTAGAGTTCTAAATACATAAAATCTTAAGTCTTTAGAACTTAACAAACTCCCCCTTTGGCAATCCGTGACAAAACACAAATTAAAAGCTCAAAGTTTACAAATAAAAGCCCTTTACAAAAATAATACTCATAAACATAAAATTCAATCCTAACTACTATCCATCAATTGCAAGTGTAGACAGCAGCAAAATCGAATCAACCTGTATATTCCTGAAACACTTCAACAAACGCATAAACGCATGTGTGACAGAAAAAAAGTAAATCAACAGATATGTAAACTAACTCTCCCCCTAAGTTAGATACCCAAAAATAAAAACATTCTTGAAAGTTCACACAACACATAATAAAGACATATATCAATGAATAACTCATAAATATAAATCAATAAGCAGTGAACACATGAATCAAGAATCATATATCAAAAATAATGTATTTCCCAACATGAATAGCCCAAAAAACAAAAGAAAGTATACACGGTGAAGCACCTAGATACAATCTAATATCAAATATCTCCACTAGCTTTGCAAAAACAAAAGAAAACTCCCCCTAACTACAAAAACACCTCTACAAGTCTCAAAACTCTACTCCCCCTTTTTGTGACGGAATGCCAAAGGACAATCATATGCCATCATCAAAAGGAGGTGGTGAGGGTAAACGAAGATGCGCCAAGTCAGCTCTCAAAGCACGTAGCTCATCAAGCAAGTCCACCAAAATATGACCATGAGCCGCCTGAACAGTCATGATAGTCTCCAAAGAAATGAAAACATACAACGCATCTTACCTTAATATGCATTAGCATCATTAAAATGCACGAATGAGTGAATATGTACACATGAAATACAGGGGGAAAATTTTTGAAGAACATGAACACGTTGTTTAGGAGGCGTTATATATTTCTGCCAGTTATTATCATTATTATTATTATTTTAGTAAGTCAGAAAAACGAGAATTAGTAACTAATTGTTGAGGCTCATTTTTTTTAAGACCCAGCGGGCCCAAGGCCCAAAGAAGCAAATGGGCTTGAATAAGCCCGGAAAGAGAAAAAGAAAGCATAGGCATGAGTTAAGGGTCCATGTAATGGGTCCAGAAGAAGCAAATGGGCTCGAATAAGCCCGGAAAGAGAAAAAGAAAGCATAGGCATGATTTAAGGGTCCATGTGATGGGTCCAGAAGAAGCAAATGGGCTGGAATAAGCCCAAAAAGAGAAAAAGAAAGCATAAGCATGATTTAAGGGTCCATGTGATGGGTCCAGAAGAAGCAAATGGGCTTGAATAAGCCCGGAAAGAAGGAAAAAAAAAAAAAAAAGAAGAAAAGAATGGGCCACAGCAGGCCCATTGCAATAAGAGAAAAAGAAAGTATTAGGCAAATGGAGAATCCATGAGCCCAAAGAAAAAAGATTTGTAGAGAAAAATTGGGCCAAGAAAGTCCAAAATGGGTTAGCAAAGAAACCCATATATGAAGCAAAACCAAAATGGGCCAGGGATGCCCACAAGAAAGCACAAAAGGCATAGAAGCCAGCAAGAAATAAAAAGGAAGCCCAGCGAATATACTGGGCTACTAAGAAGGAAAGTATACAAAAAAGCCCCGCAGGACTGGGTTTGGTAACAGAAGTAGCAAACTTAGTATGGCAGGAGGCATAAAGCCACAAAAGCAAAACACCCAAAGGGAAAGTCCGCCACAGAGCCCAACCCTTCAAAGAAAGGGACAACGCATGAACGTCGGCCTACCGGAAAATGATCCACATCAGAAAATGCCAAAAAGCGCACGACAGGATATGCACACCCATTTTCAGACCTCGGCAAACGAACAGAACATCAATGAGGTAACGCATGCGGACGACCCAGGCATTACCAGCCTATACCCAGCCACTATGGGAAAGGGTAATGTCATGGGAGAGGGCATGGTCTGGCGGTGGGGGGAGGAGCGGGAACCCATTTTTGCGATTCTTGCCCAGACTCTTTCGGTGGGCACAGTCCTGCTGGGATGACATGCCACACAAAAGAGGTAAGGTTGGGTAAGGACTGCTGGGTGCATGCCATGAGAGACTGAGAGAGAGAGGACACACTGGACAAAGTGGAAAAAGAAGTTTCACTGTCCGAAAGCCACAGGTCAATGGTGGATCAGAACTATTTGACTTGGTAAGTGGATGGCAAAAGGCTATGATAACGGAATAGGGCTATAGAAAGGCTAGAACAGTAAAACCGGCCACGGCAGGCCCTATATAAGGGACTCGCGGCTGAAGGAAAAAAGGGGAGGAAATTGGAAAAAAAGAGAAAACAAAGAGAAGAAAACAAAAAGAAGAGAAAGGCAAGAATTCTGAGAAAGAAAACAGAGAGAAAAGATAAGAAAAACAGAGAACGAAAAAAAGAAAGAAAGCAGAGTGTTTTATGGCAGGCATGCACCCAAATGGGTTAACCCCCCTCTCTCCCTCAATAGCCTTATCCTCAAAAGACAATACAAAATTTATACCATCTGAGGCTGTCCTCTCAAAGCAACTAATTTCACCAAAGTGAAGTTATTTGCGTTGAGGGAGTAGTTTTCCCTTTTGTGGTTGAAGTCTTGCGGTAATACTAAAATGGCATACTCGTTATTTTACTCTGCTAAGCTCGCTTAACTATTTTGTTTAAGCACTTTCTTTTAAAAGTAAGGCCCTTAAGTTGTTTATTGTGTTCATTGTAAAAGAAAACAGTAGATACTTTTTGCGTTTTCTATTTTATGCCTGCTTGCCGTAACTTGTTAACAATAACTCTGCTTGCTGTGAGCTCTTAAATGTACTTTGGCAGACGCGGCAAAGATTGTGCACAAGCCGGGCCAAGGTGTGCTCCAATTGGGCCGGTTCCAACTCCTTATCCAGAAATTACCCGGGCCTAGTGCGGCAGGAGCTTGTCTGAGACTCTAAGCAGGCCCACTCCTCTTACAATTGGCGACTCCACTGGGGAGTTGGAAAAAAGTTAGGGACGAATTATAAAATCCCTCGCAACATAATGCCACCAAAGTCCAGAGCAATGCGAAATATAAGCGCCATCCCATCACAAGCAGAGTCCAGGCCAACCACACATAGCCAACAGCAGGTTAACCAAGCAGAAGGCGCTAATGGAACGGGGGCTGGTCCCCAGCCACCGCCGAGGAACCCCGCAGACAACACCAATACTTTCATTGAGATGTTACAATCATTACAACACTCTCAGCAACAAATGATGGAGGAGATCCGTCAGCTGAAGGCAGAAAAGACAAAAGAGAAGGGGAGTCAGCATGTCCCCGACCATGCAGCAGATAAAGAGGAAACACCAGTCCCTCAGAATACAGAGCAACGCTTCATTACTATGGCAGAAGTAGCAACTCTCCTCGAGCAGGAGAGGGCTAGAGCGCCTAAAGAAAGGTTTTACGCACGCAGACCCCCTTATCCACTAAAGGTGCTCAAAAAGCCATACCCTGAAAGGTATGAGCCGCGGACTTTTGCCCAGTACGATGGCAGGAGAGGAAGTGCTATTGAGCACGTAAGCAAGTTCATAGATACTCTTGGCCCCTATGCGGCAGACGAGGACTTGTGTCTGCGGGAGTTTTCTAAATCATTGTGCGACCGAGCGTATACCTGGTACATTGGTCTAAAACCAGGATCCATTGCAACATGGGATGACATGGTGGATGTGTTTTGTACTAAGTACTTTCATGGAGAGGAAACAGTAACGCTTGCAACCTTGCAAGCAACCAAGCAAAGGAGCGGCGAAGATTTGATGGAATACATAAAAAGATTCAGGGACATAGCGTTTAACTGCTATGACCATTGTGAAGAAAGGACCTTGGTAGAAATGTGTATGACTAACATGATACGGGAATATAGAGTAGTCTTGGAGAATCTAGACATCTCGCAGTTCGCACAGTTGTTACAAAAGGCTAGAAGGACAGCCTAGTCAGTAAAGCCAACCGCTGACAAAAGAAATGCTCCACAAGCAATGACGGCGACTACTGGCGAGCGAAGAAGGAAGACAAAAGGGAAGGAATACGATATTCCTCCACCCATACCGTGCACTCCAAAGGAACTAGACATGCTGCTGGATAAATGGATAGCAGACGGGGTCTTTAAGCCCAATCGAGTCTCGATAGAGCCCACTGAGGAGGAAAGAAAGGACCCACGCTTCTGCCGCTTGCACAACTATGTACAACATCCTACCGCAGAATGTTGGACGTTTCGCAGATTGATACATCGCAGGATCAAAGAAGGGACCCTGGAGTTGTCCCAGTCGGAAGTCCAAACAAACCCACTCCCAAACCACAAAGGGAAAGGTGTGGCAGCGGTCGTAATCTGCGCGGACCTAGGTGGGGATGAAGAGGAGAATCTAGCTCTGCCTGCCACGGCTATCACCACTCTACAACAGAGTACCAGGTTCAAGAATTTGTTTGACCAATTGGGGTTCACTATGGGAGAACGAAAGGTAGCCACAGAGGCTTTGGTAAGTATCGCCTCCGGAGCAGGGGTAGAATGTTTAACTACAGAAAGCACAGAGGACAGGGCCCTCTTGCAGGAATCAAGCAAAATCACCTTCAGCAATGAAGACATGGAAGTGGAATATCCAGATCACAGAAGGCCACTTTACTTAGCGGCGTCTATAAACCAAGTCCCCATAAAGAGAGCCTTGGTGGACACAGGCGCCTCTGTGAATCTCATCTCGTTGAGCACCTTGCAACCAACGGGAATTTCGGAAAGGAAAATCCAGGGGTGCCCAATGGAGGTAACGGGCTTTGGCAGAAGAGGAGAGTATACCGCAGGATACATTCAGCTATGGTTGAAAGTAGGCCCTATAGCTTCCCTAGCTCGATTCTACGTGATAAAGACAGAAGTTTCATACCATGTTCTGCTAAGGAGACCCTGGCTACACAAGCACCGGTTAGTCCCATCCACCTATCACCAGTGTGTAAAAGGAAGGTTAAATGGCAAGATGATACGCATAACGGCAAACCAGTCGCCGTTTGTGCAAGTAGAAGCCCATCTCGTAGAAGCTATGTTCTATGACCAATGGGCACCGTCTGGAGAAAGCTCTTTAGCAAAGCCCCTTGGTACTTTTGTGCTTAGATGGGAAGACATTCAGGATAATCCAGAGCTCGATTTGAGGGAATTGTTAACACGAAAGAAGAAAAGGAAAGCAACGCTTGCCGCAGGAACAGAAGGTCCGAGGTCCTGATGGCAGAATTATCTACAAGTTATGAAGGTGCGTGGGGCCCACGAGTGAGACACAAGCGGGCCCCAGGCAAAAGCGGCGACACGAGAATCTGGTGTGTTGTGCAGTTCAAGATAGTTCAGAAGAAAAAAGTAGCGAAGAAAGTCACGAAGAAGCTATGGCAGAAAAGGATCCTCAGGTTGTGGCAGAGGAAGAATTGGAGGAGGTCAACCTGGAGCCTGACTCACAGGAACCAAGACCCATTTCAGTTAGTTCGAGATTGACGGAAAAAGAAAAATCAGAGTTGGTACAGTTATTAAAAGAATTCAAGGATGTTTTTGCGTGGGACTACAGTGAAATGCCAGGACTGGATCCAGGGCTAGTAGTGCACACATTGAACGTTGATCCAGGAGCCAAGCCGGTAACCCAGCCTGCCAGGGTATTCCACACAGAAATAGAAGAACAAATAGTCAAGGAGGTACAGAAATTGTTAGCAGCAGGATTCATCAAACCCATCCAACACCCGTGATGGCTGTCCAATATAGTGCCAGTAAAGAAAAAGAACGGGCAAATAAGATGCTGTGTGGACTTCAGAAGCCTCAACAAAGCCTGCCCAAAGGATGAGTTCCCATTGCCAAATATGGATTTATTGATAGACTCTGCGGCAGGAAGTGCTATGTTCTCATTCATGGATGGATTCAGCGAGTATAATCAAATTAGGATGGCACCGAGGGATGCAGAGAAAACTGCCTTCAGGACACCCATAGGCAATTTCTACTATACAGTAATGCCATTCGGATTGAAAAATGCGGGTGCAACTTACCAACGGACAATGACAGCCATATTTCACGACATGATGCACAAGGAATTGGAAGACTATGTGGATGACATAGTAGTGAAATCAAAGAAAAGAGAGGAGCACTTTTACGCGTTGAGGCAAGTGTTTGAAAGATGCAGAACCTTCAAGTTGAGAATGAATCCCCTCAAGTGTGCATTTGGGGTGTCCTCAAGAAAATTTTTGGGCTTCCTGGTCCATAGCAGGGGAATAAATGTGGATCCTGCCAAAGCCACAGCCATAGCAACTATGAAACCGCCAGCCACAGTGAAAGAATTGAAGAGTTTCTTAGGAAAAGTCTCCTATATCCGGAGATTTATCCCTAGATTAGCATCAATTACTTCCTCTTTCACCAGACTGCTCAAGAAAGGAGCAAGCTTTGACTAGGGAGAAGCACAGCAGACAGCTTTCAAAAGGCTACAGCAGGTCATGACGAACCTCCCACGGTGCAAGCCGCAGTCCGCAAGAAGCCATTGCTGCTCTACCTAGCCACCAGCCCGCATGCTGTAGGAGCGTTGATCGCTCAGGAAAATGAAATTAACGTAGAACAGCCAATATACTACATCAGCCGCGCTCTAAAAGATGCAGAAACTCTCTATCCAAGAGCAGAAAGGGCGTGCCTAGCCGTTGTATATGCCTCCCAAAGATTGCGCCACTACTTCTTAGCCTATGAGGTATGGCTGATGACCAAATCCCACGCTATCAAAGCCTTATTGCAACAACCAATCATCTCTGGCAGGTTATCCCAATGGTTGTTGCAGTTATCACAGTACGATTTGAGAATAGGGACACCCAGGGCAGTCAGTAGCCAAGCAATAGCGGATTTATTGGCACAGTTTCCGGGGGAAGAAGAATTCCTACTGAATGATGAAGTCCTAGGAGAAGTAGCCGTGGCAGGGGAAGGGAGAGAGCAATGGATAATGAAATTTGATGGGTCCTCTACCACCCAGTCTAGAGGGGTGGGGGTGGTCTTGTACCACGAGGAAGACAAGGCAGTGGCACTGTCATTCAAACTAGAATTCCCTTGTTCAAACAATACAGCAGAATATGAGGCCTATCTAACTGGGCTAGCCACAGCTCTCAAAGTCGGAGTCAAACATTTGAAGGTACAAGGTGATTCGAACCTAGTGGTCTGCCAGGCCAAGGGAAGTTTCTCTCTGAAGGAACCCAACTTAGCTCCGTATAGAGCGATGGCCCAGAAGATGGAGGAAATGTTCTCTACCTTTGAAATAGAACATGCGCCAAGGAATGAAAATCGATTCGCAGATGCGTTAGCGGCGTTGGGTTCGCAGATAACCTTTGAGGGAAAAAGTGCCACGGTGGAAGTCAGTAAAAGGAGAGAGTCAATCATCGAAACCTTGAAGGAAAGGTTCCAGGAGAAACAGGACGAGAATGATTGGCGGTTCCCCATAAGAGAAGCTTTGATGAAAGACAAAGATGCCGCAGAATTAAAAGTGTTAAAAGATTACGCTTTGGTAAAAGGAGAGTTGTATCGCAGGATGCCAAGTGGGGTCTTGTCCAGGTGTGTGGGGCAAGAAGAGGCCCAAAGAAAGTTAAGAGAAGTACACGACAGGACCTGTGGATCCTGCGGGGAAATTAGTCTCTACCGCAGGCTCCAGAGGACGGGCTTTTATTGGCCAAGCATGAGCAAAGATGCAGATCAGATCCAAACTCAATGTGGGACCTGTCAGCTAGCGGCAGACAGAGAAGAAAGCTATGCCGTGTTGACTAGTGAAGACTGGAGAAGCCCATTCAAACTATACCTGACAAAAGGCATCCTGCCACAAAAGCATTCGGAAAGTTATAAACTCAAGAGATTGGCAACACGTTATTTCTTGCATGAGGAAGTCCTTTTCAAAACAAGATTTGATGGGGACCCATTAAGGTGTCTGGGCCCCGAAGAAGCAAAGGAAATAATAAGAGAAGTGCACTCAGGGGAATGTGGGGAGCACCAAGGAAAGAAGAAGCTGTACAGATGCCTGCTACAAATGGGGTATTACTGGCCTACCATGAAGAAAGATGCAGCGGAATTTGTAAAAAGATGCCACAGCTGTCAGGTACAGGCTAATCTCATTCATACCCACCCACAAAGCTTGCACAGTATGGTTACTCCATGGCCCTTTCACACTTGGGGGCTGGACTTGGTAGGACCAATCAACCCTCCGTCTCGTAGGTATATCTGGATTTTGGTAGCCACTGAGTACTTCACCAAATGGGCGGAGGCAATACCACTTCGCAAGGCCACAGGAGGAGCAGTGGCAGACTTTATAAAGGAAAATATAATTATAAGGTTTGGGGTGCCTCACAGAATCATCAGTGATAATGGTACGCCATTTGTCAATAGTGAAGTAAGGAAAATGTTGGCGTTTTACCAAATTAAATATCACCGTTCATCGCCATATTACCCCCAAGGAAATGGGCAAGCAGAGGCGACTAACAAGGTACTCATAAAGATCATCAGTAAGATGAGTCAAGAGTATACTGGGGGATGGGCAATGCACTTGCCAGATGCTCTTTGGGCTTACCGAAAATCACCAAAGTCGGCCACAGGATTCTCACCTTTCTCCCTGGTATACAGAACGGAAGTTGTGAGTCCTACGGAGGTAATGATCCCATCACTGAGAGTCATGCAGATACAAAGGAAGGAAGAGGAGGAAATCTTTACGGCAGAAAGATGTGAAGATCTGGAAGGGCTGGACAAAAAAAGGGAAGAAGCCCAGGAACATGGCCGCAGATACAGGTAAAAAATGGCAGAAGCCTATGGCAGGATTACTAAGGAAAGAATATTGCGGAAGGACAGCTCGTGTTAAAAGTAACGGACTATGTCAGAAGAGGTATGGCAGGACCATCCAAGTTTGCACCAAAATGGGAGAGACCCCTCGTGGTGAGAGAAGCCTACCCAAATGGATACTACAGACTAACTCAAATGGATGGTAAAGACCTGATGGATCCCATCAACGGGAAATGGCTGAAGTGTTACTATGCTTAAGGTTGAGAACAGAGCATCACCATCCTTCTAAGCTGTGTTTCACGAATGCTAAGATTAGTTTGTTCCTTCTTCTACTTTATTACTTGTTTTCCTCCAAGTGACCATGTCACAAGATAAGTCCACAGAATGTTTTCAAGAATTATGCAATGAGAAGAATATGCTGAGTATTACAAAAAAAAAAAAAAAACTTTCCATAGCATAAGTAGTAGCAGAGGATGATCAAGTGTAGTATGTTAAGTTACAAACCCATATTATGTGAAGTCTTACCAAAAAAAAATAGTCAAATAAGTTTCCTAGAAAACCATCATAAAGTGTACTGGCCAAAAAAAAAAGAAAAGAAAAGTAACACATGACCAAAGGGGAGCCTGCCATATCAATAAAGTCCTGAGAGCAAAGACTGGTCTCCAAAAAGGTCATGCCCACCAATGCTGGCAATCAAGCGCTCACGGCGGCCCTCTACATCTGCTATCTCTTTCTTCAAAGCTTCGATCCTTGCATCCAGGGCATCCACAGCAGGCCGAACCTTCCTCATAAAGAAGGCCCGAGCAATCTCACGGAGATGGTCTAAAAGGAACTCCACAGCAAAACCTACACTAACTAGCTCCTGCACTGCAGCTCTCCACTGAAGAATCCTCTCAGAAGAAACAGAGTCAATAAAGCTGTGCTCGATATCGTTCAGCACGCTCCCCAGCATCTTCAGGAAATGTTCCCTGACAGAGCGACCCAAACGGAACCCCTGCATAAAGTCACCACGGCTGCTGTAGACTCCCTCTAGGTGAGAAACACACTCACTGGGAACTCGAAAGCCGTGAAAGTCCACATAAGGAAAACTTGCCCCCCAAAAATCTGCCGGGTCAAGATCATTCGTCTCAAGTTGATCAAAACGGATGAAGAAATTTGCAGCCTCGCTCACGGAGTCTGGAACCTCGGTAGAACTCCCTCCTGCCTCAAACTGGGGAAGGGCGGTGGGAGGCAAGCCTAGTAAGAAGTAGGAAATACAATATGAGTATTCATGATGAGAAGTAATGAGTTTGTAAAAAAAAAAAGGAAGCATTAAAGATGAGGAGACTTATAAGAAACTGTGAAGATAGGAGCAGCAGGAGTTGTGGCTGAAGCAGAAACAAGGATGGCAGAAACAGGCACGGTGGAAGCAGCAGGAGGAATGGGTGACTGTAGCTCCACAGTTACTGTGGCCTCTGGTTCTTCGAAAGCCTCTGCAATTAAGAATGTGAATGCACTGAATGAAGGAAAGCAAAAAAAAAAAAAAAAAAAAAAAAATACATACATATATATTTGTATATATATATACATATAATAAAACTAAGAATGAGGAAATAGGCACGTACCCGCTAACTCAGCCTCACTTTCCTCCTCGTCAAACTCCTCAGAAGATGAATCTGCAACAGGCCCGTGGATGGCAGAATCAGGAATGGAAGAAGGGGTGACTACCAAGGAAGAGCCCTCCTTCGCAACCTGAGAAAGGGCTGCGAAAGGATCACTAATGGAAAGAACAATAGGGGCGGCAGGAGAGGCAATCTCAGTCTGGACAGCAGGAGGAGTGGCCCTTTCTTGAGAAATGGGTGTCTCGGCAGGAGCAGGGGTGACCTCCCTAATCCCCTCAGTATGAGTGCCTTCCATGGACACTAGCTCAGTGGAGAAAACTGGGGTCTCGATAGAAGTCCCTTCAACCATGGGATGGTATATGGAAAGGGGCTCAGGCTGCTCCTGCGACAAAAAAAAGAAAAAGAAAAAAAAGAAGACAAAGTGAAGGTGAATAAGAAAACTGCAGTAACACAGAAAGAAGGAAAGAGCACGATTGAGGGGGCACACAAAAAAAAAAGAAGAGGGGGAGAATATATTTGTATATGTATAGTACCACAGGTTCTGGTTCGTCAAGAAGTATAGGATGGGCAGCAGATACATCCTCTCTGTGCTTAGACTGCAAGAGAGGTGAGGTCAACATGCACAAGCGTTAGTTGCAAAAAAAAAAAAAAATCAGAAACAAGTAAAGAAAAGATTAGAGAAAAAAATTAGAGATAACATACTCTCCGTTCAGTGGCACGGGCGGGAGGGGGAGATGTATTCCTTTTGCTACCTCGCGTCCTGCTAGAAGGAGGAGCATCTGTGGACGGCTGCGAAGTGGTCTGTTTTGACTTGCCGGCAGTAGAGCGTGTAGCAGGAACAGTGCGGGCTTTAGAAGGAGGAGAACCCTGTAGAGCTATATGGCCCATGGGAGGCAGATCACTCTCAGAAGACATTGCCTCATCCTTTTTCTTAGCCGACTTGGGTTTAACAGAACCCCCTTTGGCCAATGTAGGCGGGTTCAAGACCTTCACCTTCCTATCCCAACCAGGAGGGTAGTCACCCGCAAGCCAATTCCATCCTTTGGCCCCCTCGTTCCATTTCAGAAGAGAAGATCGACCCTGTTTGGTAACATATGCTAACACAGATCTGGAAGGGAGCACCAGCCGAGGGTTGGCAGAAGCAACCATGCCAAGGCCGTCAGGAGGGATCAAGGAAAAGCCACGGCTACCCATTAAAGCCTGTTCAAAAGATGTCATTACAGCCCGCCAATATTCGTGCATGGGAGGAGTGTAAACGCCTTCCTTTGAAGAACTAGGGACAGTGACCGCAGTGAAATGCTGCCTCTAGAAGTCAAAAGTAACAGGCCGCAGGAATGGCCTGACAGAAGTGGGAGACTCCGCAAGAAAAGAAAGATCATCTAGAATATCCTGGTCCAACCCAAATTGCCTCTTTACTCGGTTGGCAGGATAATATACAAATCGGACCCCCTCATCAGATAAATAAGGCAGCCACCCAGCATTAGTGGCTGCCAAGTAAGTGATCCCCCTCTCGTCAAAACCAACCAAGGGGTGAGTCGTACCAACAGTGTCCGCAAACTGACCCATAACAGAATCCTCATAAGTGTAACCCGCACTCAAATGTCTATATACTCGTCAAGAAAACCCAACATTCTTATCAAAGAACTCAACAGCAGGATGGTAAATGGGCTTCAAACCAGACCAACAGAAAGCCAAAGGAAACTCAGACTCAAATCTACCACAGAAATCAGTAATCACCCTCGGGCAAGAAACATACTTCTCTTTTGCAAAACGAACCGGTCTGCACTTAGCCAAGTGTTTTGAGCAGCGTTCATACAATAGATGCTGCAGGATGGTGCTGTGAACTGAAGAGGTAACTATATGGCAGGACCCAGCCTGGTCCTCATCAGCCCGCAAGATGTCCAGCTGTACATACAAGTGTCCCAAAAACATGGGGGCTAATGGCAAACTTATACCCGCGGCAATTTTAATAGCCAAACGAAAAAACAGAGGTTTAATTCCATAATAAGGGCGCGCACCAAACACAAACTTACAGAGCCAAAAGGAGATGAAAGCCGCACGGCGAGCGGCACCAGAAAACTTAGAAGAGGAACTGACCCAATAAGATAGCTTGGCGTTCTTAGCCATTCTCGTCCTCAACTCGGCCTCCACGGCCGCTTCCTCCGGAGAGAGTTCCAGGGTACTCGGATCAACGTCACCAAGGATGGGCAAAAGAAGTTGGTTCACCACGTCCTCTAATGTCACAGTAATCTCACTGCAGGAGAGAAAAAAGGTGTGGGTGGCAGTGCACCATCGACGGACCAAGTGGCGAAGATTGAAAAGGTCTCTGTAGTTCGACAAACAACGAGATGCAACAACGGCTTGCAACACACCAGCCTGCCGTAGTAAGCCCATGAAACCCACATCTGACAATTCACGGTCCACCTATTCTTTCCAACCCAAGGCTTGGCCTGACCCATACTCAAAGTGAATGGGAACAGGGAGCGAAATACCCTGGCGAATAACAATGTCAGGAATCGAAGAGGGTAACGGAGCCCAAGGAGCTTCAGTACTACGGCGGCAGAGAGCGAGCCACACCTGGCCTGGCGCCGGCGGAACATAATCACCAGGTACTTTTGGGAAGTGGGTATAGACGTCATACCACGGATCAATCAGCGGAACAACCTCTTCGTCAGAAGGGCGGCGTGCCTCCTCCTCGTCGGAGGAACCTGGTTCAGAATACTCAACTTCCTCGCCCTCGTCGCAAGCAGAGGGAGGGTCAGAGGCAATCTCCTTTCCCTTGCGGCGAGAAGAAGCTTGGCTTTTCACCGGAGACATCACGGATTGGAGTAGGAAAAGAGAAGTGTTTGGAAGAAAAGAGTACGGCGAAAAAGAAAAGAGAAGAGAAAGAGAAAAGGAAGAGGTTCTTGTATGGGAAATAGGAGAAGAAGTAGTTGGAAAAAAAAAAAAAAAGACTCCTTAAATGCCACCATCATCAAGATCGATGTGAAGGGAGGTGATGGGTCAGCCGCCGGATAGGGAATGAAATTAATGAAGCAACGCTGCTCTTCAAAATAACTGCCAGACTTGGAAATTCGAAGAGACAACTCTGTTTGTGAAAAAAAAAATATAGAATAATATACATGTGAAGTAAAAGTTACTGTTTGAAAAAAGCCCGCGAAAAAAGAAAAAAAAAAAGAAAAAAAAAAAAGAGACAAGAATAGTCTTTATTCGCATATAAACCGCAGGAGCATTTTATATGCTCAGGGGGCTAACTGTTGAGGCTCATTTTTTTTTAAGACCCAGCGGGCCCAAGGCCCAAAGAAGCAAATGGGCTTGAATAAGCCCGGAAAGAGAAAAAGAAAGCATAGGCATGAGTTAAGGGTCCATGTAATGGGTCCAGAAAAAGCAAATGGGCTCGAATAAGCCCGGAAAGAGAAAAAGAAAGCATAGGCATGATTTAAGGGTCCATGTGATGGGTCTAGAAGAAGCAAATGGGCTTGAATAAGCCCAGAAAGAGAAAAAGAAAGCATAAGCATGATTTAAGGGTCCATGTGATGGGTCCAGAAGAAGCAAATGGGCTTGAATAAGCCCGGAAAGAAGGAAAAAAAAAAAAAAAAGAAGAAAAGAATGGACCACAGCAGGCCCATTGCAATAAAAGAAAAAGAAAGTATTAGGCAAATGGAGAATCCATGAGCCCAAAGAAAAAAGATTTGTACAGAAAAATTGGGCCAAGAAAGTCCAAAATGGGTTAGCAAAGAAACCCATATATGAAGCAAAACCAAAATGGGCCAGGGATGCCCACAAGAAAGCACAAAAGGCATAGAAGCCAGCAAGAAATAAAAAGGAAGCCCAGCGAATATACTGGGCTACTAAGAAGGAAAGTATACAAAAAAACCCCGCAGGACTGGGTTTGGTAACAGAAGTAGCAAACTTAGCATGGCAGGAGGCATAAAGCCACAAAAACAAAACACCCAAAGGGAAAGTCCGCCACAGAGCCCAACCCTTCAAAGAAAGGGACAACGCATGAACGTCGGCCTACCGAAAAATGATCCACATCAGAAAATGCCAAAAAGTGTACGGTAGGATATGCACACCCATTTTCAGACCTCGGCAAACGAACAGAACATCAATGAGGTAACGCATGCGGACGACCCAGGCATCACCAGCCTATACCCAGCCACTATGGGAAAGGGTGATGTCATGGGAGAGGGCATGGTCTGGCGGTGGGGGGAGGAGCGGGAACCCATTTTTGCGATTCTTGCCCAGACTCTTTCGGTGGGCACAGTCCTGCTGGGATGACATGCCACACAAAAGAGGTAAGGTTGGGTAAGGACCGTTGGGTGCATGCCATGAGAGACTGAGAGAGAGAGAGGACACACTGGATGAAGTGGAAAAAGAAGTTTCGCTGTCCGAAAGCCATAGGTCAATGGTGGATTAGAACCATTTGACTTGGTAAGTGGATGGCAAAAGGCTATGATAACGGAATAGGGCTATAGAAGGGCTAGAACAGTAAAACCGGCCACGGCAGGCCCTATATAAGGGACTCGCGGTTGAAGGAAAAAATGGGAGGAAATTGGAAAAAAAGAGAAAACAAAGAGAAGAAAACAAAAAGAAGAGAAAGGCAAGAATTCTAAGAAAGAAAACAGAGAGAAAAGATAAGAAAAATAGAGAACGAAAAAAAGAAAGAAAGCAGAGTGTTTTACGGCAGGCATGCACCCAAATGGGTTAACCCCCCTCTCTCCCTCAATAACCTTGTCCTCAAAAGATAATACAAAATTTATACCATCTAGGGCTGTCCTCTCAAAGCAACTAATTTCACCAAAGTGAAGTTATTTGCGTTGAGGGAGTAGTTTTCCCTTTCGTGGTTGAAGTCCTGCGGTAATACTAAAATGGCATACTCGTTATTTTACTCTGCTAAGCTCGCTTAACTATTTTGTTTAAGCACTTTCTTTTAAAAGCAAGGCCCTTAAGTTGTTTATTGTGTTCATTGTAAAAGAAAACAGTAGATACTTTTTGCGTTTTCTATTTTATGCCTGCTTGCCGTAACTTGTTAACAATAACTCTGCTTGCTGTGAGCTCTTAAATGTACTTTGGCAGACGCGGCAAAGATTGTGCACAAGCCGGGCCAAGGTGTGCTCCAATTGGGCCGGTTCCAACTCCTTACCCAGAAATTACCCGGGCCTAGTGCGGCAGGAACTTGTCTGAGACTCCAAGCAGGCCCACTCCCCTTACACTAATTATGAACATTTTTTATTTTGAGAGGATAACATGTTATGAACATGATCATACAAATATGTTGATCACATTATATCATTAAGAAAATGAGAACTAATATCGTCTTATTACCTAAGCTTTGTTGTGAAACTATTGTGTCAATTATATGTTACTCATTTATTTTTTGGTGATATCAAATCAATGCTGAGTTATGGTTGGGTTTTATTGTGAGTGCGGATTTGACTGGACCCTTTCTAATAACACAAGGTGTACAGAGATTATGAAGGAATAAAGGGGATATTGGGCTTTTGCCCTTATTTTGTAAAAAAATCTAGCAAATGTCGCTGTTTTGAAACTATTTAGGTCTGCGTCCTCGTTTTAGTACTCGATTTTAAAAAATCGAGTTACAAGTGGACTCGACATAAACAATGTTGAGTTCTATGTATATTTTGCCACTTAATTTTTTTTTTTTTTTTTAAAGTTTAAGTGAAACTCAACTTGGCTAAAGTCGAGTTTCAATTAAAAATTTACATATAACTTGATTTTGAGGATATCGAGTATTATACCGAACTCGATTTTGTTAAAATCCAGTTTCAAAAACAGGGACACAGACCTAAATAGTTTCAAAACAGGGTCATATTGCTGTTATTTTTACAAAATAAGGGCAAAAGCTCAATATCCCCAAGGAATAAACGGGTCATATGTTTTGCAATATTAAAAGCAAAGGGAAGTGCAAAAGTTCAGCATGTTAGCAAGGAATAAGGGCGTGTGATTTTGGTTGTGAGGTAGGTGTAAAGATATGTAGCTACTATTTTATCAAAATCCTTAGAAGTACTATATTTATAAAATTTTCACAAAAATTTTACAACAAGGTTTAGGTGGCAATTTATTACTAGTTCTCGTTTAGACCCACCACTAACATCACTTTTTTGCCTTCTATATGGAAAGAACGAACACAACACTTAGGTTGTTGTATCTATGTATGACATCTATAGAACACAGGAAACACATTGAACATAGCTGCACGCATGTCCTAGTTGTTTTTATTTATTTATTTTATATGATTGACATGGCTAGAAAGAGCTTGCGCCCCCCCACCCCCCCCCCCCCCCCAAAAAAAGAAAAAAAAACAAACAAACAGAAGTGAAACACACAACCTCTCACGCCAATCTCCTCCCCCACCAATCTTTTTCTTCTTCTCCTCCCACGTTGATCTCTTCTTCTTCTTCTTCTTCTTCTGTTGCTCTTAGATCTATTTCTCTTCTACAATTTTACCCATTGCCCTTTTTCCTTCTTTTGTTTGTGTGTGCCTTTTAATTGTTTTGTCTGCCTCACATTATCACACACTCACACATGAAGAGCTCTTTTATCTCTAGCCACCCATGTTAACAAAAGATATGTTTATAAGTTAAAGTCCACTATCTATCAAGCCAAGTAATCAACTTTTTTACAATTCTTTTTCATTATCTAGGTAGACAGTAGACATCTGTATATATTATCATTGGCTAGGCTTTAATATGCCTCTAAAAGAATTTTTAACAATTATTTAAAAACAAGTAATAATTTTTTTATTAAAAAAAAATTCATAAGCTTTGAATAGATATATATATATATATATATATATATATATATATATAAAGAAGATTTTCCTCTTTAGACTGGCCTTTTATATGGTTCAGAAATACCCCTAAACATTACATTTAATTGGAAAAAAAATTGAGGACAACCTAAAAATATATGTCCAACACTTAAAATGTCTACAAAACAAGACATTCTCCTACTTCCATGTTTTCAAAACAAACTTATTCAAAAAACTTTTTTTTTTTTTTTTAAAATGGGAAATTATGACACTAGACCAAAAAAATTAATTAAAAAAAAGCATCATTGCATGCGCAAAGCGCGTGTGATGAGGCTAGTATGCGTGTGTGTGTGTGTGTGTATATATATATATAATTAATTAATTAATTAATTAATATTACCTGTTTCCTAATTTTTCGAAAATTGTCATATCTCTGTATTATACCCGTGCTTGTATCCAAATCCATGTTTCCTAGCCTACCATTAACAGTTTGCAACCTAAGTCTTTTTAAGGGATTGCCACCAAAGTTTTGTTATGGAATTGTTGTAAAAATTTTGCGTTCATAATTTTATTCCAACCCCTAGTTTGAGTTTCTTTTACAACCAACTAATATGTGCCTTATTTCTTCACTAAATTTGGTTCCTACATTATAAATTTATGGAGAATGTTAACAAGCACCAGAGAGTGCTTGTTAAGGTTTTCCAATGTGGGACCCACATTAATTAAAAAATTGAGTAAATTAGAGAAAAAGCATGACATGGCTTGTAAGAAAAAAATCGGACAAATTTGCCCTCTTGATGTGGGACACGACTGGCACTAGCAGGGTGCATTTTTTTCTTTGGACAAAATTGCCCTTTTAACACATTTCCCTCTCTTTCACTTTTTATTTCACACCAAATCTTATTTTACCAATATTTTACTATCCACTTTCTTTCACTTTACCAATATCAAACTCAATTTCTTCCCATTTACCAATATCAAAGAGAAGACAAGATGAAGAAATGTCAATAAAAGATTGAGGAATAATTGAACAAGGTACCACTATTAAATTTCATTTGATTTATAGTTATTTTTTTAAAAATAGGTTAAAATTAATATGTTGTTAATTGTTTGGACATATGTGGTTCACTTGTTAGGAACATATGTCATTCTTTGATGTAATTGGTTAATCTTTTGACAAAACGCACTTTACTTGTAATTGGGTAGTTCTAGGTGTTTTTAATACTTCAAGAAATAAGGTTTCAAGATCAAGTGTTGAAGTCATCAAGTCTATCCAAGAAACAAGCTGAAGAAGTGCAAGTTCATTAAAGCTCGATAGCTAGCATGTGTCGAAGTTTAAGAAGCTGCTCAAGCCCGTGTGTTCGACACCTCCCATCTGTTGAGGTTTAATAAAAACAGATTTTCTGTTCTGTTTTCTTGGAATCCGTGAATATGTCTTTGGGCCTTCTTTTCTCCTAATCCTAGACATATAAAAGGATTGTTTTAAGGGCCGTCAAAGGGTTCACAAGTTGCGCAAGTATTGAGCAAACTCTGTTCAAGCAAATTGTGACCAAAGACAAAGTTTCGCCTGAGTTCATCTCTTCTGAAGAAGTTGCTATGTATGTGCACCTTTGGATTTTGTGACCAAGCATCTTCTTGATTTTCATCATGTGGATGAACTGAATAGCTTTGTAGCCAACTATCTTCTCTAGTTGGTGATTGAAGTCGCGTACTGGAATCCGCGCAATTGGTTAGTCACATATTTGGGAGCCGTGCATCAAAAGGGGAAATTGTCATTACAGAACAAGTTCAATTGGGTATTAGGGTAAGGGTTCAACTATAGGTTGGTAAGGTGCATTCCTTTACTTGTAACCGCTTGTTGTGATAATAGTGGAGTTTTGGGAGTGGTGACCTGAAAATCACCTAGTGGGATTTTTGCTGTTAGGTTTTCCCCATTCGTAAACAAAACACAGTGTTATTTATTTTCCGCTGCATAATTAGTTTATTGGTGATTTGTTTGTGCTACCACGCGTTTGCATGTTAATTTGATTAATTAATAACTTGGCTAATTAATCAATTAATTTAATCACAAGGGGTCAACCTGTTTTTGGCCTATCATTAATTTTTATTTTTGATACATGTATATTGTAGTACTAATGGATGGGGATATAGTTGCAAAAGATTGCTTTGACCTAAATGAACCACTTCAAGAAGGTATTATAATTTTATTTTATTTGTGATTACATTTCATTTATCATAGAATATTTTTAAACTCTTTATATATATATATATATATATATATAGCACCAAAATTAATATGATGTTAATTTTTATTTCTAATACATGTATTACAGCATCAATGGATGAGAATGTAGTTGCAAGTGAGAGTTACTACTTTACTCCAAAAAATTGTTTTGACTTAAATGAACCCCTTCAAGTAGGTATTATAATTCTATTTTATTTGTAAATTTACATTTCATTTATCGTAGAATATGATGTTTATATATTAAACTCTTGTTTTAATATAGCACCAATGGATGACAATGTAGATGCAAGTGAGGCTCATCAATTTGTTTCAATGGATTGTTTTGACTTAAATGAATTGTCTCAAGAAGGTATTATTATTTTCATTTTATTTGTAATATATAATTCATATATCATATAATATGATGTTGATTGTTTTTTTAATTTTTGTTTTAATATTGCATAAATTGATGATGATTTGATTGCAAGTGAGGTTCACAGAAGTGTTTCAAAAAATTGTGTTGAATTAAATGAGCTTTCAAATGATTGAAAAAATCATAATACTTATGGAGATGAAATAATTGATTGGAATGAACGTCCAAAAGATAAAATGGGAGTTATTGAAGAATGTGAAGATATAAATTCAATAGAAAATGAATATGAGCCTTTTGTTAGTCAATGTTTTCCTCGTGAAGAAGAAGCTTTCATTTTCTATAAAAATTATGCAAATCAATATGGTTTTACTATCCGAAAAGTTCATACTGAGAAAGAAAAAAGGAGAAATAGTAAGATGTGATTTCTTTTGTTATTGACAAGGTAAACAACCACTAAAAATAGTAGATCCATCTAAGGAGCAACAAAATAGGAAGTCTTTAAAATGTGGATGTAAAGCTCATTTAAGTATCATTTTGCAAAAGTCATTTGATATTTTTCCTCAAGAATGGCATGTCACTAAGTTTGTTGTAGACCACAATCATGATTTGTTCTCCCTTTCGGAAGTGCAATTTCTTCCAGCCAATCGAGTTATCACTATAGATTATGAAAAACATATTTTCTTATTGAAAGAAGTTGGACTTTCAATTAGAGAGGTAATGCGTGTTATGGAACTTGAGAGGCATTTGAAACATGGACAACTTCCATTTTTTCAAAGGGATATTCGTAATCTTTATGTGTTATGATGAGGAAGAATGCAAAGAATGATGTCATGGATCTTTTACAATTTTGCAAAGTTGCTAAAGAAGAGAACTCTAGATTCCAAGATGCATTTACAACCGATGAAGAAAATAGATTGGAGCATATTTTTTGGTCACCTACTCATTGTTTTGATTGGTATAAAAAACATGGAGATGTGGTTATTTTTTATACTACTTATAAGGTGAATGCTTATGATATGTCTTTTGGTATTTTTGTTGGTGTCAATAATCATGGAAAGACAATTCTCTTTGGTTGTGCACCTCTTTAAAATGAAACAACAAGTGCCTTTTGATGGTTAATGAAGGTACATTCTTTGTCTTATAAATTTGTACAATTATTTTTTAAATATTATTTGATTAATTAGTAGAATTATAACGTATATCCTTTGAAATATTTTCATGCTTTAGTAAATTTGTATTTGATTAGCAGACTTTTGCATGCTTAATGAAGAATCAACCCAAGGCAATTTTGATGGACCAAGATCCATGGATTACAAAGGCAATATCAAAAGAATTGCTAGCTACAAAGCATGTCTTTTGTATATGGCATATTACTGCTAAATTTAGCGGCTAGTTTGTATCAATTCTTTGTAATCAATATTCAAATTGGTGCATGGACTTCTATAAGTTATACAAGTTAGAATCATGTGAAGATTTTGACAATCAAATGGCTTCAAGTTATGACAAAATATGACATGCTCTCTAACAAACATGTAATTGGTTTATATCAAATTAAGCACTTTTGGGTACCATGTTACCTCTATGGGCATTTTTTTTTTTTTTTTTTGTGGAATGACAACAACCGGAAGATTGGAAAGTATAAATGCATTTATCAAATGGTTTGTTAGTTTTCACACAAACTTGATCCAACTCATCAAACAAGTAAGTCATTATTTACCATTAATTTCTTTTGTTGTATAATTTTTTTTTTTTTTGGTTAATATTTGTAGTCTTCATGTGTCATACAAAAGTTTTTAATTTATTTTACTATTTTTAATTTTAGGTTGATCTTGCCATTGAAGATATTGAGCAAACACAATCACGTGATACGATATTGGAGACATATAGATGTTCTTCTTTAAGATCAATGTCACCGTTAGAAGACCAAGCACATAGTGTTTTGAAGCCCTATGCTTTCAAGATTTTTCAAAAGGAATTTGGAAGAGCAACACAATATTCAGTGCTTTATCAAAATGGTATTGAATTTGTGCTACAATATTGTAAAGATGAAACTAGTCAAAGGCACAAAGGATTATGGGATGGTAAGATGACATATTGTAGTTTCAAGAATTTTGAATTTGGCGGTATACTTTGTCATCATTTACTTAGTATATTCTTTCATAAAGATTGTTACCAAATTCCATCCTTGTATTTACCACCACGTTGGTGTAGTGAAGCATCATTAAGTGAAAAATGTTGGTTTTTAGACCCTTAAAACAACAATTGGATTAACCTAGTTAATTAGCCAAGTGATTAACTTAGTCAAATCATGCAATTCTAGGTTATCACAATCAAACAATCATATCAAGAATATATATAGCAGCGAAAAAATAAAGAACACAAGATCTGATGACCTAGGAAACCACACAGTAAAAACCTGGGGAGGATTTGACTTAGCTATCCTCAAAGTAAACCTGAATCCACTATGAAAGAATCGAAGTTCATACAAAAGGACTTACAATCTCCCCGCTTGACTTCCTAATGCTACCCACCAGTAGAACTTATTGACACGACCACGTGCAAGCTCCGAATCCACGGACTCCTTCTTTCTTGGATTCTTCAATTAGCTACAAGCACCCACGCTTGTTATTCTTTAAGCTTCAATGGCAGCAACTGAGTTGATCATCAAGATGTTGATACTATCTCTACCTTGAAAACCCTAAGCTTTGTGTAAAGGAAAGCTCCTCTAGATCTCACAAGAGATTTACACAAAACAAAAAAGTATGAGCAACAATACAACAAGAGCAACCCTAAAAAACGTGGCTAGGGTTTTGCCTTATATACCTAGGGCAAAAACATAAAATCCTAAACGTATAATGAGATAGGACTGAGTTGGAAATTCTGCAGAAAAACATTCTGGCCGACTTTCGATCGATCGAGTCTATCCTTCGATCAATCGAGCCAGGCTGAAATGCACTAATACATCTGCAGCCTCTCGATTCCAACTTTATACGAATTACATAACTTTGAGCAAACCTAAACAAGACTAAACATATTGTTTTGATCATGGTTTGCCAACATTACACATTAGAGTTCTAAATACATAAAATCCTAAGTCTTTAGAACCTAACAAACTCCCCCTTTGGCAATCCGTGACAAAACACAAATTAAAAGCTCAAAGTTTACAAATAAAAGCCCTTTACAAAAATAATACTCATAAACATAAAATTCAATCCTAACTACTATCCATCAATTGCAAGTGTAGACAGCAGCAAAATCGAATCAACCTGTATATTCCTGAAACACTTCAACAAACGCATAAACGCATGTGTGACAGAAAAACAGTAAATCAACAGATATGTAAACTAACTCTCCCCCTAAGTTAGATACCCAAAAATAAAAACATTCTTGAAAGTTCACACAACACATAATAAAGACATATATCAATAAATAACTCATAAATATAAATCAATAAGCAGTGAACACATGAATCAAGAATCATATATCAAAAATAATGTATTTCCCAACATGAATAGCCCAAAAAACAAAAGAAAGTATACACGGTGAAGCACCTAGATACAATCTAATATCAAATATCTCCACTAGCTTTGCAAAAACAAAAGAAAACTCCCCCTAACTACGAAAACACCTCTACAAGTCTCAAAACTCTACTCCCCCTTTTTGTAACGGAATGCCAAAGGACAATCATATGCCATCATCAAAAGGAGGTGGTGAGGGTAAACGAAGACGTGCCAAGTCAGCTCTCAAAGCACGTAGCTCATCAAGCAAGTCCACCAAAATCTAACCATGAGTCGCCTGAACAGTTATGATAGTCTCCAAAGTACGACGTACATCAAAGGCAGTCGGAGGAGGTGGAGGAACAGCAGCAAGATCAATAACATCCTCACCAGCAAGACCTGTAGAAGAAGGAGGAGGAGGTGCGGTACTAGAAGGCTCAGACCTAGGGTGTTTAGAGCCAGCTTGAAGATGAGCAGCCCTCTGTCTAAGAAAAGACGCACCTATGGGAGCTATAACATGTACGAGCTCAGAAGAAAGGAGATCATCTAGACCAAGATAAAGCAAAATCCTATGAATAAAAACAGGATGAACAAGAGCATGAGCAGAAGATGAACTCCTATAAACTTTGTTTAAAGAACGAAGAAACAAGTGAAGAAAACTCATAGGAGCATCAGTAACAAGAGCATACAAAAAGACACACCGCTCAAGAGGAATGGTGTGAAGATGAGAGATAGGCCAGATAGAATGACATGCTATCCTAAGAAAAAGATAGATAGTCTCAGGAAGCTCAGCAGAAGTGGTCCGAGGATCAGAACTCCACTAGATAGAAGACTCAGTGATGTATGGTATGACATCATCCAAGAATGGAGACTTGTCATACGGGTAAACAGGGTGCTGGACCAAAGGTACCCTTAGAGCATCAGCCACTACATTAGGAGTAATGACGTACTCTACACCTTGTATCCAACTCTTTACTAAAGTGTTGGAATCATAGATGCGGATAGAAATGTTCGAAAAGAACTCTCTAATCAGGGTAGCTGGAGGAGGAGGATTAGAAATATCCAACAGAGGTAACAAGCCTCGACACTCAAAATTTGCCTAATGGCAGGATCTAACTCATCTAACACAACAGAACGCTCAACCCAAATTTTTCTCTTTAGATTCAGCTTCTCAAAAATTTCTTGGTTTTTCTCACTCGAAAATCTCTCATGGTCAAAGGAAGGTAGGGGAGGAGAAGGTGAGGGAACAAACCTACGAGCTCTAGTCTTCCTAGGCATGATGCGAAGGAAAGGACATAGAAACATAGAAGGACCAAAAGAACAAAAACAACACAAAAATCCAAGGGCAGACTGCAAATTAGCACAAAAAAATAGAATAAAAATCTATATGATGCATGAACAATTAAAATGTCATGATGCATGTTCTAATGCAGTAAAAATTAAGTTCAATTAAAGTTCAGATTAACAAAATTGGCTTGAGCATAGGGTTTCTAACAAAAACCCCAAAATTGAAAAACCACTTGTTGAAATTTTTTTAAACAAATTGATGAATTGAGCATCTCATAACACAACTCACAGATTATAATGCTTAATTATATCAAAACAACAAGCCAATTTCATCAATTTCACTCTAATTGAACAAAATCCCCAATTCGGATTCAATACAAGCCCTAGAATTTTTAATTTTTCACAAAACCTCAAATTGATCAAATTAAACAACATAGATCATGATTATATCAAGTCCCCACAAAAACCCATTGATCAATTTCATAAAATAAGGCTTGAATCATCAAAAACCCCAAAAAGAATAGGTCCAAAAATTTCAATGAATAATGCATGAAAAATGCATGAAATCATGAAAATAAACTCAAAAGGAAGGGTAATATGGACATACCGGCTTATGTAGAGAGAAAACTTGCAAGAAATTAGGAGAAAAACGACAAAAAATTTGTTGTGGAGCCTTGGTGAGTCGGAGAGAGAGAAAAAGGTTTGAAAAACTTTTTGAAAAGTGATTTGAACAAGTCAAAGTTTGAGTTTTTAAAAACCTGATTCGCGATATTCGATTGATCGAAAATTACATTCGATCGATCGAATCAACCAGAGACACATAAAACATTTTAAGTAAAATTTTGATCGATCGAAAAACAGAATAGATCAATCGAAACGGGCAGAGGCTCACAAATTTTGAGAAAAAACACAATTTTGAAAAAATAGCACAGTTTGGCCACTTAACTCCTGAAAGCATTAAAATTAATGAACAAAATGCATGAGTATGAGATGAAATGCTTTTTCAAAAACCCAAGTTTTAAACCCAATTTCTCAAAACAAATTTTCAACCATTCTCCCTTTAGATTCTCAAGCAACAAATATGTTGTGCATAATTCTCAAGATATTTTCAAACTTGGTTAGTCAGACCAAAAACACACACAATAACATGTACAGTGTTTAGCAAAGAGTAACTTGTGTAGTGTGTGCTACTAGCAAAAGTTTGAGATATATGTGAAGTGATATATGAATAGCAATCAATCACAAAGTCTACAAAATTCATCACAGAGAATTTAAAAGAGACTATCACCTAAAGAGTTATATCATATAACTCCCACATCTCCTAGAACAAGAGCTTGCAATCATGTAAGTTTCTTGAATTTTGCCTCATAATGTACACACCAATTTTAATTATTCAGAAACTTATTAAATAGCCAGGATAATGTACATACAAATTTTAATTATGTGTTTTGGCATCAAGCCTAATGGTACACACCAATTTTAAGCATTAAGCAATTAAATCGAGGCTACACCTTATGTTCTTTTTGTGCATGTGCTACACTTTTTCAAGCATAAAATCTTACGATATGCGCTAAGGTATTCATGATTGGCTAGTGAATAGTGATGAGATGGTTATTTACGCCTTTCTCAAAAGGATCAAGTCCGATAGTCAAATAACATATGACTTCAAGATTAAGACAAAGTGATAAACACCATAAACATCTTTCCCACACAACATGCACTACAAAGCTTTAACTAGTAAAGTGCAATGAATAAGCTCATCAAAGCTAAACAAGGTACACAAGACATGTTATGTGTAAATAAATTGACCAACCTTGTTTTCAAAAACCAAGAAAAATAATGACAAACACAATTTGCTTCCTCTTTTTTTTTTTTTTTTTTTTTTTTTTTTTTTTAATTAAAAGAGAAAAACATAATAAATCCTAGAATGAAATGAATGAATGGTATGCAATGCAAATCCTAGAAACAAAAACACAAAAAACCAAAGAACAATGGTCACAAAAGAATAGAGCAATAAAGCACAAGGACCAGGCCAGAAAGACTCAATTAAATCGAGTCTTTTGCATCCAAAACCTTTTAGATGCACCACGAGCATTGGAGTTCCTATTCACGTTCGAGTGATTTCGAACTCTAGGATTGGAATAAAGGTTTGACGCCTTTACCAATTCACTAATTAGTGCCATAGGATCTTGTGCTTGAGGCACAGGCACTTTTAGTTTGTTTGCTCTCTTAGTAGCTTGAAACTTGTAACAGTTAGGACAAATGTGTCTAGACTTTCCATAAAAATGACAAACCTAAGCAAGTTTACCATGCATCTTGTCCTTAGAAAGGGTAGACTCCTTAGGTTTAGACTCTTTCAAATCAACCCTAATCTTCTTAGGTGGTGAAACTTCTATAGGTTTGACAACCTCACTCACAAGGGGTTTGACAGTTTCACTCACAACTTCACTCACAGAAGGTTCAGAAGAAGATGAAGGAACAAAGTTTGTGGAATGGGGTGCAAACACAAAGATGCTTTCAACAAAACCTAAACTAGATTTGTTAGAAGGTACTTTTGAACACTTAACATTTGATCAAGTTTAGAACTAGCAGATCTAGCAGCAGATAAATCAAGTTCTAAATATTTAACTTTATCAATCAATAACATATTCTTAGTTTTCACACTGTTCAAAAGTTCATTAGCATCAAACAGTTTAACAAGCAAATTCTTCTTATCAAGCTCAAGAGATTTAATTTTCTTCAGGCCAAGTTCAACATTCATTGCATCCTTTGCAGCCACTTTGCAAAGTTTATTATAGGCCTCTTGAAGGTCTGCATCCTCAGAGAGTTCCCTATCACAAGGGTTCTCTTCAACAGACACGCTTTCATTGACTACAGCAGTAGCAGTAAAAGCAATGAAGTTTCTATCTTTATTACATTCAGACTCATCATCAGAAACCTCATTATCACTAAGGGTTACAGCCATAGCCTTGCCCTTAGACCTCAGGAATGTTGGACATTCAGATTTAACATGACCATACCCCTGACAACCAAAACATTGAGAATCCAAAGAATTATTTGAAGATTGACCTACTCTTTCTCTAGGTTTTTCAGTGTTACTAACCTTAATGGGATCATTCTTCCTAAAATTTCTAGGTTCAGCAGTGTTTGTATTCCTTGCCCTTCTGTTAGTATTTCTAAGAAAGTTTCTAAAGTTCTTGGTAAGGTAAGCAATCTCTGTAGCAGAGAGCTCATCATCAAATCCACCAACTTCAACATCATCAACAAACTTAAGAGCCATTGACTTGGATTTGTTAGTTTTGGGTAGGTCTAACTCATAGGATTGAAGAGATCCTACAAGTTCATCAACAGGGATGGAGTCCACATCCTTGCTCTCAGTAATGGCAGTCACTTTAGGTCTAAAGTCCTTAGTTAAAGATCTAAGAATCTTCCTAACAATTTTAGGTTAATCATAAATTTCACCCAAATTATATGCAGAATTAACAATGTCATTAAGTTTGGCATAAAATTCATCATCAGACATCCTAATGCTCTCAAACCTAGAACTTAATTGCTGCAACTTATTTATTTTGACAGCCTTTGTGCCTTCATGCACAGTTTGGAGGATTTTCCAAACAGTTGAGCAATCTCAATATTTGAGATTCTCTTAAATTCCTCCATAGAAACAACATTAAAGATGGCATTCATAGCTTTACTATTAAATGCAGCTACTTCTTTTTGAAAAGTATGCCACTCACTCACAGGAGTAGTGGGCTTCTCCCATCCGTACTCAACGTAATTTCAAACTCTCTCATCAATGGATTTCAGGAATGCTTTCATCCTTAATTTCCAAAAAGCATAGTTATTCCCATCAAAGTAAGGTGGAACAACAAGAGAGTGTCTGTGTTTCATGACACCAGGGGTCAAGGATCAGCTCTTAGATCAAAAGATTTAAAATAGAAGAGCTACCCGCTCTGATACCACTTATTGGTTTTTAGACCCCTTAAAACAACAATTGGATTAACCTAGTTAATTACCCAAGTGATTAACTTAATAAAATTATACAATTTTAGGTTATCACAATCAAACAATCATATCAAGAATTATATAGCAGCAGAAAAATAAAGAACACAAGATATGATGACCCAGGAAACCATACGGTAAAAACCTGGGGAGGATTTGACTTAGCTATCCTCAAGGTAAACCTGAATCCACTATGAAAGAATCGAAGTTCATACAAAAGGACTTACAAGCTCCCCGCTTGACTTCCTAATGCTACCCA
The DNA here is from genome assembly GCA_023736055.1 of Quercus glauca. Lineage (NCBI taxonomy): Eukaryota > Viridiplantae > Streptophyta > Magnoliopsida > Fagales > Fagaceae > Quercus > Quercus glauca. The sequence continues at coordinate 74,775,890 of CM043316.1, read as the reverse complement.
CCAGTAGAACTTACTGACACGACCACGTGTAAGCTTCGAATCCACGGACTCCTTCTTTCTTGTATTCTTCAATCAGCTACAAGTACCCACGCTTGTTATTCTTTAAGCTCTAATGGCAACAATTGAGTTGATCATCAAGATGTTGATACTATCTCTACCTTGAAAACCCTAAACTTTGTGTAAAGGAAAGCTCATCTAGATCTTACAAGAGATTTACACAAAACAAAAAAGTATGAGTAACAATACAACAGGAGGAACCCTAAAAAACATGGCTAGTGTTTTGCCTTATATACCTAGGGTAAAAACATAAAACTCTAAACGTTTAATGAGATAGGGCTGAGTTGGAAATTCTGCAGAAAAATATTCTGGTCGACTTTTGATCGATCGAGTCTATCCTTCAACCGATCGAGCCAGGCCGAAATGCACTAATACATCTGCAGCCTCTCAATTCCAACTTTACATAAATTACACAACTTTGAGCAAGCCTAAAAAAGACTAAACATATTGTTTTGATCATGATTTGCCAACAATACACATTAGAGTTCTAAATACATAAAATCCTAAGTCTTTAGAACCTAACAAAAAAGAATTGCTAGTGGTAGATGATAAAAATTTAGTGGACAAGGAAAATACGGTTGATGCTAATGTTAATGATATGATTGATGGAGATTGCGTCCTCCGCTCTCAAAGATAAAAGGTCGCCCAAAGCAAAAACGAATGAAAGGTAGAAGAGAATTAGGAAAGAAAAAGAAGTCTTGTGGCCTTTGCAAGCATGTTGACCATAACATCTCAACATGTTCGGAGAAAGATAATTGTACTTCCTCAAATGGTGCAGAAAAAAGAAAAAAATGTACTTCAAGTGAAATTGGATTGAATCCAATATTTTCTTTGAAATGTCAGGCATAAACTCTTGAGCTTGTAAAAGAAAAAAATTATGACAATATTGTGTTTATTAATTTTGACAATATTATGTCATTGGACAATATTAATTTTGACAATATAATGCCTTTGTTAATTTTGACGCTTCTCTTGTGTTTTTTTTTTTTTTTTTTTTTGGTTTTACATTTCCATTTTGACAATATTATGCTAGTGAATATTCACATTATTATTTTCCATATTATGTCATTGTACTAAAACACTTCTTCCTACCCTTTTTTTTATAATGAATTTACTTAAATTTTTATAAGGGACTCAATAAATACTAATTTAAATTAAATATTCTTGAATAAATTTAAATCATGCTTAAATTGCCCATTTATAAGGGATTCAAACCTAAACTCTAATCCATGCTGATATTACATTGTTAGTCCCTAATATTTATCTACAGTGCTTTAGTCCCTAAAGCATCAAGTGAATGTTATTGGTCTTTAAAGTATCAAATTTGACAAATTAATGTATTTGTTATTGTTTTAACTTTCTTTTTTGGTGTACCCATAGAATAAACAATTCAATCAAAATTAATATTTTTCTTTGGGTTAAGGAGTATTTTCAATTCTACCCACCATAGTCAGGTTGAAGAAAGTTCTAACCCAACCTAGCCCACCTAGATCGGGTTGGAATTAAAAAAAAAAAGAAATTAATTGAGCATTCAAACAATACTGTGGGTACCTTAGGCATGCATGGCAATGTCCTAGGCCATCCTCGGCATGCTTTGCAACGTCCTGGGCATGCATGGCAATGTCCTAGGCATGCTTGGCAACGTCCTCGGACGGAGTCCTAGGAGTCCCACATCGAAAGAGTCTTCCCCCACTTTCTGCCTTGTAAGCTCTGAAGTGAAGGAGTAGTGTACCACTAGTTCTTAGCTTCCTTTTATTGTGGGTACCTTAGGCATGCATGGCAACGTCCTAGGTTGTCCTTGGCATGCTTTACAATGTCCTAGGCATGCTTGGCAACGTCCTTATAAGGCAGAAAGTGGGGGAAGACTCTTTCGATGTGGGACTCCTAGGACTCCGTCCGAGGACGTTGCCAAGCATGCCTAGGACGTTGCCATGCATGCCTAGGATGTTGCAAAGCATGCTAAGGACGGCCTAGGACGTTGCCATGCATGCCTAAGGTACCCACAAATACCAATACAAACAACACCGATACAAATAAGAGCAAACTATTTTATTAGTGCTTCAAAGTTAGTAGGATATCATATAACTCTATCCTAACTTGGTTGATAAACAAAAGAATAAATAATAAAATTATATAATATTTTTTAAAAATATATATTAAATATAGGTAAATTGGGTTAGGCAAATTTCCTAACCCACCAACCTCTAACAATTGACCCAAACCGATAGGTTAGGTTGAATTGGATCGGTTTTGGCATATCGACGAATTGGTTGCACACCCCTAGCCTCTTATAGTAGAATAAATGAAGGGTAAAGAGTTGAAAAAGAAAATTTAAGATTTGAGTTTCCTTTAATGTGCTTGTGAATTTATGTTCTCTTATCCTTCCTTATTTGTTTGGTTACAAATCTTCCTATCTTTTTCTTATTAGTTTTCATTAGTTTTTCTTTTTCGTTAATGGTAGATAAAAAAAATGTTAATGTCACTAGTAGGTCCAAATGAGAACCAATAACTTATTGTGTAAACTTTATTATGAAATCGTTATAAAAATATTGTGTACATAGCACTATTTTTTTTCCTAAAGAAAAATAGTATTAAAAAGTTTGGAGATACAATAAAGGACAAAGTTTAGCTAAAAAACTTATTGTAGCTTAAGGCTACAACTTTACTCAGTAAAATAAGCATGACTAAACATTTTGAAAATCTAATCATTGAATTGCATGTGCTATATGCTCTTAATACACATGCCAAATTTGTGTCAATCAGATATTATTTACTATATGATTTATAAACTTATATATTATGCATAATTTTTTTTTTTTGAAGAAATAAAGTGTATATATTATGCATAATTTTAAATTACAAAAACTTGTAATTTAAAAAATTTATTGATGAAATAGTTATTGATTTTTAATTTTCTAGAAATTTTGCAAGTATGAAGGATATAAGGAGAAGATGTAATCTAATAGTGGATTTGTCAAAATTCACCTCCAATAAAAAGATATTGAGCAAGGTTGTAACCTAAAGCCACAACAAATTTTGTAACTAAACTTTGTCCTACAATAAAATGTGACAATATTTTCATAATATTTTTTGTTTTTAGTTTTTAGTTGTGGTCAATCCTAATCTAATATTTTATTAATTTATTTAATTTTATTTTCAAATGTGAAAGATTTGATACCTCAACTATTGTGAAAATTTTGTGAAAATTTGTTGTATTGTAATACAATATATAATTTTTATTTTGTAAAATTCCTTCTATGATAGACACGTATTCCATCAAACTACTTTTTACTTCTCCTTTTTTTTTTTTTTCTTTTCTTTTTTTCTCAACCACACTTTTTGTTTCACCCTTACACTTATCTTCTCCCATCCACCTGCTTCTCCTTTCTCATTTTTAAAAATTTTTATGTTCTCCCATATGAAACTCTTGGCTCAACTTTCCTGTCTTCTAATTTTTTTTTTTCACAGCTTTCTTTTCTAACTCAGTTCGTCTCCTCCTTGATTTCCCCACCATCAACCCAGTTCGTCTCCCTCAAAAAAATTTTTATGTTCTCCCATATGTTCTTATGGGTTTATTTATTTTATGTATTGATGTTGGTTGTTTTTCTGTGAGATGGTTTTTTTTTTTTTTTTTTTGGGGGGGGGGGGGGGGGGGGGGGGGAGGGTTGGGGGATCTACTAATGTTGGTTGTTTCCTGAGGATTGTGATTTTAGTTTTTTTTTTGTTATATTTTTTTTATGTTGTTGTTTCATGTGAGAGGATTGTGATTTCATTTTTTTTTTTTTTTTGGTAAGATGTTTGTTGTTGTTTTCCTGTGAGAGACACATGAGTTTTCAAATTTTCGTGTGAGACACTTGACTAAGGCTTGAGTTGGTGAGAGACGTAAAAAATGGTATTTTGGTCTCTTTATTCATTTTTCTGACGCTTGACTAAGGCTTGAGTTGGTGAAAGACGTAAAAAGTGGTATTTTGGTCTCTTTATTCATTTTTCTCTTTTCCTATAAAGCTAACCCACACATGGTAAAAAGACAGCATAAAGCTATGTAAAGACCGCAAAAAAGCTATATATTAACTGGCACAGTAAAATACCCGTTAACACAACCCTAAATTTATTTCCAATAATTCATGCATGAGGCCAAAAAATTTACGTGGTTTGAGATGGTATATCATGAACACCCTTTCCAAATAACAATAAATATCAAAAAATTTAGTTACTTGTCATGTTTCAAAACAATGCTGAAAACTAGCATCTCAAGTGTTTAAAATTCGAGTTCCAAGATAAAACTCGAATTTTTAAGTCTCGATTTGTAAGAGGATGGGTCTGCTGTGGAAAAAATTCACATGAAAATCAAGTTTTAAAGACTTGAGTTCCATAAATTGCAGGAAAACGCCGCTATAGGGCTCTAAAACGTCACTATAAGGCTTAAAAACGCCACTATAGGGCTCCCTATAGGGCTTAAAACGTCACTATAGGGCTTAAAAACGTCACTATAGGGCTCTCTGAATGGATTTTTTTTTTTTTTGCATGAGACTCGAGATCTATGTGACATTTTCAAAAGTTGGACTTGGATTCTAACTGAAAAGAACTCCATAAAGTTAAAGGCAAAAAAAAAAATCAAAGCTCACCAGCGGCCAGCCAGTCACCTTTCGCCCCAAAAAAAGAAAAATTTTTTTTTTTTTCCTTCAACTTAGTGTCTCTTTTCTCTTCAGCTGTTCTTTGATTATCGTAAAAACATTCCATGTCGTGGCACTGGCAAAAAGGTTTAAAAGAGTTTTGCCTCATATTATTACTAACACCAGGTCGCTTTTATAAAAATCGTCTCATTTCTGATAATATTTTGATAGCATTTGTATTTTTTGACAATATGAAAAAAAAAATATATATATATATATATATATATATATAGTTGAATGTGAAAGAGAAATACAATTATAAATGTGAATCGTCCAAGACCAAGGAATCTTGATGATTACACATAATCAGCTTAAATTTCCATTGATCTTATTTTTTCAAATAGCCCAAGAAAGTCTTCATAAATTAAAATTAAAATTACATCTTATATCTATTTTCCTAGTGTAGTCAGAATAACTATAGTAAAATAGAACTCCGAAAACATATACTATCAAACATGCATGAACACTTTCGCATTAGGACCAAGGGAGTCAATCTCATACTAGAGGTTATACTGGTTTGACCAGTAGAACGATATATTTCGGTATCGATTAATACCGGTGTACAATTTTAGGTTTACTGTTATTTTTTATATTTATAAATATATATATATATATATATATATATATATGTGTGTGTGTGTGTGTGTGTGTGTGTGTGTGTGTGTATTATAATAAATATAAAAATTTACCGTAAAACATCCTCAATTCAGAACAAATTATTCATGATTTTAGACTTTAGCATCAATTAAAAGAAAAAAAAAACACAATATAAAAAATAGAAAGCTTAATTATTCATTGCATACTAAGAAAACAAATAATACTAACTAATCACTAACCCGTGCGATGCACGGGATAATTTAAAGCAAGTTGTTGACAATTATTTTTGTTGAAAGTAAGTAACTAACCTACTGAAAGAAATAAGTTTTTGTTGACATTTTTCCTTCAGAATAATTTTCATAAACTTAGAAGAGTAGGTGTTGCATTCCGTCAATGATCAATAGAATCCATTTTTTTTTTAAATCATACCTAACAGCTATATAAAGATGGCCGAATCCCAATTACACAATCAAAAATAACCTATATAATTAACCACACAGAAGTCATTATTAAAAAAATAATAAAATAATAACGCAATGATACAAAAAGAGAGAAAGGGGGGGATGAAACATAAATTTGACATAGACACTAGAAATCAATATTGAAAACTTAGAGCATATTTAGAAACTTCAAACTTCAAAGAGTCTCTCAAGTATATAGAGCCCCTAAAACAATTGGGGTAAAAAACTATTTTGAGAGCGGAATATATTCTTAGATCCTTTCATAAATTAAAATAATAAATGAAATAAGCCTTTCATAGTCATCATTATTATATTTCTGCAGAAACTAAACATGATAATCACAATAACAAACTACAAAATTTGTACTAAAATTATAAATTGACACTTTCAATGACGATAACTATCAAACTGGTCAAGCAAAAAAAACTAGTGCACGGGACCCATTGGAAAAGCAAAAAAAAGCCAGTGCACATTCTCTATAAAAAAAAAAAAAAGAAAAAAAAAAAAAAAAAGGAAAACAATGAAATGCAGACGCTGGGTTTGTTTCAGCTATACCCAAATGGGTACTAAATTATAAGCTTACTATTTCAATCAAATTTAAAAGAAGATTGGAATAATAAAAAATAAAAAATAAAAACCAAAAAGTACCTCTCAAAATATGATTTTGAATAACATTTAGCACCAACTTAACAATAAATTGAGGATAATTAACATATAAAATTTAAAGAGTAAGTCATTTTGGAAACATCATATGGCCAAGTTTCAACCAATATAATCAAATCCAATGACACCAACACATATATAAGGTTAGCACAAAATGTTGCTTAGATAAGCATATCAAAGCACTCTGCAAAATAGAAGTTTTAGCAAAGATGTGACAAAGAATGGCTTACTAAATGGGCAGATAATGTCACCTGCTTAGGATTATTAGGTTGCAACCAATTTGATCAACAGAACATTGTAGAATATAAAACATTGCAAAATAAAGCTGAAACAAGCACTCTTTTTAAGCAGAATTTTTTAATGTTACGATGTGCTCATGCTCATTATCTTGAGCATATACTAATCGTTTCCATTAATAAAATACCACAACTTATCAAACAAAAAAGTAATAATTTTTATGTAATTTTTTAGACTATCTTGTGTGTTTATTATATACAAAAAAGATTGATTGAAATGGTGAAAATTTCTGCTGGGTTTCACACTACAAACAATGATGCATGTTTAGAAGCAGGGAAACAAACACAATATATACACTCATATTAGACATGTATTGTGCATATTTTGAAAGAGGAATTTTATCAAATAGCTAAACTGCATTCAACTGAGAAACAAACCTTTTAAAGTCATATAAAATTTAAATAGTCAAGTCATTCTAAAAACATCATATAGCCAAGTTCCAACCAATATAATGAAGATACAACAGCTACTAAGAGGAACATACACAATAGTTAGCATCCAAGAGGGGCCTGTGGACTATTTACAAAATATTGTTTGTCCCTAGCTGCCAAAGTTTTTGTTAGTGCAGATCAACACAGAGACAGCCACACATGAGAATTCGAAGAGAGAACAAAGTGGATAGATGATGATTAAACCATATAAGAGGAACTCATGCACAAACACAAACAATCACAGCTCTAAGTGCCAAATATTTTAGAACCCATCACATGCACACCCAACCTTGATACCTTATCATTCACTTCTGAAGAAACCCCGTGCCTTGTCTTCCTCTTCCTTACGTGAATTCCCACTTTGTCAGATTCTCTTATGGTTTCTTGATATATTCTGAAATTTCAAAGATGAAAAACATATTAGATCAATTAAACTCAAGACTTATTCAAACGCAAACAAAGATTAGCAACTCAAGTAAATTTAAACGTTTGTGACAAATTTAACACATCAAATACGTTGATAGTACACCAAGTTTCAACCTTTGTGTTTTTTCAAAATAATTGAAAGCCAGAAGGCAGAGAAGCAAATGGGAGGGGAATACCAAAGGCTGGGAAACGTGACCAATAGCCAAATAGTGGAGAAGATACATGACTAGAGTGGAGACAAATAAGGTTGGTGTTTTAGGGTTTGAGAGAGGAGTAGAGAAAGAAGCAGATGACAAAAGGGGCTGCCGTGGGTTTTAGGGTTTTATTATGTTTTTTTTTTTTTTTTTTTAATATTGTGCTGACGTGATAAATTGTGGGAGTTTCAGAGGCTTCGGTTATATATATATAGATAAGTTAATCCAAGGAAGTTACCATTCTGCCCTTACAAAAATTCAAAAATTACAAAATTAAAAAAAAAAAAGATTTTTTCCTATACCGACCGGTACGCCCGATATTGCCCAAAATTAGCTGATATGGCTAGTTTGGCTTGTATTTAAACCGGTACGAAATGTTGATGTTTCAATATCGGTATATGTACCGGTACGGTACATACGGGCCGGTATGACCGGTACCAGTACGGCATCAATTACCTTGATTAGGACGACTTTGAGATATATATATATATATATATATATATATTTTTTTTTTTTTTTTTTTTCAATTTAGTATATATTTTTTTCTTGTCTAGTAACTATTTATTTTAAGGTCTCTGTTATTGAATATTATCTATAAAGTTATCACGCTAATTTTTTTAAAATAAATATTATATTTTTGAATGTAACATATCAAGATTTTTTAGATTAACCCACCCACATAATTACAACCAGGGGCTCTTACACCATTCCTCAACTATTCGTCATATTTACGGTTAGCATGCTAGAGTGTCTAATCCTTCTCCACCATTATTACAATTAATGAATAATTACATCATGGTTAGATTAGCATACATCAAATGAATATAACAACAATCAAATATAACACATGAATAGCAAAGCTTAGCTTAGCCAAGTGGTTGATACTTAACTTAAATATAACACATGAATAATTAAACTAACACCAACACAAAGAATATGTTAATAAACATAAAAACTAAATATATTTAAGTAACACATGGTGAGTTTTAAAATGTTCTGAGGGTGAGAGAGATCAAAAGAGTGTTTGTATGTTTAGGGGCAAAGTTGTCTTTTGAGGATTAAATTGGTGAGTTTTAAAATGTTTTGGACCTAGCTGGTATTATGACAAACCTCGTGGTAGGTTTGTGAAATTTACCCAAAATAAAATAAAAATTGAACAGAATTATGAAAGAGATGATAGGATTATTGGAAACTGAATATAAAGTCTCGCATAGTTACTTTAAGCAAAATATTTAATTTGGCAACATATTTTTCCAGAGACTAGATTATTTATAAGATCAACTCCTTCTGGTGAATTCTTGCTCATTAATTATGTAGAGGATTGGGTCCTGTCAGTACCGCGCGTTTTGAACCTTCCTCTGATAATTGGATGATGTGCAAAGGATCCAGTCCCCGTTGAGTTATTCTAGGGACTAGATTTTGTTTAAGATGGGGTGGTCCTGGTCCTGGTCGAGGATTATGTATAGGATTCGGTCCTGTCGGTACCGCGCGTTTTGAACCTTCCTCTGATAATTGGATGATGTGCAAAGGATCCAGTCCTTGTTGAGTTAGTCTAGGGACTAGATTTTGTTTAAGATGGGGTGGTCCTGGTCCTGGTCGTGGATTATGTATAGGATTCGGTCCTGTCGGTACCGTGCGTTTTGAACCTTCCTCTGATAATTGGATGATGTGCAAAGGATCCAGTCCCCGTTGAGTTATTCTGGGGACTAGATTTTGTTTAAGATGGGGTGGTCCTGGTCCTGGTCGTGGATTATGTATAGGATTCGGTCCTGTCGGTACCGCGCGTTTTGAACCTTCCTCTGATAATTGGATGATGTGCAAAGGATGATTTTGTTTAAGATGGGGTGGTCCTGGTCGTGGATTATGTAGAGGATTCAGTCCTATCGGTACCGCGCGTTTTGAACTTTCCTCTGATAATTGGACGTTGTGCAAAGGATCTAGTCCCCCTTGAGTTATTCTAGCGTTTGAGCTTATGAAAAAAAGCGTGAAGTCGAAAAATAACATGACAATAAACATCTTCTTAATTGTCGTGTCAAACATTTTGTTGATTCTAAATTAACCAAGTGGTTGTTGGATTGAAGTGCACTACTTTGTTAAAAAAAACCTTATTTATAGGCCCTAAATTTAAACATTAAAGGTAACTTTATTTATTCAATTCAAAAAGTTGATTTTAAAGGTAAGTTTATTGTTGCTAATCTAGCATTTTTTTTTCCTTGTTATTGTTAAACGACTGACATTGGTGTATATCCATGTACTATCAAACTATAATATCATAATTGTTCTCATGACCAATGTTATGTCTTAAAAACATTTAACATAGAAAACATGATTTTATTATTTAATAAGGATACGTTTGGTACACTAAATATAGATTACAACAAGAATGGTAATCTATATTACTGGGAATAAAATATGTTGTAATGGAATAACTAAACATATCAATTAGTTTGGTCGTAAGTTGTAACATTAGAATAAAACTTAAGATTTATTTTAGAAAATATTTCACTCATACAATTATATTTCCTAGAAAATAACATAGTTTAAATTTGAGAGAGATGATTTATTTTTTGATAATTTTTTGTTTCCATAATTGTTACATGGATATGAAAATTTAAAGCTTATTTATTTGGAAACATATTAATGTTAAAAATTATTACACCTACTAAGGAATAACTATTACAACCTGTTTAGAGAGGAATAGTTATTCCTTATTTTTAAAAACAGCTATTCATAATTGTTACATGGATATGAAAAGTTTGTTTATTTGGAAATATATTGATATTAGAAATGATCACACCTACTAAGAAATAGCTATTACAATATTTTTAGAGATGAATAGTTATTCCTCATTTTAAAAAATAGTTATTCATAATTGTTATATGGGTATGAAAAGTTTGTTTATTTAGAAATATATTGATGTTAGAAATTATCACACCTACTAAGGAATAGTTATTCCTCATTTTAAAGAATAACTATTCATAAGGAATGACCATTCCCTGTAATAAAAACATAACCAAATTATTGAATAACTAAACAATAGGAATCACTCTTACATTACAATGTCTATTACAGTCTACCAAACATACCCTAAGAGCCAGAGAAGTAATATAGTAGCCAAACGTATTTGTGGTCATAACAAGTAAGGTAATCTCAATCACAAAGCGCTGTCCTTTCTAATTACGTCTTTTTGGTTACTTTGTAGTTGAAATTTATATAAATCCTGCCAAGTGGCTGCTCAAAATTTTATTACAATTTAAGCTCTAGGAAATAAAATTATTTAATGTTTAATATAAATAATTAATTCATTAAAACTCTAGTAAAGGTGGAATTTTCAATGAATCAATTCGTTAAAATCTTTGTTTATCTAAAAGGTTCAACGAATAGTACCTATTTCCATTAAAAGAAAAGTGAGACATGACACTAATTAAAAGATGAGGTGGAAGGCTAAATAATGGAAATATTAAAGAATGTCCTACATGGCATAATCTCATTTTGTCACACATGGGATTCTTGTTTATATAATATTCAAAGGAATTTATGGTCATAACAACTAAGATAATCTCAAATCACAAAGTGTGATTCTTTCTAACAATTGTTTTTGCTAACTTTGTTGTTCAAGTTTGGAGTAGTGTTTTGTTAACCTTAAGAAATCTCTCCAAACCAAACTTTACCAACCACTTTTAATAAGACAATGGATAGGGCAAAAGAGTACATGAGATGTTGCAATTGTTCATATATTAGCCAAACCAGTCGCAAATTACGTTGTCCTCTATCAAACATTGGCATTCACTTTCCATGCTACCCCCAATGAGGGGCATTTTGTAAACAACCCATTTTATAATTAGGAATTCTCATAAGGGAAAATTCGTAATCTATATATATATATATATATATATATATATATATATATGCACACACACACATTAATAGTCAAAGCTCAGAGAAAATCCAATTAGATTTTAATTGGATTCTCAATTTTGCGCCACGTGTCCCATTTAATTTTTAATTTTGTGTTAAGTGAATTATTAAATGTAAAAATCAAAAAGTCCATATTCAATTAGAGTCTAATTTTCCGCAACGTGTTCATCTAAGTTTTTAATTCTTGTGGCAAGTGAATTATTGGGTGCAAAAACCGAAGAATCTAAAACCAATTAAATTTTAAATTATATAATTATATAATATTTATATAATATGAGAAACCATTATATATTTTTTAAATGTATGGTTTAAGAAAAATGTAAACTAATATCATGTATAATTTGAAACTCTTCTAAAAAAAAATTTATAATTTGAACCATATAATTGTGATTGTTTTTAATTGTACCATATGCATGGGCTACACACTAGTATATATTCATAGGCAAAGTTGAGAGAAAATCCAATTAGGTTTCAAATTAGAATTCAATTAGAGTCTAATTTTGCATCACATGTTCCATCTAATCTAAGTTTTCAAATTTTTGTGTCAAGTGAGTTAATTCAGTGTAGAAATTGGATTTCAATTAAAGTTTAATTTTGTGCCACATGTCCTTTTGGTGCCAAATGAGTTAATTTAGTGTAGAAAACAAGGAGTCCAATATAAATAAACCATAAAAATATAATAATATTGTTGGGAAATTTAGACCCCGGTTGAAAGAATTAACAAGTTTTAAACCCAAGTTGTTAATTAGATTTATTATGAATAAACTTTGTTAAAATAAACAAACATCAATATCATGTCAATATCATGCACAGCGGAATAGTAAATAAGACAAGATATGATAACCCAGGAAAACCAATGAAACAAACTAGTTTCACAGTAAAAATCTGGGGGGGGGGGGGAACCTTCACGAAAGCAATTCACTATAGTAAAGAGAAGTTTCAAATCTAGTACAAAACCTTTGTCCCTAGACTCTACAATCCCTATAGATGAACTTACAGAAGAAACCTTCTACCACTTCAGAATCTCTAAACTCTTCAATATATGAACGCCACCCTTTTGCACGGATTTGAGAGACCGCAAAAGTGCCTCTCATAAAAAGAGAGATTTTTTAGTGCTTTGAAAGACACCTCTCTTTTTGGGTAAGTGGTGTGGAGTTGCCACTTATTTTTCATACAAAAAATAAGAAAAACTAAATACAGAATACATGATTGAATTGTTCCATTCTCATTGATTGAATAAAAAAGAATACATATTTGATAAATTGAGCATTACATGGCTTTGGGTCTTAGTTATAAACTACCAAATAATTACATGGCTTTTTGTCCTAGTTACAATCTACCCAAAATAAAAATAAAGATAAAGCCTAGGTCTACCTATCCAAAGACACTAAATTTGGAGGTTAGGTTACGGAATGGGAAGGTGTTAGGCACCCATTACGTCCAGACAGAGTTTGGTTTTCTAGACTCTTATGACCAATGTACCCCTTTATGCATGACATGAAAAAAAAAAAAAAAACTAAATCACACAAGTTTATATATGAATGCATCCTTCTCTTTGTTAAGAAAAATTCAGATCTGTTGTTGTGATAAAAAATTGAATTGGGTTTAGAAAAATTAGTTTTTTTTTTTTTTTTTTTTTAGAACTAAAAAAAAAAGGTGGTTTTTTGATGAAAGAAAAATCATATCTATTTTTAGGAAATAGAAAATTTGGTTTTTTCATGAAAGAAAAATAAGATCTATTTTTTATATGTACAAAAAAATATGAAAAATATTTCTTGAGAAGAGGATTTCATTCATGAAATAAATTTGTGCCACATGCACTAAATAAAACAAACACAACAAACACAAACATTCATGATCTTTTTTATTTCAAAATTTGCTATGTTAAGAAAAATCAAATCTGTATCTAAATAAGATACAAATCAGTTTTTATTTAAAAAAATTTTAGATCTGCATCTAATGAAGATGCAGATCCGTTTTTTATTTAAGAAAAATTCAGATCTGCATCTAATGAAGATGCAGATCCGTTTTTATTTTGAGAAAAATTCAAATCTACATCTAATGAAGATGTAGATCCGTTTTTAATTTTAGGAAAGATTCAGATTTGCATCTAATGAAGATGCAGATCAGTTTTTTTATTTGAGAAGAATTCAAACCCGCATCTAAGGAAGATGCAAATCAGTTTTTGACTTGAGAAAAATTCTGATCTACATCTAATTAAGATGTAGATCCGTTTTTATTTTGAGAAAAATTCATATCTACATCTAATGAAGATGCAAATCCATTTTTGATTTAAGAAAAAGAAGTGATAACATGCAGATTTTTGAAACTAAGAAATATATCATAACAATAATAAAAAGAATCAAGAACATGTTTCAACAAAATAAATCAACAATTTATGATATGAATATTTGAAACAACTAAACTAAAAAAATAAATAAACATGCATCATCACAACAAGAGAAACATAAAAAAAATTAAAAAAAAAAAAAAGGTTAATAAGAAGCAACCTCTTGCATGGAGCACTCTTCTTCTTGAGGGGATATTTTAGGGTTCAAAGAAATTTATGTAATTATCTTTAAAACCTAAAAACCCTAGCTTAAGAAAGAATATCAGAAAGGGAGATAAGAAATATGAGAAATTTGAGAGTGTGAGAAAATGTCTCCCCTAGAGCATAAAAGAGCTCTGAATTTTGAGATCCAGTCTCTATTTATAGAGGCTGGAATGCTTAAAAAATAAGCAACGACGATTAGAATGTGAAACAGGACGCGTCCTTTTGCAAAAAATTTGAAAAGGATGTGTTTTATCGTCACTCGAAGAGTGTCGGGCCAAAGCCCTTACAGGTTCCATTCGACACTTTGAAAGTTCCGATCGGCACTCCAAAATTGCCGAATGGCACTCTTGGATGCCAATCACGCTTTCATGTTTGGGTGCATTGTTAGACTCCTTTTTTGGGTTTTCTTGAGACAGGTCTTGCACATAGATGTGTTTTCAATCCGTATTCTAAGATTTTTATCTCTTTTCTAGATTGTTGGGTTTTAGACCCCTTAAAAACAACCGGATTACGTAGCCTAGTTAATTAGCCAAGTTGTTTGTTGAAGGAAAAACATAACCAGAAAATGTTGAAGGAAAAACAAAGCCTAAACGACAAACTAAACTAAACGGCACGAAGAAAATTGCAGCAGAGAAGAAGAAGAGTTAGTTACAACCCATGCCACATCACGTGCCAGAATGAAGTAGGTGCATTACAGTTGTCAAACGGTTATGCAGATATTTTGGGAAGAAAGTGCAGTCCCTGTTTTACAATGTATATAAACAGAGTTGATTATTATGTATTAGTTAGTTTTTCATTTTGTAAAGTTTCTTTTCAATGAGAAGTTTCTAATTCTTCAGAACTCTCTTTTCTAATATGGTATCAGAGCATTTTTCTTTTCTCAGATAAATTTCCTTTTTTTTTTCTCAGTTCCCAAACAACATCTATTGACATTTTTGTTTCTTGATCATGGCCTCTAATCCTACAACCAACACTCAATCACAGACTGGAAATTCAGCACCTTCTTCCAGTGCTGTAATGGCAGATGAGTATGCCAATAATCCATTTTTTCTTCCAGTGAATGAGAATCCAGGTATTATTCTCACTTCGCAACCTCTGTCTGGACCAGAAAACTATATGAGTTGGGCGCAATCAGTGTTCTTGGCTCTGAGTTCTCGGAACAAGTTTGGCTTTGTGAATGGATCAATTCCTAAGCCAGATCCGTCTTCTCCATTGTTCAATTCATGGAGTAGATGCAACACCACAGTGCTTTCGTGGTTAACAAATTCTCTCAGTATGGAGCTCAAAGCAAGTGTTATCTACATCAACACTGCTAAGGATCTCTGGATTGACCTCAAGGATCGACTTTCTCAAGGCAATACTCCAAGGCTTTTTGAGCTTCAAAAGGAAATTTCACACCTTTCACAGGGATCACTCTCGGTGAGTTCCTACTTTACAAAGTTCAAAACCTTATGGGATGAGTTTGCAAATTATCAACCCTTCACAGTATGTACCTGTGCTTGCATTTGTGGTTCCAAGAATTCTCAATTGGAAGCTCAACACAAGGAGCATGTGTTTCGTTTTCTGATGGGACTAAACGATAGCTATGGCAATGTGATCAGTCAAATTTTGTTGATTGAGCCTTTTCCCTCTCTCAGTAAGGTGTGTTCTTTGATATTACAAGAGGAAAAACGAAGGAGCATTGGTCATAATTTCAATGTGGTTCAGTCCTCAGAAGCTATTGCTATGTATGCTAATAACAGCAGGGGCTTTCATGTCAATCAAGGTCATTCTCATGGAGGAAAAGGAGGAAATTTTAAGAAGGACAGACCAGTATGCACTTACTGTGGTTTCACTGGTCACATAGCAGACAAATGCTATAAGCTTCATGGTTACCCTCCAGGTTATAAGCCAAAAGGAGGTAACAAAGCTATGGCAAATCAAGTTTCTGCAGTTTTGCCATCAAGAACCTATGGTTTGGATGGTCTTTCTTCAGGACCGGGTGCAAGTTTACCTCCTACTGGTGTTTTACATAATGGGAGTGCACAATTTGATCCGGTTCCCACTTCACAGACCTTTCTTGGTCATACCTTTGGGGGACCTCATTCATAAGTTAATCCACAGGCTTCTTTGTCTCAATGCCCTCTTTCCCAGGCCCAATGTGAGCAGTTTCTTGGCTTTCTGAAGTCTTATATGGCTCCTGGACCAAGTACAAGTGCACAGAATAGTCATCAAGTTGCTTCAGTCTTGGCAACACCTTCCATTCCACATTCACAACCTTTTAATTCAGCTTCACCTTCTTCAAACTTTTCAGGTAATCCGTATTGGATCCAACCAAATTTCTCTCATTCCATATTTTCTGCTCAGGTCATTGACAAGCATGCTTATAAATCTGATTCTTGGATTCTTGACACTGGTGCTACTGATCACATGGTGCATTCAGTAACTCAATTCACTGAAATTACTTCT
Source organism: Quercus glauca (assembly GCA_023736055.1). NCBI lineage: Eukaryota > Viridiplantae > Streptophyta > Magnoliopsida > Fagales > Fagaceae > Quercus > Quercus glauca. The sequence goes on along the minus strand of CM043316.1, from coordinate 74,759,171 downwards.
ATAGTTCAAACTTGTGTTTTTTTGCCAAATGGAGAACAAGCTTTAGTTACACATGTAGGCACTGTACAAGTCACTTCTACACTCACTCTCACTGGAGTCTTATGTGTTCCTTCTTTTAGTTTTAATCTGATTTCAGTCAGCAAACTTACCAAGAATCTTTCTTGTTACCTTATTTTTCTTGGTGATTGCTGTTTTATTCAGGACCTTGCTCAATGGAGCATGATTGGTCTGGGTAAGGAACATAAAGGCTTGTACTTACTGCAAGATTCAAGTTCCAAACCATCTATTTCTGCTCTTGCTGCTGCTGACAATCAGCTTACTTCTTCAGAATTGTGGCATATTAGATTAGGTCACCCATCTCATTCCAAACTTGATTTGTTGAAGCAAGTTGTACATACTGAAGTTTCAAATAAAACTGCTTGCTGTGATGTTTGCCATTTTTCTAAGCAAAAGAGACTTTCTTTCAATTCTAGTACTCATGTATCTTCCAAACCTTTTGAATTGATTCATTGTGATCTCTGGGGTCCTTTTGCAACTAGTACAATTGATGGTTTTAAGTATTTTCTGACCATTGTAGATGATTTCAGTAGATGCACATGGGTTTACCTTCTCAAGCACAAATCTGAAACCCAAATTTTTCTGCCTCGGTTTGCTGCTATGGTGAATACTCAATTTCACAGCAAAATTCAAACTATTAGAAGTGATAATGGCACTGAATTTTTCCTAAAAGATTTCTTTCATTCTAATGGTATATTGCATCAACTAACATGTGTTGATACTCCTCAACAAAATGCCATTGTTGAGAGGAAGCATCAACACATTCTAAATGTTGCAAGGGCTTTAAAATTCCAATCTCATGTTCCTTTATGTTTTTGGGGGGATTGTGTTTTGACTGCAGTCCACTTGATTAATAGAATTCCTTCAAAATCTTTAGGAAATAAAAGTCCTTATGAATTGCTTTTCCAATCTCCACCTTCCTATCTTCATCTTAAATGCTTTGGATGTTTGTGTTTTATTTCTACATTGTCTCATAATAGAAATAAATTTGCACCTAGAGCTAGGAAGTGTGTTTTCTTAGGTTATCCATTTGGCATCAAAGGTTACAAGGTTTTGGATCTTGAGTCTAATTCAGTGTACATTTCTAGAGATATTGTTTTCTATGAACATATCTTTCCTTATGTCACGACCTCTCACTCTTCATCTTCTTACTTGGATGATTTTATCTTTCCTCATTGTACATCAGATCATATTGTTCCTTTATCTCCTCATACTACTCCTACTTCCACTTTCATTCCTCCACTGCCACTGGATCCTATTACACCTGTTTCTGCAGATTCCATTTCTTCCACTGATATTGTTTCCTTTCTTGAGCATGTTGACACTTCTGTCATTCCTTTACCTGATCCTCTTCCTTCTATCTCCCTTCCTACTTCTTCTCCACTTACTTTGAGAAGGTCCACTAGACCACATAATCCTCCTTCCTACCTTTCTGACTATTCTTGCAAATCTGTCTGCACTAAACCTAGTTCAGGGCTGCCATATGCTATCTCAGATTGCTTGGATTATTCTCATCTTGGTCCCAGATTTTATTCTTTTGTCATGGCAGTGATTGCAACTCCTTCAGAACCTGTTTCTTTTCATCAAGCAGTCAAATTCCCTGAGTGGAGGAATGCCATGGATAGAGAAATTGAAGCCTTGGAAGTCAATGATACTTGGACTTTAACTCATTTACCACCTGGAAAAACTCCTATAGGTTGCAAATGGGTCTATAGGATCAAATACCTTCCTGATGGTACCATTGAGAGATATAAGGCTCATTTAGTTGCCAAGGGATTTACACAAAAACTTGGCTTAGACTATTCAGAAACCTTTTCTCCTGTGGCAAAATCTGTCTCTGTCAGAATAGTCCTCTCTTTGGCTGCTGTGAAAGGTTGGTCCCTCCATCAGATGGATGTCAACAATGCTTTCTTGCATGGTGACTTGATTGAGGATGTTTATATGAGTTTGCCACCTGGATTTCACAGCAAGGGGGAGCCGAATTTAGTATGTAAGTTGAACAAGAGTCTTTATGGTCTTAAGCAGGCTTCAAGGCAATGGTTTGAAAAATTTTCAAACACTATTATGCAGATGGGGTTTGTGCAATCTAAGTCAGACTATTCTTTGTTCACTCATACTCAAGGAACCTCTTTTACAATGTTATTGGTTTATGTGGATGATATACTACTTACTGGAAATAACCTTGATTGTGTTGATCATTTGAAGAAGTTGCTTGATCACAAGTTTGGCTTGAAAGACCTTGGTTCACTAAGATATTTCTTAGGACTTGAGGTAGCCAGAACTGAAGAAGGTATCAGTTTAAACCAAAGAAAATATGCCCTTGAAATTTTAAAGGACACTGGATTTCTTGGTTCTAAGCCTGTGAAGTTTCCTATGGAACAGAATTTAAGATTGTCTAAGTATGAAGGCAAGACTCTTGCAGATCCGGGTCAGTACAGGAGATTGATAGGGAGGCTACTGTATTTAACCTTAACAAGACCTGACATTACCTATGCTGTACATAGGCTAAGTCAGTTTGTCTCACAACCAAAAGAACCTCATTTGCTAGCAGCTCACAGAGTTTTACAATATATAAAAGGGTCACCAGGGAGAGGGATTTTCTTTTCTAGCAAGACTGACTTGCACATTAAAGCTTTCTGTAATGCAGATTGGGCTGGATGCCCTGATACAAGACGATCTCTGACTGGCTATGCTGTGTATCTAGGTGACTCATTAGTTTCATGGAGATCAAAGAAACAAGGGGTGGTTTCTAGATCCTCAGCAGAAGCCGAGTATAGAGCAATGGCTGGGGTAGCTTGTGAAATAACTTGGATTTTGCAATTACTTACAGATTTAAAGGTTGACTACTCCAGGTCAGCTATGCTGTTTTGTGACAATCAAGCAGCACTTCATATAGCTGCTAATCCAGTTTTTCATCAGAGGACCAAGCACATTGAAGTAGACTGCCATCTAGTAAGAGATAAGATTTTAGAGGGAATGATTAAGACATTTCATGTATCAACAAATGCACAAGTGGCTGATATTTTTACTAAAGCTTTAGGCTATGTTTCCTTTACAAAGTTATCCGAGAAATTAGGATTAAGAGATATATTTGAGACAAAGAAAGTGAAGAAGTCTTCAGTGCAAGTCACTGAGCCTGCAACTCAGGACTTGAGGGGGAGTGTTGAAGGAAAAACAGAGCAAGAAAATGTTGAAGGAAAAACAAAGCCTAAACGACAAACTAAACTAAACGGCACGAAGAAAATTGCAGCAGAGAAGAAGAAGAGTTAGTTACAACCCATGCCACATCACGTGCCAGAATGAAGTAGGTGCATTATAGCTGTCAAACGGTTATGCAGATATTTTGGGAAGAAAGTGCAGTCCCTGTTTTACAATGTATATAGACAGAGTTGATTATTATGTATTAGTTATTTTTTCATTTTGTAAAGTTTCTTTTCAATGAGAAGTTTCTAATTCTTCAGAACTCTCTTTTCTAATATTGTTACTTAGTCAAATTAAGCAATTCTAGGTTAAAACAATCAAATATTCATATCAAGCATATAAAGCAGTGGAAAAATAAATAACACATGATATGATGACCCAGGAAACCATACGGTAAAAACCTGGGGAGGATTTGACCTAGCTATTCTCAAGGTAAACCTGAATCCACTATGAAAGAATCGAAGTTCATACAAAAGGACTTACAAGCTCCCCGCTCGACTTCCTAATGCTACCTACCAGTAGAACTTACTGACACGACCACGTGCACACTCCGAATGCACGGACTCCTTCTTTCTTGGATTCTCTAATCAGCTACAAGCTCCCCGCTTGTTTTTCTTTAAGCTCCAATGGTTGCAACTGTGTTGATCATCAAGATGTTGAAATAATCTCTACCTTGAAAACCCTAAGTTTTATGTAAAGGAAAGCTCCTCAAAGATCTCACAAGAGATTCACACAAAACAGCAATGTATGAGCAACAATACAATGTGAACAACCACTAAAAACGTGGCTAGGGTTTTGTTTAAATACCTAGGGTAAAAACATAAAATCCTAAACGTTTAATGCAGTAGGGTTGAGTTGGAAATTCTGCAGAAAACACAACTTGTGCGATTTTCGATCGATTGAGCCTGTCCTTCGATCGATCGAGCCAGGCCGAAAGTCACAAATACTTCTACAGCCACTCGATTCCAACTTTACAATAATTAAACAACTTTGAGCAAGCCTAAACAAGACTAAATACATTGTTTTGATCATAGTTTGCCAACATTACAAATTAGAGTTCTAAATACATAAAATCCTAAGGCCTTAGAACCTAACAAACTCCCCCTTTGGCAATCCATAACAAAACACAAACTAAAAGCTCAAAGTTTACAATAAAAAGCCCTTTACAAAAGGTAATGCTCATAAACCAAATTCAATCCTAACTACTATCCATCAGTTGCAAGTGTAGACAGCAGCCAAATCAAATCCACCTGTATATTCCTGAAACACTCAACAAACGCATAAACGCATGTGTGACAGAAAAACAGTAAATCAACAGATATGTAATCTAACTCTCCCCCTAAGTTAGATACACCAAAAATAAACACATTCTTGAAAGTTCACATAACACATAATAAAGACATATATCAATGAATAACTCACAAATATAAATCAATAAGCAGTGAACACATAGAATCAAGAATCATATATAAAAATAATGTATTTCCTTACAAGAATAGCCTAAAAGAAAGTATACATGGTGAAGCACCTAGATACAATCTAATCTCAAAAACTCCACTAGCTCTACAAAAAGAAACAAAAACTCCCCCTAGCTACAAAAACTCCTCTACAAGCTCCCAAACTCTACTCCCCCTTTTTGTGACAGAATGCCAAAGGACATCACAGGCCATCATCAAAAGGAGGTGGTGAAGATGAACGAAGATGTGCCAAATCAGCTCTCAGAGCACGAATCTCATCGAACAAGTCCACCAAAAGCTGACCATGAGCCGCCTGAAAGGTCATGACAGTCTCCAAGGTACGACGTACATCGAAGTCATCCGAAGGAGGTGGAGGAACAACAGCAGCAGCACCAACAGGATCAGGAATAGCCTCACGAGCAGGACCTGTAGAAGAAGAAGAGGGTGCGGTGCCAGAAGGCTCAGACCTAGAGTGTTTAGAGCCAGCTCGAAGATGAGCAGCCCTCTGTTTAAGGAAAGAAGCACCTATGGGAGCAATAACATGGACGGGCTCAGAAGAAGGGAAATCATCTAAACCAAGATGAAGCAAAATCCTATAAATAAAGATAGGATGAACAAGAGCATGAGCAGTAGATGAACTCCTATAAACTTCGTTCAAAGAACGAAGAAACAGATAAGGAAAACTGATAGGAGTATCAGTGACAAGAGTGTACAAAAATACACACCTCTCGAGAGGAATGGTGTGCAGATGAGAAATGGGCCAAAGAGAATGACACGCTATCCTAAAGAAGAGATAGACAGTCTCAGGAAGCTCAGCAGTGGTGATCCGAGGATCAGAACCCCACTAGATAGAAGACCCAGTGATGTAAGACATGACATCACTCAACTCAGGTGACTCATCATAAGGGTAGACAGGGTGCTGTACCAAAGGTACCCCTAGAGCATCAGCCACGACATCAGGGTCAATGGTGAACTCTACACCTCGTATCCAACTCTTAACTAAATTGTTGGAATCATAGACACGGATAGAGATGTTCGAAAAGAACTCTCTAATTAGGGTAGTTGGAGGAGGAGGATCAGAAACATCCAGCAGAGGTAACCAGCCACGACGCTCAAAGTTTGCCATAATGGCAGGATCAACCTCATCTAAGGTGACAGAACGCTCAGCCCAAACTTTTCTCTTAAGGTTCAGCTTCTCAAAAATCTCTTGGTTTTTCTCACTCGGAAACCTTTCACTATCAATGGAAGGTGGGGGAGGAGAAGGAGAGGGAACAGACCTACGGGCTCTAGTCTTCCTAGGCATGATGCTAAGGAAAGGACAGAGACACAAGGAAAAACCAAAAAGAAAAAATCCAAGGGCAGACTGCAAGTTAACACAAAAAACAATAGAATAAAAATCTATATGATGCATGAACAAATACAATGCCATGATGCATGTACTAATGTAGTAAAAAGTAAGTTCAATTGAGATTAAATTGACAAAATTGGCTTGAGCAGGGAATTTCTATCAAAAACCCCAAAAATTGAAAACCACTTGTTGAAATTTTTAAACAAATTGATGAATTGAGCATTACAAAACACAACACATAGATTATAATGCCTAATTTCATCAAAACAACAAGTCAATTTCATCAAATTCAACCCAATTTAACAAAATCCCCAATTCGGATCAAGAACAAACCCTAAAATTTCAATTTTTTACCAAACTCAAAATTGATCAAATTAACAAGCAAAGATCATGTTTATAATGTGTCCCCACAAAAAACTAATGATCAATTGCACAAAATAGGGCTTGAATCAACAGAAAATCCCAATAATGCAAAGTCTGAAAATCACCCCTCAAATGCATGGATTTATGCATGAAAACATGAAAATAAATTCAAAAGGAAGGGAAAAAGTGTCTTACCGGCTTAAGGAAAGAGAAACCTTGCAAAAATTTCAGAGGAAAACAACAAAAATCTCTTTGTGGAGCCTAGCCGAGTCGGAGAGAGAAGAGGATTGAAAAACTTTTGGAAATAGGAACTTTGAAAAAGTCAGATCTGGTCTTTTAAGAAAGCTTTTTCACGATCTTCGATCGATCGAAAATTACATTCGATCGATCGGATCAATCCGATACTCATAGAAGAATTGAAGCATATTTTTCGATCGATCGAAAATTAGCTTGGATCGATCGAATGAGGCAGAGGCTCACTAAATTTTGAGAAAATCACAGGTTTTGAAAATCAACAAGCACTTTTCGAAAACAACTCCTCAAAACATTGAAATTGAAGAGCAAAATGCATAAGTATGAGATGTAATGAAATGCTTTTTCGAAAACCCAAATTTTAAACCCAATTTTCTCAAAAACAAGTTTCAATCATTCTCCCATTGAAATTTGTCAAACAACAAATATGTTGTGCACAATTCTCAAGATATTTTCAAACTTGGTTGGTTAAACCAAAAACACACACACTAGCATGTACAGTGTTTAACAAAGAGTAACTTGTGTAGCGTGTGATACTAGCAAAAACTTGAGATACATGTGAGGTGATATGTGAATAGCAATCAAACACAAAGTCTACACAATTCATCACATAGAATTTAAAAGAGACTATCACCTAAAGAGTTACATCCTATAACTCTCACATCTCCTAGAACAAAAGCTTGCAATCATGTAAGTTTCTTGAATTTTTTGCCTCTTATTTATGTGAATTGGCATCAAGCCTAATAGTACACACCGGTTTGAATTAAGTGAATTGGCATTAAGCCTAATAGTACACACCAATGAATTAATTGAGGCTACACCTTATGTTCTTTTTATGCATGTGCTACACTTTCTCGAGTACAAAATCTTATGATATGCACTAAGGTGTTCATGATTGGTTAGTGAACAGTGGTAAGATGGTTATTTATGCCTTTCTCAAAAGGATCAAGTCCGACAGTCAAAGAACATGTGACTTCAAGATTAAGACAAAGTGATTAAAAACCACACACATCTTTCCCACACAACATGCACTACAAAGCTTCAACTAGTTAAGTGCAATGAATAAGCTCATCAAAGTTAAACAAGGTACACAAGACATGACATGTGTAAATAGATTAACCAACCTTGTTTTCAAAAATCAAGAAACATAGTGTCAAACATAGTTTTGCTTCCCCTTTTTTTTTTTTTTTTTTTTATTATTATTATTATTATAAGAGAAAACAAATAAATCCTAGAATGAATGCAATGCAAGTCCTAGAATAAAAACACAAAAAACCAAAGAACAATGGTCACAGAAGAATAGAGCAATGAAGCACAAGGACCACGTCAGAAAGACTCGGTTAGTTCGAGTCTTTTGCATCCAAAAATTTTTAGATGCACCACGAGCATTGGAGTTCTTATTCACATTCGAGTGATTCCCAACTCCAGGATTGGAATATAGGTTTAACGCCTTTACCAATTCACCAATTAGTGCCATAGGATCTTATGCTTGAGGCACAGGTACTTTTGGTTTGTTTGTTCTCTTATCAGCTTGAAGCTTGTAACAATTAGGACGAATGTGTCAAGACTTTCCACAGTAATGACAAACCCAAACAGGTTTACCATGCATCTTGTCCTTAGATTTGGTAGGCTCCTTAGGTTTAGATTCTCTCAAATCTACCATAATCTTCTTAGGTGGTGAAACTTCTACAGGTTTAACAACCTCACTCACAGGGGGTTTAACTGTTTTACTCACGACCTCATTCACAGAAGGTACAGAGGAAGATGACGAAACAAAGATAGTGGAATGGGGTGCAGACACAGAGATGCTCTCAACAAAACCTAAACCAGATTTGTCAGAAGGATACTTTTGAACACTCAGCATTTGATCAAGTTTAGAACTAGCAGATCTAGCAATAGATAAATCATGTTCCAAAGTTTTAACTTTATCAAGCAAGAACATATTCTCAGATTTCACATTGTTCAAAAGATCATTAGCATCAAACAATTTAACAAGCAAATTCTTCTTTTCAAGCTCAAGAGAATCAATTTTCTTTAGGCCAAGTTCAACATTCATAGCATCCTTTGCAACAACTTTGCAAAATTTGTTGTAGGCCTCTTGAAGATCTGCATCTTTAGAGAGTTCCCTATCAGAAGGGTTCTCCTCAGCAGATATGCTTTCATTGATTACAGCAGTAGCAGTGAAAGCAATGAAGTTTCCGTCCTTGTCACCACCGGACTCATCATCAGAAATCTCATTATCACTAAGGGTTACAGCCATAGCTTTGCCCTTAGACCTCAGGAATGTTGGACATTCAGATTTAACATGACCATACCCTTGACAACCAAAACATTGAGCACCTAAGGAATTGTTGGAAGATTGACCTACTCTTTCTCTAGGTTTTTCAGTGTTGCTAACCTTAATGGGATCATTCTTCCTAAAATTTCTAGGTTCAGCAGTGTTGGTATTCCTCGCTCTTCTATTAGTATTCCTAAGAAAGTTTCTAAAGTTCTTGGCAAGGTAAGCTATCTCTGTAGCAGAGAGCTCATCATCAAATCCACCAGCATCAACATCATCAACAGACTTAAGAGCCATTGATTTGGATTTGGTAGTTTTGGGTAGGTTTAACTCATAGAACTGAAGAGATCCTACAAGCTCATCCACAGGGATGGAGTCCACATCATTACTCTCAGTAATGGCAGTCACTTTGGGTCTAAAGTCTTCAGTTAAAGATCTAAGTATCTTCCTAACAATTTTAGGTTGATCATAGACTTCACCCAAATTAAAAGCAAAATTAACAATATCATTCAGTTTGGCATAAAATTCATCAAAGGATTCATCATCAGACATCCTAATGCTTTCAAACCTAGAAGTTAATTGTTGCAGCTTGTTTATTTTGATAGCCTTCGTGCCTTCATGCACAGTTTGGAGGATTTTCCAAGCAGTATGAGCAACCTCAACATTTGAGATTCTCTTAAATTCCTCCATAGAAACAGCATTAAAGATGGCATTCATAGCTTTGCTATTAAATGCAGCTGCTTCTTTTTGAGAAGTTTGCCACTCATTCACAGGAGTAGTGGGCTTCTCCCATCCGTACTCAACGGAGTTCCAAACTCTCTCATCAATGGATTTCAGGAATGCTTTCATCCTTACTTTCCAATAGGCATAGTTATTCCCGTCAAAGTGAGGAGGAACAACAAGAGAGTGTCCGTGTTCCATGACAACAGGGGTCAAGGATCAGCTCAGAGATCAAAAGATCTACAACAGAAGAGCTACCTGCTCTGATACCACTTGTTGGGTTTTAGACCCCTTAAAAACAACCAGATTGCTTAGCCTAGTTAATTAGCCAAGTTGTTACTTAGTCAAATTAAGCAATTCTAGGTTAAAACAATCAAATAATCATATCAAGCATATAAAGCAGCGGAAAAATAAATAACACATGATATGATGACCTAGGAAACCACACGGTAAAAACCTGGGGAGGATTTGACCTAGCTATCCTCAAGGTAAACCTGAATCCACTATGAAATAATCGAAGTTCATACAAAAAGACTTACAAGCTCCCCGCTCGACTTCCTAATGCTACCTACCAGTAGAACTTACTGACATGACCACGTGCAAGCTCCGAATCCACGGACTCCTTCTTTCTTGGATTCTCTAATCAGCTACAAGCTCCCCGCTTGTTTTTCTTTAAGCTCCAATGGTTGCAATTGTGTTGATCATCAAGATGTTGAAATAATCTCTACCTTGAAAACCCTAAGTTTTGTGTCAAGAAAAGCTCATCAAAGATCCCACAAGAGATTCACACAAAACAGTAATGTATGAGCAACAATACAATGTGAACAACCTCTAAAAACGTGGCTAGGGTTTTGTTTAAATACCTAGGGTAAAAACATAAAATCCTAAACGTTTAATGAAGTAGGGTTGAGTTGGAAATTCTGCAGAAAACACAACCTGTGCAATTTTCGATTGATCGAGCCTATCCTTCGATCGATCGAGCCAGGCCGAAAGTCACAAAGACTTCTGCAGCCACTCGATTCCAACTTTACAATAATTAAACAACTTTGAGCAAGCCTAAACAAGAATAAATACATTGTTTTGATCATGGTTTGCCAACATTACAAATTAGAGTTCTAAATACATAAAATTCTAAGACCTTAGAACCTAACATAGATAATTCGGGTCTTTTCAGCAACAATTATCTTGTAGATAAATATTCTAAAATAAATCTTGATAAAGTTCAAATTATCTACAATTTTATTGTTATCCAATTATCCCATTTAGTCCTATGCAAGCAATCCTATTTTAGACATTAGTTATCAACCAATCACAAAATTATTTAATTAATTTTAATTGTTTAACCAATCAGAATTAATTTAAATTAATCATGCGTGGTCGACTCTACCTAAACACCATGCATACTGACTATGCAAACTTGATCATGTGATATCTTTCGATCTGACGGTTTGATTTGGAAACCAGGCATACTGTCGCAAACGATAGAATCTCAAGATCATTTTTATGATATGCAATAAACAAGTTAATGCATGTAATGCAATCATGATTTCTGGGGTATATGAATGGTCATTCCAGTCATACTCTTTGATTAAATCATGGGTGTAAAATCGAGTGTCTATGAAATGTCCCTCATTGACAGAGCTTGGAAAGTGAATGTCAATGTAAAACAAAGACACTGATTTTGGCGGCCATGATTTAATTGAGGTTGAATTTTCAAAGATTACCTATCCCTTGAACCTAAAACTTTGGAACATAGAACTAGTGTCTTGCCTTTGACAAAAAAAGAAAAAGAAAATTCTTGACCTTGCTGATAGCTAATGAACTTTGAAATGATTCTTGATAATTGCTATGACCAAAAGGCCTTTCAATCCTGATCTTGAATGGATGGTAATTAAGGTGACCAAAAGGCTTTTCAATCTTGATTTTAAATTGTGGTGACCAAGGGACCTTGCAACCTCGATCTTGACAAAAGGGAACCAAGGGGCTTTTCAACCTCGAAACCGGAGCTGTGGTGACCAAGGGGCTATTCAACCTCAATTTTTACGAAAGGTAACCAAGGGGCTTTTCAACCTTGAAACCAGAGCTGTGGCGACCAAGGGGCTTTTCAACCTCGATCTTGATGAAAGGTAACCAAGGGTCTTTTCAACCTTGGAACCAGAGCTGTGACGACCAAGGGGCTTCTCAACCTTGATCTTGATGAAAGGGAACCATGGGGCTTTTCAACCTCGGAACCAGAGTTGTGGTGACCAAGTGGCTTTTCAACCTCGATCTTGATGAAAGGCAACCAAGGGGTTTTTCAACCTTCGAATTGGAGCTGTGGCAACCAAGGGGCTTTTCAACCTTGGAATCGAAGTTGTGATGACCAAGGGGCTTTTCAACCTCAATCTTGATGAAAGGGAACCAAAGGGCTTTTCAACCTTGAAATCGGAGCTGTGGTGACCAAGGGGCTTTTCAACCTCAATTTGGATTGCTAGAATGTTGATCAAAGGGCTTTTCAACTTTGACCTGGGTTGCTAGAATGTTGATAAAAAGGCTTTTCGACTTTGATCTGAGTTACCGCCTGCAAAAAGTCAAAATTTGGGATTAGACTTTAAATGATGAGGGCTTTGTTGCTCCCTTGTTTTTGAAATGTGTGATTTTTATTTGTCCCTTCTTGATTTCATTTTTATCAAGAAAACTTCTATTGATTTTTGGTGGTTCTTGGAAAAAGATTTTTTTTTCTTTGAAAAAGATTTTTTTTTCTTTGAAGCTTGAAAGCTTGGAATTGGAAACTGGAAATTTTGAATTTTGAAACTTTGAAAATTGAAACTTTGGAATCTTGAGACTCAGAACTTTGGATTGAAATTTGAGATTTTGAAATTTTAGAAAATTTGTGAGTTGAAATTTTGAACATGAGATTTTGAAACTAGAGATTTTGGAAATTTGAGATTTTGAAAATTTGCAACTTGCGATTCTGAAATTTGAAACTTGAGATTTTGAAAATTAGAATTTTAAACTTGGGAATGAATATTTTGAATTAAAAATTTGGGATTTGAAAATTTTGGAATTTGAACTTGAATCTTTTATCCTTAATCCGCTCCAAGAATTTTTTCTCTCTCTCTTTTTTTTTTTTTTTTTGGAAATCAATATGGCCCTTCTCTTTTCATGATTTGATTTTTTTTTGAAGTGGAAAATAAAATAAAATAAAAAAGAAGAAAAAAAAAAGAAAAAGGGAAAATTTTTTTTTTTGGGGTTGACTCAGCAACTTGCTGAGTTTAAGTGTAGGGGCCAAATTTTGGAGAAATTATACAGTCCTTTAGTGGACCACGTCACTTATCTACCATTCCACTAAATAACTCTCATTTGTTTAAAATTGCTGAGTCAGTAATTAGTTTTTGTTTTAAAAAAAAATTTAACTCAATAATTTTAAATAAGTGGAAGTCTTTTAGTGGAAAGGTGGACCATGTCATTTGTCCACCATGAGGACCTTATAATTTCTCCAAATTTTGGCCCCCCACTATCCTTGTCTCTCTTTTCTTTTTTCTTTTTCCTTTTTTTTTTTTTTTTGCTTTCTCTTCCTCCTTCATCTTTTCTTCCACCATTAACACTATTCACCCTCATCTTCACCTTGATTTTTCTTCTTCACCTCACCATTTCTTCTCCAAGAAAAACATACTTTTCTAAGCTTCTCAACCTTTCTTCACTCATCTCCCTCAATATTTCTTTAGATCCTTGTGTTCTTGAGCACTTTTGCCACACACCCATTTTTGGTGAAACCCATTTTCAAATCCATCATTTATTTGCACCAACATGTCTTCTTCTTCCAATGGATCTTCTTTTCTTACTTTTCATGGCAAGAAATATGATCCAACATTTGATTGGAATGATGAGGAGGGGCTCCTTCAAGTCCCCAAGACTCATGCTCCATATTCTCATATGGACATCAAGGTGAGTTTTTCTTTGGTTTCTTTGCTTGGAAAAATGTTGTTTCATGCTTCATTGAAAGTTTGATGGTGAACATTATCATTTTGTTGTATGATTGTTGGAATTTGGGACATTGTATGATTGATCATGTTGTAATGTCGGCTTTGGAGCATTTTTTGAAGTGTTGTATTTTTGGTCATGGTGTAATTTGGACAATGTTGATGGCTTATGAAATTTTTGGTAATGTTGGCAATTTGTGATGTTGTCAGATGAATTTTGTCTTTGATTTTGGGGGCCATTGGCATTGTGAAAAATTTGTGTTGTAAGCTTGCATGAATATATTCATGATGCATGTGGGAAATTTTGTTGGCGTGTGTAAATTTTATTTCATGAACATGTCAAAATTTTTATGGGTATGAGTATGAATAAACTTGTGGGTATGGAAAATTTTTGTGGATATGGAAGAATTTTTATGGGCATGAAATTTTGGTTATGGAAAATTTTGTTGGGTATATGATGTTGGATCATGGAAAAATTTTGTGGTTATGATTTTGGATATGTGGGAATTTATTTGTGCATGGACAGGGACATGGACATGTGGAATTTTTTTTGATGTTTATCTTGGTCATGAAGGAATTTTTTCTTGATGGCTATTTTGGACATGTAGGAAAATTTTTGATTGTGTATGGTTATGGGAAAATTTTGGTAGTTGTGTATGGACATGTGAAAAATTTTTGATTGCGGTAAAATTTTTGGTGGGGGCATTGATTTTTTTTTTTTTTTTTTTTTGTGGGAATTTTTAGACATGTGATTTTGGTCATGGAAAATTTTTTGGACATGTGATTTTGGTCATAATGGGCTAAATTTTTATGTTGCAGAGCCTCAAGAGTCGAGGTAGTCTCCAAATGTTGAAGAGCATATGGGAAGCATTGTCTCTTGCCATCAGGAATATCATTAATGATGTGGGCTTTGGTACTTTCTTTGAAGCTTTACTAAATCAGGAGACTCATGAATACAAGGACCTCCAGCTACTTCTCGCTTTGTCAGAATACTTCTGTGACAGCACATGTACCTTCCATTTTCCAGGCATTGGTGAGGTAATGTTGACATCTTACGACTTTTCCGTTATCACTGGCCTAAAGTTGGGTGGTGAGAGAATTTGTGTCAATAACTCCTAATGATGCAAGAAATCAACAGTTGAGCTCCTCGTCATAGCGGATGGACGATGCTGTGAATGGGGTCATCTCTGTAGATAGAGAACCTGTAAAACGAACTAGGTGGAAGAGTAATACGTCAGTGTGGCGTCGGCCAAATTGCCTTAGATGCTTAAGTTAGTAAGGGATAAAGATTTTAGAGAGAAACAGACTAGAGAGTGATTTCTGTAGAGTATTTGTGTGTAATTAATTGAACCTTGGGTTTCTGGTGCTTTCTCTTTTATAGTTGAGTGCCTAATCAATGGGCAATGAATCAAAAAATTTATGCTCAATGGCTAGTGTGTTACAGAATATTTGTCTGAAGTTCACAGCTCATTTTGTGACCATTGCTCCGTTCGTTACGTTTCGTCAACAATGATCGTAATAAATGCGTAACATCTTCTCTTGGTAAATGATGATCTTCACGTAGTGACAACCATAAATTTCTGACTCATCAGCTGCCCCCTTGTTCGAATTGTCATTTGTTAGACGAGATAAGAACAAATTCCTCTCGCGTTTCGTATTCCGTGTATTGCGCATTTATGACGGTTTTGATGTTTGAGTAGCTGAATGCCACGTGTACAGCCAAGATGTGTTTGTCGTGCGGACATGTCTCAGTTTTCCCGTGCATGTTTTGGCCACTTGTTTTGCATTTTTCCCTCCTCTTTCCTTTCTTCTATATTTTTTCCTTATTTAGTTTCTGTTCTAGGGTTTTTTTCTTCTTCGAGCTTCCTTTTCTATCCTGCATTTCCTAGTAAGTGCTTCGTGCTATTTCTTCTTTTATGATTCTTCCATGGTAGATTATTCTGCTATTAGAGTAAATTGTCCTTTGATAGCTTTCTTTTTCGCTCATTTAGGTAGTTTACTTGAGTTCGTAGAGGGGGAGTGCCTTACTGGTAGTATTTCTTCAAATGTTCTATGTTCCATGGTTGAGGCAGTTCCTAGCCGTCTAAAGACTTCAGGTAGTAGGAGCCTTCTTTGGAATGACAAATTACTTCGTAGGGGCCTTCCTAGGCTGGTCCCAGTTTTCCTAAGGATGGGTCCTTTGTTGCCTGTGATACCTTTCTGAGGACGAGGTCTCCCGTGTTGAACCTTCTTACCTTAACCTTTCTGTTATAGTATCTGGCCATTGCTTCCTTGTGTTTGGCCATTTGCTTCATGACTTCTTCTCTGACTTCATCAATTAGGTCCAGATTGCTGTTGAGCTCCTGTTGGTTCTTCTGGTCTTCATAAGTTTTGGCTCAAAAGCTCGTCAGTCCTACTTCTACTAGTATGACGGCCTTAGTGCCAAATGTCAGCCTGAATGGTGTTTCTCCTGTTGGAACTTTTGTGGTCGTCCTATATGCCTAAATGACATTTTGTAGTTCTTCAGGCCATGCCCCCATCGCCCCCTCAAGCCTAGTTTTGATAATTTTGAGCAAGCTTTCGTTCATCACTTCTATTTGGTTGTTGGCTTGACGGTGTCTTAGAGAAGAGTAGTGATTCTTGACTCCTAAGTCTTGGCAAAATTTTCGAAACTTGGGATTGTTAAACTGCTTATCATTGTCTGATATTATGACATGTGGGACTCCAAACTTGCAGATGATTTTTTTTCACACAAAGCTTGTGACTTTAGTCTCTGTTATCGTCATCACTGGCTCTGCTTCTACCCATTTTGTGAAGTAATTGATTGCAGCGATCAGAAATTTGAGTTGCTTCTTCCCTAGAGGGAATGGACCCATAATGTCAATTCCCCATTGGGCGAAGGGCCATGGTGAGGATATGGGTGTCATTATCTCTCCTGGTCACTTCTGGACATTTGCGAAGCGTTGACATTTGTCGCATGCTCTTACGATATCATATGCGTCTTTTTGTAGGGTTGGCTGGTAATATCCTACTCTGAGTGCCTTTCCTGCTAAGGATCTTGCCCCAGCATGATTTCCACAGACTCTTTCGTGTATCTCGTGGATCACATAGTCTGCTTCTTTTGAGTCGGTGCATCTTAGATATGGGAGTGAGTATCTTCGTCTGTGCTTGCTCACTCCCAAGTGCAGGAGATCGTAACAATATAATTCTCAGAGTACCGAGGTCGAACCACAAGGAGCAAGGTAAATTCAAAGACAATATAATTAAACAACAATTTGGGTGAAGAAGAAAAGTACTTTTGCTTGGTGATTGTTAACAAGAATATAATTAAACTGATTTAAATCAATAATGTAAATACCAGGGCATTGGGGTGTTTCCCTATATTGATATGAAATTCTTTGTGATCTAAGAAAATATATATTTTATAATTGATTGTTCTTATACAATTAAAAACTTATGATTCAGTTGAACTTAGACAATTCAAGAACGCATAATAACCTCGATTAATAATGCGGTTAGAAAAGTTTTCAGAAAAACCCATTCACTTTAAAACCTTATTTCTATTTGAAACTATTAGAAATTCATCTAAACAATAAGAAAAACATGATTGAACTTATTGAAAGCATGGAAGAACTAATACATCAAAAGAAATCTAATTGAACAATCGAATATGTCATTGATAAAATCTTAGAAAGAATCACATTGAATATTCATACCGTATAGAAGAAACATAACCCCTAGCCCTAGCAAAGAGTTTAGGCTGCCATTAGAGAAAGGAAAATACAATGTTTTCTTTGCCCCAAAAATTTGTTCTCACAGCCTCCCTTCCAAACCCTAATGTCTAAGTGTCCAAAGAAAAATAAAACTTTTACCATTTTAATTTCCGTCCAGGTTTACAGCAGTAACTTGTGAGTTAATTTCGGCCTTCAAAAATTGAGAATTTTGAAAAACTCAAAACTGGAAAGTTGTAGATATTTAAGTCACGGTTTCAACCCATCCAGCCTTGTGTCAATTGGATTTCTGAAGAGAGAGATACGCCCAAAATACTGATCAGTGCTCAAATCAGAATTTTACTTTTCAGATTCTGCCTCTTTGATTTCTTTCCTTATTTGAAGCTTCCAATTGTTGAGGCTCATTTTTGACAAAGTCCAGCAAGACAAAAGGCCCAACAACATGGGGCAGACCAAAAGAAATAGCAAACAGAAGTCATGGCAGGAATGAATGGCTCACGGGTCCATGAGATGGGTCCAGAAGAAGCAAACGGGCCTGAATAAAGCCTGGAAAGAGAAAAGAAACAAACCCATGGGAAGTATGAAGAAAAGTGAGAATGGGCCACATCGGACCCAATGCAATGTAAACAAAGAGAGTATGAGGCTAATGGAAAACCCATGAGCCCCAAGGATGAGGTATGGAGTGATTGGGTTGAGGAAGCCCAAAATGAGTTAGCAAAAGCCCATAGATAAAATAGAGTTGGAAAAATGGGCCAAGGATGCCCAAAAGAGAAAAGGCACATTGGAGCCCGTGAGTAGTGAAAGAAAAGGCCTAGTAAGTATACTGGGCTACTAAGAAGAAAACATACGGCAAGCCCAAAAGGGCCTAACAGGATTAAGTTAAACAACAAAGACAACAATCTGGTATGACAGGAAACACCAAGCCACGAAGCAAACACCCAAACTAGGGGGAGGCCCAATGATCCAACAAGGCCCAACCCCTTAAGAAAGGGACAAGTCATAAACATTGGCCTGTCGAAGATGCAACCCACTCATAAAGGAACGGCGAAGATTTGATGGAATACATAAAGAGATTCAGGGACATAGCACTTGATTGCTATGACCATTGTGAAGAAAGGACCCTGGTAGAAATGTGTATGACTAACATGATACGGGAATACAGAGCAGTCCTGGAAAACTTGGACATCTCCCAGTTCGTACAGTTGTTACAAAAGGCCAAAAAGACAGCCCAGTCAGTAAGGCCAAGCACTGACAAAAGAAATGCTCCACAGGCGATGATAGTGATACTGGTGAGCGAAGAAGGAAGACAGAAGGGAGGGAATATGACACTCCCCCACCTATACCGTGCACTCCAAATGAGCTGGACGTGCTGCTGGATAAATGGATAGTAGATGGGGTCTTTAAACGCAATCAGGTCTCAAGAGAGCCCACGAAGGAAGAGCGAAAGGACCCACGCTTTTGCCGCTTACACAACTATGTGCAACATCCTACCGCAGAATGTTGGGCGCTCCGCAGATTGATACACCGCAGGATCAAGGAAGGGACACTGGAGTTGTCCTAGCCAGAAGTTTAAAGAAACCCACTCCCAAACCACAAAGGGAAAGGTGTAGCAGCGGTCGTGATCTGTGCAGACCCAAGAGAGGATGAAGAGAAGAGCCTAGCTCTGCTCGCCACGACTATCACCACTTTACAGCAAAGTACCAAGTTCAAAAATTTGTTCGACCAACTAGGGCTCACTATGAGGAAACGAAAGGTAGCCACAGAGGCTTTGGTGAGTATCGCCTCCGGAGCGGGGGTAGAATATTTGACCGCAGAAAGTACAGGGGACAGGGCCCTCTTACAAGAATCAAGTGAGATCACCTTCAGCAATGAGGACATGGAAGTGGGATACCCAGACCACAGGAGGCCACTTTATTTAGCGGCATCTATAAATCAAATCCCCATAAAGAGAGCCTTGGTGGACACAGGCACCTTTGTGAATCTCATCCCATTGAACACTTTACAAGTGGTAGGAATTGTGGAAAGAAAAATATAGGGGTGCCCAATGGAGGTAACAGGCTTTGGTGGAAAGAGAGAGTATACTGCAGGACACATTCAGCTATGGTTAAAAGTAGGCCCTATAGCTTCCCTAGCTCGATTCCACGTAGTAAAGACAGAAGTTTCATACCATGTGCTGCTAGGGAGACCCTGGTTACACAAGCACCGGTTAGTCCCATCCACCTATCACCAGTGTGTAAAATGAAGGTTAAATGGTAAGATGATACGCATAACGGTGAACACGTCGCTATTTGAGCAAGCAAAAGCCCATCTCGTGGAAACCATGTTCTACGACCAGTGGGCACCATCCGAAGAAAGTTCATTAGCAAGGCCACTTGGTACCTTCGTACCTAAGTGGGAAGACATTCAGAGCAATCCAGAGCCCAATCTGAGGGAGTTGTTAGCTTGAAAGAAGAAAAGAAAACTAGCATCCATCGCAGGATCAGAAGACGCACCGCAATGCGTTAGGGTCTGAGGTCCTGATGGCAGGATTATTTACAAGTTATGAAGGGGCATGGGGCCCACGAGTGAGACACAAACGGGCCCCAGGCGAGAGTGGCAGCACAAGAGTCTAGTGTGTTGCGCAGTTCAAGATAGTTTAGAAGAAAAAAGTAATGAAGAAAATGATGAAGAAATTACAGCAGAAAAGGACCCTCAGGTTATTGCAAAAGAAGAATTGAAGGAGGTCAACCTGGGGTCTGACTCACAGGAACCAAGGCCTATTTCAATTAGTTCAAGTTTGACGGAAGGGGAAAAGTTAGAATTGGTACAATTGCTAAAAGAATTCAAAGATGTTTTCGCATGGGACTACAGTGAAATGCCAGGGCTTGATCCAGGGCTAGTAGTGCACACACTGAACGTTAACCCAGAGGCTAAGCCAGTAGCTCAGCTTGCCAGGGTATTCCACATGGAAATAGAAGGGTAAATAGTCAAGAAGGTGCAGAAGTTGTTGGCCGCAGGATTTATTAAACCCATCCAACACCTATGCTGGCTATCCAATATAGTGCCAGTGAAGAAGAAGAACGGGCAGATAAGGTGCTGTGTGGATTTCAGAAATCTCAACAAGACCTGTCCAAAGGATGAGTTCCCATTGCCAAACATGGACTTGTTGATAGACTCTGCGGCAGGAAGTGCTATGTTCTCATTTATGGATGGATTCAGTGGGCATAATCAAATCAGGATGGCACTAAGGGATACGGAGAAAACTGCCTTCAGAACACCTATAGACAATTTTTACTATACGATAATGCCATTCGGGTTGAAAAATGCGGGTGCAACTTATCAACGGACAATGACAGCCATATTTCACGACATGATGCATAAGGAATTGGAGGATTATGTGGATGACATAGTGGTGAAGTCAAAGAAAATAGAGAAGCACTTCTATGCGTTGAAAAAGTGTTTGAAAGGTGCAGAGCCTTCAAGTTGAGAATGAATCCCCTCAAGTGTGCATTTGGGGTGTCCTCAGGAAAATTTTTGGGCTTCTTGGTTCATAGCAGGGGAATAGATATGGATCCTGCCAAGGCCACAGCCATAGCAACTATGAAGCCGCCAACCACGGTGAAGGAGTTAAAGAGCTTCTTAGGAAAAGTCTCATATATCTGGAGATTCATCCCTGGATTGGCATCAATCATTTCTGCCTTCACCAAACTACTCAAGAAAAGGGAAAGCTTTGACTGGGGAGAAGCACAGCAGGCAGCCTTCAAAAGGCTACAGTAGATCATGATGAACCTCCCCACTGTGCAGGCCCCAGTCCACAAAAAGCCATTATTACTCTATATGGCCACTAGCTCACATGCCATGGAGCACTGATCGCCTAAGAAGATGGAAGTGGCATGGAACAACCAGTGTACTACATCAGTCGCGCTCTAAAAGATGCGAAAACTCTCTATCCAAGAGCAGAAAGGGCATGCCTGGCCATTGTGTATGCCTCCTAGAGATTGCGCCATTATTTCCTAGCTTATGAAGTATGGCTGATGACCAAGTCCCACGCTATCAAAGCTTTGTTGCAACAACCAGTCCTCTGTAGCAGACTATCCCAATGGTTGCTACAATTGTCACAGTATGACTTGAGAATGGGGACACCTAAGGCGGTGAAAAGTCAGGCTATAGCGGATCTGTTGGCACAGTTTTGGGGAGAGGAAGAATTCCCGCTGGATGATGAAGTTCCAGGGGAAGTAGCCGTGGCGGAAGAGATCAGAGAACAATGGGAAATAAAATTCGATGGGCCTTCTACTACCTAGTCCGGATGGGTAGGAGTAGTCTTGTATCATGAAGAAGACAAGGCAGTGGCGTTGTCATTTAAGCTAGAATTCCCCTGTTCAAACAACACAGCAGAATATGAGGCCTATTTAACTGGGCTAGCTACGACTCTCGAAATAGGTGTCAAACATTTGAGGGTACTGGGTGATTCGAACCTAGTGATCTGCCAGGCCAAAGGAATTTTCTCCCTAAAGGAACCCAACTTAGCTCCGTACAAAGCAATGACCTAGAAGATGGAGGAAAAGTTTTCTACCTTTGAAATAGAACATGCCCCAAGGAATGAAAACCGATTCGCAGATGCGTTAGCCGCATTGAGCTCGCAGATAACTTTCGAAGGAGATAGAGCCAAGATAGAAGTTAGCGAGAAAAGAGATTCTATCATCGAAACGTTGAAGGAAAGGTTCCAGGAGAAACAGGATGAAAAAGATTAGCGGTTCCCCATAAGAGAAGCTTTGATGAAGGACGAGGATGTCGCAGAATTAAAAGTGTTAAAAGACTATGCTTTGGTAAAAGGAGAACTGTACCGCAGGATGCCAGGAGGGGTCTTGTCCAAGTGTGTGGGGCAGGAGGAAGCCCAAAGAAAGTTAAAAGAAGTGCACGACAGAACCTGTGGATCCTGCAGAGAAATTAGCCTCTACTGCAAACCCAAAGAGCAAGCTTTTATTGGCCAAGTATGGGCAAAGATGCGGACCAAGTTCAAACCCAATGTGGGACCTGTTAGCTCACGACAGATAGGGGAGAAAGTTATGCTGTGTTCACTAGTAAAGACTAGAGAAGCCCATTCAAACTGTATCTAACAGAAGGTATCCTGCCACTGAGGCATTCTGAGAGTTATAAGCTCAAAAGATTGGCAACACGTTTTTTCTTGCATGAGGAAGTCCTTTTCAAGAAAGGATATGATGGGGACCCATTAAGATGTTTAGGCCTCTAGGAAGCAAAGGAAATAATAAGAGAAATACACTCAGGGGAATGTGGGGAATACCAAGGGAAGAAGAAGCTATACAGGTGTCTGTTGCAAATGGGGTATTACTGGCCTACTATGAAGAAGGATGTAGCAGAATTTGAGAAAAAATGCCACAGTTGTCAAGTACAGGCTAATCTTATTCACACCCACCCACAAAGTTTACATAGTATGGTTACTCCATGGCCCTTTCACACTTGGGGGCTGGACTTGGTAGGACCAATCAACCCTCCATCTCATGGATATATATGGATCTTGGTAGCCACTGAATACTTCACCAAATGGGCAGAGGCAGTACCACTTCGCAAGGCCATAAGAGGAGTAGTGGCGAACTTCATCAAGGAGAATATAATCGTAAGGTTTGGGTGCCCCACAGAATCATCAGTGATAATGGTACACCATTTGTCAATAGTGAAGTGAGGAAGATTTTGGAGTTTTACCAAGTTAAACATCACTATTCGTCACCTTATTACCCCCAAGGAAATGGGCAAGCAGAGGCAACTAACAAAGTTCTCATAAAGATCATCAGTAAAATGAGCCAAAAGTATACGGGAGGATGGCCAATGCACCTGCCAGACGCCCTTTTGGCTTACCGAAATTCACCAAAGTCTGCCATAGGATTTTTACCTTTTTCTCTAGAATACGAAACAGAGGTTGTGAGCCCTGCAGAAGTGATAATCCCATCACTGAGAGTCATGCAGATACAGGGGAAGGAAAAAGATGAGGAAGTCTTTGCGGCAGAAAAGTCTGAAGATTTGGAAAAGCTTGACGAAAAAAAGGGAAGAAGCCTAGGAACGTGGCCGCAGATACAGGTAAAAAATGGCAGAAGCCTATGGCAGGATGACTAAAGAGAGAGTGTTCGCTGAAGGACAACTCATCTTAAAGGTGGTGGACTATGTCAGACGAGGTATGGCAAGACCATCCAAGTTTGCACCAAAATGGGAAGGACCCATCGTGGTGAGAGAAGCCTACCCAAGTGGATACTATCGACCGACCCAGATGGATGGCAAGGATTTGATGGATCCCATCAATGGGAAATGGTTGAAGCATTACTATGCTTAAAGTTAAGATCAAGTGACTACCCTCCTTTCTATGCTGTGTTCAACAGGTTCCAAGTTTAATTTGTTCCTTTTCCTGCTTTGTTATTTGCTTTCCTCCAAGTGACCATGTCACAAGACAAGTTTATAACATGCTTTCATGAATTATGCAATGAAAATACACAAAGTATTATAAAAGCATTCCATGACATAAACAGTAGCAAAAGATAACTAAGTATAGCACATTACGGTTACAAACCTAAATTGTATCAGTCTTGCCAAACTAGTTAAATAAGTGTTCTAGAGAATCATAATGAAGTATGCTGGCCGAGGAGATAAAGCAAGATATAGAACAAGATTAAAAAAATATAGAAGGGGAAAATCCTGCCATCATCAATGAAGTCTTGATAGCAAAGACTGGTCTCCAAAACGGTCGGGCCCACCAATACTGGCAATCAAGCGCTCGCAACGGCTTTCCACGTCTGCTATCTCTTTCTTCAAAGTCTCAATTCGTGCATCCATGGCATCCACAGCAGGCTGAACCTTCTTTATAAAGAAGGCTCGAGCAATCTCATGAAGATGGCCTAAAAAGTATTCCACAACAAAACCCACACTGACTAGCTCCTAAACTGCAGCTCTCCACTACAGAATCCTTTCAGAAGAAACAGAATCAACAAAGTTGTGCTCGATATCGTTCATCACGCTCCCCAGCATTCTCAAGAAATGATCCCTTGTAGAACGACCTAGACGGAACCCCTGCATAAAGTTACCACGGCTACTGTAAAATGCCTCTAAGTGAGAAACACACTCACTAGGAACTCAGAAGCCATGAAAGTCCACATAAGGGGAACCCGCTCCCTAGAAGTCTGCCGGGCCAAGATCATTCGTCTCAAGCTAATCAAAACGGATAAAGAAAGTTGCAGCTTCGCTCACAGGGTCTAGAGCTGCGGCAGAACTGCTTCCTGCCTCAAATTGAGAAGGGACAGTGGGGAACAAACCTAATGAGAGGCAGGAAACGCAATATGAGTATTTACGATCTGGAAGCAATAAACCTGCGAAAAGGCAGTAAGGGAAAAGGTGAGAAAACTTACCAGGAACTGTAAAGATAGGAGTGGCAGGAATTGCTACTGAAGCAGAGACTAGTGCTGTGGTAGAAGCAGAAACGGGAATGGCAGAAACGGGCACAGTAGGAGCAGCAGGAGAGGGGGATGTCAGTAGCTCCGTAGTTGCTGCAACCTCTGGTTCTTTGAAGGTCTTTGCAATTAAGAACGTGAGTGCGCTAAATGAAGGGAAGCGGTAATAGGGGAGTGGAATAAGCATATATACAAAAAAAAGGAAGGAGAAAAACTTAACAAAAGAGGAGGGAGGAAGAGGCACATACCCGCCAAATCAGCCTCACTTTCCTCTTCCTCGGACTCCTCAGAAGACAAGTCTACAACAGGCCCACGAGTGGCAGAACTAGGGATGGAAGAAGGGGTAACTACCAAGGAAGAACCCTCCTTCATGACTTAAGAAAGGGCTGCAAAGGGATTGCCGGTGGAGATGATAAAAGGAGTGGCAGGTGAGGCAACTCTAGTCTGAACAGCAGGGGGAGTAGCCCCTTCTTGAGAAGTGAGTGTCTCGGCAGGAATGGGGGTAGCCTCCCTAATCCCCTCAGTATGAGTACCCTCCATAGGTACCAGCTCAATAGGAAGGATAGGGGTCTTAGCAGAAACCTCTTCAGCTGTAGGATGATATACGGAAATGGGCTCAGGATGATCTTGCAAGATAAAAGTAAGAGAAAAATACGGTAAAGGAGACTAAGAAAACTGTAATTAGACAATAACGTAGGAAGGAGGAAAAGAAACAACTAAAGGCATACAGCAGAAGAATGCAAAATATATATATAT
Organism: Quercus glauca; assembly: GCA_023736055.1. Classification (NCBI taxonomy): domain Eukaryota; kingdom Viridiplantae; phylum Streptophyta; class Magnoliopsida; order Fagales; family Fagaceae; genus Quercus; species Quercus glauca. The sequence goes on along the minus strand of CM043316.1, from coordinate 74,733,637 downwards.
ATATATATATATATATATAAATAATACCGCAAGTTCTGGTTCATCGAGAAGTATAGGATGAGTAGCAGATACATCATCTCTGAGCTTAGACTGCAAAAGAGATGGGGTCAACATGCACAAGTGTTAGTTGCAGGAAAACCCAAAAACAAATATAGAGAAGACTAAAGAGAATTAGAGACAACATACTCTCCGTTCAGTGGCAGGGGCAGGATGGGGAGACGTCTTTCTTTTGCTACCCCGTGTCTTTCTAGAAGGTGGAGCATTCGTGGATGGCTACGAAACGGTAGGCTTGGGCTTGCCGGCGGTAAAACGTGCACTGGAAAGGGTACGGGCTTTAGGAGGAAGAGAGCTCTTTAGAACTATGTGGCCCATAGGAGGTAGATCACCCCAAGAAGACATTGTCTCACCTCCTTTCTTGGCAGACTTGGGTTTGACGAAACCTTCCTTGCCCAATGTAGGAGGGTTCAGGACTTTCACCTTCCTATCCCAAACCCGGTGGGTAGTCACCTGTATGCCAACGCCATCCTCTAGCCCCCTCATCCCATTAAAGAAGGGAAGACCGACCCTGTTTACTAACATATGCCAATACGGATTTGGAAGGAAACAGTAGTCGGGTTTGGCAAAAACAACCATGCCAAGGCCGTCAGGAGGAACCACGACTGCCCAACAGTGCTTGCTCAAAAGAGGTCATCACAGCCCGCCAATATTCATGCATAGGAGGAGTGCAAATACCTTCCCTCGAGGAGCTAGGGACAGTGACTACGATAAAGCGCCGCCTCCAAAAGTCAAAAGCAGTAGGCTGCAAAAATGGCCTAGCAGAAGTAGGAGACTCCACAAGAAAAGAAAGATCATCTGGAATATCCTGGTCCAACCCAAACTGCCTTCTTACTCGGTTGGCAGGATAATACACAAACTGGATCCCCTCGTCAGCCAGATAAGGCAGCCACCCAGCATTAGTGGCTGCCAAGTATGTGATCCCCCTCTCGTCAAAACCAGTCAGGGGATGAGTAGTACTAACAGTATCTGCAAACTGACCCATAACAGAATCTCCGAAAGTGTAACTTGCACCTAAATGTCTATACGCTCGCCAAGAAGATCCAACACCCTTATTAAAGAATTCAACAGCAGGGTGGTAAATGGGCTTCAAACCAGACCAACGAAAAGCCAAAGGAAACTCAAACTCAAACCTGCCACAAAATTCAGTGATAACCCTCGGACAGGAACCATACTTCTCCTTTGCAAAGCCAGCAGGTCTACACTTAGTCAAGTGTTTAGCACAACGTTCATACAACAGATGTTGTAGAATAGTGCTATGAACAGAGGAGGTAACTATATGGCAGGAGCCTACTTGGTCCTCATCAGTCCGCAGGATGTCCAACTGTACATACAAGTGTCCCAGAAACATGGGGGCTAATGGCAGACTTACCCCAGCAGCAATCTTGATGGCCAAACGAAAATACAAGGGTTTAACAGCATAATGAGGATGCGAACCAAACACAAACTTACAGAGCCAAAAGGAAATGAAAGCCGCACGGCGAGTAGCGTCAGAAAACTTGGAAGAGGAACTAACCTAATGTGATAGCTTGGCGTTCCTAGCCATTCCCTTCCTCAACTCGGCCTCCACGGCCACTTCCTCCGGAGAGAATTCCAGGGTACTCGGGTCAACGTCACCAAGAATAGGCAAAAGGGGTTGGTTTGCCACATCCCCCAATGTCACGGTAATCTCACCGCAGGAAAGAAAGAAAGTGTGGGTGGTAGTGCACCACCGGTGGACCAAATGGCGAAGATTAAAGAGGTCCCTCAAGTTAGACAAGCAACAAGACGAAACGATGGCCTGCAACACGCCGGCCCACCATAGTAGACCCATGAAATCCACATCCGATAACTCTCAGTCTGCCCATTCTTTCCAACCCAAGGCTTGGCCCGACTCAAACTCAAAGTGAATGGGGACGGGGAGCGAAATACCCTGGCAGATGACAATATCGAGAACTGAAGAGGGTAATGGCGCCCAAGGAGCCTCAGTGCTTTGGCGACAGAGAGCAAGCCACACTCGACTTGGCGCCGGCAGCGTGTAATCGCCAGGAATCTTTAGGAAATGGGTATGGACGTCATACCAAGGATCTATTAGTGGGGCAACCTCACCATCAGAAGGGTGGCGTGTCTCCTCCTTGACGGAAGAGTCCGATTTGGAATACTCAACCTCCTCATCCTTGTCGTGAATGGAAGGAGGATCGGAAGCAACCCCCTTTCCTTTACGGCGTGAGGAGGCTTGGCTTTTTACTGGCGACATGATGGATTAGAATAAGCAAAAGGGAGTGTTTGAAAGAAAGAGCACAGTGGAGAAAAGAAAATGAAAAAGGTGCTTGTGTGGAAAAGAGAAGAAGTGGTTAGGAAGAGGAAGGAAACTCGTTTAAATGCCCCCATCATTAAAATCAAAGTGAAGGGAGGTGATGGGCCAGCTGCCAGATGGGGAATGAAATTAATGAAGCAACGCTGCTCTTCAAAATAACTGCCAAACTGGGAAATTCGAAAAAGCAACACTGTTCGTGGCAAGAAAAAAAAAATATACACGTGAGTTGAGGATCACTGTTCGAAAAAGCCTGCGAAGGAAAAGAAGAAGAAAAAGACAAAAGAAGATAGGGATAGTCTTTTATTCGCATATAAACCACTGGAGCATTTTATATGCTCAAGGGGCTAAATGTTAAGGCTCATTTTTGACAAAACCCAGTAAGACAAAAGGCCCAACAACACGGGCAGACCAAAAGAAATAGCAAACAGAAGTCATGGCAGGAATGAATGGCTCACGGGTCCATGAGATGGGTCCAGAAGAAGCAAACGGGCTTCAATAAAGCTTGGAAAGAGAAAAGAAACAAACCCATGAGAAGCATGAAGAAAAGTGAGAATGGGCCACAGCGGGCCCAATGCAATGTAAACAAAGAGAGAAAGAGGCTAATGGAAAACCCATGAGCCCCAAAGATGAGGTATGGAGTGATTCGGCCAAGGAAGTCCAAAATGAGTTAGCAAAAGCCCATGCGTAAAACAGAGTTGGAAAAATGGGCCAAGGATGCCCAAAAGAGAAAAGGGACATTGGAGCTCGTGAGCAGTGAAAGAAAAGGCCCAGTAAGTATACTGGGCTACTAAGAAGAAAACATATGGCAGGCCAAAAAGGGCCCAGCAGGATTAAGTTAAACAACAGGGACAACAATCTGGTATGACAAGAAACGCCAAGCCACGAAGCAAACACCCAAACTAGGGGGAGGCCCAATGATCCAACAAGGCTCAACCCCTCAAGAAAGGGACAAGTCATAAACATTGGCCTGTCGGAGATGCAACCCACACCAGAAGAAGCCAAAAAAGGCGCACGGCAGGATATGCACACCCATTTTCAGATCTCAACAAACGTATGAAACAACAAGAAGGTAAAGCACGCCTACAACCCAGGCATCACTAACCTGTACCTAGCCACTATGGGAAAGGATGAGGTCATGGGTGAGGGCACGGTTTGGCGGTGGGGAGAGGAGTGGAAACCCATTCTTGTGGTTCTTGCTCAGGCTCTTTTGGTGGGCACAATCTTGTTGGGATGACATGCCACCCAAAAGAGGCAAGGGTGGGTAAGAACCACTGGGTGCATGCCATGAGAGACCGAGAGGGAGAGGGTACACACTGGACGAGTAGAAAAGGAACCTTTGTTATCTGAAAGCCACAGGTCAGTGGTGGTAGTCAGAACCATTGGCTCGGTAAGTGAGATAACATCTCTTTTTTATCTAATAGGAATGTTAACATTAATGAAACTTAAACTCAGATGAGGAAAATCTCACGTGATTACCTCATGTGATTGGATTCTGTTAGGGTCACATTTTCTATATAATTGACTAATCCTTTTACAAAACTCACTTTATTTGTAAATTGGGTAGATCTAAGTTGGTTTTGATACATATCAAGTGGTTGTATTAAAAACATGAAGATTGATCTAAGAAACAAGTTAAGAAAAGTTGTTTTATTGAAGCTCGATAGATAGCTCGACAGAAAGATTGACAGAAAGCTACTATCGAGATTTATTGGGCAACTCGACACATGCTCGATCTATTGAGCTTTACGAATTCAGAATTTCCAAATCTGAATTTTAGCCCATGTTGATGTATTTGTTTAGGGTTTCTTTTCTCACAACCCTAGATATATATAAGGCTTATTTTAAGAGCCATCACACACGGATACAGTGACCGTGAGATTAATTTTCTCTGTGAAAAGCTACTACATTTGTACATCATAGGGTTTTGTAACCAAGTGCTTCCTAATCTTCATCGTTTATGAAGTGAATAACTTTTCAGCCAACAACAATCATTCAAGTTGCTGGAGTTAGTCACGTATTGGGATCCGTGCAAAGGAATTAGTTACAAATTAGAGATTTGTGCATCAAAGGAAAGAAGGATACTACAAGAGCAAGTCCAATTGGATATTGGAGCGAAGGTTTAACTGTAAGTTGGTAATTTGAGATAGGTTAGGGTAGTGGTAAGACTCCTTATGTTTGTAATTGCTTGATTATTGATTAGTGGATTCTTGGGAGTGGTGATCTTAAATTCACCTGGTAGGGTTTTTGCTTTAAAAGAGGTTTTTCCCATTTGTCAACAAATCACCGTGTTAATTTATTTTTTGCTACATATTAGTTTATTTGGTGATTTGTTGGTGCCTCCACGATTTGCATGTAATTTAGCCTAATTAATCAACTTAGGTAATTGAATTAATTAACCGGGGTCAAGCTATCTTAACCCAACATATTCAATTCTTCTAGATTTCCTAGAGTACTCCACCAATAGATTTCTTTAAATCTTAACCACTCTTTAATAATTTAAGGGTCTAGATTCTGTCATGTCAGCATTTCACTAACAATACTCTTAAAATAATAAAATAATAACTTTTTGATTTTTGTTTCTTCCATAGCCTTTATTATTATTATTATTATTATTATTATTATTATTATTGAACGGTTTAGACCCCTTAAACTATAACCAGATTGCGTAGCCTAAATTAATTAGCCAAGTTGTTACTTAGTCAAATTATGCAATTCTAGGTTAAAACAATCACAAAATCATATCATGCATATAAACATATAAAGTAGCGGAAATAATAAATAACCCAGTGATATGATCACCCAGGAAAACAAAACCGGTAAAAAACCTGGGGAGGATTTTACCCACCGATCCTCAAGGCAAAACGGAATCCACTAAGAAAGAATTGAAGTTCTTACAAAAGGACTTACAAGCTCCCCGCTTGACTTCCTAATGCTACACACCAGTAGTAACTTCCTGACACGACCACGCGCAGGCTCCGAGTCCACGGACTACTTCTTTCTTTGAATCCCTTCAATCAGCTACAAGCTCCTCGCTTGTTTATCTTTAAGCTTCAAAGGCAGCAACCAAGTTGATCATCAAGATGTTGATGTGATCTCAATCTTGAAATCCCTAAGCTTTGTGTAAAGGAAAGCTCCTCTAGATCTCACAAGAGATTTACACAAAACCGCAATGTATGAGCAACAATATAACTTGTGCAACTCTGAAAAACGTGGCTAGGGTTTGCCTTATATACCTAGGGTAAAAACATAAAACCCTAAACGTTTAAAGAGTTAGGGCTGAGTTGGAATTCTGCAGAAAAACGCATCTGGGCCGACTTTCGATCGATCGAGTCTAACCTTCGATCGATCGAGCCAGGCCGAGAAGCCCCAATGCTTCTGCAGTCACTCGATTCCAACTTTACAATATTTAACCAACTTTGAGCAAACTTAAACAAGACTAAATACATTGTTTTGATCATGGTTTGCCAACATTACAAATTAGAGTTCTAAATACATAAAATCCTAAGACCTTAGAACCTAACAATTATTATTACTTTTTTTTTCTTTTTGGTTTTTTTTCTTTTCTTTGTGGTCTCAATGTATTCCTTACTACGCATAGGTCTCCAACAACTTTATTGTCCGTTGCCACATATTTTCCTTTTGTCCTATAGCTTTTTATACTTTTTATGAGAGATCAATAGCCCCTGCTGAAACAAGCAAGCAAGTTTCTTGTCCTAGTAAGTTTTCTCTCTCTCGTTTGGTGTAAATAAAATTTGTTATACAATTTGTTCATGGAGTCTCCTGTTTCTACTAAATCATGTCAGTGATATCAACCATAAATTAATGAGTATGAGCTGCGAAAAACTGTTCCTATTTAAAGATTCACTAATGGGATTGAGAATCATGCTTTCCACCAATTTATGGAGGTGCTGGTCTCGTACAAAATTAGATTTGATACTGATTGCTTAAACCCCATCATCCATTGAGACATATCTGACCTTATCTCAATTGAACCACAACCAAAATATATCAGTCCAAGCATTCTTAGTTGATAGCCATCAATCAAGTTAGTCCTTAACAGATAGAGTTAGATAAAATAATGTAATCTTTTTTCTTTTTTGAGAATATGTAATCTAAAACTTAAATAAAATATTATCCGTATATTCAAATCAGATTTTAATCTCTACAATAATATATATACAATAGACCAAACTCCCAAATTAATGTTATGGGAAGCCAATTATTGAAATGCTTCTATTGGAGGAGCTTCATGTCCCTAAACTCATTCAAGAATTTCAAAAAACATGTAAAATACAAAATCTAGCAACCTCAAATAGTTATTGAATACAACCTTTACAAGAAAGAGAAACTTTTTTCTTTGCACATGTTTCATAATGGAACAAAAGTCAAATGCCATCATCACCGTAGACAAGTCACTTTGTTTCTCTCCACACTTATCTTCAACAACTTTGAATTTTCCACAACCAAGAGAACATGATTTCAAAAAAATTTCATAACATAAACCTTAATCTCAACTCTAAAAGCCAATCCTTATCAGATAGATTTTGATACAATACTATAATCTAAAACTTAAATCAAATGTTATCTGTATATTCAAATCAAATTGTAATCTCTACAATAATATATATACAAGATATCAAGCTCCCAAATTAATGCTAAGGGAAGCCAATTATTGAAAGGCTTCTATGGAGGAGCTTCCCGCCCCTACACTCATTCAAAGAATTTCAAAAAATATGTAAAAAACAAAATCTAGCAACCCCAAATATTTATTGAATAAAACCTTTATAAGAAAGAGAAATTTTTTCTGCACGTTTCCTAATTGAACAAAAATCAAACACCATCATCGCCATAGACAAGTCACTTTGTTTCTCTCCACACTTTTCTTAAACTACTATGAATTTTCCACAGCCTAGAGAACATGTTTAGGAGGCAAAAAAATTTAAGCCAATCATAAAATGCCACATCAAAATTTAGTAGCAAATTCTAAATTAATGTCATTAAATTAGATGATGACATGTGTCATCCAAATTGACATCACATTGGCCTATCAAAATTTGCCACGTGTCATTTGACCCACAAGATAAAGATAAATTTCCTATTCAAATTTATGGATAATTATCTTTATTAAAATAAATAAATAAAATAAAGATAAATTTTCTATTCAAAATTGATAGATAATTATCTTTATTAAAATAAAGTAAATAGAGATAATTATTATCTTTATTGATTATTATCTTTATCAAAATAGATAAATAGAGATAATTATCTCTAAGAAGAATTTGGGCCAATCAAAAGTCTACTACATACTTTCAAGTATATCAATTTGAAGTGCAGTTTATCCTCTAAAATCACTATAAATAGAGGACATCCGCTCTCATTTTCAACACCACGTTTTCAAGAGGCCCAAGCTCTGGAGAAATTCTGTCTCAAAAATCTTTGAAGAACTTGAAGAACATTCAAAGGGCTTGAAGGACAACAAATCTCTAACAAGCTCAAGGCTAGAGATTTGTTGTGAAGACCATTCAATCCATCTTCCAACCGAAGTCAAGAAGATCTCTTGTTCGAGTTCTTTGAAGTTCTATTGGAATTAAGCTAAAAAGCCTCAATAAACCTCAACAATCCCAAATCTTTGAAACTCAACGGATCAAGCCTCTAAAGCCCCGAAGAACTTCAATCTAAGAGCCTTCACATTCGAAGACTTGAAGAACAATAAATCTCTAATAAGCTCAAAGCTAGAGATTTGTTGTGAGATCGTTCAATCCATTTTCCAACCAAAGCCAAGAAGATCTCTTGCTCGAGTCAAGTTCAAAGAAGATTGAATCAGAGGATATTCTTTTGTAAAAGAATTGAAAAAGAGATTGTGCTCATTATTCATCAATACAAATTTATATTTGCAAACCATATTTCTTTTCAATTGTTTGATTTTCTGCAATTGGGAAATTTTGTGTTTACAACATGATCTCATGAAAATTTCATAACATAAACCTAAATCTCAACTCTAAAAAATCATTACACCCGCATCAAACCCTTAAAAAGCTCGGTAACAAAAAAACCCACTATTTCCTTTCCACAAACCAATAGATTGCAGAATGGGTTTTCAAAAGAACAAGCAAAAGATTCGAAGAGAGGGAGAGTTGGTGATTGGTAGTTGGTAGAGAGAGGTGGATGTGTCTGTGACTGGTGTTTAGTAAGGAAGAAGATGAACAAACTTGAGGCCACAGAGAGAAAGAAAAAAAAAAAAAAACCAAAAGCGGCTGAACCAAAGGTTAATGTGAGATTTACCTCAACTACATTAATGTTAAAGCTCTAATGTTATCTCACTTAATGAAAGAAGCCAGCTATCCAAATTTTATTGGTAAAGTATGGAGTGGAGCACAATACATGAGATAGAAGATTTAGAATCATGATTGGAGCCTTGGACCTGACTTGCTTCAGCAACAACTTTGATGTACATTACAAAGAAACTTGTTTGATTAAGAGTGGAATTTTTGAAATATATATATATATAGACAAAGTTTGGTTACAAACTTGGTTGTATTAGCGACAATTCCCACTAAAAAGTTAACATAACTACACATTTTGAAAATCTAATCATTAGATTGCATGTTCTTTATATTCTTAATATGCAGGTCAAATTTCATGTCAATCAGATGTTATTTACTATTTAATCCATAAACTTATTTTTTATGCATAATTTTAAACTACAAATACTTGAAAATTAAACAATTGATTCATAATATAGCTATTGATCTTTAATCTTCTGCAAAATTTTATAAGCATGAAAGATATAAGAAGAAAATATAATCCAATGGGTTCTAGTTAGCTTAATTGGTAAGCTCTCTAATGGTTAAATAAGAGATCTGAGGTTCAATCCCCACCTACACCAAAAACCGATTGGTGTCTTGGTTTGATGATAAAGAGCACAATCATCAAAAGTAGATGCCATAAGTTGAAACTATTATATAAATAATCCAATGATAGAATTTTCAAAATTCACATCCAATAAAAAAATATTAAGTGAAATTGTAATTATTGACTACAACCAAGTTTGTGATGGAAATAAATCAGAGTGCGCAGCGGAAAAGTAAGTTTTGAACGGATCTACTTCATTCTATATTGTTAACATGTACTAAGCAAATTTCAGAATTTGAGAACAAGAGATCGTACCTTGAAGCGGTGAATTACAAAACCGAAGATTGAAGCACTTGGGAATACTGTTAATCTTCACTCCAATTCCACTAAACGCCCAAGATGTGTGGTCTCTCAAATTGGTAACAAAGGGATAACTAGTGAGTATCAAAAACCCACTTCCACACCACTACAATGGTGTTTTTCTTACCAATAAGTTTCTGTACGTTTTTCCCTTTGTTTCTAACCAATATATCTAATTGGGCTGGCCTTTTGGGCCTTACCAATTGGGCTTAAGTGTGTGGCTTGGAGTGGGACCAAAAGGGACCAATAAGACACTAGCTCCAATGGGCCTTGGGCTTTTCTGTCAACTCTTGACAAGTCCAAAGTTACCATTAACTATATTTAATACCACTATATAAATATAGTTGCACTCTAGGTCTTATCTATATATTATATCCCAAGACTTTATTATACATGCAACCCCTTCATAAAATATTCGTAGTAATACAAAGTTAATAATTTAGACTGCCACTTTGTAAATTACTACATCTTGATCCTTGACTATATTTAATACCACTATATAAATATAGTTGCACTCTAGGTCTTATCTATATATTATATCCCAAGACTTTATTATACATGCAACCCCTTCATAAAATATTCGTAGTAATACAAAGTTAATAATTTAGACTGCCACTTTGTAAATTACTACATCTTGATCCTTGAGTACCCGGTTTAATCCTTTAATGTTATTCATTATATATTTATGAAATCCAATTCCATAAATATATACTTTAGTCTTACTAAAGTGGTTAGGCCTAACTCTCTGAATAACAAACCCATTAAACTTATCTCAAAGGAATATTTTATATCTCTGTTAAGAGACTATGAATTCCATCTTGAGAATACATGTTCCATCAACACTTAATGTGGCTGCCCAACATACTGAGGTTTTGACCATCTGTATAGATCTCACTCTTGACATATCAAAGCAACCTACATCTTATGATCAGGTCCATTATTCTCTCAGGATTAAGAGTTCATGCAAATACAAGTCATGAGATTTATTATTCATTTGACAGTCCTTAGGCAAATAATAAATCTCATGGCGGTCCAGTTCAATATGTCTTAACTCTTAAAACATATTAACACATCAACTAGAAGTCTTCACTTCCATGATCAAGACAAATCATCGTAGTTGATATGTTATAGTCTTCGCAGATGAAATGCCCAATTCCATCACCGACTACGAACTATAATTCTGAGTTTACAAAGAACTTGTGATTTATATCTTCTGTGACTCTTCACATAAATCACATACAATGCATCTCATGGACTATATGATAATGTCCGAATATTCATGTTACCATTATTTCAGATAATAATAAAACAAATTTATTAAACATAATATTAAGTCATACATAATATCAAACACAATGTCACACTTAATATCATACATAGCATCTTAAAATAGGATTTAAGGGCACCAATCCTAACAGTTTGTAACAAAAAATTTTCCAGAATCTATACACACACACACACACACACACACACATATTTAAAGTCAAAACTGATTGGTGTTTTGGTCTGATGATAAAGAGCTATCATTAGGAGTGGACACCATAAGTTGAAACTCTCTAAAAAACAAAGTCAAAACTCAGAGAAAATCATATTGGATTCTAAATTGAATGTCTAATTTTATGTCATGTGTCCTATTAGATTTCTTAATTTTGTTGCAAACATTTAACAGCATTATGAAAACCGAGGAGTCCAATGAAAAATGAATTAAAAGAGAAACACAATTTCATTACCTTTTTTTTTTTTTTTTTTTGAAATAATAGATAGAATTATTTTTATTGATTGAAATTGTATACAATGTAAAGAAATACACAGGTACCCACATCATATTCCAGTCTAGAGATTGGCCATGCATCTTAAGCAGACACTACCCCACCACACCAGTGAAAAACAAAAACATTCCCCGCCCCCCTCAGTCACGTAGTTGCTTGAGTAGCCGAGAGGTCTAGTATGCAGCTAGCAACTCGAGGGCCCCTTCATATATCACTTTGGGTTGTGGCTGAATGTTTTGAAAGTATGCTTTGTTCCTTGCATTCCATATCACCCAAGTTGCAGTGCACCACTGTTCCATCTCCTCCCGTGTCAGTTTCTCTTGCATCAAACCGAAGAGCTGGAAAAAATCAAGCGCATTGTTGCTACAATTCTGCACTCTTCCTCCAGACAAGGACCATACATTGTGGGTAAAGGGGCACTCCCACAGCAGGTGAGCTTCCGTTTCATGGTGTTGGCGGCAGAACTCGCAGCTACTATCCACAGCCACTCTTCTCCTATACAAGTTATCTTGTGTCGGCAGAATATTGGACACAGCCCACCACATAAAATTTATCTTTGGTGGTACGTTGAGGTCCTAGATCATTCTACACAGCTTGCCTTCCTCCCCAGCTCGCCTTCCTCCCCAGCTCGTGAGTGTTCCACTTCCACCCTTTGATTCAGTCGAAGAGCAACTTGGTAGGCCGACTTGACAGTGAACTCATGCTTCCTGTTTTCCTTCCATATCAATGTGTCTCTCTGTCAGTCTCTGCTTAGCAGAATGGCCATTATCTCATCGCATGTTTTTGGGGCAAAAATACCAGCGACCTTATTTCTATCCCATTGCCAAGCATGACTGTCAATCAAATCTGCAACCCGTAGGCCTGGCCTCTCAGCCCCATTAAAGACAGGCTTATGGGAAAGCCAATTCTCTGACTCTGCCATAATATGGACCCCATTCCCCACTCTCCGCCACACATAGAATAGGTTGTGGCCCAACTTAGCCTCCATGAATGAACACTCTGGAAAGAATCTCGTCTTCTATACTCAGTAAAACAAAGAATGTGCATGGTGTAGCAATCTCCAAGCCTATTTAGCCAACATCGCTAAATTAAAAGCTTGTATGTCTCGAAATCTTTCCTCCCTTCTTCTTTGTTGTGCATAGTTTCTTCCAAATTATCCAATGTATCTTCCTCTCATTTTTTGTTTGTCCCCCACCAATATCTGGCTATTATAGAGTTGACAGAGTCACATAGGGCTTTTGGGAGCTTGAAGAGACTCATAGTGTATGTGGGGATGGCTTGTGCAATAGTTTTAATCAATATCGCCCTATCCGCCTTGGGGATAAATTTTTCCTTCCATCCCATGACCCGCTTTGTAATCCGCTCTTACAATTCTTTAAAAGTAGTTACCTTAGATTTTCCACATGCCATTGGAAGACCAAGGTATTTTTCATAGTCAGTCATAATTCTCACCCCCAACATTTGCTGAACCGTTTGCTTGACCTCCTTTCTTGTATTTCTGCTAAAGAACAATTATGTTTTCTGCCTATTTATAGCTTGACCTAATGTTGCTTCATAAAGGCCCAAGATGTCCATTAGGAGCTAGCTTTCCTCTATTGATGCTTCACAAAATAGTAAGCTATCATCAGGAGCCGATAGATGGGATATACACACTCCATTTGGACTAGATAAGACCCCATATAGCTCTCTATTTTCCACAGCTCTTCTGATCATTCCAGATAGGCCTTCAGCACAAAGTAAAAACAAGTATGGTGATAAGGGATCTCCTTGCTTAATACCCTGTGATGGTTGGACAAAACCTTTCAGCTCCCCATTAATCAAGATTGACTATGAGGCCGTACACTATGAGGCCATACACACCATCTCCATTACCAATTGAACCCATTTCTCATCAAAGCCCAATTTTTGCATCACTTGTTTAAGGATCCCCCATTCCACCCTATCATATGCTTTACTAATATCCAACTTCTCCGCCATTTGTCCCTTTTTTCCACTCCTCTTATTTCACATCTTGTGTAACACTTCAAAAGCTACAGTGGTATTGTCAGTAATCAGCCTATCAGGTACAAAGGCACTTTGGGCATCAGATATTACATTAGGCAAAATCAATTTCAGCCTATTTGTAATTACCTTTGATATGATTCTAGCTACCACATTTTCTAAGCTAATAGGCCAAAAATCAATCATATACAGTGGTTCATTATTTTTTGGGATCAATACAATATGTATATAGTTCAGTTTATGTAGCATACGACCCGAGTGGAGGATAGATAGAATAGCATTTGTGACATCAACTCCAACAATACACCAAAAATTTTCGAAGAAAAAAGGGGACATACCATCGGGGCCTAGAGATTTTAAAGGATGCATCTGAAAGGGAGCTCTTTGGACCTCCTCTGATGTATAGTGTTGGAGGAGGCTTTGGTTCATCTCCGAAAGAGTAGATTGCAAAAGAAGGAATTGAGAGAGTGTAAGAAATTAATGGATACACTGAAGAATAAGGCCTCATAGAAAGCTGAAGGGCAGCACCCTAAATCAAAAGAACCCACAAGATTACAAGTCAAAGACCAAGATGCTAAAGCATAGGCAGTAGTATTTACATCTCTAGATACCTAGCTAAAAGGATGATCTAGACAAAAATCTGACAAGATAAAAAAGGATTCTAACACCAGATTTCTAATCCTCCAACTCTAAGGTATATCAGAGTTGGGAAAAAAAGAAAGCTTGATAACATATCTTTGAATCCCATTCGAAGACGAAGGACTGCCCAGAGCAAGGCTTGCTTCCACTTGGAGAGTGAGATTGGTGTTTTACCTTTTTCGTGTAACTATGCAAATACCAATTCCTCTCTCCAATCCCTGACCACAATAACAATGACAGAGAAGGATCTCTCAACCTCAACGTTGACATTTTAGTTTAACACTTCTAGCCTCTAGTAATGTCCAATAGGTTGTTCGTCTACAACCTTTCCATTGGTGGTTCAACCAATCTATATATATATATATATACATAACCGAAACCTTTGAAACTGCCACAATTTTCCACGTCAGCATTAAATTTTTTTTTTTTAATTTGATTTATATATTTTGATTTTTTTCCAATCCATTTACTCACGTTAGCATTATTAAAAATAAAAATTAATTATTTTTTTTAAGTTTTTTACTTGCTAGCCCGACAGACTACCTTCACCCAATAAACTCCCTCTCCTTCTTTGCCTCTTCCGTTCTCTCTGCCTCTCTCAATTCTCAAATCCCTAAACTATAGTCCACGAGCACTGACCTCCCACTCCTTTAGAGGTAGAAAGTTTTTGATTTTGAGACTTTACCATCAGACCATATTCTCTCCATAAACATTACTGGTAAGTTTTTTATTTTGTTCTAGAATTTTGGTTGTTAAATATGATTTAGGATTTCGTTTTTGGTTCTTTGCCTCTCAATTCTCAAACCCCTAAACTATAGTCCACGAGCGCCAACCTCCCACTCCTTTAGTGGCAGAAAGTTTTTGATTTTAAGACTTTATCATCAGACCACATTCTCTTCGCAAACATTATCAGAAAGTTTTTTATTTTGTTCTATAATTTAGGTTGTTAAATATGATTTAGAGTTTCGTTTTTGGTTGTTAAATATGATTTAGGGTTTCATTTGGGAGTGTTTCTTTTGAATGATTAGCTTAGATTGATAGGTTTGGAGCCCGTAGTGGGTTTTATTAATTTCAATTATTGACCGTGAGAAAATCCATTTGGGTCTCTTCTCTTCTCTTCTCACACGCTAACATCACCTTCCCCTGAACCTAAAACTCACCATTTCCTTCCCCCAAAATCAAAACCCAAAACTCAGATTCTCCCACCCATGTTGAGCATAGCTGCAAATCATGGTTGTCCCACCTATCAAATCAGGATTCTCTATGTGATCAAATGCTTTGCGACAATCTCCTACGATTCTAGATTTGGAGTACATAATCATCAATGAATTGCCAACAGAGACATCTGAATCTAAGCCCAACTTTGCAATATAGGCACGCAGTTAAGTCCCAATGCCTGATCTATTCAAAAGTGCAACAGCTCCCAACACTGATGAAACTATGATATAGTCCATGGCAAAATCAGCCATCAGCATATCACAAAACAGCATAAGGGCCTCTTCAATGTACCCATTTTGGCCTTTTCAGCATATCACCCTTTCCACACCCAATGCCTAGGTTCACTTGCTTTCCTCTTTCTCTTTTCTCTGAATTTAAGTTTTTCAATTGAAACCAAACAAAGGAAAGGCAGCCTACTTAGTGATGAAAACAGTGGAAATATTTCTCTTTTTTTTTTTTTTTTTTTTTAATTTGGAAATATGATTTAGGTTATGGTATTGTGGTCTGATTGGTTTTAATTCAAGAAGAACAGATGCTTGACATTGATTTGTAAAGCCTTTGCTTTTTTTTAATTAGGGTTATTTTAGGCAGGGTTGTTTTTCTTTGATTTTTTAAATTCCCCATTTTAAATTATTTAACAAATTTACCATATTTGGCTCATATATTTGTTTCACATTGACCTTTGGTTCTTTGCAGTTCAATTTTCAGTTGCTTATTTTGGATTCTCATATATTATGTTGGTTGCTATATTTTTAGTTGCTTGTTTTGGATTCTCATATATTTTGTTTGTTCCTTCCCTTAAGCCTAGGTACACTTGCTTTCCTAGATATTTACTCCTTCTAGGTACAACATTAATTGGTTTCATAGTATTGTTCATTACATATTTACATTTCCAAAGCTGAATACAAGAAAATCCTGTGGGTTTGTATTTAAAATACAATACAATCTCAATAATTCAAAACCTAACCCAAGCTAATTCTTGCATTGTTGCAACAGAGACTAGCTTTGGAACTGATAAACCTTCTATTGGAATTTCAAAAAGTGGAGGTATGTTAAATTTTGATTACCATATGTTAAATTGTTTTTTTACCTCTAATATCTCTTATAGTTAGTAATTTATTTGAACTATTATATGCTCAGGCACGCATATGTATGACAAAATGCCTAAAAAAAGGGTATTGTATCGTGTTTGAAATTTCACCTCAGTATCAAAGGATTGAGCTAACCAGTGCCTATAATCTCTCTCTGATTTGTTTCATTTGTTTCTCTTTTATTTTCTCAGGGCTCAAACTCAGACCCTATCCTCTCTCTCTAATCTCAGCCAAATCCATCACCACTCTCAATTTGCTTCTAACGCTGATGTTGCATAAGGTAATGTTTTGTATTCAATTCTTTATTATATAATATTTTCTCAAAATTTCTTTTCTTAGTGCTATTTGATTACAATTTAGATGTCATGGAGTCAAACTTAATTTATGTAAATTGTTGATTGGTCGATTATTATTATACTTGATGCTCTATTCATTCTCTAACATGACAAAAGCTGTAAACTATACTTATCAAAGTTGCATCAATGAAGTTATGGTTACAGGGCTTCTTAGTTGGTGTTCTTTGAATTGTGGTTAGCCCATGATAAGAAACTTGATGGGATTTGGAATATGAATGATTAATTTTTGGGTTGTTGCTTTAGTTAAATTTATATCCCACAAAATTTTCCTGGCAAAATTAAATGCAAATTGGATTTTGGGTTTTGGGTTTTTATGTGGTCTTTTAATATTGTGAGTGATTCCAAGCATGAACAACATACATAAAAGATCAACCTCAGGCAGCCTATTGAGGTAAAAACAAAAACCTGTTGTTGGGGGCATAACCACATAAATAAATTGCTGTATTTGTTATGTTTGTTTTCATATTTAGTGTCATAGTTCTGTTTTTCCTTTTTCCTTTTTTTGAGAAAGAAGTTGAATAAAGTTATTAAAAAAGATCGGATAAATCAGCCTGAAATATAGAAAAAAGCTGTGGTGGAACATCCTACATCCACACTAAAAGTTTGGAATATTAATAGTGTGTCTAGCCAAACTATGAGCAACAAAGTTCTGTTTTGCTATATTGGTAGTTCTAGCAATAATAAATTGTGCAATGTGATATTGGCATCACTATTTTTTACTTTTTTTGGTACCCTTGCAACTTCTTGAAACATACAAATATATGTGCATTATTTAATCACACATCCCTACATTGTGCAATGCTTGAATTAATTTTTTATAAGTTTTCTACTTTTATTTGTTATTGGCCAGAATTTGTGACTTTTTAAAAATAAATGGCAAATATAGTAGGCAAGATCATCATTGAGCAATTGTAGGCAATGAGAGTTTTAGTAGGGATGGCATTAACAGAGCAAAATCCTTGGTCCCTTTGTAAGTGTTTGTTTCCTATTAATTTGTTTCTTCTCTTTGATTTGTATATTTTTGGGATATGCTTTTGGTGTTATTGAAATTTTTTTGGATATTAGAAATTGAAATTGTCTTGGATCTTGATAAAAGCTTATAGGAGTTGGGATTGTTAAATTAGCTTCACCATCCCATTTTAGTTTTCAATTTACTCTTCTACCATATTTTTAGAAATCTATGCATATAGGACATAAATAAGAAAACTATAAAGTCTGTATTATTATTCAAATGATTATTCAAAATGAAAATGGCATTGACCTTTTTCAAAAGCCAAGAATTTTGTAGGTTTAATCAATATTGTTAGAGATAGTCGTGGCTCTCCTATATAGCCCATAGTGAATTAATTCCTTGCCAAGACCCATTGTGGATGGCTGCTACAGCTCTGTTAAGAGCATCACATTTGCTGGCATTAATTCACTTAAGGAACCATGCTTTAAGGAGATTTTAGATGTGTTAAAACATATTCATGTTTTTGTGTATAATGCAAAAAATGTATATTATAGGGCAGTTTCTAAACAGTGTAATAAGTTAGTCAATGCTTTGGCTAATCATGCCAAGGAGCTAAGGAACCTATACACTTGGAATATTTTCAATAAAATTCTATCACTTTTGATTAATAATAAAAAAAATTAAAAAAAAATATTTACTTTAATTCAGTTTTTGTCATTTCTAAAAACTAAAGGTAGGATATTTAACCCAATGTGAGATTTTATTCCTCAATTTTCTTCTTTCTAAACCCTAGAACCTGCACCTTTTATGGTTTCTAGACCTTTCCCTTCCCTTTAAAAACCCAGTTCTTGCTTTAACTCTCTGTTTGTAGTCTTTGTCATTCCAACCAGAACATCATGAACTACAATGTCTCAAGTCTAGCCTTTGTTTAGCATGAATATGTGACTGTGACTTTTTTTTTTTTTTTTTTTTCTCTATAGTTTTGATTATAAATACATTTCCTCTATAGTTTTGCAGGGTTGCTCGGTCACTATATTCTCCCCCAAGGTTTTTTCCCTTTTAACTCACACACTTTTAATTTTCATTATTAAATACCCATCTCTTTACGTATCATCTGCATCTTTATTTATTTATTTAGGGTTGCTTTTTAGTTTGGAAGACCACACAAATTTTGACTTCTTTTTTTTTTTTTTCTTTCTTTTGGATTGTTTTTTTGTTTGGAAGACTGCACAAATTTTGACAACACTACCAAGCCACAAAGCCTTTGTGAACTGCACTCAGGTTGCTGTTAGTTTTGGTTTGGCATAAACTTGAACAAATGCCATAAATATCTAGATTTTTGGCTTTTGTATTCTTAATGTTTGAAATTTTGAAAAAACCATATGGTACAAATTAAACATGCTTCACATAAGCTTTTGAGGTCTCAGGTCATGTTGGATTTATATATGGCAAAAGATAGTACCATTTTCCACCTTAGCACAATTCGTACTGGTATTTTATTTATAACTGGGATATACTGAATTTTTTTGTGTGTGAATAATCTATTTTGTTATTTATTTCTAAATTTCATGATGAAAACCAATGGAATACTTATTTTCATGAAGATTATAGAAATGTTGAACTTTTTTAATAATTCAATAGTTGGGGTGGGGTTATTATGAAATTTATTGACATTAAGAGTGTTTGGTTTTACATTGTAAATCTTAGATGAATTGGTATAATTTGGTGTTATACTTGATGCTAATTTGGCAAAAAATTAAGTAGCTTGAAGAAGTTGAGAAAAGAGAAGAGCCTAAGAAAGGGAGGAAATACATTCTTGAAAAGTATTGGATAAAGTTTGAAGATGTAAGCACAATTGTATATTTATTCTATTTACTGGTTCTTTTGTAATAATTATTAAGCCAAATGTAAGCGCACATTATGATTATTGTAATATATTACTTCATAATATTTGTATTTATCTCATTTTTAATATTACTTCATAATATTACATGTTTCATCTTATATTAAAGCCAATTTAGCTTTCAATAATTGAAATTTGAGAAATGTTTAAACCTGAACATGTTAACATTTGATTTAAAACAATCCCGTGCATCGCACGGGTTAGCGACTACTAGTTATGAACTTCGTATTCGGCCCTAAGTAAAATTAACACAAGGGCAATTTTTGTTTGTGACCACCCACTAAAAGCGAGTTTAGAGGCTTGATTAAAGCCCCAGAAATGCCTAAATTCTGAAGCCCAACCCACTAAGATTTTGAGGCCAGCATAGAGAACACCATGCAATGGGAGTAAAGAAATTACCCAAGTTTAACTTTGGGTTCCACTAGAATTGCCTAACACAGGGGCAGCTCAATGCTATAGGCGAGTAAGGCAACACCCTAGCCCCCAAGTGAAATAAATGGTGCGTTTGTTTCAATGTAAAATGATTTCAAGGTGTAAAATATTTTCAACTGAAAATATTTTCCGGAAATGAAAATGATTTCCGATGTTTGGTCCCATCACAAAAAATATTTTGGAAAATATTTTAAGGTGTTTGGTTGTGTTTCTAAAAATTCTCTAGAAACACATTTTCTCACATTTTCTCATCTTCCAAACAAATATTATAATAGGAAATCTGAATATATAAACTAAATCAACCATAAAACATAACCAAAAAAATTCAGTCTTTCTCTTTTCATCAACACCGATGGTGAGAGAGGGAGAGATAGATTGAGAGAAAATATTGGTACAGGACCACAGATCGGTGAGTGGGTCTGAAGAAGGCGAGATGGGCAAGTGGGTCTGACAGCGGCAAGATCGGCAGGTGGGTCTGAGGGCGGCGAGATCGGTGGGTGGGTCTGAAGGAGGCGACGGCGACGAGATTGGTTTATAGATCAGAGATCATGGGTGGGTCTGATAGCTTCTCGGCTTTGGTTGGTCAGAGGGAAAGAGAGAGGAAGAGAGAAGAGAAAGCTTCCTTGACCGGCGGTGTAGATCTGTGGCGAAGACGATGACGGTCCGATAAGGCTACGATGCGATCAGATCGGCGAAGGCTGGGTTCTCTTCTTCACTTTCCCTTCTAGCTCTCTCTTTGTCTTTAGGTGTGTGAGTCCACGTGGAGGGGACGACGACGGTGATCTGACCGGCGAGTATGTGCTTGGGAATCACTTCAGGTGGAGTGTGCTTGAGCTCTCTCTCACTCTCTCTCTTTGGGTGTGTTTTCCGAAAATCCATTGAAGGTAAAATAAGAGTGTAAATGATTTTACACCTCAAAGGGTCTTATTTTCCGGTCAACATGGGGTGTGTTTTCCGTTGACCGTATTTTCCGTAGATACCAAACACCCACATGGGTGTAAAATAATTTCTTAAAACCATTTTCAAGTGAAACAAACGCAGCCAAAGCCTCCAAATTTTAATCAATAGAATCCAAAAAATTAGTCAATCATTAAAAAGTACGAAAAATGCTATACTCATAATACATTCACAATAAATTTTAAATGACATATTGTTATTGACTATTACATTCTAACAAATTAGTATAATGTTTACTTATTAAGCATATTTAAGCAATTACCACTAAGAAAGTTCTTGCAATCAGTACGGTTTTTTTTTTTTTAATGATAAACTTCAATCTATTGCTGAAAAAAAGGGAACAAAGATGGTAATCTTCCTTACAAACAGAAGCCAAAGCTGGGGGAGAGATTATCCTTATTGAAAGTAAAAGACATCCTAGAATTTAAAGCAAATCTAGCAGCTTCATGGCCTGAAGAATTGCAACATCTCCTAACCCAAACAAAAGAACAACTGACACAAAAGTAAAACCTTAGCTATCTCAGACGCATTAAAGATAGTGGCTGGAATGGACCAATCCGGGACACTTCTGGTAGAAAGCCACCTTCCTACTAAAGCTCGACCTTTAAGGTTATTATACAAAATCAAAAGGTAAAAAAAGACAAAGTGTGATTACATAATCTTCCATGTTAATATCTAATGCTACCCTGTGCTCCTGAGCACTGGGCAGCTTGAACTTGGCTCTTCAGCATAAGAACCATCCAAGCTAGTGCCTTTCAGAAGACCTCCGAGTAACTGTCCAGGGTCATAAAAGAACTCCACCTTCACTACTCTCATCTGCTCATCCACCTGTTTCAACATGGAAAGAGAATTGATTTATAAAAAAGTGGACAACAATAATAAGAAAAAAGAAGAAGAAAAGAAAGATATTGTTGAAGGGTGACCTCAAAAATGGCAATTCCAAAGAGTTCAATAATATCTCCAGTTGGGGCATGGCCTTTGAAAGGGCCCTCCTATAACCCCAATGCCTGAACTTGTACACCATCAAAGGTGGCCCAGTATAAACTTGGAGAATCTCCAAAGCAAACCCACGTGGGAATGTTGTAGTGAAAACTTTATGAGAAGAAGTCGCTGTTTCTTCATCTGGATTGTAAACCCTGACTTTTTCTGGCAGGGAGGTCTGAAGTAGCGGATTATAGCCTCCCCCAAGTTTGCCTATTTCTTCCAAATTTAATGCCTTCCCTCCTGACAACACAAATATATATGATAAACATTCCATGATCACATAACCTTGAAAACTTTGAAATCTAGTTTATTTCTTTGTAGTTAATGAATACCATTTACGCTGAAAGTAAATTTCTTGGGATCAATGGATTTAAACTCATCTGGGTCGGTCTTATGGAAAAATTCCATTTCCCATGTCTTTACAAAGTTTTGCACCTTTTCTTCAAGTGACCCAGGAAGCCATATCTTCACCCAAAAAAAAAAAAAAAAAAAAACCTTTAAACTAATCAAATGAGATAAAGATATCACGCACACACACACATAAGAAAGGAGAGAAAGGGAGACCTTAGTTCTGCCTTCTTCAAAGAGCTTATTGACAACATCATAGTTAGGTACCCCAAACCTCCATTTGGTGTTCTTCACTTCTTCTTCACTCAAGAAGGATCGATACTTCTCTTGCCCAACACTTGAGGATGCCATTACCTGATCACTTACAAGAAAACCTAATGTTGTTTGAGTTGAATTTCATAGCACAGAAGGATATTAGATTTATATATTGACTCCTATGAAATGGAAATGAATTAAAAGAATAATTTTAGAATATTCTTCCATTTCCTTGGCTGAGAGTTTTAATAGAGAGAATGGAAAGTTCATTCTCTTGTTTGGGAGTTTAAGTGAGAGGGAATGGAATGGGTAGGAAAGAACACTCATTCCTTTCTATTCCCTTAAAACCTCAAAGTTTCATTTCCCCTGAAATTGAGAGCAATAGGAGGAAATGGAATTAGATTTAATGAATTTTTTTATTAAAACTTCCAAAATATCCTTATATATTCAATCATTTATTTTAGAATAGGTGTTTAATAGTAATATTTTCATAAAATGATTCCATTTCATTCTCTCTATGTTACCCCCAGACAAGATTACTTACATTCCATTCATTTTCATTTCTTTCCATTCCTTCATTTTAAAACATCCAATCAAGGTTACTTAATTTTATTACATTCCTTTCTTTTCCATTCATTTCCCTTACTTATATACATTACATTCCATTCCATTCCTTTCCTTTCCATTTCCTTATGATTATTCTATTCCATTCCCTTATAAATTCCTAAACAAAACCTTACTTACCTAACGAGATAATAAGAAATATATGAATTTCAAAAAAATAAGAGATAATAAGAAATAGGTAAAATACTATTTTAGTTCCTAAATTTTAACAAATGTTTGTTTTTCATTCTTAAACTTTAAAGTTTTCTTTTTTCATCCCTAAACTTTGTAAAGAGTTTTTTCAATGGTTTAGAGACAAAAAATAAAGATGAAAAAAGAACATTTTTTAATTGTTTAGGAATGAAAAACAAACTTTGGGTAAAGTTTAAGAATATAAATAAAACATTTTCAATAGTTTACAGATGAAATGTGAACTTTTTAATAGTTTAGGAAGGAAAAATGAACTTCTTAAAGTTCAAGGATGAAAAACAAACTTTTAGTAAAGTTTTGAGAAGAAAATAATTAAATACGAATAGTCTTGCAAGGTGTGATAGCGGCCATACCAACTATGACAAAGCAATTAAGCAATAATGAATTCACCGTTAATGGCGGTATCATGTGTTCTGCTATTTCGTTCAATCGAAAAGAAGAAGACGAATTTTGCAACATCAACTGGGTCTGGTAGTAGGATTCTTTTTTTTTTTTTTTTAGAATCAAGACCAATCTTATTAATCTGCAAGACTGAGAAGATCAGCCATGAAAACAGGTTTGACGTCTGGTGGGATATCTTCCATCAAGACAGACAAAGGTGAAGAAAGAGGTGTCCGTCTCGCAAGTGAGTGAGCTACCTTATTACAGAAATGACTTACATGAGAGAATTTTAAATCAAAAAAATATGAAGCTAAGAACAAAATGTCATTTACTATGTGGCTGAACTGTGCAAGAAAACGAGTACCATTCTTCAAGTTCTGCATCAACACTGCCGAATCACCCTCCAAGATAACTCTATCAATCCCAATTTCCACTACCAGCTCCAGTGCCCTCCTTGCTGCCAAAGTCTCAACCTCAATTACAGAGAAAGGTAAAGAGACCAATTGTGAGAGTGAGACCATGACCAAACCCTCTAAGTTTCGAATGACCACACCAAGTCCTGCTTTATCCTCCTTCTCAAAAATAGCCCCATCAAAGTTAATTTTGTACCATGACGGATCAAGAGCTGTCCACGAGCCAACCCGAGCTGCTACTGCTGCATTGCGGGTCTGGTGAGGGGCTGTTACTTCGAGCTTCCTTTCCACTGCCTTCTCCAATAGTTGGCTGAGAGTGTAGGTAGATTTTCCTAATCTAATATTATTTCTTTGATACCAAAGATCCCAAACCACCCAACCAAATAATTCAGGCTCATTTTTTTCTGCCAAGATCATGCCAAGGAGGTCTATAAAACAGCTGGCTTGTCTCAATTAGCTGTGGGTCCAATTTGGTTTCTCACTCCACATGTCTTCGAGCTTGGGACAACTATATAACGCATGTAACACATCCTCCTTGTGGCACTTGCACTGTTCACATTGATCCTCAAGAATGACTTTTCTTCGCATCAAATTGTCTTTAGTTGATAGGGAATTTTGGTAGGACCTCCATAGGAAATTACGAATTTTGCCAGGAACATCAAGACCCCAAAGCGCTATCCACAAAGGCTTCATTGTATCAGTATTAGAGGGGCTTGATTGCTACTGTAACACCTCATTCTGCAAAAATTTGTAACCTGGTTTAACCGAGTAATCCCTATCAGGGGTAAACGGCCAAATCAAGACATCTCGCTGCTGAGATTTGCAAAGTGGAATTTTTCTGATTAAATTTGCCTCAAACTCATAGAATGTATGCTCCAGGATATCATCTTTCCAAATCCTTTGGTGTTGGTCAATCAAACAACTCACCCTTGCATCTGCCTGACCATGCAAGATTGGTGATATAATCCTGGGATTATTTTTCTCAAGAATCCACCTATCACCCCTAATTTTGACCAAATTTCCATCTCCAATCCTCCATTGTGCCCCCTTCCTAATCACCTCCCTGCCACAAATAATGCTCTTCCAAGCATAGGAGGCAATGTTTGGAAAATTAGCTTGCATTATTGAGCAATCCGGGAAGAATTTTGGCTTAAACACCCTATAAAATAGAGAGTGCCCATCATGCAACAATCTCCAAGCTTGTTTCTCCAAGAGTGCATCATTGAACAAGGATAAATCCTTGAAGCCCATACCCCCTTGGCTTTTTGGTTTGTACAGCTCCTGCCATTTAATCCAATGGACCCTAAACCCTAAACCCCCAAAAGAACTTTCGAATAAGTGCCTCGATTTCATGACATAGAGTCCCCTGTAGATTGAAGCATGACATTGTATATGTAGGGAGTGCTTGGGCCACTACTTTAATAAAGACTTCTCGCCCCATTTGTGATAGAAGCTTGCCTTCCCAGCCCTATAACCTCTTCCACACCTGCTACTTTGTCTTTGCAAAGCTATCCTTCTTACTTCTACCAATAAAAAAGGGTAACCCAAGGTAGCTCTCGTATTGATGGATGACCGAGACACCAAGAGTTTGCTTGATCACTTCTTGCATGTCTTGAGGTGTTGATTTACTAAAGAAGAGGTTTGTTTTTAATCTTTTTTTTCCCCCAAAGCTCCTTCATAGATCGCCAACAAGTCACTTTTGACATTCAGCTTTCTTGGCTCTACAAAAAATTAAGCTATCATCCACAAACAAAAGATGTGTTATTCTAGGTCCGGGTCTGCAAATAAACACCCCCTGAATCTCATCCTTACTTGCAGCTGAATGAATAATGCCATGTAATCCTTCTGTACACATCAAGAAGAGGTATGGAGATAGGGGATCTCCTTGACAAAGAACTCTAGTGGGAACGATGTGTCCATGGGGTTCCCCATTGATCAAAACTGAATATGTGGCTGAGGTAATACACTCCATCATAAGTTTAACCCAACGTTCATGAAAACCCATCTTTACCAACACTTGCTACATATATTCCCACTCAACTTTGTCTTAGGATTTGCTCATGTCTAGTTTTAGAGCCATAAAGCCCGTCTTGCCAGTGCAATGGTTCCTCATATAGTGGAGAGTCTCAAAAGCAACTAGTATGTTATCTGTAATCAACCTGTCTGACATGAAAGCACTCTGATGTTCTAAAATAAGCTGTGGCATTATCTTTTTCAATCTATTAACCAAAACTTTAGCAAGAACTCTATATAATACATTGCTCAAACTGATTGGCCCATATTCAGAAATATATTTCAGGGATCTAACTTTAGGAATTAAAGTTATGAAACAATGACCAAGGGAGGGAGGTAATGAACCTGAATTCAAGTACTCAAAAATGGCCTGAACAATGTCTTCCCCAATTAAGGACCAATAGCTTTTGTAAAACAATGGTGGCATGCCATCCAGGCCCGGCGATTTGAGTGGTGCCATATGTTTTAAAGCTTTCTCAATCTCCTCTAAAGTGAATTCAGCAATAAGCAAGTCATTCATCTTAGCCGTTACCCGTTACGAAATAGAGTCCAAAACTGCCTTAAAGCCACTCAGATTGCTTGAAGTGAATAGCTACCGATAGAAATTCAATATGGTGGTAGAAATCCGTGTGGGGTGAGTGGTCCAGCTACCCGAATCATCACCATTGATATAGTTTTTCCTCCTCTGTTGCGATGCCTTACTATGGAAGAAGCGTGTATTTTTATCTCCATCTTTTAGCCACAAAACCCGTGATCTCTGAGTTCACATCTTTGCCTCCTTGTCCATTAATAAATTAATCTCCTTCTCAAGTTGCCTCATGCACTTAGAATCACCCCCTCTAATTGCTTGCATCTCAGCTTGCACAAGGAGTCTTTGCTTTTTCTCTAAATCGCACCTGACATTGCCAAAGTTCTCTCTACTTCAGCTTTCTAATTCCTTCCCACACTTATCTACCTTTTTAATGATTCTACTACCCCACAGCTCAACACTGTCTTCCCTCCAAACCACTTCAACTGTTCTGCAACAACCTGCATCAGACATCCACATATGCTTAAAATGAAATGGTTTTTTCATTTAACAATCCATACCTTCCCGTGCAATCAAAAGAGGTTTATGGTCCGAAGTGGTGACATCAAGGTGGTGGACTTCAGTTCTAGGAAATAAGGAGAACCATTCATTTGTTGCTACTGCCTTATCAAGGCATTCCCAAACTGTATACCCGACAAAATGTTTATGCCAAGTGTATTGAGTTCCAACAAAACCCAAGTCCATGAACTGGCATTCATCCAAAACATCTTGAAATGGTTGCATTTGGCTATGAGACCGAATCCTCCCTCCCCTTTTCTCATTTTGCTTCGTAATTTCATTAAAGTCGCCTGCACATAGCCATGGTGATGGACCCTATTTCTTAAGCTATGTAGTTTAGCCCAAGCTTCGTGTCTCTTTTGCGTATCCGACTCCCCATAAAAACCCATAAACCTACATTCATCCTTCTTGTTTTTTTTTATAGTAGTGTCAATATGATACTTGGAAAAAGTTTCAACCTTAAGATCAAAGTCTGCTTTCCAAAAAATTACTAATCCACCCCCCTGCCTTGTTTCTCGTTGGTACCTCAAATTTGTTTTTAATGTCTATACGCCTTTGAACTAATTTTAGCCTTGCTTTGTCTGTCCATGTTTTGGCTAAAAACATGACAAAAGGAGCTTGTGCCCGCACCAATTCCGCAAGTTGATCTTCTGTCCGCTGGTTCCCAAGCCCGCGGCAGTTCCAACATAAAAGACTTATTACTTCTAGCAGGGCTGGGAACCAGTCTCCGCCAATATCATATTGTTTTCATTGCCCATTTGAGAAACGAATTTTCTTTTTTTCTGTAACTCAGATTGACCAGCTGTGTGTCGGGTGGTTCTTTTGGTTCCCACAACTTCCTCCATACGACATCAGTTCCAACACAAGCTCTAGATATTCTTTTCCATGTGCCTTCATTACTTCTAGGGACATTTAGTGCATCAGGTAAAACTGATAGGGGCAGGCGTGGTTGACATGGAAGTGTTTGAATTCTGCCTTTTTCCACATCAACAATTGAGAGAGAGTCCAAAATATTTTCCTTACCCGTGGCTTGGATATTTTTGGAGAGTGATTCTGGTGTGGGATCAAATATACCAATATCTCAGTCTATCTCCTGTAATTTTTCCTCAAACAGCTCAGCATTTAAATTCTTTGGCTGTAATTTTTGGTTTTTGAAAATATCTGCAACTATCATCACCTGATTAATGGGAATTGAATGTAATTCCCTCGGATTCTGCTCCTGAATATCTAGGGTAATAACAACCTCTTCCATGAACTCAGTTCCTTCCTTTTATGGCCTTATGATCTCTGGCGAAGGCCCTGTTTCTTGAACCACCACTGGAGGTGGTTTGCTTATCTTCGATGCCGAAGTAGTAGCTGTACTCCGACAGCCACTTTGTTTGTTACTATAGAACCCAGGGACTGTGATCATAGTTCGTCGTGATGACGTAAAAGGTGGTGCACAAATCCAAGGTCCAAATTGTTGTGCTTCAATTGGCTATGTACCTTCACTCCCTAACCATAGTTCGCAGTCTCTATCAACATGCATCAAACTCCCACACCAATAACATAGATTAGAAAGTCTTTCATATTTAAAAGACACCCATAACTCCTTACCATTCTCCAAGGATATCACTCTACCTCTGCACAAAGGCTGTGATATGTCCACCGTGACCCGAACTCTGATAAAACCATCACCCTCGACATCCATGTCCTCAATTGGCTTATTCACCGTGCCAAGAACTCCACATATCTTTTCTGCCACTGCTCTTGCTCTGAAACGCACGGGAATGTCGTGTACCTGGACCCAGAAGGTAACCATATTAAATTTCATATCCACAATATCAATAACTTTGTCATACCATTGTAAAACCATGAGGTGTTTGTCAAAACTCCATGGTTCCACTGCAAGTACTTTCTCTATCTCTGTCTTGTTGTCAAATGTGAATAAAACCACATGATCTCCCTCTTTCTGAACCTTGAAACCATTCTTCGCTCTCCAAATGGGTGAGAAAGTTTTGGCAATAGCTTCAATATTGAGTGCCCGTTTGGTCAAGAATTTGGCACAAGAACATATTCAGTCACTGCCTCTTCTTCTGTGAGTTAGAGGTTTGAACCTTCAACATTAGATAGGGTTAAGCAACTCCATGATTTTGTAAGATCCTCCATACGAGAGAAAATAAAAGAAAAATCTGTTTCCCAATCCCCAAAAAATAGAAAAACCCACAAAACCTCAAAGGTAAACTTGTTACCTCGAGGTACAACAACACCTTCAAAGAAGGGACGGCTATTCTATGACCTAGGAGAAGGTTGGAGAACCAAGCCTTTCGCTAGCGAGGAGAAACAAAACTCTGGTAGTAGGATTCTAGTAATTAAGATTTATTAAAGAAAAATTTACTTTTTTTTAATTTTTTGATAAAAGAAAATTTTACATTTTAACTCCTGTAGAGGTATAATAAATTAAGGTATGGACTTTCAAAAGGTTATAAAATAAATCATACTGTTTTGTTTCAAAAGTAACAATTTTTTTCCTTGTTCAAAAGTAATAAATTAAAACTTGAGATTTCAAAAAAATAAAAAATTAACATTTAAGAGTATTAAGGTTTAATTTTTTAAAATATATATCTATATATATATAGGATTTCATTTGCTACACCTCTTGAAGATAAGTAGAATTGTCTTTCATAGATTTCGTGGCCCTGAATTTTTTGTTTTAATGGTGTTCTTTTTTTTGTTTTTTAGGGAAATGGTGATATATTGACCATACAATTAATGGGAATAGCCGATTATATAACATTTTCTTTAAAAAATATCAGAAAGTAAACATTGCAAAGTGTTTAAGGTTGGGACCCTTTAAGGTTAGTGATTGGGGAGTACAAATTTTCTGTCTCATATATTGGGGAAATTGCACTTTACCATACTAAACTATACACTAGATTACACTTTACACCATAAACTATCACACTGCACACTTTGCACCCTAAACTATCACACTTATTACACTTTGTACCCCGGTGTTATTTTTGCTATTAGATTTACTATACTAAACTATACACTAGATTACACTTTGCATCCTAAACTATCCGACTGCACACTTTGCACCCTAAACTATCACACTTATTACACTTTGTACCCCGGTGTTATTTTTGCTATTAGATTTACTATACTAAACTATACACTAGATTACACTTTGCACCATAAACTATTCAACTGCACACTTTTCACTCTAAACTATCACACTTATTACACTTTGTACCTCGGTGTTATTTTTGCTATTAGATTTAACAGAATTTTGCTGCATGTGACAAGCACATGCTTCTTGTTTAGGTGAAACAAAATTAAAAGACTAAAACACCCTTCATCCTTTCTTCCTCACTTTTTCTCAATTTCCGTTTGTGGTCTTAGAATATGGCTCGGAAAATCAAAGAAATTAGACTTCTTTTATATCTGAATTCTCATCTTTTGAAACAAGGACCTTAAGTTTTCAGATCATAAACGAACCACTGGGTTTTAATTGAGGTGGGCTTTTTCTGTGTAGATGAGGGCATATGTGATCAGGGCATGCATGATCCATTCCCGTATGGATGACCAGCGCTCAAGTTGCTAATATGTATATGTTGGAATGAGAGGTTAACTCAGTTTTTTTTCGGTTATCTTTGGCTTAAAAAAGAAGTCCTCCGAATAACAGACTGTCATGGATATGGTGGCTTGAATTCTAGGACAAGATGGCCCAAGATCCTTCGATGGAGGAATTTCACTCTACTGCTAATGATATTGTAGCATCATTCAAACAATTTAATTTATAAATAGTAAATTATTTGTTTTATTTATTTTTTATGATCTACAAATAAGTATTAGCAGAATGTTAGGTTGCTTGCTTGCAAACAGAAGACTCATCTAGAAATATGTAGTAAGAGTTCTGCTTATTGTACTATTTTTTAATTGTTTGTTAGTTATAATGTATTTTGGTGAATCTTGAATGCAGTGCTAGTTGTGGAAAAATTTGAGTTTTGTTTTAATTGATTTTGAAGAAGGGTGTTTCAATCTTTTAACTTTGTTTCATCTAAGCAAGAAGCATTTGCTTATCACATACAGCAAAATTCTGTTAAATATAACAGCAAAAATAACACAAGGGTGCAAAGTAGGTGTGATATATAGTTTAAGGTGCAAAAAATGCCGTCGGATAGTCTAGAATGCAAAGTGTACTCTGGTGTGGGATAGTTTAGGGAGGTAAAGTGAAATTTCCTCCATATATTGTGTTTCACTCTATACTTCACCAACAAAATTAGACATTGATGGAGATTGCGTCCTCCACTCTCAAAGATAAAAGGCTGCCCAAAGCAAAAACGAATGAAAGGTAGAAGAGAATTAGGAAATGTTAGGTTCTAAAGGTTTAGGAATTTATGTATTTAGAACTCTAATTTGTAATGTTGGCAAACCATGATCAAAACAATGTACTTAGTCTTGTTTAGGCTTGCTCAAAGTTGATAAAATATTGTAAAGTTGGAATCGAGTGACTGCAGATGCATTGGGGCATTTCGGCTTGGCTCGATTGATCGAAGGTTAGACTCGATCGATCGAAAATCGGCCCAGATGCGTTTTCTGCAGAATTTCCAACTCAGCCCTAACTCTTTAAACGTTTAGGGTTTTATGTTTTTGCCCTAGGTATATAAGGCAAACCCTAGCCACATTTTTAGGAGTTGCACAAGTTGTATTGTTGCTCATACATTGCGGTTTTGTGTAAATCTCTTGTGAGATCTAGAGGAGCTTTCCTTTACACAAAGCTTCGGGTTTTCAAGATTGAGATTACTTCGACATCTTGATGATCAACTTGGTTGCTGCCTTTGAAGCTTAAAGAATATCAAGCGTGGATGCTTGTAGCTGATTGAGGGATTCAAAGAAAGAAGTAGTCCGTGGACTCGGAGCCTGCGCGTGGTCGTGTCAGGAAGTTTTACTGGTGGGTAGCATTAGGAAGTCAAGCGAGGAGCTTGTAAGTCATTTTGTAAGAACTTCAATTCTTTCTTAGTGGATTCCGTTTTGCCTTAAGGATCGGTGGGTAAAATCCTCCCCCGGTTTTTCCGTGTGGTTTCCTAGGTGATCATATCTTGTGTTATTTATTATTTCCGCTGCTTTATATGTTTTATATGCTTGATATGATTTTGTGATTGTTTTAACCTAGAATAGTTTAATTTGACTAAGTAACAACTTGGCTAATTAATCTACGCTACGCAATCTGGTTGTGTTTTAAGGGGTCTAAAACCGTTCAAGTGGTATCAGAGCGGGTTGCTCTTTTGTTTGAGATTTTTTATCTCTGAGCTGATCCTTGACCCCTATTGTCATGGATTCTTGGAAAATCTTTTTGCTCATTATTCAACTTATCTACTTGCTATCTTTGCCATTTGTTGCTTGTATTAAATCTTTCCTTAAGTATCTTGGCACAATCACATGTGATAAGAATTATGTTTGTTATACTGCTTTAACCGCCTTAAAGGCACGTGATTCTTGTCTTTGGTATTTGGATAGTGGTTGTTCCAGGCACATGACAGGAAATAAAGATTTATTCAAATCACTCTTTGAAGGAAAGATTGGGACAGTCACTTTTGGAGATGGAAGTAAATCTGTAATCAAAGGCATTGGTACTGTGGATATTCCAGGATTGCCAGTGTTTGAAGATGTTTGGTATGTTGATGGATTAAAGGCCAATCTGCTCAGCATTAGTCAGATTTGCGACAATGGTTTAAATGTTCTTTTCACCAAGTATGAGTGTGAAATACTTGATGGAGAAGGTGACGGTATGTGTGTTGGTGTAAGGATAGCTGACAACTGCTATGGGATAACACCAAGTGTAAACAACAAGTGCTTTAGTGCAAAGATAGATCAAGTTGATTTGTGGCATCAACGGTTGGGTCATGCCAGTCATAAGCAGTTAGAAAAGATTTCCAAATATGAGGCAGTTATAGGTTTACCTAAATTTGAGAAGATAGATAAGTGCATTTGTGGACCATGTCAGATAGGTAAACAAGTAAAATCTAAGCATCCATCTGTGACTAGTGTTCAAACGTCAAGACCTTTAGAGTTACTACACATTGATCTCATGGGTCCTGCCAAAGTTCAAAGTCTGGGTGGAAAGAAGTATATTCTAGTTGTTGTGGATAACTTTACTAGATATACTTGGGTTGTACTTTTGAAGGATAAAACTGAAGCTCCTGAGAAGATGATACATCTGTGCAAGAAATTACAGGTTGAGAAAGATACTGTGATAGCCAGAATCAGAAGTGATCATGGAAGAGAGTTTGAGAATACCAAGCTGGCTACCTTCTGCAATGAGCAAGGTACTCACCAAGAGTTCTCATCTCCCAAGACTCCTCAACAGAATGGGATTGTGGAAAGGAAAAATAGGGTTGTTCATGAGATGGCAAGAGTTATGCTACACAACAAAAATTTGCCAAAGTCTTTCTGGGAGAAGCAGTCAACACTGCTTGCCATACACTCAACCGGGTGTATTTTAGACCTGACTCCAAGAAGACTCCTTATGAACTCTGGAGAGGGAAGAAACCTGTTGTCAAATATTTCAAGATATTTAACAGTGACTGTTACATTCTTCGTGATAGAGAGAACCTAGAAAAATTTGATGCCAAGAGCGACAAAGGATACTTTCTAGGATACTCTTCCACCAGTAGAGCTTATAGAGTGTACAATCTGAGAACCAAAACAGTCATGGAATCCTCAAATGTTGTGATAAATGATGAAGTGTGTTCAGAAAGCACTGTTCCTGCTCAAGATAAGTCTTTAGAAGTAAATGACTTTCCTCTTACTGAGGATGTTGTGAAACATAGTGAGGAAGAGCTGTTGGTGTTAAATGATACAGTCTCAGTACCTTCAAGTTCAGAACCATCCACTCCGGTTCGTGACACTCGACAGGCACAAAGTCAACTCAGTCCCTCATCTGCACAGAAAGGTACTTCCACTTCTTTAGTCAAAGGTCCATCCTCTAGAGTGAGACTGAACCATCCCTCCACAAATATATTAGGTAGTCTAAATGACAACATGAGGTTAAGATCAAAAGCATTGAATGTGATCACTCACTCATGCTATCTGTCCCAATTTGAACCGAAGAAGGTGGATGAAGCACTTCAAGATGCTGATTGGGTAAATTCCATGCATGAAGAACTTCATCAATTCGTTCGGAACGATGTGTGGGAACTAGTTCCTAGACCAAAGAATGTAAATGTGATTGGAACTAAGTGGATCTTTAAGAACAAGTCAGATGAACATGGCACTGTGATCAGAAACAAATCAAGACTTGTTGCACAAGTGTACACACAGGTGGAAGGAATTGACTTTGATGAGACATTTGCACCAGTAGCAAGATTAGAATCCATCCGGATATTGTTGGCCATAGCAAGTCACCTAAACTTCAAGCTATATCAGATGGATGTCAAGAGTGCTTTCTTGAATGGAATGATACAAGAAGAAGTCTATGTTGAACAACCTAAAGGCTTTGTAGATCCTCACAGACCGGATGACGTCTACAAATTGAAGAGAGCTCTCTATCTGTTGAAGCAAGCACCTCGGGCTTGGTATAACAGACTGACTATATATCTCACTGAGCATGGATTCAAAAGGGGATCTGCAGATACAACACTCTTCATAAGAAAGGATAAGACTGGTTTTGTTGTAGCTCAAATTTATGTTGATGACATTGTTTTTGGTGCTACTAATGATTCTCTTGCTCATTCTTTTGCAGATGAAATGAAAGTGATGTTTGAAATGAGCATGGTTGGAGAACTAACTTACTTTTTGGGATTGCAGGTAAAGCAAATAGAGACAGGAATCTACATCAATCAAGCTAAATATGCAAGGAATTTAGTTAAAAGATTTGGACTGGACAAGGCTGCTCATGCTAGAACGCCGATGGCGGCTAATGCAAAATTGACAATTGATCCATCAGGTGAGTCTGTTGATGTTACTTTGTATAGAAGCATGATAGGCTATCTTTTGTATTTGACTACTAGTCGTCCTGATATATCTTTTAGTGTTGGTGTTTGCTCTAGATTCCAGTCTAATCCTAAGGTTTCTCATTTAAATGCTGTTAAGAGGATTATAAAATATGTGAGTGGAACTTGTGATTATGGTTTATTTTATAGCAAGGAGTCAAATTTGTCTCTTGTTGGTTTTTCTGATTCTGATTGGGCTGGAAATGCTGATGACAGAAAAAGCACCACTGAATGGTGTTTTTATGTAGGAGCCAATCTTGTGGCTTGGATGAGTAAGAAGCAAAATTCTGTTTCTCTATCCACTGCTGAGGCAGAATATATTGCTGCCGAGAGTTGTTGTTCTCAGCTCCTTTGGATGAAAAAACTTTTGGGTGATTATGGGATTCCTCAAGATACCATGGTTGTCTATTGCGATAACTCTAGTGCTATAGATATATCTAAGAATCCGGTTCAGCATTCTAAGACCAAGCACATTGAGCTTAGGTATCATTTCATTAGGGATTTGGTTGAAAAGAAAATAGTTGCTCTTGAATATATCCCTACTGATCGTCAAAACGCTGACATCTTTACCAAACCGCTTGATGGAAGTAAGTTTGAAACACTTCGTCAAGTGATTGGTGTGCTTCGTTGTCCCTAGTTGTTTTGGCTCCCATGGTTCTTGTGCTTCATTGCTCTATTCTGTTGTGGCCATTGTTCTTTGGTTTTTGTGTTCTTTTTGTTCTAGGACTTGCATTGCATTACATACATGCATTTCACTCTAGGATTTATTTGTTTTCTCTTTTTATAAATAAAAAAAAAAAAAAAAAAAAAAAGGAAAAGGAGAAAGCAAAATCTATGTTGGACACTATTTTTCTTGATTTTTGAAAAACAAGGTTGGTCAATTTTTTTACACATGTCATGTCATGTGTACCTTGTTTAACCTTGATGAGCTTATTTACTGCACTTGACTAGTTGAAACTTTGTAGTGCATGTTGTGTGGGAAAGATGTGTATGGTTTTTAATCACTTTGCCTTAATCATGAAGTCACTTGTTCTTTGACTGTCGGACTTGATCCTTTTGAGAAAGGTATAAATAACCATCTCACCACTGTTCACTAGCCAATCATGAACACCTTAGTGCATATCATAAGATTTAGTGCTCGAGAAAGTGTAGCACATGCACAAAAAGAACATAAGGTGTAGCCTCAATTAAATTAAAACTGGTGTGTACTATTAGGCTTGATGCCAATTCACTTAATTCAAACCGGTGTGTACTATTAGGCTGAATGCCAATTCATATATAAATAAGAGGCAAAAATGCAAGAAACTTACATGATTGCAAGCTTTTGATCTAGGAGATGTTGGAGTTATAGGATGTAACTCTTTAGGTGATAGTCTCTTTTAAATTCTATGTGATGAATTGTGTAGACTTTGTGTTTGATTACTATTCACATATCACCTCACATGTATCTTAAGTTTTTGCTAGTTTCACACACTACACAAGTTACTCTTTGTTAAACACTGTACATGCTAGTGTGTGTGTTTTTGGTCTGACCAACCAAGTTTGAAAATATTTTGAGATTTGTGCTCAACATATTTGTTGCTTGAGAAAATTAAATGGGAGGATGATCGAAACTTGTTTGTTTTTGAGAAAATGGGGTTTAAAAATTTGGGTTTTTGAAAGAGCATTCCATCTCATACTCATGCATTTTGATTTCATTGTTCAAATGCTTTGAGGAGTTGTTTTCAAAATTAGGTTTGCATTTTTCAAAACTGTGTTTTTTCACAAAATTTTAGTGAGCCTCTGCCCATTTCGATCGATCCAGTGTGTTTTTTGATCGATCGAAAAAGTGTCCCAGATTGTTCTAAAATGACTGGAACGTTCGATCGATCGAATGTAATTTTCGATCGATCGAAGATCGTGGAGAAACTTTTTTAAAAGGTTGAAATCTGACTTTTCAAAGAACTTTTTCAAACTTTTCAAAAACTTTTTCTCTCTCCGACGAGGCAAGCTCCACTATTCCAATTTTTTGTCGTTTTCCTCCGGATTTTTTGCAAAATCTCTCTTTCCTCAAGCCGGTAAGACTCTTTTGCCCTTCCTTTTGATTTTATTTTCATTTTTTCATGCATTTTTCATATATTTTAAGGGTGATTTTCGGACTTTGCATATATTGGGATTTGGGTTGATTTAAGCTCTTTTTCTTGCAATTGATCATTGGGTTTTTGTGGGGACACATCATATACTAGTTCCTTGTTGGTTAATTTGATCAATTTTGAGTTTTGTGAAAAATTGAAAATTCTAGGGTTTATAATTGATCCGAATTGGGGCTTTTTGTGAAATTGAGTTTAATAGATGAAATTGGCATGTGGAATTGATGAAATTAGTTATTATAATCTGTTGTTTAACACTTGTAATGCTTAATTCATCAATTTGGTACAAAATTTTTCAAGTGGTTTTCAAATTTTTTAGGGTTTTTGTTAAGAAACTCTATGTTCAAACCAATTTTGTGAAATTGAACTTAAGTTGAATTGTGGTTACTGCATTAGTTCATGTATCATAACATTTTTATTGTTCATGCATCATATAGATTTTTATTCTATTATTTTTTTTGTGCTAACTTGCAGTCTGCCCTTGGTTTTGTTTTTGTTCTTGTTGTTTTTCTCTTTGTGTCTCTGTCCTTTCCTTAGTACCATGCCTAGGAAGACTAGAGCCCGTAGGACTATTCCCTCTCCTTCTCCACCCCCACCTTCCTTTAACCGAGAGAGGTTCCCTAGTGAAAAAAAGTAAGAGATCTATGAGACTTTAAACCTTAAGAGAAAAGTTTGGGCTGAGCGTTCTGTCTTGTTAGATGAGCTAGATCCTGCCATTAGGGCAAATTTTGAGCGTAGGGGATGGTTGCCTTTGTTAGCTGTGTCTGACCCTCCACCTCCGGCTACCTTGATTAGAGAGTTCTTCTCGAACATCTCTATCCACATCTATGATTCTAACACTCTAGTTAGGAGTTGGATACGAGGTGTAGAGTACTCCATTACTCCTCAGGTAGTGGCTGATGCTCTTGGGGTACCGTTGGTTAGAAATCCTGTTTATCCCTATGATGAGTCACCAGAGTTGAGTGATGTCATGTCTTACATCACTGGGTCATCTATCTAGTGGGGTTCTGATCCTAGGATCACCACCGCTGAGCTTCCTGAGACTACCTATCTTTTCTTTAGGATAGCTTGTCATTCACTCTGGCCCATTTCTCATCTGCACACCATTCCTCTTGAGAGATGTGTATTTTTGTATGCTCTTGTGACTGATGCTCCTATTAGTTTTCCCCATCTTTTTCTTCGTTCTTTGAACGGAGTTTATAGGAGTTCATCTACAGCTCATGCCCCTGTTCATCCTATTTTCATTCATAGGATTTTACTTTATCTTGGTTTAGAGGATTTCCCTGCTTCTAAGCCTGTTCATGTGATAGCTCCTATAGGTGCGTCTTTTCTTAGACAGAGGGCCGCTCATCTTCGAGCTGGTTCTAAACACCCTAGGTCTGAGCCGTCTAGTAGTGCTCCTCCTCCTCCTTCATCTTCTACAGGTCCTGCTGGTGAGGATATTCCTGATCCTGATGTGGCTGCTGCTGCTGTTCCTCCACCTCATTCGGATGACTTTGATGTTCGTCATACCCTGGAGACTGTCATGACCGTTCAGGCGGCTCATGGTCAGATTTTGGTGGATTTGCTTGGTGAGATGCGAGCTCTGCGAGCCGACCTTACGCGTCTACATTCACCCTCACCACCTCCTTTTGATGGCGATTTTTGATTGCCCTTTGGCATTCCATCACAAAAAGGGGGAGTAGAGTGTTTTAACTTGTAGAGGAGTTTTTTGTTGTTAGGGGGAGATTTTTTGTTAGCGGGAGATTTTTTTTTTTGTTAGCATGAGATTGTGTGGAGTTTATTTAGATTGTATCTAGGTGCTTCACTTTGTATATCATTTTTGGGGATATTCATGTTAGGGGGAGTAACATTGATTGATATATTGATATACATACATTTTTTTATTTGATTCTTGTTGTCTTATGATTCACTGCTTATTGATTTATATTTATGAGTTGTTCATTGATATATATATCTTTATTTTGTGTTGTGTGAATCTTACAAGAATGTTATACCTGTTTATATACTATTTCCTGTCACACATGCGTTTATGTGTTTGTTGAGTATTTCAGGAATATACAGGTTGATTCAACAAAGCTGCTGTCTACACTTGCAACCGATGGATAATAGTTAGGGTTGAATTTGAGTTTATGAGCATTATTTTGTAAAGGGCTTTTTACTTGTAAACTTTGAGCTTTTAATTTATGTTTTGTCACGGATTGCCAAATGGGGAGTTTGTTAGGTTTTAAAGGTTTAGGAATTTATGTATTTAGAACTCTAATTTGTAATGTTGGCAAACCATGATCAAAACAATGTACTTAGTCTTGTTTAGGCTTGCTCAAAGTTGATAAAATATTGTAAAGTTAGAATCGAGTGACTGCAGATGCATTGGGGCATTTCGGCCTGGCTCGATCGATCGAAAGTTAGACTCGATCGATCGAAAATCGGCCCAGATGCGTTTTCTGCAGAATTTCCAACTCAGCCCTAACTCTTTAAACGTTTAGGGTTTTATGTTTTTGCCCTAGGTATATAAGGCAAACCCTAGCCATGTTTTTAGGAGTTGCACAAGTTGTATTGTTGCTCATACATTGCGGTTTTGTGTAAATCTCTTGTGAGATCTAGAGGAGCTTTCCTTTACACAAAGCTTAGGGTTTTCAAGATTGAGATTACTTCAACATCTTAATGATCAACTTGGTTGCTACCTTTGAAGCTTAAAGAATATCAAGCGTGGATGCTTGTAGCTGATTGAGGGATTCAAAGAAAGAAGTAGTCCGTGGACTCGGAGCTTGCACGTGGTCGTGTCAGGAAGTTTTACTAGTGGGTAGCATTAGGAAGTCAAGCGGGGAGCTTGTAAGTCCTTTTGTAAGAACTTCAATTCTTTCTTAGTGGATTCCGTTTTGCCTTAAGGATCGGTGGGTAAAATCCTCCCTAGGTTTTTCCGTGTGGTTTCCTGGGTGATCATATCTTGTGTTATTTATTATTTCCGCTGCTTTATATATTTTATATGCTTGATATGATTTTGTGATTGTTTTAACCTAGAATAGTTTAATTTGACTAAGTAACAACTTGGCTAATTAATCTAGGCTACGCAATCTGATTGTGTTTTAAGGGGTCTAAAACCGTTCAGGAAAGAAAAAGAAGTCTTGTGGCCTTTGCAAGCATGTTGACCATAACATCTCTACATGTTCGGAGAAAGATAATTGTACTTCCTTAAATGGTGCAGAAAAAAGAAAAAAATGTACTTCAAGTGAAATTGGATTGAATCCAATATTTTCTTTGAAATGTTAGGCATAAACTTTTGAGCTTGTAAAAGAAAAAAATTATGACAATATTATGTCATTGGACAATATTAATTTTGACAATATAATGCCTTTGTTAATTTTGACGCTTCTCTTGTTTTTTTTTTTTTTTTGGTTTTACATTTCCATTTTGACAATATTATGCTGGTGAATATTCACATTATTATTTTCAATATTATGTCATTGTACTAAAACACTTCTTCCTACCCTTTTTTTTTAATAATGAATTTACTTAAATTTTTATAAGGGACTCAATAAATGCTAATTTAAATTAAATATTCTTGAAGAAATTTAAATCATGCTTAAATTGCCCCATTTATAAGGGATTCAAACCTAAACTCTAATCCATGCTGATATTACATTGTTAATCCCTAATATTTATCTACAGTGCTTTAGTCCCTAAAGCATCAAGTGAATGTTATTGGTCTTTAAAGTATCAACTTTGACAACTTAATGTATTTGTTATTGTTTTAACTTTCTTTTTTGGTGTACCCATAGAATAAACAATTCAATCAAAATTAATATTTTTCTTTGGGTTAAGGAGTATTTTCAATTCTACCCACCATAGCCAAGTTGAAAAAGTTCTAACCTAACCTAGCCCACCTAGATTGGGTTGGAATTTAAAAAAAAAAAGAAAAAAAAGAAATTAATTGAGCATTCAAACAATACCAATACAAACAACTCCGATACAAATAAGAGCAAACTATTTTATTATTGCTTCAAAGTTAGTAGGATATCATATAACTCTATCCTAACTTGGTTGATAAACAAAAGAATAAATAATAAAATTATATAATATTTTTTAAAATATATATATATTAAATATAGGTGGATTGGGTTAGGCGAATTTCCTGACCCGCCAACCTCTAAAAATTGACCCAAACCGATAGGTTAGGTTGAATTGGATTAGTTTTGGCATATCAACAAATTGGTTGCACACCCCTAGCCTCTTATAGTAGAATAAATGAAGGGTAAAGAGTTGAAAATTTTAAGATTTGAGTTTCCTCTAATACGCTTGTGAATTTATGTTCTCTTATCCTTCCTTATTTGTTTGGTTACAAATCCTCCTATCTTTTTCTCATTAGTTTTCATTAGTTTTTCTTTTTCGTTAATGGTAGATAAAAAAAATATTAATGTTACTAGTAGGTCCAAATGAGAACCAATAACTTATTGTGTAAACTTTATTATGAAATCGTTATAAAAATATTGTGTAAATAGCACTATTTTTTTTTTCCTAAAGAAAAATAGTACTAAAAAGTTTGGAGATACAATAAAGGACAAAGTTTAGCTAAAAAACTTATTGTTGCTTAAGGCTACAACTTTACTCAGTAAAATAAGCATTACTACACATTTTGAAAATCTAATTGTTGAATTGCATATGCTATATGCTCTTAATACACATACCAAATTTTGTGTCAATCAGATATTATTTACTATATGATCTATAAACTTATATATTATGCATAATTTTTTTTTGGAGAAATAAAGTGCATATATTATGCATAATTTTAAATCAAAAAAACTTGTAATTTAAAAAATTTATTGATGATATAGTTATTGATTTTTAATTTTCTAGAAATTTTGCAAGCATAAAGGATATAAGAAGAAGATGTAATCCAATAGTGGATTTGTCAAAATTCACCTCAAATAAAAAGATATTGAGTAAGGTTGTAATTTAAAGCTACAACAAATTTTGTGACTAAACTTTGTCCTACAATAAAATGTGACAATATTTTCATAATATTTTTTGTTTTTAGTTTTTAGTTGTGGTCAATCCTAATCTAATATTTTATTATTTTATTTTATTTTATTTTCAAATGTGAAAGATTTGATACCTCAACTATTGTAAAAATTTGTTGTATTGTAATACAATATGTAACTTTTATTTTGTAAAATTCCTTCCATGATAGACACGTATCCCATCAAACTACCTTTTACTTTAATTTATTTATTTTTACTTCTCCTTTTTTGTTCTTTTCTTTTTTTCTCAACCACACTTTTTGTTTCACCCTTACACTTACCTTCTCCCATCCACCTGCTTCTCCTTTCTCATTTTTTAAAATTTTTATGTTCTCCCATATGAAACTCTTGGCTCAACTTCCCTGTCTTCTTTTTTTATTTTTTTTTACAGCTTTCTTTTCTAACTCAGTTCGTCTCCTCCTTGATTTCCCCACCATCAACCCAGTTCATCTCCCTCAAAAAAAATTTATGTTCTCCCATATGTTCTTATGGGTTTATTTATTTATTTTATGTATTGATGTTGGTTTTTTTTCTGTGAGATGGTTTTTTTTGGGGGGGGGGGGGGGGGGGGTGGGGGATCTACTAATGTTGGTTGTTTCCTGAGGATTGTGATTTTAGTTTTTTTATTTTTATATTTTTTTATGTTGTTGTTTCTTGTGAGAGGATTGTGATTTCATTTTTTTTTGGTAAGATGTTTGGTGTTGTTTTCCTGTGAGAGACACATGAGTTTTCAAATTTTTGTGTGAGACGCTTGACTAAGGCTTGAGTTGGTGAGAGACATAAAAAATGGTATTTTGGTCTCTTTATTCATTTTTCTGACACTTGACTAAGGCTTGAGTTGGTGAAATACGTAAAAAATAGTATTTTGGTCTCTTTATTCATTTTTCTCTTTTCCTATAAAGCTGACCCACACATGGTAAAAAGACAGCGTAAAGCTATGTAAAGACCGCAAAAAAGCTAGATATTAACTAACGTAGTAAAATACCCGTTAATACAACCCTAGGTTTATTTCCAATAATTCATGCATGAGGCCAAAAAATTTACATGGTTTGAGATGGTATATCATACACCTAATATGTAAGACTTATGTTTTATTGGCATGTGAGCCCATAGGCGGCGTTTAATACTTTCCCGTTTTTGTAGTGTGTCTTTATGCTTTGACTTTTTATTTTGTCGTGGTATAGCCGTCTTCTACCACTTAGGATCAAAAGTTGGACTTGGAGTCTGACTGAAAAGAACTCCATAAAGTTAAAGGCAAAAAAAATCAAAGCTCACCAGCGGCCAGCCAGTCACCTTTCGCCCAAAAGAAAAAAAAAAAAAAAAAATTTCCTTCAACTTAGTATCTCTTTTCTCTTCAGCTGTTCTTTGATTATCGTAAAAAAATTCCATGTTGTGGCACTGGCAAATAGGTTTAAAAGAGTTTTGCCTCATATTATTACTAACATCAGGTCGCTTTTATAAAAATCGTCTCATTTCTGATAATATTTTGATAGCATTTGTATTTTTTGACAATAAG
Organism: Quercus glauca; assembly: GCA_023736055.1. Lineage (NCBI taxonomy): Eukaryota > Viridiplantae > Streptophyta > Magnoliopsida > Fagales > Fagaceae > Quercus > Quercus glauca. The sequence continues at coordinate 74,689,821 of CM043316.1, read as the reverse complement.
AAATATATATATATATATATATATATATATATATAGTTGAATGTGAAAGAGAAATACAATTATAAATGTGAATCTTCCAAGACCAAGGAATCTTGATGATTACACATAGCTTAAATTTCCATTGATCTTATTTTTTCAAATAGCCCAAGAAAGTCGGTCTTCCCACTCCCCGGTGTGTGTGTGTTTGTTTGTCTTGTGTCTTTCTCAAAAAAAAAAAAAAAAGCCCAAGAAAGTCTTCATAAATTAAAATTAAAATTACATCTTATATCTATTTTCCTAGTGTGGTCAGAATAACTAGTAAAATAGAACTCCGAAAACATATACTATCAAACATGCATGAACACTTTCTCATTAGGACCAATGGAGTCAATCTCATACTAGAGGTTGTACTGGTTTGACTAGTGGAATGATATATTTCGGTACCGGTCAATACCGGTGTACAGTTTTAGGTTTACTGTGATTTTTTATATTTATATATATATATATATATGTGTGTGTGTGTGTGTGTGTGTGTGTGTGTGTATTATAATAAATATAAAAGTTTGCCATAAAACATTATCTTAATTCAGAACAAATTATTCATGGTTTTAGACTTTAGCATCAATTAAAAGAAAAAAAAAACACAATATAAAAAATAGAAAGCTTAATTGTTCATTGCATACTAAGAAAACAAATAATACTAACTAGTCACTAACCCGTGCGATGCACGGGATAATTTAAAGCAAGTTGTTAACAATTATTTTTGTTGAAAGTAAGTAATTAACCTACTAAAATTTTTGTTGACATTTTTCCTTCAGAATAATTTTCATAAACTTAGAAGAGTAAGTGTTGCATTCCGTCAATGATCAATAGAATCTTTTTTTTTTTTTTTTTAATCATACCTAACAGCTATATAAAGATGGCCGAATCCCAATTACACAACCAAAAATAACCTATATAATTAACCACACAGAAGTCATTATTAAAAAAATAATAAAATAATAACGCAATGATACAAAAAGAGAGAAAGGGGGGGGGGGGTGAAACATAAATGTGACATAGACACCAGAAATTAATATCGAAAACTAAAAGCATACTTAGAAACTTCAAAGAGTCTCTCAAGTATATAGAGCCCCTAAAACAATTGGGGTAAAAAACCATTTTGAGAGCGGAATATATTCTTAGATCCCTTCATAAATTAAAATAATAAACAAAATAAGCCTTTCATAGTCATCATTATTATATTTCTGCATAAACTTGTAAGGTTGAAATTTATCAACCATCTTGTTGGCTTTATTCCGTGCCAATTTACTTGTAATTTAGCACTTAGTAACCCTGTATTTAGGTGGAAAAATTGTAAGGGTAGTGTGTGAGAAGATGTGAAGAAATGCTCAAGAGTGTGCAAGAAAACAGAGTCTCGCGACTGGATCCCGCGGGTAAGTCGCCAAAACGCCCTGTTTGGCAAAAACTGACGTTTTGCATTCCCTTCTCATCCTACTATATATATACCCTTATACCCACCATATTGAGGGGGCTTCTAGAGAGAATTTTGTGAGAGAAACCCTAGAGAAAAACAAGATTGCCTCATCCCTAATCTTTATCTTAGATACTCTACAAATTCCTCTACTCTCTTCCTCTCCATTGATATACCTTTGAGAGGTTTTTGGCCAAATCCTTTTCTCACCATACCCATATCTGTGAGAAGGTTTATTTGGTACTTTGGGAAGCAGTTAGGAAGGAACCAATTCACATTGGTTGATGCTATGGGCTATAGCGGAATCCGGTAAGCTAGAGAAGAAAAAGGTTCGGCACAACCTCGTTGGAGCAAGAAGCTTGGAGGGCTTAGGTACATCGGGTAGATTAGGCTTGGAGGGTCTATTGCTGTTCATGTATCCCAACTACATTTTCTAGTGGATTATTGACCGCTTGGAGGGCGGCGGAGAGGTTTTATGCCGAGAGCTTCGGTTTCCTCTTCGATAACACATCGTGTGTTGTTCGTGTGTTTGCATCTTCCTTCCCTTTATCTTTGCCTTATATTTACTGCTGTGGTTGTGTTTATATTTGGCCTAGATTGTTTATCAATTCTATATTTGGCTTATGTTCATATTCCGCACATTAATTGTTTGATTATAAGCTTGAATTGATAATTTTGTAATTGGGGTCAAAATATTCAAGGGTGTGTTATACCTATTTTGAACATTCAATTGGTATCAGAGTGGGTACACTTGTTATGGTTTAAATACCTAAGTGTGATCCTTGACCCCTTGTGTTTATTTGCCATGGATTGTGCTATGTATGCCTCTTTGTGTGATTTGGTTGGTGATAAATGTAATATGCCACGTGTTTGTGAAAATGCCTCTATGAGTGATAATCCTTATGATTGTGATGCTGTGTTACATGAATCTTTGGATGTTATTGATATTCCTAACATCAAACCCTTGAAGAAAATTGCTAAGAAGTTTCAAAAGAATTTGAATAAGTTATTTTGTGAAAAGGATGATTTGATTGCTAAGCTCAATGAATCCAACAAATTGGTTGAAAAATATAAGAAACTTGTTAAAAATTCTGTTGAAAAGCTTAAAGAGTTTAAATGTTTGAATATGGACTTGGATGCTAAACTTGTTTTGTCTAACAAACTTGTTGATGAGCTTAAATGTGAAAATGAATCTCTTAAGATGCATGCCAAGTGTTTGATTGCTGAACCTATTGTTAAAAGGGATGAAATTATTTGTTGCAATCATGTTGTGGTGCCAGATTTTGTGCCTATTGTGTGTTCTACCCCAAAGGACAAATCGGTGTACATTCGTCCACATAAAAGAAATCAAAAGGTGGAGAGAAAGGCTCCTAAGTCAAAGCCTCCATTTAAATCTCAATCTAAGGCTTTGGATAGATCTAAGTTTGTTCCAACTTGCCACCATTGTGGTGTGATTGGTCATATAAGGCCTCAATATCATAAGTTGAAGAGTGAACAAACTCATATTACTAGATCCCTGCATAAAAAGCCTAGTAGACCTAAATGCATTTTTTGTCACCATTGTGGTGCCTTTGGTCATCTAAGACCTCAATGCTCTAAGTTTCATGCTTTTAAAAGAATCAAGAGAAAAGAAAAACTTGAGCTTTTTGAAACTTGTGCTAAAAAGAGTAAACCGGTTTTGAGTGAAGATAGCATGTTGTTAAAGAAATTGTTTAATGTTCTTAACTCCTTGACTATGTGCATCTCCGGTTCTCATTCTTCCAACCGTCGGCTCACTTCTCTTGAGACACTCATTCCAAACAATCGTTTCGTTTGGATGAGGAAGGGTTCCTATGGTTGAGCTTTTGCTCTTTTGGTCATTGATCTAATTCTTTCGATCTTTGTAGGACCCTTCATGCATTGATTGTCATATCTTCATGAATTTGTGCATTTTGCATTTCTTTGTATGCATTGCTTTTGTTTTGATATTACTTTTATGCTTTTGTTTTGTGTGAGTAAAAATCCAAAATCACATAAAAAGTGAAAAATTGAAAAAGTTTGATCGTATATGTTTGAGCACATATCACATGTGAGTTTTGCCTTGTACCTTTGTACTAATGGCTTTGTGCATTTACGAGCTTAGCTTGTTTTTTATGCACTTATATCTTTGTGGGAAAAATCTTGACATCTTTGTGTGATTGTTGTAAATCGATCTTTAAGCTTGTCATGAATGATTAGTTAATAGTCATGTTGGTTTTGATACATGCATAGACTTGTACCTATATATCTTCCCACTCTTTTATTTTTTTTTGCTTAAAGAGCTCAACAAATGTAAATCTCAAAATGAAAAAAGATAATGAGCTGCAAAAGTCGTCGCATATACTAGTATTTGACTAGGAAAAAGGGAAAGCGACTTTTATGAAATTGTATGATGCCCAAAAAGCCAAAGGCTTGTTCATCAAATTGAAATATCGAAAATTTCAGGCATCGATCTCAAAATGAGATGTATTGATTCAAAATGATCAAATGTGATGATTTGCAAAGAAGGCAAATGAAAAGTTTCAAAGATATGTAATTATTTTCTTGTGGGAGGTCATATATGTTCATTTCTATAATTGAGATAAACCACTTGTCTTAGTACTAGTTGTGTATGACTTGGTTGAATTGATCATTGAAACTTCATTCTAGACTAAGGACTATTCCACACTTGATACACACACACAACACACATGCCTAATGTTCAATGAATGTCTTATTCATTTGTTCGATTGTAGTTGTTTAAATGTGATGTGTATGTGCTCAACTATATATGGATCAATCCAAAAAGATTTTTGATTATTTTATATGTATTTGGAAGTGATTTTTATCACTCTTTGTGTTCATGTTTAGTGCTTTCAGTGTTTAAACATGTTTTGTATCGAAAAACAGGTGTCAAAGTTTTTCGCGACTCACACACGACTTACTCGTGACTCACTCGCGACTCGCTCGCAACTCGCTAGTCGCCAACCCCAGTCGCGAGTTTCATCCAGAAGCTTTGGCGACTCACTCGCGACTCACTAGCGACTTGCTCGCGACTCGCAAAATTTTCGCGACTGAACTTCGTGACTCGTTTAGTCGCGAAACGCCCAAAAACAGCTTTTTAAAGGGCTTTTCGTGGGAAACCTGTTTTAAACCTCTCCCATCCTTTGTTAAACCCCTCTTTCATTATTTTTACATCAAAACACAATCAATTTGAATGGTTCTTCATTCCATTAACATCTCTAAGGTAATTATGAACTCTTTTTATTGTTTTTGATCCTTAGACTATGTTTTGGAGAGTTTTGTGCTCTTGGTTGAGTTTTTCATCATAGGGGTTGGGAAAACTTATTTTTCTCTCAAAATTTTTGTATGGGATTGGTTTCGTTTGATGATTTGCTTTGGATGTTGGCCCCTTATAGCAAAAAGAACATGTATTAAGGGTGGATTTCATGATGTTCATGCATTGTTTCACATTGTTATTCATAGTGTGCATGCTAGGTGTTTGATGAAATGTCTCTTAGGCATTTTCTCGCTTATTTGGACTCCAATGAGTTTCAAACTTTGGGGTTTCTCATGTTTCCTCATTAGGAACATGTTTAGTTCATTGGTTGTGTATTTAACACACCTTGCCCCACATGTGCATTTTCCATGCATTGGTCATGCATTGCACTTTGCCACCTCCTGCACACACTTTGCTACCCTTGTCATGCATTGGTTCATACATTATTTTTTCATCCTAGAATATCATGTTATCTTATGCTTTGTAGCATTTTGTTTCGTCTTAGGTTTGAGCTTCATTTTCTCATCCCTCTCGCACCCCTCATGCATCATTATCATTGTTCATATCCTCATCTCTTGCCCTCGTTTCTCCTTGACCCTTTGTCTATTCCTGAAAAAAGGGGGAGAGTATACTCTAGAGAGTATACCGGAGAGTTTTTGTCATTTTTATATGACTCTTGTGCACATCCTTAGGGGGAGAAATTCTATTGCTCATGCACATTTGTAAGGGGAGAGATATTCCATAGGGGAGATGCATATACCAAAGGGGAGAAGACATTGAGTTAATAAGTAAACTTTGTTTTGGTAGTCATTTCTATATGACTGTTTTGGTGTATGATCAAGTTTCTCAGATGTTTCACATCATGTTTACTTGATCACTTTATACTTGTTACATTATACTTGTCTGTTTATTACTTGCTTTACCTTGAGGGTCTAATGTGTTGTGTGCAAGTGTTTCAGGTTATAGGTATATATGTTCCAAGTTCATCATAGCTCCTATGATTCATGATAGGGGGAGTGATACGATAGGGAAGTACTTTATAATTTGTACCTTTGCATTTGTGTTATGGTTTTGATTTGTACCCATGTTGCTTATGTAAGCTTTAAGGGTTGTTTCCATGCACTTATGCGTTTTGTAGGCTTTAATGGTCTGTGCCATGTATTTGCAATACTTTGCTTATGCAACCTTTATGCTTTGTGCTTTTGTAATTGTTAATGCTTTGCTTTGCATTATCTTAAGTACAACACTCTTGTGCCCGTGTAGGATTTTTCCTAGATGCACATACTTCATGTATTGTGCATTGGTTAAGTGTTGGTCATTCAAGTGATTTGCCTTGTGTTTGTCATCTTGAATGTTCGGATGTTCATTCCAAGTGTGAATGAGCATTGTGATCACTTGGTTATAGTGATTGCATGTTTTGGTCTTGCCATGGTTTATTGCTTTATTCCTTGCGCTTGATTGCATTGTGCTTGTTCCATTTGCTTTATAAGTTTTCAACATACAATGAACTTATTGTGTTGCTGTGTTTAAGGAGTTACTTGTTCTTATGGTTCTAAAGCTCCATAGATTCTAGAGTTAGGTGTGAGTGAGTTTTCCAACTGTTTCCAACTCACGCGTTAAGTCTAGAGTTTGTTTTAGGGTTTTGTCACGGAATAGCCAAATGGGGAGATTGTAAGGTTGAAATTTATCAACCATCTTGTTGGCTTTATTCCGTGCCAATTTGCTTGTAATTTAGCACTTAGTAACCCTGTATTTAGGTAGGAAAATTGTAAGGGTAGCGTGTGAGAAGATGTGAAGAAATGTTCAAGAGTGTGCAAGAAAACAGAGTCTCGCAACTGGATCTCACAGGTGAGTCGCGGCTTGCAAGTTGCCAAATGTCTGCACACGTGCCAAGCATTCCAGAAGCTGAAGAGTCATGCCAGCTGTCGCACTATAGGACAAAAGTCTCAGGCTGGCCAGGTTGTTAGCTCGCGGCTTGAACTCGTGAATTAACCCAGTCGTGAGGTCAAGTCGCCAAAATGCCCTGTTTGGCAAAAACTGACGTTTTGCATTCCCTTCTCACCCTACAATATATATACCCTTATACCCACCATATTGAAGGGGCTTCTAAAGAGAATTTTGTGAGAGAAACCCTAGGGAAAAACAAGATTGCCTCATCCCCAATCTTTACCTTAGAGACTCTACAAATTACTCTACTCTCCTCCTCTCCATTGATATACCTTTGAGAGGTTTTTGACCAAATCCTTTTCTCACCATACCCATATCTGTGAGAAGGTTTATTTGGTGCTTTGGGAAGCAATTAGGAAGGAACCAATTCACATTGGTTGATGCTATGGGCTATAGTGGAATCCGGTAAGCTAGAGAAGAAAAAGGTTCGGCGCAACCTCGTTGGAGCAAGAAGCTTGGAGGGCTTAGGTACATCGGATAAATTAGGCTTGGAGGGTCTATTGCTATTCATGTATCCCAACTACATTTTCTAATGGATTATTGACCACTTGGAGGGCGGCGGAGAGGTTTTACGCCGAGAGCTTCAGTTTCCTCTTCGATAACACATTGTGTGTTGTCCATGTGTTTGCATCTTCCTTCCCTTTATCTTTACCTTATATTTACTGCTGTGGTTGTGTTTATATTTGGCCTAGATTGTTTATCAATTCTGTGTTTGGCTTATGTTCATATTACGCACATTAATTGTTTGATTATAAGCTTGAATTGATAATTTTGTAATTGGGGTCAAAACGTTCAAGGGCGTGTCACACCCATTTTGAACATTCAAAACTAAACATGATAATCACAATAACAAACTACAAAATTTGTACTAAAATTGTAAACTGACACTTTCAATGACGATAACTATCAAACTAGTAAAGCAAAAAAACACCAGTGCATGGGACCCACTGGAAAAACAAAAAAAATGCCAGTGCACATTCTCTATTAAAAAAAAAAAAAAAAGGAAAAAAAGGAAATGCAGACGCTGGGTTTGTTTCAGCTATACCCAAATGGGTACTAAATTATAAGCTTACTATTTCAATCAAATTTAAAAGAAGATTGGAATTATTAAAAAAAAAAAAAAAAAAAAAAGTACCTCTCAAAATATGATTTTGAATAACATTTAGCACCAACTTACCAATAAATTAAGGATAATTAACATATAAAATTTAAATAGTAAAGTCATTTTGGAAACATCATATAGCCAAGTTTCAACCAATATAATCAAATCCAATGACACCAACACATATTAGAAAATTCATATAAGGTTAGCACAAAATGTTGCTTAGATAAGCATATCAAAGCACTCTACAAAATAGAAGTTTTAGCAAAGATGTGACAAAGAATGGCTTACTAAATGGGCAGATAATGTCACCTACTTAGGATTATTAGGTTGCAACCAATTTGATCAACAGAATATTGTAGAATATAAAACATTTCAAAATAAAGCTGAAAGAAGCAATCTTTTTAAGTAGAATTTTTTAATGTTACAATGTGCTCATGCTCATTATCTTAAGCATATATTAATCGTTTCCATTAATAAAATACCACAACTTATCAAACAAAAAAGTAATAATTTTTATGTAATTCTTTAGACTATCTTGTGTTTTTATTATATACAAAAAAGATTGATTGAAATGGTGAAAATTTCAGCTGGGTTTCACACTACAAACAATGATGCATGTTTAAAAGCAGAGAAACAAACACAATATACACACTCATATTAGACGTGTATTGTGCATATTTTGAAAGAGGAATTTTATCAAATAGCTGAACTGCATTCAACTGAGAAACAAACCTTTTAAAGTCATATAAAATTTAAATAGTCAAGTCATTCTAAAAACATCATATAGCCAAGTTTCAACCAATATAATGAAGATACAACAGCTACTAAGAGGAACATACACAATAGTTAGCATCCAAGAGGGGCCTGTGGACTATTTACAAAATATTGTTTGTCCCTAGCTGCCAAAGTTTTTGTTAGTGCAGATCAACATAGAGACAGCCACACATGAGAATTCGAAGAGAGAACAAAGTGGATAGATGATGATTAAACCATATAAGAGGAACTCATGCACAACCACAAACAATCAGAGCTCTAAGTGCCAAATATTTCAGAACCCATCACATGCACACCCAACCTTGATACCTTATCATTCACTTCTGAAGAAACCCCGTGCCTTGCCTTCCTCTTCCTTTCGTGGATTCCCACTTTGTCAGATTCTCTTATGGTTTCCTAATATATTCTGAAATTTTAAAGATGAAAAACATATTAGATCAGTTAAACTCAAGACTTATTCTAACGCAAACAAAGATTAGCAACTCAAGTAAACTCAATGTAAGATCACAAAATTAAACTATATATAATATAAAACTGATGATAAATTTAAACGTTTGTGACAAATTTAACACATCAAATACATTGATAGTACACCAAGTTTCAACCTGTGTGTTTTTTCAAAATAATTGAAAGCTAGAAGGCAGAGAAGCAAATGGGAGGGGAATACCAAAGGCTGGGAAATGTGACCAATAGCCAAATAGTGGAGAAGATACATGACTGGAGTGGAGACAAATAAGGCTGGTATTTAAGGGTTTGAGAGAGGAGCAGAGTGAAGCATGACTAAAAGATAGAAGAAAGAAGCAGATGACAAAAGGGGCTGCCGTGGGTTTTAGGGTTTTATTATTATTATTATTATTATTATTATTATTATTGTGCTAACGTGAAAAATTGTAAGAGTTTCAGAGGTTTCAGTTTTATATGTATATATATATATATATATATATATATATAAGTTAATGCAAGTAAGTTACCATTTTGCCCTTACAAAAATTCAAAAATTACAAAATTTAAAAAAAAAAAGATTTTTTCTTGTACCGACCAGTACACCCGATATTGCCCAAAATTAGCCGGTATGGCTAGTTCGGCTTGTATTTAAACCGGTACAAAACGTTGATGTTTCAACGACTTTGAGATATACATATATATATATATATATATATATATATATAGATATATATTTTTTTTCAATTTAGTATATATTTTTTTCTTGTCTAGTAACTATTTATTTTAAGGGCTCTGTTGTTGAATATTATCTATAAATTTATCGCGTTTATTCATTCTCAAAAAAAAAAAATAAATAAATAAATAAATAAAATTGAATGTAACATATCAAGATTGTTTAGATTAACTCACCCACATAATTACAACCAGGGGCTCTTACACCATTCCTCAACTATTCGTCATATTTACGGTTAGGCATGCTAGAGTGTCTAATCCTTCTCCACCATTATTACAATTAATGAATAATTACATCATGGTTAGATTAGCATACATCAAATGAATATAACAACAATCAAATATAACACATGAATAGCAAAGCTTAGCTTAGCCAAGTGGTTGATACTTAACTTAAATATAACACATGAATAATTAAACTAACACCAACACAAAGAATATGTTAATAAACATAAAAACTAAATATATTTAAGTAACACATGGTGAGTTTTAAAATGTTCTGAGAGTGAGAGAGATCAGAAGAGTGTTTGTATGTTTAGGGGCAAAGTTGTCTTTTGAGGATTAAATTGGTGAGTTTTAAAATGTTTTGAACCTAGTTGGTATTATGACAAACCTCATGGTAGGTTTGTGAAATTTACCCAAAATAAAATAAAAATTGAACAGAATTACGAAAGAGATGATAGGATTATTGGAAACTGAATATAAAGTCTCGCAAAGTTACTTTAACCAAAATATTTAATTTGGCAACATATTTTTCCAGAGACTAGATTATTTATAAGATCAACTCCTTCTGGTGAATTCTTGCTCATTAATTATGTAGAGGATTGGGTCCTGTCGGTACCGCGCGTTTTGAACCCTCCTCTGATAATTGGATGTTGTGCAAAGGATCTAGTCCCCGTTGAGTTATTCTAGAGACTAGATTTTGTTTAGGATGGGGTGGTCTTGGTAGTGGTGAGTAGTAATTATGTAGGGGATTCGGTCCTGTCGGTACCGCGCGTTTTGAACTTTCCTCTGATAATTGGACGTTGTGCAAAGGATCTAGTCCCCCTTGAGTTATTCTAGCATTTGAGCATATGAAAAAAAGCATGAAGTCGAAAAATAACATGACAACAAACATCTTCTTAATTGTCACGTCAAACATTTAGTTGATTCTAAATTAACCAAGTGGTTGTTGGATTGAAGTGCACTACTTTGTTAAAAAAACCTTTTTTATAGGCCCTAAATTTAAACATTAAAGGTAACTTTATTTATTCAATTCAAAAAGTTGATTTTAAAGGTAAGTTTATTGTTGCTAATCTAGCATTTTTTTTCCTTGTTATTGTTAAACTGACATTGGTGTATATCCATGTACTATCAAACTATAATATCATAATTGTTCTCATGACCAATGTCATGTCTTAAAAACATTTAACATAGAAAACATGATTTTATTATTTAATAAGGATACGTTTGGTACACTAAATGTAGATTATAACAAGAATGGTAATCTATATTACTGGGAATAAAATATGTTGTAATGGAATAATTAAACCTATTAACTAGTTTGGTCGTAAGTTGTAACATTAGAATAAAACTTAAGATTTATTTTAGAAAATATTTCACTCATACAATTATATTTCCTAGAAAATAACATAGTTTAAATTTGAGAGAGATGATTTATTTTTTGATAATTTTGTATTTCCATAATTGTTACAGGGATATGAAAATATAAAGTTTGTTTATTTGGAAACATATTAATGTTAGAAATTATTACACCTACTAAGGAATAACTATTACAACCCATTTAAAGAGGAATAATTATTCCTCATTTTAAAAAATAGCTATTCATAATTGTTACATGGATATGGAAAGTTTGTTTATTTGGAAATATATTGATGTTAGAAATGATCACACCTACTAAGAAATAGCTATTACAATATTTTTAGAGAGGAATAGTTATTCCTTATTTTAAAAAATAGTTATTCATAATTGTTACATGGGTATGGAAAGTTTGTTTATTTAGAAATATATTGATGTTAGAAATTATCACACCTACTAAGGAATAGCTATTACAATATTTTTAGAGAGGAATAGTTATTCCTCATTTTAAAGAATAACTATTTATAAGGAATGACCATTCCTTGTAATAAAAACATAACCAAATTTGTAAAGTTGTAATTTACAACTATGTTTTGTTGGCTTTTATTCCGTGCCAAATTTGATTGTAATTATGTTCAATCGTTTAAAACCCTGTATTTGTTGTGGGACTTGATGTAAGGGTTGTGTGGTAGAAAGAGTGTTGAAGACTCAAGCATTTGAAGAAGTGAAGGATTCTCGCGGGTATCTCGCGACCAAGCTTCCCGCGAAGTGAACCATGTGCCAGGCACATGCTGGAATGCGAAGAGTCATGCCAGGTGAAGACAACTGTGTCTCGCGAGTATCTCGCGGGTAAGGCCTTCCCGCGAGACACCCGCGAGGCAAGCTGTTCTGCCAGCCTGTACTTTTGAGTCACACCTTTTGCACCCCTCCTACATATACCATCATTACCCACAATTGTTGAGAGATGCTTCAGAGAGAAAAACTCTAGCCAAACACATTGGTAATTAGAGATTGTCTTCCCCATCTTTCTCTATACAATTGCTTGTGGTATCTCCTCAACCATTCCCTCTCCAATATCCATATCTTTGAGAGGTTGATAGCCAAAAACACTTACCACACCTTTGAGAGTGCTGAGTGACGTTTTGGTGCTGCTGGGAAGCATTGGAAGAAACCTTGAATGGCAGATGCAACATGGAGCTTGTTGCGGGATCCGGATAACTAAGACAAGACACGGTTCCGAGAAGCCTTGTTGGAGTAGGAGCTTGGAAGGCTTAGGTACATCGGGTAGACTAGGCTTGGAGGGTCTTTTGCTAATCCATGTATCCCAACTGATTGTCTAGTGGATCGATTTCCGCTTGGAGGGCGGCGGAGAGGTTTTTCGCCGAGTTCTTCGGTTTCCTCTTCAATAACACGTCTCGGTGTTATTTGTGTTTGCATCCTTCTTCCCTACTCTTGTTCATTTCATTTTTACTGCTGAGTTGCTTTGAATTATGGATTAGAGTAGTTGTTTTGTTTATACGCTTGTGTTTACACTATTCCGCACTTGTCATTAAGTTAGTGTAAAATCAACCAAGCCGTAATTTGAATTTGGGGGTCTAAACCGCTCGTGTGTTTTCAACACATTTTCGAGCTTTCAATTGGTATCAGAGCGGGTACACTTGCTGAGGTTTAATTACCTAAGTGTGATCCTTGACCCTTCTTGAGATGGACCGGTCTCAATCGCTCAATGTTCCACCATTTTTTGATGGAAACAATTATGCATTCTGGAAAGTTAGAATGAGAGCATTCTTATGCTCTATCGATGATACCGTTTGGGATGCGGTTGAGATAGGTTGGACCAAGCCGGAGGCTCCTAAGTCCACTTGGGATAAGGCAGCCCTTGCGGCAGCAAATGCTAACAGTAAAGCTTTAAATGCTATCTTTTGTGGTGTGTCCCCTGATGAATTCCACAGGATATCTCATATGACAGTAGCCAAAGAAGCTTGGGAGATTTTGGAGACTACCTATGAGGGTACAAAGAAAGTCAAGGATACAAAGCTTCAGATGCTCACCACCAAATTTGAAGAACTCAAGATGAGTGATGATGAACCATTTGATTCATTCTATGGGAAGCTCAATGAAATTGTCATTGCTAAACTCAATCTTGGGGAGAAGATTGAAGATACTAAGGTGGTGAGAAAAATATTGAGGTCCTTGCCTGAAAGTTTTAGAGCAAAGGTTACAGCCATAGAAGAAAGCAAAGACTTGGATGAGATTAAGATTCAAGAGCTGATCGGGTCTCTCCAAACGTATGAGCTGGGACTGCCTTCCCATAAGACGAGCAAATCGCTTGCACTTAAAACCATCACCGAAAGAATAAATGATTCCTCCGAAGAAGATGGAGTTGAGAAAGAAGTAGCATATCTTGCAAAGAACTTCCGCAAGTTTCTGAAAATGAAGACCAGTGGGAAACCGTTCAATAGAGAAAAGTTCTCTCCTTCAAGAGGTGATAAGAAAGAGTTTAAGAGAAAAGAAGGAAAGGATTATCAACCTTCTCCAAACATTGTGTGCTATGAGTGCAATGGCCATGGACATCTAAAGAAGGAGTGTCCGAATTTTTTGAGGGGAAAAGGAAAAGCATATGCTACAACGCTCAGTGATTCTGAATCTTCTGATTCTGACTCAGAAAAAAGCTGTGACGGTGAGGGAAACTACTCCGCTTTCATGACCATTGCACATGAAGATTCCTCGGACGACTTAGGTGCACTTGAGAAGGAACTTGGTGAGCATTCTGATTCAGAATCTGCTGGAATTGTGGAAGAATCAGACGCTGAAGAGGAAGAAAATACAGCTAATCTCCAAGAGAAGTCAGGGGAATATGCAAGAATAGCCAAGGCAGTAGTGAGAAAAATGAAGAAAGCAGAGGAAGACTACCGAAGTCTCATGATCAGACATAAGGAAGCCAAATGCGAAATAGAAGGACTGAATGGTGAGCTGTCAGAAGCATACTTGAAGATCAGATTTCTTGAACAAGAGGTGGTGCAAGCGCAAGCCAAGATAGAAAGGGTCTCCTCCAGAAAGTTGGATGATGTTATTTCATCCCAAAAACATTCCTCAGACAAGTCCGGATTGGGATATATCGGAGGGAGTAGCTCATCAGTCAAAGCTACCAAAGAAGTAAAATTTGTGAAGGCCATAGAGCCAATTGTAGAGGAAGCCATTCCTGAGAATGTTAAGGTTGAGAAGAAGAATGTAAGTGAGCATCGGATGATGAATAAGTCCCGAAATCAAGCTGTAGGCAGACACGAAACCAGAGCAAGATCTCTCTCAAGACCACAACGGGGTCCTAGAACGGATTATGTGTGTCACTATTGCGGAATGCAAGGACATACCAGACCCAACTGTCAAAAATTGAGAGCAGACAATAATGCAAGCGTTCCTCAATCACGTGGAAGAAGGAATGACAATAGAGCTTGGGGTGGTGAGAACTCAAGAAGCCAAAATCGTGATCCCGGAGTGACAGACGTGATGAAGATGATCGGTGCCTTCACCACTTGCTTGGAGAGCTTTACCAGGAGGTTTGAAAGTCCCAACTCTCGTACCCAATCCGTCAAGGATATCACCCCAAACGCACGTGACGTGTGGGTGAAGAGGGGTACTCATGCATAAGCACTATAATATGTCCATGCATTAATTCTTTCCATTTTTAGGGACATATGTCATTTGTTGTTGCATTTTATCATGCATTGCTTTCATGGTTTGTACCTGTTTTTGTTGATCTTTCTTTTCTTGCTTTGTTTTGGGTGTGTTTCAAAAATTCAAAAACCCATAAAAATTACAAAATCCAAAAAGTTTGATCACTTTGTTGAGTCTTGCCTCAAAGCATGTTTTGCCTTGTACCTTTGTACTTATGGTTTGTGCATTTAGCGAGCTTAGCTTGTCCCTCATGCACTTATATCATTGTGGAAGAAATTCTGAAATCTATGTGACTGTTGTAAATAGATCTTCAACCTTGTCATGAATGATTAGTGAATGGTTTTGTTGATCTTGAGACATGCATAGACTCATGCCTATATATCTTCCCACTTTTATTTTTTTGCTTAAAAGAGCTCTCTAAATGTAAATCTCCAAATGAAAAGAGATATAGAGCTGCAAAAGCCTGTCGCACAAACTAGTATTCGACTAGGAAAAAGGGAAAGCGACTAAAATATAATGCATGATGCCCAAAAAGCCAAAGGCTAATTCATCAATTGAAATATCAAAAATTTCAGGCATCCTTCTCTAAATGAGATTCTCTTTGCTCAAAAGTTGCAAATGATCTGTTAAGTATGGAGCCAAATGAAAAGCTTCAGTGAATTGTTATCAAGTTCGTGTGGGAGGTCATATATGCATGTTTCTATAATTGAGATAGGTTACATAATCTAGTGCTAGTTGTCTATGCCTTGATTGAATTGATCATTGAAGCTTCACATTGGACTAAGGACTATCTCATTTTTGATATCCACACACAACACACAAGTCTATGTTCTATGAATGTCATAATCATTTGTGTGATTGTACTTGTTTAAATGTGTTTCGCATGCTCAATCTTTGTTGATCAAATCCAAAAAGATTTTTGTGAGTTTTATTTGTTTTTGAAAGTGATTTTATACTTTCTAGTCTTTATTTTTGGTCAAATTGTTTTCTATGTGTTTTTCATCAAAAAACAGGTTCAGGGGTTGTTTCGCGAGAAGCTCGCGACTAAGAAGCTTCTCGCGAAAAGGTGTGAGGGAAATATTTTCTCTTTCTTGTCACTCAGAGAATTTCGCGACTGTCTCGCGACTGTCTCGCGACCAACAGCTTCTCGCGAAATGCTGTTTGGCAAAAACTAAAATTTTCTTAAAATCAGACAGAGAATCTCGCGACTGTCTCGCAGCTGTTTCGCGACTTAGAGCTTCTCGCGAAAAATTTATGCTTCAGTGGCTCCTTTCGCGGTTGTCTCGCAACTGTCTCGCGGCTCCCTATCCCGCGAAAAACGCGTGTTTTCAGTTTTATAGGGCTGATGTGACAGTTTTTCAAAACATAAAAAACTTCCCTCCATACATTTCTTCGAACCTCTCTCAACCCAAAAACACTATTCCATCAAATCCCTTTCCAAATCAAGATTTTTTCTGCATTTTCTTCTTCAAGGTATGTTCATTACTCATTTCTTTTTAAGTTTTCACTTACATTTTGCAGAATTTTTAGTTAGGTTTTGAAAATTGGGGATTTTCAAAACTTTGGGTTGGTGTTCTAAATTGGGTGATGTTTATGTAAAATTTTTTATTGGGTTTTGTTGCATTTGATCTTGATGCATCTGTGTTGGCCCCTTGTGGCATTCTATCATGTATTTAGGCAAGATTTTACCATGTTCATGCATTGCTCATTCTTAGAATGTTCTTACGCACATTAGGTGTTTGATTGAATGTCTAAGTGACATTGTTGTGACTAATTGGTCTCAAGTGAGTCCCAATTTTAAGGTTTCCACATATCTTATCATGTTTTGGTCCAGAATTAATCTTTGATCATGTGTGTAGTTCACTTTGCTTATGTTGCACTCACTTGGCAAACACCTAGGCACCCTCTAGGCACACCCTCATGCATTTTTTTTTGCACACACATGCACAGACACGAACACACACACTTGCACATTGATTAAAGTTCATGCAAAATGTGTTATTTTTCATGCATACATTTTATGCTTTAATGCTATATGTGGTGTGGCATGCTTGTATGAATTGCTCATGCTCTGTTTTGAATGTTACTCTGTTTTGGAAGGATCACATTTTATGTAAACTAACTTGAATCTAATCAAGTTTTGTTTTTGTGTTGTGTGCTCTTGTGCTTTATGTGTTGTGTCCACTTGTGCAGATGTCTCCCACCAAGCATGCGGGCTCCAAGAAGAAGGCTCCCAAGCGTGCTCGTACTGATTCCGATCACTTCAAATCCGCGGATGCTGACATGAAGTACAATGATTGCTACAAGAGAGCAACCATTGTCATGGAACGAGTAGTTCAACTAGAGGATCTTGAGAACACAGTCATTCCGGATGTGTTCAAAGAAAGAACGTGGACAAAGTTGCTAAATCCAGTTGGGAATGTCTACTCGGAAATTATTAGAGAATTCTTCTCTATTGCTGAGGTGGAAGAAAATAAGATACTTTGCTGGGTGAGGCACAAAGAATTTGAGATCACAAGGGATAGCATTCAAGATTTCTTGGAGATACGACCTCCCTCACAACCAATGACAGTTCAGTATGATGAGAGATTGGGGCATATCTCCGAGATGATATCAACTCTTGGTGGGGTTCCAAATAAATCCTCAATGGATACTCTCAAGTTTTCTCCAGAAATGAGAACTCTCAGCTATGTCATGATCCATAACCTGTATCCGGTCACCAACCTCACCACTCTATTGGCTCCAAGGACGAGGTTTCTCTACGACCTCTTTACTCACAAAGAAATTGATATCTGCAGCCACATCTTCCACATTCTGAAAAAGAGCATCACGAAGCAAAACTCCCGAACCATAATGCCCTTTCCTTCATTGATCATGGGGCTCATTGCAAAGACTAAGCTCAAGATCCCTAGTGGCCTCACTATTGTTCAGAGGGATTACCCCATTGGTGCAAACACTCTGACTCGGAGCACAGCACAAATTAAAGGCCCCAAGACTGGTCCTCATCTCATTCCACCGCCTAGGAGTGTGCCTCAGGATGTCCCAGATGAGGGTGGGGATACTGAGGAGGAGATTGAAAGGTTCACTTCTGCTCCAGAGACTGCACAGCCATCATCTTCTGCTCCAGCACAAACACAAGGTCTCAGCAAGCTTGATCAGATCCTAGCTAAGATGGATCACATGTCTACAGTGCTTGACACTCATGTACAGCACACAGCGGATCAGTTTGCATACCTCCAGGAGCAGATCACCACATTATCCGCTCAGATTCAGAGCTTATCCCCTACACATGGTTCAGACTCCGAATCCGACCAATTCTAGTCCTTTGGCCATTCCGGTCAAAAAGGGGGAGAAAATTTTGAGGGGGAGCTGATGAATAAGAGCCTGCACAGCCTTAGGGGGAGCATAGCTTAGATACTTAGTTACAGTAACTATTGGTTATTGGTTTTACAGACGGGTTTTCTAAGTTTTTTTTTTTTCTGCTTATAGTTAATGTTTTACTATTTGTGGTTTATAGTTCTGACACTTATGCTTTAACTTCAGTATTAATTTCAGTATATTTTCAGAATTTTGTGTTTTCTTTCTATGCTTTGTGGCATATGTGCTTTGTGGCTTTTTATTGGTACCCATGTTGCTTTTGTAAGCTTTTAGGGTTTGTTGCATGCATAAGTTTGTAGGTCTTTGTGGTTTGTGCCATGCATTTGCTATACCATGCTTATGCAACCTTGATGCATGTTTGCTTGTAGTTTAATGTCATGCATTGTTACTTCAAGTACATCACTCTTATGCCCTAGTAGGATTGTTCCTAGATGCATATACGTTATATGCATTGGTTGAGTGATGAACACTCTTGTGCCCTAGTAGGATTGTTCCTAGATGCATATACGTTATATGCATTGGTTGAGTGATGAACACTCTTGTGCCCTAGTAGGATTGTTCCTAGATGCAAATACTTCGTGTATTTCGCATTGGTCGAGTGTTGGAGTTGCAAATGATTCTCTTTAAATGAGCTTATCATCTTGCATCTCCGGATGTTCATTTCATGTGTGAATGAGCATAGTAATTACTTGCGTATAGTGATTACTTGTTTGATCTTGCCATGATCTAGTGTTTTTATTTCATATAGCTTGATCTTGTTATTATTGCTCCATATGCATTTCAAGTTTTCTACATGCAATGATATTATTGTGTTGTTGTATTTCAGGAGATACTTGTTCATATGTTCAAGAGCTTATCAGAATCTAGAATTAGGTGTGAGTGAGTTTTGCCTTTGTTCCCAAACTCACGTTTAAGTCTAGAGTATGTTTTAGGGTTTTGTCACGGAATAGCCAAAGGGGGAGATTGTAAAGTTGTAATTTACAACTATGTTTTGTTGGCTTTTATTCCGTGCCAAATTTGATTGTAATTATGTTCAATCGTTTAAAACCATGTATTTGTTGTGGGACTTGATGTAAGAGTTGTGTGGTAGAAAGAGTGTTGAAGACTCAAGCATTTGAAGAAGTGAAGGATTCTCGCGGGTATCTCGCGGGTATCTCGCGACCAAGCTTCCCGCGAAGTGAACCATGTGCCAGGCACATGCTGGAATGCGAAGAGTCATGCCAGGTGGAGACAACTGTGTCTCGCGAGTATCTCGCGGGTAAGGCCTTCCCGCGAGACACCCGCGAGGCAAGCTGTTCTGCCAGCCTGTACTTTTGAGTCACACCTTTTGCACCCCTCCTACATATACCATCATTACCCACAATTGTTGAGAGATGCTTCAGAGAGAAAAACCCTAGCCAAACACATTGGTAATTAGAGATTGTCTTCCCCATCTTTCTCTATACAATTGCTTGTGGTATCTCCTCAACCATTCCCTCTCCAATATCCATATCTTTGAGAGGTTGATAGCCAAAAACACTTACCACACCTTTGAGAGTGCTGAGTGACGTTTTGGTGCTGCTGGGAAGCATTGGAAGAAGCCTTGAATGGCAGATGCAACATGGAGCTTGTTGCGGGGTCCAGATAACTAAGACAAGATACGGTTCCGAGAAGCCTTGTTGGAGTAGGAGCTTGGAGGGCTTAGGTACATCGGGTAGACTAGGCTTGGAGGGTCTTTTGCTAATCCATGTATCCCAACTGATTGTCTAGTGGATCGATTTCCGCTTAGAGGGCGGCGGAGAGGTTTTTCGCCGAGTTCTTCGGTTTCCTCTTCGATAACACGTCTCGGTGTTATTTGTGTTTGCATCCTTCTTCCCTACTCTTGTTCATTTCATTTTTACTGCTGAGTTGCTTTGAATTATGGATTAGAGTAGTTGTTTTGTTCATACGCTTGTGTTTACACTATTCCGCACTTGTCATTAAGTTAGTGTAAAATCAACCAAGCCGTAATTTGAATTTGGGAGTCTAAACCGCTCGTGTGTTTTCAACACATTTTCGAGCTTTTAAAATTATTGAATAACTAAACAATAGGAATCACTCTTACATTACAGTGTCTATGACAGTCTACCAAACATACCCTAAGAGTCAGAGAAGTGATATAGTAGCCAAACGTATTTGTGGTCATAACAAGTAAGGTAATCTCAATCACAAAGCGCTGTCCTTTCTAATTACGTCTTTTTGGTTACTTTGTAGTTGAAATATATATAAATCCTGCCAAGTGGCTGCTCAAAATTTTATTACAATTTAAGCTTTAGGAAATAAAATTATTTAATGTTTAATATAAATAAGTAATTCATTAAAACTCTAGTAAAGGTGGAATTTTCAATGAATCAATTCGTTAAAATCTTTGTTTATCTAAAAGGTTCAACGAATAGTACCTATTTCCATTAAAAGAAAAGTCAGACATGACACTGATTAGAAGATGAGGTGGAAGGCTAAATAATGGAATTATTAAAGAATGTCCTACATGGCATAATCTCATTTTGTCACACATGGGATTCTTGCTTATATAATATTCAAAGGAATTTATGGTCATAACAACTAAGATAATCTCAAATCACAAAGTGTGATTCTTTCTAACAATTGCTTTTGCTAACTTTGTTGTTCAAGTTTGGAGTAGTGTTTTGTTAACCTTAAGAAATCTCTCCAAACCAAACTTTACCAACCACTTTTAATAAGACAATGGATAGGGCAAAAGAGCATATGAGATGTTGCAATTGTTCATATACTAGCCAAACCAGTCGCAAATTGCGTTGTCCTCTATCAAACATTGGCATTCACTTTCCATGCTACCCCCAATGAGGGGCATTTTGTAAACAACCCATTTTATAATTAGGAATTCTCATAAGGGAAAATTCGTAATCTATATATATATATATATATATATATATATACACATTAATAGTCAAAGGTTAGAGACAATCCAATTAGATTTTAATTGGATTCTTAATTTTGCGCCACGTGTCCCATTTAATTTTTAATTTTGTGCTAAGTGAATTATTAAGTGTAAAAATCAAAAAGTCCATATCCAATTAGATTCTAAATTAGATTTCAATTAGAGTCTAATTTTCCGCAACGTGTTCATCTAAGTTTTTAATTCTTGTGGCAAGTGAATTATTGGGTGCAAAACCGAAGAGTCTAAAACCAATTAAATTTTAAATTATATACTTATATAATATTTAGATAATATGAGAAACCATTATATATTTTTTAAATGTATGGTTTAAAAAAAGTGTAAACTAATATCATGTATAATTTGAAACTCTTCTAAAAAAAATGTATAATTTGAACCATATAATTGTACCCGTGCATATGCATGGGTTACGCACTAGTATATATTAATAGGCAAAGTTGAGAGAAAATCCAATTAGGTTTAAAATTAGAATTCAATTAGAGTCTAATTTTGCATCACATGTTCCATCTAATCTAAGTTATTAAATTTTTGTGTCAAGTGAGTTAATTCAGTATAGAAATTGGATTTCAATTATAGTTTAATTTTGTGCCACATGTCATTTTGGTGCCAAATGAGTTAATTTAGTATAGAAAACAAGGAGACCAATATAAATAAACCATAAAAATATAATAATATTGTTGGGAAATTTAGACCTCGGTTGAAAGAATTAACAAGATTTAAACCTAAGTTGTTAATTAGATTTATTATGAATAAACCTTGTTAAAACAAGCAAACATCAATATCATGTCAATATCATGCACAGCAGAATAGTAAATAAGACAAGATATGATAACCCAGGAAAACTAATGAAACAAACTAGTTTCACAGTAAAAAACCTGGGAGGGGGGGAGGGGGAAACTTTCCCGAAAAGCAATTCACTATAGTAAAGAGAAGTTTCAAATCTAATACAAAACCTTTGTCCCTAGACTCTACAATCCCCATAGATGAACTTACAACAGAAACCTTCTACCGCTTTAGAACCTCTGAACTTTTCAATATATGAACGCCACCCTTTTGCACAGATCCCAGTACATTGTGAGAGACCGCAAAAGTGCCTCTCAATTAAAGAGAGATTTTTGAGTGGTTTGAAAGACACCTCTCTTTTTGGGTAAGTGGTGTGGAGTTGCCACTTATTTTTTATACAAAAAAATAAGAAAAAACTAAATATAGAATACATGACTGAATTGTTCCATTCTCATTGATTGAATAAAAAAGAATACATATTTGATAAATTGAGCATTACATGGCTTTGGGTCCTAGTTACAAACTACCAAATAATTACATGGCTTTTTGTCCTAGTTACAATCTACTTAAAATAAAAATAAAGATAAAGCCTAGGTCTACCTATCCAAAGACACTAAATTCGGAGGCTAGATTACGAAATGGGAAGGTGTTAGACACCCATTCCGCCCAGACAGAGTTTGGTTTTCTAGACTCTTGTGACCAATATACCCCTTTATGCATGACATGAATGATATGTTGCACACATAAAAAAAAAATAAATAAATAAAAATAAAAATAAAAAAAAAAAAAAAAAAAAAAAAAAACCTAAATCACACAAGTTTATTTATGAATGCACCCTCCTCTTTGTTAAAAAAAATTCAGATCTGTTGTTGTGATAAAAAATTGAATTGGGTTTAGAAAAATTAGTATTTTTTTTTTTTTTTTTAGAACTAAAAAAAAAGTGGTTTTTTTTGTTAAAGAAAAATCAGATTTGTTTTTAGGAAATAGAAAATTTGGTTTTTTCATGAAAGAAAAATTAGATCTGTTTTTTTATATGTACAAAAAAATATGAAAAATATTTCTTGAGGAGAGGATTTCATTCATGAAATAGATTTGTGCTACATGCACTAAATAAAACAAACACAACAAACACAAACATTCATGATCTTTTTTATTTCAAAATTTGCTATGTTAAGAAAAATCAAATTTGTATCTAAATAAGATACAAATCAATTTTTATTTTAAAAAAAATTTTAGATCTGCATCTAATGAAGATGCAGATCCTTTTTTATTTTGAGAAAAATTCAAATCTGCATCTAATGAAGATTTAGATCCGTTTTTAATTTTAAAAAATTCAGATTTGCATCTAATGAAGATGCATATCAGTTTTTTTATTTGAGAAGAATTCAAACCTGCATCTAAGGAAGATGCAAATCAGTTTTTGATTTGAGAAAAATTCAGATCTGCATCTAATGAAGATGCATATCCGTTTTTTATTTAAGAAGAAGAAGTGATAACATGCAGATTTTTGAAACTAAGAAAAAGATCATAACAATAATAAAAAGAATCAAGAACATGTTTCAACAAAATAAATCAACAATTTATGATATGAATATTTGAAACAACTAAACTAAAAAAATAAATAAACATGCATCATCACAACAAGAGAAACATAAAAAGTAAAAATAAAAATAAAAAATAAGGTTAATAAGAAACAACCTCTTTCATGGAGCACTCTTCTTCTTGAGGGGATATTTTAGGGTTCAAAGAAACCCTAGCTTAAGAGAGAATATCAGAAAGGGAGATCAGAAATATGAGAAATTTGAGAGTGTGAGAAAATGTCTCCCCTAGAGCGTAAAAGAGTTCTGAATTTTGAGATGTAGTCTCTATTTATAGAGGCTGGAATGCTTAAAAAATAAGCAACGACGATTAGAATGTGAAACGGGATGCGTTCTTTTGCAAAAAAGTTGAAAAGGATGTGTTTTATCGTCACCCGAACAGTGTCGGGCCAAAGCCCTTATAGGTGCCATTCGACGCTTTGAAAGTTCCAATCGACACTCCAAAATTGCCGAATGGCACTCTTGGATGCCAATCACGCTTTTGTGTTTGGGTGCGTTTTAGACTCCTTTTTTGGGTTTTCTTGAGATGGCCCTTGCACTTAGACGTGTTTTCAATCCATATTCTAAGATTTTTATCTCTTTTCTGGATAATTCAGGTCTTTTCAGCAACAATTATGTTGTAGATAAATATTTTAAAATAAATCTTGATAAAGTTCAAATTATCCACAATTTTATTGTTATCCAATTATCCCATTTATTCCTATGCAAGCAATCCTATTTTAGACATTAATTATCAACCAATCACAAAATTATTTAATTAATTTTAATTGGAAACCAGGCATACTATCGCGACCATTATAATCTCAAGATCATTTTTATGATATGCAATGAACAAGTTAATGCATGTAATGCAATCACGATTTTTGGGGTATATGAATGGTCATTCCAGTCATACTCTTTAATTAAATCATAGGTGTAAAATTAAGTGTCTATAGAATGCCCCTCATTGATGGAGCTTGGATAGCAAATGTCAATGTAAAACAAAAACACTAATTTTGCTGGCCATGATTTAATTGAGGTTGAATTTTCAAAGATTACCTAGCCATTGAACCTCAAACTTTGGAACATAGAACTAGTGTCTTGCCTTGGACCAAAAAAAAAAAAAAAAAAAAGAAGGAAATTCTTGACCTAGCTGATAGTTGATGAACTTTGAAATGATTCTTGATAATTGCTGTGACCAAGAGGCTTTTCAATCCTGATTTTAAATTGTGGTGACCAAGGGGCTTTGCAACCTCAATCTTCACAAAAGGGAACCAAGGGGCTTTTCAACCTCAGAACCGAAGCTGTGGTGACGAAGGGGCTATTCAACCTTGATTTTGACGAAAGGTAACCAAAGAGCTTTTCAACCTTGAAACCAGAGTTGTGGCGACCAAGGGGCTTTTCAACCTCGATCTTGATGAAAGATAACCAAGGGTCTTTTCAACCTTGGAACCGGAGCTGTGATGACCAAGGGGCTTTTCAACCTCGATCTTGATGAAAGGGAACCAAGGGACTTTTCAACCTCAGAACTAGAGTTGTGGCGACCGAGTGGCTTTTCAACCTCGATCTTAATGAAAGGCAACCAAGGGGTTTTTCAACCTTCGAATCGGAGCTATGGCAACCAAGGGGCTTTTCAACCTTGAAATCGGAGCTGTGGCGACCAAGGGGCTTTTCAACCTCGATCTGGATTGCTGGAATGTCGATCAAAGGGCTTTTCAACTTTGACCTGGGTTGCTGGAATGTTGATCAAAGGGCTTTTCAACTTTGATCTGAGTTACCGCCTGCAAAAAGTCAAAATTTGGGATTAGACTTTAAATGATGAGTGCTTTGTTGCTCCCTTGTTTTTGAAATGTGTGATTTTTATTTGTCCCTTCTTGATTTCATTTTTATCAAGAAAACTTTGATTGATTTTTGTTGGTTCTTTGAAAAAGATTTGATTTTTGAAGCTTCAAAGCTTGGAATTGGAAACTGAAAATTTTGAATTTTGAAACTTTGGAATTTTGAGACTCAAAACTTTGGATTGAAATTTGGAACTTGAAATTTGAGATTTTGAAATTTTTGAAAATTTGTGAATTGAAATTTTGAACATGAGATTTTGAAATTGAATTTTGAAATTTTGAAACTGGAGATTTTGGAAATTTGAGATTTTGAAAATTTGCAACTTGTGATTCTGAAAATTGAAACTTGAGATTTTGAAAATTAGAATTTTAAACTTGGGAATGAATATTTTGAATTAAAAATTTGGGATTTGAAAATTTTGGAATTTGAACTTGAATCTTTTATCCTTAATTCGCTCTAATAATTTTTTTTTTCTCTCTCTCTCTCTCTCTCTCTCTCTCTCTCTTTTTGGAAATCAATATGACCCTTCTCTTTTCATGATTTGATTTTTTTTTTAAGTGGAAAAGAAAATAACATAAAAAAGAAGAAAAACAAGAAAAAGGAAAAAAAAAAAAAATTTGGGAGTTGATTGAGTCAACTCAGTTTGACTGAGTTGACTCAGCAACTTGTTGAGTTTAAGTGCGGGGGCCGAATTTTGGAGAAATTATACAGTCCTCTGGTGGACCATGTCTTATTCACCATTCCACTAAAAAACTCTCATTTGTTTAAAATTGTTGAGCCTGTAATTAGTTTTTGTTTAAAAAAAAATTTTAACTCAATAATTTTAAACAGGTGGATGTCTTTTAGTGGAATGGTGGACCATGTCATTTGTCTACCATGAGGACCTTATAATTTCTCCAAAATTTGGCCCCCCACTTTCCTTGTCTCTCATTTTTTTTTTTTTTTTTTGGCTTTCTCTTCCTCCTTCATCTTTTCTTCCACCATTAACACTATTCACCCTCATCTTCACCTTGATTTTCCTTCTTCACCTCACCATTTCTTCTCCATAAAAAACATACTTTTCTAAGCTTCTCAACCTTTCTTCACTCATCTCCCTCAATATTTCTTTAGATCCTTGTGTTCTTGAGCACTTTTGCCACACACCCATTTTTGGTGAAACCCATTTTCAAATCCATCTTTTCTTTGCACCAACTTGTCTTCTTCTTCCAATGAATCTTCTTTTCTTACTTTTCATGGCAAGAAATATGATCCAACATTTGATTGGAATGATGAGGAGGGGCTCCTTCAAGTCCCCAAGACCCATGCTCCATATTCTCATATGGACATCAAGGTGAGTTTTTCTTTGGTTTCTTTGCTTGGAAAAATGTTGTTTCATGCTTCATTGAAAGTTTGATGGCGAGACATTATCATTTTGTTCTATCATTGTTGGAATTTGGGACATTTTGATCATGTTGTAATGTTGGCTTTGGAACATTTTTTGAACTGTTGCATTTTTGGTCATGGTGTAATTTGGACAATGTTGATGGCTTATGGAATTTTTGTAATGTTGTAATTTGTGATGTTGTCGGATGAATTTTGTCTTGGATTTTGGGGGGCATTGGCATTGTGAAAAATTTGTGTTGTAAGCTTGCATGAACATATTCATGATGCATGTGGGAAATTTTGTTGGCATGTGTAAATTTTATTTCATGAACATGTCAAAATTTTTGTGGTTATGAGTATGAATAAACTTGTGGGTATGGAAAATTTTCATGGATATGGAAGAATTTTTATGGGCATGAAATTTTGGTTATGGAAAATTTTGTTGGGTATATGATGTTGGATCATGGAAATTTTGTGGTTATGATTTTGGATATGTGGGAATTTATTTGTGCATGGACATGGACATGTGGAATGATTTTTTGATGGCTATCTTGGTCATGTAGGAATTTTTTCTTGATGGCTATTTTGGACATGTAGGAAATTTTTTGATTGTGTATGGTTATGGGAAAAATTTGGTAGTTGTGTATGGACATGTGAAAAATTTTGATTGCGGTAAAATTTTTGGCGGGGGCATTGATTTTTTTTTTTTTTTTTTTTTGATTATGGGAATTTTTATGTTGCAGAGCCTCAAGAGTCGAGGTAGTCTCCAAATGTTGAAGAGCATATGGGAAGCATTGTCTCCTGCCATCAGGAATATCATCAATGATGTGGGCTTTGGTGCTTTCTTTGAAGCTTTACTAAATCAGGTGACTCATGAATACAAGGACCTCCAGCTACTCCTCGCTTTGTCAGATCGCTTCTGTGACACCACATGTACCTTCCATTTTCCAGGCATTGGTGAGGTAATGTTGACACCTTACGACTTTTCCGTTATCACTGGCCTAAAGTTGGGTGGTGAGAGAATCCATGTCAATGACTCCTGATGATGCAAGAAATCAACAATTGAGCTCCTCGTCATAGCGGATGGACGATGCTGTGAATGGGGTCATCTCTATAGATAAAGAACCTGCAAAACGAACTAGGTGGAAGAGTAATACATCAGTGTGGTGTCAACCAAATCGCCTCCGATGCTTAAGTTAGTAAGGGAGAAAGATTTTAGAGAGAAACAGACTGGAGAGTGATTTCTGTAGAGTATTTGTGTGTAATTAATTGTACCTTGGGTCTCTGGTGCTTGCTCTTTTATAGTTGAGTGCCTAATCAATGGGCAATGAATCATCGAATTTATGCTCAATGGCTAGTGCGTTACAGAATATTTGTCTGAAGTTCACAACTCATTTTGTGACCGTTGCTCTGTTCGTTACGTTTCGTCATCAATGATCGTAATAAATGCGTAACGTCTTTTCTGGGTAAATGATGATCTTCGCTAGTAACAACCACAAATTTCTGACTCATCAGCTGCCCCCTTCTTTGAATTTTCATCTGTTAGACGAGATAAGAACAAATTCGTCTAGCGCTTCGTATTCCGTGTATTGCGCATTTATGACGGTTTTGATGTTTGAGCAGTTGAATTCCACGTGTACAGTCAGGATGCGTTTGTCGTGCGGACATGTCTCAGTATTCCCGCGCATGTTTTGGCCACTTGTTTTGCATTTTTCCCTCCTCTTTCCTTTCTTCTATATTTTTTCCTCATTCAGTTTCTGTTCTAGGGTTTGTTTCTTCTTCAAGCTTCTTGTCTCTATCCTGCGTTTCCTGGTAAGTGCTTCGTGCTATTTCTTCTTTTTGATTCTTCCATGGTAGATTATTATGCTATTAGAGTAAATTGTCATTCGATAGCTTTCTTTTTCGCTCATTTAGGTAGTTTACTTAAGTCCGTAGAGGGGGAGTGCCTTGAGAGTATTAGTTTCTTTGTAGGAGAGGACTGCCCGTATACCTCTGTCCTTTCTTCGTTATTTCCTCTGGTTTCTCATTCTGCTAGGGTATCTAGGTCGTTGAAAATGTCTGAGGTGAGGTCTAGCGATCTGGAGATGAGGCTATCCTCGTTTGATGATCGCATGGTCTTTGAGGCCACTTCTGCGTCTACCCTTTATAAATCCTGCAACATCTTGTGTTCCCTTACGAGAAAGGACGAGCAGCGAATCAGGGATAGGT
The DNA here is from genome assembly GCA_023736055.1 of Quercus glauca. Lineage (NCBI taxonomy): Eukaryota > Viridiplantae > Streptophyta > Magnoliopsida > Fagales > Fagaceae > Quercus > Quercus glauca. The sequence continues at coordinate 74,660,736 of CM043316.1, read as the reverse complement.
TTCAGTTCCCTAATTTTGTGAAAATTGAGATCCCGAGTGACGAAGAGAGGGCTTGTCACTCTTATGCTGATGAGGTTTGTTTTTACGATGCTGATTTTGTTGGTGGCCTTCATTTCCCTATTCATCCCTTTGTTAGGGAACGTTTTTCCTATTTGCATCTTGCTCTAGCACAGTTAGTGCCTAACTCTTGGTGGATTCTCGTTTCTTGCATAGTGGTATGGATGTCCGCCAATGATGGTGATGTCATCAAGAGGGACGAATTCCTCCATTTTTATCGTCTGAAGAAATCTAAAGACCCCGGCTATTATGAGTTTAAGCCGTGGGATAGGGCTTCTAGGTTAATCCTTGATTATCCCTCGTCTCTCTGAAATTGGAAGCCAAAGTTCTTTTTTATCTCTGGAAGTGGTTGGGAGTTCATCCCTGGTGAGGACTTGGACAACGCCCCCAAGTTTTTTCGTAGTTGGGGAGTTCCCGTGTCTGGTGTGTCTTTCTCGTCTTTTCAGTTGCTTTCCCCTTCTTTTTTGAGTGACAATGATAGGTGACTTACTTGTATTCTCGTTTTGCAGTTGCCCATCGTCCTTGTCTGAAAAAGAGGTACCAGCGTCGCGCTGAGAAAATAAAGGAGTATCTTCAGTCTGTTAAGGATTTTGACGAACTCGTTTCTCCTCAGTCTTTGTTTTTACACTTTTTGGGTCTAAAACCGTCTACCAAGGTTCGGAAGAATTTGGAAGTTGTGAAAAAGAGTACGTATTTCTGCCTTCTCCTTTCGTTTCTTCTTCTTCTTTTTTTCTTTTTTTTTTTTTTTTAACTTTTGCCTCGTCCTTTCAGGAATGACGACTAGGTTTAGTAAGCAGAAGTTAGCTGAGGCCCAAGTGAAGAAGGCCAAGGGTGGCACTGTTAGTGGTCTATTGTCCAAGAAAAAGGCTGGTGACGTTGTTAAGAAAGATCCTATGATAACGCCTTCTCCTACCCAGTTGCCTACCAAGCGCCCTGCCTCTGCCACTTTGTCGTTGGAGATGATTGTCTCTGGTGGAGAGGAGACTAGGAAGAAGAAAAAGGCCGGTGGTAAATTTTTCCTTCCTACCATCTGGGATAATGCTAACGCAGTAGCTTTGAAGGCCCATGAGGCACTTTCTGTGGATGATCTGGGTCCTCTGATGGTGAAGTCATCTAGCTCGGTGATGTTGTCCTATATCCACAAGCTTGTGCAGGTAGGCTGTTTTTAGCTTCTTCTTTTTCTTCGTTTTGCTCCTGCTAAAGGAGAATTTCTTTGTAAGCTTTGGGGGAGTCTCTGTTCGTCTCTGGGAAGCTCTTGGATTTAGAAAAGAAAGTGGCTACGTTTGAGCCATTGGTTAGGTCTTTATCCACTGAGAATGAGACGCTAAAGAACAAGGTTGCTATTCTTACTACTGAGGCTGAAAACGACAAGGAGCTTGTGGCAACCATGGAGAAAAGCCTGCAAGTGGAGAAGGACTTCTGCAAGCTGAAGGACAAGTAGATCGGTGACCTAGAGCTGAAATTGCAGAATGTTGGGGCCACGGCGGTATAAGACTTCAAAGACTCTGACGAGTATTCTAACGACTTGTGCAAGTACTACGTGGAGGGCTTCGATCTCCTTGTGAAGTGGATGGAAAAGCATCACCCTGACTTAGACCTCTCTGGTTTGGCTGTGGACAACGTTGAGAAGGAACTTATGTCTGATCGTCCCTTTAAGGCTATAGCGGAGAATGTGACAAAGGAAGCCACAGATGCTGTAGAAGTAATGAAGGAGGCCCCTACAGACCCTGTCCCTGATGAGCAGTAATCTTTTTTTTTTTTCTTTTCAGTTTTTTATTTCTTTGCAAGGCAAGAACAATATTTCTCTTTGGGCCCGTTGTTTTGGGCAATTGAAAAATTCCTTTGACGATGATAGATAGGTTTATGGATTTCTTGCTTTTAGCGGTAGTAAACAACGTTTTTATGTTTGGACAACCTTTTATGACAATGTTATGTGTTGAATCAACTTTTATGTTCAGCTTGCATTTGAATAGCTTTTTTGTACTTAGCTTGTATACGATTAGCTTTTTACCTTCAACTGTGTTGGAATGATTTTTCAATGAGTCATATTGGCTGACAATCCCTAAATGTGTTTGAACAGCTTAGCATTAAGTCATGTTTGTATGACAAGTTTAGTTTTGTTTGAACAACTTAACATTTTTTAGCTGTGTTTGATCGGCTTTTTATTTAGTCATGTTTGAATTATGATTTTAGTTGTGTTTGAACAACTTGACATTCTTTAGCTGTGTTTGAATAGCTTTTTATTGAGTCAGGTTTGAATGAAAATTTTAGTTGTGTTTGAACAACTTAACATTCTTTAGCTATGTTTGAATAGCTTTTTATTGAGTCATGTTTGAATGACGGGTTTAGTTGTGTTTAAACAACTTAACATTTTTTAGCTGTGTTTGAACAGCTTTTTATTGAGTCATGTTTATATGATGATTTTAGTTGTGTTTGAACAACTTAACATTTTTTAGCTGTGTTTGAACAACTTTTTATTGAGTCATGTTTAAATGACAATTTTATTTGTGTTTGAACAACTTAACATTTTTTGAACAATTTTAGCTTTTTATTGAGTCATGTTTGAATGAAGATTTTGCGCTATACTCGTGACTTAGAGTTGTGGTATTGGAGCGTCTTTTAGGTTAACCATTTTTTGTTTTGTCTTGAATTAAAATTATATTGGTTGTGTTTGAACAACTCTGATTTAGCCGACTTTGGTAGTTGTGTATCAACAACTTTGATGGCTATGACGCCGTTGACGGTGCGTGAATAACTTTTGATTTGAAATTTTAATGATGGATGTCCTTGAGACGTCTCCCAAGGATGACTCCTAAGCGTGGCACATGTTTTGATAGTGATAGATCACGGATAATCATTGATAAATACGCATGGATAAAGCTTTCATGCATTATTGATCTTATTGAATGACGATTATAATGATTTTCATACATACTGATATGAAGATTAAGTAAAATATAAAGCACCCCTTACTGGTTGTATTTCTTCAAGTGTTCTATGTTCCATGGTCGAGGCAGTTCCTGGCCGTCTAAAGACTTCAGGTAGTAGAAGCCTTCTCTAGAATGACGGATTACTTCGTAGGGGCCTTCCCAGGCTAGTCCTAGTTTTCCTTAGGATGGGTCCTTTGTTGCCTGTGATACCTTTCTAAGGACGAGGTCTCCCGTGTTGAACCCTCTTACCTTAACCTTTCTGTTATAGTATCTAGCCATTGCTTCCTTGTGTTTGGCCATTCGCTTCATGGCTTCTTCTCTGACTTCATCAATTAGGTCCAGATTGCTGTTAAGCTCCTGCTGGTTCTTCTGGTCTTCATAAGTTTTGACTCGTAAGCTCGTCAGTCCAACTTCTATTGGTATGACGTCCTCAGTGCCAAATGTCAGCCTGAATGGTGTTTCTCCTGTTGGAACTCTTGTGGTCGTCCTACATGCCCAAATGAAATTTTGTAGTTCTTCAGGCCATGCCCCCATTGCCCCCTCAGGCCTAGTTTTGATAATTTTGAGCAAGCTTTTGTTCATCACTTTTGTTTGGCTGTTGGCTTGAAGGTGTCTTGGAGAAGAGTAGTGATTCTTGACTCCTAAGTCTTGGCAAAATTTTCGAAACTTGGGATTGTTAAACTGCTTTCCATTGTCTAATATTATGACATATGGGACTCCAAACCTGCAGATGATGTTTTTCCACACAAAGCTTGTGACTTTAGCCTATGTTATCGTCATCACTGGCTCTGCTTCTACCCATTTTGTGAAGTAATCGATTACAACGATCAGAAATCTGAGTTGCTTCCTCCTTAGAGGGAATGGACCCATAATGTCAATTCCCCATTAGACGAAAGGCCATGGTGAGGATATGGGTGTCATTATCTCTCCTGGTCTCGTCTAGACATTTGCGAAGCATTAACACTTGTCGCATGCTCTGACGATGTCATATGCGTCTTTCTGTAGGGTTGGCCAGTAATATCCTACTCTGAGTGCCTTTCCTGCTAAGGATCTTGCCCCAGCGTGGTTTCCACTGACTCCTTCGTGTATCTCAAGGAGCACATAGTCTGCTTCTTCTGAGGTAGCGCATCTTAGATATAGGAGTGAGTATCCTCGTCTGTATAGCACGTCGTCAATAATGATGAAGTTAGCTGCTTTGATCTGTATCTTCCTTGCTTCCGCCTTATCTTCGGGGAGCCATCCTTCCTTCAAGTAACGGACGATGGGAGTCATTCACTTTTCTTTGATAGGCTAAGAATGTATTAACCCCTTGTGATGAATTAATTGATTAATTACCTAAGTTTATTAATTAATCAAATTAACATGTAAAGCGTATGGTAGCACAAACAAATCACCAATTAACTAAAGTATGCAACGAAAAATAAATTGACTCGGTGATTTGTTTACGAATGGAGAAAACCTATACGGCAAAAACCCCACCGGGTGATTTTAAGATCACCACTCCCGAGAATCCCCTATTATCAAAACAAACAATTACAAGTAAAGGAAACCCAATACATTATACCAACCTATAGTTGAATCCTTACCCCAATACCCAATTGTACTTGTTCTGTAGTGACAATCTCTCATTTTCAATGCAAGGCTCCTAGTACATGACTAACAAATAGATGCGCGAATCCCAGTACGTGACTTGATCACCAACTTGAGAAAGATGTTGGTTGCAAAGTTCTTCAATTCATCACACGATGAAAATCACAAAACTCCTTGGTCACAAAACCCTATGATGTACAAACACATCAACTTCTTCAAGAGAAAGATGAACTAGGGCAAATTCTGTCTCCGGTCACAATTTGCATGAACAAAACTTTGCTCTACACTTGTGCAACTTGTGTCACCTTTGATGGACATCAAAATAATCCTTATATATGTTTAGGGTTGTGAGAAAAGAAAGCCTAAACACATACTCATGGACTGGAGTGAAATCAGCTCTGAAAAATCGAATTTCATAAACCTCGATAGATAGCCATCTATCGAGCTAGCTGTCGAGCCACAGGCTGAAACAGCTTTTAAACCTTAATAGATGCTAGCTGTTGAGCTTTAAAAACCAGCACTTCTTCACTTGTTTCTTAGACAGACTTGCATGGCTTTAACACTTAATCTTGAAACCTTGTTCCATGAAGTATTAAACACATCTTAGATCTATCCAATTACAAGTAAAGTGTGTTTTGTCAAATGATTAGCCAATTACATAAAATATTGACATATGTTCCTAACATGATTCACATATGTCCTAACATTTGTAAAGGTCCATGAACTCAGCTTGTTGGTCGGGTCAGAGAACGAGTTCTTCACACCTTGCAAGCGCATCACATCGTCTTCAATGGAATTGCTTAGAGAAAAGCAGAAGATTGAAGCTAATGAGAGAATTAGAAAAATCTTCATAGCGTTTTAGAGTAGTGTTTTGATTTTGATTTTTTGTTTTGTTTTTTAGTTTGGGTTTTTGAGAGTGAGTGAGATACAAAGATTGGTGATGAAGAAATGAGAAAGCGGCCATTAACTGTATTAAGCTAAGAAAACTCTCACAAAGAATGTAACTTTTGACTGCCAGTTGATTTTTCATTTATCTATTCATTTATTTTATTGGGTTTTAGTTTTTTTTTTTTTTTAAACTATATATGTGTGGTGTGGTTGTTTATGGTGAGCGGTGGATGGTGGATGAGTTTGTTGTTTTGGTTTTGTGGTTGGTGGTGTTTGTTGATTATGACGTGGGGGTGGTGTGGTGTGGTTGTTATTAGTGTTGAGTGGTGGGTGGTGGATAGTGGATGGGTTTGTTGTTTTGGGTTTGTGGTTTTGGTGGTGTTTGTTGTTTGTGGCATGGTTGTTGTTCGTAGTTTCAATGGTTAGGTTGATATAGGTTTGGCTGGTGGGCAGTGGAGGAGCTGGGTTTGGGTTTGGGTGATGGAAGTGGTTGAGAAAGAGAGAGACGGAAAGGAGAGATGGGTAGTTTTATATTTATATTATTATTTGATGGGTTGTTTATCTATACTATTAATAAAATGATTCCCTGTTTGGGTGTCAACATTTTGCGTACAAAAATACCCTCACACAAATTTTTAACTCTCTAAAATACCCCTCTCTTATGATTAAATAATTTTAAATTAAAAAAAAAAAAAAAAAACAAATTGGTTAAAAGAGTAATTTACTATTCCTAAGTTTTAGGCTTTTTCCTTTATCTTCTTCATTTAACCAAAAACTTTGGACACTATCTCTATCTCATTTTTAAACATTATTCCACATTACCTTACCTCTTTCTTAAAAAAATAAAAAAATACAAATGGTTATTTATATATCACTTTTAAACATTATAACACTAAACCAAAAAACCAAAAAAAATAAAAAAGAGCATTATTGCATGCGCAAATCACGTGTAATTAGTCTAGTATTATTTTAATGAGTTGTATGTAAAAATAGAAACTAGAATGTAGGATGAGTTATAAAATAAGATGGTAAAATAGATAAAGTGGTGTTTGAGGATGTAAAATAGGTTTTTATTTATTTATTTATTTATTTTTAATTCCTGAATGCGAGTGCTCTTAGCATTGGGGGTGTAAAAACTTCCCAGTTGCTATTTTTCCGACCAACACCCTAAAAATCAAGTTTATCTAGGTATATATTGCTATTTGTTTTTAGCAATAGTGAATAGTGAGTTCTTAAATATACAACCTATTATTCATGGGTTGTAAACATAAAAAATATATATTATTGGAGAGAGAGAGAGATTTTTTTTTTAGTATTATTTGATTGTATAATTTATATTATTTTATTGAGTTGTATATAAAAATAAGAATTGGCTGGAGATATTAGGTATATTGTTAAATAAGTTGGTAAAATAAATAAAATAGTATTTGAGAATGTAAAATATATCTTTTTTTACATCCTCAAATGTGAATGCTCTTAGGGAACCCAAACCTCGATTTGGTGTTCTTCACTTACTTCTGTTGCCCAACACTTGAGGATGCCATTACCTGATCACTTACAAGAAAATTAAAAATAATGTTGTTTAAGTTGAATTTCATAGTACAAAGGATATTATATATATATATATATATATAGACTTACTTGCCGAGATAGGAAGAAATATATAAAAGGTCCAGTTAATGTGTGCCCTTAGATCCTTGAAAACACAGTGTTTAACTTAATTTTATTACCAAGCTGATACTTAAGTCAATTAAGAAGATTTAGGTTAAACATTCATCAAACATATAATGCAGCGGAAATATAAATAAGTCACAGATAAGATGACCAAGGAAAACTAATAAAACAAACGAATTTCAAGGTAAAATAAAAAATAAAAATAAAAAACACTTGGGAGGAACTATCCTAAGAATAACAATCCACTATGTCAAATAGAATTTTATAGTCAAGAATATGAAAACTTAACTATTATTATCAAACCTAGCTCTGAAACCCTCAGACTTCTTTGATGTGGATTTGCTCCAACATGAACCTCCCATTCACACTTTAGATCTCCAACATAGACCTCCAACCTATGAGTCCAAGACCACCTTTAAAGGTTTAGATCCAGCACCCTTGATGACTAGTATGATGTAACTTCAAATTTATCGATTCAAATTATGTGTAGAAAGGTTTCCAGTAGTGACTTTAAAAGGAGAAGGCACCGAACTTTTTAGATCTCAAAAGAGAAGCTCCAAAGTCTCTTCAAAATATGTTGTTGGTCTAATCGGTTGTTGGGCCTAATTTAAAATCTGCAAAATTGCAATTCGATCGGTCGAAGGTTTCTCTCAATCGGTTGAGCCAGCTGGGTTTTGATTTCTTGAATCTGCAGCTTCCTTATTCTTGTATTCTGACTTGCAAGACCTTGAGCATTGTCTAATATGACTTATTGACTATATAATCTATACCTAGACAATTTTGTGTTCACGATTTGCCAATTGTTCTAAATATTTAAAACCTAACAATATAGTTGAATGTGAAAGAGCAATACAACAATAAATGTGAATTTGACCAAGAATCTTGATGATTACACATAATCAGCTTTGTAAGGTTGAAATTAATCAACCATCTTGTTGGCTTTATTCCGTGCCAATTTGCTTGTAATTCAGCACTTAGTAACCTTGTATTTAGGTGGGAAACTTGTAAGGATAGTGAGTGAGAGAGTGTGAAGAAATGCTCAAGAGTGTGCAAAGAAACAGAGTCTCGCAACTGGATCCCGCGGGTGAGTCGCGGCTTGCAAGTCGCCAAAAGTCTACACACGTGCCAAGCATGCACACGTGCTAAGCATGTCAGAAGCTGAAGAATCGCGCCAGTTGTTGCACTACGGGACAAAAGTCTCAGGCTGGTCAGGCCGTTAGCTCGCGGCTTGAACTCGCGACTAAACCCAGTCGCGAGGTCAAGTCGCCAAAATGCCCTGTTTGGGAAAATCTAACGTTTCACATTCCATTCTCATTCCAGTATAATACCCCTCATTCCTACGATATTGAGAGAGCTTTCAGAGAGAATTTTGTGAAGAAACCCTAGAGAAATACAAGATTGATTCATCCACAATCTTAACCTTAGAGACTCTACAAATTCCTCTACTCTCTTCCTCTCCATTGTTATACCTTTGAGAGGCCTTTAGCCAAATCCTTATCTCACCACACCCACGTCTGTGAGAAGGTTTATTTGGTGCTGTTGGGAAGCAGTTAGGAAGGAACCAATCTACATTGGTTGATGTTATGGTCTAGTAACGGAATCCGGGAAGTTAAAGAAGAAATAGGTTCGGCGTAACCTCATTGGAGCAAGAAGCTTGGAGGGCTTAGGTACTTGGGTAGATTAGGCTTGGAGGGTCTTCTGCTGTTTATGTATCCCAACTACATTCTTTAGTGGATTATTTGACCGCTTAGAGGGTGGCGGAGAGGTTTTACGCCGAGAGCTTCGGTTTCCTCTTCGATAACACATCGTGTGTTGTCCGTGTGTTTGCATCTTCCTTCCTTTATCTTTGCCTTATATTTACTACTGTGGATGTGTTTATATTTGGCTTAGATTGTTTATCAATTCTGTTATAAGCTTGTTATCATATTCCGCACATCAACTGTTTGATATAAAGCTTGAATTGGTAATTTTGTAATTGGGGTCTAAACGTTCAAGGGTGTTTCATACTCATTTTGAACTTTCATTTGGTATCAGAGCGAGTACACTTATTGTGGTTTAATTACCTAAGTGTGATCCCTGACCCCCCCTAGAGATGGATAGGTCTCAATCTCTTAATGTACCACCGTTCTTTGACGGTAATAATTATGCATTTTGGAAAATCCGTATGAGGGCGTTTTTGTGTTTTATTGATGATGCTGTGTGGGATGCAATTGAAGTAGGATGAACAAGACCAGAGGCTGCCAAGTCTACTTGGGATAAGATTGCTCTTGTGGCGGCCAATGCAAATAGCAAGGCATTGAATGCTATTTTCTACGGTGTCTCTCCAGAAGAAATTCACCGGATTTCACATATCACCATTGCTAAGGAAGCATAGGAAATTCTGAAGACAACCTATGAAGGGACTAAGAAAGTGAAGGACACCAAACTTCAAATGTTGACCACTCACTTTGAGGAGCTAAAGATGAGTGAGGATGAATCGTTTGATTCGTTTTACAGTAAATTGAACGAGGTTGTTGTTGGCAAATTTAACTTGGGAGAAAAGACGGAGAACTCGAAAATTGTAAGGAAGATCGTTTGGTCACTACCAGAGAGTTTCCGTGCCAAAGTTACAACCATTGAAGAGAGCAAAGATTTTGACAACATTAAGGTTCAAAAGCTGGTTGGTTCTTTGCAAACATATGAGCTATCCCTGCCCACACAGAAGAAGAGCAAATCCCTTGCTCTTAAGACAATTGATGAGAGAATGGTGTCTCATGACTCCTCGGAAGAGGATGCAATAGACAAAGATGTGGCGTACCTTGTAAAGAACTTCCGGAAATTCCTAAAGCTCAAGAATAGTGGGAAATTTGGTGACAAAGGAAAATTTCAGAGTGCCAGAAAAGAGAAGAAAGAGTTTAGAAGAAAAAAGGGTAAAGATTCCCAACCCTCACAAGGAATTACAAGTTTTGAATGTAATGGACATGGGCACTTTAAAAAGGAATGCCCCAATTACTTGAAGTCGAAAGGAAAGGCCTATGCCACTACTTTAAGAGATTCTGACTCATCAAATTCTGACTCAGAGGACAGCTGTGATGGAGAAGGAAACTACTTCGCATTTATGGCTATTGAGCATGTTGAGTCCTCGAAGGACCTGAATCAACTTGTACAGGAACTTGGAGAACACAGCGATGATGAATCCTTAGGGATTGTTAAGGAATCAAATGCTGAAGAGGATAGAAATACAGCTAGTCTTCAAGAGAATTATGCCTTACTCCTTGAGAAATCGGGTGAGTATGCAAGGGTTGCAAAGGCGACTGTGAAGAAGATGAAAAGGGCTGAAGAGGACTACAAAAGTCTCCTGGCTAGATATAAGGAAGCAAAGTGTGAAATTGAGACACTAAATGGCGAATTATCAGAAGCTTACACCAAAGTAAGATTTCTTGAGCGAGAGGTAGTGCAAGCTCATGCCAAGGTAGATAGGGTCTCCTCCAGGAAAATGGACGATGTTATTTCATCTCAGAAACATGCCTTAGACAAGTCCGGTTTGGGATATACCGAGGAAGCAGCTCATCAGCCAATGTCACCAAAGAAGTGAAGTTTGTAAAGGCCAAAGAGATGGCTGTGGATAAGTCTATTCCTAAGAAAGTCAAGACTGAAAGGAAGAAGAATATGGTTGATCAACGGGTGTTAAATAAGTCCCGTAATCAATCAGAATCCAGAAATGGAGCTAAAGGGAGATCAGTTCCAAGATCACAACAGGGTTCTAAAACCGAATATGTGTGTCACTATTGCGGATTGCAAGGACATACCAGACCCAACTGTCAAAAGCTGAGAGCAGACAACAATGCAAGCGCACCTCGGTCACGAGGAAGAAGAAATGACAAGAGGTCTTGGGGTGGTGAGCAACCAAGAAGTCAAAACCATGATCCTGGAATGATGGACGTGATGAAGATGATCGGTGCCTTCACCAACTGCCTTGAAAGCTTCACACGAAGGTTTGATAGTCCTAATTCTCGTACCCAATCCGTTAAGGATATCACCCCAAACGCACGTGACGTGTGGGTGACAAAGGGTACTCATGCATAAGCATTACAACATGTCCATGCATCAATACTTCCCATGTTTGTGAATATGCTTGGTTGTGTGCTTCTTGCTAGTATTTAGGTTGTTATTTTGCGTGTGTATCTGTCTTTGGTTTAAAATGTCTTTACTTTTTTTTGTTATGTTTTTGATTAATTTTTTTTTTACTACTTTTGTGTCAAAAATCCAAAAAACACATAAAAAGTAGAAAATCCAAAAAATTTGATCAACTTTGTTGAGTTTCTGTCTCAAATCATATTTTGCCCTATACCTTTGTACTAATAGCTTTGTGCATCTATGAGCGTAGCTTGTCTTCTATACACTTGTATCATTGTCGAAGAAATTCTGAAATCTATGTGACTGTTGTAAATATATCTTTAACATTGTCATGAATGATTAGTAAATGGTTTTGTTGATCTTGAGACATGCATAGACTCATGCCTATATATCTTCCCACTCTTTATTTTTGTTTTTGCTTAAAAGAGCTCTTTAAATGTAAATCTCCAAATGAAAAGAGATATAGAGCTGCAAAAACCTGTCGCACATACTAGTATTTGATTAGAAAAAAGGGAAAGTGACCAAAATAAAATGTTTGATGCCCAAAAAGCCAAAGGCTAACTCATAAATTGAAATATCAAAAATTTCAGGCATCTATCTCTCAATGAGATTTTCTTTGCTCAAAAAGTGCAAATGATATGTTGAATATGGAGCCAAATGAAAAGCTTCAAAGAATGTAATCAAGTTCTTGTGGGAGGTCATATATGCATGTTTCTATAATTGAGATAGGTCACATTATCTAGTACTAATTGTGTATGCCTTGATTGAATTAATCATTGAAGCTTCGCATTGGACTAAGGACTATCTTATTTTTGACATCCACACACAACACACAAGTCTATGCTTAATGAATGCCATATTCATTTGTGTGATTGTACTTGATTAAATGTGTTTTCACATACTCAATTTTTGTTTGATCAAACACAAAAAGATTTTTGAGTGTTTTTATTTGTTGTTGGAAAGTATTTTGTTTTTACAAAAATATCAAAAATTTCAAAAACTATTTCCCTTGTTTTGGCAACTAAGTTGCGGGTTAGCCCAGTCGCAAGACCTAGTCGCGAGCCCACTCAGAGATTTTTCACGGCTTACTGGCGAGTCAGTATCCCAGTCGTGAAAAGGACTTAGAAAATTTTTCAAAATTTGAGTTTTTGTATTTTTCGCGGCTCAGCTCGTGACTTCTTCGCGGGTAGATCTTCCAGTCGTGAAAAACACTTGGAGAAATTTTCAAATTTCTTACCTTCACAGTGTTTCGTGGCTTATCCTGGCGACTTACTGGCGACTTGTTCCAGTCGCGAAAAATGCGTGTTTTGCGTTTTAAAGACAGTTTTTAAAATAATTTTTCAGTTTTTCCCTCAATATCAGTTTCTGTTCATCTTCTTCCCAAAATCTCTCTCTCAACACTCCGTGTCTGTTTGCAAAAGCTTTCCTTTTCTGCATCATGCCTTCATCAAACACCAAGAAAAAGGTATGGGTTTTCTTGCCTTCACTTCATTCATCATGATTTCATTATTGTTCTCTTGAATCTGGGTCTTGTGTTGTTGGTTTGTGTTGTTGAGGGGCTCGAACATGGGTTTGCCTATTTTGTTGAGTTTGAGTGTGTAATGTTATTTGCTCTTGTTGCAATGGTGTGTTTAAGGTTATTAGTATCCATTAGCTTGCTTATTTTTGGTCTGAGCATTGATATTTGATAGTTTGTTTTTGGGCATATAGTTGTGGGGATCTCTGCAATTTTTATTGTGGTTCTAAGTTTGTATGGTTGGGTGAGCTTTTGGTGTTTTTGGTTAGCATTATTTTGATTTTTAAATCATCATATATTTGAGATGTTGCTGCATGTGTTCCTCTTTATGCACTGTTCATACCCATTGGGTCATGACTCACTGTCATTTGCTCAAATCTATCTGAATTTTTGTGCATACATTCAATTTAAATTTAGTTAACTTTGACTAGCCAAGTTTGGTTATCAACTGTGCTTATTCTGTGTTTTTTCTGATCACTCTGTTTCTCAATGTGTAACTAACTTGTTACTAATGTGTGTGTAATTTCCCATTCTGTGTTATGTCTTGTTGTGGCCTTTTTTGCTTGTTTACAGATGGCTGCATCTCCTACAAAGAAGAAGACAACTACTCATAAATCTGATAAGAGAATGAAAATGGACCCTAACCTATTTAGGTCTATTAAGCACTTTGAGAGATATAGGGATTTCTTTTCAAAAGGAACCATTATTTAGGAGAGATTTGTAGATTTCAGGGAATTGAAGGACACCTTCATTCTAGGCTACTTTGAAGGTAGAGGTTGGGAAAAATTACTGAGTGACCTTCCCCCTATTTGTGAACCCCTAATCAGAGAATTCTATGCAAATGCTGTGATAAGGGAGGAAGAGTTGAGCTGTTGGGTGAGAAGAAAGGAATTTACCTTAGATGCTCATGATATTGATACAGTTCTAGGGTTGGAGGGATTGGAAGATTATGAATTCACTAACTACAAGGATAGAATGCTTTCTCTAGAAACTTTCCAGAAAAGAATTGGTGGGGTTATAGAAAAGAGATGTCTCAACACCTCTGATTTTCCTAAAGACATGAGGTGTTTAACCACAATAATGATGTACAACCTGTATCCTATAAGGAAGATGACTATACTGACAAATGCCAGAGCTATCTTTCTTATGGAACTTAAGGAGAAAACCTTTATTGACATCAGTTCTCACATTTTTGATACTATAATGGATGAGACTAGAACCACCTCGAGGCCTAAGCTGATATTTCCAAGTCTTCTCATGAGGATTTTCAGAGAAAAGGGTGTTGCAATTCCTCAGGATGTCAGTCCTTTGCCTCCTCTATCAGCCATTAACAAATTTACTCTCTCAAGGATACAAAGTCGTCTTCCAGGTGAAGAAGAGGAGGGTATCCAAGGAGAAGGTGACCCCATGGTGACTGAAGCAGAGGCTGCAGGACCATCTTCCACACCAAGAGTGAGAGTCAAGAAGAGCAGAGCTTCTACCTCATCAGCTATACCTCCTGATGCCTTTCAGATCATCCTGGAGAGGCTTGATGGACTCAGAGAGATTCAAGATCAGCACACTGAAAGAATGACAGCAATGCAAGATCAACTTGATGTACTCTTGGCAAAATTTGATAGCATCTACACCAACAAGGAGCAGTGACCTTTTGGCCATTCCGGTCAAAAAGAGGGAGAATTTTTGGGCAGCTCTTGAGGGGGAGTGCTTTTGCTTATTTTAAGGGGGAGCGTTCATATTATGTTTATAGCTTTGATTATCATGTTCTGTTTAATAATGCTTGTATAGGCTTGATACACTATGGTTTGTGTCTGTTTAAACTCACAACTTTTGCATTGGTTGGATGGTTGTGGAACTTTGGTATTTATTTATATATTGATGAGGTTATTCAGTTATATTCAGGTTATTGTTTTTATGCAGTGTTTGTACCCATGTTACTTTTGTAAGCTTTAAGGGTTAGTTTCCTTGCACTTATACTATTTGTAGGCTTTTATAGTCTGTACCATGTATTTGCAACACTTTGCTTATGCAGCCTTTATGCATTGTGCTTTAGTACTTGTTAATGCTATGCATTATCTTAAGTACATCACTCTTGTGCCCTTATAGGATTGTTCCTAGATGCATATATGTTTGTATGCATTGGTTGAGTGTTGGACTTGCAAATGATACTCCTCAATTGAGCTTATCACCTTGCATGTCTGGATGTTCATTCCTTGTGTGAATGAGCATAGTGATCACTTGTGTATAATGATTGCTTGTTTGATCTTGCCATGGTCTATTGCTTTATTCCATTTTGCTTGATCATACTTTTATTGCTCCATATGCATCTCAAGTGTTTCTGCATAAAATGATATTGCTATGTTGTTATGTTTCAGGAGATACTTGTTCATATGTACAAGAGCTGTTTAGAATCTAGAGTTAGGTGTGAGTGAGTTTTGTTCAACTGTTCCCAACTCATGCATTAAGTCTAGAGTCTGTTGTAGAGTTTTGTCACGGAATAGCCAAAGAGGGAGACTGTAAGGTTGAAATTAATCAACCATCTTGTTGGCTTTATTCCGTGCCAATTTGCTTGTAATTCAGCACTTAGTAACCCTGTATTTAGGTGGGAAACTTGTAAGGGTAGTGAGTGAGAGAGTGTGAAGAAATGCTCAAGAGTGTGCAAAGAAACAGAGTCTCGCAATTGGATCTCGCGGGTGAGGCGCGGCTGCAAGTCGCCCAAAGTCTGCACACGTGCCAAGTATGTCAAAAGCTGAAGAGTCGCACCAGTTGTTGCACTACAGGACAAAAGTTCCAGGCTGGCCAGGCCGTTAGCTCGTAGCTTGAACTTGCGACTAAACCCAGTCGCGAGGTCAAGTCGCCAAAATGCCCTATTTGGGAAAATCTGACGTTTCACATTCCATTCTCATTCCAGTATAAATACCCCTCATTCCCACGATATTGAGAGAGCTTACAGAGAGAATTTTGTGAGAGAAACTCTAGAGAAATACAAGATTGATTCATCCATAATCTTAACCTTAGAGACTCTACAAATTCCTCTACTCTTTTCCTCTCCATTGTTATACCTTTGAGAGGCCTTTGGCCAAATCCTTATCTCACCACACCCACATCTATGAGAAGGTTTATTTGGTGCTGTTGGGAAGCAGTTAGGAAGGAACCAATCTACATTGGTTAATGCTATGGTCTAGTAGCGGAATCCGGGAAGCTAAAAAAGAAATAGGTTCGACGTAACCTCGTTGGAGCAAGAAGCTTGGAGGGCTTAGGTACTTGGGTAGATTAGGTTTGGAGGGTCTTCTGCTATTCATGTATCCCAACTACATTCTTTAGTGGATTATTTGACCGCTTGGAGGGCGGCAGAGAGGTTTTACGCCGAGGGCTTCAATTTCCTCTTCGATAACACATCGTGTGTTGTCCATGTGTTTGCATCTTCCTTCCTTTATCTTTGCCTTATATTTACTGCTGTGGATGTGTTTATATTTGGCTTAGATTGTTTATCAATTCTATTATAAGCTTGTTATCATATTCCACACATTAACTGTTTGATATAAAACTTGAATTGATAATTTTGTAACTGGGGTCTAAACGTTCAAGGGTGTTTCATACCCATTTTGAACTTTCAAGCTTAAATTTCCATTGATCATATTTTTCCAAATAGCCCAAGAAAGTTTTCATAAATTAAAATTAAAATTACATCTAATATCTATTTTCCTACTGTAATCAAAATAACTAGTAAAACAGTACTCCGAAAACAAATTCTATCAAACAAGTATGTTACATTCAACAATATAATATTTATTTAAAAAAGAAGCGTGATAACTTCAAAGATAATATTCAACAACAGAGCCCTTAAAATAAATAGAATAACTAGACAAGAAATACAATATCCTTTAATAATATCATTACACAACGCAAAACATTATTCTTTAAAACAAGAGACATTTGGAAATCCTCATGTAGCAAGTATAACTCTTACTCCAATCCTAAAATTCTTCCAATTCAACCTGAAAGCATAGTAAATTCAAAATGATATTTAATGTATGTAGCTAGATTGATGGTTATATAAAACATAATGTTTAATATATATATATATATATATATATATATGCTGAAGCGTAGTATTTATTGTTGCTACGCTCTTGTTAAGTCATATCAGCGGCTACATCATCTACCTGTTTCTCATTTCCCTCCATTACTTCCAACCATAATCTCCCTTTTATCTTTTCATCTCTCCACTACTCTCAACCTTAATGCCATTCTTCATCAATCCCTTCATCTTCCTTTTATTTTGGCTCTTCTTATCTCCATTCTATTACTATAAATATGTCATTCTCTCCTATTTTATACATATTTTCTCACATGAAAAGGTTATTAGTCAGTCTCTCTCTCTCTCTCTCTCTCTCTCTCTCTCTCTCTCATGTTTTATTTTTGTGTGAATTTTTTATTTTTTGTATCTCTACTTTAGATTGATGAATTTATATGTTCTTTAGAATTTTACTTTTGATAGGCCACAAATTGAATGACCCCTTGTGATTTAAACTAATTAATTAATTTAAGCCAAGTTATTAATTAATCAATTTATCATGCAAACACGTGGCAGCACAAACAAATCACCAAAAACTAAATATGCAGCGGAAAAATAAAAGACACGGTGATTTGTTCACGAATGGGGAAAAACCCTAACGGCAAAAACCCCACCGGGTGATTTTCAGGTCACCACTCCCGAAACTCCACTATTATCAAATCAAGCGGTTACAAATAAGGAATCCCAGTACCTTACCAACCTACAGTTGAACCCTTACCCCAATACCCAATTGGACTTGATCTGTAGCGACAGTTCCCACCTTTGATGCACGGCTCCCAAGTACGTGACTAACCAGATGCGCGGATCCCAGTACGCGACTTCAATCACCAACTTTAGAATGAGAGGTTGGCTGCAGAGTTCTTCAGATCATCCTATGCATGAAGATCAGGAAGATGCTTGGTCACAAAACCCTAAGGTGCACAATACACAGCAACTTCTTGAAGAAGATGATCTAGGTTAAGAACTTCGTCTCAGAGCACAATTTGCTTGAACAAGGATTGCTCAATGCTTATGCAACTTGTGTCTATGTTGACGGCTCTTAAAACACTCCTTAAATATGTTTAGGGTTAGAAGAAAAGAAGGCCCAAAAACACATTCACGGATCCCAAGAAAATCATATTGGAATTCTGACTTTTTAAGTCTCGACAGCTAGCAGGTGTCGAGGTAGGTGTCGAGCAGGTGTCGAGCTTTAAAAATTCTGCACTTCAACTTGCTTTTTCTTGGACAGACTTGATGACTTCAACACTTGATCTTGAAACATAGTTTCTTGAAGTATTAAAAACACCTAGAACTACCCAATTACAAGTAGAGTGCGTTTTGTCAAAGGATTAGCCAATTTACATAAAATATGACATATGTTCCTAACATGTAAACACATATGTCCTAACAATCTCCCCCTTTGGCAATCCGTGACAAAACCACAACAAACAAATGAACATATGAGAGAAGTCATAAATCACTCAACTCATATTCACTTGTTACATACAATAAAATCTATCCTAACACAAACTCTTGAAGAACTTTGCAAAAAGAGAGTTTATGGCAAGTAGACTTTGACAACCTGTATTTCTGAAACACTTATAAACAAAACTCATCAAGGCATCTTGTGTGAAACAGAATTAACTAGATTGCATACAAATATAAAGAACATGTGTATAAAGAAAGAAAAGAAACAACACATGAAGAGATAGGTGAATAAGAAAAACATACATCCACATATATAGAAAGATAAGTACAATGTATGTAAAACTGATATACAAGACCAATATATCTATAAAGAATGAAAAGAAAAGATACATCATAAGCCTCACTACATCCCTCAAAAAGTATGAACACTCCCCCTATCAAAAATGTCCTATACTAACTCTCCCCCTAAGATAACTACTCTCATAAATCCAAAACTACTCCCCCTTTTTGTCACGAGTGACAAAGGGTAGAGTGTCATGTAGACATCTCATCAGTAGAGCTAGCATCTCCATCATCATCATCAGAAGCATCATCGTCATCACCATCATCATCATCATCCTCAGCATCAGAATCTGAAGCAACTGGAGGAGGTGGTGGAGGAGAAGCCTCAGATGCAAAACCACCCATGGTCGCCTGCCGTCGTGCAATACGACCAACACGAACGTTCACCTGATACAACTCAGTGGTGAGTGTATCAAGGCGAGCATCCATGCGCTGCAGCTGCGCCATGATATCTCCAAGAGATACATCGCTGGAGGAAGGAAGAGGAGTCGATGTAGATGGAGCAGATCTGGATGGAGCCGAACGGGAGGGCGGAGTGGAATCCGGCTGTCTCGCCCTGAACTGTGCCTGACTACGTTTTACGGTAGCGGCATCTATGGCAGAGATGTGTGTGAACTGGTCGGAGACAGGGAAAGGGATGGAAAAATGGCGTAGAATCCTCGTGATAGCGGAAGGAAAGATGAGCTTATCACGGGACGCCGCATCTAAATGAACATCTATGATAGAGAAAATGAAGTGGGAAGGAAAATCTATCGTGAGATGCTCAAGTAGAGAAAGCAAGAAACGAGCACGAGGCTCAGTGATAGAGTTATAGTGAGAAAGAGGACGAAGTACAAAGGTCATCACCATGTTAAGAAACCTAGGACCTTTAGCAAAAGGTCTACATGATGTGTACATATGCTCACCCCACTCAGAAGGACGCTCACAGAAAGCAGAAATGAGCTCATCCCTGGACACAGTCCTCAGTCGCTCACAAGTAGGATAGTCAGGAAACTCTATCCTAGGAACATGAAGCACATCCGCAACCAGCTGCGGTGTGACAGCAATGCGCGTACCTCGAACGCGAGTGAAAAAGAGAGGTACTGAACGATCAATCCCGTGCATGTTGGAGTAAAACTCCTGAATCAGCACGAGAGGACAAGTGACCGGGACGTCACACAGTGACTCCCATCCCCTACTGTGAATGACAGAGGGAAGGTCAGTGTCGGCGAAGTCCGCCAGAACAACGTGGCGTTCCGAATGAACACCTCGTTTAGAGAAGTTCTCAGTAAATGCCTTGTAGGCATCTCCATCACGGAACCGAAGGTTATGAGGAGCAGTATCAGAAGATGAAGAAGCTCCAGAACGCAGAGGGTTCCGAGCCGGAGTGGATTTACGTTTAGGTGCCATAGATGCAACTAACGTAAAAGAAAGAAAAAAAGAGAAAGAGAGGGGTAGACAATCAGAAAAGTCCCAAGCAGTTCAAATATGACAATATATTGAACAAAATGGACGTATGCATGGGAATGCATGATCATGTTACATGCAAACATAAAAAGCATCATGGGCTCAGCCCAATCCAATCCTAGCAGCACACATTCAAGAATCACACAACTAAACGCATGAAAATATCATTCTAATGCACATGGAATGCAATGCATGACATTCTAAACACTTTTCATTGAAAAACCAACCCAAAATTTCACCAAAAACTCAAAGATTTTGAAAAACCCAAAGTTTTCAAAAAAAATCCCAAAAGCTAAGTTTCAAAGCATGAAATGCATGAAAAGAAATGGAAAAGAAGATCATACCACTTGATTTGAAGCAAGAAAAGCTGAAAATCACTTGGGATGAAGATTGGATTGAAGAAAAGCGCACAGGAAGACCAACCGCCTCGGACAGATCGAAGAGAGATCGAGAGAAATGAGAGAAAAATCGCGACAGAGGTATTTATAGAACCTCCAGTAAATCTCGACAGCAGAGGTGTCGAGAGGTATCGAGATGCTGTCGAGAAAGGTGTCGAGAGAATATGCCTTCGACAGCTAAGGTATCGAGGAGGTATCGAGGTACCAAACAGCTCATCCAACATAAGAAGCTCGATCGATCGACGTGGTGTCGAGAAGGTATCGAGCAGACAGAGAGAATCTCGATCGATCCACCAGGTGTCGAGGAAGTGTCGAGATTGCGATAAGAAAAAGGCTTTAGAGGCTCGACAGCTGACCAGGTATCGAGGAGGTATCGAGAAGGTGTCGAGCCAGCTATGAAATGCAGTTTTTCGAGAAGTGAAAAACACAAACATGAATGCAATCAAGATATGCACCTCAACCATGATCCAACCAACATATAAATCTCTCAAAAATCATCTCTCATTGAAAATTTAAGTACATGGATCTCCCAAGAACACACACACACACTAAAATCATTGAAAAATCATTCTCATTGTCGGAATCATCTTCAGGATCAGTGTCACTAAGGGTTGCAGCTAGAGCCTTGCTCTTCCCAATGCTCTTCAGATATGTAGGACACTCATTCTTCATGTGTCCAAACCCATGACACCCAAAACACTTAGGTCCTGCCGGAACAGTGTATTGACCTCCTTCCTTAGAATCCTTTCTTTCCTTATCTTGGTTTTTGAACTGTGAAGAACTGGATTGCCTGCGGTCCTTGTCGAAGCTCCTCCCATTGGCATTCTTCATAAATTTCTTGAACTGCCTTGTAATGTAGGACTTCATCTTGGAATCTTCATCATCGGAAGACTCATCTGTATCACTGCTCTTTGCCTTTAGGGCCATGCTCTTGCCCTTGCTTGACTTGCCTATTCTTGATAATCCTAGCTCGTAGGTCTGCAAGTTTCCAACCAGCTCAGTCAAAGGAATTTTATCAATGTCCTTTGATTCTTCAATTGCCGTAATCTTGGCATGAAATCTCTCAGGTAGAGATCTGAGCACCTTCCTTACAACCTTGGGTTCAGGGATGGTTTCCCCAAGATTGAAGGCTGAGTTCACTATGTCTTTAAGCTTGGCATAGAACTCATCGAACGACTCATCCTCCTCCATCTTAATTTCTTCAAAGCTAGTAGTGAGCCTCTGTAGCTTTGAATCCTTGACAGCCTTTGTTCCTTCGTAGGTTGTCTGGAGGATGGTCCATGCCTCCTTGGCAGTTTCTGTTGAGGATATCTTCTTGAACTCCTCATTGGTGACAGCGCTAAATAGAGCATTCAGCGCTCTGCTGTTGAAGTTCGCCGCCTTGATCTTGGCTTCATCCCAATCAGCCGGCGCTTCTTTTGGCTTTGTCCAGCCAATCTCCACAGCTTGCCACACCTTCTCATCTAAGGACTGCAAAAAAACTCTCATGCGTACTTTCCAGTAGGCATAGTTAGTCCCATCAAATAAAGGAGGTATAATAAGAGATTGTCCTCTATCCATGACAAACAGGGGTCAATGGATCAATCACAGCAAAGATTAATAACTAATCAGAGTGTGCCCGCTCTGATACCACTTGATAGGCCACAAATTGAATGACCCCTTGTGATTTAAACTAATTAATTAATTTAAGCCAAGTTATTAATTAATCAATTTATCATGCAAACACGTGGCAGCACAAACAAATCACCAAAAACTAAATATGCAGCGGAAAAATAAAAGACACGGTGATTTGTTCACGAATGGGGAAAAACCCTAACGGCAAAAACCCCACCGGGTGATTTTCAGGTCACCACTCCCGAAACTCCACTATTATCAAATCAAGCGGTTACAAATAAGGAATCCCAGTACCTTACCAACCTACAGTTGAACCCTTACCCCAATACCCAATTGGACTTGATCTGTAGCGACAGTTCCCACCTTTGATGCACGGCTCCCAAGTACGTGACTAACCAGATGCGCGGATCCCAGTACGCGACTTCAATCACCAACTTTAGAATGAGAGGTTGGCTGCAAAGTTCTTCAGATCATCCTATGCATGAAGATCAGGAAGATGCTTGGTCACAAAACCCTAAGGTGCACAATACACAGCAACTTCTTGAAGAAGATGATCTAGGTTAAGAACTTCGTCTCAGAGCACAATTTGCTTGAACAAGGATTGCTCAATGCTTATGCAACTTGTGTCTATGTTGACGGCTCTTAAAACACTCCTTAAATATGTTTAGGGTTAGAAGAAAAGAAGGCCCAAAAACACATTCACGGATCCCAAGAAAATCAGATTGGAATTCTGACTTTTTAAGTCTCGACAGCTAGCAGGTGTCGAGGTAGGTGTCGAGCAGGTGTCGAGCTTTAAAAATTCTGCACTTCAACTTGCTTTTTCTTGGACAGACTTGATGACTTCAACACTTGATCTTGAAACATAGTTTCTTGAAGTATTAAAAACACCTAGAACTACCCAATTACAAGTAGAGTGCGTTTTGTCAAAGGATTAGCCAATTTACATAAAATATGACATATGTTCCTAACATGTAAACACATATGTCCTAACAACTTTGGGTTGATGCAATTTGGTTGTGTTTTTAGGTTATTATCTTTTTTTTTTTCTATGATTGTTAAATATTATTTTATTGCATATAAAGAAAATTTACAAGAATTTTTTCTCATGGGATGGAGGTGTATTTTTTAGTTAAGTAGCCACATTGTTGAATTTTAAGAGGAGAACCTAAGGAACAGCACCTAAAGTACTATATCTAAGTTTTTTCCTTCTATTATATAGCATGGCTTGGATAGTTTGGTGTTCGACTTAATTAGGACTATATTTTTTATTTTTTGCAATTTTACTTTGGGTTGATGGATCATTGTATTTTTTTGTAATACTATTTTGGGTTAATACAATTTGATGGATCATGTGTTTGATTTTTTAATTTTTTCTATTAGAAGTCTTCTCTCTCCCTCTTATAGCTTTTGTTTGATTTTTTTTTTTTTTTTATACATAATACTTAGTTATTTTGGATGTGGAATTTCAAATTTATATCGAAATAAAATTTTGGCTATGTATTTGAATGTCTATCAACTATTAAAAAAGCCCAAGATGAATATGTATAGACAATATTTTTGTTTTAATTTTTTATTGATTTATTATTTAGTCATAATATCAAAATTAAAGTAGATGAATATGTAGAGTTAAAACTCTCTAAGATGAATTTATAAAGCCAATATATTTATATATTTAATATTGTCAAAAAATTAAAAGTAAAAAATAAATAATAAAAAGAATAATGATGTGGCCAATGATGTGGCAGATGAGAATGCTCAACAAGAGCGTAGCAACAAAAATACGATTTGAAGATCCAGTTAAGGGTAATTAAATCTTAATAAATGAAAGTGTATGTAGTAAAAAAAATTGTCAGATCATGTTCTCTTTATGTTGTTATACAAATTATTTTCTTTAATTTTGATAGGTGAAGTGTTCAATTTGAGACATAAAGTCTACTTTTTTCCTACATATTATTTTAAATATTAAGTTTATAATATGGTTTAGTCTCTTAGGAATGTCTAATAAATATGCAAGTCAAATCTCATGTATCTATATTAGTAAACAAAACTCAATCAATAGTTCGAAACTACTCCAATGATAAGAAAAATTATAAATATAATAATATCCTTTTAAGAGAATGAAAATTTTGAATAATTATTTGAAACTCAAACAGTTTAGTTATATAGGAAAAAAATTTAGGAAAATATAACACACAATAACATAATTTATCAAAATATGGACCGCCTAAAAAATGAATAATATCAATCAAACAAAATAATAAAATGATGATATATTTTTTGAGATAGATAAATTAATGAAAAATAATTTTAGAAATTGTGTTTAACTTTTTTTGGAGAACAAATTATTTTCCACAAATTTTTTAGAACAAATTATATATTATACCATAATTAAAATATAATTATCTATTCCCACGCATCGCGTGGATCTACAACTAGTCTCTGTATATATATAATAATAAGTGAAGTTAAGAGAAATTCAATTTAGAATTTCAAATTGGAATTCCAATTTTGCGCCATGTGTGCTAAATTATTTATTCTTAAAGAGTTTTGTTTCTTAATTTTAAAATAAAATGTAGGACCACATTATAAATATTCATCCAAGTGAGTTATTAAGTACAAAAATCAAAGAGTCTAGAATAAATGAATCATAAAAAAAAAAATGCTTCACAATAATTTTTTTTTAAAAAAACATGGACAATTTACATTTTATACCTAATAATATCCATACAAATTTTTTTAAAGAGTTAACAAAATATAAAAATGACTATCAATAATATTTAAATTTTATATATAGGAATTATATTATACATTTTATTGTATATCTTTAAGTGTATTCATGCATATGCATGTGGTTACAAGCTAGTATAAATAAAATTTGGGCTTAGAAGCCGTGGTTGCGCCAAATAGCTTCACTAAATTGAAATAGCTTTTTCTAAGTTGTGGTTGGCCAAGTGGCTTCACCAAATTACAGCAATATTTTAGATAAAAATAATTTTTTAGATAGAGACAACAACTTATTTATTCTTATTAATTTCTTTAGATAAAATAATAATAATTGTTTTAACAAAATATGCAACATGCATCTAAGTTTCAATTGATAGAAACAATAACTTATTTGTTCTTATCAATTTTCTTAAATAAAATAATAATAAGTGTTTTAACAAAACATGCAACATGCATTTTAAATAAAATACAATAAGTTAAACAGAGACAACAACTTATTTGTTCTTATCAATTTCTTTAGATAAAACAACAGTAAATGTTTTAACAAAACATGCAACATGCATTTTAGATAAAATAACAATAAGTTTTATAACAAAACATGCAACATGCCATCTAAGTCTTAAAATTTTAAATCATACTCCAGCTAAAAATATATTATTGAAATTTCAAAACATATATATATATATATATATATATATATATATATATATATTCACCAATGGTCCTTCCATAGAATCTCTCTTGCACCCCACGTTTTTTTTTTTTTTTTTTCAAGTTGCAATTTACATATACGTATTTGTATTAGAAGAATATATATGTTGTATAGATTCATAGGAGTTGATGAATTTATATGACTCTCTCTCTCTCTAGAACAATTTTTTTTCCTAATAAACAACTACTCTCATTAATTATTAAATTAATTTTTTTATTAATTGTTGGGATATATTTTCTCAAATTAGGGGATAAAATTAACAATAGTTTAATTTATGTAAAACTTTATCATTTAAATTCTATTCAAACTATATGGCTCAATTCAATTGGGAAGAAGGGGAAGCTATATGTGATATACCTCTAAGTCGGAGGCAAGTCTCTGACTCTATTTATTGGAGGTATAAAAAGGATGGTATTTTCACAGTGAAGTCGGCCTATAAGGTTGCAAGAGCTATATTGAAGAATGGGGATTGGGCTGAATCATCTTTGGGTAGTGGAGGTAATAGGGTGTGGGCTGTTATATGGAAGCTACGGATCCCCAATAAGATAAAGGTGTTTGGGTGGAGAGCGTGTCATGATATTTTGCCAACTAGAAGGAACCTCAAGAAGAAACGGATTTTGATGGATGAATTATGTCCATTATGTGGTTTATTCCAGGAATCAACTATTCATGCTTTATGGGAATGCACAGTAGCACAGGATGTTTGGCATGGTAGTGTAAAGGCTCTACAGAAGTGTGGGACGGGCCAGCTTGATTTTGTAGCTCTATTGGAGTATCTATTGGATCGATTGAACAAAACAGAGGTGGAGATGTTTTTCGTACAGGCTTGGCTAATTTGGAACCAGCGGAACAGAGTAGTGTATGAAGGCAAGTTGTTGGAACCGGGCTGTTTGAATAAGCATGCTGCTGAGTTGCTTGAGGAGTTTCAGCAGTCACAGGTCAGCTTACAAGTGGATGCAATGATGGGTGCGAGTCAGCAGGTAATGCAGAATGATGGAACGTGTTGGATACCTCCGCCACAGGCTGTGTACAAGCTTAATTATGATGCTGCAATTTTTGAGAATTTTGCTAGTTCTGGGTTTGGGGCTGTGATCAGAAACTCTACTGGAGAAGTTATGGTTGCAATGATAGTTAAGGGTCCGGCTGTCCAGGGAAGTGAAGTGGCTGAACTACTCGCATGTCGTAAGGCGCTGGAATTCGCCATTGATGCTGGCTTCACAGGGCTTATAGTGGAAGGAGACAGCATTAATGCTACAAGGTGTATTGCTTCAGGTGCGGACATCCAGTCAGCTATTAGGCATGTGGTTGGTGACATTAGGCATCTGCTAGGAGCTCTGGAGTGGGCTTCTGTGAGTTGCACTAAAAGAAATGGTAATAGGGTGGCACATGTGCTTGCTAGATATGCACAAAATGTTAATGATGATTTCTTTTGGATGGAAGAGGTTCCATCAGTTACTGTTGAGTCTGTAAACTTTGATGCTTTATTGTTTTAATTGAAAGTTTGGTTCCAGTTTCAAAAAAAAAAAAAAAAAAAAAAATTCTATTCAAACTAAAAGTCTATTATAATTTTTTTTTAACATCCTTCCCTAGAAAAAAATAAAATAAATAAATTTTATATTGAAATCCGGAATCCCACACAATACCCCACACTTTTTTCCCCTTAAGTTACATCTTACGTTTTATTAATTATTTTTAAAAATTTATTTTATTAATTGTTAGGATATATTTCCTCGAATCAAGGGATAAGATTTAATTATAACTACAATTCTATTTCCTTCACCTCGTCATCATGCTACAACTTCGTAGAAAACTTATTCGTGACATGCCACACACACCAGCGATGTGTTGTTGTTGGAAATACCACTTGGACTGCTGCTCGGAGGGCTTGGCACTGATCTGTTATGATAGGTTTCGGGTAAATTCCAGACATGCTAGTAAGCCACTGCTAGAACAGCCACACAAAAGACATTGTATCTTCGCTTGACAGCAGCCCACACCCCAACAAGATCGATTGCGCATGATGATTTACACCAATAAAAGGGGCGTATGGCATCTGATATCTGTTAGTTAAGTAGGTGGTGCCAAATGTCACCTCGTCATTAAAACTTTTGTACAACGACCTACTTCTGGCATCTGCCAAGAACCAGGGCCGGCCCGACAAAATTTGGGGCCTAAGGCAAAAATTTTATATGGGGCCTTTTTATATGTAAACATTAATTAAATAAAATTATATAATACTAATTAAACTAAGACTAATTTGATGTAAATACAAAAAATGATGAATAATACTAGCTAAACTAAGGTTAATTTCATATAGAAGATTGAATATTATAGTTGAACCAAAAGGAACTTACTTTAACTTGGATATATGACTATGCATAGTTAAGTATAGTTGTAATCTAAATTTTAATTTTATATATTCTTTTTAAGAGAAAGAGATAGATAGATATTATTGGTGTGTGGCTTAGCAAGAGATTAGTTATCATTGATGATTTATCACATTTGCAGCATTTTTTTTTTTAAACATCTTAGGGTTTCAATTGGTTTAAATTTTTATTGGTCCCCTATTTTAAAAGCCTTGTTAGAAATGAAAAAGAAAAATATTACAAAATGTTCACAATAAATGTGATTATGACTGTAATTGATGAATTTCAACAACTTAATTTATTTGTGTTTGAATTACTTTTTTATGTGATTGATGATATGTTAGTTAAACCTATAATAAAATTTGTGGTATCTTTAACATCACTCTTAAAAAAAAGTACCAATTATTTAAAAAAATGTTATATTTTTATAAAATTTTAGGCCTTTTATGAACGAAGATGGGGCCCTTTTTTAGTAGGAAATTTTTTTGTTGTTGTGGGGCCTTAGGCCTAGGCCTAAGTTGCCTAGGCCTTGAGCCGGCCCTGCCGAGAACACATTGCACAATCGCCGGTTGTTGTCCACATCCATAACATGAAAGGGGGCGTTTAGTTCACCGTGATTTTAATCTACGCCATAATATTAAGTTGTTGTAATCTTACATTAATGTAATCTCAATATAAGAATACAACATTATATTATTTAGGAATGTGATAAGATTAAGACGATATGATATATTTTGTAATTTTAAATTATGGTAATGTTAAAAAAAATAAAATAAACTAAAAATCTTAATGTCACATCATTGTAATGTACATTACATCAAGGTCACATCACAATGAATCAAACACCCTTAATTAAGGCCTCAGCATCACCGTCAGCGTGATTCATGTCACTCTGTTGCACTTGAATAACATTCCTACAATCTCTGCCGGGGTATGTAACATTATTGTACCCTCCACCGATAACTATTACTGACTTAATGTTCTGACTAACTAGAACACCAACCTAATTATTCAGCAATAACTTCCTCCTCGTATTCATGTCCTTGTACTTATGTGTGGGAAAATATTCTGACTTAGTCGAGCTCAAAGCATGATTGTGATCAAGCACAACTTTCCCCAATTTCCATTTTTTAGATTGCACATTTAACGCAGCAGTGATATGGGCCTTGTAGCCACATTTCGTTGTCCTGTGCGGGGGTAACACCATCATCCTCACATTGGTAAATCCCCCAATGTCTATTCTAGTATATATTAATAGCAAAATCTCATAGAAAATTCAATTAAATTTTAATTGGATTCTCAATTTTGCACCATGTGTCTCATTTTATTTTTAATTTTGTGCCAAATGAATTATTGAGTGTAAAAATCGAAGAGTCCAAATCCAATTAGATTCTAAATTGAATTTCAATTAGAGTCCAATTTTCCGCCATGTGTCCATCTAAGTTTTAAATTTTTGCAACAAGTCATGAGTCATTAAGTGCAAAAACCGAAAAATCTAAAACCAATGAAATTTTTATATCATGTATATATAATGAGAAACAATTACATATTTTAAAAATTTATGGTTTTAAAAAAGAGTAAGCTAATACCATGTATATTTTGAATATCTTCTAAAAAAATGTATAATTTGAACCATATAATTATGATTATTTTTAATTGTATTCATGCATATGCATGGAACTACACACTAGTAAAATATTAAGGTTTTTCATGCTTGTTATTCCTCAACTATTCGTCATATTTACAGTTAGACATGCTAGAGTGTCTAATCCTTCTCCACCATAATTACAATTAATGAAATATTTTTAATGATACAGCATACAGGTACTTAGGAAAATTGTTCAATTTCATAACAAAAAAATTC
The DNA here is from genome assembly GCA_023736055.1 of Quercus glauca. Classification (NCBI taxonomy): domain Eukaryota; kingdom Viridiplantae; phylum Streptophyta; class Magnoliopsida; order Fagales; family Fagaceae; genus Quercus; species Quercus glauca. Next base: position 74,631,017 of record CM043316.1, on the reverse strand, counting down.
ATATATTTCATAACTAAGAACTTCTATCAATAAGACTATGCAAACTATCCCTAGAATACTTTAAAATCTCCGTGCAACATTTTTGCACACAAAGTATCCTATAGTGGTGTTTTTTATGAACACCAATAAAAAAAATGCCACTATAGATCCAATTTTTTGTATTGTAATTTCATTTTAGTAAATTTTTAATGCTAAATTAAGAGAAACTCTATTTTCTTTCAAAGTAAAAATAAATCAAGCTTAAGCCCCTTGTAGTTTGTAAAACTTATAATTTTAACTTTTTTCAATACCACAAGTAGGAATATGAAAAATTATAAATAGCTTTCTCACAAAAATCAATTGTAATAGGAGGAGAAGAATGGTAGCGAACTAGGTCCAATCTAATGTTTCAGGTTGATGCATATGAAACAGAATAGTGTTACTTTTGCCAATGAAAAAGCACAAAAAATATATGTATGTTATTAATTTTTTTAAAGAAAAAAAAAAGTCTTTTTTTTTTTTATACAAGATATAATTTCTGCTCTAACCTAATCTAAGTGTATATAAAGTTTGTATATAACGTCTTACTGGATATAACGTTTGTATATATCTGATAAGTTATTAATGTTTTTTTTTTTTTTTTTTTTTTTTGATGAATAAGTTATTAATGTTGTTTTAGGAAAAAAAAAAATGAATGCAAAAAAATCAGAGGCCACAACATTTTTTCAAACAATCAATGAATTTCAAAAATACTTTTTAAACCAAATCCTGATAATAAGAAAAGATCAAACCTGCAGATCAGTCAATCAACCAATATAATTTCAACCTCACCGCAGAATTTACAAGTTCAAAGTTTATTTCCAATTAAAATTGGTCATTGCAATATTCAAGAGTAATCATGAAAATTCAAATCAAACCATAAAACTTCTATTTCTTCTCTTCAAGTCCTTGAGCCTTAGCTCAAGATATATAGCTAGGTATCCTATCACTAAGATATGCCTGACAAGTAATTGCTAGACGTTTCTCTTGTTTCACTGTTGGACTATTATTTGAGCAATTGTTTTATTCATGACATGGATCTTTTTAACACACATTTAAAAGGTTATGGGCTAAACTAAAACATATGAAAGGTTAGAGACTATTTTGAAACATGAGAAAATGGTTGAAGAACAAATGTGTAATTAAACCTATAAAAAGAAGCAAATAAGTATTTGTTGAGTACTAATATTGTAGACATCCCATTTTACATATCAACAAACTTCTTAAGTATTTATGCATGAGTCTCTCTTTGTATGTGATGATGGTCACAAAATATCCCTTTTATATTTTCTTGAACTCTAGTACATGAATTCTAAGATGAACCAAGTCATTGTGGACTGAAACATAAATTACTGTTTAGTTTTCTCGTAACTCAATAGATCAAGAGGTGACTAGCCAGGTATTGAAATTCATTTATTCTAAATAGATTAGTCGGTATCAAAGTCATATTTCACCGTTTTTCTTTAGCAGCCTTCTGTCTTCAATTCATACCACTTGAATGTATCTTTGAACACACTAAAAACTAAGACTCAAATACATGTAAAGTGCGGGAGACCCTGAACCTGCCTTGGCATCAAAAATAGTACTCATAGGAAAATATTTTGCCTTGAACACTCTATAGAATAGGGAATCTGTGTCATGGACCAACCTCCAAACCTGTTTTGCTAACATGGCCTCATTAAACTTACCCAACTCCCTAAAACCAAGGCCCCCTTTTGATTTTGGTTGACATAAAATATCCCACTTCTTCCAATGAATTCTCCTACAATCACCCCGTTGACGCCACCAAAATTTCTGAATCATAGCTTCGATATCATTACGCAGATCGATTGGAAGTTTAAAACAACTCATAGCAAAAGTGGGAATAGCTTGTACAACTGCTTTCAACAACACTTCCCTACTTGCTTGAGAAAGTAATTTCTCCTTCCACCCCTGAAGCTTACCCCAAATCCTCTCTTTAATATAACTAAGGCTAGCCCTCCTATTCCTTCCCACCACAGCAAGAAGCCCCAAATAACGTTCATATTCCCTAATCTTAATGAAAGCTCGAAAATCTGTTGAAAACACACGAGCGATTTAGACCCCCAAATTAAAATTACGGCTTGGTTGATTTTACACTAACTTAATGATAAGTGCGGAATAGTGTAAACACAAGCGTATAAGCAATAACACTACTCTAATCCATATTTAAAGCAACACAGTAGTAAAAATGAAATGAACAAGAGTAGGGAAGAAGGATGCAAACACAGATAACACCGAGATGTGTTATCGAAGAGGAAACCGAAGAACTTGGCGAAAAACCTCTCCGCTGCCCTCCAAGCGGAAATCGATCCACTAGACAATCAGTTGGGATACATGGATTAGCAAAAGACCCTCCAAGCCTAGTCTACCCGATGTACCTAAGCCCTCCAAGCTCCTACTCCAACAAGGCTTCTCGGAACCATGTCTTGTCCTAGTTATCCGGATCCCGCAACAAGCTCCATGTTGCATCTGCCATTCAAGGCTCCTTCCAATGCTTCCCAGCAGCACCAAAACGTCACTCAGCACTCTCAAAGGTGTGGTAAGTGTTTGGGCTATCAACCTCTCAAAGATATGGATAATGGAGAGGGAAGGGTTGAGGAGATACCACAAGCAATTGTATAGAGAAAGATGGGGAAGACAATCTCTAATTACCAATGTGTTTGGCTAGGGTTTTCTCTCTGAAGCATCCCTCAACAATTGTGGGTAATGATGGTATATGTAGGAGAGGTGCAAAAGATGTGACTCAAAAAGTACAGGCTGGCAGAATAGCTTGCCTCGCGGGTGTCTCGCGGGAAGGCCTTACCCGCGAGATACTCGCGAGACACAGTTGTCTCCACCTGGCCTGACTCTTCGCATTCCAGCATGTGCCAGGCACATGATTCACTTCGCGGGATGCTAGGTCGCGAGATACCCGCGAGAATCCTTCAATTCTTCAAATGCTTGAGTCTTCAACACTCTCTCTATCACACAACCCTTACAACAAATCCCACAACAAATACAGGGTTTTAAACGATTGAACATAATTACAATCAAATTTGGCACGGAATAAAAGCCAACAAAATATAGTTGTAAATTACAACTTTATACTTAAGAACACCAAGCAGATTTTTAATGGCTTTTTTTGATACTAGAGATACAGAATTTCCAAAGAACAGAGTGGTCTTAACTGGGTTTATCTTCTGTCCTGAAGCCAGCTCATACTTTTGTAAAATATTTTGAATAGTCTGAACCTCCCTAAGCTCGGCTCTACAAAAGAGGAGAGTATCATCTGCAAAAAATAAGTAAGATATCCGAGGACCATTACGACAAAGGGAAAAGCCTCTAATATCACCCGCTACCATAGCTTGTTTAATTAAGCCGTTAAGACCTTCAAACACCAAAAGGAATAGATAGGGAGACAAAAGATCGCCCTGTCTAAGTCCCCTAGTAGGTTTAATATCACCATGAGGTTCCCCATTTACTAAGATTGAATAAGAAACAGAACTTATACAACCATAAATCAACTGAATCCAGCGGTCCTCAAAACCCATCTTCTCCATAAGCCTACACAAAAAATTCTATTCCACACGGTCATATGCCTTACTCATATCTAGCTTCATAGCCATAAAACCCGATTTGCCCACCTTTCTATGCTTCATATGATGGAGAGATTCAAAAGCCACAAGAATATTGTTAGAAATCGCCTTATCGGACTGGAAGGCACTTTGGGATTCATAAATAATATTTGGTAACAATTTCTTTAGCCTGTTTGCCAAAACCTTAGATACAAGCTTATACAAGATATTACACAAAGCAATAGGGCGAAACTCCGTAACTTGTTGAGGGCACTTTACTTTAGGAATTAAAGTAATATAAGTATGGTTAAAACATGGACAAATAGTACCTGAATTAAGCCAAGTCAAAACTGCTTTTGTCACATCCTCACCAATTTTATCCCAATAATGTTGGTAAAAAATAGGAGGCAAGCCATCAGGTCCAGGAGCCTTTAGAGGCGACATCTGCTTTAAAGCCACATCAACCTCACTTCTGGTGAATTCTGCCAACAAATATTGGTTTATCTTCGGAGTCACAACTCAAGAAGTAGCCGCAGGAACCTCATCCATGTTATTAATATCAGGATCATCTAACCGAAATAGAGAAATGAAATAATTCACAAACAAAGTGGCTATTTGATGCTCCCCTTCACACCAACTACCATCATCCCTTTGAAGATTCAAGATCTCATTCTGCCTAAAACGATGCGAAGTAGCCGCAAGAACCTCATCCATGTTATTAATATCAGGATCATCTGCCCGAAATAGAGAAATGAAATAATTCACAAACAAAGTGGCTATCTGATGCTCCCCTTCACACCAACTACCATCATCCCTTTGAAGCTTCAAGATCTCATTCTGCCTAAAATGATGCAAAGCCCTACTGTGGAAAAATTTTGAGTTTTGATCACCATCCTTCAACCATGTAGTCTTTTCCCTTCGCTGCCATAATTTCTCTTCTTGCACCAGCAATGTCCATAACTCCTCCTTAAGAGTTAAAATCAAATATGGCTAACCCCTACTACCTTGCATAGCTTTAGATTCAGCATCCCTTAAATTTTTTCAAACACTAGCAATCTGTTTTGTAATATTGCCAAAAGAATTTCTACTCCATCACTTCAAACCCGCTTGGATCTTCTCTAATTTTGTCTTGACCAAGACTAAATGAGGCAAACAGCCTTGAATCGAACTCCATGCCCCTTCCACAGTCACATGGCAGCCTTCATCTTGCAACCATACTTGTTCAAAACGCCAAGGTTTATGATGCTTAATAAGGATACCCAAAGGATGAATAACTATGGGTTTATGATCTAAACAACCACACTTTAAATGAGAAACCCTTGAAGCCGGAAATAAAGCCTCCCAATCCCCATTTGCAACAGCTCTATCAAGCCTTTCCCATACTGTATCTCCACCCATCACATTCTTGTGCCAAGTAAATTTATTACCTATAAAACCAAGATCCCAGAATCCACACTCATCAATCACATCTCTAAATTCTTGCATCTAAATTAAGGGTCGAGGCCTCCCACCCATCTTCTCATGAGACTTAAGAATCTCGTTAAAATCTCCCGCACATAACTAAGACTCAAATACATGGATTGAAAGAAGTAAAAGTAAGAAAATTAGCTTGCACTTCAACAAGAATAAGGATGACCAATTTTGTCATTGCCACGATAATTTTTTTCATCGCTCTTCTATCCATCAATTTTTGCTCAGTATATAAATTTCTTATTTTATGGTTGAATTCAAAATAGTAATTAAGGCCAAGATCTCTATAACTTATATACATTTGAATGATTAGAAAGAATTGAAATAAATATAATTTTTTTTATGATTTTTTTTCGATGAAATAAATATTATATATATATATATATATATATTATTGATTGATTCATAAAATATTTTGTTCAAATAAGTGTTGTTGAAAGGTGTGACTTTGAGAAATATGATAATTTTCAAATTAAGTTACTTCTAGTTTAAGCAATTTGCTAGGGTCACAAGGTTTGATAATAATTTTTATGTTGACTTGTTAATAAGTTAAGTATTTTGTAAAATGCAATAAGTTTCAATGATTATGTGAGAGGGATGACCTATAACCGCAATATATTAAATTAAAGCATTCATTTTGATGGTCTTGAAAGGATATTAGTTCAAAAATCATGATAAACAAGTCAATTAGAGCACGAATACCTCATATAATTCTAATATTCATTTAGGAAAAGATAAAATATATGGTTAGGGTTATATATATGGACAAAACTTAGGTACAATACCGTTCTTTAGGTTCTCCTCTTAAGATTCAACCATGTGGCTACTTAATTAAAAAATACACTTCCATCCCATGAGAAACAAAATCCACGTGGCAGAATTTTAAGAGGGAAACCTAAGAAACAACACCAAAATACTGTACCTAAGTCTTGCCCTATATATATATATATATATATATATATATAAACAGTGAAAAAAATCGGTAACCAGCGATTCAACCATGGAAACCGAAAACCAGGTTGGTTGAACTGGTTTTGTACAATAATGTTTAGATGTATGCATTTTGCAGCAAAAAAAGACAAAAAGTTGCATTTTTTTTTTCCCTTCAAATCTAGCCTAAAACCCATAAGATTGATGATCCAAAAATGTGGGAAGGAAAAAAAAAAATCAATGGAAAGAGAGAGAGGTACAGAACTAAAGATTAAAATGTGATTCTTGATTATTTTTAAGGTAAATATGAATTACCTTGGCAGCATCAACTTCTTGAAATTTTTTATTTTGCAACAAAAATACTTTGAGACCGAGAGAGGTGAGTGTGAGAATTGCTTTAGCTTTCGGTCCGACGTGACAAGTTTGAAAGGAGAAATGGAAGTTTGAAATAAGGGCAAGGTGAAATATTAATGAAGGAGAATGACTTTTTTTTTTCCTATGTCTTGTCTATGTCTCACTCACCTCCAAGAGCCACGTTACAAGTTCTTGAAATAAGCAAAGTGACTTACAGGACAACTCATGAGGGAAAGCCATGTCAGTACTTAGTATATATATAAGTATTAAATATATTATAATAATAATAATAATAATAATAATAATAATAATAAATATATATTATATATTGTTAATTTAATTCTTAACCAGTATAAACTTTTTATATATGGACTGGGTTTTGTTATTTTTATTTCCCACGAATACTAAACACACATTATTTTTTAAATTTTATATATACGTTTAACTGAATATTCTTAATTAAAAAACTTAAATATATATTTTTTATTATTTTAAAATTATTAATTAAATTATTTATGACGTCACTGGTTTGACCACTAGTTAGATCTCGGTCCAACCAAAATACCGATAACCAATCAATTTTTTCAGTTTTTTCATTGTACCATTTTTTAAAATCATGTTTACAACACATTCTCAAGTTCATTAAACCCACCACCTGGTATCCCTGGAAGGACTTATATGTGAAAGTTACTACTAAATAATTTGTGTTTATAGAAATTGAACTAGAAAAGAAATATATTATAGAAAGTTAAGTGATGAGCAAGGGAAAATGTTATATGGTATAGCATTTTCTCTAAATAATAGTTTATTTAATTGAGAGTTCTTCAACATTGTGACTTTTGATAAAATATAAGTCAAGTGACGTTTCTTAAGTAATATGTACTTATTGTGGTAATGAGTTTCAAAAGGTTTAACTATGTAAACCATAAGTAAATTTTAGAGCAAGTCATTTGAAATCGAAAGAATTCAATTCACATTCACATGAATTTGCGAATATTTGTTATCTAAAAGTTTCAATATATTAAATGATGTATCAATTTGAAAGGAATATAGCAATAAAAGCATTTCTAGATTTTTATTGGTAACGCTTGGTATATAGCTAGGGGGAATGTGGCAAGGAAAAAGAGAAGATGAAGACCAATATTAGTAGTTAAAGGTGGGAAGAAGTTATATAAAAGATTTTTTTTTTTTTTTTTTTTTTTTTTGAGAAAGAAGTTATATAGAAGATGGTTGAATATACTTTAAAATTCTTTATATAATTTTATAAATTAAGCCAAAACATTTTTTTCTTTCAAAAACAAGAAAAAAAAATTTAATTTCTACCCATGCAGAATTTTTTCCCAAAATCATAAGACAAAAAATAAAAATGATAAATAACTTCCTAACAAAAACATTAATTTTAAAGATAAGAAACTTGATTTATTTCTTAGGAAATAAACTTCTGAAACCAAGTGATTTCAAAAACATACCCACATAAATTTAGATCTTGATTGCAAACAATTACAAAAGTTTTATATGTCGATTGTATTAGCCAGTTATGCTTGCATGTTTCCTTTATGGTTAATCACAGCAAACCAATATCATTAAAATAAAGTGCGGAAAGAAAATAACACAAGTGATACGGTTATGAAGAGAAAACCCTAATAAAAAAAACTCAATGAGGTTTATCGCCACACTTAACGAAACATATACAATAATAGAATCGAAGTTTACACAATTAAATTAGCCTTAATTATATTGCTACGTCATCTAGTACTTACTAACCTAACCTTATGCAACTCCAAATCATTGGACTCTTCTACAACATACTCTCTTCACACAAACATACCATCCGTGAGTTCAAGAATCGTCTTGAAGATCTCCACAGCAACTTGCGATGTGCAACAACTTCAACTTAATCACCAGTTTTCAAATCTTTAGAGCATGATGGTGATAGAGTACTTGGTTACTAAACCCTAGGCAACATAATCGCAACTCTCAAAAAAAGGTTTAAGCCACCCCTAATCAATTATTTAATATCTAGCAAGTAGGACTTGAAATTCTAGAGATTTGATGACTTGTTGGGCCTGATTTGGATTCATAATCTGTTTTTCTCGATCAATCGACTAATTGTTGAGCTAAGTGTCGAGATTACATTAATTTATGTTCTCTTGAGTTGTCTAGGCTTGAATCTTGGACTTCAAAAACGCAAAAGACTTACACCACAATTTGTCTTTTTTATTTGATGCAAATTTTGATAAATCTAGCATTGGATTACATTTTCTTATACCTTTCATGGTTGCAAAATTTCAAGACAATTAGAGATCAATAACTATCTCATTTATAAAATATTTAAGTTTTACATTTTGTATGGTAAAACTATGCATAAAAAATGAGTTTGTAGATTGAATAGTAAATAACATACAACTGGTATGAAATTTGGTATGCTGGTTAAGAAAATAGAGAACATGTAATCCAATGGAGGGGTTTTCAAAATATTAAACTCATAAAAATATATTAAGTGGTGTAATATTGTAAGTGTAACTTGACCTTGTCATATATATATATATATATATATATATATAATCTCTTGCTTATAATTTACGTCACTCATTTTTTCAACACTAACACTAAACTTCTTACTTTTTTTTCATATGAAATTTTAAATATTTTTATTTGATCCAACAATATATAGACTTGCATGTGATTTGGATCAATGGTGTCTACTCCATGATGATTACTCTTACCATCAGGCCAATACAACAATTAGTTTTTTTTTTTTTATAATATTGGTAAGATTCGAACTTGTTCCTTTGTTCAACTATAAGAGACTACATTTATTCTCCTTACTCATAATTTTAAAGAGTAGAAAACAAAATAAAAGAACCATAGATAGAACCACTATATAAGAAACACAAAGCAAAAAAAGATATCATAAAATGAGTTTAATAACAACTAAATTTACAATGCAGTATTGTATGCTATAGACACAACAAATTTCACAATTTATTAACATGTCAGACTATAATTTGTAATACACTACTTTGACACTCGACCACCATTTACATCACATTTACTGCACGCCAAACAGGAATTGCGACCTCCGCAATTGTAAATTTTTTTTTAGGGAGTTTCAAACTATGGCATCCGCTCTTAATAATAGCTCTTTATCATCAAACTTAGACACCAATCGATTTTTGGTGTAGGTAAGGATTGAACCCAAATCTCTTATTCAATCATCAGAAATTTTACCCGTTAAGCTAACTGAAACCCACCCGCAATTGCAAAATTGAATGTGCCCTTAGATTTATTATATATGTTAAAAATTAAAATTGAAAATCAAAATATCAAAGGAAAGAGCAGATTGCAAAAGAAGGAACTGAGAGAGCGTAAGAAATTAATGGATACACTGAAGAATAAGGCCTCATAGAAAGCCGGAGGGAGCACCTCAAATCAATAGAACCCACAAGATTACAAGTCAAAGACCAAGATGCTAAAGCATGGGCAGCAGTATTTACATCTCTAGGTACCCAGCTAAAAGGATGATCTAGACAAAAATCTGACAAGATAAAAGAGGATTCTAACACCGGATTTCTAATCCTCCAACTCCAAGGCATATCAGAGTTGGGAAAAAAGAAAGCTTGATAACATATCTTTGAATCCCATTCGTAGACAAAGGACTGCCCAGAGCAAGGCTTGCTTCCAATCCTCTCTCCAATCCCTGACCACAACAGCAATGACAGAGAAGGATCTCTCAACCTCAGCGTCGACATTTTAGTTTAACACTCCCAGCCTCTGGTAATGTCCAATAGGTTCGTCTACAACCTTTCCATTGGTGGTGCAACCAATTTTTATGAATTTCGTATTCGGCGCTGAGTAAAATTAATACAAGGGCAATTTTTATTTGTGACCACCCACAAAAAGCGAGTTTAGAGGCCTGATTAAAGCCCCAGAAATGCCTAAATTCTAAAGCCCAACCCACTAAGATTTTGAGGCCTGCACAGAGAACACAATGCAATAGGAGTAAAGAAATTACCGAAGTTTGACTTTGGGTTCCACTAGAATTGCCTAACACAGGGCCGGCGCAATGCTATAGGCGAGTGAGTTAGGCAAAACCCTAAGGGCCCCAAGTGAAATAAAGATTCCAAATTTTAATTAATAGAATCCCAAAAATTAGTCAATCATTAAAAAGTACAAAAAAAAATGTTATATTTATAATATTTTCACAATAAATTTTAAGTGGTAAGTTATTATTAACTATTACATTCTAATAAATTAGTATAATGTTTACTTATAATAAGAAAAAAAAAAAAAAAAAAAGCATATTTCAGCTATTACAACTAAGAAAGTTCTTGCATTCAGTACGCTCTTTTTTTTTTTTTTTTTTTTTTTTTTTTTTTTTTTTTTTTTTTTTTTTTTATGATAAACTTCAATCTATTGCTGAAAAGAAGGAACAAAGATGGTAATCTTCCTTACAAACAGCAGCCAAAGCTGGGGGAGAGATTATCCTTATTGAAAGTAAAAGACATCCTAGAATTTAAAGCAAATCTAGCAGCTTCATGGGCTGAAGAATTGCAACATCTCCTAACCCAAACAAAAGAACAACTGACAGAAACGTAAAAACTTAGCTATCTCAGACACACTAAAGATAGTGGCTGGAATGGACCAATCCGGGACACTTCTGGTAGAAAGCTACCTTCCTACTAAAGCTCGACCTTTAAAGTTATTATACAAAATCAAAAGATAAAAAAAGACAAGTGTGATTACACAATCTTCCATGTTAATATCTAATGCTACCCTGTGCTCCTGAGCACAGGGCAGCTTGAACTTGGCTCTTCAGCAGAAGAACCATCCAAGCTAGTGCCTTTCAGAAGACCTCCGAGTAACTGTCCAGGGTCATAAAAGAACTCCACCTTCACTACTCTCATCTGCTCATCCACCTGTTTCAACATGGAAAGAAAATTGATTTATACAAAAGTGGACAACAATAATAAGAAAAAAGAAGAAGAAAAGAAAGATATTGTTGAAGGGTGACCTCAAAAATGGCAATTCCAAAGAGTTCAATAATATCTCCAGTTGGGGCATGGCCTTTGAAAGGGCCCTCCATATAACCCCAATGCCTGAACTTATACACCATCACAGGTGGCCCAGTATAAACTTGGAGAATCTCCAAAGCAAACCCGCGTGGGAATGTTGTAGTGAAAACTTTATGAGAAGAAGCCGCTGTTTCTTCATCTGGATTGTAAACCCTGAGTTTTTCTGACAGGGAGGTCTGAAGTAGCGGATTATAGCCTCCCCCAAGTTTGCCTATTTCTTCCAAATTTAAAGCCTTCCCTCCTGACAACACAAATATATATGATAAACATTTCAAGATCACATAACCTTGAAAACTTTGAAACCTAGTTTATGTGCTGAGCTCTTTGTAATTAATGAATACCATTTAAGCTGAAAGTGAATTTCTTGGGATCAATGGATTTAAACTCATCTAGGTCGGTCTTATGGAAAAATTCCATTTCCCATGTCTTTACAAAGTTCTGCACCTTTTCTTCAAGTGACCCAGGAAGCCATATCTTCCAAAAAAAAAAAAAAAAAACTTTAAACTAATCAGATGAGATAAAGATATCACAAACACAGAGAAGAAATGACTGAAATGAAGGGAGACCTTAGTTCTGCCTTCTTCAAAGAGCTTATTGACAACATCATAGTTAGGTACCCCAAACCTCCATTTGGTGTTCTTCACTTCTTCTTCACTCAAGAAGGAACGATACTTCTCTTGCCCAACGCTTGAGGATGCCATTACCTGATCACTTACAAGAAAAACTAATGTTGCTTAAGTTGAATTTCATAGCACAGAAGGATATTAGATTTATATATAGACTTTAGGCCCTCAAAGGAAGGAATGAAATGGAATAGAAATAAATGAAAAGAATAATTTTAGAATATTCGTCTTTTTCCTTATTTGGAGTTTTAATGGAGGGAATGGAAAGTCCATTCTCTTATATGGGAGTTAGTTTAAGTGAGAGATAATGAAATGGATAAGAGGGAATATTCATTCATCTGTATTCCCTTAAAACCTCAAATTTTCATTTTCTCTAAAATTGGGAGGAATGAGAGGAAATGAAATTAGATTTAATGAATTTTTTTACTAAAACTCCCAAAATACCTCTATATATTCAATCATTTATTTTAAAATAGAGGTCTAATAGTAATATTCTCATAAAATGATCTAATTTCATTCCCTCTATATTACTCCCAAACAAGATTACTTACATTCTATTCATTTTCATTCCTTTATTTTAAAACATCCAATCAAGATTACTTAATTCCATTACATTCATTTCTTTTCCATTCATTTCTCTTGCTTAAATACATTTCATTCTATTCCATTCCTTTTTATTCTCTTATGATCATTCCATTCAATTCTCTTATAAACTCCCAAACAAAGCCTTACTTACCTATCAAGATAATAAGAAATATATGAATTTCAAAAAAAAATAAGAGATAATAAGAAATCGAGGGGCACTCTATTTCTTCCCGTATCAAAGAACTTTCATCCCATTCCCCCCTTGTCCTTGACAATTTCATAGCCCAGAAGGATATTAGATTTATATATAGACTCTTGGCCCTCAAATGAGAGAATAGAATGAAATGGAAATGAATGAAAAGAATAATTTTAGAATATTCGTCTTTTTCCTTGTTTGGGAGTTTTAATGGAGGGAATGAAAAGTTCATTCTCTCATTTGGGAGTTAGTTTAAGTGGGAGAGAATGGAATAGCTAGGAGGGAACGCTCATTCCTCTCTATTCCCTTAAAACTTCAAATTTTCATTTTCCCTGAAATTTGGAGGAATAGGAGGGAATAAAATTAGATTTAATGAATTTTTTTACTAAAACTCCCAAAATACCCCTATATATTCAATCATTTATTTTAAAATAGAGGTATAATAGTAATATTCTCATAAAATGATTTAATTCCATTCCCTCTATGTTACTTCCTAATAAGATTACTTACATTCCATTCATTTTCATTCCTTTATTTTAAAACATCCAATCAAGGTTACTTAATTCCATTATATTCCTTTCTTTTCCATTCATTTTTCTTACTTAAATACATTCCATTCTATTCAATTTCTTTCCCTTCCCTTATGATCATTTCATTCCATTCTCTTATGAACTCCCAAATAAAGCCTTACTTACTTATCGAGATAATAAGAAATACATGAATTTAAAAAAAAAAAAAAAAAAAAAAGAGATAATAAGAAATCATGGGGCACTCTATTTCTTCTCGTATCAAAGAACTTTCATCCCATTCCCCCCTGTCCTTGACACCATCTCGGGCGATGTCACTAATTGCAAAATTAAAAGAGCTATTTTCTCCTTCAAGCCTGTAAAAGCTCCCAGCCTTGATGGTTTCAGTCCTATCTTCTTCCAAAAATATTGGGACATTGTGGGGTGCTCTAATTCTTCCCATATCAAAGAAATCTTCCTTTCAAGGAAAATCCCAAAGGATTGGAACTCTACCCTGATTTGCCTCATGCCAAAAGTCGACAACCCGAAAACCATCCACCAATTCTGACCTATAGGCCTTTGTAACACCCTCTACAAAACTATCACCAAAATCCTCGTTCACAAAATCAAACCCCACCTTAATGACCTCATCCACCCCCTTTAAGCCAGTTTCATCCCTGGAAGAAAAGTGAGTGACAACATCATCCTTGCTCAAGAGATCAACCACTCCATGTCCATCTCCAAGAGCAAAAAAGGTCTCATGGCTCTAAAAACCGACTTGGAAAAGGCCTTCGATAGATTGGAATGGGGCTTCATTAGGCACATTCTCGTTTTCTTTAAGTTCCCTACCACTTGGATTGATCTGATCATGTCCTGCATCACCACCTCTAACCTCTTCGATGCTGGTTAATTGGGAGAGACTACACTTCTTCATCCCGTCCAGAGGAATAAGCCAAGGCAGCCCGCTTTCCCCTTATATCTTCATTCTATGCATGGAGCACCTTGCCCGCCTCAATTAAGATGAAGTTGACCTCAGCAATTGGACAGGGATTAAAACCTCAAGAGACGGGCCAACATTCACTCATCTTTTCTTCGCAGACCACCTCATTCTCTTTGTCAAAGCTACCAAAAAAAAAAAATTTGCATCACCATCAAATACATCTTCGAAAAATTTTGCTCCTTTTTGGGTCAAAAAATTAACTACTCCATGTCAGAGATTTTTTTCTACCCCCACACTTTGTCGAATAAAATCGACGATATGGAAAGAGAGCTTAACATCAGATCCTGCAGTGATTTCGGTAAGTACCTTGGAGTTCTTAACCTCACAGACAAGAGAAACACCAGAGCTTTCAACTTCATCACCAATAAGCTCCGCTCTAGACTGTCCAACTGGAAGGCGAGTTCCCTTTCTCTAGTTGGTCGCATTACTCTTGTCAATGCTGTCACCACCGCCATACCTACCCACGTTATGCAATGTACCATGCTTCCCAAAAAAGTTTGCAAAGAAATAGACAAAATTAACAGAAAATTTTTGTGGGGTGACTCAACAACCAGGAGGAAAATCCACCTCCTGAATTAGCACTCTGTCACAAAGCCGAAATCCTTGGGTGGTCTTGGCATCAAGGAAAGTATTCACAGGAACAAAGCACTCCTCGCAAAATGCCTTTGGGAAATTCAATCAAACCCTGCAGGTCTCCATGTGCTAATGCTCAGGAAAAAACTGGATCAATTCAGGACAACAATCGGATAGGAAACAGCCCCCTTCGTAATATCATCCGTGGCCCATTCAACCGAAACAACGCTGTCCTCACGATCCACGATGCTTGGGACCACGACAGAAACTAGGCCCTCGACAATATATCCTTTGTCCTCCCCTATAATGTTCTTCAAACCATCAATGCAACTCCCAAACATTTCTACTCTGATCACGACAATCTCCCGACCTAGAATTTTTCACCAAATGGCATGTTCAACACCAGCTCTACATATGCACTCTCCAAACACCCCCCCCCCCCCCCCCCCCCTTCAACCCCCCCGCCTCGTCATGGAATTGGCTTTGGAAAATCCCTACCCTTCCCAAGATCCAAACCTTCCTATGGCTAGCCTATCATGAAAAACTTCTCATCAAAGCCCTTCTTTATAATAGACAGATTCTTTAGGACGATTCTTGCACTCTCTGCCACTCTAACACCGAAACTACCCTGCACATCCTTAGAGACTACCCTCATGTTGTGCCCATCTGGACCAACCTTACCAACTCCATCTGCCCTCACAACTTTGATTGCAACCCTACTCTTAACTGGCTAAAGACCATGGCCACTTGTCACCACCCTTCTTCCCCTAGCAACATACCTTGGTCTGTCACCTTCTCGGTTGCAGTTTGGACAATTTGGTCTGAGAGAAATAAGTTAGTCTTGGAAGCCCTTTGATTTGACAACAATGATATCCTCAGAAAGATCATTTCTACCACCAAGGACCTTCTCTATTCCATCCCTTACCAATTTCACTGTTCAAAAGAAAACCACAAAGCTCATAGGTTGGAAACCGCCCCCTCCAGGCTTCTTCAAGTTGAACACGGATGGCTCGACTCGGGGAAACACAGGTGGTGCAAGTGCAGCGGGCATCATCAAGGATGCCAATGGCTCTCAGATTAGCAGTTGCTTCAGGAAAATTAGACACACATACTCTATGGCAGCAGAGATATGGGGCCTACGTGACGGTCTAACGCTTGCAAAAATCTCAACATTTGAAATTAAGTTCCTTGTCGAAGTAACTGCTCTTGCAATTGCAAACATTTTTTCCTCTGAAAATGTTGAATTCGACTCTACTCTCCCTTATAGTGCTATTATCATTGATTGTAGGTCCCTCCTTTAGCATTTTGAGGAAGCCCATGTCAAACACATCCACCGCGAGGGAAATCACTGTGCGGATCTTTTGGCAAAGGAAGGATTCCATTCCTCTTATGTTTTTGTTGTTCACCCCCATCCCCTTTCCTCTATTTTGTACCAGCTATTAGCTGATTCTTGGGGTGTAGTATACCCTAGACCTTGTAACCTGTTTTAGTTTTAATGAAATTTCGATTTACCAAAAAAATAAATTACTATTTTGGTCCCTAAACTTTAACAAATGTTTATTTTTCATCCCTAAACTTTAAAAAAGTTCTTTTTTTATTCCTAAACTTTGTAAAGAGTTTTTTCAATAGTTTAGAGACAAAAAATAAGGATGAAAAAAGAGCTTTTTTTAATAGTTTAAGAATGAAAAACAAATTTCTGGTAAAGTTTAAGGACATAAATAAAACATTTTCAATAGTTTAGGGACAAAAAATGAACTTCTTAAAGTTCAAGAATGAAAAAAAAAAAATTCGGTAAAGTTTAGAGACCAAAATAGTTAAATATGAATATTCTTGCAAGGTGTGACACCGACCATGCCAACTATGACAAAGCAATTAAGCAATAATGAATTCACCATCAATGGTGCTATCATGTGTTGTCCTACTACTGAGCAGCTGTGCGAGAGATGTACTGCTATTTCGTTCAATCGAAGAGAAGAAAACGAATTTTACAACATCAACTGGGTCTGGTATGGACTTTCAAAAGGTTAAAAAAATAAATCCTATTATTTTGTTTCAAAAGTAACAATTTTTTTCCTTGGTCAAAAGTAATAAATTAAAACTTGAGATTTCAAAAAAAAAAAAAAAAAAAAACAAATTAACATTTAAGAGTATTAGGGTTCAATATTTTATTTTAAAAACTATAGGATTTAATTTGCTACACCTCTTAAAGATAAATAGAATTGTCTTTCATAGATTTTGTGGCCCTGAATTTTTTGTTTTAATGGTGATCATTTTATTTTTAGGGAAATGTTGATATATTGACCATACAATTAATGGGAATAGCCGATAATATAACATTTGCTTTAAAAAATATCAGAAAGTAAACATTGCAAAGTATTTAAGGTTAGTGAGTGGGGAGTCCAAATTTTCTATCTCATGTATTGTGTTTCACTCTATACTTCACCAATAAAATTAAAACAACTAGTTTCTTTAATTAAGTGAGATAACGTCTCTTTTTTTATCTAATAGGAATGTTAACATTAATGAAACTTAAACTCAGATGAGGTAAATCTCACGTGGTTACCTCATGTGGTTGGATTCTGCTAGGGTCACATTTTCTATGTAATTGACTAATTTTTTAACAAAACACACTTTATTTGTAAATTAGGTAGATCTAAGTTGGGTTTGATACATATCAAGTGGTTGTATTAAAAATATGAAGATTGATCTAAGAAACAAGTAAAGAAAAGTTGTTTTACTGAAGCTTGATAGATAGCTCGACAGAAAGCTACTATCGAGATTTATTGGGCAGCTCAACACAAGCTCGATCTATTGAGTTTTACGAATTCAGAATTTCCAAATTTGAATTTCGGCCCATGTTGATGTATTTTTTTAGGGTTTCTTTTCTCACAACCTTAGATATATATAAGGCTTATTTTAAGAGCTGTCACACACGGATACAGTGACCGTGAGATTAATTTTTTCTGTGAGAAGCTACTGAATTTGTATGTCATAGGGTTTTGTAACCAAGTGCTTCATATTCTTCATTGTTTATGAAGTGAAGAACTTTTTAGCCAACAATAATCATTCAAGTTGTTGGAGTTAGTCACGTATTGGGATTCGTGCAAAGGAATTAGTTACAAATTGGAGATTTGTGCATCAAAGGAAAGAAGGATACTACAAGAGCAAGTCCAATTGGATATTGGAGCGAAAGTTCAACTGTAAGTTTGTATTTTAAGATAGGCCAAGGTAGTGGTAAGATTTCTTATGTTTGTAACTGCTTGATTATTGATTAGTAGATTCTTGGAAGTGGTGACCTTAAATTCACCTGATAGAGTTTTTGCCTTACAAGAGGTTTTTCCTATTTGTCAACAAATTACCGTGTTAATTTATTTTCCACTACATAATAGTTTATTTGGTGATTTGTTGGCACATCCACAATTTGCATGTAATTTGGCCTAATTAATCAACTTAGGTAATTGAATTAATTAACTGAGGTCAAGCTATCTTAACCTAACAAATTCAAATCCTCTAGATTTCCTAGGGTACTCCACCAGTAGATTTCTTTAAATCTTAACCACTCTTTAATAATTTAAGGGTCTAGTTTCTATCATGTCAACCTTTCACTAACAATACTCTTAAAATAATAAAATAATAACTTTTTGATTTCTGTTTCTTCCACAGCTTTTATTAATATTATTATTCTTTTTTTTTTCCTTTTTGGTTTTGTTTGTTCTCTCTGTGGTCTCAATGTATTCCTTACTACGCATAGGTCTCCAACAACTTTATTGACCGTTGCCACATATTTTCCTTTTGTTCTGCTAAATCATGTCAGTGATATCAACCATAAATTAATGAGTATGAGCTGTCAAAAACTGTTCCTATTTAAAGATTCACTAATGGGATTGAGAATCATGCTTTCCACCAATTTATGGAGGTGCTGGTCTCGTACAAAATTAGATTTGATACTGATTGCTTAAACCCCATCATCCATTGAGACATATCCGACCTTATCTCAATTGAACCACAAAACCACAATATATCAGTCCAGGCATTCTTAGCAGATAGCCATCAATCAAGTTAGTCCTTAACAGATAGAATTTGATAAAATAATGTATTTTTTTTCTTTTTTTCTTTTTTTTTTTTGAGAAATGTAATCTAAAACTTAAATAAAATATTATCCGTATATTCAAATCAGATTTTAATCTCTACAATAATATATATACAATAAACCAAACTCCCAAATTAATGTTATGGGAAGCCAATTATTGAAATGCTTCTATTGGAGGAGCTTCATGTCCCTAAACTCATTCAAGAATTTCAAAAAACATGTAAAATACAAAATCTAGCAACCTCAAATATTTATTGAATACAACCTTTACAAGAAAGAGAAACTTTTTTATTTGCACATGTTTCATAATGGAACAAAAGTCAAATGCCATCATCACCATAGACAAGTCACTTTGTTTCTCGCCACACTTGTCTTCAACAACTTTGAATTTTCCACAACTAAGAGAACATGATTTCAAAAAAATTTCATAACATAAACCTTAATCTCAACTCTAAAAGCCAGTCCTTATCAGATAGAGTTTGATACAATAATGTAATCTAAAACTTAAATCAAATGTTATCTGTATATTCAAATCAAATTGTAATCTCTACAATAATATATATACAAGATAGCAAGCTCCCAAATTAATGCTAAGGGAAGCCAATTATTGAAAGGCTTCCATGGAGGAGCTTCCCATCCCTAAACTCATTCAAGAATTTCAAAAAATATGTACAATACAAAATCTAGCAACCCCAAATATTTATTGAATACAACCTTTATAAGAAAGAGAATTTTTTTCCGCACGTTTCCTAATTGAACAAAAATCAAGCACCATCATCGCCATAGACAAGTCACTTTGTTCCTCTCCACACTTTTCTTCAACAACTTTGAATTTTCCACACCCTAGAGAACATGATCTCATGAAAAATTCATAACATAAACCTAAATCTCAACTCTAAAAAATCATTACACCCACATCAAACCCTTAAAAAGCTCGATAACGAAAAAACCGCACTATTTCCTTTCCACAAACCAATAGATTGCAGAATGGGCTTTCGAAAGAACGAGCAAAAGATTCAAAGAGAGGGAGAATTGGTGATTGGTAGTTGGTATAGAGAGGTGGATGTGTCTGTGACTGGTCTTTAGTAAGGAAGAAGATGAACAAACTTGACCACAAAGAGAAAGAAAAACAAAAAAAAACAAAAGCGGCTGAACCAAAGGTTAATGTGATATTTACCTCAACTACGTTAACGTTAAAACTCTAATATTATCTCACTTAATGAAAGAAGCTAGCTATCCAAATTTTATTGGTAGAGTATGGAGTGGAGCACAATACATGAGATAGAAGATTTAGAATCATGATTGGAGCCTTAGACCTGACTTGCTTTAGTGACAACTTTGATGTACATTACAAAGAAACTTGTTTGATTAAGAGCGGAATTTTTGAAATATATATATATATATATATATATATATATGTTTGGTTAAAAACTTGGTTGTATTAGCGTGAGTTCCCACTAAAAAGTTAACATAACTACACATTTTGAAAATCTAATCATTAGATTGCATGTTCTTTATATTCTTAATATGCAGGTCAAATTTCATATCAATCAGATGTTATTTTCTATTTAATCCATAAACTTATTTTTTATGCATAATTTTAAACTACAAATACTTGAAAATTAAACAATTGATTGATAATATAGCTATTGATCTTTAATCTTCTGGAAATTTTATAAGCATGAAAGATATAAGAAGAAAATATAATCCAATGGGTTCCAGTTAGCTTAACTAGTAAAGTCTCTAATGGTTAAATAAGAGACCTAGGGTTCAATCCCCACCTATACCAAAAACCAATTGGTGTCTTGGTCTGATGATAAAGAACACAATCATCAAAAGCAGACGCCATAAGTTGAAACTATTATATAGATAATCCAATGATGGAATTGTCAAAATTCACATCCAATAAAAAAATATTAAGTGAAATTGTAATATCTACAACCAAGTTTGTAACAAAAAATTTTCCAGAATCTACACACACACACACACATACATATTTAAAGTCAAAACTGATTGGTCTCTTGGTCTGATGATAAAGAGCTATCATCAGGAGCAGACACTGTAGGTTGAAACTCTCTAAAAAAAGTCAAAACTCAGAGAAAATCATATTGGATTCTAAATTGAAGGTCTAATTTTGTGTCATGTGTCCTATTAGATTTCTTAATTTTTTTGCAAACATTTAACAGCACTATGAAAACCGAGGAGTCCAATGAAAAATGAATTAAAAGAGAAACACAATTTCATTACTTTTTTTTTTTTTTTTTGAAACAACAAATAGAATTACTTTTATTGATAGAAATTGTATACAATGTAAAGAAATACATAGGTACCCACATCATATTCCAGTCTAGAGATTGGCCATACATCTTAAGCAGACACTACCCCACCACACCAGTGAAAAACAAAAACATTCCCCAGCCCCCTCAGTCACGTAGTTGCTTGTGTAGCCGAGAGAGTCTAGCATGCAGCTAGCAACTCGAGGGCCCCTTCATATATCACTTTGGGTTGTGGCAGAATGTTTTGAAAGTATGCTTTGTTCCTTGCATTCCATATCGCCCAAGTTGTAGTGCACCACTGTTCCATCTCCTCCCGTGTCAGTTTCTCTTACATCAAACTAAAGAGCTAGAAAAAGTCTGGCGCATTGTTGCTGCACTTCTGCACTCTTCCTCTAGAAAAGGACCATACATTACAGGCAAAGGGGCACTCCCACAGCAGGTGAGCTTCCGTTTCAGGGTGTTGGCGGCAGAACTCGCAGCTACTATCCATAGCCACTCTTCTCCTATACAAGTTATCTTGTGTCAGCAGAATATTGGACACAGCCCGCCACATAAAATTTTAGATCTTTGGTGGTACATTGAGGTCGTAGATCATTCTCCATAGCTTGCCTTCCTCCCCAACTCATGAGTGTTCTGCTTCCACCCTTTGATTCAGTCAAAGAGCAACTTGGTAGGCCGACTTGACGGTGAACTCATGCTTCCTGTTTTCCTTCCATATCAATGTGTCTCTCTATCGGTCTCTGCTTAGCAGAATGGCTATTATCTCATCGCATGTTTTTTGGGCAAAAATACCAGCGACCTTATTTCTATCCCACTGCCAAGCATGACTGTCAGTCAAATTTGCAACCTGTAGGCTTGGGCTCTCATCCCCATTAAAGACAAGCTTATGGGAAAGCCAATTCTCTGACTCTGCCATAATATGGACCCCATTCCCCACTCTCCACCTAGAGCCTTCTTGTATCACCTATCTTGCAGCCAACAAACTCCGCCACACATAGAATAGGTTGTGGCCCAACTCAGCCTCCATGAAGGAACACTCTGGAAAGCATCTCGCCTTATATACTCGGTAAAACAAAGAACGTGTATGGTGTAACAATCTCCAAGCCTATTTAGCCAACATCGCTAAATTAAAAGCTTGTATGTCTCGAAATCCCATTCCTCCCTTCTTCTTTGTTGTGCATAGTTTCTTCCAAATTATCCAATGTATCCTCCTTTCAATTTTTGTTTGTCCCCACCAATATCTGGCTATTGTAGAGTTGATAGAGTCACGTAGGGCTTTTGGGAGCTTGAAGAGACTCATAGTGTATGTGGGGATGGCTTGTGCAACAGCTTTAATCAATATCTCCCTACCCGCCTTGGAGATAAAATTTTCCTTCCATCCCATGACCTGCTTTGTAATCCGCTCTTGCAATTCTTTAAAAGTAGTTACCCTAGATTTTCCACAGGCCATTGGAAGACTAAGGTATATTTCATAGTCAGTCATAATTCTCACCCCCAACATTTGCTGAATCGTTTACTTGACCTTCTTTCTTGTATTTCTGCTAAAGAACAATAATGTTTTTTGCCTATTTATAGCTTGACCTGATGTTGCTTCATGAAGGCCCAAGATGTCCATTAGGAGTTGGCTTTCCTCTATTGATGCTTCACAAAATAGTAAGCTGTCATCAGCAAACAATAGATTGGATATACACACTGCATTTAGGCTAGATAAGACCCCATGTAGCTCTCTATTTTCCACAGCTCTTCTGATCATTCCAAATAGGCCTTTAGCACAAAGTAAGAACAAGTATGGTGATAAGGGGTCTCCTTACTTAATACCCAGTGATGGTTGGACAAAACCTTTCAGCTCCCCATTAATCAAGATTGAGTATGAGGTCGTACACACCATCTCCATTGCCAGTTGAACCCATTTCTCATCAAAGCCCAATTTTTGCATCACTTGTCTAAGGAACCCCCATTCCACCCTATCATATGCTTTACTGATATCTAGCTTCACCGTCATTTGTCCCTTTTTTCCATTCCTCTTATTTCACATCATGTGTAACACTTCAAAAGCTACAATGGTATTGTCAGTAATCAGCTTATCAAGTACAAAGGCTCTTTAGGCATCAGATATTTCATTAGGCAATATCAATTTCAGCCTATTTGCAATAACCTTTGATAAGATTCTAGCTACCACATTTTCTAAGCTAATAGGCCGAAAATCAGTCATATACAGTGGTTCATTATTTTTTGGGATCAATACAATGTGTATATTTCATTTTATGTAGCATACAACCCGAGTGGAGGATAGATAGAACAGCATTTGTGACATCAACTCCAACAATATGCCAAAATATTTGGAAGAAAAAAGGGGACATACCATTCGAGGCCCAGAGATTTTGAAGGATGCATCTGAAAAAGAACTCTTTGGACCACCTCTGCTGTATAGTGTTGGAGGAGGCTTTGGTTCATCTCCGGAGTGACCACCCTATCCACCGAACTCAAAAATTTATCCATTTCACAACTTATTAACAATGCAGTATTGTATGCTATAGAGACAACAAATTTCACAACTTATTAACATGTCAGACTATAATTTGTAATACACTACTTTGACACTGGACCACCATTTACATCACATTTATAGCACAACAAAAAGGAATTACGACCTCTGCAGTTGTAAATCTTTTTTTTAGAGAGTTTTAACCTATGGCATCCGCTCCTGATAATAGTTCTTTATTATCAGACTTAGACACCGATCGATTTTTGGTGTAGGCGAGGGTTGAGCTCAGATCTCTTATTCAATCATTAGAGATTTTATCCGTTAAGCTAACTGGAACCCACCCGCAGTTGTAAAATTGATTTTGCCCTTAGATTTGTTATATATGTTAAGAATTGAAAATCAAAATATCAAAGGAAAGAGTAGATTGCAAAAGAAGGAATTGAGAGAGCGTAAGAAATTAATGGATACACTGAAGAATAAGGCCTCATACAAAGTCGAAGGGCAGCACCCCAAATCAAAAGAACCCACAAGATTTCAAGTCAAAGACCAAGATGCTAAAGCATGGGCAGCAATATTTACATCTCTAGGTACCCATCTAAAAGGATAATCTAGACAAAAATCTGACAAGATAGAAGAGGATTCTAACACCAGATTTCTAATCCTCCAACTCTAAGGTATATCAGAGTTGGGAAAAAAGAAAGCTTGATGATAGGCCAAAAACGTATTGACCCCTTGTGATGAATTAATTGATTAATTAGCCAAGTTTAATTAATTAATCAAATTAACATGCAAACACGTTGTAGCACAAACAAATCACCAATTAAACTAATTTTGCAGTGGAAAATAAATTGACACGGTGATTTGTTTTCAAACGAGGAAAACTTACATAGCAAAAACTCCACTGGGTGATTTTCAGGTCACCACTCCCGAAACTCCACTATTATCACAACAAGCGGTTACAAGTAAAGGAATCTCAGTACCTTATACCAACCTACAATTGAACCCTTACCCCAATACCCAATTGAACTTGTTCTGTAGTGACAGTTCCTCCTTTTGATGCATGGCTCCCAAGTACGTAACTAACCAATTTGCGCGGATCCCAGTATGCGGCTTACTCCTTTGCACGAATCCAAGTATGTGACTAACTCCACAGAAACCCTTTAATTGTTGTAGTTGATTTGCAGCAGCTTCACATAGAAACACCAATAAGATCTTCAATGTTGGTGCAATAGACTTTGCTTGGTTACAAAACCCAAAGGCGTACAAGAAACACAGCAAGAACTCTTTATTCTGTAGGAGGAGGCTAGGGTTTCAAAAAGAAAACCTTATGAAGCTCTCTAGGGTTAGGTTTTTCTTTTTCCACCTCCTTTTAAATAAGAGCTTAATGGGCTCTCCTATTCTAAATAGGTTTACACAAACCTTGGGCTTTCCTAGCCCAATAAGGATTATACAAACCCATAAACAAATAACCTTTTAGAGTAAAAACGTTGCTGGCTATAATCTGAAAACCTGTAAGCTCTATCGATTGAGACATCTGTCGAGCTTTAACGAATCTCGACAGATTGAGCTTCTGTCGAGGAGGTATCGAGACCTGCAGATTGCACTTTTCTTGAGCAGTTCTTAAGAAATCTTCATGTCTTCAATTTAACCACTTCTAATGATCATCTTGAACCTACTTAGATTTACCCAAATACAAGTAAAGTGCATTTTGTCAAAGGATATGCCAATTACATAAAAATATGTCCCCAACAATCTCCCCATTTGGCAATCCATGACAAGACCACATGAGTACATTGAATGTCCTAGAATACATTCTACTCAAGATTATAGAATAAATAAGCCTAGTCTAAAAGATCTAAACCTTGGAAGTTGTTGCAAGAAGAAGATTCGGAATCTTGACTTGGTTTTAACTTGTCTTTCCTGAGAGGCACTAAACAAAACACATCAAGGTACCATGTGGAAAATAATGACAAGTTAAATAAACAAGAAACATGTGTTTAAAGACAGAAAAGAAACAATGCATGTGAGATAAAGAGTGAAACACATACATCATCATCAAACATAGAAACAACACATGATGTATGTAAATGGTTACAAAACCAAAGATACACAACACAAAAAATGTGTCAATATCAATGTGTATCAAACTAACTATCCCCCTAAGTTAGTTACATCAAAAAGTTTCTTCCTTTTAACATGAAATTCTTCCCCTAAATCTATTACTCCCCCTGAGGAAAGACATTCAATTCTCAAATTTCTCCCCCTTTTTGACACAATTGTCAAAGGGCATAAAAAGCCAAAAGACATGACCGGAGATAGACAGAAAACTGATATAGAGGGAATGAGGAGAACAAGGAACCATAGACCTATAAGAAAAAGAGAAACAAGATGCTATGGGCACAAAGAAAAAAAATGCAAGACAAGGAAAAATGAAATGCATGCAAAGAAATCTCGATCGATCAAGAGGTGTTGAGACAGGTGTCGAGAAAGAATTCATCAAACACAATTAAGGAAGCTCGATCGATCCATCAGCTGTCGAGGAGCTATCAAGGGGATCAGAGAAATCTCGATCGATCCACCTAGCTGTCGAGAAGCTATCAAGATTGAGATAAGAAACAGCTTAAGAAGCTCGACAGATAGCAAGGTATCGAGGAGGTGTCGAGGAGCTGTCAAGCAAGCTTTTAAAAACAGTTTTTCAAGAAGTGAAAAACATAGACATGAATGCAATCAAGCATGCAACTCAACCAATGATCCAATCAACATATTAAGCTCTCAAAATCATCTCTCAACAATAATTTTAAGTACATAGATCCCAAAAACACACACACACACTAAACAAGTCTAACCAATTTTATATTTCAAAATTAAGTCAAGACAGTTTAGTGAGCATACATTAACACATGTAAACCTAGTGATGGCCAAATCACATTGTACCTGCACATGTATCAAGAGTAGCAAAGACTATTGCGTGTTGTGTGTGAAAAACATAACAAGATTGAATAAGTGTATACATGTTATGACAATTTGAGATATGAGAAAATCACTTTAACTCACACACAATCATAACTGTTTGATAAGGGCTATCACCTTTGAGGTACATCTTATAACTCCCACATCTCCTAGAATACACGCTTGCAATCATATTTAAAGCATTTTTTTATCTTTTTGCTTTTTATTTTTCTTTGCATATTTTCTTTTTAAGCATATCATGCATGGGCATATAAGAGATAGAAAAGAAATACCCAATGATATTTGATATTCCAATTTTGCTATGCCGAAGCACACAAATGTCATTGACATTGAACTTTTGTTATGCCGAAGCATACAGATGCCATTCATGATTGGCGGGCAATAGTGGTGAGATAGTTATTTATGCCTTTCTCTTTGGATTTTCTAGTCCTTCCCGTCAAAAATAGTGATATGGGTGTTAAGTATAAGAGATCACTTAACCTTACTCATCACAAACAAGAGCCACAAAACTCACTTCCTTAATTATGCATAGAGGTGCTCATCTAAGCTACAAAAGATACAAAGTTTAGAAAACTTTGTTTCAATGGCCATCCAACGTACACAAGTACCAATGTACACACACACATTGTTTTTGATTTTTCAATTTTTTATTTTTATTTTTATATGAAAAACAAAATAAATAAAACTGAAAACAATCAAAAACATGTTAAACAAAACAAAGCATAAATTATATGCATATGCATGAAAGCATGATTCCAAAAAGATAAGAAAACAAGAAAGAAAGTCCAACTTTAGATAGAAAGAATTAAAGCAAAGGACAAACAGAAAGACAATTAAGTCTTAGGATCCTTTATCACCCACACAGCACGAGTCTTTGGCTGTGAAGATGAAAAGGCACGTGTCCTAGTATGACTACTAAAGAGCATAGAGGAATTAGAATTCTCCTAAAATTGAGTCAAAAAGCTCAAAGCTTTTAATAACTCACCAAGAATAGGTACAAAGCCTTTAGACAAAGGATGAGACCTATTGGACACTCGCTTATGAGGAAACAATTTGAAACAATTAGGATGAGTGTGACCAGAAACACCACAATGGTGACAAACATGTGTAGTTTTCAAACTACTATGCTTCCTAAAAGGAGGTCTAACCTTACAGGTTGACAAAGACCTTAATTTAGGACAATTTGGCCTAATATGACCAACAATATGACAATGATGACAAGTGGGGACAAATTCAGAATTTTTATTCAACCTAGGAGGAGTTTTAGACATAGGTTTAGAAACTTTAGCGTTAACATCAGAATTTTTACCTTTGTCTATCCTAGCAATATTAGCCTTCAACTCTTCATTATTCCTTTTAAATGGGGGAATATAAAAATCTTTTTCTTTTGAGTTAGGCTTAACAACAAGTTTGGCACTAATTAATTTTTCAACTTTAGTTTTAAATTCAACTAGTTGCTCTTCCAAACTCTTAATTTTGTCCACCTAAGATGAAATTTGATTTTTAAAATTCACATTCAAACTATTGGCTTCATCCAATTTTGCAATCAAATCATCTTTTTCAAGTTTGACCTCTTTAAATTTAGCTTTTAATTTTGTAGAACATTTAAGAGATTTCATACAAAAATTATAAAGCTTGCAATGGGCATCTTGAATATCATCATCATCATTCAACATAAGATTATGCAAATCAAAACAATCAAGAGTTTCCATGACAACATTGGTCAATGGATCACAC
This sequence comes from Quercus glauca, assembly GCA_023736055.1. Classification (NCBI taxonomy): domain Eukaryota; kingdom Viridiplantae; phylum Streptophyta; class Magnoliopsida; order Fagales; family Fagaceae; genus Quercus; species Quercus glauca. The sequence goes on along the minus strand of CM043316.1, from coordinate 74,602,554 downwards.
AGCAAAGATTAAAACATAATCAGAGTGTGCCTGCTCTAATGCCACTTGATAGGCCAAAAACGTATTGACCCCTTGTGATAAATTAATTGATTAATTAGCCAAGTTTAATTAATTAATCAAATTAACATGCAAACGCGTGATAGCACAAATAAATCACCAATTAAACTAATTATGCAGCGAAAAATAAATTGACACGGTGATTTCTTTACGAATGGGAAAAACCTACAGGGCAAAAACCCCACCGGGTGATTTTCAAGTCACTACTCCCGAAACTCCACTATTATCACAACAAGCGGTTACAAGTAAAGGAATCCCAGTACCTTATATCAACCTACAATTGAACCCTTACCCCAATACCCAATTGGACTTGTTCTGTAGTGACAGTTCCTCCTTTTGATGCACGGCTCCCAAGTACGTGACTAACCAATTTGCGTGGATCCCAGTACGCGGCTTACTCCTTTGCACGAATCCAAGTACGTGACTAACTTCACAGCAACCCTTTGATTGTTGTAGTTGATTTGTAGCAGCTTCACATAGAAACACCAATAAGATATTCAATGTTGGTGCAAGAGACTTTGCTTAGTTACAAAACCCAAAGGCATACAAGAAACGTAGTAAGAACTCTTTCTTCTGTAGGAGGAGGCTAGGGTTTCAAAAAGAAAACCTTATGAAGCTCTCTAGGGTTAGGTTTTTCTTTTTCCACCTCCTTTTAAATAGAAGTTAATGGGCTCTCCTATTCCAAATAGGTTTACACAAACCTTGGGCTTTCCTAGTCCAATAAGGATTATACAAACCCATAAACAAATAGCCTTTTAGAGTAAAAACATTGCTGGCTATAATCTGAAAACCCGTAAGCTCGATCGATCGAGACATCTGTCGAGCTTTAATGAATCTCGACAGATCGAGCTTCTGTGGAAGAGGTATCGAGACCTGTAAATTGCACTTTTCTTGAACAGTTCTTAAGTAATCTTCATGTCTTCAATTTAACCACTTGTAATAATCATCTTGAACCTACTTAGATTTACCAAAATACAAGTAAAGTGCATTTTGTCAAAAGATATATCAATTACATAAAAATATGTCCCCTACACTTGATAACATATCTTTGAATCCCATTCGAAGACGAAGGACTGCCCAGAGCAAGGCTTGCTTCCGCTTGGAGAGTGAGATTGGTATTTTACCTTTTTTGTGTGGCTACGCAAATACCAATTCCTCTCTCCAATCCCTGACCACAACAGCAATGACAGCGAAGGATCTCTCAACCTCAGCGTTGACATTTTAGTTTAACACTTCTAGCCTCTAGTAATGTCCAATAGGTTGTTCGTCTACAACTTTTCCATTGGTGGTTCAACCAATCTATATATATATATATATATATATATATAACTGAAGCCTTTGAAACTCCCACAATTTTTCACGTCAGCATTTAAATTTTTTTTTTAATTTGATTTATATATTTTGATTTTTTTTCCAAGCCATTTACTCACGACAGCATTATTAAATATAAAAATTAATTTTTTTTTAAAATTTTTTACTTGCTAACCCAACAGACTACCCTCACCCAATAAACTCCCTCTCCTTCTGTGCCTCTTCCGTTCTCTCTGCCTTTCTCAATTCTCAAACCCCTAAACTATAGTCCATGGGCACCAGCCTCCCACTCCTTTAGTGGCAGAAAGTTTTTGATTTTGAGACTTTACCATCAGACCAGATTCTCTCCACAAACATTACCAGTAAGTTTTTTATTTTATTCTATAATTTTGGTTGTTAAATATGATTTAGGGTTTCGTTTTTTGTTCTTTGCCGCTTCCGTTCTCTCTACCTCTCTCAATTCTCAAACCCCTAAACTATAGTCCACGGGCGCCAACCTCCCACTCCTTTAGAGGCAAAAAGTTTTTGATTTTGAGACTTCATCATCAGACCAAATTCTCTCCGCAAACATTACCAAAAAGTTTTTTTATTTTGTTCTATAATTTGGGTTGTTAAATATGATTTAGGGTTTTGTTTTTGGTTGTTAAATATGATTTAGGGTTTCATTTGGAAGTGTTTCTTTTGAATGATTAGCTTAGATTGATAGGTTTGGAGCCCGTAGTAGGTTTTATTAATTTCAATTATTGGCCATGAGAAAATCCATCTGGGTCTCTTCTCTTCTCACACACTCACATCACCTTCCCCTGAACCTAAAACTCGCCCTTTCCTTCCCCCAAAATCAAAACCCAAAACTTAGATTCTCCCACCCATGTTGAGCATAGCTGAAAATCATGGTTGTCTAGCATATCAAATCAGGATTCTCTATGTGATCAAATGCTTTGCGATTGATAGGCCAAAAACGTATTGATCCCTTGTGATGAATTAATTAATTAATTAACCAAGTTTAATTAATTAATCAAATTAACACGCAAACTCGTGGTAGCACAAACAAATCACCAATTAAACTAATTATGCAGCGGAAAATAAATTGACACGATGATTTGTTTACGAATAGGGAAAACCTACATGGCAAAAACCCCACCGAGTGATTTTAAGGTCACCACTCTCAAAACTCCACCATTATCACAACAAGCGGTTACAAGTAAAGGAATCCCAGTACCTTATACCAACCTACAGTTGAACCCTTACCCCAACAACCAATTAGACTTGTTCTGTAGTGATAGTTCCTCCTTTTGATACACGGCTCCCAAGTACGTGACTAACCAATTGCGCAGATCCCAATACGTGACTTCAATCACCAACTAGAGAAGTTTGTTGGTTGCAAAATTCTTCAGTTCATCCAGACGATGAAAATCAAGAAGATGCTTGGTTACAAAACCCTACGATGCACATACACAGCAACTTCTTTAAGAATGATGAACTAAGGCAAAACTTTGTCTCCGGTTACAATTTGCTTGACCATACCTTTTTCACTGCTTGTGCAACTTGTGAACACTGTGACGGCTCTTAAAATAATCATTTTATATGTCTAGGGTAAGAAGAAAAGAAAGCCCAAAGACACATTTACATATCCCAAGAAAATCATATCAGAATTCTGAAATTCTTAAACCTCGACAAATAGGAACTGTCAATCGGCTGTGGAGCAGATGTCGAGCACACGAGGCTGAAACAGCTTTCTTAAGCTCGATAGATGCAGCTGTCAAGCCAACTGTCGATCTTTAATGAACTTGCACTTTTCAGCTTGTTTCTTGGACAGACTTAAATGGCTTTAACACTTAATCTTGAAACCTTGTTTTTTGAAGTATTAAAAACACCTAGCTCTACCCAATTACAAGTAAACTGCGTTTTGTCAAAGGATAAGCCAATTACACAAAAGAGTGGCATATGTTCTTAACAAGTGAACCACATATGTCCTAACAGTGACAATCTCCTACGCTTCCAGATTTGGAGTACATAGTCATCAGTGAAATGCCAACAGAGACATCTGAATCTAAGCCCAACTTTGTAATATAGGCATGCAGTTGAGTCCCAATGCCTGATCTATTCAAAAGTGCAACAGCTCCCAACACTGATGTAACTATGATATAGTCCATGGCGAAATCAGCCATCAGCATATCACGAAACAACATAAAGGCCTTTTTAATGTACCCATTTTGGCCTGTTCAACATATCACCCTTTCCACACCAAATGCCTAGGTACGCTTGCTTTCCTCTTTCTCTTTTCTCTGAATTTAAGTTTTTCAATTGAAACCAAATAGAGGAAAGGCAGCCTACTTAATGATGAAAACAGTGGAAATATTTCTCCTTTTTTTTTTTTTTTAATTTGGAAATATGATTTAGGTTATGGTGTTATGGTTTGATTGGTTTTGATTTAGGAAGAACAGATGCTTGACATTGATTTGTAAAGCCTTTGCTTTTTTTAATAAGGGTTATTTTAAGCAGGGTACCGATGGTTGTTTTTCTTTGATTTTTTAAATTCCCCATTTTAAATTATTTAACAAATTTACCATCTTTGGCTCATATATTTGTTTCACGTTGACCTTTGGTTCTTTGCAGTTCAATTTTCAGTTGCTTATTTTGGATTCTCATATATTATGTTTGTTCCTTCCCCTAAGCCTAGGTACACTTGCTTTCCTAAATATTTACTCCTTCTAGGTACAACATTAATTGGTTTCATAGTATTGTTCGATACATATTTACATGTCCAAAGCTGAATACAAGAAAATCTTGTGGGTTGGTATTTAAATACAATATGATTTCAATAATTCAAAACCTAACCCAAGCTAATTCTTGCACTGTTGCAACAGAGACTAGCTATGGAACTGATAAACCTTCTATTGGAATTTCAAAAAGTGGGGTTATGTTAAATTTTGATTACCATATGTTAAATTGTTTTTTTACCTCATAATATCTCTTATAGTTAGTAATTTATTTGAATTACTATATGCTTAGGCACGCATTTGTATGACAAAATGCCTAAAAAAGTTATTGTATCATGTTTGAAATTTCACCTCAGTATCAGAGGATTGAGCTAACCAGTGCCTATAATCTCTCTCTGATTTGTTTCATTTGTTTCTCTTTTATTTTCTCAGGGCTCAAACTCAGACCCTATCCTCTCTCTCTAATCTCAGCCAAATCCATCACCACTCTCAATTTGTTTCTGACGCTGATGTTGCATAAGGTAATGTTTTGTATTCAATTCTTTATTATATATTATTTTCTCAAAATTTATTTTCTTAGTGCTATTTGATTACAATTTAGATGTCATGGAGTCAAATTTAATTTGTGTTGATAAAATTGTTGATAGGTTGATTACAATTATGCTTAATGCTCTATACATTCTCTAACATGACAAAAGCTGTAAACTATACTTTTCAAAGTTGCGTCAATGAATTTATGGTTGCAGGGCTTCTTAGTTGGTGTTCTTTGAATTGTGGTTAGCCCATGATAGGAAACTTGATGGGATTTGGAATATGAATGATTAATTTTTGGGTTTGTGCTTTCGTTGTTGCTTTAGTAAAATTTATATCCTACAAAATTTTCCTGCCAAAATTAAATGCAAATTGAATTTTGGGTTTTGGGTTTTTATGTGGTTTTTTAATATTGTGAGTGATTCCAAGCATGTACAACCTACACAAAAGATCAACCTCAGGTAGCCTGTTGAGGTAAAAACAAAAACCTGTTGTTGGGGGCGTAACCACATAAATAAATTGTTGTATTTGTTATGATTGTTTTCATATTTAGTGTCACAGTTCTGTTTTCTTTTTTTTCTTTTTTCCTTTTTTGGAGAAAGAAGCTAAATAATATTATTAAAAAAGATCGGTTAAATCAACCTGAAATACAGAAAAACGCTGTGGTGGAACATCCTCCATCCACACTAAAAGTTTGGAATATTAATAGCGTGTCTAGCCAAACTATGAGCAACAAAGTTTTGTTTTGCTATATTCGTAGTTCTAGCAATAATAAGTTGTGCAATGTGATATTGGCATCACTATTTTTTACTTTTTTTGGTACCCTTGCAATGTCTTGAAACATACAAATATCTGTGCATTATTTAATCACACATCCCTACATTGTGCAATGCTTGAATGAATTTTTTAGAAGTTTTCTACTTTTATTTGTTATTGGCCAGAATTTGTGACTTTTTTAAAAATAAATGGCAAATATAGTAGGCAAGATCACCATTGAGCAATTGTAGGCAATGAGAGTTTTAGTAGGGATGGCATTAACAAAGCAAGATCCTTGGTCCCTTTGTAAGTGTTTGTTTCCTATTAATTTGTTTCTTCTCTTTGATTTGTATAGTTTTGGGATATGCTTTTGGTGTTGTTGAAATTGTTTTGGATATTAGGAATTGAAATTGTCTTGGATCTTGATAAAAGCTTATAGGAGTTGGGATTGTTAAATTAGCTTCACCATCCCATTTTAGTTTTCAATTTACTCTTCTACCATATTTTTAGAAATCTATGCATATAGGACATAAATAAGAAAACTATAAAGTCAGTATTATTATTCAAACTAGTCGCATACTTGTGCGTTGCGCGTGATAATTTTTTTAGGATGGTCTCATTAAATATTTTATTAATACTATAATTTTATTTATTAACCATTGGTTTTTCATTAGTTTTTAAGTTAATAAAAACCTTAAATATACATTTTTTTACCTTTATACACACACACACACATATATATAGTGAATCTTTACCCATACCTTTAAGAAAACTCTATATATTCCACCTTTTTTGATGCGTAAAACTATAGACTACTACTCCATAATGATAGTGGAAAATTATATATATATATATATATTAGTGATCTCATTTGTAACGCTTCTTACCATTATCATATATTTTCTAACTAATGATTTGCATAACAAAGACGATAAATGAGAGGTATTTAGCATTGTTCATTAGATTTTCGAAAGTAATAGTGTATGAAAATTTTATATATATATATATATATATATATATATATTATATAAATAAGGTTAAATGAAATATCAAAAAATGGATTTTTAAATTTTCTAACTTTATTTCTTATGTAATTTCTACTACCATCAGAGAACATCTCTTTTTTAGTTATGATTAATATGGTTTCCATAGTTAGAGTTTGATTGTTTTTAAATTTAAATTTAGTACTATGATTGTATTTGATTGTTGATTGTTGATTTAATTTTTAAATTGAATTTAACGTTTATGTTACTACACTGTAAAGTTTTTAATGTACTTCACATCATTGTTATTAATTCCGTTCCGTTCTGGCCTGAACGGCCGAAAAATACCATTCCGCCGAAACGAGAAACCCCCTATTCCACCTCAGATTAAATTCCGGGTCATTCCGGTCAATTTCAGCCATTTTAGGATATTTCAGTGAATTCCGGCCGAAATTGAAGTTTCGGCCAGAATGAAGTTAGCCTCTTTTATTTTTTTATTCCTTCACCATAAACATGAACTCTAGATCAAACCTGCTACCAAATCATTTCAGAGAAAAAAAAAAAAAAAAAAAAAAAGAACAAAAGCTTAAGTTTTGGCTGCGGTAACCTGTTTGAAATTGGTCTTCTTCACTTCTACAATCTGCACTACTTTGAAATTGGTGGTCTGCTTCAGTTTTGCAATCTGCCCTACTGTTGCGTCTATAAACTTTCTAAGACATAAAGTGAGGAATGAAATATAAGTGATGAGATTTTGAAATGAGGAATAGGAGTAGAGAACCAATGATGCACTTGGTAGATGGTGAGTGGAGTTTAAGTTGAAAGGAAGTTTCATGGTTTATAAGTATCCCACTATGTTTGTTTATTTACCAAAAAAAACCCAAACTTGATTTTTTTAATAATTAACCTAATCACTTTATATCTTCTAAAAAAAATCACTTTTGTGGGGCCTAAGAATTTGGTAACCCCGGCCCACTTCATGTTAAGCCCAAGGCCCACGCCAAGGAGGAAGCAGCGTCCAAGGATGTACAAGGAGGGCCCAAGTTGCCAAGAGACATTACCGAGGAGGCTCCTGTCCTCGGCCAGCCGAGATTATAGGAGGGAAAAGCGGCGTGCCATCAAAGGCAACCTCCCAAAACATCCCAAGGAAAAGGACAGGTACCATGGATCAGCCATGGGAGCACGGTGGAGGAGCAATTCAAGGAGAAACTGTCACCTTCACATTAAATGCCCGTAACTGACATTCTGACCGCATTAATGAGAAAATGACCTCTGGATAGTGCTGCCTTGATTACCGCAACTCATAGGAGGTCTGGAAAGGCATCTAATGGGATAGACACTCAGGTATAGGCTTGGATGATCAACAAGTGGAAGGAAGAGATCAATGAAAGAGGACTATATAATAGGAGAAATCCCCCATAAAGAGAGGGGGCTAGAGAATTCCTATAACCACTCTTATTCAATAATTATTAGAGAAAAGCTCCTCGGACTGTGCCGAGGACAAACTTTCTTAACCTCAGTTCATCTCTGTTTAATTTCCATGAAAGCCATATTGACTGTTGTCCATGCATTAAAGCCTAGTTCTTTGGCCCGCTCTCTACAAATTCATTGTATTGGGTTAGTTGGGTTTGAGTCCACTCATCCAAAGCTAGAAGTGCTCAAACCCAGTCCCTACAATTGGCGCCGTCTGTGGGAAGAACTTGCATGGTCCTCGGACTCAAACCTATGGGAAAACTAGTTTCTTCAAGAAGAACCTAGGTGCTACACAAAGACAAGGTCTTGCCTGGTCCTTGGATTACCTGCTTTGGTAGAATTAACACTGTGCAGAACTTGCCTAAGTATCAAACAAAGTCTGTAAGCAAGCTAGCCTAATTTAGTTAACTATGTTGATGCTCATTGTGATCATCACAGACAACGATGACCTTTCCTATAATAAAAATCTCAGAGTTAAGCCCATGAGCATCGCTTAAAGCGTTTCAGGGTGTCATAGACATGGGTTTTTTTGTCCCACACCTGGAGGGTTGTTCTGCATAAGTTTGAATGTCTGTTAAAGAACTGAAGGATCTGGTGACTTTGATCTATTCTTGTTCTAAATCAAAAACAAAGGATAAGTGGGTCTCCATTTGTATAAACAGCTTTATGATTATTGTAATTATCGCCATGGTCAGCCGAGGCACAATTAGAGTTAGAATTGTGCAAGTGAAAAGATAAATAGGGTAAATAAGGGAAGATAGAATGCACACTTCATTAAGTTCATAGAAATTACGTAATAGTGATTGCATTACAATGTTAAAAAAAAAAAAATGACCAAGCAAAAATACAACTGGTGCCAGCCAAAGGGGGCTACTTCTTCAACTTTATTTTGAGTCCTTCCTTAGGGAGCTGGGCAGAAAGGGTCACCGGATCCTTAGGGCCTTCAGGTGGGGGAGCAACCCGCAAAGGATCAGTTGGAAGAGGTGCCTCCTCGACATCAGGGGCCTGGGCTTCAGAGGAGGGTCTTGAAGCATCTTGGAGCGCATCTTAGTCAGGTCCCTCGTGTGTCTCATCTACCCCAAGATGTTCGGTTTCCTTGGCAGGCTTTCCAAAAGTGGTAGTAGCCAAAGCAGCTTCACTTGGAGCAGCACCAACTTCCTCAGAGACCACCTCAGCCTCGGAGTTAGGTGGAGCAACCTCACGGATGACCGGTGGGTAGTATACATTCTCCACCTTCCACAGGTCAGATAAGGCCTCAACTCCAGCTCGTCCGAGAGCCTCATTCCAAACCTGGGAGCAGTAGAGCCTGCATACCCCAGAGACTTGAGCTTTGAGGGCGGCCTCAATCTCAGACACCCCCGAGGCATAAGCCTCCTCCTCGGCTGCCTTCTTAGAGGCCTGAGCCTCCTCCTTGGCAAACTCTGCCTCTACCTTAGCCCGTAGGGCTTCATCCTGGGCAAACTCTGCAATGTTCTCGGCTCCCTCTGCCTTGATTGCCTTTTTCTTCAGCTCGGCAATTTGCTCTTTGGCAATCGTCAGCTGTTCCTCTGCCTCAAGCAAGCGACTCGTTTGGTCCTGTGCCTACTTTTGAGCTCCCACCAGGCCTGCTTCGGCGCTGTCCCTGGCCCTTGTCATCTCTTTAAGGTCTTCCCTGGCCTTCGCAAGATCGGACTTGGAGATCTTAAGGGTCCGAGTAGCTTCCAGGCACTTATCACGCTCATTATCCAGGGCCCTACTCTGGTGATCGGCCATTTCTTCCAACCTGTAAGTGGCCTGAATGGCCTGACGATGAAAACAGACATAAAGTAAGGTAAAAACTAGTAACAAAATCAACTAAGATAGAAGGTAGAAGTCTTACCATGCCCAGGTACCTCTTAAGGTTGAGGTAGACCTCGTGCCTTCTCAAATTCCTCAGCTCGGCCACATCAGTTGGCAGCAACAAGGACCTTTCTAGTGCATCGGCCACAAATGCGCCTTCACCCCCTCTAAAGGAAGCAGTATCCATCAAGGGCTCCCCGTGGAGCATTGGGGCAGCGAGCCAGGCATAGGGCTCCCCCTGTAGGGCCATTTCTTTCCCTTGGCCCTAGTGCCCAGTTTTTTGTTGCTTGGAGGGCCGTCGAGCCTCATCCTCCTCCTGAGAAGAGCGAGTCCTGTCTCCTCCCATGGGTCTCTTGTCCTTGGGGTCTTTTTTATTTTTGGGATTAGTAGGCTTGGACCTCTGTGGCAGACTTGGCTGAGGCGGAAGAGGCGGAAGCTTAGACTGAGTAGAGGATGGCCCGGTCTGAACAGCTGGGACTTAGGCGGGGGAAGAGGAAGCTTAGATTGAGACTTCCCTGGCACATCCTTCCCCAGCTGGCCCTCAGTCAAGTCGAGCAGGCTGGTCTGGGGTTGCCTCATGAAACCCATCTCGGCCCAAGGGGAAGTCCTTACTGGCAAAAGTTCTGCTTCAGTTAAGTGGGGGTCACCCAAATTACCGGAGGGATCCTCAGATAGAAGAACTTGGTCGAATACGCCAAATTCGTCCTCGAATGGACCTAAATTAGCAACTTCTTCTTCTTCTTCTAGCCTTCCTCCCTCGACCTCTGCAACTGGATGGGATGAAGAAGGACCCACCAATAGAATGCCTTCTAGAATAGGGGACCCTTCAGGAAGCAAGAACCCTTGCTCCACTACGGCGATCCTCTGTAGCCGAGGATCTCTGGCCCTTATCATGCACTTTGGCGCCGAGAACGATTTTTGAATTGGATCGTAGTTGAGGATCTTGTGGGAAGCCCTAACTTGATTATCAGCTTCGTTCATGAAAATCTCCGCCCTAAGGACAGTTTCCAAATCTGCCTTGTTGACCAAGTGGAAGTGCCGTTCAAAAGCGTGCGAATCTACAAAAAGAAGGTACGTTCGTATTAGCAACCAAGTAATATAAACTGTGATAATACAAAAGGTCAAACCCTCTCCTGCTCTAAATACCCCACCTAAGTCTATTGAATACAAAATTATCAAATTTCATAGATCATCATATTCTTATACGCTAAGGAACATGAAAAACTGTTTAGTTCAATGTAGACGTACAAAAAAGAACATTCACATCAAATCATGCCTGGCGACAATTTTTCATGGAATAAAATTCATCCATTATCATCTTTACATTAAAATTCCCTGCAATGAATTATCATATAAAATTCATTACAATAAATTATCATATTATAAATTATCATCCATTATAATAAATTATCATATAAAATTCATTCTTACATGAATTATAACATAAATACACCTTTAGTTAAGTAATGACCTTTTAGGATAAAAAATATTAAATAAACAAATCAATCAAAAGTATAAACAAACAACATAAACAAAATATACAGACTCACGGCCCTCACCCCAATTGCCTTCCATAGATGATTTTTTTTTTTTTCCATTTATAATTTACTTACTTTACTACCCAACTACACAATGCAAGCCCCACTAAAGAGGCAAACAACACAAAAGCCAAAAGGCTAAGTCATAGAGTAAGTGGAGTTAGTGGGTCAAGAATAAAGAATACAATAACAATAAACACAAAAAGACAAAGTCAAATAAGCATAAATTGATTTGCTGGCAAAGGGGTATCACATATTCACATACACATATTTGATATTTCTATTTTTCTATTCAGAATTTAGTATTTGGCAAAGGGTTATCACATATTGTTTTCTCCTTTTTTCTAACGGTGAGGATTGAAGATGCCTTTGTTTTGTTTGATTAGGCATTTTAGATTTGGGGTTGGGCTAGGCTGGAAGTGTGTTTAGTTTAGAGGAGAAATTTTTGTTTTATTAGGGATTTGGGGTAGGGGGGACTATGTCAATTTTTTATATACTCTAATGGAAATTTGAAAATTTTGGCCAAGGAGCCAAGTGGCTCCGCCCCTGAATAATAATAATAATAATAATAATAATAATAACAAATGGTTCCCTAACTCGCTTAGAATAGTCTGAGACTCCAATCATCACGCAACCATGAGTCAAGGTTTTGGTCATATGAATAAAACTAGTCGCTAACCCGTGCGATGCACGGGAAAGCTATTGATAACTTCCCTAATATGAAAAAAAAAAAAAAAAAAAAAAATCAAGATCATGGTATAAATTATATACCAAACCAATAAAGAAATTATAAATTTATATACTAAAATTTATCACTTACAAAGTAATAAAATCTATCACATACAATGAGATATCATGATAACCAAGAGCTTGAGATAATATTTAGAAAATATATAACTAATATAAGTACACTCCAATACAATTAATTATGCAAATATAGTTAATTCCATACTCATTCAATCAAATATCTTTCATAAATTACATTAATCATTCTTGATATTCAAGATGTATTTAAATTCTATCATTGCCAGTAAACAACGATGCTAGACCTCAATGGGATTGAAAATGAAACATAATGCTAATTTACACAGTTGCTGAAATAAATTGCATGGAAGAGTCGAATAAAAGTTGTAAATTTTCACTTATAAAAGTTACAACTTAAGAGGAAAAATAAAATATTAAGACCAAAAGTGAAACTCTAACATCAATAATGTTGTAGTCTCATTGGTTATATATATATATATATATATATATATATATATATATATATATATATATTACACTATTTATTTTAAAATTTTTGGGTTAAATAATAAACTCAACAAACTATTAGCGAAAAAAAAACTATTATTTTTTATTATTATATTAAACAAAAACAAAACAGTTATATACTTTTATATAATGTGTGAAATGCTGTACAGCTAGTTTACCATCACAATTTAGCAAAAAAGAAAAGAAAAAGTTCACATCCCAATTTACGATACTTTCAGCCAATGGTTTTACTTTTACTCAGTCAAATAGGTAAATGCCAATTGTGAACTGCTATACAGCAGTGATAGCAGACAGAACAATAGAGTGAGAGAGAAAACAAAGATAGAGTGAGAGAGTTGTACCACCGATTGGACTGGTTTAGGAGTGCATGGCAAGGCAAGGCAAGGCGGCGCTTCAATGGGGTAGACAGATTTTTTGCCTTCTTCTTTTTATTGTTATTTTTTAAGGGGGTTTATTCTTACTGGGTTAGTTCAATATTTTGAGCTTAACGGAGGAGATTCTATAATTTGAGGGAGGGCCCAATGAAGAAAACTTTCTTTAATTTCTAAGTTTACAAATGGGTGGTATGAGGAAGGAGCTTGACCTCTGTTCTGAGGAAGAAGATGTCTATGGGTTTGTGGGTATGGTGGGTTTTGATTGAGGAATCGGTGGCCATGGGCTTGATGAGACCCACGGCAAATGGGTCGCCGTTTCTGGGTTGTAGAGGTTGGATATGGGTGGTTTGTGTCAAATTGGTGGTCTGAGGAAGGAGATCGATTCCGAGGAAGAAAATGTCTGTTGGTTTGTGGGTATGGTGGGTCTTTAGATGCGATGCTTTGCTGTTGGTTTGCCATGGGTCTGATCGAGGAGGAGCTGGTAGAGGAAGGCAAGGAAGAGATGGCGTTTCACGAAAGGCAGAGCATCGGGAGGCAAAGCATCGGGAAAGGGAAAGCCTCTGAGTATCGGGTTTATAACGTTTTTTTGTTGGTTTTATTTTTTTGTTTTTGTTTTATTTTTAATATTTTGCCTACGTGGAAAATTGTGGAAGCTTCAAAAGCTTCGGTTTTATATGTATATATAGATAAAACAAAAAGAAGCATATGAGTATATGACCCTTTTTGTTTTTATTTTTTGGAAAATAAACAAAATGGAGACTAGTCACAAGACTCACAATAAAATATCTGAAGGAAAAGTAAAAGAAATGAAAACATACAACGCATCTTACCTTAATATGCATTAGCATCATTAAAATGCACGAATAAGTGAATATGTACACATGAAATACAGGGGGAAAAAATTTTAAGAACATGAACACGTTGTTTAGGAGGCGTTATATATTTCTGCCAGTTATTATCATTATTATTATTATTTTGGTAAGTCAGAAAAACGAGAATTAGTAACAAATTATGAACATTTTTTATTTTGAGAGGATAACATGTTACGAACATGATCATACAAATATGTTGATCACATTATATCATTAAGAAAATGAGAACTAATAACATCTTATCACCTAAGTTTTGTTGTGAAACTATTGTGTCCATTATATGTTACTCATTTATTTTTTGGTAATATCAAATCAATGCTGAGTTATGGTTGGGTTTTATTGTGAGTGCGGATTTGACTGGACCCTTTCTAATAACACAAGGCGTACAGAGATTATGAAGGAATAAAGGGAATATTGGGCTTTTGCCCTTATTTTGTAAAAAAATCTAGCAAATGTCCATGTTTTGAAACTATTTAGGTCTGCATCCCTGTTTTAGTACTCGATTTTAAAAAATCGAGTTACAAGTGGAACTCGACATAAACAATGTTGAGTTCTATGCATATTTTGCCACTTAATTTTAAAAAAAAAAAAAAAGTTTAAGTGAAACTCGACTTTGCTAAAGTTGAGTTTCAATTAAAAATTTACATATAACTTGATTTTGAGGATATCGAGTTTTATACCGAACTTGATTTTATTAAAATCGAGTTTCAAAAATAGGGACACAGACCTAAATAATTTCAAAACAAGGTCATATTGCTGTTATTTTTACAAAATAAGGGCAAAAGCTCAATATCCCCAAGGAATAAATGGGTCACATGTTTTGCAATATTAAAAGCAAAGGGAAGTGCAAAAGTTCAGCATGTTAGCAATATCCAGTCTTAGTATAAAAAATAAAAAATAAATAAATAAATAAATAAAAAAGCAATATCCAGTTGACATGTTGCCAATTAGGCATGTGATTTTGGTTGCGAGGTAGGTTTAAAGATATGTAGCTACTATTTTATCAAAATCCTTAGGAGTACTATATTTATAACATTTTCACAAAAATTTTACAACAAGGTTTAGGTGGCAATTTATTACTAGTTCTCGTTTAGACCCACCACTAACATCACGTTTTTGCCTTCTATATGGAAAGAACGAACACAACACTTAGGCTGTCGTATCTATGTATGACATCTACAGAACACAGGAAACACATTGAACATGGCTGCACGCATGTCCTTGTTGTTTTTATTTATTTATTTTATATGATTGACATGGCTAGAAAGAGCTTGCCCACCCCCCCCCCCCCCCCCCCGCCCCCTCCAGAAAAAAAATAAACAAACAAAAGTTAAACACACTACCTCTCATGCCAATCTTCTCCCCCACCAATCTTTTTCTTCTTCTCCTCCCACGTTGATCTCTTCTTCTTCTTCTTCTTCTTCTTCTTCTGTTGCTCTTAGATCTATTTCTGTTCTACAATTTTACCCTTTGCCCTTTTTCCTTCTTTTGTCTGTGTGTGCCTTTTAATTGTTTTGTTTGCCTCACATTATCACACACTCACACATGAAGAGCTCTTTTATCTCTAGCCACCCATGTTAACAAAAGATATGTTTATAAGTTAAAGTCCACTATCTATCAAGCCAAGTAATCAACTTTTTACAATACTTTTTCATTATCTAGGTAGACAGTAGACATCTGTATATATTATCACTGGCTAGGCTTTAATATGCCTCTAAAAGAATTTTTAACAATTATTTAAAAACATGGAATAATTTTTTTATAAAAAAAAAAAAAAATCATAAGCTTTGAATATATATATATATATATATATATATATTTATATATATATATATATTTATATATATATATATATTTATATATAAAGAGGATTTTCCTTTTTAGACTGGACTTTTATATGGTTTAGAAATACCCCTAAACATTACGTTTAACTAGAAAAAAAATTGAGAACAACCTAAAAATATTTGTCCAACATTTAAAATGTCTACAAAACAGGACATTCTCCTACTTCCATGTTTTCAAAACAAACTTATTCAAAAAACTTTTTTTTTTTTTAAATGGGAAATTATGACACTAGACCAAAAAAATTAATTAAAAAAAAAGCCTCGTTGCACGCGCAAAGCACATGTGATGTGGCTAGTGTGTGTATATATATATATATATTTAATTAATTAATTAATTAATATTACCTGTGTCCTAATTTTTCAAAAATTGTCATATCTCTGTATTATACCCGTGCTCGTATCCAAATCCATGTTTCCTAGCCTACCATTAACAGTTTGCCACCTAAGTCTTTTTAAGGGATTGCCACCTAAGTTTTGTTATGGAATTGTTGTAAAAATTTTGTGTTCATAATTTTATTCCAATCCCTTGTTGAGTTTCTTTTACAACCAACTAATATTTGCCTTATTTCTTCACTAAATTTGGTTCCTGCATTATAAATTTATGGAGAATGTTAACAAGCACCAGAGGGTGCTTGTTAAGGTTTTCCAATGTGGGTCCCACATTAATAAAAAAAATTGAGTAAATTAGAGAAAAAGCATGACATGGCTTGTAAGAAAACATCGGACAAATTTGCCATCTTGATGTGGGACACGACTGGCACTAGCAGGGTGCATTTTTTCCTTTGGACAAAATTGCTCTTTTAAAACGTTTCCCTCTCTTTCACTTTTTATTTCCCACCAAATCTTATTTTACCAATATTTTACTATCCACTTTCTCTCACTTTACCAATATCAAACTCAATTTCTTCCCATTTACCAATATCAAAGAGAAGACAAGATGAAGAAATGTCAATAAAAGATTGAGGAATAATTGAACAAGGTACCACTATTGAATTTCATTTGATTCATAGTTATTTTTTAAAAAATAAGTTAAAATTAATATGTTGTTAATTGTTAGGACATATGTGGTTCACTTGTTAGGAACATATGTCATTCTTTGATGTAATTGGTTAATCTTTTGACAAAATGCACTTTACTTGTAATTGGGTAGTTCTAGGTATTTTTAATACTTCAAGAAACAAGGTTTCAAGATCAAATGTTGAAGTCATCAAGTCTGTCCAAGAAACAAGTTGAAGAAGTGCAAGTTCATTAAAGCTCGATAGCTAGCATGTGTCGAAGTTTAAGAAGCTGCTCAAGCCCGTGTGCTCGACACCTCCCATCTGTTGAGGTTTAATAAAAACAAATTTTCTGTTCTGTTTTCTTGGAGTCCGTGAATATGTCTTTGGGCCTTCTTTTCTCTAAATCCTAGACATATAAAAGGATTGTTTTAAGGGCCGTCAAAGGGTTCACAAGTTATGCAAGCATTGAGCAAATTTTGTTCAAGCAAATTGTGACCAGAGACAAAATTTCGCCCGAGTTCATCTCTTCTAAAGAAGTTGCTGTGTATGCGCACCTTTGGGTTTTGTGACCAAGCATCTTCTTGATCTTCATCGTGTGGATGAACTGAAAAAACTTTGCAGCCAACCATCTTCTCTAGTTGGTGATTGAAGTCACGTACTGGGATCCGTACAATTGATTAGTCACATACTTGGGAGCCGTGCATCAAAAGGGGAAATTGTCACTATAGAACAAGTTCAATTGGGTATTGGGGCAAGGGTTCAACTGTAGGTTGGTAAGGTGCATTCCTTTACTTGTAATCGCTTGTTGTGATAATAGTGGAGTTTCGAGAGTGGTGACCTGAAAATCACCCAGTGGGGTTTTTGCTGTTAGGTTTTCCTCATTCGTAAACAAATCACCATGTTATTTATTTTCCGCAGCATAATTAGTTTATTGGTGATTTGTTTGTGCTACCACGCATTTGCATGTTAATTTGATTAATTAATAACTTGGCTAATTAATCCATTAATTTAATCACAAGGGGTCAACCCGGTTTTGGCCTGTCATTAATTTTTATTTTTGATACTTGTATATTGTCGTACTAATGGATGGGGATGTAGTTACAAAAGATTGTTTTGACCTAAATGAACCACTTCAAGAAGGTATTATAATTTTATTTTATTTGTGATTTACATTTCATTTATCATAGAATATTTTTAAACTCTTTTTTTTTTTTTTTTATATATAGCACCAAAATTAATATGATGTTAATTTTTATTTCTAATACATGTATTACAGCATCAATGGATGAGAATGTAGTTGCAAGTGAGAGTCACTAATTTACTCAAAAAAATTGTTTTGACTTAAATGAACCCCTTCAAGAAGGTATTATGATTCTATTTTATTGTAAATTTACATTTCATTTATCGTAGAATATGATGTTTATATTTGATAGGCCACAAACGAATTGACCCCTTGTGATTAATTAACCAATTAATTTAACCAAGTTGATTAATTAAGTTAATTAACATGCAAACGCGTGGCAGCACAAACAAATCACCAATAAACTAAATATGCAGCGGAAAATAAATAACACGGTGATTTGTTTACGAATGGGAAAAACCTCGCGGCAAAAACCCCACCGGGTGATTTTTAGGTCACCACTCCCGAAACTCCACTATTATCACAACAAACGGTTACAAGTAAAGGAATCCCAAATACCTTACCAACCTACAATTGAACTCTTACCCCAATACCCAATTAGATTTGTTCTGTAGTGACAGTTCCCACTTTTTGATGCACAGCTCTCAAGTACGTGACTAACCAATTTGATGCGCGGATCCCAGTACGCGGCTTACTTCTTTACACGAATCCCAGTACATGACTAACTCCACAACAACCCTTTGATTGTTGTAGTTGATTTGCAGCAGCTTCACATAGAAATATCAATAAGATCTTCAATGTTGGTGCAAGAGACTTTGCTTGGTTGCAAAACCCAAAGGCGTACAAGAAACGCAGCAAGAACTCTTTCTTCTGTAGGTGGAGGCTAGGGTTTCAAAAAGAAAATCTTATGAAGCTCTCTAGGGTTTGGTTTTTCTTTTTCCACCTCCTTTAAATAAGAGTTTAATGGGTTCTCCTATTCCAAATAGGTTTACACAAACCTTGGGTTTTCCTAGTCCAATAAGGATTATACAAACCCATAAACAAATAGCCTTTTAGAATAAAACATTGCTGGCTATAATCTGAAAATCTCGTAAGCTCGATCGATCAAGGCATCTATCGTGGTTTAATGAATCTCGACAGATCGAGCTTCTATCGAGAAGGTATTGAGACCTGCAGATTGGACTTTTCTTGAACAGTTCTTGAGTAGTCTTCATGTCTTCAATTTACTACTTGTAGTGATCATCTTGAACCTACTTAGATTTACCAAAATACAAGTAAAGTGCGTTTTGTCAAAGGATATGCCAATTACATAAAAATATGTCCCCAACAATCTCCCCCTTTGGCAATCCGTGACAAAACCACAAGAGTACATTGAATGTCCTAGAATACATTCTACTCAAGATTACAGAATAAATAAGCCTAGTCTAAAAGATTTGAACCTTGGAAGTTGCTACAAGAAGAAGGTTCAGAATCTTGACTTGGCTTTAACTTGTCTTTCCCAAAAGGCACTAAACAAAACACATCAAGGTACCATGTGGAAAATAATGACAAGTTAAATAAACAAAAAACATGTGTATAAAGAGAGAAAAGAAAAAACACATGTGAGATAAAGAGTGAAACACATACATCATCATCAAATATAGAAACAACACATGATGTATGTAAATGGTTACAAAACCAAAAGATACACAACACAAAGAATATATCAATATCAAAGTGTATCAAACTAACTCTCCCCCTAAGTTAGTTACATCAAAAACTTTCTTCCTTTTAACATGAAGTTCTCCCCCTAAATCTATTACTCCCCCTAAGGAAAGACATTCAATTCTCAAATTTCTCCCCCTTTTTGACACGATTGTCAAAGGGCATAAAAAGCCAAAAGACATGACAGGAGATACACAGAAAACTGACATAGAGGGAACGAAGAGAACAAGGAACCATAGACCTACAAGAAAAGAAAAACAAGATGCTATGGACACAAAGGAAAAAAAATGTAAAACAAAAAAAAAAAAAAAAAAAAATGAAATGCATGCAAGGGGATCTCGATGGATCAAGAGGTGTCGAGACAGGTGTCGAGCAAAATATACATCGACAGATAAAGGTGTCGAGTAGGTATCGAGGGATAAACACCAAAATCAAGAACAGAAGCTCGATCGATCGACCAGGTATCGAAAAGCTATCGAGGAGGCAGGAGATTTCTCGATCGATTCACCAGGTGTCGAGAAGCTGTCAAGATTGCGATAAGAAAAAGCTTGAGAAGCTCGACAAATAGACAGGTATCGAGGAGGTGTCGAGCCAGCAGTTAAAAGCAATTTTTCGAGAAGTGAAAAACACAAACATTAATGCAATCCAACATACACCTCAACCATTGATCCAATCAACATATAAAGTTCTCAAAATCATCTCTAAACAAAAATTTAAGCACATGGATCCCAAAAACACACACACACACTAAACAAGTCTAACCAATTTTATATTTCAAAAACAAGTTAAGACAGTTTAGTGAGCATACATAAGCACATGTAAAACCTTGTGATGGTCAAACCACATTGTACCTGCACATGTATCTTGAGTAGCAAAGAATATTGCGTGTCGTGTGTGAAAAACTTAGCAAGATTGCATAGGTGTACACATGTTATGACGATTTGAGATATGAGAAAATCACTTTAGCTCACACACAATCATAACTTTTTGATGGAGACTATCACCTTCGAGGTACATCCTATAACTCCCACATCTCCTAGAATACATGCTTGCAATCATATTTAAGGCATTTTTAATTTTTTTTAATTTTATTTTCTTTGCATATTTTCTTTTTAAGCATATCATGCATGGGCATATAAGAGAGAGAAAAAAAATATCCATTGATATTTGACATTCTAATTTTGCTATACTGAAGCACACAAATGTCATTGACACTGCACTTTTGCTATGCTGAAGCATACGGGTGTCATTCATGATTGGCGGGCAACAGTGGTGAGATGGTTATTTATGCCTTTCTCTTAGAATTTTTTAGTCCTACCCATCAAAAAGAGTGATATGAGTGTTAAGTCTAAGAGATAACTTAATCTTACTCATCACAAATAAGAGCCATAAAGCTTACTTGCTTAGTTGTGCATAGAGATGCTCATCTAAGCTACAAAAGATATAAAGTTTAGAAAACTTTGTTTCAATGGCCATCCAAGGTACACAAGTACCAATGTACACAAAACACACACTGTTTTTGTATTTTTCTGATTTTTCAAAAAAAAAAATTTATATGAAAAACAAAATAAACAAAACTGAAAACAAACAAAAACATGTTAAATAACATGAAAGCATGAAAGAAATTTGCAAATGCATGAAAGCATGATTCTGAAAGCAAATAAGAAATCAAGCAAAGAGAGTCCAACTTTAGATAGAAAGAATTAAAGCAGAGGACAAACAGAAAAGACAATTAAGTCTTAGAATCCTTAATCACCCACACAGCACGAGTCCTTGGCCATGAAGATGAAAAGGCACATGTCCTAGTATGTCTACTAAAGGACATAGAGGAATTGGAATTCCCCTGAAATTAAGTTAAAATGCTCAAAATTTTTAATAACTCACCAAGAATAGGTACAGAGCCTTTAGTCAAAGGATAAGACCCATTTGACACTCGCTTATAAGGAAACAATTTGAAACAATTAGGACGAGTGTGACCTGAAGCACCACAATGGTGACAAACATGAGTAGTTTTAGAACTATTCGGCTTCCTAGAAGGAGGTCTAATCTTAGAAGTTAACAGAGACCTTAATTTAAGACAATTTTGCCTAATATGACCAACAATATGACAATGACGACAAGTGGGGACAAATTCATAATTTTTATTCAACCTAGGAGGAGTTTTAGACACAGGTTTAGAAATTTCAGCATTAACATCAGATTGTTTACCTTTGTCTATCCTAGCAATATTAGCCTTCAACTCTTCATTATTTCTTTTAAATGGGGGAATATAAAAAATTTTTTCTTTTGAGTTAGGCTCAACAACAAGTTTGGCACTAGTTAATTTTTCAACTTCAGTTTTAGATTCAACTAGTTGCTCTTCCAAACTTTTAATTTTATCCACCTGAGATGAAATTTGATTTTTAAAATTCTCATTCAAATTATCGGCTTCATCCAATTTTGAAATCAAATCATCTTTTTCAAGTTTGACCTTTTTAAATTTAGCTTTTAATTTCGTAGAACATTCAAGAGATTTCACAAAAAAATTATAAAGCTTGCAATAGGCATTTTGAATATCATCATCATCATTCAACACAAGATCATGCAAATCAAAACAATCAAGAGTTTCCATGACAACAGGGGTCAATGGATCACGCAGTAAAGATTAAAACCTAATCAGAGTGTGCCTACTCTGATACCACTTGGCAGGCCACAAACGAATTGACCCCTTGTGATTAATTAACCAATTAATTTAACCAAGTTGATTAATTAAGTTAATTAACATGCAAACACGTGGCAGCACAAACAAATCGCCAATAAACTAAATATGTAGCGGAAAATAAATAACACAATGATTTGTTTACGAATGGAAAAAACCTCGCGGCAAAAACCCCACCAGGTGATTTTCAGGTCACCATTCTCGAAACTCTACTATTATCACAACAAGCGGTTACAAGAAAAGGAATCCCAAATACCTTACCAACTTACAGTTGAACTCTTACCCCAATATCCAATTGGACTTGTTCTGTAGTGACAGTTCCCACTTTTTGATGCACGGCTCCCAAGTACGTGACTAACCAATTTGATGCACGGATCCTAGTACGCGGCTTACTTCTTTGCACGAATCCCAGTACGTGACTAACTCCACAGCAACCCTTTGATTGTTGTAGTTGATTTGCAGCAGCTTCACATAGAAACACCAATAAGATCTTCAATGTTGGTGCAAGAGACTTTGCTTGGTTACAAAACCCAAAGGCGTACAAGAAACGCAACAAGAACTCTTTCTTCTATAGGAGGAGGCTAGGGTTTCAAAAAGAAAATCTTATGAAGCTTTCTAGGGTTTGGTTTTTCTTTTTCCACCTCCTTTAAATAGGATTTTAATGGGCTCTCCTATTCCAAATAGGTTTACACAAACCTTGGGCTTTCCTAGTCCAATAAGGATTATACAAACCCATAAACAAATAGCCTTATAGAATAAAACATTGCTGGCTATAATCTGAAAATCTCGTAAGCTCGATCGATCGAGGAATCTATCGAGATTTAATGAATCTCGACAGATCAAGCTTCTATCGAGAAGGTATCGAGACCTGCAGATTGCACTTTTCTTGAACAGTTCTTGAGTAGTCTTCATGTCTTCAATTTACTACTTGTAGTGATCATCTTGAATCTACTTAGATTTACCAAAATACAAGTAAAGTGCATTTTGTCAGAAGATATGCCAATTACATAAAAATATGTCCCCAACAATATTTTAAACTCTCGTTTTAATATAGCACCAATGGATGACAATGTCGATGCAAGTGAGGCTCATCAATTTGTTTCAATGGATTGTTTTGACTTAAATGAATTGTCTCAAGAAGGTATTATTATTTTCATTTTATTTGTAATATATAATTCATATATCATATAATATGATGTTGATTGTTTTTTTAATTTTTGTTTTAATATAGCACAAGTTGATGATGATTTGATTGCAAGTGAGGTTCATAGAAGTGTTTCAAAAAATTGTGTTGAATTAAATGAGCTTCCAAATGACTGAAAAAAAAAATCATAATACTTATGGAGATGAAATAATTGATTGGAATGAATGTCCAAAAGATAAAATGGGAGTTATTGAAGAATGTGAAGATATAAATTCAATAGAAAATGAATATGAGCCTTTTGTTGGTCAATGTTTTCCTAGTGAAGAAGAAGCTTTCATTTTCTATAAAAATTATGCAAATCAATATGGTTTTACTATTCGAAAAGTTCATACTAAGAAAGAAAAAAGGAGAAATAGTAAGATGTGATTTCTTTTGTCATCGACAAGGTAAACAACCACTAAAAATAGTAGATCCATCTAAGGAGCAAATAAATAGGAAGTCTTTAAAATGTGGATGTAAAGCTCATTTAAGTATCATTTTGTGAAAGTCATTTGATATTTTTCCTCGAGAATGGCATGTCACTAAGTTTGTTGTAGACCACAATCATGATTTGTTCTCCCTTTCGGAAGTGCAATTTCTTCCAGCCAATCGAGTTATTACTATAGATTATGAAAACACATTTTCTTATTAAAAGAAGCTGGATTTTCAATTAGAGAGGTAATGCGTGTTATGGAACTTGAGAGGCATTTGAAACATGGAAAACTTCCATTTTTTCAGAGGGATATTCGTAATCTTTATGTGATTATGAGAAGGAAGAATGCAAAGAATGACGTCATGGATCTTTTACAATTTTACAAAGTTGCTAAGGAAGAGAACTCTAGATTCCAATATGCATTTACAACTGATGAAGAAAATAGATTGGAGCATATTTTTTGGTCACCTACTCATTGTTTTGATTGGTATAAAAAATATGGAGATGTGGTTGTTTTTTATACTACTTATAAGGTGAATGCTTATGATATGTCTTTTGGTATTTTTGTTGGTGTCAATAATCATGGAAAGACAATTCTCTTTGGTTGCGCACCTCTTTAAAATGAAATAACAAGTGTCTTTTAATGGTTAATGAAGGTACATTCTTTGTCTTATAAATTTGTACAATTATTTTTTAAATATTATTTGATTAATTAGTAGAATAATAACGTATATCCTTTGAAATATTTTCATGCTTTAGTAAATTTGTATTTGATTAACAAACTTTTGCATGCTTAATGAAGAATCAACCCAAGGCAATTTTGATGGACCAAGATCCATGGATTACAGTGGCAATATCAAAAGAATTGCCAGCTACAAAGCATGCCTTTTGTATATGGCATATTACCGCTAAATTTAGCGGTTGGTTTGTATCAATTCTTTGTAATCAATATTCAAATTGGTGCATGGACTTCTATAAGTTATACAAGTTAGAGTCATGTGAAGATTTTGACAATCAAATGGCTTCAAGTTATGACAAAATATGACACGCTCTCTAACAAACATGTAATTGGTTTATATCAAATTAAGCACTTTTGGGTACCATGTTACCTCTGTGGGCTTTTTTTTTTTTTTTTTTTTTTTTTTTTTTTTTTTTGTGGAATGACAACAACCGGAAGATCGGAAAGTATAAATGCATTTATCAAATGGTTTGTTAGTTTTCACACAAACTTGATCCAACTCATCAAACAAGTAAGTCATTAATTACCATTAATTTCTTTTGTTGTATAATTTTTTTTTTTTTTGGTTAATATTTGTAGTCTTCATGTGTCATACAAAAGTTTTTAATTTATTTTACTATTTGTAATTTTAGGTTGATCTTGCCATTGAAGATATTGAGCAAGCACAATCACATGATACGATATTGGAGACATATAGAGGTTCTTCTTTAAGATCAATGTCACCGTTAGAAGACCAAGCACATAGTGTTTTGACGCCCTATGCTTTCAAGATTTTTCAAGAGGAATTTGGAAGAGCAACACAATATTCAGTGCTTCAAGAAAATGGTATTGAATTTGTGCTACAATATTATAAAGATGAAACTAGTCAAAGGCACAAAGTATTATGGGATGGTAAGATGACATATTGTAGTTTCAAGAATTTTGAATTTGGGGGTATACTTTGTCATCATTTACTTAGTTTATTCCTTCATAAAGATTGTTACCAAATTCCATCCTTGTATTTACCACCATGTTAGTGTAGTGAAGCATCATTAAGAGAAAGAGAATTGCTAGTGGTAGATGATAAAAATTTAGTGGACAAGGAAAATACGGTTGATGCTAATGTTAATGATATGATTGATGGAGATTGCGTCCTCCGCTCTCAAAGATAAAAGGTTGCCTAAAGCAAAAACGAATGAAAGGTAGAAGAGAATTAGGAAAGAAAAAGAAGTCTTGTGGCCTTTGCAAGCATGTTGACCATAACATCACAACATGTTCGGAGAAAGATAATTATACTTCCTCAAATGATGCAGAAAAAGGAAAAAAATGTACTTCAAGTGAAATTGGATTGAATCCAATATTTTCTTTGAAATGTTAGGCATAAACTCTTGAGCTTGTAAAAGTAAAAAATTATGACAATATTGTATTTATTAATTTTGACAATATTATGTCATTGGACAATATTAATTTTGACAATATAATGCCTTTGTTAATTTTGACGCTTCTCTTGTTTTTTTTTTTTTTTTTTTTTTTGGTTTTACATTTCCATTTTGACAATATAATGCTAGTGAATATTCACATTATTATTTTCAATATTATGTCATTGTACTAAAACACTTCTTCCTACCTTTTTTTTTTTTTAATAATGAATTTACGTAAATTTTTATAAGGGACTCAATAAATACTAATTTAAATTAAATATTCTTGAAGAAATTTAAATCATGCTTAAATTGCCCATTTATAAGGGATTCAAACCTAAACTCTAATCCATGCTGATATTACATTGTTAGTCCCTAATATTTATCTACAGTGCTTTAGTCCTTAAAGCATCAAGTGAATGTAATTGGTCTTTAAAGTATCAACTTTGACAACTTAATGTATTTGTTATTGTTTTAACTTTCTTTTTTGGTGTACCCATAGAATAAACAATTCAATCAAAAGTAATATTTTTCTTTGGGTTAAGGAGTATTTTCAATTCTACCCACCATGGTCAGGTTGAAAAAAGTTCTAACCCAACCTAGCCCACCTAGATTGGGTTGGAATTAAAAAAAAAAAAAAAAGGAAATTAATTGAGCATTCAAACAATACTGTGGGTACCTTAGGCATGCATGGCAACGTCCTAGGCATGCATGGCAACATCCTAGGCCATCCTCGGCATGCTTTGCAACGTCCTAGGCATGCATGGCAACGTCCTAGGCATGCTTGGCAACGTCCTCGGACGGAGTCCTAGGAGTCCCAAATCGAAAGAGTCTTCTCCCACTTTCTGCCTTATAAGCTCTGAAGCGAAGGAGTAGTATACCACTAGTTCATTAAAGGACTAGTGGTACACTACTCCTTCGCTTCAGAGCTTATAAGGCAGAAAGTGGGGGAAGACTCTTTCGATGTGGGACTCCTAGGACTCCGTCCGAGGATGTTGCCAAGCATGCCTAGGACGTTGCCAAGCATGCCGAGGACAGCCTAGGACGTTGCCATGCATGCCTAAGGTACCCACAAATACCAATACAAACAACACCGATACAAATAAGAACAAACTATTTTATTAGTGCTTCAAAGTTAGTATGATATCATATAACTCTATCCTAACTTGGTTGATAAACAAAAGAATAAATAATAAAATTATATAATACTTTTTAAAAATATATATTAAATATAGGTGGATTGGGTTAGGCGAATTTCCTGACCCACCAACCTCTAAAAATTGACCCAAACCGATAGGTTAGCTTGAATTGGATCGGTTTTGGCATATCGACAAATTGGTTGCACACCCCTAGCCTCTTATAGTAGAATAAATGAAGGGTAAAGAGTTGAAAAAGAAAATTTAAGATTTGAGTTTCCTCTAATGCACTTGTGAATTTATGTTCTCTTATCCTTCCTTATTTGTTTGGTTACAAATCTTCCTATCTTTTTCTCATTAGTTTTCATTAGATTTTCTTTTTCGTTAATGGTAGATAAAAAAAATATTAATGTCACTAGTAGGTCCAAATGAGAACCAATAACTTATTGTTAAACTTTATTATGAAATCGTTATAAAAATTTTGTGTAAATAACACTATTTTTTTTTTCTAAAGAAAAATAGTATTAAAAAGTTTGGAGATACAATAAAGGACAAAGTTTAGCTAAAAAACTTATTGTAGCTTAAGGCTACAACTTTACTCAGTAAAATAAGCATTACTACACATTTTGAAAATCTTATCGTTGAATTGCATGTGCTATATGCTCTTAATACACATACCAAATTTTGTGTCAATTAGATTATTTACTATATGATTTATAAACTTATATATTATGCATAATTTTTTTTTGAAGAAATAAAGTGCATATATTATGCATAATTTTAAATCACAAAAACTTATAATTTAAAAAATTTATTGATGACATAGTTATTGATTTTTAATTTTCTATAAATTCTGCAAGCATGAAGGATATAAGAAGAAGATGTAATCCAATAGTGGATTTGTCAAAATTCACTTCCAATAAAAAGATATTGAGTAAGGTTGTAACCTAAAGCTACAATAAATTTTGTAACTAAACTTTTTCCTACAATAAAATGTGACAATATTTTCATAATATTTTTTGTTTTTAGTTTTTAGTTGTGGTCAATCCTAATCTAATATTTTATTAATTTATTTAATTTTATTTTCAAATGTAAAAGATTTGATACCTCAACTGTTGTGAAAATTTTGTGAAAATTTGTTGTATTGTAATACAATATGTAATTTTTATTTTGTAAAATTCCTTCCATGATAGACACGTATCCCATCAAACTACCTTTTACTTTAATTTATATATTTTTACTTCTCCTTTTTTTTTCTTTTCTTTTTTTCTCAACCACCCTTTTTGTTTCACCCTTACCCTTATCTTCTCCCATCAACCTGCTTCCCCTTTCTCATTTTTTAAAATTTTTATGTTCTCCCATATGAAACTCTTGGCTCAACTTCCCTATCTTCTTTTTTTTTTTTTTCACAACTTTCTTTTCTAACTCAGTTCGTCTCCTCCTTGATTTCCCCACCATCAACCCAGTTCGTCTCCCTCAAAAAAATTGTATGTTCTCCCATATGTTCTTATGGGTTTATTTATTTATTTTATGTATTGATGTTGGTTGTTTTTCTGTGAGATGGTTTTTTTTGGGGGGGGGGGGGGGGGGGGGTGGGGGATCTACTAATGTTGGTTGTTTCCTGAGGATTGTGATTTTAGTTTTTTTATTTTTATATTTTTTTTATGTTGTTGTTTCCTGTGAGAGTATTGTGATTTCAATTTTTTTTTTTTTTTTGCTAAGATGCTCGATGTTGTTTTCCTGTGAGAGACACATGAGTTTTCAAATTTTTGTGTGAGACGCTTGACTAAGGCTTGAGTTAGTGAGAGACGTAAAAAATGGTATTTTGGTCTCTTTATTCATTTTTCTGATGCTTGACTAAGGCTTGAGTTGGTGAAAGACATAAAAAATGGTATTTTGGTCTCTTTATTCATTTTTCTCTTTTCCGATAAAGCTGACCCACACATGGTAAAAAGACAGCGTAAAGCTATGTAAAGACCGCAAAAAAGCTAGATGTTAACTGGCACAGTAAAATACCCGTTAACACAACCCTAAATTTATTTCCAATAATTCATGCATGAGGCCAAAAAATTTACGTGGTTTGAGATGGTATATCATGAACACCCTTTCCAAATAACAATAAATATCAAAAAATTTAGTTAGTTGTCATGTTTCAAAACAATGCTGAAAACTAGCATCTCGAGTATTTAAAACTCGAGTTCCAAGATAAAACTCGAGTTTTTAAGTCTCGATTTGTAAGAGGATGGGTCTACTGTGGAAAAAATCCACATGGAAATTGAGTTTTAAAGACTCGAGTTCCATAAATTGCAAGAAAACGCCGCTATAGGGTTCTAAAACGCCACTATAGGGCTCCCTAAACCTGGTATAAGGTGAGCACACTTATAAAAAAAAATTCAGGAAAACGCCGCTATAGGGCTTTAAAACGTCATTATAGGACTTAAAAACGCCACTATAAGGCTCCCTAAACGGGAAAATTTTTTTGCATGGAACTCGAGCCTTAAAGACTCGTGATCTATGTGGCATTTTCATCCAACTCATCCAGCCAAACACTCTCGAGTTTTAATATGGATCTCGAGTTTCTAAAACTTGAGATGCTTTTTTTCTTAAAATTTTGAAACGTTGCCTATCTTACTACATAGAACCCCCTCATCAGTCTACTCTGCAAATTCCCTCAGTATATCATACACCTAATATGTAAGACTTATGTTTTATTGGCATGTGAGCCCATAGGCAGCGTTTAATACTTTCCCGTTTTTGTAGTGTGTCTTTATGCTTTGACTTTTTATTTTATCGTGGTAGCCATCTTCTACCACTTAGGATCAAAAGTTGGACTTGGAGTCTGACTGAAAGGAACTCCATAAAGGTAAAGGCAAAAAAATCAAAGCTCACCAGCCGCCAGCCAGTCA
Organism: Quercus glauca; assembly: GCA_023736055.1. Taxonomy (NCBI): domain Eukaryota; kingdom Viridiplantae; phylum Streptophyta; class Magnoliopsida; order Fagales; family Fagaceae; genus Quercus; species Quercus glauca. The sequence goes on along the minus strand of CM043316.1, from coordinate 74,572,673 downwards.
CCTTTCGCCCCAAAAATAGAAAAAAAAAAATTTTTCCTTCAACTTTGTATCTCTTTTCTCTTCAGCTGTTCTTTGATTATCGTAAAAACATTCCATGTTGTGGCACTGGCAAATAGGTTTAAAAGAGTTTTGCCTCATATTATTACTAACACCAGGTCGCTTTTATAAAAATCGCCTCATTTCTGATAATATTTTGATAGCATTTGTATTTTTTGACAATATGAAAAAAAAAAGTATATATATATATATATATAGTTGAATGTGAATGAGAAATACAATTATAAATGTGAATCGTCCAAGACCAAGGAATCTTGATGATTACACATAATCAGCTTAAATTTCCATTGATCTTATTTTTTCAAATAGCCTAAAAAAGTCTTCATAAATTAAAATTAAAATTACATCTTATACCTATTTTCCTAGTGTGGTCAGAATAACTAGTAAAATAGAACTCCGAAAACATATACTATCAAACACGCATGAACACTTTCGCATTAGGACCAAGGGAGTCAATCTCATACTACAAGTTGTATTGGTTTGACCAGTGGAACGATATATTTCGGTACCGATCAATACCAATGTACAGTTTTTGGTTTACTATTATTTTTTATATTTATAAATATATGTGTGTGTGTGTGTGTGTGTGTGTGTGTGTGTGTGTGTGTGTATTATAATAAATATAAAAGTTTACCATAAAACATTACCTCAATTCAGAACAAATTATTCATGATTTTAGACTTTAGCATCAATTAAAAGAAAAAAAAAAACACAATATAAAAAATAGAAAGCTTAATTATTCATTGCATACTAAGAAAACAAATAATACTAACAAATCGCTAACCCGTGCGATGCACAGGATAATTTAAAGTAGGTTGTTCACAATTATTTTTGTTGAAAGTAAGTAATTAACCTACTGAAAGAAATAAGTTTTTGTTGACATTTTTCCTTCAGAATAATTTTCATAAACTTAGAAGAGTAGGTGTTGCATTCCGTCAATGATCAATAGAATCTTTTTTTTTTAAATCATACCTAACAGCTATATAAAGATGTCCGAATCCCAATTACACAACAAAAAATAACCTATATAATTAACCACACAGAAGTCATTATTAAAAAAATAATAAAATAATAACGCAATGATACAAAAAGAGAGAAAGGGGGGGATGAAACATAAATTTGACGTAGACACTAGAAATCAATATGGAAAACTAAGAGCATACTCAGAAACTTCAAACTTCCAAGAGTCTCTCAAGTATATAGAGCCCCTAAAACAATTGGGGTAAAAAACCATTTTGAGAGTGGAATATATTCTTAGATCCCTTCATAAATTAAAATAATAAACGAAATAAGCCTTTCATAGTCATCATTATTATATTTCTGCAGAAACTAAACATGATAATCACAATAACAATCTACAAAATTTGTACTAAAATTATAAATTGACACTTTAAATGACGATAACTATCAAACTGGTAAAGAAAAAAAACACCAGTGCACTGGACCCACTGGAAAAGCAAAAAAATGCCAGTGCACATTCTCTAAAAATAAAAATATAAAAAAAAAAAAAAAAAAGGAAAACAATGAAATGCAGACGCTAGGTTTGTTTCAGCTATATCCAAATGGGTACTAAATTATAAGCTTACTATTTCAATCAAATTTAAAAGAAGATTGGAATAATAAAAATTAAAAAAAAAAAAAAACTGTTAGGTTTTAAAGACTTAGGATTTTATGTATTTAGAACTCTAATTTGTAATGTTGGCAAACCATGATCAAAACAATGTATTGAGTCTTGTTTAGGCTTGCTCAAAGTTGATTTATTATTGTAAAGTTGGAATAGAGTGGCTGCAGAAGTCTTTGTGACTTTCGGCCTGGCTCGATTGATCGAAAATTAGACTCGATCAATCGAAAGTCGGCCAGAATCTTTTTCTGTAGGATTCCAACTCAGCCCAAACTCTATTTAAACGTCTTAGGGTTCAAGTAAAACTCTCCTATATATAAGGGAAACCCTAGAATGTTTTTAAGACTTTTAGAGAGAAAGATTAGAGTGCCTCTTGTGCCTCCTTTTATTAGGGTTTTGTACCTAAACCTCTCTAAGTCTTTGTTGCTCATATTGTGGTTTGTGTGAATCTCTTGTGAGATCCTTGAGGAGTTTTCCTTCACATAAACTTAGGGTTTTCAAGGTAGAAATATTATCTACATCTTGATGATCAACAAAGTTGCTACCATTGGAGCTTAAAGAAAAACAAGCGGGGAGCTTGTAGCTGATTGGAGAATCCAAGAAAGAGGGAGTCCGTGGATTCGGAGCTTACACTTGGTCGTGTCAGTAAGTTCTATTGGTGGGTAGCATTAGGAAGTCAAGCGGGGAGCTTGTAAGTCCTTTTGTATGAACTTCAATTCTTTCATAGTGGATTCAGGTTTGCCTTGAGGATAGGTGGGTAAAATCCTCCCTAAGTTTTTACCGTGTGGTTTCCTGGGTGATCATATCTTGTGTTATTTATTTTTCCGCTGCTTTATATATTCTTGATATGAATATTTAATTGTGTTAACTTAGATTTGCATGAATTGGACTAAGTTAATCACTTGGCTAATTAACTAGGTTAATCTAATTGTGATTTAAGAGGTCTAAATAAACCTAACAAGTGGTATCAGAGCGGGTAGCTCTTCTGTTATAGATCTTTTGATCTCTGAGTTGATCCTTGACCCCTGTTGTCATGGAAAATTTGAAGTGTCTTTCTGCTCATGTTTGTGATGTTTTGAATAAAAAGGACACTATTGTTTCTGTTGATTTTTTTGATGCTTTTGAAACTCTTCGTAAGGAATTATCTAAATCTTTGAAAATTTCTAAGAAATTCAAGGAAGAGTTAAAATAGGCTAATCTTGAAAAAGAGGAATTGCTTGTTAGATTAGATGAATCTAATAAAAAGAATGAATTTTTGAGAAATTAAATTTCCTATCAAGATGAGATGATGAAAAGCTTGGAACAAGAGTTAGTTGAATCTAAATCTAAAATTGAAAATTTGACTAGTACCATGCCTGTTGATAATAATAGATGTGTTTCTGTTTCTCTTAAGCCTAAAACTGAGAAAGTTTATATCCCTCCTTTCAAGAGGAATAATAAGGAAAAGGCTTATTTTGCTAGGTTAGATAAAGGTAAAAGTTCTGATGTTGACGCTGAAATTTCTAAACCTATGTCTAAACCTACTGTTAGAGAGCATAAGAAATCTGTTTTTGTGCCTACCTATCACCTTTGTGGTGTTGTTGGTCATATTAGACCAAATTGTTCTTTGTTAAAGCAAAAACCAAAATCTGAGACTAGATTTATTGTTAGGAATATTGATATTCCTAAATTTGTTCCTGTTTGCCACTTTTGTGGTGTCCATGGTCACATTCGTCCTAATTGTCATCAGTTGAAATTTAAAAATTCTGTATGTCAATCTAGGATATGTGATGATATTGCTCCTGCCATAAATCCATATAAATTGTTTCATATGCTTTTGAAAAATTTAAGCTTGTTGGCTTGTGAAAGGAATTTGCAAGATTTTAGTCTGTCTCAGAAGATTGGTGTAATTCCTCAAATACACTCTGCTTCTCATGGATTTTCACCGACAAAGCCAAAGACTCGTGCTATATGGGTGAGAAAAGATCCTTTAAGATGAGTGTTGCTGACTTGTCCCTGTTTTAATTCTTTCTATTGTTTGTGAACATGTCTTGTTTCTGTTTTTGGTTGTTTAGTTTCTTCTAAGTTTTTTTTTTTATTAAAAAAAATCCAAAAACATTGAAAATTTTTAAAAAGACAAAAATATTTTATTTTGGGTCTTGTTTTATTTTTCTTGAAGATTACATGTGTTTTAATATTTCTCTTGATTTAGAACATGCTTGACATTGTGGTGAAACTTGAATAGCATGTGTTATAAATGTGCTAAACTATTTTTGACTTTATGTACTAGTTTGTACATGTACTCATGGGTTAATTAAGAAATTGATATTTCTTATTTGTGTACCCTCTATAGCTTAGTTAGGCACTGTCATGCATTGCATTTGCATTGATCATTTAGCACAATGTGTGTTTTTTTTGTTTTTGGTCATCAATTTTTTTTAAAATCTCAACAAGTGGTTATAAAGTTTGTTAAAACCAAAAAGATTTTTGTGTTTTGTATTATAGATCTTGGATTTATAATCAAGGATTGGCCATATTATCTTACATAACATGTTTATGTACCTTGTTTAGGTTGGATGAGCTTATTTTATTTCACTTTACTAGTTTGAGCTGTGTAGTGCATGTTATGTGGGAAAGATGTTTATGGTGTTGATCACTTTGTCTTAATCTTGAAGTCACATGTTATTTGACTGTCGGACTTTATCCTTTTGAGAAATGCATAAATAACCATCTTACCACTGTTTACTAGCCAATCATGAACACCTTAGTGCATATCATATGATTTTGTGCTCGAGAAAGTGTAGCATATGCACAAAAAGAACATAAGGTGTAGCCTCGGTTTAATTGTTTAATGTTTAAAATTGGTGTGTACTATTAGGCTTGATGCCATCTCACATAAATTACAATTGGTGTGTATATTATGAGGCAAAATCAAGAAACTTACATGATTGCAAGCTTTTATTCTAAGAGATGTGGGAGTTATATGATGTAACTCTTTAGGTGATAGTCTCTTTCAAATTCTATGTGATGAATTTTGTAGACTTTGTGATTGATTTCTATTTACATATCACCTCACATGTCTCTCAAGCTTTTGCTAGTTGCACACACTACACAAGTTACCCTTTGCTAAACTTGGTATATTATATTATGTGTGATCTTGTTGTGGCCATTCTAGATTAAAAGTTCCTTGATCTTAATGCAAAATGTACTTAAAGTTTGAGAATTTGGTTTTTTTTTTTTTGGGCTGGAATGAATCCGAATTGGGGATTTTGTTCAATTAGGTTGAAATTGATGAAATTGGCTTGTTGTTTTGATGTAATTAAGTATTATACTCTGTGTGTTGTGTTATGTGATGCTCAATTCGTCAATTTATTTAAAAATTCAACAAGTAGTTTTCAATTTTGGAGTTTTTGTTAGAAACTGTATGCTCAAGCCAATTTGTTAATTTGAACTTAAATTGAACTAAGTTTTACTGCATTAGAGCATACATCATGACATATTTTATCATGCATCTTTTATGTTTAGGATTCACATGTATTGCATTGATTTCTGTATCCATCTTGCAGTTTTGCAATCATATCTCTCATTGTTTTCATACATAGCATGCATACACTTTGCTACATTAGGTACTCAACTTGATCAAAAAATTGATTGATTAATTTTTGAGCTATGTACTTTCTAGTATATGCCTTTTTCATGTGTGAACTACAGAAAATATTTTTCTTAAGAGATATGATGGATAATCAATGTGCAAATATTTTCTCTACTTATGCAACTGTTTATTGGTCACATAGTGTCTTATTTGCATTTATTGAAAGAGAGAATATTTTTTTCATGTGTATCCGCACCCCCTCCTTCTTCTTCTACATGTCCTGCTGGTGAGGATGTTCCTGAGCCTGCTGCTGCTGCTGTTCCTCACCCCCTTTATGTTTCCCCAAAACTGTTTTCCCAAAACATATTTTGTTTTTCCTATTTTTATAGGGGGAATTGTTGCTCTTCATAGGGGGAGTTGTCTCTATTTTCTATAGAGCTGAATTTTTTTTGTCCCCCTGATTCTCTATTTTCTCTTATCCTTTATTGCGTATGTTGACTATTTACTCTTTGTATGAGTTGTCTTTGTCAATACGTGACAAAAAGGGGGAGAAATTGTTGATTTATGGGAATCATGTTTGTCTTGTTTAGGGGGAGTTGAAATTATTTTTGAAAGGGGAGAATATAAATAAAAACTTTTTGTTATATCTAACTTAGGGAGAGAGTTAGTTTACTTATGTTTTTATTTCTGTTTCTTGTTCACTGCTCATTGATTTATATTTATGAGTTATTCATGATATATGTCTTTGTTTTGTGTTTTGTGAAGTCAAGAATTTATTTGTTGATTTACTGTTTTTCTGTCACACATGCGTTTATGCGTTTGTTAAGTGTTTCAGGAATATACAGGTTGATTCAATTTTGCTATTGTCTACACTTACAACTGATGGATAGAAGTTAGGTTGGATTTGTTGTTATGAGCATTATTTTTGTAATGGGCTTTTACTTTGTAAAGTTTGAGCTTTTAGTTTGTGTTTTGTCACGGATTGCCAAAGGGGGAGTTTGTTAGGTTCCAAGGTCTTAGGATTTTATGTTTTTAGAACTCTAATTTGTAATGTTGGCAAACCATGATCAAAACAATGTGTTTAGTCTTGTTTAGGCTTGCTCAAAATTGATTAATTATTGTAAAGTTGGAATCGAGTGGCTGCAGAAGTATTTGTAACTTTCGGCCTGGCTCGATCGATTGAAAATTAGACTCGATCGATCGAAAGTCGGCCAGAACATTTTTCTGCAGAATTCCAACTCAGCCCAAACTCTATTTAAACGTCTTGGGGTTCAAGTAAAACTCTCCTATATATAAGGGAAACCCTAGAACGTTTTTGAGACTTTTAGAGAGAAAGATTAGAGTGCCTCTTGTGCCTCCTTTTATTAGAGTTTTATACCTAAACCTCTCTAAGTCTTTGTTGCTCATATTGCGGTTTGTGTGAATCTCTTGTGAGATCCTTGAGGAGTTTTCCTTCACATAAACTTAAGGTTTTCAAGGTAGAGATATTATCTACATCTTGATGATCAACAAAGTTGCTACCATTGGAGCTTAAAGAAAAACAAGCGGGGAGCTTGTAGCTGATTGGAGAATCCAAGAAAGAAGGAGTCCGTGGATTCGGAGCTTGCACGTGGTCGTGTCAGTAAGTTCTACAGGTGGGTAGCATTAGGAAGTCAAGCGGGGAGCTTGTAAGTCCTTTCGTATAAACTTCGATTCTTTCATAGTGGATTCAGGTTTTCCTTGAGGATGGGTGGGTAAAATCCTCCCTAGGTTTTTACCGTGTGGTTTCCAGGGTGATCATATCTTGTGTTATTTATTTTTCCGCTGCTTTATAAATTCTTGATATGATTATTTAATTGTGTTAACCTAGATTTGCATGAATTGGACTAAGTTAATCACTTGGCTAATTAACTAGGTTAATCTAATTGTGATTTAAGGGGTCTAAATAAACCTAACAAAAACCAAAAAGTACCTCTCAAAATATGATTTTGAATAACATTTAGCACCAACTTAACAATAAATTAAGGATAATTAACATATAAAATTTAAATAGTAAAGTCATTTTGGAAACATCATATGGCCAAGTTTCAACCAATATAACCAAATCCAATGACACCAACACATACTAGAAAATTCATATAAGGTTAGCACAAAATGTTGCTTAGATAAGCATATCAAAGCACTCTGCAAAATAGAAGTTTTAGCAAAGATGTGACAAAGAATGGCTTACTAAATGGGCAAATAATGTCAACTACTTAGGATTATTAGGTTGCAACCAATTTGATCAACAGAACATTGTAGAATATAAAACATTGCAGAATAAAGCTGAAAGAAGCAATCTTTTTAAGCAGAATTTTTTAATGTTACGATGTGCCCATGCTCATTATCTTCAGCACATATTAATCGTTTCCATTAATAAAATACCACAACTTATCAAACAAAAAAGTAATAATTTTTATGTAATTTTTTAGACTATCTTGTGTGTTTATTATATACAAAAAAGATTGATTGAAATGGGGAAAATTTCTGCTGGGTTTCACACTACAAACAATGATGCATGTTTAGAAGCAGAGAAACAAACACAATATACACACTCATATTAGACGTGTATTGTGCATATTTTGAAAAAGGAATTTTATCAAACAGCTGAACTGCATTCAACTGAGAAATAAACCTTTTAAAGTCATATAAAATTTAAATAGTCAAGTCATTCTAAAAACATCATATAGCCAAGTTTCAACCAATATAATGAAGATACAACAGCTCTAAGAGGAACGTACACAATAGTTAGCATCTAAGAGGGGCCTGTGGACTATTTAAAAAATATTGTTTGTCCCTAGCTGCCAAAGTTTTTGTTAGTGCAGATCAACACAAAGACAGCCACACATGAGAATTCGAAGAGAGAACAAAGTGGATAGATGATGATTAAACCATATAAGAGGAACTCATGCACAAACACAAACAATCAGAGCTCTAAGTGCCAAATATTTCAGAACCCATCACATGCACACCCAACCTTGATACCGTATCATTCACTTCTGAAGAAACCCCGTGCCTTGTCTTCCTCTTCCTTATGTGAATTCCCACTTTATCAGATTCTCTTATGGTTTCTTGATATATTCTGAAATTTCAAAGATGAAAAACATATTAGAGCAGTTAAACTCAAGACTTATTCAAATGCAAACAAAGATTAGCAACTCAAGTAAACTCAATGTAAGATCACAAAATTAAACTATATATAATATAAAACTAATGATAAATTTAAATGTTTGTGACAAATTTAACACATCAAATACGTTGATAGTACACCAAGTTTAAACCTGTGTGTTTTTTCAAAATAATTGAAAGCCATAAGGCAGAGAAGCAAATAGGAGGGGAATACCAAAGGCTGGGAAACATGACCAATAGCCAAATAGTGGAGAAGATACATGATTGGAGTGGAGACAAATAAGGCTTGTGTTTTAGGGTTTGAGAGAGGAGTAGAGTGAAGCATGACTAAAAGATAAAAGAAAGAAGCAGATGACAAAAGGGGCTGCTGTGGGTTTTAGGGTTTTATTATGTTTTTTTTTTTTTTTAATATTGTGCTGACGTGAAAAATTGTGGGAGTTTCAGAGGCTTCGGTTATATATATATATATAGATAAGTTAATGCAAGTAAGTTACCTTTCTACCCTTACAAAAATTCAAAAATTACAAAATTAAAAAAAAAAAAAAAGATTTTTTCCTGTACCAACCGGTACGCTCGATATTGCCCAAAATTAGCAGGTATGGCTAGTGCGACCTGTATTTAAACCGGTACGAAACGTTGATGTTTCGATACCGGTATATGTACCGGTACAGTACATACCAGCCGGTATGGCCGGTACCAGTAAGGTGTCAACTACCTTGATTAGGACGACTTTGATATATATATATATATATATATATATTTTTTTTCAATTTAGTATATATTTTTTTCTTGTCTAGTAACTATTTATTTTAAGGGCTCCGCTGTTGAATATTATCTATAAAGTTACCACGTTTATTCATTCTCAAAAAAAAAAAAAAAAAAGTTATCACGCTAATTTTTTTAAAATAAATATTATATTGTTGAATGTAACATATCAAGATTGTTTAGATTAACTCACCCACATAATTACAACCAGGGGCTCTTACACCATTCCTCAACTATTCGTCATATTTACGGTTAGGCATGCTAGAGTGTCTAATCCTTCTCCACCATTATTACAATTAATGAATAATTACATCATGGTTAGATTAGCATACATCAAATGAATATAGCAACAATCAAATATAACACATGAATAGCAAAGCTTAGCTTAGCCAAGTGGTTGATACTTAAATATAACACATGAATAATTAAACTAACACCAACACAAAGAATATGTTAATAAACATAAAAACTAAATATATTTAAGTAACACATGGTGAGTTTTAAAATGTTCTGAGAGTGAGAGAGATCAGAAGAGTGTTTGTATGTTTAGGGGCAAAGTTGTCTTTTGAGGATTAATTTGGTGAGTTTTAAAATGTTTTGGACCTAGCTGGTATTATGACAAACCTCATGGTAGGTTTGTGAAATTTACCCAAAATAAAATAAAAATTGAACAAAATTACGAAAGAGATGATAGGATTATTGGAAACTGAATATAAAGTCTCGCAAAGTTACTTTAACCAAAATATTTAATTTGGCAACATATTTTTCCAGAGACTAGATTATTTATAAGATCAACTCCTTCTGGTGAATTCTTGCTCATTAATTATGTAGAGGATTGGGTCCTGTCTGTACCGCGCGTTTTGAACCCTCCTCTGATAATTGGATGTTGTGCAAAGGATCTAGTCCCCGTTGAGTTATTCTAGAGACTAGATTTTGTTTAGGATGGGGTGGTCCTGGTAGTGGTGAGTAGTTATTAGGAGAAAATGGGCAAATGCCCATTTCAAAAAAAAAAATCCAGCATTTTGCCCTTTTTCTCAAACTAATTCGGGAAATGCCCCTCTTTTGAAAATCGAGTTTCTCAAAATCAATTTAGGCCCTATAGCGGCGTTTTTAAGGACCATATAGTGACGTTTTAAGGAGCTATAGTGACGTTTTATAACTCGATTTCCATAAATCGAGTTACATGCAATTTTTTTCTTTTTTTAACTTATAACTCGATTTTATGTATATCGAGTTACAAAACGCCACTATAGGTCCTTAAAACGTCACTATAGGGTCCTTAAAAACGCTGCTATAGGGCCTAAATCAATTTTGAGAAACTCGATTTTCAAAAGAGGGGCATTTTTCTAATTAGTTTGAGAAAGATGGCAAAATGCTGGATTTTTTTTTTTTGAAAGAGGCAAAAAGAAATTTTGTTCATAGTTATTATGTAGAAATATATTGATGTTAGAAATGATCACACCTACTAAGAAATAGCTATTACAATATTTTTAGAGAGGAATAGTTATTCCTCATTTAAAAAAATAGTTATTCATAATTGTTACATGGGTATGGAAAGTTTGTTTATTTAGAAATATATTGATGTTAGAAATGATCACACCTACTAAGAAATAGCTATTACAATATTTTTAGAGAGGAATAATTATTCCTCATTTTAAAAAATAGTTATTCATAATTGTTACATGGGTATGGAAAGTTTGTTTATTTAGAAATATATTGATATTAGAAATTATCACACCTACTAAGGAATATCTATTACAACATTTTTAGAGAGGAATAGTTATTCCTCATTTTAAAGAATAACTATTTATAAGGAATGACCATTCCTTGTAATAAAAACATAACCAAATTATTGAATAACTAAACAATAGGAATCATTTTTACATTACAGTGTCTATTACAGTCTACCAAACATACCCTAAGAGTCAGAAAAGTAATATAGTAGCCAAACGTATTTGTGGTCATAACAAGTAAGGTAATCTCAATCACAAAGCGCTGTCCTTTCTAATTACGTCTTTTTGGTTACTTTGTAGTTGAAATTTATATAAATCCTGCCAAGTGGCTGCTCAAAATTTTATTACAATTTAAGCTCTAGGAAATAAAATTATTTAATGTTTAATATAAATAAGTAATTCATTAAAACTCTAGTAAAGGTGGAATTTTCAATGAATCAATTCGTTAAAATCTTTGTTTATCTAAAAGGTTCAACGAATAGTACCTATTTCCATTAAAAGAAAAGTGAGACATGACACTGATTAAAAGATGAGGTGGAAGGCTAAATAATGGAATTATTAAAGAATGTCCTACATGGCATAATCTCATTTTGTCACACATGGGATTCTTGCTTATATAATATTCAAAGGAATTTATGGTCATAACAACTAAGATAATCTCTAATCACAAAGTGTGATTCTTTCTAACAATTGTTTTTGCTAACTTTGTTGTTCAAGTTTGGTGTAGTTTTTTGTTAACCTTAAGAAATCTCTCCAAACCAAACTTTATCAACCACTTTTAATAAGACAATGAATAGGGCAAAAGAGTATGTGAGATGTTGCAATTGTTCATATACTAGCCAAACCAGTCGCAAATTGCGTTGACCTCTATCAAACATTGGCATTCACTTTCCATGCTACCCCTAATGAGGGGCATTTTGTAAACAACCCATTTTATAATCAGGAATTCTCATAAGGGAAAATTCGTAATCTATATATATATATATATATATATATATACACACACACACATTAATAGTCAAAGCTCGGAGAAAATCCAATTAGATTTTAATTGGATTACCAATTTTGCGCCACGTGTCCCATTTAATTTTTAATTTTGTGCCAAGTGAATTATTGAGTGTAAAAATCAAAAAGTCCATATTCAATTAGATTCTAAATTAGATTTCAATTAGAATCTAATTTTCCACAACGTGTTCATCTAAGTTTTTAATTCCTGTGGCAAGTGAATTATTGGGTGCAAAAATCGAAGAGTCTAAAACCAATTAAATTTTAAATGATATAATTATATAATATTTATATAATATGAGAAACCATTATATATTTTTTAAATGTATGGTTTAAAAAAAGTGTAAACTAATATCATGTATAATTTGAAACTCTTCTAAAAAAAATTTATAATTTGAACCATATAATTGTGATTTTTTTTAATTGTACCCGTGCATATGCATGGGTTACACACTAGTATATATTCATAGGCAAAGTTGAGAGAAAATCCAATTAGGTTTCAAATTAGAATTCAATTAGAGTCTAATTTTGCATCACATGTTCCATCTAATCTAAGTTTTTAAATTTTTGTGTCAAGTGAGTTAATTCAGTGTAGAAATTGGATTTCAATTAAAGTATAATTTTGTGCCACATGTCCTTTTGGTGCCAAATGAGTTAATTTAGTGTAGAAAATAAGGAGTCCAATATAAACAAACCAAAAAAATATAATAATATTGTTGGGAAATTTAGACCCCAGTTGAAAGTATTTACAAGTTTTAAACCCAAGTTGTTAATTAGATTTATTATGAATAAACCTTGTTAAAACAAATAAACATCAATATCATGTCAATATCATGCACAGCGGAATAGTAAACAAGACAAGATATGATAACCCAGGAAAACCAATGAAACAAACTAGTTTCACAGTAAAAAACCTTGGGGGGGGGGACCCTTCTCGAAAAGCAATTAACTATAGTAAAGAGAAGTTTCAGATCTAGTACAAAACCTTTGTCCCTAGATTCCACAATCCCCATAGATGAACTTACAGCAAAAACCTTCTACCGCTTCAGAATATATGAACACCACCCTTTTGCACGGATCCCAGTACGTTGTGAGAGACCGCAAAAGTGCCTCTCAAAAAAAGAGAGATTTTTGAGTGCTCTGAAAAACACTCTTTTTGGGTAAGTGGTGTGGAATTGCCACTTATTTTTCATACAAAAAATAAGAAAAACTAAATACAGAGTACATGACCAAATTGTTCCATTCTCATTGATTGAATAAAAAAGAATACATATTTGATAAATTGAGCATTACATGGCTTTGGGTCCTAGTTAAAAACTACCAAATAATTACATGGTTTTTTGTCCTAGTTACAATCTACCCAAAATAAAAATAAAGATAAAGCCTAGGTCTACCTATCCAAAGATACTAAATTCGGAGGATAGGTTACGGAATGGGAAGGTGTTAGGCACCCATTACGCCCAGAAAAAGTTTGGTTTTCTAGACTCTTATGACCAATGTACCCCTTTATGCATGACACGAAAAAAAAAAAAAAAGGCTAAATCACACAAGTTTATTTATGAATGCATCCTCCTCTTTGTTAAAAAAAATTTAGATCTGTTGTTGTGATAAAAAATTGAATTGGGTTTAGAAAAATTAGTGTTTTTTTTTTTTTTTTAGAACTAAAAAAAAGTGGTTTTTTGATGAAAGACAAATCAGATCTGTTTTTAGGAAATAGAAAAATTGGTTTTTTCATGAAAGAAAAATAAGATCTGTTTTTTTATATGTATAAAAAAATATGAAAAACATTTCTTAAGAAGAGGATTTCATTCATGAAATAAATTTGTGCCACATGCACTAAATAAAACAAACACAACAAACACAAACATTCATGATCTTTTTTATTTCAAAATTTGCTGTTAAGAAAAATCAAATCTGTATCTAAATAAGATACAAATCAGTTTTTATTTAAAAAAAAAAAAAATTTAGATCTGCATCTAATGAAGATGCAGATCCCTTTTTTATTTAAGAAAAATTCAGATCTGCATCTAATGAAGATGCAGATCCATTTTTATTTTGAGAAAAATTCAAATCTGCATCTAATGAAGATGTAGATCCGTTTTTAGTTTTAGGAAAAATTCAGATTTGCATCTAATGAAGATGCAGATCAATTTTTTTATTTGAGAAGAATTCAAACCCGCATATAAGGAAGATGCAAATCAGTTTTTGATTTGAGAAAAATTCAGATCTGCATCTAATGAAGATGTAGATCTGTTTTTATTTTGAGAAAAATTCAGATCTGCATCTAATGAAGATGCATATCCCTTTTTTGTTTAAGAAGAAGAAGTGATAACATGCAGATTTTTGAAACTAAGAAAAAGATCATAACAATAATAAAAAGAATCAAGAACATGTTTCAAAAAAATAAATCAACAATTTATGATATGAATATTTGAAACAACTAAACTAAAAAAATAAATAAACATGCATCATCACAACAAGAGAAACATAAAAAATAAAAATAAAAAGGTTAATAAGAAACAACCTCTTGCATGGAGCACTCTTCTTCTTGAGGGGATATTTTAGGGATCAAAGAAATTTATGTAATTATCTTTGAAACCTAAAAACCCTAGCTTAAGAAAGAATATCAGAAAGGGAGATCAGAAATATGAGAAATTTGAGAGTGAGAAATGTCTCCCCTAGAGCGTAAAAGAGTTCTGAATTTTGAGATCCAGTCTCTATCTATAGATGCTGGAATGCTTAAAAAATAAGCAACGACGATTAGAATGTGAAACGGGACGTGTCCTTCTGCAAAAAAGTCGAAAAGGACGTGTTTAATCGTGACTCGAAGAGTGTCGGGCCAATGCCCTTATAGGTGCTATTCGACACTTTGAAAGTTCCGATCGGAACTCCAAAATTGCCGAATGGCACTCTCTAATGCCAATCACGCTTTCATGTTCGGGTGCGTTTTAGACTCCTTTTTTGGGTTTTCTTGAGACAGGCCTTGCACTTAGATGTGTTTTCAATCCGTATTCTAAGATTTTTATCTTTTTTCTGGATAATTCAGGTCTTTTCAGCAACAATTATCTTGTAGATAAATATTCTAAAATAAATCTTGATAAAGTTCAAATTATCTACAATTTTATTGTTATCCAATTATCCCATTTATTCCTATGCAAGCAATCCTATTTTAGACATTAGTTATCAACCAATCACAAAATTATTTAATTAAGTTTAATTGTTTTACCAATCAGAATTAATTTAAATTAATCATGCGTGGTCGACTCTACCTAAACACCATGCATGCTGACTGTGCAAACTTGATCATGTGATATCTTTCGATCTGACGGTCCGATTTGGAAACCAGGCATACTGTCACGACCGTTAGAATCTCAAGATCATTTTTATGATATGCAATGAACAAGTTAATGCATGTAATGCTATCATGATTTCTAGGGTATATGAATGGTCATTCCAGTCATACTCTTTGATTAAATCGTAGGTGTAAAATCGAGTGTCTATAGAATGCCCCTCATTGACAGAGCTTGGAAAGCGAATGTCAATGTAAAACAAAGACACTGATTTTGGCAGCCATGATTTAATTGAGGTTGAATTTGCAAAGATTACCTAACCATTGAACCTAAAACCTTGGGACATAGAACTAGTGTCTTGCTTTTGACACAAAAAAAAAAAAATGAAAATTCTTGACCTAGCTGATAGCTGATGAACTTTGAAATGATTCTTGATAATTGCTGTGACCAAGAAGCTTTTCAATCCTGATCTTGAATGGATGGTAATTAAGGTGACTAAGAGGCTTTTCAATCCTGATTTTAAATTGTGGTGACCAAGGGGCTTTGCAACCTCGATCTTGACAAAAGGGAACCAAGGGGCTTTTCAACCTCGGAACCGAAGCTGTGGTAACCAAGCGGCTATTCAACCTCGATTTTTACGAAAGGTAACCAAGGGGCTTTTCAACCTTGAAACCAAAGTTGTGGCGACCAAGGGACTTTTAAACCTCGATCTTGATGAAAGGTAACCAAGGGGCTTTTCAACCTCGATCTTGATGAAAGGCAACCAAGGGGTTTTTTAACCTTCGAATCAGAGCTGTGGCAACCAAGGGGCTTTTCAACCTTGGAACCGAAGCTGTGACGACCAAGGGGCTTTTCAACCTCGATCTTGATGAAAGGGAACTAAAGGGCTTTTCAACCTTGAAATCGGAGCTGTGGCGACCAAGGGGCTTTTCAACCTCGATCTGGATTGCTGGAATGTTGATCAACTGGAATGTCGATCAAAGGGCTTTTCAACTTTGACCTGGGTTGCTGGAATGTTGATCAAAGGGCTTTTCAACTTTGATCTGAGTTACCGCCTGCAAAAAGTCAAAATGTGGGATTATACTTTAAATGAGGAGTGCTTTGTTGCTCCCTTGTTTTTGAAATGTGTGATTTTTATTTGTCCCTTCTTGATTTCATTTTTACCAAGAAAAATTTGATTGATTTTTGGTGGTTCTTTGAAAAAGATTTGATTTTTGAAGCTTGAAAGCTTGGAATTGGAAACTAGAAATTTTGAATTTTGAAACTTTGAAAATTGAAACTTTGGAATCTTGAGACTCGAAACTTTGGATTGAAATTTGGAACTTGAAATTTGAGATTTCAAAATTTTTGAAAATTTGTGACTTGAAATTTTGAACATGAGATTTTAAAATTGAATTTTGAAATTTTGAAACTGGAGATTTTGGAAATTTGAGATTTTGAAAATTTGCAACTTGCGATTCTCAAAATTGAAACTTGAGATTTTGAAAATTAGAATTTTAAACTTGGGAATGAATATTTTGTGATAGGCCACAAACTGAATGACCCCTTATGATTAAACCAATTAATTAATTAATCTATTTATCATGCAATTGCGTGGCAGCACAAACAAATCACCAAATAACTAAATATGCAGCGGAAATTAAATAACACGGTGATTTGTTCACGAATAGGGAAAACTCTAATGGCAAAAACCCCATTGGGTGATTTTCAGGTCACCACTCTCGAAACTCCACTATTATCAAATCAAGCGGTTACAAGTAAAAGAATCCCAAGTACCTTACCAACCTACAGTTGAACCCTTACCCCAATACCCAATTGGACTTGATCTGTAGTGACAATTCCCACCTTTGATGCACGGCTCCCAAGTACGTGACTAATCAAAGTGTATTAAACTAACTCTTCCCCTAAGTTAGTTACATCAAAAACATTCTTCCCTTTAACAAGAAGTTCTCCCCCTAAATCTATTACTCCCCCTGAGGAAAGACATTCAATTCTCAAATTTCTCCCCCTTTTTGACACGATTGTCAAAGGGCATAAGAAGCCAAAAGACATGACAAGAGATAGACAGAAAATTGACATAGAGGGAACGAGGAGAACAAGGAACCATAGACCTACAAGAAAAGAAAAACAAGATGCTATGGACACAAAGGAAAAAAAAATGCAAAACAAAACATAAAAATGAAATGCATGCAAGGGGATCTCAATGGATCGAGAGGTGTCGAGAAAAATATACGTCGACAGATGAAGCTGTTGAGGATCTATCGAGGGACAAAACAAAGACACAAGAACAGAATATCGATCGATCGACCCAGCTGTCGAGAAGCTATCGAGAAGACAGAAGAATTCTCGATTGATCCACCAGGTGTCGAGGAGCTATCGAGATTGCGATAAGAAAAAGGCTTGAGAAGCTCGACAGATAACAAGGTATCGAGGAGGTGTCGAGCTAGCTTTTAAAAGCAGTTTTTCGAGAAGTGAAAAACATAGACATGAATGCAATCAAAACATGCACCTCAACCATGATCCAACCAACATAAAAAGAACTCAAAAATCATCTCTCAATGAAAATTTAAGCACATGGATCTCCCAAAAACACACACACACACTAAACAAGTCTAACTGATTTTATATTTCAAAAACAAGTCATGACAGTTTAGTGAGCATACATAAGCACATGTAAAACCTTTGTGATGGCCAAATCACATTGTACCTGCACATGTATCAAGAGTAGTAAAGAATATTGCATGTTGTGTGTGAAAAATATCGTAAGATTGCATATGTGTATACATGTTATGATGATCTGAGATATGAGAAAATAACTTTAACTCACACACAATCATAACTGTTTGATGGGGACTATCACCTTCGAAGTACTTCCTATAACTCCCACATCTCCTAGAATACACGCTTGCAACCATTTTTAAAGCATTTTTAATCTTTTTGCTTTTTATTTCTTTGCATATTTTCTTTTTAAGCATATCATGCATGGGCTTATGAGAGAGAAAAGCAATACTCATTGATATTTGACATTTCAATTTTACTATGCCGAAGCACACAAATGTCATTGATATCACACTTTTGCTATGCCGAAGCATACAGATGTCATTAATGATTGGCGGGCAACAGTGGTGAGATGGTTATTTATCCCTTTCTCTTAGGATTTTATAGTCCTACCCGTCAAAAAGAGTGATATGAGTGTTAAGTTTTAAGAGATAACCTAATCTTACTCATCACAAACAAGAGCCACAAAGCTCACTTGCTTAGTTGTGCATAAAGATGCTCATCTAAGCTACAAGAGATACAAAGTTTAGAAAACTCTGTTTCATTGGCCATCCAAGGTACACAAGTACCAAAGTACACAAAACACACCCTGTTTTTGTATTTTTCTGATTTTTCAATTTTTTTTATTTGAAAAACCAAAACAAGCAAAACTGAAAATAAACAAACAAAAACATGTAAGCAGAAAGAAAGATGCATATGCATGAATGCGAGATTCCAAAAACAGATAAGAAATCAAGCAAAGAGAGTCCTACTTTAGATAGAAAGAATTAAAGTAGAGGTTAAACAGAAAAGACAATTAAGTTTTAGAATCCTTTATCACCCACACAGCATGAGTTTTTGGCCGTGAAGATGAAAAGGCACGTGTCCTAGTATGACTACTAAAAGACATAGAGGAATTAGAATTCCCCTGAAATTGAGTCAAAAAGCTCAAAACTTTTAATAACTCACTAAGAATAGGTACAGAGCCTTTAGACAAAGGATAAGACCTATTGGACACTCGCTTATGAGGAAACAACTTGAAGCAATTAGGGTGAGTGTGACCAGAAGCACCACAATGGTGACAAACATGAGTAGTTTAAGAATTACTCAGTTTCCTAGAAGGAAGTCTAACCTTGGAGGTTGACAGTGACCTTAACTTAGGACAATTTGGCCTAATATGACCAACAATATGACAATGATGACAAGTGGGGACAAATTCAGAATTTTTATTCTTCCTAGGAGGAGTTTTAGACATAAGTTTAGAAACTTCAGCATTAACATCAAAATTTTTACCTTTGTCTATCCTAGCAATATTAGCCTTCAACTCTTCATTATTCCTTTTAAATGGGGGAATATAAAAAAATTTTTCTTTTGAGTTAGGCTCAACAACAAGTTTGGCACTAGTTAATTTTTCAATTTTAGTTTTAAATTCAACTAGTTGCTCTTCCAAACTATTAATTTTGTCCACCTAAGATGAAATTTGATTTTTAAAATTTTTATTCAAATTATTGGCTTCATCCAATTTTGCAATCAAATCATCTTTTTCAAACTTGACTTTTTTAAATTTAGCTTTTAATTTGTAGAACATTCAAGAGATTTCATACAAAAACTATAAAGCTTGCAATAGGCATCTTGAATATCATCATCATCATTCAACATAAGATCATGCAAATCAAAACAATCAAGAGTTTCCATGACAACAGGGGTCAATGGATCACACAGCAAAGATTAAAACCTAATCAGAGTGTGCCTGCTCTGATACCACTTGATAGGCCAC
This sequence comes from Quercus glauca, assembly GCA_023736055.1. NCBI lineage: Eukaryota > Viridiplantae > Streptophyta > Magnoliopsida > Fagales > Fagaceae > Quercus > Quercus glauca. Next base: position 74,552,950 of record CM043316.1, on the reverse strand, counting down.
AAACTGAATGACCCCTTGTGATTAAACCAATTAATTAATTAGCCAAGTTATTAATTAATCAATTTATCATGCAATTGCGTGGCAGCACAAACAAATCACCAAATAACCAAATATGCAGCGGAAATTAAATAACACGGTGATTTGTTCACGAATGGGGAAAACCCTAACGGCAAAAACCCCACCGGGTGATTTTCAGGTCACCACTCCTGAAACTCCACTATTATCAAATCAAGCGGTTACAAGTAAAGGAATCCCAAGTACCTTACCAACCTACAGTTGAACCCTTACCCCAATACCCAATTGGACTTAATCTGTAGTGACAGTTCCCACCTTTGATGCACAGCTCCCAAATACATGACTAACCAATTTGATACGCGGATCCCAGTACGCGGCTTACTCCTTTTGCACGAATCCCAGTACGTGAGTAACTCCACAGCAACCCCTTGATTATTGTAGTTGATTTGCAGCAGCTTCACATAGAATCACCAATAAGATCTTCAATGTTGGTGCAAGAGACTTTGCTTGGTTACAGAATCCAAAGGCGTACAAGAAACGCAGCAAGAACTCTTTCTTCAGTAGAAGGAGGCTAGGGTTTCAAAAAGAAAACCTTATGAAACTCTCTAGGGTTAGATTTTTCTTTTTCCACCTCCTTTAAATAGGAGCTTAATGGGCTCTCCTATTCCAAATAGGTTTACACAAACCTTAGGCTTTCCTAGTCCAATAAGGATTATACAAACCCATAAACAAATAGCCTTTTAGAATTAAAACAGTGTGGCTATAATCTGAAAATTCGTAATCTCGATCGATCGAGGCATCTATCGAGCTTTAATGAATCTCGACAGATCGAGCTTCTATCGAGCAGGTATCGAGACCTGCAGATTGCACTTTTCTTAAACAGTTCTTGAGTAGTCTTCATGTCTTCAATTTACCACTTATAGTGATCATCTTGAACCTACTTAAATTTACCCAAATACAAGTAAAGTGCGTTTTGTCAAAGGATATGCCAATTACATAAAAATATGTCCCTAACATTTTGAATTAAAAATTTGGGATTTGAAAATTTTGGAATTTGAACTTGAATCTTTTATCCTTAATCCGCTCCAAGAATTTTTTTTTCTTTTTTCTAACTTTTTTTTTTTTTTTAAATCAATATGACCCTTCTCTTTTCATGATTTGATTTTTTTTTTTTTTTTTGAAGTGGAAAAGAAAATAAAATAAAAAAGAAGAAAAAAAAAAGAAAAAGGAAAAAAAAATTTTGGGGGTTGACTGAGTCAACTCAGTTTGACTAAGTTGACTCAGCAACTTGCTGAGTTTAAGTGTGGGGGCCAAATTTTGGAGAAATTATACAGTCCTCTGGTAGACCACGTCACTTATCCACCATTCCACTAAAAATCTCCCATTTGTTTAAAATTGCTGAGTCAGTAATTAGTTTTTGTTTAAAAAAAAATTTTAACTCAATAATTTTAAACAGGTGGAAGTCTTTTAGTGGAATGGTAGACCACGTCATTTGTCCACCATGAGGACCTTATAATTTCTCCAAATTTTGGCCCCCCACTTTCCTTGTCACTCTTTTCTTTTCTTTTCTTTTCTTTTTTTGTTGCTTTCTCTTCCTCCTTCATCTTTTCTTCCACCATTAACACTATTCACCCTCATCTTCACCTTGATTTTTCTTCTTCACCTCACCATTTCTTCTCCAAAAAAAACATACTTTTCAAATCCATCTTTTCTTTACACCAACATGTCTTCTTCTTCCAATGGATCTTCTTTTCTTACCTTTCATTACAAGAAATGTGATCCAACATTTGATTGGAATGATAAGGAGGGGCTTCTTCAAGTCCCCAAGACTCATGCTCCACATTCTCATATGGACATCAAGGTGAGTTTTTCTTTGGTTTCTTTGCTTGGAAAAATGTTGTTTCATGCTTCATTGAAAGTTTGATGGTGAACATTATCATTTTGTTGTATGATTGTTGGAATTTAGGACATTGTATGATTGATCATGTTGTAATGTCAGCTTCGGAGCATTTTTTGAAGTGTTGTATTTTTGGTCATGGTGTAATTTGGACAATGTTGACGGCTTATGAAATTTTTGGTAATGTTGGCAATTTGTGATGTTGTCAGATGAATTTTCCCTTGGATTTTGGGGGACATTGGCATTGTGAAAAATTTGTGTTGTAAGCTTGCATGAACATATTCATGATGCATGTGGGAAATTTTGTTGGCATGTGTAAATTTTATTTCATGAACATGTCAAAAATTTTGTGGGTATGAGTATGAATAAACTTGTGGGTATGGAAAATTTTCGTGGATATGGAAGAATTTTTATGGGCATGAAATTTTGGTTATGGAAAATTTTGTTGGGTATATGATATTGGATCATGGAAAATTTTGTGGTTATGATTTTGGATAAGTGGGAATTTATTTGTGCATGGACATGGACATGTGGAATGTTTTTTTGATGTTTATCTTGGTCATGAAAGAATTTTTTCTTGATGGCTATTTTGGAAAGGTAGGAAATTTTTTGACTGTGTATGGTTATGGGAAAAATTTGGTAGTTGTGTATGGACATGTGAAAAATTTTTTATTGCAATAAAATTTTTGGTGGGGGCAATAATTTTTTTTTTTTTGGTTGTGGAAATTTTTAGACATGTGATTTTGGTTATGGAAAATTTTTTGGACATGTGATTTTGGTCATAATGGGCTAAATTTTTATGTTGCAGAGCCTCAACAGTCGAGGTAGTCTCCAAATGTTGAAGAGCATATGGTAAGCATTGTCTCCTGCCATCAGGAATATCATCAATGATGTGGGCTTTGGTACTTTCTTTGAAGCTTTACTAAACCAGGAGACTCATGAATACAAGGACCTCCAGCTACTCCTCACTCTGTAAGAACGCTTCTGTGACAGCACATGTACCTTCCATTTTCCAGGCATTGGTGAGGTAATGTTGACACCTTACGACTTTTCCGTTATCACTGGCCTAAAGTTGGGTGGTGAGAGAATCCATTTCAATGACTCCTAATGATGCAAGAAATCAACAGTTGAGCTTATTGTCGTAGTGGATGGACAATGCTGTGAATGGGGTCATCTCTGTAGATAGAGAACTTGTAAAACGAACTAGGTGGAAGAGTAATACGTCGGTGTGGCGTCGGCCAAATCACCTCAGATGCTTAAGTTAGTAAGGGAGAAAGATTTTAGAGAGAAACAGACTAGAGAGTGATTTCTGTAGAGTATTTGTGTGTAATTAATTGTACCTTGAGTTTCTGGTGCTTTCTCTTTTATAGTTGAGTGCCTAATCAATGGGCAATGAATCACAGAATTTATGCTCAATGGCTAATGTGTTACAGAATATTTGTCTGAAGTTCACAGCTCATTTTGTGACCGTTGCTCCGTCCGTTACGTTTTGTCATCAATGATCGTAATAAATGCGTAACGTCTTCTCTAAATAAATGATGATCTTCGCGTAGTGTCAACCACAAATTTCTGACTCATCAGCTGCCCCCTTGTTCGAATTGTCATCTGTTAGACGAGATAAGAACAAATTCATCTGGCATTTCATATTCTGTGTATTATGCATTTATGACGGTTTTGATGTTTGAGCAATTGAATGCCACGTGTACAGCCAGGATGTGTTCGTCGTGCAGACATGTCTTAGTTTTCCTGTGCATGTTTTGGCCACTTGTTTTGCATTTTTCCCTCCTCTTTCCTTTCTTCTATATTTTTTCCTTATTCAGTTTCTGTTCTAGGTTTTTTTTCTTCTTCGAGCTTCCTTCTCTATCATGCGTTTCCTGGTAAGTGCTTCGTGCTATTTCTTCTTTTCTGATTCTTCCATGGTAGATTAGTCTGCTATGAGAGTAAATTGTCCTTCGATAGTGAACAGTTTTAGACCCCTTAAAAACAACTAGATTGCTTCGCCTAAATTAATTAGCCAAGTTGTTACTTAGTCAAATTAAACAATTATAGGTTAAAACAATCAAATAATCATATCATGCATATAAAACATATAAAGCAACGGAAATAATAAAGAACACAAGATATGATCACCCAGGAAACCACACGGAAAAACCTGTGGAGGATTTGACCCACCAATTCTCAAGGCAAACCAGAATTCACTATGAAAGAATTGAAGTTCTTACAAAAGGACTACAAGCTCCCCGCTCGACTTCCTAATGCTACCCACCAGTAGAACTTCTTGACACGACCACGTGCAGGCTCCGAATTCACGGACTACTTCTTTCTTGAATTCCTCAATCAGCTACAAGCTCCCTGCTTGTTTATCTTTAAGTTCCAATGGTTGTAACTGTAATGATCTTCAAGATGTTGAAATCATCTCTACCTTGAAAACCCTAAGTTTTGTGTAAAGGAAAGCTCCTCTAAGATCTCACAAGAGATTCACACAAAACAGAAAATATGAGCAACAATACAATATGGAGTCCCATCAAAAACGTGGCTAGGGTTTAGTTTATATACCTAGGGTAAAAACATAAAGCCCTAAACATTTAATGAAGTAGGGTTGAGTTGGAAATTCTGCAGAAAAATCAACCTGTGCGATTTTCGATCGATCGAGCTAGGCCGAAAGTCCCAAGTACTTCTGCAGCCACTCGATTCCAACTTTACAATAATGAACCAACTTTGAGCAAGCCTAAACAAGGCTAAATACATTGTTTTGATCATGGTTTGCCAACATTACAAATTAGAGTTCTAAATACATAAAATCCTAAGACCTTAGAACCTAACAAACTCCCCCTTTGGCAATCCGTGACAAAACACAAACTTAATGCTCAAAGTTTACAATAAAAAGCCCTTTACAAAAAGAATGCTCATAAACCAAATTCAATCCTAACTACTATCCATCAGTTGCAAGTGTAGACAGCAACCAAGTCGAATGCACCTGTATATTCTTGAAACACTCAACAAACGCATGAACGCATGTGTGACAGAAAAACAGTAAATCAACAGATATGTAATCTAACTCTCCCCCTATGTTAGATACATCAAAAATAAACACATTCTTGAAAGTTCATACAACTCATAATAAAGACAATATCAATGAATAATCATAAATATAAATCAATAAACAGTGAACATATAGATCAAGAATCATATATATAAAAAAGTATTTCCCAACAAGTATAGCCCAAAAAGAAAGTATACAAAGTGAAGCACCTAGATACAATCTAATCTCAAAAACTCCACTAGCTCCTCAAAAATAACAAAAACTCCCCCTAGCTACAAAAAAACCCTCTACAAGTATCCAAAACTCTACTCCCCCTTTTTGTGACAGAATGCCAAAGGACATCACAGGCCATCATCAAAAGGAGGTGGTGAGGAAGAACGAAGATGCGCCAAATCTGCTCTCAAAGCCCAAATCTCATCGAACAAGTCCACCAAAAGCTGACCATGAGCCGCCTGAACGGTCATGACAATCTCCAAAGTACGACGAATATCGAAGTCAGCCACAGGAGGTGGAGGAACAGCAGCAGCAGCAGCACCTACAGGATCAGGAACAGCCTCACGAGCAGGACCTGTAGAAGAAGAAGGGGGTGCAGAATTAGAAGGCTCAGACCTCGCGTGTTTAGAGCCAGCTCGAAGATGAGCAGCCCTCTGTCTAAGCTCCATGTTGCATCTGCCATTAAAGGCTTCTTCCAATGCTTCCCAGCAGCACCAAAAACGTCACTCAGCACTTTCTAAGGTGTGTCAAGTGTTTGGGCTATCAACCTCTCAAAGATATGGACAATGGAGAGGGAAGGGTTGAGGAGATACCACAAGCAAATTGTTTAGAGAAGGTGGGGAAGACAATCTCTAATTACCAATGTGTTTGGCTAGGGTTTTCTCTCTGAAGCATCCCTCAACAATTGTGGGTAATGATGGTATATATAGTAGAGGTGCAAAAGGTGTGACTCAAAATGTACAAGCTGGCAGAACAGCTAGTCTCGCGGGTGTCTCGCGGGAAGGCCTTACCCGCGAGATACTCGCGAGACACAGTTGTCTCCACCTGGCATGACTCTTCGCATTCCAGCATGTGCCTGGCACATGTTTCACTTCGCGGGAAGCTTGGTCGCGAGATACCCGCGAGATACCCGCAAGAATCCTTCACTTCTTCAAATGCTTGAGTCTTCAACACTCTTTCTCTCACACACCCCTTACATCAAGTCCCACAACAAATACAGGGTTTTAAACGATTGAACATAATTACAATCAAATTTGGCACGGAATAAAAGCCAACACATACACAGTTGTAAATTACAACTTTACAATCTCCCCCTTTGGCTATTCCGTGACAAAACCCTAAAACAGACTCTAGACTTAAACGTGAGTTTGGGAACAAAGGCAAAACTCACTCACACCTAATTCTAGATTCTGATGAGCTCTTGAACATATGAACAAGTATCTCCTGAAATACAACAACACACTAATATCATTGCATGTAGAAAAACTTGAAATGCATATGGAGCAATAAATACAAGATCAAGCTAAATGAAATAGAAAGACTAGATCATGGCAAGATCAAACAAGTAATCACTATACGCAAGTAATTACTATGCCCATTTACACATGAAATGAACATCCGGATATGCAAGATGATAAGCTCATTTGAAGAGAATCATTTGCAACTCCAACACTCAACCAATGCGAAATACACGAAGTATTTGCATCTAGGAACAATCCTACTAGGGCACAAGAGTGTTCATCACTCAACCAATGCATAGAACGTATATGCATCTAGGAACAATCCTACAAGGGCACAAGAGAAATGTACTTGAAGAAACAATGCATGACATTTAACAACAAGCAAACAAGCATAAAGGTTGCATAAGCATGGTATATCAAATGCATGGCACAAACCACAAAGACCTACAAACTATGCATGCAACAAACCCTTAAAGCTTACATAAGCAACATGGGTACAAGAAAAAATGCCACATAGCACATATGCCACAAAGCATAGAACTTAAACACAAACTTCTGAAAATATACTGAAATTAATACTGAAGTTAAAAACATAAGAGTCAGAAGTATAAACTTAAAAACAGTAAGACATTAACTATAGAGAAAAAAAACTTAGTAAACCCGTCTGTAAACCCAATAACCAATAACCAATAGTTACTGTAACTATATATCTAAGCTTTGCTCCCCCTAAGACTGTGCAAGCTCTTGTTCGTCAGCTCCCCCTCAAAATTTTCTCCCCCTTTTTGACCGGAATGGCCAAAGGACTAGAACTGGTCGGATTCGGAGTCTGAGCCATGTGTGGGGGATAAGCTCTGAATCTGAGCGGATAGGGTAGTGATCTGCTCCTGAAGGTATGCAAACTGATCCGCTGTATGCTGCACATGAGTATCAAGCACTGTAGACATGTGGTCCATCTTGGCTAGGATCTGATCAAGCTTGCTGAGACCCTGTGGTTGTGCTGGAGCAGAAGATGATGGCTGGGCAGTCTCTGGAGCAGAAGTGAACCTCTCAATCTCCTCCTCAGTATCTCCACCCTCCTCTGGGATATCCTGAGGCACACCCTTAGGCGGTGGAATGAGATGAGGACCAGTCAGAGTGTTTGCACCAATGGGGTAATCCCTCTGAACAACAGTGAGGCCACTAGGGAATTTCAGCTTTGTCTTGGCAATGAGACCCATGATCAGTGAGGGAAAGGGCATTATGGTTCGGGAATTTTGCTTCGTGATGCTCTTCTTCAGAATGTGGAAGATGTGGCTGCAGATATCAATCTCCTTGTGAGTGAAGAGGTCGTAGAGAAACCTCGTCCTTGGAGCCGATAGTGTGGTGAGGTTGGTGACCGGATACAAGTTATGGATCATGACGTAGCTGAGAGTTCTCATTTCTAGAGAGAACTTAAGAGTATCCATTGATGATTTCTTTGGAACTCCACCAAGAGCTGAAATCATCTCCGTGATATGCCCCAATCTTTCATCATACTGAACTGTCATCGGCTGTGAGGGAGGACGAATCTCCAGGAAGTCTTGAATGCTGTCCCTGGTGATCTCAAATTCTTTGTGCCTCACCCAGCAAAGGATCTTATCATCTTCCACCTCAGCATTAGAGAAGAATTCTCTAATAATTTCCGAGTAGACATTCCCAACTGGATTTAGCAACTTTGTCCACGTTCTTTCTTTGAACACATCCGGAATGACTGTGTTCTCAAGATCCTCCAATTGAACCACCCTTTCCATGACAATGGTTGCTCTCTTGTAGCAATCATTGTACTTCATATCTGCCTCTGCGGATTTGAAGTTATCGGAGTCAGTACGAGCACGCTTGGGACCCTTCTTCTTGGTACCGGCATGCTTGGTGGGAGACATCTGCACAAGAGGACACAACACATAGAGCACAAGAGCACACAACACAAGAACAAAAACTTGATTAGATTCAAGTTAGTTTACACTTAGTGAGATATTCCCAAAACAGAGTAAGGTGTAAAAACAGAGCATTTCCAACACAACAGGGTAAGCTATACCACAAACTTCATTAACCTATAACACAAATGCATTGAAAAACAGGACATTTTGAATGAAATTAAATCATTGTGCAAGTGTGTGTTTGTGTGAATGCATATGAGTGTGTAACATGAAATGCATGAGTGTGTGCCTAGTTGTTTACCAAGAGAGTGCAACATGTGCAAAGTGTAATGCACACATGATCAAGTATCAATTCTAGACCAAAACATAGTAAGTTATATGAAAAACTTGAAATTGGGACTCACTTGAGACCAATTAGGCACAACAATGTCATTTAGACATTCAATCAAACACCTAATGTGCATAACAACACTTTGAGTATGAACAATGCATGAACATGGTGAAAATATGCCTAAATACATGACAAAATGCCACAAGGGGCCAACATAGATGCAACAAGATCAAATGCAACAAAACCCAATCAAAGATTTAGCACAAACTTCACCCAATTTCGAAAAACAACCCAAAAATTTCGAAAATCCCCAATTATCACAACCCTAACCAAAAAATCTGCAAAATCTAAGTAAAATCTTAAAAAGAAGTGAGTAATTAACATACCTTGAAGAAGAAAATGCAGAAAAATGCTTGGTTCGGAGTGGGGTTTGATGGAATAGTGATTTTGGGTTGAGAGAGGTTCGAAGGAGTTGAAAGAGGGAAGTTTGATATGATTTGAAAAACTGTCACATCAGCCCTATAAAACTGAAAACACGCGTTTTTCGCGGGATAGGGAGCCGCGAGACAGTCGCGAGACTACCGCGAAAGGTGCCACTGAAGCACAAAATTTTCGCGAGAAGCTCTAAGTCGCGAGACAGTCGCGAGACAGTCGCGAGATTCTCCGTCTGATTTTAAGAAAATTTCAGTTTTTGCCAAACAGCATTTCGCGGGAAGCTTCTTAGTCGCGAGCTTCTCGCGAGAAAGCCACTGAACCAGTTTTTGATGAAAAACACACAAAATTCATTTTGACCAAAAAGAAACACAAGAAAGTCTAAAAACACTTTCAAAAACAAATAAAACTCACAAAAATCTTTTTGGATTTGATCAACAAAGATTGAGCATGTGAAACACATTTAATCAAGTACAATCACACAAATGATTATGACATTCATAGAGCATAGACTTGTGTGTTATGTGTGGATATCAAAAATGAGATAGTCCTTAGTCCAATGTGAAGCTTCAATGATCAATTCAATCAAGGCATTCACAACTAGCACTAGATTATGTGACCTATCTCAATTATGGAAACATGCATATATGACCTCCCACACGAACTTGATAACAATTCATTGAAGCTTTTCATTTGGCTCCATTCTTAACAATTCAATTGCAACTTTTTAGCAAAGAGAATCTCATTTAGAGAGAGAGATGCCTGAAATTTTTGATATTTCAATTGATGAGTTAGCCTTTGGCTTTTGGGGCATCATACATTTTATTTTGGTCGCTTTCCCTTTTTCCTAGTCGAATACTAGTTTGTGCGACAGGCTTTTGCAGCTCTATATCTCTTTTCATTTGGAGATTTACATTTAGAGAGCTCTTTTAAGCAAAGCAAAAAAAATAAAAGTGGGAAGATATATAGGCATGAGTCTATGCATGTCTCAAGATCAACACAACCATTCACTAATCATTCATGACAAGATTGAAGATCTATTTACAACAGTCACATAGATTTCAGAATTTCTTCCACAATGATATGAGTGCATGAGGGACAAGCTAAGCTCGTTAAATGCACAAAACCATAAGTACAAAGGTACAAGGCAAAACATATTTTGAGACAAAACTCAACAAAGTGATCAAACTTTTTGGATTTTATAATTTTTATGGTTTTTGAAGTTTTTGAAACACACCAAAAAACAGAACAAGAAAAGAAAGATCAACAATAACAAGTGCAAACCATGAAAGTAATGCATGATACAATGCAACAGCGAATGTCCCTAATCATGGAAAGAATTAATGCATGGACATATTATAGTGCTTATGCATGAGTACCCCTCTTCACCCACACGTCACGTGCGTTTGGGGTGATATCCTTGACGGATTGGGTACGAGAGTTGGGACTTTCAAACCTCCTGGTGAAACTCTCCAAGCAAGTGGTGAAGGCACCGATCATCTTCATCACGTCTGTCACTCCGGCATCACGAGTTTGGCTTCTTGAGTTCTCACCACCCCAAGCTCTATTGTCATTCCTTCTTCCACGTGATCGAGGAATGCTTGCATTATTGTCTGCTCTCAATTTTTGACGGTTGGGTCTGGTGTGTCCTTGCAATCCGCAATAGTGACACACATAATCCGTTCTAGGACCCCGTTGAGGTCTTGAGAGAGATCTTGCTCTGGTTTCGTGTCTGCCTACTGCTTGATTTCGAGGCTTATTCATCATCCGTTGCTCATTTACATTCTTCTTTTCAACCTTAACATTCTTAGGAATGGCCTCCTCTACAATTGGCTCTACGGCCTTCACAAATTTCACTTCTTTGGTAGCTTTGACTGATGAGCTACTTCCTCCGGTATATCCCAATCCGGACTTGTCTGAAGAATGTTTTTGGGATGAGATAACATCATCCAATTTTCTGGAGGAGACCCTCTCTATCTTGGCTTGCGCTTGCACCACCTCTTGTTCAAGAAATCTGATCTTCAAGTATGCTTCTGATAGCTCACCATTCAGTCCTTCTATTTCGCATTTGGCTTCCTTATGTCTGATCATGAGACTTCGGTAGTCTTCCTCTGCTTTCTTCATTTTTCTCACAGCTGCCTTGGCTATTCTTGCATATTCCCCTGACTTCTCAAGAAGTGAGGAGTAATTTTCTTGAAGATTAGCTGTATTTTCTTCCTCTTCAGCGTCTGATTCTTCCACAACTCCAGCAGATTCTGAATCAGAATGCTCACCAAGTTCCTTCTCAAGTGCACCCAAGTCGTCCGAGGAATCTTCATGAGCAATAGTCATGAAAGCGGAGTAGTTTCCCTCACCGTCACAGCTCTCTTCCGAGTCAGAATCAGAAGATTCAGAATCACTGAGCGTTGTAGCATATGCTTTTCCTTTTCCCCTCAAAAAATTCGGACACTCCTTCTTTAGATGTCCATGACCATTGAACTCATAGCACACAATGTCTGGAGAAGGTTGATAGTCCTTTCCTTCTTTTCTCTTAAACTCTTTCTTATCACCTCTTGAAGGAGAGAACTTTTCTCTATTGAACGGTTTCCCACTATTCTTCATTTTCAGAAACTTGCGGAAATTCTTTGCAAGATATGCTACTTCTTTCTCAACTCCATCTTCTTCGGAGGAATCATTTATTCTTTCGGTGATGGTTTTAAGTGCAAGCGATTTGCTCGTCTTATGGGAAGGCAGTCCCAGCTCATACGTTTGGAGAGACCCGATCAGCTCTTGAATCTTAATCTCATCCAAGTCTTTGCTTTCTTCTATGGCTGTAACCTTTGCTCTAAAACTTTCAGGCAAGGACCTCAATATCTTTCTCACCACCTTAGTGTCTTCAATCTTCTCCCCAAGATTGAGTTTAGCAATGACAATTTCATTGAGCTTCCCATAGAATGAGTCAAATGGTTCATCATCACTCATCTTGAGTTCTTCAAATTTGGTGGTGAGCATTTGGAGCTTTGTGTCCTTGACTTTCTTTGTACCCTCATAGGTAGTCTCCAAAATCTCCCAAGCTTCCTTGGCTACTGTCATATGAGATATCCTGTGGAATTCATCAGGGGACACACCACAAAAGATAGCATTTAAAGCTTTACTGTTAGCATTTGCTGCCGCAAGGGCTGCCTTATCCCAAGTGGACTTAAGAGCCACCGGTTTGGTCCAACCTATCTCAACCGCATCCCAAACGGTATCATCGATAGAGCATAAGAATGCTCTCATTCTAACTTTCCAGAATGCATAATTGTTCCCATCAAAAAATGGTGGAACATTGAGCGATTGAGACCGGTCCATCTCAAGAAGGGTCAAGGATCACACTTAGGTAATTAAACCTCAGCAAGTGTACCCGCTCTAATACCAATTGAAAGCTCGAAAATGTGTTGAAAACACACGAGCGGTTTAGACCCCCAAATTCAAATTACGGCTTGGTTGATTTTACACTAACTTACTAACAAGTGCGGAATAGTGTAAACACAAGCGTATAAACAAACAACTACTCTAATCCATAATTTAAAGCAACTCAGCAGTAAAAATGAAATGAACAAGAGTAGGGAAGAAGGATGCAAACACAAATAACACCGAGACGTGTTATCGAAGAGGAAACCGAAGAACTCGGCGAAAAACCTCTCCGCCGCCCTCCAAGCGGAAATCGATCCACTAGACAATCAGTTGGGATACATGGATTAGCAAAAGACCCTCCAAGCCTAGTCTACCCGATGTACCTAAGCCCTCCAAGCTCCTACTCCAACAAGGCTTCTCGGAACCGTGTCTTGTCCTAGTTATCCGGATCCCGCAACAAGCTCCATGTTGCATCTGCCATTAAAGGCTTCTTCCAATGCTTCCCAGCAGCACCAAAAACGTCACTCAGCACTTTCTAAGGTGTGTCAAGTGTTTGGGCTATCAACCTCTCAAAGATATGGACAATGGAGAGGGAAGGGTTGAGGAGATACCACAAGCAAATTGTTTAGAGAAGGTGGGGAAGACAATCTCTAATTACCAATGTGTTTGGCTAGGGTTTTCTCTCTGAAGCATCCCTCAACAATTGTGGGTAATGATGGTATATATAGTAGAGGTGCAAAAGGTGTGACTCAAAATGTACAAGCTGGCAGAACAGCTAGTCTCGCGGGTGTCTCGCGGGAAGGCCTTACCCGCGAGATACTCGCGAGACACAGTTGTCTCCACCTGGCATGACTCTTCGCATTCCAGCATGTGCCTGGCACATGTTTCACTTCGCGGGAAGCTTGGTCGCGAGATACCCGCGAGATACCCGCAAGAATCCTTCACTTCTTCAAATGCTTGAGTCTTCAACACTCTTTCTCTCACACACCCCTTACATCAAGTCCCACAACAAATACAGGGTTTTAAACGATTGAACATAATTACAATCAAATTTGGCACGGAATAAAAGCCAACACATACACAGTTGTAAATTACAACTTTACAATGTGTCCCCACAAAAACCCAATGATCAATATCACAAAATAGAGCTTGAATCAATCAGAAAATCCCAATATGCAAAGTCCGAAAATCTCCTTTAAATGCATGAAATAATGCATGAAATCATGAAAATAAACTCAAAAGGAAAGGTAAAAGAGTCTTACCGGCTTGAGGAAAGAGAGATTTTGCAAAAAATTCGGAGGAAAACGATAAATAAAACTGACTGTGATGCTTGCCTCGACGGAGAGAGAAAGAAAAAGTTTTGAAAAAGTTTGAATAGAACTTTGAAAAAGTCATATCTTAACTTTTAAAAAAGCTTCTCCACGATCTTCGATCGATCGAAAATTACATTCAATCGATCGAATGAGACAGGCATTTTGAAACAAACTAGAGCACTTTTTCTATCGATCGAAAATCAGACTAGATCGATCGAAATGGGCAGAGGCTCACAAAATTTTTGAGAAAAAAACACAATTTTGAAAAACACAAATCAAATTTTGAAAAAAACTCCTCAAAGCATTTGAACAATGAAAACAAAATGCATGAGTATGTGATGGAATGCTTTTTCAAAAACCCAAATTTTTTAAACCCAATTTTCTCAAAAACAAATTTCAATCATTCTCCCATTGAATTTTCTCAAGCAACAAATATGTTGTGCATAAATCTCAAGATATTTCAAACTTGGTTGGTCAGATCAAAAACACACACACTAGCATGTACAGTGTTTAACAAAGAGTAACTTGTGTAGTGTGTGAAACTAGCAAAAACTTGAGATACATGTGAGGTGATATGTGAATAGCAATCTAACACAAAGTCTACACAATTCATCACATAGAATTTAAAAGAGATTATCACCTAAAGAGTTACATCTTATAACTCCCACATCTCCTAGAAAAAAAGCTTGCAATCATGTAAGTTTCTTGCATTTTTGCCTCTTATTTATATATGAATTGGCATTCAGCCTAATAGTACACACCGGTTTGAATTAAGTGAATTGGAATCAAGCCTAATAGTACACACTAGTTTTAATTTAATTGAGGCTACACCTTATGTTCTTTTTGTGCATGTGCTACACTTTCTCGAGCACAAAATCTTATGATATGCACTAAGGTGTTCATGATTGGCTAGTGAACAGTGGTGAGATGGTTATTTATGCCTTTCTCAAAAGGATCAAGTCCGACAGTCAAATAACATATGACTTCATGATTAAGACAAAGTGATTAAAAACCACACACATCTTTCCCACACAACATGCACTACAAAGTTTCAACTAGTCAAGTGCAATGAATAAACTCATCAAAGTTAAACAAGGTACACAAGACATGACATGTGAAAATAGATTGACCAACCTTGTTTTCAAAAATCAAGAAAAATAGTGTCAAACATAGTTTTTGCTTTCTCCCTTTTCTCCTTTTTTTTTTTTTATTGAAAGAGAAAACAAATAAATCCTAGAATGAAATGCATGAATGTAATGCAATGCAAGTCCTAGAACAAAAAAAACAAAAACCAAAGAACAATGGTCACAAAAGGATAGAGCAAAGAAGCACAAGGACCATGTCAGAAAGACTCAGTTAGTTCGAGTCTTTTGCATCCAAAACTTTTTAGATGCACCACGAGCATTGGAGTTCTTATTCACATTAGAGTGATTCCCAACTCTAGGATTGGAATAAAGGTTTAACACCTTTACCAATTCACCAATTAATACCATAGGATCTTGTGCTTAAGGCATAGGCACTTTTGGTTTATTTGCTCTCCTATCAGCTTGAAGCTTGAAACAATTTAGACGAATGTGTCCAGATTTTCCACAATAATGACAAATCCAAGCAGGTTTACCATGCATCTTGTCCTTAGATTTGGTAGGCTCCTTAGGTTTAGATTCTCTTAAGTCTACCCTAATCTTCTTGGGTGGTGAAACTTCTCTTAACAGTTTCACTCATAACCTCACTCACAGAAGGTACAGAAGAAGAAGAAGGAACAAAGACAGTGGAATGGGGTGCAGAATCAAAGATGCTTTCAACATATCCTAACCCAGATTTATCAGAATGATACTTTTGAACATTCAGCATGTGATCAAGTTTAGAACTAGTAGATCTAGCAACAGATAAATCATGTTCCAAAGTTCTAACTTATCAAGCAAAAGCATGTTCTCAGATTTAACATTATTCAAAAGCTCATTTGCATCAAACAGTTTAACAAGCAAATTTTTCTTTTCAAGCTCAAGAGCATCAATTTTCTTTAGGCCAAGATCAACTTTCATAGCATCCTTTACAGCAATTTTGCAAAGTTTGTTGTAGGCCTCTTGAAGATCTGCATCTTCAGAGAGTTCCCCACCAGAAGGGTTCTCCTCAGCAGATATGCTTTCATTGACTATAGCAATAGCCGTGAAAGTAATGAAGTTTCCATCCTCGTCACCACCGAACTCATCATCAGAAACCTCATTATCACTAAGGGTTACAGCCATAGCTTTACCCTTAGTCCTCAAGAATGTAGGACATTTAGATTTCACACGGCCATACCCTTGACAGCCAAAACACTGAGGACCCAAAGAATTATTTGAAGATTGACCAACTTTTTCTCTAGGTTTATCAAAGTTATTAACCTTAGTGGGATCATTCTTCCTAAAGTTTCTAGGTTCAGCAGTGTAAGTACCTCTTGCCTTTCTGTTGGTATTCCTAAGAAAGTTTTTAAAGTTTTTGGCAAGATAGGCAATCTCTGTAGCAGAGAGCTCATCATCAAATTCACTACCTTCAACATCATCAACTGACTTAAGAGCCATTGATTTGGATTTGTTTACTTTAGGTAGGTCAGACTCATAGGACTAAAGAGATCCTACAAGCTCATCAACAGGGATGGAGTCCACATCCTTGCTTTCAGTGATGGCAGTTACTTTGGGTCTAAAGTCTTCAGTTAAAGATCTAAGTATCTTCCTAACAATTTTAGGTTGATCATAGATTTCACCCAAATTAAAGGCAGAATTGACAATATCAATTAATTTAGCATAGAATTCATCAAAAGATTTATCATCAGACATTCTAATGCTTTCAAATTTAGAAGTCAATTGTTGCAATTTATTTATCTTAACTGCCTTTGTGCCTTCATGCACAGTTTGGAGGATTTTCCATGCAGTATAAGCAACCTCAACATTTGAGATCCTCTTAAATTCCTCCATTAAAACAGCATTGAAGATGGAATTCATAGCTTTGCTATTGAAGCCTGTTGCTTCTTTTTCAGAAGTTTGCCACTCACTCACAGGAGTAGTGGGCTTCTGCCATCCATATTCAATGGAATTCCAAACCCTCTCATCAATGGATTTCAGGAATGCTTTCACCCTTACTTTCCAGTAAGCATAGTTGTTCCCATCAAAGTGAGGAGGAACAAACAGAGAGTGTCCATGCTCCATGACAACCGGGGTCAAGGATCAGCTCAGTGATAAAAATCTCAAACAAAAGAGCAACCCGCTCTGATACCACTTGAACGGTTTTAGACCCCTTAAAAACAACCAGATTGCTTAGCCTAGATTAATTAGCCAAGTTGTTACTTAGTCAAATTGAACAATTCTAGGTTAAAACAATCAAATAATCATATCATGCATATAAAACATATAAAGCAGCGGAAATAATAAAGAACACAAGATATGATCACCCAGGAAACCACACGGAAAAACCTGGGGAGGATTTGACCCACCGATCCTCAAGGCAAACCAGAATTCACTATGAAAGAATTGAAGTTCTTACAAAAGGACTACAAGCTCCCTGCTCGACTTCCTAATGCTACCCACCAGTAGAACTTCCTGACACGACCATGTGCAGGCTCCGGATCCACGGACTACTTCTTTCTTGAATTCCTCAATCAGCTACAAGCTCCCCGCTTGTTTATCTTTAAGTTCCAATGGTTGCAACTGTAATGATCTTCAAGATGTTGAAATCATCTCAACCTTGAAAACCCTAAGTTTTGTGTAAAGGAAAGCTCCTCTAAAATCTCACAAGAGATTCACACAAAACAGAAAATATGAGCAACAATACAATATGGAGTCCCATCAAAAACGTGGCTAGGGTTTAGTTTATATACCTAGGGTAAAAACATAAAACCCTAAACGTTTAATGAAGTAGGGCTGAGTTGAAAATTCTGCAGAAAAATCAACCTGTGCGATTTTCGATCGATCGAGCCTATCCTTCGATCGATTGAGCCAGGCCGAAAGTCCCAAGTACTTCTGCAACCACTCGATTCCAACTTTACAATAATGAACCAACTTTGAGCAAGCCTAAACAAGACTAAATACATTGTTTTAATCATGGTTTGCCAACATTACAAATTAGAGTTCTAAATACATAAAATCCTAAGACCTTAGAACCTAACGGATAGCTTTCTTTTTCGCCCATTTAGGTAGTTTACTTGAGTTCGTAGAGGGGGAGTGCCTTGAGAGGATTAGTTTCTTTGTAGGAGAGGATTGCCCATATACCTCTGTCATTTCTTCGTTAGTTCCTTTGGTTTCTCATTCTGCTAGGGTAGCTAGGTCATTGAAAATGTCTAAGATGAGGTCTAGCGATCTAGGGACGAGGCTATCCTCGTCTGATGATCACGTGGTCTTGGAGGCCACTTTTGTGTCTACCCTTTATAAAGCCTGGAACATCTCGTGTTCACTTATGAGAAAGGACGAGCAGGGAATCAGTGATAGGTTTCAGTTCCCTGATTTTGTGAAAATTCGAATCACGAGTGACGAAGACAGGGCTTGTCACTCTTATGCTGATGAGGTTTTTTTTTACGAGGCTGATTATGTCGATGGCCATTGTTTCCTGTTCATTCCTTTGTTAGGGAACGTTTTTCCTATTTGCATCTTGCTCCAGCACAGTTAGTGCCTAACTCTTGGGGGATTCTTGTTTCTTGCATGGTGGTATAGATGTCCGCCAATGATGGTGATGTCATCAGGAGGGACGAATTCCTTCATTCTTATCGTCTGAGGAATTCTAAAAACCTTGGCTATTATGAGTTTAAGTCGTAGGATAGGGCTTCTAGGTTAATCCTTGATTACCCCTCATCTCTCCGAAATTGGAAGCCAAATTTCTTTTTTTATCTCTAGAAGTGGTTGGGAGTTCGTCCCTGGTGAGGACTTGGACAACGCCCCCAAGTTTTTTCGTAGTTGGGGAGTTCCCGTGTTTGGTGCATCTTTCTCGTCCTTTCAGTTGCTTTCCCCTTCTTTTATGAGTGATGATGATAGGTGACTTACTTGTATTCTCGTTTTGCAGTTACCTACCATCCTTGTTTAAAGAAGAGGTACCAGCATCGCGCTGAGAAAGTAAAGGAGTATCTTGAGTCTGTTAAGGATTTTAACGAACTCGTTTCTCCTTAGACTTTGTTTTTACACTTTTTGGGTCTGGAACGATCTATCAAGGTTCGGAAGAATTTGGAAGTTGTGAAAAAGAGTACGTGTTTTTGCCTTCCCCTTTCATTTCTTCTCTTTTGTTTTTTTTTTTTTTTTAACTTTTTCCTCATCCTTTCAGGAATGACGACTAAGTTTAGCAAGCAGAAGTTAGCTGAGGCCCAAGAGAAGAAGGCCAAGGGTGGCACTGTCAGTAGTCTATTGTCCAAGAAAAAGGCTAGTGTCGTTGTTAAGAAAGATCCTATGATAACACCTTCTCCCACCCAGTTGCCTGCCAAGCGCCCTACCTCTCCCACTTCGTCGTTGGAAATGATTGTCTCTGGTGGAGAGGAGACTAGGAAGAAGAAAAAGGTTGGTGGTAAATCTTTCCTTCCTACCTTCTAGGATGACGCTAACGCAGCAACTTTGAAGGCCCATGAGGCACATTTTGTGGATGATTTGGGTCCTCTGATGGTTAAGTTATCTAGCGCGGTGATGTTGTCCCATATCCACAAGCTTGTGCAAGTAGGCTGTTTTTAGCTTCTTCTTTTTCTTCGTTTTGCTCTGTTAAGGGAGAATTTCTTTGTAGGCTTTGGGGGAGTCTCGGTTCGTCTCTGGGAAGCTCTTGGATTTAGAAAAGAAGGTGGCTACGTCTGAGCCCTTGGTTAGGTCTTTATTTGCTGAGAATGAGACGCTAAAGAACAAGGTTGCTATTCTTACTACCGAGGCTGAAAATGACAAGAAGCGTGTGGCAACCTTAGAGAAAAGCCTGCAAGAGGAGAAGGACTTCTGCAAGCTAAAGGACAAGTAGATAGATGACCTAGAACTGAAATTGCAAAACGTTGGGGCCACGGCAGTACAAGACTTCAAAGACTCTGACGAGTATTCTGACAACTTGTGCAAGTACTACGTGGAGGGCTTCGATCTCCTCGTGAAGTGGATGGCGAAGCATTACCCTGACTTGGACCTCTCTGGCTTGGCTGTGGACAACATTGAGAAGGAACTTATGTCTGATTGTCCCTTTAAGGCTACAGTGGAGAATGTGACAGAGAAAGCCACAGACGTTGCAAAGGTAATGAAGAAGGCCCCTGCAGACCCTGTCCCTAATGAGCAGTAATCTTTTTTTTTTTTTCTTTTCAGTTTTTTATTTCTTTGCAAGGCAAGAACAATATTTCTCTTTGGGCCTGTTGTTTTGGGCAATTAAAAAATTCCTTTGACGATGATAGATAGGTTCATGGATTTCTTGCTTTTATCTGTAATAAACAACTTTTTTATGTTTGGACAACCTTTTATGACGATGTTATGTGTGTTAAATCAACTTTTATGTTCAGCTTGCATTTGAACAGCTTTTTCGTACTTAGCTTGTATACGATCAGCTTTTTACCTTCAGCTGTGTTGGAATGATTTTTCAGTGAATCATGTTGGCTGATGATCCCTAACTGTGTTTGAACAGCTTAGCATTGAGTCATGTTTGTATGACGAGTTTAGTTGTGTTTGAACAACTTAACATTTTTTAGCTGTGTTTGATCGGCTTTTTATTTAGTCATGTTTGAATGATGATTTTAGTTGTATTTGAACAACTTAACATTCTTTAGCTGTGTTTGAACAGCTTTTTATTGAGTCATGTTTGAATCACAATTTTAGTTGTGTTTGAACAACTTAACATTCTTTAGCTGTGTTTGAACAGCTTTTTATTGAGTCATGTTTGAATGATGATTTTAGTTGTGTTTGAACAACTTAACATTCTTTAGCTGTGTTTGAACAGCTTTTTATTGAGTCATGTTTGAAGGACGTGTTTAGTTGTGTTTAAACAACTTAACATTTTTTAGCTGTGTTTGAACAACTTTTTATTGAGTCATGTTTATATGATGATTTTAGTTGTATTTGAACAACTTAACATTCTTTAGCTGTGTTTGAACAGCTTTTTATTGAGTCATGTTTGAATCACAATTTTAGTTGTGTTTGAACAACTTAACATTCTTTAGCTGTGTTTGAACAGCTTTTTATTGAGTCATGTTTGAATGATGATTTTAGTTGTGTTTGAACAACTTAACATTCTTTAGCTGTGTTTGAACAGCTTTTTATTGAGTCATGTTTGAAGGACGTGTTTAGTTGTGTTTAAACAACTTAACATTTTTTAGCTGTGTTTGAACAACTTTTTATTGAGTCATGTTTATATGATGATTTTAGTTGTGTTTGAACAACTTAACATTTTTTAGCTGTGTTTGAATAGCTTTTTATTGAGTCATGTTTGAATGATGAGTTTAGTTGTGTTTGAACAACTTTTTATTGAGTCATATTTAAATGACGATTTTAGTTGTGTTTGAACAACTTAACATTTTTTAGCTGTGTTTGAATAGCTTTTTATTGAGTCATGTTTGAATGAAGATTTTGCACTATACTCGTGACTTAGAGTCGTGGTATTTGAGCATCTTTTAGGTTAACCATTTTTTGTTTTGTCTTGAATTAAAATTATATTGGTTGTGTTTGAACAACTCTAATTTAGCCGACTTTGGTGGTTGTGTATCAACAACTTTGATGGCTATGACGTCGTTGACTGTACGTGAATAACTTTTGATTTGAAATTTTAATGATAGAGGTCCTTGAGATGTCTCCCAAGGATGACTCCTAAGCATGGCACATGTTTTGATAGTGATAGATCATGGATAATCATTGATAAATACGCATGGATAAAGCTTTCATGTATTATTGATCTTATGAATGACGATTATAATGATTGTCATACATACTGATATGAAGATTAAGCAAAATATAAAGCACTCCTTACTGGTAGTATTTCTTCAAGTGTTCTATGTTCCATGGTCGAGACAGTTCCTGGCCGTCTAAAGACTTCAGGTAGTAGGAGCCTTCTCTGGAATGACGGACTACTTCGTAGAGGCCTTCCCAGGCTAGTCCCAATTTTCCTAAGGATAGGTCTTTTGTTGCCTGTGATACCTTTCTAGGGACGAGGTCTCCCATGTTGAACCTTTTTACCTTAACCTTTCTGTTATAGTATCTGGCCATTGCTTCCTTGTGTTTGGCCATTTGCTTCATGACTTCTTCTCTGACTTCATCAATTAGGTCCAGATTGTTGTTAAGCTCCTGTTGGTTCTTCTGGTCTTCATAAATTTTGACTCAAAAGCTCGTCAGTCCTACTTCTACTAATATGACGGCCTTAGTGCCAAATGTCAGCCTGAATGGTGTTTCTCCTGTTGGAACTCTTGTGGTCGTCCTATATGCCCAAATGACATTTTGTAGTTCTTTAGGCCATGCCCCCATTGCCCCCTCAAGCCTTGTTTTGATAATTTTGAGCAAGCTTTTGTTCATCACTTCTATTTGGCTATTGGCTTGAGGGTGTCTTGGAGAAGAGTAGTGATTCTTGACTCCTAAGTCTTGGAAAAATTTTCGAAACTTGGGATTGTTAAACTACTTATCATTGTCTGATATTATGACATGTGGAACTCCAAACCTGCAGATGATTTTTTTTTCACACAAAGCTTGTGACTTTAGCCTCTGGATCCATAATGTCAATTCCCTATTGGGCGAAGGGCCATGGTGAGGATATGGGTGTCATTATCTCTCCTGGTCTCTTCTGGACATTTACGAAGCGTTGACACTTGTCGCATGCTCTGACGATGTCATATGCGTCTTTCTGTAGGGTTGCCCAATAATATCTTGCTCTGTGTGCCTTTCCTGCTAAGGATCTTGCCCCAACGTGGTTTCCACAGACTCTTTTGTGTATCTCGTGGATCACATAGTCTACTTCTTTTGAGTCGGCACATCTTAGATATGGGAGCGAGTATCCTCGTCTGTGCTTGCTCACTCCCAAGTGCAGGAGATCATAGAAATATAATTCTCAGAGTACCAAGGTCGAACCACAAGGAGCAGGGGAAATTCAAAGACAATATAATTAAACAACAATTTGGGTGAAAAAGAAAAGTACTTTTGCTTGGTGATTGTTAACAAGAATAATAATAAAAACTTATTTAAATCAATAATATAAATAACAGGGCATCGAGATGTTTCCCTATATTGATATGAAATTCTTTGTGATCTAAGAAAATATATATTTCATACTTGATTGTTCTTATACAATTAAAAACTTATGATTTGGTTGAACTGAGACAATTCAAGAATGCATAATAACCTCAATTAATAATGCGGTTAGAAAAGTTTTCAGAAAAACCCATTCACTTTAAAACCTGATTTCTATTTGAAACTATTAGAAATTCATCTAAACAATAAGAAAAACATGATTGAACTTATTGAAAACATGGAAGAACTAATACATCAAAAGAAATCTAATTGAACAATCAAATATGTCGTTGATAAAATCTTAGAAAAAATCACATTGAATATTCATACCGTATAGAAGAAACATAACCCCTAGCCCTAGCAAAGAGTTTAGGCTGCCATTAGAGAAAGGGAAATACAAGGTTTTCTCTGCCCCAAAAATATGTTCTCACAGCCTCCCTTCCAAACCCTAATGTCTAAGTGTCCAAAGAAAAATAAAACTTTTACTATTTTAATTTCCGTCTAGGTTTACAGCAGTAAATTTTGAGTTAATTTTGGCCTTCAAAAATTGAGAATTTCGAAATACTCAAAACTGGAAAGTTGTAGATATTTAAGTCATGGTTTCAACCCATCTAACCTTGTGTCAATTAGATCTTTGAGGAGAGAGATACGTCCAAAATACTGATCAGTGCTCAAATCAGATTTTTCCTTTTCAGATTCTGCCTCTTTGATTTCTTTCCTTATTTGTAGCTTCCAATCATAGTAGATGATCCAAGCACTCCAGCTGCACCTCCTTATACATTTAAGCATGGTCCTTTAACTCCACTTTAATTCCAGTTTGGCCTCCATTCTCTCACAAATTCCTATAAACTCATCTTTCTCACAAGATTTTCAGAAAGTAGAAAATTACACACAATGAATAGCATCTTATTCAAGAAATTATGTAAAGATAAATAATTGGAACTAATGCAAATCATGGCTTAATTATACAAATTAAGCAAAGTAATAAGGAGATAACGCCCACATAAATATATAACAAGTATACATTTTAAGGCATTATCACACCCCCCCCCCCCAACTTAAATCTTGCTAGTCTCTAGCAATCCACAAAGCACCCATGTCTACTAAAAGTGAAAAATTAAAACTAAAATACAAGCCATTTTTGTAGGCTACACGACTGCACTTCCCATGTGCAGCAAGTCTTTGAACCCCTAGGTCACCCTAGTGGACGAGTTTACTCTCGTGAGGGTTTGCAGTGACTCTACCCACAAAAGTCAAAGGTTTCCTGAAAATTCTTGCAGCTAATGTTAGTCTGCTGTATCATTACATCATACAAAAGAACTTTCAATTTTGAGTTGGGATACTATTCATCATATATATTAAAGAGCTTTCACTAGCTTCACTTTTGGAGTGTGTGTGCGCATAGCCCATCCAATCAAACTGGCTTTTCCAAACATGCATAGACTAAGAATAATCTAGATTAGAGCCTTTACTCCAAAACCTCTCTTAAGTCATCAACACTCTGAAAGAACACACATAGAAGTAATGGTTTCTCTCTTCAAATCACATGTGAACAAAAAGGAAAGAAGAAGTTTTAAGAATATCACATGTGTATACAAAAACAGCCGCTAAAACAACGGAAAAAGATCTCTTGGAAAGGACGTTGAATTCCTGGAAACATGAGGTTAATACTATTCTCATCCCTAGTTTTTATCCCAAACACATACCAGCCATGCACCTTTAGGATCAAGTAGGACTTTAAGCTCAGTGGTATATAATCTTATGGCTAGGTAAAGACAAACTGCTCTCTTTGAAATATGAGGTATATGAATCAAATGCAGAAAATTCAAGCCAAACCCAACTCATAGCAGTAACAACCAACTTGAATCAAAACAACCTTTACTCAACCATATAACCCTTCTGAAATACATGAAAGATGTGTAAGACACCAATGATTTATTGATTCATTATATATGTCTCTCTTTCTTTTTCTTTTTCTCTCTCTTTTTTTTTTCTTTTTCTCTTTTTTTTTTTTTTCCTTCTTTTTGATTTTTTTTTTTTTTTTTTGAAGAAAAAAGAGACAATGGTGGTATCTAAACACATCACTTGCTCAAAACTTGAACCCCCATTGGAATACCCTAAATAAAAATGTTTTGTGGTATTGTAGAAGTATTTCTCATTGTTCAAATGATGGTGACAATGGTTAATGTAAAGGTAGGCTGAATATTTGTTTAGCTGGTGATAAAAAATTGGTGGTTGTAGGCTCTCATCTCCTAAAATTCCACATAAACCAGCATGCCTAAGGACAAAAATAAGTAGGATCTCATGGTATATCTCCCCATAATGTTTCTAGTAGTCAACCAAAAAATATAGAGATATTTTACAAAAATTGAAGCATATGACAGAAATTTAAGAGTTCAAACAAAGATATACTCTCACAAAAAAAAAGTAAGGCTCAAGAACTCTCCATATGGGTTGAGTTTCAACTTATATCTAGCTTGTTCATGATCCATGCATATCCAACATCCAACCATCTGCTAAACTGGCTATTGTGCTCAAAAGCTTCCAATTGTGCTCTTCATGAAAGAGTCTTAATATAGCAAATAGTATAACCAACTCAGCATTATTCATTCCATCACATGATATAAAAATAAAGCTTATAACTCTTCTGCATTCAAATTCAAGGTTTTTTTTTTTTTTTTTTTTTTTTTTTTTTTTTTTTTTAGATTTGAAAAGTTGCAACCAAAAAGAAAGAAAAAAAAAATCATGCAAGGTGCAGCAAAATGTGTAGACCTCTCCCCCCAACTAAAATATTGCATTGTCCTCAATGTATCAAAGCCAAAATAAATTCAAGTATAAAGGGAAGAAGTTACCTTAAGCATTTAAATTTTTTTTTTTTTTTTTTTTTTTTGAAATTTCTTTCACACCTGCAAATGTTAGCTCACAAAAGAAAAATAATAAAAAAACAAAAAACAAAAAACAAAAACAAAAGGCAAAAAGAAAAAGGAAAAAAAAAACAGAAAAAAGAAAATTGAAACAAATATGGTACAACTTCATAAGGCTCTTTCAAAGTTCACGTAGCATCCCAATAGGAAGGGATCTCTAGTGACATAGTCTCCTCCTTAGGTATAACTCCCCCTAAGAATGGTTTTAACTTTTGTCCATTTATTTTTAAAATCCTACCATCTCTAGGGTCCTCAACCACTACAGCTCCATAGTTAAACACCTCCCTTACAATGAAAGGGTCATCCCACCTAGGTTTTAACTTACATAGGCCTAAATATGCATATTTAAGACCACCGAGCAGCGGCTTAAGCTCCAGCTGTGGTGCCTCTTCACTTGAATGCATAAACTTTTTTTCATTTTCTAGTAGCTCCTCAAAGCAAGGCTTCCATCCTTTATTAATTGCCATCATCTGTTGTTCTTCCAAAACCTGTGAAGAATCCAACAAAGAAAATTTTTCAGATACATGAATTTCACATTCTAAATCATAAGAACCAACAGAATTATTAATAAGAGTTTCAAGAGGATCAAAAAAACAATTCTTATTAAACTCTTCTTGAACCACCGCCCCAATGAGGTTCACATAAGCACAATCATCATCCTCATGTGGTTGTTTAGCCACATGAAATATGTTTAGCTCCAAAGTCATGGAACCAAAAGTGAGTTGCATTCTTCCATTCCTGCAATTAATTAAAGCATTAGATGTGCCAAGAAAAGGTCTACCAAAAATAATAAGGGTATGAACACTAGGATGTAAAACAGGTTGGTAATCTAGAATAATAAAATCAACAGGATAATAAAATTGTTTAATTTTCACCAACACGTCCTCAACAATCCCTCTCAGTTCCCTTACAGAGTGATCAGCCAACTGTAAAGTTATTGAAGTAGGTTTCAACTCACCAAGTCCAAGTTTTTGATAAACACTGAAAGTGATCAAATTAACATTTGCCCCAAGATCTAGCAATGCATGCTCCATGATGTAATCTCCAATAATACAAGAGATTGTTGGATAACCTGGATCCTTATACTTTGGTGGGGTCTTATGTTGGATAACTGCACTTACCTGTTCTGTTAGGAATGCGGTTTTCTTCATATGATGCTTTCTCTTGATGGTGCATAGGTCCTTAATTACCTTGGCATATGCAGGCACTTGCTTGATAACATGCAATAATGGCAAATTTATCTTGACTTGATGCAAATGCTCTAATATCTCAGATGTGGTGTCCAATTTACTAGGTAAGTTTAAGGCTTGTGGAAATGGTGGAGGGATTGGGCATTGTTCAATTTCACCAAATCCAAGGACTCAGTTTCATTCTTCTCTTCTTCAACTAGGGTCTCCTTAGATTTCTTAGCTATTAAATGAGCACTTTTATCAATCTCTTTACCACTCCTCAAAATGGTCACATCTTTTACTTCCTCATGTTTATCCTTAGAGCCAATTTTTAGATTTTGATTGATGGGATTGGGTTGAGTTTGGGAAGGAAGCTTCCCTCTCTCTATCCCACTCAATAAATTTGTAAGCCTAGTTATTTGACTCTTGGTCTCTCTTACCTCTTCATCTAGCCTAGTGAGCATGGATTCAAACTTTTGATTTTGCTCACTTTGCCTTTGAATGAAAGTACTAAGTGCATTATCCAAGGAAGGTCTAGATGATGATGATGCATATGGTGAATTAAAATTCCTTGGAGCAGAAGGATTCAACACATTGTCACTCTTATAACTCAAATACTGATGGTTTCGCATATTTAGGTTATAATTGTTAGAATATGAAGAATTATTTGGCCAATATGAGTTAAATGCATGTACTTGTTCTTCTGGCACATTTAAGAATGATGAAAGTGATGCACATTCATTTGTAGCATGATTTGTCTCATAACAGATTTTACACACCTCCATTGAGCCCTCTCTAAAGGTAGCACTAACACTCATACTTCCTTTCATTTTGAGTGCCTCAATTTCTTTAGTTAACATGCTGATTTTTGCACTCATGTTATTATCTTCCCTCAACTTGAAAACAATTCCACTATGATAGGCCACAAACGAATTGACCCCTTATGATTAATTAACCAATTAATTTAACCAAGTTTATTAATTAAGTTAATTAACATGCAATTGCGTGACAGCACAAACAAATCACCAATAAACTAAATATGCAGCAGAAAATAAATAACACGGTGATTTGTTCACGAATAGGGAAAACCCTAACGGCAAAAACCCCACGGATGATTTTCAGGTCACCACTCCCGAAACTCCACTATTATCAAATCAAGCGGTTACAAGTAAAGGAATCTCAAGTACCTTACCAACCTACAGTTGAACCCTTACCCCAATACCTAATTGGACTTGATCTGTAATGACAGTTTCCCCTTCTGATGCACAGCTCCCTCGTACGTGACTAACCAGATGCACGGATCCCAGTACGCGACTTTAAACACCAACTTAGAAGGAAATGTTGGCTGCAAAGTTCTTCAATTCATCCCACACGATGAAGATCAGGAAGATGCTTGGTCTCAAAACCCTTTGGTGCAAATACACAGCAACTTCTTCAGAGAAGATGAACTAGGTTAAGAATTTCGTCTTTTATCACAAATTTCTTGAACAAAGTTTTCTCAATGCTTGTGCAACTTGTGTACTCTTTTACGGCTCTTAAAACAATCATTTTATATGTCTAGGGTTATGAGAAAAGAAGGCCCAAAGATACATTCACGGATCCCAAGAAATCATACCAGAATTCTGATTTTTATAAACCTCGACTGATAGAAGCTGTCAAGCAGGTGTCGAGACACGGGGCTGAAACAGCTTACTGAATCTTGATAGATACAGCTGTCAAGATTTCATGAAATTGCACTTTCAGCTTGTTTTCTTGAACAGACTTGAAGGCTTCAATACTTGATCTTGAAATATGGTTTCTTGAAGTATTTCAACACATCCTAAATCTACCCAAATACAAGTAAAGTGCGTTTTGTCAAAGGATTAGCCAATTACATAAAAGTATGACATATATTCTTAACATGTGAACCACATATGTCCTAACAATCTCCCCCTTTGGCAATCTATGACAAAACCACAACTAACAAATGAACATATGAGAGAAGTCATAAATTACTCAACTCATATTCACTTGTTTAATACAATAAAATCTATCATAACACAAACTCTTGAAAAACTTTGCAAGAAGAGAGTTCATGGCAAGTAGACTTTAACAACCTGTATTTTTGAAACACTTTAAACAAAACTCATCAAGGCATCTTAGTGTGAAATAGAAATAATAGATTGCATACAAGTAAAGAGACATGTGTATAAAGAGAGAAAAGAAACAACACATGTAAGAGGTAGGTGAAAGAAACAACATACATCCATATATAGAAAGAAATAAGTACAATGTATGTCAGAATGATCACAAGATCAAATGTACAAGAACAATATATCTATATAAGAAAGAAAAGAAAAGATACATCATATCCTCACTACATCCCTCAAGTATCATAACTCCCCCTATCAAAAATGTCCTATACTAACTCTCCCCCTAAGATGACTACTCTCATATCTCAAAATTACTCCCCCTTTTTGTCACGAGTGACAAAGGGTAGAGTGTCAAGCAGACATCTCATCAGAAGAGCTAGCATCTCCATCATCATCTGAAGCGTCATCATCATCATCAACCTCAGCATCAGAATCAGAAGCCACTAGAAGAGGTGGTGAAGGAGTAGTCTTAGGAGCAAAACCACCCATGGACGCCTGACGTTGTGCAATACTGTAAAGTTGTAATTTACAACTGTGTATTTGTTGGCTTTTATTCCGTGCCAAATTTGATTGTAAGTATGTTCAATCGTTTAAAACCCTGTATTTGTTGTGGGATTTGATGTAAGGGGTGTGTGAGAGAAAGAGTGTTGAAGACTCAAGCATTTGAAGATGAGAAGGATTCTCGCGGGTATCTCGCGACCAAGCTTCCCGCGAAGTGAACCATGTGCCAGGCACATGCTGGAATGCGAAGAGTCATGCCAGGTGGAGACAACTGTGTCTCGCGAGTATCTCGCGGGTAAAGCCTTCCCGCGAGACACCCGCGAGGCAAGTTGTTCTGCCAGCCTATACTTTTTGAGTCACACCTTTTGCACCCCTCCTACATATACCATCATTACCCACAATTGTTGAGAGATGCTTCAGAGAGAAAAACCCTAGCCAAACACATTGGTAATTAGAGATTGTCTTCCCCATCTTTCTCTATACAATTGCTTGTGGTATCTCCTCAATCATTCCCTCTCCATTATCCATATCTTTGAGAGGTTGATAGCCAAAACACTTACCACACCTTTGAGAGTGCTGAGTGACGTTTTGGTGCTGCTGGGAAGCATTGGAAGAAGCCTTGAATGGCAGATGCAACATGGAGCTTGTTGCGGGATCCGGATAACTAGGACAAGACACGGTTCCGAGAAGCCTTGTTGGAGTAGGAGCTTGGAGGGCTTAGGTACATCGGGTAGACTAGGCTTGGAGGGTCTTTTGCTAATCCATGTATCCCAACTGATTGTCTAGTGGATCGATTTCCGCTTAGAGGGCGGCAGAGAGGTTTTTCGCCGAGTTCTTCGGTTTCCTCTTCGATAACACGTCTCGGTGTTATTTGTGTTTGCATCCTTCTTCCCTACTCTTGTTCATTTCATTTTTACTGCTGAGTTGCTTTAAATATGGATTAGAGTAGTTGTTTTGCTTATACGCTTGTGTTTACACTATTCCGCACTTGTCATTAAGTTAGTGTAAAATCAACCAAGCCGTAATTTGAATTTGGGGGTCTAAACCGCTCGTGTGTTTTCGACACTTTTTTGAGCTTTCAATTGGTATCAGAGCGGGTACACTTGCTGAGGTTTAATTACCTAAGTGTGATCCTTGACCCTTCTTGAGATGGACCAGTCTCAATCGCTAAATGTTCCACCATTTTTTGATGGAAACAATTATGCATTCTGAAAAGTTAGAATGAGAGCATTCTTATGCTCTATCGATGATACTGTTTGGGATGCGGTTGAGATAGGTTGGACCAAGCCGGAGGCTCATAAGTCCACTTGGGATAAGGCAGCCCTTGCGGCAGCAAATGCTAACAGTAAAGCTTTAAATGCTATCTTTTGTGGTGTGTCCCCTGATGAATTCCACAGGATATCTCATATGACAGTAGCCAAGGAAGCTTGGGAGATTTTGGAGACTACCTATGAGGGTACAAAGAAAGTCAAGGACACAAAGCTTCAGATGCTCACCACCAAATTTGAAGAACTCAAGATGAGTGATGATGAACCATTTGACTTATTCTATGGGAAGCTCAATGAAATTGTCATTGCTAAACTCAATCTTGGGGAGAAGATTGAAGACACTAAGGTGGTGAGAAAAATATTGAGGTCCCTACCTGAAAGTTTTAGAGCAAAGGTTACAGCCATAGAAGAAAGCAAAGATTTGGATGAGATTAAGATTCAAGAGTTGATCGGGTCTCTCCAAACGTATGAGCTGGGACTGCCATCCCATAAGACAAGCAAATCGCTTGCTCTTAAAACCATCACCGAAAGAATAAATGATTCCTCCGAAGAAGATGGAGTGGAGAAAGAAGTAGCATATCTTGCAAAGAACTTCCGCAAGTTTCTAAAAATGAAGAACAGTGGGAAACCGTTCAATAGAGAAAAATTCTCTCCTTCAAGAGGTGACAAGAAAGAGTTTAAGAGAAAAGAAGGAAAGGACTATCAACCTTCTCCAGACATTGTGTGCTATGAGTGCAATGGTCATGGACATCTAAAGAAGGAGTGTCCGAATTTTTTGAGGGGAAAAGGAAAAGCATATGCTACAACGCTCAGTGACTCTGAATCTTCTGATTCTGACTCAAAAGAGAGCTGTGACGGTGAGGGAAATTACTCCGCTTTCATGACCATTGCTCATGAAGACTCCTCGGACGACTTGGGTGCACTTGAGAAGGAACTTGGTGAGCATTCTGATTCAGAATCTGTTGGAATTGTGGAAGAATTAGACGCTGAAGAGGAAGAGAATACAGCTAATCTTCAAGAGAATTACTCCTCACTTCTTGAGAAGTCAGGGGAATATGCAAGAATAGCCAAGGCAGCTGTGAGAAAAATGAAGAAAGCAGAGGAAGACTACCGAAGTCTCATGATCAAACATAAAGAGGCCAAATGCGAAATAGAAGGACTGAATGGTGAGCTATCAGAAGCATACTTGAAGATCAGATTTCTTGAACAAGAGGTGGTGCAAGCGCAAGCCAAGATAGAGAGGGTCTCCTCTAGAAAGTTGGATGATGTTACCTCATCCCAAAAACATTCCTCAGACAAATCTGGATTGGGATACACCGGAGGGAGTAGCTCATCAGTCAAAGCTACCAAAGAAGTGAAATTTGTGAAGGCCGTAGAGCCAAGTGTAGGGGAGGCCATTCTTGAGAATGTTAAGGTTAAGAAGAAGAATGTAGCTGAGCAACGGATGATGAATAAGTCCCGAAATCAAGCAGTAGGCAGACACGAAACCAGAGCAAGATCTCTCTCAAGACCACAACGGGGTCCTAGAACGGATTATGTGTGTCACTATTGCGGAATGCAAGGACATACCCGACCCAACCGTCAAAAATTGAGAGCAGACAATAATGCAAGCATTCCTCGATCACGTGGAAGAAGGAATGACAATAGAGCTTGGGGTGGTGAGAACTCAAGAGGCCAAAATCGTGATCCCGGATTGACAGACGTGATGAAGATGATCGGTGCCTTCACCACTTTCTTGGAGAGTTTTACCAGGAGGTTTGAAAGTCCCAACTCTCGTACCCAATCCGTCAAGGATATCACCCCAAACGCACGTGACGTGTGGGTGAAGAGGGGTACTCATGCATAAGTACTATAATATGTCCATGCATTAATTCTTTCCATTTTTAGGGGCATATGTCATGTGTTGTTGCATTTTATCATGCATTGCTTTCATGGTTTGTACCTGTTTTTGTTGATCTTTCTTTTCTTGCTGTGTTTTGGGTGTGTTTCAAAAAATTCAAAAACCCATAAAAATTATAAAATCCAAAAGTTTGATCACTTTGTTGAGTTTTGTCTCAAAGCATGTTTTGCCTTGTACCTTTGTACTTATGGTTTGTGCATTTAGCGAGCTTAGCTTGTCCCTCATGCACTTATATCATTGTGGAAGAAATTCTGAAATCTATGTGACTGTTGTAAATAGATCTTCAACCTTGTCATGAATGATTAGTGAATGGTTTTGTTGATCTTGAGACATGCATAGACTCATGCCTATATATCTTCCCACTTTTATTTTTTTTTGCTTAAAAGAGCTCTCTAAATGTAAATCTCAAAATGAAAAGAGATGTAGAGCTGCAAAAGCCTGTCGCACAAACTAGTATTCGACTAGGAAAAAGGGAAAGCGACTAAAATATAATGTATGATGCCCAAAAAGCCAAAGGCTAACTCATCAATTGAAATATCAAAAATTTCAGGCATCCTTCTCTAAATGAGATTCTCTTTGCTCAAAAGTTGCAAATGATTTGTTAAGTATGAAGCCAAATGAAAAGCTTCAGTGAATTGTTATCAAGTACGTGTGGGAGGTCATATATGCATGTTTCTATAATTGAGATAGGTCACATAATCTAGTGCTAGTTGAGTATGCCTTGATTGAGTTGATCATTGAAGCTTCACATTGGACTAAGGACTATCTCATTCTTGATATCCACACACAACACACAAGTCTATGTTCTATGAATGTCATAATCATTTGTGTGATTGTACTTGTTTAAATGTGTTTCGCATGCTCAATCTTTGTTGATCAAATCCAAAAAGACTTTTGTGAGTTTTATTTGTTTTTGAAAGTGATTTTAGACTCTCTCGTGTTTCTTTTTGGTCAAAATGAATTTTGTGTGTTTTTCATCAAAAAACTGGTTCAGGGGCTGTTTCGCGAGAAGCTCGCGACTAAGAAGCTTCCCGCGAAAAGGTTTGAGGGAAATAGTTTTTCTTTCTTATCACTCAGAGAATTTCGCGACTGTATCGCGACTGTCTCGCGACCAACAGCTTCTCGCGAAATGCTGTTTGGCAAAAACTGAAATTTTCTTAAAATCAGACAGAGAATCTCGCGACTGTCTCGCGACTGGATCGCGACTTAGAGCTTCTCGCGAAAAATTTATGCTTCAGTGGCTCCTTTCGCGGTTGTCTCACGACTGTTTCGCGGCTCCCTATCCCGCGAAAAACGCGTGTTTTCAGTTTTATAGGGCTGATGTGACAGTTTTTCAAAACATAAAAACTTCCCTCCCTTCATTTCTTCGAACCTCTCTCAACCCAAAAACACTATTCCATCAAATCCCTCTCCAAATCAAGACTTTTTCTGCATTTTCTTCTTCAAGGTATGTTGATTAATCATTTCTTTTTAAGATTTTACTTAGTTTTTGCAGAATTTTTGGTTAGGGTTGTGATAATTGGGGATTTTCGAAACTTTGGGTTGTTTTTCTAAATTGGGTGATGTTTGTGTAAAATTTTTGATTGGGTTTTGTTGCATTTGATCTTGATGCATTTGTGTTGGCCCCTTGTGGCATTTTATCATGTATTTAGGCAAGATTTTACCATGTTCATGCATTGCTCATACTTAGAGTGTTCTTATGCACATGAGGTGTTTGATTGAATGTCTAAGTGACATTGTTATGTTTAATTGGTCTCAAGTGAGTCCAAATTCCAAGGTTTTCACATGTCTTACCATGTTTTGGTCTAGAATTACTCTTTGATCTTGTGTGTATCACACTTTGCATATGTTGCACTCACTTAGCAAACACCTAGGCACCCTCTAGGCACACCCTCATGCATCTCATGTTACACACACATGCATACACACATACACACACACTTGCACAGTGATTTAAATTTCATGTAAAATGTGCTATTTTTCATGCATTCATTTTAGGCTTTAGTGCTCTATGGGGTGTAGCATGCTTGTATGAATTGGTCATGCTCTGTTTTTGCATTTTACTCTGTTTTGGAAGTATCTCATTAGATATAAAGTAACTTGAATCTAATCAAGTTTTGTTTTTGTGTTGTGTGCTCTTGTGCTTTGTGTGTTGTGTCCACTTGTGCAGATGTCTCCCACCAAGCATGCGGGCTCCAAGAAGAAGGCTCCCAAGCGTGCTCATACTGATTCCTATCACTTCAAATCCGCGGATGCTGACATGAAGTCCAATGATTGCTACAAGAGAGCAACCATTGTCATGGAACGAGTAGTTCAACTAGAGGATCTTGAGAACACAGTCATTCCAGATGTGTTCAAAGAAAGAACGTGGACAAAGTTGCTAAATCCAGTTGGGAATGTCTACTCGGAAATTATTAGAGAATTCTTCTCTAATGCTGAGGTGGAAGAAAATAAGATACTTTGCTGGGTGAGGCACAAAGAATTTGAGATCACAAGGGATAGCATTCAAGACTTCTTGGAGATACGACCTCCCTCACAGCCAATGACAGTTCAGTATGATGAGAGATTGGGGCATATCTCGGAGATGATATCAACTCTTGGTGGGGTTCCAAAGAAATCCTCAATGGATACTCTCAAGTTTTCTCCAGAAATGAGAACTCTCAGCTATATCATGATCCATAACCTGTATCCGGTCACCAACCTCACCACTCTATCGGCTCCAAGGACGAGGTTTCTCTATGACCTCTTTACTCACAAGGAAATTGATATCTGCAGCCACATCTTCCACATTCTGAAAAAGAGCATTACGAAGCAAAACTCCCGAACCATAATGCCCTTTCCTTCATTTATCATGGGGCTCATTGCAAAGACTAAGCTCAAGATCCCTAGTGGCCTCACTATTGTTCAGAGGGATTACCCCATTGGTGCAAACACCCTAACTCGGAGCACAGCACACATTAAAGGCCCCAAGCCTGGTCCTCATCTCATTCCACCGCCTAGGAGTGTGCCTCAGGATGTCCCAGATGAGGGTGGGGATACTGAGGAGGAGATTGAAAGGTTCACTTCTGCCCCAGAGACTGCATAGCCATCGTCTTCTGCTCCAGCTCAACCACAAGGTCTCAGCAAGCTTGATCAGATCCTAGCAAAGATGGATCACATGTCTACAGTGCTTGATACTCATGTACAGCACACAGTGGATCAGTTTGCATACCTCCAGGAGCAGATCACCACATTATCCGCTCAGATTCAGAGCTTATCCCCTACACATGGTTCAGACTCCGAATCCGACCAATTCTAGTCCTTTGGCCATTCCGGTCAAAAAGGGGGAGAAAATTTTGAGGGGGAGCTGATGAACAAGAGCCTGCACAGCCTTAGGGGGAGCATAGCTTAGATACATAAACTATTGGTTATTGGTTTTACAGACGGTTTTTTTTCTAAGTTTCTGTTTATAGTTAATGTTTTACTATTTGTGGTTTATAGTTCTGACACTTATGCTTTAACTTCAGTATTAATTTCAGTATATTTTCAGAATCTTGTGTATGCTTTTCTATGCTTTGTGGCATATGTGCTATGTGGCATTTTGTTTTGTACCCATGTTGCTTATGTAAGCTTTAAGGGTTTGTTGCATGCATAATTTGTAGGTCTTTGTGGTTTGTGCCATGCATTTGCTATACCATGCTTATGCAACCTTGATGCATGTTTGCTTGTAGTTCAATGTCATGCATTGTTACTTCAAGTACTTCACTCTTGTGCCCTAGTAGGATTGTTCCTAGATGCATATACGTTATATACATTGGTTGAGTGATGAACACTTTTGTGCCCTAGTAGGATTGTTCCTAGATGCAAATACTTCGTGTATTTCGCATTGGTTGAGTGTTGGAGTTGCAAATGATTCTCTTTTTAAATGAGCTTATCATCTTGCATATCCGGATGTTCATTTCATGTGTGAATGAGCATAGTAATTGCTTGTGGATAGTGATTACTTGTTTGATCTTGCCATGATCTAGTGTTTTTATTTCATTTAGCTTGATCTTGTTATTATTGCTCCATATGTATTTCAAGTTTTCTACATACAATGATATTATTGTGTTGTTGTGTTTCAGGAGATACTTGTTCATATGTTCAAAAGCTTTTCAGAATCTAGAATTAGGTGTGAGTGAGTTTTGCCTTTGTTCCCAAACTCACGTTTAAGTCTAGAGTCTGTTTTAGGGTTTTGTCACGGAATAGCCAAAGGGGGAGATTGTAAAGTTGTAATTTACAACTGTGTATTTGTTGGCTTTTATTCCGTGCCAAATTTGATTGTAAGTATGTTCAATCGTTTAAAACCCTGTATTTGTTGTGGGATTTGATGTAAGGGGTGTGTGAGAGAAAGAGTGTTGAAGACTCAAGCATTTGAAGATGAGAAGGATTCTCGCGGGTATCTCGCGACCAAGCTTCCCGCGAAGTGAACCATGTGCCAGGCACATGCTGGAATGCGAAGAGTCATGCCAGGTGGAGACAACTGTGTCTCACGAGTATCTCGCGGGTAAGGCCTTCCCGCGAGACACCCGCGAGGCAAGTTGTTCTGCCAGCCTGTACTTTTTGAGTCACACCTTTTGCACCCCTCCTACATATACCATCATTACCCACAATTGTTGAGAAATGCTTCAGAGAGAAAAACCCTAGCCAAACACATTGGTAATTAGAGATTTTCTTCCCCATCTTTCTCTATACAATTGCTTGTGGTATCTCCTCAACCATTCCCTCTCCATTATCCATATCTTTGAGAGGTTGATAGCCAAAACACTTACCACACCTTTGAGAGTGCTGAGTGACGTTTTGGTGCTGCTGGGAAGCATTGGAAGAAGCCTTGAATGGCAGATGCAACATGGAGCTTGTTGCGGGATCCGGATAACTAGGACAAGACACGGTTCCGAGAAGCCTTGTTGGAGTAGGAGCTTGGAGGGCTTAGGTACATCGGGTAGACTAGGCTTGGAGGGTCTTTTGCTAATCCATGTATCCCAACTGATTGTCTAGTGGATCGATTTCCGCTTGGAGGGCGGCGGAGAGGTTTTTCGCCGAGTTCTTCGGTTTCCTCTTCGATAACACGTCTCGGTGTTATTTGTGTTTGCATCCTTCTTCCCTACTCTTGTTCATTTCATTTTTACTGCTGAGTTGCTTTAAATATGGATTAGAGTAGTTGTTTTGCTTATACGCTTGTGTTTACACTATTCCGCACTTGTCATTAAGTTAGTGTAAAATCAACCAAGCCGTAATTTGAATTTGGGGGTCTAAACCGCTCGTGTGTTTTCGACATTTTTTCGAGCTTTCAAATACGACCAACATGAATGTTCACCTGATACAACTCAGTAGAGAGCGTATCAAGGCAAGCATCCATGCGCTGCAGTTGCGCCATGATGTCTCCAAGAGATACATCGCCCATAGAAGAGGAGGAGCAGATGTAGACGGAGAAGATCGAGAGGGTGCCGAACGAGATGAAGGCGAACCGAAGGGAGGAGCTGCTGACTCCTGTCGTGACCTAAACTGAGCCTCACTACGTTTTATGGTAGCGGCATCTATGGCACACATGATAGAGAAGTGATTAGAGGAGGGAAAAGGAATAGAAAAATGGCATAAGATCCTCGTGATAGCAGAAGGGAAGATGAGCTTATCACAGGTAGCCGTATCCTTAAACACATCTATAATGGAAAGAATGAAATGTGAAGGAAAGTCTATAGTGAGGTGCTCTAACAAAGAAAGCAAAAATCGAGCACGACGCTCTGTGATAGAGTTATAGTGAGAAAGTGGGTGCAACACAAAAGTCATCACCATGTTCATGAATCTAGGACCTTTAGCAAAAGGCCAACATGGTGTAAATTGACGCCTCAACCAGATGGGTGCTCACAGAAGGCAGACATCATCTCGTCTTTGGACACAGTCCTCAGACACTCACAACCGGGGAAATCAGGATGCTTTACCCTCAGACCCTCAGAACTCTAAGCACATCCGCAACAAGCTGCAGTGTGACAGCAAAGCGCACACCTCGAACACGAGTGTGAAAGAGAGGTACTGAAGAATCAATCCCATGCATGTTGGAGTAAAACTCCTAAATAAGCACGAGAGGACAAGTGACCGGGACACTACACAGTGACTCCCATCCCCGACTGTGAATGACATCAGGAAGGTCGGTGTCGGCGAAGTCCGTCAAAATGACTCGGCGTTCCAAATGAACACCTCGTCGAGAGAAGTTCTGCAAGAATGCTTTACGGGCATCCTCATCACGAAACCAAATGTTAGAAGGAGTAGGATCAGAAGAAGATGATGCCCCGGAATGAAGAAGGTTCCGAGACGGAACAAACTTACGTTTAAGTGCCATAGACACTACTAACGTAACCAGAATGAGAGAAAGGGAGAAAGAAACAATCAGAAAAGTCCCAAAACATTTCAAATATATCAAGATATATTGAAAAGGAGTACGTATGCATGGGAATGCATGAACATATGACATGCAAGACAAAATTCATCATGGGCTCAGCCCAATCCAATCCTACCAGCACACAAACATATTGCACACATCTAAATGCATGAAAATACTGTTATAATGGAAACAAAATGCAATGCATGAGTTTTTGAACATATTTAAATGAAAACCCATCCCAAAATTTCAAGAAAAACTCAGCAATTTTGAAAAACCCCAAAATTTTTCAAATACCCCAAAACCTAAGATTCAAAACATGAAATGCATGACTAATAAGGGAAAAAGAGATCATACCAAGTGATTTGAAGCAAGGAAGGGCCGAAAATCACGTGGATTGAAGGTTTTGAGTGAGAAAAAGGAGTTTGGGAGATGAACAGCCGCGGATAGATCGAGAGAGATCGAGAAAATGAGAACCGGATCGCGACAGAAGCTTATATAGAACCTCAGTAATTCTCGACAGATACAAGTATCAAGAGGTGTCGAGCCATCTGTCGAGGAGGTGTCGAGAAGAATGGTTGTCGACAAATACAAGTGTCGAGGAGGTATCGAGGAATAAACACCAGAATCCAGAACAGAAGCTCGATCGATCGGCCAGGTGTCAAGAAGCTATCGAGGAGACAGGAGATTTCTCGATGGATCCACCAGGTGTCGAGAATGTGTCGAGATTGCGATAAGAAAAAAAGCTTGAGAAGCTCGACAGATAGCTAGGTATCGAGGAGGTGTCGAGCCAACTTTTAAAACCAATTTTTCGAGAAGTGAAAAACATAGACATGAATGCAATCAAACATGCACCTCAACAGTGATCCAATCAACATAAAAGGCTCTCAAAATCATCTCTCAATGAAAAAATTTAAGCACATAGATCTCCAAAAACACACACACACACTAAACAAGTCTAACCAATTTTATATTTCAAAAATAAGTCATGACAGTTTAGTGAGCATACAAAAGCACATGTAAACCTAGTGATGGCCAAATTACATTGTACCTGCACATGTATCATGAGTAGCAAAGAATATTGCGTGTCATGTGTAAAAAATATCGCAAAATTGCATAAGTGTATACATGTTATGACGATTTGAGATATGAGAAAATCACTTTAACTCACACACAATCATAACTGTTTGATAGGGACTATCACGTTCGAGGTACATCCTATAACTCCCACATCTCCTAGAATACACGCTTGCAATCATATTTAAAGCATTTTTGATCTTTTTTCTTTTTATTTTCTTTGCATATTTTCTTTTTAAGCATATCATGCATGGGCATATAAGAGAGAGAAAAGAAATACCCATTGATATTTGACATTCCAATTTTGCTATGCCGAAGCATACAGATGTCATTAATGATTTGCAGGCAACAGTGGTGAGATGGTTATTTATGCCATTCTCTTAGGATTTTCTAGTCCTACCCGTCAAAAAGAGTGATACGAGTGTTAAGTACAAGAGATAACTTAATCTTACTCATCACAAACAAGAGCCACGAAGCTCACTTACTTAGTTGTGCATAGAGATGCTCATCTAAGCTACAAACGATACAAAGTTTAGAAAACCTTGTTTCAATGGCCATCCAAGGTACACAAGTACCAATGTACACAAAACACACACTATTTTTATATTTTCTGATTTTTCAATTTTTTTTTTATATGAAAAACAAAAATAAGCAAAACTGAAAAATAACCAAACAAAAACATGTTAAACAAAGCAAAGCAATGCATAAAACTAGATGCAAATACATGAAAGCATGATTCCAAAAACAAATAAGAAATCAAGAAAGAAAATCCAACTTTAGATAGAAAGAATTAAAGCAAAGGACAAAAAGAAAGACAATTAAGTCTTAGGATCCTTTATCACCCACACAGCACGAGTCTTTGGCCGTGAAGATGAAAAGGCACGTGTCCTAGTATGACTACTAAAGGACATAGAGGAATTAGAATTCCCATGAAATTGAGTCAAAAAGCTCAAAACTTTTATTATCTCACCAAGAATAGGTACAAAGCCTTTAGATAAAGGATGAGACCTATTTGACGCTCGTTTATGAGGAAACAATTTGAAACAATTAGGACAAGTGTGACCAGAAACACCACAATGGTGACAAACATGAGTAGTTTTAGAGCTACTCGACTTCCTAGAAGGAGGTCTAACATTAGAGGTTGACAGAGACCTCAACTTAGGACAAATTGGCCTAATATGACCAACAATATGACAATGATGACAAGTGGGGACAAATTTAAAATTTTTATTCAACCTAGGAGGAGTTTTAGACATAGGTTTAGAAACTTCAGCGTTAACATCAGATTGTTTACCTTTGTCTATCCTAGCAATATTAGCCTTCAACTCTTCATTATTCCTTTTAAATGGGGGAACATAAAAATCTTTTTCTTTTGAGTTAGGCTCAACAACAAGTTTGGCACTAGTTAAATTTTTAACTTCAGCTTTAAATTCAACTAGTTGCTCTTCCAAACTTTTAATTTTGTCCACCTGAGATGAAATTTGATTTTTGAAATTCTCATTCAAATTATTGGCTTCATCCAATTTTGCAATCAAATCATTTTTTTCAAGCTTGATCTTTTTAAATTTAGCTTTTAATTTTTTAGAATATTCAAGAGATTTCATACAAAAATTATAAAGCTTGCAATAGGCATCTTGAATATCATCATCATCATTCAACATAAGATCATGCAAATCAAAACAATCAAGAGTTTCTATGATAACAGGGGTCAATGGATCAAACACAGCAAAGATTAAAACCTAATCAGAGTGTGCCTGCTCTGATACCACTTGATAGGCCACAAACGAATTGACCCCTTGTGATTAATTAACCAATTAATTTAACCAAGTTTATTAATTAGGTTAATTAACATGCAATTGCATGGCAGCACAAACAAATCACCAATAAACTAAATATGCAGCAGAAAATAAATAACACGGTGATTTGTTCACGAATGGGGAAAACCCTAACGGCAAAAACCCCACTAGCTGATTTTCATATCACCACTCTCGAAACTCTACTATTATCAAATCAAGTGGTAACAAGTAAAGGAATCCCAAGTACCTTACCAACCTACAGTTGAACCCTTACCCCAATACCCAATTGGACTTGATCTGTAGTGACAATTCCCCCTTTTGATGCACGGCTCCCAAGTACGTGACTAACCAGATGCGTGGATTCCAGTACGCTACTTCAAACACCAACTTAGAAGGAGAGGTTGACTGCAAAGTTCTTCAGTTTATCCTACACAATGAAGATCAGGAAGATGCTTGGTCACAAAACCCTTTGGTGCAAATACACATAACTTCTTCAGAGAATATGAACTAGGTTAAGAACTTCGTCTTTTATCACAAATTGCTTGAACAGAGTTTGCTCAATGCTTGTGCAACTTGTGTACCCTTTTACGGCTCTTAAAACAATCATTTTATATGTCTAGGGTTAGGAGAAAAGAAGACCCAAAGACACATTCACGGATCCCAAGAAATCATACCAAAATTCTGATTTTTATAAACCTCGACAGATAGAAGCTGTCGAGCAGGTGTCGAGACACGGGGCTGAAACAGCTTACTGAATCTCGATACATACAGCTGTCGAGATTTAATGAAATTGCACTTTCAGCTTGTTTTCTTGAACAGACTTGAAGGCTTCAATACTTGATCTTGAAACATGGTTTCTTGAAGTATTTCAACACATCCTAAATCTACCCAAATACAAGTAAAGTGTGTTTTTTCAAAGAATTAGCCAATTACATAAAAGTATGACATATGTTCTTAACATGTAAACCACATATGTCCTAACACACTAGAAGTGGTAGTGTTAGTTCTAGTCCTATCAGTGGAGTCCATAGGGCTAAGTCCAGTCCATGTGTTAGAGTTTTCAACTATCTCATCAAGATAATCCATTGCATCTTCGAGTTCTTTTTGTAAAAAGTCTCCTCCACATGAGAGTTGAACAAACTGTTAGGTGTAAGTCCTTCATAAAAATAGCTAACCAACCTCCAATCTTCATACCCATGAGTTAGGCAGAAATTGACAAGATCTTTGTACCTTTCCCAAGCTTGGTATAAGGTCTTATTTTCTCCATGGACAAAACTAGCTATCCTTCTTTTTACTTGTTGGACTTTGTGGGGAGGAAAATGTTTCTTAAAAAACTCTTTGGCCATCTCCCCCCAACTACCTATAGACCTAGGTTTCGAGGTGTAAAGCCAACTTCTTGCCTTATCCTTAAGTGAAAAAGGAAAGAAATGTAACTTAGTAGTCTCAATAACATTTTGTGCATAGAAACTACTAATTACCTCTTCAAAAGCTTTAACATGGACATAAAGATTTTCATTTTCTTGTCCCCTAAAGTCAAGAAGTATTGCTAATAAATCTTGTTTTAGTTCTACATGTGGTGCATTAGGTGGAAACATAATGCATGAAGGAACAAAATTTTGTGTGGGATGCAACAATTCATACATAGTCCTTCTATTCTCCTCATGATTATTATGTGTTTCTATTGGGGTTTATGCCCTAAAATCCTATTTATTGGCATGACATAATAATTAAATAGTTCAATTATATGAGACTATTTATAAATGAACTAATGGGACATTATCTTAGTCCATGAGATGCATAGTATGTGATTTATGTGATTTAGTCACAGAAGATATAAATCACAAGTTCTTAGTAAACTCAGAATTTTAGTTCGTAGTCGGTGATGAAATTGGACGTTTCATCTACAAAGACTATAACATATCAACTACGATGATTTGTCTTTGTGGGTGAGAAAGCCCAACACCATATGTTGGGCCTGAGGCCCAGTTCAAATACGACTCTCTGTCCGAAGAGGTTAAAAGTATCAATGCTTTGCCATCCTGGTGGAAGTGCAACCCATAAGGGACAAACGCTCCGTCCGAAGACAACCTGGTTGGGCCGAAGGGACCCCACCCAACGGAACTGCCCAGAACTTGATCGAGTAGATATGCTGAAGATCTCCCTGCCAGGGTTGAGCTTCGGGCATGTCTAACTGCGTAGCTATCATGAAATAT
Source organism: Quercus glauca (assembly GCA_023736055.1). NCBI lineage: Eukaryota > Viridiplantae > Streptophyta > Magnoliopsida > Fagales > Fagaceae > Quercus > Quercus glauca. The sequence goes on along the minus strand of CM043316.1, from coordinate 74,508,645 downwards.
CTTATCAATAAAGCTGCCACCGCCACATTTAATGCACTGCAGCAACTTTCCTGGCCGCATTTATGTGGAGAAGACACCTGAACAGTGTATCTTCACCCACCACCACTCACTGTAGGTTAAAGCAAACGGTTGATGTGACTAGTACTCAAGTGGGCGCCTAGATGGAGGACAAGTGTGCGGTGAAGATGGGAAAAGGGTGTATATATAAGGGAAGCAAGTCTCACAGAGGGGGGGGAGAAAAAATTGTATTCACGAAGTCTTTAAATAGTAAGCCTCTTCAGACTAAAGGGATTTTTCTTGTTGAATGCCTGACTCAATCCTTTTTTCTTTCATTATTGGTTTCGTTTATATGGACCGTTGCTAAATCCACCACTAGCCCAGTTGTTTAACCCATTCTCTACAAATTTATTGTTGGGAATTTGTTGGACTCACTATACAGAGAGTTGGTGCCTGGCCCAACAAATTTGGACCCCACAATTGGCGCCGTCTGTGGGGACAGCTTGAGCAAAGGTGGAAGCAACACCTCAAAAGATGGCTGAACCAAGGCAATGACCAGCTGAGTCCAGGTCATCTAAGCACACCGATCCCTTTCTTCATCTGGAACGGAGGCAGGATCGTAAGGGAAGTGTACACACCGCACGTGACGATCAAAACCAATCGCATGGGGAGAGCCACATGTCTCATGCAGAGAAGAACAAAGACATGCAGAAGGAAATAGACAGGCTTAGAAGGGAGTTGCGCCATGCGAAGAGGAAGCGCAGTCCCTCGGATTCTGATGAGGATTCTGAGGACGAATAAGATGTTAGCTACAAACAGAAACATCGAATGCCGGTCAGCGAATCTTTTACCCATGAGAAAATGCGTCATGACGAGAGGAACCCTCAGAATCCCTTACCGAGGGGCGCAGGGAACGATGCTATGAGCAAAGCTCTGGATCAGATCTCCAGGTCTCCTTTTACACGTAATATCGAGGGTGCCAGACTTCCCAGGCATTTCCACCAACCCACATTCACCATCTACAATGGCCGGACCGACCCAGTGGAACACGTGAGTCATTTTAACCAGCAGATGGCAGTTCACTCCAGGGATGAAGCCCTGATGTGCAAAGTTTTTCCCTCCAGTTTGGGACCAATAGCCATGAGATGGTTCGATAGTCTGAAAGCAAACACTATTAGCTCTTTCCAAGAGCTAACCCAGGCTTTTGGGTCCCGTTTCGTCACTTGTCGAAGGGTTCCTCAGTCCGTGGCCTCGCTGTTGTCCGTCAGCATGAAAGGGAACGAGACTCTGAAGTCGTATTCGGATAGATTTTGGGAAACGTACAATGAGGTAGAGGAAGATTGTGAATCGATGGCTATTAGCTCTTTTAAACTGGGCCTCCCCCCTGAACATCCCTTGAGAACGTCTTTGACGCGCAAGCCTGCCACCAGTATACGCCAGTTGATGGACAGGATCGATAAGTACAAAAGAGTTGAGGAAGATCAGCAGCAGAGTAAGGGAAAGGAGAAGGTTATCCCTCAAGAGGGGAGGGATTTCAGGTCGGACAGGCAGAATCACAACAGGCCGAGGAAGGACTGGGCCGGGCAAAGCACAGCGAACTTTCAGACGGTCAATGCAGTTTTTCACGAACCAGTGCACCAAGTCCTGGATAAGATAAAAAACGAACCATTCTTTAAAAGGCCGAACAAGATGGTGGGAAACCCTAAAAGGCGCAACCACAATCTTTACTGTCAGTATCACCAGGACCATGGGCATACTACTGAGGACTGCAGGAGCCTGTGGGATCATTTGGATCAGCTGGTCGGCGAAGGCAGGTTAAAGCACCTCCTGCACCACTCATATGGTCAGGGAAATCAAACAAGCACGGGGCCCAGGAGGGGCGATTTTGTAAAACCTCCCTTGGGAACGATCAATGTTATTTTTGCTGCACCAGGGAGGACAGGGTCTTGCCCATCCAGGATATTGTCAGTTGCTCGGGTGCCCTCGGATAAGGTTAACAGAGAGCCGAAGAGGCCTAGGACAGACGTCCCAGTTTTGGGCTTTTCGGAAGGGGACAAAATAGGAACTGTACAGCCGCATGATGATGCCCTGGTAGTCACTCTGAGAATAGGCGGATACGACGTGAGAAGGGTGATGGTGGATCAAGGCAGCGCTGCAGAGATAATGTACCCAGACCTATATAAGGGGCTGAACTTGTCCCCCGAAGACTTGACTCCGTACAGTTCCCCTTTAGTCAGTTTTGATGGAAATGTGATCACTCCGAGGGGGCAGATCAGACTGCCTGTGCAAACCGGTACTGAGATTGTGGAGGTAGATTTCATAGTGGTGGATGCCTACTCACCCTACACCGCTATTGTAGGCAGACCTTGGCTTCATACCCTTGGGGCTGTATCCTCCACACTGCACCAGAAGATTAAGTACCCCTCCGAGGGGATAGTTGAAGAGATCCGAGGGGATCAGGCTATGTCCAGGCAATGTCTAGTGACAGCCATCCAGCACGAGCAGCATGCCGAGCCCTCAAACTGTAACAAGGAGAGTTTATAGCAATTAAAACTTTCGAGGCCGGACACCGAAGCCTCGGCCGGAGAAGCAGAGTGCGAAAGCTTAGCAAGGATAGTTGTTGATAATGATCCAGAGAAGTTTTTCAAGTTGGATCCATGCTGCCTCCTCAGGAGCAGGGAGAGTTGATAGAATTCCTCAGGGCAAACGTTGACGTATTTGCATGGGACCCTGCGGAAGCCCCGGGAGTAAGCCCAGATTTCATTTGCCACCATCTAAACGTAGATCCCACCATAGTCCCCAAGAAGCAACCGCTCCGGCGTCCATCGAAGGAGCACGCAGATGCAGTCAGGGAGGAAGTAACAAGGCTCAAGCAGGCGGGGGCCATTAAGGAAATTTTTTACCCCGAATGGTTGGCTAATACGGTGGTGGTAAAGAAGAAAAGTGGGAAATGGCGGGTGTGCGTGGACTTCACTGATCTCAATAGAGCTTGTCCGAAGGACCCGTTTCCCATGCCAAAGATAGATCAACTAGTTGACGCTACTGTTGGGCATCCTCGGATGAGTTTCTTAGACGCATTTCAAGGTTATCATCAGATACCACTGGTTCTCGCCGATCAGAACAAAACGGCTTTCGTAACCCCTGTAGGAAATTTCCACTACAAGGTAATGCCGTTTGGCTTGAAGAATGCCGGGGCTACCTATCAGAGAATGATGACCAGGATGTTTGAGCCACAGCTGGGCAAAAGCATGGAGGTTTATATTGACGACATGGTGGTTAAAAGCAAGGTTATCACGGAACACATTGGGGACCTTAGGGATATCTTCGAAATTCTGAGGGGACACAGATTACGCCTGAATGCCTCCAAATGTTCGTTCGGTGTTGGGTCAGGCAAGTTCCTGGGGTATATGGTCACCCACAGGGGAATCGAAGTTAACCCCGATCAGATAAGGGCCATCAACGACTTGCGAGCTCCTCGGAACCCCAAGGAAATCCAGAAGCTGACTGGGATGACCGCTGCCCTTAACAGGTTCATTTCCAGATCAGCCGACAGGTGTAGGCCTTTTTTCTCGTTAATCAATAAGTGGAAAGATTTCAAATGGACGGAGGAATGTGCTATTGCTTTCCAGCAACTTAAGGACTACCTAGCTAGACCTCCCATCATGTCCAGTCCCGAGCCAGATGAAGTCTTGTTTGCCTACATTGCTGTGGCTCCTAGTGCTGTAAGCTTGGTGCTGATCCGAACAGACTGTGGCGTGCAAAAACCAGTCTATTATGTGAGCAAATCGCTGCAGGAAGCTGAGACTCGTTATTTGCCCCTAGAGAAAGCCATTCTGGCTGTTGTGCTGGGTACTAAGAAGCTGCCCCACTATTTTCAAGCTCACACCGTCATAGTCCTTACCCAGCTCCCACTTAGAGCAATACTCCGAAGTGCGGACTACACAGGAAGAATTGCCAAATGGGGGACGATGCTTGGGGTTTTTGATATCAAGTACATGCCCCGCACGTCGGTGAAGGGCCAGGTCCTTGCGGACTTGGTCGCAGAATTCACAGAGCCCCCTTTAGAGGAAGTAACCCCAACGCTGGCCGCTGAGAGTAGGACCGTTGGCATGGTCTCCTCACGGAGCCCCTCGCCCTGGGAGGTGTACGTTGATGGCGCATCAAATCAAAGGGGCTCTGGAGTAGGGCTTGTGCTGATAACCCCAGAAAGAATTACCATCGAAAAGGCTTTAAGGCTGAATTTCCCAGCAACGAATAATGAGGCAGAATATGAGGCTCTACTGATGGGGATGAGGATGGTACGAAGGATGGGGGGAAAGTCGGTTGAAGTATTCTCGAACTCGAGATTAATCGTCGGCCAAGTACAGGGAGAATTTGAGGCGAAGGACGAGAGGATGCAGGGGTACTTGAGCCTAGTTAAGTCCCTGCAATCAGAGTTTGAATATTTTAACCTGCAGCACATCCCCAGAAGTGGCAACACACATGCAGACTCTTTAGCCACCCTCGCCACCTCTTCGACACAGGCATTGCCGAGGGTTATCCTCAATGAGGACATGCAGGAGCCTACGGAAGTAAGAAAAAAGTCACTCCAAGTTCATTGCGTCAAAACCGACCCGTGCTGGATGAATCCCATCATCAAGTTCTTGAAGGATGCTGTGTTGCCCGAAGAAAAAGGGGAAGCGGACAAAATACGAAGGAAAGCCACAAGGTTCTGGCTGTCCGAGGAACGGAAACTTTATAAACGTTCCTATTCGGGTCCGTACTTACTGTGCATGCACCCTGAAGCGGCTGAGTCACTACTGGAAGAATTGCATGAAGGGATATGTGGGAGCCATACGGGAGGTAGGTCCTTGGCCCACCGGGCCATCACACAGGGTTATTGGTGGCCATATATGCAAAGAGAGGCCCACGAATACGTAAAAAAGTGCGACCAATGTCAACGGTTCGCGCCGAACATACATCAGCCAGGCGGTAACCTCAATCCACTATCCAGCCCATGGCCTTTTGCTCAATGGGGTCTGGACATCGTAGGCCCTTTCCCTAAGGCAGCAGGAAACATGAAGTACTTGCTGGTCAGAACGGACTACTTCACCAAGTGGGTAGAAGCTGAACCTCTTGCAAATATCAGGGACGTGGACGTGAAGAAGTTCATCTGGAAAAACATCGTCACCAGATTTGGAGTCCCACATACCCTCATCTCGGACAACGGGCTTCAGTTCGATAGCAAAGCTTTTAGAAGTTATTGCAGTGAGCTGGGAATCACAAATAGATACTCCACCCCCGCCTACCCCCAGGGGAACTGGGCAGGCCGAAGCTGTTAATAAAGTCATTGTTAACGGGCTAAAGAAGAGGCTGGATGATGCGAAGGGTAGATGGGTAGAAGAACTACCCCACGTATTGTGGGCATATAGGACTACGCCTCGCAGGTCCACTGGGGAGACCCCCTTCTCAATGACCTATGGGGCTGAAGCTGTTATACCTCTCGAGACTGGATTCCCTACCTACAGGACTAGCTCTTTTGACCTAGCCAACAACGATGGGCAGCTAGAAAAGAGTTTGGATCTGATTGAAGAACGAAGGGAAAATGCAATGGTCCGATTGGCGCATTACCAGCAGAAACTCAAACAGGGCTATGACGCCAATGTGAGGTTGAGACCCCTTGGGCCTGGTGATCTGGTCCTAAGGAAGGTGGTAGGTATCTCAAAGAATCCAGCATGGGGAAAACTGGGGCCGAATTGGGAAGGTCCATATCGCATCACCTCGAGGGCCGGCATTGGAGCATACTTCCTAGAAGACCTGGATAATCATGTAATGCCAGGCCGTGGAATGTAAATAACCTCAAAAGGTACTACTATTAAATGAATTCTTCTCTCAGTCATGATTGCATTTTGTTATGATAGTCTTTCTCAAGTGTTTAAACTTAAACCCAATCATGCCTATAGTCCTCGGACCAGATGATTTGGGTTAGTTAACACTCCCTCACGATTTCTCAAGTGTTTAAACTTAAACCCAATCATGTCTGTAGTCCTCGGACCAGATGATTTTGGTTAGTTAACACTCCCTTACGATTTCTCAAGTGTTTAAACTTAAACCCAATCATGCCTGTAGTCCTCGGACCAGATGATTTGGGTTAGTTAACACTCCCTTACGATTTCTCAAGTGTTTAAACTTAAACCCAATCATGCCTGTAGTCCTCGGACCAGATGATTTGGGTTAGTTAACACTCCCTTACGATTTCTCAAGTGTTTAAACTTAAACCCAATCATGCCTGTAGTCCTCAAACCAAATGATTTGGGTTAGTTAACACTCCCTTACGATTTCTCAAGTGTTTAAACTTAAACTCAATTATGCATGTAGTCCTCGGACCAAATGATTTGGGTTAGTTAACACTTCCTTATGATTTCTCAAGTGTTTAAACTTAAACCCAATCATGCCTGTAGTCCTCGGACCAGATGATTTGGGTTAGTTAACACTCCCTTACGATTTCTCAAGTGTTTAAACTTAAACCCAATCATGCCTGTAGTTCTCGGACCAGATGATTTGGGTTAGTTAACACTCCTTCACGATTTCTCAAGTGTTTAAAATTAAAACCAATTGTGCCTGTAGTCCTCAGACCAGATGGTTTGGGTTAGTTAACACTCTTCGAACGATTCTTACAGGTGTTTAGTTGACACCCGTCCACCTTATTAGTTGTTTGACGGAATATGCAGACTTAGGCAAAAGTTACGTCAAACATAATTATCGTTGTTAACCATAATGACAGAGTAACACATTCCATAAAAGCAACAAAGAACAGAAGTAAACTATTTCATTGCAAGGGCAATTCCATTACAAAATAGATGATACAGGGTCACAACTATTACACAACCCTAACATCCTAAGCCTTGTCTTGAGGCGTCGGATCCGTTTTTGGTGGACTACCCGCATCTCCAGTCTGAAGGGGTGCTGGGTTTGCCTCAGCTTGGGCTGAGAGATCCTGACCGGCCGAGGGAGCTTCCGGGGCATCTGGCAGGTCACTTATATCAGGGTGATAATAGATGCTCTTGGGTCACCTTAGGGCAGACTCTGCGGGGACTCCAGCCGCATCAAGGCATTTGCCCCATGTAATTTCGCAGTAGTCTCTGCACACTTTGGCAAACTCCTCGGTCAGCCTAGATTGGGTCTCTTGCACCCCCAGCATGTAGGCAGCCTGTTTCTCGGCCTCAACTGCTTCCTTGGCCAACTGAGCGTCCTCCTTGGCCAATTTAGCAGCATCCCTGGCTTTGTCTAGCTTAGCCCGCAGCTCTTTCACCACCGCCCTCTCTGTTTCCAAATTGATCTCGGTAGTGTATAGTTGCTGTCGCTGATCCTCGGCCTGCTTCTCGGCATTCTTCAGGCCTGCCTCCACATTCCTCCTTGCTTTCACCTCCTCCTTCAGTTCCTCGGAGATACGGGCGTAGTCGTCCTTCGCCCTGCTCAATGCCTTCTCCACCTCCTCCCTGGATCGAGCCTCAGCCTGCACTTTAATATCTTTATCTTTGTTCCATTCTTCGGCTACAAAAATTTGCTGGGCGATCTGCATGGCAACCAAAGAATTTTGCGTTAAGTCACGAAAGCACATGAAGGCTACAAAATAATCACTTATCTCACCATGCCTAAATCCCTTTTTAGGGACAGAAAAAGCTCCTGTTCGGTGAAGCGCCGATAGGACTCCATGTCCTTCGGAAGGAGGAGAGGCTTCTCCAACGCTTCTGCTATGCGCCCTGCTTTCCCACCAGCGTAGTTTCGCAGGGATGTATCATGTGGGATGGCGGCGCCATCCAGTGTGAGCTTCGGAGACCACGCCTGAGTCTTTCGCCGCACGTCTGCGGCCAAGTTCTCTTCTCGGCTCTCAGTAGAAGACGCCCGTTTGCCCCTCGTATCATGGGTCGTCTTCTGCTGCTTGGGGCCCTTCGGAGGGACCACTTCCCCCTCCTCAACATCAGTCACCTCTGTCACCACCCTTTTCTTCTTCAGATCGGGTAGCGCTTTTAATCCAGGATCTCTTGGGACTGGAGGAGGAGGGGGTGGTGATGGAAGATTGACCTTGGGCTGGGAAGTGCCAGTTCCCTTGGCCACATCCTTCGACTTCCTGTTTTTCAACAGGTTCGATAGGCTCTGCATGTCCTCTTCTTCTGAGTCGTCTGGCACGGCCAAATTTAAGAGTGGAGCAGCTGAGTGCCTATCAAGCACCTCGTCGGCAGCCAAAATTTCGACTTCCCCCGAGGTTTCCTCCTCGAACTTAAACTGGTCGATCTGCTGGTCAAGCGAAGGGGTAGAAGAAACTCCTTCCTCCTCTGCTACCGGTTCAAGGGGAACTTGTTGAACGGGCTGAACGAGCACCGGTATACCTTGCGGATTAGGATGAGGCACCGGGGCGAGGTCGAAGGGGGCTAAAAAGCTCTTCCGTGCCACGTCAATGCGGTTTATGCGGCGATCCCCAAGTGTTATTGCGTTGCCTCTCGGCTGGAGTTCAGACTTCGGAGTGTAGCCGAGGATGAGTGGAACAAACCTAAGCTATCCGTCTTCACTCACGAAAATCTCCGACCGAAGAAGGTAGTTCAAGGCCGCAGTATTCGTGAGACTCAGCCGAGGAGTCACGTGCCTTCTATCTGTAAACATGGCGATAGAACTGTCAGAGGATTGCAATATGGCGAAAGGAAGTCCGAATAGCTAGAAGTAAAAAAGTTAGAAAAGCTCAAGGGGGAATGTCCCACCTGGTGCTCCTGGCTGGGTTGGGCAATGAATCCCATCATGCCAGGCACCCGAGACGATCAGATAATCGTCCTTCATCCCTTTGTTGGACTTGGGGAGACCGGAAAGGAGTCTGACGACATCGGATCGGGACCTTAGATAGTATCCCGCCCCTTCTTTGGTACAACATTCGTACATGTGTACCACATCGTGCCCAGTTAATCCCAAGCCTAAATGGCGGTTTAGGTCATCAACTGCACCTAAAACTCTAAATGTGTTGGGTGCGCACTAGTCAGGACTAAGCCTATGGGCGGTAAGGAAACTTCTGGTGACCGGACCCATGGGAATGGTCATTCCTCCCTCCAGGAAGGCGATAATGGGGATTATCACCTCACCCACCTCTCGGTCCAGTAATAACCCCTCCGTGGAGCAATACCTCAAACCCACTTCCCGAGGGATGCGATACGTCTCCCTAAACTTCTCTATCTGGGAAGGACTGTCCACTAGGTATTCAAATCTACCCATTGTTAATAAGGTTAAAGCGAGGGAAACGCGGAACGGCGACTGAAGAAAATCTACCAATGGCCGAAGAGGCAATCTGAATAGATTTCAAAAAATCTCGAAGAAAGGAACTTACGTAGGATTGAATCGGAGAATGTTTTTCTTGGCCTCGCGGGGAGATCGTAGCGGATTCTAGAATGAGTTGAAGCGAATGACAGGAAGGGCTTTGAGAGTCTGAACGCTTGAGTTCGCTGGGGGTTCTGAAGTTCGCAAAGTGAGAAGACAATCCCCTCTGGGACTTTATATAGTGGCAGATAAAGTGGTGGGACTTATCCCGCCCGAAATTTTGAGGAGAATCTCGTCCGTTGATTTGAAATGAGCCGCCAGATTTCAGGGACAAGACGCCGCCTGGAGCAATTAATGACGCCTCGGAAACGGCGCGACAGCAGCGGTTATAAAGAAGGCGCCTAAATTCATGCGCACACACGTGTGGGGTCAAAATTCAGTGCCCTCATTTGTCAAAAGATCAAAACCCCACTTTTTCTCTTCGGATGCGAGGTAAAAAGTGAAATTTTGAGGGGCTATTGTGGGTGAGAAAGCCCAACACCATATGTTGGGCCTGAGGCCCAGTTCAAATACGACTCTCTGTCCGAAGAGGTTAAAAGTATCAATGCTTTGCCATCCTGGTGGAAGTGCAACCCATAAGGGACAAACGCTCCGTCCGAAGACAACCTGGTTGGGCCGAAGGGACCCCACCCAACGGAGCTGCCCAGAACTTGATCGAGTAGATATGCTGAAGATCTCCCTGCCAGGGCTAAGCTTCGGGCATGTCTAACTGCGTAGCTATCATGAAATATCTTATCAATAAAGCTGCCACCGCTACATTTAATGCACTGCAGCAACTTTCCTGGCCGCATTTATGTGGAAAAGACACCTGAACAGTGTATCTTCACCCACCACCACTCACTGTAGGTTAAAGCAAACGGCTGATGTGACTAGTACTCAAGTGGGCGCCTAGATGGAGGACAAGTGTGCGGTGAAGATGGGAAAAGGGTGTATATATAAGGGAAGCAAGTCTCACAGAGGGGGGGGGGGAGAAAAAATTGTATTCACGAAGTCTTTAAATAGTAAGCCTCTTCGGACTAAAGGGATTTTTCTTGTTAAATGCCTGACTCAATCCTTTTTTCTTTCACTATTGGTTTCGTTTATATGGACCGTTGCTAAATCCACCACTAGTCCAGTTGTTTAACCCATTCTCTACAAATTTATTGTTGGGAATTTGTTGGGCTCACTATACAAAGAGTTGGTGCCTGGCCCAACAAATTTGGACCCTACAGTCTTGATCATGAAAGTAGAGACTTCTAATTGATATGTTTTAAGAGTTAAGACATATTGAACTGAACCACTGTGAGATTTATTATTCTCCTAACGACTGTCAAATGAATAATAAATCTCACGACTTCTATTTGCATGAACTCTTAATCCTGAGAGAATAATGGACCTGATCATGAGATGTAGGTTGCTTTGATATATCAGGAGTGAGATCTAAAGTCACAATCAAAACCTCAGTATGTTGGGCAGCCGCATTTAATGTTGATGGAACATATATTCTCAAGATGGAATTCATAATCTCTTAACGAAGATATAAAATATTCCCTTAAGATAAGTTTAATGGGTTTGGTTATTCAGAGTGTTGGGCCCAACCACTTTAGTAAGGAGTTACTAAAGTATATATATTTGTGAAATTGGATTTCATAAATATATACTGAATAACATAAATCATTAAACCGGGTACTCAAGGATTAAGATGTAGTAATCTTCAAAGTGACAATCTATTTCATGACTTTGTATTACTACAAATATTTTAATGAAGGGGTTGCATGTATAATAAAGTCTTAGGATGTAATTTATAGATAAGGCCTACAGTACAACTATATTTATATAGTGGTATTAAATATAGTTAATGGTAACTTTGGACTTGTCAAGAGTTGAGAGAAAAGTCCAAGGCCCATTGGAGCTAGTGTCTTATTGGTCCCACTCCAAGCCACATACTAGAGCCCAATTGGAATAACCCAAAAGGTTAGCCCTATTAGATAATCAGCTATATATAAGGAGAGAAACATACAGAATTTCATAACTGTTTTTCATAAGGTTAAGATGAAGGTTTTCATAAGACTTTCATAGTGGTTTTTCATCAAGATCACATAAGGTATGAAATGGTTTGTATATGAGTGTTGGATACTCTTTATTGTCTCCTTGGAAATTGATTAAGAGACCACACATCTTGGGCATCAAGTGGAATTGAAGTGAAGATTAAAAGTCTTCCCAAGAACTTCTGATCTTCGGTTTTGAATTTCACCACACCAAGGTATGCTTTCTTGTTCTCTAATTCTGAAACTTACACAGTACTTGTTATCAATTACCAATGAAGTAAATCCGTTAATTTTCAGCTGCATATGTTTTGTATGTGATGCAAACATGTATTTTTCCTATAGTTTCATCACCCATGATTGATGAAGAAGGTGAAGGCAAAGGTGTGTCAAAAAAATTACCAAAGTAAGTTTCAAAAATTTCTAATCTGCCTCTCTTGTTTCTAACCCAAATGCTCATGCAACAATGAATGCCAATCAAATAAAATAAATTAAAAACAAATAGAAAAATAAAAACAAAATAAAGGGAAAAAAATGGAATGAAGTTACCAATAGAAGAATTTCCACTAGTTGTGCTTTGGTCCTAAAAATTGCCTCTAAACACGCAACAGCTCCCCGGCAACGGCGCCAAAATTTCTTGCTCACTCCCAAGTGCAGGAGATTGTAGCAATATAATTCTCGGAGTACCGAGGTCGAACCACAAAGAGCAGGGTAAATTCAAAGACAATATAATTAAACAACAATTTTGGTGAAGAAGAAAAGTACTTTTGCTTGGTGATTGTTAACAAGAATAATAATAAAAACTTATTTAAATCAATAATGTAAATACCAGGGCATTGGGGTGTTTCCCTATATTGATATGAAATTCTTTGTGATCTAAGAAAATATATATTTCATAATTGATTGTTCTTATACAATTAAAAACTTATGATTCGGTTGAATTGAGACAATTCAAGAACGCATAATAACCTCGATTAATAATGCAGTTAGAAAAGTTTTCAAAAAAAACTCATTCACTTTAAAACCTGATTTCTATTTGAAACTATTAGAAATTCATCTAAACAATAAGAAAAACATGATTGAACTTATTGAAAGTATGGAAGAACTAATACATCAAAAGAAATCTAATTGAACAATCAAATATGTCATTGATAAAATCTTAAAAAGAATCACATTGAATATTCATACCGTATGGAAGAAACATAACCCCTAGCCCTAGCAAAGAGTTTAGGCTGCCATTAGAGAAAGGAAAATACAAGGTATTCTCTGCCCCAAAAATTTGTTCACACAGCCTCCCTTCCAAACCCTAATGTCTAAGTGTCCAAAGAAAAATAAAACTTTTACTATTTTAATTTCCGTCCAGGTTTACAGCGGTAACTTGTAAGTTAATTTCGGCCTTCAAAAATTGAGAATTTCGAAAAACTCAAAACTGGAAAGTTGTAGATATTTAAGTCACGGTTCCAACCCATCTAACCTTGTGTCAATGGAATTTTTTAGGAGAGAGACGCCCAAAATACTGATCAATGCTCAAATCAAATTTTTCCTTTTCAGATTCTACCTCTTTGATTTCTTTTCTTATTTGAAACTTCCAATCATGATAGATGATCCAAGCACTCCAGTTACACCTCCTTAGACATTTAAGCATGGTCCTTTAACGCCACTTTAATTCCAGTTTGGCCTCCATTCTCTCACAAATTCCTGTAAACTCATCTTTCTCACATGATTTCCTGAAAGTATAAAATTACACACAATGAATAGCATCTTATTCAAGAAATTATGTAAAGATAAATAATAGGGACTAATGCAAATCATGGCTTAATTATATAAATTAGCATAGTAATAAAGAGATAACGCCTACATAAATATATAACAAGTATACATTTTAAGGCGTTATCACCCCCCCAACTTAAGGCATTATCCTTCCTTCAAGTAATGGACGATGGGAGTCATCCACTCTTCTTTGATAGGCCAAGAATGTATTGACTCCTTGTGATGAATTAATTGATTAATTACCTAAGTTTATTAATTAATCAAATTAACATGCAAAGCACGTGGTAGCACAAACAAATCACCAATTAACTAAAGTATGCAGCAAAAAATAAATTGACATGATGATTTGTTTATAACTGGGGAAAACCTACATGGCAAAAACCCCATCGAGTGATTTTAAGATTACCACTCCCGAGAATCAACTATTATCTAAACAAGCGGTTACAAGTAAAGGAATCCCAGTACCTTATACCAACCTATAGTTGAACCCTTATCCCAATACCTAATTGGACTTGTTCTGTAGTAACAATCTCTCCTTTTCAATGCAAGGCTCCTAGTACATGACTAACCAATAGATGCGTAGATCCCAGTACGTGACTTGATCACCAACTTGAGAAAGATGTTGGCTGCAAAGTTCTTCAGTTTATCACACGATGAAGATTGCAAAGCTCCTTGGTCACAAAACCCTACGGTGTACAAACACAGCAACTTCTTCAAAGAGAAAGATGAACTAAGGCAAATTCTGTCTCCGGTCACAATTTGCATGAACAAAACTTTTCTCTACACTTGTGCAACTTGTGTTACCTTTGACAGACCTCAAAATAATCCTTATATATGTTTAAGGTTGTGGGAAAAGAAAGCCTAAACACATACTCACGGATTGGAGTGAAATCAACTTTGAAAAACCGAATTTCATAAATCTCGATAGATAGCCATTTATTGAGCTAGCTATCGAGCTTTAAAAACCAGCACTTCTTCACTTGTTTCTTAGACAGATTTGCATGGCTTTAACACTTAATCTTGAAACCTTGTTCCATGAAGTATTAAACACATCCTAGATCTACCCAATTACAAGTAAAGTGTGTTTTGTCAAATGATTAGCCAATTACATAAAATATTGACATATGTTCCTAACATGATTCACATATGTCCTAACATTTGTAAAGGTCCATGAACTCAGCTTGTTGGCCGGGTCAGAGAACGAGTTCTTCACACCTTGCAAGCGCATCACATCGTCTTTAATGGAATTGCTTAGAAAAGCAGAAGATTGAAGCTAGTGAGAGAATCTGAAAACTCTTCATAGTGTTTTACAGTAGCGTTTTGATTTTGATTTTTTGTTTTGTTTTTTAGTTTGGGTTTTTGAGAGTGAGTGAGATACAAAGATCGGTGATGAAGAAATGAGAAAGCGGCCATTGACTGTATTAAGCTAAGAAAACTCTCACAAAGAATGTAACTTTTGACTGCCAGTTGATTTTTCATTTATCTATTCATTTATTTTATTGGGTTTTAGTTCTTTTTTTAAAACTATATATGTGTGGTGTGGTTGTTTGTGGTGAGCGGTGGATGGTGGATGAGTTTGTTGTTTTGGGTTTGTGGTTGGTGGTGTTTGTTGATTGTGACGTGGGGGTGGTGTGGTGTGGTTGTTGTTTGTGTTGAGTGGTGGGTGGTGCATAGTGGATGCGTATGTTGTTTTGGGTTTGTGGTTTTGGTGGTGTTTGTTGATTGTGGCATGGTTGTTGTTGGTAGTTTCAATGGTTTGGTTGATATAGGTTTGGCTGGTAGGCAGTGGAGGAGCTAGGTTTGGGTTTGGGTGATGGGAGTGGTTGAGAAAGAGAGAGACAGAAAGGAGAGATGGAAGGAGAGATGGGTAGTTTTATATTTATATTATAATTTGATGGGTAGTTTATCTATACTATTAATAAAATGATTCCCTGTTTCGGTGTCAACATTTTGCGTACAAAAATACTCTCACACAAATTCTTAAACTCTCTAAAATACCCCTATCTTATGATTAAATAATTTTAAATTAAAAAACACATATTGGTTAAGAGAGTAATTTACTATTCCTAAGTTTTAGGCTTTTTCCTTTATCTTCTTCATTTATCCCAAAACTTTGGACACTATCTCAATCTCATTTTTAAACATTATTCCACATTACCTTACCTTAAAAAAATATAAAAAATACAAACAGTTATTTATATATCACTTTTAAACATTATAACACTAAACCATAAAACCAAAAAAATAAAAAAGAGAATTATTGCATGCGCAAATCGCGTGTAATGAGTCTAGTATTATTTTAATGAGTTGCATGTAAAAATAGAAACTAGAATGTAGGATGAGTTATAAAATGAGATGATAAAATAGATAAAGTGGTGTTTGAGGATGTAAAATAGATTTTTTTTTTTTTTTTTTTTTTAATCCCCGAATGCAAGTGCTCTTAGAATTAGGGGTGTAAAAACTTCCCAGTTGCTATTTTACCGACCAACACCCTAAAAATCAAGTTTATTTGGGTATATATTGCTATTTGTTTTTAGCAATTGTGAATAATGAGTTCTCAAATATACAACCTATTATTCATGGGTTGTAAACATAAAAAAATATATATTATTGGAGAGAGAGAGAGAGAGAGAGAGAGAGAGAGAACAAATTTTTTTAATATTATTTGATTTTATAATTTATATTATTTTATTGAGTTGTATATATAAATAAGAACTAGTCAGAGATATTGGGTATACTGTTAAATAAGTTGGTAAAATAAATAAAATAGTATTTGAGAATGAAAAATAGATCTTTTTTTACATCCTCAAATGTGAATGCTCTTAGGAAACCCAAACCTCGATTTGGTGTTCTTCACTTACTTCTCTTGCCCAACACTTGAGGATGTCATTACCTGATCACTTACAAGAAAATTAAAACTAATGTTGTTTAAGTTGAATTTCATTGCACAGAAGGATATTATATATATATAAATATATATATATATAGACTTACCTGTCGAGATAGGAATAAATATATAAAAGGTCCGGTTAATGTGTGCCTTTAGACCCTTGAAAACATAGTGTTTAACTTAATTTTATTACCAAGTTGATACTTAAGTCAATTAAGAAGATTTAGGTTAAACATTCATCATACATATAATGTAGTGGAAATATAAATAAGGCACAGATAAGATGACCTAGGAAAACCAATAAAACAAACCAGTTTCAAGGTAAAATAAAAAATAAAAATAAAAAATACCCAGGAGGAACTATCCTAAGAATAACAATCCAGTATATCAAATAGAATTTTACAGTCAAGAATATGAAAACTTAACTACTATTATCAAACCTAGCTCTGAAACCCTCAGACTTCTTTGATGTGGATCTGCTCCAAAATGAACCTCCCATTCACACTTTAGATCTCCAACATAGACCTCCAATCTATGAGTCCAAGACCATCTTTAAAGGTTTAGATCCAGCACCTTTGATGACTAGTATGCAGTAACTTCAAATTTATCAATTCAAATTATGTGTAGAAAGATTTCCGATAGTGACTTTGAAAGGAGAAGGCACCGAACTTTTTAGATCTGAAGCTCCAAAGTCACTTCAAAATATGTTGTTGGTCTAATAGGTTGTTGGGCCTAATTTAAAATCTGCAAAATTGCAGTTCGATCAGTCGAAGGTTTCTCTCAATCGATTGAGCCAGCCGGGTTTTGATTTCTTGAATCTACAGCTTCCTTATTCTTGTATTTTGACTTGCAAGACCTTGAGCATTGTCTAATATGATCTATACCTAGACAATTTTTTATTCACAGTTTGCCAATTGTTCTAAATATTTAGAACCTAACAATATAGTTGAATGTGTAAGAGCAATACAATAATAAATGTGAATCTGACCAAGAATCTTGATGATTACACATAATCAGTTTAAATTTCCATTGATCATATTTTTCCAAATAGCTCAAGAAAGTTTTCATAAATTAAAATTAAAATTACATCTAATATCTATTTTCCTATTGTAATCAAAATAACTAGTAAAACAGTACTCCGAAAACAAATACTATCAAACAAGTATGTTACATTCAACAATATAATATTTATTTAAAAAAGAAGCGTGATAACTTCATAGATAATATTCAAAAACAGAGCCCTTAAAATAAATAGAATAACTAGACAAGAAATACAATATCCTTTAATAATATCATTACACAACGCAAAACATTATTCTTTAAAACAAGAGACATTTGGAAATCCTCATGTAGCAAGTATAACTCTTACTCCAATCCTAAAATTCTTCTAATTCAACCTGAAAGCACAGTAAATTCAAAATGATATTTAATGTATGTAGCTAGATTGATGGTTATATAAAACATAATGTTTAATATATATATATATATATATATATATATATATATATATGCTGAAGCGTAGTATTTATTGTTGCTACGCTCCTGTTAAGCCACATCAGCGGCCACATCATCTACCTTTTTCTCATTTCCCTCCATTACTTCCAACCATAATTTCCCTTTTATCTTTTCATCTCTCCACTACTCTCAACCTTAATGCCATTCTTCAACTATCCCTTCCTTTTTCTTTTATTTTGGCTCTTCTTATCTTTATTCTATTACTATAAATATGTCATTCTCTCCTATTCTATACACTAGTTATAGGCCCATGCGTTGCACGGTTTTATGAAAAAGTTTATAAAATAAATGTATAATAAATAATTATATATTTTAATAGATTCAATAAAGATAAAAGATAAAATTATCAAGTGTAAATAATTATCTCACTAAAATAAGGGGTAAGATTTCTTCCTAAAACTAAATTAAATTGATAATTCCAAAATGAATTTTAAATTGATAATTATTTTTAAAAAATGTACTAAAAATTTGATAAATCTAAAATTAATATAATCTTGATAATATTATAGATTAAAATTAAAGTTGATAATTCAAGAATACATGTGTAGAACATCTTGATAATTTAATGTAACATAAAAATTAAATAAGAAAGTTGTTAAAATTAATCTATTAATTCTAATCATATTTAATCATTAATTCTAAGACCCTAACCCTAAGCATATAAATTAGATCAAAGCTAATAAAATTAGTTTAAACAAAAGGCAACCAATACACAAAACCTAAACAATTTAATAAAAACAAAATACAAAATACAAAAATTTTAAAAGAGAGAAAGAGAACGTGGTTGATAGCTATAAGGAATTTTGATATATATATATATATATATATATATATTTAAATGTCATCAACATAGAAATTATCAAATTAATGGAGATATATACTGTTTTTTGAAATAGATAGAGATTATCAAATTATTGGAGATATATACTATTTCTTGGGATAAATTTATATTAATCACCTCTTGAAGAAGTTGGATTGTGCTTATCCCTTAATAATCAAGTTAATTTAATAATATTAAAATTGTGAAAATTTACATGATAAATATTATCTAAATTAATTTGTATGTTAATTATTATCCCCTAATTTAAGAAATATATCCTAACAAATAAAAAAATAATGTGAATTAGATGATAAATATTATATAAATTAAATTTTTGTATGTTAAATATTATCCCTTAATTTAAGAAATATATCCTAACAAATAAAAAAATAATGTTAATATAATTTTATATAATAATAAGAATGAATTAGAGTTCTGATAGTATACTATTCTTTTTTAATTCTTTAAAAATCTAAAATTTTAATAAAATTTCTGCAATTTGGTGAAGTCACGTGGCGCAACCACGGCGTCTAAACCCAACTTTTATTATATATAATATGATATTTTCTCACATGAAAAAGGTTATTAGTCACACTCTCTCTCTCTCTCTCTTTCTCTCCCTCTCTCATGTTTTATTTTTGTGTGAATTTTTTACTTTTTGTATCTCTACTTTAGATTGATGAATTTATATGTTCTTTAGAATTTTACTTTGGGTTGATGCAATTTGGTTGTGTTTTTAAGTTATTATATTTTTTCTTTTCTATGATTGTTAAATATTATTTTCTTGCATATAAAGATAATTTACAAGAATTTTTTCTCATGGGATGGAAGTATATTTTTTAGTTAAGTAGCCACATGGTTGAATTTTAAGAGGGGAACCTAAGGAACAGTACCTAAAGTACTATATCTATGTTTTTTCCTTCTATTATATAGCATGGCTTGGATAGTTTGGTGTTCAACTTAATTAGGACTATATTTTTTATTTTGACGCTTCTTCTTCTTATTTTCTTTTCTATTTCTCTCTCGAGAAAAGTGATTATTCTCTCTCTCTCTCTCTCTCTCTCTCTCTCTCTCTATATATATATATATATATATATATTATTCTTTTTTGCAAATTTACTTTAGGTTGATGGATCATTGAATTTTTTTATAATACTATTTTGGGTTAATACAATTTGATGGATCATGTGTTTGATTTTTTAATTTTTTCCATTAGAAGTCTTCTCTCTCCCTCTTATAGCTTTTGTTTGATTTTTTTTTTTTTTTTTTTTACATAATACTTAGTTATTTTGGATGTGGAATTTCGAATTTATATCAAAATACAATCTTGGCTATGTATTTGAATGTGTCTATCAACTATTAAAAAAGCACAAGATGAATATGTATAAACAATATTTTTGTTTTAATTTTTTATTGATTTATTATTTAGTTATAATATCAAAATTAAAGTAGATGAATATGTAGAGTTAAAACTCCCTAAGATGAATTTATAAAGCCAATATATTTATATATTTAATATTATCAAAAAATTAAAAGTAAAAAATAAATAATAAAAAGAATAATGATGTGGCCAATGATGTGGCAGATGAGAAGGCTCAACAGAAACGTAGCAACAAAAATGCGATATGCAGATCCAGTTAAAAGTAATTAAATCTTAATAAATGAAAGTGTATGTAGTAAAAAAAAATTGTCAGATCATGTTCTCTTTATGTTGTTATACAAATTATTTTCTTTAATTTCGATAAGTGAAGTGTTCAATTTGAGACATAAAGTCTACTTTTTTCCTACATATTATTTTAAATATTAACTTTATAATATGGTTTAGTCTCTTAGGAATGTCTAAGAAATATGTAGGTCAAATCTCATGTATCTGTATTAGTAAACAAAACTCAATCAATAGTTCGAAACTACTCCAATGATAAGAAAAATTATAAATATAATAATATCTTTTTAAGAGAATGAAAATTTTAAATAATTATTTGAAACTCAAACAGTTTAGTTATATAGGAAAAACAATTTAGGAAAATATAACGCACAATAACGTAATTTATCAAAATATGGACCGCCTAAAAAACGAATAATATCAATCAAACAAATCCAAATAATAAAATGATGATATATTTTTTGAGATAGATAAATTAATGAAAAATAATTTTAGAAATTGTGTTTAACTTTTTTTTGAGAACAAATTATTTTCCACAAATTTTTTAGAGCAAATTATATATTATTCCATTACTAAAATATAATTATATATTCTCACGCATCGCATGGATCTACAACTAGTTTATATATATATATATATATATATATAAGTGAAGCTAAGAGAAACTCAATTTAACATTCCAAATTGGAGTTCTAATTTTGCGCCATGTGTGCTAAATTATTTATTCTTAAAGAGTTTTGTTTCTTAATTTTAAAATAAAATGTGGAACCACATCATAAATGTTCATCAAAGTGAGTAATTAAGTACAAAAACCAAAGAGTCTAGAATAAATGAATCATAAAAAAAAAAAAAAAAAAAAATGCTTCACAATAAATTTTTTTAAAAAAAAACAAGGACAATTTACATTTTATACCTAATAATATCCTTACAAATTTTTTTTAAAGAGTTAACAAAATATAAAAATAACCATCAATAATATTTAAATTATATATATAGGAATTATATTATGCATTTTATTGTATATCTTTAAGTGTATTCATGCATATGCATGGGGTTATAAGCTAGTATAAATAAAATTTGGACTTAGAAGCCGTGGTTGCGCCAAATGGCTTCACTAAATTGAAATAGCTTTTTCTAAGGTGTGGTTGGCCAAGTGGCTTCACCAAATTACATCAATATTTTGGATAAAAATAATTTTTTAGATAGAGACAACAACTTATTTATTCTTATTAATTTCTTTAGATAAAATAATAATTATTATTTTAACAAAACATGCAACATGCTTCTAAGTTTCAATTGATAGAAACAATAACTTATTTGCTCTTCTCAATTTTCTCAAATAAAGTAATAATAAATGTTTTAACAAAACATGCAACATGCATTTTAGATAAAATACAATAAGTTAAACAAAGACAACAACTTATTTGTTCTTATCAATTTCTTTAGATAAAACAACAATAAGTGTTTTAACAAAACATGCAACATGCATTTTAGATAAAATAACAATAAGTTTTATAACAAAACATGCAACATGCCATCTAAGTTTCAATTGATAGAGATAACAACTTATTTGTTCTTATCAATTTTTTTAAATTATGAAACAATAAATGTTTTAACAAAACATGCAACATGCATCTAAATTTTAATTGATAGAGACAACAACTTATTTGTTTTTATCAATTTCTTTAGATAAAGTAACAATAAGTGTTTTAACAAAACATGCAACATGGATCTAAGTCTCAAAATTTTAAATCCTACTCCAGCTAAAAATATATTATTGAAATTTCAAAACTTATATATATCTATATATATTCACCAATGGTCCTTCCATAGAATCTCTCTTGCACCCCACGCTTTTCTTTTCTTTTTTTCAAGTTGCAATTTACATATATGTATTTGTACTAGAAGAATATACATGTTGTATAGATTCATAGGAGTTGATGAATTTATATGATACTCTCTCTCTCTCTCTAGAACAATTTGTTTTTCCTAATAAACAACTACTCTCATTAATTATTAAATTAATTTTTTTATTAATTGTTAGGATATATTTCCTCAAATTAAGGGATAAAATTAACAATAGTTTAATTTATGTAAAACTTTATCATTTAAATTCTATTCAAACTAAAAGTCTGTTATAATTTTTTTTTTTTAACATCCTTCCCTAGAAAAAAATAAAGTAAATAAATTTTAAATTGAAATCTGGAATCCCACACAATACCCCATGTTGTTTTCCCCTTAAGTTACATCTTATGTTTTATTAATTATTTTTAAAATTTTATTTTATTAATTATTAGGATATATTTCCTCGAATCAAGGGATAAAATTTAATTATAATTTAATTTAGCTAAAACTTTATTATCAAATTTTTAGAAATTTAAATCCTACTCCAATTCTATTTCCTTCGCCTCGTCATCATGCTACAACTTCGTAGAAAACTTATTCGAGATATGCCACACACACCAGTGATGTGTTGTTGTTGGAAATACCACTAGGATGATAGAATTAAAGATGAAGGCAGCGGAAAAGTAGGTTTTGAAACGAATCTACTTCATTCGATATTGATAACATGCATAAAGTAAATTTCAGAATTTGAGAACAAGAGATCGTACCTTGAAGCGGTGAATTCCAAAACCGAAGATTGAAGCACTTGGGAATACTTTTAATCTTCACTCCAATTCCACTAACGCCCAAGATGTGTGGTCTCTCAATTGGTAACAAAAGGATTATTAGAGAGTGACTTTCACTCACTTACACACCATTACAATGATGTTTTTCTTACCAATAAAATTCTGTACATTTTTCCCTTTGTATCTAACCAATATATCTAATTGGGTTGGCCTTTTGGGCCTTACCAATTGGGCTTAAGTGTGTGGCTTGGAGTGGGACCAAAAGGGACCAATAAGACACTAGCTCTAATGGGCCTTGGGCTTTTCTGTCAACTCTTGATAAGTCCAAAGTTACCATTAACTATATTTAATACCACTATATAAATATAGTTGCACTCTAGGTCTTATCTATATATTATATCCCAAGACTTTATTATACATGCAACCCCTTCATAAAATATTCGTAGTAATACAAAGTCATTGAAGTAGACTGCCACTTTGTAAATTACTACATCTTGATCCTTGAGTACCCGGTTTAATCCTTTAATGTTATTCATTATATATTTATGAAATCCTATTCCATAAATATATACTTTAGTCTTACTAAAGTGGTTAGGCCTAACTCTCTGAATAACAAATTCATTAAACTTATCTCAAGAAAATATTTTATATCTCTGTTAAGAGACTATAAATTCCATCTTGATAATACATGTTCTATCAACACTTAATGTGGCTGCCCAACATACTAAGGTTTTGACCATTACTTTAGATCTCACTCCTAATATATCAAAGCAACCTACATCTCATGATCAAGTTCATTATTCTCTCAGGATTAAGAGTTCATGCAAATACAAGTCATGAGATTTATTATTCATTTGACAGTCCTTAGGCAAATAATAAATCTCACAGCGGTCCTGTTCAATATGTCTTAACTCTTAAAACATATTAACACATCAACTAGAAGTCTCCACTTCCATGATCAAGACAAATCATCGTAGTTGATATGTTATAGTCTTCGCAGATGAAATGCCCAATTTCATCACCGACTACGAACTATAATTCTGAGTTTACAAAGAACCTGTGATTTATATCTTCTGTGACTAAATCACATAAATCACATACTATGCATCTCATGGACTAAATGATAATGTCCGAATATTTAAGTTACCACTATTTCAAATAATAATAAAACAAATTTATTAAACACAGTATTAAGTCATACATAATGTCAAACTTAATATTATACATAGCATCACTCAAGAGGATATATGGGCACTAATCCTAACATAGGACTGCTGCTCGGAGGGCTTGGCACTGATCTGTTATGATAGGTTTCAGGTGAATTCCAAACATGCTAGTAAGCCACTGCTAGAACAGCCACACAAAAGACATTGTATCTTCGCCTGACAGCAGCCCACACCGCAACAAGATCGATTGCGCATGATGATTTACACCAATAAAAGGGGCGTATGGCATCTGATATCTGTTAGTTAAGTATGTGGTGCCAAATGTCACCTCGTCATTAAAACTTTCGTACAACTACCTACTTTTAGCATCTGCCCAGAACATATTGCACAATCGCAGTTGTTGTCCACATCCATAACATGAAAGGGGGCGTTTGGTTCGCCGTGATTTTACATTACGCCATAATATTACGTTATTGTAATCTTACATTAATGTAATCTGAATATAAAAATACAACATTACATTATTTAAGAATGTGATAAGATTAAGACAATATGATATATTTTGTAATTTTAAATTATGGTAATGTTAAAAAAAAATAAAATAAACCAAAAATTTTAATGTCACATCATTATAATGTGCATCACATCAAGGTCACATCACAATAAATCAAACGCCCTTAATTAAGGCCTCAGCATCACCATCAGCGTGATTCATGTCACTCAGTTGCACTTGAATAACATTCCTACAATCTCTGCAAGTGTATGTAACATTATTGTACCCTCCACCGATAACTATTACTGACTTAATGCTTTGACTAACTAGAACACTAACCTTTTTTTTTTTTTTTGAGAAAAAAAAAAATGGGTGTTGGCTAGGTTATGCTAGCCCCCGGGCAGAGCACACACGCTTAGCGATGTGATGCCCACCAACCTAATCATTTAGCAATAACTTCCTCCTCGTATTCATGTCCTTGTACTTATGTGCGGGAAAATATTCTGACTTAGTCGAGCTCAAAGCATGATTGTGATCAAGCACAACTTTCCCCAATTTCCATTTTTTAGATTGCACATTTAACGCAGCAGTGATATGGGCCTTGTAGCCGCATTTCATTGTCCTATGCGAGGGTAACACCATCATCCTCACATTGGTAAATCCCCCAATGTCTATTCTAGTATATATTAATAGTCAAAGCTCATAGAAAATTCAATTAAATTTTAATTGGATTCTCAATTTTGCGCCATGTGTCTCATTTTATTTTTAATTTTGTGCCAAATGAATTATTGAATGTAAAAATCGAAGAGCCCAAATCCAATTAGATTCTAAATTGAATTTCAATTAGAGTCCAATTTTTCGCCTTGTGTCCATCTAAGTTTTAAATTTTTGCAACAAGTCATGAGTCATTGAGTGCAAAAATCAAAAAATCTAAAACCAATTAATTTTTATATCATATATATAATGAGAAACCATTACATATTTTAAAAATTTATGGTTTTAAAAAAGAGTAAGCTAGTACCATGTATATTTTGAATATCTTCTAAAAAAAATGTATAATTTGAACCATATAATTATGATTATTTTTAATTGTATTCATGCATATACATAGAACTACACACTAGTAAAATATAAAGGTTTTTCATGCTTGTTATTCCTCAACTATTCGTCATATTTACAATTAGACATTCTAGAGTGTCTAATCCTTCTCCACCATAATTACAATTAATGAAATATTTTTAATGATACAGCATACAGGTACTTAGGAAAATTGTTCAATTTCATAACAAAAAAATTCATATATTTCATAACTAAGTAAGAACTTCTATCAACAAGAATATGCAAACTATCCCTAGAATACTCTAAAATCTCCGTGCAACATTTTTGCACACAAAGTATCCTATAGTGGCATTTTTTATGAACACCAATAAAAAAAATGCCACTATAGATCCAATTTTTTGTAGTATAATTTCATTTTAGTAAATTTTTAATGCTAAATTAAGAGAAACTCTATTTTCTTTCAAAGTAAAAATAAATCAAGCTTAAGCCCCTTGTAGTTTGTAAAACTTATAATTTTAACTTTTTTCAATACCACAAGTAGGAATATGAAAAATTATAAATAGCTTTCTCACAAAAATCAAGGAGAAGAATGGTAGCGAACTATGTCCAATCTAATATTTCAGGTTGATGCATATGAAAAAGAATAGTGTTACTTTTGCCAATGAAAAAGCACAAAAAATATATGTATGTTATTAATTTTTTTAAAGAAAAAAAAAAGTCTTTTTTTTTTTTTTTTTTTTGGATACAAGATATAATTTTTACTCTAGCCTAATCTAACACTGTGTTTGGTTCGACAGATTTTAGGAGGGGTGGAAAATGTAGGAAAGAAAATAGGGAAGAAAAGTGGATTTTTCACTGTTTGGGAATGGGGGGAAAATAGGGGGAGTGGAATGCCCGGGAGAAAATTTTCTCTCCCGGACCCACAAAATTTTTCCTCCCAAATCGGGAGGAAAAGCAAGGGGGGAAAATTGCAATGATGCAGTTTTACGGTAATGCCCTCCACCAACCCGCATTTGTGCCTTCCACCTACACCCCTGAATGACTTTTGCCCCCACAAAATCTTATCACTTTACTCATCTCTCATCTTTCTCAGCGCACAGAAAAGAGTTTCAGGTTCTCCTCTCACTTTTTTTTTTTTTTCTTCTTTTTCTTTTTTCAACGTGATCTATTTTTTGTTGTTGTTATTATACTCCTCATTTTCTTGTTGATTTTATGGTTTCATATGACATTCAATTTTTTTTTTTTTTTTTAGTTGTATATCTATCAGTACTCATTTCCTTTTGTTTTTTTTCTCCAGCCAAGGGGTCTTTTGATTTCCTCTCCAGCCGAGACAGGTATGATCTTCTGCATTTTTTTTGCTATTTGATTTTTTTTTTTTTTATTCCGATCTTCCCAGAATCTTTCTCCTATTTCTTATTTTAACCCATTTGGGATTATTGAATCTATGCATGTAAATAATCCGTGTATTGTTTGTTGGTTTTCTTCTACTTCGGACTTCGGTGCCTCTCACTCTCACTCACTGCCTCCTCTGCTTCTCGCCTTCTCTATGCCTCTGCTTCAGACTTCTGTGATCAGTGGCCGAGACTCTGTATCCGTGCTTGTTCTTTGCCTTCAAATTTTCAGTCAGTTCAGTCCACTACTCCACTGGTAACTTCTATTATCAATTATGCTTTCAATTATTTAATCAATTATTAGTTTACAAAAAAGTAGCTCTGCTTATGATGCTTGTCATACAAATGGAATTTTAAAGGAATTTAATGGTATTTTGTCACCATTAGCACTTGTAATTGTTATTAACTTGGTAAATGTCATAAAACACTACTCAACTAAAAAACTTCAGATCATAATTTCCAGTTTCCACAGTTTGCAGACCCTGTAAACAATCGGATCTATATTCAAGTTGCCCTCTAAAAGATTCAATGGCATGGTGCCCATTAGTTTAGTCTTTTACAAGCTAAGCAACAATTGTGTATAAGATTGGTAGATACCTGAAGACCATAGGCACTGGTGTAATCTTGCCAACAGTGTACCTGTGTAGTACTATATACTTCAATTAAATACTTAACAATTGTAACAGTTTACCCGTGTAGTACTTTACCTTATGCCAAGTTGCAAGTTAAGCATTAAATAATAGCTCTGATTGCCTTTGAAAATATCCAGACATGAGCTCCTTATTGCCTTTTTCACATTCAATGTTTTACGCTGCTTAGTTTTGCATGTTAACTCCACATATTTCCTAACTCTCTCTTTGATTAAGATTCCTTGCAAATAGTCCCTTTCATAAACTAAAGTATTATTATCGTGCACCTCATGTTGACCTTCGTCAGAGGTATGGGATGACATGCCTGAAGATTCATGACATGTAAATTCCCTCACAAGATCACAAAGATTCTGGTTTTTCTCCAACAATGAAGAGCTATGTGATTTACAGAGCATAACATTTTAGTTAGTTTACATGTGTGCCTGCCTGTGTGTGTGTTCATAGTTGGTGGATTTTATTGTTTGGTATTAGTTGTGATTGTTAGAATCTGTTGGTGTAAGGTTTTCATTTATTGAGCTTGCCATAATTTCTTACATGATTAGTTATGTGTATTAGTTTTTTTTTTATAGTGTTTCTTTGCTAGTTATGTTTGGGATGATAAAAACAAAACAACAAGGGTAAGGTACTTTAATTAGTAATTATTATGACCAATGTGTTGATTATTTTTACGTGTGATGGATATTTGGTAGATGGATAATTCAACTAATTGGGATAATAGTCCACCGGAAGATTTCAGTAAGAGTTGGGAGGAAAATTGTCAAGATCAATTAAGAAATATTCATGAATTGAACAAATTTGGTTTGCAACTTTTGACTGATTGGCAGAGAAGACGAGATGTGGCAATTTTGCAACTTCTTGTACATATGGTGCATGGAATATGGATGATGGGCATATATTGTAGTCCACGTTATGTGGATAGAGTACTTACCGAAAGTAGTGCGGAAAGAGAAAATATTCGGCAAGAACTACTAAGTGAACTTAGATGCAGTAGGAAATGTAGAGATATAATTCGAATGGGGCCTTATGCCTTTGCTAAGTTATGTGAAATTCTTCGAGGAACTGGCCGTCTTAAAGACACTAGGAATGCTTCTGTTGAAGAGCAAGTAGCTAAGTTTCTTTACATTTTAGCACATAATGAGAGAATTCGTAGGGTTTCTTTTTTCTTTCATCGTTCTAATGAGACCATAAGTCGTCATTTTCACAATGTGTTGAGAGCAATCATCTACTTAGAAGATCAGTTCCTTCTACAACCTAATGGGGCAGAGGTTCCTCAACAGATACGAAATAGTCATAGATTTTACCCATACTTTAAGGTAAACATATTTTTAAGCAACTATATAGAATGCTTTAATATGAATAAAAATTTATTGATTTAATAGATTGCTTTAATTCTAGGATTGTGTAGGGGCTATTGATGGGACACATATTCATGTAAAAGTGTCCGCAAAAGATGCGCCTAGATATCGAGAGAGGAAAGAGTACACAACTCAAAATGTATTAGCAGCATGTGATTTTAACATGAGGTTTACATACGTTTTACCTAGATGGGAAGGGACTGCCTCTGACTCAAGAATAATTAAAAACGCTTTAAGTAGGGAAGACAAACTTATAATCCCTAGAGGTAATGTTAAGTTATAAATACAAAGTATACTTATAAAAAATATAGAGAATTACTTATATATGTAGTGAATTACTTATGTAAATTATTTTCTTAATAGGAAAATATTATCTAGTAGATGCGGGTTTTATACTGAGAAGCGAACTTATGGCGCCATATAGGGGTGTACGTTATCATTTAAAAGAGTATTCAGCACGTGGCCCAGAAAATGCTAAGGAACTATTTAATCATCGGCATTCCTCTTTGCACAATGTCATTGAAAGGACATTTGGTGTGTTGAAGAAACGATTTCCTATTATATCTGGAATGACAGAACCTTTTTTCCCAGTTGATACAGTTACTGAGATTATCTTGGCTTGTTGTATATTGCACAACTATCTCATGGGAGTTAATCTGGATGAAAGGCTGATTGCAGAAGTTGATCAAGAGATTTCGAATGGTGACACACATAATGAAGCTAGAAACAATACAAATGATAGTGATGCAGATGCTAGAAAAGGAGCAATATTATGAACTAGTATAGCAACTAGAATGTGGAATGACTATGTATCGCATGATCAATAATTTTAGTCATTATGTTATGAGCATTGTTCAACTTATGTGTATCTTTCTTTATGGAATAGTTTCGAATGGAATGACTTTGCTGAACATTTACCAATAGTTGTTTGTGTACAACTATTATGTGAACCTTATTAATGTTTTAGAAGAATGTTCAATTACTAGTTTATTTATAGCAACATTATGTTATGTCGTTTGTTGTTTTGTTGGTTTGTTTGTAGTATTTGTATGTAAATCTTATTAATTTCTTTGTAGTAGTTGTATGTAATTTTGTAAATACTAATATGTTTAACCTGCAGTCTTTAAAAATGTCTAAGACATTGAAGAAGACAACTGATAGTGAGTCTAAAGTGACTAACATGAGATGGACTGATGACATGGATGGCTTCTTACTTAACGTCAAGTTGGAGGAACAAAACAATGGAAATAGGCCTAATGGAACATGGAGTTCTCATGCTTACTCAAATATGTGTAAAAAGTGTTCAGAATCATTTGGTTATGCAGTTGAGAAAAGTAACATCAAGAATCACATCAAAACATTGAAAGGTACTTTCCATTCATGTCATGACCTTTTCAAGAATATGAGTGGATTTGCATGGAATCCTATTACTGCACTTTTTGAGGCTGAAGATGAAGTGTGGGAACCTTTAATAGAGGTTAGTTATATTTATTTTCATATTGTGAAATGTTTTTTAGATCAAGTTGATACATTTTGTTGGTACTTTGTTTTTTAGATCAAGTTGATACATTTTGTTGGTACTTTGTTTTTTAGATCAAGTTGATACATTTTGTTAGTTATATTTATTTTGATATTGTATTCTTATAGGCAAACCCAAATGCTAAAAAATGGAAAAGAACTCCAATTCACCATTATGAGAAGCTGTTTGATTTATTTTCCAAGAATAGAGCAAATGGTGAAGGTTCTATAAGTGCAAAGGAGAAAGTCCGTCGATGAGAAAAGGATAGAGAGGATAGTGTAAATTTGGAGGAAAATATTGATTGCTTTGATGAGTTTAGCATGCCTAATGTAGAATCATATTCTCCAATGGTCTCTCATTCCTACTCATGTGAGACATCATCCAAGAAGGCGAAGAAAACACCTCAAATGGTTGAAATGCTTGAAAAGCAGATGGAAATTTTTCAATCCGGAATTGATAATGTGGCAGCAAGTATAAGGCAAGGAAATGAAATTGCTAAGGAGGGACTTGCTATCATGGAGAGAGGGCGTCCACATTGTTACTCTAAGGATGAAGTTTTTTCTGAATTGGTGAAAATAGGAATACCGACAGGACACCAACTTGATGCTATGCTCTTCTTAATTAAGGATCCAGCCAAAATGAGAGCATTTTTTGGTGTTCCAACTAGTGAGTTATGTCGACAAATATTATTAAAAATGATGTATGCTAAGGAACCTTAGTGACCTTTGGTAGTAGCTAACTTTTGTGGGTTCAAAGGGGTATAAATTTGATTTGCTAACTTTTGGTAGTAACTGACTTTTGTGGAATGTATGTAGTGGCAACTGACTTTTGGTAGTTGCTGTATTTTGATTTGCTAACTTTTGTGGAATTAGCAATATTTGATGAATTTGTATTTCAGTTAAGACACTAGAAGATAATGTAATATTTTAACTTGTACTGTGCTATGAATAAATGAAATTAATATCATTTTGCTCCAAAGTTTTGTACTTCTTCTTGGTTCAGATCTGCATTTTGTTTGATTTTCTTTAATGGGTCAGTTTCATTTTTTGTTTTAGTTGCTGAATTGGTTGGTGAGAAAGTGTGAGGAAAATGTGAAGTGTTGGAGAATTATGTGTTTCATAAGTTTTGTCATCAGGTTCAGTTGTGCGGGCCATTTTAGTTGCAAAACATGTTATTGCTTTGTGTTCTGTGTCTTTGGCTGAATTGGAGTTGCATTTGTTGTTTATTTTGAGTTGTGAGAGTGTGTGATGCACAAGATGAGACAAATCTTTTATTTCCCATCCTTTGTTCCCATTAGTTATATTTATTTCAGTGACCATATTTTCCTGTCATGTTCTGATCAATTAAATAGTTGGCATTTGTATATTTTGCACTTGTAATGAAGCTTCGTTCTTTTCGCATTATGGGAAAGGACATATTTTTATAACAACTTTTCTTTTATTTGTATTTTTTTTTTTGTTGAATTAAACATGCTAATTTAGGCATTCCATATAAACAACCAATTGATTGCCTTTTCCAAAGAAAGCCAAAAATCATTGTTCTTGAATGAGCAACCGAAAAGAATTTTGGTTTATGTATTGTTCCTAAGCATGAAGCATCTCTTGTAAAATATGAGTAACACGAAACCTCTCTACAGCCCGAACCTGCATTTCTCCAACTTGCTATACCCATTGCTTAGCCCTTTCTGTAACGGCTATTGCATAACAAGTGTAGAATGCCCTTTAAAATTTCCAAGGAATTTCTTTGCTATATTTTTTAATAATGGTAAAAATATTATAATGTAATATTTACATTATTGTTGGGTTTTAGACCCCTTAAAAACAACCAAATTGCGTAGCCTAGTTAATTAGCCAAGTTGTTACTTAGTCAAATTAAGCAATTCTAGGTTAAAACAATCAAATAATCATATGAAGCATATAAAGCAGCAGAATAATAAATAACACAATGATATGATCACGCAGGAAACCACACGGTAAAAACCTGGGGAGGATTTGACCCACCGATCCTCAAGGCAAAACTGAATCCACTATACGAAAGAATCCAAGTTCATACAAAAGGACTTACAAGCTCCCCGCTCGACTTCCTAATGCTACCTACCAGTAGAACTTACTGACACGACCACGTGCAAGCTCCGAATCTACGGACTCCTTCTTTCTTGGATTCTTCAATCAGCTACAAGCTGCCCGCTTGTTTTTCTTTAAGTTCCAATGGTTGCAACTATATTGATCTTCAAGATGTTGAAATTATCTCTACCTTGAAAACCCTAAGTTTTGTGTAAAGGAAAGCTCCTCAAAGATCTCACAAGAGATTCACACAAAACAGTAATGTATAAGCAACAATGCAATATGGATAACCTATAAAAACGTGGCTAGGGTTTTGTTTAAATACCTAGGGTAAAAACAAAAAACCCTAAACGTTTAATGAAGTAGAGCTGAGTTGGAAATTCTGCAGAAAAATTAACCTGTTTTGATCGATCGATCGAGCCAGGCCGAAAGTAACTAATACTTCTGCAGCCACTCGATTCCAACTTTACAATAATAAATCAACTTTGAGCAAGCCTAAATAAGACTAAATACATTGTTTTGATCATGGTTTGCCAACATTACAAATTAGAGTTCTAAATACATAAAATTCTAAGACCTTAGAACCTAACAATTATAATAATATAAATAATAATATAAATTTATATATATGATGTGGTAAATTTTATATTATTTAATGAGTACAAATAAATCTATTTTTTACATATTATGTACCAAGGGTATAATAGTCAATTTATATAAATTACATTTTCCATCCTTCCCTTTTTCTCTCTAACCAAACAAAAGAGTTTTCCACCCTACCACTTTTCCACCCCTCCAACCAAACACATAAGAAGGAAAACTAAATATTTTCCATCCTCCCACTTTTCCATCCCCCCACAATTTTCCATCCTCCCACTTTTCCACTCCTCCATCCAAACATACCCTAAGTGTATATAACGTCTTACTAGATATAACGTTTGTATATATCTGATAAGTTATTAATATATACTAGCCTCTGAGCACTCGTGTGAGCGCGTGCTCAGAGGCTCTTTTATTTTGAGTAAAAATTAATAATTTACATTTATTATAATTTGGGATTTCTACTTTTTCCAATTAAAAAAAAAAAACCTAAGGGTGTAATGAATTTTAAAAAAAAAAATTGAAAAAAAAAGGAGGATAGAAGAAACAAATACATCGTGATGAAGTAAAAAAAAAATGAATACATGGGGTTAATTTTGTAAATTGGAGGAGTTTTAAAACTAACAACAGAGTAATCATATTTTGTAGGAAGTTAGTGAGTAGAAGTAGGAATTTAAATCAACGTAAAAGTAAGAGTTTATTAGAAGCAAGAAGACATTTCAACGTAGAAGTAGGAATTTATTATTTTTGTCAATTTACTATTTTAACCCCATTTTTAAGTTTTAGGTAGGGGTATTTTTGACAGTAAAAATAATAATAACTAACTTTCTTTTGCCAATTTACTATTTTAATCCCATTTTTAAGTTGTTGGTTAATTAATTTAGGGGTATTTTTGATAGGAAAAAAAGCAATAACTGACTTTCTGAATCTTCTTAATATATACAGAATATATATATATTTGATGAATAAGCTATTAATGTTGTTTTAGGAAAAAAAAAATGAATGCAAAAAAATCAGAGGCCACAACATTTTTTCAAACAATCAATGAATTTCAAAAATACTTTTTAAACCAAATCCTGATAATAAGCAAAGATCAAACCTGCAGATCAGTTAATCAACCAACATAATTTCAACCTCACCGCAGAATTTACAAGTCCAAAGTTTATTTCCAATTAAAATTGGTCATTGCAATATTCAAGAGTAATCATGAAAATTCAAATCAAACCATAAAACTTCTATTTCTTCTCTTCAAGTCCTTGAGCCTTAGCTCAAGATATATAACTAGGTATCCTATCACTAAGATATGCCTGACAAGTAATTGCTAGAAGTTTCTCTTGTTTCACTGTTGGACTATTATTTGAGCAATTGTTTTATTCATGACATGGATCCTTTTAACACACATTTAAAAGTTTATGGGCTAAACTAAAACATATGAAAGGTTAGAGACTATTTTGAAACATGAGAAAAATGTTGAAGAACAAATGTGTAATTAAACCTATAAAAAGAAGCAAATAAGTATTTGTTGAGTACTAATATTGTAGACATCCCATTTTACATATCAACAAACTTCTTAAGTATTTATGCATGAGTCTCTCTTTGTATGTGATGATGGTCACAAAATATCCCTTTTATATGTTCTTGAACTCTAGTACATGAATTCTAAGATGAACCAAGTCATTGTGGACTGAAACAAAAATTACTGTTTTGTTTTCTCCTAACTCAATAGATCGAGACGTGACTAGCCAAGTATTGAAATTCATTTATTCTCGATAGATTAGCAAGTATCAAAGTCATATTTCACCGTTTTTCTTTAGCAACCTTCTATCTTCAATTCATACAACTTGAACGTGTCTTTGAACACACTAAAAACTAAGACTCAAATACATGTAAAGTGCGGGAGACCCCGAACCTGCCTTGGCATCAAAAATAGTACCCAAAGGAAAATATTTTGCCTTGAACACTCTATAGAATAGGGAATCCGTGTCATGGACCAACCTCCAAACCTATTTTGCTAACATGGCCTCATTAAACTTACCCAACTCCCTAAAACCAAGGCCCCCTTTTGATTTTGGTTGACATAAAATATCCCACTTCTTCTAATGAATTCTCCTATGATCACCCCATTGACCCCACCAAAATTTATGAATCATAGCTTCGATATCATTACACAAACTGACTGGAAGTTTAAAACAACTCATAGCAAAAGTGGGAATAGCTTGTACAACTGCTTTCAACAACACTTCCCTACCTGCTTAAGAAAGTAATTTCTCCTTCCACCCCTTAAGCTTACCCCAAATCCTCTCTTTAATATAATTAAGGCTAGCCCTCCTATTCCTCCCCACCACATCAGGAAGCCCCAAATAACGTTCATATTCCTTAATCTCAGGAACACCAAGTAGATTTTTAATGGCATTTTTTTGATACTAGAGATACAGAATTTCCAAAGAACATAGTGGTCTTACCCAGGTTTATCTTTTGTCTCGAAGCCAGCTCATGCTTCTGTAAAATATTTTGAATAGTCTGAACCTCCCTAAGCTCGGCTCTACAAAAGAGGAGAGTATCATCTGCAAAAAATAAGTGAGATATCCGAGGACCATTACAACAAAGGGAAAATCCTCTAATATCACCCGCTACCATAGCTTGTTTAATTAAGCCGTTAAGACCTTCAGACGCCAAAAGGAATAGATAGGGAGACAAAGGATCGCCCTGTCTAAGTCCCTATAGACGACTAAATTTCTCGGTTCGAAATGAGTCAAACAAGTAAAATAGTTTCACAAATGCGAATTTGTATTGATGAATGTGTGGTACAATTCTCTATGATTACTAAAGAGTGACCATCTGATTTGATCTCCTTACAAGACTTATTGATTGGATTTGTGGTAATGTGATTTTGACTTGAACACAAAATATACTTCAATTTGGCTGAAGAATGGATCGAAGATCTTTGAAACAAAATTACAATGAATCTCTGGCTATGAGCTTGTTAGAAATTCTTTGTTCTTCGTGTTCTTCATATGTTCTTCGTGTTCTTAGTGCGTTCTTCATCTTCAAAGGTTTGTGATGGAAGTTCTTCGATGCTTTAGAGGCTTGAATCCATAGAGCTTCATTGATTTATGGTTTGTTGAGGCTTTTGGAGGCTTTTGAGCTTGATTCCAGTGAACTTTGAGATCTAGGCAAATAGTTTGGATGATTCTACTTCGAATGTTCTTCGATTTTAAGTTTGAAGTTCTTGAAGTCCTTAAAGGCTTTGAGGCTTGATTCCTGCAGAGCTTCTGTACTTCTGAGTGCTTCTGAATCTTCTCTGATGCTGCTTATGCTTCAGATGGCTTGATGCCCTCCTAAATGTCTTAGGAAGGCATCTATTTATAGGAATTTGGAGGTTGATGAGCGACACGTGGTGAAGTCTGATTGGTGACACATGTCACAGCCTGATTGGTCCGCTTATGTCATCGCTTACACGTGCGAGGCTGATTATGTCATCGCTTACACGTACAAGGCGGCTTATGTCATCGCTTACATGCGCTGATGCGTGATTGGTTTTTGCATGACACTTGGAAAATTTCTGTTGGTTTCTGAGTAGTGATAGCAAAACTTAGCAGCAATACATGGCGCTTTGTAATTGGCTATATTTTGTGGATTTGGTAGTGTGACGTGTCAGCTTGTGATAGGTCGGGAATTTTCCCTCTTTACAGTCCCCTAGTAGGTTTAATATCACCATAAGGTTCCCCATTTACTAAGATTGAATAAGAAACAGAACTTATACAAGCATAAATCAACTTAATCCAGCGGTCCTCAAAACCCATCTTCTCCATAAGCCTACGCAAAAAATTCTATTCCACATGGTCGTATGCCTTACTCATATCTAGCTTCATAGCCATAAAACCCGATTTACCCACCTTTTTATGCTTCATATGATGGAGAGATTCAAAAGCCACAAGCATATTGTCAGAAATTGCCTTTTCGGACTGGAAGGCACTTTAGGATTCAGAAATAATATCTGGTAACAATTTCTTTAGCCTGTTTGCCAAAACCTTAGATACAAGCTTATACAAGATATTACACAAAGCAATATGGCGAAACTCCGTAACTTGTTGAGGGCACTTTACTTTAGGAATTAAAGTAATATAAGTATGGTTAAAAGATGGACAAATAGTACCTGAATTAAGCCAAGTCAAAATTGCTTTTGACACATCCCCACCAATCTTATCCCAATAATGTTGGTAAAAAATAGGAGGCAAGCCATCGGGTCCAAGAGCCTTTAGAGGCAATATCTGCTTTAAAGCCACATCAACCTCACTTTTGGTGAATTCTGCCAACAAATATTGGTTCATCTCCGGAGTCACAACTCCAGAAGTAGCCGCAAGAACCTCATCCATGTTATTCATATCAGGATCATCTGATCAAAATAGAGAAGTGAAATAATTCACAAACAAAGTGGCTATCTGATGCTCCCCTTCACACCAACTACCATCATCCCTTTGAAGCTTCAAGATCTCATTCTGCCTGAAACAATGCGAAGCCCTACTGTGGAAAAATTTTGAGTTTTAATCACCATCCTTCAGCCATGCAGTCTTTTCCCTCTGTTGCCATAATTTCTCTTCTTGCACCAGCAATGTCCACAACTCCTCCTTAAGAGTTAAAATCAAATCCAACTAACCCCTACTACCTTGCACAGCCTTAGATTCAACATCCCTTAAATTTTTTTGAACACTTGCAATCTGTTTTGTAATATTGCTGAAAGAATTTCTACTCCATAACTTCAAACCCGCTTGGATCTTCTCTAATTTTGTCTTAACCGAGACTATAAAAGGCAAACAGCCCTGAACCGAACTCCACGCCCCTTCCACAGTCACATGGCAGCCTTCATCTTGCAACCATACTTATTCAAAACGCCAAGGTTTATGATGCTTAATAGGGATACCCAAAGGATGAATAACAATGGGTTTATGATAACCACACTCTAAATGAGAAACCTTTGAAGCTGGAAATAAAGCCTCCCAATCCCCATTTGCAACAGCTCTATCAAGCCTTTCCCATATCGTATCTCCACCCATCACATTCTTGTGCCAAGTAAATTTATTACCTATAAAACCAAGATCCCGGAATCCACACTCATCAATCACGTCTCTAAATTCTTGCATCTGAACTAAGGGTCGAGGCCTCCC
This sequence comes from Quercus glauca, assembly GCA_023736055.1. Classification (NCBI taxonomy): domain Eukaryota; kingdom Viridiplantae; phylum Streptophyta; class Magnoliopsida; order Fagales; family Fagaceae; genus Quercus; species Quercus glauca. Next base: position 74,470,536 of record CM043316.1, on the reverse strand, counting down.
AACCATCTTCTCATGAGACTTAAGAATCTCATTAAAATCTCCCACACATAACTAAGACTCAAATACATGGATTGAAAGAAGTAAAAGTAAGATAATTAGCTTGCACTTCAACAAGAATAAGGATGACCAATTCTGTCATTGCCACGATAATTTTTTTCATCGCTCTTCCATCCATCAATTTTCGCTCAATATATAAATTTCTTATTTTGTAGTTGAATTCAAAATAATAATTAAGGCCAAGATTTTATAGTATATAAAATCTCCCGCACATAACTAAGACTCAAATACATGGATTGAAAGAAGTAAAAGTAAGATAATTAGCTTGCACTTCAACAAGAATAAGGATGACCAATTCTGTCATTGCCACGATAATTTTTTTCATCGCTCTTCTATCCATCAATTTTCGCTCAGTATATAAATTTCTTATTTTATAGTTGAATTCAAAATAATAATTAAGGCCAAGATCTATATAACTTATATACATTTGAATGATTAGAAAGAATTGAAATAAATATATTTTTTTTATGATTTTTTTTTCGATGAAATAAATATTATATATATGTGTGTGTGTGTGTGTATTATTGATCGATTCATAAAATATTTTGTTCAAATAAGTGTTGTTGAAAAGTATGACTTTGAGAAATATGATAATTTTCAAATTAAGTTACTTCTAGTTTAAGCAATGTCTTTTTGCTAGGGTCAAAAGGTTTGATAATAATTTTTATGTTCACTTGTTAATAAGTTAAGTATTTTGTAAAATGCAATAAGTTTCAATGATCATGTGAGAGGGATGACTTATAACCGCAATATATTAAACTAAAGCATTCATTTTAATGGTCTTGAAAGGATATTAGTTCAAAAATCATGACAAAAAAATCAATTAGAGCACGAATACCTAATATAATTCTAATATTCATTTAGGAAAAGACAAAATATATGGTTAGGGTTATATATATGGACAAAACTTAGGTACAATACATTAGGTGTTCCTTAGGTTCCCCTCTTAAGATTCAACCATATGGCTACTTAATTAAAAAATACACTTCCATCCCATGAGAAAAAAAATCCACGTGGCAGAATTTTAAGAGGGAAACCTAAGGGTCCGTTTGGATGGAGGAGTGGAAAAGTGGGAGGATGGAAAATTATGGGAGGATGGAAAAGTGGGAGGATGGAAAATATTTAGTTTTCCTTCTTGTGTGTTTGGTTGGAGGGTTGGAAAAGTGAGAGGGTGGAAAACTCTTTTGTTTGGTTAGAGAGAAAAAGGGAAGGATGAAAAATGTAATTTATATAAATTGACTATTATACCCTTGTTACATAATATGTAAAAAATAGATTTATTTGTACTCATTACATAATATAACATTTATCACATCATATATATAAATTTATATTATTATTTTTATTATTATAATGTAAAAATTGCAATAATGTACAACTTGATCAGATCACGTTGAAAAAAAAATGCTACGTCCTTAACATTTTACAATATTTTCACAATAAATCATATGTGATAAGTTATTACTGATTTTAATTTGAACACATCACTTAAATATTTTTTTTTTATTAGTATTAGTTAGTAACAACCCACCACTTAAAATTTATTGTAAAAATATTGTGAAAATATTGTAATAACATTTCTCAATTTTAATTTATTTCTTTTTTATTTTATTTTTCCCTTATCTTTTTTTTTATCCACACGTTCTTTTCTTTTTTTTTCTTTTCTTTTTTTTTCTCTTTTTTTCTCCTCCACACCTTTCCCTATCTCTATCTTCACTTTTCCTTTTTCTTTTGTTCTCTGGCTCTTGTGTAAGCTCCCTCCACTTTACTCTTTCGTTTCTTCTCTTCTGCTCCGCTGGTGCTCTACATTTCTTTTTTTTTCTTTTTTTTCTTCTTCTCTTCTTCTCTTCGTCTGCTCCACTGGTGCTCTCCACTTTTTCTTTTTCTTTTCTTCTCTTCGTCTACTCATCTGGTGCTCTCCACTTTTTTTTTTCTTTTCTTTTCTTCTCTTCTTCTCTTTCATCTACTCCACTGGTGCTCTCTTCACTTTTCTACACAGATCGGCCTACATGTTTTTTTTTTTTTTTTTTTTTTTGTTCTGGTTTGATTAGTTTTATTTTATTGTTCAGATTTCATTAGACTTATGAGAAAGATTGTTTTTGTGTTTAAAATCTTTTGATTGGGTTTTGTGTTTTTGTTTTGATTGTGGTATGTCTGTGCTAAGTTCCGGCGTTTGGTGGTTATTTCCGGCTTCCTTGGTGGTTATTTTGCCGCGTTAGGTTGTTGGAGACATTGGCAGAGGGTATTTGGGTAATTCCACGGCAAGAGCAGTTTTCTTTCCACAGTTTTCCTTCCCGATTTGGGAGGAAAAAAATTGGTGGGCCCGGGAGGAAAATTTTCTCCCGGTTTTCCATCCCCTCTGTTTTCCCTTGCTTCCCAAACGGTGGAAAATACTATTTTCCACACCATTTTCCACCCATTGTTTTCCATCCTCCCTATAATCCCTCCAACCAAACATAGTGTAAGGAACAGCACCTAAGTCTTGCCCTATATATATATATATATATATATATATATAAACAAACCAAAACCTTTAGTTGAACTATTCTACTCCCTACCCATGTGAAACACCTTAGAAACTCCACAAATTGATAGTGCGGAAACTAAAACTTGAAACCACTGAATTTACGACCATGATTTTAAAAATCAAACCAGACCGGCTCAACCAAGAACCGGCCACTAATCCAGTCCGATTATGCTTAAAAATCGAAAATTAAAAAAAAAAGTGAAAAAAACCGGTAACTGGCGATTCAACCGTGGAAACCAAAAACTAGGCTAGTTGAACCAATTTTGTAGAATAATATTTAGATGTATGCATTTTGCAGCAAAAAAAGACAAAAAGTTGCATTTTTTTTTCCCTTCAAATCTAGCCTAAAACCCATAAGAATGATGATCCAAAAATGTGGGAAGGAAAAAAAAATCAATGGAAACAGAGAGAGGTAAAGAACTAAAGATTAAAATGTGATTCTTGATTATTTTTTAGGTAAATATGAATTACCTTGGCAGCATCAACTTCATGAAATTTTTTATTTTGCAACAAAAATACTTTGAGACCGAGAGAGGTGAGTGTGAGAATTGCTTTAGCTTTCGGTCCGAAGTGACAAGTTTGAAAGGAGAAATGGAAGTTTGAAAGAAAGGCAAGGTGAAATATTAATGAAGGAGAATGACTTTTTTTTTCTCTGTCTTGTCTATGTCCCACTCACCTCCAAGAGCCACGTTACAAGTTCTTGAAATAAGCAAAGTGACTTTTTATATATGGGTTGTGGGTTTTGTTATTTTTGTTTCCCACGAATACTAAACTCACATTATTTTTTAAATTTTATATTATTTTTTAAATTTTATATATATGTTTAACTGAATATTCTTAATTAAAAACTTAAATATATATTTTTTATTATTTTAAAATTATTAATTAAATTATTTATGTCGTCACTGGTTTGACCACCAGTTAGATCTTGGTCCAACCAAAAAACCGATAACTAGTCAATTTTTCGATTTTTTCACTGTACCAGTTTTTAAAATCATGTTTACAACACATTCTTAAGTTCATTAAACCCACCACCTCGTATCCCTGAAAGGACTTATATGTGAAAGTAACTACAAAATAATTTGTGTTTATAGAAATTGAAACTTGTAGAAAAGAAATATATTATAGGAAGTTAAGTGATGAGCAAGGAAAAATGTTATATGGTATAGCATTTTCTCTAAATAATAGTTTATTTAATTGAGAGTTCTTCAGCATTGTGACTTTTGATAAAATATAAGTCAAGTGACGTTTTTTAAGTAATATGTACTTATTGTGGTAATGAGTTTCCAAAGGTTTAACTATGTAAACCATAAGTAAATTTTAGAACAAGTCATTTGAAATCGAAAGAATTCAATTCACATTCACATGAATTTGCAAATATTTGTTATATAAAAGTTTCAATATATTAAATGATGTATCAATTTGAAAGGAATATAGCAATAAAAGCATTTCTAGATTTTTATTGGTAACGCTTGGCATATAGCTAGGGGGAATGTGGCAAGGAAAAAGAGAAGATGAAGACCAATATTAGTCGTTAAAGGTTGGAAGAAGTTATATAGAAGATTTTTTTTTTTTTTTTTTTGAGAAAAAAGTTATATAGAAGATGGTTCCATATACTTTAAAATTCTTTATATAATTTTATTAAATTTTATAAATTAAACCAAAACATTTTTTCTTTCAAAAAGAAGAAAAAAAAATTTTAATTTCTACCCATGCAGAATTTTTTTCCCAAAATCATAAGCCGAAAAATAAAAATGATAAATAACTTCCTAACAAAAACGTTAATTTTAAAGATAAGAAACTTGATTTATTTCTTAGGAAATAAACTTCTGAAACCAAGTGATTTCAAAAATATACCCATATAAATTTAGATCTTAATTGCAAACAATTACAAAAGTTTTATATGTCGATTTTATTAGCCAATTATGCTTGCAAGTTTCCTTTATGGTTAATCACAACAAACCAATATCATTAAAATAAAGTGCGGAAAGAAAATAACACAAGTGATACGGTTATGAAGAGAAAACTCTAATAAATAAATAAAAAAACTCAATGAGGTTTATCGCCACACTTAACGAAACATATACACTAATAGAATCGAAGTTTACACAATAAAATTAGCCTTAATTATATTGCTATGTCATCTAGTACTAACTAACCTAACCTTATGCAGCTCCAAATCATTAGACTCTTCTACAACATACTCTCTTCACACAAACATACCATCCGTGAGTTCAAGAATCGTCTTGAAGATTTCCACAGCAACTTGCGATGTGCAACAACTTCAACTTAATCACCAGTTTTCAAATCTTCAAAGCATGACAGTGATAGAGTACTTGGTTACTAAACCCTAGGCAACATAATCGCAACTCTCAAAAAAAAGTTTAAGCCACCCCTAATCAATTATTTAATATCTAGCAAGTAGGACTTGAAATTCTAGAGATTTGATGACTTGTTGGGGCTGATTTGGATACATGATCTGTTTTTCTCGATCAATCGACTAGTTGTTGAGCTAAGTGTCGAGATTACATTAATTTATGTTCTCTTGAGTTGTCTAGGCTTGAATCTTGGACTTCAAAAATGCAAAAGACTTACACCACAATTTGTCTTTTTTATTTGATGGAAATTTTGATAAATTTAGCATTGGATTACATTTTCTTATACCTTTCATGGTTGCAAAATTTCAAAGACGATTAGAGATCAATAACTATCTCATTTATAAAATATTTAAGTTTTACATTTTGTATGGTAAAACTATGCATAAAAAATGAGTTTGTAGATTGAATAGTAAATAGCATACAACTGGTGTGAAATTTGGTATGCTGGTTAAGAAAATAGAGAACATGTAATCCAATGGAGGGGTTTTCAAAATATTAAACTCATAAAAATATATTAAGTGGTGTAATATTGTAAGTGTAACTTGACCTTGTCATATATATATATATATATATATATATATATATATAATCTCTTGCTTATAATTTACCTCACTCATTTTTGAACACTAACACTAAACTTCTTACTCTTTATTCATATGAAATTTTATATATTTTTATTTGATCCAACAATATATAGACTTGCATGTGATTTGGATCAATGGTGTCTACTCCATGATGATTACTCTTACCATCAGGCCAATACAACAATTAGTTTTTTTTTTTTATATTGGTAAGATTCGAACTTGTTCCTTTGTTCAACTATAAGAGACTACATTTATTCTCCTTACTCATAATTTTAAAGAGTAGAAAACAAGATAAAAGAACCATAGATAGAACCACTATATAAGAAAGACAAAGCAAAAAAAGATATCATAAAATGAGTTTAATAACAACTAAATTAACAATGCAGTATTGTATGCTCTAGACACAACAAATTTCACAACTTATTAACATGTCAGACTATAATTTGTAATACACTACTTTGACATTGGACCACCATTTACATCACATTTACTGCACGCCAAACAAGAATTGGGACCTCCGCAATTTTAAATTTTTTTTAGAGAGTTTCAACCTATGGCATCCGCTCCTGATAATAGTTCTTTATCATTAGACCTAGACACCAATCGATTTTTGGTATAGGCGAGGATTGAACCCAAATCTCTTATTCAATCATCAGAGATTTTACCTACTAAGCTAGCTGGAACCCACCCGCAATTGTAAAATTGAATGTGCCCTTAGATTTATTATATATGTTAAAAATTGAAAATCAAAATATCAAAGGAAAGAGTAGATTGCAAAAGAAGGAATTGAGAGAGTGAAAGAAATTAATGGATACACTGAAGAATAAGGCCTCATAGAAAGCCGGAGGGCAGCACCCCAAATCAGAAGAACCCACAAGATTACAAGTCAAAGACCAAGATGCTAAAGCATGGGCAGCAGTATTTACATCTCTAGGTACCCAGCAAAAAGGATGATCTAGACAAAAATCTGACAAGATAAAAGAGGATTCTAACACCAGATTTCTAATCCTCCAACTCCAAGGCATATCAGAGTTGGGAAAAAAGAAAGCTTGATAACATATCTTTGAATCCCATTCGTAGACAAAGGACTAACCAGAGCAAGGCTTGCTTCCACTTGGAGAGTGAGATTGGTGTTTTACCTTTTTCAGTGTAGCTATGCAAATACCAATTCCTCTCTCCAATCCCTGACCACAACAGCAATGACAGAGAAGGATCTCTCAACCTCAGCGTCGACATTTTAGTTTAACACTCCCAGCCTCTGGTAATGTCCAATAGGTTGTTCGTCTACAACCTTTCCATTGGTGGTGCAACCAATTGTTATGAACTTCGTACTCGGTCCTGAGTAAAATTAACACAAGGGCAATTTTTATTTGTGACCACCCACTAAAAGAGAGTTTAGAGGCCTGATTAAAGCCCCAGCGATGCCTAAATTCTAAAGCCCAACCCACTAAGATTTTGAGGCCAGCACAGAGAACACCATGCAATAGGAGTAAAGAAATTACCCAAGTTTGACTCTGGGTTCCACTAGATTTGCCTAACACAGGGCCGGCGCAATGCTATAGGCGAGGGAGTTAGGCAAAACCCTAAAGGCCCCAAGTGAAATAAAGCCTCCAAATTTTAATCAATAGAATCCCAAAAATTAGTCAATCATTAAAAAGTACCCAAAAAAATGTTATATTTATAATATTTTTACAATAAATTTTAAGTAATAAGTTGTTATTAACTATTACATTCTAATAAATTAATATAATGTTTACTTATAATAAGAAAAAAAAAAGCATATTTAAGCTATTACAACTAAGAAAGTTCTTGCAATCAGTACGCTTTTATTTTTTTTTTTTTTTTTTTTTTTTTTTTTAATGATAAACTTCAATCTATTGCTGAGAAAAAGGAACAAAGATGGTAATCTTCCTTAAAAACAGCAGCCAAAGCTGGGTGAGAGATTATCCTTATTGAAAGTAAAAGACATCCTAGAATTTAAAGCAAACCTAGCAGCTTCATGGGCTAAAGAATTGCAACATCTCCTAACCCAAACAAAAGAACAACTGACAGGAAAGTAACAACTTAGCTATCTCAGACACACTAAAGATAGTGGCTGGAATGGACCAATCCGGGACACTTCTGGTAGAAAGCTACCTTCCTACTAAAGCTCGACCTTTAAAGTTATTATACAAAATCAAAAGATAAAAAAAGACAAAGTGTGATTACATAATCTTCCATGTTAATATCTAATGCTACCCTGTGCTCCTGAGCACAGGGCAGCTTGAACTTGGCTCTTCAGCAGAAGAACCATCCAAGCTAGTGCCTTTCAGAAGACCTCCGAGTAACTGTCCAGGGTCATAAAAAAACTCCACCTTCACTACTCTCATCTGCTCATCCACCTGTTTCAACATGGAAAAAGAATTGATTTATACAAAAGTGGACAACAATAATAAGAAAAAAGAAGAAGAAAAGAAAGATATTGTTGAAGGGTGACCTCAAAAATGGCAATTCCAAAGAGTTCAATAATATCTCCAGTTGGGGCATGGCCTTTGAAAGGGCCCTCCATATAACCCCAATGCCTGAACTTGTACACCATCACAGGTGGCCCAGTATAAACTTGGAGAATCTCCAAAGCAAACCCGCGTGGGAATGTTGTAGTGAAAACTTTATGAGAAGAAGCCGCTGTTTCTTCATCTGGATTGTAAACCCTGAGTTTTTCTGGCAGGGAGTTCTGAAGTAGCGGATTATAGCCTCCCCCAAGTTTGCCTATTTCTTCCAAATTTAAAGCCTTCCCTCCTGACAACACAAATATATATGATTAACATTCCATGATCACATAACCTGGAAAACTTTGAAATCTAGTTTATTTCTTTGTAGTTAATGAATACCATTTACGCTGAAAGTAAATTTCTTGGGATCAATGGATTTAAACTCATCTGGGTCGGTCTTATGGAAAAATTCCATTTCCCATGTCTTTACAAAGTTCTGCACCTTTTCTTCAAGTGACCGAGGAAGCCATATCTTCACCAAAAAAAAACCTTTAAACTAATCAGATGAGATAAAGCTATCACACATACACATAAGAAAGGAGAGAAAGGGAGACCTTAGTTCTGCCTTCTTCAAAGAGCTTATTGACAACATCATAGTTAGGTACCCCAAACCTCCATTTGGTGTTCTTCACTTCTTCTTCACTCAAGAAGGATCAATACTTCTCTTGCCCAACACTTGAGGATGCCATTACCTGATCACTTACAAGAAAAAATAATGTTGTTTGAGTTGAATTTCATGGCACAGAAGGATATTAGATTTATATACTGACTCCTATGAAATGGAAATGAATTAAAAGAATAATTTTAGAATATTCTTCCCTTTTCTTGTCTAAGAGTTTTAATAAAGTGAATAGAAAGTTCATTCTCTTATTTGGGAGTTTAAGTGGGAGAGAATAAAATGGGTAGAAAAGAACACTTATTCCTCTCTATTCTCTTAAAACCTTAAATTTTCATTTCCCTTGAAATTGAGAGGAAAATGAGAAAATGGAATTAGATTTAATGAATATTTTTATTAAAACTCCCAAAATACCTCTATATATTCAATCTTTTATTTTAAACTAAGAGTTTAATAGTAATATTGTCATAAAATGATTCCATTTCGTTCCCTCTATGTTACTCCCAAACAAGATTACTTACATTCCATTCATTTTCATTTCTTTCCATTCCTTTATTTTAAAACATCCAATCAAAATTACTTAATTCTATTACATTCCTTTCTTTTTCATTCATTTCCCTCACTTATATACATTACATTCCATTCCATTCCTTTCCATTCCCTTATGATCATTTTATTCCATTCCCTTATGAATTCCAAAACAAAACCTTACAAACCTAACGAGATAATAAGAAATATATGAATTTTAAAAAAATAAGAGATAATAAGAAATAGGTAAAATACTATTTTATTCCCTAAATTTTAACAAATGTTTGTTTTTCATCCTTAAACTTTAAAAATTTCTTTTTTCATCCCTAAACTTTGTAAAGAGTTTTTTCAATGGTTTAGAGACAAAAAATAAAGATGAAAAAAGAACATTTTTTAATTGTTTAGGAATGAAAAACAAATTTTTGGTAAAGTTTAAGAATATAAATAAAACATTTTCAATAGTTTACGGATGAAAGGTGAACTTTTTAATAGTTTAGAAATGAAAAATGAACTTCATAAAGTTCAAGAATGAAAAACAAACTTTTAGTAAAGTTTTGAGACGAAAATAATTAAATACGAATAGTCTTGCAAGGTATGATAGCGGCCATACCAACTATGACAAACCAATTAAGCAATAATGAATTCACCGTTAATGGCGCTATCATGTGTCCTGCTATTTCGTTCAATCGAAGAGAAAAAGACGAATTTTGCAACATCAACTGGGTCTGGTAGTAGGATTCTTTTTTTTTAGAATCAAGACCAATCTTATTAATCTGCAAGACTGAGAAGATCAGCCATGAAAACAGGTTCGACATCTGGTGGGATATCTTCCATCCAGACAGACAAAGGTGAAGAAAGAGGTGCTCGTCTCGCAAGTGAGTGAGCTACCTTATTACAAAAACGACTTATATGAGAGAATTTTAAATCAAAAAAATATGAAGCTAAGAACAAAATGTCGTTTGCTATATGGCTGAACTATGCAAGAGAACGAGTACCATTCTTCAAATTCTGCATCAACATTGCCGAATCACCCTCCAAGATAACTCTATCAATCCCAATTTCCACTACCAGCTCCAGTGCCCTCCTTGCTGCCAAAGTCTCAACCTCAATTACAGAGTAAGGTAAAGAGACCAATTGTGAGAGCGAGGCCATGACCAAACCCACTGAGTTTCGAATGACCACACCAAGTCCTACTTTATCCTCCTTCTCAAACATAGCCCCATCAAAGTTAATTTTGTACCATGACGGATCAGGAGCTGTCCACAAGCCAACTCGAGCTGCTACTACTACATTATGGGTCTGGTGAGGGGCTGTTACTTCGAGCTTCCTTTCCACTACCTTCTCCAATAGTTGGCTGAGAGTGTAGGTAGATTTTCCCAATCTAATATTATTTCTTCGATTCCAAAGATCCCAAACCACCCAACTAAATAATTCAGGCTCATTTTTTTCTGCCTAGATCATGCCAAGGAGGTCCGTAAAACAATTGGCTTGTCTCAATAAGCTGTGGGTCCAATTTGGTTTCTCACTCCACATGTCTTCGAGCTTGGGACAACTATATAACGCATGTAACACATCCTCCTTGTAGCACTTGCGCTGTTCACACCAATCCTCAAGAATGACTTTTTTTCGCATAAGATTGTCTTTAGTCGGTGAGGAATTTCGGTAGGACCTCCATAGGAAATTACGAATTTTGCCAGGAACATCAAGACCCCAAAGCGATGTCCACAGAGGCTTTATTGTATCAGTATTAGAGGGGCCTGATTGTAGCTGTAACACCTTATTCTGCAGAAATTTGTAACCTGGTTTAATCAAGTAATCCCTATCAGGGGTAAACGACCAAATCAAGACATCTCGCTGTTGAGATTTTCACAGTGGAATTTTTCTGATTAAATTTGCCTCAAACTCATAGAATGTATGCTCCAGGATATCATCTTTCCAAATCCTCTGGTGTTGGTCAATCAAACAGCTCACCCTTGCATCTGGCTGACCGTGCAAGATTGGTGATATAATCCTAGGATTATTTTTCTCAAGAATCCACCTATCACCCCAAATTCTGACCGAATGCCCATCTCCAATCCTCCATTGCGCCCCCTTCCTAATCACTTCCCTGCCATGGATAATGCTCTTCCAAGCATAGGAGGCAGTGTTTGGAACCTTAGCTTGCATTATTGAGCAATCCAGGAAGAATTTTGGCTTGAACACCCTATAAAATAGAGAGTGCTCATCATGCAATAATCTCCAAGCTTGTTTTGCCAGGAGTGCATCATTGAACGAGGATAAATCCTTGAAGCCCATACCCCCTTGGCTTTTTCGTTTGCACAACTCCTGCCACTTAATCCAGTGGATTTTACGGCTATCTCCTCTTTGTCCACAAAATGACTTTCGAATAAGTGCCTTGATTTCATGACATAAAGTCCCTGGTAGCTTGAAGCATGACATTTTATATGTAGGGAGTGCTTGGGCCACTGCTTTAATCAAGACTTCTTGCCCCATTCATGATAGAAGCTTACCTTCCCAGCCCTGTAACCCCTTCCACACCTGCTGCTTTGTCTTTGCAAAGCTATTCTTCTTACTTCTGCCAATAAAAAAGGGTAATCCAAGGTAGCTCTCGTATTGATGGATGACCGAGACACCAAGAGTTTGTTTGATCACTTCTTGCATGTCTTGAGGTGTTGATTTACTAAAGAAGAGGTTTGTTTTTGATCTATTTATTTTTTTCCCCGAAGCTCCTTCATAGATCGCCAACAAGTCCAGCAACTTTTGACATTCGGCTTCCTTGGCTCTACAAAAAATTAAGCTATCGTCCACAAACAAAAGATGTGTTATTCTAGGTCCGGGTCTGCAAATAGACACCCCCCCCCCCCCCCAAATCTCATCCTTACTTGTAGCTAAATGAATAATGCCATGTAATCCTTCTGTACACATCAGGAAGAAGTATAGAGATAGGGGATCTCCTTGACGAAGAACTCTAGTGGGAACAATGTGTCCATGGGGTTCCCCATTGATCAAGACTGAATATGTGGCTAAGTTAATACACTCCATCATAAGTTTAACCCAAAGTTCATGAAACCCCATTTTTACCAACACTTGCTACATATATTCCCACTCAACTCTGTCGTAGGATTCACTCATGTCTAGTTTTAGAGCCATAAAGCCAGGCTTGCCAATGCAATGGTTTCTCATATAGTGGAGAGTCTCAAAAGCAACCAGTATGTTATCTGTAATCAACCTGTCTGACATGAAAGCACTCTGATGTTCTGAAATAAGCTATGGCATTATCTTTTTCAATCTATTAGCCAAAACTTTAGCAAGAATTCTATATAATACATTGCTTAAACTGATTGGCCTATATTCAGAAATATATTTTGGGGATTTAACTTTAGGAATTAAAGTTATGAAAGAATGACCAAGGGATGGAGGTAATGAACCTGAATTCAAGTACTCCAAAATGACCTGAACAATGTCTTCCCTAATCAAGGACCAATAGCTTTGGTAAAACAATGGTGGCATGTCATCCAGGCCCAGCGATTTGAGTGGTGCCATCTGTTTTAAAGCTTTCTCAATCTCCTCTAAAGTGAATTCAGCAATAAGCAAGTCATTTATCTTAGCTGTTACTCGTTGCGGAATAGAGTCCAAAACTACCTCAAAGCCACTTGGATTGCTTGAAGTGAATAGCTGCTTGTAGAAATTCAATATGGTGGCAGAAATCCGTGTGGGATGAGTGGTTCAGCTACCCGAATCATAAAACGAACCATTGATATAGTTTTTCCTCCTCCACTGCGATGCCTTACTATGGAAGAATCGTGTAATTTTGTCTCCATCTTTTAGCCACAAAACCCGTGATCTCTAAGCCCACATCTTCGCCTCCTTGTCCATTAATAAATTAATCTCCTTCTCAAGTTGCCTTATACGCTTAGAATCACCCCCTCTGATTGCTTGCACCTCAGTTTGCACAAGGAGTCTTCACTTTTTCTCTAAATCACGCCTGACATTGCCAAAGTTTTCTCTACTCCAGCTTTCTAATTCCTTCCCACACTTATCTACCTTTTTAGTGATTCTAGTGCCCCACAGTTCAGCACTGTCTTCCCTCCAAACCGCTTCAACTGTTCTGCTACAACCTACATCAGAAATCCACATATGCTCAAAGCGAAATCATTTTTTCATTTGACAATCCATACATTCCCGTGCAATCAAAAGAGGTTTATGGTCCGAAGTGGTGACATCAAGGTGGTGGACTTTAGTTCTAGGAAATAAGGAGAACCATTCATTTGTCACTACTGCCCTATCAAGGCGTTCCCAAACTGTATACCCGACAAAATGTTTGTGCCAAGTGTATTGAGTTCCAACAAAACAAGTCCATGAACCGGCATTCATCCAAAACATCTCGGAATGGTTGCATTTGGCTGTGAGGCCGAATCCTCCCTCCCCTTTTCTCATTTTCCTTCATAATTTCATTAAAGTCGCCTACACATAGCCATGGTGATGGACCCCTATTTCTTAAGCTATGTAGTTTAGCCCAAGCTTCGTGTCTCTTCTGCGTATCCGGCTCCCCATAAAAACCCGTAATCCTACATTCATCCTCCTTGTTTTTGTTTATAGTAGTGTCAATATAATACTTGGAAAAAGTTTCAACCTTAAGATCAAAGTCTGCTTTCCAAAAAATTACTAATCCCCCCCCCCCTTATTTCTCCTTGGTACCTCAAATTTGTTTTTAAAATCTGTACGCCTTTGAACTAATTCTAGCCTTGCTTTGTCTATCCATGTTTCGGCTAAAAACATGACAAAGGGAGCTTATGCCCACACCAATTCCCCGCACCAATTCCGCAAGCTGATCTTCTGTTTGGTGGTTCCCAAGCCCGCAACAATTCCAACATAAAAGACTCATTGCTTCTAGCAGGGCTGGGAACCAGCCTCTGCCAATATCATATTGTTTTCATTGCCCATCTAAGAAACAGATTTTCTTTTTTTTTCCTAACTCAGATTGACCAGCTGTGTGTCGGGTGTTTCTTTTGGTTCCCACAACTTCCTCCATAACGACACCAGTTCCAACACAAGCTCTAGATATTCTTTTCCATGCGCCTTCATTGCTTCTAGGGACATTTAGTGCATCAAGTAAAACTGATAGGGGCAGGCGTGGTTGACATGGAAGTGTTTGAATTCTGCCTTTTTCCACATTAGCAATTAAGAGAGAGTCCAAAATATTTTCCTTACCCGTGGCTTGGATATTTTTGGAGAATGATTCTGGTGTGGGATCGAATATTCCAATATCTCGGTCTATCTCTTGTAATTTTTCCTCAAACAACTCAACATTTAAATTCTTTTGCTACAATTTCAAGTTTTTGAAAATATCTTCAGCTATCATCACCTGATTAATGGGAATTGAATGTAATTCCCTCGGATTCTGCTCCTGAATATCTGGGGTAATACAACCTCTTCCATGGACTCAGTTCCTTCCTTTTCTGGCCTTATGATCTCTGGCGAAGGCCCTATTTTCTGAACCACCACTGGAGATGGTTTGCTTATCTTCGATGCCGAAGCAGTAGCTGTACTCCGACAGCCACTTTGTCTGTTACTATAGAACCCAGGGACTGTGATCGTAATTCGTCGTGATGACGTAAAAGGTGGTGCACGAATTCAAGGTCCAAATTGTTGTGCTTCAACTGGCAGTGTACCTTCACTTTCTAACCATAGTTCGCAATCTCTGTCATCATGCATCAAACTCCCACACCAATAACATATATTAGAAAGTCTTTCATACTTAAAAGACACCCATAACTCCTTACCATTCTCCAAGGATATCACTCTACATCTACACAAAGGTTGTGATATGTCCACTATGACCCGAACTCTGATAAAACCATCACCCTCGACATCCATGTCCTCAATTGGCTTATTCACTATGCCAAGAACTCCACGTATCTTTTCTGCCACTACTCTTGTTTTGAAACGCACGGGAATGTCGTGTACCTAGACCCAAAAGGTAACCATATTAAATTTCATATCCATAAGATCAATATCTTTGTCATACCGCTGCAAAACCATGAGGTGTTTGTCAAAACTCCATGGTTCCACTACAAGTACTTTCTCTATCTCCATCTTGTTGTCAAACGTGAATAAAACCACATGATCTCCCTCTTTCTGAACCTTGAAACCATTCTTCGCTCTCCCAATGGGTGAGAAATTTTTGGCAATAGCTTCAATATTAAGTACCCATTTGGTCAAGAATTTGACTGCAAGAACATATTCAGTCACTACCTCTTCTTCTGTGAGTTGGAGTTTCGAACCTTCAACATCAAAGAGGGTTAAGCAGCTCCATGATTTTGTAAGATCCTCCATATGAGAGAAAATAAAAGAAAAATATGTTTCCCAATCTCCAAAAAATAGAAAAACCCACAAAACCTCGAAGGTAAACCTGTTACCTCGAGGTACAACGACACCTTCAAAGAAAGGACAGCTATTCTACGACCTAGGAGAAGGTTGGAGAACCAAGCCTTTCGCTAGCGAGGAGAAACAAAACTCTGGTAGTAGGATTCTAGTAATTAAGATTTATTAAAGAAAATTTTACTTTTTTTTTGTTTTTTGATAAAAGAAAATTTTACATTTTAACTCCTGTAGAGGTATAATAAATTAAGGTATAGACTTTCAAAAGGTTATAAAATAAATCATACTGTTTTGTTTCAAAAGTAACAATGTTTTTCCTTGTTCAAAAGTAATAAATTAAAACTTGAGATTTCAAAAAAATAACAAATTAACATTTAAGAGTATTAAGGTTCAATTTAACAAAAAAAAAAAACTAGAGGATTTCATTTGCTACACCTCTTGAAGATAAGTAGAATTGTCTTTCATAGATTTCGTGGCCTTGAATTTTTTGTTTTAATGGTGATCTTTTTTTTTTTTAGGGAAATGGTGATATATTGACCATACAATTAATGGGAATAGCCGATTATATAACATTTTCTTTAAAAAATATCAGAAAGTAAACATTGCAAAGTGTTTAAGGTTGGGACCCTTTAAGGTTAGTGATTGGGGAGTACAAATTTTCTATCTCATATATTGGGGAAATTGCACTTTACCATACTAAACTATACACTAGATTATACTTTGCACCCTAAACTATCCGATTGCACACTTTGCACCCTAAACTATCACACTTATTACACTTTGTACCCCGGTGTTATTTTTGCTATTAGATTTACCATACTAAACTATACACTAGATTACACTTTACACCCTAAACTATCCGACTGCACACTTTGCACCCTAAACTATCATACTTATTACACTTTGTACCCCGATGTTATTTTTTCTATTAGATTTAACATAATTTTGCTGCATGTGACAAGCACATGCTTCTTTCTTAGGTGGAACAAAATTAAAAGACTAAAACACCCTTCATCCTTTCTTCCTCACTTTTTCTCAAATTTCTGTTTGTAGTCTGAGAATATGACTCGGAAAATCACTCATCCTCAGGGAGTAGCAAGGACCTCCCCAATGCATCAGCCATAAGCACACCCTCGCCCCCTTGAAGGTCCCTAAGGGAGGCGTCGTCCGTCAAAGGCTTCCCATGGAGCATAGGGGCAGGAAGCCAAGCCAGGGCCCCAGGCTGGATGGTGGCCTACTTTTTCTGACCTCAGCGCCCTATCCTCAGCTGTTTCGATGACTGCCAAGCGTCGCCATCACCTCGGGAAGGATCAGACTCTTCTCCCCCCCTAGGCCTCTTGCCTTTGTCCTTCTTCTGCAGGGAACTGGTGGGCTTGGATCCAGATGATGAACTCTATTGGGGTGGGGAAGAAGGAAGCTTGGGAGGACACTTCCCTGGTGCGTCCTTCCCCGGCTGCCCCTCTATCAGGGCCAGCAAGCTCGCCTGAGGTCGCTTTTTGAAACTCATCTTCAACCGAGGAGAGGCTTCTTCAGATAAAAAGTCTGCTTCAGTTAAACTGGGGTCACCCAAATCGCCAGAAAGGTCCTCAGGCAAATAGAATTGGTCGAACACATCAAACTCGCCCTCAAAGGGACCTGAGTCAGCAACTTCCTCTTCTCCTGGCTCTCCCCCTTCAGCCTCGGCAACTTGAGCTGATGAAGAAGTACCTACCAACGGTACACCCTCGGGAATGGGAGACCCTTCGAGGATCAGAAATCCGTGCTCGACTACGGTGATGTTATGCAGCCGAGGATCTTTAGCTCGGATCACGTGCTTCGGAGCCAAGAACGATTTTCGGATCGGATCGTATCCTAAGATCACGTGAGCAGCTCTAACTTGGTTGTTGACTTTATTCACAAAGATCTCTGACCTCAGTACGGTCTGCAAATCCTCCTTGTTGACCAAGCCGAAGTGACGCTCAAAAACGCGCGGATTTACATAAAAGAAAGCAAGTTCCTATCAAAAACCAAGCAAAGCGAAGCGCAAAAACACAAGAACTTAAATCCTCTCCTAGTCTAAATGCCCCACCTGGCATACCCTCCACTGTTGGACAATGAAGGCCCTCGTGCCACTTTCCGGACACAATGAGAAAGTCTTTATTCAAACCTTTGCTGGACTCAGGGAGGCACTGGATGAGCCGGACCCTATCGTCCCTCGTCTTCATGTAAAAAGACTTCCCCTTCAAGCACTGGAGGTTGTAGCACCAGTTTACATCATGGTGAGTTAACCCCAGCCCCATCTTCTCATTCAAGGCATCCACACAGCCTAAGATCCTGAATACATTGATGGCACACTGAGTGGGAGATAAGCCGAAGTGCCTAAGATAATCCCTCATCACTGGCCCCATGGGAATCCTCATACCACCCTCTAGAAAGGCGATTATAGGAATCGCCACCTCACCCTCTTTTCTCCTTGTACTCCACTCCTCTTCTCCACAGTACCTCAAACCCACTATATCGGGAATCTTATAATCAGCAGCAAATTTTTCCATCGCCTCCTCAGACTCAACTAACTTCTTAAACCTACCCATCCTAAAGAACTAACGAGGGGCTCAGGGAAAATGAAGGAGAGAAAAAAAAATAAGAGGACAAGGAACTCAGGCGGAAAAGTATGAACCAGAGAGAGAAGAAAACTTACAGAAATGAGGAAAAGCTTCTCAGGTGGGCTTTTTGTGCTAAAGGAAGTCGCAAGTACAGTTGGAGATGTGACCGAATTCTAAGTATGTGTGCAAGGTCTCTTGAATGCAAAAGTGAAAGGGCAAATCAGTTCGATTGGGTATTTATACCCCCAATTAAAAATAACCGCACGGCCTTTCCTGCCCGTTTAATCAAAAGCATCCCTACCATTCATTCATCATCACACCGTTGAACGTGAGGGACACAGAGCCGTCGAAATCTAATGAAGGCGCGCTCTAAATACCGAAACACCAGGAACGTCCCCTAGGCAGTTGAAAGGATTTTGACACTGACAGAAAGGCAAGATTCGCCAAGCCAAGGCAAGGACCCGAGGACATCAAAATCCTCCTCCCAGCCCGAAGAGCCGGGCAGCAGAATTTTGAGGGGCTATTGTGGGGCCCAAAGATTTGGCTACCCCGGGCCACTCCATATCGGGCCCAAGACCCACGCCGAGGATAGTACAGAATTCGAGGATGAGTGGGGGAGGCCCAAATCATCAAGGAACTTCGCCGAGGACGACCATGTCCTCGGCAGGCTGACATTAAAGAAAGGAAGCTGTCACCCACACATTAAATATGCGCTGCTGACACTCTGACCACATTAATGAAGAATTGATCATTAAACAGCGATGCCTTGGTTACTTCAACTAACAAAAAGCCTATGAAGGCAGCTGATGGGACAAGCCCTCAAACACAGGTTCAGATGACCAACAAGTGGACGGTAGAGATCAATTAAACAAGACTATATAGTAAAACGAATCCCCAAGGGTGGAGAGGAGTCGAAGGGGTTTTTGGGGTGTTCAAGGACAACCCCTACATTCACTAGAAGTCAGGGAAGGGCTCATCGGACTGAGCCGATAACGAACTTTCCCTTAGAACACTTAGCCAAATTTCCCTCGATGATCCTGTAAACTCGCACCAACTGTTGTATCTTTCGCTAATGCCTAGTCCTTCTATCCACTCTCTACAAATTTATTGTATGGGGTTACCTGAGTTTGGGTCCACTCATCCCCAAGAGGGAAGTGCCCGAACCGGGTCCCTACAATAATATTTTCACAATATTTCACAATAAATTTTAAGTAATAGATTGTTATTACTTAATATTGGTGAGTAAAAAAATAATTTCAATAGTGCGTTCAAATTACAACTAGAAACAACTTTTTATATAAATTTTGTTGTGAAAATATTGCTAAAAATGTTGTAGACTTCTTTGCTGCTTCTGGAGATTTCTTTCTTTGTTGTGCATGTCAACTACTCACATAAATGCTTGCTTGCTGTCAAGCACTTCCTTCTTGGGTTTTATTATTTGTTTGACTTTAACAATTTTTAAATGCATGGACATCTTCATTCTTCAAATCTAGCTTTTGATTTTTTTTTTTTTTTAATTCATAATAAATGGTGAACAATGACTATTCAAATGAGCTTGGGAAAAAAAAAAAGCTCGGTGGTCAAATGGGCTTGGTCATGAGCAAATAAACTAATTTGTCTCTTAACTATTTTATTGGGTTTCATAAAATAAAAATTATTGGGTACTAAAGTGTGCTTTATCATGACTTAAAAATAATTTAGAAACTCAATAGTGTGAGGGGGTGGGCCTGCTTGGGGTCTCGAACGAGCTCCTGCCGCACTAGGCCCGGGTAATTTCTGGGTGAGGAGTTGGAACCGGCCCAATTGGAGCACACCTTGGTCCGGCTTGTGCACAATCCTTGCCGCGTCTGCCAAAGCACATTTAAGAGCTCATAGCAAGCAGAGTCATTGTTAACAGGTTATGGCAAGCAGGCGTAAAATAAAAAAAACAAAAAAAGGTAGCTGCTGTTCTCTTTTACAACGCACAATAAACAACTTAAGGGCCTTGCATTTTAAAAGAAAGTGCTTGAACAAAATGATTAAGCGGTCTTGGCAGAGTAAAATAACGAGTATGCCATTTTTAGTATTACCGCAGGACTTCAACCATGAAAGGGAAGACTACTCCCTCAACGTAAATAACTTCACTTTTCCGATGAAATTAGTTACTTTGAGAGGACAGCCCCAGATGGTATGAATCTAGTATTGTCTTTTGAGGACAAGGCTATTGAGGGAGAGAGGGGGGTAACCCATTTGGGTGCATGCCTGCCATAAAACACTCCTCTTTCTCTCTTTTTCTTCGTTCTCTGTTTTCCTTATCTTTTCTCTCCGTTTTTCTTTTCTCAGAATTCTTGCCTTTCTTTTCTTTTTCTTTCCTTTTTTCTTTTTTTTTTTCTCCCCTTTCCTTCTCTTCAGCCACGAGTCCCTTATATAGGGCCTGCCGTGGCCGATTTTACTGTTCTACCCTTTCTATGGCTCTATTCTGTTATCGTAACCTTTTGCCATCCACTTACCAAGTCAAAATGGTCCTGATTTACCAGTGACCTGTGACTTTCGGACAATGAAACTTCTTCTTCAACTTCGTCCGGTGTGCTTTCTCTCTCTCGGTCTCTCATGGCATGCACCCAGCGGTCCTTACCCAACCTTACCTCTTTCGTGTGGCATGTCATCCCAGCAGGACTGTGCCCACTGAAAGAGTCTGGGCAAGAATCGCAAAAATGGATTCCCGCCCCTCCCCCCACCGCCAGACCATGCCCTCCCCATGACATCACTCTTTCCCATAGTGGCTGGGTATGGGCTGATGATGCCTGGGTCGCCCGCATGCGTTACCTCATTGATGTTTCGTTCGTTTGCCGAGGCCTGAAAATGGGTGTGCATATTCTGCCGTGTCTTCTTTGGCATTTTCTGATGTGGATCGTTTCCCGGCAGACCAACGTTCGTGTGTTGTCCCTTTCTTTGGAGGGTTGGACTCCGTGGCGGACTTTCCCTTTGGGTGTTTTTTGCCTTTGTGGCTTTTCACCTCCTGCCATGTTAAGTTTGCTACTTCTGTTACCAAACCCAGTCCTGCGGGGCTTCTTTTTTGTGTACTTTTCTTCTCCGTAGCCCAGTATGTTCACTGGGCTTCCTTTTTATTCCTTGCTGGCTTCTATGTTTTCTTGTGGGCGTCCCTGGCCCATTTTGTTTTTGTGAGTTTCTTTGCCAACCCCTTTTGGACTTTCTTTGGCCCAATTCTTCTCTACAAGTCTTTTTTTTTTTTCTTTGGGCTCATGGATTCTCCATTTGCCTAATACTTTCTCTTTTCTCTTTTTGCAATGGGCTTGCTGTGGCCCACGCTTTCTTTTTCTTTTTCTCTTTCCGGGCTTATTCAAGCCCATTTGCTTCTTCTGGACCCATCACATGGACCCTTAACTCATGCTCTATGCTTTCTTTTTCTCTTTCCGGGCTTATTCAAGCCCATTTGCTTCTTCTGGACCCATCACATGGACCCTTAACTCATGCTCTATGCTTTCTTTTTCTCTTTCCGGGCTTATTCAAGCTCATTTGCTTCTTTGGGCCTTGGGCCTGCTGGGTCTTAAGAAAATGAGCCTCAACAAATAGCTATTTATGTTTTTTTAGAATTTAATAATTTTTATTTGTATTATGAAAGTTATGTTATAAAAAATACTATCTATATTTGTTTTGGACTATTTTAGTTAATTTTTCTATTTTTTTATTAATTTAATGTTTTTATATATATATTTAAAATAATTATTAAATTAATTATGACGTCATTACTATTCGACCCCTGTTCGACCTCAAAAACCTTAAACCCCTCCCTTTTACAATTCAATGAACGGTCCGGGTCTGAAAACCTTGTTTCTTATTATGCACAGGTCTCCAACAGCTTTATTTTCCGCTGCCACATATTTTCCTTTTGTCCTATAACTTTTTATACTTTTTTATGAGAGATCAATAGCCCCTGCTGAAACAAGCAAGCAAGTTTCTTGTCCTAGTAAGTTTTCTCTCTCTCGTTAGGTGTAAATAAGATTTGTTATACAATTTGTTCATGGAGTTCTTGTTTCTACTAAACCGTGTCAGTGATATCAACCATAAATTAATGAGTATGATCTGTGGAAAACTGTTCCTATCTAAAGATTCACCAATGAGATTGAGAATCGTGCTTTCCACCACTTTATGGAGATGCTGGTCTCGTATAAAATTAGATTTGATATTGATTGATTAAACCCCATAATCCATTGATACATATCCGACCTTATCTTAATTGAAGCACAAAACCACAATATATCAGTCCAAGCATTCTTCGCTAATAGCTATCGACTGAGTCCTCCCTCAAAAAAAAAAAAAAAAAAAAAAAAACAAAAACAAAAAAAAGGCTATCAACTAAGTCAGTCCTTATCAGATAGTTTGATAAAATAAAGTAATCTAAAACTTATATAAAACGTTATCCATATATTCAAATCAGATTGTAATCTTTACAATAATATATATACAATAGAGCAAGCTCCCAAATTAATGCTATGGGAAGTCAATTATTGAAATGCTCCTATGGAGGAGCTTCCCGTCCCTATACTCATTCAAGAATTTCAAAAAACATGTAAAATACAAAATCTAGCAACCACAAATATTTATTGAATACAACCTTTACAAGAAAGAAAAACTTTGTTCTTTGCCCATGTTTCATAATGGAACAAAAGTCAAACACCATAATCACCATAGACAAGTCACTTTGTCTCTCTCCACACCAAGGTTTTTAAACCCGGACCGGACCGTACGGTCCGACCGGGTTAACCGTGAACCTCTCACAAACACGATTCTTTTAGTCTTAAGAACCGGCCTATGCCCAAAAATCCAGAAACCGTTCAAACCGCGGTCCAACCGCACGGTTCTGAGAACCGTGATCAGACCGCTTCTCATGGTTCCTACTACCCTTTGAATTTGCACCTAAAACCAAAAAACAAAAAAGAACACAGAAAACAAGCTCTAAATTCTGCTCCCTTCAGAGTAAATCACGCAGCTCCCTTCAAAATACTTACATGCTTACAACCATTGTTGAAGGCTTAAGCTTCAACCACCCTGAGATGCTATCAGACTTGAGATCGCACCGCCATCTTTTAATTCTTCTTCTCTGTTTCGCTCGCACTCCCTCTCTGTGTTTTTTACGTTGCTGTTTCTTCATTTTTCCCGCCAGAGTCTTCTATTTTTGGTAAATGAAGTCTTCTTTTTTGCTTGCTTTATTGCTGGTGCTTTGCTGTCAACCATCAAGCTTTACTGTCAACCACTCCTTTTTTTTTAAACAAGTCAAACAACTATCAACCACAAGTTCTGGGCTCTAGCTTACGTATTTATCTTTTTTTTTTTTTTTTAAGTCATAAATGGTGGACTATTCAAATGGGCTTGGGCATTAAAAAAAAATGTTTGGGTTGTCAAATGGGCTTTATCCATGGGCAAACATTAATTTATCTCTTTACCATTTTATTGGGTCTCATAAAAAAAAAATAAAAATTATTGGGTACTCAATAGCTATTTATGTTTTTTTAGAATTTAATAAATCTTATTTGTATTATGAAAGTTATGTTATAAAAATTACTATCTATATTTGTTTTGGATTTTTTTAGTTAAATTTTCAATTTTTATTTATTTAATATATTTATTTATAATTTAAATAATTATTTAATTAATTATGACGTCATCACGGTTCGACCCCGGTTTGACCTCGGTTCGATCTCAAAAACCTTGAACATCTCCCTTTTACGGTTCAATGAACGGTCCGGGTCTGAAAACCATGCTCCACACTTGTCTTCAACAACTTTTAATTTTTCACAACCAAGAGAACATGATTTCAAAAAAAATTCATAACATAAACCTAAATCTTAACTCTAAAAGCCAGTCCTTATTAGATAGAGTTTGATACAATAATGTAATCAAAAACTTAAATCTAAGGGTGGCAAAGTTGGACACGACCTACGAACCCGATACGACACGACACGAAATTAGCAGATTATAAGTTGAAAATTAATGAGTTAGTGTCATATTCGGGTTGACACAACTAACCCGTTTAATAAACGGGTTGGGTTAGTGTCCAATCCATGGAACTTGTTTGACCTGTCTAACCTGTTTAATTAAATAACATTTTACCAATATACCCTTCAAACCTTAGGTATATAAACTTATTAGTTATTGCGATTTATTTTCTTTGACATATAATAACTTATTATTTGTGATATTGAGATATATTTTAGTTTTGAATGATTATTTGTTATGCAGTTACTCGTTAGTTTTGAATTTTATATTAAAAATATTTTTTTTTTTGGTATTTCATAATTCATATCAAATTGGTTAATACTAAAAAAAAAAAAAAAAAACCTCGTTTTGATAAAATCTAATACACAGATTTGTACGACTGACTTGTTTATTAAATGAGTTGTGTTAGGGTTGAGGAATTTTGACCCGTTTAATAAACATGTCGAATTAGTGTTGACCCATATAATCAGATACTCATGAGTTGACACGACACAAATCTGACACACAAACACAAATTGTCACCCTAACTTAAATCAAATGGTATATGTATATTCAAATCAAATTGTAATCTCTACAATAATATATATACAAGAGAGCAAGCTCCCAAATTAATGCTAAGGGAAGCCAATTATTGAAATGCTTCTATGGAGGAGCTTCCCATCCCTAAACTCATTCAAGAATTGCAAAAAATATGTAAAATACAAAATCTAGCAACCCCAAATATTTATTGAATACTACCCTTACAATAAAGAGAAACTTTTTCCGCACATTTCGTAATGGAACAAAAATCAAACACCATCATCGCCATAGACAAGTCACTTTGTTTCTCTCCACACTTTTCTTCAACAACTTGGAATTTTCCACAAGCTAGAGAACATGATTTCATGAAAATTTCATAACATAAACCTAAATCTCAACTCTAAAAAATCATTACTCCCACATCAAACCCTCAAAAAGCTCAGTAATGAAAAAACCACTATTTCCTTTCCTCAAACCAATAGATCGAAGAATGGGTTTTCAAAAGAACGAGCAAAAGATTCGAAGAGAGGGAGAGTTGGTGATTGGTAGTTGGTAGAGAGAGGTGGATGTGTTTTTGACTAGTGTTTAGTAAGGAATAAGACGAACAAGCTTAAGACCACAGAGAGAAAGAAAAAAAATAAAAATAAAAATAAAAAAACGAAACGAAAAAAAAGCGGCTGAACCAAAGATTAATATGAGATTTACCTCAACTACGTTAACATTAAACTCTTACATTATCTCATTTAATGAAAGAAGCTAGCTATCCAAATTTTATTGGTAAAGTATGGAGTGGAGCACAATACATGAGATAGAAGATTTGAACTCATGATTGGAGCCTTTGGAACTGACTCTTCTTTAGCGACAACTTTGATGGACATTACAAAGAAACTTGTTTGATTAAGAGCGGAATTTTTGAAATATATATATAGACAATGTTTGGTTACAAACTTGGTTGTATTAGCAACAATTCCCACTAAAAAGTTAGTATAACTATATATTTTGAAAATTTAATTATTAAATTGCATATTCTTTATATTTTTAACATGCAGGTCAAATTTCATCTCAATCAGATGTTATTTACTATTTGATCCATAAACTTATTTTTTATGCATAATTTTAAACTACAAATACTTCAAAATTAAATAATTGATTGATAATATAGCTATTAATCTTTAATCTTCTGAAAATTTTATAAGCATAAAAGATATAAGAAGAAAATATAATCCAATGAGTTCAAGTTAGGTCAACTGATAAAGACTTTGATGGTTGAATAAGAGATCTGGGGTTCAATCCTCACCTACACCAAAAATCGATTAGTGTCTTGATCTGATGATAAAGAGTACAATCATCAAAAGCAGATTTCATAAGTTGAAGCTATTATATATATAATCCAATGATGGAATTGTCAAAATTTTCCAAAATCTATATATATATACACACACACACACACACACACACACACATATATTTAAAGTCAAAACTCAGAGAAAATCCTATTGGATTCTAAATTGGAGGTCTAATGTGTCCTATTAGATTTCTTAATTTTGTTGCAAACATTTAACAGCACTATGAAAACCGAGGAGTCCAATAAAATGAATTAAAAGAGAAACACAATTTCATTACTTAATAGTTAAGAGATTATGGAATTCAATGAGATCTTTCAAATTAGTTTCACTATTTAATGGTTCGGAAATCATGGAATTCAAGGAGATTCTTAAAATTTGATATTATCGATTGTTCCCTTTTATTCACAAAGGTCTAACATATTATTCAATGGAAAATAAGCAAAGTAAAGATTTAAAGCAAATAGAAATTTCAAACCCTTTATTGCTTGGGGTATTTGGATTTTTATGGTGACTATGAAGTCACCATCAGAAATCCTACCCACAAATATGTATATTTAAGAGGATAGAGGAAAGAGGTTGCTGGAACTAGCTGATTTCGGTTCCTATGTTCAAAATGAGGGTGTTGGAATATAAAGGAGTCCAAAAACACCAATATTAGAGCCAGGAGCATGTAGGGGGTGCACACGCCCTGTGAGCCTAATGGTTTAACTTTCATTTATTCAAGATTTTGCCACTGCTCAACCCCGTACTTTGAACACTTGGTTGGAGGCCTTATGGACCTCCAAATTTACTGATTCTGGAGCCATCGGAAAGATCTCGGAGTCTACTTTCTAAAGATTACAGTTTTGTACTGTTTGGAATCCAGATGAATGAGTTACGCACATAGAAGTTGACTAGTCCAAACTTTCTACATTTGAACATGATTTTTCTCATTTTACCGGATCGATTCCTATCAATCCGAAGATACTCTGGAGACACCGTTTGTTCCAAGTTGTAGCCTTGTAGGGAAATTTTTCTGCTTCAAGAAATTTTTTTTTTTTTTTCCAATTTTTCTTGATGTGTGGGTTTACATGCAAAGTACATACCAAAGGCTGATTTTGTGTAAAAAGTGAGATTTTGCTAGGTGTTTCCACCGACCTCGATAGCTCACGTGAGGTATCATTGGAAAGCTCTCAGTGCATACTCCATCTCAAAAAAACTACAAGCACAGAAAGACAGCCAATTAAACAATGTAATTTGACGTCCAACCAAGTGTTGGGCGTTTTGGTGATTTTAAGATATCTCACTCATTTTAACTGTGATTTAGGTCCACAAGCAGTCAATTTAAAGAGGATTCAGTTTACTTCGGTATATGCTCAAATTTCTCTCAATCACATCTTGGTCAATTTTTTGTCAAGCTTGGGTTGACCATTGTCAAACTTGATCAAATTTGGAGAAAATGTTTGAAATCATTGATTTTGATTAAAATTGGGGTTTAGGGGCATTCTTGAGCTTGTTTGACCGCCGGACAACCCGATTGAGGCTTTTGCCACTAGGGGAATTTTGGTCATTTTACCTGTTGGACCAGAAAAATGGGTGAACCGATATCCAACCAAGACAAATTAAAATATTTTTGATAATCCACAATCCCATGATTGAAATATTTTTGAAATTTTTGAAATTTTAACATAAATCAAGGGCAAACAAAATGCAGTGTCGACAACACTTGCACCTAAAAATCACTCACTAATTAAAATTAGCATATTCAAACCCTATTAAAGATTACTCAAGAGTACACCAATCTAAACACAAAAATTTTAAAATATTGGCTTAAACTTAATAATTAACCAATAAAATAAATCAATAAATTTTTAGTTGAAAAAATATTCAACCTTAAAATCTATATATATGAAGAAATTAATATGTGAAACAAAAATATATTAAAACAAATCAAAAAATAAGTTTAAGGTGTGCATGAGAGAGAGAGAGAGAGAGTTTTGATAGTGGATATCAAAAACAAAAATGCAATTGTGAAGCAAAATGAGAGAACATATTTAAATCTGACAATATGGACAGGAAATGGGGAAAAAATGCATTCACCTATAAAGAGGGACGGGGTGAGGAAGGTGAAAGGTTGAGGGGGAAAGAAAATTACACATTTAGGAATGTAGAATAAATGAAACTAGTCTATAACTTGTGCAATGCTTGATAATATTAACATAATGTTTTCTCAAAAATACATCTAATTATATACAATAGAATGTCACATGAAACACATCACTTTTTTGTTTCCCTCTCTCTCTCTCTCTCTCTCTAACAAGGAGCATAAAACCTAGAACGATAATGAAAAAATTAATGAGATTTTCAAGCATAACAAAAGTAAAACTATTTAAATTATCCTTGATGTAAACATTGGATACATTGAGTGCAATAAATATGTGATGCCTAGTCATTTTCACTGTTCTTACAAAGTAAACTCATAATGTTTTATCATTTTACAAAGTAAACATGTGATGTAAATTACAATTGATGATACACAAAAATCGTCAGTGAGTTGATCGTCCACACACGTGCTAAAGAGTGTACCTAAAAAACAAAAGAGAAGAACCAATCAAAGGGGACTAGTGGTGTACCGGCCAATAACCCTCCAAGATTAAGTTAGCAATAATAGAATCTCCAAGAACTCAAGAGTGCAAGAGCTAAGGAGAATTCACATACCTCAGGAAGGGTAAGGTTTGTAGTTTATATAGTGGTAGAAAGTTTATCCGAATCCCTTGATACGGGGGAATTTCCTTGTAGAGAGAAGGGTCCCAAGATACTCGAGATCATCTTTCCATATATAAGAGATCTGATTGCATGGTAGGGCCTTTGGTCGTGATGTGCAAGTAATTTCCATATAAAGATGTGTGAGTGGGCGCCACGCAAGCCCCATGGAAACCCTAGGGGAATGGGTCATCAGGATCGAGAATTGCTTGATCCATCGGCCCACAGGTCGATCATCCCTTTTGGGGTCAGTCATCCCTTTTGGGGTCGATCAGGGAGGTTCGGCACCCCCATATCAATCAGTCAAAAATTATCCTCATCAACAACTTAAACAAACATAAGATTTTAACTAATTACAACTCCTTACCATAGGTGATAAAAAAAATTTTAATTTTAAAATAAAAAAAATTTTAAAAAAAAATATATGAGATGGTGTGAAGGGGCCGAGTTTTGGCCAGAATTTCTATTGAAATCTCATTAGAGAATAAACTCCTTAGTTTATACCAATTAGGGGCAATGGAGGTTCAGGGCTCTGTGAGAAAACATATTTATAACGAAAGGGATGTGAGGGAAAGAAAGAAGCAGAAACGCAAAATTCTAAAACTTAATGATTCAATGATGGGAAATTATTGTGTACTTCCGGAGTACCGTAAATGCATACTCCCTACTCTCACATGAACGGTAGGTCCCACTAATTAAATTCATGGTGGGACTCATCATTCATGTGAGAGGGAGGACTACACATTTATGGTACTCCCGAAGTACCTAATAATTTTCCTTCAATGATTTATTTGAGGAAAACATAGAATCTTGACTCTTCAATTAACCTTAACTCTCTATTAAAGGCTAATGACAGTTATCCATCTCATATATTATTATTATTATTCTTATTATTATTATTATTATTATTATCTTTTTCTAAAGATTTTAAAGAATTTTTTGACCCACCGCACACCCTTGGTGCGATGGTCACTTCACAAGTATAAATGCTTGTGGGGTGTGGAGGACAAGGGCCGAGGTTCAAGTCTCCAGAAGAGAGCTTCACACACATATACACTTAGATTAGGCTAGAGTAGAAATTCTATCTTGTAGTAAAAAAAAAAAATTGACCCTTTAGAAGTGTTTACATCAAGGTCTAGATAGATATAGTGAGTTCCAATTTGCTCAACTAGCGAAGTCTCTAATAGTTGAATAAGAAATTTAGTGTTCAATCCTCGCCTACACTAAAAACTGATTGATGTCTTGGTTTAATGAAAAAGAATATCATCAGAAGCGAACAATATAGTTTAAAACTCTCTAAAAAAAAAAAAAAAAAAATCTAGACAGATAATATGATGTATCCAAATTTAATAATATAATAGATATATTATAGTCTATAAAATTTGTAGTTTAACTTAAAACTGTACCAAGTAGCTTCAAACTGGCAAAGGAGTCATGTGCCTTTCCTAGGAGGAAGACAAGTCTGCAAGTCGCTTTCTTGTAGCCGTAGTACTCTTTTCTTCTCACATTGACTAATAAAACTCATCCTAAATGTAATTACAGAAGGTCACTATTATGAATGAAGTGGTTCTAGGATCGCAAACTATTTTATAATTTTTTTTTAAAAAAAAAATTGTTTCACAACTTTTTACTATATTTGTGATGTGATAAGTTATGAGTAATTTTCTATCATTTACACATGGATCCACAATTTTTTTTTATCACTCACACTCTACCACATTATAATTGTAATAAAGAAATTGTGTAATAGTTTTTGAGATCGCCAATTTATCATATTAAATCAACAAGTTGAATGTTAGTAAAATCATATACAGCTAGCAATCCTGTTTAATATATAGCTAGCATTCCAATGTAACCATAGATATTCTAGTCATTGATTAATTTGGACAATGGAATATATATCAAATTAATATTCC
This sequence comes from Quercus glauca, assembly GCA_023736055.1. NCBI lineage: Eukaryota > Viridiplantae > Streptophyta > Magnoliopsida > Fagales > Fagaceae > Quercus > Quercus glauca. The sequence continues at coordinate 74,439,832 of CM043316.1, read as the reverse complement.
ATATAAAAAGGAGTGATGAAATCGATTTTGCCCTCAAGAAAACAACATATAAAAAAATCAATTACAAATTTCACTCTTAAAATTTAGTGCCCGTTTGGTTGCACTTTTTGAGCCCACTTTTACCACTTTTACCATTATGCGCATTTGTCAAAAGTTTTTTGCGTTTGGCTCAGCCCAAAACGCAACTTTTTGAAAAAAGTTGCGTTTTGGGCCAAGGCAAAAAAAAGTCCCCGAATGCGCAAAGAATATGGAGCATCAGAGGTCCATAAACAAAAAGTGCAAATGCGCATTCTGAACTATCCGTTGGGCTCTTCCTTCAATTACCAAATTACCCTTGATTCTTCTCATCATGCTGCTACAAACACAGCACCACACTCACCGGTCTACCACCACAATCAACAAAATCAGCAAAACCCATTTCAACATTTGACAATCCAAACACAAAATCAACAAAACCAAACCAAAAATAACTCAAAATCAACACAAAACAACTTAAAATTAACTCAATCCCCATTGGAAAACCCATCCCAAACCCAACTCAAAATCAACCAAAAACAAAATCAACTCAAAATCAAACCCAAAATCCACAGAAAAAAAAAACCCAAAATCCTTATGTTTCAATCATCTTCATCTTCTTCATCATCATCTTCTCTGGAGTGTGAAAAAAAAAGAATAAAGAAGGAAAGACGAAATAAGGAAATAAAGAAAAAAGACGAAAATAGAGATGCAGAGATGCAGAGACTTCTTCATCATCATCATCTTAATCTTCTTCATCATCATCATTAGCTTTCGAACTGTCAAAAAAAAAAAAAAAAAAAAAGGGACGCAGAGACTTTGAGGGATGAGAGAGGAGTTTGAAGAAAATTGGAACATTCTGGTTTGTTTGAACTGTGAAGTGGACGAAATAGGAAAAAAAAGAAAAAAGGTAAGGGCACGTGTATGGAGGAAGTGGCAGGGAGAGAAAAGAAGGAAATAAAGAAAAAAAAAATTAAGGGTGTGTGTGTGGAGCAGAAAAAAAGAAGAAAAAAAAGAAGGAAATATGGATAAAAAAATAAAATAAAATAAAGGGAACATAAAATAAAGAATAAAATATTAAAATTGAGAAATATTTTCACAATACTTTCACAATAAATTTTAAGTGGTAGGTTATTATTAGTTAATATTTGTGAGAAAAAAATAATTTGTTTAGAAAGAGAAAAAAATAATTGTAATGGTACGTTTAAATTAAAATCAGTATAAATTATCATAATATTTTCACAATAAATCTTAAGTGATAGGTTATTATTAGCTAATATTGGTGAGAAAAAAATAATTTCACAATATTGATTTAAGTATGAAATAAAATCTCTTATATGTGCATTGTCCTTTTTGGTAATTTACCTTCAAACTGCCACTTTTATAAATGCTAGTCAAACACTCAGCTTTTTCAAAAAACACTTTTTAACAACTTTTACCAAACACTCAGCTTTTTGAAAAAGCACATTTTCATTATGCACTTTTTAAAAACTCCACTTTTTCATTATGCACTTTTTTTAAAAGTTGAACCAAACTCACCCAAACAATAAACTAAACTTTGGCTCTCCTCTCTCTCTCTCGACTAAGTGCGAGACTTCTCCCACCCTTAGTTCACTAAGGGTTTGCTTTTTCTTTGCTCTTTGGGTTAGGGTCTGAAGAATCATGGCTGATGATGTGATAAACGGATTAGAGAATATGAGGTTGACAATGGAAGAAGAAGAAGTGATCACCATATCTGATGAGGGTCGAAAGGAGGAAATTGAGAGTTACTCCCTCAGTCTAATTGGTAAGTTCCTTACATGCAAACCGTTTAATAAACGGGGTACACAGAATACGTTAAGGCGAGCATGGAGCATGGAGTCTTCGTCGTGAATTTGATTTGGACAGAGTGCTCAAAAAGGGTCCCTGGTCCTTCGACAATCAAGTGCTCATGCTGCAGATGTGGCAGCCCGATATGACAGCGGCAAACGTCAAATTTGATTCGGTGGCCCTTTAGGTTCAAATTTGGGGGGCGCCTTTTGATATGTCCTCACCCAAAGTTGCTTCCAAGATTGGTAGTAGATTGGGGGAGGTGGTCGAGGTTGAAAAATGGAAAACTATGGAAGGTCAGAACTTGTTTATGCGAATTAAGGTCGTAGTCCCAATATCAAAACCTTTGCGACAAGGTGGATTTATTGGAGGTTCGGATGGACAACGTTCATGGGTTAATTACAAATATGAACGTCTTCCCCTATTTTGTCATTATTGTGGACTTCTGGGCCATGATATTAAACATTGTGCTGAATACTATGCACGGAGTAAGAATGGGAGTGAAGTGATATGCCAATATGGAGAGTGGCTGAAATCTGCAAAGGGCCGACCTCGCTTGCCAGTGAGAATGAGATCCAATACGTCTAACGGTGACAGGACTGAAAGTCAGGTTGGAGACGTTAACCTGGAGCGGACGACGGCAGAGGTAGAGAACAAGAGGAAAACCCTACTGAGACTAACGTTCACGTATTTGGAAAGGGAGTGGATTCAGGAAATTCTTCGATTTGTACGGAGAGTGTTCTCGTAACAGAAGGAATAATTATGGAAGGATGTGGGCCACTTTCTTCGGTTACTGATGCAGAGGTGCTAAACTCAAATAGGGTGAGTATTTCGAATGATTTGGCTCTGAAACGTGTGGGCAAGTTGACAACTGAATCAAATGCAGAGCATGTGGGCACTAAAGTTCAGGATGGGTTTCAAGTTTCAAAATAAAGGCCCTCTTGGACTAGGTTGGTTCGTATGGAGTGTGGGCCGAGTATGGCAAAAAAAGAAACAAGTAAACAGAAGTTGGGCAAGAGAGGATTGCAAGAAGATGATTTTGAAGCAAATGCAGAGAATAAAGAAAAGAGTGGGAAACGTGGGAGACTTCAAGAAGAGGAGCAAAACAATGAAACGGCGGGGGTGCAAGTGCACCTTTGCCGAGCACAATGAAACTCTTAAGCTAGATCTGTCAAGGGCTTAGAAACTTTTGAACAGTTTTAAGCCTTCACAAGATGGTGAGGGATAAGTTCCCAGTGTGTTTTTTAATGGAGACCTGCTTAGACAGAGAGGGTTTTGATTATCATTGTAGAGAATTACCATTTCATAATAAGTTTATTGTGAAGAAGCCTATTGGGGGAGGAGGCTTGGCTCTTATTTGGAAAGAAGAGGTTAAACTGGAGGTTATTAATTTTACTGAGCACCATATTCTAGCAAGAGTTGTTGAGGAAGATGGATTTGCATGGATGCTAACCTGTTTCTATGGATGGCCTAAAGCAAGTTAGAAACACAAATCATGGGCTCTTCTCAATCATTTACGTTCATTTTTTGATGGCCCATGGTGTTGTATAGGGGATTTTAATGCTATTCTTCACTCCTCTGAAAAACAAAGTAGATTCCCCCCTCCATTTAAACAGATGGATGATTTTCGTAGTGTATTGGATGATTGTAGCTTGGCGGATCTGGAGTTTGTGGGGTATCCTTTCACATGGAATAACAAAAGACCGGGGTTGGAAAACACTAAGGAAAGGCTGGATAGGGTGGTGGCTAACACGGGTTGGAAGGAAAAATTCCAAGAAACCTTGGTCACTCATCTATTTTCTCATGCTTCTGATCACAGGCCAGTTCTTCTACATGCTCGGACTGTTCTGAGATATCAAGGTAGAAGCATAAGGGCATTCCGGTTTGAAGAGGCTTGGTTGACACAGGATGATTGTGAGACGGTCATCAGGGATGCATGGAGTTTAGCAAGTAATATGGAACCGGGTTTTCTGGGAGTTAAGGAGAAAATCAGTAGGTGTGGTTTGAACTTGCAGGCCCGGGGTGCTTCTAAAACTCATCCGGATGAGGTGGAAATTAAGAGAATCCAAAAAAAAGTTGAGGAATTGAGCATGGTTGAACCAACAGTGGAAAACAAAAATGAGTTTTTGGCTGCAAGTAAGATCCTTGATGATTTGCTACTCAAACAGGAAATATACTGGGCACAAAGGTCTAGGGTCTCATGGTTGAAGCATGGAGACAGGAATACTAAATATTTTCACTCCAAAGCCTCTCAAAGGTGGAGGAGAAATTTTATCCATAGGGTTAGAGATCAAAATAATGTATGGGTGGAAGAACCAGAGAGGGTTGCTGGGGTGGCAATTGAGTATTTTGAGAATATTTTTCGATCAGGTATATGCCAAAGAATGGAGGAATGTCTCAATGCAGTGCAACAGAAGGTGACCTCTGATATGCAAGAAATTTTGTCCAGTGAATACAGTGCGAAGGAAGTCAGAGTAGCATTATTCCGATGGGACCAACAAAGGCTCCTGGACCTGATGATATGAATGCTCTTTTTTATCAAAAATATTGGCACATTGTGGGTGATGATGTGATTGCAGCTGTTTTAGATTTCCTGAATTCTAGTATTATGCTTCCTAATATTAATTATACTCATATTGTCCTTATCCCTAAAGTGAAATCTCCTGAAATAATGTTTGATTTTAGGCCTATTAGTTTATGTAATGTTATTTATAAAATTATATCTAAAGTCATGGCTAACAGACTGAAACAAATTCTTCCTCAGTTGATTGCTCCTTCTCAAAGTGCCTTTGTGCCAAGCAGACTGATCACTGACAATATCCTTGTGGCATATGAGACCTTGCATGCTATGCATTGTAGGAAAACAAGCAAGAAAGGGTCAATAGCCATGAAGTTGGATATAAGCAAGGCCTATAATCGGGTTGAATGGGATTTTTTAAAGGGCATAATGATTAGGCTGGGCTTCCCCCAAGTATGGATTGAGAGGGTGATGTGCTGTATCTACACCATCTTTCTCAGTTTGTATTAACGGTAAAGCCTATAGAAGAATTTTACCATCCAGAGGTCTTCGCCAAGGTAACCCATTGTCCCCCTATTTATTCCTGTTGTGTGCAAAGGGGTTTTCAGCTTTGCTGGCTAGATCAGAAGAGGAGGGGCGGCTTAATGGAGTTGCAATTTGTACAAGTGCACCCCGGATTTCCCATCTCCTTTTTGCAAATGACTCATTACTCTTTTGCCAAGCTTTTCAAGAGGAAGTGTTGTGTGTTATAGATATCCTTCAGTTATATGCAGATTCTTCTGGCCAATGTATTAGTTTTGAAAAATCATCTATATATTTTAATAGTAATACGGATGGTGACCAAAGAGAAATCATAAAAAATATGTTGGGGGTTAAGGAGGTGGACAGATTCGAGTCCTATTTAGGGCTGCCTACACTGCTTGGTAGATCAAATTATCAAGCTTTTTCTTTTCTGAAGGACAGAGTCTGGAAAAAGATGCAAGGATGGAAAGGGAAGATTTTATCAAGAGCAGGCAAAAAGGTATTGATTCAAGCTGTAGCCCAATCCATCCCCATATACACTATGGGGGTGTTTCTTCTTCCCGCTAAACTTTGCAATGAGCTTAACGCCTTATGTGCAAGGTTTTGGTGGGGTCAAACTGGTGAGGAAAGGAAAATTCACTGGAAAAATTGAGGGGTGTTAACCTAATCAAAGAAGGAAAGAGGAATGGGCTTTCGTGATTTGAAGGATTTTAATTTGGCTATGCTTGCCAAGCAAGGGTGGAGATTGATTCAAGATAGGCACTCTTTGCTTTACAAGTGTTTTAAGGCATGGTATTTCCGTCGGTGCACCTTTTTAAAGGCCTCGGATGTACCTAATAGCTCCTATGTGTGGAAGAGCTTGATGGCAGCCCAACCGATTCTTAAAAAAGGCTGTTGTTGGAGGGTGGGAGATGGGGCTGCAATCCGGGTTATGGCTGACAAGTGGATTTCGAACCAGTTCAAAAATAGGGTGCTTCATCCACCAGTGGAGGAGGAATGGGATTGGAGAGTTTCAGACCTTATAGATTGGAGGACAAATACTTGGGATCGTGAGGAGGTATAGGCTAAATTTCATAGGTCTAATGCAGAGGCTATTCTGCGTATCCCATTGAGCCACAGATATGTTCCTGACATGGTATTTTGGCTGCATACCAAAGGTGGGGACTACTCGGTCAAATCAGGATGTCACATTGCAAGATTATTATCTGTTAGGTTCTAAGGTCTTAGGATTTTATGTATTTAGAACTCTAATTTGTAATGTTGGCAAATCATGATCAAAACAATGTATTTAGTCTTGTTTAGGCTTGCTCAAAGTTGGTTCATTATTGTAAAGTTGGAATCGAGTGACTGCAGAAGTACTTGGGACTTTCGGCCTGGCTCGATCGATCGAAGGACAAACTCGATCGATCGAAAATCGCACAGGTTGATTTTTCTGCAGAATTTCCAACTCAGTTCTACTTTATTAAACGTTTAGGGTTTTATGTTTTTACCCTAGGTATATAAACTAAACCCTAGCCACGTTTTTGAAGGGACTCCATATTGTATTGTTGCTCATACATTGCGGTTTTGTGTGAATCTCTTGTGAGATCTTAGAGGAGCTTTCCTTTACGCAAAACTTAGGGTTTTCAAGGTAGAGATGATTTCAACATCTTGAAGATCATTACAGTTGCAACCATTGGAACTTAAAAGAAAAACAAGTGGGGAGCTTGTAGCTGATTGAGGAATTCAAGAAAGAAGTAGTCCGTGGATTCGGAGCCTGCGCGTGGTCGTGTCAAGAAGTTCTACTGGTGGGTAGCATTAGGAAGTCGAGCGGGGAGCTTGTAATCTTTTTGTAAGAACTTCAATTCTTTCATAGTGAATTCTGGTTTGCCTTGAGGATCGGTGGGTCAAATCCTCCCTAGGTTTTTCCGTGTGGTTTCCTGGGTGATCATATCATTGTGTTCTTTATTATTTCCACTGCTTTATATGTTTTATATACATGATATGATTATTTGATTGTTTTAACCTAGAATTATTTAATTTGACTAAGTAACAACTTGGCTAATTAATCTAGGCTACGCAATCTGGTTGTTTTTAAGGGGTCTAAAACCGTTCAAGTGGTATCAGAGCAAGTTGCTCTTTTGTTTGAGATTTTATATCTCTGACCTGATCCTTGACCCCGGTTGTCATGGAGCATGTACACTCTCTGTTTGTTCCTCCTCACTTTGATGGGAACAATTATGCTTACTGGAAAGTAAGGATGAAAGCATTCCTGAAATCCATTGATGAGAGGGTTTGGAATTCCGTTGAATACGGATGGCAGAAGCCCACTACTCCTGTGAGTGAGTGGCAAACTTCTGAAAAAGAAGCAACAGGCTTCAATAGCAAAGCTATGAATGCCATCTTCAATGCTGTTTCAATGGAGGAATTTAAGAGGATCTCAAATGTTGAGGTTGCTCATACTGCATGGAAAATCCTCCAAACTGTGCATGAAGGCACAAAGCCAGTTAAAATCAATAAATTGCAACAATTGACTTCTAGATTTGAAAGTATTAGAATGTCTGATGATGAATCTTTTGATGAATTCTATGCTAAATTAAATGATATTGATTCTGCTTTTAATTTGGGTGAAATCTATGAACAACCTAAAATTGTTAGGAAGATTCTTAAATCCTTAACTGAGGACTTTAGACCCAAAGTAACTGCCATCACTGAAAGCAAGGATGTAGACTCCATCCCTGTTGATGAGCTTGTAGGATCTCTTTAGTCCTATGAGTCTGACCTACCTAAAGTAAACAAATCCAAATCAATGGCTCTTAAGTTAGTTGATGATGTTGAAGGTAGTGGATTTGATGATGAGCTCTCTGCTACAGAGATTAACTATCTTACCAAAAACTTTAAAAATTTTCTTAGGAATACCAACAGAAAGGCAAGAGGTACTTACACTGCTAAACCTAGAAACTTTAGGAAGAATGATCCCACTAAGGTTAATAACTTTGAAAAACCTAGAGAAAAAGTAGGTCAATCTTCAAATAATTCTTTGGGTCCTCAGTGTTTTGCCTGTTAAAGGTATGGCCATGTGAAATCTGAATGTCCTACGTTCTTGAAGACTAAGGGTAAAGTTATGGCTGTAACCCTTAGTGATAATAAGGTTTCTGATGATGAGTCCGGTGGTGACGAGGATGGAAACTTCATTGCTTTCACGGCTACTGCTATAGTCAATGAAAGCATATCTGCTGAGGAGAACCCTTCTGATGAGGAACTCTCTGAAGATGCAGATCTTCAAGAGGCCTACAACAAACTTTGCAAAATTGCTGCAAAAGATGCTATGAAAGTTGAACTAGGCCTGAAGAAAATTGATTCTCTTAAGCTTGAAAAGAAAAATCTGCTTGTTAAACTGTTTGATGCTAATGAGCTTTTGAATAATGTTAAATCTGAAAACATGCTTTTGCTTGATAAAGTTAGAACTTTGAAACATGATTTATCTGTTGCTAGATCTGCTAGTTCTAAACTTGATCACATGCTGAATGTTCAAAAGTATCCTTCTGATAAATTTGGGTTAGGATATGTTGAAAGCATCTTTGATTCTGCACCCCATTCCACTATCTTTGTTCCTTCTTCTTCTTCTGTACCTTCTGTGAGTGACGTTGTGAGTGAAATTATTAAACCCCCTGTGAGTGAGGTTGTTAAACCTGTAGAAATTTCACCACCTAAGAAGATTAGGGTAGACTTAAGAGAATCTAAACCTAAGGAGCCTACCAAATCTAAGGACAAGATGCATGGTAAACCTGCTTGGGTTTGTCATTACTGTGGAAAGTCTGGACACATTCGTCCTAACTATTTCAAGCTTCAAGCTGATAAGAGAGCAAATAAATCAAAAGTGCCTGTGCCTCAAGCACAAGATCCTATGGCACTAATTGGTGAATTGGTAAAGGTGTTAAACCTTTATTCCAATCCTGGAGTTGAGAATCACTCTAATGAGAATAAGAACTCCAATGCTTATGGTGCATCTAAAAAGTTTTGGATGCAAAAGACTCGAACTAACTGAGTCTTTCTGACATGGTCCTTGTGCTTCATTGCTCTATCCTCTGTGACCATTGTTCTTTGGTTTTTGTGTTTTTTTGTTCTAGGACTTGCATTGCATTACATTCATGCATTTCATTCTAGGATTTATTTGTTTTCTCTTTCAATAAAAAAAAAAAAGGAGAAAAGGGAGAAAGCAAAAACTATGTTTGACACTATTTTTCTTGATTTTTGAAAACAAGGTTGGTCAATCTTTTTACACATGTCATGTCTTGTGTACCTTGTTTAACTTTGATGAACTTATTCATTGCACTTGACTAGTTGAAACTTTGTAGTGCATGTTGTGTGGGAAAGATGTGTGTGGTTTTTAATCACTTTGTCTTAATCATGAAGTCATATGTTATTTGACTGTCGGACTTGATTCTTTTGAGAAAGGCATAAATAACCATCTCACTACTGTTCACTAGCCAATCATGAACACCTTAGTGCATATCATAAGATTTTGTGCTCGAGAAAGTGTAGCACATGCACAAAAAGAACATAAGGTGTAGCCTCAATTAAATTAAAACTGGTGTGTACTATTAGGCTTGATGCCAATTCACTTAATTCAAACCGGTGTATACTATTAGGCTGAATGCCAATTCATATAAATAAGAGGCAAAAATGCAAGAAACTTACATGATTGCAAGCTTTTGTTCTAGGAGATGTGAGAGTTATAGGATGTAACTCTTTAGGTGATAGTCTCTTTTAAATTCTATGCGATGAATTGTGTAGACTTTGTGTTTGATTGCTATTCACATATCACCTCACATGTATCTCAAGTTTTTAATAGTTTCACACACTACACAAGTTACTCTTTGTTAAACACTGTACATGCTAATGTGTGTGTTTTTGGTCTGACTAACCAAGTTTGAAAATATCTTGAGAATTTGTGCACAACATATTTATTGCTTAAGAAAATTCAATGGGAGAATGACTGAAACTTGTTTTTTTTTAGAAAATTTGGGTTTAAAATTTTGGGTTTTTGAAAAAGCATTCCATCACATACTCATGCACTTTGATTTCATTGTTCAAATGCTTTGAGGAGTTGTTTTCAAAATTAGATTTGTGTTTTTCAAAACTGTGTTTTTTCTCAAAAATTCTATGAGCCTCTGCCCATTTCGATCGATCCAGTCTGATTTTCGATCGATCGAAAAAGTGCTCTAGTTTGTTTCAAAATGACTGGTACATTCGATTGATCGAATGTAATTTTCGATCGATCGAAGATCGTGGAAAAGGTTTTTTAAAAGTTCAGATCTGACCTTTTCAAAGTACTATTTCAAAACTTTTTCAAACTTTTTCTTTCTCTCTCCGACGAGGCAAGCATCACAGTCAATTTTTGTCGTTTTCTTCCAAATTTTTTGCAAATTCTCTCTTTCCTCAAGCCGGTAAGACTCTTTTACCCTTCTTTTTGCTTTTATTTTCATGATTTCATGCATAAAATCATGCATTTAAAGGAGATTTTCGGACATTGCATTTTGGGATTTTCTTATTGATTCAAGCTTTATTTTATGCAATTGATCATTGGGTTTTTGTGGGGACACATCATACACATAATCTTTGCTGGTTAATTTGATCAATTTTGAGTTTGATGAAAAATTGAAAATTCTAGGGTTTCTATTTGATCCGAATTGGGACTTTTGTGAAATTGAGTTGAATTTGATGAAATTGGCTTGTTGTGTTGATGTAATTAGGCATTATAATACTTGTGTTGTGTTTTGTAATGCTTAATTCATCAATTTGTTGCAAAATTTTTCAAGTGGTTTTAAAATTTTTTGGGTTTTTGTTAAAAAACTCTATGTTTAAGCCAATTTTGTGAAATTGAACTTAATTTGAACTTGTTTACTGCATTAGTTCATGCATCATAACATTGTTATTGTTCATGTATCATATAGATTTTTATTCTATTGTTTATTGTGCTAACTTGCAGTCTGCCCTTGATTTTTTTTTGTTTTTCCTTGTGTCTCTGTCCTTTCCTTAACATCATGCCTAGGAAGACTAGAGCCCGTAGGATTATTCCCTCTCCTTCTCCACCCCCACCTTCCTTTAATAGTGAGAGGTTCCCTAGTGAGAAAAACCAAGAGGTTTATGAGACTCTAAACCTTAAGAGAAAAGTTTGGGCTGAGCGTTCTGTCACCCTAGATGAGGTTGATCCTACCATTAGGGAAAACTTTAAGAGTAGGGGATGGTTACCACTGCTGGATGTTTCTGATCCTCCACCTCCAGTTACCCTAATTAGAGAGTTCTTCTCGAACATCTCTATCCGCGTCTATGATTCCAACACTCTTGTTAAGAGTTGGATACGAGGCGTAGAGTATGTCATTATTCCTACAGTAGTGTCAGATGCTCTTGGGGTACTTTTGGTACAGCATCCTGTCTATCCCTATGATGAGTCACCAGAGTTGAGTGATGTCATGTCTTACATCACTGGGTCTTCTATCCAGTAGGGTTCTGATCCTAGGATCACCACCGCTGAGCTTCCTGAGACTGTCTATCTCTTCTTTAGGATAGCTTGTCACTCTCTCTGGCCCATTTCTCATCTGCACACCATTCCTCTCGAGAGGTGTGTATTCTTATACGCTCTTGTCACTGATGCTCCTATCAATTTTCCTTATCTTTTTCTTCGTTCTTTGAACAAAGTTTATAGGAGTTCATCTACAGCTCATGCTCTTGTTTATCATATCTTCATTCATAGGATTTTACTTCATCTTGGTTTAGATGATTTCCCTTCTTCTGAGCCCGTTCATGTGATAGCTCCCGTAGGTGCCTCATTCCTTAGACAGAGGGCTGCTCATCTTCGAGCTGGCTCTAAACATGCTAGGTCTGAGCCTTCTAGTTCTGCACCCCCTTCTTCTTCTATAGGTCCTGCTCGTGAGGCTGTTCCTGATCCTGTAGGTACTGCTGCTGCTGCTGCTGCTCCTCCACCTCCTGCGGCTGACTTCGATGTTCGTCGTACTTTGGAGACTGACATGACCGTTCAGGCGGCTCATGGTCAGCTTTTGGTGGACTTGTTCGATGAGATTCGTGCTTTGAGAGCAGATTTGGCGCATCTTCGTTCATCCTCACCACCTCCTTTTGATGATGGCCTGTGATGTCCTTTGGCATTCCGTCACAAAAAGGAGGAGTAGAGTTTGAATACTTGTAGAGGGGTTTTTGTAGCTAGGGAGAGTTTTTGTTATTTTTGAGGAGCTAGTGGAGTTTTTGAGATTAGATTGTATCTAGGTGCTTCACTATGTATACTTTCTTTTTCTTTTTGGGCTATACTTGTTGGGAAATACATTTTTAATATGATTCTTGATTCTATGTATTCACTGTTTATTGATTTATATTTATGATTATTCATTGATATATGTCTTTATTATGTGTTGTGTGAACTTTCAAGAATTGTTTATTTTTGGTGTATCTAACATAGGGGGAGAGTTAGATTACATATCTGTTGATTTACTGTTTTTCTGCCACACATGCGTTTATGCGTTTGTTGAGTGTTTCAGGAACATACAGGTGCATTCGACTTGGCTGCTGTCTACACTTGCAACTGATGGATAGTAGTTAGGATTGAATTTGATTTTTGAGCATTACTTTTTGTAAAGGGCTTTTTATTGTAAACTTTGAGCATTTAGTTTGTGTTTTGTCATGGATTGCCAAAAGGGGAGTTTGTTAGGTTCTAAGGTCTTAGGATTTTATGTATTTAGAACTCTAATTTGTAATGTTGGCAAACCATGATCAAAACAATGTATTTAGTCTTGTTTAGGCTTGCTCAAAGTTGGTTCATTATTGTAAAGTTGGAATCGAGTGGCTACAGAAGTACTTAGGACTTTCGGCCTAGCTCGATCGATCGAAGGACAGACTCGATCGATTGAAAATCGCACAGGTTGATTTTTCTGCAAAATTTCCAACTCAGCCCTACTTCATTAAACGTTTAGGGTTTTATGTTTTTACCCTAGGTATATAAACTAAACCCTAGCCACGTTTTTGAAGGGACTCCATATTGTATTGTTGCTCATACATTGAGGTTTTGTGTGAATCTCTTGTGAGATCTTAGAGGAGCTTTCCTTTACACAAAGCTTAGGGTTTTCAAGGTAAAGATGATTTCAACATCTTGAAGATCATTACAGTTGCAACCATTGGAACTTAAAAGAAAAACAAGCGGGGAGCTTGTAGCTGATTGAGGAATTCAAGAAAGAAGTAGTCTGTGGATTCAGAGCCTGCGCATGGTCGTGTCAGGAAGTTCTACTGGTAGGTAGTATTAGGAAGTCGAGCGGGGAGCTTGTAGCTGATTGAGGAATTCAAGAAAGAAGTAGTCTGTGGATTCAGAGCCTGCGCATGGTCGTGTCAGGAAGTTCTACTGGTGGGTAGCATTAGGAAGTCGAGCGGGGAGCTTGTAGTCCTTTTGTAAGAACTTCAATTCTTTCATAGTGAATTCTAGTTTGCCTTGAGAATCAATGGGTCAAATCCTCCCCAGGTTTTTCCGTGTGGTTTCCTGGGTGATCATATCATTGTGTTCTTTATTGTTTCCGCTGCTTTATATGTTTTATATACATGATATGATTATTTGATTGTTTTAACCTAAAATTGTTTAATTTGACTAAGTAACAACTTGGCTAATTAATCTAGGCTACGCAATCTGGTTGTTTTTAAGGGGTCTAAAACCGTTCATTATCCAAGTAGGAAACTGATATGGGTGAAAGCTCAAGGGAGGTGACGGGTAGTTTGATCTGGGCGAAGCTGTGGAAGCTTAAGATTCCGAATAAAATTAGAGATTTTGGATGGAGAGCCTGCCTTGACATCTTGACTACCTATGTAAATTTACCTCAGCGTAAAATTCTTGCAGATGACAGATGTGGAGTGTGTTTATAGGCCAAGGAATCTGGGTATCACATTTTATAGGAGTGCAAGTTGGCCCAAGATATTTGGGCTGGTTGTTCAAGTCGCCTGGCTTTGATGATATGGTGCAACTGGTTGAGTATATGCAGCAACGCTTAACGGACGAGGAGTTGGAATTTTTCTGGGTCCAAAGTTGGTTTATTTGGAACCAACGTAATGTGGTCATGCATGGTGGTGTTATCCAAGAACCTAAACGTCTAAATCAACGAGCCAAGGATTATTTAGAGGAGTTTCGTGTGGTTTAGGCACGTTTGACAGTATCGGGCACCCTTTCTTTTGTGTAGAAATGGCGCCCTCCAACAGGTTCCTCATACAAATTGAATTTCGACGCGACAGTGTTCATTGATACAAGCTCCTCTAGTTTTGGTGCTGTTATCCATAAAAATTTGGGGGAGGTTATGGCCGCTATGTCAGCCAAAGGGCCTAGAGTGGTGGACAACGAGGAGGCCGAGGTGCTTGCCTGTCGAAGAGCGCTGGAGTTTGCCACCGATGCCGAGTTCGAAGGGCTGATGGTTGTAGGTGACAACTACATGGTCATTAGGTGTATTTCTTCCCTACGGGCTTTATGGTCTAAGCTGGGGAATATTTATGCTGATATCCACTAGTTAGCTGCTGGTTCTAGATGCAAGTCATTTAGTTGTGTTAAACGCAAAGCTAATTCTATCGCTCATTCCTTAGCCAGATATGCTAGGTCTATTGATGAGGATATTTTTTGGGTGGAAGAGACTCCACCTCCTGCCCTTGAGGCTTTGTATTTGGACTCCATTTCTCTAAATGAATGAAAATATTTTTTGGGTGGAGGAGACTCCACCTCCTGCCCTTGAGGCTTTGTATTTGAACTCCATTTCTCTAAATGAATGAAAATCGTATGGTCCGGTTACAAAAAAAAAAAAAAAAAATTAGAATAATTTTAATTAATCTTCAAAATTTTCAAAAGTGTGAACCATTCTCAAAACATTAGATGGTGTTTGGATTTGCTCTCTTTTGTCCTTGGTGTTGAGGTTGCCATTAAGTGACACTAAAACTTGTCATATGCAACAATTAACCAATTAAATCGTGCCATATCAATTAAATAACTTTTAAAAATAAAATAAACATATAAAATTTTAAGATTGCATAAAATTTTTTAAAACATTATTGCTTTTTCCTAACATTTTTCTGGGTTTAGAAAATTTCATATCCTGAAAGTTAGATCCTTTAGCGAATTTTAAAACCAAGTCCTTGACTCACTCTACGTTGAGGCAAAAATTTCAAGCCGACCATACCCATCAGAAAATTAAATACTTTTCCTTTTTGTTTTGCTTTTTTTTTTTTTTAATTAATTTGAATCTCAACGTAACAATTTGGTTTTCAACTCCTGTGTTTTTCGTTTTTGTAAGCCAATATGGGTGTGTGATGATTGTTGATTTTATTAGGCTACGTTAAGGTCGGCCACGAGATCTTCCATGTAAAACTTCGAAATTTTGGAATGCTAAGGGATATAGGAAACAGTTAACAGATGCATAAGACCGTTAGTTTAGAAAATATGTTTTAAAAAATTTTATGAGAAAAGAAAAAAGACAATTAATATTTTTTTACGGGTTTTTATATTAGGTTCATCCGATTAACTTTTCCCTTTTATATTTTTCATAAAATTGATTTCAAAACTTTCTTAAAGGCACTTGTTACATGTAGGGATGGCAAAATTAGACACGACTCGCAAACCTAACATGACACGACATGAAATTAGCAGGTTATGGGTTGAGACTTAATGAGTTCGTGTCATATTTGGATTGACATGACTAACCCGTTTAACAAATGGATTGGGTTAGAATTCAACCTATAGAACCCGTCTAACTCGTTTAATTAAATGACATTTTACTAATATTCTCTTCAAACCCTAGGTATGTAAACTTATGAATTGTTATGGATTACTTTCTTTGACATATTGTGATTGATTATTTGTGATATTGAGATATGCTTTAGTTTTGAATGATTATTCGTGATGCAGTTACTCGTTAGTTCTTAATTTTATATTAAAAAATTTGCTAGGTTCTAAATGTTTAGGTTTAAATATATATTTAGATTTCAATTTTTATGTATGTTGGCTAACCGAGATCAAAACATGTCTAGAATATGTATTAGACATTGCTCATGATAGTACAAGTTAGGTTTCAAGAACATTTAAGCTACAGGAAGAAGAGTTGAGATTCTGTGAAACTCGACCAATCAAAAATTAGGCTCAATCGATTGAAAATCGCAAATATGATTTTTCTGCAGAATTCTAGTTCAGTCCAAACACTACAAAAACGTTTAGGTTTTTAAATGAAACACTTCTTGGTATAAAAGGAAAACCCAAACTATGTTGTAGTGGTTCGAGAAAGTCTTGTGAGTTACTCCTGTGAGATCTATTAGCTTTTGTACCTTCTAACTCAACAAGTATCTGCCGAATCAAGAGATCTATAATCAAGAACAGGTGGAATCAAGTTGCTGCAAAAGATCAACAATTGTTGGTGATCTAAAACTTTTGAGTGAAATCTTAAAGTCACAAAACGTGGGTGTTTGTACTCAGCAAATACAGATAGAAGAGTCTGTGGAGTCAAAGCTGCACATGGTCGTGTTAGTAAGTTCTACAAAATGCAACTTTGGATTTTAGGGAGAAAATCTATTGTAAACTTCCATTCTATCATAGTAAATTTGTTTTCCTTAAGGATAGTAAGGTTAAATGCTCCCCAAGTTTTTACCTTGAAACTGTTGGATTCATTGATTTTCCTGAGTAATCATATCGCTTGTCTTATTTACTTTTCTGCACTTAGTGATATGATTGCATGTGTTTAATCTAGATCTGAAATATAACCTAAGTAACTATTTGGCTAATTCATTAGGTTAAACTAATATGGTTTTAAGGGGCCTAAACAAACAAATAAAAATATTTATTTGTTTGTTTTTTAATAATTTTTATTTTTCATTTTATTAAAATCTGATAAACAGGTCGACATGACTGACATGTTTAATAAATGGGTCATGTTAGAGTCGAGGAATCTTGACCAGTTTAATAAACATGTCAGGTTAATGTTGACCCGACCCGAACCCGATTTTTTTGACCTAAAGCAAAAACGGGTTGACCCGTGACCCGACTCGTGTTTTTTGCGGGTCAACCCGACCCGACCCACGACCCGACCCGAACCCGAACCATTTTTTAAAAAAAATTTTTTTTTTTTGGTAAAAATAAAATAAAACTAAGATAATATTGGTTTAATTGTTTATTGTGAACTTTAAGGAAACAATTGATACATTTACATAACTGCATACAAATTAATTGAAAGATAAATGATTGAACAATCTGTAATGAGTAAAGATTTTTAGATATCAAATAGCAAAGTACATGCCAAGATAATTTGATTACAGTAAAGTTAAAAACATAGATTTAAAATTGTAGACATGTGTGAGAAACATTCCCAAGTGTGAAAATAGTGAAGCTAAAGTATCAAATTAGTATAAATTATGAATACTTAGACCTATTTTTTAATAATTTATGTCCAAAATAAATGGTTTTTCAAAATAAATTATAATATTTTCTAGAGTGTGTGTTACTTAATAATGATATGATATTCACAAAAGATACCATGTATAAATAAGTAAGCAATAAAATTTTAAAGTATATCTTAAATTAAAATAGAGTGTCCACCACAATTGATAATAGATTATGAAATTAATTTTCAAGATTGTAAATTTCTTATATGTTTTTATTCGTTATCAAATGAGTTATCCAATAAGTCATTTGTAATTTTGTTTTATATTTTGGAATGTTGATATTGTGTAGAAATAAAACTTGTGTATTTGTTTTACTTATCTTTGTGTTATTTTGTTTTAAATAGCAATATTAGAATTTGTATAATTTTAAAATTATTGAATAAGTATTAATAAATTTATCTGAGTTCATTCTTGATATAAGTGGTGAATTCAAAATAATGCATTTTACATCAAGTAATTTGTTACATAACTTTCCAAATGGCAAATACATGTTGTTTTCTTTATCAAAAAAAAAAAAAAAAAATTCATGTGAAAAATACGGGTCAACCCGACCCGACCCGACCCGCAACCCGATTGACCCGAACCCGATTTTAACCCGCTTAAAATGACCCGTTTTTGACCTGTGACCCGTTTAACCCGCAACCCGAACGACCCAACCCGAACCCGACCCGACCCGCCCGTTTTGCCATGTCTATTTAGACCCCTGTAAACACAATTTGTTTAACCTAATTATAGCCAAGTTGTTACTTAGTTCAATTAAACAGATCTAGATTATACAAGTATCATTCATATCATAAACAGCAGAAAAGTAAAGAACACAGCAATATGATGACCTAGGAAAACCAATAAAACAGTCCAGTTTCAAAGTAAAAAACCTAGGAAAGATTTAACCTAAACAATTCACAAGGCAACAATTCACTAATAGAATGGAAGTTTTTACAATAAACTTAACCATAAATCTAATGCTACCTTTTGTAGTATTTACTCACATGATCACACGCAACTCCGACTCCACAGACTTTTCTATTATGAATTTGTTGAAACAAACACTCTACTTTGTAACTTTGAGATCCCACTCAAAGGTTTAGTTCATCAGCAATAGTTGATCTTGTTGCAGCAACTTCAGATCTACAGGTAGTGACTTTTAATGGAGAAGACACAGTACATTTTAGATCTCAAAACAGCATCTCCAAAGTCTTTTCAAAATTTGTCTTAGGGTTTCCTTTAAATACATAGTGAAATAGATTTGAAATCTTAATCACTAAATGGGCTTAACGAACTATTGGGCCGAAATTAAACTCTGCAGATCCGTATCTTGATCAGTCGAGCCTTCTTCTCGATCGGTCAAACCTGGCATATTTCAAATTTCTGAACCTACAACTTTCTTGTTCTCGTAATCTAACTTGTAGCACCTTGAGCATTGCCTAATATACCCTATAGACTCTAAAATATATATCTAAACTGTTTGTGTTCACGGTTTGCCAATTGTTCTAAACTTTTAAAATTTAACAATCTCTCCCTTTGGCAATCCGTGACAAAACTTACAAACAAAATGAAATATTCAAATACAAGAATAGCTCTATTATAATAAAATGCCCAAATACATCACAAATTCCAATCTAAGACTTCTAACTTAGAAATTGCAAGAAGAGGCAGAAGGTCTTGATCATAATGTACTTGTCTTTCCTGAAACACTTAAAAGAGCACACCAATGCATGTGTGGAAATAAACACAGATAAACAATAAATAACACATACTCCCTCCGTCCCAAATTGTTTGACCTGTATTCCATTTTGGGATGTCCCAAAATTATGTCTTGTTTGAAAAGTCAAACACCATTAATTTATTAACATTCCCTTTATGCCCTTAATTTATTTGTGGGAGCATTTTTTTTAATTAAGAACCTAACTTTGAAATCCATTAAAGCTATTGTTTTGCCACAAGTAGAGTTTCTAATCTACTGTATTAAAATTTGATTTAAAGATAAAGATTGAATTTGGATTAGGCTTGGTGGCTATAGAATTTTGATTTGAATATAGGTTTGCAAATTGTAAGAGTAGTACATTAATAGAAATTGAAATCTACAATAACTTTGAAAATTTCTTGGCAGTTGGCGCCAATACTAGAAATGTTTTAAAAAAATAATAATTTTTTGATAAATTTGTTTAAGGGTAATTTAGGAAATTTATAACTTTTTTTTAAGAGATAAGGCTGTTAATGATGTTTCCCTAAATAATTGGGTTTTTCTAACTAGGCCAAACAATTTGGAACACAGGGAGTATGCAATAACAACTAATAACAAACATGCAAACTAACTTTCCCCCTGAGTTAGATACATAAAAATAAAAAAATAATAAATAATAAATTATTTTCTCCCCCTTTCAAAGACAATTTCATCTCCCCCTAAATAAAACCAGTTAAAAACCTTTTTCTAAATTTCATCTATTTCTCCCCCTTTTTGTTACATATTGACAAAGACAATCCAATCAGAAGGTAGACAGTAAACATACACAACAGAGGTCAAGAGAAAATTGAGAAACAAGAAACCAACAAAAGAAATAAGCTCAATAGAAAATAAAGGCAACTCCCCCTATGAAGAGCAATAACTCCCCCTATGAACAGTATAGGTTTTAAAAACAATTTTCTCCCCCTATAAAAATAAGAAAAACAAAACAAGTTTTGAAAAAAAAAACAGTTTTGATGAAAATTTCGGAGGTGGGGAAAAATAAATAAACACAAACCAAACTTTAAAAAAAAATTAGGTGAGGATACACATGAATACAAATATTCTCTCTTCAATATACGCAAACTCAACAATATGTGACCCATGAACAGATGCATGCAAACACTTCCAGGCACAATCAGTTAAGACTATACAATATAGATCTCAATGATATAAAAATTCAGCATATATGCAAAATATTTTCATGTGTCAAGGAGTTTTGAACTCAAATCAACCTCAAGAGTAGAGAAAATATTTGCACATTTATTATATATTGTATCTCTAAAAATAGCATATACTAAAATGTAATAAACTAAAAAATTAATCAATCAATTTTAAATCAAGTAGAGTACCCAATTTAACAAAGTGCATGCATGTTGTGTGTGAAAACAATGTACTAGAGATATGACTACAAAAATGCAAGATAAATAAAGGAAACAATGGAATGCAGGTCCTATTCTATGAGTGCAATGCATGTGAATCCAATGACAAATGATGCATGACAAGATTGATCGATCAAGAATAAAAAACTGAATTCTTCCAGTTTCGATCACTCCAACATCGATCAAGCATCAATCGAGAGAGGTAGAGAGTTTTGAACACAAAAACTCACAGTTTCGATCGATCTAGGTAGATTTTAGATCGGTTGAATAATGTAAATTTTAAAACTTTAAAAATCTAGAGATTTTATGCAAAAAAAAAAAAAACTTTAGTGCAGTTTTTGAGACTCAATGCATATGCACATGATCTAGAAAAGTTTTAAAAACATGATGCCTCTTAAATGTAAATATCAAAACCAATCAAGAAGTTGAAAACAAAGATTTAAACTTCTAAACACATTATTCTTTCAAATTCTCAACCAAAATTTAAAAAAAAAATTATTATATATACACATCAGTTCAAATGCAATTAAAGATGACCTGATTAGACAACACACACAGTCTCGTGTACTTGATTTAGCAAAGATTTAGTAATGAGTTTATTTAATTGCAAAAAAAATATTTATTCTGTATATGATTACTAAATAAACTCATTATTTAGATTTGGAATGATTACTCACTATAAACATTCCAAATCATATTCACTATAAACATTCCAAATCCTATTCTGTATTTAGCTTGTTTATAGCTGTTTAGTTTAGGGCAGGAAAAATTAAGTATTTTTTCAACAAATAATTTTTTTTGTGGATAATAGATAATTACATTACACATATATTACTCAATTAAAGTATTTTTTCAACAAATAAATTTTTTTTGTGGACCCAAAAATGATACATTGGAAGACTCTTTTGGCTCTTCCAATATCAATAGGAACGGTTGAATGAGTAAAGGCTATTGTCAACTCTTCTTCCTCCCTAACCCTCTCATCAAAAGTAGGTCCCAAGTTCTTTCTCTTTATAATAGCTATTGTTTGTGATTAATTGTGTCACTCCTAAGAAACGAAGAAATATTTAAGGGCATGTGATAATCCATCATCCAAGTTTCTGAAAAAGTTTTTGAGAATTAAAACTTTCACTCTTAAAGCATGGATCTCGATTTCTACAAAACCCAAAAGACCTTCATCTTGGTTTCCCTATGTCACGGTTGGTTGAGGTTCAACTTTGACTGGCATGGCATCTCACGATTCTTATGCCATCCTCGTACTAAATATAGGAATAGCCTGGCTAGTAGTCGTGAATTGTGATTGGTGCCTAGATCGTTACTCTTTTAGCTTTTTTGAAAGCAAAGATCGGGCTATGAATAGTGATAGTTACACACTGTGTACAGAACACACAAACATGATTTCAATTAAAATTGTAAAATCTTGTTTTCAAAACACATTTAACCCTTTCAATATCAAGGTTTTCAAACCCAAACCGTTCATTGAACCGTAAAAAGGAGAGGTTCAAGGTTTTCGAGGTCGAACCAGGGTCAAACCGTAATGACGTCATAATTAATTTAATAATTAATTAAAGCCTAAATATAGATATTAAATTTATAAAACTAGCAAAATTGACTAATATATCTATATATGTGAGGGAAATTTAATGATTTCAAGCATATATTTAATAATTAAATAAGAAAGTTAATAAAATAAAATAATAACCATGAAAGCATTAAAATTTATGATTAATTTTTGAAGTAAAGTTGAATATCTATGAAGAATTTTAATTAAAAAAAATTTATTTCTTGTAAGAGATGGATAATTTAATTAAGTAGAATAAAATTATGTTAAGTTATTTTTATAAAATAAATAAAAAATTGCTAAGGGGTTGGACCGCACGGTTTTTACCACCGGTTCGTGCAGTCCAACTCCAGTTTTAAGAGTTCATGGAATTGCCACAGATGTCCAGTTCTTTATGCTTAAAAACCAGATTTCAATCCAGTTCTCGGTTTTCACGGTCTAACCTCCCAGTCCGAGTCTGAAAACCTTGTTCAATATTATAATTGAAAATCATTTTTTCAAAACACGATTTTTCATAAACCGTGTAACGGCACTATATAATTAGCTATGTGCAACAATATTTAATTAGTGCATTATTATGAGACCAATGTCGATGTAGAACCCTTACGATACCCCTATGCTTCTTAACTAGTCAACCTCGATAATTGTTGAAAACATAGCATGATATTACAAATTTTACTACATAAATCTTAACCAATGTGTCATCAATTATGAAAAGTAATTCAAACATTCAATTGCTATCTTGTTGATTTGGCAAAAATCACATTCATATTACATAAATTTATAAGTTTATATACTAAAATTTATAACTTTTTTTTTTTTTTTTTTTTTTTTGGTGTCGTTTCTCATGTAAATAGGGATGTGCAAATTCAGCCATTCTCCGGCCTCCTAGGTCTTGTCTTGTAACCACGTTGGGCTCACGTGAGAGGTGTGGGGCAAAGGGTGCAAGCCCCTTGGCCCATTTTGGTTTAAGAAAATTAATTTATTCAAAGGGAAGAAAAAGTGAGAGAAAACTTTCAGGCTATAATAAAAATAAATGGGTAACATACTCCAACTTACTTTCATTATAATTAGGTAAAAGAAGTTAAGAATATACTCCATTTTGAATTCGTATTTTAACAACATAATTTCAATATATGGTGATATGTGTACATTAGTTTGGTAAATATTATTTTTGTCAACTAATTTTACTATTCAACTTATTTTTGCTACTATTCATGAGTCTCACTATACTTTTTTATATTATTTATGAGTATCACTGTATTATTTCAGCAAACTTTTATCTTTATCTATAGTACTTTTAGTAAAAAGTTTTCAGTTTCAGCAAAATAAGTGAATCACAAACGGACCCTAAGTGTGTAATAAAAATTTTGTAACTATTATTACTCAAAACTATTTTTGCAAAAAAAAAAACAAAAAAAAAAAAAAAAAAAACCTACCCAATGTAAACCGCAATAGATCATTACGTTCAAAATTATAGTTAAAAAATAAATGCTACAAACTAAATTCATCTGATAAATTTTATAGTATCAAATTTCATACAAAGAAAGGAAAGCCATAACAATGGGCTCAGAGCCCCATCACCCATGGGCCTAGTATGGACCACGACTCGTGATTGAACAGGGTCCAAACCCCACAACCCCACCAGTAGTTGTTAAGTCATTGTATGCGTTAATGAAGTCCTAATTGAGCATCACCATTGGTGGTTGCTCAAACTCCAATTTAGTGCCCAACATTGGTAGAGCCAAAGGCAATTTTTTTTTTTAACTTCTTGCTACAGTAAACTACCAAGACTTGTTCACTATAGCAAGAAGGCATAAAAAAAAATTTTATTTTATCACTTAGTTGAGTTTCGTAGCAAAGAGGAACAAAGAGGAAGTGAGAAAAAAATTAATTAAAAAATGAATAGTGCTTGACTAATGGTAAAAGTAAGATAACTAATGTAGGGTGTGTTATAAAATTGTGTGTTAAATTAGATAAAATAGTTTTTTATGACATTAAATGCCAAAATTTTGAACTCCACTTGTGTTAATGCTTTATAATCAAAAATTGTAAACAGTCAAAAATAGAATGTGAGGGTGGTGGAAGGAAAAATACGAAAAGGTTCTCATGTGGTTGTGGATCCACTCGGTACATAATGGAATTGATGAATGATTATAAGGTGGGTATGGGTATTAAAAAAATACTTTTTTTTTTTTTTTACTTTTTATGTTATACTGGTTTTTGTTTTGAGTTATTAATCAATAAGTTGGACAAGTTCTTCTATATATCAATTGTGATAACGTGACCACAAATGAAAAGAAGTGAATAACAGGACAGATATGTCAATTTTTTATAGAGAAATGATATGTCTACAACAAATTCTAAGTGGCAGGTTGTTACTGGTTGTTATTGTTGGGGCAAAAAAGTAATCTTAGTATTAGTTTTAAATTTGAACCAATAACAATTAACCACCTATAATTTATTATAAAAATATTATAAAATTATTATAAATGGAACATCTCTTTTTTATACAATCAAACTCCAAGACCCATTACTTTTTTTTCAAAATAAAAAAGAACCATTCCCCACAAAAAAAAAAAAAAAAAAAAAGGAACCATTCCTTTAATTTTTTTTGTGGACCCAAAAATAATACATTGGAAGACTCTTTTGGCTCTTCCAATATCAATAGGTTATTTGTTACGCTCCTGTATCTTCCAAAAGGCCAAAAAGAAAAAGAAAAAAAAAAAGGGAATGATTAGGAAAATAAATAAGAAAAAGGATAAATTAATAATGCATTTATTCCATTCAAAAATTTTAATTATATACCACATGTCTAGTATGCCATGTACAAATAATTTTTTCATAAATAATTTTTTGACACGTAAATGAATAAATGTCATCATAACATGCATATACTAATTTTAGAATCTAATTTTTATAATATATTATAAATCATAGATTGTAACAAATAATGATGTGACATAATAAATTTATAAGAATCTCAAAATCTCAACGTTAGGAAGATGCCATATTCATTTGCTATGTGTGTTGTTGCTATTTTTAAATTCATGCGACCAAAAAAACTCACTGTACCCCAACCACCAATTCACCTCCTCCAGCCACTAGATCACACCTTTTTGTGATGAATCACCGCCTCCCAGCTGCAATTTCGAGCCTCTCAGTCTCGTATCACTACCAACTGTTGGAATATTTTTATTAAATGCTGATTTAAGTTATTTAATAGAAATCAGATTTCATTTCTATGATAGTCTTTCTATTGTTAGTTGACCGAATCAATGCATATTGATTAGCAAATATTCCCAGTTTTTAAAACTATAATTGGCGAGGGGCTTGTGAATAAAAATCAATAAATGAATGTTTAATCTTTTTGTTTTTTATAAGGTGACACATATATGATCTCTCTATATATATGTAACATCGCACTTTGCACTCTGCATCGTAACATCGAACTTTGCAGTTTGGAAGACAGACCATATGTTGTCTCAATCAAACTCAGCAAATGCACTTTTCCTTGAGAGTTGAAACTGGAAATATCACCCATTCTTAACTTTTCTTCCTCTTCTTTAAAACTTATTTTTGAAAATAGAAGCCAAACACAAATCATGTAAAAATTGTGTTTTGTAAACCTAAACCATTCCCTTGAAATCTTACATCCATATTTATCTGGGGTTCAGGGTACCAAAACATTATGTTAACATTTTCATTTGTCTATAGGTAGTTTAAGTATTTTGATTGACTCGTTTCTCAAAAAAAAAAAAAAAATATTTTGATTGACTCTGCCTCAGTTAACAATTTGAACAAAACTAAATAAAATTCCAAAATAATATTGTAACATTTTTTGCCAAATAATTTTGTTCTTCGAGCCAATAGGCCATAACTCGAAAAAGGAAATCTTATTACAACCCAAAAATCTGTAATAGGAAGATTTCGATTGTATATTTTTTGATCATGAAACAAACACTGAAACGGTTAAACTGAATTAAAAAGGAAAGAAAAGAAGGAACCATCAGAAACCAAAGTTTATCCCCATAAACAAAATGTTGTACGGTCCGCATCATGGTTCGATCTTCTGAAAGAGAAGACCGCATCACTTGGTTCCTTCTTCTTTTTTCTCTTTCGTCTTAATTTTGTTCTAAAAATAAACAATAATCATCATCTTCATCAAAAATCTATAAAATATAAACTAGTAAACACAAATAGAAAAATAAAAGAAATTTGCCCAAATAAATGCAACAACAGAAAGAGTGAAAACAAAGAAAGGAGCTCAGAAAAAATATGGGTTGAGAGAAATTTATCAGCACAGATTGATGTAAACATCATCAGAGTGGTGCATGACTATCTCTATTCCTCATCACTGCTCCCTCCACGGAGAATTTCAATCCTGACCTAATCAAAACTCAACCTGCAAATAATAGTAATAAAAAAGCTCTCTTCTAAAGAGAGAGAGAGAGAGAAGTGAACAAACAAGAAGAAGAGAGGGATGTGGATCTGAACGGTGTTTGCCCCAATTTATATACTGGGAGGATTAGTCTGAGTCTCTTTGTGAGAGATAAAAGGTAAAGCTGAAGCGAGAAAACCCTAGTTCTCCTTTGAAGTGTGATGACATTTTTAACCCTCTTATTTGTACTCGAATTCTCACTATTACCCTTTCTTTCTTTCTTTCTTTACGTAAATACACTTTTAGTCCTTACATTTTGATTTTTTTTCATTTTAGTCTCTACATTTTATTTTTTTCACTTTTAGTCCCTAAAACCAATTAACGCCCTTCATTTAAGTCCTTGAAACACTGTTCTGTCACCAAATTAACGGAAAAATTGGACGTTGCTAACGTGGACAATAAAATATTATTAAAAAAATAATTTGGCATTTTTTAAATGCCAAAATTTAAAAAAAAAAATTAATTACTCAATTTTCTTTTCATTATTTGTGTTCTTCCCGTGTTCTTCCTTGTAACCAATCTCCAGCAAAACAAACCCTAAACCCAGCAACAAAGAACACAAATCCAGTAACCAAAAACTCAAACCTAGATCACAAAAACACAAAAAAAAACAAAAAACAAAAACCAAACACAAACACAGACCCAGAGTTCTTCGTGTTCTTCCCAGATCAAACCCAGCAACCAAGAACACAAATCCAGCAACCAAAAACTCAAACCTAGATCACAACAACATAAACGAAAAAAAAAAAAAAAAAATACAGAGAAGAAACAGAGACCAAAGACAAACACAAATCCAGATCACAAATAGAGATCAAACACAAACGAAACCCAAATCACAACCCAAGCCAAAATCATCAGCGGACCCAACCACCGATCCATGTTCACAACACCCACATGTAAGCCTCCAAAATTTTCCCATTGTTTTCACGGCATCAAGACCCCACAGCCTCCATGATCAAAACCTCGAAGATCAGCCTCTTGATCTGCTCGCCGATGGTCAATATCGGGCTCCAATACCAAATCAATAACTGGGTTTTGTATAACGGAGCCATAACTACACAGAAATAAACTTTGGGTTTTCTTTCTGGGGTTTCGTACACCTAATCGGCAGACCTTCTTGATGGGTTCGATGGGTCGATGGCAATGGCAACGGCGACGGCAACGGCGGACCTTCTGGGGTTTCTTTCTTCGATGGTGGTGTTGTTGTTGTTGTTGTTGTTGTGGTTATTTGGGGCTTTCTTTGGAGGTTTTCGCTTGGAATCTTGGGTGATTGGAGATGGGGTTGTGGTTTTCATGGAGTGGGTAATCATGTAAGCAAGGACTTCACGGTCTTCAAGAGAAAGAACAGAAGCTAGAGCTAGAATCGCAGCTGGGAGGAGCTTTAACACAGAGAAAATCTCCATCGGAATGGCATGGAATCGCTGAAGAAGAAGATGAGGATGAGGATGGAGATGGGTATACTTTACCTTTGTTCTTTATCTTCATTTTTCTTTGCTTTGCTTCAGAAAAAAAGAAAAAGAAAAATGCCAAATAATGATTACAAGGAAGAACACGGGATTTGTTTAGGATTTGGGATATGGGTTTGGGGTTTGGTTGGATATGGGTTTGGGGTTTGGTTAGCATCTGGGTTTATGATTTGTTTTTTACTGGAGATTAATTACAAGGAAGAACACGGGAAGAACACAAATAATGAAAAGAAAATTTAGTAATTAATTTTTTTTTTAATTTTGGCATTTAAAAAATGTCAAATAAATTTTTTTAATAATATTTTATTGTCCACGTTAGCCACGTCCAGTTTTTCCATTAATTTGGTGACAAAATAGTGTTTCAAGGACTTAAATGAAAGGCGTTAATTGGTTTTAGGGACTAAAAGTGGAAAAAATAAAATGTAGAGACTAAAATAGAAAAAAGTCAAAATGTAGGGACTAAAAGTGCATTTATGCCTTCTTTCTTTTCTCCTTTCCTCTTGCAATTGCAATTGTATCAAAATGGGTTTTACAAAAAAAAAACAAAAAAAAAAAAAAAAAAAATCAATCTAATTGGCAATGGCAATGTATATCTAGGAAGAGAAAATGGCTAAATAACTCTTATTTTTAAAATATATAGCAAAATAGTTATTTTTCAAAATATTTAGCAAAATGTCCTATTTTTTAAATTTAATATTACTGATATCAAATATTAGGGGGAGCTCGACATTAACAATGTTAAGTTCTATACATATTTTTACCACTTGAATTTTTTTGAAAATTTTGCATAGAACTCAACATCAATAATATTGAATTCCAAAACAGAGGTATTTTGGATACTTTGAAAAAATGGTTATTTAGTTAAATAGTTTAAAAATAGAAGGTAAAGAGTCATTTTCCCCCATGGAGCATGAGGTGATATACATACACACATGCGCATGT
The DNA here is from genome assembly GCA_023736055.1 of Quercus glauca. NCBI lineage: Eukaryota > Viridiplantae > Streptophyta > Magnoliopsida > Fagales > Fagaceae > Quercus > Quercus glauca. The sequence goes on along the minus strand of CM043316.1, from coordinate 74,411,015 downwards.
GAAGGAAAAAAAAAGAACAAAAAAAGAAACAAACAACTAGTAACTATTGACATGACTCTTTTAATACTACATAAAATAATTTATTATAATTAAATAACACAATAAGAAATTGTAGGGACACGTTTTGTAACCTAAACCTAAGATGTATGGGATGTTGGCCCAATGAGCCCAGTACAATAAATTTGTAGAGAGTGGGTTAAAGAATTAGGCACTAATGAATTTGACAACGGCTAATATGGATGCAAAAGATGATTAAGTAAGAAAAAAGAACATAGAGCTGAATGAATTCATTGTCCAAGGAGGTAAGTTTTCATATAAATTGATTAAACAGAGTACAAGTGCAATTTAGATTGCTACAATGCCTCTTCTCTATTTTTCCTAGTCTTTTCCTCATGGAGGGTCTCTTACATTATATAGCTCCCTTTGAACCATCATGATCCTACATTTGTTGATCATCTGAGCCCTTATTTGAGTATCTGTCCCATTAGACACCCTCTTTGGCTTTCTGTGAGTTGTGGTAGCCAAGGCAACACTGTTTAGAGGTCTTCTCCACATAAATGCGGCTAGAAAAATAGCTGCAGTTCATTCAATGCGGTGGTAGCAGCTTTCCCTTAGATATTTTTGGATTCCCATCTTTCTTGTACATTTATGGCACACGTCCCTATCATTAGAACTTCTTGGAAGGTCACTTTGATCATTAAGATCTACATCTGATCTATTTTTAGCTTATCCAATGAGACTTTTCTTATCGGACCACCTTCACATTTGTATCTTACTCATTAAGTCCCGAGTCTGAACCATTCATTACCATTCGCTTGTCCTCGAACTACTCATGCTCTCAACCAATGCCTAAGGCCCTATATACAAATTTGGGCCTTTACCCTCACAATAACCCCTCAAAACTCTGATTTTTCCCTCTTATCCGAGGAGAAAAAGTGGGGTTTTGATCTCACAATAATTGAGGACTTTAATTTGCTTAAAGCCAGCCATCCGAGGAGTTGGATGTCTAAGGTTCTGTTTTGACACTTTATGAAAAACCAAAGCATGTGGTCCGAGAATTCAGGCATGTCTAAGGTTCTATTTAATCACTTCAAAAGATGTCATTGTATGTTAATTTCCCCAAAGCATGTGGTCCGAGGACACAAGCATGATTAAGGTTTTGTTTAATCACTTATAAAGATGTCATATAGTGTTAATTTCTCTAAAACATCTGGTCCGAAGACCTAGGCATGACTAAGGTTCTGTTTAAGAATTTATAAAAGATGTCACAGAGTGTTAATTTTTCCAAAGCATCTGGTCCGAGGACCCAGGCATGACTAAGGTTCTGTTTAAACACTTATAAAGATGTCATAGAGTGTTAATTTCTCCAAAGCATCTCATCCGAGGACACAAGCATGACTAAGGTTCTACTTAAACACTTATAAAGATGTCATAAAGTGTTAATTTTCCAAAAACATCTAGTCCGAGGACCTAGGCATGACTAAGATTCTGTTTAAACACTTATAAAGATGTCATAGAGTGTTAATTTCCCCAAAGTATCTGGTCTGAGGACCTAGGCATGACTAAGATTCTATTTAATCACTTATAAAGATGTCATATAGTATTAATTTTCCTAAAGCATCTGGTCCGAGAACCTAGGCATGACTAAGGTTCTGTTTAAGCACTTATAAAGATGTCATAGAGTGTTAATTTCCCCAAAGCATCTAGTCCGAGGACCTAGGCATGACTAAAATTCTATTTAAACACTTATAAAGATATCAAAGAGTGTTAATTTCTCCAAAGTATCTGGTCTGAGGACACAAGCATGACTAAGGTTCTATTTAAACACTTATAAAGATGTCATAGAGTGTTAATTTCTCCAAAGCATCTAGTCCGAGGAAACATGCATGACTAAGGTTTTGAAGATGTCATAGAGTGCTAATTTCCCCAAAGTATCTAGTCCGAGGACCTAGGCATGACTAAGGTTCTATTTAATCACTTACAAAGATGTCATGGAGTGTTAATTTCTCCAAAGCATCTCTGAGAACACAAGCATGACTAAGGTTCTGTTTAAACACTTATAAAGATGTCATAGAGTGTTAATTTACCCCAAAGCATCTAGTCCGAGGACACAAGCATGACTAAGATTCTGTTTAAACACTTATAAAGATGTCATAGAGTGTTAATTTTCCCAAAACATCTAGTTCGAGGACAGGCATGACTAAGGTTTTGTTTAAACACTTATAAAGATGTCATAGAGTGTTAATTTTCCCAAAGCATCTAGTCCGAGGACTTAGGCATGACTAAGGTTCTATTTAATCACTTACAAAAATGTCATAGAGTGTTAATTTTCCCAAAGTATCTCCGAGGACACAGGCATGACTAAGGTTCTGTTTAAACACTTATAAAGATATCATAGAGTGTTAATTTTCCCAAAGCATCTAATCAGAGGACACAGGCATGACTAAGGTTCTGTTTAAACACTTATAAAGATATCATAGAGTGTTAATTTTCCCAAAACATCTGGTCCGAGGACCTAGGCATGACTAAGGTTCTATTTAAACACTTATAAAAATGTCACGGAGTGTTAATTTCCCCAAAGCATCTGGTTCGAGGACACATACATGACTAAGGTTCTATTTAATCACTTATAAAGATGTCATAGAGTGTTAATTTTCCCAAAACATCTGGTTTGAGGACACAGGCGTGACTAAGGTTCTGTTTAAACACTTATAAAAATGTTTAGAGTGTTAATTTTCTCAAAACATCTGATCCGAGGACCTAGGCATGACTAAGGTTCTATTTAAACACTTATAAAAATGTCATAGAGTGTTAATTTCTCCAAAGCATCTGGTCCGAGGACACAAGCATGACTAAAGTTCTGTTTAAACACTTATAAAGATGTCATAGAGTGTTAATTTCTCCAAAACATGTAGTCCGAGGACACGGGCATGATTAAGGCTCTGTTTAATCACTTATAAAGATGTCATAAAGTGTTAATTTCCCCAAAACATCTGGTCCGAGGGCACAGGCATAACTAAGATTCTGTTTAAATACTTATAAAGATGTCATAGAGTGTTAATTTTCCCAAAGCAACTGATCCGAGGACACAGGCATGACTAAGTTTCTGTTTAATCACTTATAAAGATGTCATAAAGTGTTAATTTCTCCAAAGCATCTGGTCCGAGGACACAGGCATGACTAAGGTTCTGTTTAAATACTTATAAAGATATCATAGAGTGTTAATTTCTCCAAAGCATCTGGTCCGAGGACCTAGGTATGACTAAAGTTCTGTTTAAACACTTATAACGATGTCATAAAGTGTTAATTTTCTTAAAGCATCTGGTCCGAGAACACAAGCATGACTAAGGTTCTATTTAAACACTTACAAAGATGTCATAGAGTGTTAATTTTTCCAAAACATCTGGTCCAAGAACACAGGCATGACTAAGGTTCTGTTTAATCACTTATAAAGATGTCAATGATGGGAAGCGTGTTGAGGTTCATAAAATCATAACACAAGGCCCAAAGAAATAGCACACTAGACCAATCCCATGGAAAGTAAAAATTAAAGGGGTTGAGCTCACAAAAGAAAATAATGGTAGGCCCAAAGATTTGAAGCCCAAGATCCATGAATAGGCAAGTTTTAGAGCCTATGAAACAAAGGGAAGAAAGGAAAAAAGGCCCAGATCAGAGGACCAAGAAGAGTCCAGTAGAAGAACAGAGCCCGAGATCCCTGAGACGTGCAGCACAGCCAGATAGAATCAAGACAGCTCAAACGGAATACCAATAAAACGCAAGAAACAAAGGGCAGATATGTCCTTCTCAAGCACCCAGAAATGCAGCAAGAAAGCAAAAAGCTTAGAACAACCACTCACGATGCAAGAGAGTGGTACCTCGGGGAACCCAGAATGAGGAGCTATAAAGGGAAGTAGCAGGGAAGACCTTTGACCCAGTAGAAATGGATTCCACTTACTTGGGAAAATTGACAAAGAGGGAGGACAGCCAAAAGCTGAGTTTGAAAAGGTAAGAAGTTTTGACGAACGTGAAATTGAGAACAGCTCCCTAAGCACACCCCAGAATGGAAAGTCAGCCATGGGCTTTCAAAGAAATAGCACCAAAATGAGGAAATTATGAGAGAATGGGGAAGGCTCAGTCTTCTGAGTGATAGGCACAAAACGGGCTCTGGTACCCAGGGGAGCAAAGGAGGGGAATCAATAGTACCCCGAGACCCTAGAATGATGCTATAAAAGGGGAATGCAACCAGCATTGAAGGGGCATCCGACAATAGTGAAATCATAATAAAATCATTGAGAGAACTCTTTCAAAAACTCAAAGAAAGTAGGGAAATATTGCTTAGTATCCCAGAAACAGCCACTATAGTATATACTTGGATTCAAACTTTGCAAGTCTTAGAGGCCCAGATAGCCATCTAAGTCTGTAATTTTTGAGCTTATTTGAACCTTGTAACACGTCTTCGTGAGCACATTGTAACTCATAATTAAGAAAAATAATGAAATATTTTACATGGGTCTGAGGATCCTTAACAACTATTTGTGTATTGTTTATTTACATTGTCTTTTTTTTTTTTTTTTCTGCTGTTTTCCTTACTGTTCAATACATATATTCTCACTAGTTAGTATGTACACATTGTAGGATTCTTGCTCTGTGCACCACTTGGTTTTTAAACAGCCCATTTAGCTGCGATTAACCAAGCATAGTCCCTTCAAACTACAACAAAAGGCCCTGAGATCCTCGCCTTAATTTGGGTCTGGACACTATTGAAAAGGGACCTTCATAAAGTGCAATGTATTTATACAATAAATGAGCATATGACAAAGGAAACTTTTGTTAATAATAATTTATTTTCAGGTTGTTTACATTCCATGGATGTGGTATTACATATTCATCTAAGTCTTCAAGAAAGTATGCTCCTATACCAAATGCGATATGGCCCTTCCTAGTTGGGTCCTAGCTTTCCCCATGCTGGTGGTCCTCCTCAACTCTCTTATACTTGTCTATCCTATCCATAAGTTAGCGTACACTGATGACAGGCTTCCTCTTCAAAGACTTTCTTAAACCGTGCTCGGCTGGGAGGCTAATTTTGAAAGTACTGATGGCTACGTCATCAAAGTCACCGTCTATTTCATTGTACATCTCCCAGTATCTGTCCGAGTATGTCTTTAAAGTCTCCCCTCCTCGCATGGATAAGGGTGGTAGGGAATCCAAGGGCCTAGGGACCCTGCTACACATAATAAAACGAGAGCCAAACGCCCAAGTGAGCTCTTTGAAGGAGTCTATGGAATTCACCCTTAGGCTGTCGAACCATCTTATCGCCACGGGTCCCAAAGTAGATGGGAACACCTTGCACATTAAGGCTTCGTCTTTGGACTGGACAGTCATTCTCTGATTGAAGTGGCTCACATGCTCCACAGGGTCCGTTCGACCATTGTAGATGGTGAACGTTGACTAGTGGAACCGCCGAAGGAGTATCACTGCTTCAATCTTGCGCATGAAGGGCGACTTAGAAATCTAGTTCAATGCTCTGCTCATAGCGTCATTTCCTAAGCCTCTACGAGGCAGACTCTTGTATTTGCGTTTGTGATGGTTTTCTTCGTTGTAGGGGAAGGACTCGCTGGGTGGAGTTCTTGACCTCTGCCTATAACTAGCATCCTCCTCACCCTCAGAGGAAGCGTCAGAGTTGGAGGGGGTTCGTTCTCGCCGTGCATGGCGCAACTTCCTCTTTAACTGGTCAATCTCCAGTTGCATGGCTCTATTATGTTGCTCTTGAGAGACGTGACTTCCAACTCAAGAGTGGCTTTTGCTTATATGCATAGTATACACGCTGCCCTCTCGATCTCTCCTACGCTCAAGGTTGGCGAAAGGATATTCACGTTGGGATGCCATGGATTCTGCTTGGTGTGGTCCTGAACCTACCATAGTTGATCGTTGCACTCACTATCACGCAAGTTCTCCCCACAGACGGCACCAATTGTAGGGATACGTTTTGTAGCCCAAACCCAAGATGTATGAGATGTTGGCCCAGTGAGCCCAGTACAATAAATTTGTAGAAAGTGAATTAAAGAACTAGGCACTAATGAATTTAATAATGGCTAGTATGGATGTAGAAGATGATTAAGTAAGAACAAGGAACATAGAGCTGAATGAATTCATTGTCCGAGGAGGTAAGTTTTCATATAAATTGATTAAACAGAGTATAAGTGCAATTTAGATTGTTACAGTGCCTCTTCTCTCCCGATCTTTTCCTCATGGAGGGTCTTTTACATTATATAGCTCCCTTTAGACCATCTTGGTCCTACACTTGTTAATCATCTGAGCCCTTATTTGAGTACATGTCCCATCAAACACCCTCTTTGGCTTTTTGTGAGTCGTGGTAGTCAAGACAACACTATTCAGAGGTCTTCTCCACATAAATGCTACCAAAAAAGTAGCTGTAGTGCATTCAATGCGGTGATAGCAGTTTTTCGGTAGATATTTTTGGGTTCCCATCTTTCTTGTACATTTATGGTGCACGTCCCTATCATTAGAATTTCTTGGAAAGTCACTTTGATCATTAGGATCTACATCTGATCTATATTTAGCTTATCCAAGGAGACATTTCTCCTCGGACCACCTTCCCATTTGTATCTTACTCATTAAATCCTAAGTCTGAACCATTCATTACCATTCGTTCGTCCTCGGACTACTCACGCTCTGGACCAATGCCCAAGGCCATATATACAAATTTGGGCCCTTACTCCCACAGAAATCAATTAGCCACGTCAATATTTTTCGTGAAACAAATGATGACCATGATGAAATTGAAACTCTTTTAAGAATTATAATGAAAAATTTTATTAAAAAAAAAACTACATCACATGATTTTCTCAAGATAAAATACACATGATATTAGAAAATATATTAAACTTTATAAACAATTATCAACAGTATGAACAATAGTAAAATATAAACAACTAAACATATTTTATAAGAGCACACTTAATTTTACGATGAATATGTACAGCTTTGCACAAATAACATCAATTATAATAAAAGTAAACTATTTATAACAATAAGAATAATATACTTTAACAATAAAATTGCTTTCTATGTTCAATACAGTAAACAATATAATAGCATATAATGTATTAACCAGTCCCATGGAAATTGATAACCTTAGAGAGGCAAATGATGACAATGGCTCTTCTCTTAAGAGTAAACAATACAATGCACTACATCACAATAAACAATACGTTGGCCGAAGACCATACTTAACCCTATGTTGGTAAAGGTTATAGACAATCTATCTAAATATTTAAAAACCTTTTCTTTTTCTTTAATAATATTTATAAAATATCGTAAAATACTTACTCATATAAAGAAATTTTATATTCATTAGAAAAGTCCATTTCAAATATATACATATACAATACAATAACTTAGAGGAGTCATGTTCCAAAGTCTACTTACTTTGAATCGCTAAACCAAGTTTCACCTTGATTGTCTCAAGCGATATCAACTAGAACCTTGGTACTATCCTTGTGAAGTTTAGAAATTAAGGATTGGAGAACTTTGTCGTTGAAATCTGTAAGATGAGAGGAATTGATTCAATGTAAATGGTTGAATAAGACGTAGAGAATATATATAGAGGCAAGGACTAGCTCAATTCTACCACATTAATTAGTAACTCCTCTTATCAAAAAAATAATTAGTTAACTCCTGCAAATCAGTTGATAAAACACAATCCTACCTCAATAGTAAAGCTTTCATATCAGCCGATACAACACAATCCTAACTTATGTAACACCTTAAATCAACCAATAACTCCTTAAAATCAACGAAATAAAAATGAAAACACCCCATATTTATAAGGACGAAGACTGATGAGTTTTCCCTAAAAAAAACTTGTTAATGGTCGTTTTCGGAATAGATTTTCTACAAGCCTGATTCAATCGAGTCTGACTTTCTTGTGAGCCCAATTCACTTTTTTTTTTTTTTTTTTTTTTTTTTTTAAGTATAGTCCAAACCCATGTGACATTATGGGGATTTAAGGGGATGTGGTTTAGAGCATATAAATAGACTCTTTTGAACCTTTTTCTTGAGCTCATGCCATGCGTGTTGCTAAGTGGACTAGAGATGCTGACAGCACCTGAGGCTCATGAGAAGAGTCTAGTACCCAAAAATTTCAGCCAAATAGAGGTCTCTAGCTCTTGCTATCTGTGGCCGAACTTTCTGACCAAGTCATTTTGACCCCTAGAGCATGGCTGGCCCCATTTAACTAACTTTGGCTGCAACCTGCCAATAAATGCAACCTCCCAAAAACCTAAGGGTCTGTTTGGTATGGAAAAGTGGGAGAATAGAAGGGATTTTAGTTTCCCTCGTTTGTGTTTGGTTTGGAAGGGTGGAAAAGTGGAGGGATAGAAATTTTTTTGTTTGGTTGAGAAGAGAAATGGGAGGATAGAAAATAGAGTTTGTATAAATTTACTCATATTTCCTTATTAAATATGATTCCCAATTTAAAAAAAAAAAAAATGCAAACAACCAACCAAAAAAAAAAATTACCCAAGTTTATTAGAAAAGAAAATTCATGCCTAGTTAAAAATAAGAAATTAAAAAACAAAAAATAATAAAAAGAACGTCCAAAAAAAGGGCAGTGTATGGTGTACGTGTATCATGCTAAAATAAAAAATAAAAAATTTGTCCAGTTAAACCGAAAAGAAAAAGAGAGGTAAAAAAAAAAAGAAGGGTAGGCAGCATAGTTACGCCTAATTAGGGGCAATTTTATCCAAATATTTTTGGCCACTTTTCTCTCCTATTTTCTCCCAAGTTGGGGAGATTGTGTTTTTGTGGGGTAAGAAAGAAAACTTGTGGGCCCCACCTACCAAATCTCTCCCATTTTCTACCCTTAACCAAATAACCACAAACATCATTTTCCATCCACCCTATAAATACTCCAACCAAACGAAGCCTAAAATCAACCAAGAATTGCAACTAATGAGGCTTAGTCAAAATATTTCCTTAACTATGCAAAAAGCAAGCCAGCCCTTTTACTCAAAAAAGGCAAATCTAACCACAACTATTAGTTTGACATTATAGGGAACCATGGCCCTTAAAGAGCATCCTAAGCTTGATTTAAAACCTCCCAATTAGATAAAACATAAGGAAGACACATTTTACCCCTAACTTCAAAACAAAAACTCATTCAACCATCAAGGAGTTACATCATTCTAAAACCTAGGGATGAAAATAGTGGTACCAAGGAGTATTCTCTCTCTCTCTCTCTCACTCTCTCTCTCTCTCTCACACACACACACAAATTCCTATTCCTATTGTCTATGAGAAACAATTTCAAACTTAGTGAATTATGCATATTTTTCCACCCTTTGTTGTTTAACACTTTAATTTCATTCTTATGATGCACAGTAGCCACTATTCATTAAATATTGGAATTTTGGACTTAACTCTCTCAATTTAATCATACTCTAAAGAAATTGAGAGGGAGTTTTGGGCTTGTTCTATGATTCTAGCCCTTGTCACAAAAATGTCCCCAACACATCCTTAGCTAACATAATTGCATGTTGGGTGAAATATTTGACACAAATCGTAAACACAAAATGAACAAATCATGATTTTTTGTCCGTTCTTAGTTTAAATGAGTTGGTACACGCTTTGACATGTTTATTAAATATAGAATAAATAAATATCATGAGATATAATTTATCTAAAATGTTTGTAATTATTATAATTTATGTGCTTACAATATAAAAAATATGTTAATCATTTTGGGTTATATTCTTTAATAAAGTTGAAATGTGTAATATGTAACCATCCAATTCATCTTTATTAAATGGATTCAACTGGTCCAATCCATGTCAACTCAACCCAAATTTTTTATTAAACATGTTATGTGAATAGTGTCATGTCAACCCAATTAATAACTGAGTCGTATTAAGTTTGAGAAGTTTTAACACGATTGTTAAATAAATTGGGTTAGAATTAATCATATTGTAAAATATTCGTACTTCCACACAATATGAATACAACCCGCCATCACCAATGACTATCTTTTTTTGGATATTCAATATTTCATTCAATATATACCAAACTAGTTTAAAAACACACACAATGGCATGATGTTTGGATGATTTTAAGACTTATATCATGGATTCAACATGTAAATTAATTAAACATACCAGATTTGTTTATAATTTCTCGTCAATTTTACTGCCAAATTACTAGCAAGCACAGCCTTTAGCGGGCGTAATGGACGGCTCGACCAATTTCCGCTTTTGTTTTCAAGTTTTTAGAATATTGTGTGTTTTTTAAACCTTTCTTATTTCTTTTTCTAATCCTTTTAATCTTTCCACCTAGTTCAATCCCGTTTGTTGTTATCTGATCTGCGCTTCTTTTTCTTTTTTTTTTTTCTTTTTTTTTTTTTAATCTATCCCGTTGACAAAATAATGAGAAAAAAACAACAAAAACGCAAAAGAGAATCCACACAAATATCATAAAAATTGCAATAAAATTTGTAGCAACTCCATTTCCACGTCACATCCCGCACTTGACTAATTCATAGTTCATTTTGCTGTATTAATGTCAACAATTCATTGTTAAGAGTTCAATAGAAACAGAATAATGTGTGAATGTAATGGACCATTTTATGGTAACTAGGGGCTAAGGACACTTGGAGATGCTTTGTCCCCCATATAGACAAAAACAAGGACTAAGGACAAAGGACCCTTGGAGATGCTTTGCCCCAGGAATTCAGTAGAAACAGGATGATTTCTAAATGCTTACCAAAGTTTGTGGACAGCGTCTAAAAATCATGACACACATCTAATGCAATTTGTGTTACTTCGTATTTACACAAGACATAAAGCTGTGAAACATTATCTACCAGTTCTATTACGAGATACTGAGGCTTTGGATTGGTGATGCGGTTTATTGGACAAACCACTGTCACTAACACTACCTTCCACAAGATTATCATGAACTTCAGAAAATTCCCCCGACCATGAATTCATGGGGATAAGATAACTATCATCCTTAGTGCTCCTCCTCTTCTCCTCATAGCGTTTCACATTTTCAGATATCTGATGCAAGGTTTTATTTATTTTTGCGAATCCCTTCTCAACGGGTTCTACTACATGTGAAACTGTGTACTTCATGTCGTCAACAATCTGAAATAACAAATGAGCGATTTCAGCAAAAGAGAGAAGCAATAACTAAAATGAGATAACAATGGTATCTACCTTTTTCACAACACCTAAGGTGGCAGATTGGGATTAGTACATCACTTTTACACATGACCACCACTAACATTACTTTTATTATACATCAATCACAACCTGCCACCTCAACAGTTGTGAAATTTGTTGTATATCTAGACTATTTGTAAATGAAAAGGGTTGATTTCTCACAATTTCTCCACTTCCAAGGACCACGTCACGAACACTTTGGGGGAAATTCAAACGTTTTTCTCGCTCATCATTACGAGCCATGCGTATTCTAGTTGACCTTTCAGAGTCACGAACCTCCTCTGGGTCAGGAGGTGTTCCTAATGATGCATAGTCAGTCATTACAGCCACATTACGAACACATCTTTCTCCACGCTTGTAAGGTACAGCTGGGAAGACATACAGGTGCACCACTGCAGCAATACCCATCTATTTGCCAAGCTTGAAATTAGAAGCTTTACAAGCAGACACTTGAACTTCCAGAAATTAAATGAAAGATCTTGACATGAATGACAATCAGATGATTTAATGAAATAATACATATAATGCCATGAAATTGTGAAGAAAAACCTCACGCATCATAATTTTAGTTAATACACAGATTGCCTTGCAAGACAATTTGTTATATGGTCTTCAGTATCTAGAAGCACTGTAAAAGCAAATTAGGTATACTCAATACTTGGGAAATCCTGCATTAACCTAAGCAGAATACCATCATATCATTCATTTGTTGTAAATTGTGTGGTCTCTCATCCCCCTAAACAAAACAAAAAAAGCCATTTCTAAAACAAATAACTATACTTAAAAAACACAAAAACGTGAAGGGAAAAAAGTATGAAGTACACAATTTACTAGTACTATATGATCATAAACACTCAGGATTCCAAAATCGTGTCTATTTGGCATTGGCTTATAAGCCAGCTTTTTTGCTTTTAGCTTTTATGTATAGTTTTTTAAAATCTCACTTTTTCTTTCTTTTTTTCTCACTTTTTCAAAGCACAAGTATACTTTAGTACATTTTTAGCAATAAATAAGCTATTCCCTGATAGAAAAAAAAAATCCCATATCTCCTAGTGATACAAATACTGCAGAAACATACCCCAATGGCCATAAAAAGATACAAAATCTATGCAAATTCTTTTGATTAGTCAAAATATATCCAAAATTAATCAAATACTACAATCCAACTCCCCAAAAAAAATAAAAAAACCTGAAAATTCCTTCAAAGGAGTGCAAGTTGAAGTTCAACTATGAGAGAGAGAGAGAGAGAGAGAGAGAGAGAGAGAGCGCTAAGAAGAAAATTTGACAAATCTGAGAGTGATGATTATATCAAAAAAAAATGATCTTAAGTCCAAACAAGTTTGAAACTGATGGAGGATTTGTCATAATCAAGAGACTGAGATAATGTTACATTAGCATCTAATCTCAACCTTAAATTGCGTTGGTGATTTGGAGAATGATATATTGAAATTTCATTTAACTTCCATTTTAAATTCATAAAGTTTCAAATATCCATCTTAAGTCATTTTTATCTATAATGAATCCATGACATAAGAGTCTTAAAATCATCCAAACATCATGCCATCCTAGTAAACAAACTTGCTCTCTTTCTTTTTTTGATAAGTTAAACTTGCTCTCTTTCAATACTATGATTTGTGCTTCTATAATTACTACATCTCACAGCTCTCTTCAAGCAACCTTCAAATACCTTAGCCCAGTTTTCAACAGCTTCTTGTCCCAAATTAGGTCTTACACTTTACCGATACAAGAGCCTATTTCATAACTATACTTAAAAACAGATTTCAGTTTTTAAAAAAGAAAAAAGTGGGACCCACTAAAACTAGTTTGTTTAAACATTTGTTTTCTGAAAACAACTCGCCTGTTTTTTGTTTTCCATGACATTATTGTATATAACTTGATGGCATTTTTGTAATATTTTGTGATCATCTCTCTCTCATGGTGAATCGCAGCTCGTGGTGGCTGAACAAAGGAACACGTTCAGATCAAGCTCCATGTAGTGTGTTGTTGTGGGTCGCGGTGGTGGGTTGCCATTATTTGTTTTAGTTATTTTAAGAGGAATAGAAATAGAAAACAAGTGCCAAACAACTTTTTGGGAGCCATTACAATTTGTTTCTTCTCAACACACCTAGAAAACAGTTTCTGAAAACAGGGACTAAACAGGCCCCAACTCTTCTGCATCTTGTGCCCCTTAAAACCCCACAAGGCCATAATGTAATCAAATGAAAGGAACATACAATAATATTAATATTAGATTTTTTCATTTTTCTGGTAGTGAAGTAAACAAGTTTATCATTTTCCTATACATAATATTAACTTTGGTAAAATCCAGACCCCATTGACCTACATTTGTACAAACTGTTAGCACGATATCATATCAGGCTTTCATGCGCAAATCACCCTCAACAAATGATTTATTTTCAAAGATAAATCCTGACTTGTACAATATAGTTTAAAGAAATTTGCATTGTTGTGATTAAGCAAGTGGTATATGTCACTATGTTGTTGGAGATGAATAATAATCATGAATGCATAGTTTCGTTACACACCTCTATACAGATGATGTAGTCTTGTATGCGTGTTTTAAGCTCCTGAGCCAAAGACCCTTTAAAAGCTCCCATGTAGAAAAGAAATGCAACAGCAATGCCTTGCCACCATGTCAGGAATACGATTGATTTGAAAGTGAGAAATTTTGCCAGAGGGTTAATCGGTTCTAATTTATCTTTAATAACAGTATAGAATTGAACAAGGCAATATAGAGCCCAGGTCTGACTAAAATTAAGAACAACAGCCAAGTATGGATAGCTGCAAGAAAATAAGAGACATTCAGGTTATAGCAACACCCACTGCAATAGAGACAATCACAAAAATTGCAAAGAAAAATGTGATTTTTAGAGACATTTTTGTCAATCCCAAACAGGCCAATAGATTTGCCATTTATGCACTAATAAAGGAGCATGTGAGCATGTGTGTTATGAATGTACAAGCTGGTCAAACAATTAGAAAGGTAAATAAGGATGCCTTACCCATATCTCCAATCAAACGTCCCTTCCCCATAAACCCCAAAAGTCTCTAGAATCATTGCTAGCAGTGCACAGATCATCTTTAATATCATCTGGGAAATAATGCCTCAGTGAGTACCAAACAGGGGCCATGAAATGCAAAGGTGAAAAAGAAAACTGCAATAGCTTCCAATGAAACAATGAGCACATACATATTGAACAATGCCAACTTTTACAGCATTATAGAAGTCGGCACCAAGATACCAATATCTTATGATGCAATTTAATGGGAAAGGATGTTCTACTACTCCATAAGAAGTGTATGCTTCTTTCAAAAGAGGGGTGCTGTAATCAACTAGGCTCTGACTTTCCATAAACTCAATTGTACTTTCCTCACCACCTACAGGCAGAAATATTTTGCAAAAAAGGGTAAACAATTATTACCAAAATTCAATAGTCAACACTACTAAATAAATTTCAAGAACTTGATAATCCAATTGTCAAATCTATTAACATGTGAACACAGTGGATCTTTAAAAGGAAAAAAGAAACCATAACAAAAAGACAAAAAAAAAAGTCAAATCTGTTCTAAAAATTTACTTATGATGTTATCCAATATGAAAAATTTAAGAGATGATGTCTATCACCAATCTAAAAAGTATATATGCACAATCCTCTAACATACCTAAGCAAGCTATCAGGTACCGCTCAAAGCAATACAATGCAAACGCCTCATAGCAATCCCGAATTACTTCACAGTTGAATGCAGCGCCTGAATCCAACAGTGACAAAAACTGTAAAAAAAAAAATATTAGTCCACAAAGGAATAGAATAACTAGAACCACACTGCTATACAAGTTGAATTTATTACACAGCGCAGGGAAGCAGATGACAAAATACTTGTGAATGATAAGATTTGTGAACTTGAGAATAATCAAGGTTGTCAATCTCTATAATATCAAGAATCTATTGCTATGCTTCTCATATGCAGTGGCAGATCATGTCAATGTTGTTCATTAAAAATTAAAAAATGTAAGCAAGAAAGAGATGTAAGTGGGCTTTAGATGTCTATGAGTCTCCCAAGGCAACCATATATTATATATATAATAAAAGTTGCGTCCTACAAACTATGGTTGCTATGTGTCCCAAGGTGTTACACATCATATAATAAGTACATTTAAATCATTAATATAGTTTACTTTAGATTCTGTCTGTTTTGTTGTAAAATGTTTTACAATGTAAAAAGAAAAACATTTTCTTTTCAGTGCTTGGTTGCATTCTTGAAGATACTCCGGAAATCATTATTTGTGTTTGGCGTAATGTAAAATGTGGAAATTTTCCGTAATCACATAACCTGAATATCCATAACCAAAACCCATTACAGAACCCAAAAACACCCAAAAAGGTCAAAACTCATTAATCACAACACCCATCCAGCAATTTTTATGTCCTCCAAGCAGCACCACCCAATCTCCACCGTCCAATAAAATTTTCATTATCCACTCCCCATCAAAGATACACTCTACAATAGTAATCAAGCGAGTGAGGCAGAGAGAAATGAGCAGCTAATCAGCGCAGTAGGTCGTCTCTCTAGCTCTAGCACGGCCTCAATTGCAGTGGCAAGGCACAGCATGGAGCCGATCCACGCATTGAGGTCTTGCTCAAGAGAGATGGAATCCACTGGTGGTCATGAGAGGCAAAGCATCAAGGAGTGTCTAAGCCATGGTGGATCGAGAGATCAAGAGAGAGAGAGAGAGAGAGCAGGTATGTGTTGACAAAATTTAGAAAATGTTTTACAATATTTTGGGGCATAAAATGTTTTCCAACTTTTATAACTGTGTTTTTCGGTCAACAAAAAACATTTTCAGGGTTGATCAAATTTCACAATGAAAAAACACTTGAAAATGCTAAAAATGTTTTCTGGAAAACATTTTACAACAAAACAAACAAAGCCTAGTGAAACTCTATAACCAAGTCATCATTTTCTGTGAGTCAGTTGACAGCAAGGACTCCGTTGCAATGGTATCAAAAAACCAGGGATAATTTGATTTTATGAGGGCCAAGATGAAATTGGCTCATAAACTTGAGGGCCAAAAGAAGTTTTATGCCTTTGTTTTATTGGATAAATTCACACAAAACTCAATAATCTCTACAACTATTTATCAATCTTATAGCCTTCCACATTAGAACCTTCACAATTTTACACACACACACACACACTACACATGAAATGGCAAGTTCATTTCATTAGTCATTTTAGTCTTGCTACGTACGAAAAATGAAACATTTCTTGATAAGACAATATCCTGCCCAAAACATTAATTTCTTCACTCCAAGGAAAACGAAGTAATAACATTAATGCAAACAGTGCAGGATGAAACTCTATTTGTTGCATCCAAGGGAGCATTATAAAAACCATCTCTAGTGTTTAAAATTTAAGAAAAACTAGCAGGCCATTGAAACAAGATGAATGAGCAACACTAAATCAAAATGAAGGGAGAAGAAACATAACAAGTAGTGTCCATCATACCGATTCTAGAGCATAAACAGGAACCATCAGAATGAGACCAATTAGAAACTTCTGCTCCTGTATTAACAACAAATTGCTGCTATCAATTTCAGAGATCATGTTAAAGGAAAGGATATTAATTATAAAACAAATGATAATATTAAGTGGAACGAGCCAAGCCACAAAGATAAAACAAGGTTATCTGTATATAAAAAGCAACATGGGAATAGCATAGGTGACTGTACATACAGAGCGTAGCACCAAAGGAATAACACACACACCCAAGAGAGAGAGAGAGAGAGAGAGAGAAATTGAAAACAAGTAAAGGTCTAAAGGACTACAAGAATATACCTCTGGCTGATTATAAGCAGCTAAATGCTCAAAGATAAGATACATGGAGAGCAGAACAGCAATGGCAACAAATATGCTTGCACTGTAGATAGGCCAGCTGAAGGCTATTGCTGACTCAGCATGCAAGTTCAGTGACCACATTTTCCCTGATCTTGTTGAGGACTCAACAAGATTGAGAAGAAAAAACAATGAATAGAAAACCCCTCTCCATCCCATTGAGCAGAACTATATTAAATATTCCACTTGATGCGCCAATAAATAAAATGTGCTTGTGATACTCTAGGTGAAACTTTACGTTGTGTCCCTAAACACTTTATCAGCCCTTTTTCTTTCGTCACAGTTTTTATCCCCTTTTTATGTTTTCTTTGTGTCAACTGTAAGGAAACCACTCCATCCCACAAGATATTATATTGCAACAGAGGAAAGCCAGCCTTCTTGCCTGCCACAATAGTGCCTAAAGAATATTTTCCACTGCAAATACCTACAAATTCTACTAAGACCGGATACCAACTTTAGCTTTTAGCAAAAAGTGGCATGAAGTGTCAGGATCCTGAAACCTGCACTGAAACAAGGAACAATTAATCAAGACAAAATATAGCATGAACCACCAGAAAATTGGAGAAGATCATAGTTTAAAGAGTATGCGTATCATACATAAGCAGGTTTTTTTAATTAAATAGACGTTATCAGAATAACTGACTGGGAGTAATATATTATACATGAACTGGAAGAAAGTGCTAGCTTCAATATATATGTCTCATAAAGTTGCACTAATATCCCAAATCCAGAAGCATAATTAAGCTCCAAGTAAGTGTAGATTTCAGTAACAGACAAAAATGTACAGCAGTCAATTTGATTCCAGAAATAGGAGACCCAATACTATATAATTGGTGAATTAGAAGAAAGATGCTAGCTACCTATATATCTCATACTTTGAAGCAGTGTCTTCCTATTGATCTAGATGCCAATAACTGATAATTTATGGACCATTAATATCAGTCCATTAATTTCTACAGTAGTTTCGAAAAGGCAGGACAAGCAAACAGCTTGAAATTTAAATTAATTCTAGAGTCTAGCCAATGAGCTCTTGCTCAAATGAAAACCCTTTCCCCATAAGAATGTAGTGGATAGTGTTGTTTTAGGTTCCAAACTCACCAGGTGTGCTTCCAAACTCACCAGGTGTGCGTGTAACCTACCCCAAAAAAAAAAAAGAGAAAAGGGAAAAAAGCTCCACTAAAATGTCCAAAACTGAGCCTTTTAAGGCTCATATCCTTAATGCTTAAACCTCTGCTTTATTAAGAAAAATAAAAGCCATTATCAGTACACAATACAAAAAAAACATAAGCACCATAGCAATATAAAATAAAACCCATTAAGAAATATCCTCCAATTTACTAATATAATATAAATTAAGACATCCTACAATTTCCTCCAACTAAAGGAAATATTCAAAAATCTCATGTGACAGGGAAATTTCCCCATTGAAAGCAAATTATGCAAATATGGAACCTTGTTAGTAGGAAAAAGATGTGTAGAGCTAAGCATAGAAGTACAGGGATCAAGGACCTTTTTTTTTTGATAAGTAGGGAATCAAGGGACATATTCGAACATCTACAATGGAATGTATAAAATTACATGAGAGAAAGTCCAGTCAATAAACTATCTATTTGAAAAATTGAACACCCAGAGACTTCGTCCACAAAAGACAAATGTGATGGTAATAAATCATCCATGTGCACAAACATAGAATGTTCCAACCCTATCCATAATAAATATTTTCCTAACCATAATCTTGATAATGGAATCCTACAAATTGTAGGCCAACTGACTAACTAGAAAGGTAAATCAAAGAGGCAACAGAGCATCTGGATCAAATGGTTTCAACTTATGGCTATTTCCTTTCCAAAACAATTAATCATTTCTTTTTTCCCTTTTTCTCCCGATCATTAAACTATCCACGACACATCCCAGTTATGCCAAATCCAATCATAATAAATCTAAGATCCACGACATCATCCTCCACATTTCAAGTTTAACAATGTTTTACAGTATCTATTATTAATACATATACTACTAACCATGATCTTGATAATGAAAGCCCAGAAGTAATATACAGACCAATTAGTTATAAAGATCAACCAAGTGGAACAAGCATTCTACTGTGATACAACTAGGCATCTGAATCAAGTGGCTTGATCCTGAGGCTATTATCCATCCAAAATTATTGATCATTAAGAGTTCCTCATGATATTTTTTTCCCAAGAAGATTACCTATCAGTTCACAAATGTAGCTCTCATAATTTCCATGCCAAAATTTAAAAGTTCAAATGACCAAACTAAAAGCTTACATTTATATCATTTCACTTTTGTTCATATTTATATATTTACCAAAAGCCTTGTAGCCCAACTAGTTGGCACCTCCTAGTGTTTCCAACAGAGACATCCAAGGATCAAATCCCCTCTCCCCTGTTGTAACTATCAAATTATCAAAACTTTCACCTGAAAAAAAAATTATAAAAAAAAAATTCATCTTTCTTTCTTTCTTTTTTTAGAAGAATTTTCATATTTCAATAAGGCTTAAACAAATATGTGGTGTATTTAATAGGTTACTAATCATCAAAGTTCAGCAATTAATATTTCAAATATATAATATATTAATTCATAAGAACCAGTAATGTCTGTTTGAAACTGAATGTAGGCAAGTTTCCCAATCTCTTTTAAGTTTTAAGTTTCCATCTTCTCCATTCTTACTACTTTTAGCCGAAAAACAAAACGCAATAAATTACAAAATTCAAAACACCGCTTTTTTTTTTCCTTTGTGATTTCTCAGGTGCCAAACAAGCGGATTGGGAAAGTTCTTCACCAGCAACATTCATCTAATTACCCTATAAACACATTCATCGAAAATAAAAAGTACCAAAAAAAAAAAAAACACAAACCCTAGAATATCAATAATCAAATCGATCACACACCAAACTAAATTTATAAAAATAAAAATAAAAGCAGAAAATGTATATAATAGTAAGATCATTGAGAAATTATGGGAAACAAAATCCAGACCTGTGATGGCGCAGCTTAATAATGAAAAATATTTTCCCGGGAAAACAAATTTTTTTTGTATTTCGGTCTCCAATGTAATACAAAGAGAAAATAAATAAGGAAGAAAAAGTTTACAAACTGATTTATTTTGCTTCGGCAGTTGGGAATTTTAATTTTTTTCTCTTACTATTAAACAAAACAAAATAATGCTAGAGTCACGATAGCAGTGAGCTATTCTTTATTCTCACAGCCGGGACCATTGATGTGGTTTGTTGACGTGTTATTTGGTGATGAGGGCTGTGAGATAGTGGAGGAGTGAGGGGTTGTGGTTTTAATTTTAGTGGAACAGGAAGAGGATTCTCATTTTAACTTTTTATGCAAGCGAGCATAGTTACGTGGATTTTGAAATATACCGGCTGGTCCCAAATCCCAACGACCAGTCATTTGCGGTTTGCGGATTGGTTTGACCAGGGATATGGGTTTTTGGAGCGGGGCTCATTGTCATGGGTGGGAAGCTGAGTCCAAAAGAAAGAAAAGCCTGCACTCTATTCTATTCCTATATTCTTTTTGTTCTTGGACTGGAGTGTGTTTTTCAAGTTTTAAGACAAGCTTTTATGGAAATGGGCTCACCCATGGGCTGGACTTCCAGTTGTAATTTACTTCCTATCTGGACTGTCTTTATTTTTATTTTTTAAATAAATTGCTTGTAATAACGGAGAAAGAAGATTTGAACTATGTATATCTCCATTGTAAACATAAAGAGGTGTCAATTAATTGAATTACAAAACTCTTGGTTTGAGTGTATCTATGTTAAATGTGGATTGGATGGATGATCATGGCTTACCAAAGTTTGTTAATAATAATTTGATTTGGTTGTAAATATGAGAGAGAGAGAGGTCCATGACATTATATTGGATGGATGGTAATATTGTAGTAGATAAAGACCAACTTAGTACCATCTATTTCTTTATCAATCAAACCACAAATAATACCCATGACTTAGCCATGTGGATTATCTACAAGAGAAGATATCAAAAGAGTAAAGATCTACTCTAGCCGAAACCAAGGCCTTGGGCGATGGGTGGATTGTAAAATAAGATGATAAAATAATAAAGTAAGTTTTAAAGATGCAAAATATAAACTTTTTTGCATTCCCAATGCTAATACTCTATGTGCAACCTTACTGGAACTTGTGGATATAATTTTTTGCATCTAGCAACCTAGTTGTGGCATGCTTTTAATGATTTGAGTTGTAAAATAGTAACTTGAGTGGTTTTACACCCCAATGCTAGTGCTCTTACCATTTAGTTCATGTAGGTCATATTTGTTTTTCATAATTTAAAATTTACAGCTTGTTTAGTAAAAACGAAAAAGGAAATGTTACTGTATAAATGAGCAGCAATCAATACCATTTATTGTCTCTCTCTCTCTCTCTCTCTCTCTCTCTCTCTCTCTCTCTCAAAATAAAAATACCATTTGTGGGGTCCAAATTTCGTGGCCCAAGCCCAAAAAGTCAGGATTATGAGCCCAACGAACTCAGAACAATGAATTTGTAGAGAGTGGGTGAAAAAGATAGGCTGATTATGAATCTAGCAACGGTAAACTCTAATGTACTAGGATAAACTGACATAAAAACACACTTGAAAGCTAAATAAACTTAAATTCGAAGAGGCTTGTTATTGATTAAAAGGTTAATACAATTCTTAGAGTTCTTCTCTAGATTTTCCTTTCTCTTAGAGGCCTATTACATTTATATATTCTTTTTCTCCTTCATCTTCACCGTACACCTGTGCTTCATCTAAGCATTCACTTGAATACATGTTATATCAGATATCTGTTTTAGTTTTTCATTAGTGGTGGTAGCTGAGATTGCACTGTTCAGGGGTCTTCTCCACATAAATGCGGCCAGGAAAGTTGCTGCAGTACATTAAATAAGGTGGTAGCAGCTTTTCCTTTTAGATATTTCTCCGTTCTTATCATCTCCAGGCATGCCCAAAGCTTGTCATTGTCGTTAAAGTTGTTGGAAAGATCAATCAAACCTTCCATATACTTGCTTGATCAAGTCCCCTTGGTGTCCGAGGAGAATGACCTCTTCGGACCATTAGGGTTCTCTTCGGACTATTCTCCTCGTTCATTTCCAGGTATATTTCTCCCACCTAGACTCCTTTCTAACCACTTTCTTCTCTTCGGACACATAATGATATTCGAATTGGGCCCTAGGCCCAATACATGATGTTGGGCTTTTACCCCCATAATAGCCCCTCAAAATTTTAATTTTTCTCTCGCATCCGAGGAGAAAAAAGAGGATTTTGATTTGCTGCGAAATAAAAATTAAAAAAAAAAAAAAACTGAAAATATCTGAGTTCACATGTGTACGAGCATAGATCTAGGCACTTCATCATTCCTACTGTCGTTTCAATATTCCCGAGGCACCATTAATTACGCGCTCTGTCTTTGCCATCCAACGATGGGCTATTGATCCAACGAACGTGGTTTTTCCTCCAAATTTGGGCGGGATAACTCCCACCCTTTCATCTGTCCCTATATAAAGCCTTAGAGGGGGTTATTTCTTCTTTACTTTACAAATCTTCAGATTTTCAATGAACTCAAGCATTCACACCCACCAAGCTCTTCCAGTCATCAGTTCTAACTCTCCCCAGAATCTGTGAGAATCTCTCCACGAGTTTGAAGATCATTTTTCGACTTAGTTTACGTAAGTTCTCCTTCACTCAAGCCTTTCATCTTCTCTTCGGCTAGCCTCTTCGGCCTCCGAGTAGTCATTCCCCAGCCTTTGCGTTTAGCGCTTCATCTTCTTTGTTTTAACTGAGATGGATAGATTTCGATATTTAGTGGATAGCCCCGCCCGGATGGACGAATTTAGGGCAACATATTGCATAGCTCAGGATGTGGGTTTGAGATATTGTCCACCAGAAAAGCTACTAACAGATCATAAAGTGGGCGAGATTATAATCCCCATCATCGCCTTCCTAAAATGGGGAATGACCATCTCTATGGACACCGTTACCAGAGATTATCTCCGAAACCATAGGCTTAGCCCTAACCAATGTGCGCCTAACGTATTTAGGATTTTAGGAGCAGTTGATGATTTAAACCGTCATTTAGGATTGAGACTCACCTGGCTCGATGTGGTACATATGTACGAATGTCGTAGCTAGAAAGGAGCGGGATACTATCTCAGATCCCGATCCGAAGTTGTTAGGCTCGTCTCCTGTCTCCCCATATCTAACAAAGAGATGAAAGACGACTATCTGATTGCCTCGGGCGCGTGGCATGACGGACTTCATTGCCCAACCCAACCAGGAGAGCTAGGTGGGACATCTTAGATTTGGGTTTCCCAAACAATAGATTCAGGATCTCTATTTTTTAATAATTCGGTCTTCTCTTTGTATCATTATTTTCAAGCTTTTGACTAAGTTTTATTGTAATGTCCGCAGAAAAAATACACGTTTCTCCTCGACTTAGCCTTACAAACGACGCCGCGCTCAATTACCTCCTCCGATCACAAATTTTTGTAAGTGAAGACGGGCAACTCCGGGCAATGCATCTTATTCTCGATTATACGCCGAAATCATCCGATTTTCAGTAGGTCGGCAACGCGATAGTACAGGGAGACCGTCGCATCAACCGTATAGACGTTGCTCGGAAAGACTTTTTAGCTCCGTTTGATCTCGCCCCCGTGCCATATCCAAATCCGCAGGGTATACCATTACTCATCCTGAAAGAGTTGCTTCTTTAACCCCTTCACTTGACAAGCAGATTAATAAGTTCAAGTTCGAAGGAGAAGCTTCAGAAGGGGTTCAAATTTTAAATGCCGAAGAAGAGATTGACAAGCAATCCATTGTTCTTCCAGAGAGAATAGATGTACCAGACGATTCTTCTGAAGAAGACATGGAAAGCCTGAAGGACTTGATGAAGAATAGAGGCAAAAAAACTGGGCCCAAGGAAACTGGTACGTCTCAACCAACAGCTGTTCTTCCTCCACCACCACCTCAGGTTTTCTCGGATCTCGGCTTAAAGCCATTGCCAGATTTAAAGAAGAAAAGGCCTCTAACTGATAACGAAGAAAAAGAGGTGGCGCCTCCAGGAACCCAGGCAACAAAAAGTGGTCAAAGACCTTCGGAGCAAAAGGGCTTTGTCTACCAAGAGCCGAGATGTCGCTCATGTAGCAGATGTGTGCCGAGGACCTTGTACTTGGTCTCCTAAGCTGGCATTGGATGGCGCTCCTATCCCCTGGGAGGCCTCCCTTAGAAATTACGGTGGAGGGAAAGCAGGTTTCATTGCCGAGGCACTGGAGCAACCACTGCTCCTCCCAAAAAACATGGAGTCATATAGGCGCTTCAGCCAGTATGAACTTTTCTTATCCCTTAAAAGGGATTTAGCTATGGTAAGTGGATTGATCTATTTCTTCAATCTTTAAGATATTGGTATTTTCTATTCGCCTCTTTTCCTCGCTTTATATTGAAATTTTTCATTCTGTTATGCAGATTACTCAGCAAGTGTATATGGCCGAGGAATGGAACAAAAAGACTCATACTGAAGCTTAAGCAAAGGCTTACTCTCGGTCTGAGGCAGAAAAATCGCTAGGCAGTTTGAAGGAGGAGTATACCCGCCTGTCCAAGCAATTGAAAGAGGTGACCAAAGAGAGGAACAGTCTGGATGCGGGCCTTAAAAATGCCGAGAAGCAGGCTGAAGACCAACACCAGCAGCTGTACACAACCGAGATTAATCTGGAAACAGAGAGAGCACTGGTGAAGGGTCTTCGGGCTGAGCTTCAGAAAGCCAGAGAGTCTGCCACATTGGCCGAAAATGATGCTCAATTGGCCAAAAAGGCACTTGAGGCTGAAAAACAGGCGGCCTACACACTGGGGGTGACAGAGACCCAAGCCAGGCTTACTGAGGAGTTCGCAAAAGTCTGTAGAAAGTACTGCGATATAACGTGGGATAAAGGCCTTGACACCGCTGGGGTCCCACCAGAATCTGCCTTGAGGCAGCTTGGGAGGGTTTACTACCATCCGGACATTTGTGAACTCCCAGAAGTTTTGGAACAGCCCTCAGTCAGTCAGACTCCTCCTGCCCCTACTAATGCAACCCAAGAGCTCGATCAGGCTGGTGTTACAGGTAAGCCATCCGAGAATGTTCAAAGCTCAGACGCTGCTGCCGCTCAGCCTGGCCAGACAGTTGACTCCTCGTCTACCCAGACAAAAGATTAGATTTTTAAGGGTTTTCATTTTTTTTTTTTTACTTGTATTAGTTAGTTTCTCTTTTTTTTTTTTTTTAAGGGATTGTAAACTACTTTCTTTTGATCAATGGAATCTTTTCTCTTTCCTTTTTAATGTCTCTGTAGCACATATCATAACTCATCATCACTGCAAATAACAATAACTTGTAAATTTAACCGCTATATCGTGATGGTAAATAACCAGAATTAATACTAAAAAAAGTAGTTTGTATAAAGATTGCTAGTACGCAATAAAAGCAACAAGTGATATGAAAGTCTCACATGATTGAATTTAAGTTCGAACACTTAGGAGAACTGTAAACATGTTAACTAACCCAAATCATCTGGTCCGAGAATTTCAGGCATGATTGAATTTAAGTTTAAACACTTAGGAGAACTGTAAACATGTTAACTAACCCAAATCATCTGGTCCGAGGACTTCAGGCATGATTGAATTTAAGTTTAAACACTTAGGAGAACTGTAAACGTGTTAACTAACCCAAATCATTTGGTTCGAGGATTTCAGACATGATTAAATTTAAATTTAAACACTTAGGAGAACTGTAAACGTGTTAACGAACCCAAATCATCTAGTCTGAGGACTTCAGGCATGATTGAATTTATGTTTAAACACTTTGAAGAATTGTAAACGTGTTAACTAACCCAAATCATCTGGTCCGAGAACTTCAGGCATGATTGAATTTAAGTTGAAACACTTAGGAGAACTGTAAACGTGTTAACTAACCCAAATCATCTGGTCCAAGAACTTCAGAGATGATTGAATTTAAGTTTAAACACTTTGGAGAATTTTTAATATAACGAAATGGCATATTGATTGAAGTAAAGACTCGTTTAATAATAGTACCTTTTAAAATTATTTACATTCCAAGGCCGTGGTATTACATGACTATCTAGGTCTTCCAAGAAATACGCCCCAATACCAACCCCTGAAATAATCCGGTATGATCCTTCCCAATTTGGTCCTAGTTTTCCCCAAGCTGGGTTCTTTGCAGTGCCCACAACTTTCTTTAACACCAAATCGCCAGGCTCTAGAGGCCTTAGCTTTACGTTGGCATCGTAGCCCTACTTGAGCTTTTGCTGGTAATGTGCCAATTGGACCATTGCATTTTTCCTTCTTTCCTCAATCAAGTCCAAACTCTTCTCTAGTTACTCATTGTTGCTGGTCAGACAAAACGAACTAGTTCTCAATGTTGGGAACCTAGTCTCCAATGGTATGACAGCTTCAGCCCTATAGGTCATTGAAAATGGGGTTTCTCCGGTAAACCGGCGAGGTGTAGTTCTGTACGCCCAAAGTACATGTGGTAATTCTTCCACCCATCTACCCTTTGCGTCGTCTAGCATTTTCTTTAATCCATTAACAATGACTTTGTTAACAGTTTTTGCCTACCCATTTCCCTAGGGATAAACAGGGGTGGAGTACCTGTTTGTGATTCCCAGTTCGCTATAATAGTTCCTGAATGCTTTGCTATCAAACTTAAAACCATTGTCCGAGATGAGGGTATGAGGGATCCCAAACCGAGTGACGATACTTTTCCAAACAAATTTCTTTACATCCACGTCCATGATGTTAGCTAGAAGTTCAGTTTCAACCCATTTGATGAAATAGTCTGTGCCGACCAGAAGATACTTCTTGTTTCCTGCAGCCTTAGGGAATGGGCCCACGATATCCAATCCCCATTGAGCGAAAGGCCATGGACTGGATAGTGGATTAAGGGTTCCGCCTGGTTGGTGTATGTTCAACACAAACCGTTGACACTGGTCGCACTTTCTAACATATTCATGGGCTTCTTTCTGCATATTTGGCCACCAATAATCTTGAGTAATGGTTCGGTGAGCTAAAGATCTACCTCCAATATGGCTTCCAGAGATTCCTTCGTGTAACTCTTGTAGTAGTAACTCAGTCGCTTTAGGATGCAAGCATAATAAGTATGGCCTTAAATAGGAGCGTTTATACAGTTTCTGGTCCTCGGACAGCCAAAATCTAGTTGTCTTCCTCCGAACTTTATCAACTTCCCCCCTTCCTTCGGGTAAGATATCGTCCTTCAAGAATTTAATTAGAGGATCCATCCAGCTGAGTTCGACCCTGATTTGATGAACTTGGAATACTTCTCCTCTTGCCTCCGTAGGCCTATGCAAATCCTTGACGAGGATAACTCTTGGCAAATCTTGCGCTGAGGAGGTAGCGAGCGTGGCCAAAGAATCAGCATGTGTATTACCACTTCTTGGGACGTGCAACAAATTAAAATATTCAAACTCTGACTACAAAGATTTAATTTAACTTAAGTACCCCTGCATTCTTTCATCCTTCGCCTCATACTCACCTCGCACTTGACCCACGACTAATCTTGAGTCCAAGAACACCTCTACTGCCTTTTCTCCCATTCTTCGAACCATAGTCATTCCCATCAGTAGAGCTTCATACTCCGCCTCATTATTTGTTGCCGAAAAGTCTAGCCTTAACGATTTTTCAATGATGATTCTTTCAGGGGATATCAGCACTAGCTCCACTCTGGAACCTTTCCGGTTCGATGCGCCGTCCACGTACACTTCCCAATGTAAGGGGCCTTGTTGGGAAATCATGCCAACCGATTTTTCATCCATGTTGGGCGTTGGCATTACTTCTTCTAAATGGGGCTCCGTGAACTCGGCCACCAAATCTGCAAGGATCTGGTCCTTAACTGATGTGCGAGGTATGTATTTGATATCAAAAGCCCCTAAGATCGTACCCCATTTGGCAATCCTTCTGGTATAGTCAGTGCTTCGGAGTATAGCCTTGAGTGGAGGTGAGAACAATAACTGTATGAGCTTGGAAATAGTGAGGCAGCTTTCGTGTACCAAGCACCACAGCCAGGATAGCCTTCTCCAGTGGCAAATAACGGATCTCGGCTTCATGCAGTGACCTACTTATGTAATAAACTGGCCTTTGCACTCCACAATCTGCTCGTATTAACACCAAGCTCACGGCATTAGGAGCTACAGCAATGTAAGCAAACAAGACTTCATCTGGCTCAGGACTGGACATGATTGGTGGCCGAGCTAGGTAGTCCTTAAGTTGCTGAAAAGCCATAGCACATTCTTCCGTCCACTCAAATCCCTTCCATTTGTTGATCAACGAGAAGAAAGGTCTACACCTATCTGCTGATCGGGAAATGGACATGTTCAGGGCAACAGTCATTCCAGTCAGTTTCTGAATTTTCTTGGGGTTCCGAGGAGCTCGTAAGTTGTTGATGACTTTTATCTGATCAGGGTTAACTTCAATTCCCTTGTGAGTCATCATGTACCCCAAGAACTTGCCTGACCCCACACCAAATGAACACTTGGATGTGTTTAAACGCAACTTGTGTTCCCTGAGGACTTCGAAAACATCCCTGAGATCTCCAATGTGCCCAGCTATGACCTTGCTTTTCACCACCATGTCGTCAATATAAACTTTCATATTTTTACCCAACTGAGGCTCAAACATTCTAGTTATCATCCTTTGATAAGTGGCTCCTGCATTCTTCAGGCCGAACTGCATTACCTTGTAGTGGTAGTTCCCAATAGGGGTGACGAAAGCTGTCTTTTCTTGATCATCCAAAGCCAATGGTATCTGATGATACCCTTGAAAAGCGTCCAGGAAACTCATCCGAGGATGGCCAACAGTAGCATTAACTAGTTGATCGATCTTTGGCATAGGAAACGAATCCTTTGGACAAGCTCTATTCAGGTCTGTGAAATCCACACATACTCGCCATTTTTCGCTTTTCTTCTTCACCACTACTGTGTTAGCCAACCATTCAAGATAAAATATTTCCTTAATCGCTTCAGCCCATTTGAGTTTCATCACCTTTTCCCTGACAGCATTTGTGTGTTCTCTTGATGGACGTCGGAGCGGTTGTTTTTTATGGACGATGGCTGGGTTAACGTTCAGATGATCGCAAATGAACTCTGGGTTTACTTTTGGGGCCTCTGTGGAGTCCCATACAAATACGTCAATGTTAGTCTTGAGAAACCCTATCAAGTCGTCCTTCTCTTGAGGAGGCAGCATAGATCCGACTTGAAAGAACTTCTCTAGATCATCATCAATGATTACCTTCATCAGGCTTTCACACTCTGCCCCCTCGGTTGAGGCTTCGATGTCCAGCATCGGGGATTTTAACTGCTATAAGTTTCCTTCGTTATGGGCTGAGGATTCAGCTTCAGGTTTATACTGGATCGCTGCCACTAGACATTGTCTGGCCATAGATTGATCTTCTAAGATCTCCCTGACTTGCCCCTCAGACGGGTATTTGATCTATAGATGAAGAGTGGAGGACACGGCCCCCAGCGTATGGAGCAAAGGCCTAGCTATGATCGCAGTGTAAGGTGAATAAGCGTCTACCATTATAAAATCTATTTCCACCGTTTCAGAGCCAGTTTGCACGGGTAGCCTGATTTGGCCTCTCGGAACGACTACTTTCCCATCGAAACTCCCCAAGGGCGAGCTATAGGGCATTAGGTCTTTAGGCGTCAAGCTCAGCCCCTTATAAAGGTTCAGGTACATTATTTCTGTACCGCTGCCTTGATCCACCATCACCCTCTTCACGTCATACCCCCCTATCCTGAGAGTGATCATTAAAGCATCATCATGAGGTTGGATAGTTCTGATCTTGTCTACGTCCGAGAATCCCAACACCGGTTGAAACTCCATCCTAGCCCTCTTCGGCTCTCTGTTAACATTTTCCGAGGGCAGCCGAGCAACTGATAGTACTCAGGATGGACAAGACCCTGTTCTTCCTAGTGCAGCAAAGATAACATTTATTGTGCCAAGGGGGGGTTTTGAGGAGTCATCCCTTCGAGATCCTACGTTTGCCTGGTTACCTTGACCAGAGGTATGATGTAAAAGCTGTTTTAACTTGCCTTCACTGACGAGTTGGTCCAAATGGTCCCACAGATTCCTACAATCCTCTGTAGTATGTCCATGATCCTAATGATATTGGCAGTAGAGGTTATGGTTGCTCCTTTCAGGGTTTCCAACCATCTTGTCTCTTAAAGAAAGGCTCATTCTTAATCCTCTCTAGGACTTGGTACACTATCTCTCGGAACACAGCATTAACTGTCTGAAGGTTCGCTGAACCTTTTTGTTCGACCTAGTCTCTCCGCGACCTGTTGTGGCCTTGCTTATCCAACCTGAAATCCCTCCTCTCCTGAGGGATAACCTTATCTTTTCCTTTGCCCTGCTATTGGTCTTCTTCGACTCTTTTATACTTGTCAATCCTATCCATCAGTTGGCGTACACTGGTAACAGGCTTGCCCGTTAGAGACTTCCTCAAGTCGTGTTCAATGGGGAGGCCAAGCTTAAAGGAGCTGATGGCCACCAGGTCGCAATCGTCCTCCATCTCGTTATACATTTCCCAAAATCTATCAGAATACGACTTCAAAGTCTTGCCTTCTTGCATGCTTACGGACAATAGGGAGGCCAAAAACTGCGAAACCCTGCGACATGTGACAAAACGGGATCCAAATGCCTGCGTGAGCTCCTGAAAAGAACTTATAGAGCCCGTTTTCAGGCTATCAAATCACCTCATAGCGATCGGTCCCAAACTGGACGGGAAAACCTTGCACATTAAGGCTTCATTTCTGGAATGAACGGTCATCCTCTAGTTGAAATGACTCACGTGTTCCACAGGGCCTGTCTAGCCGTTATAAGTGGTAAATGTCGGCTGGTGAAAACGTCAAGAGAGTCTTGCGTTCTCGATGTTACGTGTAAAAGAGGACTTGGAAATTTGATTCAAAGCCTAACTCATAGTATCGTTCCCTACGCCTCCATGTAATGGGCTTCGAGGCTGCCTCTCATGACGGTGCGCCTCTTCATAGGAAAAAGAGTCACTGATCGGTGTTCGAGATTTTTGCTTATAAGTGACGTCCTGTTCGTCATCAGAATCTTCATCAGAATAGGAAGAAATACGTTTCCTCTTTGCATAGCGCAGCTCCCTCTTTAGCCTTTCAATTTCTAGTTGCATGTTCTGGTTTTTCTCTGCATGAGACATGCGACTTCCACTATGCAACTGACTTCGATCATCATGTGCGGTGTGTACACTACCTTCACGATCCTGTCTCTGTTCCAAATTAAGGAAAGGATTAACATGCTGAGATGCCCTGGACTCTGCTGGTTGTTGCCTTGGTTCAGCCATTATGAGATGTTGCCTCCACTTTAGCTCAAACTTTCCCCACAAACGGCGCCAATTGTGGGGTCCAAATTTCGTGGCTCAAGCCCAAAAGGTCAGGATTATGAGCCCAACGAACACAGAACAATGAATTTGTAGAGAGTGGGTGAAAAAGCTAGGCTGGTTGTGAATATAGTAATGGTAAACTTTGATGTACTAGGATAAACTGACATAAAAATACGCTTGAAAACTAAATAAACTCAAATCCGAAGAGGCTTGTTATTGATTGAAAGGTAAATACAATTCTTAGAGTTCTTCTCCAGATTTTCCTTTCTCTTAGAGGCCTATTACATTTATATATTCTTCTTCTCCTTCATCTTCACTTTACACCTGTGCTTCATCTAAGTATTTATTTGAGTACATGTCATATCAGATATCTGCTTTAGTTTTCCGTGAGTGGTGGTAGCTGAGATTGCACTGTTCAGAGGTCTTCTCCACATAAATGCAACAAGGAAAGTTGTTGCAATGCATTAAATACGGTGGTAGCAGCTTTTCCTTTTAGATATTTCTCCGTTCTTATCATCTCCAAGCATGCCCAAAGCTTGTCCTTGTCGTTGAAATTGTTGGAAAGATCAATCAAACCTTCAGTATACTTGCTTGATCAAGTCCCCTTGGTGTCCGAGGAGAATGACCTCTTCGGACCATTAGGGTTCTCTTCGGACTATTCTCCTCGTTCATTTCTAGGTATATTTCTCCCACCTGGACTCCTTTCTAACCACTTTCTTCTCTTCGGACACATAATGATATTCGAATTGGGCCCTAGGCCCAATACATGATGTTGGGCTTTTACCCCACACCATTTATTCACATTTCAGCGAAAAAAATACCATTTATTCGCACACACATTTCTGTTGCTTGTACGCCAAGCTATTGTATAAGAAAAATAATAACATGGTCGAACAATTCCTCATCTTTGTCAGTATTTTTATTTATCTTTTCTTGCGGTAGGTGCTGAATATGAATTTTCCGTTTTAGCTAAACATCACCTGATATACTATATATAAAAATAATTAAATAAAAATTTTCCCCACCCATTGTGTGGTTCAACATAAATATTTCATGGTATACAATACACATACTAGAAATAAATCTCTATAAACAAAGTTTTATAAATAATACCATGAGACTCGGTTTTAAAATTATTTTTACTGAATAAAATATTTGTGGGTCTCGTAAACAACATACAAAACCTACTAAAAAAATTACTGCCACAGCAAACGGAGGCTAAATACTATTCCAATTAAAAATTTTATTAACAATAAAACTTATGTCTTAAGTAGCTCAACACGATTGTTACAGTTCCTATAATATATTTTTGTCATGTGACGTAGTAATTATTAAAATATTTATTTTTATGTGAAACAACACGGTACATCCTAAAGTTTTTATTATAAAATATAACTGAAATTAAAATCTTGAATTAAAGTTTCATAAAACTTGCAAGAAAGTTTAAAATTTCATGTGTTTTTGTATTAAAATTCATTTTTCTATCCTTTGCGTGTATGTTTATTTCTCAAAAAAAAAATTTAAAATTTATGGTCTGTTTAAAATTCGCTTATTTTATTGAAATTAAAATTTTTTTACTAAAAGTACTGTAAATAAAAGTAAATGTTAGTTGAAATAGTACAGTGAGACTCATAAGTAGTATCAAAAAGTACAATAGGTCCATAAATAATAGCAAAAATAAGCTAGCCAAACAAACACTTTTAGTCTTTCACAATACATCTCCATTACTTTTAAGATCATTTTTAAATCTCATTAAAAAAAAAAAGATCATTTTTAAATATTTTTAATTTTTATTTGATTGATCATATGGAATGAATTAAAACCTTATTTTATATTGATATAATATAAATACTAATACTATATAATAAAAATTGTATCCTCCAAATTATTGTTAATATACTACTCAACAGAAATATAATTATAGATTTATTGTGGTAAGCTAATCTATAAATACCCAGCTTAAAAAGTTATTGTACAGGAAGTCTTGCCTTCTAGGAAGACTCAAGGAATATGGGTAGCATAGCAGAGGAAGAACTACTTCAAATGGTCAGAGATTTCATAGAATCAGATTCAACTTCACCCTTCTCACTTCCATCTTCAAAACCACTCTCTCACAATGATCACCCCCCATATCTCACTTTAAAGGTATGTCTTCTTCCATCGCTTCAACTACTAAACGTTTTTTTCCTCTTATTTTTAGTCATAGTTTTCCTTCTCATCACCTTTATGATTTAACTTATGATTTGTGTTGATGGTTTTGATTCACTTGCCTTTTACATTTTGTTTAGGAGATTCTTGGGAGGTCCATGGAGGCTGAGGTTGAGGTCCTTGAGAAAATATTGATGTACATGAGAGATATTTCCGGGGATCATACTAATCATATGAAGAAATGGTTGGTGACAAAATTGAAAATGGATGGTTATGAAGCTTCTCTCTGTAAAACTTCTTGGCTTTCCGCTTTTGGTCACTCCAAAGGTCTCTCTCTCTCTCTCTCTCTCTCTCTAGCTCTTTGGTCTCTCTGCTATATTCTTGAAAACCCAATTCTGATTTTGATGTCTTTCTTTGTTTTGTTTTTGTTTTAGTTGTCCAATGCACAGGTGATTATGAATATATTGATGTCATGGTGAGAGATAGCAATGGTGATGATGAGGAACCAACAAGGCTGATTGTAGATATGGATTTTAAGTCTCAGTTTGAAGTGGCAAGGCCTACAGCAACTTACAAAGAACTGATCAACACTCTGCCTTCAGTCTTTGTTGGGAGTGAAGAAAAGCTCAACCAGATTATCTCTCTGCTTTGCTCAGCTGCAAAGAAGTCACTAAAAGAGCGGGGTCTTCACGTTCCTCCTTGGAGAAAAGCCAACTACATGAGGTCCAAGTGGCTTTCCAAAGAATGCAAGAAAGTCTCACTCTCAACCAACATGGATTTGGGTATGGTGAGTAAAGAATGAAGTAATAATAGCACACTATGTTCCTCCAATTTTGAAGCCTTGGAAAAAGACCCAATTGGTTCTTTTTTCAGTTTTGTCCGTCTCCCACTTTTTGTTTGTCTTTTAACATGAGAATCAATCAATGGTGTTAAATAGGTGGAGTTTTTGTCTATTTTGTGAATTTTGGGACAATTTTGTTTAAGAAGACCTCAAGTTTTATAGTTTGGTCCTTTTTTTTTTTTTTTTTTTTTGTCTTTTAGTTGGTTGTAACAATTTTGGACATCCTTTCGGGGGTTACTTTACCGATGCCCTATCATCTTAATCTAGATCAAAATCTTTGAAAATGTGGAGGCAATGGCAATGGATAAGGGAAGACTGTATCTCAATTTTAATTTTTGTTAATCTATTGAGGGAAGTAATCTTGTTGGTAATTGCGTGCCAAGTTGAGAACGGGGTGATTGATTATGACACTCTTTCATAACTGTGTCACTGCCAACTTTGTGCTTGTCAGAGTTATTGTCAACCCTCCTAATCAGCTGTAGATAATTCCTCCTGCTCCTTTCAAAAAAAAAAAAAAAAAAAGATAATTCCTCCTGCTCAAATCACTCTATTTTTTTAATACAGGGGGGGACATTAAAGTAAACCTTCTTTACAAAGAGAACTAAACTTCGGCATTTGGTTTAAAAAGAAAACAATATCCTCTAGACACGGGTTGAATGATAAATGGGCTATGTTTCAAACAATGATAAAGGATTAAATTCATTGTTTTTTAATAATTTAAGTCTTTAGGATTAGTGGTAATAGATCATAGTATTATAATATGAGATATTTTTCTCAACAAAAAAAATGATGAGTTTGAATGTTTACTCTACTTCTGATTTATAATGTTAATAACTTCGTGTACTAAACCTATGGTCAACTTAGCCCTTAAGAAATTTCCTAGGGCTTCAAATAGAGAGGGGGGGGGGGGGGGGGGGGGGTGCTTGTGTTCCATAATCGTGATTCTAAAGTATAATATAAGTTATAACAACCTAAAATAAAATATATTTTATACTTATTTATTCCTTTTTTAAAGTGTTTATTTCTAAAAAGAAATTCAATATATTTTTTTTTTTTATCAATCTTGCTTTAAAATTTTTTCATATAAAAAAATCTTCCCACCTTTTATATATATATATATATATATATATATATATATATATATACACAGAGGGACCATTAAACCACCTATACTTTCTCACTCTCTAAAAAGCATTTATTAATAACCAATCATTATCAAACAACTCATTTTCTATGTTACTCCTAAACTTATTTTCATGAGGTCATATTTAATAAAAATAAGTTTATTCTAATTTTTTTATATATAATTAATCTAAATAATTATATTATAGATTTGATTTTTTTTAAGTGAATATGGTCTTTGCTTGTTGTGGCTATTGAGTGATTCTATTGTTAATGAAACTATAATGGTGTATTTGATAAATCAAGTTAAATTACTGTATGTTTTAAATTTATTTTATTCTGATGTTTGATAGTCTAGGTTAATTTTTAAGAACTAAATTAAAATTTTAAAATAAGACTCAAGAATAGGGAATGGAAAAACCCTCATTTCACAAACTAATTTATATAAAAAGACTAGATTATTTTTTAAATGCATGTATTGCTCCATAATTTATTTTATTTTAATATTGGTAGCTTATAATTATTTTTAAGAAATAAACTTAAATTTTAAAAGACGTCTTACAAATAGGGGAGAAATTTCATAAACTAAATTAAATAAAAGACTAGATTCTCATTTAAATGCATGTATCGTTACATAATTTTATTGAAAATATTTGTTAAAGTAGTTGTTGCATAAAAAGTTCTCCAAAATTAAATTGATAAAATCATATCTAAATCAACTTTGTAAGAATAAATATT
This sequence comes from Quercus glauca, assembly GCA_023736055.1. NCBI lineage: Eukaryota > Viridiplantae > Streptophyta > Magnoliopsida > Fagales > Fagaceae > Quercus > Quercus glauca. The sequence goes on along the minus strand of CM043316.1, from coordinate 74,374,580 downwards.
AAGAGAATTATTCATATTAAAAATTAAAAGGATGTTAGAAAAACTTGAATATAATTTTTTAATTACAAATTTTGCATCTAAAAAGTTGAGAAGAATATATTTTAAATAATAAAAAATTGATAATATAACAAACTAAATAAATATTATTTAATTGATATATAAATATATAAAAATATCTCACTTATCAGCTTAGGCCTCAAATTTTATTGATATGGTCTTGTTTAGACCTCACTTTTTTTTAGAAGAAGTTTGAACCTCACTTATTAAAGATGAGTCTAATGCCACACATGAAAGAGAGAACGTTAGTTTAAACCTTTCAGATTAGTTTAAATAGATAGTTTTGGCAATTGTACTCAGTGACATGAATGGCAAATTTCAAATTGCAACATAGAAGAAGCGTAGGCTATTGCAATCCTTTGAGCAATTCAGTTGACAAATAAGGAGAAATCCTTTGAGAGTTTGAGTAATTTCTGTTTGATAATGTTATTCTAGTAATATTATTTATATTTTTTTAAAAATATGTGTAAATAAAAAATTATATAAAAATATATATAATATTATTTAAATATTAAAAATTGTTATTTAAAAAATAATAACAAATAATTACCCGAAGCAACTTATGAGCCACTTTTCTTTTTTTAATAAAAAGTAGCCACTTATGAAAATGGTACAGAGAATTGCACGGAGTGGAGTAGACTAGGCCATTTATTAAGTAAAGGAAGGATAGGAAAGATAGATTTAAAATTTAAAAAAAAATTAATGGATAAAGAAGATACTAATATTTTATCTAAGTTGTTGATGGGAAGGACAGAAAAGTATGATGACATAAAATTATTAAATATCCTTTGTTTAGATGGATAGAAATAGTAGTTTGTAACTTGTAAGAGCTTTCGTAGCAGATGTTATAAAAATTATGTCATTTTATCACATTAAAAGCTTACTTTATTATTTTACCACATTATTTTATAACATCGTTTTTATCAGATATTTTATTATTTAATTCTATACATTAAAATAATATTTATTACTCATTAAAATAATATTTACAACTAATCAACACAATCAACAGCTATCACACAGCTGCCAACAATCAACAGCCACCACCACATCCTCCACAACCAAAAACACAACTTAAAGCAAACCCAAACAAATCCAGCCAAATTCCACAACAAACAACCATAACCCTAACCCAAACAACCCATCAAATCCTAGCCAAACCCTTCACGACCCAAACAAATCCAGCCAAACCACAACGCTGTCGTTGACCCACAAATCCATCAACAAACAAACTCAAGTAACCACCGGACCAAAACCCACAACGTTGCCGTCGACCCAAAACCTTGACCCACAACCCATAGCCCACCAACACCAAATCGGAAGCCCCACAACCACCACCACCTCAACCACAAACCCCGACAAACCCACCGCCTCCACACCCTCACCCACACCCACTTCCAAACCTAAAACCTTCATAATCCAAGTCAACCCAGACTCCAAATCCACCATATTCATCGCCATCATCATCATCACCGACCCACACAATAGACCCACACCAACATTACTCCCACACCGACATCGCCGACCAATAGCCTAGCCCATCTGAACCCACCCACCTCTGTCGGAACTGAACCCATCAAACCACAGCCAAAAAAAAAAAAAAAAAAACAGAAAAACCATTGCTAGAGAGAGATCGGCGTCGGCGTGGAAGAGCAGTGAGGGTTGGGGTTCAGAGGAGAGGATTGGGGTGAGAGAGAGGAGAGATTGAGACTGACGGAGAGATGAGAGAGAAAGAGAAATAAAATAATAATAAAAGCATTTGCCACATCTGTCCGTACAGTGGCAAATATGTGATGATACTATAGCATGTTGTAAAAATTATAGCATTTAGAACATTTGATAAGTGGAGTCAAATAGTGTTTGGTGTGGGATATGTGCCAAATATTTAGCATTTAGCACATATCCCACATCTGCTGTGGGTACTCTAATAAGTTATTATTATACTCTTTTATATAAAAAGTAATTTTTTAGTATTAGTTTTAAATAAAAGATAAAATCATAATTTTTTTTCTCCCATAATTTCCTATCTATTAGAAAAATAAATTTTATAGGACAGGGAAGAAATAACCCTCACACCAATTTTCATCTAATATTTTTTCTTTTCCTACCAAACAGAAAGAAAATATTTTCTCCTATTTTTTTTCATGCCTCCTAAAATCACTTCTGTTTTAACTTATTCAAAGAAAAGAAAAGAAAAGATATATATATTTTGTCCTAATTACCAAAATATAAAAAGAAAAGAAAAGCAAGTTTTTGTCGTTTTCTTTATATCGTATTTGTCGGCCAATTTTGCAAAAGACCTCAAATATATATATATATATTTCAATTTTTTTCCATTTTGGGTTTTGGGCCACTTGAATGCTCTGGTCACCGTCCTGGGGTTCCTGTCTGACTGATGGACTCTTAGCCCTTATCTAGATCAAAACCTTGAAAATGTAGTAGAACAGAATTGATAGAGAATCTCAATTTTAATTACTCAGCAAAAAATAAATTAAAATCTCAACAATTTTAATTATTTTATCTTCTGAAGAGGAGAGTTGTCTTATTAGTTATTACTTACTGCTTTGCTTGCCAACTGCCGGTGCTACCTAAAAAAATTGAGTGATTTTGAAACTCTCACATGACTTTTGTGTCTGCAAGGTATAAAGATATATTATTTAAAAGGAAGTTATTTTTATCAAAGTTATATGAATAATTTTGAGATATTTTCAAATTACATAGAATTTTTCTGTCACAATTATAGCGAGGTTTATTTATTAAATTTATAGCAAAATTTATCCAGAACCTTAAAAAAGTAAGTACTATTTCTCGGTACTCTACAATTCCCAAAATACCTATAAATTTTCTAAAGAGAAGTAGAAGATGCATTGTTGCTTTGATAGAGAACGTGCAAGGAGAGCTTCCACCTAGCTTCTACCTCTGCCCTTTGGAGAGAAGTCCTTGGATAAGCTTAGAAAGAGAACATGAGTTGTCTCTTTCAGTTGCACCTTTTTCTTCTTTAGAGATGAGAATATATTTACACTCTGTCCTTGCAAATTAAGTTTAAGAACACCTAATGTCCTTTGCATGTACACCTAATGTCCTTGCCTCTTGTACACTTTGGACTTGCATTTACACATTTGTCTCTCTTCTTGCAAACCTCCCGTCCTTTGTATCTTCATCTTTTGCCAAAATAATAAATATGGTAACATTATTTTTTTTCCAGATCTTCCAGATCAAACCAATTGTCTGAATTTTTTACTGTAATTTATTAATGTAGTCATCTATAAGTGATAAATAATAATTTTATATAAAGCTATTATTTTTTTCTTCACTTCCACAATCTTACCAATAGAAAAAAATTGACCCAATTTGTGTACAAACTAGCAATTATCTTTACAGGGAGACAAAGAAAGATCATGGACAATGCAAACCTAGCATAATTGGAAACTTCATGAACATATAAAATTCTTGTTGTTTGCAATCACTCCTGAAGCATATTAGCATTCATGAAATAGGTTATATGGAAAGTGGAAGGACTCACACTGGCCAAATATCGATATGAGCAATGAGTATTTTCCACAATCACATCAACATAAAAGTTGTATTTTTAGATTTTCTCGTTTCCATGACATGTAAATTTTTTTACTTATCCCTTATGCTGCAATGATGGGCTTGATGGCTTCTTGCCATTTGTCCCTACTTGAGAAAGGTCACATTATCTACCTTGCACTTATGTTCGAGAGTACAAACTAATTCAAATGAGATGTTTGTACTAAAACACTATATATGAGACATGACTTCGTGCCAAAAGGATGGATTTTCCCACAACCTAAACCAATAGGATTTTTCAAAGAACAAAGTTTCTTTCCAAGCTAGTTTGGAGAAAAACCTTACAAACTCATCAAATATCTTTATATTGAGTGTGAATTTTGAAAATCTAACCGTTAAATTGCACGTTCTTATTACATCCTTAATGCTTACAAAATTTTAAGAATATCAAAGATCAATTACTATGTCATCAAATAAATGTTATAATTTCAAGTTTTTGTGATCTAAAGTTGTATATAAAAAATAAGTATCAAATAGTAAATAACATCTAATTTGAACGAAATTTGATACGCATGTTAAGAACATAAGGAACATGAAATTTAACGGTTAGATTTTCAAAATTCACACCTAAAAAAGAAATATATGAGAAGTTTGAAGAGTTTCTCTCTAAACTAGTTTGGAGAGAAACTTTGTTCTTTTTCAAAAGTACAAAAGAATAAAATATATATTATTATTAATTAATATTGTAATGTGTCACAAAAACTAAATTACAAGATTGCACAAGTACATGAGCAAGATTAAGTTACAATTTCCACACAAAAAATAATAATAAAAAAAAAGTTACAATACTCCTAAAAAGTTATAAAACTACTCCTAAATAATTAATGCTAGATGATACACACTTAGAAACATGCAGTTATCGGTCCGTTGTCCGGAATGAAATTTGGTTTGTCCAATTATGTGTGTGTTTGTGAAAGAACAATTGAGTCCTATTTATACTCAATCATTGACAAATATTGCATAATTTCATGACTTGAAACAATAACTTCTCGTATACCCATGTGCTTCTTATGTGCTTGAATGTCTATATAACTGCTCGCACACGCATATGCTCTCCACTTGTTGAATAACTGCTCGCACACTTATTCGTATATATTAAGCGGATTCAGAAAATAAGTTATTACTTTTTTTCCTGTCAAAAATACCCCTAAATTAATTAACCAACAACTTAAAAATGGAGTTAAAATAGTAAATCTGTATATATTAAGCGGATTCAGAAAATTAGTTATTACTTTTTTCCCTGTCAAAAATACCCCTAAATTAATTAACCAACAACTTAAAAATGGAGTTAAAATAGTAAATTGGCAAAAGAAAGTTAGTTATTACTTTTTTTACTGTCAAAAATACCCCTACCTAAAACTTAAAAATGAGGTTAAAATAGTAAATTGACAAAAATAATAAATTCCTACTTTTACATTAAAATGTCTTCCTTCTTCTAATAAACTCCTGCTTCTACTCAATAGCTTAAAAAACTCCCCACGTATTTATCTTCTCCACATTTTCTGAATAAAATTTCTCATAAAAAAGAAACGTGTACAATAAATCTTCCCCATTTTTTTTCTCAAAAAAAGAACTTCCCACTACTCGCGTTTGAAAGAAAATAACTACCCCTCCAATACAATAAGGAAAAACTATCCCACGTTAAAAAAAAAAAGTGTCAAATTAAACTATCTCATGTTTCTTTTTTAATCTATTATATTATCATTTTTTTTTGGGATTTATTACGTTATCAAAATTTTTTTTTTTTGATAACTATTACATCATCAATTGGATTTGGATAAACACATAAAAGCTTCTAATTGAAAAATGAATCCTATTCTCTTTGAAAAAAAAAATTCTATCTATTTTTTCAACTTGTGATGAAAGAAAATTATAATACTAAATCCAAAAAAAAAAAGCCTCATCGCACGTGCGAAGCGTGTGTGATGAGGCTAGTATTCTTTAAATTAACTCTGCAATCTCTCACACTTTATAACTGATAAATGATAAATTATTAATATTATGGTGCCACTTGTATTCTCCTAAGTGCTTCATTTTGTTGCTAACTACCCAACAACTTACTCTTACATACAATGATACAAACTTGTATTTTATATAAGTATTATAAATAAACTTTGGCCTTCTCACGTGTGCCATTATTTTATTTATTGGCCCAACAACGGGGAGATCAAATTATATAACATCATGTTGTCTTCTTGTTTGACACATGAAATAAGATTTACACTTTCTAGAATTGCATTGCCTCTTTTGCATTATTCATTATCTTTTGACATTTTTGCATTATTATTCAATTGTGAAGTCAGTTTTTACTTTTTAGGTTCCGTTTGGATACAACTTATTTTGCTAAAATTAAAAACTAAAAATACTGTTGCAAAATAATTTTTAAATGTGTGAATAGTACCTTGAGACCCATTTTTAATAAAAAAGTTGTTGAAAAGTGAAATTTATGAGTTCGTAAACAGTGCACTGTTCACGAACAAAAAATTAACAAGTGTAGCTACCAAAAAAAAAAAAAAAAAAAAAAGAGAAAACGCGCAAATGTGGATGAGTAAACTTAAACCTGGATACAAACATATACTTAGTTAGAAATTGAAACGATCACAGTCGTTGTTGAAAAAGATTGTCAACAACAATTTTGAAAGGATCACAATCCTCTTGATTCTCTTTCTATATACGTTCAATACAGTGAATATAATGGGAGAATTGAAAATCTCTTTTTTTTTTTTTTTTAATTTAATTTTATGGATAGAGAGTGGAATCAGTGGATTAGAACAATCATGATTTTTAAAATAATATTATATAGAATATAGAATAAGATTTTTGTGACTCATTAGCCCCTACTACTACGATTTTATATTATCAAGAGTCTTTTATCTTTTATCAACAATAAAAAAGATATTTTTAGCTCAACATTGCTACTTTTTTTTTCATATCAATGTCATTAATAGTTCAAAATTCCTCTCTCCGTAATTGTAATTATTGAATTAAACAACTCTTTTTATATTAATCTTCTCAAGTGAAGTCCTTGATCACAGCACGAGTCCAAGTATTGGTGTGGTATTGTTAAATTTTATGGACTTAAATTAAATTAGATAAAATATGATTACATTTTCTTTATAAAAAAATAATTCTTCCAAAAAATAATGATAAAAAGATAAAAACGATCGGTAAAGTAAAAATAGAAGAAAGTGTATTATTGTCAAGAACTTGAAATATTTTCATTAAAAAGAACTAGTAATTATAATTTTATTAATATAATATATATGCACACAGTATTGGCAAATTTGATACGTGAATTGTGACGAGAATAATAAAAACCAACCCCATGTAATGAGATGTGACATGAAATGATTACCGTAGAGATACGCTGGGATATATCGGTAATCCCACAGTCTGCAACAAAAGCAAAGAATCTGTGAAAAGATTAGATGGCAGTCCAAATTCAAGTCGAACCCTTTCTTTTTTCTTTTTCATTTTGCCATTCTTGGATTGGATTGGAGGAACAGAGGGGCTGAGAAATTTGCCATCAATGGGGGTGGCGGTTTGGTGATGGTAGTCAGCTTGTCAATCTCATATTAGTACTGGAATAGTGTAGTTTTTGCTGGCTTGAGTCCGACAGGTTCATAATTTCAAAGGGTTTTCGTCATCATCACTAGTCTGGGGAGGCACCAAATGGATGTGGATGTGAAAACTTTGTCAGATTTTTTTAGCTTTGCCTATAAATTGCACACCCTATATCTGCAAACCTCATCAAATACTTCAATGCGCAATCAAATCTCTCTCTGTGTATGGGAACTGCCGAACTGTGGTTATGATGTAGAACTTTATTTGGGTGTGGAATCCGCGTCGTAGCTGCTTCAAACACCGAGCATTTTTTTTTTCTTTTTTTGGTTTCCATCGTAAAAGTTTTCAAGAAACTAATCACTGATTATGATGGGTGAGTTTTAGCGCCGGTTTGGATAGCTAGTAAAGTTACGTTGCGTTTCACTTGTTGCATTTTTTTTTTAGGGGCAAAAATTATTGTACATAAACAGTGTGGTACCGTTTACGTACTGTTTATGTACTGTTTATGTATTAAAAAATATTAAAAATGGGTACCGTGATACTATTTACATATTTAAAAATTATTTTGCTACAGTGTTTTCAGCAACAATCAGTTTTCAGCAATTTTCAGCAACAATAAACTGTATCCAAACAGACGCTTAGTGAAATAAATTACTGTTTAGATAGTTTTTTTTTTAAATGTAGGTCCAATCGAACTCAAAACAAACACTTTAAAATCAAGTGTTCAACCACTTAAGACAAGCATTTTGCCACCCAGTCAAACATGGAACATTGTCTACAATATTTTTGTACTTGTGTTTTAGTTGTGTCTTTTCTTTAAAATAAAAATAAAAATTATAAGACACTAAAAAATCTTCTATTTTTTTTTTTTTTTGATCTTCAAAAATCTTCTTCTATTTATTTATTTTAGTTTCAATCTGAACTCTAATTTAGCTATCTTTTATTTATTTATGCTTTTAGATTTTATTCTTGATTTGTATTTTAATTTCTAGACATTATTTTTAGTCATTAATCATGAATTTAATTATTTTATCCATTATTGGTCTTAAATAAGTGCTTAACAATATTTCAAAATATAAATAAAAATAGACTAATGCTACAAATATAAACTATTTTACAATAAATAAAAATGTGATATTAGTGATGGATTCAGATTAAAACTAGTAAGAATTTGTCACATCAATAGTTTGTAAAATATTATAAAATAGTTTATAATTGTATCATTACTCATAAAAATATATTTAACAATTACTTAATATGCATATTTTCACCGTATTATGTCCTAATTTTTCCAAAATAATCGTGTTACTGTGCTGTATCCATACTTGTATCCATGTTTTAAACTTTTAAGTACTTTTTTTTTTTTGAGAAACAAACACACACACACACACACACAAGGGAGAGGGAAAGAAGTTCTAACACAAAGATACACCACAACTCCACTCAAAAGCTATGGTAACTTTTAAGGGAGGGCGTGACAAGTTATACTACACACAACACTCTCTCTTAAGTCATGTGGGACAATTACCCATTCTTTTTCAATATCAATTAATAATGTAGTAAAAGTGCTAGAGTTAAGACTTAAGAATATGTTTTTTTTTTTTTTCGGTCAACCATGATATATATTAAAAACTAAATATTAACCAGTCTGTTACAACAAAAGTTAGCTTTATCAGCAGCCAACAGTCCTTCCACCACATACGGTGGGTTACAAAAAACATGAAAACTATACAGAAATTGCGCACCCATTTTTGCTAAAGCGTCAGCGCACTGATTTGCTTCCCGAAACACATGGGTCACACGCTTGTCTGGAAACTCCTGCAACAGTTTCCTGCAATCAGTTAGGAGGGGTTCCATTAATAGATTTTCATTACAATTATTTAGAAGGGTTACAATACACAATGCATCCAGCTCAATTATAAGTTGCTGAATCCCCATTTCCTTTGCAATGATCAATCCGTCTCTAAGAGCCCATAGCTCAGCCAAAGCACTGTTAGTGTAGCCCATCCCCCTAGCAAAACCTTTTAGCCAATTCCCCTCATGGTCACGCAGCAAGCCTCCTCCCCCTGCCCTATACGGATTCTTCATAGCTGATCCATCCGTATTGATTTTGACCCAACCCCTTGGTGGCTTCACCCACCAATTTAAGAATATGTTTAGAATGATCAAATTATGATACCGATGATCAATTTAAATAAACTCAAACTTATATATAAATAAATATAAAAATAAATGTGTGAAAAATACGAAACTTAATTTTCTACTACTAGAATATGCCTCATAAATATTTTAATAGAAAATAATGAACTTTATTATGTATATACACACAAGATTTTAAAATAAATATATTTAATAGAAAATTGGTTAACATTTCCCAATTATATATAGATGGTATGCTAAATATTTAAGATAAAAATTAGATATAGCTCCTTAGGTGTTATATCTTAGGTTCCCAATTAAATTTAGCCATATGTTTGCATTGACAACTATACCACGTGGTCGAACTTAATTGTCTTTAGGAAAAAAAAATAACATTATTTTAGTTGTATTTATCAATAGACTCAATACAACTATGTGTTTAAATTAATGAAGAAACTATACTTTACCACCCTGAACTATACCCTAAATTACACTTTGCACCTTAAACTATTTGAATGCACAATTTGCACCTTAAATTATGACTATTGTTATACTTTGTACCCCAACGTTAGTTTTACTATTAAGTTAGATGGAAATATAAAGCACGTGACTTGCACATATGTATTGCTTAAGTGACACAAACTTAAAAGACCAAAACCCCCTCTTCCCCATCAATTAAAAACAAAACTTTGATCTTTTTCAGCTCTCTCTCTCTCTCTCATGCATATCAGCCTCTATCCCCAAATCAAAATCCCTGCAACCCTAAATCCCCAAATAAAAATAAAAAAAAACATACGTGGTAGTTTTGGTTGTGTATATGCTGCTATGAGGTTGTTATAGCTTGGTCATGGTCCTTATGGAAGTGTTGTGAATGATACTGGGGAAGAGAATTGATGAGGTAAAAAAAAGGGGCGTGGGAATCGTGAACTGTTCTAAAATACAAAGTAGTTGGAATCTAATATAGAACGATTTTAGTTTTTGTGATGAGAAGGGGCTTGTGTTAAGGGGTGAGCCACGCTTGTGGCAATCAAATAAAGAAAGGAAAAAAAAAAAAAAAAGTACGTAATCAATTAACACACAATGGTGGAGCAGTTGGCAGGGGCTAATGCGCAACGCAAGAGAGAGCTGGAAAAAAAAATTGTTTTTAATTTATTATGAAGAGGTTGTTTTGGTTTTTTAGGTTTTTTCCACCTACGCAATACAAATGTGCAAGTCATGTGTTTTATATTTCTATCTAATTTAACAATAAAATTAATGTCAGGATACAAAGTATAACAATAGTCATAGAGTATGGTGCAAACTGTGCATTCACATATTTTAGGGTGCAAAGTGTAATTTAGGGTATAATTTAGAATAATAAAGTATAATTTCTCCCAAATTCATTTGAATTTGAATAACTTGAAATACACCACTTCTTGAGCGTATAAATTTATATGAGAAACAATTTATTTGAAATGTTTATTATTGAAATATATATATATATATATATATATTGGAATATGGCATCATTTCTCATGTTTAACAATTTTGACAACAATTGAAATAAAGCAAATTAAATAACCAATGTAATCAATAGTATAATTGTTCGGTTAACAACAATCGAATTAAAGAAAATTAAATAACGTATGCAATCAATATAATATATATATATATATATATATCTTATCATATCAAGAATAATAATATAATTTTTTTTGGTTAAGTTAGTCAAAATAATTATGTATTTGTAAATTTACTAATATAATTGTTCTCTTTTGTAGTATAAGAGCATTACATAAATGATTTTTAAAAAATAGCCACTGAGTTCGTGTGTGCTGCGTACAATAAGGCTAATGACTTAAGGCTAATATATTTTTCCCAACTTATTTATGTACAAGTTTTAAATTCTCATGTTTTTTTTTTTTTTTGAGAAAATCATGTTTTATTAGTTAATTTATATAAATGTGTCTCACTTTTAAAATCAAAATCATGGTGGCCAAAACAAATTACCCAAATGGATACTAAGGTCCGTTTGGATACAACTTATTTTTGCTGAAACTGAAAATTGAAAACATTGTAGCAAAATAATTTTTAAATATGTGAATAGTACCGTGGGACCCATTTTTAAATGCGTGAACAGTGTATGCACAATGCATAAACAGTGAATTTTGTCTCTAAAAGTCAATAACTGTGGCTTAAAAAAATTTTAAAAAATAAAAAAAGAAGAAGAAGAAAAGAGAAAACGCATGTTTGAAAATGCAGCCATGGATCCAAACACATATACTAAGAATAATTAAAGTGATAACAGGAGAATGACATACTCACACCATGTTAGGAAATACAATTTAACGGACGAGCAAAATTATTATGTTATTTGTGAGTTTGAATGACAATTGTGAGTTAATTCACATAGTTCAAGAAATTAAATAAGGGATACTCATACTATACAAACAAATAATTGGTATTGTATATAAGATTTATTCATAATGTTTTTACAATTAACAATATAATTTTTTTATATAAAATTTATAGTCTTATTGTTAATATCACTTGGAATATTGAAGAAAACCTAAAGATTAATATAAGTGATATGCAGAGAAAGGAAAAAAGTAATGCGCTGAAGGAGACAAATTTGGTGGTTTTGTGCACAACATCACCAACCAACCACGAGCTGAATCCAAGACTTGTGATCATTGTCAATTATCAACATGGTATGTATGATGTGTATGCTATATACTAGAGATGCCGAATGGGCCTAATAATTGTATGTATCGTTTGCCACAATCGATATTGCCTCCGTGCTAGTCTGCGCTCGATGAGTGAGAGCAAAAGAGGGTTGCGGATTGGGGTTTGGCCTACATTGACCTGATTGACGCAAACACTAGTATGATGGTTTCTAATATGGAGTTTTCTAGGTTGAGACTTCACAGATAAGGGTTTATACAAACAAATAATTGATATTGTATGCAAGATTTATTCATAATGTATTTTGTGTTTTTGAATCCTCTATGATATAAAACAATTACACAACCATTGTTTTGGTTAGTTATAATTACAATACAAGTATTGGCATTATATGTTTGAGTATTGCTGCTTTTTGATCTTACATTTTCATAGTTGATTTGTGAAAACAATTTGCTACCAGTACCGTGCGTAGTTCCTTACTCGGTCCAAATTCACAGTATTGTTTGTTCACTCATTGTCTAGAAACCATATAATTACAAAAAGATTTGTTCTTTTACCTTAAAATTCTGTGTCTCAAAATATAAGATCATATCCTTCCAATTCTCCATTGTTTTGGTTAAGCTGAAACTATGGAGTATAATAGAATTCATGCTGTGAATTTGTTAAAATGAGGGGAATAAAAAATGGAAAGTTCTATAAGTTCATGCTATTGAATGTTAGGGTAAAGAGATGCGGAAAGGGACAACAACGAAAAGGTGAGAACAATAATTTCACTGGTAATTGGTTGGAGAGAGGATAACACTCATTTCACAAAAAGGCCTTCATCCTTATCATCTCTACCATAAAATTCTTAATAATTTGAGGAATATATAATTTTTTTTTTATGGTGATTCACAACAAGTAGTTTCTGTCCATAATGGTCATCCAAGACAGTCATTAGAGAGGAGAAAAGAGAAATGTGCACCACAAACATAGAATAAGGACGTCCAAGCATGTCACCAGTCATCCAAAGAAATTATGGTCTTTCACACCATAAGAAGGTATGGACAATCAATAAACACTTTTATTGAAATTCTAAATGTTTTCTACCAATCACAAATAGTTAGACTACGATCCCTCATCTCAGAACGTATGGTGAATCCCCCCGAATTCACTCCATGCTCCCCACTAAGTCCACATATCTCCCATGATGTTAGCGACACCTAACAAGTAGACCAACTTCGAACTCTCTATAAAAGGGACCCAATCTTTTTCTTTTTTTTTTGGTAAAAAGGGAATTTCATTAAGAACTAAAAAGCAAATACAGGTTCAAAGCAAGGCCTGTTACAAAACAATCCACGACAATCTGCCTCCAAACAAGAAATTAAGTCCACAGGTAGACTGGAAAACAACATAAAATCATAATCTAAATTAAGACCTAAGTTGGCTAGCCGGTCTGCACTCCTATTAGCTTCCCTGAAGACATGTCTAATGCTCGTTTGGGGAATCTAGGTAATCAAGTGCCTGCAATCAACCATAATAGAAGACATAGCAGTATTAGAGTTGGCTTGGTGTTTAAAAGCATCAACAATAGCTTTTGCATCTCGTTCTATAATGATTGCCTGAACATTAAATTGCTGACACAACAGAAGCCCATCTCGGAGAGCCCATAGTTCAGCGGTGAAGCTATTGGTTATGCTTATTCTTCTAGCAAAACCCCCAATACAATTCCCATTCTCATCTCTTAAGAGTCCGCCATCTCCAGCCTGACCTGTATTCCCCATGGATGCTCTATCTACATTTAATTTCATCCTGCCACTGCTCGGTTTTTCCCACCTGGTTTGCTTCATGATCCTGTGTTTGGACATCAACGGCCTGCCAGCATAGTGGGTGTACTCCACAACTTTATAGGCAATGTCAATATCAATTTTCAGATTTAACCTCTTGTTCTCAAATACTAATTGATTTCTACCTTTCCAAATCAACCATATTGCAAACATAAAAACTTGATTGCACGGGGCTTGGCCTACAACACGTTTGTTTTTGGAGGAGTAATTAGCAGACAGCCACTCCTGAAGGTTGGAAGAGAAAAATGTATTATCTAAATGGTTCAAACCCAATTTATGCCAGATTTTCTTAACCCATGGCAATCCCAATGTGCATGCATTATGGATTCAGGTCTGTTGAGGCAGTGGGGGCAAGAAGTATCTACTAACATCCCCCTCACTTGTAAGCACTCCTTGACACCTATGCTTTGATGCATGCATTTCCATAAGAAGATTTGAATCTTGGGCAAAGTGTCTAACTTCTAGATCCACCTTCCTTGGAATCCTGGGCCAGGCAGAGGATCAATGGCAAGGAGGTACACACTCTTAAGTCCAAAGGAGCCTCTCGAGGAAGGCTTCCAAGCCAATTTGTCTTTGTTCCTCATAACATACGATATGGGGGTCGCTTGTAATTCCTTTTTGACTTCCTCAGGGAGTTCTATATGGAGTAGATCCCAATTCCAACCTCCCAATTCTGGAGCATTCTTAATTCTAAGATTGGAGGATTCAGCAGTAAGAGGGCCTTGGATGATGTTTCTTAGAATACCCAGGTTTGACCAACTATCATGCCAAAAACTAAGGTTGCTTTCATACTCAGGAATCCATTTCCTAAATATTTCTTCTCCTTTCTTCATACTCTTCCAAGTACGAGAACAAGGGAGGCTGCCTTCATTTCTGAAATTTAACCTCTGATGTGTGCAATTCTTCAATCTTAGAACTTTGGCCCATTATGACTCACCCTCCATATGGAATCTCCAATTCAACTTAGCAAGTAGTGTCGTGTTCCTTCCCTTGGCAGTTTGTAAGCCCAAGCCCCCTACATCCTTAGGGGTAATGACCTTTCTCCACCCTACCCAATGCATACTTTGCTTGGTACTAGAGGAATTCCAAAGAAAATTCCTATTCACCCGATCAATGCCATCCAAAATCCTCCCTGGCAGCAAGTTATTTTGCATCACATACGCTGGTATAGCTGAAGTAGAAGCTTGTATTAAAACAGATCGTCCAGCCATGGAAAGAAGAATTGCTTTCCAACCAACAAGTTTCTTCTTGACCTTTTCGAGCATAAAATTAAAGTCTTGGTTGGAAGCTCCACGATGTTTCATGGGAAAACCAAGGTACCTACCCAAGTTGGGTGTTGACTGAAATTCGAGAATGTCACTTAAGGCATCTCTATGGTCTTTTTCCAAATTAGGAGAGAAAAAGACCCTAGATTTGGCCTCACTGATGGTCTACCCCAATTGGCTACAAAATTCATCCAATACTTCTCTAATTGTTGAACAAATTTCGGGGTTTGCCTTCGCAAACAATACCAAATCGTCTGCGAAAACAGGTGCAAAAAAGCAGGCCCACTTCTAGAGGTTTTAACAGGATTCCAAGATTTTACTTCACATTTTTCCTGAATTAATTGCCCCAAGTAATCCATGCACATGATGAATATGTAAGGGAAAGGGGGTCTCCTTGCCTTATTTCTCTAGTAGGTATGAAAGTATCTAAAGCCCCTCCATTAAAGGGAATAGAGGTCGAAACAGATGAGATGCAACTTATAATTAGCTCAATTAAATTTCTCAGCAAATTGAATCGGATCAATGTATCTCTAATAAAACTCCACTCTAGCTTATCATAAATTTTTTCCAAATCAATCTTTAAAGCTATGTAGCCTCCTCTCCCTTTGGTCTTCTCCATAGAGTGAATTATCTCTTGGACAATAATTGCATTGTCAACTCCTCTTCTTCCAGGAACAAACACCGCTTGGCACGGGGCTATAAGCTTGTCTAAATACAGCCTCAGCCTTCCAACTATGATTTTAGTGATAACTTTGTAGACCGAGTTGCAAAGACTTATGGGTCGATAGTTACCAATAGATTCTAAGCTTTGGATCTTTGGAATGAGGACAATACTTGTGCTGTTTAAGTATTCAGGTATTTTCCTTTGAAGGAAAGCTTGCTTAACCTCTTCCTTAACTGAATTTCCCACCGTGAGCCAGAATCTCTAAAATAAGCCGGCATGTAACCCATCGGGTCCTAGGACCTTAAAGGCCTTTAGAGACCATAAGGCAGTGGTAATCTCTTCATCAAACACCAGGATGTCAAGGCTATTTTTCTCTTCCTCCGTGAGCCTAACCTGCCAACAGGTCCACTTTTCATTGTTCCACTTAGCCTTCACTTGGGAGGTGGAGTATAGCTTAATAAACCCTTCTCTAAAGTGATTCATGACCTCCCTTTCCTCCATGATCCAATCCCCAACCTCATTTTTTATTGCAGTAATCATATTCCTTTTTCTTCTAGTAAGAGTGGAAACATGGTAGAAAGAGGTATTTCAGTCTCCCAATACCATCCAGTTAACTCTAGACTTTAAGGCCCACAATTCAGCTTCTTGGTCAAGAACTATCTCAAGGTCCTTATACAGCTGGTTCTCCAATTCAATTAGTGAGGAGGTTGGATTAGATGCTACAGCCCTTTGTATTCCATTAAGTAGCGCCATTGACCTCTTTTTTTTCTCAAAAATGTTCCCAAAATGTTTTTTGTTCCACTGAGTCGCTTCACTTGTGAATTTTTCAATTGATGCCGAGAGATTTCTAGTATGACTCTAGGCCCTAGTCACAATCCCAAGAAAGGATGGATCAGATAACCAGAAACTCTAAAACTTGAAGGGTCTATTGAGGTGAGTGACTCATCTAGGAACTGCCTCCATGAGTATCGGACAATGATCAAAGTGGCATCGAGTTTAATGGGTTACTCTAGCCTCTGGGTACAAAAGGCACCAACTTGGGTTTGTGAAAAATCGGTCAATTCTCTCTTGAATGAGATTGTTCAGGTCCCTCCTATTTGTCCACGTGTATCTAGGTCCGGAGAATCCTAGGTCTACCATGTTACATTTATCTAGACAGTTTTTGAATATGAGGGATCTCGAGATACTAACTAGTTTTCCTTCAAATTTATCCTCACCCAACAGGGGTTCATTAAAGTCCCCGGCTATCACCCACAGTTTATTATGGAGATCTGCAATCTTAATTATATTTTCCCACGAAATACACCTCTCTGCACTCCTAAGACTAGCATACACAGCAGAGAATATCCAAGAAAGGTTAAAAGCAAGTACCATCGCTTCCACGTGGATTTCCTGCTCCGTATTTGCCAGTTGCACCACCTCCACGAGGTCAGAGTTCCAAAGCAGCCATAAACCTCCAGCAAACCCGATTGTTTCAGTGTGAATGGCGCCATCAAACGGAAGTCTGTCAGTGATTTCCTTAGCTCTTTCTCCACCAAGTCTGGTCTCCATAATCACTAAGATGGCCGGATTGTGATTTCTAGCCAACTCTCTAACATGGTTCTTAAAGGACCAATCTTACTAGTCCAAGGTATATTCTACTATTCATTCAGTTACTAAACTTAAGTCATAGAGAGAAAATTCACTTAACTGTCGGAGAGTCCTTGATCGGTTTACCTTGATCACCTTCAATAGTCTCTTTCTTTCTTTTCAGGTCATCAAACTGCCGTTAAAGCCCGAAGCATTCATCATACTGATTTCACACATTATATATATAAACCTTCCCCAGACATAAAAGACTTGAGGATGAGAAGGTATGGATAACTACCTCAGCAAGTAACCCAGAAGCTTACAGACAGTGGCCACATGAAGATCATTAAACCTTCTCCAAAGAAAAGGACATAGAACCACCATATATATATATAACCGTTCCTTGTTTAGAACACTAACAAATTCTAGTTAGTCAAATATAAGTAATATATATATATATATATATTGTATATTACCCGTGCTCTTTTTTTTTTTTTTTTTTAATTATATTCATTGTACCAAACAAAAATACACTAAAATATATTAAGAATTTTTTTAAACATATAAAACACATATTAAACATTTTTCTTATTATACGTGTACAAAAATATTTCAATTTTACTTCTATACTTTTATCCATAGCATACTAATTTATTTTAATAGGGTGAGTCATTACCTATATAATACTTTTTTTTTTTTGATAGGCTATGTAATACTATTTACAATTCAACTATTCTATAAGTAAAGATATAAATTAATTTTCTTCTCTGATTTAAATGAGATTTGAAAATTATCTATTGTTAAATTCTATAATTCTTTTTGAGCGGTTTAAATCCATACATTATTACGATTTTTATATATAAAAAAATGATTTAACACAATCAAATTTGATAGGTGTTGCCCCATCAGTTTTATTGTTTTACAGCTTTTTTTTTGGTATGTATGCTTTGCATGAGAGAGAGAGATTGATATCACAACCATCCTCCTTTAGTTAGCAAAAAGAATCAGGTAGTACATTTCAGCGGCAATCTACAAGCAGCTTGGTTATATGACCGATTGTCTGTGTTTGCCTAAAGGCAAAGATGGTGTAATTCAGCTTGCGTCGTTGGCAATTTGGAAGATGACTAGAATGCAACAGTCGTATATAATTGGACACAATGCCAATCAAAATAAGCAAAAAGATGCTGCCTGAATATTGATTCACCATACAACACACCAGAAAAAAAATTCCTGATCAAAATATATGTAATAACCAGCACAGCAAAAGTTTCAATACCTGTTATATACACAGAAATATTCAAAAACTTCCCATGTCACCAGATCATTGATTTGCTAAAGTATAAACAAAACCCGTGGCCCTGGCTCACCCATATGTGCTCAGCTGTAACTTTTCACAATATTTGTCCAATTATACAACTACCCAGGATACATCAAACATGTATACAACCAAAAAAAGAAAAAGAAAAAAATATGTATGTGATTTTACATCTTTAAGAATGCAAGGTGGTGTTGTTAAACAAGTGATATGGCTATCTGCAAATTATTTCTCGTAAATCAGTAATATCTCATATTACGTAATGGATTTAGACTCCTCAAAACCTATTTACCTTTTATTCCTTTGAAAATTGGTGAATATTGGATGTCTAATGCAGGAAAGGTGGGTTGATTCTGATGACCCCTCATCAAGTTCCTCCTCCCAATATTCATTAACAATCTCACCACTGCAAGTCACCAGTCAAAAAGCTCCGTATAAAGCAATAAAAAATTATCTAAATGGCTCTCAAGACACATATGATGGGCTTCAAACCACTACTATGCTAGAACGAGCCATCCTTTGAGCTTCTTCCAAGTCCTTCAGAAACCTGTATTTTTTTTGCCAGAATGAATATTGGATTAGAGGAACATCATGTAAAGAAAGGATGGTTTCCACATAACTACGTTCCATCGATTGACTAAACTAGCCTAAAATTATCACTATACAACTAAACATATCCTATACATATGACAAAAGTCTAAAATAAATAAAAAATTTATGGCGATTTGTATTAGTTGAGATTTAAGTTCAGTAAAGTGTGACTGAAGTTATATGCTAAACGTCTGCTTAACAACCTTCCAATCTCTAGGTTTGGGTCAAAAATGGAACTTTAAAAAAAATTTGACTACTAAATTTTAAGAAGCTACATATCATTGCATGCTAGCAACCTACATGGGATGAATGATGCCAAACCCAAATCCACAAGCACAACAAAGTTTCACCAAGTGTCAAATTAACCTGAAGCAATCCAACCCACAACTACATTCTCAATTTTGCAGCTGATGCAAGAAAGATGAAGGCCATAGAAGTTTGCATTTAAAGCTAGTGTGTGCCAAGCATGAACCACAGATAGCATGCTTCTAAAATCACAATGACGATTCCAAAGCATACATACCTCTTAGAATTCAGAACCACAGAACCACCAAGTATAAAACGAATTCCAGAATTGCTGGCATTTTGTAGAGCAACAGAACGTGACTCTTCATATGTTGTCCCTCCAACAATGAATATGACTACTTCCTGTGGCCTGCTCAAAGATGAAGTGTTTATCATTCAAGCTATATTACCCAAAACCTTTCGAAAATCTTTATTTGAAGGCTATAACTTTCCTTTTAAAGGCTATCTCAAATATAAATTAATGTTCAATCCTACAATAGTCTGTCCATGCTTGAAAAGCCTTTACTGTAGGATTTAATAGCAAAATGAAGGGGAAAGATAGGAGACTTGAGTAAAAATGGTAGAGAACCTTTTTTTTTGATAGGTAAGAAAAAGTGTTATTAAAAAAGGACTACTTTATGCAAAAAACATAAATCAGCCAAAGATTACAAAAACAAAATGGAAAAACAAAAACTATATACAAGAAAGAAGCGTATCTACAAACATCAGGACAGATTCACTTAGATGTGAGTCCCCAAACCCAAGACCAATCAAACAAGGTGCCAACAAAGGAGGCAAGCAGCTGATTGTCTTAACTTTCCACATCCTCGAAAGTACGACTATTAAGCTCCCTCCAAATACACCACATCAAACACAACGGAATCAAATTCCAAATGTCAGACGAGTGTTTCCCAACCAATTCTTCCATCCAAAAAGAAGATCTATCACTAGGGGAAACCCAAGAGATCCCAAGGGATCTAAGGACAAAACACCATAACTGATTCACCTTCTCACAATGAATCAATGAATGATCCAGTCTCTCCACTATACCTCCTCAAATTATCACTAGTAAATATCTTCTCCCAAGCCGCAGTCCAAACAAAGAATGAAACCCATCTAGGTACCTTGACCCCCCAAATACCTTTCCAAGGAAATATGATCAAAGATGAACCTCTTAGTGTATTACAATACGAGCAAATATCAAATTCCCCTTTCTTCTTCGGCACCCACCACATTTGATCCCCACCCTCCCTAGCAGGAGTATTATACTCCAAAATACAAAGAAAGTCCACTACTATCTCCAATTCCCAATCGTTAAGGCATGATCAGGGGCATATATATTTGATTTTCACGTTGACATCTACTTCTAGCTTACTATTACTTTTGTTTCTGGAATTTATAAACATTTGCAATTTCATATCTTAGTCCTTTTTTCCCCTCTTTTTAGCATTTTCTTATTGGTAATTGCACAAGCTCACCCTCCACCTAGCTCTTACAAGGGGAGGAGATTCTCTTTAAGCTAGACCTCATTGGTTTTAGTGTTTCTTTTGTACATGTTAATTTTATTTCTTTTGGGTCTTCTTTTTGTGAAGATCCCATGTACTAGGATTGTGCCCCTTTTTGCACTTTCTTAATGAAAACTATTACTTATATAATTTTTTTAAGTGTTTTCCTTGCAGACCTCCCAAGCACTAGGATTGTTCTTTTTTTTTCTTTTTTCTTTTTTCTCTAAATAAAATTTATTACTTATCAAAATAATATATCTGATTTGGATGTGTGGTAGTATGGGAATCAAGATGCTACATAGAAACAGTAATAGTTGCCATTAAATGAACTATAATCTAAGTTCTGGGGGTAGGCTAGATGGCTTAAGAACTGTCTGTCTTCAACAAATTGAGGGGACACAGCCACCTCAGTTAACTCTTATCAATCCCTATGACTATATATAGCATAGTGTTAGGGTGAAGCATCAATGCCCAAAATATGCACAAGGCCAAACTCCCAAAGATAAGAAATGCCTAATTAATAATCTTCCACCTTGGTGTGTGACTTGCCATAAAATATGTCGATATAATGTGGTTTGCTTCAAATGAGCCATTTGCGGACCAGCATACCTTATTTCTTTGTATTTTTTTTTGGGGGGGAGGGGGGGGGGGGGGGTGTGGAAGTTACAGACCAGCATAACTTCTTCCAACAAGTGCTGAAAGTTAAGACATTTGCATCATATTCCTGATGAGAGATAATATGTTATTTTAGACTGAGAAATTTGTATGAAGTGGGTTTTTCCTCATAAACTCTTCTCATTATTAAAGAGTAAAATTAGTTACATAACTAGTATTATCTTGGCAATAGATAATATGCAAACATACATGTACGTACATACAAACACACATACATGAACATGTACATGCAGATGCATAACAAGTTCCTGTTACCAGTTTTTGCAGTCTGACCACAGGATATTCAGTTAAGCCCAGTTTTTCAGAAAATCTGGTTTTAGGCCATATTTGGATTGGTATAGAGTTCCTGATTGAATTGGCTGAATCAGCTGGTCTGGTCCAGTTTTTAAAACAGTGGAAAGAAACCACGCTACCTTCCAAAATTTGCAAGAGGTAAACTGCAACCCTTCTGGGAAGAAACAGTTATTTTAGAAAACAAACCTGCCCTGCTGAAAGTGATTGCCAACATATGGGTAGTCCACATCTCTCAACCGTCCCTTGGAAATGCTTTCCATGGTTTGGAACAAAAGTGGTTGGTGCTGGGTGTAAACATTCTCAACCCCCTACAGCAGGTGGGAAAATGATGTATAAGCATCTAACCACATCCACAAGCTGAAAGTACAGTGTTTCTAACCAACCTTCAGTCCACGAGCCATGTTACGAGCAATATTCAAAAGATCTCGATTTCCAAAAAGATCCCCAGTTCGCTTATCAACACCTGCTTGCTTCAAGACGAACTGGACAAGCTGTCATACCATGATGGCCAATTTTTCAAAACTAGTGAATCATCTAGCAATTAGCAAGGACCACAACAATTTCAACAAATTTTCTGCTCTACTAAAGCATCAAAGCATGCAAAACAGAAATGCTGGTTTGCTTATTTTACCCCTGGTTTGTACTTTGCAGACCGAGAAGCCAGTTTGTTGAAAAGCTGCATCAATTGAACAGGGCTTTCCTTCTCGTAGCGCAAAGCATAAAGCATCACTAAGCGTAAACGGTCAATATCAGATACACTTTCATTGTTTAAAAGATTTGTCACTGCCTGCATTGAAGTTTGGCAAGGGAAGGTCATTGCTCAACATTCAAACCTTATACTATATATTTCCGGCTCTAATTTCAAGCTGTCAAATTCAGGTATTATCTCAAATCATATATCAGTAGGTAAGTCTATTGACACCACTGACTTTTTCACTCCCCCTCCCCAGTGTTTTGTAAGTGTACATGTGTCACAGAGAGAGAGAGAGATTGGGGGGGGGGGGGGGGTTGGTGTGAAAAAGTCTCCAAATATCGGTGCATGTAGCAACACTCAATATCAGTAGATGGACACTTTAAGGGCACAAACATGATATGCTAATATAAACAATAATTCAGAAGACCAAATAGCATTATAATCTTTTAACACAGAAAGGAAAATTAGGTAATCAAACAAGCAGTATTTATGTATTTATTGCACAGGCCTTTCATTTTTAAGAGAAGACATAAATTTTGTGTTAATCCTATTGAATGATGTCATTAACTTCTAATCGCCTATGAAACTTCAAAACAACTTACATAAAACCTCTAGAGAACCTATTTATCGCCAAAAAAAAAAAAAGAAACTGTAAGGACTGCCGCCCACCCCACCTAATAAAATATCTTTTTCTTTCTTTCTTTTAAATTCCATATTGACTTATGTGGCTTTTAAATCTCTCCAAAATGCGTTCGCTTATGGTTTTATCATATTCTTTGAAATATATTTTGAATCATTATTGTTTCTCCAACCGTAAGATATTTGTATAATGCATATTCCATGCTCTTTAATCTCTCTCTCCCCTGTAACATTTTGTTGGCCTCTCTCGGTGTTCCTGCATGTTTGATGTGGTTAGTGTCGAAGTAATGGAATAACCATATGTTTGAAGATGCTAATAGATCCCTTGAGCAGTTGCAATCTCTGCTGATCCATACCTTGTTTGATTGGGCTAGGACATGGGGCTTTACAGTTTGTAATTCCATTATTGACTTCAAAAACTCTTTGGTACCTTCTATATAATTGTTTGTAACTTTAAATACTTAAAATTCATCATAGTGAACACAGTGTTTCTAATTTTCAATTAAACTAATATTAAAATAAATAAATAAAAAAATGTTAAAGAGAAAAGAAAGAGGGAATTGAAAGTGAGAATAGAACATTAAGACCAAAGTGCCCTCAATACTCAAAACACTCAATTTTCTATTAATCAACTCCATCTTTCTTTAAGTGCAATGACACTTGTATAGACTCTAGATCTTAAATTTTCCCAATAGAACTAGAACTCTTTGACTAATAAACAAACTCCTAAATGAATTGGACCAAAGACCACACATAAAAGCCCATAACTAAGTAAGACTTACCCATTAGTAAATTTAAACCCAAGGCCAACAACAACCGACAACCAACAATTATGTAATTATTTTTTTATTTTTTACATACTTAGAAAGATACACCTAACTCTAGAAAAAACCAAATACCAGACCACCTTCCTACCTTCCCCGTCCAACTTCTCCTCACTATGCCGCCGCCACCCCCCACCCACCCCCCCACCAGAAAAAAAAAAAAAAAAAAAAACCAGAAGCTCCTCCCACCACCGCCTACTAACTTTTTGTGGGTTTTAACATAAATTTTGGAGTTGGCTATGGATCCTCAACAGATTAGTTAGGATTGACCAAATGTACTCTTTTCCTCCATTCTAGTCTATTGTTTTCCTCAACAGATTAGATTTTGTGCAACCAAATAGTAGAAAATTATTTTTCAGGGTCTCAATAAAAAAATTTATTTTCCTTGAAAATATTGTGTAAATAAAATTTTCACCAGGAAAATGCTTTACAAATAGTAACACACGGAGCTAGTAATGCAGTTGTTGTTGGTGTAGTCACTCAAGTTTATTATTAGTTCCAATGTGTAAAACTAAAAACTTCTTTCACCAGGTCATCATTTTTTTTAAAATATATTTTAAGAAATTACAATTTGTAAATTCATTTCCCCACCATATTTGAACATTGGGTAAATAACATAACCCATCTTAATGTCTGATGAGTGTATGTGCATACAACAAATTCATCCAAGACAGCATCCTTTTCTTCAACCTTCTTTGCGAGGATAATCTACTCATTGTGCTTGATTCATGATCATATAGCTGTCCAGAAAATTATATCATATCCTCAATTTGTAAAAACTTATTGTCGTGGGACTACAAATGTGAAATCCATACTTATGCGTGTTATAATAATTTCTATTATGACTTATCTACAAAAACATATATCTAACATAAACAGTATTTAGAGAAAAACAAGACAGTATACAATTGATTACACTACCTCAAATGCTGCCACTTGACCACCATTACAAGCCAACTCCTGCTCTGTTTGTGAAACTACCATGAGTTTTCTCTCTTCAACTATCTTGCTCATTTCTGTGACCAATGTCACATGCTTTGAAACATTTCCATGCATTTTTCTGTACTCAGGGTAATTGTCAACAAATTTGGCCATGTCTTCTGCAGAAATTCAAAATGTTGGAATGATGGAATGTTATACCTCAAGCAACCGTGCTAATTTAGTAACAAAATATCTTGTAAATCTGAATTTATCAAGCCTCATACAAACCTATTGTCTGGATGCTCTGGTTACTCTTTGAAATCTGCTGAAATTCATCTACCAATCGCTTGATATTCATCCCAATATCTCCAAAATTCTCATACATGTTAGCTTTGAAAAAGGCATCTTGCTCTGATGACAACACAACCTCCTGTGAGTGTGAATTGAACAAAGATCATTTTCTTAGCAACGTAAACCATAAAATAAATATGTGCACTATACAAGGAAATGCAATGCAACCTGTTGATCCTTTGGAAGTTTTCCAATGTTTCTCAAATCGACCTTGTTGTCTTGAATACCTATCAATTCATGAACCATTGCCTATGGAACATGATAAAATAAATGAGTTCAATAAATAATAAAACCATCCATGTTACATCAAAACAAAGAGGCATTTCTCATACAAATGGTAAACCTGTACTGACAACCCCAAATACCTGATAGGTCCACTGGTTCAGCAACGGGGCCACAGGGTCATCCCTCCTATCAATTACCAGCAACAATGGGGAAACTTCCATTCGTCTGAAATCAAAAAGTCCACTTTCCTGCTGGTACATCAGCCTCTGATACATCCCAAAAAAAGAATAAAAGTCAGGTTTTTATGTACCTAAAATTAGAAGAAGAAACTGCATCCAATATAATAAACAATGATACAAAATATCATGAATACACATATCATCAATCAGTTTCTTGGAAAAAAAAAAAAAAAAACTACACATGTGTGTGCATGAAATTCTGAAAACAGATCTCCTAGTGTGTCTATGACATCCAGGTTTCAAATCCCCCCTCCCCTGTTGTAATTATTGAATTTTCAATTTTAAAAAAAATTACACATAAAAAAAAAAATGAAATTCTGAAAAAAAAAATGTGCAAAACTAATATGAAACGCAGTGATACATATATCATGAACAAGTAATATCTAAATGTGTGTGTATTAAATTCTGAAAACAGAATGCGCAAAATTCATATGAAACTCAGTAATACATATCATGAACAAGTAATATCTACACTACTGCTTCCAGTGCTTCACTTACAGCCGTTTCCTGTGCTATCCTCTTAGCAATATCAGAAGTCCTTTGATATCTAATAATAGGTCTTCTTTTTAAGGCCAAAAAAATGGATGCAATACCATCAACAACTCGGTCACAGAAGTGCGGCAAATTTGAAGTATCTACAACTGCTGGGAGCATATAAATGTGATTTGACGGCATATTCAAAGTGAAATGATATGGATCAATTGCTACAAAGTCTGCATAAAATTCCTGCAAGATTGAGATAATAATTTATATCTAACTTTGAAGTTAATATGAGATGGCAAAACAACGAGGTCAAATAAGATAACATCTACTCATGCATCAGAACAAGAATTAGGACCATGCTTAACCAACCCCATAAATGCTAGCCTGTGACAATGACGTGCTAATGATACTATAAGCTTACCCATTTTTTCCCAAGTTTTCATCCTGTTTTCAATTATGATATATTTCCAAATTTGAGCTGAATATGAATTTTCAGAATAGCTAAAATGAAAAACAGTAAAGTAAAATATCAACCACAATTTTTTTTTTGTAAATGCAAAACAGTGTTTAGTCAGTGAAAGAGTTACCTGAATCTGCTGGACAACTTCCTGTTCATCTGAATCAGCTAAATTATGAATCTGAGTATCCTTCAATATATTTGAGAAAACTGTACGAAATTCAGTATTCACACAAAGAAGCTTCAAATCAACAGCTATAAATCACTAACGTAAATTTTTTTGAAACTTTTAAGTACAATTTCAGTGGCAAGATGACATTGTTGCTCCTCTCAAATTATAAGGCAATTTAACAAAACTTACATAGGTGGTACTCCCCAAATCTAGGACTAGCTAGCTGTCGCCGCAAATGCTGGATATTCTCTGACGTGGGCCGAAGGAAGTAAACTGCCTTAAGATGTGACATAGATTCTTTTGACTTGGATATGGAATCTACCAATTCTACCAAGAATACTTCTTTCTGAAGAAGTTCCGACTGTGAATACCCGACACTAACTACACTAACCTGCAAATCATTAACCGAATCGATGAGTATCTCTCTTTTCCTGCTTTTAACCCACTAGACCCAATTCGTATGTAACAAAAACAATGCGGCATTGTCAGATTAGCTTAGCTAATCCCCGCGAAAAAATCGAATGGCCACATTAGCAATTCAAGCTAACAATCTCTCATGCAATAAGGGTTTCATAAAAAAAAAAAAAATCACCAGAATTCTTAATTTTTCAACAACATTCATAATGCTCGGTGCCATAGCCCTTCACGACAATAAATTTGTAGACGTGACAGCACGCGTTCACACAATACAATGGGTCTGGACACACTCGTTTAGAAAAAGGAAATCCAAATCCTAGATAGGTTGAATTGAAGCCTTTAATAGTTATACATAAAAGATGGAAATTTCAATTGCTCCTACAAATTTATAAATCATTTCCGTCAACTTTCTAGGAATCCAGAATCCAAATAGAGAGTGGATATAAAATAATAATAAAAATAAGGAGAGAAATGAAAAGAGGAGTGTGTGGGAATGAGGATACCGTGTGAGAATCGAGGATGAGAACCTTCATGCCCGAGATGTCCTGCAACATCCGGTTGATGTAATCGCGTACGGCCGATACTAGCACCATGTTTGGGCTCCACTCCGATCTACGGCTGTGATCTAAATAGCAAATTTGTGATGGATTTTCGGATTCGAAGCGAGAGGAATTGAGAGTCAGGTAGTTAGATCTGCGACGAGAGAATGCATGAGAGAAATCCGATTGTGAAACGCACCGTTTCAGGTAGAAGCCATCAACCGCGCCCCAATCAAACAAACTGGCGGGCGTTTTGCCACCAAAAAAGAAAATGAAAAATGCAAATTGCCCATGTCACTAAAATTTATTTCAATGTTCCTAACTTTACTTTAATTCAAGTTTTTTTTTTTCCAATTTCAATAAAAAAATTTCATTAAAAAAATATTTTTCTCACATAAAAAGTTTATAAAAATTAAAAAGATTTCATTTTTTTATTAGTTAATTTTATTTTAATTTTAGTCAAACTTGTAGGTGCAATTTGCAATTAAAAAAAAAAAAAAAAAACTAAATGCTACTTTTTTTAGGTTCGACAATGCTGACATGATTAAAAAATAAATTTACTTTAAAAGTAAAATTTAGCTATTGTAGGGTCACGATTTATTGGCCCAAGCTCAAAAACTAGTTCGAACGATGGTTTGGTAAGCCCTGTACAATAAATTTGTAGAGAGTGGGCCAAAGAGTTAGGCTTATTGATTTGTACTATCGACTAGGGAATAGTTCAATAACAAAAGAGTGAGTGACATATAAAGCTTAACTAAAATGATGTCCGAGGAGACTGAATACGGCTAAATGCAATATTTATGAACTTTCATACAGCACTTGGAGGTACAGTAATTCTCTCTTCCTTTTTCTTTTTCTGATTTCTGATCTCTGATCTCTGATCCCCTTTCTTGGGAGATCTTTTACATTTATATAGGCCTTTTTAGACCATCTTGACTTTACACGTGTTACTATCAAAATTTCTTACTTGAGTGCATATCCCATCAAGCTTTTTCTTCTGTTACCTTTGAGTGGTGGTAGCTGAAAATTGTACTGTTCATGGGTCTTCTCCCCATAAATGCGGCCAGAAAAGTTGCTCAGTGCATTTAATGCGGTGGTAGCAGCTTTTCCTTGAGATACTCTCATGTTATCATCACCTTCGTACGTGTTTGAAGCTCGTCTTTATTGTTGAAGCTTCCTGAGGACACTTTAAATCATTCATACAGTTGCTTGACCCACATTTACCTTGATCCGAGGAGTCTAGCTTCCTCGGATGTTATTTCACTCCCTTCTCCTTGCGTGGTCCTCTGTTCCAGGATCTTACCCAATTATTTTCTTCTCCTCGGATGTATCCACGAGCAATTTTTTTTTCTCTTCGAACATATTCACAAGCAAGGCCCAAGGCCCAGTATACAAGTCTGGGCTCTTACCCCTACAATAGCCCCTCAAAATTTCAATTTTTTCACTTCTCGCATCCGATGGGGAAAAGATGGGATTTTGACCTGCTTCAGAAACGGGTTAAAGACGTAAAAATACCTGGTTCGCGGATGCAGGAGCGCAGTTTTAGGTGCTTCATTATTGCTACTGACGTTTCGGTATTCACGAAGCGCCATTAATTGCTCCAGGCGGCGCTTTGCCCTTTGCATCCAACGGTGATGAATCAATCAAATGGCTGATATTTTTCCCAGAGTTTGGGCGGGATAATTCCCACTTGCTTTTTGCCTTCTATATAAAGCTTCGAGGGAAACATTTTACTGGTCACTTTACCAATTCTTAAGCGTTCAGCGATCTTCAGCACTCCAACGTTCAGAGCCTCCTAGGTCACTGAGCCTCTTATAGTGATTTCCCAGAAACTCTTGCGAATTTTCCTTCTAAAAATTTCAAGGGCCGTGATACACCTTAGATCGTGTAAGTTTTAATTTATTTAAACCTTTAATTTCTCCTCGGCCGGTCCTCTTGGCCTTCAAATTTTACTCTTCCATTCGTCGATTTTAGTAGCCCCCCTTTTAGCTTTGTAGATATGGGTAGGTTTGCGCGCCTAGTGGATTCTGCTGCCAAGATAGAAGCCTTCAAGGAAAAATACCATATTCCCCAGAGGGTCAATCTACGTTACTGTCCCATAGAGGGTATAGCGTCTAATCGAGAGGAATGAGAGGTTATCATTCCCATGATAGCCTTTATAGAGGGGGGAATGACCCTCCCAATGGGTAGAGTTACTAGAGACTACCTTTTCAACCATAGGCTATGTCCCAACCAATGTGCGCCCAATTTATTCAAGATTTTGGGATGCGTTGATGCTCTCAACGAGCATCTGGGTCTGCGGCTCACATGGCACGATGTGGTGCACATGTACGAGTGTCATTTCCAAAAATCCGTTGAATACTATCTTAAATCTCGCTCGGATGTAGTAAGGATGATTTCATGCTTGCCCAAATCGAATAAGGGCATGAAAGATGATTATCTTATAGCTTCAGGAGCGTGGCACGATGGCATTCACTGTCCCGTCTGAGCGAGAAAACCAGGTGGGACACCTTAGAATTAGGTTTCTTAGTGATGGACTTAGTTCAATCCCTGACCTTGCTTTGTTTCCTCTGTTTGGTTTTTTGCACTTATGGCTTGCAAGTGTTTAATCATTTCTTTCCTCGGCTATGTTTGCAGATAGAAGGCAAGTAGCCCCCAGGTTAAGCTTAATCAACATTCAGGCACTAAATTACTTACTGAGATCCAAGATCTTTGTCAGCACGGATAGGCAATTCCGGGCAGTTCACTTAATTTTGGATTTCAAGCCCATCTTAGACACATTTCTGGACGCTGGCAACGCCATAAGATCTAGTGATTCGAGAATACACCGGATTGATGTGTCTCGGCCTAACTTCTTGGCACCGGATGATCTCCCACCTGTGCCACATCCAACCCTCGAGGGTGTTCCTCTAGCGGTTCCCCCCATCCAACAAATTCCCTTCGCAACAGCGGCAGTCGAAGAAGCAATGGTCTCCTCTAGTGCCTCACTCGAAAAAGAAATTAACAGATTTCATTTCGAAGAAGAGGAAGGACAGGGTGTAGGAGTAATCGTAATATCGGAGGCGGAAGAAGAACCAGATAGACACTCAAGTGTTCAGGCCCCCACACCTCTGATCACTTGTTTGGAGGATTCTTCGGACGAAGAGACAGAAAGGATGGCTCTGAAAGCTGACGGCAAGAGCTTAAGGGAACTCCTGAAGGGGAGGAGCACGACACTCACCCCCTCAGAGGCCAAAAAGTCTAAATCCACAGCAAATCTCCCTCCTCCTCCCCCTCCTCAGCTTCCTGCTGACCTCGGACCAAAGATAGTCCCGGAGTCGAGGAGGAAAAGGCAACATGAAGCCCCCGAAGAAGGTGAAGTAGGCCCTTAGAAGGGGAATAAACAGCAGAAAGTGACAAAGGACCAACAGGGCAAAAGGTCCTCTTCTGTTGAGAGCCGAGAGGACCTCCTCGAGGCTGATGTGCGCCGACCACCACGCGTATGGTCTCCTAAGCTGGATCTAGATGGTGCTACCCTCCCTTATGACACCACGGTCAGAAACTATCAAGGGGGAAAAGCAGGTTTCATTGCTGAGGTTCTGGAGCGACCGCTCCTCCTGCCGAGGGACATGGACACCTATAGTCATTTTAGTCAACAAGAGCTCTTCCTTTCTTTAAAAAGGGACCTAGCCATGGTAAGTGGTTTGTTCCACTTTTTCCAGTAGTCCATCAGTTATTTTTATTCACTGTTTTACGCTAAACCTTTCCGTTCTGTTATGCAGATTACTCAACAAGTTTACGTGGTTGAATAATGGAATAAAGATGCCTGTAATGAGGCCTGGGCGAAGGCTCAACGCAGGTCCGAGGTTGAAAAAGAGCTGGGCAGCCTTAAAGAGGCCTAGGCGGAGGGTCAACGCAGGTCCAAGGTTGAAAAAGAGCTGGGCAGCCTTAAAGAGGATCAGGCTAAGCTTGCTGAGGAGCTGAAAGAGGCCATCCGGTAGAGGGACAGTGCCGACGCTGGCCTGAAGACTGTGGAGAGGCAGGCTGAAGATCAGCGCAAACAGCTGCACTTGATCGAAATCCACCTCGCCACTGAGAGGCAGTTTGTGCAGGACCTTCGCGCCGAGCTTCAACAAGTCAAGGATGCATCTCAGCTGGCTAAAGAGGCGGCCGAGGCGAAGAAGCAGGCAGCGTACAAACTTGGGGTGAAGGAGACCCAGGCCAGACTGATGGAGGAACTCTTTGCAGTCTGCAGAGAATACTGTGAGATATCTTGGGGTAAGGCTCTTGATGCTACAGGAGTTCCTTCCGATTCTGCCTTGAGGCGACCTGAGAGCGTCTATTACGATCCTGAAATTCGCGAGCTCTCAGGTCCTGACTCCTCTTGTCCTGAACAAGCTCCATTGGGATCTGAACAGGAACTTGCGGCCCAAACTCTTCCTCTTGAACTTAAGGATCAAGCCCCAGATACTGCTGGTTCCCAACCAAGTTAGGCCATTGACCCCTCGGGGTCCCCAACAAGGGCTTAGTTAACAGATGTAATAATTAATAATAATAATATATATATATTTTGTTAATGGTTGTACCCTTCTTTCAATTAATGAATGTATCTTTTGCTTCCTTTTGTCTTCTTTGATTTCTTTGTCAACAATAACGCCTTGTTAATGACGCCTATAATTTAACTGAATACTAACAGGAACTAGTTTGTATAATGGTTGGTGCATCACTTAGATTGGATTTCGTTTAGCATATCATCTGGTCCGAGGACTACAGACACGTTAGAGTTTAACTTTAAACGCTTTAGGAAAAAATAAAAAATGTCGTAAAGGGTTAACTCATCATCTGGTCCGAGGATTACAGGCATGATAAAGTTGTTTAAACACTTAAGAAAAACGCTTGTAATGTTAACTAACTTATATCATCTGGTCCGAGGACTACATGCATGATTGTGTTTAAATTTAAACACTTAGGGAAAACGTCGTAGAATGTTAACTCATATCATC
Source organism: Quercus glauca (assembly GCA_023736055.1). Lineage (NCBI taxonomy): Eukaryota > Viridiplantae > Streptophyta > Magnoliopsida > Fagales > Fagaceae > Quercus > Quercus glauca. The sequence continues at coordinate 74,341,633 of CM043316.1, read as the reverse complement.
TGGTCCGAGGACTACAGGCATGATTGAGTTTAAGTTTAAACACTTTGGAAAAATGTCGTGGAGTGCTAACTAACTCAAATCATTTGGTCCAAGAACTACATGTATGATTGAGTTTAAGTTTAAACACTTCGAAAAAATGTCGTGGAGTGCTAACTAACTCAAATCATCTAGTCCGAGAACTACAGGCATGATAGAGTTTAAGTTTAAACACTTTGGAAAAAATGTCGTGGAGTGCTAACTAACTCAAATCATCTAGTCCGAGGATTACAGACATGATTGAGTTTAAGTTTAAACACTTTGGAAAAATGTCGTGGAGTGCTAACTAATTCAAATCATCTGGTCCAAGAACTACATGCATGATAGAGTTTAAGTTTAAACACTTTGGAAAAAATGTCGTGGAGTGCTAACTAACTCAAATCATCTGATCCGAGGATTACAAGCATGATTGAGTTTAAGTTTAAACACTTTGGAAAAAAAAAATGTCGTGGAGTGCTAACTAACTCAAATCATCTGGTCCAAGGACTACAGGCATGATTCAGTTTAAGTTTAAACACTTTGGAAAAATGTCGTGGAGTGCTAACTAACTCAAATCATCTGGTCCGAGGACTATAGGCATGATTGAGTTTACGTTTAAACACTTTGAAAAAATGTCGTGGAGTGCTAACTAACTGAAATCATCTAGTCCGAGGACTACATGCATGATTGAGTTTAAGTTTAAACACTTTGAAAAAAATGTCGTGGAGTGCTAACTAACTCAAATCATCTGGTCCAAGGACTACAGACATGATTGAGTTTAAGTTTAAACACTTCGGAAAAACGTTGTGGAGCTGCACAAAGGTTTTACACACTAGATGAATATATGTTAACTAATATAATACATTTTCAGGTTATTTACATTCCACGGTCGTGGTATTGCATACTCATCCAGATCTTCTAGAAAGTAGGCCCCAATGCCTGCTTCTGCAGTAATACGGTATGACCCTTCCTAATTTGGTCCTAATTTTCCCCATGCTGGGTTCTTTGCAGCGCCCACGACTTTTCTCAATACTAAATCTCTAGGGGCCAGTGGTCTTAGCTTCACGTTGGCGTCATAGCCCCGTTTGAGCTTGTGTTGATAATATGTCAATTGAACCATTGCGTTCTCCCTCTTTTCTTCAATCAAGTCCAAGCTTTTCTCCAGTAAATCATTGTTCTCGCTTGGACTGAATAAGCTAGTCCTTAAGGTTGGGAGGCCAGTTTCTAATGGAATGACAGCCTCACTACCATAAGTCATTGAGAATGGGGTTTCCCCAGTAGACCTATGAAGGGTGGTTCGATACGTCCAAAGAACATGTGGCAGCTCCTGCGTTCTTCAGACTGAATGGCATCACCTTATAGAGGTAGTTCCCAATGGGAGTGACAAAAGCAGTCTTTTCCTAATCATCCAATACCAATGGTATTTGATGATACCTTTGAAAAGCGTCCAGGAAACTCATCCTAGGGTGGCCAATGGTAGCATCGACCAGTTGATCGATTTTCGGCATGGGGAACGGATCTTTTGGACAAGCTTTATTCAGGTCTGTGAAGTCCACGCACACTCGCCATTTTCCGCTCTTCTTCTTTACCACCACAGTGTTAGCCAACCATTCAGGTAAAATACTTCCTTAATTGCTCAAATGAACTCTGGGCTCACTCCCAGGGCCTCAGCGGAATCCCATGCAAATACGTCAATGTTAGTTTTAAGGAATTCTATCAGCTCTTCCTTCTTTTTAGGAGGCAGCTGGGATCCAATTTGAAAGAACCTCTTTGGATCGTCATTAATAATGACCTTTGTCAAGCTTTCACACTCTGCTTCCTCGACTGAGTCCTCGGCACTCGGCGTCGAGGATTTTAACTGCTATAAGTTCCTTTCATTATGGGCCGAGGATTCGACTTTAGGTTTATGCCAGATCGCTGCCACGAAACATTGTCTGGCCATCGATTAGTCCCCTAGAATCTCCTTAACCTGTCCCTCGGATCGGTATTTAACCTTCTGATGAAGAGTGGAAAAGACGGCCCATAATGTATGGAGCCAAGGCCTAGCCACGATAGCGGTATAGGGCAAGTAAGCGTCCACCACTATAAAATCTACTTCCACTACTTCAGAGCCAGTTTGCACGGGTAACCTGATTTGGCCTCTCGGGATGACCACCTTCCCATCGAAACTCACTAAGAGGGAGCTATAGGGTGTTAGGTCTTCAGGCGTCAAGTTTAGCCCCTTATAAAGGTCTGGGTACATTATTTCTGCGCCACTGCCTTGATCCACCATCACTCTCTTCACGTCATACCCCCCTATCCTGATAGTGATCACCAAAGCATCATCATGGGGTTGGATAGTTTCGATTTTGTCCACGTCCTAGAAGCCCAACACTAGTTGAATTTCCATCCTAGCCCTCTTCAGCTCTCTGTTAACATTTTCGGAGGGCAGCTGACCAACGGATAGTATTTTGGATGGGTAAGACCCTGTTTTTCCTAGTGCAGCAAAGATGACATTTATCTTGCCCAGAGGGGGGTCTTGAGGAATCATCTCTCCAAGATCTTGCGTTTGCCTGGTTACCCTGACCATGGGTATGGTGTAAGAGTTGTTTTAACTTGCCTTTGTTAACGAGTTGGTCCAAATGGTCCCACAGACTCCTGTAATCCTCCGTAGTATGTCCATGATCCTGGTGGTATTGGCAATAGAGGTTATGGTTGCGTCTTTTAGGGTTTCCCACCATCTTGTTTGGTCTCTTGAAGAAAGGCTCATTCTTGATCTTCTCCAGGACTTGGTGCACCGGCTCTCGGAACATGGCGTTAACTGTCTGAAGGTTCGTCGAACCTGGTTGTCCGACCCAGTCTCTCCGCGGCCTGTTGTGGCCTTGCCGATCCAACCTGAAATCCCTCATCTCCTGAAGGATAACCTTATCTTTTCCCTTACCCTGCTGTTGGTCTTCTTCGACTCTTTTATACTTGTCAATCCTATCCATCAGCTGGTGCACACTGGTAACAGGCTTGCCCGTCAGGGACTTCCTTATGCCGTGTTCAGTGGGGAGGCCGAGCTTAAAGGAGCTGATGGCTACTTGGTCGCAATCGTCCTCCATCTCGTTGTACATTTCCCAGAACCTATCCGAATACAACTTTAGAGTTTCGCCCTCCCGCATGCTTACGGACAATAGAGAGGCCAATGACTGCGGAACCCTGCGACATGTGACGAAACGGGACCCGAATGCCTGAGTGAGCTCTTGAAAAAAGCTTATAGAGTCCGCTTTCAGGCTATCGAACCATCTCATAGCGATTGGTCCTAAACTGGACGGGAAAACTTTGCACATCAAGGCTTCATTTCTGGAATAAATGGCCATCCTCTGGTTGAAATGGCTCATGTGTTCCACGAGGTCTGTCCGGCCGTTATAGATGGTAAACGTCGGCTGATGAAAACATCGAGGGAGTCTTGCATTCTCGATGTTTCGTGTGAAGGGGGACTTGGAAATTTGTTTTAGGGCCTTACTCATAGCGTCATGCCTTACGCCTCGATGTGATGGGCTCCGCATCCACCGTTGATGATGATGCTCTTCTTCGTTGGTGAAGGGTTTGCTGGGTGGGGTTCGAGACCTCCGCCTGTACTCAGCGTCTCTTTCGTCGTCAGAGGAAAGGTCCGAATCTTAGAAGCTTTTCTCTTCCGTGCATGGCGTAATTCTCTTTTTAACCGATCAATCTCTAACTGCATGTTCTTGTTGTCATTTGCATGAGAGATATGATCCTTCCTACGAGGTTGACTCCGATCAGTGTGTGTGGTGTGGACACTTCCTTCGCAGTCACCTCTCTCTCAAGGATGAGAAAAGGGTCACCGCGCTTAGAGCCCTTCGATTCTGCTTGTCGTTGACCTGGTTCAGCCATAGTTAGCTGTTATATCACTTAAGCTCTTCCCACAAACGGCGCCAATTGTAGGGTCACGATTTACTAGCCCAGGCCCAAAAACTGATTCGGACGATGATTTGGTGAGCCCTGTACAATAAATTTATAGAGAGTGGGCCAAAGAGCTAGGCTTATTGATTTATACTAACGGCTAGGGAACAGTTCAATAACAAAAGAGTGAGTGACATATAAAGCTTGACTAAAGGGATGTCTGAGGAGACTGAATACGGCTAAATGCAATATTTATGAACTTTCATACAGCACTTGGAGCTACAGTAATTCTCTCTTCCTTTTTCTTTTTCTGATTTCTAATCTCTGATCTCTGATCCCCTTTCTTGGGAGATATTTTACATTTATATAAGCCTTTTTAGACCATCTTGACCTTACACGTGTTACTATCAAAATTTCTTACTTGAGTGCATGTCCCATCAAGCTTCTTCTTCTGTTACCTTTGAGTGGTGGTAGCTGAAAATTGTACTGTTCAGGGGTCTTCTCCCTATAAATGCAGTCTGAAAAGTTGCTGCAGTGCATTTAATGCGGTAGTAGTAGCTTTTCCTTGAGATACTCTCATGTTATCATCACCTTCATACGTGTTTGAAGCTCGTCTTTATTGTTGAAGCTTCCTGAGGACACTTTAAATCATTCATACAGTTGCTTGACCCACATTTGCCCTGATCCAAGGAGTCTAGCTTCCTCGGATGTTATTCCACTCCCTTCTCCTTGCGTGGTCCTTTGTTCCAGGATCTTACCCAATTATTTTCTTCTCCTCGGACGTATCCACGAGCAATTTTTTTTTCTCTTCGGACATATTCACGAGCAGGGCCCTAGGCCCAGTATACAAGTCTGGGCTCTTACCCCCACAGCTATGAAATTAGTTGTAACTTTAGATAACAACTTTACTCAATATCTTTTTATTGGAAGTGAATTTTAACAAATCCACCATTGGATTATATTATCTTCTTATATTCTCCATACTTGTAAAATTTATAGAAAACTAAATATTAATAATGATGTCATCAATAAATTGTTTAAAATGCAAGTTTTTGTTGTTTAAAATAATACATAAAATATAAGCTTATAGATTATATAGTAAATAATATCCAATTAATATAAAATTTGGCACATATATTAAGAACGTAAAAAACATGTAATACAATGGTTACATTTTAAAAATATATAATAATTTTATTTTATTGAGTAAGGTTATATAACTTTAGGTTACAAGGCTACAACTAGTTTTGTAACTATATTTTGTCTTTACTTTAAGTACTATATTTAAATTTTACCCAATTACAATTACGTGTAAACTATACAGTATAAACTAAAGAAAAATATTCCTATAAAAAAAAACTAAAGAAAAATAATTTATTAAAAGACCAATTTTTTTATGGAAAATATTTGGAGAGAAATCCTTCAAATGGGTGGTTACAATGCTATACAAAATATTGTTGGGAATTTTGTTAATCATGCTTTGTTATTGGTTAGCTCTAGTGCTTCTCAACCTCCTTGGCTTACTTGTCCCCGCATTGTAGGCTAAGGCCCTAAACTAGGCTAAAGATCTTTAGAGATAGGATTAAGACCTAACTCGCCTCTCGAGCTCTTTTTCCTCCTAGATCAAGATTAAGACTCAACTACTCTGAGCTTTTTCCCCTCTAGCTTGGCCGACTTGCTTGCTACCACCGTTGATAAAGGCCACCTTGCAAAGTAGTTATAGGTTTTTGTTGGAGTTGTAAAGTGTTTTTGTTTATGGATAAAGTTTAGCTACAAAATCGGTTGTAGCCTTAAGCTACAAACTCACTCAATAAAATATATACTACTACATATTTTGAAAAGCTAACTGTTGAATGACATGTTGTTTACGCTTTTAATACATATGTCAAATTTTGTATCAATCAGATATTATTTACTATATAATCTATAAACTTATATTTTATGCATAATTTTAAATTACAAAAACTTGCAATTTAAAAATTTATTGATGACATAGCTATTGATCTTTAATTTTCTTGAAATTTTGCAAACATGGAGGATATGAGAAGAAGATATAATCCAATGGTTGATTTGTCAAAATTCATCTCCAATAAAAAGATATTGAGTGAGTTTGTAACTTAAGGTTATAACCAATTTTGTAGCTAAACTTTGTCCTTTGTTTATTACGAGAAGAAGATGAAGCCCATCTCGTGACAATGATTATCTAAGCCATTCGGGTTGTAGTAGGTGATTCTAATCAAGCTTTAAAAAAAAAGTATTTGTCAACGAACATTAAAAAACCATTGATTCTTAAATAAATAAATAAAACCACTGATTTTTTCACAACACTCTTTTATTTTACTGTTAACTACATATATTTCATCTGCTTAATGTTACAAAATATTTTGATATAAGATCAAAATGTTAGGAACTAAATTGTCATATTTAATATATCAGGAATCATTTTGAAATATGGTGTAAATGTTAGAAATTAAAATGCTAATTAAACAAAAATAAACCATTTAAAAGTATTATTGAAAAAAATGACATGTGGCATCCTAGGTGGCATTCAATCAACATAAAACTTATTATTTTAGTGTGCGTTTGTTTTGGTTTCAAACCATTTCCGGAAATGCTTTTCCGTAAAAGTGGATGTTTGGTTGTTACTAAAAATTGGGTCAAACTGAAAATGTTTTCAGTGTTGACTGTAAAATAAGGGCAACGGGGTGTAAAATATTTTCCGTTGTTATTGTCACTTCAAACCATTTCCGGAGATGCGCAAAGAGAGAAAGAGGGAGAGAAAGAAGGACTCACAGACGCGCAAATAAAGAGAAAGAAAGAGAGAGATCGCGCCGTCGAACCCACGATCGCGCCGGTCAGATCGCCGTCCTCGTCCCCTCCACGCGACGGTGAATGCTCTATTCATCCAAGCACCACCGAGATCGCACCCCAGCACCCCAGCACCGGCGAGATCGATCCACATCCAAGAGCTCCAATCCCTCTTCCATGAGCTCCGATCCACATCCATAAGCTCTGATCCCTCCTCCATGAGCTTCGATCCACATGACCCACCCATGCCCGATCTCTCTCTCTCTCGATCTATCTCTCCCTTTCCCTCACTTGTCGATCACTCTCTCTTTCTCCTTCTCTCCGTTTGACCGAGTTTTTGGTGTTAACAAATGTTTTGTTCTAGTTTTTGTTTGGTTTTGTTTTGATTTTTGTTTGTTTTAAGTTTATATATTGAAATTTTCTATTATGAAATTTGTTTGGAAGCTGAGAAAATGTGAGAAACTAGTAGAAAAATAGCATTTTCAGAACACAATCAAACACTAGAAAATATTTTCCAAAGCATTTTTTGGAATGCAACCAAACACTTGAAAATATTTTCATCTGAAAATATTTTACACTCGGAAAATATTTTACATTCAACCAAACGCAGCCTAATCACACAAGTTATAAAGTCAGATTTTTCCATGGTAAGGATAAATAAATAAATAAATAAATAAACTAAAATGGTTATTAAACCTTTATTTTTAGGCAAAAAGGCAAATTCATTTTAATTATCTAATTTTTTTTTTCAATTGAGTATTCTAAGTTTCAAATTTTTTAATTCGGACATTTCATCCAATTACATTAAAAAATTTTCCGTTAAATATGCAATTAACTATTAAAAAATATTATCACACAATAAATTTATTAATTTTTTATTAATTTTATAGATTTTTTTTTATGTGAGAAATTTTTTTAACAAAATTGAATAAAAAACTTAATTTGAATAAATTTGAAACAATTTTTTTTTTAGAATACTAAGGGTATGTTTGGTAATTATTTTTTCTCTTTATTTTCTGTTTTCAAAAATAATTTTTTTATTTTTGAGACTAAAAAACTTGTTTGGCAAACCAAAATGGACAAAAAACAAAAATTGTTTTCAAAACTCAATTTGTGAAGGAAACTGAAAACATGCAAAAAACTGTTTTTAGTTTCTAGTTTTCAAAAGTCAATGAATACATGTATTTGATTTAATGAATCTGTCTCATTTAATGAGTTAGCATTCGAGTTCAAATCCTAGTAACAACATATTTCAGTATTTTCTTTTTTTTTTCTTTAATTTTTTTTAAAATTTCAACTAACCAAACATATTTTTGATTTCAAAAATACAAATTTTTTTTTTATATTCCTAAAAACAAGTTTTTAAAAATAAAAAATAAAAACTGTCCCAAACATAACCTAACCTAACTATTTTTAACCTACACGAAAAGAAAGGGGATATTTGCAGACAAACATTGTGAAGGGATAGAATATAATAAGTTGATACGGGTTTGAAAGAATAATGCAAACTAGCATCTCGAGTTTTAGAAACTCAAGTTCCCTATCAATCTTGAGCCTCAAACACTCAAATTCCACTGGCTGATTTGGTAAGTTTTGCCAGATAGATCTCGAGTCTTATAGACTCGAGTTCTAAAAAGCAAAACCGAGTCTATAAGACTCGGTTTTGGTACCTGAAAATGCAGAAAACGATTTGATGTGTAGCGTTGACGATCTGATGAAGAAACAGAGGAAGAACTGAAGAGGAACAATGGAGTTCCGATCTGAAGAGGAATGACGTGCAGCGTTGACGATCTGACGAAGAACAGAGGAAGAACGCTGGAACTCCAATCTAAAGAAGAACGATCTGCAGTGTCGAAGAATGAAGAAGAACAACGCGAGGAAGAAAAAGGAAAATCAGATGGTAAAACTCGAGTCTTAAAAAGTGAAACTCGACCCTTAGAAACTCGAGTTCCACGTGGATTTTTGCTTCACCTCAGCTACCACCACATGCAAATCGAGACTTAAAAACTCGAGTTTTATGTTGGAATTCGGATTTTAGACACTCGAGATGTTAGTTTTTAACATTGTTTTGCAACGTGACAACTAACTAAAATTTTTAATATTTATTGTTATTTAGAAAAAAAATTCCGCAAAGAGAGGGAGAAGGTTTTTTATTTTTTTATTTTTAAGAAACGAATAAATTTGAAACCTTAAAGATAATCAAACTTGAGACGGTGAAATTTGCATTTTACTCTTATTTTTATTACATAAAATCATTGCACTTTGCAATACCCTTCTGTTACCTTCTTCTACTAGTGTTACTGTTAGCCAGAGCAGTTTCTTAAAAAAAAAAAAAGGTTGTGAGCCTAAGCCGGAACTGCTTTCGATCAGCACCCGTCCCTCAGCCGTTGGTCGTTGGCTGTTGGCCGTCGACTTTCCCCTTCTCTTCTTGGCTGGACAAAGTGAGACAGACAATTTCAAGGTTAATAATGGCCTTCGTAACCACCGTATAAGCCCGTTGCCAAGCTCAGTGAGTCTCTGCTCTCTATTCTATTTTGTTTTTCTTTGGTTGCTAAGTTTAAATTTATTTGTATTTCAATTTTCATCAAATGGGTCCAAACTTGTGTTGTAATTTGTGTTATGAAACCTACAAGCTGTGCTACTTCTGTTGTATCAAAAAGCATGCTTTAGTATAAGTTGAGTGGTTGTTGGTGTTTAAATGTTAATGTAGTTTTTTTTTAGGTATTTTGAGAATTAGTTTTGATGAGTTTATTCCTGTACTCTCTCTAAATTTCTCATCTTCTCTCTCTAGAATTCTTGCTTAATAAGTTATTCTAGTACTACACTCTTGCTGGTCATTGATATGTAAAAAAAAAAAAAAAAAAAAACTTTCTCTTTTTTTTTTCTTCCTGATTGTCGTAGTGGCACAATGTGACTATTTATTTTTGTTGAAATTGAAGCAAAATTGAGCATAGTTTCATTATGTATTTGTTGGGTTGTTGATCATATCAACTGGGGATTCCAAGTTTTGGATTCTTGTTGTTTTCTTTTGTTTTTAATCTGAATTTTTGGGTGTGGTGTAATTGCACAAGCTTGGGTGAAGTGCAAAAACTTTTAGCTAGTCAAGTATGAACAATGAAGGGCTTTAGACTCAATTGAATTTGTAATGTATTTGTTTGATTCTAATATCTGTGTTTTTTTAATGGACATAACAATAGTATAATTTTGTTTACTTTTTGGGTAGGTGAGTGCCGATAGCCTCAAATGGCAAGGCGTGTCCATCTTCTTCCCAAGTTCTTCCTCACCGCTCCAACCAAACCCCAAAATCCCATCTCAGTCCCTCTCTCCCAATCCCTCTGCTCAGCCTCTACCCCTGAAGACCCTACTAAAGCCCCAACAGAAAATCAGAACCCTACCACCCTTCATGAAAAACAACGCCTTGATCAAGTTCAAAAGCTCCGAATCCTTCTCCAACATGGCCGAATGGAAACCGCTCATAGGCTCATCAAGACCCTCGTTCACTCCAAAGATCCATTCTCTTCGCCCTCTGATCTTTTCACCCTCTTTTCCCTGTCTTCACCCTCCATGAAGCCTGCTTTCTCTGACTTGCTATTGTTGGTTTGTTCAGAGTCCAAAATGACAACTGAAGCCACAGAATTGTATATCTTAATGAAGAAAGATGGTACTTTTCCTTCTTTGGCTTCTTTCAATATGTTGCTTGAGTCATTGGTGGCTTCAAAACAGTTTAAGAGAACACTGGATTTGTTTTCGGAGTTTTTGGAGTTGGGTATTCGACTTGATAGGTTCACGTATAGTAAGGCAATTCTGGCGGCGGTGAAGTTGGGGGACTTGAATAGGGCCTTTGAGTTGCTGAATAATATGAAGAATAGCAGGGTGAGTCCTAATGTGTTTGTTTACAATGTGTTGCTTAGTGGGTTGTGTAAAGAGAAGAGAATGAGGGATGTGGAGAAGGTTTTTGATGAAATGCTGAAGAGGAAGTTGGTGCCGAGTTTGGTTACATATAATACATTGATTGATGGGTATTGTAAGGTTGGGGAATTGGAGGGTGCCTTTGGTTTGAGAGAAAGGATGAAGGCGGAGAATGTGGAGCCAAGTCTTGTTACGTTCAATTCATTGCTTAGTGGGCTTTGTCGGGCACGGAGAATGGATGATGCCAAGAGGGTGTTGGAAGAAATGGAGGCCCATGCATTTGTGCCAGATGGATTTACTTATAGTATTCTATTCGATGGGCATTTGAGGTGTGGTGATGATGAGGCTTCATTGGCTTTGTATGAAGAAGCAATTGGAAAAGGTGTAAGGTTTAACAACTATACTTGTAGCATTTTGTTAAATGCGTTGTGCAAAGAAGGGAAGATGGAAAAGGCAGAGAAGGTATTGAAGAAGCTAATTGAGAATGGACTTGTTCCAGATGAGGTAATGTATAACACAATTGTAAATGGATTTTGTCGAAGGGGTGAGGTGGACAGAGCCATTTTGACGATTGAACAAATGGGAAGTTGTGGGTTGCTGCCAAATTGCATCACTTTCAATACTTTAATTGACAAGTTTTGTAACATGGGGGAGATGGATAAGGCAGAGGAGTGGGTAAAGAAGATGGCAGAGAAAGGAGTTTCCCCAAATGTTGAGACATATAACACCCTTATTGATGGCTATGGACGAAAGTTATTGTTTGATAGGTGTTTCCAGATTCTTGAAGAAATGGAAAATAAAGGGATAAAGCCAAATGTTGTAAGCTATGGTTCTCTCATTCATTGTTTTTGCAAGGATGGTAAGCTTCTTGAGGCTGAGATAATCCTCAGGGATATGGTAGGAAGAGGGGTTTTGCCAAATGCACAGATATATAATATGCTCATTGATGGTAATTGTACGGCAGGGAAACTGAAAGATTCTTTTAGGTTTTTGGATGAAATGGTGAAAAATGGGATAGGAGCAACACTTGTAACCTACAATGTGCTCATTAATGGGCTCTGTAAAAGGGGAACAATGATAGAAGCCGAAGATTTGGTTTCCCAGATCACTTCTTGTGGTTATAATCCTGATGCTATCACATACAACTCCCTAATCTCGGGGTATTCCAATATAGGAAACATCCAGAAATGTCTCAACTTATATGAAAATATGAGGAAGTTGGGCATTAAACCTACTTTAAATACCTATCATCCTCTAATTAGTGCATGCAGTGAGAAAGATATAGTGCTTGTAGAGAATTTGTTTGATGAAATGTTACAGATGGGTTTGTCTCCTGATCGAGTTGTATATAATGCACTTATTCACGGTTATGCAAAACATGGTGACGTTCAAAAGGCATTTGCTTTGTATCATGAGATGATAGACCAGGGTATTCATGCTGACAAGATGACCTATAATAGCTTGATTCTGGGGAACTTTAGAGAGGGAAAGTTGTCTGGAGTAAAGGATATTGTTAATGATATGAAGGCTAAAGGATTTGTTCCTAAAGCTGATACTTATAACATACTTGTTAAGGGGCATTGTGAACAAAAGGATTTCACAGGGGCATATGTTTGGTACAGAGACATGTCTGATAACGGTTTTCCCCTAAATGCCTTTACATTCAATGAGCTCATCACTGGCCTTCGACAGGAGGGGAGGTTGCAAGAGGCCCAGATTGTTTGCTCTGAAATGAAGGTTAAACTAATGGATGATTGGAGCATCACTGATAAACTTTCTGTTGTTGCCTAATAGAAAGATGTTTGGACTGTGGTTAAGCTCTCAGCACAATATTTTGTTGAGAAAGAGAGACACAGATATTATATCAGAAAACTTGTTCCTTAGTTTCTCTATTTGTAAACTTCTTCTGGCAATATACATGGTTTTTTATTTATTTATTTTAAATGAAAAAAAATATATATTTCCAAGAAAAATACAAAAGCATTGCTTTCCTTACATGAAAACTCACTCAAAGCAGACTTTAAGTGCAAAACTTTAATTTCAAGAGGGGCAAAACTTAGGTACAGTTTTGTAGTTGAAATACATTAGGTCCTCCAATTAAATTCAAACATATGGTTACATTAACCAATGAAGCATAAATAGTGTTATTTTTTCAAGGACAATTAAATTCAATGTAGTTAGAATTGCTTATGGAACCCACAGATTTATAATAAATTTTTAGATGTTTACATTCACGAAATCTATTCATTCTGCTTTTAAAAATAATACAATAAGCTGTTTTCATTAGGGAGCTTTAAATCCTTATTATACTAAAAAACATGTTTACTATTACATTTATAATTCCAGATATGTAGAGAGGGATACTGCATGTTTATTTATTGCTCAGGTTCTCTCACTCTGGAAAGGAACTTCCTGGATATGAAAACTTAGCAGACATTTCTTTTTCTTTTTTTCCTTCAGGTTATTTTCTCCCATGTAATTGGGAATACAAAAATGCATGAAATTATTTATATACTTTCTTAAGTAGCATTAATGTATAATCTGATGATATGGTGCAAGAATATAATGTGCTGAAAAAGGAATTTTACAGAATCCTTTGTCGGTATCAAGTCATTAAAAAAATAAAGTCATTCATGTAGATTTAATATGAGAATCTGGGTGAATTTGGTAAATGATATCTATTGAATTTTGGTGGGACATAAATTTGCCTTGGATATTCTGGGGTTTTGAATTTTAGATGGGTTCTTATAATCAGGGTAAGGATTTGTCTATAATTGGGTTTTGGTAGACAATTGAATATTTCTTCTGCGTTATGTAGTCCTAGGATAACAGTTTGGTATCATATATGTGACCCATTTGAGATAGTTCATAGTTGCCTTAAATAATGAAATTAATTTATAGTAGATTTATATTCCTTCTCTGCTTTTTAAGAATGTGTCTGTGTAGTCTGTAAATGAAGATGGCACGCCATTGTTTATTGACCTTCTTGTGTCTTTTGTTCAGGAAGTTAAACATCGGGTTATGTTACTTATCAGGAGATATTGTAAGATTTTTATTTTTTATATTTTAAATTCGTATTATTGATTATGTGAGTACTGGTTATGTAAATCATGTCTATAATGTCCACCTCAAATACCTAATCTCAACCTTTAATGTCAAATTTATTGCAGGAAGTTGCACAAATTGGTATCTTTATTTGGAACTGCATTATTTTTGTGGCTTTGTTCTCCTTTTTGTTTGAGCTCTGTTGTTCCTTTCATATCTGAATGACTCTTACGCATAACCCTCAAAACTTCTTTTGAGTTTGGTGTGTTGCCTTGGCTTACTGTGAAGCATTATAATTGTGTCCATATTTAATTCAATTATCCTTAATTTATTTTCTTTTTTTTTTTTGTGCTTCTTTGGTATTCTTAAATTTTAGGGGGTTATGTGCACCCTTAGGGTTGAAGATAGTGAAAGGCCTTTTTTTTTTTTTTTGGCTTTGACTTATATGGTTTTTTACAGCAGCCTTATTCTGATTCAAGGAAATCATTATTTGAAAATTTGCACCACCTTCATGATCATTATAACTTTATATAAGTATCATTCATAAATCTCTTTTACCGGTCTTGTTAGTACTGCTATTAATGTAATCATCATCCCATTCGTAAAGTCTTTCACATTGCAACCCCTTTGAGTTTTTATCTCATCACGTGGGTTTAGTTAAAGTTCTTACCCTGTTGACCAAAAGCACTGAAATTCATACTCTGCAAGACTGCAACTCCCTTTGGCCTTTCATTTTGTTTCCTCCTTTTGGTATGTGTATACTTCTTCCCATGAATTCTTCTGGTCTCTGTGCCTTCTTCACAGTTGCCTTGCCAGCATGTTTAATTAGATACATAAGATGTCACGGGCAAGGGAAAATTGCTAAGCCAGATGAAGTGGAAAGGTCAAGTGAGCCTGAAAGCCAGTTGAGTCTGATGAAAAGGCTGATCTCAATGAAGACAATGATCCTGAGGAGGTGATGAATGAAGAGGTTGAGTATGAAAAAGTAGAGGAAGAAGAGGAGGAAAAGGAGTAGGATACTGATAATGCCAATGGAGTTGGTGATGAGACAAAGGTTGAAGATGAGGATGAGAAAAAAAAAATGCTGAACTTCTTGCCCTGTTGCTATGGTTCTGAAGTGTACATAGTTGGCATTCCCATGATGCTTAGGGGGACTTGGACCTTTTTTGTGGATCTATAGGTTAGCTCCATTTCTATAAAAAGTAATCTTATTAAATGCCTTTTGTGAATATTTATATCAATGCCACTATGGTCGTGACAACAGGTTCAAATTATGAAAGTCGAAGATTCTGGTGAGAACAAGGGCTTTGCATTTGTGACCTTCAGAAGTGCAGAATTAGCTTCTAAAGCCATTGATGAGCTGAATAATTCTGAATTTAAGGTAACATAACCTTCTGTGCATCATTTCTTATTGCCTTTCCCCCACATAAGCTGAGGACTTAATGAGTTTATTGCCTTTCCCCCACATAAGCTGAGGACTTAATGAGAAGTTGAATATTGAGTTTGGGTAAAATTATTATTGTTAGCTAAAAGATTAAGATTAGCCTTTCTTAGATCTTTTAATTTTTTTTTTTTTTGGTAAATTGCAAAATACACCCCTAAAGATTGGGGTTGTTTGAATTTTACACCCTGAAGTTTGGTAGTTAAGTGACATGCTAACATGTTGATGTGTATTTATTTTTTTTTTTTTTTTGTTGCCAAATCAGCCTCCCAAAACGACGCCGTTTTCACTTAAAATAAACAGCATTATTGTTGCTTCCAAAACGACATCGTTTTTTGGGTTGATTTGGCAAAAAGAAAAAAAAAATACACATCAGCAGGTCAGCGTGTCACTTAACACCCAAAACTAACAGAGAGTAGAGTTTTGCTAACAAACCAAACTTCAGGGTGTAAAATCTAATTTGTCAAACTTTAAGGTGTAAAATCCAAATAATCTCAAACTTTAGGGATGTACTTTGCAATTTACCTAAATTTTTTTTAAGATCATTTTCTTATGGGGTATTTTCTGTTATTTCTGTATGCTGCAATTTGTTAAATGCTTTTGTGTAAACCCTTTATCTCCATGGTGAAAAAATAAAATGTTCAACATCTCAAGCAAAGCAGGGTTCATTCATTGGTAATGTTCCTAGAAGCTGGGGTGAGCAGGATCTAAGGAAGGTTAAGGTCAGCGTGAACTAGTTATACATCTTTATGGTTGTTATTATAAATATTTTTTCTATAAATATAGTTATTATTAATAGTTGATATTGTTTGTTTATACTTTATATTTTGTTTATTTTCCGAATTCCCAGTGCCTTTAAAAAATTTGTGTTTTACCACAGCCAGTGGTTTGGTTCTTTTGTGTGGGTTACAACTTACCAGTGTCGCGTTTATGTACTCATTTTATAAAGGATAACCAATTTTGTAGCTAAACTCTGTTATTTTATAAAACTTTTGGTTACAGGATGTAAAGAATCCAAGCAATAATCGGGGCTTTGCTTTTGTCGACTACCATATCCATGCAAGTGCTGAGTATTCGGCAGAAGGTGATCAAACTCAAAATTTAAGCTAGGTAATAATGCCCCAACTGTGAGCTGGGCTGACCCAAAAAATGCTGATTCTTCTGCTGTTTCATAGGTCTTGTAAATTTTTTTCTTTTCTTTATGTAAAACTTATAGCTAGGAGTCCACATTTGAGGACCAACTATTTCAGTTAATGTAACAGCAATAAGGAGCCATAATAATAATATTTTTTTTTGGGAGGGGGGCAATGAGTAAAATTTATATATATATATATATATATGTGTGTGTGTGTGTGTGTGTGTATTTATAAAAATTATAAAAGGGAGGAAATGTTTTTTAAAAGCCAAGCCCCCTTCCCTCTGCCAGTGGGAACATCAATGCCATTGTCAATGCTCGACATAGGTGACGGGCAAAAATTACAAAAAAGTTTTCTTCTTCTTCCTTTTCTTTTTGTTGGATGAAGTTCTTGAGGATATAATGGGATGATTTTTGGGAATGTAATTGTGGCTTAATGTAATCATTGAAACATTAAAAAGAGGGGCTAGGAATGGATTTGAGGCAGTGCAATTTGAATAAATTTTTTTTATTAAGGATGTTTCTCTAAGCTTGGTGGTCAATCCAAGCACCCTGTGGTGAAGCTTAAGTTTTCAGACATATTTTAGGTGGTGAAGTTTAGGATTTCTCCTGTTTTTCTTTGTTATCCAGTGTTTCTATTTTCTAACCATATCATCCTACATCAGTTCTACAAGCATCCATCTTAGTGGGCACAGGGAAATCAAAGATGTTAAAGGAGGATGTTGGTAAATAATAAAAGTTATGGACTTATAGTTCATTAGACCTGGAGGAGTTGAATGTAATGAAATCGTGGCTTATATGAAGATGGATTGCTCTAAAAATATATTAAAAAAAAGGAATAATTATAGATTACCCGCATCAGGTTAAACTTGATTTTATGTTACCTACTTGTGATTTGAAAAATGTTACTTTACTTGCTTGGGTTTGCTTCCTTATGCAGTCATTACCCACCTCTCACTTTCACTGTTGAAAAAAAGTTGTATATTTAGATAATAATTAAAAAAAAAAAAAACCTAAAAAACAAAAACAAAGAAGTGAAGATTTAAAATTGATATTTGTAAAAATTGGAAGTTTGTTTACTTGGGTCAGGAACAGTAAACGTAAAGCCTAGAAATGGATTTGGTCATGATCTAGATTTATTGGCTTTATGAGTTCCTTTATGAAAGACGCTCGAAAGATTGATAAACAAACTGTGCTGCTTCGGCTTCAATGGCAAAGGCAAACATCGGACCAGTAAGAGGAATGGAATGAAGAGGTAGAGAGAGGGAGAGTTGATGGGTCTTTGTGTGGGAGTTTTCTTTCTCTTTACATAAGTAGTTCATCTGCTGTTTAGATCAGAAAAATTACACAAACTTTTTTTTCTAAAAAACACATACTCGTACCAAACACCAATTGTGTTTTTAGTTTTGAAAAAATGTTTTAGAAATATGGTGCCAAACACTTTTTTTTTTCCCATTAGGAATATCCTAAACGCATGTTTTCAGCACACTTTTAAATCATGGTTATCACATTGTTTTGAAAACAAAACCCCCAATATTGCTACCAAACATGCCCTTAATATGGTTTGATCTTCTGATCAAATTGTTTGAATCTTAGGACTATAAAAGAGCCAAGCCGAATATTAAAAGTTCAATCTTATTTATTTAAAATTTTTTTTCGAACACGAGCTGAGCTTGAGCTTATTACCAAACAAGATTTTATGTTCAAGTTTGTCTCATTTTCTTGTCAAACAAAGCTCGAATATGTTCACCAATTACTTGATTAACTTATTCTTTTCCTATATATTGTGAAACTATGAATAAAATGTTTTACCTCTTCACAATTTTATGAATTTTTACTACTATTAGACTATTATAACAACAATAAACTACAAATAATAGTTTAATATTATATGAAGCTATTGACAAAGTTATACAATCATTTCAAGTCTATATAAATATATTTTTAGACAAGTATACATAATTAAATTGAACTCTCATGTTCACGAGCACATTATTATATTTGATCTTGGTTCGTTTAATAATCGAGCCTAACTTGAACTTGACTTGTTTTCAAACTAACATAAACAAGTCTTTTTTTGAGCCAAGCTCGAGCTGTTCATAAACAATTTGGTTCATTTATAGCCCTAAGTTTGATGTCACATATGACATGCTATTTTGATTATCATGAACTTAATTATATTTTGGAATGGGCTTTGGTTCATCAAATGACTCAACTAAGGTTTTATACTCTTTGAATGTTTGAAAAACGATTTTTCTCATGAATGCTTACTTGGTTTCAAATGGATTGTCTATAACTAATTAGGCTGATTTGGCTTCTGAGGACTATGAGAAATTATAGAGTCCTCTGGTAGACCATGTCACTTGTCCACCATTCCACTAAAAAACTTTCACTTGTTTAAAATTGCCGAGTCAGTAATTAATTTTTGTTTAAAATTTTTTTCTAACTAACAATTTTAAATAGGTGGAAGTTTTTTAGTAGAATGGTGGACCATGTCACTTGTCCACCATGTGAGTCTTATAATTTCTCGATGACTATTTGATTGGTAAAGGCCAATTTTAAAGCTGGTGTGGCCTATCTAGTTGATGCGGCCTGATTGATAGGTGAGGTCAATTTAGATGGTGGGACCTAACTTACTAGTGAGACCTATCTGGTTAGTGAATCCTAACTGATTGGTGAAACCTGTTGGGTCGATGGGTCTTAATTGACTGGTGATGTTAATCTGGATGATGGGGCTTAACTAATTGGTGGATTAGGATCTGATGCAATATTCTAGGTATTGCATCGGGTGCAATTTATCCATCTCCTTTCACAATTTTTTTTTTTTTTTTTTTTTTACTTTTTACATTTTTAACTTTCACTTTTTACTTTTCTTAATTTTTTAAAATCAATGGTTGAGATTAAAAGTTGTTTGTTACAACTATTAATCTCAACCATTCATAGAAATTGCATTTGAATTTGATGAAGGCTATCAGTTGGTTGATGAGGCCTATTTGAATGGCGAGGCTAATTTTGAAGACAAGGCCTAAAAAAACATTGGTGAGGGGTGTGTGCAATAATTTGATATAGTCCTTGTAGGGGCCCTTTTTGTGTTTTGGGTTGGACTGGGCTGCCTCCTGCGGTGATGGGCTCGAGTATCTTTCTGAGTAGGAGAGTTGAGACCGGCCCAACTGTAACTCACTTTGGGCCAGCTTGTGCACAAACTGAGCCTTGTCTGCTAGGAACGTTCTTACAGCAAGTAGAGCTATTACAAAAAGGTTACGGCAAGCAGATATAATAACAATAAAGGAGAACAGAGTACAACGACTTTTTCTTAATAACAAGGCCGAATATTCCTATGGCAATCACGGTAATAACAATGGTAATAATAATAACGGCTTTTATAGAAAAGAATAACTGAATGAACGATGATGGAAGTTAATCGAAAAATAAACGTCGAGTCAAGTTTAAGTCTACAATGGCAAAGAATCAAGGAGGAAGAACTCTTCCTCTCAATGAAACTAATCTCCCAGGAGAATATCCTGCCGCGAGGATTAATAACTTTGAGGGAATCGAACCTAAGTGATAAATGCTTGAAGGAATTCCTTTTGCTTAATTGTTTCTTAGAGAGTGGGATTTTGAGGGGGAGAGAAGAGAAACGATCTATTGGTGCATGCCCATTATCCTTACTCTTTGTTTTCTTATCTTTTTCTTCTTTCCTTTCTTTTTCTTTTAGTTTTTCTTCTATTTTTTCCTTCCTCTGTTTTTCGGTCCCCTCTATAGGGCATGGCAAGGATCCTTTTATAGGGCCTGCCGTGATTGATTTGTACCACTTTACCCTCCAACGGCCTTTGTCTGGTCTGGGCGTACTTGCCGACCACCGTCTGTGTACTACTTACCCTCGCCAGACAAAGACAGGTTTGTGTTGTTTCTTAGTCCGCCATGGCACTTTCTCCTGCCGCTGCGTAAATGCTCTCTCTCTTTCCTTATGGCATGCACCCAACGTTCCCCCCCAACCTTACCTCTTTTGGGCGGTTTGTCATCCTAGCAGGATGTACCTCCCAAAAGGGCTTGGACAGGGAACGTAAAATAGATCTTTTCCCCTCTCCCCACCACCAAACCACACCTCCCCTTACCTCTTACCACTGACCCATGGCCCCACCACATCCCATATTGGCTGGGTACAGGTTGGTGGCGCTTGGGCCTTGCGCATGCTTTCCTGTTATGTACGTTCACAATTTTCCTGCGGCTCATGTGTTCGTTGTGATCTGAAACTTTGTTTGCATCGTCTGCCATGCTTCTTTGTTCTTTCATGTGGGCCGTTCTGTACATTTCACTGCTTCCCTTTGGGATTGGGCTTCTCTTAATACTGGGTTTCAAATTTCTCTTGGCCCATTTCTTAATTATATTTATGTCTTGTTTCATTACTTGGCATTTCCTGCTATGACGATATGTTCCTGCTAGGCCTCTTTTCAAGTCTGCCGTTTCATTCCTTCCCCCAGTGACTTAACAGAGCCACTGGTGTTCTCACTCATGGGCTCCATTGTCCCTTTCTTTTTCCCTTGGGCCTGCGGCCCATTTACTTCCTTTGGGCTTCTTTGGCCCATTCACTATCTTTGCATTCCCATGGGCTTTTGTTAACTTGATTGGGTTTCCCCAGCCAATCTCCTCATTCTCATCCTTGGGGTTTATGGGCTTGCCATCAACCCCTACTTTCTTTGTTTACATTGCTTTGGGCCTGCCGCGCGGTCTATTCTCACTTTTCCATACCACATACTGCCCATGGGTGCCATTTCTCTCTTTTCGAGACCTTTGGGCCCATTTGCTTCCTCAAGACCCATTTATTCATGTTATAAGCCTGTGCTCTATTACTCCTGCCGCCTGGGCTTAATAGTCTTATTTCTATGCCTGCCACTCTTATTGCCAGCTTTGCTGGGTTGGGCCTGCTTTACAAAAATGACCCTCAATAGTCCTTAAGTTGAATATTTTTGACATGCATTTCACATTGGCACTAATTGAAAGCTCGGATTTGTGTGAAAACACAATAGCTTGTTTAAACCCCCAAATTAATATTACGGTTAGATTGCTTCTATTCTAACTTAGACTAAGTGCAGAATAAGAGTAAATGAGCACAAACAACCGATAACACTACCCTAAGCCATATTCATTCATTATTAACGATATAAAGTAAAGCTTAAGAGTAGGGAAGAGAGATGCAAACACAAAATAACACCGAGACGTGTTATCGAAGAGGAAACCGAAGAACTTGGCAAAAAACCTTTCCGCCGCCCTCCAAGCAGTAAATTGATCCACTAGAGAATAAATTGGAGTACACGAATAACAAAAGACCTTCTAAGCCTAGTCTACCCAATGTACTTGAGCCCTCCAAGCTTTTGCTACCAACTAGCTTCTCGGAACCTTGTCTTCTTTAGCTTTCCCAGATCCCGCAATACGCCTGATTGCGTCCGCCAATGATTGGCTCCTACCAATGCTTCCCAGCAGCACCAAAACCTCACTTTACACTCAGATTGGGTGTGGTAAGTGTTTGGGCTATTAACCTCTCAAGGATTTAGAGATGGAGAGATAGGAGTAGAAGAAAACCACAAGGAAATGTGTAGATGATTGTGAGTATAACAATTTCTAACTCTCAAGTGTATTTTTTAGGATTTTCTCCCTAAAAAGCACTCCTTACAAAATGTGGGTAATGAGGGTATATATAGTGTGGGAAAAGACTTGGTAAAACAAACATGACAAATTAGCCAAACATAATGTTTTGTGAGTATTTAGTGGGAAGACCTTACCTGCGAGACACTCACGAAAACTTCAAGCTGTCATGATTCTTCGCATTCTAGTCATGTGCTTTACACGTGGCTACTTCGCAGGATAACTTCTCTCGAGCTTCTCGCGAAATCCACTTGTTTTTCGTTTTAAACTTGAGTCTTCACACTCTTTCACACTCAACCCCTTACAATTAAAAACCCCACATAAATATAGGGAAAAATGATTGAATAAAATTACAATCAAATTTGGCACGGAATTAAAGCCAACGCAAAATAGTTGTAAATCACAACTTTACACTAATTATGGGTGAGTCAAATTTGTGGGACATAAGAGCATTTACATCAGTCTCATCAATTTAATATTTTAACAAAAATTTATCTAAACTCAATCGAAACAAGCATGCATCTGCCTCACTAAATTAACTAAAATTTTTAAAGTGGATAGTCTCATCTTTACATATAGTGAGCCTTTATCCTCACTACATTAAATTTAATGTTGATAAAGTATTGAGACTGATATATGTGTATGAAAATAATAGATAGCTAAACAAGCAAAAGTAGAGTTTTTTGGATTAGTTTAGCTAAATATTTGAGAAGATTAATGTGAATGCTCTAATAGAACCACAACAAAAACCTCTACTTCGATATAATTGTGATTAACCTCTTAATAGAGTTAGTCACTTGCTAAAGAAGAGGACCTTAGACCAACCAAGACCATCCATCAATCCATGCCTTTAAGGGTGGCTAGGGAAGCTCTAACTTTTAAATGAGAAAATTAGTGGAGAATATGGATAATGGAAGAGTAATAGTTGATGGAGCTTGTTACTCATACCTTGTTTTGCAGAGTAACGGGGTATTTATAGAACATAAAGAGAGATTTTTGGTGCTTAATTAACCAGAGATCTAATAGTAGATCTACCAGCTAGTTGTCTACTTAACATTCCATCCATTTCTGCCGTTAACCTTTTCAAAATTACATCGTTTTGCCTTTAATTTAATATTTAATATATATTTTATTATTTATTTCTTAATTAAAAAAAAGTTAGTTAAAATAAATTAGAAATTAAAATAACACTTATCCTCATCCAAAGAACACGAATTGGACAAATGAACAGAGTTGGAACCTCAGATAAGTCCAGCTCTTCAATCATCTTCTTCAGTCCATACCAGGTCCAACAACCCTACCCCAAACCTCATCTTTGACAGCAGTGTCCAGATCTAGAACATGCCCATCTCCACTACCTTCATACCCAACAACCCCATCTAGCCATCCCTCCTAAAGGGCTGAAACATAGGCATTTTCAGAATCCCATTTTGAAACTAAAAACCAAACCAAATATACAAAGCACCCACCCAAAATCACTGAACTAACTAGACCACTCTTCAAGGCACATTACACCGAGCTTGCACATGAGATGTGAAAAGATGGATAAAAGAGAGAATATAAAGGTCGTGAGTGGGTGGGTTTCAAGTCGTGTTCTTCAGATGGGGAGGGCTGCTATGTTAATTTCTGGGTTTTTTTTTTTTTGGTAATAAACGTTTTTATAAAAAAAAAGAAATAAATAATAAAAGAAATATTAAATATTAAGTTAAGGCCAAAACGACATATATAGTTTTGGGCAGTTTAACGGCAGGAATTGATGGAATGTTAATAAAAGAATAAATTGAGAAGGATTAAAACTTAAATGATTGAAATGACAAAATACAAACTTAAAGGACTGATATGAAAAGTGATGAAATTTAATGCGTGAGTTTTGCATTTTTGACCTTTTTAATTTTTTTAATTTTATGGCTTTGCCATCATTTTTTTTTGGAAACCAAAATACAAGTTTATTTCATATCTGAATATTAATGTAGATGAAAGTACAAAGCAAGGCAGCGGGTGGAGGGATCATTAGAGATAGTCAAGGAACATGGGTCAAGGGCTATGCAAGATCAATTGGCTTCACCTCAAGCATCATGGCTGAGTTATGGGCTTTAAGAAATAGGTTGAGACTTGCGGATCACCTTGGAATTCGACAACTGGAAGTAGAACTAGATGCTATGGTGATTGTTGGGCTGCTAAACTCAAAAAAGAATCCTAATTCAGCTTATGCTCCTTTGTTATTTGATTGCAGATACCTCCTGGACAAATTTCCTCATGTACGGGTGGTTGACGTGTTTAGAGAAGCGAATAAATGTGCAGATTGGCTGGCAAAATGGGGCTGTTCTATGCGGGAAGACTTTGCTATGTTTGATTTTCCTTTTACCGCTGAACTAGAAACTTTAATAGCTAAAGGCATCACTTTAATAGCTAAAGGCATCAATGGCTTGTATTATTGTAGACTTGTTGCTGCCAGTACGGCTTCTGTTGCTGTGTAGTGTTTCCTTTTGTGTTTAATAATATTTCCCTTTTATCAAAAAAAAAAAAGAAAAAAAAGAAGAAGTACAAAGCCTCTGTTGTAAAGTGGAGGGGAATCTTCCAACCAAACTTTGCTAGACAATGGGCTAGAGAGTTAGCAGTACGTGGAGCTACAGATAGACAATACCAACGCAAATCCTTCAAAGTGTTTTGAATCTCAGTCACGACATGTCCAAGTTTGGAGTAATTCGGACCATGTGAATGTAGCATCTATATTACATTTTGAGTTGTCCCTTTCGAAAACTAATATTATTTTTTGCATAATCATTGCCATTCTGTACAATCAAAAGGAACAAAGATCATAACAAACAAATGATTAAACACTTTATCATAAATAAATAAGACAAGAAACGATCAAGTAATATTTGACTGGACAATGGAACATAATAAAACCCTTATTGACCTCTTCAGTTCACTCCTCAGTAGTCAGCAGGCAACTTTCTTTGATTCACTTGGAAAAAAAAAAGTCTTATTCTTACTTGATGCTGCGGACATAATTTTTTTTTTTTTTTTTTATGTAGAAATTTTTATAATTACTAAAATGGTTGATCTATCTAGGATGATGGACACAAATAAAATTTAAGCATTAGTATTACAACCCCAAATTGCTATTTTACATTCCCAAAACATAAAAAACCCACTTTATCCAGGTGTGTATATTTAAATTTCCAGGTGTGTATATTTAAATTTTTTTACATCTATGCTACAGTGAGTTGGTAAAAATACCAACTCTTGTAGCAAGGTTGTATAATTTTTATATTCACTTTTGTTCACTTTTCTCTCCTCTATCCTTCATTTATTATCTATACATCTCTCTCTCTATCTCTCTAATATTTATTTTATTAGGTAGTTTGTATTATTTTATTGGTTGTATATAAAAATAAGAACTGAAATGTTGATTATATTGTTAAATGAGTTAGTAAAATAGATAAAATAGTATTTTAAAGTGTAAAATAAATATATTTTTATAAACTTGGATTCGGATGTGAATGCTCATGAATCCACATTATCCACTACTTCTATGCTAATTACAATCAGCTCCTTTGCCAACAATTATGAAATTTAGAGTGAAAATAAGAGCAATTTTTAATACGCCGATAGTTACCGCGAAGAAGGGAAGATATTTCAATTTTGAATGTCATGGATATACTAAAGTGAAATACTATCTCTATAACACTTTCATAACAAATCTGAAGTGACAAGTTATTAATGGTTATAATTAGTAGACAAAAAAGTAATTTCAGTATCGCATTCAAAATAAATTAATTAACAACTTACCACTTATAATTTATTATAAAAGTATTATAAACCTATCACCTTCTTATACTAAAAAAGGTCTCAACAAGTTGATTTTCAAATTTCTTCCCAATGAAAATAAGTTGCGTGCGTTACGTTGACCATTCAAAAGGTAGGGAAAGAATGAGAGATTACTTACTATAATATAATATAATAATATAGATTTATAGATATATATAGTAACCAAAACTAGACGCTGCTCTCTCTGTCATTTTGACCATAAAAAAGAAAAAAAAAAAAAAAAAAATACTAAAACAGCCCCTCCTGAACTCTCTCTCTCGCTTCCTCCGCCGTGGATCACAGGTCTGTGTCTCATACCATCCTTACTTCATTATGCTTTTTAAAATTCTTTCCACACTATATATATATATATATATATGTATGCTCAGAAAACTAAACTTCTTTGTTTGTTTGTTTGTTCCCTGCAGCAGCAAATTGAGATTAAAATTTTGATATTGGTTTTGTGTAGTAGCTAGATCAGATAGTGCCTCCCCCATGTTTGAACTGAATCAAAGATGAGAGGACCCCAAAGCCCCATTGAGCCCAGGCACCGACTCTCTACTTCAACAAGGTCAGCTTTCCTTTCCTTCTTTTTTTTTTCTCTTCTTATTGTACTAGTACTTTGTTTTGCTGCCACAGTTATTAAATATTTCTAGGATTTCCTTAAACTGGATTTTGCTGCTCTACTTGCTACTCTAGTTCTCATACTATACACTGCAAGATTTTAGTACTGGGTCTTTGTTTGTTTGTTTTTTTTTGATAAGTAGTACTGGGTCTTTGTTTTTTTGTGTTACTTTCTTGTTTTTAACGTTTTGGTCATAATTCTGTGGTTAGGTAGATATGGTGTATCCACTTCATTTGTCACTGTTTTTGAGTTCCACTGTGTTATTTTGTTCCCAAAGATGCGTTTCTGTGTTCTGATTTAGCTTCCTAGCTTCTCCAACTGTTGTGATTAAGGGGCTTTAGTTTGGTTGGGGGCTGAGGCTGATCCACCCAGTAAGCGATTGTTTTAACTACAAATTATACTCTAGCTCCGAGTGCTTCCTTTTGCAACATTTGCTTTAATCAAGTGGAAAGTACACTTCTACATGGAACTATAGATTATATAATAAGATGCTTACTGGGTGTTTGCCTTTTTGTGCTTTGGTTGTTTGTTCCAACTTTCGATAAATTACCATTACATCTGTGTAGGTTTTTCTTGGCCTATGTGTTTCCTCAATCATTTTTGTTTATATGA
Organism: Quercus glauca; assembly: GCA_023736055.1. Lineage (NCBI taxonomy): Eukaryota > Viridiplantae > Streptophyta > Magnoliopsida > Fagales > Fagaceae > Quercus > Quercus glauca. The sequence continues at coordinate 74,314,702 of CM043316.1, read as the reverse complement.
CGAACTTGTTGTAGGATTACAATTATGCATTGTTTACCTTTGGAGTTGAGAATATGGTTGAGGTTTGCCATTTGAAACTATAGTGATTGTTTGTGGACTTTTGTACTACATGGAGCTCAAAATAATAAGAAATAAGCCACACCCAGGAAATTAGTGGAAAAAGTCTAGCAACTAGAGTTAGTTATGGAAGCTTCGTATGGTTTGCAGAATGTTGAGAATAAAATTCAAGTTCTGGTGTGGCAGCCTTCTCAATGGAGTTCAGCAATGTGGGCTTGGAGAGGATTCTATATGTTGGAGAGTGACAGGAGTCATAATTCTGAGATGAAAGTTACTTGTGTTATGCAATTAGATAGTAGAATTTTTCTTGGAGAAATAATTGGAGTACAGGGGTCTCTCTTGTGTAAGTGATTACATTCCATGTACTAGGGCCGCACCTTGCACTTTTTTCAATAAAATTACTTATCAAAAAAAGAAAAAAAAAGGAGTGTAGGGGTTCCTACAACAGTCTCTTTATTGTGTGGACTGCAGTATTGAGCACGCTGATGCTGGACAGCCTTGAAATCTAAGTGAATAAAGGGCTGTCTTGCAAGGAATGTGTTGAGAAGTGAGGTAGATTTAGGGAAGGGGAATAGAAGCTTAGGTGGGATATGAAGATGTGAAATTGATGCAGGAAGCGCACATACCTTTTTAATTTAATTTAATTTTAGAATTCGATTGTATTTTTATTGGTCATTTGTATTTTGTTTCAGTTCTAATTAGTTAATCCAGTTATTAGTTTATTTAATTTCCTATAGTTAAGGTTACTTTTATAATTTAATAATTGGCCTTCCTAAGTTAACTAGAATTTGGGTTTAGTCCTAGTACTCTATATAAGCATATTATGTACTTCTATGGAGACAAGTTTGCTCGATTAATTAAAATTCTCTTGGAATTTCTTCCAATTGTTTGATGCTTACACCTAAAGTTATGTATCATTTATTTTTTTGTTCCTCAAATTTGTTGTTGCATCTGTTTTGGTCTTGTCCTTGTTTCAGAAATAATTTGAGTTTGTTGGAAATCAGTATAGTAAAGAACATGTGACAGCTGCTGAGAATTACTGGAAGGGGGAAGGAAACAATTGCTGAGAATATTGGCAAGAACACAAGGGGTAGAGAGAAAATTAAGTAGGAGGAGGGAGGGAGGGAATTCCTAGACTCAATTTCAATAGATTCCATTACTACCAAAGCATTACATATTACATTCTTTTATACCAAGGGTCACTTCCTAAGGGAGCATTGGAGATTTCAATGATAAATGACTGAGACAGCTCACAAGTTACTAGGATTAATTAAAGCATCAGCTAAGGGCTAGAGGCAGCCACCTTTCTTTGCCATTAAGTTGCTTCATAGCAAACTACTTCAATTCTGAGAATTAGCTTCTGTTTTACCTAAGGGTAGGAACCTTTCACCTAAAAAATAAAAGAGAGAAAGAAGTAGAAATTGGATAATAATTAATCTACCAAAATCCTTAAAACAGACTATCATGTTAAGTTTAATTTACTCTAGAGAAACTCTTCAAAATAGGTTGCTGGAGTCATTTATGCTAGCTTCTGGTTTTTTTCTCTTCACATTTCTAGTATTTACTGTGAAAGAAAGAGAATTGTACTTGATAATGGCTTACTTTATCATTTACAAGATGTACAGTATAAATAGAAGGTGTAGACAACTTTACAAGGGAAGAAAATAAACTCCTATAACAGTTACATACAACTATGAATGGCTGGAATTAAGGAAGTAAATGAGGAGAATTTGAATTTGAATAGAGCTGGAATTGAGGCCTTGATTTGTCACTTAACATCCCCTTGAAAAATGGGGAGCCAGGACTGCATTGTCAGTTTGTCTCAAAGATAGAGAAATCGAGAAGTAGCCAACCTGTTTGTGAAGATATCATCATTTTGGTTATCTGTGTGAATAATTTGTAATTTGAGAACACCGGAGTTTGAGATGCTTATGAACGAAAAGGTAATCAAGTTTAAATATGTTTTGTTTAAGTGTGAAAAAAAGATTGGCAGCGATGCATGTGGCACTGACATTATCACAGTATAAGTAACAAAGTAATAATAGTGGGATGTGAAGTTCACTAAGTAGGGAGTGAAGCCATATATTCTGCAACTATACATTCAAGTGCACTGTATTCGGCCTCTGAACTTGACTTGACTATGGTGGGTTGTTTCTTGCAAGACCATGAAAGGAGATTAGGTTTCTCTACTGAATGGGTTGGTGATTCAGAAAGTTTACATTTGTGATCTCATATATCTATCTATATGATTTTTCAGTGCACAGATTATGGAACTCAGCTAGTTAATCGTATTGCAATCAGAAATATCTTCAAATCTCAATAATCAAATCATAAACTTTGCTGTGGCCATTTGAATTATTGCTATTCGTATTGTTGCTTGTTGGGCTCTCTTCACTTGCCTTTTGTACATGCATTAATGTGGTTTGGGCCTTCTTGTTACAGTGAAGAATCTAACAAAAGAAAGCCTCAAAGAAGTAAAGCTTTTAAATATGTTGCAAGGGCCCTCCATATTTCCGTCCAAGATAGGAATTTAAATTGCAAACCTACATTGAAACTTGTGCTGGTGGTTATTATCTTGGGAGCCTTTTTGACGTTCTTCCACTCTCCAGCAATTCATAATACAGATCATTTATCCAATTCTGTGTCTCGGTATGCATTATTCACCTAGTTTTCACTTCTTACTACCATGTTTAGTTTACTCTTTGGCGGTTTCTTTCTTGACATTGAGGTTTTCTAAAACTGCAATTTCATTTTTTTTATTATTTTACGACAGACTATTAATTACTCATCCCTCCATTTCTGGAACTGCAATTGTCACCTAAATTGTCATTCACTATTAAACAAAGAGCATTTTATTGTAATATTTCTCTTCGCATCATCTTGAAGAAGTTTGCTGCTTGCAGGGAAACTTTTGTAGACAGCTGGATAAGAGACAGTGCTGCTACACAATATATATCAGTTTTAGAAATTGACTGGGATCAAATTGAAAAAATTATTGAGAAGCTAATTGACAGGAATGAGTATCAGGGAATTGGCTTGTTAAACTTTAATGAAAGTGAGATTGATCAATGGAAGCAGCTGATACCGGATGCCGAGCATGTTCATCTGCACCTGGACCATGTATCAAACAACATAACATGGGAATCCTTATACCCTGAATGGATAGATGAAGAAGAAGAATTTGAGGTTCCTACTTGTCCTTCTCTACCCAGGATTAAAGTTCCTGGAAAACCACGGATTGATCTTGTTGCAGTCAAACTTCCCTGCAACAAGTCAGGGAGCTGGTCGAGAGATGTGGCTCGTTTTCACTTGCAGCTTGAAGCGGCAAGGATTGCTGCCTCTTCCAAAGGGTATCATCCAGTGCATGTGCTTATTGTGTCTGACTGCTTCCCAATCCCAAATCTCTTCAATTGCAAGGAACTTCTCACACGTGAAGGGAATGTGTGGCTCTTTCAACCCAACCTGAATACATTGAGAAATAAGCTGCAGCTTCCAGTTGGGTCATGTGAACTTGCAGTTCCTCTCAAAGCTAAAGGTCAGTTTGAAACCTAGTGTGTTGTTGGTTGACGTGTGAGTGTGTTTTCCCTTTCCCTCTTTGACTTTTTCTAAGTCAGTTTTTGTTGCAACAAAGAGCTGATGGTCCAGCATCTTCTATTTCCATCTTTCTTTTAGTGTATCTAGAATTTTTGAAATTGGAGGGGAGGAAGAGAGCAGAAAAGAGGGGGGGTGGGGGTGTTGGTGTGGGTAGGAGAGTTGAAGGGGAGTTTTCAGATTTGTGATTAGGTTTTGCCGAGTTTACTTAAAATGTTTTGATCAAGTACACAGGTCAACTGTATGTACATATATTCTTGGGACAGTTGCAACTTGGGAAAAAAATTGAAATGACCTCAAAAGCAAGTCTTAGGAGTTTGGGTTCTAATGATATTATTCACAAAGAGACTAGGACTTTAATATTATTTTGATGAGGTAAACCTAAATATCTAAATGGACTTAGTACCGGTAGTCAAAGAAAGTGATGCTGTTTAGATTCTTATCACTGAAACCTCCTCCATAGAGTTAGGTCTAGTGCATCTTCATTATGTCACAATTATAGAAAAATCAAGCTGAGCCAGAAAAGGAGGGAAAACAAGAGAGAAGATTGAAAAAATCAGGAAGTTTTGCTTTTAGAATTAAATTGGTCTCGTCATTTCCAACAGGCTTGTAGCCCTGATTGACACCTACTCCTTTGTTCCTGTGCCATGTTCTCGACCACCCCCCCCCCCCCTCCCCCCCCCCCCCCCAAAAAAAAAGGGGTCCTGTAATTGCAAAATACTCATGTGTGAAACTAACCTATTCTTTATAAACAGAAAACTTTTACTCAGAAAGAGCACACCGAGAAGCATATGCCACAATCCTGCACTCTGCGCATGTATATGTTTGTGGGGCTATCACTGCAGCTCAGAGTATCCGCATGGCTGGTTCAACACGAGATCTTGTGATACTTGTTGATGAAACAATTAGTGAATATCACAGAGGAGGATTGGAGGCTGCTGGGTGGAAGATCCATACAATTCAAAGGATCAGGAACCCAAAAGCTGAAAAGGATGCATATAATGAATGGAACTACAGCAAATTCCGTCTTTGGCAGTTGACAGATTATGACAAGATCATTTTCATTGATGCTGACCTGCTCATTTTAAGGAATATCGATTTCCTGTTTGAGATGCCAGAAATAACTGCTATAGGAAATAATGCTACTCTGTTCAACTCAGGAGTTATGGTGGTTGAACCATCAAATTGTACATTCCAGCTGCTAATGGATCACATCAACGAGTTTGTGTCCTATAACGGTGGGGACCAAGGGTATCTGAACGAAGTCTTCACATGGTGGCACCGGATTCCCAAACATATGAACTTCTTGAAGCACTTCTGGGAAGGCGATGAGGTGGAGAAGAAGGAGATGAAAACTCGTCTCTTTGGGGCTGATCCTCCAATCCTTTATGTCATCCATTACCTGGGTAATAAGCCATGGATTTGCTTCCGGGACTATGACTGCAACTGGAATGTGGACATTTTGCAGGAGTTCGCCAGTGACGTTGCACATAAAAGGTGGTGGCAGGTGCATGATGCCATGCCAAAAAATTTGCAGAAGTTTTGTTTGCTCAGGTCTAAGCAAAAGGCGGCATTGGAATGGGATCGGAGGCAAGCGGAGAAAGGAAATTACACCGATGGTCATTGGAAAATTAAGATAAAAGACAAGCGTTTAAAGACATGTTTTGAGGATTTCTGCTTCTGGGAGAGCATGTTATGGCACTGGGGTGAAGCGAATTGGACAGATAATGCTACTGTTGCTCCAGCCCCACCTGCAATTACTACCAAATCTCTATCCTCTTTGTGACTTATACTTGTTTTTCCTCATACTTCAACATCTTTTACTTTTAGTTCAAGAAATATCAGGTTTACTGACTATCATCATCATGTATTTCATTTTGTACAAATTCTTTTATAGTAGACTTTATATTATACTACTTTTTATTTATTTATTTATTTATTTATTTTTTAATATGCATGTTTTTCCATCTGGTGGCATAGATCTGTGTACCTTGAATTGAATGCATTTTGAAGCTCAATTCCTTGGTATCATGATTTCAGTCCATACTCTACTCATCTTGACGATGGAATGGATAGGTGACAAGTTTGTTTGTTTGTTATTTTTGTTTTTAATAATTTTAAATAGGTTAGGTGACAAGTTAACTAAGCCTGTGTTTTTTCTATATAAAAAAAAAAAAAAAAACTAAGCATATGATCATCTATTATCCTATCCTATGGAATGGTACTAAATGCTAACACGAAATTACTCAATTGAGCATATTTGTTAAAGAAGCAAGTTGTCAAGTTATGAAGAGCAGCAGAGCGAATTCAGTTCCAGCCACTGTTACCTTTTGAAGGGATATTGTTATGGCCAATAAATTATTAAAAAGATGTCTAATTTTTTTTATTTTTTATTTTTTATTTTTTTATAAAATTTGTTCCCTATTGTGTCACATGATTTTTGGGGTAATGAGAATTGAGAGGGTTAGGTATAGGAGGTTTTGTTTTTTGAGAAAATAATAATGTTTTATTAGTAGTTGTTAAAAATAGCTTTGTGATGAAATTATTTTGGAGAATAGCTTTTCCTTGAATATATATTTTTTTTGTTATTAGGCATTAAAATTTTAAAATTGTGTATTGTAAACACTTTGGAAACACAATTCCAGTGCAAATTTTAAAAGTTTAATGCTTCAAAACATGATGTTTTAAGAGAGATTATTCTCCAAAATATAATTTTCTTACAATAAAATACAATAGTAGGAGTATTTTTAATAAATAAAAATAAAAATAAAACTAAAACTAAAATATTATTATTTCAATTCCAAAAAAACCCAGGAATGAGGAATAGGGATTCCAGTTCCACGCACAGATTGAAACGACGTCGGTTGGGATTGGCTCACCGCTCCGCTCACAACATTAGGAAACAGAGAAAATCATCATCAGCGAGCGGGTGGAATTAGTGCATTAGCACTAGCAGCACAGGCTGTGAGAGACAGGAAATGGAATCAATAACAAGATGCTCTCCTCCTGCGTCTACTATTTCTTTTATTAGCTTCCACAAGCACAAGCACAAGCACAAGCAGAGGCCCAATTTCAACTTCTCATTCCCATTTTGTTATAGAAACAGCAGCAGCAACTTCTTCTTCAAGTCCCATACTACTAATAATACTAATATAATTTATGCCCGTAACAACCGCAACACAACCTCTTCAGAATCCGACCCTGTTCTCCAACCAACCATTATTCAACAAGTTTTATTGGATGACGACGACGACGACGATGACTTTCAACATGGTATATTGACTTACTTTCTTTCATTCTCAATTATTTACTTTACTTAACTAATTCTTCCTTGTTTGTTTGTAGAGGATGAATCCTTGGATGATGATTATTTTCAAGACGACGACGATTACGATGCCGATGCCGATGCTCAACTCTGTGTAAGCTCTCTCTCTCTCTCACTTCTCAATTTTTATTTTTATTTTAATCTAATGAAGTTGTTGTTAATTAAATACTCACTGAGAATTATTATTATTATTTTGTGAAATAAGGTTGGGGATGGAGTTGGAGGGGGTGGAATTTCTCTGGCTGGGACATGGTGGGATAAAGAAGCGTTAAGGATAGCCGAAGAGGTGTCTCTATCATTTGATGGTGATCTCCAAATCTATGCCTTCAAAACTACTTTAAATTCCACCATTCAACTCCGCATTGACAAGCTCTCTAATAAGTAATCTATCTATCTTTCTTATCAATTATAAAGTCTCATTCTACTTGAATATTTTGTCATCTTTTTAATTAAAAAATAGAGTGGATGTTGAGTGCTTTGAATCATTAGTGGTGTCAATCCGATAAATGTTGTGATGTCATGCTTGTATCCCATCAATTATATGTCTGTTGAGACACGGAGCTTTGTGTCTAATAACAATGATTGTTTTCTTACTCTAAACATCAATCTAGAAAACTAAGTCTGCTTTTATCAGATGCTGTGATGTCAAGTTTCTTTTTTGTATATTGTATTCATGATCCAATCTGCAAGACCCATGATTGGGAATACTGCTCTGGACAAATCTGGCTTAACCAAATTGAAGTTGATGTGATGAAGGTTTTCCTGCAAAAAAATGGTGATATCTCGAGTTCAATAGATCCCTGAAAACTATTTTTCTTTCGTTGATTTTTCATGTATAGGCAAGTATGTTGTAGAAGTTCTACTTCTTTCATGCACATTCCAATTCTTTCCTGCACATTACTCCTATTATTTTAATAACTTTATGAGACTTCTCTGCTATATGTATATATATATATATATTTTTTTATTCTTCATAGTTTTCGGTATGCCAATGTGCAAATTTAAAGTAAGTCGTGGGTTTGGATTGGTTGATATGATGAGATTCAAAAAATACCCATAGCGCCAAATGGTTGGGCTGTACAAAAAAAGAATTAATTGTGAAGTTAAATTATGTCTCATCTTTCAATTAGGAGATTGACACAATTTTTCCTACCTTTGAGGGATTTGACGGAAGGGAATAGTTTCATGCAGACAATTGGTCCGAGAAAGGAGAAAGGTGCATAAAATTTATACAAAAAATTCTCAAAGTATGTTTTAAGGCTCTAAACAAACTCAACTGGTGGGCTTTGACTAAAATGATACTTCTTCTCACAAGAGCGGTGGGTGGAGGGTGAGGTTGTGAGTTTAGAACTCACTAGGTGCATGTGTAACGTATCAATAAAAAGAAGACTCTAATCAAACTTAAGCCTTTTGACTTTGTGTCAAAGGTGTATGAGTGTATCAGGCCAAATTCATTTTATTTTTCCATTTAAATTGTTCTTATATGTAATTGATGAGAAATTTTTTGTTGTTGTTTTTAAAAAAAAAAAAAAAAAAAAAAAAATTTTTTTTAATGTGATCAGATTTTCTTGCTAAATGTAACTTTCTATAAATCATGCATGCCTTTTGCTTAATAATAAAAGCTTCAGCAGCTTTAACTCAATGTGATTTGCAGGTCTGGTTCCCCCAGTATGGAAGATATTGAAGCCTTTTCTGTGACCTATAGAGCACGTTTAGATGAAGCACAGCTCAATAAATCTATTCCTGAGAATATATCTTTGGAGGTATCTGTTTCCCAGTTGTTTTCATTTTTTAGTGTTAATTTGGGTGGGGGAGACTCAACTCTACAACGTAGAAAACTTAAATTTAATTTATGGGTGTAGATGTACCTAGCTGTGTGCTTGACATGTAGGCCTTTCTTTGATAGATCAAATGGTCAATTATATTATTTGAGATGTGTTGTTTGTTTCAAACTCTTTTCAAGATTGAAAGTTAATATAGGTGAATCTGTAATAATAACTATTGGTAATGTGTCGGATGTAGAAGAACTGCCGGCTATTTTTGGTTGTAAGATGTAAACCCACCTATAAAATGTTTGAGTTGTCATTTGGATGTCCTTTCAAATCAACAGGAGTATAGGATAATGTAACTTAAGAAATGAGAGAAAATTGGCAACCTGGAAAAAAATTTATTTATCCAAATGAGCTAGGATTGCTTACCAAAAAAGAGCACTTTGTCTTGCCTATCAACTTATTTTCTTTCTCTTTTCCCTTTGCTTGTTGGTATAATTAATGGACTTGAGAAATTGCAATTTGATTGTCTTTGGGGTGGCTTTGGTGACGAGTTCAAATATCATATCGTTAATTAGAAGACAATTTGCATGCCTATTCAATTTCGGGGAGTTGGGTGTCAAAAAGCTGTTGCCTTTTGACAATACCTTGTTAGGGGAAAATATTTTAGGATTATGTAGTGGAAAGGGAGTAGGGGACTATCTTTGGAGGAGGGTCAGTAAAAGTATGTTTTTGTGGGGCGGGCGGTATTCTAATGAAGTTTGTAGTTCTTATAAGACAAGTTTGTTGGAACATATTAGGGTTGGCTGAGAAAATTTCTCCAAATTTGTTAGATTTGATGTGGGGGAATGATACTCTATTCTTTTTTGGTGTGACCTATGGTGCGGAGATACTCTATTGAAGGAGACGTTTCCTGAGCTATTTCAAATTGCTCAAAATAAAATATGCAACGGTTTCATATTATACAAATTGGTTGAATAGTCACTTTCGTTGGAACTAAGCTTTATTAGAGTGGTGGGAAAAATCATACTAGGATTTACGCTAATAAGAATTGTGGAAGCGATGGGAAAAATCATACTAGAGATTTCTCTCGTGGTTAGCCTATTTGTAGATGGATTGCTATATACCCAAAAAAAAAAAAAAAAAAAAATCTATCCTCAGATGGGATATTCGTAAATGGGATTTCATTGAGTGGATTCTTGATTTGGAAAATTATTTTGATTATTGTGAGATTCATGAAGAGCAAAAGTGAGACTTGTATCAAATAAATCATAAATTCCTTCTTGGCAAAGAATGCAAAGGATTTTAGTTGGTATTTTTTCCTGTGAATATTATGTTATGTTACATTATAAAAATGATTATAGATATGAATTCATATAATGGGGATGGTATTGAAAATTGCGTCACTTGACCCCCAAAACTAGATTATTGGCCAAAACACATGATAATGAGCTTTATGTACAACCATCAAGAGGAGATATTGTTTTGGAGTTAGACATTTTAAAGCCAGATGTTGAAGAAAATATTGAAAAGGTTGAACAAGATCAATTTTTACAACAATTTAATGAATTGAAAGTTGAAGATAGTAGTTTCTAAGAAGTTGAAGAGATAAAAAAGGAACGATAGATGCTTTTGAGAAAATTGATGAAAATTATGTTGTAGCTAAAGATCCATTAGGTCAACATTGTTGAGAAAATTATTGAAGATGTTACTAAATTCAAATTAGATGATTACAAGTATCAAGATCCCATTATTTTTCATTGGAACATATTGATTTCATTGGAGTTAAAAGATTCGATTTGGCTATTAATTCTTATTTGGTGAATCTTGTCAATTGCAAGAAAATATAGGAAAATAGATTTCAAGTTGCATTATTAGTTCAACTGGTGGATTGCAAGTTTTGAGAGAAGACAAAAACATTACAATATTCGAAATATTTTGGCATGGAAGTTTCCAAAATCCAAATATTGAGTGTTAACTTGAGGGAAAGTTTTTTTTTCCAAGCAGAGGAGTTTGTTGTAGGATATTTTACACATCATTGGAAGATTTTTATTTTTAATTTTTGTAATCTTCAAAACTTTCTTGATTTTTATTTCTTGTTTTTGAGTATTTTAGTCAAAATTTAGTTCTTGTAGGATATTGGTTAGAATCCTTTTGAGAATATTCTTCCTTGGAAATTTTGGAGCATTTCAAGTTGTAAGATGGAATTCAGAAGTCTCCTATCAATAAAATTCCAGTATATATATATATATAATTTTTTTTTTCTTATTTTCTGTTAGGAACCTAGAGGTTCCTAATGGGGATGGGTATGAATTGTAGGGGGATTGATGAGAATTGTAGGGAAATTGATTTAATTCGAGGTGGTAGTCACCCTCCATAGAGAAATAGAGAGATTAAGAGAGAGAGAGAGAGAGAGAGAGAGAGAGAGATACACTAATGCACTAAGAAGTTGGTTTATTCTTCAATTCATATCTAACGTTGAATTACAATCATGTATTTATGTGGCTTAAGGTGGAGGGTTTTGTGGATCTTGTGAGAGGTTGGTGGGACGGATACCATTTTGTGGGGTCTCCTAGTTATGTTCTAGCTTGCAAATTGAAGGCTCTTAAGGGAGACTTGAAGCATTGGAATAACCATGTTTTTGGGGATGTGGCTTTTAAGAAAAAATACTTGCTGTCTGAGCTTCTGGTCTTAGATTTGAGAGAAGGGATGCAAACCTTGTCACCGGCAGATAGTGCAAGAAGGGTTGAGATAAAGGCTGATATTGAGTATTTAGCTTCCCTGGAGGAGATTTCTTGGAGGCAGAAATCGAAGGCTTTGTACTTAAAAGAAGGGGATAATAATACTAAATTTTTTCATAGGCTTGCTAATTCTCATAGACGTACAAATACTATGAGAGGTGTGGAGGTTGAAGGCATTTTGTATGAGGATGAGTCTGCAATTCAGGATCAAGTGGTGGGTTTTTATAAGGCCTTGTGTCAGGAGACCGAATCTTGGAGGCCCACTATTGAAGGTTTAGAGTTTGCAAATCTGAATGAAACTGATCGGATTGCTTTAGAAAGGGAGTTTGAGAAGGAGGAGATCATTGCAGCCCTACGGGAGGCTAAGGGGGATAAGGCTTCCGGTCCAGATGGCTTTACTATGGCTTTCTTTCAAAAATGCTGGTGTGTTCTTGAGAAGGACATTTTGGCTTTTTTTGCAGACTTCCACAAAGAATGTATCTTTGAAAAATCACTCAATGCCACCTTTCTGTGTTTGATTCCCAAGAAGCTTGGTGCAGTCAATATTAGAGATTTTCGCCCAATCAGTTTGGTGGGCAGTTTGTACAAGCTACTTTCAAAGGTTTTGGCACATAGACTTCGCTGTGTGTTGGATAAACTTATTTCCAACTCCCAAAATTCTTTTGTTGGGGGAAGACAGATACTTGACTCTGTTCTTATTGCGAATGAATGCTTGGATAGTAGATTGAAGAGTGGCATTCCGGGTGTGATTATTAAATTGGATATTGAGAAGGCTTATGATCATGTGAGTTGGAGTGCCTTATTTTATCTCATGGAGAGGATGGGTTTTGGGGAGAAGTGGGGGAGATGGATGAAGATGTGTATTTCTACTGCTCGTTTTTCAGTCCTTATTAATGGATCTCTAGTTGGTTTCTTTGGTAGCTCTCGTGGTCTTCGCCAAGGAGATCCCTTATCTCCACTCTTATTCTTATTGGTAATGGAGGTGTTGAGTAGGTTGTTGAAAAGGACAGAAGATGGAGGTTTTATAAATGGATTCCAAGCAAATCCCAATACACGTGGAAGTTTGCATATCTCTCACCTTTTGTTTGCTGATGATACTATTCTCTTTTGTGATGCTTCCAAGGAACAATTATTACATATTCGTATGGTTTTAATTTTCTTTGAAGCTATCACAGGATTGAAAGTAAATGTTGGTAAGAGTGAGATTGTGCCAGTTGGTGAGGTTGGGAACTTGGATGCTTTATCTCGTATTTTATGTTGTAAGGGAGGCTGTTTACCCATGTCTTATTTGGGAATGCCATTGGGGGCACATTATAAGGATTCTTCAATCTGGAACCTTATTGTTGAAAGGATGGAAAAAAAGCTTGCAGGTTGGAAGCAGTTATATCTGTCAAAAGGAGGTAGACTTACTTTATTGAAGAGCACTTTATCAAGTCTACCTACTTATTATTTATCTTTGTTCACTATTCCACAACAGGTGGTGGACAGATTAGAGAAAATTCAGAAGAATTTCCTTTGGGGGAGAACTAATGAGGTCTTTAAATTCTCACTTGTTGCTTGGGAGAAAGTTGTGTGGCCAGTGGAGTATGGTGGCTTGGGGATCCGGAAAATTGGGCTGTTTAACCAAGCTTTGCTTGGGAAGTGGCTCTGGCGATTTGGGAATGAGGTCACACATTTATGGAGGCAAGTTATAGCTTCCAAATATGGGGAGGCCAGTGGGGGATGGTGTACTAGAGTTGTTAGAGGGACTCATGGATGTGGTATGTGGAAGAACATTAGGAAGGGGGCTGAAAGTTTCTTTGGTCATGTGTTGTATGCGGCGGGTTAGGGTTTTCGCATTAGATTCTGGCATGACCCTTGGAGCAGCCCTACTGCCTTGAAAGACATATCCGGCACTGTTTGCTATAGCTGTGAACAAGGAAGCTATGATTTCTGAAATGGTTGATTATGCTTCGGATGCAGGTGGTAGAAGCTGGAACTTACGTTTCCGTCGTGCATTTCAAGACTGGGAGACAGGGATCTTTTATGAGTTTTTTGCGTTTATCTCATCCAAGTTACCTAGGGGGGGGGGGGTGAGGATACCATGATATGGCAGTTGAATCGTAGTGGTGTTTTTGATGTGCGCTCCTTCTATACTTCATTGCTAGGAGTCCCGTTGGTGTCTTTTCCTTGGAAGAGCATTTGGTGTGTTAAGGTACCTAAAAGGGTGGCTTTCTTCTTATGGACAGCTGCTAGGGGTGGGCTTCTTACTATAAATAATCTTGTTAAGAAGGAGTTATCTCTTGTGAATTGGTGCTGCCTTTGTCGATGTGATGAGGAATCTGTGGATCATTTATTGATCCATTGTCAATATGCTTATACTTTGTGGAGTGAAGTCCTTCATTTGTTTGGGGTTCAGTGGGTGATGCCGAAGAATGTTCTTTCTCTTCTTACTACATGGTGGAATTGGTTGGGGAGTCACACTTCCAAAGTGTGGAATATGGTCCCAGCGTGTATTATGTGGTTACTTTGGAAAAAGCGCAATGCCCGTACTTTTGAGGAAACTGAAAGACATGTAGACGTTGTGAAGTCTTTGCTACTCCGGACTTTGTTTGAGTGGTCCCGGATTTGGGGGTTTACGCATTGTCATTCTTTGTTTGACTTCCTTAATTCTGTTAGCCTTTCTTTTTGATTGGTTTGTATTCTTTTCAGTGCAGTGAGTTTACTATCGTAAATTCATTGTGCTTTTATTATCAATAAAGCTGTTATTACCTATCAAAAAAAAAAAATTATAGGAGACTAGCTCTAATGTCATTGGCTCACATGGCTTAAGATAATTGGCTAGTTAATTCAACATGTGCTCTATGAATTAAGCCATGTGTTAAATGAGCTACACGTGTACAAATCCTAACGAACTTATCGTAATCCTAATCTCAACCAACTAGCTAACTACCTAACTAAAGGGATTACAACAATTATTTCATATTCCTAACATTTTCCTGGTGTATTCTAGATCTCTACCTCATGGATTTTCCAGTTGTTTTTAACGTTTAGTAATGCACTAACTCCTCTCGGTATCACACTGTGTCATCTATACAATTGGATGGCTCTCACTAGTTTTTTCTCTTCCTCAAATTTGTTGGGGTTTGCTGGTATGATAAAATTAGAGATATTCTTTCTAGGTGTTTTTTTTATATATCTCCCTAGTAATAGGGTTACAAATTACAATCCTTTTTCTGTTTTTTAAAAATGTATCTCTTACCATATATAACATAGCAAAAGCAACCCTCCATGTTTGCAAAATATCAACATGGTAAAAAATCAATCGTTATCTCATCTATAAAATATTTAACTTTCAAGGTTTAAAAAAAAAAAATTACAATTTTAAAATTGCACTCAAAACATCTGTTTATTACAATTTTAAAATTCATATCTAGTAATAGGGTTACAATTTTATAGGTTAGTTAGTAAATAATATCCAATTTACACAAAATTGGCATGCATGTTAAGAATAAAGAGAACTTGTAATTATTTGGTGGGATTTTCAAAATATTAATTCCTTCAAAAGTTATAAATGGTGTAAGATTAACATTTACTTAGACCAAGTGAACTATATGTAAATCAAGAAAGAAAATTTTTAAAAATTTTTGGATCTTAAGTTACCTGTCTCCTCTTAGGTGTCATCTCCTGGTGTCGAAAGGGTAGTTCAGATTCCACATGAGCTGGATCGGTTCAAGGATCGGCCTATGTATGTGAAATATGTCGATGAGGTTACAGCAAATGGTTCATCAGCAGAAAGTGATGGTGTTTTTAGGCTAATTTCTTTTGACATGGAAAGTAAATGTTGCACCTGGGGTTTAGCGGACGTAAAAAAAAATAGAGAGAAGGCAGGGAAAGGAAGACCACTTAGCAGGAAACAAAGGGAGTGGCGTTTGAGCACATCATTTGATTCCTTACGTTTAGTCCGATTGTATTCTGATATTTAATTTTTTTTTTTTGTTTTGTTCTTTTTAATTACTTCTCTCCAAAATCATGTGCCTCTGTAGAAACTCCAGAAGTGTACACGCTTACACAGCATTGTAGATGAATACACCTGTACAATTAAAAAGTTATCTTTCTCAATTTGCCATTTCTGGCACAATCCTATCTCCAAAATAATGAGTTGCAAAATTGTTATGTTACTGTAAACATAACATATTACACTTGTTTATTTACTTCAAAAATATTAATAACTTCTGTTTATTTGTTCTGACACACACACACACACACACAAAAGAAAAAAAAAGAAAATAAGAGAAAAAGAGAGATATTAGGGTTAGGTGTTGGAGAAGCCATCTGGGTCAATGTTTGAAGAGGTTTTGACCTTGATCAACTCCTTAGAGCTTGAAACATTTTCTTCATCTCCTTGCCTAGTTCAAGGAAAAGCTAATTGTAGATAAGGGTTTCTGATACCAAAGAGTTTTAAGAAAGTAGAAATTTGGTATGATCTTGTTCTGAGATTGGCACTGAAGTCAAGCAGGGATGCTGTGTTAACTGAGAGTGATTTTGAGTGTGAAAGTTCATTTTTCCTAACCCAAGTGAATGGTGCAAGAGTATCTGCAATGTCTTCAGTGATACCATGGGAGCCATTTTGAAACTAGTCTTTGAACGAGATGAATCAGATGTCCTTTCTACTAGTTGGAATCAAGGTATGACTACACTGTTGAAACTAGCCACATGCTAGGTGATAGGTCAAGGCTCACAGTGCTTGCTGTTGTTCCTTGACCAAATTGGATATATTTGATATGTCTGGCTGCATAACTTTTTTTTTTTTTTTGATAAGTAAGAAAGATGTATATTCAAGATGTATGTCTGGCTGCATAACTTAGATAAGTTAATTGTGGTAGTATTTGTATTTTTACTTAATATGACAGCAGAGCTGCATTTTTTATCTCTACTTTTGGGTAGCATTGAAGTTCATCTTATTTTTTGGGTCAGGCTTGGTTGTGCTATATCATTATTGTTATGGCATGTACAATACTACTTAAGATATATTGCTGATTTAGAAGGTTCTTACAAATGGTAAACAAATCTGGTCACAAGTCATTTTTTAATATGTATACATGTATATACCTCAAACTTGAAAAGAAGGAAACATTGTTCTTTAATTGTAGCAAACTATTTAAAAAGTCATACAATTGCTGTTTATTTATCTTTTGTTTTAAAAATAATTTATGCATGAAAACTATCTATTAGGAGAGGGGCGACATAGTTATGGTTAATATGTGAACCATGGATTTCTATTTTTAATTCATGGATCTTTTCCTAATTGTCTCAAAAGGTTTAGCATTTGTCATAGTTTTGTTATCTAGGTGAATATATTTATTTCTTTTCTTGTAATTTATCTTTTGGTGTTGATCAAATATACCTACCTGACCTTAAAGAGTTCATGCACTTGACATCAATCTGCCTGGTTTAATTTTTAAGTTTTATAGATGAAATTATATTTAACTCAAATGCGATGATGATGCTAAAAAAAAATGCATGAAGTTAAAATCCATTTGTCTCCGTACTTTCAGCTTGGAGGTATTCCCCTATTTAAATCTTGACGATAAAGTAGATTTATGGGGTCTACTTCTAGATACAACCCCTGTGTGTGTGACTAATCTATCTTTGTCTTTCATTCTCTCTAAAATGTGAGTTACAGCAATGAGAGGGGGATGACATATCTAGTCCGACATCATTGTTTCATTATCCACTATGTTGGGTCAACATTTGAATCATATACTTTTATCTTTTTGTTAAATGGAATCATATACTTTTTTATCCTTTTGTTAAATGCTGGTTCTCAATTCTTCCATCATTCATTTGAATCTTGAACCAAATGATTAAATCTCTATTAAAATAGTAAGACAATTTGGTTATAAGATGTCTTAATGACTATACTTTTGTTGGGTACCTTTTTATTAGTTTATGTTAATGTTAATTGAATTGCTTTTGTATTAATTTCATCAATGTGCTCTCCCACAAATTAAGATTAATCTTTCAAGTATGCTTTCTTTATTGCTAAAACCAAACAATTTTCATCTTTTTGTTCTAAATTTCTGTCATAGTAATGACAATCGAATGGAACATAGAGATGTGATAATTAATTAGGATCCATTTGGTTGAGCTAAAAATCAAATTATCATCTTAAGAAGAGCATAGATTCGTTAAAAGCTGATAAGTGATAACACAAAGAAGCATAAGAGGTTGAATGGTTGGGGACCTGTCGACCACAAGGCACAAACTTGTTGATTCTTTAGGCTTATGATGCTAATACTATGCGTTATGTATACCATCTTTTGTAAATTTTTTGGAAAAAGTTGGTTGTCAGCCCCTCCACTGTGTATACCAGATTTAAAAATTAATAGTTAGCCACAGACTTTATCTTTACAGTTTACACTATAGTCCAAGGTGCCCCACAAATTAGTGCATGTGTCATTGGGAGGAAACATATCCACACACACACACTCCAAACTGTTTGATCTTTCTGTTTGATTTTCACCAAGCTCCTCACAACATTCATTATTGGTCCGCTTTGATTTTGCAAGGACCCCTTTAAATTCTGAAATGAATGTTGACTTCTCAGGAAACTATTAACTGCTTAGCAATCAATTTCACTGAAATTTCTACAGATATAAAGGGTTTGACAGCTCCATAGCACAGTGACATGGCATGCTATAATTTTTTTTTTAAAGAGTGGATAAAAAGAATTACAATGCCTTGATTCTTTTGAAGGATGTAGCTCTAGATTCTTACAAGTTACAAGACAAATTTGTTGGACTGCATATTGAAATGGATTATCGATTTGGCAAAACTGAGATTATGAGATGTAACCTAATTTGTTAACTATTCTTGGTGGAATGATTAACCATGTTTATGGTTGTGGAACTCATAATTGGTCTTCAATTTTGTTTGACTAAAAAGGTTATTTCTCTCTTTTGCTATTTATACGGACTTTGCTCATCATCTCTCTTTTTCTATCTTTATTTTTTTGTCGCTCCTTTCCCCCTTACCATCAATGTGTGCTTGACTTTTAATGTTAAAACTTGGGTGGGTTCTCGAAAGAAAAAGATGTAAGCCAAACCAGAGCTTCTTTGGATTCTTATCCTAAACTTATATTATATTATTGTCTAGTAATTTTCTTTCGGAATTTGTGTAATTTTGTTGAAGCATGGTTTAAATTGTTCGACTCTTGATGGCCTAAAAAAAGGGGGAAATTTTTGTTACATACTTATTATTGCATATTCTGTATACACTCAATTTGAAATCTTGTTTTTGCATATTCTGTACACACTCCATTTGAAATATTGTTTTGAAAACATAACACAATTTCATAATTTTAACTAAAATCGCATTTTCAAAACATGAGTACACAATAGAATGTGTCATGTGATAATCATTACTCTTGGGGAAAAAAAAAAAGAAACTCATGATTCAAAATGTTGCTCTTGCTTTAGGTGTCTTTTTAATTCATTAGTTTATTGTTGTTACCTTGTCATCATTCACGGCTTGTTACGCTTGTAATTATCACCCAAAAAAAAAAAAAAACCTGCTTGTTATGCTTGTGGAATTAATTTTCTTTCTCTGCTATCCCAAATCATTATGGTGCAAATTGCAAAAAAGCAGACCGACTTCTTGGGGGCCAACCATTTCCTCCGATGAGTTATTGTACTTGTGGTTGGGCCACCTGTTCTGCCTCTTCAAACAGGTTGGATACTTTCAATAAGAACAAAACCATCTCAGATCCCATACAAATGAATTTCTTCTTTTCCATTCAGTAAATGTCACAGGCACAACTTTTTTCGCAACAAATTCTATGATGAAGGGGAACAAAACTGGCACAAATGAATTATCACTTTTTCTCTGTCATTCACAAGGGCCACTTAGGCAATTATAGAATTTGCTACATGTTAAAGATATACTCTCAAGCAAGTCTTTCCAATCCTACTTGGTGTGAAAGCAAAGCAACTTATTTGATGTGCAAGCAAAGACATCTTAATTCTACTTCTATTGCAAGTCTAGAGTAGTTGGCCCTTGGCCATAGCAACCCCTCGGTCCCCTCCTTGGTCGTTGATGCAGCTGTTCTCGAGCCTTTCTAGCCGTCTTCCGGTATTCATTTGTTGTCGTTGTTCGAGGTCATCATCAGTAATTTGCACAATTCACTTTATAGTTTGCTTATTCTATTCACTATCCATTTTTTTTTTGGGAGAGAAAAGACCACAGTGCTTTTATTAAGTAAAGCCACTTAAATCGGCTTGAAATACAAAAGCAACTTGCAAGTATTATAGTAAAAATTGCTCTTGTATGTATTAAAGTTTTGGATCATTCATTTTTTGAAGACTTTAGTAGTTCCATTATTAATTTTTTTTGATTAACTTTGGCGGACAATTTTTTAATTTATATTTAAAATAAAAATTATAAGAATTTCATTAGGAAAATGGGAAAATAATTTTATTCTATGAAAGATCAACATTGAGCATACTTTTTATAAGAGACACCAAGTTCTTTTTGTTGATATTTTTTTAAGTCTAATATATATATATTTACGTCTAATATATTAGATTAGACAATTTTTGTATTTTCATTAGAGTTTAGAAGTTGATAATTTTGGATATAATATATATTAAGAAAAAATAAATAAAAATTCAGGGGATTGTTAAGGCCCACTTATCCTTACATACATAGTTCCGTCAGGGACGGACCCAGGATTTCAAGCTGGGGGGGGGGGGGGTGGAGATAAGCAAATTTTTTTTTTTTCAAATACTCATCCATAAGTGAAATTTTTTTAAAGCTGCACGAAATTTTTTCTTTTTTTCCTTTAGTTCTGGCTTTTCCGTTTGGTTTTGGGGTCTTACTGACTGCAATCTGCTGGGTTTTTTTTTTTTTTTTTTTTTTTTTTTACATATATATATATATATTTTAAGGTTTTCATGGGCTTTTGAACCTGGGCTAGCCAGCTGAGATAGGTATGGTCGAGGTGAGGGGGGCTGAGTTAAAAATCAAGTGGGGCCAAGCTAAAAACCAAGGAGGCCCAAGTTTTATTTTGAAAATTTTATATACAAAATTTTTTTTTTTTTGGGCCCAAGGGGGGCCCGGGCCCCCTTTGCCTTTCACGTGGGTCCGTCGTCTCCAGATACTGTCGAAATCACAAGGACTAAAAGCGATTTTAATCGATAAATTGTAGTATGCTTACTTCTTTAACCGTATGCGCACGTGTAGCCGCAGTTATTATACAATATCCTAAACTCTTTTGGAGCAAATCACAATGATATTAGTGCCACGATAATCACATAGTACCAAAACCTTTTTCGAGTTGAGCGATTAGAATAATTGGTGCATGCTGTTTAAAGAGGAACATCCTACAAAATTACTACAAATGAAGCTATCAGTATCAGAACTCAAAACGAAAACCAAAAAAATTCTCTCTAATGAACCCCCTAATTGGCCCGTTATTTAATATACTCCAAAACTTATTTATACACATACATACCAGTCCAAGTCTGGGCTAGTGGAGCTTCACTTTTTTGACCACATTCCCATTATATTATGATTCATGAACATGAACCGTGACCAACTTGTTTCTTTGTGTGAAAAGTTCAAAGAGCACGCATTTTTTTACAACTTTTTATTATAATTGTAATGTAATAGAGTGTGATTGGTAAAAAAATATATAAATTTATATATAAATAATAGTTAACTACTTACAATATATCATGTCAGAATTATGATAAAAATATAGAGAAATAATTTGTGGTCTTAAAACTTCTCTAGTTTGAAATTATCTTTGTTTTGGTGGTGGGCTCCATTAGTAAAGTGGGGCTAATAGTGTGAGGGACTGAGAGAGCAAACGGTTAGAATAATGGACAGCCAATTTGTCATTTTTCTGTGGTCAAGTAAAAACAAAAACAAAAGGGGGATTCTTCTATTGGATAGCTTTGTGTTTGTTGACTGGAGTGTGTTTTCACATCCATCTCATTATACGAGTGGCTGTTAGTCTTTGTGACATGATATATTATAATAATATTCATCAAAATGATATAAAATAATAATATTTATAAAGTTTCTATATTTCTTTTTCTTTTATACTTTTTTTTAGGAGTAATATAATAATAATAATTATAATTATAATGATTACATACACGCACCTACATTTTATACCAAGGCAATAAATTTAATGAAATGCTATAAATGAAGCGGCAAAGGCAAGACAAAAGAAGATACCTTTGAGTATTGACTTTATTTACTGTCTTCGTGTTTTTCTTTATCAACTTTCAATTTTGAAAGATGCAAAACTGGATCTTGCCGTTTAGTACACCCTGATACTTTCCAACGTCTTTCTCTCGAGGTATGTAAATAGTGTAACGGTTATATGTAACATTACTCTTTATATAAGCCTTACGAGATTTTGTTACAGACTTATGATATAAGGAAGGGGTATTACATGCATTTGTTAAAAATGGTTATTTTTTTACCTCTCTCTTTCCAAGTTTTATAGTTTTTAACAGCCAAGGTGAGACGCAATAAATTAGTGCCCCAGCTGTAGCCTGCAACTTCTTAACATCGTTTACTAAAAAAAAAAAAAAAAAACGTGTTAACCTGGCACTATGTGCTGGACAATGTAGCACACATAGCAACTTCTATAAAAACCAGTCTTTTTAACTTTAGTAGAAATATTTTGCGTCTTTTTCGTTAAAGCAACGCAGCACGGCAGAATTCACGTGCCTGTTATAACCAAATAAATTCCATTGAGATATAGTATAACAGAATCTGAATTTGTCTTAAAAAATGCATTATATTCATTAATTATTACTGTATTAACTTTTTTTTTTTTTTTTTTTGTGGGTTATTCATACTTATGCAACTTCTTTGCTGTAACAGAGGGAATTCTCTAGAGAATGAATAAAAGAGTGGGGTTTTTTGTGAGTATCTTGAGAATCCCTGAGATGGGTCATTGTTGGTTTAGTTGGGTTTTGGTTGTGTTGTTGGTGTTGTTGGGGGTTAGTGTGAAGGGGTACCCAGTTGAGGATCTGGTTGTGAAACTGCCTGGACAGCCTAAGGTTGAGTTTAGACAGTATGCTGGGTATGTTGATGTGGATGTCAAGGCAGGAAGGAGCCTGTTTTACTATTTTGTTGAGGCAGAGAGCCAACCTGACGAGAAGCCCCTAGCTCTGTGGCTCAATGGAGGTTGGTTTTGTTCTTAACTTCTTATATATTATTGTATGTTCCTGTTCAATTGTGCTTGCACTTAACTTCCTCATCATATGATGTTTGTTACTTAAGTATTTAAGTGAGACTGTTCCTTCTACTTTGTCTCTTTTCATAATCTTGAACCTGTTACTTCATTGTACTTCTGGATCTTGTGCTTACTTTCCCTTCCTATGTGGAAAGTTATTCTTCTCTTTTTTAACTCTTTTCAAGTTTTCTGTTTGTTTTTCCCTATGCCAAATTAAATTCTGTTCCCTCATCTGTACTTTTTTTTTTTTTTTTTTTGCCTTTTCCAAATAATTAGGTGCCCAAATTTGAGCACTCTTAAAGCATAAAAAAAAAAGATATCCTGTTTAGAATTTAGAATTCAATTTAGCTTCTTTAAGTATGACACTGTGTTCCAATTGTCTGTCAAAAAAGCGAATCAGAATATTTCCTTGGCAAATTTAAAACTTGGAATTTTACAACAGGTACTTCATCTCTAATCTTTTGGTGAAGACATAACATTTAAACCTTTTTAAATGTAAAATCTTTGTTTTAGATTCAGACATTTAGCAACTCAATTTTGATTGATCCTAGGGAATGAAACTCTACTAACTTACTATTTGCTGGTTCTCTTGTTAGTTTTAGAAGTGAGATGGGGAGAGTACTAATTTTGTTGTCCCATGAGCTTCCAATTGAAGAGTTATGGGCTTGATTAATAAGGATGTAAATTTTATTAGTACTAAATAAATTCATTCGTTTACAGGGACAGAGTACTGTGAAACTATTTTTTGAGTGTGAAACTTTATACACAGTTATTGATGTAACTTTCTGTGTTCAGGTCCAGGTTGTTCCTCTATTGGGGGAGGTGCCTTTACAGAGTTGGGTCCATTTTATCCTAGAGGTGATGGTCGAAGCCTTCGAAAAAATTCAATGTCATGGAGTAGAGGTAAGTCACTTAGCATATTATGTGGAACTTTGTTTTCATTTGGCTGGATCATGTAGTATGGACTACAGTTCCCTTTGTTTAAAATTTTTAAATTGTGATACTAATGCATCCATCAATTTGTTCCTATTCTTTCCGTTCTGTAGCATCAAATCTCCTTTTTGTTGAGTCACCTGCTGGAGTAGGATGGTCATACTCGAACACAAGTTCAGATTATACTTGTGGAGATGCCTCCACTGGTAATGAGAATAGCTTGCATTCTTTTTCCTTTTTAATTGATCTAGTGTGTGCTAATTTCATAAGATCGACTGCAAGAATGAAAAAAGTATGTCATATAAAAATTCAGATTATTTTGGCTTCCCATAAATTTGTTCCACTATAATATGTTCCAAGCTCATTCTCTTATTTTTGGCAGCTAAGGATATGCTTGTATTTATGTTGAAATGGTACGAGAAGTTTCCAGATTTCAAATCCAGAGAACTGTTTCTCACTGGAGAAAGCTATGCAGGTAATTAAAGTTTCATTCTACAACCGGATTAATTTTTTTTTTTATTTTTATAAAATTTTTGGATACTCCTATATAATTTTTTTTCTATTAATTCGAAAATGAGAAAGGAGAGGAAAACAACAGGACTTACTACTTCAAGAGCTTTTGATTGTATTTTATAAAACATGGAGCACATGGACAAATTTATTGCTTTTTTCTTGAAGGGACTTAAAAGTTTTATTATATTTTCCTGAAAAATATAAGTTTTTTATTTTTTATTTTTTTTAATAATATAATTGAACTTATTGACAGCTCTGAATGTGAGCATTTCACTTAAGATCTTCTGTTTCCCTATTTTTGTTTCTTTCCTCTTACCACTTCATTAATTTCTATAGGTTCCTTACATGGTTATATGTCGTTGTGTAGGGCATTACATACCACAATTGGCTATTGCTTTACTGGACTATAATGCACACTCAACGGGTTTCAAGTTCAATATCAAAGGGGTTGCTGTAAGAAAAATGAGCATTTTAATTGATATCTTTGAATTTCTTCATAATCAAAGCTCTTCACTTTCAGATATATATAAATTTTTTCAAAATATTTTCTTTGGAATCATGCTATTGTTGTACAATCCATCTAATCTGTTCACCTTTTTTCTCTGGTTAGATTGGGAATCCACTTCTAAGACTTGATCGGGATGTTCCAGCAACCTACGAATTCTTCTGGTCACATGGAATGATTTCTGATGAAGTTGGCCTTACCATCATGAACAAATGTGATTTTGATGATTATGTCTTCGCAAGTCCTCACAATCAGACAGACACTTGTAACAACGCCATAAATGAAGCAAACAACATTGTTGGCGCATACATAAACAATTACGATGTGATCCTTGATATTTGTTATCCGTCTATAGTAGAGCAAGAGCTGAGACTTCGGAAAGTGGTATCCTTTTTTCTTTCTTTCTATTTTCTGTTATTATTATTATTTATTTATTTCTTTAACCTTTTCTAATTCACATGCTTTTATATTGTTTTATTTAAAATTCTCCTTTTTAATACCTTTTCTGCAGGTTACTAGCATTAGTGTTGGGGTTGATGTGTGTATGAGCCTTGAAAGACGCTTCTATTTTAACCTCCCTGAAGTTCAGAATGCTCTTCATGCAAATCGTACTAAATTACCTTATAGGTGGTCTATGTGCAGTGTGTAAGTATTACAAGCAGCTCGCTTCCCAGCATCTTTGGAAGGGGGAAAAAAAAAACAAAGGACTCCCATATGCTGTACACTGTAATAACATTCCTTTGAGGAAGTGGAAATATAGAGAAATTTTAACTGCTTATTTGTCTTTCCAAACCAAGTAGTCCTTTTCAACTTCTGTCAAGAAGAGGTTAAAACTCATTATTATAAATGTTAAAAGAACAAAAAATTGCTCAGTTCTATAAAATTAGTACATGATTTAAATAATATACTTAATCAAAACAAAAGTTCAGTCGGATTCTTCCTCTAAATTGATTTTTAACATTTTTGGTGGTCGCAGCATACGTTAAACTATTAGAACTTGTAAACATGTTGTCACTGACATTTGCATTTTTGTTGTTGTGCAGTGTTCTGAATTACAGTGATACTGATGGTAACATCAACATTCTTCCCTTGCTCAAAAGAATAATCCAAAATCGTATTCCAGTTTGGGTTTTCAGGTAGCTTAGAAACAAATATATAGTAAAAGATGAGCTAATTATAAGCTATCATAGTTGGGTTGATAAATTGGTTTCTACATATCATATTATTCTTAAATTTATCCAATTGTAGTGGGGATCAAGACTCTGTTGTGCCATTACTGGGCTCCCGGACACTTGTCCGAGAATTGGCTCATGATCTGAAGTTCAAGGTTACAGTCCCATATGGAGCTTGGTTTCACAAAGGCCAGGTACTCGTGCAATGCAATATTTGAAATTTCTTCATGTAGGGTTTGCCTTGATATTGATCATAATTGTCTGCTGTCTTTCGTTTATATTTTGAATAGGTGGGAGGTTGGGCGACTGAGTATGGAAATTTATTAACTTTTGCCACAGTAAGAGGTGCTGCTCATATGGTACCTTATGCACAACCATCAAGAGCATTGCATCTGTTCAGTTCATTTGTACGTGGCAGGAGATTGCCAAACACAACACATATATCAATTGATGGTTAAGAAGGTTTTAAATATCTTCTACAATTTGGTTGCAAGTTTCAAGTTGTTTCGTAATTCTGAATTGTCTCACTCAAAGGCATTAAGATTACAATGGTTCTTTTCCAGTGGTAACAGTGAAAAATAGAAGCCATTTCAATTGTATTTGTGGGAAGGACAGGATCCCAATAAGAATCCAATGAAGAAATTTTCAGCATTCTTTTTTTGGTTGGATGGACTTTATTCATTTTATTGGCATCACAACTAGTTTCTGATGGATGTGGAAGAACTTAAATAACGTTAGAGTAATTTCAAATTATTATTAGATGAAACAACCTTACTTGAAGATGATTAGTTCTATATGCTCGTAACTTTGTATCCTTGAATTCTAAGCAGACATGAACCTAAGAGGCCTAGTCTAGTGGATGAACCAAGGCCGTGTGATTAGAGTGTTGTTAGGAAATTAGGGGTTAAACATTCGAAAGAATAAAGAAATAATTTAGGATCAAGGCTGAGAGGCAAGATTAACACTTTCCTAAGAAAATATTTTCCTCCACACACGAGTTTACATCAAACTTGTCCCCAAGATAAGGATTCTACAAGTGGCAACCACAGATAATTAATTCTTATGAATTTCTATGTAATAGTGAAGATTTCTCATCTAATGAATATGGATAATTGTTTATAGTCAAGGGGGGGTGTAGCCCTTCAATAGGCAGCTTTGGAGAGACACCTTGGTTGATTTAAAACACCAAAACTAGTTCACATAACTTTACTTACTGTTTGAAACACCTAAGAACCATTATTTGAAAATTCTGCAAAAGTTATTTTTTCCAAATCTTGACCAATTGAGATCACACTTTGACCGGTTGAACTCGTAAACTCGACCAATCGAACTGCAATCGAGCAATTGTAAAAAAAAACAGAAAGGTCAAGAAAAAATCCCACTAAGAATTCGACCAATTGACCTGGAATGGAGACATGAATTGAGCTGTCTTGATAGTTCGAGCTAGGAGTTGAGGCTCCTTAAACAAAATCCAATTGACCTTCTCAACTTTATATTTAACGGCAATTCACACAAAATCTCTAATTTTATTTTAAATTTTCTCCACTTTTAAACATTATATATTACAACCTACTTGTATATACCTATACAACGGGTGACCAACAACTTCATATTCCTCTGGGCCATTGATGTAGTAGAGGACCATTCTCAATCAGACCATCTGATTGGGAAAGTTACACGGTTGTTCGACAGACTTTCCAATATCTTTGCCAATGGACTTTTAACCAGATTTGCACTTACCTGCTCCTCCCAGTTTCCATGTTACAAGGCACTTAGGGAATGACTCAAGGCTAGCTCAACAAAAGCTTAGAAACATACAAAATGAATGAAAACATGCATGAAATGCATATTAGTTTAGTATATGCATAAATGACGCATGATTCACCTCGATTGGACTCCAAATACATAGAAACTCCCAATTTCTTTTCAAGCACACACAACTAAACCATTTACTAATTTTAATTATGAGGTAAGTCCAAATAGCTTAGTATGCTTAGGTACATGTGTCACTTTAGATGGTCATGCATAGTGGCAGAGCTAGGATTTCAGTTTAGGAGGGGCAAGATTAAAAAATAAAAAAAGAGCCAATTAGTAATCGATATTAATAGTAAAATTATAAACAACAATAATTGTCATACAAAATCTTTTAAAATTTAAATAATTTTAAAATAAATAAGCAATTGTAAAACATTCCCGACAATCAATCATCAAAGTAAAAGAGATTAATCTATATACATCAAGTTTAGACATTTAATTTGATTCCTCAAAATAAATTGAGAAAATAAATTTCAACTTTTATTTCTCTATTCTTCTAATTATTTAAAATTTGGATTTATGATAAAAATCAAAATTTGAAACTATGAAAATGTAAGAAATGAGGGAGAAATAAATAATGGATGCTAAACTGCTTTAGTGCCATACAAGATATTGTTATTATTATTATTATTATTATTATTATTATTATTATTATTTAGTGCAAAATTTGAGTTCCACGTGGTTAGACTGAATGAAAGGAAAGAAATTTGGATAAGTAAAAAGAAAAAGGATTGAAATTGGTCAAAAGTCTAAACAGGTTTGGCGGTAGTGGCATTTATTTTGTGTCAGGCTCATTGTATAAAGTGGGAGGAGTTGTTTGAGTAATACTAATACCACAAAATCTCACAATATTTTTACAATAAATTAAAATATCACTATATCATTGGTCAAAATAAAAATAAAATATATCTATTTTGAGATCCATCTCAACTAAAAATAAGAATGTTATGAAAATATTGTGAGAATTTGTTGCCTTTTTAAACTTTCTCAAATAAAAATGTGTATTTTATTTATTTTTTTATTTCATTTTAGGGGTATGGTTTGCTTTATAGAAAAATATGAAGGACTTTTTTTTTTTTTTGGAGAAGTTAGGGGGGCAGGTCCCCCCCCCCCCCCCCCCCCCCCTCCTCGTCTCCCTTTGGCTCCGCCCTTGGACATACATAAAAACTGCTAGCTATGTAACATAAGTGGCAAAGACTATGCATGAAGTGTGAAAATTTGGTAATTGAGCACGTGTGATACATAAATGTGATGTGTTATAATGAACTAGTCATATACACTTACATCCTAGTCTTAATCATGGTTTTCAAAATCCGGACCGTTCAATGAACCGGAAAAGGGAGAGGTTCAAGATTTTTGAGGTCAAACAATGATGTATCGTTTAATTTTTTTAAAATATTTTTGGTACTTAAATGGGTTTATATTTATAAATTTTTCATTCTTGACCAACAAGATGTGTGTAGCCCAATGGTTTGCACACTGGAGATGTTATCTCACTACTTGAGAGCATCTTGCCAGCAGCTAAATTTCATCAATTTTTACCAAAATATAGAAATGACTGAACCATGACTTATAAAACTAGACCTTGGGCCGATTCCTGATTAACCTAGTCGGACTGCTCGATCTGGTCTGGATTTAAAAACATTGGTTTTAACGACTTGATGGTGACTATCACTTGAAGAGGTACATCCTATAACTCCCACATCTCCTAAATGTCGTTTGCAATCAGATTTTACAAGAACAAACTTTAAATTTGATCAATTTTAGAACAAACTTTAAATTTGAACAATTTTAAGCATTATGTACAAGTTTTTCAATTTTTCTTTTTATATGTGCAGTGTTATCACCTTTTACCAAGTTTAGTGGCACCTATAAGAACATAAGAGTATTTTTATTATTGACGAATACTAAAGGTGAGATATTTATACCTTTCGCTTAGGATTTTTTTTACCTCTTCCTAGCAAAACAAGTGACTTAGACCTGGAGTGTACATAATCAACTCCTAATCAAGAGTCACATCAAGAACCAACAAATGGCTCAACAAGTTCAATTGTGCATAAAAATGCTCATCTAGGCAACAAATGGTGCACGAGCATTAATCTATTTCACTAGCCAACCAAAAGTACACAATATTAGTTTTAACACAATTTTTTTATTTTTCAAATTTTCATTTTGTGTGTGTTTTTTTTAGATTCTACAGACACAAAACATGCCAAACAAAAACTGAAACACACCTAAAATAAGCTAGACTAACACAAATAAAAATAAAGGCAAATGAAATACAATTACTATTAAAAATCTTGACTCCTATCATGCATGAGTAAGAACACAAAGGCAAGAAGTACATGAAGACAGTGTCAGGCAAAAAGATGGAAAGAAATGAAACACAGACACGAGAAAAAAAATGCTTAAGCAGCAACTTCCTTCTCCATTTACATAGTTTAAGGAGCAGACTTTGTGAGTGAACAGGTATTCTTCTTCCTCCGAGAGAGTGTTTGTGAAGATCAGTGGCGGCGCCACCTTATGGACAGGGTGGTCGCAGGACCAACTTGACCTGAAAAAAAAAAATTATATACTATAATTTAAAATTTTATATATATTTACCTTTAAAAAAAATTTTGGGACCACCTTGAATTTTTTTATGCCAATAAAATTAAATTTTGGCCCATAATTTGAGCAACTTAACAATATATTGGGGTCTTTCAAGCAAAAAAGAAAAACTCAAAAAAAAAAAATTTTTTTTTGAACTAAAATCTTAAAAATAAAAATATATAATAAAACTACTACAGGCTGGGCAGTAGCTTGATTCCTTCGACTAAGCATACTGCCCAATACAATACAATTTTCAACATTTTATTATTTTTTTATTACAGTATTATTTTTCCTCACTAGACATATATTACGTACTTCACATTTTAAATTATTTTTTCTTGTTTATTCTTAACTACACACGTTTTTTGTCTTCTCGATTTTTACACTTCATACATTTAAATTTTATCACGTCTTCATCTACACTTTTACATCTACGTTTTACCTTCCTCTACATTCGTAACTTCTGTGTCTTCTACTAGTACCAGTGCGGCAGTGCCTTTTCTTAAGTTTTGAGTCTCAAATTTCTCAATACGATTTTTTTTTTAACTGTACAAGTACCTTTGTTCATTTTTTTTCTTTTCATTTTTTTTAAGCACAAACTTCATGCCGGCTGAATTTTGAATTTTGGCCAATATTTACCGAAACACCCAGAAATAGACCGAATGACCCAAAATTTTTTTCTGAAGTGGAATAGGGTGGGTTACTGTTCCGGTTTGTTTATTGGCACGGTATTTTCCAGCCGGTACGACTGGAACAGAATGGAATTAATAACAATGAATCAAACCTAATTACCTAAAGGCTAAAAAGAAATAATTGTGTAATTTATACATCTTAAGGAATACCCTAAACAAAATTATTGGAGTTGCCACTGGTGAAGATCTAGGAGTGTTCACATTCCCTTAGAATTGAGTTAGAAGGATCAAAGCCTTAATTAACTCACCAAGCAAAGGCATTGAGTTTTGTGCCTTGGACTGATCTTAAGGGTTTGACACACAAGTCTTCTTTTACCTTACTAGCCACTTGAAGCAATTTGGACAAGTGTCTCCAACAAAATCACAATGGTAGTAGAAATATGTTCTCTTGGGATGATTATTTTTCAATGGGGGAGGACATGGAACAATTTTTTTTAGCATTACCAAGAATGGATTTACCATTGTTAGCCTTGGGTTGTTCAACCTCAAGCTTGGCCTTATCAGATTGTGGAATGAATCGAGTGTTGGGCTTTGTGGAGTTTAGTTGTGTTTAATCCGGATTATGACTCGATTCGAAATAATATTGTTAAGGTTTTTAATGGGAGATTTTCTTAGACTTAGTCCATAGAGTAGGAAACCTTTTTGGCCCGTTTTGTAGCCCATTGTGAATCTTGTGCGCAAGATAGAAAAGTTGTTGGTTTTGGAGATTAGGGTTTTATGTTGTTTTTGAGAGAGAAAACTGTACTGCCACATCTTGTATTTTTCCCTGAGAATAGTGAAATCTCTACAACTCCGTGAACGTAGGCAAATTGCCAAACCACATAAATGCTATCATGTATGTGATTATTTTTTCTTTGGCGTATATTGTTTTTTCTATCTTTGCATCTCACAGATCTAGGAATTTTGTGAATATTCACATCATCCAGCTCTGGGGCTACAGGTTTAGAAGTTGGAGGATGAGAAGAATTTTTTTTTCATCATATTCTAATCCATTCTTGTTAGAACTAGGTTGTTAAGAATTAAGCACATCATCACTTAGAGCTAGGCACTCTCTATCTAAGTATGAGCTTAAGGGCCGTCAATGGGCCGGGTTGGGCTGGGCCGGTCCATTTTTACTTGGCCCATGGGCACAGTGGGCTGGGCATAATGGGCTATTAACTAGTTAATGGGTCGGGTCGGGTTGGACCGAAAGAGAAAACCTTAGCCCATAACCCTGCCCATGGGCAATGCCCATTTTGTCTTTAGCGAGCTGGGCTATCGGGTTGGGCCTAATGGGCTAACCATAGGCTTATGTTAGCATATTATTTTATTATTTTTATAAGGAAAGAATCAATTTTTTATAAGGGAATAATCAATCTATTTTTTTAAATGAAAGAATTAAAGAATTTAATACTTAATTACAAATTTTTTTAGTCAAATCTATTTAATTTTTTGTTTTTTGGATGGAAACCTATTTAATTTTTTTTTATTAAGGCTTTAAATAGTTTTTTATTTTTATCTTTAATAAAAAAAATGGGATAATTACACATAACCCACTTGTGGTTTGGGCGAAAATCACTTTGCCTACCCGTGGTTTGAAAAGTATCACTTAACCCACCTGAGGTATGTTTCCGTCACTCTCTGTAACCCACCTCGGTCTCTGCCGTTACAAAAACACCTTTTAACCCCAAACCAAAACATAACGAGAATCAAAACACCCAAAACTCAAAATCTTTTCGAGAGAGAGACCCAAGGTGTGATCAGCTTGTTCTTCGTGGTTTGGAGCATCTGGAGGGGGAGAAAACACTTGTTTTGCATCATCGAAGCTAGGCAAGGTATGTGTGGCTGCAGTTCATCTGCATCTGGGTTCTTCCATCCACGTTTTTGTGTCTGTTCTTGATTTAGGGTTTTAGATTTTGTTCAAGTGCGAACTTACTGTGTGAAAGTCTAAATTTGTACTTCCTAGGAATCATGTTATGTTGATATGTCTTCATTAAGTGGTAATTTCTCGAATTCATGTGGACATATGTGCAATGAGTAGACGTGTGTTTTGAGAACAAGTTTGAATTTGTACAATTTTGGGAGGAGGTTCTTGGGTTGTAGCCGTTATAAGGTTGGTCCTAAGTGTCCTTTCTTTGTTTGGGTTGATAACCCAACCTGTCATCGTGGGAATGAAACTGCACCTTTGGCTCTAGAGAAGATGTCTAAGCTTCAGAGTGCTCTCCAACTTGCCAATGAGAGGGAAAGGACAGCTCTGGAAACGGCAGAAGAAGCTAGGAATATGGCAGAAAAGGCTGTTGAAGAGGAAGCCAAAGCTAAGGAGAGGGAGAGAAAGGCTTGAGCTGTCTGTGCAAAAGCTAAGGAAAAAGCCATGTTTGCTGAAGAGAAGCAGAGAATGTGGAAGTCTGCATGCATTTTGTCATGGATCTTTTTTGTTATTGTTATGTTGTTGTGTTTTAGCTCAATTGAGTTCTCTGGAGTAAAGAGACCTAGATTGTTGCCTGAAGTAGTTAATTGGTTAGTAGAGATAGTTATGGCAATGGTGTTAATGAATTTGCATTGTAATAGCACTAGCCTACTGATGTAATGTTTTGATGTGTCAATTAATGAAGAATTGGTCAATTATTAAGTATTTTGTGCATACCATAACAACCATTCAATGGAAGAAATATTGGTCATGCCACTAGTCTGTGGGCATATAATGAAAGAACTATTAGTCAATTATCAATGACCTGTGCATACCATAACAACCATTCCACAATAAAAACTTCCATACACTATATTGGAAAAATATACTTTGACACAATCTGTAGTAGCAATAAATAAACTTCCATATAATTTGGTTTGGACAAATAATGTTCCATACAGTTACCTGCGTATACCATAACAACCATTTCACAATAACAACTTCCATACAATCTATATTGAAAAAATCTACTTGGACACAATCTGTAGTAGCAATAAATAAACTTTCATATAATCTAGTTTGGACAAATATTATTCCATACAAACTGTAATACCACAACTTCCATATAACAACCTGGAGTGTATTGTACCTTAATTACAAAAAAACACATTCCAAGGCCAGCTACATATATATATATATATATACATATACATATATACACATACATATAATTGCTCAAAACAAGGTGATTGTTTTTTACACTAATTGATAATTACAAAAAGCCAACAGTGGTTTTCACAAAAAAACAAAAAGGCCCACATGTTCCCACTAGCTTTACTCCCAATGCTGGCATGCATACCCACTAGCTTCATTCATTTCTTGCCTTTACTCTTTCCTCTTTCCACCCATTGAATTTATTTTTGGTGGCTTTTGTGCAGCAAGCTGTCCTCTAGTCCTCACACCACCAGTGCTCCTATTTGCATGTGAAGGCTACAAAATAAAAAATAGATCCACTTGTTAAAAAATATCCCAGTCTACACAATCATCCAGGAAAGAGGTTACTCAACCAAGTTATCTGTGAAGAACTTGGTAAGGTATCCTAGGTCTCCCTAGGTGTGTGAAACTCTGGCTGTGAAGAAGAGAACCATCTTGCTTTCTTGTCAGATGGCCTAGGTTGATTTCCTTGCTGTGAGGATGAAGGCTGAGTGGCAGACATCATGTTGTAGGTCTAGGTAGGCTGCTGGGATGGTGGCTGGGGTGCAGGCTGAGGTGGAGATCTAGGTGCATGCACCCTTCCCCTTGCTTGCAATAAAACCCAGTTTCAATACAGTGTTTATTGTAAGTTTAAAAACAAGTTTTTTTTTTTTTTTTTTCATTTAAATCCTAATTACTTACAGCCTTTTCTCTTTGAAGTCTTTGTCTCCTTTGCCATGGTGTCTCCCCAGTGATGCCAGCCTTGCACCCTTTTGAGTTATGCCCTTCCTTTTTGCATTTCCCACATCTTACAGGTCTGTTCAGCCTACTTGCTTTGTAAGGGTTCCTAGGCTCATCAGAGGCCCTCTTTCTTTGCTTGGGTGGTCTGCCTGGTGGTTTGTATATGTGAGGTGCTAGGGGAGCAGGCTGTCCAGTCTCAGCCTATTTTGACTGACCAGGCATGGGAGGCAGTACCTCCTTGTATATCTCCATGTAAGTTTCTTTGAAGTAGCATGGGTGGGTATAGTCTTCTGGTGTCTCAATGTTTGTATAAATGGCTGTTATGGCATGTTTGCAGGGAATGCCATTTAAATCCCAAGACCTACAGCTACATGTCTTCTTCACCAAATCAACTACACGCCTCTCATACTAATTGCCTACCTCATAAAGGAATCTGCCACCTGGGGTAGCACTAAATGGCTTACTTTCAACCTTCAATTTCTCCAACCTATCTCGTATGCTTGGACACAACTTCCTAGCATAATTCTGTATCACTTCCCTTTTTGTGTAAAGCCTAGTCATAAGTCTAACCCTAATCCACTCCAACATTGCCAAGATAGGCTTGTCCCTAGACTTCAATATCATTGCATTAAAAGACTCACTCAAATTATTTACCAAACAATCTGTTAAGGCCCTAGTAGTGAAGTGTGACCTTGTCCACTATGCAGGTGCAATGTTTGCAAGATACTCGTATGCCTTTTCATCCAAATCCCGTATGTACTGCATGCATCTCTCAAACTCCCTCACTATTGTGGCAGTAGCACTCCTCCACAGTGCATCCTTCAGCTCCAATCCCTTGTGATCAACTTTGAAATTGTTGTAGATGTGTTTCACACAGTATCTATGCTCCACAGTAGGGAATAATGTCTCTATTGCAGGTATAAGCCCCTGCAAATAAGCAAACAAACAAACAAAACAAGTTAGTTCAGCAAACAAAGTAAACTATTCAAGTGTAACTGAACAAAACAAAACTTGCATACCTTTTGCCTATCAGAAATGAAGACCAACTGAAGCTCCTTTGGCCTCCCTATATCATTAGCAAAAATTTCCAAAAACCATATCCAAGACTCCCTGGTTTCTTATTCCACAACAGCCATAGCTACTGGAAAAATGTTGTCATTTGCATCCTTGACAGTGGCAGATAAGATTTGCCCACCAAATCTGTGCTTTATGTGACAACCATCTAAACCTATAAATGGTCTACATCCACTTAAAAATCCTACCTTCTGAGCATTGAACCTAACATACATCCTCTTAAATTTTGGCTGGGAAGTCTCATCAGCCATTTCTGTCTACAGTATAACCTTACTCCCCTTGTCTACAGTGGTTATTATTTGTGCATAGTCCCTAAGGACACCATATTGCAGTTGCTCATCTCCATTGATCAAATCCTTTGCCTTTCTCTTTGACCTATACACTTGGTTTACACTTAGGTCAATAGATAAATTTTGCATCACATGGTTGTGTACACCACTCACCTCCCAATTTGGATTTTTGCTAAAATCCTTAAGGAACCTCTTAGCAACATAAGCTGATGTTGCTTGGCTGTTTTTAAAAGACTTGGGGCAAGTACAGTCATCAGTCAAGGTCTTAATTTGAAATGTTAGCTCTCCACTTATTTGAGACGCATAACATCTCCACCCACACCTATTCTTGCAGTGAACTGATATCTTGGTCCTCTCATTAAGCTTGAATTTGATGTCAATAGGTTTTTTGACTGCATACTCCCTCAAAGCAGCTCTGAACACCTTTGCATCAGGAAACTTCATCTCCTTCTTCAGTACAACATTTCTCATGCCACTCTTAGCATTAAACTCTACTTGCTCAGCTACCTGCTCATCATCAGACCCATCCATGCTTACCAGGTCATCTTCAAGGGCTGGCTCAGCCCACTCAGGGTCTGCATGGAATGCATTGCTTAATCCTGGGGCTATGTGGGGTGCATTGCTTGATTCTGGGGCTGTATTGGGAGCAGAACCTTGTGGAGCTAAGTTTTGAGCAGCAAATATGTCATCACCAAAGTCATCCCCCTCTAGGCCTTCATTTAGCCAATCGTCATCATCATCATCATCATCTCCTTCAACATTCTGTTCTTCATCTCTTGCACCAATCTCAACATCCTCAACATCTTCTTCTTCATCATTCTCATCATCTTCATCATAATCACTATCCAAATCTATTTCATCCCTTACTGCATCACCACCTACATCATCTGCCACTCCCCCTCCATCACCACCTACACCACCATCTGCCATTCCCTCGCCATCAGGATACTCAACTGCCAGTGGCTCCACATCTATGTCAGTATAGGTTATGATTTTTTCAGCTGGCCATGCCCTATGAAGGGTAGTCATGTTTAGGACATCTGCATCTGTTTCTATGTCTCTTAAATCATACTGTAGATCACCTTCAGGAAGTAAATACTTATATCTACTGTGTTCTTTAGGAGCACCAACTAGATGGCATAAATCCCAAATTTCAAAGAAACTCAACTTGTCAGGGTCAATCTCTGTCAGTAAACGTACAGACCCACCCACATATTTAATGGTTGGCTCCTCCACAAAACATCCCTCAACATGAATTTCAATGTCAAATGTGAAGTCAACCATCTGCAATTCAAATAAGTAGTTTGTTTACACACTGACGTGCAGAAAATGACAAGAAGCCAAAAGAGACAACAAGACAACAACACACGGACAAAGGACCACATAAAGCACATGCAAAACCAGATTCCCAACAAATTCATAGGGACCACACTACAATCATTGACAAATAAACTTGATTCTTTCAGGTATATGCATTATATAAATAACCATAGCAGTACATTAGTTACATCCTAAGCGATTCTACATATAAATAGCAAAATGCACATTTAACATACAAAAAAAATTTAAATGTGCAGATGAACAGCAAAACCTAACTACGTGGGTGGGTTGTGATAAAAAACGTGGGTGGAAGAACCCAAATGCAGATGAACAACAGTCACACATACCTTGCTTAGCTTCGATGATGCAAAACAAGTGTTTTCTCCCCCTCCAGACGCTCCAAATCACGACGAACAAGCTGATCGCACCTCGGGTCTCTCTCTCAAAAAGTTTTTGAGTTTTGGGTGTTTTGATTCTTGTTATGTTTTGTTTTGGGGTTAAAAGGTGTTTTTGTAACGGCAGAGACTGAGGTGGGTTACAGAGAGTGATGGAAACATACCTCAGGTGGGTTAAGTGATACCTTTCAAACCACGGGTAGGCAAAGTGATTTTCACCCAAACCACAGGTGGATTATGTGTAATTATCCCTAAAAAAAAAAGTCAAATGGTTAATTCAAATTTGCTAGACTACTAGAAAAAAATATATTTAGTAAACTAAGTTTAGCACAATTACTTTGAGTATCTTAGTGGTTGAGGGAGTTTTCTTAAGAAATTCCTCTATAATATCTCAAGATCAATTCGTCATACACTTCCTATATATTTTTGTTATAAATTATGAGTTATTGGGCTGGGCAACGGGTTGGGCCACTGGGCTAGCCCACCAGGTACCCATGGGCATAAAAACTAGCCCACGGCATCACCCACTAGGCTAGTGGACTACCTATGGGTCTCAATAACAACGGGCCGGGCCACCCATTAGCCCGGTGGGCCATCAGGTTTATGGGTCGGACTATGGGCCATGGGCTATTTGATGACCCTTATATGAGCTTGACTGAGCTCCAACTTAAGAGGTTTCACTCTATCAAGCAAAGTAGTGTTCTCTAGTGAGATTTAGAGAGGATTATCTCATAATTTTGCAAGGATCCTACAAGTTCCATCACTTTGATGACATCTACAACTTTGGACTCTTCTATAGTTGTTACCTTACGTTGGAATTTTTTAGGTAGAAATAATAATTTTAGGTTCATCAATGGTTTCTCCTAAGTTGTAAGTTGAGTTCACTATATCAATCAGTATAGCATATAACTCCTCAAAAGTTCTCATCTTCACTCAACCTAATCTTTTCAAACATAGAAATAAGCATTTGCAGTTTATAGGCTCATGAGTGGTCTCAGAAATGGTCCAAGCTTACTTGGCCACTGACACAGTAGAAATCCTCCTAAACTCTTCCTGAGACACAATATTAAATATAAAATTAGTAGCAACTAGCTATACTATTATGATTAGTAGCAACTAGTTGTACTATTATGATTCCATGAAACCAGAGCTTCATTAGGTTTCTTCCATCTAGTCTCTACAGAGAGCTAGACTTTTTAATCTAGAATATAAGAAAGCCCTCATCTTCACTTTCTAGTATGCAAAGTTGGTGCTGTTAAAGTGAGGTGGAATCACAAGTGAGTGTCCATGATCCATAGACAATAGGGGTCAAGGATCTCACAACAAAAATTATCCTAATCAGAGTGCCTACTTCGATACCAATTGTTGGGGTGCAATTGACCTTGATTAAATGAACTAATTACCCAAGTTAATTAATTAGTCAAATTATGCAAAGGTCCAATCAATTACATGACATAAAAAACCACATCGCCAAATATAAATGCAGTAGAAAACAAATTTGAACACCAATGATATGACTATGATCGATGGATAAAACCCTAATGGGAAAAACCTTTTAACGGATGGTTTGAAGGTTACCACAAACTTGAGGAATCCACTATGAAAGATTAAAATTACAATTATAAGGAATATACCCGATCCCATAGTAACTACCTACAAAAAAAACTTACTGATTTATCTAAGTGTAGCAGCAATCAGTTGGACTATTCTTCCATGAGAATTTATTTGGTATGCACGGATTTCCAATCTATGTCTAACTTCACACAATCAACTCTTCTGATTGTTGAAGGTGTTGGTGCATATATCTTCACAAGGAACACTTGATCATCGGTGAACTAGAAGCAACTTAGAACAAAAACCTAAGACACAAAAGGTAGCAACAACTTTACTAAGTGTACAGTATTCGTTCTTTTCATGATGTTGACAATAAAAAAAGAGTTTTTATATCTATTGAGGTTCAAAATGTAATAAGGGACTAGACCTTTAAATATGGGAAAGGCCCAGCCCATGAAGGAAAGGATAAGGGGAAGAAAGGCTTGGTCCTTAGAAAAATAAAGAAGAGAGCAGCCCGGCCTTTGGAGTGAAAAGAATAAAGTTTTGGGCCTTAGGAAGAAAGGAGGTGCAAAGGGAAACATGGGCCAGAGAATTAAATAAGAGGTGGCATCCAAGGAAGCCCAAAAGGGAGGCGGGTAGGGGCTTAGTTGGAATTGCACAGGATTTGCCAACCTTAGGGAGGGATCCTCGAGGGAAGACTGGCATAGGGGATCTCGGACATGGACAACTCAGAATGACATGCTCATGATAAAAGGTGGACGCAAAAGACGAAGGGTGTCCTCTCGAAATTAGATGTTCACAACCAAGGAAAGGATGATGGGGACAACTGGTGATTTTGGGACTAGCACCTGATAAAGAAACCTAGGACCTCGGGCAAAGAAGAGAGGGAGAACCAAGAAGGAAGGTGGCCAGGAGCCTTTCCGGCTACACTATCATCAAGAAGTGATCCACCACATTTTGAGAAAAGAGACAAGTCATGAGAGGTCAACATCAGAATATCGGAGCTTTGAAATGTCCTTTTTAAGGCATTGGGGAAAGAATAAGAAACCTTGACATTGGAGAAGCATTTAGACTTACTTAAAAGGAATCTCCCATAAAAGGAAGTCAGCAAGGGAGCTTTAGATTGTTAAAACCCAGAAAAATGAAATAAGAATAAAAAGGTTAAATGACCAGCCACCAAACTTTTAGATATGGCATTGGTTCTGGTACTCAGCACACAAAAGCAAATGATGGCTAGTATTAAGAAGCATCCAAGTAGCACTATAAAAGGGGCAAAGCACCATCCAAGAAGGGCATTCAGCAAGAAGCATTCAGCATATTAGAAAAGATACTAGAAAGAGAGCTGTGAGCTTGAAATAGAGTGAAGAGAGAGCTATTGTAAACGATCCTACAGAAAAATACTTAAGGATACACTTGGATTCAAAGGGATTCAAATTTCACAAGTCTTGGAAGCCCAAAGAGAGCTATCTAAGTCTATGATTTTTGAACTTTATTGAGTCTTGTGATATATCCTAGCAGAGTTGGACCTAATGTATTCAAACACTTAATATAATGAAACATAATATCACTCTATTTTGAGGATCCTTGACGTTCTTTTTACTTTTTTAGTTCATTTGCTATTCCTTAGTTATTCATTTAACCAATATATATATATGTGTGTGTGTGTGTGTGTGCGCGCGCGCGTGTGTTTGTTGTGGAGTCCATGTCTTGTGCACAGATTGGCTTGTAAATAGCTCAACAAAGCCACGGTGAGTCAAGCCCAGTCCACCAACTCAACACCATCCTTTGGAAGTCCAGGATCCCCCCAGATTGCTGGGCTTGGGCTCTGTCCAAAGCAGGAACCCACAATATCTTTAGGGAGTCCTAGTGCATGAATTCCAAGTCAGCTAAGTCATTATGGGTCGTAATCTGAAAATTCAGTAATCCTACATCTCGATTGGTTGAGTGGTGTTGAGCATGGAGTTGAGGTTTAATGAATCTCAATCAATCTAGCGTGAACAAGGCAGCATAACTTCCACTTTCTTGAGTAGCTTCATAAACTGTTTCTTGTGTCTTCAATGTGGTTCTTCTACACACTTTTGGACACTAAAAAGAAACCACTCAAATAAATCAAAAATACATTTTGACCCAAATTTAATTATAATTAGTTTCATGTTAGGTTACTTTGTTTTATTAAATAAAGCTCATATTCTTCAGTCATTAATAAAAAATATGTTGGAAAATACTCAACGCAGTTAACACAAAATATACAGATTTTGAAATCAATATCGTAATTAAGCAAACGTTTCTTTCGAATATTAATTTCCAATTCCCAATCAACAACAGGTAGATCCATAGGGCAAATGAGTTCTAATTGATTTTAACTAATGAATAAAACATCAAATTAAAAAATATATAGTATAATGATGATTTGTAAAACTATGGATATTAAAAAACTCAAATGACAATATAAGAAAGAGTAAACAAAAAAGTAAAAGACTTCTAAATAGATTTGTATAGGTTGCTTTATTCCAATAAAATATTAAGTTATAATTGATCTCAACTAACAAAAATCAAATTAAAATAATTTAGAATATATATATATATATATATTCTATAATGATAATGTATACAAATATGAGCATTTAAAAACTTAAATGGCATCATAAAAAAAAGGTAAACAAAAAAGTTAAAGACTTTCCTCTTATTTTTGTATTATGTAGCTTTCTAGTTGGCTTAATTAGTACATGTTATCATCAAATAAGAGTCCTAGATATACACACACAAACTCATAATAATTTTGGTATTTAAAAAAAAAAAACTCATAATAATTTCTATCTAATAAATTGATGATATATATACACACACACACAAAGTCATAGTATAATGCATTAATCTCATTAAATGTTAATATATTGTGAAAGAGATTATGTCAGATGTATAAGATATTCTTATTGTTATTAAATTTAAGAGTGATCAACTCCAACCCCAAGGAGTTAGTTTAGTGGTTTCTAAGGGCTCATGATATCCATGAGATTTTGGATTCGAAATCTCTTGTCAACATCTTGGGGCCACCCCATGAGATTCTTGTATTTGCATAAAAATGTTAGGAAAAGTTAACAGATGCAAAAAAGATTAAAGACATTGATTTATAAAAAATTTTAAAAATTTTTTAAATAGAAAAAGATAAAAATAAATTTTTGACATTTTTTTTAAAGTTTTTCTCATGAAATTAATATTAAAATTTTTCTTAAATAACTTATTAACAAATGTTCTAAAGACGCTCATTATCTAAACTCAAAAGTCTTCAATGTGGTTCTTCTACTCACTTTTGGACACTGAAAAGTAACCACTCAAATAAATCAAAAATACATTTTGACCCAAATTTGCCAACACATTCAATATTCGACCCTAAAAAGAAATGTATCACAAAACGCATAGTACTGTGATATCCTACGTATGTCGTGACATAATCACATAACTGTTTGTCTTCTGTAAGACTTTCAAATGAGCCTTTAATCACATGTGATGGTATATGAGGATTGACTATTTCCATGCTCAGATCTGTGGAGCCCCTCAAATCTCTCAAGATTGCTTTTGTAGTAATTAATTCAACTATAAAACCATTATCATCTCATCACATCATGGCTGAGGAAATTACCGGGGAACACACTTCCTCTTCTGCTCAACTTGACGGCCGAGTAGCAATAGTAGCAGGTGCCTCGCGTGGCATTGGTCGTGCTATGGCCATCCACCTCCATTCCCTTGGTGCAA
The DNA here is from genome assembly GCA_023736055.1 of Quercus glauca. Lineage (NCBI taxonomy): Eukaryota > Viridiplantae > Streptophyta > Magnoliopsida > Fagales > Fagaceae > Quercus > Quercus glauca. The sequence continues at coordinate 74,271,555 of CM043316.1, read as the reverse complement.
GTGTTGTGCTCAATTATGCTTCAGCATCTGAGCTTAATGCCTCCTCATTAGCTACAGCTAGCTATCCCTTCTCAACCTCGAGCAATTACAGTTTGAGCAGATATTTCAGATCCATATCAGATCAAGCTGCTCTTTCATAAAGCTGAACAAGAATTTGGCTCACAAATACAGATCATTGTAAATTGTGCTGGGAGTGCGTGATCCTAAGTACCCAAGTTTAGGCAATACCACAGTGGAGGATTGGGACACAACATTTAATGTTAACACTAAAGGTTCATTCTTGTGCTGTAGAGAGGCAGTGAATAGGTTAAAACGTGGAGGTGGTTGAAGAATCATCATGATATCAACCTCAGTTGTTGGAGGACTTCTACCAGGATTTGCAGCTTATGCAGCCTCTAAGGCAGCAGTAGGGACAATGAAAAAGATAGTTGCTAAGGAGCTCAAGGGTGCAGGAATTACTGCTAATTGTGTTGCACCTGGCTCTATAGCAACTGACATGTATTTTGAGGGTACAACTGAGGAAACCATCAAGAATATGGTGGATGCTTGTCCCCTACGCCGACTTGGAGAGCCCGAAGATGTAACAGCTTGCGGGGTTTTTAGCTAGTGATGTTGGGGAGTGGATTAATGGTCAAGTCATTAGGGTGAAAGGTGGATACACCGTTGTTTACGACTAGTAATATGATTGTCATATATAACAAAGGGTGTGACTCCATTAATTTTGCTTGGGCGCCCCTTTATCATAGTTCTCTCCTGTGTGTGTGTTTATGGCTAATTTAATGAGGCTGTTACTTATATTTGTAAGACTTTCTTATGAAGTATCTAATTAATGCAGTTCATAAATGAAGTGAAAATTGAATAAAGGTAGTAACTTAAAATTCGTGAATTACAAAGATAAATGCATGTATGTCTCGTCAGTTACTGCTTTTGAACTTTAAAATTAAAAACAATTTATTTGGATTGATTCCAAATTTCATCAAGTGTCTTATAATAACAGTGGATCATCAGTTTTGGTGACAGGATGATAAAGGGTGATTGTAATATCTGCGTCTTTAAATCTTTCAATGGACTTGTTGCAATTAGCTCATTGATATCCTTTCTTTCAGCCATGGCATTGGGATATTTATATTTGTTTCCAAGATTTCAACTGGTCAAACGTAGTAGTTATGGAATTCCTGATTCTAATGTGTCTAATGGTACATGCAATGTCTTTGAAGGAAGTTGGATCTATGATAAAAATTACCCTTTATATGATGCCTCAAAATGTCCATTTGTGGAGCGTGGATTTAATTGCTTGGATAATGGCCGGAAAGATGGGGGGTATGCAAAATGGAGGTGGAAGCCAAAGAACTGTGATATTCCAAGGTTCAATGCACGTATAATTCTCGAAAAGTTTCGTGGCAAAAGAGTGGTATTTGTGGGTGATTCGTTGAGTAGAACACAGTGGGAGTCTTTTATATGTTTGCTTATGACTGGGGTGGAGGATAAGAACACTGTATATGAAGTCAAAGGGCATAAGATCACCAAAAATATCAGGTTTTTAGGGGTACTGTTCAGTTCGTTCAATCTTAGAATTGACTTCTATCGATCAGTTTTTTTGGTGCAGCATGGTCCTGCACCAAGGCTTGCACCCAAGTGGGTGAAGAGAGCACTTAGACTTGATAAGTTGGATGACATTAGCCATGAATGGATTGATTCTGATGTTCTCATATTTAATTCGGGGCACTGGTGGACAAAGAGTAGACTATTTCATGAAATGTAAGTTGTTTCTTTCTTTGAAATTCTGAGATTTGATTTAAATAGATTCTGTTTTTTGTATTACTTGTCAATGATTTTGGTATGCATTCCAATGGCAGTCATAGTGGCTTCAGAAGAGTAGGTTTTAACATTAGATCCTCATTATTCATTAAAGCCTTTTGCTTTTGCAATCAACAATTCACATTTTAGGAAGCTTATAAAGCATGCTCCTAGCTAACATGTTTCCAGACAGGCGCTGCTATTTTCAGGTGGGTAATTCACTGAATCTTGCAATGCCAGTCATTTCTGGCTTCAAAAGAGCATTGGAGACTTGGGCATCTTGGGCTGAGACTAAGATCAACACAAATAGAACAAGAGTATTCTTCAGGACTTTTGAATCTACCCATTGGAGGTGTGTTAATGTTTAATCAGTCATTATTTTTGCAGCCAATTTCATTCATACTAACAATAAGTTTAGATACACAACATTTTTCACAATTAATGAGGTAACAAATTGTTAATATACCAAATAAAAATTAATAACCTACTACCTCAATAAATTGTGAAAAAAATCTCTCTAACATTACTCTTATACTCATATGCTTATTATTCATCATTGTCATATATTTTTCTCCAAAAAACTTGCAAATAAACGTGTCCTCAAAACTTGACTGATAGTGATGGTTTTATCTTTGCCAGTGGTAAGAAATGGAATACCTGCAAAGTGACTCAACGCCCTTGGTCAAAAACTAATGGCAGAGAACGAAGCAGTGTTTCAGAAATCATAATAAAAGTTGCGAAAAAAATGAGAATTCCTGTAACACTTATGCATGTTACGCCAATGTGTGCATTTCGTAGTGATGGACATGTAGGCAGGTGGAGTGACAACCCAAATGTGCCAGATTGTAGCCACTGGTGTCTACCTGGTGTACCTGATACATGGAATGAAATTCTATTATCATTGCTGTTGTAGTTTCAAACAATCAATTAAACAAACAAGTTGTGGCTATATCAACGACATACAGTGCGTTTACCAGTATAAAAAATAAATATAGAAAGAATTGGTTTTTTTTTTTGGGTGTGTAAGTGTATTTATAAGAGTATTATCGGTAAATTTGTGGTTTATACTTGTAACAAAAAAGAAAAAAGAAAAAAAAAGAAAAAGATAATGAAGAGATTAAAAAATGTCTGGATGAATACAATCCATTCATATCTCATCTTCGGTTGATTTTTTTTTTTTGGTTGTAGGGAAATTAATCATTGGCACCAAAATTTATTTAATTTTAGTACCAAAATTAAATTGGACAAGCGATGTAAAATTATACAACAATTAACTAATTTGGATTCAATTTGTGCTTCGACTTTAATATAATAACAAAAAACTTTCTATTTTTTAAATGCCGTGAGGAAGAGAGATCTCTCCAAATGATTGAGCTTTAGTTTAAATGTTCAATAGGAATTACATTGTTTTTTTTCATAGTTGAAAGCTTCATTGTTGGTTTGTATGTTCAATAGGAATTGCATTGTTTTTTTTCATAGTTGAAAGCTTCATTGTTGGTTTGTATAGAATATATGGATATGAGTTTGGGATGCCAAATACTCTCACCTTTAATTATATACACAATTTAGTTCGGGTGTGAACCCGAGATCGGATTCCCATGGATTCTCCTACCATAATTCAGACCTGAACCCAATCTTTCTCTGCCCATTCTATGTCATCCCTTAGAAGTTCTTAATACCTTCGCTCAATCTTGAAAATTAAGTTTTTGACATTGGTTTAGGGAACTTTAGTTACTGGTGCCAAGAATAATACAAAGAGTTTAAAGCCAGAACATGTTAGAAGAAAGCACACTTGTTATATGCAGTTATCAAAAACAACTTGTGATATATGCAAAACATGAAAATTCTCTCATAAATAAATTGTCTGAGACAAAAATCAGGTAGCATGAAGCCATGAAGTGATAAAAAATACCACACAAAACATGGGTTATTGAGAGCTTGCCAATGATATAGCCCATATGGTATCTTCACATCCAAAAATCCACAAACTGGGTGTTTGATTTCTTCATATCCAAGAATAATACAAAGGGTTTAATAGACGAATGATTCTATTGTTCTGTACTGTTATGGAAGAAGATTTGGACAAAATATGTACTTCCTTGCATGATTTACAAATATCAGAACTTTAAGACAAATTAGGTCACTACGGCATACAATTTATAAATAAATACAAAGACACTAAGGTATACACACAATTGTACGTGGAGAAGCAGACTAGTGCGGCTCATGAAAATTTAATGAGTGATTCATCTATATATCTATCTATATATATCTAAAAGCTGAAGTATAGTATTTATTGTTGCTAGGCTTCTGTTGAGTTACATTAGCAGCTACGTCAACTGTCCCACTAACTTTTTTTTTTTCATTTTCTTTTCCTTCCTATTGCAAATTAACATTTTCCCAATCACATTAAAAAAAAAAAATCCATCTCTTAATTAACATTTCCTAACTTTTCAACTTTCCATTTATTATTCCATCAAACCCAATCTGATAATAATTCAAACTTCCTTCACCTCTATGACTCTCCCTCTCCCCAATTAAGTAGTTATGAAAATTGTTCAACTGCCACTCTATTAGAATTCCAAAAAAAGAAGAAGACATCTATTGATTTTTTGTCTATATATATTTGTAATTGCTTTACCTCACTCCTGCAAATTTGGAAAGTACCTCTAAAGTGAGTTTTTTTTTTTTTTTTTTTTTTTTCATATTCTTTAGGTTTTTCGGATTAATTTTGTTAGTGATGTGCCGTCGGAGATCTCAGGTGCCAACAACATTGGTTCCCATAAACCAACCAAAAAAATCTCAAAGCCATGGTGACGAATACATTAAAAGAATCGCAAAGGGATCTTACTACTATAGTTTATGTAGTCGTTAATTATGGATGAGTTTTTTTTTTTTCCATTGATGGGATACCTCTTATGTGTATTTGTGTAATGCATTCACCATTATGGATAAATAATCCTCTTTGTATATGCGTAGCATATATAAGTTCTATTGTACTTACATATTAGTTGTGACATGAATGTAGATGCATAACTTAGTACAAGATAAGTTACTCTTTTTTTTTTCTTTTTTTTTTATTGTAACAAATTTAGATATTATTTTGGGATACTTTTGCTGTAAGACTTTTGCCAAAATTGTAGAATTTGATGTCAATGGAAAGAAAATTAAATCAAAGGACAGCTATAAAACTATATAAGGTAGCAATAGACCAAAAAAAAAAAAAAAAAGACTAGGGTGAAAGATTATCCAAGTTTGGACAAAGCCTCAAAATCCATGAAGACCAATTGGATGTGAGAAATTCCACAAAGTGTATGCTTGGCTATATGAAGAAATTGAATTTGGATGAAATATGAAGAAGACCAATTGAATTGAATTGAGTTTTCTATCACAAGTCCTCTCTCTCCTTCTTATTGTTTGATTTAATTTTTGTTTGAGCTATTACTTAGTTAAAAAGTTTAGTTGTATTCTAAGAAAATTAAGTTGTTGAAAAAAATAGCATTATCCAAAATCTAAAACTAAAAACCCAAATTAAGAAAACATAACGCACTATAACATAATTTAGAGGAATGTGAACTACCTAAAAAATGGATAAATATCAATCAAATACACCCAAAAATAATAGAATGATATATTTGTATTTGTAGAGATATTGAGATGAAAAACAATTTTAGAAATTGTTTTATTTTTGAGAAGTGCTACATCTAAAACGTTTTCAGAACAAGTTATAGTTGGTAAATTGTTATCGGTTCTAATTTAAACCTATCGCTAAAATTACTTTTTTGCCAACCAATAACAACGAATAACAACCTGCTATTTATGATTTGTTGTAAAAATGTTGTGAAATTATTGCCGACATAATATTTCTCTTAATTTTTTGATAGAGCAAATTATTTTCAACAAATTTAGGAGAACAAACTATACTTATATCAAAATTACAAAGCGATTATCTATTCCCACGCATTACGTAGGTTTGCGACCAATAACTTATTAATTTCAGAAATAATGTCATTAATAATGGAAAGAAGATTTATAACATTTTGTCTTTTGGAGGATAAATTGATTTATTGTTGTAAAGCCTTTGAAGTTCCTTCTCCAGGCAATTTAGAGCAAAATGGATAATTCTTCTACTTCTTGTCATCCACTACAAAAGATAAATAATAAGTTTCATACAAAGAAGTCCTAAGAAAAAAAAAATTCCTATTGATCAACAGTAGCTGATATGTCTTACTTGCACATCACTGCCTCCAATTGTACCCTTATGGCTTGCAAAATATTGATGAGTAATGCCTCCCTAAAATCCAAAAATCTCATCTTTAGTTTCTTTACAATTAAACCTGCTATGGTCAAGTTATGAAATAATGAGACAAAATATACCTATAATATGTATGTGACAGTCTCAAAATCTGTAAAACACAATTCACATTAGACTATACCAAAATAAGCACACACATAAGCTCCAAACTATAAAACAGAAACAATCAAGGTTCATGAATGCACATAAATACCAAAACCTTGAACATGAAAGGGTGGGGGGGGGGGGGGGGGGGAGAATGACGATGCCTTTAATCTGAAGGACTTTGTTGGTGTTGTTACTTGTGTTACTTGCGGTTGCCGATAACATTAAACAGATCAATTCCCACGTCTCTCTCTCTACCTGCTCTTTTTTTTTTTTTTTGCACAGATAGATAGATCTCTCTCTCTGCCTTATTATGAAATGGATGGAAATATAAGATGTCTTATGTCTTTTCGAAAGTGAAATACACCTATTGAGTCCACATAGAAGTGTACAAGTGAGATGTTTTTGCTTAACCAACGAAGGTTGGCCTGAGTGGAAGGGGCTTGTTAGGAACCCGGTGGTTCCTAATGGAGATTGAAGGGAATTATAGGGGAATGAATGGGGATTGTAGGGAAATTGACTTAATTCGAGGTAGTCACCCTCCATAGAGAAAGAGAGAGAGAGAGAGATAGAGATGCGCTAATGCACTAAGAAATTGGTTTATACTTCCATTCATATCTAATGTTGAATTACAATTATGTATTTATATGAGACTAGCTCTAATGTCATTGGCCCACATGGTTCAAGATAATTGGCTAATTAATTCAGCATGTGTTCTATGAATTAAACCACATGTTAAATGAGCTACATGTGCTCAAATCCTAACTAACTCATCCTATTGGTTTTATTATTCCCCATGTGCATTAATAATTCCAACATGTGCTAAATGTGATTAACATGATTGGAATTGTAACTAACTAGCTAACTAAATCTCAATACGACAATCATTATCCATATGCTTATAGCATTCCTAACATTTCCCTCTCCTTGAAAACTTCTTGCCCACAAGATGTTGTGAAATAGCATCTTCATCAAAGGAGATCTTCCAATGGACCAATACCGTAGTGACATTTTGATCACCATATTCATGCATTTCTTTTTGACAAGCGGTCTCATGCACATGAAGGTTTCTTCTTCGTAGATCTTCAAACTTTGCTCGAATTCTTGAGCCTTCAATGGTTCTTCAATCTTCAAGGTCTCATTGGTTCTTTGAATCTTGGAATGTTCTTGTATCCTCAAAACTTCATTTGATTCTAGAACCATTAAAATTGTTGGCACTTGTATCTTGGATTCTTGGATCACCGACACTTGGATTGCCAATTCTTGAATCATAGACTCTTGAATGGAAGCCTTCATTGGTGCATCAAGAATGGGTTCTTGGAAGATCATCATCACCTTCTTTGTTGGTTCTTTTGACTGAACTTCAAGGGCAGCATGTACATGTACATCATCATCCACTTTGACACAAAAATCAACATCCCGTCTTATAACAATAGTAGTAGATTCTTGGAACTTGATTTGTTCTTCGACTTTCATTGAATCAAGAGATTGTAACTCCTCTTCCATCATATTCTCGAGACCCTCTTGCAATCTTGAGAGCTCTTCCTTCATGGACACGTTTGATTCATCCAAGGCCTTCATCATCTTTGAAATATCCTTGACTTTTTCTAAGGCTTTGTTCAACATTTCCTGTACTTCTTTCAAAAGTTTTCTTTCATCACAATTGCTCGTCTCAAGATCAACGACTCTGATACCAATGTTAAGATTCAGAATCAGGGATTGATTTTAGTAGATCACTTTAAGGGGATCTGGTCCTCTAAGAACAGAGCATAGAAGAACTGTAAAGAATTTAGAGAAAAGAAAAGAGAGAGAGATAACCAAATCTGGACATATTATTCAATGAATGGCTCTGTAGCTAATTACACACATTTTATACATCCAATCCGTAACTAACTAACCAACTATTCCAACTGACATTAACTAACTAACTACCTCCAGGTAAGCAGTGCACTTCCCTACGTACAGTCCAGCAGCCACACACACACACTTCATCATCAGTACACGCACACAATAGAGATGCCTAACATTACCCCCTCCTATTTAGAGCACCTTGCCCACAAGGTGGGGAAATGACAACTGAAGCTGATGCAAAACTTCCCAGGTAGCATCTTCAGCAGCACAACCAGACCACTGAACCAGGACTTTAGTAATTACCCTGGACCTTAAAGACTTGGATCTGGACTGCAACACTTTGATTGGTTCCACACATACCTGACCTTCAGCATCCACAGGGGGTAGGGTAGGAATGGGACGAACTTGCTGACCCAGCTTCTATTTTAAACAAGAAACATGAAAGACAGGATGGATTCTGGCTTCAGGAGGTAAATCCAACTTGTATGAAACAGCTCCCACCTTCTGAAGAACTTGAAAAGGTCCAAAGAACCTGGGAGATAACTTCCACTTGCCCTTATAGGCCAAAGTACGCTGTCTATAGGGCTGTAACTTCAAATAAACCTAATCACCCACCTCAAAAGCTCTGCTCTGTCTATGCTTATCCGCCTGTGCTTTCATCCTCTCCTGGGCAGCAGCTAAGTTGGCTCGAAGAGTAACCATAATAGCTTCCCTTTGACTCAATAAGGTATCCAAAGCAGCCGCCCTTGTAGTACCTGGCACATAAATTTGCATTGTAGGGGGTGGAAAGCCATATAGAGCTTCAAAAGGGGTTAACTTCAAACTAGTATGAAAATTGGAATTAAACCAAAATTCAGCTAGGGGCAGCCATTCAGCCCATTTATGGGGAGTGTCACTAGTAAAGGCCCTTAAGTATTGCTCCAAACTTCTATTGAAAATTTCGGTTTGACCATCACTTTGAGGATGGTAGGCAGTGGACATAGCCAAATTAGTTCCTTGCAGCCTAAATAACTTTGACCAAAACAAAGAAGTGAATGTGGCATCCCTGTCACTCACAATAGAAGCTGGCAAACCATGCAATTTGAAGATATAGTGCATGTATAAAGAAGCTACCTTGGCTGCAGAATAGGGATGAGAGAGGGGAACAAAATGGGAGTATTTTGTTAACCTATCTACTACAACCAAAATGACCTCATACCCTTGAGACTTTGGTAAACCTTCAACAAAATCTAAGCTTACATCTGTCCAAGGAGTGGTAGGAATCTCCAAAGGCTGAAGCAAACTAGCTGGGGCAGATGTCTCAGACTTAATCCGTTGACACACATCACATTCTCTTACAAAAGCCTTGATGTCTGCCTTTATTCCATGCCAGAAAAATTCCCTCTTAGCCCTCTGATATGACTTAAGGAAACCTGAGTGCCCAGCCACAGGGCTGCTGTGAACCAACTGCAACACTTGAGTCTTTAAAGGGCATTGAGGACCCAAGAAAAATCTACCCTTAAAGAAAACCAAATTATTTTGCCAAGTGAATCCTTTGGAAGCAGTACCCGCTTGAATGGACTGAAACAGTTGCTGCATAAACTGGTCTTGAGCATAACTATCTCTAAGAATATGCAACCAACTAGGATCGGGCACTGAGATAAGCAACATACAGCTAATCTTAGGGGACTCCTCATGCTGATCTGGTATAGGCAGATTGTCAGACCTCTTTGAAAGGGCATCTGCCACTTTGTTTTCAATCCCCTTTTTGTATTCAACTATGAAGGCATACCCTAGCAACTTAGCCAACCACTTCTGCTGAGCTGGTGTGGCAATTCTCTGCTCCAATAAGAACTTCAAACTCTGATGATCAGTTCTCACAATGAAGCGCCTGCCCAACAAGTAAGGCCTCCATTTCTTGACTGCCGTGGCCAAAGCAACCAATTCAGTCTCATAAGCAAACAAATGAAGATGTTTTCCCTTCAAGGCCTGGCTGTGATAAGCAATGGGCCTATGTTCTTGCATCAAAACAGCCCCTAACCCATACCCTGAGGCATCACACTCAATGATGAAGGGCTTTGAAAAATCTGGGAGAGCCAACACTAGAGGCTGAACTACTGCAGCCTTGAGTTCATTGAAAGCAAGAAGAGCTTTGTCTGTCCAATGATATGGCCTAAATACCAGAGATGATATGGCCTAAATACTCAACCTCAGCACACCCAAACACACATTTAGATTGCTTAGCATACAACAGATGAGATTGTAGGACCTCTAACACAGTCTTCAAGTGAGAGAGATGGTCAGAAAAATTGGAACTGAAGACCAAAATGTCATCAAAGAAAACCAGTACAAATTTTCTCAAATAAGGCCTAAAAATAGCATTCATGAGAGTCTGAAATGTTGAAGGAGAATTTGTTAGGCCAAAGGGCATTACAAGGAACTCATAGTGACCCTCATGGGTCCTAAAGGCTGTTTTAGGAACATCCTCTGGTTTCATGCGGATTTGGTGATATCCTGACCTCAAATCCAACTTAGAAAAAATGGTAGAACCTGCAAGTTCATCTAGCAACTCATCTACCACAAGAATTGGAAATTTATCCTTAATGGTAGCCTTATTAAGTGCCCTATAATCAATGCACATCCTCTAACTACCATCAGCCTTTCTAACAAGTAAAATAGGTGAGGAAAAAGGACTTTGGCTAGGTTGTATTGAACCAAGTTCTAACAATTCATTTACAATTTTCTCAATTTCAGACTTTTGGAAATAAGGGTACCTGTAGGGTCTTTCACAGACTGGTGGGTTGCCATCTTTTAACACAATTGATGTTCATGCCCACGGATTAGGGGTAAGGCAGTAGGAATTTCAAACACCTTGGGAAATTTAGCCAAAAGATTTGACAAAGTTGCAGGCAGCAAGGGCTTATCCTCAGGACCGGATCTGGTGACAGCAGAAATATGAAGAACCAAACCCTTCTTTTCACCATGAGAGAACAAGCTGTCTGCCTCTGAAAAGCTTGAAGTTGACAGCTGCATGCCTTGCAGAAACACCTCTTTACCCAAATAGTAAAACCTCATGGTTAAAAGCTTAAAATCCCATACAATAGCACCCAATGTGCTCAGCCACTGAGTACCAAGGACCACTGCACAGCCCCCTAAATGCAACACATTGAAATCCACCACAAACGTAGACCCTTGGATAATAATGGTTACCCCATGACAAACCCCTAGAGTCTTAATAGTATTGCCATCAGCCACCTTAACTTCTAAAATTTGGGAAGTATCTAATGGTAAATTCAGAGTAAACAACTCTGCAGCATCCAAAAAGTTATGTGTGCTCCCAAAATCAATGAGGGACACAACCTTATGATTCTTGATTCTACCCTTCACCCTCATAGTCTGAGCAGATGGATTACCCACCAGAGCATACAAGGTGATCTCAGCAGGTACATGGGCAGATGCTTTCCTTTGCTCTTGAGGTCCCAACACCACCCCATCTTCCTCTAACTCCACTAATTGTGCATCAGAACAATGCTCAACATCCATCCAACCCTCTAACAAAAACAGTTTTGCCCCTTTACACTTATGTCCTAAATGCCATTTCTCATCACAATTATAACATAAGCCATGTTTCCTTCTCTCCTCCATCTGGGCACTGGTTAGCTTTTGCAATGGAAGCTTAACCTTAGAATCATTCCTACCTTCCAACTTAGGTAACCCCAAAATAGAAGGTCTACTAACATCGGTTATAGGCTTAAAAGACTTCCTATTACTAAATAAGAACTCTTCTTGAATCTTAGTTAGCCCAAATGCATCATTAAGGAACTTAGGAACTAACATCCTCACAGGCAATCTAATCTCATCTTTTAGACCACTCAAAAAACAACTAAGTTTGTGAGACTAAGACAATCCTTTAATTCTGTTAGAAAGAATTTCAAAGTTACCTTTATAGGAAACCACAGAAGTAGTCTGCTTCAGCCTAGTGAGTGCTTCCATTGGATCATCATAGGCTGAGGTACCAAAACGTGTTTGTAGGGCTTTGATAAAAACCTCCCAACTAACAAAGCCACCTGCTTGTTCCGAATCTTGAAACCAAATGAGAGCTTCTCCATCGAGATGATAAGAAGCCATGAGTACTTTCTGATGTTCTGGAGTACCATGGAATGAAAAAAACTGATGGGTTTTGTAAATCCAACAAGTTGGGTCTTCACCATGAAACCGAGGAAAATCCAGCCTTAAATTCTTGATGGTACACACTGAAGAAGATTCTAGGTTGGTGATATTCCCAATTTGAAGAGATCGTGATTCATTGCTGGAAAAATTAAGACGTCTTTCATCGTTCTCAGCTATTCTTTGCATAAACGAATTGAGGGTTTGCAATTGCTTCTGAATCTCTTGTAAGGTTTGTTCATGGCAGTCCAAAACCTTGGACATGGTGGAGATTTTCTTTGTGTTTTGGGAATTTGATCGTGTTTCCGTCATGGTGGTGTATTGGGATTAACTAGGCTCTGATACCAATGTTAAGATTCAGAATCAGGGATTGATTTTAGTAGATCACTTCGAGGGGATCTGGTCCTCCAAGAGCAGAGCATAGAAGAATTGTAGAGAATTTAGAGAAAAGAAAAGAGAGAGAGATAACCAAATCTGGACATATTATTCAATGAATGACTCTGTAGCTAATTACACACATTTTATACATCCAATCCGTAACTAACTAACCAACTATTCCAACTGACATTAACTAACTAACTACCTCCAGGTAAGCAGTGCACTTCCCTACGTACAGTCCAGCAGCCACACACACACACTTCATCATCAGTACACGCACATAATAGAGATGCCTAATAGGGCTCTGGTAGCTTAAGCAAGTGGTCTTGGTTTCGAGCCCTTGTGGATGCAGCAAACTTTCTTGGGAGAGGTCCCTGCCTTGGCGCCAGACAGTATCTCAAAGGATTAGTCCTGGGATAAAAACCTGGGGACACCTTGGGAAACCAAAAAAAAGAGATGTTCTTGCTTAGGTGAACGAGCTTTATCATTGTGGCCTTCCTGGCTTCTATGTTAGGTGTTAATGTAGGCACAAAAAATTCAAAAATTTAGATAGGACACGTGCATAAAATTAGACATCTAATTTATAATCTAATTAAATTATTTCTCAGTTTTGACTTTAAATATATATATATATATATATATATATATATATATATATAAAATATGTTAGAATGATATCCTATAAAAAAATTTGCCAAATTGCAAATTACACTCTAAAGTTTGGGGGTGTTTAGATTTTATACCTTAAAATTTCAGAATTTAGATTTTACCACTTGAAGCTCTATTCCATTTGCATTAGTAGCCTTACTGTCCATATTTTCCGTTAAGTGTCATATAAGGGCCCGTTTGGCTTGTATTAAGGTTGTATTCATTTTTTATTTTCATTTTCTATACTCATTTTCTATATTCAAATCTTGTACTTATTTTTTGTTCCCATCTATCTTTTTGTTTGGCATCATTTTCTACTTTGTCTTCCCCTTCACTTTTTTTTCCTGACAACTACCAACAAATAGAGAGAGAGTGTGTGTTCTTTGATGTTACAAGTCAGTGATAGTGGGACCCATAGATTTGATTTTTTTTAATGAAAATGTTATTGTATTCATTTTCAAGAAAATGAAAACGCCAAAAAGTTGTATTAAATTTTTGTATTCAAATCCTCTTTTTTTGGATACTAAAAATGAAAACTGAATACAAATACAAAACTAAACAAGTTTTTTAGTAGTGGGTCCCACAAAAAACTGAAAATGAATACAAAATACACACATTTTTTGCTCAAACCAAACAGGCCCTAAGCTTACCACGTGTATTTAGTTTATCTAATAAAATTATGGCACTTTATTTTTATTATGCCATGTCATTTTTAATTATTTAATTTTTTATAGACTAGAAAAATGATGTGATATTATTTTACTGGACAAACTAAACACATGTGACAAGTTTATGTGACACTTAACAAAAAATATGGACGGAAGGATTGTTGATATAAACAAAATAGAACTTTAGAGGATAAAATCCTGAAATTCTAGAGTATAAAATCCAAATACTTTCAAATTCTAGGGGTGTAGTTTGTAATTTAGAATATATATATATATATATATATATATATGAGACGAGTTTAAGTTACACCTGGTGTAACTCTTCTAAAATTACACTTTTTTCTAATCATTGATTTCAATTAGATTTGATGGCTAAAAAAAACTCTATTGTCCACATCAGCTTGTCTAATTAAGAATATATTTTCTCTCTTTTGTTAGTAAATTCCAAATCATTTTTAGCGCAGCGAGAGAAAATTAATTTTCTTGGTTTTTTACTTTTTCAGTTTTTCTCTCTCACTCTCTCTGTCTTCACATTCTTCTCCAACTTACAGCTTCTCTCTTCCTTGATCTCCACAGCCAGCCAATATCCACATTTTCTTGCTTGTTTGTTTGTTCTTTTGCATAGTTTCCAATATTGGTTTTTAACATAAGAACTATTTCTAATGGTTTTCATTGTTATTTAATAGTGAGCTTTAATCCTTGTGATTACATGAGATTTTATTAGTTTTAGTCCTTTTCTATTGATGCTCTGAGGGAGAGTTTTTTTTTTTTTTTGGCAACAATTATAAGATCTACAAATAATTGATACAAAGGCAAAGTTAATTTGCTTCCTTTAATTTCTTTTGGGATGTATTTTATATATGCACAGATTTACATGAGATCCAAATATGTAGATTACAGTTGTTTTGAAAGTTCGGATTACACAAGTGTATCAATCCGTGAGATAATATTTGGCTTGGCTATAGTTATATGAAGTTTGAACTGATTTGTAGTTTTCTTTAGTTTTAGACGTATTTTCACTTAAGAGAAACCAAATAAAAGGACTCTTTAGTGATAAGATTCAAGAAATATATATAATTTTTTTTTTTTTTTTGGATTACTAAATTGACATTTAGATCAGAACTATCTCACTTTATTGCCAAGGGATAGGACTCTAACGAGTTTGACCAGTAAAATATTTAAATTTTTGGCCTCAATTGGTTTTACATTGATATCTAAAACTAAATTATACTTCTAGATTTAACAAACTAAATTCTACATACAGCTCCAATGAGTTGTGTGGGTCAGTGGAGGAGAAGGGCGTGAGTGGTCTAGAGAGAAAAGAAGAAGAAGAAGATGGGAAATGTGGAAAGAGTTAATGATTTTTTTAAAGAGAATTAATGACTTTTAATGCATTAGATTATTTAGAAGTTGTAAACATGGCTGTTTGTGTGTTATTAATCACTAGTTTGTAGCCCCGTGCTACCGCACGGGAATGAATATATTATTAATCATGAGTTTATTCATGTTTAAAATGCTCAATTAAGTCTAAATTCGTATTATTAATCAGAAAATTTTATTAACAAAACTTAGTAGTATATATATTTTACACAGAAAGAAGAACCTTGGTGACAATGTTTATCCAAAAGATCCATTCACACTTTTGAACCTTCAATCTCTATTGGTATTGAAATTTTCGTAGCTTAAAAAATTTAAAATTAATAAAATAATAACCATGCAAACATTGAAATTTATGATTAATTTTTGAAGTAAAGTTGAATATCTTTGAAGGATTTTAATTATAATTTTTTTTATTCCTTGTAAGAGATGGATAATTTAATTAAGTAGAATAAAATTGTGTTAAGTTGTTTTTATAAAAAAATAAAAATAAAAAATAAAATTGCTAAGGGGTTGGATTGCATAGTTCTTGCCACCGGTTCGTGCAGTCCAACCCTGGTTTTAAGGGTTCACGAAATTAACAAAAAATCCAGTTCTTTATGCTTAAAAAACCGGTTTTCATCCCGGTTCCCGATTTTCACGAACCGATCTCCCAGTCTGGTCTAGGTCTGAAAACAATGGTATACTTACGGATATAATGGTGACTGAGAGGATGTAAAATTAGCAACTTAGCATGGTTGTATAGATGATGAAGCTGCTCGTTTTGTATCTCTAGCCTTTCCTAATCATGAAGAAAGCAAACAAATTCAATTCACATGTACAATCCTTATTCATAAATTTGTGGAGGGGTATGATACCAGTTTGTGCAGGTAAACTGTTAAATACATTCTGGTTGAATAATTGACATGTCAACTAAAACTCTCATCTTGTAGCTGAATTAAAATAATAATAATAAAAATAAAATAAAAAAAGAAAAAGAAAAAAAAGACTTGGATTGTAACTTTTTTCCATTTTACTTTTATGATATATCGAAATAGTAATAGTGAAACTAATTATATGGATAACCTATAATAGGGCACTGCCCCATCATGTTTCATAACGCCTCACAGATTTTTATACATATTTGTGAATTTTTTTTAACAATTTAGGCTATATAATAGATCAAGGACATCTTATAAAGAGGGAACATAACTAAATTTATAAATAAAAAATTCTGCTTTTCATCACAAAATGCTCCATATTTTTTTGGTTTACACATGCTAGACTATAATCATAATAATATATAATTATGATTCAAATATAAGTAAAGATGTAAATCTTTTTATACTCCACTACTGGGAGCCAAATTCTGTAATGTTATCCATTTTGTCTTTGTAAACATAGGGAAGTTTTGAACAGAATAATTTTCTTTTCCAATCAATGGCAATAAGTATGCTATACATTTTTTTTCAATATCTCCCAGCTGGAAGAGTTCTTTTTAAATCTTTCTAAACTCTTGGGAGATGGAAATTATTTTAGGTCTTTCCTTTTGTTGGGTGCCTAGAGAGTCAAATATGGCAGCCCATATTTTTGCAAGTGGTCTTTGCAAAATGTTTTTGTTGGCTCTTTTGATCTTGGGCACTACCCTTCCTGTTTAGATGTTGTTACCAGGAAGGAGGCATTGACTGTGTTTTGATGTTGTGTGCTTTCTTTAATAAAAGTTTTTAGTTCATCAAAAAATAAAAATCACACTTGCTTTATGATCTAAGTATTTTTTTTGAGTCCATTTATGATCTAAGTAGAGTACTCCACAGTCTACACACATTGGGTTGACCACATGGAAAAGATTATTACTGTATATCATGCACAACTGTACCACCCATTTCCCGTGAGTTCTCCACCACTACAAATTGCAGTCAGCAGCTTCCATTCCCTTCATTGATCAATCATTCAATTTACACTTATTCTATGAGTAGATTTGCTTTGAATATTGGTTTTGGTGTGGTGTAGTCCAGTGATTATAAATAAAGACAATACTACACTCACACAGTCATAACTTCAAGTTTGAAACTAAGCTCTCTCTCTTAATAATGAATCTAGAGCTTGAGGCTGTACTTATTTTGCTAAATCTTGACTTTGCCATTACAAGGTGAAAACAACACAACTTTCTTATATCCTTTATGCAACATAAATTTCAATGAGGTTGATGGCATGCTAAGCATGGCTGTAGTTCTGTACCTGCGATTACATATATGTACTTACTTACATATTTGTATTGTAAGAGTTCCAATTAAAACAAAGTAGAGATTAATTATAGTAAAAAGTTTCTCCTCTATGTGATAAAAAATCAAATGAAACGTAAATGATCATAATGCATCATGAAATGGTACAGTTGAAATTCGTGCACTTTAAACAACTTATAAGAAGCTGTCCAATACCTAGCAAATAGATTAATGACACAAACACATGCAGTGCCAAACAACCAGTGCACCATTCCAAGTCAACCAATTCACCATTCCAAGTCTCTCCAAATCAAAATCAAAACAAAAGAAACACCAAAAAGACAAATCCTCAGCACCAAATCTCAACAGAAAACTAGGAAATTAAACAGACCCACTTCCCAAATCCCATTGATTTCACCTCAATCCCCAGAAATTGGAAAGAGAAATTGTTATAGATAATGAAGTTCATGAACGAAAGCTAATATAAAATGCAAACCAAAGAATACATTGTTAAGTTATAGTAACTCATTTAACACAAACCCAAAACTTAATCCATAAGTTTATTTTTTCCATATGTATTATATTAGGATTTGGAATTAGGAAAACAGAATGATGCAAAATGCTTATCTGAATATTATTGGTCACCACCGTCTGATTATATACATCAACAGAGTACTTAACAAACTAACTGAAAGATAACTAACTAACTTCAAAGTCACGTGCACATCACATGCTCACTTAATAGACTAAACTACTTACAGCATATCTGCCTAACATCAAACTACATGTAGCACAGCACCCTGCTTATAGCTCTTCAACAGCAATATCAGTTTCTGCATTAACTGCATCTGCAGAATCCTTCTTCAACAAATTACATAATAGAAGTAAAATTATTAGGACATATCATACGCATACTTATTGCTGGTGAGTTTTGGGTCGGGTCCAATAATGTGAAAACTTTGTGCCAAACCTATTGCTGGTGAAGCTAAAGCCGCCATTCTCGCAGTTCACCTAGCCGGGTCTCTTGGGTTAATGTCATTTTGAAAGGGACACTTTAGCAATTATATCTGCCATCCTCAAGTTCAATCCTACTCAAGCTAGCATACTGGAAAAATGCCTCTATCACTGTAGACATTCATAAAAGGGCTCTTTTTCTCTAACACATGGATTTAATTCGCTATTCTGTATTAACTTCTTTATGTGTTAATGAAAAGTTTTATTCAGCAAAAATAGAGAGAAAAGAAACATGGGCCACTTACAAAATTCCAAGGTAGGTTAACTTTGTAGCTAACATTTAGCTGGTTGATCCTTGAACAATAGCTTCGTTGGCCCAATGATGAACCTACAACACCCATCAAATTCAAAACTCAAAAAAATTTCACCTTCCCGAAAATTGAATAAACATCTAAAGCATGAATAAACAACTTAGCTCATAGATGAATAAATTTAAAAAAAAAAAAATGAAAATTGAAATCCCTTACAAATGATGGTAATAAAGTTAATCATAATAATATTTTAAGGAAAATATTAAAAAAGAAAGCATAGGATACTTTCTGTAGTCTGAACTTTTGAGTTTATGAGAAATTAACAAACCATTAAGCTAAATATCTAACAATGTCAAATCCTACAATGACTAAATTTGATACTGCTTCATTAAGGCTGTTTACAAATCTCACATTTGGATCCTGGGTACATAAAAAGTTTATTATAAGCATGTGACTCATTAAACAAATTATTTTATATCTTCAAATTAAATAGCATGCAATTAAGAACATAACAATCATTGTCAGCTTGAATATGATAGCTTGATGGGAAATTGTCTAAAACCAACAAACCTTCGAATGCAAATGCAGGAATCCTTAATGTTCTATATATTTCTGTCAAATTTGTGTATAATATGTTGTTACAGGATGTATGAAACAGAAAATAAACATGCAACATCAACCATAGGAAAACAAAAAAAATTATATAATTAAAGAATAAAAATTATTCACAAAAAGAAAGGAAAGCATAGGCAGATGAAAGAAAGAAGTAATCAAACCTTAGGAATGGTTGGAATAGATGAGAACCTCTTCCTATATAAGATACAGAAATACCCAAAAGCATGCATCATTGATCCCGAGAGATACCTTTCAAATTTCATAGCATTCATTGAAAAAGAGGGGAGTTGTATATTAAGGTTCCTGAACCGGTGTGGTAACTGGCAAGATGCACTGTTAGCTGAGTAGGAGAGGAAGTAATTTGGGTTTTGTGATTTGCGTTTGATTATTGTAGAAGGGGAGGTGAACCTGAAAATAGGCGGGTCTGATTATTGTGGAAGAGTAGAAGGTTTTATTCGGGCAAAAAAAAAAAAAAAAAACAGCACAGCCTTTAACATAAAAGATAGAATTCTAGAAAGGGGGATAATTATAAGGTGGTCTCACTTAAATTTAGATAAATGGAAAAAAAAATTAGAACTCTAATTAGGAATTATAATGTATACGTGGCACACAATTAGAGTTTTAATTTGGAATTCAATTTCACACTCTCTCTGCTTCACCTATTATTATATATATAGATTAGATTTAACTGAAATCAATACTTAAAAAAAAAAAAGTAAAAAAGTTGTAACTTTGAAGTTACAGCGAGTGAAACTTGAATCTATATATATATATATATATATACACACCTTATTTATTTATAAAAATATTAATCCAATAAAATTTCGACGCGTTTCAATCTCACGTATCTCGAACTCATTTTTTTTTTTTTTTTTTTTAATTTGTCGAACTCATTTGATTACACTGGATCTTTCCATTTCTCTGTAGATTCTAGAACATCACCGACAAGATTCAAACGCCAATTAAAAGCTTTTGGTATACACTTAAAACTTAAAAAGTACAGTTGTTAAAATTAGTTCAGAAATCAATGTCCAAATCTAACTGAGAAACTAAGCAAGGAAGCTGGTATTACAAGCAAAGGCAGTATTTAACTAAATTGACCAAAACCACCTTCAAACTTCATCCACACTCCTCTTTGTACTCTGCTCATCCAGATGCAAGTTTTTTCCTTAGTTCCCCAGTTGCTGAAACAGTAAGATTACTGCTTTACTTTTTGAGCTTTATGGGTCTTCAACTTCACAATCTTTGGTCTTGATTTGATTTTATTCTGGTTAAAGTTGTCATTCTGTGTTCTGCTGAAGTGTGTCCCTTTCTATGTTTCAAGTGCTTACATCCTTGGTCTTGATTTGATCTTGTTCTGGTTAAGTTGGCACTTAAATGTCAGTTTCACTTTTGTAGTTTTATCTGTGTGGGTATTTTCAGTTAACATCAATTGGATTTTTAAAGTGGGATTACTTCATTTTTCTGATCGGTTTATGAATAAAACTGTGAGTAGTTTGTGGGGTGTTCAAAAGATGGAGATAGTGAGTAAGTTCAACCGGGACACATTTGGCCATTTCAGGCATTTCTACCTAAGGGGTTTCAATTTTGGTGATAGAATGATAAAGGGTCCTTGTCAAATTTGGATCTTTGTATCCTTCAATACACTTTTTGCAACTGGCTCATTGATATTGTTCCTTTCAGCCATGTTATTTGGATATATGTATTTGTTTCCCACTTACAGCCCAGTCATCAATAGTTATGGGATTTCTGAGTCCATTGTTTCTAATGGCACATGCAATGTTTTAAATGGAAGTTGGATCCAAGATGAAAGTTACCCTCTATATGATGCCTCAAGATGTCCATTTGCAGAACATGGATTTAATTGCTTGGCGAATGGGCGGAAAGATAAAGGTTATGCAAAGTGGAGGTGGAAGCCAAAGAATTGTGATATTCAAAGATTCAATGCGCGAGCAATTCTTGAAAAGCTTCGTGGAAAACGAGTGGTTTTTGTGGGCGATTCATTGAGTAGAACACAATGGGAGTCATTGATATGTATGCTTATGACAGGGGTAGAGGATAAGAGGGATGTATACGAAGTCAATGGCCAAAAGATCACTAAACAGATTAGGTTTTTAAGTGTACGATTTAGTTCATTCAATTTAAATATTGACTTTTATCGATCGGTGTTCCTGGTACAGCCTGGTCCTGTGCCAAGGCATGCACCAAAGAGGGTGAAGACAACACTAAGACTCGATAAGATGGACAGTATCAGCAAAGAGTGGATTGATTCTGATGTTCTCATATTTAATTCAGGACACTGGTGGACAAGGACCAAGCTTTTTGAAATGTAAGTTACCTGGTATCCTCAGCATCGATG
The DNA here is from genome assembly GCA_023736055.1 of Quercus glauca. NCBI lineage: Eukaryota > Viridiplantae > Streptophyta > Magnoliopsida > Fagales > Fagaceae > Quercus > Quercus glauca. Next base: position 74,249,851 of record CM043316.1, on the reverse strand, counting down.
GCATTAAATCTTACTAAAAAAACGTATTTCAATTATGATTTTTGTAAGCATTCTGATGTCAGCAACCTCTTAAGCCTTTTATATACGTGCATATGTGCATTCTACAATAATATGATATATTGACCTATCATTTCAGTCTTAATTTAATTAATTTCAGTTACTAGTGATTTCTCATGGATCCTGCTTCATCAATAATTGATTACAAATTCGTATAAGAGCATAACAAAAAGCTTGTAGTGCATTTTCATCATAATGAACTCATCTTAGAATCTTAGAGCCTTTCATGGGTTTAATTATTGGCAATTTAATGGAATTTTATGTGTTAGCATTCATTAGAAATATTTAAATAGAGGTAAAAACCTTGGTAGTCAGGTGTCCAGGAAGGCTTCAAGTTGGGCTGGCAGTTCTACTGTAGAATATCCTCAAAAACAATATTAACGAATCCTGGATTTGAATTAATACTTTGGGATTTTCTTACATAGAGAGAATATCTCAAAATTTTCTTGTACATTTTAAGTAACCAATACCTAAAGCTTTAAGAGTCTTGTTGTGAATTATTGATGCTAGCTGAATGTGTTAGGCCAATAAAAAAACTTAATTGTAATTCCAATTTAGGCCATTCTCTGAATGTCTAGTACTTAGCTGCCATTGTAAGGAACTTCTGTTCAATGAACTGGATGGTTGGAGTAAAGGCCTGAGAGCATCAATCCAAAGTTCCAAACATGTATCATTGTTATAAAATTGAAAAGGATTGATCTTTGAAAAGCATCCATTTAGAATTACCCCAATCGATTATCATTATTGTCAATGACCAAGAAGCCAGTTATACATAATTGGTTACTTTTTGCATCATGGTGGCCAAGGATAGAGGTGCTCGAATTTATTTGTAGCCTCTTTGGTTATTGGGTCTTCAGACTGCACTTTTTCTTGGCATATAAAATCACTATTCATTGTATATTTTTGAAAGTGTTACATGAACATTGTCACTTATTATTTATTTTTGGTGGCTATTTCAGTATATTTTTGTTTGGTATTAATTTTTAGGCTATTCTGTGCATAGGTGCTCACATGCACAGAGAGGCTGGGGCTTGGGTTTAGGGCTATTAGAAGAAATAGTTCTTAAGATTTAATAGGAAAGGGGAATCATAATCTTGTAGATAGAGACATTCCTCATTGTAGAGGTAGGCACAATATTAAACCCAATAATATATTCGCCCTTAACTTCACGATATCTCAAAGTATGAATGATTTTAGTAGAGCATTTTCAAAAGGAGATAAGATATATCTGACTTGGATTTAGCATGCATAATATGAGGTCAGCCATTTATTATTTTAGGAAAGACCTGTGACTCCAATCTTAGTGCTCCCCTAAATTGAACATACCCTTGAGCAATTCTCCCCATCCCCTCCCTTATTTTTACCCGGTCTAATACAGGTATTCATTTTGTTCAGTTAAAATATGCTTGAGAAAGGGTCTTTGCTTCTGCATTACCTTCCTTTCCATAGCTAAACAAATTATTTGAATGATTTTTCTTTATAAACATATTATTAGATCTGCATCAAACTTTTCATGAATTTGTCATTTGAAGCTTTCAGCTCAATCTTTTGTAATTAAGTTTGTTCTTTTCATAAATGCATATCATATGTAGAATGCTTCTAACATGTTTCCAGACAGGGGCTGGTATTTTCAGGTTGGTAATTCGCTGAAGCTTGGAATGCCACTGACTACGGCCTTTGGCAAAGCATTAGACACTTGGGCATCTTGGGTTGAGACTATGGTCAACAGCAATAGAACCAGTGTATTCTTCCGGACTTTTGAATCTTCCCATTGGAGGTGTGTTGCATAGTTAGTCACTGTATTTTCTGCCAATTTTATGTTAATAACTTTTTGTTTTTTGGGGGCCAACATGTTAATAGCCTTTTTGAGGTTGGCATAGAAAGTGGATTTTCAGTCATATCTATATTCCATGAATCTATAACCTATCACCTAGTTTGCTTGTCTTTAGCACAAAATGATTGTTTGATTCTTAGGATGTGATTGTTACTTAGGAATTTGGGGTAGGAATTATTAATATCTGAGGATTCATGAAAATTTGATAGTTCGTTTGGCTGAATTTTTGAGAATTTCTATTTGAACGAACATCTCCATTCCCATCAAGAGTGAGAATTCTAATTCTCACCTTTTAGGTAGGAAATGTCAGTTCTCGTATAGCTTATATTTGTGAGAATTACTAATGTGATCCTTTAATCCAACTTTTCACTTTTCTTTCTTAAAACTAACTACATAGAGCTCATTTTAGAACAAAAATAGATAATTTCACCCAAATAAGATGTTTATTAATGTTCAGGGGTAATTTTATCATTTAAAAAAATTATCCATAATGGTCAAATTATTGAATTTTTAGTATTAAAATAATATTTATAAGATTAATCACTAAAATTTATATTTTTAAATATAGTGTTTTCTATAATATGATATAAATTCAATTTTTAAGTATATCCAAATAATATAAATGTTAACTCTTAGGAATTTAAAATCTTATGAGATTAAACTCTTAAGAATTTATAACTCTCAAGATTTGAATTTCTTAGCTACCGAACTGGCCCTTATTGTTCTTGGTACTCAACTCAAGCATGCTGAAATTTTAGAACAGGTTTCTCAAACCTATTAACCCTAAATATCCTCCTTACCTGTTACTTTCTACTATGTTTATATTGGAACCCAGAAAGCCTACATGAAACATGAGACGGTGAGATATATATCTGGACCTGCAGAGGTGACGATCATGTTAGTTTTGCGAAGTAACTTGTTACTCCCTTTCCAGAACTAGAGGAAGGAAATTCTATGTTTCAACCAAATATGGCTGGAAGGAATGAATTTCTTGTGGCATGGCAGAGTAAGTTTCTTCTTTCTAGATACTGCAGTCTTGACTCTTGAAGGACAACAACAACAAAGCAGCTGTAGTTTCAAATTTTTTGGGGTCGGGAATGGATCTTCTACAAGATTACTACTTCCTTGGTTGACGTCCTTTTTAACTATTTCTACTAGTGTTGTTTTTGGTCTTCCTCTACATTTTTCCGTTCCCTCAACTTGAATCATTTCATTCTTTCTTACTGGTGCATTAAGTGCTCTCCTCTACACATTACCAAACTATCTCAAGCGACGTTTCCTTATCTTTTCATCAATAGGGCTACCCCTATCTTGAAGGAGGCTTTCCATAAAAAAAAAAGTGCAAGATCTTGTACTAAAGTAATCCTCAGCCTACGGCAACAATTACGACAAGGATCAATGCATTTATAAATCCACATACACATGCACATACAAATAGATATATCAATAGTACATCCATACATATATGTATATATATGCATCCTAGCCAAATATAGAGCGCATGCGCGCACACAGATATAATGGGGCTAGTGTGAAATAAAAGGAAATTTCTTTTCTAGGTGAGGGTAGATAGCTATTCGACAGTTTGGAACCTCTGCTGTATGTTCTGATTTATCTTAATGTTCTGTAAAAGTAACTCTGATGATGCTTCTGTGGTATCCTGAATCATATAACCCAAAATATTTTATCAAAGATCCCCATGGAACTAGTTATGCATGGCTTTCTTTTTTGATAAGTAACTAGTTATTCACAGCTTTCTTATTGATTTAATAATATAATTTCCCATGAATGTACCACTAGTCATACTTCTATGGTGTTCTATTTCATAGAATTGAAATGTTTATCATAGATTCCTCTGAATGTGTGTTGTCTAGCTTATCTATGATGCTGTTTCTCCTCCTAAAACCATTAGTCTCTAATGCCCCATTGATGTATGTGATGTAGCCCAGGTTAACCTGCTAATAAGCCTTTGCAAAAACTTTGACTGATAAAACAGATTCTTGTGTGTGTCAGTGGTAAAAACCGGAATTCTTGCAAAGTGCCTAAACTACCTTCATCAAGATCTCGTGGAAGGGACCGAAGCCCAATTTCAGATGTCATAATCAAGGTTGTGAAGAAAATGACAGTTCCTGTAACAGTTCTTCATGTTACTCCAATGGATGCATACCGGAGTGATGCACACGTGGGCACTTGGAGTGATAATCCATCTGTGCCTGATTGTAGCCATTGGTGTCTGCCTGGGGTACCTGATACATGGAATGAAATTCTCTTATTACACTTGCTGTCCGAAAATGGGGTTCCCCTCCAATGAACAATAGAAGTTGCATGCTTTGTTTCCTTCTCTTGTATCTAGCATTGATTCTAAGCTCTCTTGATTGGCACGGTTTCTCAATTCACTTGGGACTTGGGGGTTGGAGAAATTGTACTGGGTTTCTTGTTTTTACCCATTTAGGTAATTCTTTCATTTGTCTGTTTATTTTTTCATTGGCAGTTGCTGAATAACCAAACCTAGTTTGAGATTCAACTGCGTGTTGCAATAGAAATTAAATTTCTTACATGTGAAAGTTCTGAAGCATTATTTTATAAAAAAAGAGCTTCATACTGTACATGTGCAAATTTTGTTCATTTGGCAATTAATCTTTGGCGAAAATTCCATTTTGGTCATAACATTTTGGGGTTACGGTCAATTTGGTTCTTGCATTTTGGTAGCAGTCAATTTGGTCATTATTATTTTTAATTTGCAGTCAATTTGATTCTTATTGTTAACTCACTAATGGAAAAGAACTATATAGTAAATGGTATGCACATGTGGCACGCTAATAAAATAATAAAAATAAAAAATAAAAAATTCACAAGATCTTCTTACAGTTTCTTTGCAACCAAGCACTTCCTTAGAAACACCCATATCAACCTAGCTTTTCTTACCCTCTCAAGTCACCCACCAGTGAAGATAAGCACAGAAGTTGTTGTGGTTAACCATAAACAAATTGATAAGCACAGAAGTTGTTGAGGTTAACCATAAACAAATTGACAACCAAGCAATGAAAACGATTGAACCCAGAAGGAAAGAAATAGTCTAATACTAAACGCAATTTAAAATGAAGATTTAGCAATGCAAATGATTTATCCTAAAGTTCCCAAGTCCCTTTCCTTGAGCCACACATTGAAGTGAAACTCACAGATTTGGGACAAAGACCAATGTGAAACTACATTTTCTGCATTGCAAAAGCTACCTTAGCCTACCATATAAAAACCAATGAAATCCAAATCATTCCAAACATACCCTCTAACATGAATTGAATCAAATCCAACAATAAAACTCGAAGTTAACAAAAACCCAGAAACACAAACTCGAAAAATTCATAGATTTGTTAATGGGTAAAGCATTTTAGTCATGATTTTATTATATATAGGAAAAAAAATAAGTTAATCAAGTAGCTCATGAACAAGCTTGAGTTTACTCGGCAAGTAAATGAAATAAGCATGAACGTGTAATCTTGTTTGATAATGAACTCAAGCTTGGCTCGTATTTGAAATAAAATTAAATAAACGAGTGTGAACTTTTAATATTTGGCTAGGTCCTACCATCAATCAAATTTACTGAAGTTAAGGGCTGTGGCAGCCTTGCATTAATGTTAATTGGTGCTAATTTTATGGCAAAAGTGACGTTGGGTGGAACTTTGTCACACAGCAAGCAAACTTACACATGACATCAACTAGGATATATTGATCTCACAAGTATTCCAAGCTCTTTTGTTAGACTTTGAATGGATTTAAATTGATGTGCAGTCACACCTTTTGCCCTCCAATCCACTGGCACTACACTACTCCTTATTTTCCCTTTCCTGGTTGCCTCTTTTTTCAGTAATATTGGTTCACATAGATGAGGGAAACACTTAAAAATTGTTCCAGTCGTGGTCAGTAATAGGCTTATTCAATCAAATGGCTTCTGGGTCTTTCTTGCACCTATGGGTGGACCCTGCTGTTAGATTTTTGTTGACCCAATTTTCTGCTCTTGTGTTGATACAGCCCAGACAAATGGGATGTGCTATGGTTTTGAGATTGGCTTCACTGGCTGGGCCAAGATGGCTTCTTTACACTTGTCTTTTGCTTTTGGGTCAGCCATATAAAATCCATTGGTATTTTGTCAAAGTATTCATGGACCCTTCTAAAGCTAATTTCAAGTCTCGATTCATTTGGGTAAAGGGCCAATCTGAATGAGTCTTTGGGTTGGGAATCTGAGTCTCAAGATTAGTAAGAATTAATGGGCTTTTGAATAATAAATTCGGCTCGTCCAATCTAACAAGTTCTGGTATTTATTTTCAGGGTTGTTGGGCTGTATAAGTGGGCTTTAAGCTTGTTGGTCTGTTGTCAAAAATAAAAAAAAGCCTTTAACTCTACTACCAGTAACATTGGCACATTTGAAATCTGCTTTTAGTTTTATTAATTTTTAAATAATTATTCCAAACTTATTTATCAAAAATTTTTTTCAAATATTTTTATGTTGAAAAGATATTAATTAAACTTATTAATATCTTTATGTTGGATACCGTTTATTTTACTGAAACTGAAAACTTTATTAATAAAAGTACCGTAGATAAAAGTAAAAATTAATTGAAATAGTATGAAGTTTATGAATAGTATTAAAAAGTGCAGTGACCTCATGAATAGTACCAAAAAATCATGAACAATACCGTGAGACCCACCATTTTTAAACCAAAGCGCAAATTTTTTTCTTCTCCAACGCAATCCAAATGCACGCTAAATGTCTAAGATCTACAAAACAAAGGACGTGTGAGTAAATTTTTCTAGAATGTTCACATTTTACATACAGAGTGAGGATGTGATCACTTTTTTTTTTTTTTTTGGGTGGGAAAACAAGAATGTGATCACTCTTGGATGTGAAGTAATTGTAGTCCATAATTTAAAGGTATGAAGAAAAGTCCCACTTTTATCAACCCGCTTTCATAAGCGATAAGGTAATTGATGGCAGAGTAGTTCTAGGACCACAAATTATTCTACAACTTTTTTATCACAACTTTGATGTGGCAGAATGTGAGTAGTTAACTATCACTTACATATAAACCCACCATTTTTTTTTTTACCAATCACACTCTGTCACATTACCATTGTGACAAAAAATTGTGAAAAATTATATGGTCCTAGATTTTTCCTTGCCGGCATGGATTGAGGTCTAAAATAATTCACGTTTGCGTAAATCAATGTATATTGGTCCTTATCTTTTCCCCTTTTTTCCCCCTTCTTATTCGCATTATCAGGTAACAATATACCTATCAAACGTAAATATCTTGATGGAAAGAAATAAGCTTCAGAAAATAAAAAAACAAAAACAAATGGAAAGAAGTGTTTTCCAATGCAAACAAACCATACCAATTCTTAGAATGGGGTTCAAGTCACTAAAAACTTGCTACGAATTCCAACTAGAAAATTAATCCAAACACACGCTACAAATAGGAGCTCAATTCCTAGCCATTTAGCAACAACTCAGTCTATCAACTCCTTAAGCTATCTATTGACACTAAAATGGCCTCTCCTCAAACCAATGACTTCAATGCCCCACGTTTCCCTCCACCACCACCCCCATTTCGCCCAAGAGCTCCACCGCCTCCTCCTGTTCGCCCACCACCAGACAACCGTCCCACAGTAGTAGTCATTGTGTTCATCTCATTTGGAAGTCTTCTCTTCTTGGCATTCCTTGCGGCTGCTCTCTTTTGTTTCCTCAAGAAGAAGAAGAAGAAGGCAGTTCAAGAAGTCGAAATTATTCACGTAGATGAACATAAGAAGGTTAGGGAGGCTATCATACCGGGTCCCCGAGGAACACAGTCTGTGATATTGTCAATTGAGGATGATGTGCATATTGATGAAAGGATTGCCAAAAATGAGAAGTTTGGTCATGCAGGTTTGCATGCTAAGTCTGCCCAAGGCGAATCTGGATCGACAAACAAAGAGAGAGGATCATCTTCTTCTAGCTTTGATCAGCAACAATTTGACAAAAGCCTTGACCACAAGTCAATTACACCATCCTAAGGACCTTATATGCTCATGTCCGAATATGACTCTCAACGAAATTGCACTACTTGTAAATTATGTGATATATATGTTGTCGTTCATTTTATTCGTTCTCTTTGCTTTGAATTATATAAGTTGCAGGCTTGCATTCCAGCGCAGCAACAATTGAATAAATAAAACTTTGCACTGAACAGTGTCTTGTATCTTTCTATTGTATTTGGTTGACTCGAATTTAATAATAATGGTAAAGTAACATTTAAAAGAGTATGATACTGACTAAAATTGAAGAAGGAAGGGCATTTTTATTTCTAGTTCAACTTTCCCTTTTATTTATGGTGAGCTATAGTTATAAGTCGTGTGATGTCTTCAAATGCAAGGGTATTAATTAAAATCGAGCCTGTTATTTCACTAGTTGCCTTTTTTTTGTTTTTTGTTTATATTGAATACTGCTCTAAGCCCCTAATTGCTTTTAGTAGAACGTTTTGAAGGATCTTAATAGACTATTTATGATTTTTTTCCCCACTATTTTATTTGATTACATATTGTTTTTTGAATAAAAAAATAAAAAAATAAAGAATAATAAAGTTCTATTTCTATCAAATTTCTATGTTACATTACATATAAGAATTAGATACAGGCATTAATTGTCAGATAAAATTTAGAAGTATATTAATTATGAGCTAATTTTATTACACCCTTGATGCGGTGGTCACTCTACAAGTATAAGTGTTTGTGAGGTGTGAGGGACAAGGGTTAGGGTTCAAGTATCTAGAAAGAAACTTCACACACATATACACTTAAATTAACCCAGAATAGAAATTCTATCTTGTATAAGAAAAAAAAAATTATGAGCTAATTTTGCACCCAAACAGTTAAATCATTTCAATTCTTTTTTCTTTTTTCTTTTTTTGAGAGAAAAATAAGAAAGTTTATTAATGCACTAAATCAAATTGGAAAAAATCAAATCACTAGTTAGATTTTCTATCCAAACAGTGGTGTATACAAATAGAACTGCTCGGCTAGCAAGGGCTTGGGCAAGCTTGTTACCCTCACTCTCTACATGCTTAAATCTAGAGCTATTTAAACCGGAAATGTAGGCAGTGAATTTCCTCTATAATATGACCAAACATCTAAGATTTGCTCCCTGGCTATTGATGGCCTGAATGACCCGTAGACTGTCACCCTCAAACACAACCTAAAAAAAAAAGCTTAATTCTTGGGCAAAAGAAACAGCACGGCTGCACGCCAAAGCCTAATTTGCAAGCTCCACGTACAGTATGAGGCATCCTAATCCTTTTACTTAAAGCTGCAATAGAATTACCATTAGAGTCACCAACAGCAATTCCAATACTAGCAACCCCATCATTCTCAAAGAAGGCAGCATCAAAATTGGCCTTGTAAGAAACTACACGAGGACCCTTCTTGTGAATGTCAAAAAACTCCATCACTGAATCATTTGCTCGTCTACTGACCTCGTGGAGAGGCCACGCTGGCTGTTTCTCTCTGAGCCTGTTCCTTCTCTGCCATAAAACCCAAGCAATAATGGAGAACCAAGCTACATGAAAAACCGTACCTCTGTCCAGAACCGTTTCAAAGAGAATATCCATGAATGATCGATACTGTTTCTGGAAGAGCAAACAGAATCTATGTTCTGATTTCCTCACCGATTGAGCTTGTTCACACAGCCATAGAGCATGCATATTTGTTTCTTGGTAATCATCGCACAGAGAGCAAGTCTCATCCACGGGAACCTTCCTCTTGCTTAAATTATGCTTGGTTGGTATGTTTCTTGGTAATCATCACTCAGATATGTATCATTTCGGTTCCTAATAATACATATCTCTATTTCTGCTTTATTTTGATTTAGAGAAGCATGTCTTAGGTGGGTTCAATATGTTTCAACACTATGTTTTGGTGAAAATGAAAAACATTCGGGATGACTTCTCCTGTATTTGGTTGCTAATATTTTAACTTTAAATAAACAATCATTAAAAAAACGAAAAAAAGAAGAAGCATATATTTACATTTGTGTGTGTGTGTGTGTGTGTGTGTGTGGAGGGATATGAAGAAAGTTAATGCAAATAGAAGTATAGAAAGAATTCGTCATGGAAACTACATTGTGAACGTTTTAGCCCTCGACATACTCAATCTGACAACACATGTTTCAGTACCCACTCCCCTTGGATATAGGGCTTTAATTGGTGTGGGCAATGGAAACTTTCTTGTTGAACTGCCAATGTTGGGCGATGGTAATTGATATCAAACCTAGTGATGGGGTTCTTTTGTGGCCGTAACAGGCGATCATGTTTTGATAGGTAGGGTATTTGGGGTAGTCGAGTTTGTACTCGCGCCAATAGATTTCCTGTTGGCAATTACCGTCGCATTTTCTTTTAGGCAAAAGAAAATATAATGAGTGATGAAAAATAAGTGTATTTTGCATTATTAAACGATTATATTTGTCTATATACCCAAAGTAATATACATAGCATTAAATCCATAACAATAAATATATCAACCAATATTATATAATTTTTTTAATATTTTACTTGTTTTTTTTTTTTAATCTAGAAGGACATGAGAGTAAATTTATATTAAGCTATAGTTTCCACTATCTCAATTTTCTTCTCAATTAAACAAAAGAATTTTTCATCGTTCTACTTTTCTGTCCTCACAACGAAACACATATTAAAGAAAATTAAATTTCTTCTATACTCCTACTTTTTATTCTTTTCCTATTTTCTATCTTCTCATTTTTCCACATTTCTAACCTAATAGACCTGCTAGGGTTGGGTAAGTAAATTAATGCATGTTCAACGAATAATGTAACTTCTTGTGCGAAACTTTAATGCAGTTGGTTAATATGATATGTATCAGCTCTAATAATAATTCGTGTCCAAAATACGTGAAATTTTTCTAGCGTGCAAGTAAGAATAATTTTTAAAGTGCAAAAATTGTCATCTTTGTTGCACCGAACAAAGATTAGGCAACCCAAATTTGGGTTAACCTACCTACTTGAACAATTTTCAAGGACACTGGAGATGTTTAACAAGCTTTTTTTTCATATTAAATAGCAAGACCTTTTTTTTTTTTGAGAAACAAATAGCAAGACCTTTTAAAACAGCGTAATGATATGCTTGACTTAAGGACACTGGCTTGTTATTAATTTTGTTGCTTTCCTCTTCCGTAATAAATATATTGTTGCTTTCCATATATATAGTTTGAGTTCTAGTTATATTTATTGTAATTTTAAATAATATTAAACTACACCATAATTTTTTATTAGATGCGAATTTCAATAAATTTACCATTGAATTATATTTCTTTTTATATTCTTTATGTTTTAAAATTTCAAAAAGAAATCAATAATTATCTCATCTATAAAATATTTAAATTTCAAATTTTAGTATTTTAAAACTATGCTTAAAATATGAATTTATGGATCAAATGGTAAATAAAAATTCGATTAGATGAAATTTGACATAAGTGTTAAGAACATATAGAACTTGTAATATAATAGTAGTATTTTGAAAGTATTAATTCAATAAATGCACATATAAGGGGATATGTTAGGACTTGGTAACACTTAGGATATCTCTCTCTCTCTCTCTCTCTCTTTCTCTCTCACATGTAAGATGGGGCGATATAGGGGTTAGATATCTAGGGGTGATTCGTGAAGTGTCTAGTTTTCAAACCTTTTACCAATGATTACATTTACCACAACCAATGACACATTGATGACCATCAAACCTTTTATCAATGATTGCATCGATGATTCCATTGGTTTTAGAGGGAAAAAAAAATTGTAACTAACCGCAACCATTGTGTACATTGACAACCATTGGAAGTAGTTGATGTGATTCGATGATGTTTATTCGTGTTAATAACCTAACTTTTGTTAGACCCTTATTGTGTATGGTGATGTCGTTAGACAGAGAATCACCAACACATACAGAGAGAATAAAATTATGTAATGTAATAATGAATGAGGAGTCACAGTATTTATAGACTCCTTATGTCTCTTGGGAAAAGATATGTCTATTTACCAAGAGATGCATCTTGTCTAAAAGACACATCACTTCTGTAAATAACTAACTTTAACGCTTAATTAATTCTCTACTGTTGGTTGGTGAATCAACACCATCCACTAAGTGGGTGTTATTATATAGGTAAAGGTGCACCATAATAAATGGTTGGTGATCACCTATCACTATTATATGCTAACATCTCCTACTTGATCGCACCATAATAAATGGTGTTAGCTACAATCAACATATACTATGATGTTACTGTGGTATTGCCCAGTGTTGATTCTCATCTATGCCTTTCATAGATCGGCGTCAGTGTCTGACTCTGGCAAAAATTATGTACACATCTTGTCATGTACCATTGACCGCACCCTTTGTTATATATTGTTAGGTTCTAAGGAATTAGGAACTAATGTATTAGAATTTCAATTTGTAATGTTGGACCATGATTAAAATGTTTTAGTTGTGTTTAGACTTGCTCAAAATATGTGTTTTTATGTAAAGTCGGAATCGAGTTACTGTAGGATTTACTATATAAATATGCCTGGCTCAATCGATCGATCGAAAGTCATGCAGATTGTTTTTCTGCAGAATTTTTCAACTCAACCCAAGCCCGTTTGACGTGTAGGGTTTTATGTTTTGTCTTAAGTATAAAAGGGAAAACCTTAGCCACGTTTTCAGGTTGCTCTTTATGCTGTGTGTGTGAATCTTTTGTGAGATCTAGATGTGTTTTCCTTCACACATACTTAGGGTTTTCAAACTCAAGATTGATGTCAAGAGCTTGGTGATCAATTCAGTTGCAGATTCAAGAGCTTATAGATACACAAGCGGGAGTGCTTGTACTTGCTGGGAATCTAAGAAAGAAGTAGTTCGTGGGCTCGGAGCTATCATGGGGTCATGGTAGTAAGTTTCCTACTTGAGGTAGTAATATGATGTTAGTGGTCTAAGTCGCTATTATGTAAACTTCAATTCTTTTATAGTGGATTCAGTTTTACCTTGAGGATAGCTAGGTTAAATCCTCCCCAGGTTTTTACTGGTTTAGTTTTCCTGGGTCATCATATCTTTGTGTTCTTTATTTTCTGCACTTTACATTGATATGATATATTTGTGTTAACCTAGATTTGAAAATTTGACTAAGTAATCACTTGGATAATTAACTAGGTTATTCCGGTTGTATTTTAAGGGGTCTAAAAACGTACATTTACTACTCCTGTAGTATACTCTGGATGTCTTATCATTCACTATTATTTCAAATGAATGGCATTGAACATATGGAGCGCTTGTTACTACATGCAGCCGGGAATCTTAGTCCACACCAGCACTATCGGTTGACATCTTTCAGCTATACATATTAGACATGTGTTGACCTGCACTGAATCGTTTCATTGTGCAAGCTGTGTTATGTATGATGCACCTTAGTGGACTTTACATTCATACACTAATTTCTTATACAATGCTATTCTGCTTAATATTGACCAATTATGCCCCTAAAGCAGAAGTTGCATAGCCATGTTCTACGGGCGTCCCCAGTCCTTCCATCTATGCAAATACATGTAGTATCCCACCTAGGTTTTTGGATTCACGAGTCCCATATTTCCTACATGTACTCCAAATTTATCTAGAGTCAATCCTTTGGTTATAGGATCAGCCACCATCTCGCTTAAGGGGATAAATTGGACTCGTATTTCACCCATTTCCACTATATCTTGAATACAGTGATAATTTGTTTTCATGTGTTTGCCTTTAGATCTATTTTCTCCACTTTTTATCAACAAGATAACAGACTTATTGTCACAAAACACATCAACTATTCTATTTGGTATACCTAATTTTAAACTGTCAACAAATTGCTTAATCCAGTCTGCTTCACTTACAGCTGTGCTGCATGATATGTATTTTGCCTCCATGGTATGTTTTGCAACACAACCTTGCTTCTTACTTAACCAAGAGACAGCTGTTCCACCAAATAGGAATACATGATCACTAGTAGATTTTCTATCATCTATGTCTCCTACAAAATCAGCATTTGTATATCCTATTACTTATTGATTGCTAATTCCAAAACATAATTTCATACCTTTGGTGCCTTGGAGATATCTAAAAATTCTTTTGACTGCCTGCCAATGCGCCCTTTCAAGATTAGATTGATACCTACTTACTAATCCTACTACATGACAAATGTCTGGCTTTGTGCTTGTCATTGCAGACATTAAACTACCCACAGCTTGGGCATAGGGGACTTTTTCCATAAATTCTTGCTCTTCTTTATCCTTAGGGCGCATATTCTTACTTAATATAGTTCCTTTACTTACAGGTGTACTCAAAACTTTTGATTCTTCCATATTAAATTTCTTAAGTACTTTCTCCATATGGTCCTCTTGATCTAGATATAATAAATTTGTATTTCTATCTCTAGTTATTTTAATTCCTAATGCATATGTAGCAAGACCCATATCTTTCATTTCAAACCTTAATGATAGGAAAGATTTTGTCTTTGACATCATGTCTGGGCTATTTCCAGCTAATAATATATCATCAACATATAATGATAATATTGTTAACTCATCGTAGCACCTCCATATGTAAACACGGTGATCTAGTGGACTCATCTCAAAACCAATCTCTAATATTGCTTGGTGGAACTTTAAATACTATTGTCTAGAAGACTGTTTGAGTCCATATAGGGATCTTTTTAATTTATAACCTTTATCTTCATGTCCTTTTATTTCAAAACCCTCTAGTTGTAACATGAATATATCTTCTTTTAATTCACCATTAAGAAAGCTGTTTTGACATCCAATTGATACAAATCTAAATCCATTCTTGCCGGTGAATAAGTATCAACAAAATCTACACCGGGTTGTTGATTAAACCCTTTAGCCACCAATCTTGCTTTATATTAATCTAAACTACTGTTAGCCTTAAATTTCTTTCTTAGAACCCATTTACAGTCAATGGCCTTTCTTCCATTTGGTAAAGATGTTAATTCCCAGACATCAATTTTCTTGATGGATTCTAATTCATCTATCATAGCATCTTGCCATTGTTTTGAATCATTGCGTGCCATTGCTTGTCCATAATTAGTTGGGTCCTCACTTAAATTTTCCTCTATGTTAAATAAATGATAATCTTTAAGCATAGTTGGTGGCCATCTAATCCTTTTACTCCCATTGTTCTCAGGATCAAAGGTTTGTTGATCTGGTACCAATTTATCTGATGTTCTTTTGCTCCCACTTTCAGAAGCATCCTTATAGTGATCTTGTGTTTCATTATCAAGGTCTTCTTGTAACCTTATTGTGTGCGGTGATGTCATTAGATTGGGAATCACCAACACAAATAGAAAGAATAAAATTATGTAATGTAACAATGAATGAGGAGTCCTAGTATTTATAGACTCCTCATGTCTCTTGGGAAAAGATATATCTATTTACCAAAAGATACACCTTATCTAAAAGATACACCACTTCTGTAAATAACTAACTTTAACGCTTAATTAATTTCTCTGTTGTTGAAAGCCATTTTGGATATACATCACTGTTAATTTCTTTAAAACTTTCTCCCCTCTCTCCTTATGTGTGTGTGTGTTAAAATACTTAGTATTCTAAAAAAAAAAATTCTCTACTATTGGTTGGTGAAGCAACACCATCCACTAAGTGGGTGTTATTATATAGGTTATTATATAGGTGATGGTGCACCATATTATAGTGTGATCACCTATTACTATTATATGCTAACAACTTTCATGTACACTCTTCTTCAAAGCAAAGATAATTTTGGAATGCGAAATTGGGAATGCCTAAAAGTAATACCCAATTATTTGTTTGGATGCATTTTTTTTATTAAAAGTTTCTTTGTTAAAAATTTGTTAGAGCATATTGATTTGCTTTGTTTCAAATTTTTATTGAAAAAAAAAGAAGAAGAAGAAGAAGAAGAAGAAGAGAGAAGGGAAAGTAGATATTTATGCATGAAAAATGTAGTGTAGCATTGAAGATCACCAAAGATTAATATTTTGTTAATAAATGCTCTAAAGGTTGTGATTAAGATGCATTTAATGCTGTATTAAATAATTTTTTTTTACATTTTTCAAAAAATAAAGTGGAATTGTACACATATACGGATATACCTTATCTAAAATAACACACAAACCAGAATGAATTAAGTGTGTATGTGTTTAACGGTTAGTTTGTTTCTAAAAAAAAAAAAAAAAATTAACACAAACCAAAATGAATTTATGTATATAAGCCAATACATCATTAATCATGTGTGTTTTATTTTTTGAAAAGTGTGCATTGTTGCTCATAATTGAGCAATTTTTTGTTAAAATTTAACATGTGCACTTAGCCCTCGTTTGGGGGATGAAAAGAATAATTTTGAAATATTAATTCATTTTCCTTATTTGAGAGTTTTAATGGAGGAAATGAAAAAACCATTCACATGTAAGTTTTTTTTTATTGTCATTCACATATAAGTTTAAGTAGGAGGGAATGAAATGGGTATGAAGAAATTTTCACTCCTCTCTATTCCCTAAAAACCTCAGTTTTTTTCATTCCCCCAAAATTAGGAGGAATCAGAGAGAATGAAATTAAGTTTAATAAAATTTTCACTGGAACTCCCAAAACACCCCTATATATTTAGCCATTTATTTTAAAATAGGAATCTAATAGTAATATTGTAATAAAATTATTTCATTAATTTCTCTCTATGTTACTCCAAAATAATGATATTTACCTTTCATTTCTTTCAATTCTTTAATTTTAAAACATCCAAACAATAATAATATTACTTAATTTCATTCTATAATTTTTAAATATTTCATTTCATTCCATTCCTTTATAATTTACTCATCTTATTTTATTTCATTCCTTTATAAACTCCCAAACGAAGCATTAGACACTCGTTAATTGAGATGAAATCTTCAAGAGGTTTATGAATTTTTATTTTTTATTTTTTTGGGTGGAGAAAATAGGTTTATGAGAGTTTTTTTTTTTTTTTTTTTTTGGTGTGTGGAGAAAATAAGTTTATGAGAGATTTTTACTACTGTTAATTATAAGACAAGATACTGTTAAGCATTCATAGTGGTGGTGCTAAAAAATTTAGCTTTTAGCAACATAGAAAACTACTTTATCTGTTTTAAGAAAGTTTATTGATGCATTAAATCAAATTAGAAAACATCATCCAAATTTTTAGATAGATCTTTTACCCAAACAATGGTGTTTGCAAATAGAACTGCTTGTTTAGCAAAGGCATGGACAAGCTTGTTACCCTCCCTCTTTACATGCTTAAAACTAGAGCTATATAAACCGGAACGGAGGCAGCAGTGAATTTCGGATTTCCTCTATAATATGACCAAACATCTAAGATTTGCTCCCTGGCTATTGATGGCCTGAATGACCCGTAGACTGTCACCCTCAAACACAACCTAAAAAAAAGCTTAATTCTTGGGCAAAAGAAACAGCACGGCTGCACGCCAAAGCCTAATTCGCAAGCTCCACGTACAGTATGAGGCATCCTAATCCTTTTACTTAAAGCTGCAATAGAATTACCATTAGAGTCACGAACAGCAATTCCAATACTAGCAACCCCATCATTCTCAAAGAAGGCTGCATCGAAATTGGCCTTGTAAAGAACTACACTGAATCCTTTGCTCGTCTACTGACCTCGTGGAGAGGCCACGCTGGCTGTTTCTCTCTGAGCCTGTTCCTTCTCTGCCATAAACCCCAAGCAATAGTGGAGAACCGAGCTACATGAAGAATCGAACCTCCGTCCAGAACCGCTTCAAAGAGATCCATGAATGATCGACACTGTTTCTGGAAGAGCAAACAGAAGCCATCTTCTGATTTCAACACCGATTGAGCTTGTTCACACAGCCATAGAGCATGCATATTTGTTTCTTGGTAATCATCACACAGAGAGCAAGTCTCATCCACGTGAACCTTCCTCTTGCTTAAATTATGCTTGGTTGGTATGTTTCTTGGTAATCATCACACAGATATGTATCATTTCGGTTCCTAATAAAACATATCTCTATTTCTACTTTATTTTGATTTAGAGAAGCATGTCCTAGGTGGGGTCAATATGTTTCAACACTATGTTTTGGTGGAAATGAAAAACATTTGGAATGACTCATCTCCTGTATTTGGTTGCTAATATTTTAACTTAAAATAAACTATCATTTAAAAAAAAACAAAAAATAGAAGAAGAAGCATATATATAAATTTTTGTGTGTGTGTAGAGGGATATGAAGAAAGTTAATGCAAATAGAAGTATAAAAAGAATTCGTCATAGAAACTATGTTGTCAACGTTTTAGCCTCGACATACTGATCAATTTGACAAATACAAATCTTCTGTACTATTTTTTGTATTCCACTTTATGTTTCACCAATCATAATTTGTTATGTATTTGTTTAACATTTTTTTTATAAAATAGTCCAAGTTTAAAATTGAAAAAAATAAGCACATGATAAGTTGTAATTAATGAAACACAAAAAATGGTACATAGAATTTGTATTCACTACTGTTGCATTTTCTCTTAGGCAAAAGATAATATAACGAGTGATGAAAAAAAAAAATTAATAAGAAAAATAATGTTAGGCTATCATTAGCAAGGCCAAGCAGGTGTATTTTGCGTTATTAAACGATTATATTTGTCTATATACCCAAACTAATATACATAGAACAGAATCCATAACAATAAATATATCAACCAATATCATATAATTTTTTTTAATAATAATATATTTGTTACTTGTTTTTTTTTATCCAATAGGGCATCAGAGTAAATTTATACTAAACTACATTTTCTATCGTCTCAATTTTCTTCTCAACCAAACAAATTTTTTTTCATCCTTTTACTTTTTCGTCGTTACAACTAAACTTTGTTTTAGCAATGATGTTTTCTAGAAAATGAATCGTTTTCCAAGAAGCATTTTCTATAAAACTATCTCATTTTTTAATGTTTGGTAGTAACTTTTTTTGAACCGATGTTTGGTAGTAACTTTAAATGAGTTAAAAAACAACATTTTAACTTCTCTTATTTAGCTTGCTGTGAGATAGAATTGTTTTCCAAAAAAATTTAATAGAAAACAATATCTAAAAATAAGCTATACTTTTTATGTTGACTAAAAATAGTTTTCCTTTTACTCATATTTTTTTATGCTACCAAACACCGGAAAACATGGAAAATTATCTTTACACAAGATTTTCCATCGAAACAAACGAAGCATAAAGAAAACTAAATCTCTTTTATACTCACTTTTTTATTTCTTTCCTATTTTTTATCCTCTCACTTTTTCACATCTCTAACCAAATGGACTTGCTTGAAGTGGGGGAAGTAAATTAATGCATCTTCAAAAAGTAATGTAACTTTTGTGCGAAACTTTAATGCAGTTTTTTTTTTTTTTGGAGGAAGAACTTTAATGCAGTTGGTTAATATGATATGTATCAGCTCTAATAATAATTCGTGTCCAGAATACGTGAAACTTTTCTAGCGTGCAGTTAAGAATAATTTTTAAGGGCAAAAATTTTCATCATTGTTGCACCGAACAAAGATTAGGCAACCCAAATTTGGGTTAACCTACCTACTTGAACAATTTTCAAGGACACTAGCTGGAGATGTTTAACAAGCTTTTTTTTTTTGTCATATTAAATAGCAAGACCTTTTAAAGCAGCGTAATGATATGTTTGAGTTAAGGACACTGACCTGTTATTAATTTTGTTGCTTTCCTCTTCCCTAATATATATATATATATATATATATATATATATATATATATATATATATATATATATATATTGTTGCTTTCTATATACAGAATAATTTTTTAGTAGATACGAATTTCAATAAATTCACCGTTGAATTATATTTCTTTTTATATTCTTCATGTTTTAAAATTTCAAAATGAGATTAATAATTATCTCATTTAAAAAATGTTTAAATTTTACATTTTAGTATTTTAAAACTATGCTTAAAATATTAATTTATGGATCAAATAGTAAATAAAAATTCGATTAGATGAAATTTGACTTAATTATTAAGAACATATAGAACTTGTAATATAACAGAAGTATTTTGAAAGTATTAATTCAATAAATGCACATATAAGAGAGCCCAAATCTTCTGTCCCACTTTTTCTGCTCCACTCTATACTCCACCAATAAAAACTTGCTACGTGTTCACCTAATTAATTAAATACTACTATTAATTAATAACTGTAGTAATAATAAGTCAATAATTATAGTATTTAATTAATTAGGTGAACACGTGGCAAGTTTTTATTGGTGGAGTATAGAGTGAAGCAGGAAAAGTGGGACTGAAGATTTGGATTCCCATATAAGGGGATATGTTAGGACTTGGAAACACTTAGGATCTCTCTCTCTCTCTCTCTCTCTCTCTCTCTCATGTAAGAGGGGGTGATTTAGGGGTTAGATATCTAGGGGTGATTTGTGGAGCGATTAGTTTTCAAACCTTTTACCAATGATTACATTTATCTCATTGGATTTTAGAGAGAGAGAAAAAATAAAACTGTTACTAACCACAACTGATGGCACATTGATGACCGTCAAACCTTTTATCAATAATTACATTGATGATTCCATTGGTTTTAGAGGGGGAAAAAAAAAATGTAACTAACCGCAACCATTGTGTACATTGACGACTGTTGGAAGTAGTCGATGTGATTCGATGATGTTTGTTCGTGTTAATAACCTAACTTTCATGTACACTCTTCTTCAAAGCAATAAATAATTTTGGAATACGAAATTGGGAACGCCTAAAAGTAATACCCAAGTATTTGTTTGGATGCATTTTTTTTTTTATATTAAAAGTTTATTTGTTAAAAATTTGTTAGAGCATATTGCTTAACTTTGTTTCAAATTTTTATTGAAGAAGAAGAAGATAGTTTAATTAGAATGAATTTATGTATATAAGCCAATACATCATTAACATGTGTATTTTATTTTTTAGAAAAGTGTGAATATAGCTCATAATTGAACTTTTTTATTAAAATTTAACATGTGTACTTAGCCCTCGTTTGGGGGATAAAAAAAATAGTTTTAGAATATTGATTCATTTCCCTTATTTGGGAGTTTTAATGAAGGAAACGGAAAAACCATTCACATGTAAGTTTTTTTTACTGTCATTCACATATAAGTTTAAATAGGAATGAATGAAATGGGTATGAGGAAATTCTCACTCCTCTCTATTTCCTAAAAATCTCAATTTTAACATTCCCCCAAAATTAGGAGTGTGGGGCCAGTTGCCCGAAAAACTGACAGAGTCCATAAAAAGGGGGCTTGTGGCCCAACGGCCCAAATCGAGGATACTCATCCGTCCGAGGATACTCCTTTGTCCGATAATACTCCTTCGTCCGAGGACACTCATCCGTCTGAGGATAAGATTCATTCCACAAACCAGCTTTAGAAGTGGGTGTAACTATCTTAGTTGTCAGGGAGTTTCGCGGAGTTACATGCAAACTAAACTAAATGAATATTGATCAAAGGAGGAACCGGAAAAGGTAACAAATATCTCCTAAAAGCTGCTACCTCCACATTAAATGCATCCCACCTAATTCTCTGGCCGCATTAATGTGGAGGTGATACCTGAACAGTAACCAAGCAGCCTTATAACCACCAAGCGGAGGATCCGGGACGTGCTGGATGGGACAGAAAGAAGTTTCCAGAAGGGAACTTACACGTGAAAATAGGGCGGGAAAGTAGTATATAAGGTGAAATCGAAATACTCTGAAGGGGACGGCAGAAAAAAAGAAAAGAGAGACACTAAAAAATCGGACCAAGAAAGAGAAAGAGAAGGCCTGTCTCTCATTTGTCTGGAAATTCCTTCTGCTACGCCGGAACTACGTCTTTTTCTGCTTACTGGAACTAGTTCTTACGTCCACTCTCTACAAATTTTATTGTTCAGGGTCCAAGACAATTTGAGTCCCTACAATTGACGCCGTCTGTGGGAAGAGCTTGATCCGACCGTAGAAAAAGACAAGTGCAACAGCTGATGGCAGAAGGAGCACCACAGCAGGTGGACACTAGTCCACATCAAGCAGAGTCTAGGGGACCCCAACATGGCACACCGTTGGTGATCCGTGAACGAAGGGGAGATCGCGAGGGAAGCGTGCGAACAACCCATACGGAGAAAAGCCGGACTCGAGGGAAGAGCCATGTCTCCCATGCGAAGGACGGTAAAGACATACAGCGTGAGATCGATATGTTAAGAAGAGAATTACGGTACGAACGACGAAAGCAAACGAATAAGGACGTGAAGCAAGCCTCCGATGAGTCAGACGATACAAGTTACAGGCGACGGTCCAGAACCTCGCCCAGTGAGCTTTTTTCCTTCGGTAAAGAGCGTTACAGTCGACGGACGTACAAAAGTCCACCTCATCAGGGCTTAGGAAACAAGGCTTTGAACAAGGTGCTGAGTCAAGTTTCCAAGTCGCCGTTCACGCGACGCATAGAGGACGCAAGCCTTCCTCGGAGGTTCCATCAACCTACGTTCACCATTTATAGTGATTAGACGGACCCGGTGGAGCATGTTAGCCATTATAACCAGAGGATGGCCATTCACTCTAGGGACGAGGTCTTGATGTGTAAGGTTTTTCCCTCAAGCCTAGGCCCGGTGGCGATAAGGTGGTTCAATGGCCTGGAGGAGAATACTATTGATTCCTTTGAGAGACTCATCCAAGCTTTTGGGGCTCGCTTTATTACCTGCAGAAGGGTTGTCCAGCCCTTAGGGTCGTTATTATCCATGTCTAAGCGAGAGGGAGAAACCCTGAAAGCATACTTTGAAAGATATTAGGAGATGTATAATGAAGTAGATGGAGCCAACGACAGGGTGGCTATTAACACCTTCAAGGAAGGTGATAGGCCACAAATTGAATGACCCCTTGTGATTTAAACTAATTAATTAATTTAACCAAGTTATTAATTAATCAATTTAACATGCAAATACGTGGCAGCACAAACAAATCACCGAATAACTAAATATGCAGCGGAAAATAAATAACACGGTGATTTGTTCACGAATGGGGAAAAACCCTAACGGCAAAAACCCCACCGGGTGATTTTCAGGTCACCACTCCCGAAACTCCACTATTATCAAATCAAGTGGTTACAAATAAGGAATCCCAAGTACCTTACCAACCTACAGTTGAACCCTTACCCCAATACCCAATTGGACTTGATCTGTAGCGACAGTTCCCACCTTTGATGCACGGCTCCCAAGTACGTGACTAACCAGATGCGCGGATCCCAGTACGCGACTTCAATCACCAACTTTAGAATGAGAGGTTGGCTGCAGAGTTCTTCAGATCATCCTATGCATGAAGATCAGGAAGATGCTTGGTCACAAAACCTTAAGGTGCACAATACACAGCAACTTCTTGAAGAAGATGACCTAGGTTAAGAACTTCGTCTTAGAGCACAATTTGCTTGAACAAGGATTGCTCAATGCTTATGCAACTTGTGTCTATGTAGACGGCTCTTAAAACACTCCTTAAATATGTTTAGGGTTAGAAGAAAAGAAGGCCCAAAAACACATTCACGGATCCCAAGAAAATCAGATTAGAATTCTGACTTTTTAAGTCTCGATAGCTAGCAGGTGTCGAGGTAGGTGTCGAGCAGGTGTCGAGCTTTAAAAATTCTGCACTTCAACTTGCTTTTTCTTGGACAGACTTGATGACTTCAACACTTGATCTTGAAACATAGTTTCTTGAAGTATTAAAAACACCTAGAACTACCCAATTACAAGTAGAGTGCGTTTTGTCAAAGGATTAGCCAATTTACATAAAATATGACATATGTTCCTAACATGTAAACACATATGTCCTAACAATCTCCCCCTTTGGCAATCCGTGACAAAACCACAACAAACAAATGAACATATGAGAGAAGTCATAAATCACTCAACTCATATTCACTTGTTACATACAATAAAATCTATCCTAACACAAACTCTTGAAGAACTTTGCAAAAAGAGAGTTTATGGCAAGTAGACTTTGACAACCTGTATTTTTGAAACACTTATAAACAAAACTCATCAAGGCATCTTGTGTGAAACAGAATTAACTAGATTGCATACAAATATAAAGAACATGTGTATAAAGAAAGAAAAGAAACAACACATGAAGAGATAGGTGAATAAGAAAAACATACATCCACATATATAGAAAGATAAGTACAATGTATGTAAACCTGATATACAAGACCAATGTATCTATAAAGAATGAAAAGAAAAAGATACATCTAAAGCCTCACTACATCCCTCAAAAAGTATGAACACTCCCCCTATCAAAATGTCCTATACTAACTCTCCCCCTAAGATGACTACTCTCATAATCCAAAACTACTCCCCCTTTTTGTCACGATTGACAAAGGGTAGAGTGTCATGTAGACATCTCATCAGTAGAGCTAGCATCTCCATCATCATCATCTGAAGCATCATCGTCATCACTATCATCATCATCATCCTCAGCATCAGACTCTGAAGCAACTGGAGGAGGTGGTGGAGAAGCCTCAGATGCAAAACCACCCATGGTCGCCTGCCGTCGTGCAATACGACCAACACGAACGTTCACCTGATACAACTCAGTGGTGAGTGTATCAAGGCGAGCATCCATGCGCTGCAGCTGCGCCATGATATCTCCAAGGGATACATCGCTGGAGGAAGGAAGAGAAGTCGATGTAGATGGAGCAGATCTGGATGGAGCCGAACGGGAGGGCGGAGTGGAATCCGGCTGTCTCGCCCTGAACTGTGCCTGGCTACGTTTTACGGTAGCGGCATCTATGGCAGAGATGTGTGTGAAGTGGTCGGAGACAGGGAAAGGGATGGAAAAATGGCGTAGTATCCTCGTGATAGCGGAAGGAAAGATAAGCTTATCACGGGACGCCGCATCTAAATGAACATCTATGATAGAGAAAATGAAATGAGAAGGAAAATCTATCGTAAGATGCTCAAGTAGAGAAAGCAAGAAACGAGCACGAGGCTCTGTGATAGAGTTATAATGGGAGAGAGGATGAAGTACAAATGTCATCACCATGTTAAGGAATCTAGGACCTTTAGCAAAAGGTCTACATGATGTGTACATATGCTCACCCCACTCAGAAGGGCGCTCACAGAAAGCAGAAATGAGCTCATCCCTGGACGCAGTCCTCAGTCGCTCACACGTAGGATAGTCAGGAAACTCTATCCTAGGAACATGAAGCACATCCGCAACCAGCTGCGGTGTGACAGCAATGCGTGTACCTCGAACGCGAGTGAAAAAGAGAGGTACTGAACGATCAATCCCGTGCATGTTGGAGTAAAACTCCTGAATCAGCACGAGAGGACAAGTGACCGGGACGTCACACAGTGACTCCCATCCCCTACTGTGAATGACAGAGGGAAGGTCAGTATCGGCGAAGTCCGCCAGAACAACGTGGCGTTCCGAATGAACACCTCGTTTAGAGAAGTTCTCAGTAAATGCCTTGTAGGCATCTCCATCACGGAACCGAAGATTATGAGGAGCAGTATCAGAAGATGAAGAAGCTCCAGAACGCAGAGGGTTCCGAGCCGGAGTAGATTTACGTTTAGGTGCCATAGATGCAACTAACGTAAAAGAAAAAGAAAAGAGATAGAGAGGGAGACAATCAGAAAAGTCCCAAGCAGTTCAAATATGACAATATATTGAACAAAAAGGACGTATGCATGGGAATGCATGATCATGTGACATGCTAAACAATAAAAACATCATGGGCTCAGCCCAATCCAATCCTAGCAGCACACATTCAAGAATCACACAACTAAATGCATGAAAATATCATTCTAATGCACATGGAATGCAATGCATGACATTCTAAACACTTTTTATTGAAAAACCAACCCAAAATTTCAATAAAAACTCAATGATTTAGAAAAACCCAAAGTTTTCAAAGAAAAACCCAAAACCTAAGTTTTAAAACATGAAATGCATGAAAAACAAAGGAAAACAAGATCATACCAAGTGATTTGAAGCAAGAAAGTGCCGGAAATCAAGTTGGATGAAGGTTGGAGAGAAGAAAACTGCTCTGGAAGTCGAACCGCCTCGGACAGATCGAAGAGAGATCGAGAAATGAAGGAGAAATCGCGAACAGAGCTTAAAAAGGATCTCCAGTAAATCTCGATAGCAGAGGTGTCGAGAGGTATCGAGATGCTGTCGAGGAAGGTGTCGAGAGATTATGCCTTCGACAGATAAGGTATCGAGGAGGTATCGAGGTACCAAACAGCTCATCCAACACCAGAAGCTCGATCGATCGACTAGGTGTCGAGAAGGTATCGAGCAAACAGAGATATCTCGATCGATCCACCAGGTGTCGAGGAAGTGTCGAGATTGCGATAAGAAAAAAAACTTTAGAGGTTCGACAGCTGACCAGGTATCGAGGAGGTATCGAGAAGGTGTCGAGCCAGCTTTGAAATGCAGTTTTTCGAGAATTGAAAAACACAAACACGAATGCAATCAAGACATGCACCTCAACCATGATCCAACCAACATATAAATCTCTCAAAAATCATCTCTCAATGAAAATTTAAGCACATGGATCTCCCAAAAACATACACACACACTAAACAAGTCTAACCAATTTTATATTTCAAAAATAAGTCATGACAGTTTAGTGAGCATACGAAAGCACATGTAAAACCTTTGTGATGGCCAAATCACATTGTACCTGCACATGTATCAAAAGTAGCAAAGAATATTGCGTGTTGTGTGTGAAAAACATCGCAAGATTGCATAAGTGTATACATGTTATGACGATCTGAGATATGAGCAAATAACTTTAACTCACACACAATCATAACTGTTTGATGGGGACTATCACCTTTGAGGTACATCCTATAACTCCCACATCTCCTAGAATACACGCTTGCAACCATTTTAAAGCATCTTTAATCTTTTTGCTTTTTATTTCTTTGCATATTTTCTTTTTAAAGCATATCATACATGGGCTTATGAGAGAGAAAAGAAATACCCATTGATATTTTGACATTTCAATTTTGCTATGCCTAAGCACACAAATGTCATTGACATCACACTTTTGCTATGCCGAAGCATACAGATGTCATTAATGATTGGCGGGCAACAGTGGTGAGATGGTTATTTATGCCTTTCTCTTAGGATTTTCTAGTCCTACCCGTCAAAAAGAGTGATATGAGTGTTAAGTCTAAGAAAAAACCTAATCTTACTCATCACAAACATGAGCCACAAAGCTAACTTGCTTAGTTGTGCATAAAGATGCTCATCTAAGCTACAAGAGATACAAAGTTTAGAAAACTTTGTTTTATTGGCCATCTAAGGTACACAAGTACCAAAGTACACAAAACACACACTGTTTTTGTATTTTTCAATTTTTCAAAATTTTTTTTTTTATTTTATATGAAAAACAAAATAAACAAAAATGAAAGAAAACACACAAAAACATGTTAACAAGCAAAACAATGCATAAAACTAGACTGACTCAATTAAAAATGCAAAACACACATGCAATGCAACAAATAAGAAGAATAAGAAGGGAAAAGAAAGTGATGAAATCACTTTGAGTTCTTTTTCTTCCACTCCTTGGAAGAGCCTTTCCTTTGATTAAAACCTTGAACCGGCGGTGAGGGGGAAGAATTGTAACCGTTCAAGTTCGAAAGGAATATGATGGCTTTCAGAAGATCTCCAAGAGGAGCAAGAGAGGATTGAAGCTGACTTTGGCTTCCAGATGCTGTCATACTGTTGCTCTGTTGGGTGGCTAGCCACTTGTAGCAATTTGGTCGAGTATGACCGGCAGCTCCACAATGATAACAGAGATGCTGCTTCTTTTGTTTAGGCTTTTGAGAGTTAGCCTTCTTGTCCTTAGGGAGTTTAGCATCTTTCTTTTCTAACTTAGGGGGTGCTCCTAAGATGGATTTTTCTTTGTCTATGTTCTCACTAGCTAATTCAGTTTTATCATCAATGTTCTCAATATTAACATTATTAGCAGGAGGAACAAAAACAGTAGAACTAGTAGAAGCAGAGTTAGAGATAGAAAGACCATACCCTAAACCTGTTCGATCTGAAGCAGATTTCTGGTTGCTGAGCATCTCATCAAGTTTTGCACTTGAAGTCCTCTCCAGTTGAGCTCTGACTTGAAACAGCTCTGCTTCAAGCTTCTTAGTCTTCTCAGCCAGGAAGTTATTCTCAAATCTCAGTGCACCAATAGTTTGATTTGCCTCATCAAACTTTGTGGACAATTCTTCTCTGTCGAGTTCCACATCACTGAGCTTCTTGGTGGCCAGCCTGTATAGCTTCTCATGCTTTTCAGAAAGCTTGTAAAGCTTCTCATAGGCTGAATGGATATCATCTTTGTCATCCATCTTTTCACATTCAGTGTCCACCAATTCTTCTTCTTCTTCTTCAACAATTCCATCCGTAGAATTGACTGAAGCAGTGAAAGCATTTAGGATTCCGTCATCCTCATCATCGGAATCATCTTCAGGCTCAGTGTCACTAAGGGTTGCAGCTAGAGCCTTGCTTTTCCCAATGCTCTTCAGATAAGTAGGACACTCATTCTTCATGTGTCCAAACCCGTGACACCCAAAACACTTTGGTCCTGCAGGAACAGTGTACTGACCGCCATCCTTGGCATCCTTCCTTCCCTTGTCTTGGCTCTTGAACTGTGAAGAACCGGATTGCCTTTGGTCTTTGTCGAAGCTCCTCCCATTGGCATTCTTCATAAACTTCTTGAACTGCCTCGTAATGTAGGACTTCATCTTGGAGTCTTCATCATCGGAAGACTCATCTGTATCACTGCTCTTCGCCTTCAGGGCCATGCTCTTGCCCTTGCTTGACTTGCCTATTTTTGATAACCCTAGCTCGTAGGTCTGCAAGTTCCCAACCAGCTCAGTCAAAGGAATTTTATCAATGTCCTTTGATTCTTCAATTGCTGTAATCTTGGCATGAAATCTCTCAGGTAGAGATCTGAGCACCTTCCTTACAACCTTGGGTTCAGGGATGGTTTCCCCAAGATTGAAGGCTGAGTTCACTATGTCTTTCAGCTTGGCATAGAACTCATCGAACGACTCATCCTCCTCCATCTTGATTTCTTCAAAGCTAGTAGTGAGCCTCTGTAGCTTTGAATCCTTGACAGCCTTTGTTCCTTCATAGGTTGTCTGGAGGATGGTCCACGCCTCCTTGGCGGTTTCTGTTGAGGATATCTTCTTGAACTCCTCATTGGTGACAGCGCTAAATAGAGCATTCAGCGCTCTGCTGTTGAAGTTTGCCGCCTTGATCTTGGCTTCATCCCAATCAGCCGGCGCTTCTTTTGGCTTTGTCCAGCCAATCTCCACAGCTTGCCACACCTTCTCATCTAAGGACTGCAAAAAAGCTCTCATGCGTACTTTCCAGTAGGCATAGTTAGTCCCATCAAATAAAGGAGGTATTATTAGAGATTGTCCTCTATCCATGACAAACAGGGGTCAATGGATCAAACACAGCAAAGATTAAACCTAATCAGAGTGTGCCTGCTCTGATACCACTTGATAGGCCACAAATTGAATGACCCCTTGTGATTTAAACTAATTAATTAATTTAACCAAGTTATTAATTAATCAATTTAACATGCAAATACGTGGCAGCACAAACAAATCACCGAATAACTAAATATGCAGTGGAAAATAAATAACACGGTGATTTGTTCACGAATGGGGAAAAACCCTAACGGCAAAAACCCCACCGGGTGATTTTCAGGTCACCACTCCCGAAACTCCACTATTATCAAATCAAGCGGTTACAAATAAGGAATCCCAAGTACCTTACCAACCTACAGTTGAACCCTTACCCCAATACCCAATTGGACTTGATCTGTAGCGACAGTTCCCACCTTTGATGCACGGCTCCCAAGTACGTGACTAACCAGATGCGCGGATCCCAGTACGCGACTTCAATCACCAACTTTAGAATGAGAGGTTGGCTGCAGAGTTCTTCAGATCATCCTATGCATGAAGATCAAGAAGATGCTTGGTCACAAAACCCTAAGGTGCACAATACACAGCAACTTCTTGAAGAAGATGACCTAGGTTAAGAACTTCGTCTTAGAGCACAATTTGCTTGAACAAGGATTGCTCAATGCTTATGCAACTTGTGTCTATGTAGACGGCTCTTAAAACACTCCTTAAATATGTTTAGGGTTAGAAGAAAAGAAGGCCCAAAAACACATTCACGGATCCCAAGAAAATCAGATTAGAATTCTGACTTTTTAAGTCTCGATAGCTAGCAGGTGTCGAGGAGGGTGTCGAGCAGGTGTCGAGCTTTAAAAATTCTGCACTTCAACTTGCTTTTTCTTGGACAGACTTGATGACTTCAACACTTGATCTTGAAACATAGTTTCTTGAAGTATTAAAAACACCTAGAACTACCCAATTACAAGTAGAGTGCATTTTGTCAAAGGATTAGCCAATTTACATAAAATATGACATATGTTCCTAACATGTAAACACATATGTCCTAACAGAAGGCCTTCCAACCGACCATGAGCTGAGGAGTTCCTTAACCGGTAAGCCTGTTACCAGCATGCGACAGCTTATGGACAGGATTGACAAGTATAGAAGGATAGAGGAAGATCAGATACGGGGTGGAGGAAAGACCAAGGTGATCCCTCAGGAGAGGAGGGAATTTAGGTCGGATCGGTATAACAACAATCGACCTCGGAGAGACTTTGTGGGGCAGTCAGGATCTGCTAATTCCCAGGCAGTCAATGTTGTGTTCCGAGAACCAGTCTAGCGGGTTCTAGAAAAAATACAAGACAAGCCTTTTTTCAGATTGCCCAATAGGATGGCAGGGGACCCTGCGAAACGCAACCAGAACCTCTACTGTCAGTACCATCGAGACTATGGGCATACAACTGAGGACTGCAGAAACTTGTGGGACTACTTGGAAGAGCTAGTCCGAGAAGGGAGGTTGACCAACCTTCTGCACCACACCAGTGCCCGAGGAGGGCAGGTAGGGCCGACGTTGAGAGGAAATGCCTCTTCAAGAGCCCTCCTGGGCACCATAAATGTTATATTTGTGGCCCCTGGAAGGACAGGGTCTTGTCCCTCCAGAATACTGTCAGTATCTCATTGCTCGGAGGGGAGCTCGGATTCAGTGCCGAAGAAAGCAAAGTTGAACACCTCACTGGTACTAGGCTTCTCAGAGGAGGACAAGAGAGGAACTATACAGTCGCATGATGATGCTTTGGTGGTTACGCTGAGAATTGGAGGGTATGACGTAAAGAGGGTGATGATTGATGAAGGGAGCGCAGCTGAGGTGATGTATCCCGACCTATACAGGGGGTTGGGTTTGACACCCCGAGACCTGACGGCCTATAGCTCCTCGTTGGTAAGCTTCGAGGGCAGATCGGTCATTCCGTTGGGTATGATTAGATTACTTGTGCAGACAGGTTCCGATGTGGTGGAGGTGAATTTCATCGTAGTTGACATTTTTTCTCCCTACACGGCGATTCTGGGAAGGCCTTGGTTGCATACCCTGGGGGCTGTCTCCTCCACTCTTCATCAGAAGGTGAAGTACCCGTCAGGTGGTCAAGTGTTAGAAATATTGGGAAACCAGGCCATGGCAAGGCAGTGCATGGTAGCGGCTATTCAGCATAAGCCAGAGATAGGTTCGTCGGCCAGGGCCAAAGATGAATTATAGCAATTAAAGGACCGGGGAACTTTCTCCAGCACTATCACCGGGGAAGCTGAGTGTGAGGAATTGGAGAGGGTGACAGTCGGTAATGACCCAGATAGGTACTTCCAGGTTGGAGCGCTATTACCCTCGCCGGAGAAGGAGCAATTGGTTGAGGTCCTAAGGAGGAACATAGACGTGTTTGCATGGAATGCCTATGAAGCCCCAGGGGTTGATCCAGACTTCATCTGTCATCATTTGAATGTTAATCCTTCAGCTATTCTGAGGAAGCAGCCACCTCGTCGTCCGTCCAAGTTACACGCCGAGGCTATTAAAGACGAGGTGGACAAGCTCAAGCAGGCAGGGGCTATCAAAGAGGTGTTTTACCCTCAATGGCTAGCGAACACCGTTGTAGTGAAGAAGAAGAGT
Source organism: Quercus glauca (assembly GCA_023736055.1). NCBI lineage: Eukaryota > Viridiplantae > Streptophyta > Magnoliopsida > Fagales > Fagaceae > Quercus > Quercus glauca. Next base: position 74,217,832 of record CM043316.1, on the reverse strand, counting down.
GGGAAATGGCGAGTATGCGTTGATTTCACAGACCTTAATAGAGCCTGTCCCAAGGATCCTTTCCCTATGCCCCGTATAGATCAGCTAGTTGACGCAACAGTAGGCCATCCTCAGATGAGCTTCCTAGATGCCTTTCAGGGCTATCATCAAATCCCACTGGCACTGGGTGACCAAGAGAAGACAGCTTTCCTCACTCCCAAAGGGAATTATCACTATAAGGTAATGCCATTTGGCTTGAAGAATGCGGGGTCAACATACCAGCGGATGATGACGAAGATGTTTGAGCCACAGTTGGGCAACAACATAGAGGTTTATATAGATGACATGGTAGTAAAGAGCAAGGTAGTGTCCGAACATGTGACGGACCTCATCAGCACGTTCGAAGTATTAAGGAAGCATAAGTTACGATTGAACGCCTCCAAGTGCTCCTTTGGGGTTTCCTCTGGGAAGTTTCTGGGCTACATGGTGACCCACCGAGGAATTGAAGTGAACCCCGACCAGATTAAAGCCATAAATAGCTTGCAACCACCTAGGAATCCCAAAGAAGTTCAGAGGCTGACTGGGATGACTGCCGCGCTGAATAGATTTATATCCAGGTCGGCAGACAGATGCAGACCCTTCTTCCTTTTACTCCACAAATGGAAAGGGTTTGAGTGGACGGAGGAGTGCGCATTAGCGTTTCAGCAGCTCAAGGAATATCTATCTCGGCCACCTATTTTGTCCAGCCCTGAAGTAGACGAGGTTCTTTTTGCCTACTTGGCGATAGCCACCTATGCTATTAGTTTTGTTATGATACGGGTGGATAATGGCATACAGCGGCCAGTATACTATGCGAGCAAATCACTTCATGAGGCTGAGGTGCGGTACCTGCCATTGGAGAAGGCCATTTTGGCAGTGGTGCACGCTACCAGAAAACTTCCCCGTTACTTTCAAGCGCACGCTGTGGTTGTCCTGACTCAGTATCCACTTAGAGCTGTACTTCGGAGTGCCGACTACACTGGCAGGGTTGCTAAATGGGGCACAATACTTGGGGCTTTCGATATAAAATATATGCCTCGTACTTCTGTGAAGGGTCAAGTTCTCGCCGACTTGGTGGCCGAATTTGCCGAGGGCCCTGAAGAAACAGTTGCAAGCCCACTCGGCGTGGACGGAAAATCTATTGGCCTTATATCCACACAGCATCTCACTCCCTGGAAGGTGTATGTGGACGGAGCAGCAAACCAAAGGGGGTCAGAAGTTGGACTGGTCCTAGTATCTCCCGAAATGGCCGTCGTCGAGAAGTCTTTAAGGTTGGGATTCCCAGCCACCAACAATGAGGCGGAATATGAAGTTTTGTTAGCAGGAATGACGACAGTCAAGAAGCTTGGCGGAAAAACGGTGGAGATGTTCTCGGATTCAAGCCTGGTAGTGGGCCAGGTCAGAGGAGAGCTGGAAGCTCGAGACGCCAGAATGCAGAGTTACTTGAGCCGAGTTAGGCGCATGCAAACGGATTTTGAATCTTTCGAACTATCTCACATCCTTAGAGGTGGAAATGCGCATGCAGACTCTTTGACTACCCTTGCTACCTCATCGGCCAAGAACTTACCTCGGATTATCGTTGTTGAAGATTTAAGCTCACCCACTCCAGTGACGGAGGACCCTATTCAGGTCAACCAGATCAGTTCAACGCCCAGTTGGATGGATCTTATAACGGTATACCTTGAGAAGGATATACTGCCCGAGGACAAGTTGGAAGCTGACAAGATAAGAAGGAAAGCTCTTCGGTTCTAGCTATCCGAGGACAAGAAGTTATATAAACGCTCTTTCTCTGGGCTTTATCTGCTTTGTGTGCACCCTGAAGCATCAGAGGCACTTCTAGAAGAGCTGCACGAGGGGATTTGTGGGAGTCACACAGGAGGGAGGTCTTTGTCTCATCGAGCAATCACTCAAGGGTATTGGTGGCCAGGCATGCAAAAGGAGGCTCAGGAATATGTCAAAAAATGTGATCAGTGTCAGAGGTTCGCTCCGAATATCCATCAGCCTAGAGGGGTCCTTAACCCTCTTTCTAGTCCGTGGCCTTTCGCGCAATGGGGCTTCGACATCGTTGGTCCTTTCCTTAAGGCAATTGGGAATAAGAAATACCTGCTAGTCGGCACGGACTATTTTACAAAGTGGGTGGAAGCGGAGCCCCTGGCTAATATCAGGGATGCGGATGTCAAAAGGTTTGTTTGGAAAAACATCGTCACCCGATTTGGGGTTCCTCAGGCCCTTATCTCGGATAATGGTCTCCAATTCGATAGCAAGGCCTTCAGGGAGTACTGTTCTGACCTAGGAATAAAGAACAGATATTCCACTCCGGCTTACCCACAGGGAAATGGTCAAGCCGAGGCTGTCAACAAGGTCATTATGAGTGGGCTCAAGAAGAGGCTGGATGACGCGAAGGGAAGATGGGTGAAGGAGCTGCCGCACGTTCTGTGGACCTATCGAACAACCCCTCGACGCTTAACAGGAGAAACCCCCTTTTCAATGACGTACGGGGCGGAGGCCGTGATTCCTCTCGAAACGGGTTTCCCTACGTTAAGGACTAGCACTTTCACCTCAGATGGCAATGATGAGCTTTTGGGAAAGAGTTTAGATCTGATAGATGAACGACGAGAGAGGGCGATGGTTCAGTTGGCCTATTACCAACACAAGCTGAAACAAGGCTATGATGCGAATGTGAGGCTGAGGCCACTAGCTCCAGGAGACCTAGTATTGAGGAAAGTTGTGGGGAATACAAAAAATCCGGCTTGGGGAAAGTTAGGGCCCAATTGGGAAGGACCATATCGCATCACATCTGTGGCAGGAATAGGGGCTTACCATTTAGAAGATCTAGACGAGAAAACTGTGCTCCACCCTTGGAATGTAAGCAACTTAAAGAGGTATTACTATTAACACAAACAGCTCTGTCATATGTTACTTTTTTAACTTAATTGGAGTTCTATCACTTGTATTCCTTATGTAAATTGAAGTGTTAGACAGAATCAAGGCATTGTATGGTCCTCGGACACCAGCCTCTGGGGAAACTAACCACTTAAACTGAGAAAACTAGGTACTGGACAGAACCAAGGTATTGTATGGTCCTCAGACCCAAGCCTATGGGGAAACCAGATACTTCAGATGAAAAAACGAAGTGTTAGACAGAACCAAGGCATTGTATGGTCCTCGGACACCAGCCTCTGGGGAAACTAACCACTTAAACTGAGAAAACTAGGTACTGGACAGAACCAAGACATTGTATGGTCCTCAGACCCAAGCCTATGGGGAAACCAGATACTTCAGATGAAAAAACGAAGTGTTAGACAGAACCAAGGCATTGTATGGTCTTCGGACACCAGCCTCTGGGGAAACTAACCACTTAAACTGAGAAAACTAGGTACTGGACAGAACCAAGGCATTGTATGGTCCTCAGACCCAAGCCTATAGGGAAACTAGATACTTCAGATGAAAAAACGAAGTGTTAGACAGAACCAAGGCATTGTATGGTCCTCGGACACCAGCCTCTGGGGAAACTAACCACTTAAACTGAGAAAACTAGGCACTAGACAGAGCTAAGGCATTGTATGGTCCTCGGACCCAAGCCTATGGGGAAACCAGATACTTTAGATGAAAAAAACGAAGTGTTAGACAGAACCAAGGCATTGTATGGTCCTCGGACACCAGCCTCTGGGGAAACTAACCACTTAAACTGAGAAAACTAGGCACTGGACAGAGCCAAGGCATTGTATAGTCCTCGGACCCAAGCCTATGGGAAACCAGATGCTTCAGATGAAGAAACGAAGTGTTAGACAGAATCAAGGCATTGTATGGTCCTCGGGCACCAGCCTCTGGGGAAACTAACCACTTAAACTGAGAAAACTAGGTACTGGACAGAGCCAATGCATTGTATGGTCCTCAGACCCAAGCCTATGGGGAAACCAAATACTTCAGATGAAAAAACGAAGTGTTAGACGGAACCAAGGCATTGCATGGTCCTCGGACCCAAGCCTCTTGGGAAACTAGATACTTCAGATGATGAAACAAATTATTAAATAGAAATTAAGTCGCGAAAAGTCCTCGGACCACAACTTGATGGAAATTAATGTACACCATGAAAGTCAGCGTTTCTTAAATAAAATTTATGCAATCATCCTTACATGCCAAGACAAGTTCCATGAGCATCATCTCAAAGCATTTTAGGGTGTTCAATACCTCCAAGGACAAACTATTCGAAACGCTATCTCCATTTCTGTTCGACTCTCAATTGGCATAGATAAGACTAAATCTTCTCTCGTAGTGTTAAGTTTTGCTCTTCTGTAGCTCAAGATAATGTAACTGTGAAAACATATTCATGCAGGAAGCTATACGAGAAAAAGATAAACCCATAATATCTTATATAAATCAAAAAAGGGGACTTTGCCCTACATACATCAACTATTTGTTTAATTTTATTTGCATCTTGGGAGGTGGGACGTTGGCTGTTTCCTGAGGAGGAACATCCTTCTCTTTCTCCTTCTCCTTTGAAGCCTCCCCAGCAGGCAAAACGGTAGAAGCTAAGTCCTTTTTGAAGCTTTGAAGAAACTTGCCCGTCCTTAGGAGCCTCTGCGACTTTGGTTGAGGAGGCCCCTTTTTCCACTTCGGACACTTCAGGCTGATTATGTTGGCCAATTGGGAGAGGATTCTGACTCTGAGCCTCTTCAGCTGAGCCAACCGTAGTAGAGGAAACCCCTTGTTGTTGAGAAGGAGTACTCGAAGCTCGTATAGCTGAAGGAAAAAAGATGTTCTCAGGTCTTCTCAGCTCCGATGAAGGCTCGATCCCCGCACGAATGAGAGCTTCTTCCCAAGTCTGAGCACAGTATGCTCGGCACACAATTGGGACCTCCTTGCTGAACCTATCCTCGATCTCGGCCACGCCTTCGTCATATCCCCGCTGCTCGGCCTCATCCTTTGCCTTCTCAGCCTCGGCTCTCGCTTTTTCAGCCTCATCCTTTTCCTTTTCAGCCTGAGCCCTTAGCCTCTGAGCTTCTTCCAGTTGTTTCATCAATAATGATACCTTTTCCTTGAAAATTGTCAGCTGGTCGCTGGCATCCTTAAGTTTTTTCCTTTGGTCCTCAGCTTGCTTTTGAAAACTGGACATGGCTAAATCAGCACTCTTTCAAGCGGATTCTTCGTCTACCAACTTTTTCTTCAGCGCCCCTAAGCTTTGCTCACTGGTGACAAGCGCCTTGGAAGCTTCACCTCTAAGCTCCCTCTCTTTGATCCACTGGAGGTGAAGGTTATTAGTCACCTCCTCTAGCCGGAAAGTGGTTTGAACGACCTACATACACAAAACGAGATAGTCAGAAATGAAGTAAACCAGAAGGAAAAGGGTAAAACGGCAAGGATGCTATACCATGCCCAGGTGCCTCTTTATATTCATAAAGAGCTCATCTTTCTTCATCTTCTTGAGTTCGGCCATATCCCGAGGAAGAAGGAGGGTTTCCTCTAGAGCTGAGGCGACATTGCATCCAATCCCACCGTTATAGTCCCTGATGGATGCATCTGCCCTCAGAGGCTCACCACCGAGCATAGGAGCAGGAAGCCAGGCTTCGGGCTCCGAGGGCTGAACGGTTTGCTTGGCACCCGTTCTTAAAGCCCCACGAGTTGTTTTTCGCTGCTTTAGGGGCTGCTGGTCCTCACTTTCCTGGGTCGGAGGAGACCTCCCAGTACCCATCACTTCTTTACCTTTCTGCTTTCTCTTTCTCTTAGGATCAGCAGATTCAGCCCCCTGAGGTTGAGAAGGTTTAGGAGGAGGAGGAGAAGGGAGAGTAGTCTGGGATGACCTCCCTGGAGTTTCTTTCCCAGATGTACCTTCAATAACGTCCAACAAACTTCTTTGGCTCTTTCTCTAGATGCCCATGTCACCAAAAATCACCTCGGGAGATTGGGGTTGGTTGAACACCTCGAACCCGTCCGCAGAGTCCGAGACCTCTTCAGCTTCTTCTTCTTTTTCTTCTTCTTCTTCTTCTTCTTCTTCTTCTTCTTTTTCTTTTTCCTCCTCCACTTCCTGAATAGCAAGACGTGACGAGGAAGCCCCTACGGAAATAGCCGCTTCAGGTAAAGGCTGAGAAAATGGGGTGCCTTCAGGGATTGGAACGCCCTCAAGAACTATGAACTTGCTCCTTTTGTAGGCTACGCTGATCCGGCGTAGCCGAGGATCTTTAGCTTTTATCACGCACTTGGGCTGAGAAAAGGAGGTGGAAATCGGCTTGTACCGAAGGATAATGTGTGCCGCCCTTAGTTGGCCGTCGGACGGATTTATGTATATCTCGGACCTTAGAATCTTATCCAAACTCTCCCTATTAATAAGTCTGGGTTAAGGCTTGGTGGCGCGCTTATCTGCAAAGATTAGCAAGACAGCAATGAAATTCCCGTCAAGGATAAAGTTGACCTAAATTAAGGAGCACAAACTAAAATGCAAAGGCATTCAGCCTAAGAATCCTCACCTGGTTTGCCCTCTTGAGTCGGACAGGGTAAACCGTCATGCCATGCACCAGAAAAAAATAAGAAAGTCATCCTTCAAACCCTTGTTCGATGAAGGGAGACACTGGATTAACCTTATCTCGGGGAACCTGGACTTAAGGTAATACCCCGCATCCTTTAGGTGTTGGAGGTTGTATACCCAATTCACATTGTGATGGGTAAGGCCCAAGTTTAGCCTCGAGTTAAGGGCTTCTATACTCCCTAGCACCCTGAACATGTTTGGGGCACATTGTGTGGGGGACAATCTAAAGAACTTGAGGTAACTTCTAGTTAGATGGCCCATCGGAATAGTCATTCCCCCCTTTATGAAAGCGATCATGGGGATGACTACTTCCCCTGTTTTTCTTTTATCGTACCATTCCTCCACGGAAGCGTACCTCATTCCCACCGTTGAAGGAATCTTATACTTGGCCCTAAATTTCTCTACTTGTTCCTCGGAATTGACTAAATACTTAAACCTACCCATCTCTTAAGAATTGTGAAGAGAAGTTAGAGAAGATAATGGAAAACTGAGGAGGGTTAAAGAAACTTACAGTTGTGAAAAATAGACTCCTCGGACAAACTCCAGGTATTTATGAGATCGTTGAGAAGAAGGAAAGAGGGATGGGTTCAACGAATACTCGATAAGATCGCGAGATTTTTTGTGTAACTGAAAAGAAATTTGATTTGAAAAGCTCTTATTAAGGGCACAGAAATCGTAAGCGGGAAAAATCCCGCTCATAAGTTTCGGAAACCCCCCACCGTTAGATCCGCATCCTACTGAAACGTGGAGGACTGAGAAACTACCATCATTTAATGATGGCGTGCTCCTGACGCCGAAACGTCAGGGACGTGTCTTGGGCAGGTGAAAAGGCAGTTTGAAACTTAGAAGAGCCCAACGCAGGAGTTAAGGAGGTGATGTCAAAATCCCCATTTTTTCTGGGGTAACAAAAAGTGAGATTTTGAGGGGCTATTGTGGGGCCAGTTGCCCGAAAAACTGACAGAGTCCATAAAAAGTGGGCTTGTGGCCCAACGGCCTAAACCGAGGATACTCATCCGTCCGAGGATACTCCTTTGTCCGAGGATACTCCTTCGTCCGAGGACACTCATCCGTCCGAGGATAAGATTCATTCCACAAACCAGCTTTAGAAGTGAGTGTAACTATCTTAGTTGTCAGGGAGTTTCGCGGAGTTACATGCAAACTAAACTAAATGAATATTGATCAAAGGAGGAACCGGAAAAGGTAACAAATATCTCCTAAAAACTGCTGCCTCCACATTAAATGCATCCCACCTAATTCTCTGGCCGCATTAATGTGGAGGTGATACCTGAACAGTAACCAAGCAGCCTTATAACCACCAAGCGGAGGATCCGGGACGTGCTAGATGGGACAGAAAGAAGTTCCCAGAAGGGAACTTACACGTGTACGGCGAAAATAGGGCGGGAAATTAGTATATAAGGTGAAATCGAAATACTCTGAAGGGGACGGCAGAAAAAAAGAAAGGAGAGACACTAAAAAACCGGACCAAGAAAGAGAAAGAGAAGGCCTGTCTCTCATTTGTCTGGAAATTCCTTCTGTTACGCCGGAACTACGTCTTTTTCTGCTTACTGGAACTAGTTCTTACGTCCACTCTCTACAAATTTTATTGTCCAGGGTCTAAGACAGTTTGAGTCCCTACAAGGAGGAATTAGAGAGAATGAAATTAAGTTTAACGAAATTTTCACTGAAACTCCCAAAACACCCCTATATATTAAGCCATTTATTTTAAAATAAGGATCTAATAGTAATATTGTATTAAAATTATTTCATTCATTTCTTTCTATGTTACTCCAAAATAATGATATTTACCTTTCATTTCTTTCAATTCTTTTATTTTAAAACATCCAAACAATAATAATATTACTTAATTTCATTTTATAATTTTAAAAAATTTCATTTCATTCCATTTCTTTATAATTTACTCATTTTTTTTTTTATTTCATTCCTTTATAAACTCCCAAATGAAGCATTACACTCATTAATTGAGATGAAATCTTCAAGAGGTTTATGAGAGATTTTTACTGTTGTTAATTATAGGACAATATATCGTTGAGCATTCACAGTGGTGGTACTAAAAAATTTAGCTTTTAGCAACTCAGAAAACTACTCTATCTGTTTTAACACTTCACTTTACAATACACCTAACATCAAATGTTTTATTTTTTTTACTACTTCATTTAAATATAATTTTTTATATTATTTCTTTATTCTTCCTCTATCTCTTTCTCTCTCTTCTTCTCCCTGTTTGTGAAGAACCAATAAAGCCACGCTCACCGCCAACCACACCCACCACCAGCAAGCCCATAACCACCACCACCATTGCCACCCACAATCCCCACAAATTGAAACCCCCAGCGAAAACCAAATCACAACCATCATAAATCATGGCAAACCCAACCCATCAAAACCTGTTGTTGTGTCGAACCCAACCCAACCACCAATGCACAACAACCCACAGCGAAACCCACCCACCCACCACCACCCACCATGGCCACAAGCCAAAATTAAACCAAACTCCACCACAAAATCCCACCTTTTAAACCCAAACCCAAATCTCCAATCCCTAACAAAATCAAACAAGCAATAGGAAAGAGAGAGATTTTTAGCCATAAACAAAACAAAAGAAAAAAATAAATAAAATAAATAAAGATATAGAGAAGGAAAACACGAGCTTCAGCCCTCTCATGGGTTTTGGTGTTGGTGTTGGTGGTGGTGGCGGTGTTGCTGTCGTGTGTCACCACTCTCTGTGGTGGCCTTTTCATGAGCTTCAACCATGAGTCTTGGTTCAGAGAGAGAGAGAGAGAGAGAGAGAGAGAGAGAGAGAGAGAGAGAGAGAGAGAGAGAGAGAGAGAGAGAGAGAGAGAGAGAAGGAATAGAAAAATAATTTTTAATTTACCTTGCAATTATGTGGCATTTGGTACGAGGTAATGTTTTAGAATTCTCAGGAATGTATAAAGATTCCCATATTTTGTTGCAAATTACGCAAGGGAATCAGATGTTAGGGGAATCTAGATTCCCCCTTTAAGCCCCTCTCAGTAGGAATGTGGATTCTCTTTAAAACATGTGGGTATCCAAATTTAAGGTTAAAGGAGATTGTATTTTTTATAAATTGACAATTTTAACTATGTTTCCTTATCATTTAAGCAATTAAGATAAAATATAAAACAAATTATCAATATCTTTTCCCTTGTCTTTATCTTTTCCCTTGTCAGGTTGTTTTGTTATAGATTAAGCTCTTTTAAAAATTATTATTAAGAATAAAATATTTGAGAATTTAAATAGTTATTTTTGTATTGTACTTGTCATTTTGAAATGTTAGACTACAGTTTTAATGAATTTTTCATGTGTATTAATAGTTTATATTTTGTTTTTCATTATTTATTTAGAGGAATATTTTTTTTTAAAGGACTTAGTAGTTCACATTCAAATCTAAGGATAGAATGAGAAAAATAAATAATTTATTTAAGATTCTTGAGAATAAACCAAATATTATCATCTCACATTTCTAGGAATCTTAAGAGATTCCCAATGAAACCAAACATAGGAATAACTACATTCCTAGGCATCTAGATTGCAAGTAATCACATTCCCAAGAATCTAGATACCAAGAGTAATGTGAATTCCTTCGTACCAAATGACACATTACAGTGAACTAGTATTGATACCATTTTACTTTAGTTTGGTTGCTAAAATTTTTTAGATGTAAATGCACTTTTAGTCCTTACATTTTGGCTTTTTTCTATTTTGGTCCCTACATTTTTATTTTACCACTTTTAGTCCCTAAACCAATTAACGCGTGACATTTAAGTCCTTACTGTCACCCAACTAACAGAAAAAGCTGACGTGGCTTACAGAAGAATTAAAATATTATTAAAAATTCACCTAGCACTTATCACCCATGCCACATGGGCTTCCCGTCCTTTTATTTCATAGTAATTTATATATAAAAAAAGCCACATTAGATAAAATAATAAAAAAAATTTCTAACCTTCTTATTTTTTAAAAAAGAAAAGAAAAGAATTAAATTAACTTTTTTTTTTTTGGGAAGAACATGAAGAACCCAGAAACTTCTAACTCATTAGTCCCTCCTACCTTCAAAGATTCAAAACACCTTCAACAAACCCAAAGTCCTTACACAATTAGAATCTCTCATTCTCATTACAAACCCAAATTTACAGTCCGTTCACATTCCACATTCTCATTACAAACCCAAATTTACCCAAAATAACAATTGGAATCTCTTAAGCTTTCTCTCTACGCGTTGACTGAAGGTGAGCTCTCTCTTTAAATCCATTGCTGAAATGACGAAGCCGTTGGTGGTGAGGTTTATAAAGTCTGGTGCAATGGGTTTGATCTGGGTTTGAGATAGAAAGAGGCTAGGATCGGCTTGATCTGGGTTAGAGAGATGCTGGCAACGGTATGGTCGATGACGGCGCGACGCAGGGCCAGTGACAGCGAAGCTCGGTGGTGGAGTCGAATCCGATCAATCCGGTCTCGAAGATTTTTCAATGCGAGACGTCTCGGTTTGCCACATGGCGGATGTGGTGAGAGAAGGGAGGGACCTTGAGAGCTATGGTGGAGGTCGCTGATCGATGGAGGTCTGGGTTTGGAGGTTTCAGATCATTAGGTTTTACTAGCGGGTTTCAGATCTGGGATTTGGGTTTGGTTGTTCAGATCTATGATTTAGTGGTTTCGGATCTAGTTTTGGTGGTGGGTTTTGTGTTTGGTTTCTCTGGTTCAACACTTCGGCCTCTTGATTTTGCTTCCATTAGAATCGATTACTCATATATTTGGTTTAGGATTTGTTTTTTTTTTTTTTTTTTTTTTTTTTGAGCTTGTTTGTACTAGGAGTTTGTGTAGATGGAGGTATAAGCGAATTGGGTTGTTGCTGGATTTGTCTGCATTTGTATTCTTGCTGGATTTGTCTGCATTTGTGTTTGTGTTTGATTTTTTTGTTCTTACTGGATTTGTGTTTGTGTTCTTTCTTAATTTTGTGTTTGTTTTCTAAGAAAAAAAAAAAAAGAGAAAATGTCAAATAAAGGAAAATGTTCTTGTTCTTAAATTTGGATTTGTGTTCTTATTATTCTTGTTCAAGGCACTTTTACATCTCAATTCATGTGATTTTTTTTTTTTGTTTTGTTTTTAATTTTTTTTATTTAGTTAAAATTAATAAATTAATTTTTTTTTAATTTACATACTGATGTGGCATTTTTTAATGCCAAAATATATTTTTTAATTATTATTTTAATGTGTCGTCAGCCACATCTGCTTTTTCTGTTAGTTGGGTGACGGTAATGACTTATATGTCACGTGTTAATTAGTTTAGGGATTAAAAATGGTAAAATAAAAATGTAGGGACAAAAAAAAAATGTAGGGACTAAAAATGCATTTATACTAATTTTTTAACTTTACTACCATCAATGTAGCATTTTTTTTTGGCGTGTTAAGTCCTAAAATAGTTTTTTTTAACAATTTTAGCACAACTATTATGAATATTCTTTTTTTTTTTTTTGAAATACTAACGAGTACCCTTAGGGTACTGGTTAATAATCTACTTAAAGAAAATTTTTATAGGAAATGAAAAAAAAATATAATTAATATTTTGACAGTTTTTTTCATTTTTCATAAAAGTGGTATAAAAACTTTTCTAAAATGAATCATTAACTAGGGTCCTAAGAGCACTTGTTAGCATTATTTTTTTATTTTATTTTATGGGAAATGTTAACGAGTGTTCTTAAGGTACTGGTTAATAATTCATTTAAAAAAAGTTTTTGTAGAAAATAAAAAAAAAATTAATATTTTGACATATTTTTTTATTTTTTATAAAAGTAGTATCAAAATTTTTATAAAATAGATTATTAATAAATACCCTTAAATACTCGATAGCATAACCCTTGATTTATTTATATATATATAACAATGTTACCAAATAAATGCGCTGTCAAGTACTAGCAAATTAGCAATTCGACGTTGTGACTTACACGCCCACCAAATCACATAAATGTTGATGACATCATGATACAGAATATGATACAGAATACAGAGACACCCACAGAATCACCCTATTTTGATTTTGTGGATAATAGTTCTTTTCTCCTGCCTCTCAAAACCGCTGCACCCACTGTTTTTCACTTTCCAAATCCCGCTACTAGTGTGCTTCCATATTCAACTATCCAAAATACCCTTTCTACCCTTTTATACTATATTACTACCTTTTTATTTTTTTTTCCTTTTACTAACGAGGTACTGACTCGTTAAAAATCAAAATTCTTATTTTTTGTTTCTGAATTAAAATGAAAAAGAAAAAAAACATACAATAATTAATCAAGATGAAGATGTCGCAATTCAAAGGCTACCAAAATTATTCTAAAAACGCAGCTGTTTTGGAAAAGATTAATTTGAAAAATTGAGTCCACTGTAAAATCATCCTAAACATTTTTTTTTTGTGAGAAAGCATCCTAAACATTTTTAATTACCAAATCTCTACAGAATGGCATTACAGTAATTAAGAGAGAAAAAAGAGGCCAAATTATTAGTCTCCAATACTATAAATAAACCAAGTAGGCCACAGCTCATTCCACAGTGTGACTATAATAGCATAGCGAAGTCAAAAAAAACAAATACAAATGCAATCCTCACAGTCAATCCACATGTTCAGCTCCCAAAATCTTACATGGGTCCCACACTTGAAACAGTCTACAACCGCCGTCAGATTGCGGCGGTCACCACCACTGATCACGGCGGTCATTGCAACATCACCACCACCACAAAGAAGGGCCCACACAATGCCACCTGAAAAGGCAGAAGTGTTCAAGTCACTGGAAAATTGGGCCACAACGTCAGTGCTACCATTGTTAAAGCCCGTGGAGCAATGCTGGCAACCCCAGAACTTTGTACCGGACCCGGCACTGCCGTTCGAGGAGTTTAAGGACCAGGTGCGGGCCCTACGAGATCGGACGGCTGAGCTTCCTGATGAGTATTTTGTGGTGCTGGTTGGTGATATGATCACCGAGGAGGCACTGCCCACGTATCAGACCATGATCAATACGCTTGATGGTGTTAGGGATGAGAGTGGGGCTAGCCCCGACCCGTGGGCTGTGTGGACTCGGGCTTGGACTGCGGAGGAGAATAGGCATGGGGATTTGCTGAAGACCTATTTGTATTTGTCGGGTCGGGTTGATATGTTGATGATTGAGAAGACGGTGCAGTACTTGATTGGAGCTGGAATGGTGAGTGATTTCTTCTCATTACTGGAACAACCTTCTTGTGCTTTAATTTTTTTTTTTTTAAATAAAAAAAAATTATACATTTTCAATTTTTCATACTAAATTTTGACCCAAATTTTCTCAAATGGTAGCAAAATTTCCTAATCTTAAAAAAAAAAAAAATTATATATGGGAATTATGGTTTTTCATTACAATGCTGAGGATAATTTTGTAATTAAAATTAAATTAATTTAAACGAATGTTGTAGTTTTATTTTTTTGTTCCACAAAAAAAAAAAAAAAAAAAAAATTATCCAAGGTAAATTTCGTAAAAACATCTTATTTTTATTAAATTGAGAATCAAATTATATAGATTTTTTAAGAAAAGAATTAAATAAGATAGGAATTGTGTCTTTTCATTGCAATAATGAGGGAAATTTCTTAATTTTATCTGATTTTCTTCTCAATTTGGAGGGTTTGGGAAAGGATTTTAAACATCGATTTTCAGTGGCATTTTACATTTATTTTCACATATTTTTTGCTTATATATTTTCAAAAAATACAAACACTCCGTTAATGTTCAATTTAGTGATATGGATATTTTTATATGGAAATCCAAATTTCACGTAATTTTTTAACCACGTTCAATTTTCTTCCCATTTAACGTTCAGTTTATCTGTAATTTGAGATGAGAAAATTTATAATTTCTTCAAAAATTAAAATTTTATATTTTGATTATTCGTAATTGATTTTTTAATAGGATCCTGGAACGGAAAACAACCCGTACTTGGGGTACGTGTACACGTCATTCCAAGAGAGAGCAACATTCGTGTCGCACGGGAACACAGCCAGGTTAGCTAAGGAGAGCGGCGATCCAGTACTAGCACGCATATGCGGCACGATTGCATCCGACGAGAAACGCCACGAGAACGCGTACGTCAAGATCGTCGAAAAGCTCTTGGAAGTGGACCCCACCGGTGCCATGCTGGCAATCGCTGATATGATGAAAAAGAAGATCACGATGCCTGCGCACTTGATGTACGATGGGCGGGACCCACGCCTGTTTGAGCACTTCTCTGGTGTGGCCCAGCGTTTGGGGGTTTATACGGCTGATGATTATGCGGATATATTGGAGTTCTTGATCGAACGGTGGGGATTGGAGAAGTTGGAAGAGCTGAACGGTGATGGGAGACGTGCGCAGGATTTTGTGTGTGGGTTAGCGCCTAGGATTAGGAAGCTGCAGGAGAGAGCTGATGAGCGTGCAAGGAAGATGGAAAAACACAAGGTTAAGTTTAGCTGGATTTTCAATAAGGAGCTCCTTTTGTAAATATGAATCAATGAGTGCTGTTATGTCATAACATTTTCGCATTCTTATTTGAGTTGTGATAATGTTATAAATGTGACATTATTCTAAAGAAGTGTTTGGTTCGTTTGAGGCTATATCAAATTGTGACGTTAGATTATTGTAACGGAATGCAACTTTCATGTAATCACATTAAAGCAATATATCATTATCTTGTTTGGCTCACTTGTTACATTACATGATATTCCTTCTCCAAAAAAAAAAAAAAAAAAAAAAAAAAAAAAAAAAAAAAAACTACAAGGAAAAAGTGATAGGTTCAGGCATCAGTAGTAGCGTCGTCACCAACAAGAGGCGAAAGAGCACTCTCAGGAGCATCACCAAGAGTCGTGGACTTCCTTAGGTGGAGTTAGGGGGGGTAGGTGCCCCCCTTCGCCCCCCTCTGGCTCTGCCCCTACCTATAAGTACTTACCCAGTCTAAGTACGATAATTGATGATGCGTAAGATCGTCAGCCTTATTGGTTCGTCAGATAGAAATGAATCCTGGTCACTATTCCTGCAAAACTAAGACAAAGTACCTCCAACGATGGTCATCGGTGTGGTGCCTATCACAACGTTTTTGATGCCAAAGTTAGTATACGAAAGCCTTTTTTGAATAATAAGAGAGTATTGAATATCAGAGTAGATTTGGGGTGAATCATTTGTTCCTTTTTTGTCTCTGATTAGTGTATTTATACAGCTTCATGTTTTCTAGCCGTTGGGGCCTTCATTGTGGCTTTATTGCCCTTTTTGTAATGCCTCAGGGCTCATGAATATGGGTTTTGATAAGGTCCCAACAGTCGGCCAACTTATTGGTAACTTTTCGAGGCATTGAATGCTCTTATTAATGACTCGCCCATGTTCATCCGTGTTGTGCCAAGGTGGACGAGTATATTTGATAAGGTCGTCCAAGGAGGAAAGTCTTGACAGTCCCATCAATAATAATCATAGAAGTCCTTTTCCATTAATATAATGATAGATTAGGTTATTGGACTGATGCCTATAGGTACTAAAATAAATTTATGCACAAATTGTCTTTCCTGTATGCGTGGGACAATTGCTAGCCATTGAATATTCAAAATTCCTAAATTTAGAGCAGGAGAAAAACATACTTGCAGTTTCCACGCACAGCCGTAGAGAAGAAAAGAAAAATTCAATCGTGTGCTGCGGCTGAAACAAAAGGAAGCCTCTTATATATATACACGTGTAGCTTAAGAGGTAAAAGGCTAGGTTTTTTAAAACTTATAAGGCCCATATATGTATATACTTATGCCATCTCACTTGGGCCTCTTATACCATAATAATTATCTAATTTAAATATTTTATGCCCAAATTAATTAAATCCATTTAATTGTGGGCATTCTTTTTAATTTACATATAAGAAAGAAATAAGTTATAAAATTATGGGGTGTTACAATTATACTCCTTGCAATTTGTTTGTATTAATATTAGGCACAAACTTGGTATTAGCATGCCAGTACATCCCAGATTGGGGTGTGACAGGTTTAATCTAAGGTCTAGAAGACTTGGCACGCTTAACATTGTTGTAGTAGTACCTAAAGAGTAACTAAAGAGTAAAATCTTGATAAAGTTTTAACCTACAAAAAAACAACTCAGGAATGGCTGAGAACGCTCCCTCTGCACGTTCATCAGAAGAAACGGACCACCTAGTTTGCAGCACCAAAAAGAAAAAATCCACCTCTGCTAACTTTTGCCCACAGCGGCACATCAAATCATATAAAAACTCTCTTACCCACCTATCCTCAGACTAGGAAAACCACATGCTCCAGAACATGCATCTAAATGACGACGACGCAGGCTCTGGTTTAGATGAAGACCCAGAAGATCCCTACCTTGTGATTCTTCTCTCCAGCGAAGAAAAGAAACGCACTCGAGCCCCGTGGTGATCTACTTTAATAGTCAAAGCTTTTGGGAAATCCCTAGGCTTCAAATATCTTGACTTCAAAATCAGAGCTATATGGAAGCCCCAGGAAGAACTCCAATGTATTGACCTCGGCCTAGACTACTTTCTCATCAAGTTCAAACTTGAAGAAGATTATTGGAAAGTCCTTAATGATGGACCTTGGTTCATCGGCCAACAATTTCTTTTGGCCCAAAAATTGTCTCCGAGCTTTCAACCCTTAAATGCTCAAATCACCACCATGGTAGCCTGGGCCAGACTTCTAGAACTCCCCATTGAGCTTTATGATAGAGCCATATGTAGACATTAAAATTTTATGATGTATTCACAACCGTCTGATTGTCCATGATAAAAAATTTGTGATCAAATTAATTCCTAATTGATGATGTGGACAATCAGCTAATGAAATCAAGCCACGTGGCAACATCAAATGAAGAAAGTCATATGGCAGCGTCAGAAGAAAAGACCTATATGGAAAGTTCTTATTAAATAAAATACCAAATTAAATTCATAATTCAACTCTCAATAAATGCTGAGAGAAAATTTCAAATTAAATACTATTGAGTTGCCTATAAATAGAGGCTTCTCATATGAGAAAGGGGAGAACACTTAGAGAAAAAACACTACTGACACTCTACCAAAATAGAGAGTCATCTCTAAAGTTCACAAGAATTCCATTGTTTATCAAGGCCTATTCCTACTTCTTCAAATCAAAGTGGGGATTCTCCTTTAACGTAGTTCGAGATCAAGCCAACGGCCCTCACATCAAATCAAGCATGTTCAACTATTCATTCAACTTGGAGACATCAAAACACGATTCAAGATCAAGCTTCATAGCCCCATCGGATCGTAACGTTTCTTGGAGATCGAATTAGAGGAATTTATTGTACTCTTTCATTATAAAGGTTCATATAGAGGATTGTACTTACACATATACAAATCAAATACAAATTGATTATTTGTTACACTATTTCGTGATCGTGTGATTTATCTTTTACGAAAATTGTGTGTACACCATATTTCAAAGAATCGGCAACCAACTCGGAAACCTTCTAAAGATCGATGCCTGAACCATCGACAATGTTAGAGGGAGATATACCCGCTTATATGTCTAAATAGATTTAGATTCTCCTTTTACATCCAAAATGTCAATCGGCTCTCTTCTTCAACCTGTCCAATATGAGGGAATCTCTACTCGATGCTTTGAATGTGGTTATGTCGACCACAAAGCTCACAGTTGCTCGACAATTATTTGGCCATTGGCCCTACCATCCCCGACCCTGCACACCTCACCCCCTGCCCCTGACGCTGATCCTAACATTGAAGACTCAAAACCTTTTAGAGATTGGATAATCGTACAAAATCGTAAATCTCACAAGCAAAAATCCATGCGCTCTTCCGACCACTAGTTTGCAAAAACCACTAGCCCAGTCCAACACACCACCCCTCGCCTTTCTCGTACTCCCTCAGAGAACATTACCACACGCGCTCTCGGCACGAGTAGCTCTACCAGAAACAACTTTCTCCCTCGTACGCATATCCCAAAAAGTCATTCTTCTGTCCCCTCTAACCTTACCAATTGCTCCCATGCTGACAACGACAACTCGAGACCACATCCTCAAGAAACCCCTTTACCCCCTGTCATGCAAAATCCCCATGCAAAAAAACAAAAAGCTACCTACGTCCCCTCCCCCCCCCCCCCCTCTCTGAAAAACTGTTCCCTAGAAAAACCTTGCCAAAACCTCTCTTTCCCTCTCACCACCCCAGACATATCCACACCAAAGGAACCTGCACCTTCCTCTCCCACCACTCTTCCTGCTAACCCTATGGTCACTGTGAGCATCCCCCAAAGCATAGATATTAGCTCCTCGGTGAACTCGGGCACCCCCTCTTTCACAGATATGAAAAGCACGCCTTGCCCCTTATCAAAAACAGATGTTTCCCTTACACCACCACCCTCTAACCTAAACAAACCTTCTCACCCACCCAAAACCTCTGTCATTCCCCTTTTGAAAACTTCCGATGGACCCAACTCAGCCTCTACCACAAAACCTTTTTAACCCAAGCACCCAGAACCACTGGGCATTGCTAGCCCATGGTCACTTGAGACCGATCGGAACAACCTTCTTCAATGGATACAAACATGCCCGAACCAGTTTTGGCCCCACATAAAGGAGGAGATGGACTGCACCATGCGAACCCAGATCCACACCCTCCCTTCGAACACCTCAATTGGAAGGGTTATGATCCCTCTCTCCCCAGACTTAGCATTTGTCTCACCACAAATATCACTCCTCCCTCCATCCCCAACTAAGTGGACAATACCTCACCGAGGCCTACAAGAAGCCCCCCTTCCCCTAACCCACATAACCCCTCTCCCACATAACCCCTCTAAACCATACTTCTGCAAGGAACAGTGCTGTAGCTCGAGAAATTTTAACAGTCTTCCTTTCTCTAAAGAACTCCCCAATCATCCTTACATTCCTAGGAAGGGAAAAGATGGTTGCAGTGATATCGGTCAGTTAACAGGTCCTTTACTTCAGACTTTCAACCAACCTTCTCATGAACACTCAAATACACTATGCAACATATCTCATGCTCCTCAACCCACAACCTCAGAGCTTGCTGACCCCTCCACCTATGGAATGGAGATCCGTCATGTCCACATGACCAACCCTTTTAATATCCTCCCAATGAAGATCCTCCTTTGGAATTGCAGAGGTGCAGGTAACTACAACTTTCGTCGTAATTTCCCTGATTTAAACCGCGCTCATCGACCTGACATTGCTGTCATTATAAAGACTCACATATCAGGTCATCAGATCGAGGAAGTTAGCTCCTACTTAGGATTCGACAATGTTTGCTGTTCTGATACAACAGGCTCTCAAGGAGGCATATGGATTCTCTAGAATGACAACAACATCTCCCACGACATCCTGTTAGTGACTGAGTAATCTATCAATGCCTTCATGCAGGTAAGTCCCGTAAACCCCTCCTCCTCCTGGCTTGCTTTTTTTTTTTTTTTTTTTTTTTTTTTTTTTTTTTTTTTTTTTTTTTTTTTTTTTTTTTCTATTTATGCTAGTGTAGACTTTAACAAACGACTAACACTTTGGGAAGAACTCTCATCTCTTACACCCCATTCCCACCTCCCTTGGATGCTAGTTGGGGACTTCATTAAGATCTTAACACACCATGAAAGCCTCAGCAACACCCCTCCTATTGAAGGCACACGACCATCTTCAACGATTTCATTAACCCATGTAACCTAATTGACCTCGGCTACAATGGACCCCGCTTTACCTGGACAAACAAAAGAGACACAAGCCTTGTTATGAAGTGTCTCGACAGAGTTCTTGCCAACTCCCACTAGAAACTCCTCTTTGAAGAAACAAATGTCCTCCACCTTCTTAAAACTTCTTCTGACCACCACCTGATCCTTGTCAACACAAACCCACTCCCCTTCAATTACGGCCAACGATCCTTCCGTCTCGAAACCATCTGGTTCACCGACCCCTCTTTCCTCAATATCATCAAAGACTTGTGGCATGTCCACCCTAACGATATCTCCCTGGCAATCCAAACCTTCACCCAGCGGGCTAAGATGTGGAATCGTAACACTTTTGGCAATATTTTCTACAAGAAAAAAAGGGGTTTGGTACGACTAAACGGCATCCAAAAAGCCCAATGCTACGGGCAAAACAACTCTCTCTCAATTCTTGAAAGAAAACTTGCGGAGGACTACCATAAAATCCTTCGTATGGAAGAAGAATTTTGGGCATTGAAATCTAGAACCAAGTGGAACCTCCTCGGGGACAGAAACATAAACTTCTTCCAATTATCCACCATTTGTCGAAGACGCCGCAACAAAATCTGGTGCATGAAAAACTCTGTTGGCAATTGGTCTTACGACCTCATTGAGATCAAAAACATCATCTTTCCCACTTCACTAACCTTTACTCCTCGGAAACCCTTTCCGTCCCCCTCTCACCACCAACCCCACAAAACTTTCCCTTCATTCCCATACACATCTCTGACGCTATCTCGAGTGAGGTCACAGATAGTGAAATAAGAGCAGCCATTTTCTCCTTCAAGCCTATGAAAGCCCCAAGGCCGGACGATTTACACTCTATCTTTTTCCACAAGTTCTGGAACATTGTGGGACAATCAGTCACAACCAATGTCAAGAATGTCTTTAAATCAATGAAAATCCTTGAAGACCTGAATGCTACCCTTATATGTCTTGTCCCAAAAGTTGCCAAACTAGAAACAATACAACAATTCCGACCCATCAGCCTTTGCAACACCATCTACAAGACAATCACAAAAATCCTTGTTCTCAGAATCAAGCCTTACCTTGATGACCTCATCCACCCTTTCCAGGCTAGCTTCATCCTTGGTCGAAAAGCTAGTGACAACATCATCCTAGCCCAAGAAGTCATCCGTACTATGTACATCTCCAACAGCAAAAAAGGTCTCATAGCTCTAAAAATAGATTTGGAAAAGGCCTTTGACAGACTAGAATGGGGCTTCATCAAACATATTCTTGAATTCTTCAACTTCCCCAGTGACTGGATCAAAGCTCATCATGTTTTGCATTACCACTTCCAGCCTCTTGGTACTAGTGAATGGAGAAAGACTGAACTACTTCCTACCTTCTCGGGGAAGACGGCAAGGTGACCCCCTAATCCCTTACATATTTATCCTCTGCATGGAGTACCTTGCCCGTCTCATCCACAATGAAGTTGAATAAAAAAACTGGAAGGGAATCAAAACCTCTAGGAACGACCTAACCTTTTCTCATCTCTTCTTTGTGGACGACCTCATCTTGTTCACTAAAGTCACTAAAAGAAGCCGCCTTACAATAAAAAAACACCCTTGACAAATTTTGCTCCGCCTCGGGCCAAAAAATTGACCACTGCACATCAAAAATTTATTTCTCCCTCCACACCTTGCCATCCATCGTTGATTCAGTGGAAAATGAGCTTAGCATTAGAGCCCGCACCAACTTTGGAAGATATCTTGGTGTTCCCATTATCATGAATAAAAGTAATACTAGAGCTTTCAACTTTATCATTGACAAACTTCGCTCTAAGCTCTCTAGCGAGAAAGCTTGTTCCCTTTCACTAGCGAGATGCCTTACCCTTGTCAACGCCGTCACCACTACCATTCCCACTCATGTCATGCAATGCACCTTGCTCCCCACAAAAGTTTGCAAAGAAATAGATAAAATAAATAGAAACTTTCTATGGGGAAAGACTGCTCAAAAGAGAAAAATCCACCTCTTGAGTTGGCAGACTGTCATGAAGCCCAAACGATTAGGAGGTCTTAGCATTAAAAAAAGTTTACACAGGAACAAAGTTCTCCTTGCAAAATGCCTCTGGCACATTTGCATGACCCCAAATGAGCTCCACGCACTCATGCTGAAGAACGAATACCCTCAGGAAGCTAACGCTTCTAGACAAAAATCACCCACTTGGGCTAGCCTTTGTAAGGTTAAAAGTATATGCAACACTGGCATAAGATGCTTCATCCATAATGAAAACACCACCAACTTCTGGCATGACAATTGGACGAGAAGCGGTCCACTTTGAAACCTCATCCACGGGCCCCTCAACAAAAATGAACACATTCTAAAAATCTATGACACTTGGGACATGCAGAAAAATTGGTCCTTTGATATTGTTTCATTTGTTTTGCCTACAAAAATCATTGACATGATCCGTGCCAACCCCAGACCTTTCTTTTCCAATCAAAATGACCTCCCGACATGGAATCACTGGCCAAATGGCCTCTTTAACACAAGCTCAGCCTACAACATTTCCCTTGAGTTCCCTGACACTCCCTCTCCCCACTCTACTACATCGTGGAAATGGCTTTGGAAAGTTCATACCATACCTTGTATTCTATCCTTCCTTTGGTTAGCCAGTCATGATCGCCTCCCCACTAAAGCCTTCATCCATGAGAGACATATTCTCCAAGATAATCTTTGCCCCTTTTTCCATGCAAGCGTGGAATCTACCCCCTACATTCTCAGAGACTGCTCCTGGATTTCACCCATATGAACTAACTTCACCCACTAGAATCTTCCCTCTGATTTCATTTGTAACCCCACCCATGCATGGCTGGAAAAGATGACTACCGCCCACCAACACTCCACCCTCAACAACATCCCCTGGACTATCATCTTCCGAGTTGCAGTGTGGTCAATATGGTTAGCAAGAAACGAACTAGTCATGGAATCAGCCAGTTTTGAATGTCACACCATCATCAACAAAATAAATCCATAGCCACAGACCTTTTCTACTGCCTCCCGGCCCCTCCACATCTCACATCACCTAGAAGGTCTCCAAACTCATTGGTTGGAAACCTCTGCCATCGGGCTTCTTCAAGTTAAATTCTGATGGATCAGCTCGCGGGAACCCGAGGAGAGCAAGTGCCACTGCCATCATCAGAGATTCCACTGGCACCTGGATTAGCAGCTGCACCAGAAAAATCGGGCATACTTACTCTATGGCAGCGAAGCTATAGGGCCACCGAGATGGACTAATGCTAGCAAAGAACCTAAATATTAGAAACCTTGTTGTTGAAGTGGATGCAATGACCGTTGCAAAAATTCTCTCCTTTGAAAATACGATTTCTGACTCCACACATCCTTACAATGCTATTATTGTTGATTACAGGTCCCTCATCCAACATTTTGAGGACATTCAAGTTAATCATATCTGTAGGGTCCAAATTTTGTAGCCCAGACCCAAGAGGTTAGGATTGTGAGCCCAACGAACCCAGAACAATGAATTTGTAGAGAGTGGGTGAAAAAGCTAGGCTAATTGTGAATCTAGCAACAGTTCATTGACATAAGAACATGCTTAAAAGTTAAAATCAACTCAAGTCCGAAGAGGATTGTTCTTGATTCAAAGATGAGTACAATTCTTAGAGTCTTTTTACAAATTTTTCTTTCTCCCCCCCCCCCCCCTTTTTCTTCAGAGGTCTATTACATTTATATATTCTCATTCTCTTCATCATCACCGTCCACATGTTCTTCATCTAAGCCTTCACTTGAGTACATGTCATATCAGATATCTGTTTCAGTTTTACGTGAGTGGTGGTAGCTGAGATTGCAGTGTTCAGGAGTCTTCTCTACATAAATGCGGCTAGGAAAGCTGCTGCAGTGTATTAAATGCGGTGGCAGCAGCTTTTCCTTTCATATATTTCTCTGCTCTTGTCATCTCTAGACATGCCCAAAGCTTGTCCTTGTCGTGGAAGTAGTTGGGAAGATCATTCGAACCTTCAGGATATTTGTTTGATCGAGTCCCTTTGGAATCCGAGGAGAATGACCTCTTCGGACAGATAGGGTTCTCTTCAGACAGCTCCTATCGTTCATTTCCAGTTACATTTCTTCCACCAGGACACCTTCCTAACCCCTTTTCTCTCTTCGGACAAATAGCGATACTCGAATTGGGCCCTAGGCCCACCACATGACGTTGGGGTTTTACACCCACAATATCCATCATGAAGGAAACCACTGTGCGGATATTTTGGCAAAGGAAGGAGTCTCTTTAGACATAGATTTTACTGTTCGCCCCCATCCCCCTTCTTCTATCTTGTACCAGCTTATAGCTGACTCTTGGAGTGTTACATACCCCAGACTTTGTAACCTTTCTTAGTTTTAATGCAAATTCCAAATCACCAAAGAAAAAAAAAAGAAAAAGGGTCTACAAGTCTTTTGGGTACACCCTACATAATAGTGTTTGAATGCCAATTATTAAGATTCATTCATTAGTTATGTGTCCGTGAGATTTTTTTTTTTTTTTTTTTTGAAAAATTGTGTCTGTGTGCTAAAAAGAAGTTGTAAGATTTTTTTTTTTAATAATAAAATGTTAGGTTTTCTAATAAATTATTTTTTATTAAATTTTGTTTGAAATTTCATGAAATTTTCTAGGGAACAAATTGAGATGGAGGAAGGATAATTTCATATATTAAGTTTGAGTGTAAGAGTCCAATTTAGTTAGTGAGGATTATTTCATATATTACATTTTTCATTGGACCTAAAAATTAAACAAAAGGCAATGAATTGAGTGAAAGGCATTTTTAAAATTAGGGGTGGAGGCAAGGGTTCAATCATATGTTCCTCTAGTTTTGGCATTAAACATAATTGGGGTGATAGTTTAAGTTGACAAAGTGTAATTTGCATTTTCTTGCATATAGTAAGATTTGAACCGATGGAATGCTATTCGCTCCATGATTGTTAACATTAGTGTAGGCTCCTTTACATCCGAATTCTTTATTCCGCAACTATAGAGTTTTACCAATAGAACCAATTGAAACCACTCCATTTTTATTTAATTTTAATTATTATAGGGAAATAGTGGAGGGGGAAAGATGTGGGATTTGATTCCCAAGTATGAGACACCACAAAGGCTATCATTACTGCTGGACTTGAGCTTATCACATTGACTAATGTTATTCAATATGCCGTAATGGTAAACAAGCGCATTGACTACTTAAACATTTTAAGTGCCTTGGACATAAGGATTTAGGAAGAGTTCATAAGCAAAGAAGAAAAGAGTTTACTCCTAATTGGCTTAGAGGAAAATCAGAAAAATTTCTCTAATTCAGTACATTCGATTGATAAAAACTATCTTTATGCACAGTCATGAGATTTTTTTTTTAAATTTTTTTTAAACAATCCATATTAATGGTTTTATTAATCACCACATAATAGATTGGAAAGAGATATTTATCCAAACTAGTAAAATCTCTGATGGTTGTATAAGAGATCTGGAGTTCAATCCCCACCTATACCAAAAACCAATTGATGTCGTAGTCTGATAATAAAGAGTTATCATCATAAGCGGGCGCCATAAATTGAAACTCTAAAAAAAAAATGTTCGAGAATTAATAGTTAAGGAGGAAAGGGAAGTTTATGGCCAGGGATGGACCCAGGATTTTAAGCTAATAAGGGCCAGAGTAAAAAAAAAAAATAATAAAAAAAAAAACTCCAAATAAGCATCCATATAGTATTGAAAATTTATAAATACACAAAATCGTTATTTCTAAATACATTAAAATGCAATCATCTACCAACAAAGACGAACAAAAACAAAATAAAATTTTTTTTTTAAATTCTAGGCTGGCTAGGATTTTTTATTTATTTTTTATTGAATTTAGAGCATTCACAGTGGTGGTACTAAAAATTTTAGCTTTTAGCATCTCAAAAAATTATTTTATTTATTTTACCACCTCATTTCACAAAACACCCAATATAAAATGTTCTATTTTTTTTTATCACTTTCTTTAAAATAATATAAACAACTCATTAAAATAATAAAGGAAAAGAGAAAATTTGAGTTTTTTAATTAAATGAAGAGATATAATCTTAATAAAATACTTTATTTTTTTTTTAATAACTTGCTACAGTCAACTAGTATTTATATCAATTTACTGTAGTTGCAAAAAATTTAGCTTTAACTTCTCATATAACACATGATTTTTTGGTTCTTTGGTGGTAAAATATATATATATTTTTGGTTAAAATACAATCACTATTGTGAATGTTTTTATTATTTTTGTTAAGTTTTTGGGTTGAATAATTGCTATTTGAGTTAAACTAACTAGGCTGATTGGGAAAAAATGGGCCTAAGATTTTGGAGGAGGCCCAACTATAAAAATAAAATATATAATAACTATATATAAAAAAATAAAAATAAAAAAAGGACTTAGGGAGCCGGGCCCCACCTTGGTCCGTCCCTGTTTACGGCCCACTATTACCCTGTGAATACATATACGGAAACAAATTTCAAAACAACAACAATATAAAAATACCCATCCATAAAAATATTACAATAGGCAAGAGGAACATAAATAAAATTCTTAGTTGTTGGATAGATAAAACAAACAAGTTACATAAACTCTTTGTTCTCTTTACATATAAGCTTATATATCTTATTCAAATCTCTAGGGAGATCTCATGCCACCAATAATGCACACCATCTTGATCAGTAATGTTTTAAGCATCCATGCGAATAACGCATCGGATAGACTCCCCCATCAGCATGTAATCAAACGCTTTATTGATCTCCGAGAAAGGGACTGAGTGAGTGATAAATTTCTCCAGTTCCAACTCCTGCAACATCAATTGACTGTGTCATTTACTAAGTCTTATAAAAACAAAGAATTAGGCCTGCCCGTTCTGTAAAAGTAACAATTACATCCTGAAACGACTACACATAATAATACGCAATAGCACCTACTCAAAGTATGACTATTTCATAATAATCTAAGAAAGTTGCATTATGCCTATTCCATTTTCAGTTGCTTATAAGAAATATGTGTCTGAACGAGAACAATGCAATGGTTCACGAACAAAAGCATAAGCTTACCTTTTTCATATACTTTTCCACCTGAGAAGGGATATCGGTGCGGGGCTTGTAATTGCCAAAAAAGGTTCCCTTAAGTGTCCTCTCATTCAAAAAATTTAAAGGATGAGTCTTGAATGCGTCTTCTTTATTTGGTACTCCAACAAGTACAGCAACACCCCAACCCTGAGAAAAATGAAAATTTTAGTGTCTTAAGGAAACGAAATGGGAGGCTTGGAAGCAGTTCTGTAATAAGAGAGTAGGGATATAAATTCGTTAAATGATTACATCATGAACGCATTCAAATGCTGAGATCATGGCCTGGAAGCTCCCAGTACATTCAACAGCCCGATCCACTCCTCCATTGGTCATCTCAGCAATCACCTATAATTGAGAAGGCATACCCTCATTAGTTTCAAAAGGGTGAGAAGTGTAAACATTTTAAACAGAAAATATGAACTAAAAACGAACAGAACATGTAGAAAAAACCCAAATACATGCTAGTCATGCCAACTGATTAATCGCGAAATAGCAAGTCATGGCGTCCAAACTAACCTCTTGAACTGGCTTGTCATGATCTTTTGGATTCACAAAATCAGTAACACCAAACTTTTTGGCTGCCAAAGAGATTAAGAATCAAAACCATCTCCAACATGTTAATAGGAACATATATTTATGTATACCATTAATGACTCACCCTCATTGAAACGATCAGGGTTCAGATCAACACCAATGATTTTTCCAGCCCCAGCCATCCTTGCGCCTTCACAAGCCTAAAATATCAGCACAAGATTAGAAATATAGAAAACCATTCTAATCCTTTTGCAGTTGCCAAAAATCATAGAGCATAGCAAAAAAGAAAACTCACTGCAAGGCCAACAGCACCCAATCCAAAGACAGCTACAGATTGACCTTTCTTGGGTTTTGCAACATTCAAAGTGGCACCCATACCTACAGGCATAAAAGCAAATAGATCAATGGAAAGTAAAAATTAGTATGAATATCATCACTGATATTGTTATTATTCTTCAAATGAAGAACTCCTCCAGACCTGTGGATACTCCACAACTAAGCACGCAAACTTTGTCAAGTGGGGCTGCAGGGTTGATCTTGGCAACACAGCCAGCGTGAGCAATAGTGTATTCGCTAAATGTAGAGGTGCCAAGAAAGTGGTAAATGGGCTGTCCATTTTTGGAGAATCTTGTCTTTCCATCATCGAGCAAAACACCTCTCTCAGTATTGATCCGAAGAGTGTCACACAAGTTGCTCTCCTCTGAATTACAGTGGCTGCATTTCCCGCATTCTCCTGTGAAGATAGGGAGAACATGGTCTCCAGGTTTGAGCTCAGTCACACCCTCCCCTACACTCTCCACAATTCTGAGCAACAACGATACAATCAATTAGTACTTGTTCACTCCACTAAAAAACTATTTATTAAAATTAAGGAATCAGAAATTAATTCAGTTCATGAATATTGGAAATAAAGTTAACTGAGAAAACATTATATTTAATTACTTAAAGACTCTCAAACCAACTAGACTACCCGTCAAAATTTAGAGCTATACATACCCTCCCGCTTCATGACCAAATATGCGAGGAAACATCGGTGTTTGCCCCTGCAATATAATGGAACATTTTAGTTTCAACTGCGAAATGAATATACCTCAACGGCACCAGTATAATTTGAGCATGTTGAAAGTTTACCAATCTATCAGTAAATATATCCATCAAATCCAGTTTATAAATTAAATGGAAACAGCATGGCTAATTCCAAGCATTTTTTTTCCCACCTTAATACCAAATTAGATCTCAGAATTAAAGGAACCAAAAAAATTAATGACTGAATAATTACAAATATAACAGCATTTACCACTTTGCAATAATTCAACATGTTGAAATTTGCACAGTATGGAATTTCTTAAAAATATGTACTTGGCTCGTTAAGCCTTAAAAAAATAACTTAAGTTCCAAAATCTTTGACACCCAATAAAACAATTTATACTACTACGTTTATTGCTCTTATTATATTAATGTACCCTTCTCTCAAAATGAAAAATAAAAAATTAATGCACCTTGCTTATTAAAATATTAGTTAGAGATGTAAAAAACCATATATTAAATTCTACAAGGATTTCCTATTAAAATCCCATACTTCCACAGACAAATACATGCTAAAAATTTAAGCTTCTTGTAATTTGCTGTGTATTTAAACATGTCATTTTTGGACTTTGTTTTTCATGTTATCTAAGTAGCTGCAGGTTAGACAAGTGTGAGGTTTATGTTTGAAGAGATATTCTTATATTTAGAGAAACCTAGATCAATGAAACGAAGAAGAAAAATTTTCCGCCCCTTTCTTTTCATGTATTTGGAGAAGTATAGAATCAATAGAGAAGAACAGGAAAAAGTACTCATGTTGCTGTTTTGGCTTGGAGGAAACTAACCCAGCTGATAACATAATGCTATTTCATTCTTTAGATCTTTCTTGTACTCTCTATTCCCATTTGAAACGATTATGGTCTAAAAATTGTTATATATTCTTTCACACTACACTTGCAAAACTACTCCAATTCTTTCAATTTTTTCCCGTACACGAACTTTCACAATAGAGTAATGCTAGTTAATAGGAGAATAAAAGAATTTGCAAGAATTAGCTGGGTTAATATCATATTATTTATAGAGTGATCTAAAAAAAAATATAGAAAAAGAGTTGATGGAAATATTTTTAGAAACTTTTTATATGAAAAGAAAAAAAAAAGTACTACCAAGAAAATATAAAATTTTTATATTTTCTAGGATATTAACATTTTTTTTTAAATAGTCTATTAACAAATGCTCTAAGAATATGTAGACGCAAAATATATATATATATATATATATATATATATATCATCTGAAATCCATTACCTTGGCTTCCCAGAAGTAAACATCAGTGTGGCAAAGAGCAGTGAAGAGAATCTTCATGCGGACTTCATTTGCCTGAGGTGGTGCCAACTCCACTTCTTCAATCACTAAAGGCTTTCCAGCCTCCCATGCCACCGCGGCTTACATTAAAAATACATACCCAATTTAGTCCATTAATTTCAAAACAACATCAAAATTTCAAGAATGAAGCAAGAGACATCATTTGACTATTTCTAAAAGTTTTAGTCACACAGTTGATATTTTTTTTTAATAAAAAATGAAAAAACAGTAACAGAAAATGTGAAAGACAGAGACTACTGATCGCTGAAACCAGAAACTAAAGTATATATAAAAGCCAATAACAAAAACATGATCATCTTGACTCACCTTTGCACTTAATCACCTGACCGGCTGTGCTTGACATGGCTTAAGTTGAATGACAACGACCGTTATTGACTTACTGAAGTTAGTCCACTTTTGTTTTGAATGTGTGTGCTCTGTTTTGTCTCTCTGTTGTGGTACTTATACTTTTGGTCTAGACTTATTAAGGAAAAGCCCAGCTAAGATTATATCTTTTATCTATCAATATCTAAATAAATACGGACCATCAACAGTTTTAGGATGTATTTAGATTATTTTAAAAAAAGAGAGGTTATTTTTAAATAATTGATGAGGAATTAAATCTAATATATTTTAAAATAGACAAAGTTTCACTATAAACATGGTCAACGATAGAAATATTAAATATGGTATTGTTACGTGCATTCATGACTCACTTAAAGTGATTGTATACAATCACTATGCTGTGTATCCAAAAGTTAGGTCATTTTGGATAGAGCTGAGCATAGACCCGGCCAATTCGTCCCACCTGACCGACGCGACCCAAAGGGTCTTGGGAGGGTTGAATGGATGCTTGGGTCGAGTTCAGGTCCAATATTCGGGTCTGTCCGACCAGACCGATCTAAAAAAAAAAAAAAAACTACTGTTGTATCAGACAAGCGAAACTATGGTTGAGAATAAATTGAATTTGACTAAGCTTATAAGAGGAAAAGTACATATAACTTCGCTTTTCTATAAAGAAGTGCTTCACAATTGTGGATCTGTGTGTGCGTTTGTTAGAGGGCTGGAGTTTGGGGAGGATCTCATCTACTCCCTCTTTCGTCTGTGAATCTATGCTTTTAAAAAAAAAAAATTATTGTAGCATAATTTTCTAATGACAATACTTTCCATCCAAATAAAGGTTAAAATGATAATAAAATAATTGGAATTTACAAAAAAAGGAATAACTCTATTATAGGGTGTCAATGTTCGACCCAACTCACGAACCCGACACGGGTTTTTTCGGGTTAGGGTTGGGCCTTAATGGGTTTGGGTCATAAAAGGGTCGACCCAAAAGCGACACGATAAGAAACGTGTCATAAGCGGGTCAACCTACGTAACCCGTAATAGACACGTTTGACACGCCAATTTATTTGTGTCAACTCGAAATGACCCACTTAACACAACTTGTTTAACTCGTATAACAAATAAATATTCATTTTATTTTAGATTTTTCAAATACCTTTTATATCGAACATATATTTTAAATTTAAAAAGAAAAGTGAGTAATTACAAAAATTTACAATGGATATAATTAGAAATTGAAACTTTACAGGCCCTAGAACTACTTATATATATATATATATATATATTTTTTTTTTTTTGGGCATAGAACTTGCACAAATGAAATTGGATGAGCTTGATGTTATGAATTTGGACGTCAACAAAGAATCTATGGATGATAATCGTGGTCATAATCAGGATTAGTCTACTGTTTGTTCAAATTCTTTCAATATTGATACTTAGCATTTGGTGAATTCTAAGGATATTATATTTTTGTTAAATTTTGTTATTTTGAATTTGGGTTGAAGTATATGCACTTCTTTTGGAGTGTAAAGAACTTATTTTCTAGATGAATGTTATATTTTTGTTGAACTATATTATTTTGAATGTGGGTTGAAGACTTGAAGTGTATGCATTGCTTTTTGGGATGTAAAAAAAATTATTTCTAGATGGATGTTATATTTAATATTATGCAGGTTGAAATGGGTTGTGTTACATTCGTGTCAACCCAACACAACTTGTTTATTAAGCATGTCAAGTGGGTTGGGTCAGGTCAACCCGCCTTATTAACAGGTCAGGTTAGGGTTGAAGGATCATGACACGATTATTAAATGGGTCGGGTTAGGGTTGAGCCATTTAGTCGAATACTCCTACCTCGACACAACACGAACCCGACACGCTAACCCGAATTGACACCCCTACAGTCTATTATCATTGACCCTGCACTCAAGATAATAAAAAAGGAAAAATAGGCAAGAGTACAATGCAAAATCGAGCCTAACTTCAAGGCAAATAAAAAATAAATAAAAAATAAAAAAGGGTTCAGCTTCAGCCCATGATCATGCCTTGTTGTCTTGTTTGGGGGGATTGAAGAAGAGCCACGTACATGTGCTTTGCACGTCTTACCATAACTGTGTGTATTAGATAAGGTTTGCCTTTAATATTTTCCATAGTGAGAGTCAAATTTTTGTTTAAAAAAGATTTTATTTTGGTCCTAATTATATCAAGGATCTTGTTTGAAAGTATATTTTCAAACTAAGCCTAGTGCTGATGTAAACAAAAATGGTAAATTTTCAATGAGGAGCGGGTTAAGATGTACACAAGGAAAAAAATTGTAAAAGTTTGTTGCCTAATTAAGAAATCACGACCATTAAGCCTATACGACAAGAAATAAATTATTGAATTTAATTTTTCACATTAATGTAAATCACTAAATTAGTAAAATAATTTCAATAAAATATTGCCTAAATAGGCATGCATTAACTTGTTAAAGAAAAAGGAATTAACATTTATTATCATAAAAAGTGGAGATCCTTCAAACATGGAACTTTAAAAATAAAAATAAAACCATGACAACTTTTAAATGGCAAGTTTGAGTAATAGGGTAAGTAATTTTTTCCCCATTAATAGCTCATTAAAGTGGTGGCTATTTCAATGTTTCTTTAAGCCTTTCACAGTTTCACCTTCACACAATTTGGAAGAAGAAGAAAAAAAAAAAGACAGACCCAACCCAATACCCGACCACCCGATCCACACTTTTCAAGTTAGGTTGGGTTTCTCCCCGATAAACTCGATTGTTATTGGGTCAGGTTGCGGGTGGTAGTAAAACCGACCCAACCCAACCCGATATCAGTCCTACTTTTGGATATACACTACTATTAATTTCTTTAAAACCTTCTTCTCTCTCCCCTTGTGTGTGTGTGTGTGTTAAAATACTTAATATTCTCCACACACACACACAAAAAAAAAAAAAAAAAAAAATGTGTGATTTAGTAAGTCTTGTATATTGCACATGAAAATGACACGTGTTATCTTTTTATTATTGGTTGTATCCTTAGGCTAAAACTAAATTTGTAGTCAACCTTTTTTTTTTTTTTTCGAGAAACGTTTGTAGTTAAATTTTGTTCAAATAAAATAAGGACAATTATATGTTTACATTTATTGTTCATGTAAAGCATAGACATTATGCTCCACCTCTTGAATTAAGAATTCTAGATAATTTTAATCCTCAACTTCTATCTCAATAATAAATCCCCCCCCCCCCCCCCCCAACCCCCCCAAAATAAATAAAACTCAATAAATTTGGGAATGCATACAAATTAAATTGCAACTATGCCCTCAAAGTAATAAGGAATTTTAATTGTGCCTCTGTATTTTTAAAATTTTTTATTTTAGTTATTGACATTATATATATTAGTGTATAATCTTATGCATATGCACGGGTATATTTAAAAACAATTACGAATACACACATATATAAGTTCAAATTATACCTAGTGTTACAGTTACAAATTACACATTTTTTAAGCCATGAATTTCTAATATATGTAATGATTTCTTATTTTATAAATATGGGTTGGGTTCAACTTACACCTAGTGTAACTCTAAGTAATGTTAAACCACCCAATAACTTGTTATATAATTCATATTTTGAAAATCTCACCGTTGAATTATATGTTTTTAACATTCATGTCATTTGGATGTTATTTACAGTTCAAACTCATCTTTTATGTATTATTTTAAACTACAAAAACTTGAATTTAAACAATTGATTGATGATATAACTATTAATTTTTGACCACTTTGAAATTTTGCAAGTATGGAGAATATACGAAGATAATGTAATCTAACGGTGAATTTGTCAAAATTCGCATCTATCCAATTAAAAAATATTGAGTGGTGTAATACTGTTTTAAGTTATACCAAGTGTAACTTGAACCATCCCTATATATAATTTAGAATCTAATTGGATTTTGACTCTTTGGTTTTATACCCAATAATTTACTTGCCACAAAAAATAAAATTAAAAATTAAAAATTAGATAGGATAGGTGGCGCAAAATTTAACTCCAATTGAAGTCCAAGTTAGAGTTTAACTGGATTTAGACTTTTTCCATTTTTGCACTTAATAATTCACTTGACACAAAAACTTTAAAATTAGAAGGGACACGGGTGCAAAATAGGACTCTAATTTAGAATCTAATTGAACTTTCTCTGAGTTATGGATTTAACTATATCTGCATTACTAATAACAGGATTCCTTATTTGGGTTTCATTATTTTACGTACAAAAATATCCTTACACAAATTTTTAAATTCTCTAAAGTATCCTTATCTTTTAGTTAAATAATTTTAAATTTAAAATCAAATTGGTTAAAAGTGTAATTTACTATTTTTTAAAAAGTTCCTAAGTTTTTAGGCTTTCAAACTTTTATCAATTCTCTCATAGAGAAAGATCCTAATAATTATGACACTATCTCTATCTCATTTTTAAATATTATTTCACTAAACTCAAAATAAAAAATAAAAAAAGAGTCTAGTTGCACGCTTAAATCACGTGTGATGAGGCTAATATATCGATAACATATTACTTTTTTTTTTTTTTTTTTTTTGAGGAACTGATAACATTTTACTTTGAATGATTATAGGACAAAGTTTTGCTACAAAATTGGTTGTAGCTTAAGGCTACAAACTCACTTAATAAAATAAATACTACAACATATTTTAAAAATCTAACCGTTGAATTGCATGTTCTTTATGCCCTTAATACACATGTTAAATTTTGTGTTAATCAGATATCATTTACTATATGATCTGTAAGCTTATATTTTGTGCATAATTTTAAATTACAAAAACTTGCAATTTAAAAAATTTATTGATGACATAGCTATTGATCTTTAATTTTCTTGAAATTTTGCAAGCATGGAGGATATAAGAAGAAGATGTAATCCAATGGTAGATTTGTCAAAATTCACTTCCAATAAAAAGATATTAAGTAAGTTTGTAACCTAAGGCTACAACTAATTTTGTAGCTAAACTTTGTCCATAATTATATCATACCCATTAATGAGTTCGTCATCAAATGCTACCAAAATTGGTCACATATGCTAGTTGGTTCAATAAAATCAAGTATTACGGAATTTTAACCTCCTAAAAGGGAAAATTTTGGGAGGTTAAAATTGTTCTTGCTGTTGGAGGCAGATTTTGAAACTCAAGGGGCTGTCAGAGGTTTTTTAAATGCAAAGTTGGCGATGGTAGCAATATTCACCTCTGGTAAGAATTGGCATCCCATGGGATGCTTAGTTAATTAGCTATATATTTGATGCTCTGGCTATATTTGCAACATGTAGTTATCCTTTTGGTATGGAACTCTTGATCAGAGGCTTATGCATCAGGACTGTCAGCCTATTCAGCTTTGTGTTGAAGATACATTCGTTTGGAATCCTACTACCAATGGTTGCTTTTCTTGCAAATCAACTATGAGATATAGGAGTGCTGAAGTAAACTGGAATAAGTTCGTCTGGGATACAGCTATAGTTCCTAAGCGTGTTGTGGGCCTTCGGCCCACCTTGTTTACTTGTATTACACACATACTTGTACTACATACTCTACCTCCTATATAAAGGCACTCATGTATATTATATTTTATTACTTGAGAAATACAATACATTCATTCAGTATTTTTAACATGGTATCAGAGCCACTGCTCTAACTTTCTCGTGTCTTGTAGTCTTGTTTTTATTGGTATTTTCCACTGCCTCGACTTTTCTGGTCAATAATCCTTTTCAGTGCCCTCTCCCGACTGCTTTGCTGTTGTCAGAGGTCCTCAAGGTTGAATCTCCACTGCCAGAAGCCCACTTTCCGCCGCCAAGACCACTGCATTCGTCGGATTTGTCACTTCTGACCTCTGATTAAGGGTCCGTTTGGTTCCCATAAAATATTTTCTGGAAAATACATATTTTCCAGAAATGCTATTTTCCGGAAAAGGAAAATATTTTTAAGTGTTTGGTTGTATTATGAAAATTGGGGTGGAAAATATTTTTATGTGTTTGGTTCAATTAGGAAAATGCTATTTTCCGGCAGCAAATTCCGGCCACAACAACAACAACAAATTCCGGCAACCACAACAACAACAACAACAACAACAACAATAATCAGTTCATCAAAAACAAAAAAAAAACAACAACAGCAATCAAACTTAAAAAAAAAAAAAAAAAAAAAAAGCTGAGAGATCGAGGAAGAGGAAGCGATCGACGGCGCGGCGCGGCGACGAAGATCGACGATCGACGGCGAGGCGCGGTGCGAAGAGCGCTAGGTTCTGGGTTTGACGGCTTCTGGGTTCGCTGGTGGGAGATCGAAGGCGAGTCGCGATATCGAAGGCTAGATCGCGAGATCGAGCGGAGGTGATCGAAGGCGATCGCCGGCGCGGTGATCGAAGGCGCGGTGCTCGGGGTTCGCCGGCGACGTCTCCGGCGTGTCTGGGCTTGCTGGGTTCGGGGTGCTGGTGCTCTCTTTCTCTCTTTCCCTCTCTCTGTCTTCATGCTCTCTCTTTCTCTCCATTTTCCGGAACTCATTTGAAGTGAAAATGATTCCGTAAATCATTTTCACCCTTGACCGTGAGTCAACTGAAAATGATTTTCGGAAAATGCAATTTTCCGGAGCAACCAAACACCCGAAAATATAGAAAACCATTTCCGGAAATGAATTTCACCCAAAACAAACGGAGCCTAAGACAACAGACAAATCATCATGTAAACCGTCAACCGATCTACTCAACGCTGCCAGAAACGTCACCATCAGAGCATCCACGTGCTGCCACACACCGCTCAAAGTTTCAATGAGTTCACTCCACGTGCCACTGGGTTTCCTACTGACGTCATCTCTGATGTTATCATTGTCACTTTAGCCTCAACGTAAGCCTTAGCTGACGTCATCCTCTAGTTATTGCTTACGTCATCATGCCGCGTCATCGCCACTCAGCACCCAGTCAACTGCTTACGTCATCTTGCTAATATCATCACCATTGACCGCGCCGTTGACTTTGACTTTGCCCATTGACTTTTTGTAGTCCAGTGCTCCTAATTCAGTTTTTTGTGCAAATTCCATTTTTGCAGTCCATTTTTGCATATTTTGCTTCTAAATGAAGAATAAAGATAAGTATTCTTATTATTGCAACAATCGTCACCGACAATCCAGTAAACGTTTTTGCAATTTTTGCAAACGTCTTGGCCATAATATTGAGATTTGTTATCATCGCAACAAATCAGCTATTTCCATTTTTATTGCTACTGTTGCATACACTGAGAGTATCCAACCAATGGCTCCCATCTCTGCAAAGTCCAAGTCTTTTGGATCCACTATCACCATTTCCACAGTTGACCTTCAAAATATCATCGCTAATACCATTCGTATGGTTGGTAATGCATCTTATTCCTCTTCTCTCTCAGTTTTATCTGGTATGTCTCCTTCTTCTTAGCTTATGGATTCTGCTTGCTGCAATTACATACACCTCACTCGTCCTTATTTTCTCAACTTGAACCTGCACCACACCTACCTAATATTCGCACAGCAAATGGTTCCACAATATTTGGTCATAATATAAGTTCTATCTCGACCTCCAACCTCTCGATTTTTGGGGTCTTTAATGTTCCAAACCTTTCTTACAATTTATTTCCTGTGGGACAATTAGCTGAGTTGGGTTATCGCATTACCTTTGATTATTCTGGATGTACTGTGTCGGATTCGAGGACAGGAAAGGAACTTAGGATCGGTCCCAGAGTTGAGCGTATGTTTCCCATGGACAACCTTTGTCTTCCACCTGCTGCACCCGTTTCTGTTGCTGCTGCAGCTGCTACAGTTTCTTCTATTCCTTCCTTTGCACTTTGGCATACCCAACTTGGTCACGTATCTTCCTCTCGGGTATAACAATTGGCTTCTAGAGGTTTGTTAGATTTAGTGTCCATAGAAAATTTTGATTGTGTTTCATATTAGTTAGGAAAACAACCAACTTTGCCTTTCAATACTAGTGAATCAATGTCCACTGATATCTTTGACCTAATTCATTTTGTTGTCTAAGGGCCTTCTTCTGTCTCTAGTATTGATGGATCTCAATATTTTGTTGTCTTTGTTAATGATTATTCTCGCTATAGCTGAATTTTTCATATGAAACATCATTCTGAATTATTGCAAGTATATTGTAATTTTGCAAAAATAATGGTTGAAACTCAATTTTCTAAACGCATCAAAATTTTTTGATCTGATAATGCTCTTGAATACACTCAATATGCTTTCCAAGCTATTTTGCATTCCTATGGCACTATTCATCAACTAACTTGTTTGGATACCTCTCAGCAAAATGGTAGAGCCGAAAGAACTTGTAAGTGGCTATGTTACAACATGGAAAAGGGTTAATGTAGGAATTTCAAAATAACATTTCATTGAATTAAATTCTACGCATGCAAGCCTACAATAAATCATTGTCTCAACTAATAGCGTTTTGACACATCCGTAAATTTAAATTGGACCAATCAAAAATTCTTAATCACAAATGGATGGACTTAATTCTTGTATTTGCATATTAATTGCTAAAATTGAATTTCGTGATAATTTTTTAATATGAAGGTCTAATTGAGGCTCATGACCAGTCATTTTGATTGTTATGCTTTCAAAATTTATCTTACATATGCAATTGGAGATCAAATGGTCAAAATTACATTTTTACTCCTAGGATGTGAAATGACCATTTTGCCCTTGAATGAAGTTAAATGTGAGTTGCAAAATGGGGTATTTAATTTTTTTTTTTTTTTGGGATAAAAACACACTGAAACTATTATTATAACAACATCACAATACATATACATCCTGGATAAGAGCTTGCTAAATACAGTAAGGAATCTCTTTAATCCAAATTACATCATTGACAAGGTTTTGAGCTTGTCTTGCTAAAATGTGGGCTGGCTTATTGCCAGTCCTGCATACATGAGAAAAATTAACAACACCAATTTCATAAAATAACACAAAAAAGTAACATAAAATCATAAATTGCTTGTTCTCTTTACATATAAGCTTATAAATCTTATTCGGAGCAAGATCTGGTCATAGATAATGCACACCATCTTGAACGAGAATGTTTTAAGCTTCCATGCGGATAATGCATCGGATAGACTGCCCTTTCAGCATGTAATCAAACGCTTTGTTGATCTCCGAAAAAGGGACTGAGCGAGTGATAAATTTCTCCACTTCCAACTCCTGCAACGTTAATTAATGGTGTCATTGACAAAGTATATAAAAAATAAACAATAAAAAATAAAAGAATTAGGCCTGGTCATTATGTAAAAGTAACTATCACATCCTGTAACGACTCCGCATAATAATATAAAATTGCACTCATTCAAAGTATGTATATTTCATTTCGGATCCGGTTAATGTATGCTCTAAAAGCATATATTAACCATGTATTTTAAGAAATTTTATATAAGAAATTAAAAAAATGGTCAAATTAATTAGTTACTTTTTTATTTTCCTAAAAATTTTTAAAATGATTTACTAACATATGTCCTTAGAGTATTAGTGAGTAAAACTCATTTCATAATAGTCAAAGAAAGTTGCACTTTGCTTATTCCATTTTCAGTTGCTTTTATATAAAAGATACGTGTATTGACGAGAACGACGAAATGGTTCAAGAACTGAAACATAAGCTTACCTTTTTCATGTACTTTTCCACCTGAGTAGGAATATGAGTGCGGGGCTTGTAATTGCCAAAAGCAGTACCCTTAAGTGTCCTCTCATTTAAAAAATTCATAGGATGAGTCTTGAATGCGTCGTTGTTACCTGGTACTCCAACAAGTACTGCAACACCCCAACCCTGAGAAAAATAAAATTTTATTCTGTGGAAACGTAATGGGAGACTTGGAAGCACTTGTATAATAAGAGAACATGGCTATATAAATTCGTTAAATAATTACATCATGAACGCATTCAAATGCTTGGATCATGGCCTGGAAGCTTCCAGTACATTCAACAGCCCGATCCACTCCTCCATCGGTCATCTCAGCAATCACCTATAATTGAGAAGACATAACCCTCATTAGTCTTAAAAGGGTGAGAAGTGTAAACATTTTAA
This sequence comes from Quercus glauca, assembly GCA_023736055.1. Lineage (NCBI taxonomy): Eukaryota > Viridiplantae > Streptophyta > Magnoliopsida > Fagales > Fagaceae > Quercus > Quercus glauca. Next base: position 74,177,072 of record CM043316.1, on the reverse strand, counting down.
ACAGAAAATATGTACTAAAAAAGAACAGAACATATAGAAAAAACCCAAAATGCATGCGAGTCATGCCAACTGATTAAATATTAATCACGAAATAGTAAGTCATGGCTCGAAACTAACCTCTTGAACTGGCTTGTCATGATCTTTTTGGATTCACAAAATCAGTAACACCAAACTTTTTGGCTGCCGAAGAGATTAAGAATCAAAACCATCTCCAACATGTTAACAGGAACATATATTTATGTATACCATTAATGACTCACCCTCATTGAAACGACCAGGGTTCAGATCAACACCAATGATTCTTCCAGCCCCAGCCATCCTTGCGCCTTCACAAGCCTAAAATATCAGCACAAGATTAGAGATAGAGAAAACCATTCTAATCCTTTTGCAGTTGCAAAAATTATAGAACATAGCAAAAAAGAAAACTCACTGCAGGGCCAACAGTACCCAATCCAAAGACGGCTACAGATTGACCCTTTTCGGGTTTTGCAACATTCAAAGTGGCACCCATACCTACAGGTATAAAAACAAATAGATCGATGGAAACTAAAAATTAGTACGAATGTTAACACTGATGTTGTTATTATTCTTGAAAAGAACTCCTCCAGACCTGTGGATACTCCACAACTAAGTACACAAACTTTGTCAAGTGGGGCTGCAGGGTTGATCTTGGCAACACAGCCAACATGAACAACAGTGTATTCGCTAAATGTGGAGGTGCCAAGAAAGTGGTAAATGGGCTGTCCATTTTTGGAGAATCTTGTCTTGCCATCATTGAGCATAACACCCCTGTCAGTATTGAACCGAAGAGTTTCACACAAGTTGCTCTCCTCTGAATTACAGTGGCGGCAATCCCCGCATTCTCCAGTGAAGCACGGGAGAACATGGTCTCCCGGTTTGAGCTCAGTCACACCTTCACCTACACTCTCCACCATTCTGAGCAACAACAATACAATCAATTAGTACTTGTTCATGCCGCTAAAAAATTATTTCCATTTTCAATTGTATTTTGCAGAGATAGGAATTAAAAACTAATTCATTTTGTAAAGTTGTAATTTACAACTATGTTTTTGTTGGCTTTTATTCCGTGCCAAATTTGATTATAATTAGTTTCAATCGTTTAAACCCTGTATTTGTTGTAGGATTTGTTGTAAGGGTTGTGTGATAGAAAGAGTGTTGAAGACTCAAGCATTTGAAGAATTGAAGGATTCTCGCGGGTATCTCGCGACCTAGCATCCCGCGAAGTGAATCATGTGCCAGGCACATGCTGGAATGCGAAGAGTCAGGCCAGGTGGAGACAACTGTGTCTCGCGAGTATCTCGCGGGTAAGGCCTTCCCGCGAGACACCCGCGAGGCAAGCTGTTCTGCCAGCCTGTACTTTTTGAGTCACACCTTTTGCACCTATCCTATATATACCATCATTGCCCACAATTGTTGAGGAATGCTTCAGAGAGAAAACCCTAGCCAAACACATTGGTAATTAGAGATTGTATTCCCCACCTTTCTCTACACAATTGCTTGTGGTATCTCCTCAACCCTTCCCTCTCCATTATCCATATCTTCGAGAGGTTGATAGCCCAAACACTTACCACACCTTAGAGAGTGCTGAGTGACGTTTTGGTGCTGCTGGGAAGCATTGGAAGGAGCCTTGAATGGTAGATGCAACATGGAGCTTGTTGCGGGATCCGGATAACTAAGACAAGACACGGTTCCGAGAAGCCTTGTTGGAGTAGGAGCTTGGAGGGCTGAGGTGCATCGGGTAGATTAGGCTTGGAGGGTCTCTTGCTAACTCATGTATCCTAACTGATTGTCTAGTGGATCGATTTCCGCTTGGAGGGCGGCGAAGAGGTTTTTCGCCGAGTTCTTCGGTTTCCTCTTCGATAACACGTCTCGGTGTTATCTGTGTTTGCATCCTTCTTCCCTACTCTTGTTCATTTCATTTTTACTGCTGTGTTGCTTTAAATTTGGGTTAGAGTAGTTGTATTGCTTATACGCTTATGTTTACACTATTCCGCACTTATCTTTAAGTTAGTGTAAAATCAACCAAGCCGTAATTTAAATTTGGGGGTCTAAACCGCTCGTGTGTTTTCAACACATTTTCGAGCTCTCACATTTGAATGTTGGAAATAAACTTAACTGAGAAAGCATTATATTTAATTACTTAAGACTCATACCAAATGGACTGTCTGTCAAAATTTAGAGTTATACATACCCTCCAGCTTCATGACCAAATATGCGAGGAAACAACGGTGTCTGCCCCCGCAATGTAAAGGACATTTTAGTTTCAACTATAAAATCAACCGCACCAGTCTAATTTTACCATTCAGACTGTAAATACATTCATCAAATCCTGTTTATAAATTACATGGAGATAGCGTGGCTAACTTCAACCATTTGTTTCCCCACCTTAATACCAAATTAGATTTCAAAATTAATGAAACCAACAAAATTAATAAAGGATCAATTACAAATATAACTGCATTTACTACTTTGCAATAATTCAATATGTTAAATTTTCATTTGCATAACCATGGCGCCCCTTTGGCGCGATGGTCACTCCACAAGTATAAGTGTTTGTGGGGTGTGAGGTGTGGAGGCAAAAGTCAGGGTTCAAATCTCCAAAAAAATTCATTTGCATAATATGGAGTTATTGAATAATATGTACTTGGCTCATCAAGCTTAAAAAAAGAATAAAATAAAATAAAAAACCGAAGTTCCTTCCAAAACTAGATACCCAATTAAAAGAAAAAAATGTTATACTACTATGTTTATTGCTCTTATTATATTGAGATACCTTTCTCTCAAAAATAAAAAATAAAAAATCATGCACCTTTCTTATTAAAATATTAATCATAAATGTAAAAAATTATATGTTAAATTCTAAAAGAATTTCCTATAAAACTCCATATTTCTACTGTCATTTATGTTTGAAGAGATATTCTTGTATTTAGAGAAGTCTAGATCAATGATATGAAAAGGAAAAAGTTACCACCATTTTCTCTTCTTGCATTTGGAGAAGTATATAATAAATAGAGACGAAGAGAAAAAAGTAACACCGCTTTTTGTCCGGCCCCCTTGTTATTAAAAATAGTTACTGTCCCTTTAAAAAATTTGATCTTTGATAAAGTCTTTAAAAACATCATCAAAATCTTTGCGTCTCTCCATTCCAAAGCCAATATATGTAGTTATAATAAATGCCTATTAATTACCACTAATATCTATTTTCATTTTTATATATAAAAAAAAACAGATATATATATAATAATAATAATAATAATAATAATAATAATAATAATAGGTAAAACTGAGAGAAAATTTAATTAAATTTTAAATTAGAATTCAATTAAAGTCTAATTTTGCACCACGTATCTTATCTAATCTAAGTTTTAAAATTTTTGTACCAAGTGAGTTAATCTATATTTATAATAATAGATGAAGTTGAGAGAAACTCAAATTAGAATTCCAAATTAGAGTTCAATTTTGCGCCATATGTTCTAAATGAGTTATTAAGAATTCCACATCATAAATATTCATCCAAGTGAGTTATTAAGACAAAAACCAAAGAGTTTAGAATAAATGAATTGTTAAAAAAAAATGTTTCACAATAATTTTTTTTTTTTTAAACATGGACAATTTACATTTTATACCTAATAATATCCTTATAATATTTTTAAAGAATTAACAAAATATAAAAATGATTATCAATAATATTTAAATTATATATACAGGAATTATATTATGCATCTTATTCGATATCTTTAAGTGTATCCATGCATATGCATGGGGTTACAAGCTAGTTCAGTAACTCACTTGAATGAGCGTTTTAAATGATTTTATATTTATGAGCTTTTTTTTTTTATATGAAAAAAAAAACATAATTTTTAAATGATTTTATATTTAGGAGCTTTTTTTTTTGGTAGAACTAAAAACAATTCAAGTTTATAAGTCATCTATATATATATATATATATATATATATATATATATATAAAAGTAAAGCTGAAAGAAAATCTAATTAGATTTTAAATTGGATTTCAATTAGAGTCTAATTTTGCTTCACATGTCCCGTCTAATCAAAATTTTTAAATTTTTTTACTAAGTCAGTTAGTTTAGTGTAAAAATTGGATTTCAATTAGAGTTTAATTTTATAGCACGTGTTCTATTTAATCGAATTTTTTTTAATTTTTGTGCCAAATGAGTTAATTTAGAGTAGAAAACAAGGAGTCCAATATAAATAAATCATAAAAAAAAACATAATCATATATCTAACAATATATATAAAATTAGAAGAAGAGAGAATTTGAATGATTTTATATTTATGAGCCTTTTTTTATAACTAAAAACAATTTATTTGGCACAAAAAAAATTTATATATATATATATATATATTAATAGTTAAAATTTAGAGAAAATCCAATTAGATTCTACAATTGAAGTCCAATTTTATGCCATATATCCTAAATTATTTATTTTTAGAGAGAATTTTATTTCTTAATTTTCGAATCAAATGTGAGATAATATCATAAATATCCATTCAAGTGAGTTATTGTATACAAAAATCAAAGAATATAGAATTAATGAACATAAAAACATTTTTTTATAAAAATGGATTGTAGGGACTCAAATTGTATTGGACCCTAAATAATAAAATTTTTAGAGAGCGGGTGTAAGAGCTGGGCCCTATGGGTAGAAAAATGACATGATCACTCTCTAGTAAAGAAAACCTTAAACTAGTTTTCTACCACCTTTCTTCTTCTCGGCTAGGTTTTCCTGGGATATTTTAAGTCCAATGTAATCTCTCCTTTTCTCTCTCTTCTTTTCTCCTTTGTTCTCAAAAGTCCCTCTAGTGTACTCCGATTTCACCTTATATACTACGTTCTCCGTCCTGCTTTCACCGTACACGTGTAAGTTCCATTCTGAGAACTTCTTTCTGTTCCATCCAGAACTTTCCGGATCCTCCGCTTAGTGGTCATAAGGCTGCTTGGTTACTGTTCAGGTATCACTTCCACATTAATGCGGCCAGAGAGTTAGCTGGGAAGCATTTAATGTGGAGGTAGTAGCTTTTAGGAGATATTTGTTACCTTTCTCGGTTCCTTCTTTGTTCAATATTCATTAGTTAGTTTGCATGTAATTCTGTGAAGTTCCCTGACAATCAGAACAGTTACATCCACCTCGGACGCTGGTTTGAGGAATAAATCTCTTCCTCGAACAGATGAGTGTCCTCGGACAGGTGAGTGTCCTCGGAATGGGCCGTTGGGCCTCAAACCCATTTTCTATGAACTCTCTGTTAAGCAACTGGCCCCACAATAGCCCCTCAAAATCTCGCTTTTTGTCATATCGGAAAAAGGGGGATTTTGATATCACGTCCTTAACTCCTTCGTTGGACTTTTCTAAATTTCAGAACGCCTTTTCACCTGCCCAAGACACGTCCCTGACGTTTCGGCGTTAGGAGCACGCCATTATTAAATGATGGCGGCTTTTCAGTCTTCCACGTTTCAGTAAGATGCGAATCAAACGGTGGAGGGCCTCCGACATTTATGAGCGGGATTTTTCCCGCTTACGATTTCTGCGCCCCTATAAAGAGCTTTTCAAATCAAATTTCTTTTCAGTTACAAAAAATCTTACGATCTTAGCAAGTATTCACTGCACCTGTCCCTCTTTCTTTCTTCTCAACGATCTCATAAATACCTGAAGTTTGCCCAAGGAGATTATTTTTTACAATTGTAAGTTTCTTTAACTCTCCTCAGTTTTCCATTATCTTCTCTAATTTTTCTTCACGATTCTTAAGAAATGGGTAGGTTTAAGTATTTAGTCGATTCCGAGGAGCAAATAGAGAAATTTAGAGCCAAGTATAGGATTCCTCCAACGGTGGGCATGAGGTACGCTTCCGTGGAAGAGTGGTACGATGAAAGGAAAATAGGGAAGTAGTCATCCACATGATTGCTTTCATAGAGGGAGGGATGACTATTCCGATGGGCTGTCTCACTAGCAGTTACCTTAAGTTCTTTAGATTGTCCCCCACACAATGCGCCCCAAATATGTTCAGGGTGCTAGGGAGTATAGAAGCCCTTAACGCGAGGCTGAACTTGGGCCTTACCCATCACGATGTGAATTGGGTATACAACCTCCAACACTTAGGGTCCGTTTGGATTGAACTTGTTGTTGCTGAAACTGAAAACTGAAAACTGAAAACACTGTAGCAAAATAATTTTTAAATGTGTAAATAGTGCCGTGGAACCCATTTTTAATATTTTTTTATTACATGAACAATGCGTGAACAGTGCGTTCATGCACAAATTTTTTGTCTCCCAAAGTCAAACAATGTGGCCAAAAAAAAAAAAAAAAAGAGGAAAACGCGTTTGCTGAAACGCAAACGCAGGAAAACGTTGAATCCAAATAGGCAATTAAAGGGTGTAGGGTATTACCTTAGGTCCAGGTTCCCCGAGATAAGGCTAATCCAATGTCTCCCTACATCGAACAAGGGCCTAAAAGATGATTTTCTCATTTTTTCTGGCGCATGGCATGGCGGTTTACCCTGTCCGACCCAGAGGGGCGAACCAGGTGGGGTTCTTAGGCTGAACACCTTTGCACCTAAATTTGTACTCCTTGACTTAAGTTAACTTTATTCCTGAAGGAAATTTCTTTACTGTCTTACTGATTTTGCAGATAGGCACGCCACCAAGCCTCAATTCAGGCTAGTTAACAGGGAGAGCTTAGATAAAATTCTAAGATCCGAGATATACGTGAATCCGTCTGACGGTCAACTAAGGGTAGCGCACATCATCCTTCGGTACAAGCCAATTTCCACAGCCTTTCTAGCGCCCAAGTGTGTAATAAAGGCTAAAGATCCTCGACTGCACCGAATCAGTGTAGCCTTTGAAGAGTCCGGGTTCGTAGTTCCTGAGGGTATTCCAATCCCTGAAGTCACCCCCTTCCTTCAACCATTACTTGTAGCTGCTATTTCCGTAGGGGCTTCCTCGTCACGCCCTGCTATTCAGGAAGTGGAGGAGGAAGAGGAACAAGAAGAAAAAGTTGTAGAAATCTCGGATTCTGCGGACGGATTTGAGGTGTTCAACCAACCCCAATCTCTCGAGGTGCTTTCTGGCGACAAGGGCATCCAAAGGAAGAGCCAAAGAAGTTTGTTGGATGTCATTGAAGGTAAATTTGGAAAAGAGGCACCAGGGAGGTCTTTTCAGACCATTCTCCCTCCTCCTCCTTCTCCTAAACCTCCCCAATCTCAGGGGGCAGAACCAGTTGATCCTAAGAGGAGGAGAGAGCAAAAAGGTAAAGACGTGGTAGAGATTGGGAGACCTCGTCTAATCCAGGAAAGTGAGGATCAGTGGCCTCCAAAACAGCAAAAGACAACTCGTGGGGCTTCTAGAATTGCTGCCAAGCAAACTGTTCAGTCCTCGGAGCCCGAAGCCTGGCTCCTTGCTCCCATGCTCGGTGGTGAGCCCTTGAGGGCAGACGCATCCATCAGAGACTACAATGGTGGGATTGGATGCCATGTCGCCTCGGCTCTAAAAGAAACCCTCCTTCTTCCTCGGGATATGGCCGAGCTCAAAAACATGAAGAAAAATGAAATCTTCATAAACATGAAAAGGCACTTAGGCGTGGTATAATATCCTTACAGCTTTACCCGTTCCTTTTAGTTTACTTTATTTCTGAATCTCTCTTTTCTTTTCTTTTTATATATATATATATATATATATATATATATATATACAGGCTATTCAAACCACTTTCAGGCTAGAGGAGATGACCAATAACTTTTATCTCCAGTTGGACAAGGAGAGGCAGAGAAGAAGTGAAGCTACCAAGACGCTTACTGTCAGTGAGCAAAACGTAGTGGAGCTGAAGAAAAGGTTGGCAGACGAAGAATCCGCTCGAAAGAGTGCTGATTCAGCCTTGTCCGGCTTTCAAAAGTAAGCTGAAGATCAGAGGAAAAGCCTCCGTGATGCTAATGACCAACTGACAGTTTCTAAGGAACAAGTATCAACGCTGATGAAACAACTGGAAGAAGCTTAAAGGCTAAGGGGTCAGGCTGAAAAGGAGAGGGATGAGGCTGAAAAAGCAAGAACCAAGGCTAAGAAAGCAAAGGATGAGGCCGAACAGCGGGGATATGACGTCGGCGTAGCCGAGACCGAGGATAGATTCAGAACTGAGGTCCCAGTTGTGTGCCGAACATACTGTGCGCAAACTTGGGAAGAAGCTCTCAATCGTGCTGGGGTCGAGCCTTCATCTGAGCTGAAAAGACCTGAGAACACTTTCTTCCCCTCAGCCATACGAGCCCCAAGTCCTTCTCCTCAACAACAAGAGGTCTCCTCTACTGCTGTTGGCTCAGCTGAAGAAGCTCAGAATCAAAATCCTCTCCCAACCAATCAGCAGAAGCAGCCTGAAGTGTCCGAAGTGGTAAAAGGGACCTCCTCAGCTAAGGCCGTAGAGGATCCTAAGGATGGACCAGCCTCTCAAAACTTTGAAAAGGACTTAGCTTCTACCATTTTGCCTACTGGGGAGGCTTCAAAGGAGAAGGAGAAGGATGTTCCTCCTCAGGAAACAGCCAAAGTTCCACCACCCAAGATACAAATAAAACTAAACAAATAGTTGATGTAATAATTTTTTTTTTTTGGCGATATTTTTGGCTGCGACGTATAGTTCCCTTCTCAGATTTATATAAGACATTATGGGTTTATCTATTTCTTGTATAATTTCCTGCACGAATATTCTTTTACTTTTATATTATTTCAGGCTATAAAAGAGCAAAATCTGACACTACGAGAGAAAATTTAGTCTTATGTATGCCAATTGAAAATCAAACCAAACTGGAGATAGCATTCCGAACAATTAGTCCCTGGAGGTATTGAACACCCTAAAATGCTTTAAGTGATGCTCATGGAATTTGTCTTGATATATAAAAATGATCACATAGATCTCATTTAAGAAGCGCTAACTTTCATAGTGTGCATTAATTTTCATGATTTAAGTTCTGCTTAACGCTTCAATAAAAACGAGTGTATTAATTTCCACCAAGTTGTGGTCATGGACCTTACATGACTTAGTTCCTGTTTAATACCTCAATAAAAATGAGTGTATTAATTTCCACCAAGTTGTGGTCCGAGGACCTTACATGACTTAGTTTCTGTTTAATACTTCAGTAAAAATAAGTGTATTAATTTCCACCAAGTTGTGGTCCGAGGACCTTACATGACTTAGTTTCTATTTAATACTTCAGTAGATGTCATAGTTGTATTAATTTTCACTAAGATGTGGTCCAAGGACCTGACATGACTTAGTTTCTGTTTAATACTTCAATAGATGTCACAGTTGTATTAATTTCCACTAAGATGTAGTCCGAGGACCTGACATGACTCAGTTTCTGTTTAATACTTCAGTAGATGTCGCAGTTGTATTAATTTCCACTAAGATGTGGTCCGAGGACCTGACATGACTTAATTTCTGTTTAATACTTCAGTAGATGTCGCAGTTGTATTAATTTCCACTAAGATGTGGTCCGAGGACCTGACATGACTTAGTTTCTGTTTAATACTTCAGTAGATGTCACAGTTGTATTAATTTCCACTAAGATGTGGTCCGAGGACCTGACATGACTTAGTTTCTGTTTAATACTTCAGTAAATGTCGCAATTGGATTAATTTCCACTAAGATGTGGTCCGAGGACCTGACATGACTTAGTTTCTGTTTAATACTTCAGTAAATGTCGCAGTTGTATTAATTTCCACTAAGATGTGGTCCGAGGACCTGACATGACTTAGTTTCTGTTTAATACTTCAGTAGATGTCGCAGTTGTATTAATTTCCACTAAGATGTGGTCCGAGGACCTGACATGACTTAGTTTCTGTTTAATACTTCAGTAGATGTCACAATTGTATTAATTTCCACTAAGATGTGGTCCGAGGACCTAACATGACTTAGTTTCTGTTTAATAATTTAGTAGACTTAAGGAACACAAGTAATAGAATTCCAATTAAGTTCAAAAGCAACATATGACAGAACTGTTCGTATTAATAGTAATACCTCTTTAAGTTGCTTACATTCCAAGGATGGAGTACAGTTTTCTCGTCTAGATCTTCTAGGTAATAAGCACCTATTCCTGCTACAGATGTGATACGATATGGTCCTTCCCAATTGGGCCCTAATTTTTCCCAAGCTAGATTTTTGGTATTCCCTAAGACTTTTCTCAACACTAGGTCCCCTGGAGCTAGGGGCCTTAGCCTCACATTCGCATCATAACCTTGTTTCAGCTTATATTGGTAATAGGCCAACTGAACCATCGCTCTTTCTCGTCGTTCATCTATCAGATCTAGACTCTTTCCCAAAAGCTCATCTTTGCCATATGAGGTGAAAGTACTGGTCCTTAACGTGGGGAAACCCATTTTGAGGGGAATCACGGCCTCCGCCCCGTACGTCATTGAAAATGGGGTTTCTCCCGTTGACCGTCGGAGTGTTGTTTGATATGTCCACAAGACGTGCGGCAGCTCCTCTACCCATCTTCCCTTCGCATCGTCTAACCTCTTCTTGAGCCCACTCACAATGACCTTATTGACAGCCTCAGCTTGCCCATTTCCTTGTGGATAAGCTGGAGTGGAATATATGTTCTTTATTCCCAGATCGAAACAATACTCCCTGAAAGCCTTGCTATCAAATTGAAGACCATTATCCGAGATAAGAGTCTGAGGAACCCCAAATCGCGTGATGATGTTCTTCCAAACAAACCTCTTGACATCCACATCCCTGATATTAGCCAGGGGCTCAGCTTCGACCCACTTCGTGAAATAGTCTGTGCCAACTAGCAGGTATTTCTTCGTGCCAACTAGCAGGTATTTCTTATTCCCAATTGCCTTAGGGAAAGGACCAACAATATCTAAGCCCCATTGCGCGAAAGGTCAAGGACTAGAAAGAGGGTTAAGGACTCCCCCAGGCTGATGGATATTTGGAGCAAACCTCTGACATCGATCACATTTTTTAACATATTCCTGCGCTTCCTTTTGCATGCCTTGCCACCAATACCCTTGGATGATTGCCCGATGAGACAAAGACCTTCCTCCTGTGTGACTCCCACAAATCCCTTCGTGCAGCTCGTCTAGAAATGCCTCTGATGCTTCAGGGTGCACACAAAGCAGATAAGGCCCAAAGAAAGAGCGTTTGTATAACTTCTTGTCCTCGGACAGCCAGAACCGAGGAGCTTTTCTTCTTATCTTGTTAGCTTCCAACTTGTCCTCGGGCAGTATATCCTTCTCAAGGTATACCATTATAGGATCTATCCAACTAGGCGCCAACCTGATTTGGTTGACCTGAATAGAGTCCTCCGCTACTGAAGTAGGTGAACTCAAATCTTCAACCACAATAATCCGAGGTAAGTTTTGCGCCGAGGAGGTAGCAAGGGTAGCCAGAGAGTCTGCATGCGCATTTCCACCTCTAGGGACGTGGGATAATTCAAAAGATTCAAAATCTGTTTGCATACGCCTAACTCGGCTCAAGTAGCTTTGCATTCTGGTGTCTCGAGCTTCCAGCTCTCCTCTGACCTGGCCTACGACCAGGCTTGAATCCGAGAACATCTCCACTGTTTTTCCACCAAGCTTTTTGACTGTCGCCATTCCTGCTAACAAAGCTTTAAACTCCGCCTCATTGTTGGTGGCTGAGAATCCCAACCTTAAAGACTTCTCGACGATGGCCATTTCAGGAGATATTAGGACCAGCCCCACTCCTAACCCCCTTTGGTTTGCTGCTTCATCCACGTACACTTTCCAGGGAGAGGAGCGTTGCGTGGAGATAAGACCAACCGATTTTTCACCATGTGGGCTTGCACCTATTTCCTCAGGGCCTTCAACAAATTCAGCCACCAGGTCAGTGAGAATCTGACTCTTCACAGAAGTACGAGGCATATACTTTATATCGAAAGCCCCAAAGATTATGCCCCAAGGATTATGCCCCACTTAGCAACCTTGCCAGTATAGTCTGCACTCCGAAGTACTGCCCTAGGTGGATACTGAGTCAAAACAACCACCGTATGTGCCTGGAAGTAATGGGGGAGTTTCCTTGTAGCATGCACCACTGCCAAAATGGCCTTCTCCAGTGGTAAATAACGCACTTCGGCCTCATGAAGTGATTTGCTCACGTAGTAGACTGGCCGCTGCACGCCATTATCCACTCGTATCATAACAAAACTAATAGCATAAGTGGCTATCGCCAAGTAGGCAAAGAGGACCTCGTCCACCTTAAGGCTGGACATTATGGGGGGCCGAGATAGATATTCCTTAAGCTGCTGAAATGCTTGAGCGCACTCCTCAATCCACTAAAACCCTTTCCATTTGTGGAGTAAAAGGAAAAAGGGTCTGCACCTATCCGCTGACCTTGATATGAATCTGTTTAGCACAGCTGTCATCCCAGTCAACCTCTGGACCTCCTTAGGATTCTGAGGAGGTTACAAGTTTTTTATGGCTTTGATCTGATCGGGGTTCACTTCGATTCCTTGGTGGGTCACCATGTAACCCAAAAACTTCCCTGAACATACCCCAAATGAGCATTTGTGTGCATTCAGTCATAATCTATGCTTTCTCAGAACCTCAAACATGCTGGTGAGGTCCTTCACATGCTCGGCTACTACCTTGCTCTTTACTACCATATCATCAATATAAACCTCTATGTTTTTGCCCAACTGTGGCTCAAACATTTTTGTCATCATCCGCTGGTAAGTTGACCCTGCGTTCTTCAAACCAAAGGGCATCACCTTATAATGATAGTTTCCATTGGGAGTGAGAAAAGTAGTCTTCTCTTGATCAACCTGTGCCAGTGGGATCTGGTGATAGCCCTGAAAGGCATCTAGGAAACTCATCCGAGGATGACCTATTGTTGCATCAACCAACTGATCTATACGAGGCATAGGGAAAGGATCCTTAGGACAGGCTCTATTAAGTTCCATAAAATCAACGCACATGTGCCATTTTCCATTTTTCTTCTTCACTACTACTGTGTTTGCCAACCACTGGGGGTAGAACACTTCTTTGATAGCCCCAGCCTGTTTGAGTTTGTCCACCTCGTCTTTAATAGCCTCGGCATGTAATCTGGACGGACGCCGAGCTGGCTGTTTCTTCGGAATAGCTGAAGGACTGACATTCAAATGATGACAGATAAAATCTGGATCCACCCCTGGGGCCTCATAGGCATTCCACGCAAACACATCAACATTTCTCCTTAGAACCTCGATCAACTGATCTTTCTCCAACTGAGGTAACAATGCTCCAACCTGAAAGTACTTATCTGGATCATCACCAACATTCACCCTCTCCACCTCTTCACATTTCGCTTCCACGGCGGATGTGCTGGGTAGGGTTCCTACATTCATTGATTGCTATAAATCGCTCTCAGTCGTGGCCAACGTGTTCACCTCTGGTCGGTGTTGGATGGCCGCTAACATGCACTGCCTTGCCATGGCCTGATTTCCCAATATTTCTGACACCTGGCCTCCTGATGGATATTTAATCTTCTGATGCAGAGTGGAAGAAACAGCCCCCAGAGTATGCAACCAGGGCTTGCCCAAAATCGCCGTATACGGAGAAAAAACGTCTACCACAATAAAATCCACCTCCACCACGTCTGACCCAGCCTGCACTGGTAACCTAATCATACCCATCGGAATGACCGATCTAACCTCAAAACTTACCAACGGGGAGCAATAAGCTATTAGATCTTGTGGCGTCAAATTCAACCCCTTGTATAGATCAGGATACATCACTTTGGCCGCGCTCCCCTCATCAATCATCACCCTTTTCACGTCATAACCACCGATCCTAAGCATAACCACCAAGGCATCATCATGTGGCTGTATGATTCTTCTCTTGTCCTCATCTGAAAAGCCCAATACTAGAGAGGTGCTCAGTTTTGCCTTCTTCGGCACTGAACTAGAGCCACCCTCCAAACATTGAGACACAGACATTATCCTAGAGGGGCAAGACCCTATTCTCCCTAGGGCAGCAAATATAACATTTATTGTGCCCAGGGGGGCTCCCAAAGAGGCATCTCCTCGGAATGTTGAACCTGCCTGACTTCCTCGGCCACTGGAATGATGCAGAAGGTGGGTCAACTTTCCTTCTTGGACCAATTGTTCTAAGTGATCCTATAGGTTTCTGCAATCTTCAGTAGTGTGCTCATGGTCCTGGTGGTATTGGCAGTAAAGGTTTTGATTGCGTTTTGCAGGATCCCCTGCCATTCTATTGGGCAGCCTAAAAAATGGTTCATTTTTTATCTTTTCTAAAGCACGTTGGACTGGTTCTCGGAATACCGCATTAACCACCTGGGAGTTGGCAGACCCTGGCTGCCCCCCAAACTCCTTCCGAGGACGATTATTGTTATACCTGTTCGACCTGAAATCCCTTCTCTCTTGAGGGATCACCTTTGCCTTACCTCTACCCCTTATTTGATCCTCTTCTACCTTTCTGTATTTGTCAATTCGGTCCATAAGTTGTCGCACGCTGGTAACAGGTTTACCAGTCAGAGATTTCCTCAGATCATACTCAGTCAGAAGGCCCTCTTGAAAGGTATTAATGGCCACGTTCTCATTGGCTCCATCTACTTCGTTGTACATCTCCCAGTATCTGTCAAAGTAAGCCTTCAGGGTTTCCCCCTCTCGCATGGACATGGATAACAATGATCCCAAGGGCTGAACGACCCTTCGGCAGGTAATAAAGCGAGCGCCAAAAGCTTAGATGAGCTTCTCAAAGGAGTCAATAGTGTTTACTTTCAGCCCATCGAACCACCTCATCGCCACCGGACCTAGACTAGATGGGAAAACCTTGCACATCAAGGCTTCATCCTTAGAATAAACGGCCATTCTCTGACTGAAGTGGCTAACATGCTCCATGGATCTGTCCGGCCATTATAAATTGTGAACGCAGGTTGATGGAACTAACGAGGAAGATCTGCGTCCTCAATGCGTCGCGTGAAGGGCGACTTGGAGATCTGGCTCATTGCTCTGTTCAGCGCGTCGTTCCCCACTCCTTGGCGAGGTGGACTCTCATGCTTTCGTTCGCGATGGTGCTTCTCACCACACGAAAAAGACTCATTAGGTGGAGTTCTCGACCTCGGCCTGTAACTGGTGGCATTTGATTCCTCAGAGGAATCCTCGAAGTTGTGAGACGTATGCTTCCGTCGCTCATACTGTAATTCCCTTTTTAGCTTGTTAATCTCATGCTGCATGCCCCTGTCGTTCTTTACCTAGGAGACGTGGCTTTTCCCCCAGGAATGACCTCTATCATGGTGGTGTGTTTGAGCACTTCCCTCACGATCGTCCCTTTGTTCATGCACTACCAGCGGATTACCGTGTTGAGAGCCTCTGGACTCTGCCTGGTGTGGATTAGCATCCATCTGCAGTGGGCCTGCCATTGGTTGCTGTGGTGCTCCCTCTTCCATCTTAAACCCTACACTTGCCTTTCTCTACAACTGGACCAAGCTCTCCCCACAGACGGCGCCAATTGTAGGGACTCAAATTGTATTGGACCCTAAACAATAAAATTTTTAGAGAGCGGGCGTAAGAGTTGGGCCCTATGGGTAGAAAAATGACATGATCACTCTTTAGTAAAGAAAGTCTTAAACTAGTTTTCTACCACCTTTCTTCTTCTCGATTAGGTTTTCTTGGGATATTTTAAGTCCACTGTAATCTCTCTTTTTCTCTCTCTTCTTTTCTCTTTTTTTCTCAAAAGTCCCTCTAGTGTACTCCGATTTCACCTTATATACTACCTTCTCCGTCCTGCTTTCACCGTACACATGTAAGTTCCATTCTGAGAATTTCTTTCTGTCCCATCCAGAACTTCCCGGATCCTCCGCTTAGTGGTCATAAGGCTGCTTGGTTACTGTTCAAGTATCACCTCCACATTAATGCGGCCAGAGAGTTAGCTGGGAAGCATTTAATGTGGAGGTAGCAGCTTTTAGGAGATATTTGTTACCTTTCCCGGTTCCTTTTTTGTTCAATATTCATTAGTTAGTTTGCATGTAATTCTGTGAAGTTCCCTGACAATTAGAACAGTTACATTCACCTCGGACGCTGGTTTGAGGAATAAATCTCATTCTCGGACAGATGAGTGTCCTCGGACAGGTGAGTGTCCTCGGAATGGGCCGTTGGGCCTCAAACCCATTTTCTATGAACTCTTTGTTAAGCAACTGGCCCCACATGGACAATTTACATTTTCTACCTAATAACATTCTTACAAGCCCCACATGGACAATTTACATTTTCTACCTAATAACATTCTTACAAGACTTTTTAAAGAGTTTAAAATATATATATATATATATATATATATATATATATATATATAAGAATTATTATCAATAATATTTAAATTATATATGTAAGATTATTATACTATGCATCTTAATGTGTATCTTTTAATTATATTCATGCATATGCATAGAACTACAAGCTAGTATATATTAATAGGTAAAAATTAGAGAAAGTTCAATTAGAATTTGAAATTAGAATCCAATTTTGTGCCATGTGTTTAAATTTATGTGAGGATTACACCATAATTATCCACTTAAGTTTTTTAATTTTTGTGCCAAGTGAGTTAATGAGTGCAAAATACTAAGAATCTAATATTAATGAATTATAAAATAAAATAAAATAACCAATCACATGTACTCAATAAAAATTATTGCACAACAAAGATCATCACACGTTCAATCTTATTAAAATTAAAAAAAAAAAAAAAAGGATCATAAGTAGTATTAAATTTAGGTAAGAATTTTAATATATGACTAATTACGTTTACTTTTAAAAAAAATAATTTGACTAATTATTTATATTTTTATGATCAAAATTGTGTTAAATTTTAAATATATCTATATGTATGCATGTGTTACATGGTATTTTTTTTAAAATAATTTAACTAATAATTTATATTTTATAATAACAATTGTATTTAATTTTAAATGCATCCATGCATTTACATGGGTTACATGCTAATTCACTATAAAACTAAAATAAAAGGAGAAATAGGAACTTTGGTAAACTAATCCAAATTAAATTTCTCATAAAGAAAAAAGAATTAAACTTGATCAATAGTTGATCAGCCCCTACAACTTTTTTATAAGTACCTGTTATTCCTATTTTATGTTTTGCTCTTTTTGATCAAGAGAAAGAATTACGGCCTTTTGAAACAATTATTGTCTAAAAAAATTGCAATATGTTATTTTATACTACGCTTGCAATTGCTTCTATTCTTAGTAATTAATGGGCTGACAGAATGATAATTTATTCAATGGATTGCCCTTAATATTAACTTGGTCAATACCTCTATTTAAAATTTTAAAAAAAAATCCCAACATGGAATTTCGTATTTGTTATTTATGTTAGTTAATAGGCATTTATAATGAATGTACCACCTTCTCAAAAAAAAAAATAATGAATGTACCAAATATCCTTATATCCTATTTAAGAAAAATATGATGTGGCAACATGGGGTTTTATAGGGAATTGCAAATCTAAAAAAAAAGTATCATCTGAATTCCGTTACTTTAGCTTCCCCAAAGTAAATATCAGAGTGGCAGAGTGCGTTGAAGAGAATCTTGATGCGGACTTCATTTGCCTGAGGTGGTGCCACCTCCACTTCTTCAATCACTAATGGCTTTCCAGCCTCCCACGCCACCGCGGCTTAAATAAAACAAATACCCCAATTTAATCTACTAATTCCAATAATACAACATCAAAATTTTATTAGAAATATCCAAAATTCAAATGATTCTTTCTCGTTGTGACTATCAAATTATTAAAAAAATGAGTAAATAAAATGTTAAGAATATTGAAAGTGCATCAATCTAAAATATTTGTCAAGAGCCTTTTAGCTCGTTAACACTTGATTTCAATTCGCGCATCTCATTTATCCAATTATAGAAAAAAGTTTTTATCACAGGATTAACAAAAAAAAAAAAAAAAAAAAAAAGTTGAAAAATTAATTTCTTTTATATTAATATCTTTCAACAATAACAGAAGCTGATCACAATCCACGAAAAAAAAAAAGGCAATTCGTCAGAAACAGTCTGGATATATACAAATCTGAGAGAGAATAATAAGCCATGAAAAGGATCAACTCACGAAAACGCAAACACCAAAGCATGCATAGAAGAAGTGCATGTCTCTAAACAACAAAACTAAAAGGTGATCAATTTATGAAAGACAGAAACCAAAGCCAACAAACAGAATATGTGAAAGAGAGCGACTACTGATCACTGAAACTATCACACTGAAGTTACTGAAGTATATAAATAAAGCCAACCCCACTTCAGAAACAGAGAAGAACCCAACTACAAAAGCATGGTCATATTGAGAAAAGGAAGAGTGTGGTCAGTGGTGGCTCACCTCTGCACTTAAGGACCTGACCGGCTGTGCTTGACATGGCTAACTTGGATGACGAAGACTGATTAATTGTCTGGCTGAAATTAGATCACTTTTGTTTTGAATGTTTGTGCCCTGATTTTGTCTCTGTGATGGCACTTATACTGCTTGGTCTTGACTTATTATGGACAGTGCTACCAAGATTTTATCTTTACCTGTAAATATCTAAATAAAGTCGAACTATAATCCATTTTGGATATATTTAGACTATTGATGACTCAATTAAATCTAATCCATTTTAAAATAGATAAAGTTTGGCTAAAAGTTGGTTAATGATTGTAAGATAAAATTTGTCTAGATCACATGTGTTGACCTAAAATTAATAATTGTAAATAATCACCTAAGTTTGGTTTAGTAAGTCGTCTGTGCATTACACATAACAATGATACATGTCATATTTCTATTGTTAACTATGTTTATACTTAAACTTTGTTCAAATAAAATAGATACATATTTAGGATTCTAAGCTCCACCATGGATTAAGATTCTAGATAATTTAATCCTCAACTTTTAGCTCAATAATAAAGCCCCCTCAAAAATAAATGAATAAAATAAAAATAAAAATCAATAAAATTGGGGGTGGGGGGTGGGGAAACAAATTAAGTTGCAAGTGTACCCTCAAAGTATTGAGGGTATTGAGGAATTTTAATTATGCCTATTTGTGTTGAAAATTTTAGATTTTAGTTCTTGACATCATATAGCATTTTACTTCGGACCATTTTGTCATACCCATTACGAGTTGGTCATCAAATGTAGCTGAAGTCGGTCACATATGCTAATTAGTTCAATAAAATGAATAAATGATCATGTCCATGTCAATTAGCCTATTTAAAAAATAATAATAAAGTCTATATAAAAAAATTACATAAAATTAAATACTTTTTTTCCAATATTTTCTGGACATTCAAACGGAATGCCAACAGTTTTAATCAACATATCAACCTAGAAATAAAATATCCAGTTTCAACTAAATAATCTCAACCCACCATACTTAACCACAAAAACAATCACTTCCCATATACTAACAATAAAAAATCAAAATCAAAATCAATTAAAAAAGAGAGTTAATCTATGAGAGATGGCGCCTGGGCCAACCCCACATAAACGGGTGGAGTTGCAAGGTGCACGTCAGCACTCTCATTTAGACCACCTGCGATGTGGACGTTGCGGGCTAGGTAGGTCGCCTCCTAGTTGCCTCTAGGTCATGAAATCTTTGTCCATGTAGCTTTCCAAATGTAAAGGAGAGACTCAAGTACATCTACCGCAAATTACAATTAAGTCTCAAAAAGTTACATTAAAAATAAAACACAATACAAACAACTTTGTCACTGAATTAAGCCAAAAAAATAGACTTCTCGCTATTTTATAAACTTATTAGGATTTTTTATTGTAGTTTTTAGAGAGAGAAATTATAAACTAATGCAATTGAATATTAGAAATAAACTGAACTGAGAAAGCGTTATATTTAACTACTTAAGACTCTAATACCAAATAGACTACTTGTCAAAATTTAGAGCTTAGGAGCTGAATTCCAAAACGTTGATTTATGTTTTGGGTATCCTTTTCTAAAGAACATGGAAATTCTCTTTTGAAAAACAAAGTGGTTTTAATCTAAAATTTTTCCCCTTTTAAATTTAAGTGCTCTACCCTAAAAAGATAAAAACCAAGGATTCTCTGCTTCAAACCCCTTTTTTAAAGAAAACCTGGAAACCATTTTATTAGAATCAAACCCTTTTTTAAATGTTTAAATTAGGATTTCAAAGCATCTTTTTCCAAACAAGTTTGTTTTTCCCTTTGTTTTGACTTCTCTCCCAAATGATTTTTGAGCTTAAATCACAATTTTACAAAAACTCTTTTCTCTTTACCATTTCAAAACATAAACTTGAATTCTTTTGAAAATGAACAAAAACCACAGTGTTCATCAAAACCACGTAATCCCTTTTCTTAAAAAACCAACTCTTTTTCTTAAATAACCTTGGATTTAATTTGGGTCTCTAAAAATTATTTTTCTAAATTTCCTAGATTCTTGCTTTTATGAAAATTCTTTTTTAAAGTGCAATCTGTTAGGTTCTGAATATTTAGGATTAAATGTTTAGATTCTTATTTTGTGCATATTGGCAAACCGAGAACAAAAACATGTCTAAATTAGGTGTTAGACATTGCTCAAGATTGTACAAATCAAGATTCAAGAACATTGAAGCTGCAGAAAGGAAAGCCAATTCTGTGAAGCTCGACTGATCGAAAATCACAGATAAGTCAATTATGCAAAATTTAAATCAAGTCCAAGCTCGCAAAAACGTTTAGGGTTTCAATCCAACACTAAAAGGTATAACAGAAAACCCTAATTACGTTTTAGAAGCTCTTGGAAGTCTTATGAGTTACTCCTGTGAGATCTGTGAGGTTTCTATAACATTCTAACTCTACAAGCATCTACCAAAACGAGATCTACAATCAAGAACTAGTGGAAACAACTTGCTGCATAAAGATCTACTACTAATGGTGATCTATGCAAACATTCTAATTGATGCGAAAAAGTAAAGAAGACAGCAGAATGATGACCCAGGAAAACCAATGAAACAATTCATTCCAAAGTAAAGACCTGGGGAGGATTTAAACTAGTTATCCTCAAGGTAAACAAGTTCACTATGATAGAATGAAAGATTACAATATATTTAAACCTTAAATCTAAAGCTACTTTAAGTAGAACTTACTAACACAACCACATGCAGCTCCAACTCTATAGACTCTTCTATCTTAGATTTGCTGAACACAAACTCCCCGTTTGTGACTTTGACATCTGACATCAAGACACCCCCACCAGTCTCAAATATTTAAAAAATAGAAAAAAAGAAATTATGAACAAACTATGCAACCATAATTTTGTAAAATGGAGGATGGAGATAGATGATTAACCATAATGACATTACTTTCAAAATAAAATTATTCAACTTTATTTTCCTCAGAAAAATTCACTTTAAAATGCACAAATATTGACTTTAGATGGCAATGAAATTAGTCTTTTAAAAATGTTCCTTTTAGTACGGAGCTAAGTTGAACTAATAGATCCTTAGTTTCTGCTAAAATAATTAAATCTTTGCTGAAAAGACTTCATATATATATATATATATATATATATAGGGGTCCTAGTTTAGCATAGATATCTTCAAAGAAATATCTGGAGTGTAAACCTATGTAATTGCCTTTCTTGTAAATTCATTATTTCTCTCATATTCATGTTAATTGACATCTGGCCTTAGTTTAGAAGATACCTAGCATAAAGCATATTTAGAACCTTACTATAATTTGATATGATGTTCATGGTTTTTATTCATAGAAAAATAATTTCTCCATTCTTTGATGACTATTATTAAGTTATATCTGCAATTTGAAAGCAAATTTGCAACTTTTATTTGATCAATCTGGCTAAAATAGTCACATTGCCTTACAGATGTTCTCTTCAACAAGCAAGTCATGGTCTGTTACTTTGTTATGTTATGGAGTAATTTTATTCAGAAATGGAGGGATAAAGATATCAGAAGAGGCCGAGGGAAGAAACCCTTGACAGGGTTTATTTGATTAGCACTATAAAATGCTCTAGTAGACTAACGTCATTGTTGATTTTGAAGGATATCTCCAGATGAAGAATTAGCATGCTTGATAACCAAGAACATTAGAGACATTAAACTGACAATTCAAGTGAACTACCATATTCTAGCAGAGAGCTGTAGTAGCACAAAAATGAAGAGGGTTAAACAGGTTATTAAAATTTGATGTTCCATGTGCAGATTTTACTGCAGGTATGGCTACACTTTTTTAGTAATGCTTTCGCTCTATTTTTTTTCTCCCCAGTGGCAACCAATTGGTTTTTTATTTTATTTTAATTATTTACTTCTTTGCTGGTTCATAGGGTTCTTTATGCAGTGGGGATAAGAGAAACTTCACAGGGCATGGTGGCTTGCAATGCGGTCAGGCACCATTCTTATTTCTGAAAGACTACAACAATGTTGGATTAGCTAAAACGGGCTCCAATTTCCGAATGCAGGCTGTTGGAAATCAGGAACTTTAAATTTGATCAATATGTCTATGCAGCGATCCCTGCAAATGCAATTTTCGATGCTTATCTGTTTATCGTTTTTCCTCCCCTGAACTATATCTGAGTGGACTACAGATTTATATATTGCTTTCTCTTGTTAATAATGTTTCTTAGAGTATCCACGTCCGAATCTCATATCTCATCTTATTTTATCATCCCAAAAAGTTATTTTATCAATTATACTATACTATTTTACAATACAGCCAACATCCCAAAACTCTGTTATTTTACCATCTTATTAAAATATATATATATATTTTTGTTAAATATTAAAATATTCTTTTTTAAGTCCAAAAGGCAAACATAAAAAACATTTTTTTTATTCCTCCTCTCTCATTTTTTTTCATTCCTTCCTCTCTCTCTCTCCTATCTCACTTCTCCGTTACTTATCTGGGTTTGATTGTGCTCCGGACTATGCTCCGGTTGTGGATCGTGGGTTTGTGCTCTGGCAGTGGGTTTTTGTTGGTTATGGGGGTCAGATTTGTGGGTTTGGCCGTGCTCAATGGCGTCACCGTCGGTTTGGCCGTGGGTTGTGGGTGTCACCGTCGGCTTGGTCGTGGGTTGTGGGCCATGGTTGTGGTGCTGGGTTTGGCCGTGGGTTGTGGGTCGTGGTTGTGGGGCTGGGTTTGGCTGTGGGCCGGGGGTTTGGCCGTGGGTTGTGGTGCTGGGTTTGGTCAGTGTCTGATATGTGGTGCTGGGTTGGCTGTGCTGTGGGTTGCTTCCGGTGAAGCTCGATGGAGAGACAGAGATGATAGATGAGAGACAGAGATGACAGAGACAAATAAAATATTAATATTTTCTTTTGCAATTGTGCTATAGTGCAATTCTACATTTAGAATTGCACTGTAGCACAATTGCAAAAAAATTTGCTATTGTTGGCTTTTACAATTCCAGCTACTGAGGTTTTTGGGCTTGAAATGCCATATTTTCTTTGCATTTGGCATTTGGCCTTCCCAGTGCGGATGCTCTTACATGACAAGATGTCAATAGCTTCACCTTGGACCAAGTTTTCCTAATTCTCTTCACCCCTTGCCCTTGGGCATGATGCTAAAGATATATTTTTCTCTTTTCTTTCTAGGACATTTTGGTTCATAATGTATACCTATATCTCATAATTAACCTAGCCAAATACTTGGTTAATTGATCAAGTTAAACTAATCTATTTTTTAAGGGGTCTAAACAAACAAACACAATCCTCTCTTCCAAATGTTTTAAAATCAAGTTTTAGGTAAGTTTTCTTTTAAAAAGTTTGATGTTTCATTCTCTTAAAAAAGAAAGGTAAGTTTTCAAAAAGGTTTTTAAACTTTAAAAGTTTAGTTTCTTTAAAGTCATGCACAAAAAAAATGCTTTTATCTTCTTGAAATTAGCACTTTGTTTATGTTTTTTCATTAAAGGAAAACCCATTTTCATGTAAAATCAAGAGAAGCCATTTTTAGGTCTTTTCCAAAAAAAAAAAAAGTGTAAATCTTAGTTTCAAAATAAAAGTTTTCCATAAGTCATGAGTTTTCCTAAAAGAAATTGCTCATCTTTCCAAAGGTAAGTTTTAAGGTCATTTTTGTACACTTAAACCTTTTGGAATTGCATTCTTTTTTGAGGTTTGTGTCTATGGTTCATTTCCATTGAACCAATAGACACCAATCAAGCTAACATATCCCCCTTTCCTCTTTGCACTAATGTTTTGGTTCATTATGTTTGTGCATGAGAATGAGGACTGGGAGGATAAAATTGCTAAAATATGACATCTTTCCTTCCCTCTCTTTTATTGTTTATGTATGTATTCACATGTTAAATATGTAATAAATAATATTCACATGTTAAATTATATGTATTATTTTTGCAACATAGTAAACTCTCACATGTTATGTACATATATTTCACATGTTTAGTTTGTAAATAATTATTTGCCAAAAATATTCACATGATATGTTATATGTAAATAAATACTCATATATATATATATATATATATATTGATTGTACAAAATGTCTTTCGAAAATCAAATGCCAAGTATCTAAATATTTTTTTTAAAATGTTAATGTTGGAATTAAAACTAAAATGGGTTACTATCCTTTGGATAGGTGGTGTGGGGTGCCTAACTGTTAGGATTGGTGCCCTTAAATCCTATTGTAAGATGCTATGTATGATATTATGTATGACATTAAATATGACATGATGTATGACTTAATATTGTGATTAATAAAGTTGTTTTTGTTGGGAAATATAGACCCCGGTTGATAGAATTAACAAGTTTTAAATCCAAGTTGTTAATTAGATTTATTATGAATAAAACTTGTTAAAACAAACAAGCATCAATATCATGTCAATAATGAATACAGCGGAAAAATAAATAAGACAAGATATGATGACCCAGGAAAACCAATGAAACCAACCAGTTTCACAGTAAAAAACCTGGGGGGAAACCTTCCTAAAAGCAATCCACTATAGTAAAGAGAAGTTTCAGATCTAGTACAAAACATGTGTCCCTAAACTCTACAATCCCCGTAGATGAACTCACAGCAGAAACCTTCTACTGTTTCAGAACCTCTGAACTCTTCAATATATGAACGCCACCCTTTTTGTTGCACGAATCCCAGTACGTGACTAACCAATTGCGCGGATCTCAATACGCGACTTCAATCACCAACTAGAAGAAAATGTCGACTGCAAAGTTCTTTACTTCATCAAGAATGAAGATCAAGAAGCACTTGGTTACAAAACCCTAAAGCGCAAAAGACGCAGTAGCTTCTTTTAGAGAGAATAAGGCATCGGTCACCTTTTGCATATGTTCTCCTTGTATTCTCTTATTCTTTTATGTGATGGCCTCTAAAATAAGCCTTATATAGGTCTAGGGTTGTGAGAAAAGAAACCCTACACAAATACAAAAGCCTGGGCCAAAAATCAGATCTGATAATCTGAATTCCCATAACCTCGATAGATACCTCGATCGATCAGGAGGTGTCAAGTTTTAAACCTCAATAGATAGCTAGGTGTCGAGGAGACATAAGATTTCTCGATCGATCCACCAGCTGTCGAGAAGGTGGCGAGATTGTGATAAGAAAACACCTTAAGAGCTCGATAGATAGCCAACTGTCGAGAAGGTGTTAAGCAGCTGTCAAGCTATCTGTCCACAGGTGTCGAGCTATCTGTCCAGCTTTATTGAACACCTTTTTTTCACTTGTTTCTTGGTCCAATCTTCATGGCTTTAATGCTAGACTTGAACAACATGTTCCTTGAAGTATTAAACATATCCTAGATCTACCCAAATACAAGTAAAGTGCATTTTGTCAAAGGATTAGCCAATTACATAAAAGTATGACATATGTTCTTAACATGTGAATCACATATGTCCTAACAATCTCCTCCTTTGGCAATCCATGACAAAACCACAACAAACAAATGAACATATGAGAGAAGTCATAAATCACTCAACTTATATTCACTTGTTGAATACAATAAAATCTATCCTAACACAAACTCTTGAAAAACTTTGCAAGAAGAGAGTTTATGGCAAGTAGACTTTGACAACCTATATTTCTGAAACACTTTAAACAAAACTCATCAAGGCATCTTGTGTGAAGCAGAAATAATAGATTGCATACAAATAAAGAAACATGTATATAAAGAGAGAAAAGAAATAACACATGTAAGAGGTAGGTGAAAGAAACAACATACATCCATATATAGAAAGAAATAAGTACAATGTATGTAAAAATGGTCACAAGACCCAAGGAACAAGAAGAAGGAAGTAAGCACTCCCTCTAACGAGATGAAACACATCTCCCCCTTACAGAGGCATGTATTTCTCCCTTTAACTTGTAGAATCTTAAAGAAAGAAACCACAAAATCTCCACAATTTCTCCCCCTTTTTGTCATGATTGACAAAGGGTACAAGAAGCTAAAAAGTTTCACTCGAAAAACATAAAGATGATCAAGGATAATCAAGGGGGCACAAGAAATCCATATAAATGCATGAATATAATGAAACAAGATGCTATGAATGACAAGATAATAGAAAGATGCAAAACACACACACACACACACACACACACACACTAAACAAGTCTAACCAATTTTATATTTCAAAAATAAGTCAAGACAGTTTTGTGAGCATACATAAGCACATGTAAACTTAGTGATGGCCAAATCACGTTGTACCTGCACATGTATCAAGTGTAGCAAAGAATATTGCATGTTGTGTGTGAAAAACATCTCAAAATTGCATAAGTGTACACATGTTATGACGATTTGAGATATGAGAAAATCACTTTAACTCACACACAATCATAACAGTTTGATGGGGATTATCACCTTCAAGGTACATCCTATAACTCCCACATCTCATAGAATACACGCTTGCAATCATATTTAAAGCATTTTTAGTCTTTTTGCTTTTTATTTTCTTTTATTTAAGCATATCATGCATGGGCATAAAAGAAAGAAAAGAAATACCCAAGATGTTAAGCATTTGACACTACACTTTTGCTATGCCAAAGTATACGGGTGTCTTATTATGATTGGTGGGCAACAATGGTGAGATGGTTATTTTTGCCTTTCTCTTAAGATTTTCTAGTCCTACCCGTCAAAAAGAGTGATATGAGTATTAAGTTTTAAGAGATAACTTAATCTTACTCATTACAAACAAGAGCCATAAAGCTCACTTGCTTAGTTGTTCATAGAGATGCTTATCTAAGTTACAAGTGATACAAAGTTTAGAAAACTTTGTTTCAATGGCCATCAAAGGTACACAAATACCAATGTACATAAAACACACACTGTTTTTGTATTTTTCTGATTTTTCCTTTTTATTTTTATTTTGAAAACAAAACAAAATAAAAACTAAACAACCAAACAAAAACAGACAAACAACATGAAAACATGAAAGAAAGATGTAGATGCATGAAAGCATGATAGAAAGATGCAGATGCATGAAAGCACGATTCCAAAAGCAGATAAGAAATCAAGCAAAGAGAGTTCAACTTTAGATAAAATGAATTAAAGTAGAGGACAAACAGAAAAGACAATTAAGTCTTAGGCTCCTTTCTCACCCACACAGCACGAGTCTTTGGCCGTGAAGATGAAAAGGCACGTGTCCTAGTATGTCTACTAAAGGACATAAAAGAATTAAAATTCTCCTGAAATTGAGTTAAAAAGCTCAAAACTTTTAATAACTCTCCAAACAAAGGTGTAGGTCCTTGAGAGGAAACCTGTACCTTTTGGACAATTGCTTATAAGGATACAACTTAAAGCAATTAGGACGAATGTGTCCAGTAACACCACAATGGTGACAAACATGAGGTCTAACAAAGGATTTAGAATTAGCCACATCAGTTTTGGATTTCATACCTTTATCACCTTTCTCAGATTGTGGCATAAAGACAGTCCTTGATCTAGAAGCCGTGGAAGAGGAGGGGCTGGAGGAAACAGCATATCCTAAGCCAGTCTTGTCAGAACTAGGCTTTTAAGCACTCAATACCTCATCAAGCTTTGCACTAGACATCCTCTCTGTTTGAGTTCTAGCTTGACTAAGCTCAACCTCAAGATTCTTGACCTTCTCTTCTAATGAGGTGTTCTCCATAGCAAGAGTCTCAACTAACCTTGTAGTCTCATCTAACTTGACTAACAGATTAGTTTTTTCAATTTTTACCTCATTAAGCTCTTTTCTATAAAGATGAGAAGTCTTTTCAGATTTTATAAACTCAGTGCGTAGCTTATCATAGGCTTCCTGAAGGGTCATCTTCTTAGATACTTCATCATCAAAAGAATCCTCACTGTCACTAGCACTCTCCACAATCACCTTATCGGTTGAAGCATCAAAGTCCATAACGTGACGACAGTCATCCTCATACTCATCAGAAGAGTTGTCCTTAGTATCACTCCAAGTAGCAATCAACCCTTTCTTTTTTAGCTTCTCGGTCTTTTCCTTCATAAGGTAATTTGGACACTTTATTCTCATATGACCAAAACCTTTGCACTCATGGCATTGAATAAGGGGTTTTTCATTCTTGCCCTTCCTAGGAGGTTTGCCCTTATCCTTTTTCTTAAACTGAAGAAGTTTGATAATCTCATCAGTTATGAAGGTTAGATCCTCATCCTCATCCTCATCCTTATCTTCTCTTTCATCTTCATCTTCAGAGTCCTCAATCTCTTCCTCTATCCCCTTAAGAGCCTAGTTTTTACTCTTTCCACCTTTTCCCACTGAGCCTAATCCCATCTCATAGGTTTAAAGGTTCCCAACAAGCTCAGTCAAAGGAATTTGATCAATGTCCTTTACTTTCTCAATGGCAGTGATCTTGGCATGAAATCTTTCAGGTAAGGACCTAAGGATTTTCTTAACAATTTTGGATTCTACAATACATTCTCTAAGGTTGAAAGCAGAATTTACAATATCCTTGAGTTTGGCATAAAACTCATCAAAGGTCTCATCCTCTTCCATCCTTATTTCTTCAAAACTGCTAGTGAGTTGTTGAAGCTTCACTGTCTTTACTGCCTTAGTACCTTCATAGGTGGTCTCAAGAATAGTCCATGCTTCCTTGGCAACTTCAGTGGATAATATTTTCTTGAATTCCTCATTGATCACCCCACAAAACAGAGCATTCAAGGCCCTACTGTTGAAATTTGC
The DNA here is from genome assembly GCA_023736055.1 of Quercus glauca. Taxonomy (NCBI): domain Eukaryota; kingdom Viridiplantae; phylum Streptophyta; class Magnoliopsida; order Fagales; family Fagaceae; genus Quercus; species Quercus glauca. Next base: position 74,147,955 of record CM043316.1, on the reverse strand, counting down.
CGCTATGATTGTTGCGTCATCCAAATCTACCGACGCTTCCTTTGGCTTAATCCAGCCAACTTCAACAGCTTGCCATACCTGTTCACCTAGAGCCTGCAAAAAAACTTTCATACGAACTTTCAAGTACGCATAATTAGTTCCATCAAATAAATGAGGTATAAATAAAGAATGTCTTCTATCCATGACAACATGGGTCAATGGATCACACTCAGGAAATTAATCCAATCAGAGTGAACCCGCTCTGATACCACTTATTGAGAAATATAGACCCCGGTTGATAGAATTAACAAGTTTTAAATCCAAGTTGTTAATTAGATTTATTATAAATAAAACTTGTTAAAACAAACAAGCATCAATATCATGTCAATAATGAATACAGCGGAAAAATAAATAAGACAAGATATGATGACCTAGGAAAACCAATGAAACCAACCAGTTTCACAGTAAAAAATTTTGGGGGAAACCTTCCCAAAAGCAATCCACTATAGTAAAGAGAAGTTTCAGATCTAGTACAAAACTTTTGTCCCTAGACTCTACAATCATCGTAGATGAACTCACAGCAGAAACCTTCTACCGTTTCAGAACCTTTGAACTCTTCAATATATGAATGCCACCCTTTTTGTTGCACGAATCCCAGTACGTGACTAACCAATTACGCAGATCCCAGTACGCGACTTCAATCACGAACTAAAAGAAGATGTTGGCTGCAAAGTTCTTTACTTCATCAAGAATGAAGATCAAGAAACACTTGGTTACAAAACCCTAAAGCGCAAAAGACGCAGTAGCTTCTTTCAGAGAGAATAAGGCATCAGTCACCTTTTGCATATATTCTCCTTGTATTCTCTTATTCTCTTATGTGACGGCCTCTAAAATAAGCCTTATATAGGTCTAGGGTTGTGAGAAAAGAAATCCCACACAAATACAAAAGCCTGGCCCAAAAATCAGATCTGATAATCTGAATTTCCGTAACCTCGATAGATACTTCAATCGATCGAGAGGTGTCGAGCTTTAAACCTCGATAGATAGCTAGGTGTCGAGGAGACAGAAAATTTCTCGATCGATCCACCAGCTGTCGAGAAGGTGTCGAGATTGCGATAAGAAAACACCTTAAGAGCTCGATAGATAGCTAGGTGTCGAGCAGCTGTCAAGCTATCTGTCCACAGGTGTCGAGCTATCTGTCCACAGGTGTCGAGCTATCTGTCCAACTTTATTGAACACCTTTTCTTCACTTGTTTCTTGGTCCAATCTTCATGACTTTAATATTAGACTTGAACAACATGTTCCTTGAAGTATTAAACACATCCTAGATCTACCCAAATACAATTAAAGTGCGTTTTGTCAAAAGATTAGCCAATTACATAAAAGTATGACATATGTTCTTAACATGTGAATAATGGTAACATGAATATGGGACATTATCATTTAGTCCATGAGTTGCATAGTATGTGATTTATGTGATTTACTCACAGAAGATATAAATCACAGGTTCTTGTAAACTCAAAATTATAGTTTGTAGTCGGTGATGAAATTAGGCATTTCATCTGCGAAGACTATAACATATCAACTAAGACGATTTGTCTTGATCATGAAAATGAAGATTTCTAGTTGGTATGTTAATATGTTTTAAGAGTTAAGACATACTAAACTGGACCGATGTGAGATTTATTATTCTCCTAATAACTGTCAAATGAATAATAAATCTCACGACTTATATTTGCATGAACTCTTAATCCTGAGAGAATAATAGACCTGATCATAAGGTGTAGGCTGTTTTGATATATCAGGAGTGAGATCTAAAGTAACGGTCAAAATCTCAGTATGTTGGGCAGCCACATTTAGTGTTGACGAAATATATATTCTCAATATGGAATTCATAATCTTTTAACGGAAATATAAAATATTCCTTTGAGATAAGTTTAATGGGTTTGTTATTCAGAGAGTTATGCCTAACCACTTTAGTAAGTAGTTACTAAAGTATATATTTATGAAATAGATTTCATAAATATATGATGAATAACTTAAAGGATTAAACCTAGTACTTAGGGATTAAGATGTAGTAATTTACAAAGTAGCAGTCTACATTAATGACTTTGTATTACTACGAATATTTTATGAAGGGGTTGCATGTACAATAAAGTCTTGGGATATAATTTATAGATAAGGCCTAGAGTGCAACTATATTTATATAGTGGTATAAAATATAGTTAATGGTAACTTTGGACTTGTCAAGAGTTGACAGAAAAGCCCAAGGCCCATTGGAGCTAGTGTCTTATTAGTCCCTTTTAGTCCCACTCTAAGCCACACACTTAAGCCCAATTGGAAAGCCCCAAAAGGTCAGCCCAATTAGATAATTGATTAGATACAAAGGGAAAAACGTTCAAAATATTATGAGTAAGTAACATCATTCTGAAAGTGTATGTGAGTGAATGTCACTCTCTAATTATCCCTTTGTAACCGATTGAGAGTCCACACTTCTTAGGTGTTAGTGGAATTGGAGTGAAGATTAAAAGTATTCTCAAGTTCTTCGATCTTTGTTTTGAAATTCACCACTTCAAGGTACACTCTCTTATACTTAAATTTTGAAATTTACATAGTACATGTTATAGATTGTGATATGAAGAAGATCCGTTATAAACTTATTTTTCCACAGCGTTCATCTTTATTTCCATCAAATGGTATCAGAATGGTCTTCAAATTCCAATCTGTTTAACATGTCTTGTGAATTTTAGAATTAGAGATGATAGTTTCATATTGTTAGAAGATTATGTTTTAATTTTCTGCATGTTATTGAAACTATAATTTGATGAAAACTGAAATTGATGTTATGATGTTGTTTAATATTAAATTTAAGTGCGTTAAATTGAATCTTAAGGCTATAGCATCAATAGAATTCAATTTTGACATCCATCTCTGTCTGTAATGTTCATATGTTGAATGTTTGTTCATGAAAAACAACGAAAACTGCCTTAGGAAAAATTTTGGAAATTCAAGTTTTGTGATTTTCGATCGATCGAAAATCACTTTCAATTGATCGAGTGAAACAGTGATCAGACTTTTTAGATCAATTGATTTTCGATTGCTAGTCGATCGATCGAATTTGTTTTTCGATCGATCGAGAGGCGATCGAGTATCAATCGAAGGAGTCAGATAATCAAGTTCGAATTTCTTATTTTTTTTTCGATCGATCGAGGGGCACATTCGATCGATCGAAAGAAAGAAAATCAGAAATTTTTCTAAGTGTTTTCACATGTAAAAAGAGTAAGACTGTGTTTAATTAGATTATGCATGTTTTAAAATTAAAAACCTTTATTTTAAAATATCTAGTGGGAGAGAGATACAAGGGTTGCATGTCACGGCCTTCATTATCGGTTCATAGTAGTGTGGGCTAAGCACTTCGTCTTGGCGTATATGTCTCGCGATCCCAAAGGAGGGTGTTTACTTCATAGTACTACAAGATTGAACTTACTCATTTAAAGTAGTGTGGACAAGCACCTCGTCTTGGCGTATATGCCTCGCGATCCCAAAGGAGGGTGTTTTGATCCATGTTACTACAAGTTTAAACACTATAAAGGGAGATGAAATGTGGCTACACATGATTCTAGATAATGGTGTACACTAGACTAAGTGTAATATTAACCTCCCAAAGAAGTTATGTCATTATTACTTAGAGGCTAAAGTTGATATGGCATATTATTAGTGTTTGATAAGAGTTATCATGATAGCACTAATAATGAGAATAGTTCTCAACCAATTAATATGTTTATAATATACTTGCTACCAAGGAATTATAGACATGGATTGGGTTGTCGTTGCATATATTATATTATGGTTTTATTAAGGTTCCATACTATATGTTTGTATGCTAAATTGATAATGTCCAAGTTATTTATTATATTCATGTTTATTGTTTTCAAATTTGAACATGGCATCTTTTAGCCCACTTGTAACTATTTTTAATCAAAACAAACTGACTGGATCCAACTATGTTGACTAGAAAAGAAATTTGGACATTGTTCTTACTGCTGAAGAGCACAAATATGTGCTTACTAAACCATGTCCTAGCTTTCCTTCATTAGATGCTCATCCTGAGGAAAAACAACGATATGATCGTTGGCAGAAATCTAATGAGATGGCCAAGTGCTACATCCTAGCATCTATTTCAAATGGTCTACAGCATCAAATGCATGATGTAGAACTAGCTTCAGACATCATGCTAAGTCTGAAGGAGATGTTTGGTGAGCAAGGCCGTTCTACAAGGCAAGAGACCATGAGGCAAATTTATAATACCAAAATAGCTGAAGGTAGTTCTATAAGGGAGCATTGTCTTAGGATGATCTCTAATCTGAATACATTGGAAGTTTTAGGTGCTGATATTGATGGAGAATCCCAAGTGGATATGATACTCCAGTTGCTACCAGAATCATTCAAGGAATTCAAACTTAACTATAATATGAACAAAAAGATTTATACCTTGTCTGAATTAATGAATAAATTGGTAGCGGCAGAAGGCATTCTTGGTACTTCCAATGTTAAAGCCAATATTGGTGAAGTTTCTACTTCTCAACCTAAATCGAAAGGCAAGGGTAAGAAGAAGAAGAAGAAGAACTTCACCAAGCAAGAGGGTAAACAAATTGCCTTAGGGGTTGCTGATAAAAAAAAGAAGATCAAAGGAAAGTATTTCCATTGTGGTGAGAAAGGACATTGGAAGAGAAATTGTCCAATATTCAAGGTTGCCAAGAATAAAGGTATGAATAATACATTCCTTCTTGAAATATGTTTGGTACAGAATCCCACGGATTCCTGGTGTGTGGATTCAGGTTGTACCAATCATATCTGCAATTCCTTGCAGGGGTTCCAGGAGACCAAAAAGCTTAAAGAATGGGAGTTATTTCTTACTTTGGCTGATGAGAGCAAGATTCCAGTTGTAGCTGTTGGAGTGTTTAATTTATGCTTTGAGTCTAGGGTTTTAATATTGAAAGACTGTTTGTATGTACCTAATGTTCGTAGGAATTTAATTTCTGCAACTTATTTAGGTAAATAAGAATATTGTGTTATCGTAAAAGACAATGTTGTAATAAATAAGGATAAAGTGTTTATCTGTTCTGGCAATATTGTGGATGGTCTTTATATTTTAACTCCTGATAAGCATGAATTATATAATTCTGAATTAGATGCTAACTCTCAAGTAAAATCATTAAAGAGAAAGTTTCCTTCTACTAATGATGCATATCTTTGGCACTTGCGTTTGGGTCATATTAATTCAAACAAAATTCGAAGACTGATCAAAGATGGACTTTTAGGGCCCATGGACTTTGATGGATTTCCAGTTTGTGAATCTTGTTTGGAAGGTAAAATGACCAAACGACCTTTTAATACAAAAGGAAGAAGAGCCCAAGAATTGCTAGAATTAGTTTATACGGATGTATGTGGACCTATGTCAACCCAAGCAAAAGGAGGTTATGAGTACTTCATCATTTTTACTGATGATTACTCAAGATATGGTTATATGTACCTAATGAGACGGAAGTCCGAAACCTTTGAAAAGTTCAAAGAGTTTAGGGCTGAAGTTGAGAATCTATTGGGTAAACACATAAAGGCCATTCGATCTGATCGAGGTGGCGAATACCTTCTTGGGGATTTCAATGACTACTTAATTTGAAATGGAATTGTATCCCAATTGACTGCACCTGGAACTCCCCAACAAAATGGTGTAGCAGAAAGAAGGAATAGGACTCTTTTGGAAATGGTTAGGTCCATGATGAGTTATTCAACTTTACCAGTTTCTTTTTGGGGATATGCACTAAAAACAGCTATGAATATTTTAAATTTAGTTCCTACAAAATTTGTTCCTAACACACCTAAGGAATTGTGAAGTGGGCGCAAGCCTAATATGAAATATCTCCACATTTGGGGATGTCCAGCACATGTGTTGAAAGGGAAGTTTGATAAGTTGGAAGCTAAAACAGAAGTATGCATGTTTTTAGGGTATTCAAAAGACACAAAGGTTATTTATTCTATAATCATAAGGATAACAAAGTGTTTATTAGTACCCATGCCAAATTTTTGGAAGATGATTATGTGAATAATTTTAATCCTAGAAGTAAAGTTGTTTTGGCTGAAATAGATGAACCTGTAGTTGAACAACCAATGGATGAATCTAGGGATGATGTGGCTGTATTAGATACACCACAAAATACTACTCATAAGATGTCTAGTACACAAGTGCCTCGTCGTAGTAGGAGAATTGTTCGGTCTCCTATAAGATTCATAGGTTTGGGAGAAACTTATGAAGCTATCTCATAAGAGGCTGAATCAGATCCTTACACTTATGATGAGGCAATGAATGATATAGATTCACATCATTGAGTCCAAGCTATCAAATCTGAATTAGATTCCATGTATTCCAATCAAGTTTAGGATCTTGTAAAGGCGCCTAACGGCGTTAAACCTGTTGGTTGCAAATGGGTTTACAAGAGGAAGAGAGGGATAGATGGAAAGGTTGAAACCTTTAAAGCAAGGCTAGTGGCGAAAGGGTATAAACAAAAAGAAGATATTGATTATAATGAAACCTTTTCTCCAGTAGCAATGCTTAAATCTATCAGGATTCTCTTATCCATTACTACTCATTTTGATTATAAGATTTGGCAAATGGATGTCAAGACTGCATTTCTTAATGGCAATCTTGAAGAGGAAATCTATATGATGCAACCGGAAGGTTTCATAGCAAAGAACCAAGAGCATATGGTATGCAAGTTTCAAAGGTCCATTTATGGACTTAAGCAAGCATCTAGGTCAAGGAATATCAGATTTGATCAAACAATCAAGTCATTTGGTTTTGAACAAAATCTTAATGAATCATGTGTGTACAAAAGACATCAAGATAAAGTGGTAATGTTCCTAGTGCTTTATGTTAATGATATTCTGCTCATTGGAAATGATGTAGGAGTAATGTCATCTGCAAAAGTTTGGTTGTCAAGTCAATTTGATATGAAGGACTTGGGTGAGGCTAATTTTATTCTAGGGATCAAACTTTTGCAAGATCGCAAGAATAAGATGTTAGGCTTATCAAAAACTGGATATATAGATAAGGTTCTAGAACGGTTTAGCATGCAAAATTCCAAGAAAGGATTACTTCCTTTCAGACATGGAGTTCCTCTATCTGATGACCAAAGGCCTAAGACTCAAGAGGAAGAAGATATGATGAGACAAGTTCCTTATGCTTCTACAATAGGAAGTCTCATATATGCCATACTTTGTACTAGACCAGATATCTGCTATTCAGTGGGCATAGTCAGCCGATATCAATCAAATCCAGGACCAAAATATTGGCAAGCTATAAAGCATATTCTCAAGTATCTACGGAGAACGAGAGATTATATGCTTGTTTACCGTTGTGAGGATTTGATTCCTATTGGCTATACAGATTCAGGCTTTCAATCGGATCTAGATTTCAGAAAATCCACTTCAGGATGTGTTTTCACCTTGGGAGGTGGAGCCATAAGTTGGCGGAGTATTAAGCAATCTTGTATTGCAGACTCCACCATGGAAGCTGAGTATGTTGCTGCTTGTGAAGCAGCAAAGGAAGTTGTATGGCTCAAGAAATTCCTTTCTGACCTTGGTGTATTGAGAATGGAGCAAGTTCCAATCACATTGTTTTGTGACAATAGTGGAGCAATTGCACAATCTAAAGATCCAAGGAATCACAAGAAAGGAAAGCACATTGAGAGGAAGTACCATATCATTCGAGATATTGTTACTCGTGGAGATGTGGTGGTAGCAAAGATTGAAAGTGCAAATAATCTAGTAGATCTATTTACTAAAGCCTTGCCTCAAAGGACTTTCGAGTCACATTTGGAGGGAATGGGAGTTAGATTAGTGCACAATGGTCTTTAGGTAGTGCACAATGGTCTTTAGGGCAAGTTGGAGATTGTTAGGATTGGTGCCCTTAAATCCTATTGTAAGATGCTATGTATGATATTATGTATGACATGATGTATGACTTAATATTGTGATTAATAAAGTTGTTTTATTATTATCTAAAATAATGGTAACATGAATATGGGACATTATCATTTAGTCTATGAGATGCATAGTATGTGATTTATGTGATTTACTCACAGAAGATATAAGTCACAGGTTCTTTGTAAACTTCGAATTATAGTTCGTAGTCGGTGATGAAATTGGGCATTTCATCTGCGAAGACTATAACATATCAACTAAGATGATTTGTCTTGATCATGAAAATGGAGATTTCTAGTTGGTATGTTAATATGTTTTAAGAGTCAAGACATATTAAACTGGACCGCTGTGAAATTTATTATTCTCCTAATGACTGTCAAATGAATAATAAATCTCACGACTTATATTTGCATGAACTCTTAATCCTGAGAGAATAATGGACCTGATCATAAGGTGTAGGTTGCTTTGATATATCAGGAGTGAGATCTAAAGTAACGGTCAAAATCTCAGTATGTTAGGCAGCCACATTTAGTGTTGATGGAATATATATTCTCAAGATGGAATTCATAATCTCTTAACGGAGATATAAAATATTCTCTTGAGATAAGTTTAATGGGTTTGTTATTCAGAGAGTTAGGCCTAACCACTTCAGTAAGTAGTTACTAAAGTATATATTTATAAAATTAGATTTCATAAATATATGATGAATAACTTAAAGGATTAAACCGGGTACTCAAGGATTAAGATGTAATAATTTACAAAGTAGCAGTCTATATTAATGACTTTGTATTACTACGAATATTTTATAAAGGAGTTGCATGTACAATAAAGTCTTGGGATATAATTTATAGAAAAGGCCTAGAGTGCAACTATATTTAAATAGTGGTATTAAATATAGTTAATGGTAACTTTGGACTTGTCAAGAGTTTACAGAAAAGCCCAAGGCCCATTGGAGCTAGTGTCTTATTGGTCCCTTTTGGTCCCACTCCAAGCCACACACTTAAGCCTAATTGGAAATGCCCAAAAGGCCAGCCCAATTAGATAATTGGTTAGATACAAAGGGAAAAACTTTCAGAATATTATGAGTAAGTAACATCATTCTAAAAGTGTATGTGAGTGAATGTCACTCTCTAATTATCCCTTTGTAACCGATTGAGAGTACACACTTCTTAGGTGTTAATGGAATTGGAGTGAAGATTAAAAGTATTCCCAAGTGCTTCAATCTTTGTTTTGAAATTCACCGCTTCAAGGTACACTCTCTTATACTTGAATTCTGAAATTTACATAATGCATGTTATAGATTGTGATATGAAGTAGATCCGTTATAAACTTATTTTTCCGCTGTGTTCATCTTTATTTCCATCACTAACACCTTCCCCACCCATAATTGAACTTTCGAATCCAAAATCTATGGTTTGAGACGTTAGTTTACCTTAATTAATTAATAACCCTTGAATCGGTTTTTAGTTAATTTGGTAAAACAAACTAGACAAATAGGTGACCAATTACACCTAATACAAAGTCAATGGTTGGAGGTGACTCCTTAAAATAAAAATAAGAATAGAGACTCACTCACACACACACCTCACCCTAGCCAAAGGAACTCTTCATTTGAAAAATGTTTTTGGAAGAGAAAAATCTTGCATAAACCCTAAGCATGCACACGCATCCTCGAGTATCTATACGCATACTTAAGTCATGCGTATGCAGCCTCAAGTATGCGTATGCATTAGGGTTTCAAAAATGACATGCAAGGAAAGTTTTGATGGAAAATGCAACAAAGTTGATCCCACATCACCTGGGAAGAGCCCTGCCCATTCTCTCTGAACACTATAAAAAGGCCACGTGGCTCTTTTCCCAAAACACACCAAATCTACTCCAAAAAAGTGATCAAAGAGAAGCATTTTACTTCAAAAAGCATCCTAAAACTAAAGTTTCTTGGTTGGGACATATTTAAGTCAATTTATGCATGATTAGGTTTAGGGTCAATAGAATAACACGTTTTATTGCTTTTTAGTTGTGTGGGTTCTTTTTTTTTTTTTTTTTTTTTTTTTTTTTTTTTGTAAAAAACAGCACACAGGCCCAAGTAAAAAAGCAAGGATCCTGGGCCTGATGCTTTATGCTTTAAGGGACTGGGCTTGGTTTTTCACAGCTAAATTAGGCTGATTTCAAACCAAGTGGTGCACAAAGCGCGAATCCTACAACACATACATACTAACATACAGAAAACATATACGCATTGAACAATAAGGAATAGTAAATAACGAAATAATGAGGAAGAAAAGTAAAGTAAAACATTAGAGATCCTTAGGATAATATGGGATGTTTCATTATTTTCTTAAGTTTTAATACATCATGCTCACTAGGATGTGTTACAAGGTCCAAATAAGTTCAAAAATCACAGACTTAAATGACTTCTCAGGCCTCTAAGACTAGCAAAGTTTGAATCTCTTTGAATCCAAGTGTGTTCTCTAATGGCTGCTTAAGGATTCCGGATGGTGTTTTCCCTCCTTTTTCTCTTTTTGAATTCTCACAGGGTTTTCTCAAGGATATTTTCCCTCTAATTCACTATTGTTGAATGCCCTTCACTGTTGGTTGCCCCTCCTTTTATAGTGCCATCCTAGGGTTTCTAGGGTACCATTGATTCCCTCTATTTACTCCCTTGAGTACCAAAACCAATGTTGTGTCAGCAACATTGGTGGCTGGTCCCTTCCTCATTCTTCACTATTTCCCTCTTTTAAGGTTCCCTCTTCAAAAGCCTCTAGCTGACTTTCCCCTTTTTGGGGGTCCTAGAAGGCTGACCTTTGATATTTCTTTTTCCAAGGCTTCTAGATTCTACCTTTTTAGACCCACCTTTGGCTACTTTCCCTTTTGTCATTTTTCTGAAATGGGCTAATTCTTTTCTATCAGGCTAAAAGATCCCTAGCCACCTTCCTTCATTGTCCATCTTCCTGGGTTCCCCGAGGTACCAGACCATTATTCATGGGTTATTGGTTCCTAAGCCTTCTGATCCTTTTCTACATCATTAAGTAGCTGATGGGACATATCTGCCCTCAATCTTCATGTTTCTGGGCATGCCCCCTTGAACTGTCTCAGTCCCAACCTGGCCTTGCTGCACATCCTGAGGATCCTAGGCTCCTAGCAATCCCCAGGTATCTTGGTTCAATTTTCTCCCCGGGTTCCTCAACGATTTTCTTACCTTTGAGGGTTGGGCTGCACTTCTTCTTTCCTTTGTTTCGTGAGGTCCAAAACTTGTCCATTCATGGGCTTGGGTCCCTTCCTATGGGCTCTTAATGGATTTGGGCCTTCCCTTTTTTTTTTTTTTTGAAAGCCTGAATGTTTTCTAGATTTCAATCATTTGTATTGTTTTGGGCTTTGATACAACATCTTGATATTTTGGACCTCAACAGTAGTCTAGATCACATGATTAGGGTTTATGTCTTGGATGAACAATATGAACATACATTGAACATTGTCATGCATTGATGCATAGGTGTTGTGGTGATGATGCAATAAGGTAAGTGGGGTAAGACATACATAATCACATGAACTTGCATATGAATTTGATTGTGAACATGATATGCTTGATGAACATGATGGATATGCTTGGTTGATGCCATGAGTGGATGATGATATGCGTGCTGCCTTGTTAATGCTACCGCTATATGACATGCTTACTGCCTTGATGATAATACGAAGAAGTGAATAATAGCATGAGATGATAAATGTGTTTTTGCTAATATGTGTACATGATTAGATGAATGTTGGGTATACACATGTGTGGATGTCATGCTTAGATGAATGTTAGGCTGATACTAAATGCATGTTAGGACATATCGTGTGTGTGTATGTGTGTCACGGCTGTTTGCAATGCGGTTTGCTACAGTTTTGGACCATTTTACGCACCACATTTTGGAATACTATTGGCCAAAACTATAACCGCACCGCACCTCAATTTTGTAGTCACATGTGAGGTGCGATGCGGTTCGATGTATAAGGTGTGGTTTGGTCAGTTTTAGGATGGTATATTTTTCATGATAGCATAACCAATTTCTAATTTACTATTAATAATCATGACAATAAGACAATAAGTTTTTAATATATATATATATATATATATATAATATGTATAACAAAAAAAGTAACACAAATATATACAAGACAAAAAAAAAAAATCCATGATAGATTGATAGTAAAAAAAATGTACCACAAATATATAGTATATACAAAACAAAAAAATAATATTAAACTTTTGAACTTTTGATTTTGTGAGGGTAAGAGTGTGAAATGGAAAAGTGAATGATGTTTTGAACTTTTGATTTTGAATTTAACAAAAATGAAGTCATTTTAACGTGAAACTGGAATGCACTAGCACTAGGTTGGTCACTTACTTCATATAATATTTAATTATTGATATATATTTAATATAATATATATATATAGGTGCAATACGGTGCGGGTTTTATGGTTTTCTTATTATAAAACTGCACTCCGCACCATAAAATGTTGTGCTGTGCTGTGCGATGCGGTTCATTACCCCAACATGTGATTATTTAGTTTACAACTCCTGAACAATCTATTATAAAATATTTAGGTTACAAGTACAAGGAATCTTACCATATCTTGAAGTACCTGCATACATTAGAACTTACTAATCTATCAAAGCTCAACTCCAACCCAATTGAACTAATCTTTCTTTCATACTTCTTTTGTGCATGAATCTCCTATCCGTGACTAACTCCTACAACAATCCTTGATTGATGAAGCTGAACTTTGCAGTAGCTTTACACAAAACACCAATAAGATCTTCAATGGGTTGTGCCAAAGAAGATATATATACTTGGTTCAAAACCCAAATAGGTGAAGGCTAGGTTTTTCTCTCAGAAATACTTAGGGTTTTTTCATTTTTGTGTCTATAACCTTATTTAAGACAGGCTTAATGGGCCTTTAAATAAGCCCTCCAACTAGGTTACAAAAAACCATAATTATAGTTATTTAAAATAAAGCATTTTTGGCAAATACAGTTGCCATGAATCTCAATAGGTCAACAAATTGTCTCACTACCATTAAGCTATCATTCGAACTCCCTTTTATACAATTATTAAGAAAACAGAAATTTTTGGTATTAACTTTTTAAATGATCCAAAATGTTGGTTACGTTTTAACCCATGGTATGGCTTTCTACTGAGTTTAACCAAATTCACTTTAACCAAGTGAACAATTAATTTAATTCTATTGCAGGTTGGATAGATACAATGATAATAAATAAGCCACAATACACACGCACACACACACACACACACACAAAGACAGTATGTGATTTCAAAAATAAAAATTCGTAAGGGACAAAAACTCTTCAAGACCCAGCCTAGTAAGCATAATCTACTATAAAGATAGTTGTAGTACATAACGACTTACAAAACCTCTAGTTATGCAATGTACATGTATTCGAGGCTCCAGCTCCTACTAGCAACAAACTACACATATCATTCTTCTTCATAGTCTCCAAATACAAGTCATGATGTCGACCTCAAGTCCAATCACTCAAGGACTTTTGGTGTTTTGGTGAAATTCTCCTTTCAATGATGTTCAATGGAAGGGGTTGGAGTTATGTGAGGATACAAGGATTTCACTCAAGGGTAAAAAGAGGCCTTTACCTTCATTCTATATGGATGGGGTTTTTTTTTTTTTTTTTTTTTTTTCATTCTTATACTTAGTACAGACCAAGGATTGGATGCCACACTTAGATTTGGATTTTTTCATACAGCAAGTTTCTAGGTAGCTAGCTTGATCAATGTGATAGGTGAGTGTCAAGCAACTTTCTCTATGGCTAAATTTAATTCATTCGCTAGACATTTTACTTGAGACTTTAGACCTTGCTCGATGGTAACCTTCACAATAGCAACTTCAGCTTTTTCTTTCAGCCCTTCTTCCTTGATTCAACACAAATAAAATTGTTACTTGAGAATCAATGCAAATACATTTGAAACTTTGACATGGAATTTGCTAACACTAGTATAATCCTAAGAATTTAATGAGAGAATTCTATATTGCATTACTAGAAAATGAATGTACATTAGGTATATATACAAAGTCTAAGAGAAACTAACTTCTAACTAACTCCACGCTATACAAATCTAGCCTCTACAACCAATTAGATTATTGCACATGTATATGAGTAATAGCTATCAATTAAACTAATCCTAAACTACAGGTAGTATAGTTGTTTTAATAGTATAGCTATTTTAAATTAAAACACTGTCATTTATGCAGTCACAACAACAACTCTTTCATTGCTCTGTTCTGATACTCTGCCTCTCTACCTGAGTCAACAACTACAATCCAAACTTGCTCGACCTTCAACCTGAGTCCTTAATCTTATCCTTCTGATACTCCCCCTCAAGAGGAATAGGAGCATGTATATTGATCATGTTCATCTTGGATAGAAGATGAGAAAATTGTTGTGAATTCAATGCCTTGGTTAAGAGATCCCCAACTTGTGATATAGTCCTAATGTGCAATAGTCTAATTACTTTAGCCAAAGCCTTATCTCTAACAACATGGCAGTCTATCTTAATATGTTTTGTTCTCTTATGGAATATACGGTTAGCTGCAATATGTAGTGTAGCTTGGCTATCATTGAAAAAAAAGTTGCCTTTGAGTGAGAAACTTGTATGTCCTTGAGAAACTAATCAACCACACAATTTCACTTACTGCAACAGTCATTGCTCGATACTCTGATTCTGCTGATGAACATGAGCTAGTCTGCTATTTCTTAGACTTCCAAGAGACTAAAAACTCACCAATGAAGACACAATAACCAATGGTTGACCTCCTGGTATCTGGACAAGCAGCCCAGTCTGCATTCGCAAATGCTTTGATGTGTAGTGGGTTCTAATTAGCTCAACTGGTAAAGTCTTTGATGGTTGTATAAGAGATCTGAGGTTCAATCCCCGCCTACACCAAAAACTGATTAGTGTCTTGGTCTAATGATAAAGATCTATCATCAGAAGCGGACGCCATAGGTTGAAACTCTCCCAAAAAAAAAAAAACTTCGATGTGTATGTCAGATTTGCTAGAGAATAATAGACCTTACCCAGGACTACCTTTGATGTACTACAAAATTGTATTAGCTGCTTGAAGATGTGACAGCCTTGGTTTAGCCATAAATTGACTAAGTTTGTGAACTACAAAGGTAATATCTGGCCTTGTAATAGTTAAGTAGAGCAACCTCCCAATTAGCCTCCTATACATGCTAGGATCCTTCAATTCTACTTGCTTAATTTCAGATTCTGCTCCATGGGAACTTTTGCTGGTTTACAACCCAACAGAATTGCATCTTCCAACAGCTCCAAGGCATATTTTCTTTGACAAAGACTTATGCCTTCCTTGGATCTTGCCACTTCCAAGCCTAAAAAAAACTTCAAATCTCCTAAGTCCTTGAGTTTGAATTGTTTATCCAACAACACCTTAAGATCTACCACTAGCAGCCACTGCAAGTAAGGCTTTAATAGAAACCATTTTAGCAATCGGAGAGAAAGTTTCTGTATAGTCCAGCCCCTCCCTTTGTGTAAAACCCTTTGCAACCAATTTGGCTTTGTATCTCTCAACAATACCATATGCCTTATACTTAACCCTGTAAACTCACTTACAACCTATAGCGCTCTAATACCATATGAGAATTTGATGAGAGAATTCTATATTGCATTACCAAAAAATGAATGTACATAAGGTATATATACAAAGTCTAAGAGAAACTAACTTCTAACTAACTCCACACTATACAGATCTAGCCTCTACAACCAATCAGATTAATACACATGTATATAAGTAATAGCTATCAATTAAACTAATCCTAAACTACAGGTAGTATAGCTGTTTTAAATTAAAACACTGTCGTTTATGCAGTCACAGCTACAACTCTTCCATTGCTCTATTCTAATACTCTGCCTCTTTGCCTAAGTCAACAGCTGCAATCCAAACTTGCTAGACCTTCAACCTAAGTCCTTAAGGTCTGTTTGGATACAACTTATTTTGCTGAAAGCTAAAACTAAAAACTTAAAAAAGTTACTATTCACGCATTTGGCACTGTTCATAAGCCTAAAATCACTGTTCATGGACAATGAACAGTGCCAGACGCGCGTCCAAAAAAAAAAAAAAGAAGCCACAAATGTTGAACGCAGACGCGCAAAACGTGCAATACAAACGGATACTTAATCTTGTCCTTCCAATAATAATCCTGTGGGTGAGAAAGTCCAACGCCATATGTTGGGCCTGAGGCCCAGTTCAAATACGACTTTCTGTCCGAAGAGGTTAAAAGTATCAATGCTTTGCCATCCTGGTGGAAGTGCAACCCATAAGGGACAAACGCTCCGTCCGAAGACAACCTAGTTGGGCCGAAGGGACCTTACCCAACGGAGCTGCCCAGAACTTGATCGAGTAGATATGCTGAAGATCTCCCTGCCAGGGCTGAGCTTCGAGCATGTCTAACTGCGTAGCTATCATGAAATATCTTACCAATAAAGCTGCCACTGCCACATTTAATGCACTGCAGCAACTTTCCTGGCCGCATTTATGTGGAGAAGACACCTGAACAGTGTATCTTCACCCACCACCACTCACTGTGGGTTAAAGCAAACGGCTGATGTGACTAGTACTCAAGTGGGCGCCTAGATGAAGGACAAGTGTGCGGTGAAGATGGGAAAAGGGTGTATATATAAGGGAAGCAAGTCTCACAGAGAGGGGGAGAAAAAATTGTATTCACTAAGTCTTTAAATAGTAAACCTCTTCGGACCAAAGGGATTTTTCTTGTTGAATGCCTAACTCAATCCTTTTTTCTTTCATTATCGGTTTTGTTTATCTGGACCGTTGCTAAATCCACCACTAGCCCAGTTGTTTAACCCATTCTCTACAAATTTATTGTTGGGAGTTTGTTGGGCTCATCATACAGAGAGTTGGTGCCTGGCCCAACAAATTTGGACCCTACAAATCCTAACACAAAATACCTTTATACATTAATCATAGTAAATAATTAATTGCACATATGATAAATGACAACACCTTCCCATATTTAGATAGTTTCTCACTATTAATTTTCACATAAAACAGTATTTTTTTTTTTTTTTTTGAAGGGACATAAAACAGTATTTTAAAACAGTATCACAGAAGATAGTTTATTTATTTATTTTAAAAAATCAAAAAAGGTAAAGAAGAAACCAAAAAAAACCGCTATATATAGAAAAAATAATAAAATGACAATCAAAATCGAAAGAGAACATTGAGAATCCCAGAAATAACATCACAAAGATGCTCCACCAGTTCTTCCCTCTTTACCAACATTGCTGGATACGTTAGCCCTGTAGTCCCTCTAAATGCATCCCCACAGTCCTTGGGATACAGCTTCGCAGCATTCACCTCCAGCCTCGCAAGATTATATTGGTAAATACGCAAGGCCTTGCGTGACTCATCAAATGCTTTGCTCGCATTTGCATACATATCTGAGCATAGCCTCACCATCCGCTGAAATTCAGGGTTTACACCATTCTTAAACTGTAGGTTCAGAAGGTAAAGGGACGTGGCTGAAGCACTTTCTTCTGCTTTCTGGATCACAATTTCTGCTAAACCTTTTGTGATTGATGTGTTACTTAATGGGTCGGAGTTTATGGTTGATATACAAAGCTCAGGGTATTGGGTGCTTTGGCATGTCTTTAGTATCAAGTCTTGGTCACTTGCTACAAGAGAGAAATGGTGGTGTAGTAGATATGCGAGTGATGAGAGGAAAAGTAGTAGAAAGGAGGAAGCTGGAACCATGGGGCAGCGGGAATGAGTTATCTGTTGCTGCAATGGTAATAGGGAAACAATGAAAACAATAAATGGGCTATCTTTGCCTGTCACGAACACTCTGATGTTTTAGGAGGGGTGTCCTCATCCAGAGTTTATGTGAGGAAATTTGAAGAGCATTTCTTTCTGAAAATTTACTCCACCTGTTTTGAGCTTTCTATTGGCCAAGATTGATGATTTTAATGAGTTTGAAAATGAATTCATTAATATTTCTGTAACACCCTGCAGGTTCAGTTACTTCCCCCGACCATTAATAGATAGAACCGTTGCCATTGCAACAACTTATAGATTGGGAGTCAAAGAGTGTCCCAATCGCCACACACACACACACACACACACATTCAACATTGTAGGTAATGCTTTTTTATAAATAAATAAATAAATAAAAAATAAAAAATAAAAAGATTTGACCCCATGGCATGACATTGGCATCATAATTATTGCTCTCATAGACCGGATTTAAACCCAAGATTTAATCCCTGTGGATACATATGCGGAAACAAATTTCATAATGACAACCTATCAAAAAAAAGAAAAAAATTTCATAATGACAACAACATAAAGATATCCATCCAATAATGATATAACAGATTAGTCAAAAGGAACATAAATAAAATTTTTATTTATTGTTAAGATAACACAAACAAGTAACATAAACTGCTTCTCTCTACATATTAAGTTCATTACTCTTATTCAAAATTGCAAAAAAGATCTCTGGGCATCAATGATACACACCATCTTGATCAGTAATGTTTTAAGCATCCATGCGGATAATGCATCGGATAGACTGCCCTTTCAGCATGTAGTCAAATGCTTTGTTGATCTCTGAGAAAGGGACTGAGTGAGTAATAAATTTCTCTAATTCCAACTCCTGCAAAATCAATTGACGGTGTCATTGACCAAGTAAAACACAGAGTTAGGCCTTGCTTGTTATGTAGAAGTAACAATCACATCCTGAAACCACTCCCCATAATTATACACAATAGCACTTAATCAAAAGTATGTTTATTTCATAATAATCTAAGAAAGTTGCACTCTGCCTACTCCATTTTCAGTTACTCATAAAAGACATGTATATGAAGGAGAACAATGCAATGGTTCAAGAACAGAAACATAAGTTTACCTTGTTCATGTACTTTTCCACCACAGAAGGAATATCAGTGCGGGGCTTGTAATTGCCAAAAAAGGTACCCTTAAGAGTCCTCTCATTCAAAAAATTCACAGGATGAGTCTGGAATGAATCATCTTTATTTGGTACCCCAACGAGTACTGCAACACCCCAACCCTGAGAAAAAGAAAATTTTTAGTCTACAAGGAAACATAATGCAATAATCAGAAGCACTTCTAAAATAAGATAACATGGGTATAAATTCATCAAATGATTACATCATGAACGCATTCAAATGCTGAGATCATGGCCTGGATACTTCCAGTACATTCAAGAGCCCGATCCACTCCTCCATCAGTCATCTCAGCAATCACCTATAATTGAGAGCATAACCTTGATAGTGTGAGAAGCGCAAAAAGTTTGTACACCAAAACAGGTTTTTTGCCTACTAATTTCAGCAACAGAAAATATGTAAAAGATAAGAAAAGAACTTAATTAGGAGAAAAAAAACCCAAAAACCACGCTTGTCATGTCAACTAATTAATCAAAAAATAGCAAGTCATGGCGTCCAATCTAACCTTTTGAATAGGCTTGTCATGATCTTTTGGATTCACAAACTCAGTAACACCAAATTTTTTGGCTGCCAAAGAGATTAAGAATCAAAACCATCAGCCACATGTAAATATGAACATAATAAGATTAGGAACATACATGCATATATACAATTAATGATTCACCTTCTTCGAAACGACCAGAGTGCAGATCAATACCAATGATTCTTGAAGCCCCAGCCATCCTTGCGCCTTCACAAGCCTAAATATCCACACAGGATTAGAGATACAGAAAATCATTCTAATCGTTTTGCAGTTGCCAAAAACTAAAGAACATAGCAACAAAGAAAACTCACAGCAAGGCCAACAGCACCCAATCCAAATACGGCTACAGATTGACCCTTTTTGGGTTTTGCAACATTCAAAGCGGCACCCATACCTTCAAGCATATAAATAAATATATCAATGGAAAATAAAAATCATCAAGAATATTATCACTTATATCATTATTGTTCTTCAAATGCAGAACTCCTACCTGTGGATATTCCACAACTAAGTACACAAACTTTGTCAAGTGGAGCTGCAGGGTTGATCTTGGCAACGCAGCCAACATGAACAACAGTGTATTCGCTAAATGTGGAGGTGCCAACAAAGTGGTAAATGGGCTGTCCATTTTTGGAGAATCTTGTCTTTCCATCATTGAGCATAACACCCCTCTCAGTATTGATCCGAAGAAGGTCACACATATTGCTCTCCTCTGACTTACAGTGATGGCAGTCCCCGCATTCTCCAGTGAAGCACGGGAGAACATGGTCTCCTGGTTTGAGCTCAGTCACACCCTCACCTACACTCTCCACAATTCTGAGCAACATGAACAGAATCAATTAGTACTTTGTTCGCGCAACTAAAAATCTATTTACTAAAATCATTAGGATTTTCAGTTGTAGTCTGCAGAGAGAGGAATTAGAAACTAATTCAGTTAAATATTGGAAATTAGCTTAACTAAGAAAGCACCATACTATACATACCCCCCAGCTTCATGACCAAATATGCGAGGAAAAAGTGGTGTCTGCCCCTGCAATAGAAAGGAACATTTCAGTTTCAACTACAAAATGAATACAATAACCTCAAGTCCTCAACCACACCCAGTCCAATTCGAGCAGGTTGAAAGTTTCCTAATCCATTTGTAAATAGATTCATCAAATCCAATTTATAAATTACATGAAACAGTATGGCTAACTTCAAGCATTATTTTCCCACTTTAATAAAAGAAATTAAATTTCAGATTTATAGGAGCCAAAAAAAAACCAACAAATTAATGAATGAATAATTACAAATGATCATTTATTTAATGTATTTTCATTAGAACAAAACTTAGATACTATACTTTAGATGCTGCTTTTTAGGTTCCCCACTTAGGATTGAGTCATGTGGCTACTTAACAAAAAAATATTCTTCCATCCCATGAGGAAAAATCCACATGGCAAAATCTTAAGAAGATAAATTAAGAAACAGTACCTAAGTACTGTAACTAAGTCTTTCCCTTTTCATTAATATTAGCTTGGAATTTGACATTTGATGTTTATGGTAGTTAATAGGCAATTATAATGAATGAATGAATGAATGTACCTACTATCCTAAGAATTTTAATTTTCCATTTAAGGAGTAATTCTTAGGTACTCTCGGAGTATAAAGAATGATGATCTCTCCTCTCACATTCATGGTAAGGTCTACTTATTAAATTCATGAGGGAGTCTACCATGAATGTGAGGGGAGAGAGCACCATTTTTCCGTGCTCCGAGAGTACCTAAGAATTTTAATTTTCCATTTAAGAAGTAATTCTTACTGGAGTATAAAGAATAGTGCTCCCTCCTCTGACGTGCAACATAGGTTAATTTATTTAATGCATTGCCATTAATATTAACTTACTTGGCAAATACTCATTTTATATATAGGCATTTATAATGAATGTTACCTACTATCCTATTTAAGAAATATCTGATGTGAGTCATGTGACAACATGGGTTAATTTATTTAATGTATTGCTATTAATATTAACTTACTTGGTAAATACTCATTTTACATATAGGCATTTATAATGAATGTTATCATCTATCCTATATGATGTGGCAACATGGGGTTTTATAGGGAATTGTTATAGAATAAATCTCAAAAAAAAGTATCATCTGAAATCCATTACCTTGGCTTCCCAGAAGTAAACATCAGTGTGGCAAAGAGCGGTGAAGAGAATTCTCATGCGCACTTCATTTGCCTGAGGTGGTGCTACCTCCACTTCTTCAATCACTAATGGCTTTCCAGCCTCCCATGCCACCGCGGCTTACATTAAAAATACGTACCCAATTTAGTCTATTACTTCTAATACAACATATCAAAATTTCAAGATTGAGAAAATTAATTATTAGCTACTCGACGTACCATATGGTAAATTCCACCATAATTTTAATTAGTTTTACTAACCATGAATTAATGTGAGAATAAGGAGCACCAAATCACCGTATTTGAATAATATTAATAACTAAGAATTACTTGCAAGAGTCACCGACCTATGATTTTTAAAGATAAGGGATATTCTTATGAGATATTATTTTTGTCCTCCGTGGAGAAATCCAAGCCGATCATAATATCTTTCATTATAATATCAACTTAATCACGGATGGTGGAATAAAAAAATTTTAAAATATATTCTTTTATTATAATATCTTTCAAAAATAACAAACGCTGATAATAAGCAAGAGATTTATTTATTTTTTAAAATTTAGAAAAAAAAAATCAAAATATCCAGAATGATGCAAGAGTCAACCTATGGCAATTGACTATTTCTAAAAGTTTTAGTAAAGTTTTAATCAGAGTTAAAAATAATAATAAATAATAAATAAATTCCTTTTATAATAATATATCTTTCAACAATAACAAAAGCCGATCACAGCCCATGATTCAACAGGAAAAAAAAAAAAAAAACGGGGCGATGCAAAGAAGAAGTGCATGCCTCTAAAAAACAAGGTGCTAAATTTATACATATATTCCCACGAAAACAACTACAGCATATCAAGTAAAACGAAAAAATACACACAATAGAAAGAAACCCAATTAGCCAAAAACGGAAGATGTGAAAGACACTGTGACTACTGATCACTGAAACCATCAGACTGAAGTATATATAAAAACCCAACCCCACATCAGAAACAGAGAAGAACCCAAAAACAAACAAGAAAAAATGGTCATATTGAGAAAACGTGGAGGAGTGTGGTGGCTGGCTCACCTTTGCACTTAATCACCTGACCAGTTGTGCTTGACATGGCTTAAACTTGGGTGATTTTTCTGAGTGAAATTAGAGATCACTTTTGTTTAGATTGTGAGTGCTCTGTCAGTGGTGGTACAATATGGTATATATACACTTGGTTTAAGAGAATAGATGGACAGGAGTACAAATATACCCATTGGGGTTATCCTGTTATGTGATAATGTCAATAATTCCAACTTGGTGATCAAGCCAAACAGGTGGCAAACAATACCATTGATGGTTTTCAAAGGCGCCCTCGGGTTCTTTCAATAAATACTCATTACTCATTAGTCATAGCACAGTTTTGAAAATTTTCCGTTAACTGTGGCCAATAGTAATCCTTTTTGTTGACAAGTACAGATAAATGTTTGACATCCACCCACGCAAGATACTATCTTTTTTACCCATTCCTTTTTTCTTACAAATTTAATCTATTTTAAAATGAGATTAAAGCCACCATAATATTTTACGTTCACAATATTTTTATAATATTGAGGCCGTTTGGATTGGACTGATTCCTGCATTTGCGTTTTGGTCGCGTTTTCTCTCCTTTTTTTTTTTTTTTTTTTTTTTCAGCCGCTTATGTTGACTTGAGAGGCAAAAAACACTGTGCATGAACAGTGAGTGCACTGTTCACGCACTGTTCATGCACTGTTTACGCAATAAAAAATATTAAAAATGGGTCCCACGGCACTATTCACACGTTAAAAAATTATTTTGCTACAGTGTTTTCAGTTTTCAGTTTTCAGTTTTCAGTTTTCAGTTTCAGCAACAATAAGCTCAATCCAAACAGACCCATTATCACAATAAATTATAAGTGGTTAATTGTTATTAATTTTTTTTAAAGAGTTTTAACTTATGATGTTTGCTTCTGATGGTAACCTTTTATCATCAGACTAAGACACTAATTAGTTTTTGGTGTAGACAAAAATTAAACTCCAGATCTCTTATACAACCATTAGAGACTTTACCAGTTGAATTAACTGAATTTTAATTTGATTTTAATTTGAACCTACCACTAAAATTATTTTTTTTTGCCCCACCAATAATAACCAATAAGAAACCTATTATTTAAAATTTATTGTAAAAATATTATGTACATATAACATGTCTCATTAGGTTCTTTTTTTTTTAGATACTATAGTACATAGGTAGGATTTTAGGCTCACACCAAGAACTCTAAACTTCAACTTTTAACTCAATAACTTTCTAAAAAAAACTTTTAACTCAATAAAATTGAAAGTCATATAAATTTAATTAAATTGAAAACTTTACTCAAAAAGTATGGGTAAATTTTAATTTTGTCACTTTTAGGTTTAAAATTTTAGATTTTAGTTCATGACATATATAACATTTTAATTCAAACCATTTTGTCATTCCCATTGTCGAGTTGGTCATCAAATAGCAGTGAAACTTGTCACATATATTAATTGGTCCAATCAAATCATGCTCATGTCAATTTTTTTTTTTTTTTTTTTTAGAAACACACTTGATCATGTCAATTAAATACCCTATTTTAAAATAATTAAATACCCTAAAAATGAATATTACATAAAATATAATATATAATATATTTTTCCTCCCAAGCTAGAAACAAAGGCTCTGTTTGGTAGAGAATCTTGCAATATGTTTTTAGTTTTTAAACAATATTATACGTATTTCTACACACTTTTTTACTCATATGTATTTTAAAAAAATACAAATAATATTATTCAAACTCCTCTACTAATCGAGCCCAAAATCTCCACAACACCATTCTCAACCACAAATGCAATCACTCCCCTCCTATTCTTAAACCCTATGTAAGAAAATCTAGTGTAAAAGTAAAGTAAAAGTAAAACCACTACTGCAAAGTAAATATCATTGGGAACCCTACCGACTTGCGTAAACTATTGCAACTTTTGCTTAACCTCATTCCAAGGAAAAAGTAAAACCATCATTTCATTTCATGATATAATGGCAAAATCGCAATTTTGACTGTTTTATTTCCCAATTCTTAATTGACGGCAAATCTAGAAGCCTTCACGGTTACAATGATATATTATGCGATTAAATTAAATTATCCCTCTAAAATATCAATCTATTATTATAAAAGTTGGATAGCACAAATTAGTTAATACACAATGATGGGTATCTTTTTGTCAAAACCTATAACAACAAGAGCGGGGAAAAGCTGCTTTTCCAAGTCGGGAGGGAAATTCTCATTAAAGTCGTTGTCCAAGTCATCCCCACCTATACTATCAGTTGCTTCAAACTTCTGGTGGGACTATCTAATGAAATTGATGGCCTTATTCAAAAATCTTGGTGGGGACAAAGAGGAGATAAATGAAAGATTCATCAGGTAAAGTGGAGCACCATGTGCAAACCGAAAAGGGAGGGGGGCATGGGATTCAAAGACTTGGCCATGTTTAATGATGCTCTCCTAGCAAAAATAGGCTTGGAGGCTTCTTCACAATGAAAATTCACTCTTCCATTGGGTTTTCAAAGCGAAGTTCTTTCCGAATTGTTCTATTTTGGAGGCCCCAAATTCGGCCAAAGGGTCATATACTTAGCGTAGCATATTGAAGGGTAGGGAGGTTTTGAAAAAAGGAGGGCGATGGAGGGTGGGTAATGGGAAGGATATCAGCATTTGGAGTGATGCTTGGCTGCCCTCTATATCTACCCCTAAGGTCAGTAATTCGATGGGGATTGAATTTCCAGAAGTGAGGGTTAATTCTTTGATCAATGCTCACACGCGAAACTGGGATATGGACTTGCTGCAAGCTTTGTTCAAGCCTGAAGAGGTTCAGTTGATTCAAGGCATTTCACTAGGTGATGCTTCAGCTCGTGATAGAATGGTCTGGCCTCACACACAATCAGGTATCTACACAGTTAAATCAGGGTATTATCTCTTGTCAAAGGAGAAGGAACAATCAGACCCTCACACCAATACTCCTGCCCCATCACAGAAGCTATGGAAGATTAGTTGGAGTCTCTCGGTCTAGGTTGCACGGACACGCCATTTTTGGCATCGTGTCCGTGTCCGACACGAGTCGAACACCGGAACGGCCACGACGCGCCAGATTCCGGTGTCCGGCGGTGTCCCTTTTTTTTTTTTTTTTCGCTTCTCCGACACGGCACCGACGTGGCGCCGACACGGCTCCGACGCGTGTGACACGCCAGCAGTGAAAAAAAAAAAAAAAAAAACCAAAAAAATCACAGATTTTGACGGTGGACTTACCAATACCATTGATTTTGTGATAACCCTAACACAATAAAGCTAGTTAGAGTCTCTTTTGCTGAAATTTGAAAGTAAAACCACATCTTCTCAACCCAGTGAATTCAACCCGCCCTCCCTCTGTCACTGCCGCTGCCCTCTGTACTTCGCCGGAGTTAGATCGGCCTGATCGGCGAGCTCCGACGACGACGCCGTGCCCTCTGTCATCCGTCCCTTCCGATCTCTCTCTCTCTCTCTGTGTGGACAACAGGTCCGATTGATTCTCTGCTCTCTGTTTTTCTTTTCTTTTTTTCCTTTCTTTCACTTTCAGATATTATCTTTGGTGAATGAGTGGGTGTACTGTTACTCCATTATTTATATAATGCGTTTTGTGTTTTGTGTGTGTGTGTTTTTTTTTTTTTTCACTGCTGCTGTGGCCGTAGCGCATGGTGCCCTCTGTCCTTTTTTTTATTTTTATTTTATTTATATAAGTTATAACTTATAAGTTATAAATTTGTTTTTTTTTTTTTTTTTGTGTCCTGCTATAGTTTTATTTATTTATTAAAGTTAAATATTGTACTCTAAACATTTTATGTGTATTATTGTACTACTTTGGGTGTTAGTTTATTTATTTGTAGTTCTTACATAATTTAAATTCTAGATATAAACATATTTTATGTGTAAAAATATTTAAAAATATGCCTAAATATAAAATTTAATTAATAATTTAACCGCCAGTAACCGCTGTGTCCCCGTCGTGTCGTGTCCTTATTTTTCAAAAATTGCCGTATCCTCGTGTCCGTGTCGTGTCCGTGTCCGTGCAACATAGCTCTCGGTCCCACCAAAAGTTCGAAACTTTATGTGGAGGACTGCAAAAAATGCCATTCCTGTTAAAACTAATTTAGTCAAACGGCAGGTGTTGTAGGAAGAAATTTGTGATCACTGCAAGTCACATTCAGAGGACATGTTACACGCTTTGTGGCTGTGTAGGTGTTTGACCGAGGCATGGGAAGCTGATACAGTTTGGAGTTTCAAGAACACAGACCATTGGGATGATTTTCAAAAGCTCATACTACATGTTGAAGAAGCGAGGCTCGACTTGGATTTGTTCTTCATGATTGTCTGGCTTTTGTGGCAGCGAAGAAACCAAATCAGAGTTGGTACTTCAGTCACTTCGCTCAGTTATATTGTTGCCCGAGCTCGACAGCAACTGCAAAATTACAACCGAGTGCAACCAGTGAAGCCTTCGACTGAAACTGTCAATCTCCACACAGTGGCAACCTAGTTTCCTCCACAAGCTCCTTTCCTGAAGATTAATTACGACGGGGCTGTTTTTGGGGATTCCAATAGTGCAGGCATAGGAGGTGTGATCCGAGACAATGAGGGTGGAGTGATTGCCTCCCTAGCAGAGAAGATTCCTCTTCCTCAGTCGGTGGCAGACGTAGAGGCAGCAGCTGCAAGAAGAGCCATCTTGCTTGCTAAAGATCTTCATCTTAGCTCTATAATATTAGAGGGAGATTCGAAGACAATCACCCAAGCAGTTCAAGCAGAGGAGCTGTCCCTAGCTTCATATGGTAATCTCATTGAGGAGATTAGATTCCATGCAGACTCTTTTCTCAATTTTAGAATTTCTCATGTTAAAAGAAAAAGAAATTCTGTAGCTCATAGCCTTGCTAGACATGTTAGTGATTTAGTGGTTTTGATGGAGGAGGTTTCCTCACACATTTTACCTGTACTTTTAGCTGATGTTGGCTAACTTTTCATATTAACTAGTCGCTAACCCGTGCGATGCACGGGATAGTTAAATAAAAGGACAATTAACCAACATCACGTTAAGGTAAAAAAATTAGTGAGAGACTGATTTACCCACCAAGAATTTAAAAGAAAAAAAGATTGATATAATAAAATCTAAGAAATTTAGAGATAGAAAATTGGGTTAATAATATGCATATTATAGACATTTTGCTAATTAGCGTTTAAAAAAAAATGAATCTGTCATAATTAAATAAAATACAATGGAAATAAATATTTAACTTCTATGCTTTTCATTAGTTTAGAAGTGTTGTCTAACGTAGAATGTTATTGGGTTGTAAGAAAGATTTTTATAAAATGTTAATACCATATATATATGCTTATATTGTCAATGTCTCACTGCAGGTACATAGTTACTGAAACCGGTACATAGTTACTGAAACCTACAAAGTAATTTACAATTCTTAAATTAATAAAGCAAAATTCCCAAAAGTTATATATATACACACACTCAAAACTGATATAAACTACAAAGATAAAAACAAATCTTATTTAGTCGTATTAATAACAATATAAACAATTCAAAGCATGTAATATTATCAAATTTATAACACATAATTTCATTATCTTTTACGTTGAATTCAAACAAATAATTAATTGAAATTAATCCAAATAAATAATTAATCAACCAAAAATCAAAACTTTAATTAAGAAAACAAAAAATCACATGAACCCAAAATAAAAATTCTCAATAAAGAAAAAACATATAAGGTAAAGAATTAAGATCAACCTACTAAGACGCAAATACCAAAAACCCCAAAACTTAAACCTTCCAAATTTTATAGAATCCCCAAATTCTACTTCAAAACCAAACAAAACCCTTCAAATTCAAAAAATTCATATATAATATACCAAATAAAAATTTACCACACCTTGGGTTGGAAGACATAGGTTGCAGTTTTGATTTTTCTCCAAAAAATAGAGATGCTTCATCTGCTGTATACAATATAAAATAATTATTAGAAATTTCAACTTAAAAACCAAACCCACAAAAATACTATCAAAATATAGAGATTAACCCAAATAGTTAGAAGAAAATAAATTCTAAACATAACAAAACAATAAGATAGAATGAAAATTTTAGGCACATATGAAAGTAAATAAAAAAGACAAAACCTACGTTTTTTTTTTTTTTTTTTTAATTGAGTCTCTCCTTATTTTTTTAATTTTAAAGTGAAGTTAAGTTTAGGGTTTTGAGATGGTAATTGCTAAGATTTTAAGGAGAGAAGAAAGAGTCCTACCAGGAGTCTAAATAATATAAACAATTCAAAATATGGAACATTATCAAATTTATAACACTTAATTCCATTATCTTTTACGTTGAATCCAAACAAATAATTAATTGAAATTAATCCAAACAAATAATTAATCAACCAAAAATCAAAACTTAAAAAAAAAAAAACAAAAAATCACATGAACTCAAATAAAAATTCTCAATAAAGCAAGAACATATAAAAATTTACCACACCTTAGGCTAGAAGACATAGGTTACAGTTTTGATTTTTCTCTAAAAAAATAGAGATGCTTCATCTGCTATATACAATATAAAATAATTATTAGAATTTCAACCCAAAAACCAAACCCATAAAAACACTATCAAAATATAGAGATTAACCCAAATACTTATAAGAAAATCAATTCTAAACATAATAAAACAATAAGATAGAATGAAAATTTCAGGCACATATGAAAGCAAATAAAAAAAGACAAAACTTACGTTTTTTTTTTTTTTTTTTTTTTTACGTGAGTCTCTCTCCTTCTTATTTTTTTAATCTTAAAGTGAAGTTGAGTTTAGGGTTTTGAGGTGGTAATTGCTAGGGTTTTAAGGAGAGAAGAGATTTTGGTATTTTTATGCAAAAAAACGTTATTTTAGGTCTAGGTGATTTATTTCCTTGTTTTTAGGCTCTTTTAATGTTTTTTTAGGTCAAATTTGGTTCCTATTATGGTTAGGTATTAATTAGGGCTTATTTTAGAATATATTTTCTTGTCCATCAAGTTTTATGGAGCTCTTAAATAGGCCTCCAAGTTTGTATACGTTTTTCAATATTATTGTTATAAGATATAAAACCTAAAATAAAAAGAATCAAAAATAAAAAGAAAAAGAAAATAGTGATGATGTGGAAAATTGTGAGAGTTTCAAAAGTTTCGGTTTTATATATATATATAGATAAAAGTTGATTCAGTTTGATTCTAAAAAAAAAAAACCAACATTGCCATATAGCAATTAGCGGATTATGATTTGTACATGTCATAAATAATTGCCACGTCATAATCAGTCTCCTTAAAATACCCCTAAATAAATCACTATTACATATATTTGAAATTTGTAAAGTTTCTTGCTTAAATATTTATATTTAATTAAAAAGTAAATGAGACTCCTAAAAGTACTTCAAAAAAAATTTCATTTTTTACCTTAATTGGTTTGTCTCTTTTTTGTTTTTTGTATTTTTTAAAAAAGAAAATAAGTTTGTCACTTTTTTTTTTAGAAAGAGTTTCAACCTATAACGTCCGCTCCTGATAATAGTTCTTTATTATCAGACCCAGACACCAATTAGTTTTGGTGTAAGCGAGGATTGAACCCCAGATCTCTTATACAACCATCAAAGACTTTACTAGTTGAGTTAACTGAAACCCACAAATTAGTTTGTCACTTAGTGTTTAGAAAGTGCACTATTTCAAAATAAATAAAAATAGTAGTTACACCTTGATTTTTTTTTTTTTTTTTTAAATCATACAATATTAACACATGTCCTTTTATTCAAGCAATAGAAAATGACACATGATAAAACTCCTATATTCCTTCTACCCATTAACATTTTTGGCCATAAAAGTAATAAACAACTGACAAATAACGTGATAATTTGTTCACCATTCATTTACATAGTCCAATTTATATCTCACAAAAGAGAGAGGGGGAAAGCCAACCGTTATAATAATTTTTTTTTTTTTTTTGGGGGGAAAATTGACAACGAGCTAGCGGAACGTTTAAGAATGAGAGAATTGCAAATTTGCAACTAATGAAAATTTGGAGATCTGAGCAGTTTTGGTGTTTTGTCCCTATAACCTCTTCATCTTCCTTGACTTTTTATCTCCCACTTAAATTTAAAGCACTGTTCAATTCTTTTTTTTTTATTCGAGGGTCTTGATTAATTGATCTATTTTTTGTGCAATATTCTAATTTTCTTTAGCTCAATTTTGGTGTTGCTTACTGTTATGACTTTTTGACATTGTAAGGACCTAATTTGAATTCCTAGCCCAAAAGGTGGATGGACTTAGACCCAAAAAGCCAAAAACAATGAATTTGTAGAGAATAGGTTGGAAAACTGGGTTTTAATGAATCAAGCAACAAGAAAAATAGATCTTGATGAAAAAAGGAATGAATATAACAAATTTACACTAAGGAAGAATGTCCTTGGCAAAGTTCGAGGAAGCTGGTTCTTCTATATTACTCTTAGGGTCCGTTTGGATGGAGGAGTGGAAAAGTGGGAGGATAAAAAATTATGGGAGGATGGAAAAGTGGGAGGATGGAAAATATTTAGTTTTCCTTCTTGTGTGTTTGGTTGGAGGGTTGGAAAAGTGGGAGGGTGGAAAACTCTTTTGTTTGGTTGGAGAGAAAAAGGGAAGGATGAAAAATGTAATTTATATAAATTGACTATTATACCCTTGTTACATAATATGTAAAAAATAGATTTATTTGTACTCATTACATAATATAACATTTATCACATAATATATATAAATTTATATTATTATTTTTATTATTATAATGTAAAAATTGCAATAATGTACAACTTGATCAGATCACGTTGAAAAAAAAATGCTACGTTTTTAACATTTTACAATATTTTCACAATAAATCATATGTGATAAGTTATTACTGATTTTAATTTGAACACATCACTTAAATATTTTTTTTTATTAGTATTAGTTAGTAACAACCTACCACTTAAAATTTATTGTAAAAATATTGTAAAATTCTTGTAGTAACATTTCTCAATTTTAATTTCTTTCTTTTTTATTTTATTTTTCCCTTATCATTTCTTTTATCCACACGTTCTTTTCTTTTCTTTTCTTTTCTTTTTTTCTCTTTTTTTCTCCTCCACACCTTTCCCTATCTCTATCTTCACTTTTCCTTTTTCTTTTGTTCTCTGGAACTTGTGTAAGCTCCCTCCACTTTACTTTTTCGTTTCTTCCCTTCTGCTCCGCTGATCCTCTACATTTCTTTTTCTTTTTTCTTTTTTTTTTTCTTCTCTTCTTCTCTTCGTCTGCTCCACTGGTGCTCTCCACTTTTTCTTTTTCTTTTTCTTTTCTTCTCTTCGTCTACTCCACTGTCAAAGAGCGTATTCGTCGCAAACAAAACAACCTATTCAACTAGTTGCATTCTGTAAGAACAAAAGCGTATTCTCTGCATCTTCGATTTCCTGGTATTCAAAGGGGAAAGGATCTTTCCGTGATGGCTAAAGAGGTCTCCGCCCACTTCTTTATTTATGCTTTAAAAAAAAAAGAAAATAAAATTTTCATCCGTTTTCTTTTTTTTTTAATCTTTTCTTCTCTTCTTCTCTTTCATCTACTCCACTGGTGCTCTCTTCACTTTTCTACACAGATCGGCCTACATTATTTTTTTTTTTGGTTCTGGTTTGATTAGTTTTATTTTATTGTTCAGATTTCATTAGACTTATGAGAAAGATTGTTTTTGTGTTTCAAATCTTTTGATTGGGTTTTGTGTTTTTGTTTTGATTGTGGTATGTCTGTGCTAAGTTCCGGTGTTTGGTGGTTATTTCTGGCTTCCTTGGTGGTTATTTTGCCGCGTTAGGTTGTTGGAGACATTGGCAGAGGGTATTTGGGTAATTCCATGCCAAGAGCAGTTTTCTTTCCCCAGTTTTCCTCCCGATTTGGGAGGAAAAAAATTGGTGGGCCCGGGAGGAAAATTTTCTCCCGGTTTTCCATCCCCTCTGTTTTCCCTTGCTTCCCAAACGGTGGAAAATACTGTTTTCCACACCATTTTCCACCCATTGTTTTCCATCCTCCCTATAATCCCTCCAACCAAACATAGTGTTAAGTCTGATTACAAGTGTGGTTTCCAACTTTTACAGTGTTTCTCTCTTGATTTTCCGATCCCCATTTCTTTGTGGGTCTCTTACATTATATATCTTCCTCTTAATGATCTTGGCCCTCCATTTGTTGATCATCCAAACCACTACTTGAGTACTTGTCCTATCGGACACCCTCTATGGCCATCTGTGAGTTGGGATAGCCAAAGCAACACTGTTCAGGGGTCTTCTCCACATAAATGCGGCCAGAAAATTAGTTGCAGAGTATTTAATGCGGTGACAGCAGCTTTTCCTTAGATATTTTGCGCATATATCCCTCATGTACGCTCATAATACACGTCTCTATCAATGGAACGTCCTAGAAGGTCACCTTGAATGATAAGATATATATTTGATCCGTACCTTGCTCATCCGAAGGAATAATCCTCCTTGGACCACCTTTCCCAATCTTTCCATTTGCACCTTACTTATAGGCTTTTGAACTTAACATCCCCATTACTGTTTATCCGTCCTCGGACCAATCAACGTCCTCGACTAAGGCCCAAAGTCCAATATATAATTTTGGGCCCTTGCCCCTATAATAGCCCCTCAAAACTCTGGTTTTTCCCTCTTATCTGAGAAGAAAAAGTGGGGTTTTGATTTGTTAAAAGTTAAGGTCATTCATTTCTTTGGCTTACACATGTAGGAGTACCGTTTTACACGCCCCATAACCGTCACTAATGCTTCGAAGCCCGCAATACGTCATTAATTGCTCGAGGCAGTGCTTTGTTCTCCTCATCCAATGATGTGACGCAGATCTTACAGTTGACATTTCTCCTTGAATTTTGAGTGGGATAACTCCCACTCAATTCCACCCCCTATAAAAGGCACTCGGGGAAATCATGTCCCCTCATTTCACAAGTCTTCAAGCTCTCCTGAGATTCCTAGCTCTCTAACCTTCAACACTTCCTAACTTTCTAAAGTTTCCAAGCCTATTTCTTTAAGAAATTCAAACTTTTAAGAAGTACCAGAAGCACTACTCATACATATTCTCATAAGTTTCTTCCTTCCTACTATCTTTTCTCCTCGGCCAATCTCCTCGGTCTTTCATTCTTCACTTCCTTTTCCGAAAAACTTCATCCATTTCCCTTTAGTTTGACCAAATGGGTAGGTTTAAGCACCTAGTAAGTTCTCCCGCCGCCATGGAGAGTTTTAGGGCTGGGAACCACATCTCGCAGGGAGTAGCCCTGCGATATTGTGCCCCAAACCAAATTCTTATAGATAGAAGAGAAGATGAAGTTGTCATTCCTATGATCACCTTTATAGAGGGAAGGATAACACTTCCCATGGGTAGGATAACTAGAGATTACCTAATCAACCATAGGCTATGTCCCCATTAGTGCGCTCCCAATTTGTTTAAAGTTTTAGGGAGTGTAGATGCTCTGAACGAGCAAATGAATTTAGGGCTTACATGGCATGACGTCGTTTACATATGCAAGTGTCATTCCCTTACCAGCGCAGGATTTTATCTCAAGTCCCGGTCCGACACTGTTAGAATGGTATCATGTCTTCCTAAGTCCAACAAGGGCTTGAAGGATGATTACCTGATCATCTTCGAGGATTGGCACAACGGACTTCACAGCCTAACTCGGGAGGGAGAACCAGGTGCGATACCTTAGGATTAGATCCCTCGGCAAGGGATTTAGCCCTCTTAGCTTTACTTCCTTTCAGTTTCAATACTTCGCCTTCCTCTGATGAGAATTTTCATTGATATTACCATGATTTCCTTCTCAGATGTTTTTGCAGATAAACGACACGTTGCCGCGAGACTGAGCCTGATCAACGCTCCGGGTCTCAACAAGTTGCTGAGGTCAGAGATATTTATAAGTGAAGATGTGTAGCTACGAGCCGTCCACTTAATACTTGACTTCGAGCCTCTATCAAGGATATACCAGGATGCGGGCCAAGCGATAAGAGCCGATGATCCAAGATTAGCCTGCATAGACTTTTTTGTGCCTGGTTTTTTGGCTCAAAGAGATCTTCCACTGGTCGAATTGCCTCTTCTACGCTCCCCCCAAGAAGTAGCTACTCCGAGGGAGGAAACAGTTTCCTCACGTCTATCTCTTGAGGAAGAAGAAGAAGGGACGCCAGACAGGCCTGTAAAGCTCTCAGATTCGAAGGAGGAATTTGATAGATTCTCCGCGGCTCAATCTCCCATATTCGTGGTTACTCGGGTTGATACCAGCTTCGAGGAAAAAGAGATGGCCTTAAATCCGAGGAGAAACCTTAAAGACTTAGTAGCTGGGAGAAACGGGTCATCATCCAAGGATGCCCTAAAGATCCAACTTCCTCCCAATCCTCCTCTTCCCCCTCTCCCTTCCCCTCTTGGCCTGCACCCCGACCCAAATTTACAAAAAAAGAAGAGGAAGGGGAAAGAGATCGAGGAAGGGGAGATTGCCCCACCGAAGTACCCAAAACAGCAAAAAACAAACAAAGAGAGGCAAAGGGAGACTTCGGTGGAGAGCAAGGAGGACTCTTTGGGGGTTGAGGTGTGCCGACCACAACGCACTTGGGCCCCCAGGCTGAAGCTGGACGGCACCTCCATCCCCTGGGACACTTTAGTTCGAAACTTTCAGGGAGGGCATACGGGCTATGTTACTAAAGTCCTAGAGCAACAACTTCTCCTTCCCAGAGGTATGGATGTTCTTAGGCGCTTCAAGCAACCCGACCTATTCCTGTCCCTGAAAAGGAACCTTGCCATGGTAAGTAATTTGACATATCTCTGAATTAAATACTTAGTCGCTCTTTCATTCTTTCTTTCCTTTACATTGGATTCCTTCATTATTTTTATGCAGGTTACCCAACAAATTTTTGTGGCTAAGGAGTGGGTCAAGGACACCCGTAATCAGGTTAGGGCAGATGCCCATTCTCGTGCCGAGACTAAAAAGACATTTGAGGCTCTTAAGTAGGAGCATATTGGGCTGGTCAACAAGCTGACTACTTCGAAGAGGGCACGTTTGAGTGTCGAGGTTGGCATAAAGAGTGCGGAGGCCCAGGCCTAGGACCAGCACCAAAAGCCTAACCGAGATAGACCTGGCCACTTAGAGACAGTTGGTCTTGAATCTCAAGGCTGAGCTGCAGAAAGCCAAAGATACAGCTCGGGTGGCCAGGGAAGCCACAGAGACAGCATCCTATGAATGTGGGGTGCAGGACATGGAGACCCGATTGGCAAAAAAGGTGGCAGGAGTGTGCAGAGACTACTACGCCTAGTCATGGGCAGTAGCGCTCGACCGGGCGAGAGTCCCTACAGATTCTGAACTAAGAAGGGCCAAGAATATCTTCTTCTCAGAGGATATCCGAGAAATTCCAGCGACGCTTCCTCCTCCCAAGTAGCTCCCAACCACCCAAGCCCCCCCTCCTGAGCAGTTCCCAACTACCCAAGACCCCCCCTGATGCTGAAGTCTCCAAAGGGGCTGGGAAGGGTAAGAAGGCTTAGCCACCAATGAAGGCCAAACCCTCCGAGGATGCTCTCATGATCAGGGATGTGGTCTTCCAGGCTAAGGATGCAGAGCTTAAGTCCAAGGCTGGGAATTCCTAATCCGAGAAAGTTGATCCTAAGAAGGACCCTCCACAAGTAAAGGCCTAGCTACAGGAATTTCCATTCATCTTTTTGCATGTATATATTTTTATTATTTTCTTTTTGTTGTGGCATTTCACCATTGTCTATAATAGACTCTCCATTTGATTAATGAAAAGACTTTTATTTTTGTTTCATGAATCTTTCCTTTTCCTTGCAACTTTTGTTCTCTCGTTAGTACTAACTAGTGTTGCTGGCAATAATGGATTGTCATTACTCATACTTTAACAAAAGCTAATAGTATTGTATTAATGCTAATTCAAATAAATTGAACAAGTGTCAGTGATAAAAAGAATTATCACACACTTGTACTGAGAGTGGGGCCTTCTGTAAGGAATGCTGAATAAATAAGGACTTCAACTTACTCTGTTCATCACTTAGATAAATAAATAAGGACTCCAACTTACTCAAAGCCATCAATCCGAGGAGTGTATAATCATGGATCTGTTTTGACCCTTAATCAAAGACCAATAGATATCATAGTGTTAATTTTCCCCAAGTATGTGGTCTGAGGACCAATCATGACTAGAGTTTTGTTTAACACTTACAAAGATATCGTAGAGTGTTAATTTTCCCAAAACATGTAGTTCGAGAAGCCAAGCATGACTAAGTTTCTGTTTAAACACTTAGAAAGATGTCATAGAGTGTTAATTTCCCCAAAGCATGTAGTCCAAGGAACTAGGCATGACTAAGGTTCTGTTTAAACACTTAGAAAGATGTCATAGAGTGTTAATTTCCCCAAAACATGTGGTTTGAGGAGTCAGGCATGACTAAAGTTCTGTTTAAACACTTAGAAAGATGTCATAGAGTGTTAATTTCTCCAAAACATGTGGTCCGAGGAGTCAGGCATGACTAAAGTTTTGTTTAAACACTTATAAAGATAATAATGGGGAGTACAATGTATTTACACAATAAATGAATATATGTCAAAGGAAATCTATATATATAATAATAGGTGAAGCAGAGAGAAAATTCAATTAGATTTCAATTAGATTCTCAATTTTGCGCCACTTGTCCGAACCAAAACTAAAAAAAAAAAAAATCTAATTAAATTATTTGACTCCAATTTTGTGTCATGTATCTTATCTAAACTTTTTAATTTTTGTGCACAAATAAATGATGCATTAACATTTAACACGAAAGTCAAGAAAACCACAATGATAATGCTCATTAGCCTAAGCAAGAACATCTTACCTACACACTTTTATGGAGATTATAAATTGGACTCCAATTTTGTGTCATGTATCTTATCTAAATTTTCTAATTTTTGTACCCAAATAAATGATGAATTAACATTTAACACGAAAGCCAAGAAAACCACAATGATAATACTCATTGGCCTAAGCAAGAACATCTCACCTGCACACTTTTATGGGTGATCTCAATAAAGCCTGGAGCTCTTCTAATCCCATAACCAAAACCAAGGAGTCCAACAAGAAAGACTATAAAAGTAAAACATCATCTCCTCCTAATTCCATATCGTCATCCCATGTTTCCTCCTCTCTCAACTTCTACCAACTAGATCCACACACTATCCTCTCCTCCTCCTTACAGATTTCTCAGAGCAAGGCCGGGTTCAAACACAATATTCAATCCCACTCTTCCTTGCTTCACACTCTCATACATTAGCGCTTCATTGGCGCCTCCGAGAAGATTCCAAGCTCAATGATCAGTTTTTATTTTTTAATGTCCCTTGATATATTTTAAATAATAAAATGCAATATTCTCTTTTTTCTTCATTGTAGCATCACTTAAATAATAAAATGCAATATTCTTTTATTTATTTATTTATTCATTGTTTTATCTAATGCTATCCTATGTATGATAAACCAAAAAAAAAAAAAAAAAGACCAATAGCATTACTTAAATAATAAAATGTAATATATATTTTTCATTGTTTGATTTAATTCTATTATCCATGTGATAAACCCAAAAAAACAAAAAATAAAAAAAAATTGGTCAATAGCATCATTACAATTAACCAGTCCCGCGCGGTAGCACGGGGTTACATACTAGTTTTTATTAATAATAGCACCTTTTTAGGTTGTTTACATTCCAAAGACGTGGTATTACATGTTAGGTCTTCGAGGAAATATGCTCATATACCAGCCACCGAAGTGATACAGTATGACCCCTCCCAGTTGGGCCCCAGCTTTCCTCATGCGGGGTTTTTTGCAGTACCTAAAACCTTTCTCAACACCAAGTCACCAGGCGCTAATGGTCTCAACTTCACGTTGGCATCGTAACCTTGCTTAAGCTTGTGTTGGTAATATGTCAATTGGACAATTGCATTCTCTCTTCTTTCTAAGCTCTTTTCTAGCAATCCATTGTTGTCGCTCGAATTGAAAGAACTTCTCCTCAATGTTGGGAAGCCAATTTCTAAAAGAATAACCGCTTCGGCTCCATAAGCCATTGGAAAGGGGGTCTCCCCTATTGATCTTCGAGGTGTGGTTCGGTATGTCTAGAGGACATGCGACGGCTCTTCCACCCATTTTCCCTTCGCATCATCCAACATCTTCTTGAATCCATTCACTATGACCTTGTTAATAGCCTCAGCTTGTCCATTCCTTTGGGGATAAACTGTGGTAGAATATCTATTCGTAATTTTCAAGTCATAATAGTATCTTATGAAAGATTTGCTATCAAACTGAAGGCCATTGTCCGAGATGAAGGTACGAGGGATCCTGAACCATGTAACAATTATTTTCCAAACAAATTTCTTGACATCTACATCCCTGATATTCGTCAAGGGTTTAGCCTCGACCCACTTGGTGAAATAGTCTGTGCCGACTAGCAAGTATCTCTTATTTCCTGCTGCCTTGGGGTAAGGGCCTACAATGTCTAAGCCCTATTGAGCGAATGGCCAAGGACTGGTCAAAAGGTTAAAGACTCCTCCCGGTTGGTGTATGTTTGGGACGAACCTTTGACACTGGTCACACTTTTTTACATATTCTTGTGCTTGCTTTTGCATGTTTGGCCACCAATAGCCTTAAGTGATGGCTCTGTGTGACAAAGATCTACCTCCAGTGTAGCTTTCACAAATTCCCTCATATAACTCCTCAAGGAGTAATTCAATTTCCTTGGGGTGTACACATAGCAGGTATGGCCCAGAAAATAAGCGTTTATATAATTTTTGGTCCTCGAATAGCCAGAACCGATAAGCCTTTCTTCGTACTTTGTTAGTTTCTGATTTCTCCTTAAGTAGAATATCTTTCTTCAAGAATAATACCATGGGGTCCATCCACCTGAGCCCTACTCTAACTTGGTGTACATAGACCATCTCTCTCTTTACCTCTGTAGGTTTGCATAAGTCCTCTACAAGAATGACCCGAGGCAAGCTCTACGCCGAGGAGGTTGCAAGTGTGGCTAGCGAATCAGCATGTGTGTTCCCACTTCTAGGGATGTGCAATAGGCTGAAAGATTCAAACCCTGATTGTAGATGCCTAACTTGACTCAAGTACCCTTATATTCTTTCATCTTTTACTTCAAACTCTCGTTTCACTTGGCCGACGATCAATCTCGAGTCCGAAAACATCTCTACTGCATTTCCGCCCATTTTGTGAACCATGGTCATTCCCATTAGCAAAGCCTCATATTCAGCTTCATTATTTATGTCCGAGAAGCCCAACCTTAATGATTTCTCAATGGTGATTCTTTAAGGAGACACCAGGACAAGCCTTACTCCAAATCCCCTTTGGTTCGCTACACCATCAACATATACCTTCTAGAATGAAGGTTCTTGCAGGGAGATTGTGCCAACCGATTTTCCATCCATGCTCTGCCTTTTCACATCATCTTCTTCTGGGAATTCAGCGAACTCGGCCACCAGGTCTACGAGGACTTGACCTTTGACAGAGGTGCGAGACATATACCTGATGTCAAAAACCCCCAGGATTGTACTCCATTTGGCAATCCTCCCAGTGAAGTCAACACTCTGAAGTAATGATCGCAGCGGGAGTTGAGTTAGAACAACAACGGTATGAGATTAGAAGTAGTGGGGAAGTCTACGGGTAGCATGTACCACTGCCAAAATGGCCTACTTTAAAGGTAGATAAGGAATCTCGGCTTCATGTAATGACTTGCTCACATAATAAACTGGCCTTTGTACACCGCTATCCTCACACCAACACCAGGCTTACCGCATGAGGGGCCACGGCAATGTAAGCAAATAGGTCCTGGTCTACCTTAGGAACGGACATGATAAGTGGCCGAGAGATGTATTCCTTGAGTTACTGAAAAGTCAAGGCACATTCCTCGGTCCATTCAAACCCTTTCCATTTATTCATCAACAAGAAGAAGGGTCGGCATCTATCAGCTGACCGAGAAATAAACCGGTTCAAGGTAGCAGTCATTCCTGTGAGTTTCTGGACTTCCTTGGGATTCTGAGGTAGTTGTATGTTATTAATTGCTTTAATCTGGTCGGGATTGATTTCAATTCCATGATAAATGACCATATAGCCCAAAAACTTATTTGATCCCACACTGAAAGAGCACTTAGAAGCGTTAAGGCGCAGCTTGTGTTTCCTCAAAATTTCAAAAGTGCTCCCGAGGTCTCCTATATGCTCGAAAGCCACCTTACTTTTCACCACCATGTCATCTATGTAGACCTCGATATTCTTGCCCAATTATGGCTCAAACATCCTGGTCATCATCCTCTAATAGGTAGATTCTGCATTTTTTAAACCAAAAGGCATCACCTTGTAGTGGTAGTTCCCAATAGGAGTAACAAAGGCTGTCTTCTCTTAGTCGTCCGTAACTAAAGGTATCTGATGGTACCCTTGAAAGGCGACTAAGAAACTCATCCGAGGATGACCTACAGTTGCGTCCACTAGCTGATCGATCCGAGGCATGGGAAAGGGGTTTTTTGGACAGGCTTTGTTCGAGTTTGTGAAGTCTACACATAACCACCACTTCCCATTTTTCTTCTTTACTACCACTGTATTAGCCAACCATTCAAGGTAGAACACTTCTTTAATAACCCCAGCCTACTTGAGCTTGTTCACCTTGTCTCTAACAGCATCAGAATGATCCTTGGACAAACGCCGAGGTGGTTGCTTTTTGAGGGTGACAAATGAATTAACATTTAAATGATGACAGATGAAGCTCGGATCCACTCTTGGGGCTTTGTAGGTGTTCCATGCGAACACATCAATATTTCTCATAAGAAACTCTATCAGCTCCTCCTTCTCTAGAGGAGGTAGTTGAGCTCCGATCTGAAAAAATTTATCCAGATCATCGCCAACAACAACCATATCTAAATCTTCACATTTCGCCTCATCGACTAATCCATTGACAGGCAAATCCGAAGCTTTTAATTGTTATAAGCCTCTTTCAGCAGAGGCTGAGGACTCAGCTTCGTGCTGATGTAATATAGCTGCCACCAGGCATTGCCTAGCCGTGGATTGACTCCCAACAATCTTTTTAATTTGGCCGCCCGGCAAATATTTCACCTTCTGGTGCAAGGGTGCAAGGGTAGAAGAGATGGCTCCCAGTGCATGAAGCCAGGACTTGGCCACAATTGCCGTGTAAGGGAAATAAGCATCCACCACGATGAAGTCCACCTCCACCACTTCTAAACTAGCCTGCACGAGTAGTCTAATCTGGCTCCTCGAAATGACAACCTTCCCATCAAAACTCGCCAAGGGTGAATCGTAAGCTGTTAAGTCCTCGGGTCTCAAGTTCAGCCCCTTGTACAGGTCGGGGTACATTATCCCAACACCACTACCTTAGTCCACCATCACCCTCTTCACGTCATATCCCCCAATCCTGAGCGTAACCACCAAAGTATCATCATGGGGCTGTATAGTTCCAATCTTATCCTCATTCAAAAAACTTAGTGTCGGTTGTTTGTCCACTCTAGCCCTCTTTGGCTCTGGGTTAATGTCCTTGGTGGACAGCCGAGCCACGGACATCACTTTGGAAGGACAGGAATCGGTCCTTCCTGGAGCAGCAAAGATGACATTTATCGTACCCAAATAAGGTCTTGAAGAAGCATCTCTCTGGGGTTCTAGATTTGCTTGTCCCTATAGACCACTGGAATGATGCAAGAACTGCTTTAGTTTTTCTTCTCGGACCAGCTGGTCCAGATGATCCCATAAATTCTTGCAGTCCTCCGTAGTGTGTCCCTGGTCTTTGTGGTACTGGCAGTAAAGTTTCTGATTACGCCTCATGGGATTTCCTGCCATCCTATTTGGTCACTTAAAGAATGGCTCATTCTTGATCTTTTCTAGGACCTGGTGCACCGGTTCTCGGAACACTACGTTAACTACCTGAGTATTGGCAGGCCCTGGCTACTCAGCAAAGTCCCTCCGAGGTTGATTGCTAATGTATCGATCCGACCTGAAATCCCTTATTTCTTGAGAGATAACATTAGCCTTACCTTTCCTTTACTGCTGGTCTTCCTCAACCCTCTTATACTTGTCAATCTGGTCCATTAGTTGGCGTACACTGGTGATAGGTTTTCCCGTCAAAGATTTCCTTAAACCATGCTCAGTTGGGAGGCCAACCTTGAAAGTACTGATGGCAATGTCATCAAAGTCACCATCTATCTCATTGTACATCTCCCAGTATCTGTCTAAGTACATTTTCAGGGTCTCCCTTTCTCGCATAGACAAGGACAGTAGGGAATCTAAGGGCCGAGGAACTCTGCTACAAGTAATAAAACGAGAGCCAAATGTTTGGGTGAGCTCCTTGAAGGAATCTATGGAACCTGCCCTCAAGCCACCGAACCATCTCATTGCTACGGGTCTTAGACTGGAGGGGAACACCTTACACATCAAGAGCTTGTTCTTGAAATGGACAACCATTCTCTGGTTGAAATGGCTCACATGCTCCACAGGATCTAATTGACCATTGTAGACAGTGAACGTTGATTGGTTGAATCACCGAGGGAGTCTTGCTCCTTCAATCTTGCACGTGAAGGGTAACTTGGAAATCTGATTCAACGTCTTGCTCATAGCGTCATTCCCTAGGCCTTTGCAAGGCGGGCTTTTATACCTACATTTGTGAAAGTGCTCCTCATCGTAAGAGAAAGACTCGCTGGGTGGCGTCCTTGACCTTCGCCTATAACTAGCATCCTCTTTATCATCAAAGGAAACGTCAGAGTTGGAAGGGGTTTGCTTTCGCCGTGCATGGTGCAACTTCCTCTTTAAATGGTCAATCTCCAACTACATGACTTTGTTATTCTGCTCTTGAGAGACATGACTTCCAACTCGAGAGTGGCTTCTAACTGTATGCGCAGTGTGCACGCTACCCCCTCGATCTCTCCTACATTCAAGATTAAGGAAATGATCTTGTTGTCTGGACTTCGTGGACTTTTCTTGATGGGGACCTAATCCTGCCATTTTTTACTGTTGCACTCACTATCACCCAAGTAATCTCCCCACAGATGGCGCCAATTGTAAAGACCTAATTTGAACTCCTAGCCCAAAAGATGGATGGACTTAGGCCCAAATAGCCCAAAACAATGAATTTGTAAAAAATGGGTTGGAAAACTAGGCTTTAATGAATCAAGTAACAAGTAAAATAGATCTTGATGACAAAGGAATAAAGATAACAAATTTACACTAAGGAAGAATGTCCTCAGCA
This sequence comes from Quercus glauca, assembly GCA_023736055.1. NCBI lineage: Eukaryota > Viridiplantae > Streptophyta > Magnoliopsida > Fagales > Fagaceae > Quercus > Quercus glauca. The sequence goes on along the minus strand of CM043316.1, from coordinate 74,103,934 downwards.
AAGTCCGAGGAGGCTGGTTCTTCTATATTGCTCTTAAGTCTAATTACAAGTGTGGTTTCCAACTATTACAGTGTTTCTCTCTTGATTTTCCGATCCCTCTTTCTCTGGGAGTCTCTTACATTATATATCTTCCTCTTAATGATCTTGGCCCTTCATTTGTTGATCATCTAAGCCACTATTTGAGTGCTTGTCCTATCGGACACCCTTTCTGGCCTTCTGTGAGTTGAGATAGCCAAGGCAGCACTGTTTAGGGGTCTTCTTCATATAAATGCGACTAGAAAATTAGTTGCGGAACATTCAATGCGATGGCAGCAGTTTTTCCTTAGATATTTTGCACTTCCATCCCTCATGTACGTTCATAATACACGTCCCTATCAGTGGAACGTCCTGGAAGGTCACTTTGAATGATAAGATATATATTTGATCCATGCTTTACTTGTCCGAGGAGATAATCCTCCTCGGACCACCTTTCCCAATCTTTCCGTTTGCACCTTACTCATGGGCTTCTGAACTTAACATTCCCATTACTATTTATCCGTCCTTGGACCAATCAACGTCCTCGACTAAGGCCCAAAGCCCAATATACAATTTTGGGCCCTTATCCCTAAAGACATAATTAAAAAAAATGGTCATGTTAATGAGTGCCCTTATGGTATTAGTTAACAATTCATTTTAGTAAAGTTTTAACACCACTTTTATGAGGGAAAAAAAAAAAACATTCAAAACATTAATTACTTTTTTTTCTTTTCCCATAAAAACTTTCTTTAAATGGATTATTAACCAATACCTTAAGGGCATTCGTTAACATTTTCCTAAAAAAATTGTTTGCCTTACTTAGTTTCGTCAATTTCCCTTATATTAGGAACTTCGGGAATGCAGACAAAATTACCTCATTCGGTATTGGTATGCCCATGATTTCCTACTAAATGACTGATGAAACAATGTATAAATTGTTTCATCTTCTTGATCTTTGTTATATTGAGATTAATTTTTCATTTTAGTGGGGTTTTGCAGATAACAATAAACATGTAGAGAAAGTTGGAACCCAAGATGGAGCCATTGTCAATGAACAATGAGTTGTTTGGACGGCACACAAGAGTGAGACGGGGGTTAAAAGGTTAGATAGGCAATTGGATTTGATTTGTCATTCCTCAAAGTTGATTTTACGTGTTCGTGTTGGTGTTGTAAAGTCCTTTGATGGGAAACATGTAGCTTCTAAAAAGTGTAAAATGAAGGTAAAGTTGACTTTGACTCTGGTGAATATATGTATTTGTTCATGCTAATTGATCACTGTTAACATGATTGCAATTTAATTTCTTGTAGATAAATTTAGCACTAGCTTATTAGTCCAATGAAAAAAATTCCATTATATGCTGCAAATGACTTAGTATTGTATTCCATTGCTGAAAATTTTCCTCCTCTAAGTAATGTAATTCTTTTATAGTTTTATTTACCTTTGAAATATATGAGAAAAGTGCAATCCATGTGACTTAGTATACAATGATGAAAATAATTTCATTTGATATTTGAATGTATTTTTTTTTTTTTATAATACTAAGTATTTTTAACACACACACAAAGAGGGGAGAAAGTTTTTAAAAAAACTTATAGTAGTGTATATCTAAAAGGGCCTAACTCTTGGATACACAGCACAGACTTTAAATCTCTTTAAGTCACACTCATTTTCCAATGTGAAATTAACCCACTATTTTTTTTTTTTAGAATACTAAGTATTTTTAAAACACACACAGAAAGAGGGGAGGAGGGTTTTAAAGACAATTACAATGATGTATATTCAAAAGGGCATAACTCTTAGATATTTGAATGTATAGTTTTAAAATTTTAATATAAATTTTTCCATGTGATGCATGAGTTAATCAGTAGTTGGATTAAAAGTTATATCCAAATGCATTCCTACTATTAAAGTTGATTATGTGAGATTTTGATGATTAATTATAACTAGTGTGTAACCCCGTGCTACCACACGAGACTGGTTAATTGTAATGATGCTATTGGCCAATTTTTTTGTTTTTGTTTTGTTTTTGTTTTTGTGGGTTTATCACACAGATGATAGAATTAAATCAAACAATGAAAAATATATATTGCATTTTATTGTTTAAGTAATGCTATTGGTCTTCTTTTTTTTTTTTTTGTTTATCATACATAGGATAGCATTAGATAAAACAATGAATAAAAAAAAGAGAATATTGCATTTTATTATTTAAGTGATGCTATAGTGAAGAAAAAAGAGAATATTGCATTTTATTATTTAAAATATATAAAGGGATATTAAAAAATAAAAACTGATCATTGAGTTTAGAATCTTCTTGGAGGCGCCAATGAAGCGCTAATGTATGAAAGTGTGAAGCAAGGAAGAGTGGGATTGAACACTGTGTTTGAACCTGGCCTTGCTCTGAGAAATCCGTAAGGAGGAGGAGAGGGTAATGTGTGGATCTAGTTGGTAGAAGTTGAGAGAGGAGGAGACATGGGATGACGAAATGGAATTAGGAGGGGATGATGTACTTTTATAGTCTTTCTCGTTGGACTCCTTGGTTCTGGCTGTGGGATTAGAAGAGCTCCAGACTCTATTGAGATCACCCATAAAAGTGTGTAGGTGAGATGTTCTTGCTTAAGCCAATGAGTATTATCATTGTGGTTCTCTTGGCTTCCGTGTTAAATGTTAATGCATCATTTATTTGAGCACAAAAATTAGAAAATTTAGATAAGATACATAACACAAAATTAGAATTCAATTTATAATCTCTATAAAAGTGTGCAGGTAAGATGTTCTTGCTTAGACTAATGAGCATTATCATTGTAGTTTTCTTGGCTTCCGTGTTAAATGTTAATGCATCATTTATTTGGGCACAAAAATTAGAAAATTTAGATAAGATACATGGCACAAAATTGGAGTCAAATTTATAATCTAATTAGATTTTTTTTTTTTTTAGTTTTGGTTAGGACAAGTGGCGCAAAATTGAGAATCCAATTGAAATCTAATTGGATTTTCTCTCTGCTTCACCTATTATTATATATATAGAGATAGATTGGTTAAAATTAATAAATGGACCTAATAATATCGGACTCTAAAATTGATTAAATAAAATTAAAAATAGCTTCAAAGTCAGATTTCTTCAAAGGATCATTAGAAAAACATTGAAAATTGCAAAGAAATCAAATATTGGATCAAACAAAAGCTTCTAAGTCAAATCCCTTCTTTAAAAAGTGCTAATTGGCACCTAGAAAAGAAAAAAAAAAAAAAACACACAACACGCACGCGTGCGCACACACACCCCTATAGCCTAGACTTCGAAATTTTAGCTTGATCTTTTCAATTTTATTTTATTTTCAACTTAATTCAACAATTATAGGAGATAAAAATCCCAAAATCCTAGCATTGGAGAGTTTGTAATCCATTCCATGCTCATCAACCAAGACTTCCATCTCTATACTTAAAGGATAGATTCACAATTTCAAAGGAAAATTTCCTCTTTGAGAGAGATTTTTTTTTTTTTTTTTTTCGGGTGGAAAGTGTCTTTTAAGTTATTGTTGATCATTTCTGTCAATTATGACACTCAACCCCCTTCAAAATGCTCAAATTTATGACCTCCTTAGCATAAATTCAACTCAAAATAAAGCACCAGTCACTTCTCACAATCAAGACATCCAGTATCTACTGTTCTTTGCTGAAATCTCAGTAGATTTAAAGCAAGTTTCAAAAGAAACATTGGAGTAAGGGGGTACTGCCCAACTTTCTAAAGCTTGAAGAAAAGAGGTATTACACAAATTCCCAACCTTCCAAAGAACCTTGAAGGTAGGAGATGTTGCTAGTGAACCTCATCTTGAAAAACGTTTGAACCTGTTCTAGAAACGAAACCTACATGAAAGTATAAACCTAGAACTAAAGTAGTGTAGATCCTTGCCTTGATTGTTTATGCATGAGAACATGTTTGTGTTTTATGATATAGAAGCACCTGATGAACATGCTAGCTATGAAATTAGTGTTTCAATATGACAATAACATGTTAAAGACTCATTTTTTCAAATCATAATTTTTTCTATTTATTTTCTTAATAATAGCATGCTATTTTTCTACTTATGACATGTTTGGATACATTGATTGAGTGACATTATCATGGCTACTAAATTTTAGAAGACCAATTCATCAAGCGGGATGATTAATGGTTCTTAGATCAACAATTCTAGACTAGGCCTTATTGACAAAATTTTCCCTTTTTAGAATGTAACTAGAAAATCAAAGCCATATAATTTCTTAGATTATATCTAGAAAGAAATATCATGTAATTTTTTTTTATGTTCTATTATATGTAAATTTATACTCGATCAATAAAATGAGACATTTTTATTATGTTTTATTTTTCAATTTAATAAAATAAAATCTCTTCTTCATGTAAAACCTTAGATTTAAGGGGTCAGATATAATAAGTCGGACTACTATTTTGAAAGGCAATTAACACGATGAAGACACCCCACTTTGCAACTCATTTAACATCATTTGTATCTCATATGCATATCATCATCACATCGCATCACATGGGTATACTGTAGTTTTGACAATTTGATTTCCAATTGTATTCATGAAATAAATCTTGAAGTCATAGCGATCAAAATAACAATTTATGGGCCTTAATCAAACCATCGGATTAAAAGATATCATGTAGTGAATATAATTTTAATTTTGAAATGCATGTTAAGTATGAGTTTGTTATTTCTTAGATTAAAATGGAAAGTGAGTAATAATAGGAGTAATTTTTATATACTTTCAAAGCATGTTAAGTTTGAGTTTGTTATTTCTTAAATTAAAATGGAAAGTGAGTAATATGAGTAATTCTTAGATACTTTCGAAGCAAGGTAAATGGTATTCATTCCTCTCACATTCATGGTGCAGTCTAGTTATTAAATTCATGGTGAATCCACCAACCATGATTGTGAAATAATGGAGCACTATTTTACTATAATTAGGAAGTATCTAAGAATTTTCTGATTAATAGTAATCTAAAATTGCCATGTGTATCAATAAATTGAGGCAATTAATGGAGAGTAATGGGCACATCATTAGCAAATAGAAAACAATTCATATTATAATCAATTAGAAAAAGTTTGTATATAAACATGTATATTTACGTATTGACCTTCGTCCTCTCTAATAGCATCTAATAAAAGTTTGTATGCAAACCAGTATACAAACACGCTGTCTACCACTTTGCTTTTTGTTGTTTTGGTTTTTCTTCTGAAATAAATAAAGATAATAAAAATTCTCATTTTAAATTATAAATACTACTTTAAAATATATCTATTTTTAAATAGAAAATTTATAAAATAAAAATAAAACTGTGGAAGAGGACTAAATATAAGATTCTTTAAAAAAAAAAAAAAAAACTAGTATAACAAAAAAGTACAACCAATAAAGAGGACTAATCTAGTCGGCATATTAAAAATCGGTTAAAATACTATTTTTGTCCTTAAATTTTATTAAAAGTTTGTTTTTCGTTCTTAAACCTTAAAAAAAAAAAAAAAAAAAATCATCCTTAAACTTTGTAAAGAGTTTTTTGAATAGTATAGAGACAAAAATAAGAATGAAAAAAAAAAAAAGAACTTTTTCGGTAGTTTAGGAATGAAAAACAAACTTCTAATAATGTTTAAAAACGTAAATAAAACATTCTCAATAGTTTAGGGATGAAATATGAACTTTTAAAGAGTTTAAAGATGAAAAATGAACTTTTTAAAGTTTAGGAAGGAAAACTAAATTTTTGATAAAATTTAGAAACCAAAATACATATACTAGTAATTTACCCTTAAAAATCTAAAGCAAGAATAGGCCAAACCGGCGAAAATGGATAACTAAGCATAACTTTCTAACCATATAGTTAGTATGCAATGATTTTAAAATATATTTTTTACTAGCATCTCGAGTCTAAGAGGCTCGATTTTGGCCTATAAATTGAGTCTCAAAGACTCGATTTCTATGGTCTGATCATGTCTGATGTGGCATCTTTTTCCACGTGGCGACCACCTGAAAATCGAGTATCTAAGACTCGATTTATAAACCAAAAAAATTTTAAAAAATTTTAAGTCTCAAGTCTCTCATATACAAGCCGAAATACCCACACAAAAAAAAAAAATTACAATCAGATCAGACAGAGAGAGAGAAAAAATCTAGAGAAAGAGCTCACCTCACCAGCATGGCCTGGGTTGCAGGGCCTAGGTCTCGCGCGGCCTGGGTCTCAACCCGATCCAGTCAACCCACAGCCACCCAAACTCCAAACAAAAGCCAAAGAAACCACAGCAAAGAGAGGGAGTGAGATGGATTTGGTTGTGAATGGTTACAAATCTGGTGGTTGTGGTGGTGTTTTTGTTTCTTAGATTGAAGCATGAGAAAGACTGAAAGAGAAGGAGTGAGACAAGAAGAAGAAGAAAGAGAAGAGAGCAGCCTTTTTGGCTTTCTTTTCTTCTTCGGCTTCTTCTTTTTTTTTTCTTCTTTTTTTTTTGGCTCTGATTTCTTTGTTGGTGCTGTGCTGCTGTTGTTCTTTTTATCTCTACGTTTGGGTCTGGGCTTATAAATTGAGTCTTAGAGACTCGATTTCTAGATGGACGCCACATGGAAAAAGTGCTAACTCAGACCCAATTAGAGCATGAAAACCGACCCTTAAAAACTTGATTTATAGACCTAAAATCAAGTCTCTTAGACTCGAGATGCTAATAAAAAATATACTTTGAAACTATTGCCTACTAACTATATAGTTAGAAAGTTGTACTTAGTTACCCATTTTCAGCGGCCAAACCTGTAACCAAACGGGGGTAAAATTGGCCATCCATTTCTCTTTACAGAAGTCTTGTGTCTACTCCTCCGTGGTCGAAAACTTCACCGAATCAACGAAAGGTTCTTCCCTCTCAAAACTCAAAAATCCAAAGCATGTTCATGTTCGCTTAAGTTTTATATTGAATCGTGCTTTGATTGATCCATCTGTTTGTTTGATAGCATTCATATGATATGGATTCTTCTATTTGTTTGATAGTGTTTTGGTTTCTTAGGATTATTGCTGTTGTGATCCAGTAGAGGCAAAGCTGGCATATGCTACTTATGTCTTTGAATCCCAAATTGGTTAGTAAAGACATTGCTAGAGTTGACAATCATCATTTTATAATACTTGCTATATGGCTGTGCAATGTCCAAGACTAAATTACTCTTGATTTTTTTATTAAGTTGATGAGTTTTTTCTTGATTCCTAAATATTTCAACTGATCAGTATTTGATGATGTGTTTTGGAAATCAAATAACAAAGTATAAGATTGCCATATATTTATGCTAATTGTATCATAACTTGTGCTTCTTGTTTTACATTTCTAGGTGAAATCTATTTTCCCCCTCATCCCACCAAAAGAACTTGGGAGTAAACACAAAATTTTTAGTCACTATCCATTTTCAATCTCATGTCATTGTTTTTCTTAGTGCACCTTAAATACATAGAAAATTTTTGATGAATTTTGCAAGTCTGTATATATTTGATTTCTAATCTATGAGACCATGCCTCTAATGAGCTCTAGCTCAATTGGAACTTTCTCCCATTGCAAGTGCTAGGTGGAGGGTGAGGTCATGAGTTCAAGACCATTGGGTGTGTGTAATTTACCAATAATAATAAGCCCCCACCTAGGGTGTCCCAGCAGTAAGAGAGAGTGCCTAGACTAATTGTAAGCCCAAAAGTCTTTGATTCGACTCCTAGCTGAGGCATTTCGCGATTTATCTGATGCCTATTCAGTGGGGTATGTAGGCATCCAGGTTTTGCTCCTCAGGGGTAGTGCCATTGGCCCATACCTTGAGGGAATTCCTCATAATAAAAAAATAATAATAGTAAATCGCTAAGACCATGCTGCAAGAATTTGTTGTGAAAGAAGCTTTTGGTATTGGGATGGCTGTTTATGACATGTAGTTTAAGAGTGCAAATATCAGCTTGGCTCAGAGGGAGCTTGGGTATAAGCCCATGGCAGATCTGTAGATGGGTTTAAAGAAGTTTTTCAGGTAGTACTTCGGTTTCTGTTCTGGTGGGAAGAAGGCTGCTAGGTGACATATTCATTCAATGTTGCGGTTGGGTCCTTTGAATTATGTACGTTGACATTTTATGATAATTTTTTTAACATTTCTATGTTTTTTGCACAGTTATTGTCTCTTCATATATCTTAATGATGCCAAATATTGGATTAACTTTGTGTCCTACAATGAAGAAGTTTTATGGTTGCTGCTCACTCCCAAGCTTTTTATTATGATTAAACCAAATTTTAAACCACATGGACAGGCTTGTCATTATGATTAACGAAATGAATATTTAGATGGCATAATTTTATGAGTTTTATAAAATGATTTTCCATATATATATTGATTGGTAAGCATCACACCCATCCATCAAACAAAATCAGAACATTTTTTCCTCTCTTGAATGTAATTGCTGTAAGTTTCACCCTTGTAGAATTCACAACTGGTAGAGGATATGCTAATTGAAGGACATGTATTATTGTTATGCAATTCAATTTTTTTTAATGAAAACTCATGATAATTTGGTTTTTCTGTTTTGTCACTAAATGAAAAAGTTTACAGCTTAATGTGTAAATTAAACTAGTTTTGGTTGATTCAGTTTTTTTTTTTTCCCCTCCTTTTGGAAACTGAGATAGTAACTTGTTATTTCATTGTTTATATTTCATTTTATAGTGTGCAATTTTTTGTTTCAGAGACAAAGTTCAGTTTTCTAAGGCAATTATCTATGTTTCAAGTTGGTGAGATTAGCAGCATGTTTGAGAAGAAGGGCTTCTCTTTGAAAGGTAATATCTTTTTTACTGTTCATCCTATAATTTGAACTGTGATAGTTATGGGTTGGCTCTAGTATTTGCCAGGGATCTTTATCTATATATATAATGGTTTGATTGGTTTCTAATATATGAATTGATAAAGTCCAAGAGTCTGGAATCTTAGTTATATCATAACGGCCTACTCTTTGACAGATCAAATCTTAAATGCTCATGTTTTGTTTGAAGTTTTATCAAATTCGAAAAAAATTTCCAACAAAAGAAAAAAGAGGGAGCAGGGGGGCTAAAGGAAAAAAACAAAACAAAACAAAACAATTTTTAAACCACATCAACGGGCTTTTCATTATGATATGAGTTTTATATATAAAACTAGGAAAAAATGCCCTAACAGCCCCTAAACTTTTATTTTAGCCAATTTACTCATTTAGCTTCACACATGTGCCAAATCAATGCTTCTGTTTGTCTGCTGTTAAATGAACTAACAACCTCCCCCAATGCACGTTAATAACAAAATTACCAAAACCAATTTACAGAGTATTATTTCCATGGTTGTTGAAACTTATGTATCAGGTACCATACTTCTCCAGTGTGGCACAAATTTATTTGCCAGGGGGCGCTTGGACTGCTTCAATCTCTCTATTGATGCTGCATACTCCTTGTAATTAAACTTTTTTTTTCTCTTGCCCTATGAAGATATTTTCCAATACAGTTCCCCCCCTCCTTTGTTTTGGTCAATGATTTTCGATTGGTCTTGAATTAGTTCCAATGGCTTAAGCTTTGATTGCAAATTTTGCTTTGTTGTGATATTCTAAATGTTTTTCATTTGACCAAAGCTTTTAGTTCATTAATATCATCCAAGAAACCGATGGAGAGAGAAACCTTAGTTTGAGAGAGAGAATGGCGGCGGCGTATTTGAGATTGGTGACCTGTATGTTCTTCCATATTTTTACAGGAAAGTAACCAGAGTCTTGATGATTTTATCAAACTTCATAGTTTTGACTTCTCCACAAGTTTTGACACGCATCCATCACACAAAATCAGAACATCTTTTTCTTTCTCTCGAATGTATTTGTTGTAGTTTCGGTGTTGTAGAATTCACTACTGGTAGAGCATTTGCTGATTGGTGCACATATATCATTGTTATTTAATTTAATAAATAAACATATCCCATGAAAATTTGGTTTTTCTGTTTTGTTACTAAATGAATTGAATTAACTCACTTATATGTAATGCATAATTTATTGGTCATTAAAGAGGCTTCTTTTATTCATGCTGTATACAAATTACTTGGCTTGTATGGCTAATGTTTTGATGGTAACTGTTTTTTGCTCTGTACTTTTACCTTTCAGAACCAGCCTATTTTCGACATATAAACTTAGTGGTAAATGTCCACACTGTATCCCTTTAGTTCTTTCCTTTTAGAGTAAATAACAAATCTTATTCTGTCTATGATAGACAGTATTTCTCCATGTGCAATGTGGTATTAAACTCTCGAGTCATATCTTCTAGCAGAGGTTTTTTGTGTATATGTCCCTATAGAGTGATTGTTTAATTATGAAGAACGAATATATTATGGATGAAGTTATTTTTAAGCTGTGTTGAGAATTGAGGGGGAAATTATTCTTTTAAGGGAGACAACAAATATATAGTGGCAGGATGTGGTTACAGTTGAAATTGTTACCACCTCCTATATTTAGGCTCTATGAAACAAAAATTAGAAATGGTTTTACTTGCAGATAATATATATATATATATACAATTTTTTTTCCATCCATAGTGTATTTGGTCTATATATATCTTTTCTCCAATAGGAAATTTTTAGTTTGGTGCACTTTCAATGTGATATATTTTTTCCTTTCAATAAGCACTGACTTCAGGTTCAAAAAATTGGGGTAAATACCTTGTTGGTCTCTATACTTTATTCCATGAGCAGTTTTAGTCCTTGAAGTTAAAGTGACCACTTTTAGTTCCTACAATTCAAGAATGATCACATATAGCAGCATTTAGAAAGACACCCTTGAGGTTTTAGCTAGTTCTTTCTAAAATGTGTTATGGGAACTTCATTAAGTTTGTCTTTCCTAAAGAATGTTATGACTCCCTTGTGGGGGTGATTTTTCCTGATTCCTTTTCTTTTTCTTTTTTTTCTTTTTTGATATTTACACATTTTCCAGAACATAGGTGCTGGGAAGTGTTTTAGAGCGTATTTTGTTCTGTATGCTTCCCGCGTCCTAGGTTGAGAATTTTCTAATAAATAGTTTCCTAACAAAGAAATTAGATATGGGATAATGATAAAATGGTAATAATTGCCTTTTGGCATTCATTTCCGCTTTTAAGATTTTCCTCTCTCTCTCTCTCTCTCTCTCTCTCTCTCTCTCTCTCTCTCTCTCTCTGTGTGCGTGTGTGTGTTTGTTACAACATTTCACCAATAATTTCTTTGCTTGTTTAGATACTAAAGATTCTCTTCCATCTTGCCAAGACAACCATGGAGCAGTTAAAAGGTGAAAGGTACTTAAGAATGAATTGTACTTGCAGTATGCTAACGAGTTCTCTTATGAGAAGTTAATGGCATTGGATACTAAGGTAGTGGCAGTTCAAGCAATCGAAGTTGAAGGGCTAGATGATCTTAGACTTCATATTGTTTGGATTCAGTGGAGCGCCATTGTTTAATGATAGGAATGGATAATTGATGCATAGAAAATGTCATCTCATGTGTTGAACAAAACATGGCGGTCAAGCAATGCAATTTATACTTTGTAAATTGTTAGAATGGTTTTTTGATTGAACATTGATTGAGTTTTTATGTTGTATGTTTACTAGCATTTACTTATTTTCTTTTGATTATTGGGCACTAGCATTTCCTTGATGGCCTTCACTTTCTGATTCCATTTCAATGCCCTTGTTACTTACCATGTATTTTGCCAGTGGTGACACCAAAAGTGCATTTCTGTAGGTTTAATCAAAGTTTGTATTCTTGTATTTGCTCATAGAAAAATTTCAAATTAGTTATTTGAATCTAGGAGTTTAGTTTCATTGATTGGATTTGAAACCACATTAAGATTCTCATACATGAATTTGATGAGAGACTCTTGGATAGACTCAAAGGACTTGATATTGACATTCACAATTTTATTCCAAACTCGTACTAGTTTGCCCATATAGTGTATGATCAAAGTAGTTAGGTCTTGGCTAGGATATGGTGATGGCCAACACATCCTTATCTTGTTTGGGTGAGAGAGTAGGTGTAGGGCTTCAGGGTCTATGCTCTATGTTCTGAATCTAGTATTCTGTCCTTGATTCGTATGACACTTTGTCTTCTAAATTGAGCTTGTCACTAAAAATTATCTCTAGTCCAAACCAATAATCTCCCTTCTTTCTATCCTTCCACGGTTTAGGAAATTCACAATACTGAAAGGACTCCGCCTCCTTGATGAAAATTACCGTTTAGGGTGGTAAACTTGTTTTTGGGGTTTTCCTCCATTCCCTCTCTATATACCAATCCTTTCCTATCAGTTTAAGCCTTGAAATTAGGGAATTCATGGACTTTTTTTTTGTTTTTTTGATTAATTCATGGACATGGTAATTCCTCTTTGCTAGTCCCATGCTTGGCATGTATCCCATAGTCTTCATGATGTGGGCAACATTGAAGCTGTGGAAATAGACATATAATTATGGATAATTTTCTCCTTCTCTACCTAGTATTTGATAATTTGTATAAACTCAAAACCGTTCAAATGGAGTTTGTTGGCCTCTTTCATCTCTCCATATATTGGGGCAATTAAGTCCCCCCTCTCCGTCTATGGTTAGGCCTCTATTCTCTCACAACAATTTGATCTTTTGTTGGATAGTGAAAGGGACTACCAGGCCAAGCTCTCCCCAATAACATGTTACAGTTAGCCGTAATGACCATGATTTGGAACTCGGTCATGGCTTCTATATGCAAATTGTTTCCTACAACCCCACGACAGCTATTGTAATAGGTTTTCAAGGTCGGAGAGTCTTCTTTGGATACCCCAAATTTGGCAACAATGCGTAAACGGATATAAATTTAGATCAGAATTGTTGTGTATTGTAATTTCAAGACTTCACACACATACAACGACTCAATGTGGTTGGACTTGGGAGTTGGGATTGAAGATCCTCATTAGAGAAAGTGACGGTCTAGTCTTAGGGCTTAACCCCATCAAGATCAAGGCTACTATTACTTGCGCTGGGGTGGTCTCAACTCTCAAGGATTACTTCCTTTTAGTGAAGCTATGAGTAGGCCCCAGATAGAAATGTTCAATTGCCTCTCTTTACTCCAGTTTTGCTTCAGAATCAATTCTTCACTTTAAAGCCTTTCTCTAGCTCCGACTCCACCTCCAAACTTCTTCCTACGCGGTCAACGTCTAAATGAGGTGGCTTAAACTTTAAGTGGAGTCCTCCACATTTCTTGCCCTCTTTAATTATTCTAATGTGAAATAATCTTTTCATTTCAATTATGGTTAAGTGGTTAAATTCAATATTTTTAATAGATTAAAGTTTTGGGATAAATAGTAATTTATCATGGTATCAAAGCAAAAAATCTTTATCTTAACTCTACTTCCCATTTAAAATGTTAAAAATCTTGCTCCTCAAAAAAAAAAAAAAAAAAAGTTAAAACTCTCACGTGTTGGGCCCCACTTATTAAAGGGGAGTTGTACTCACACGTGAGAAGAAGTGTTAGAATTATGATTAAATTATTAAATTCACAATTTCCTAACAATTTAAGTTTTGGGGACAATTAGTATTTTATCACTATTTACACAAAAATTAAAGAAGAAAGAAAATAAATCTACATAGAGAATTTACTTAATTTGGCAATGTGCTTACATCCACATGTGGCGATAGGCTCTTTGGACATGGAAATGCATAGTTCCTATATATGAACGTGCAAAGTTAACATGTGGTTTCCATGGATAGCATATGAGAAGCCCATGGATAACACGCTAGTGAATGAAAAATCTCATAAGTAAGGGAGAGCTAGTAGGACTTATTTGTGGCTCATAGGGAGGCAAGGACTCAAATTGAACAATAATGTTAAAAGAGAATGGCTAAATATAACATAGTTGGACCCAAAGTCATTGGCTTAAAATTTTGGGTTAAATTATCATTATGTGTTATATTAACTACTCAATTGGATTTTCTACAAAGTATTATCTCCCTAACATCTTCATAGCTATCCCATGCCTTCATTTTCTCCCTAAATCTCTTCTTGGAGGCCCATTATGAAGGTGTCCATGATTGGTAAGATCAAACTCAAGAAGTATTGTGTCTCCTCTCTCATTTCCTTCATGTTTTAGTGTTCAAGAAAGCGGGACTCGATAGCAATCGACTCAAGGGTTTTGGTGGACGTTGGATTTGTCTAGGATATTAGGGCGAGGGATGATGTTGTTGTCTATAAGGTCCTCAATCTCGTGGAGGAGTCTAAAGAAATTCTTTGTCTTATGGCCAGATTTCTGATGATAGTGGAAGTATTCACTTATGTTCCAATGTAGGGTATTGGGTTGAGTAAGGAAGTAGGATTGAGGGGTGCATTCTTTCTTAATTAGGTTTTCAAAGTCTTAGGATAAGAACATTCCTAAGTTGGTGACACTCTTCATGGGTTGGAGTTGTGTTGGGTGGAAACTACACTAACTTTGGCTTGGTTGGATGGCTTAGGGTTGTTACTAGTCCCTCTTTCAAATGTCTTTTTGGCTTGAAGTCTCTCTCATTGCAATATGTTGGGGATAGTAGGGAAGGGGAGAAAAAAGATTAAAGGCTTTGAGACACATAGTTGCTGTCTTTAAGACTTGAATTGCCACCCACTTAAAAGAGTTTGCTAAGGGTTACAAGCAATCCGTCTACGGGATGCAACAAAGTAGAGTATTTGCAAATAGCAATTCTGAAAATACTCAAGAACTTCCTTATATAATGTACTTTGTAGAAAAATATTATATATCTTGCAAGAAATAACTAAACATGTCTCTATTTATAGATGTAATGAGGATTCAAATGAATAGGCACCAACCACGCACGCCGTTAGTGCGATGGTCACTCCACAAGTATAAATGCTTGTAGGGTGTGGGGTGTAAAAGCCGGGGTTCAAATCTCCAAAAAGGGGCTTCACACACATATACACTTAAATTAAACTAAAGTAGAATTCCTATCTTATATAAAAATAAAATAAAATAAATGAATAGGCACCATGAAAGGACACTAAATAGGTGTTAAACCCTTTCAAAAAATAGTTGGAACCATCTTTGGCCGTTGGACATGTGAAACCATGTCAAATAGATTAAAAAATCTCAAAATATTTTGCCCAAAAAAAAAAAAAAAACATTATTTCAGGCTAGCCTAACACTCGCTCGAGCAAGTTATGCAAAATTTCAAACCAAGAAGGTTCACTCATTTATCACCTAGCACTTCAGCTAACCCAACTCATAGACAAAAACTCACAAAGAGTCTCACCTGTCATCTCGGTCGACCCAACTCTTCAGCATTTCAAACAAAGAGCCATATAGAGACTCGCCTCTAACTTACTCAACATCTCACTCGATTGAGATTTTGCGTAAATGTTTTTCCCCACTTTCACAATTGGATTCTTGTTAATCCAACTTCTAATATTACAACCTGCGTATATTTATCAAAATATACAACACAATTTATGTAACCACTATTGATGGCCTCTTTGATCTTTGTACACTAGTTGTAGGGTTGATCAAACTTCTAAGCACTTTGTGCATAGAAAAGTGCCAATTCAATTACAAAGACATTGGCATTTTTTGAGATTTTACCTAATTAGCAAAGAAACAAATTAATCTATTTCGGTTGCTGATTGGCGTCCCTCTAGAATGAATTTTTTTCATATTCATTCCTCTGGGGGTATCTAATCCAAATATAGGTCCAATTTGGTAGGCGTGAATGTTTGACAATAAATAGTCTATTTTGAAGCTAAAGATACTTTTCAGCTAAACAAACAAAATTATTATGTTCGAAGACTTCTTCCGCAAGGAAGTTCTCTTGTCATAGGCTTTGTGCACATGTAATCCTTATGCCCCCCTTTTCTTTAGGATATATTGCTTCATCTCGTACAAAGCTTGAATTTTAAGCCAAAATTTTCTCTTTTTCATACATGAAAGTTTTAGGGAGATAGCATCCAGTACCCTATGGAAAATATTCTTTCACATTTGTTCACATCCACTATTTTACACACATTAATAATTAATGTAAGAATATTTACATTTTAACACATAAAAATAAGGCTAAAATGCAAAACTCACCCTTTAAGTTTCACCATTTTTCATTTCAGTCTTCTAAGTTTGCATTTTGTCATTTCAGTTTTTTAAGTTTCAATCCTTCTCAATTTAGTCTTCCGTTAATATTCTATCCATCACTACCGTTAATTTGTCCAAAAACGACTTCGTTTTGCCCTTTATTGAATATTTAATTTATTTTTAATTATTTATTTCTTAATTAAAAAACGTTAATAAAAAAAAAAAAAAAAAAACCCAGTCCATCCCCCATCTAAAGAACATGAACCATCTGAAGAATAAGGAGAAACCCCACTACCCACTCCTGCCTAACTGCCTAACCCATCAATAATTGAGATCCAGAGGGAGAAAGTGAGACCCAGAGGGAGAAAAAGAGATCAATAGACTGAGAGGTCAAGAGATCGAGAGGGAGAGAAGCTACTCGGCAGCTCGCCTCAGGCCAATCCTCGGCGCTCCGCTCCTGGAGATGTACTTGACTCTGGCCAAAATAGCTCCTCTCCCTCTCTGTCTATGCGGCGCCTGTGTTCTTAGCCACTGGAGTCACGGACCATGAGGCTAGAGAACCTTGGGTACTTGAGCATCACTGAGTTGAGTACCTGGGTTTATTCTGGGTTTATGGGTCCTTTAACCCGATTTTACAGTGGATTCCTTGGTTTATTTCAGGTTGGAGGAAGAGTCTTTCTGCTGGGGTTTAATGCGTGTCAATCTCTCACTTTCTTCTTCAAGATCTGCTGGTATTAGAGCTTTATTGGGTTCCTCTAATTTGCTCTGTTCTTCTTTTTTTTTTTTTTTAATTTTAAATTAACGTTTTTCTCTAAATTTAAGAAAAAATAAAATAAGGTGATACACGGTAGTGATGGACGGAATATTGACAGAAGACTAAATTGAGAAGTATTAAAACTTGGAGGACTCAAATGACAAAATGCAAACTTAGAGGACTGAAATAAAAAATTGTGAAACTTAAAGGGTGTGTTTTGCATTTTAGCCAAAAAATAAACATGAAAAAAAAAAAAGCGTAGATATGTGAAAATCAAAATCCTGCATAGTATCTGTTCCCTTGTTTTATCGAACAAGCTCTTCTATATGATGTATCTGTTCCCTTTTCTTATCAATGTTAAATTTTAGAGTCTTTCCATCAAAAAAAAAATCCTGCACAGTATAACAATGATTGCTACGGGATTTTGAAAAAACAAAAACAGAAGTTGGAAATGACATAAATTTCTTTTCACTTTTCTCTCTTTTTTTAAAAATTTTTTTTTTCATGAATAAAACATACTTTGGTTGCCACAACTTTAAAAGAAAAGAAGTCTCCTACCTTAATCATAGGTCATGATACTAGCTTTCCCTTTCGGCTACCACTAATCTATGTACTATAGGACGGTCACCCCTGGAGCATGAAAACCCTAATATATATAAATATGATCTTGTCACATTCTAGTTTGACCTTAATTAATGGCCTTTTGGCTTTTGATAATATATTCACTACGCAAGTCAATCTTTTTTTTTTTTTTCATAGCGATTACAATAAATAGGAAAAGGCTACGAAGCATTGATCTAGCTAATGTAATGATAAGGCATGTTGGTCAGATCCAACATTCTGGGGCCGACCATATATGCACATATATAAATGGTCGGTGGTGAGGAACGTATGATATTGTTGGGACATGGTACTTTTCGTTGAACTCCTTGCTTAATTGCTTGCTACTAGGTGCGTAATACTTTGGATGCTCCAATATATATATATGCTTTATTCAAACTTTCTAATCCTCATCTTTTTTCTTCATAGACCCATGCATATGTAGTAGAGGAGTGTTACAGGCAATGAAACTAACATTCCAAAGATAACCCTGCAAAAGAAAGATTTATATATAGAGTATCATAGTCTCTTCATTGAAATTACAATTACCCAAAACAATTAGCAAAAGATAATCATGCGCATCTTAATGCACACACTTTTGCGTATAACTAAAAAAAAAAAAACTAAAATCATGACTTTTAGTCACAATTTATTTCTAACTTTGAAATCATGACTTCAAGTCATGATTTGAGTTGCTTTTTTAATTGTGTAGAAAAGTGCATGTGTACATTAAGGTGTGTATAGTAAATACTATTATTTTTAAAATAAACTGAATTTTAGCTGTTTATAACACATTTAACATATATGTGACCAAAAACCATATATTTTGATAAATACTATATAAAATAATTAAGCTATCCAAAATAAACAGAAGTCAAACACATGATCGTTGGAAAATATTGAAGTTACTGCCATTCTGCCAATGAAACATAAGTTTTCAGCTACAAAATAATCTTCATACGGATCATCCTATTCCTAAGTCTAATATACAAATGTAAAAAGGACTTCCACTGTTAATTGGATAACTAAAGTAAAAGGTCAAGAAACAAAAGGTAAATGACTTTCTAGTCACAAATCACATATATAGTTAAGTTATGTCCAAATTATTGTGTCTCCACAATTTCCTAGTTAATTATTCATTTCCTAGCTAGGCAGATCCCTGGTGTATGATATTCTAGGGCTGCATTATGTAGCGTGGGGTAGGTTAAAAGTTCAGTAGTTTTTTTCCTTTTTATGAACATGCATGTGAAATTAGACAACATTATTCAATATAAAGGAAATCCTATAACCCTACAACCTGAAACATGGTACTTACTAGAGACATTAGGGGTTTCCAATGAGATTTATTACTGGTAAAGTGGTGATGAAGGTTAGGATATCAAAAAGAACCAACTGAATTACACGAAAGGCATCCCCATTGCGCCTACAATATATAATCCGCATTCCCTTAGCTTTTAGGGTTATTCTTAGTGTAGCTAGAGTTGCCTATATAAATTCTAGGCATTCAAGCAGGATTTAGTGGCAAGATTCCAATCACATGCCTCAGAAATAAAGAAACAAGCATTTTCTTCATTCGGTTAAAAGAAAAGTCAGGGTGGCCAATGTAGTGCAATCTTATTTGTTATAAGCCAAAAGTAAATATACCTGGTTGCCGAGTATTTTCCAATGCATGGTGTTATTGATGAATTTAAAGCAAATTTTAAAAACTCTATCAAGAATTTATTTTTTTAATCCAATGTTATCTTGGACATAAAACTCTATTATATATCAATATTATTATTAACAAACGTAGGTGAAAATTCTTCAAAATCAGAGTTCATCTAACTTACCCTGTACTCAAAATGTCGGGATGCAGCCCATATTCCCTTGCAAAGACAAATGGTACTATCCCTTGTGGAAGAGCTGCCTGAGATTCAGTAATAACATTATCAAATACCCAACAGAAATGTTTCCCACCCGTAAAAAACATATACATATTCTTCTACTCTCTCTCCTTCTAGTGTACTGTCCAAAAAAAAAGGTACATACATACAAGAAATAAGCATGCATGTATATATATTCTTCAATTGTGCATATCATATATGGTACCTGTACAATGGCAGCATGTAGTTTTACACCTCTTAATCCAACAGCAACCGATGCTGCTGACATTATTATGGGCCCACAAAGGAAGCGGATCACCATCCCTATTGTTGCCCTTTTTGTTCCACAAGCAATTATCCGGGGTTGGAGGGCCATGAACAGCCCTGCAGCAATTACCAATAGCTCATTATCAAAAAGGATAAATTCGATCACGATTTCAGTTGCTTTTTCAATTGTGTATTAAAATGTGTGAATTAAGTTGTGTGTAATAATAAAAACTATTTTTATCAAAATACAATTTTGGTATATCTCATGCCCAACATGAAAATTAAATGAATTTTGAAGTGTGCATGTGATTATGACCAAGTTTGTGCAAACAAATGTATGAAATGTCTGTATGTTGCGTTTATCATGTATTATGCAGACATAATACATACCTAAACTGAACATGGCCATTCCGAGACCTGCATCTGATATTATTTTTATTGAGTATTTCACCAAACTGGGCATCCCTAAATTCCATCTGCAAGATCCAAAAAAAAAAAAAAAAACCTTGTTATGATTGACATAATTACATATATAATTATTCATTAAAAATTTTCATGTATGATAAAAGATTGTACATGCCACTAGGAAAATCATGGCCTAATTCTTCTGAATAAATAGGCAACAGTAAATGTAATATTTAGGAGACAGTAATCTCTCTCTCAAAAAAAAAAATGATCCTCTCAATTTGAAATGGTATATTTGACTATTCAAATTAAATACGAGTATTATAAATCTAAATATAATGATACTGTTAAGATCATTTGAAATTTTAATTATCATAACAATTTGAACACTCTTTAAAGGATAATATATTTTAGATTAAGTATTCTTTTTTTACTCTCATTATTGCACAATCTAATTCTTTTTTCGAGTAATCAATTTCAAACACAAGACATGAACTCATTCATGAACGATTGCACACTTCCTCGAGCAGGAAATAATCGATGTTGATGGAATACATCCACTGAGTAGATCAAACGATTTGTTAAGTGACTTCCGTTTGTCCATATTTCAACAAAAAAATATCTTTCTTCTATTTTGAAGTGAAATGAAAATGATTATATTCCTTTATTTTACAATATCTATTTGACTTGGGGTTCATGACACCACTTTGATAAAACAAAAGTATTTCAGTAGAAAAGGATGACTTTTTTTTTTTTTCCCACTGAGTTTAAGTTGATAAGGATGACTTCAATGTGTGTGTTTCAGATTACTTATATTTTCTTGGTTTATTTGAAAATATAATGCATTTACCTAATCAAATATAAACCAAATAAACCTACTCACTTGAATGAGATTAGAGACCACAAAACCCCTAATACACTTGAGTATGTATTTGGGTTGCGAGAAAGCTTCCGTCCAACCACAATTAGTATAAGCCTCAACATGACCAAAGCATGTGGCATTTCTTGACTAATCTCTGCACCCTTCGTATCTGTTTCCTCTGGAATTTGAACTTTTGTGCTATCTCTGAAGCTAATTTCTTTTCCTGACAGAATAATGAAAGATAAATGCATTGTTAATATCAAAATGAAATACAATTAATTTGTAAATCCTTTTTTTATTTATATAAATACAATAATATTTCAAGCTTATGACTCTTACTCTATGATAATTGTTCTTTATCACTAAGCCAAAATGCAAAATAATTTTTAATATGAGCAGAGAATTGAACATAAATCTCTTATTCAACTATAAAAGACTTTATCAATTGAGTTATCGTTGTTGTTTTTTTTTTTTTTTTTTTTTTTGTTCTTACATTTTCTTTTTATATTTTTGACTTTATGGGCCTGAAAGTTATACCCAATTTAATCAAATTATCAACGTTAAAATTGGATGGTCATTCACGTGGCAAGGTTAGTAGTGTTACTGTGTTAGACTCTGCTTTTTCTTTTTCTTTTTTCAGGTTTAGGAGACACATAGACAACATAATTACAAAATGAAAGTTTTGGGTTGGGGTTACCATATTGGATTCTTTAACATGATTAACATTTTGGTAATGAAGTAGGCCCTCCTATATCATTACACACGTGCCTCGAACAAATGATGGCACCTATCAATTAAAATTCTGACTAAGCAAAATGTTGGGTGTATAAAATTGGAGATTACTTTTGACCACATTTGTAGGTTTTTTTTTTTTAACATATTTTTTTTGCTATTGGTGGGGGGTGGAGGGGGCCACTTGTTTTGTTCTGTCAAGTCATCTTGTGAGCACTCAATTAGGGGATATCCAAAAACAATAAAAGCAAAAATTAAAAGTGACAATTTATACAATGAATATAAAATATATAGACATTTCGGACATACTATATATTTTTTCACAATTATTAATATGATTTATTGTTATTATAGTAACATCATTTACATTTAGAGGTGTTCTTAATATCATTTTATTATATTTTAATTATAATAAATCGTGCTAATATTTCTATAAAAAATTATGTACTAAGCGTGCTGAAGTCTTGTTTAACTTTTTAGACTATCCATATGAAACTACTTATTATTAGACTCTAAGTTGGTATATATCTTATCTTATGTTATGGGTGAGATTTGCATCATGCGCACAAGAACATAAAATAGAACACGATAATTAAAATGACCATTAATTTTAAGACAAATGTCACTTCTGTCTCACTTCTAGCGCTTAAATGCATTAGAGGAAAGCCAAACACATCTTGTATAATGTTAACTCTGTATTAAATAATAAAATATACTTCCCTAAATGAGACTAAGACTCAAATTTATAATTTATCATTCTTTGAATTCTATTCATTATTAATCAGAATTAAGGATTTTTTTTTTTTTTTTTTGGGAAAGAAACATTTAAATTGGTAAGAAGGTTTTTTTTTTTTTCAAAAAATTAAATAAATAAAAAACTAAAAACCTTATAATCCTAACCATTCTTTTAAGAATGTAGTTTCAAATAAAGTATTATAACCTTAGCCCAACCATAGCCTTTTCAACTAATCATTACAAATGCGCATACTTTGTTATGCAAAATTTAGAATATGTTTTCTAATAAGATGGTTAATCTAGTGAACGAAAGCTTAGTTAACTAAGTAGCTTTTATATACTTATATAAAAAAATAAAAAAAAAAAAAAAAAAAAAAGTAGCATAAAAAAAAAAATATATATATATATATATATATATTAAAGATTAACGGTATCAGTACAAAGTACTAGTTTATATTCCCTGCGTTGACTGGGACACATTTAAGAACAATGATCAATCTATATTCACCAAACATCTCAAAATGGTTGGTGATATATACTAAATGACTACAAATTCTGAATGAGGAATTGCAATTAATAGGACAAACAATTTAAGTACAAGAGATTATATAAATTTAAAACTACCTGTGTATTTTTTTTTTTTAATTAGTTTTGCAAAATCTTGAAAAAAAAAATTCTATAAAGATATCATTTGATAAAGGCATGCAAAGCTATTCTCTTATGATATCTTTATAGAATTTGATAAAGGTATTCTCTTATGATATTTTATAACAAAATGCGTCATAAGAGAATAATTGTGTTTTAGAATAATTGTCCATAAACTATCTAAGATCTATTTTAGTCTATTTTCTTTTTCCAATGACATCATAAAAAAAAAAAAAAAGGTTAAGGTCATTTTCATTTTAAAGGGTAAAAAAACTTATTTTATAAAAGAGTTTGAATTTGGTAAGGAATGTAAAATCTATATTTTATACAATCCAATAAGAGATTGTCACATCAACATTTTACTTAAAATTTAATATATCCTACCATACTTAATAGCATCTTAATAAACTCCTAATTTTATTAGATTTATATATGGGTATTAGAATTGATTAAGTGTGATTATATTTATTTTTAAATATGTGATAAGATGGCGTGGTATGTTAAAATAGAAAGGGTAAAACATAAATTTTACACCATATCTTTACGGAATTTAATCTCTTTATAAAAATGTTAGTCACAATATTTTTCACAATTATTATTTTGTCATGATTTGCGATTAAATCACATTTCATCACTTATGAAAAAAATTTGAAGTCTTTAAAATTATTAATGAAAAAATAAAAATAAAAATTTTTTTTTTTTTGAGAATATTTGGGCTATAAAGACATAGACCAAATTAGAGCAGCTTTTTTTTTTCCCAAAATTAGAGCAGCTTTATCGGGTCAGATCGATACGAATGATAAACTTTGGAGACAAAACGTACAAGCCCACCTGAAAAAGGCTTACATGTTTCGCACATAATGATAAAGTTTAATACAGACGGACATTTGTTGCAGAAAACGACGACGCATGGAGCTGATAAAGTTAGCATTTACACAGTACACTATGTTATGGTAAAGCGCGTGTGGTGGAGACACAGAGAGATGTGAGATACAAAGCGAGAGAGAGAGAGAGAGAGAGCACGTTAAAAAAACGAACGTAAGTAACTACGTACGTACCTGCTGCTGCAAGTGCAACCACAACGTGATTGTTAGTAGATGACCCTTGTCTCTCTTCTTCTTCTTCTTCTTCTTCTTCATGATGAGTATTACTGAACTTCACCGATGATGGTGATGAGTCCCAAAGCATTTTAACGCCGGAGAAAACCGGAGATGGGTGGCGAAAAAGCCTCCCAACTGGGGATCTTGACCAAACCGAAACAGGGGTGTTGGTGTTGTTGGTATTGGCGGCATTCATCATCTCCAGTTGATCCAACTCGTTGTTGTTGAAGTTTGATTGGCGAGGTGTGGGCTGGAGGGAATAAGCGTCGGAAGAGGCGTAGCCTGACATGCAGTACTGAGGGCTGGCGCCGGAGCGGTAGCCGCCGCCTCCGCCGCCGAAGGTGTTGACGGAGAAGATTTCGGCGTTGGAGAGGTTGGAGGGTCGTGGGGTGTTGATGGAGTCTGCGGCGGAGGAGGTCGACTTCCGGATTCGGACGCGGATTCGGCCATTGGATTCGACCTCTGATTCGGTGTGAAGTGGGTCACGACCGTCTAGGGAGATCACGTCGTTGTCTAGCTCGATTTTGGATATGGAGGCTGCTGTTTTGCCTGGGAACTGGGTTTGGATTAGGAGGGTTGCGGCTCTGTATTCGAACAAGATTAGCAACAGTGTGTACCTGCAAAGAAAATAAAAATACAACTATCATTTCTTGGATATATATTATATACTCTTTGGACATATATGAGAAATGCAAAACATTTTCATAGTTTCTTTAAAAATTACTTATTAATTAATATAGTATGATGTGATTACAGTAACATCATTTTTACATAAGTTAATCATAGATACTATTCTGATGATCTAGTGGTTGCCAAAACCTTATAAGATTAACAAGATTCTAGGTTCAAAACTTTTTCAACGTAATTACTTGGTATGTGTGGACGTGTCTAATTAAATACATCTAGAGACAAAAAAAATTTTGGACACTGGGGAAATAAAATCACTGTTTTAACTTTCTACACACTTTTTATAAAAGTTCAAGCTAAGTAACTATCATATACACAGAGAGAGCAGAAAAAAGAAAACGACCTTTCAAGCTTTTACAAGAGTCAAGATAAGACTAGGCTATGAGCAAAAAAAAAAAAAAAAAAAGATAAGACTAGGCTATTTACATTTAAAATTTGATAATGAAAAATAAAAATTAAAAGGAAGGGAAAAGAGAATTAGTGGTGATCACAATACCATATGATGCACTGAAGCACAACTAATTGCACCATGATGCTCTGAGTGAAGTCTCCATACATGGCTTTGAGCAAAGGAATGCCCATGACAAGTGTGTTAGGCAACGTAGCTACTGAAAAGAGAGTGATAAGCCAATCCAAGCCTCCGTTAAAGAAGACAGCCCAAACTGAGAGCAAAACAAGGACTAGAAGCTTAGAGAAAGTGTCAGCAAGTATGAATTTTGTGTCCATTTGGTAAGGGTTGTTCTGAGATATGAAGTGAAAGGACAGTACAGGAACCGCAAACACAGCAACAAACCGGTTAATACCAGAGCACTGCTCAGGTGTGAATATCTTCCCCCATTTCACTGAGCTATATGCTACCAGCATTGCAAAATACAGAGGAACCATTGCACACATCACCTTGTAGAAATCATTCCCACTTATCATCTTTTCTCTCTCAGTTATGTGAATATAATAAGTACATGAGACTTGAGAGTTATATGAGCATTGAGCAAGGAAAGGAGGTAAGTCTTTATATAGGATAATTATAGACCAAAATGCCCTTCAATGAGTTGTTTATTCACTTTGGAGGCACTCTGGTTAGCGGAAGTTACGGGTCTTTGTTTTTTTCTTTTTAATCTACAAAAAGGAGTCCTATGTATGGTCACTGCCTCCCCGATCCCGCACCACTTAAACTCTGCACAACGTTATAAGATGGGACCATCTAAGCATTAGTGGGACTTGTCACTATTTGAATTCATAAGTCTTGAATTTGCAAGTGTGAAAGATTACATAACATAGGTACCGACGTCGTAGAAGTTAATGTTAGTAAGCTTAATGATAATTTTGTCATTATGTGTGACGCTAAAGTTGCATAATTTCCACGTGGCAAATGAGGAGATCCAGTATTGTGTGTATGTTCCTCTCGGTAGTTGGAGAGTGATGTGAACTATAAAAAAATGCTTTGCTTTTACTGCGTGAGCACCAATAATGCACTTGAAGTATAGAATTATATATAGATTACACTTTCATGATAATACGATCTTACTTGAACGTTGTGCTTGGTGCCTCATTGATTAGGTCATTAATCAAGAAATTCAGGGGTTAGCCATGATGATGAATTTTATTCCTGTCATCTTTGCTTTATAAATTAATTATAATGGTACAAATAATGAGTGACGGATTAGGCTGAATCAAAGGACCAATTTTCCATTACAAATTCAATTTCATCTTAAGACCCCTAATCTCTAGGAAAAAAAACAGGACAAACAATTTTTTCCCTAATATCAACAAAAACAATAGCAAACCTGCAAACAAAATACAAGTAGAGAGAAGGAATAAACGCAAAAGAACGAGGTCGCATGTCTACATAGCACCCTTTAAATCATCCTCAAAGACACTCAAAATTGGAACAGGGGCCTTAGAGACCAAACTGACAGCAAGGATTGGCTAGAGAATGGGCAGTTCTTTTCCTTTCTCTTTGGATCCAACAGAACTCAAAATGAAGATCGGGTAAGGACAACAAGTTACTTCGAATGTCAAGGAGCGACTGCTGAATTTCCAATTGGGCAACTTCTTTGTATCCTTAAAGGTAGTATATAGCAAAACGCTTTTACACCTATTTATTATGAGAGTATCTAAATAATAGTGGATTTGTATAAAAGAGAAATAGATTCTAGAATAGATAATCAGCATAGTTGTGTTGGAGTTGTTTTGAAACCACTAGACATAGCAAAACTGGCGGGTCGGGTCGAGTTCGGATCGGGTCAATCGGGTTGCGGGTCGAATCGTGTTGACCTGTATTTTTCACATGATTTTTTTTTTTAATAAAGAAAATAACATGTATTTGCCATTTGGAAAGTAATGCGACAAATTACTTGATGTAAAATGCATTATTTTGAATTCACCACTTATATCAAGAATGAACTCAATTAAACTTATTAATACTTATTCAATAATTTTAAAATTATACAAATCCTAACATTGCTATCTAAAACAAAATAACACAAAGATAAGTAAAACAAATACACAAGTTTTATTTCTAAACGATATCAACGTTCCAAAATATAATAGAAAATTACAAATGACTTATTGGATAACTCATTTGATAAAGAATAAAAACATATAAGAAATTTACAATCTTGAAAATTAATTTTATAATCTATTATCAATTGCGGTTGGCGCTCTATTTCAATTTGAGATATACATTAAAATTTAGTTGCTTACTTATTTATACATGGTCTTTTTTATAAATATCATATCATTGTTAAGTAACACACACTTTAAGAAATATCATAATTTATTTTGAAAAACCGTTTATTTTGGACATAAATTGTTAAAAAATAGGTGTAAATATTCATAATTTATACTAATTTGATACTTTGCCTTTACTATTTTCACACTTGTGAATGTTTCTGTCACGCCCCACCCCCGTACGAGCACACGCGTCCTCGCATGTGGGACCCACACTTCCGGCTAGGGCATGACTCTGATACCATCTGTAACGACCCTGCCCTAACTATGTAGATATTGTCTGCTTTGGGGCCCAAGCCCCTCACGGTTTAGTTCTCCCTCAAAACACACAACAGTTGAGAAAAATGCCTCTACACATTAAAGGAATGTCACTCTTTATAAGTACATCTCCATAGATTGTAACGATCGAAGGAAAAGCGCTAGCCACATCTGCGCCATACCTCAAAAGAACTAGTCACAATTGAGACTACTTACAGTTGTTAATAAAGCCTAGTTCAACCTAGTAAATACTCGATGTGGGACTCATCACACACCTACACACACACATCACACAATCAATCAAACTGAGGCATCACAATCTGTAACAACCCCGCCCTAACTGTGTAGATATTGTCCGCTTAGGGGCCTATGCTCCTCACGGTTTTATTCTCCCTCAAAGCACACAGTAGTGGGGGAAAAGACCTCTGCACATTAAAGGAAAGTCACTCCTTATAAGCACATCCTCATGTGCTTCCCTAGGTGATGTGGAATTCTATTGATTGCAAGACCCCCTTTTAGGTCACTGCAATCCACCCCCCTTATGAGCACACGCGTTCTCGCGTGTAGGACCCACACTTTTGGCTAGGGCATGGCTCTAATACCATCTATAACGACCTCGCCCCAACTGTGTAAATATTGTCCGCTTTAGGGCCTATGCCCCTCACGGTTTTGTTCTCCCTCAAAGCACACAACAGTGGGGGAAACAGCCTTTCTACACATTAAAGGAAGGTCACTCCTTATAAGCACATCCCCATGTGCTTCCCTAGGCGATATGGGATTCCATTGATTGCAAGACCCCCTTTTAGGTCACTACAATCCACCCCCCTTACGAGCACACGCAGCCTCGCGTGTGGGACCCACACTTCTGGCTAGGGCATGACTCTGATACCATTTGTAATGACCCCACCCCAACTGTGTAGATATTGTTCGCTTTGAGGCCTATGCCCCTCACGGTTTTATTCTCCCTCAAAGCACACAGTAGTGGGGGAAAAGACCTCTATACATTAAAGGGAGGTTACTCCTTATAAGCACATCTCCATGTGCTTACCTAGGCTATGTGGGATTCCATTGATTTCAAGACTCCCTTTTTGGTCACTATAATTTCTCATACACGTCTACAATTTTAAATCTATGTTTTTAACTATACTGTAATCAGATTATCTTGGCATGTACTTTGCTATTTGATATCTAAAAATCTTTACTTATTACAGAATGCTCAACCATTTATCTTTCAATTAATTTGCATGCAATTATGTAAATGTATCAATTGTTTCCTTAAAACTCACAACAAATAATTAAACTAATATTGTCTTAATTTTACCATTTTTTACCAAAAAAAAAAGTTTTAAAAAAATGGTTCAGGTTCAGGTCGAGTCAAGTCACAGGTTAACCCGTTTTTGCTTCGGGTTAAAAAAATCGGGTTTAGGTCGTGTATTTTTCAGGTTGGGTCGAGTCTAGTCAGAAAATTCTAACCTGTTTTGCCATGTTTAGAAATCACATAAGCTAGATCAAATTTTCAAGAAGTTTTGGAGTGATCAGGAGATTGGTTTTTTTTGGGGTTAACGAATGGACTTTTGGCAATAAGTAATTGACTACAATTGATAGCTAGAGCATAGAAGGGCTCAAGTAATTAGGTTGACCACATTTACAGGAAATCATGCATTGTCTAGATCGTAACAACCTTCAATAGTGGACTTGTTGGGTTGAGTTTTGACCTTTCACTCCATGAATTTCTGTGTGAGTCTTCTTTACTGTGTTGACTTGAATGTGTTTATCAACATTTACTATTGCGATTTAATATTGTCTTTGTGTAAGTCTTCTTTACTATTTTGCTTAAATATTGATTAATGAACTCCTCAACAACTAAGTAAATTAATCCATTAAAATTGGTAGTTAAGTTGTGGCATGAGTCTAAAACATAATTCTTATTTTTTTTGCAAAATATTCTTATTTTTGTAATTTTATGGGTTCAAATGTCTCTTTGGAATTCTCATAGTCAATTGCCTTTAAATCTGCTTTTTTTTTTTTTTTTTTTTTTTTTTTTCTATGCCAACTTTAGTATGAGTACGAGTAATGTCTATTACACACTAGTGCATGTTACACAGAATTGTGTGCACCAGTCAATTCCCTATCACCTAGTTTATACTTCATCAAACATCATTTAAACCTAGTGTAACTAAGGTATAATTAAACAAAAAGTCTGAATGCTCAAAAAAAAAAAAAGTTATAGTCTTAATTTACAACTAATTTTGTAACTAAATTTTGTCCATAAAAATAAACTTTTTTACACTAGCATAAAGCTAGACTGACTTGACAACTCACTAGTGAACCGCCCTGTTCAAGCTACTAGAAGTCTGAAGAAGCATTAGTTCAAACGTGGCAAGTGAGCTCAAAGCCTCAAAACTACTTGAACATCCTATTAATCTTAGCAGCCGAGTTCGAGCGCTCATTACCAAAGCAACGAACCGCTTACGTGCCCCTTAAAGGGACTTCTGATAATATAAGGCTCTTTTATAACAGCCATACTTGTAGTTAAAAGTACAGCCATTTTGAAAGATTTGAGTTTCACTTAAAATGGGGATTTAGCAGACATTTTACACTTTTTTTAATTATGTACATTCGCTTATCTATATGGCTATATGTATGTATAGTAGAAATGTAGAATCCTTCCGTCCCACACGAGGTATATAGTTTTTGCTACCTCAGTAAATAGAACCCACATATACATACGGTAACTTAAAAGAGAAGAGAGTGGAGCCACTAAGGAGGAGGAGGTGAGTTGAGCTGAGCTGAGAGAGGGAGGTGAGGACTTTCTGGATGAGAGAGAGAGAGGATAACACTACCCATATCTATGCAAATAGCTCTACAAATCCCACCCATCTGCTCCCCCCCTTTGAAAGCATTCTACCTGTACCAAGGCAAGTCCAACCGACCTCTACCCACCACCATTTCACACAAAATAACTCCCCAAACTCCACCATTTCATTCTAGTAGCACTACCCTTCTCCAACTCTAATTATCAAGCACCCACCCCCCATCCTCTACTCCCAAGTCTCCCAACTTCTTTGTGATTTCCCATTTTGGCACCAGCTTCATAATATCCAACCACCTCCGCTGGCTCTCTGCCACCAGCCCTTCCACTGCTCCAAGCTCTTCGCTGTTTCCCAACAGCTTCATCATTTTTGGCTGCCATCTCCATCTTTTCAGATCCAGGTCCACACTAGTGACCCATCTCTTAACAGCACTTATATTAAAATATTTCCTCATTAGGCTGTCATCCAATACTAAATTTAAATTCAACCCCGTTAACATACTTGTCTACCACCATGACCTACATTATAAACACACTTCAAACAACAGAGAGAGATTTTCAAAAAAAACAAAAAGATGAATCCCTCAAAACCTTTTTCCATAACTAACAATGATATATATATAATACACATTTTTCTTCTTATTGCCATGTCAATCATGGTTGTGCTAGCTTTGCCAAAAGAACCAAGTCTAAAATCTTAACGTCAAGAGTGTCGTCCACCTTTACAATTCCGTCACTGCCATCCACACCAATCAACTTACCAGTGGCACCACGTAGCACACCAGCCATGATTTTAATCTTGTCATTTTTCCTTGGTACTACCACGTCCATTTCATTAGGAAGAACTGTTATGGTTTCACCATTGCCACTTGACCCAAGAACAATCCTACAAGAGCCATCCTGGAAGATATGGAACAAAAGCATTGTTAACATATATTATTACCCCATTCACACTAACAAATTTCAACTTTTTGGCAGTGTAGATCAGCAAAATAAATGAAAAAATGGTAAACGTTTTAGGGGTGACCATCCATTTAACGTGTTAAAAAGATTTAGATGCTTTCCATATCTCCACAGTTTTTGTTGCAACCCTCAGCCCCAAGTACGGCCAACTTCTCTTGCAGGGATTTCATATCATAATTAAATACAAAAAAGCTGAGAAAGACTTAATATAAGAATTTAACCAGACATACCGGAAGCACCTCCCGGACACTTCCTACAACAGAATCCTCTCCCGACCTGCGTACATTTACCAATATGTCTGGAATGAAATATGGCCCTTCATCATCCCCGCCTGCAAATCAGATGAATAGTTAAAATGATATTCATAAAAACAAAACTCTATCTTCAAATATTTTGAAGGTCAATGGCCAAAAATAGCAGAGGGTTGGGGAGCTTGCAGCCAACTCCAAGTAGTTAGACTTGGGCTGTTTCTAAAAGAACTTTCATCTATTTATTTTCTTGAGAAGAAAATAAATATTTATCAGAAAACAGAGATAGTCAAGTACACAGCATGTGGACAGGAAAGTCCCAAAAGAGTTACAGTTGGAAATTTAAACATCCAAAAAATCAAGAGAAGAGAAAAACAGGATATTGCTAAAAGCTGTTGTCCAGTCATACGATAAAATTTTAAAAAAAAGAATACTTAAGCAATATGAGAAAATGTTCTGTCTATTGAACCATCAGTATGACTCTAAGGTAGCAAAGGTAAAAAGCCGAATTCAAATCTAACCTATGACAGGAGACATGGCATCCAGACCACCAGTTCCCGGTGTCATTGGCTGCCCTCCAGGAGTGCCAGGAAGATAGGAAGCTGAATTTGGTGTCATTGGCTGTCCACCAGGAGTTGATGGCAAGTAAGGGCTAGGAGCATTGGCTGCAACAGGGACATAAATTGAGTTACTCTCACGCAAGATTAGAGCACATCAAACGTTAAAAATATGTGTTCATGCGTCTGGGTGTTTAAATAATGTAAATCAGTACCATAGGCAGAACTGCTATCCCTTGGTGTTCCAGCTTCACTATAATTGCCGCCAGGAGTACTGGCCCAACCAGAACCAGGAGTTGGCGCTTCATATGTACGTGAAGGAGGACTTCCTGGCTGGAGGAAGGGAAAACAAAAAAAAAAAAAAAAAAAAAAAAAAAAAAAACACAATACAGTTACTTCGAATGTTAAAGAACAAAAGACAAAAATATTCCCAACCCGTCAGACTGAATATGCAAGATTCCTGACCTGATACTGTGGACTGGTTCCCCAAGAGCCAGGGTTTCCATCTTCCCAATTATCCCTAAATTTTCAGCAATAAAATTTCAAAAATATCAGCCATCAGTCACAATGCACACAGTATTCTCTAGAGCATCCTAATATAAATAGATAAAAGGAAGCTTCCCAACAAAAGGAAGAAAGAGCAGAAAAAGGAGACAGACTAGGAAGAGAGAGACATAACAGCAGCATATATTAAATGAGTCACTTATAACTCGGGAAGTACAAGTTTATATGCTTTGCTAGGTAGTTTCGAATATCTAACCATAAAAACTTAAAACACACTCATGTTAATTCTCCACGCTTATGTTTTTTTTTAAAAAAAAGAATTCTCCATGCTCATGCCAATCTGAAACTTTCACTCTCAAAATGAAAACATAGATTCAAATTTCTCTTTCAAACCCAAGACTACCAAAATTTCATCTTCGATTATCAAGACTGTTCTTGGATGTTGGCATTATCCCTCGACTCTCCAAAACAAAGAAGCAAAAAACCTATTCACATCTATAATCCAGTTCTGAACACAGGAAAGCATTACATGCACTTTATAAACATCGCAGAGTACACATGTACCAATTAAAAATTTAGAAGCTATTTATCAATAATGTGAGTGTTTGTGTGTAAGCTTTGAATGCAAGGAAACTTAAAAGTCCACTACTAAAAAAAGGAGTCCCAATTCATTAATGCCAGCATGCTTATCCAACCACAAAACAACCAAGTCAATTTCATATGCAAATCTTTCTTTACCCATAACAAAAAAAACAGGGGATGGGGAGATGGGGAATGAAAGGAATATAGCCAAACTTTATGACAACCTTGGTGGACTCATTGGCGTATAAGGATTCCATGCTCGATCACGCATAGGTGTCCTCATGCCATCATGAATGGGTGTTGCTGCAGAAATAGACACGAAAATGAAATAAATAAATAAGAAGATATATTTTCATGACCAAAAAGGGGGAAAGTTTCAAATAGCAAACACTAAATTTAATTGTATTTTAAAAGTTGAGTTGTTTAAGTTGCCCTTATTTCTGGAACAGAAACCAAAAGATTGAAAGAACAAACCTCCAGGATCTCTCATAGGAGTCATATACGGATGTAATGGAGTTCGAGAAGGATGCATGGGAGTCTCACTCCCACTACCATAGCGAGGAGCATCACTGGTATAAAAAAAATACATATAGTCAAATTTTATATATTTTTTAAACAAAATTAAGAGTCAAAAGAACATTAGATATTTACCGATATGGGGTAGAAACAACCACATTATCAGAAATAAAATTGCGGTCAACTGCACATACAACAAAAGTTATAAGCCACATTGAAATAATGGTAACCAAGGAAGCACTTCCCCCAGATAAAGTAAACTTGCCTGTGACAACCTTCATCTGTGACTCCAATTCAACCCGAACTAATGAGCCTTTAACTTCTACTACACGCCCACGGTAGCCTTTGAAAGGACCCTGGCGGACTTTTACTGTTGTACCAACCAAACCATCATGCCCTCCTCTTCCACCTCTATGGCTATGCCTTCCCCCAGCTAAACCATATAGAACTAGAGGTTAACAAAAAAATTCTTTCTGATAAAAGAATTAACTTTAAGAAAGCCTAGTGGCATCATATGTACAAAAGGGGAGGCCTTGAAGAACAGATACATACAGTCCATTGGATGACCTCCTCGAGAAAATCTCTTTGGGGATTGAGGAATACGAGGTGGAGTTCTGAGATTAGCGAATCTTGAGTATGAATCACCCTAATAATTGACACAAAAGCAGTAAAGAAGCATCATTAATGAGTACAAATAACAAAACACGCATGCTGAAAAGAAAGATGGATATAGCAAACAGCCTAAAAATAGATACGGAACTAATATATAAGAAAACTCAACAATAAGTACTAAAAACAAGGTGCACATCTATCAATAAGAACATATAAAACATTGAATTTCTAAATAAAAGAGCAAATTACTCACATTTCTATCACCATTGCCACGTGATCCTCCCACAATAACACAACAATGGGCTTTAGCACATATAAAGCCTGCATGCTCAAGGTGATGGCGATCATAGATGAACAAGATTCCTCTGTGTATATGTTCCACAGGGCCTTGTTTCCCCTAACATGAAAAAAACAGTGATAAGACAAGGATTACAAACCCCTCTAAAAAGACCAAAGAAGCTAGAAATAGGGTCTCACTTTGCAGGGACCCTCAATAATCCTCACAACATCTTTTGCAGCTACAGTATTCTTATACCGATCTTGCACACTGTTTTTCTTATCAATCTTGCATTTAATCTCTCTTAACTTAACAAGAGCAACCTCAGGTCTGTCAGGAACTCCCTTGAGAACCTAAATAAGAAAGTCAAACACATGAGTATCTACAGAACAGGGTGCTGAACATTGAACACTCTAGCAAGATCACCAACCTGAAATGCTTCACTTTCTACACGAATAATTACACCAAAACTCATATTACTGCACCAAAACAAGTTTAAAAAAATTTGAGCCCCCGTATATTACCATTAAATAAATAAAAAATTAAGTAATTCCTGAACAGATAGGAACATCTTACTCCAGAAGCACTAGATCATGAAGCTCGTAGTCCCCAATTCTTGTGACACCAGAAGTTACCTCAGAGCTTTCTACAACATCATCAGCAAACACACGTATCTGAAGATAACAGATACTTCTATTATTTCAGCTAATCATGAAGTCTACAACGTTGCTCCCATGCCACATCAAGATTAGAATTATCACTTACGTGTTCCTTTGTTGTATCAGATAATATTATGAGGACATGCTGCTCAACCTTAACAACCATACCAGTTGCACCTTCCTGTGTACCAGAGACAACCTTCACATGATTCCCAGGTTCAAAGTACTTGCAAAGCTCTTTTTCATTTACAGCAAGAGTTTTCTGCCAAAATACCATCCATTACATGGTCAAGTAAACAGAATAAAAAGTTGGCAGGTACATTAGGTAAAACCGTAAAAGTGTAAAACCACTTTGAGCAGCCAACCTAAGAAGAATTCGTTGCAGTACAATCATTTCTTACCGGAAGGCCCTTCATTTCTGGTCTGATGTGAACATTCTCTTCCTCAACTTTCTCAACCCATCCCTTCAAGTTTTTGAGATCTCCCTTGATAACAATAACTGCATCGCCCTTCACAAAATGCCCTTTCTTTCTATTTGCAAATAAAGTCGACAAACTAGCCATATCGCTCTCTCCATTCTCACCAGGTTTCCGAAATTTTTCAAGTTCATCAAAAGTAGGTTTTATATTTTGAGAGCTAATTGATTTCATGGATACCGTTTTATACAAAAAACCATCTTTAAACATCATGCCACCAATGTTCTCAAAATAATCTCCGGTCATTGGATCTCGTCTGCGCTCTACACGAATATGGAGTTCTCTGAGAATATAGAGCACAAGATATTATGAGGCTGGAAACTGAGACATCATACCATGCACACATAATGTAGAAACTACATTGCAACAGAAACATATAAGCAGTACCTAGCCTCATCAATGTTCATAAAACGTGGAGGAGGAACAAATGCCTTCTTCTTCACAACTTCTCTGCCCTCCTGCATCATGAATTAATTAAATTAGTGATTACCAGGATAACCAAAAACTAAATACAATTCAATTCCTTTAAAATGATTGAATAATTAATTAATAGAAGGTTGATACTTGCACACACTTTTTTTATAGGTTACTTGCACACACGCACACACAACTTATCAAATGGCAAATCAAATTAAAAGGCAGGAAATGAATTACCAATTTGCTTGCAAGAGCCTGTAAGTCTATCCTTGGAATTAATTTTACTGTAACTCTTTGCCTCACATTATCTACATCCACCACCTATGGAAATGAGAGATTGAAGATCAGATAAGAAATTTTGAGAAAAGCATTATCAAATAAAAGGTCATATACGTACCTTTGCAAGATCCCCTTTATACGTCCCAATCTTCATTCTGACCCAAGTATCCCTAGAGAGATCAATTGCTTTGCTTTCAACTGAAAGAACATCAGTCATTTCTCTAATAGGGACCAGCATTACTTTCTGAGAAAATATATTGCGCAAACCTTTGCAAGCCTGAAGTGTAAAGAAATATCAAATCAGATCTCAATGATTAAACTAAACATGTATAATCAATTACAGCATAATTCCATTTGTATTCTCACACAATTCAACACAAATTATGCTTACATCAAGCAGAAATTACCTCCTTAACATGAGCTTCTTTGTCTGCTTCAATATATATATAGTTTTTGAGATGGTCAAGGGCAACAGCAGACCTGATTTGCAACTCAGATCCTTTATCAATGGACTTTTGCATCAGGCAAACAACTGCTTCTCGTTCACGACCAATCTGATGTATAAGAGTACAGTAATTTAATAAGCATTTTATGCCACAAAACAAAAGCAGAATATACCCCCCCCCCCCCCCCAAAAAAAAATAGTACAAATTAAAGGCAAATCATTTACTCATGGAAACACAACAGGAATAATAACCATACCGCACATTTCACCATCCACAGCTTTGGATCCCTAACAGATGGTAAAAGAGCTTGTTGATCTACATCTGTGGTCTCCTCATCATACTCTGCGTGGCTAGACCTTGCATATCTAGCCTGGATCCTCCTCTCAAGAGCTTCAACATCTTCTTGCTCATCTTCCCGCGGCAGCAGTGGGCGACGATGAATTCTTCTACCATCATCATCATCAGGCAGATCCGCACCACCATTATCAATGAAATCTGCATGTTCAAGTTGTTCATTTACCAGCAGTACAAATAAAATGCAGGTGGATCAGTTCCATAAGATGCAGTAGTTTTAGCCAATATAAAAGTCATACAGAGCAAGGAATGATCTTAAGCATATCATTTTCAAGCACAAAGAAGGTGGCAGGGCAGTGAAGGAACAAACAGAACTGGGCAACCAAGACATCTAAACTCAAGCACATAATGTAAAAACTCCAGTCACTACAAGTCATTTCAGATCATGCAAATTAACGCAGGATCATTCACAAAACAGAAATCAGTGAGTAGAATGAGGGCTTACTGACAATTCATTCAAGCAAGACTGCAAATTTTGTAGTAGTTGAGGGGATACAAATTTTAATTCAATGGACTAAGTTTAAGTGTAGTTCAAGTAGACAAACGTTAATCGCAAAGATTTAAAATGATAAAGAGGATGAAGAAACCCAAAAGGATAAAAAGAAGGCAGAATAGGGGGGCGGGGGAGGAGTAGTTCACTGCTATACTAGTGCAGACCCCATACATTGTTAATTTCTCTTTTTTAATTTAGCTCGTCATAGAAACAGGAATTCAACAAGACCGCTATTTCAAGAATGTAAATCATAACTAAAAATAACCTATCAAACATAATATCAAAATAAAGCAAATAAAGGACCAATAGACATTTCTTACACAAAAAATGTTTTCTTCCAAAAAATGAGGCCCACAAGCCAAGTTTAACATTAATATTTTTTATTTTTCAAATATACAATAGGATTTGAACATATGGCATCCGTTCCACAATGATTGCTCTTTTATTATTCGGCCAAGACACCAATTAGTTTTTTGTATAAAGCAGTATTCATACCCCAGTCGCGTATGCAACAATAAGAAATTTTACTAATTGAGCTAACTAAAACCCACAAATAGTATTTAACATTAGAAGTAACATCTTTGTTTGGAACAGAATATGGCTACAGCCGACAGCATTGAGAACAAATCAAGTAAGCAAGTTAGTCAGGTAAACTAATGATTAGGAAATAACAAGCCTTACGGAATGGGTATCAACCGTCGTCAGAAAAATTTTGGGAAAATTCACTGAAAATCAACTTTACTTTTATCCATCAAAAATTCAAACATGCTGATCTTGAACTGATAAAAAAATTTCTAGGTTATCGAACCAAAAGACAGCCAAAATATCATAAATTGAGTATTACAGATTCAGTCATCAAATTAGGCTTTTTGAAAAACCTTTTTTGATCATAGGCTGTTCGTAAAACCTTATATTGACAAAAAAGACAGCCTTAGTAAGTTGAATTTAAAACAGCAAGAAAGAAGTAGGCAATGACTCTGAGGGCTTGTAAAAGGGTTTTGTAGGTGTTAGTTGAACGAATTAGGAAAAGCGATCACTGGAAATTCTGGGAACAAGCAAAAGGTTTCTAAACTTGGTTTAGGTGGGCACTACAGCCAAGATCCTTTGAAATAGAAAACAACCCATCTTTTTCAACAGGACCAAGAAGAGAGATTGCATGCAACATCACCTCCATCTCCATCATGGTTTTGTTAATCAAACTTCCATGAGTCATCTTCTAATAGGCCTCCTATTTGGATGAGTTCCTTACTTTCAGAGCCATACTTCCAAAAAAACAGCGTCATGGGAAACAGAATTCATCAAGCAAGAATCATGAAGGATCTTAGCTGTGATATCGACTTAGGACAGCCCTAACACCTTGAGTTTCACAGCTTTCTTCCATAAGAAAAAGATCAGTTATGATTGAATGGCTTTTCAAAGGGTTTTAAAGGTCTAAGATTTCAAGAATATGAAATAAGGTGCTGCATATTCTAACAGAAGAAATTCATGTTTTTTAAGTGCATTTGATGGGTTTATTAAACTAACTTATAAATCATATAACTTATACATCAACCAAAGGAAAAAGGACTAAAAGAAAAATGCTTCACTCTTAACAACACAAACCTCAAAACCAACCTGACTGATTCATGTGAACCCACACGTTAAAACTGCAAATTTCTAGGACCAAAAATTACATAAAAACAACAACTGCACCCTCTTTTCCAAGCCTGCATTGTACATTCAAACAGGAAAAATAACTGTAAATTATTAACCTGTGAATGCCAAAAATACAATCATCACTTCCTATAATGGTGGAAGCACCTTGATCAATAATCTCCAACTTGCTCTCAAAGGTTCAATACTTGAGACCTAAAGCATCTATCTAACTTCAATAATCATGCAATGTAAATGCAATTACATTACAAATAAGTATGTCACTTTTTGTTTCCAATTTCTTATGCAATTACAGTACATCTATTCTTATAAAAAAGTTCCAAAGACTTCAGAACATCACTGTAAAGGACCACCACATAGGCATCTTCGTGTAAATACAAAGCCGTGCATAAATCTGTTATTGCGCATATGCATACATATATTTTGTGTTCTTTACATTGGGATGATCCAAATGCAGCATAATGCAAAGAACATTTTAGGTATCAGAACTAATACCAAAACAATGAAGGGAAGGTTCAAAATTAAAATAGTGGTCAATCTCACAACTCAATTACAACCTCCAGAAAGTAAGTCACCACAATTTTACTTAAATTTAAGCAACCCATAGTAATTGATTGGCATACCACACATTTAAAAACAATAATAGTATACATTTTATATACATATATATACATACACACACATATTATTGGAAAGTTACACATTTAGATAAATTTTGGTCACCTAAAGGACCAACTGTTATAGGCTGGCCCCATTAATGTTCTCTGAGCATTTTACTTGTCACCAGTTTTGAGGCCATTAGAGAAATTTGGAGACACCATCCATAATCAATCATTACTGGATAGGAATTCAAAAAGGTGTAATTCCAAACTTTCAATTCAAACTGTGTTGATGGTTTCTGTATCTCATAATGGCCAACATTAAGGTGACCATTTCTTGCGACCAACATCCCTTAAGAACACAACTACCATATTTCTTGAAGTACAATCTAACAAATAATTCAAATAAACCCATGAAAAAAGAGATTTGAGAGCATCATTCTAGCCCATGTCCACAAACACACACCCCTCATCTTACAGGTAAAAAAAATTGCTCTTTTGCTCAAATGTCTGAGACTCCATCTGAGATAGACAATGAACTCATGACAGTCTTTGAACTTTCCAAGAGATTTAAGCCGTTGAGACTTTTTGCACCTTCAGTGGGTGTTTTGGTATTCTTTTTTGTAATTGTGTGATTTTCTGCTTCTTTTACATGAATTATAAAGATGTGGCTAAAGGGTTTCTATTTCCAGACCAAGAGAGGTTCACAAGGGTGCAGATTAAAGGGTCCAGTGAGTACCAAAGAGGAATTAGTCCAGAGACTGCAACATGCCCAGGTTCTTATTAGAAGATTACTTATTTGTTGCTTTTATCACTGTTTGGTTGCTGAGAAAATGAGGGAAAATGGAAAAACAAAAATTTCCATTCCTAACTCAACAGAGAATCCAATGCGAACTTCAATTCCAACAAAACCAAATCAAAGCAATTAGAAACCCTAGAAATTCTCAATCCAGATTCCCCGACCCCCAAATCAATTAACTAATAAATTTTGCAATGCCATTGTATTTATCAAAATAAATCCATAAACTCCCAATCTCCAATTGCACAAAACCCTAAAAGCGAACTCAAAGCAACCAACATGAATTCAACCACAACCAAATCAAATCAACTTAGAAACCCTAAAAAAGGAGAAATGAAACGAAACGTACCATCCTCGCCTTCCTCCTCTTCCT
Organism: Quercus glauca; assembly: GCA_023736055.1. NCBI lineage: Eukaryota > Viridiplantae > Streptophyta > Magnoliopsida > Fagales > Fagaceae > Quercus > Quercus glauca. The sequence goes on along the minus strand of CM043316.1, from coordinate 74,062,590 downwards.
CTTCGTCATCAGAATCTACCTGCGCCTCGAGGTCGAAGAACTCTTGGCCACTCTTCTTGTTCTTTTTCCTCTTGTCCCTGCCACCACCGCCCCCGCCCCCGCCCCCGCCCCCGCCACCACCATAATCCTCATCGCTATCTTCATACTCCTCGTCGTCCTCCTCGGCGACATCGTCTATGAACGCCGATCTCGGGCGCTTCCTACTCGATCCGCGTCTATCTTCCTCCTCCTCCTCTTCCTCCTCATCTTCATCGTAGAGCTGCCCCGGCTCATCCTCCTCAAAATACCCTTCCTCCTCGGGCTCCAGGTCATCGTCGTCCTCGTCTCCGCCGCGACGGGGCATATCTCTCTCGCTCTCTCTCTCTCTCTCTCTCTCTGATTGACTCTCTTGCTTTCGCTTTCGAGTGGAACCCTAGGCAATGAGGTTAAAATGGGTGAATGGGTTTGCGAGAGAGTGAGTTTTTTGGTCTGTAAACAAAATGAAGAAATGCGAGGATGGGATAAGGACCATTCGGGTATATATAGGGATCATGGGGTATTCATGGTATTTCACTGCTTTTTCCGACCGACTTTCAGTTTGATCTTAGGTAAATTGGGTTGGGCAGGCTTACAACCTAGTAGGACTTGGGATTTGATGGTAACTTCATTTATTTAAAAAAAAAAAAATATATATATATATATATATATATATATATATATGATATTCTGGCGAAATTAACTTTACCCATGTTACACTTACCTACTAAATTATGAAAATGCATATTTTACCTTCCTAAATTATTACCCGCATAGTACTTGCCTTTATGAGAGTGCATACTTACCCCCTAAATTATTTCTTGTGTAACACTTTGCAGGGAAATTATTGTGTACTCCCGGAGTATCATAAATGCGTACTCCCTCCTCTCACATGAATGGTGGGTCCCACTAATTAAATTCATGGTGGGACCCACCATTCATGTGAGAGGAGGGAGTATGCATTTATGGTACTCCGAGAGTACCTAATAATTTTCCCACTTTGCATAGTTTAAGGGATAAGAATAAAATAAGTCATAGTTTAGGGGGGTAAAGTGTGCATTTTTATAGTTTAGTAAGTATAAAAGGGTCATAGTTAGGGTTGTCCAAACCACCCGAAGACCTACCCGAGGAATCTGTCAATCTGAGCCGATTGCCACCCAACCTGACTACTCTAGTAGTCGGCGGTGAGGCTCTTCCTCTAGAAACCAACTCTGGCCGGTCAGTTTCGGTTCTCCTCCACCAAAACCCGAAAATCTTGAACTGGCTAACTTACTAAGCATTTTCCAGCGAAAATTTCTAGATCCAGCGAGATCTCAACCATTTCTGGCAAGATCTCACTAGATCCAGTGAGATTTCGATCAAATCTAACAATATCTCATTGAATCCGATGATATTTATGCCGAATCTGGTGAATCTCACTGATTTCCACCATTTTCTCATCGTTTCTCAAATTTTCGACTCCAACCAACCCACCCGCCACCCTTTGGAGGTCTGATCCACATGATCTGATCATCCACTCGGTCGGCAACGAGTTAAAGGTTGCTCTACCCAATCAGGTCGGGTCGGATGCGGGTTAAGTCCAAATCCGATCTGACCCGACCTGTGGATAGCCCTACTCATAGTCTAGGGGGTAAAGTGTAATTTTTCCCAGATATTTATGACATTTTCAAAACATCTCCATACTTTATTTTAAAATAAAAAATATCTCTATATTATTATTTTAAATTTTTGAATATCTTAGACATTGTTGTTGTGGGTGGAAATGAGGATCAAAAGAATCCAACACAATGAAAATCTTAAATTCAATGAAAAAGTCACAATTACAAAAATGCCTGAAGTTTGAAAATTACAATCTCAAAAAAAAAGTCTCTCTTGTTTTTTAACTCTCATACCTTTCTTTTCTACGCTCTAGAAAACCTCCTCAACTCTCTTCTTGACCTTGGTATTGATAAGAGAAATAAGGGTGGACACTTAAGAACAAATGAACATGGGTGAATGTCTCTGTCAAATCACCCATCATCCTCGTCAATCCTAATGGGTGGGTTCATTTAATGCAGAGGTGACATGTACTTTTGCTTTACCGACATTCTCCTTCTCCTCTTTACTGTGCTTAGCCTCATTTTTTATCCCCTACCATTTCAGGTCCTTCTTCCAAAACTCATCCAAGGGACTCTAAGGCACAATGTACAGCGGTCCCCTAAATCCCAAGGGAGATGAAAACATGATTAGGATCCCATTCAGGCCCCAAGGGTTGGCTTTGTTGGTCCATAATCCCCAAGCTTATTTTGATTCGTGATAGTTTATCTTGCACAATTGTAATTAACCAAATTAACCATTCTGATTTACTAGACTATTTTATTATAAAAATTCATTTTTTCAAGTAAAATTTATTAAAACTCATCTTGAATTATAATTCAAGAAAATTATTTACTTAAATTTTTTTAAAATGAAAAATATAAAATGTACTTGGTTAAAAAGAAATTACTAAATTGCAATTTACAACTTTAAACTTTGAGGTAATTTTGATTTTATCTCCTAAAGTTTCAAATTTTGGATATGTACCTCTAACGATATATATCGTTTAATGCATAAAACATTTGAAGTCATGGATTCAACCCCCTCCCATTGTAATTATTGAATTATAAAAATAAAAATAAAAAACACAAAAGGTTTAAGAGGGTACATATTTTCCTTGTTAGATATGGTTATTGTATAAACTAGACTCATCATATGCGCAAAATAAGGCTCTTTTTAATTTTTAATTTTAGGTTTAGTAAAATAATATTTAAAAGTGAGATTGAGATAGTGTTCTAATTTTTAGGATTTTGATAAAAGTTTGAACACCAAAAACTTAGAAACTCTTTTAAAAATAGTAAATTACTATTTTAACCAGTTTGTGTTTTCAAATTTTAAAATTGTCCAATTAAAAGATATGGATATTTTAAAGAGTTTAAAAATTTGTGTGAGAATTTTTTAGTACGCAAAATGATTAAACTCAAATAAGGAATCTTGTTATTAATAGTATAGAGTATAGATGATGTTCTGATGTGTATTCTACCCCAAATCTCATAGTGGGCTTGCTCACAATGTAGCCCATCGAGTCTCCTTATGTATGTCTTGGGGACTTCAGCCTTTTTTCTCCATCCTTCTTTGGACTTTTGCTGAGGATGCTAATGGGCTTATTCCCTAAGTCTCTATCTTTCCCAAAAAAAAAAAAAAAAAAAAAAAAATCCTTATTTACCAAATAATAATAATAATAATAATAATAATTAAAGGGAATCTCAAGCACTGAATATAAAATAAATAAAAGGAGCAGTACTTTTTATTCTTTTATTCTCTTGAGAAGTGCTATATGGACAGTATTTTTATAATACTTTTACAATAAAGTATAGATTGTTAGTTGTTATTGGTTTTAATTTGATCATATACTGAAATTACTTTTTTGCCCCACCAATAACAACCCATAACAACTTGCTATATAACTGCCACATAGAATTTGTTGTGAAAATATTGTGAACATAACATTTATCTATTATTTTATTTCTTTTTGAGTGACTGCTGACTTTGACCCAAAAGTGAGCAAAAAGAATATTTGAACTGGTAGTCTTTTGTTAGTCCCAGAAATATGAACTCCTCTGAAAGTGGAAATGTGAAAATCATATGCAGAATATTTCTCAACAAATAAGACTATAAGAGAGACAAAGATGACATGCACAAAGACTTGGGAGTTTATTTCCATTTTGTCACCAAACTGTAAAATATAGATTAACCATTAATGTATTTTTTGTAATACTGATTCAATGTAATCACCATTACAATACACCACTTCTCAAAAAGAATAAAACACACACACACACACACACATATATATATATACACACACCAAACATGCCTGAAGCCCTTTAATTATGCCTTTTTTTTTTTTTTTAAAGAATCATAATATGTTATTGTAATACTAAAACATGTTACCAACATGGGAAAAACATATACCTTATCCTCTCCTTTTCACCATGTCAAGAAGGTCCTTTATTTTTTATTTTTTTTATACTTTTCTTTCTACCAAACAAAGATTTGATGACTATGCAAATTTTATTATTATTATATTTTGGTAATTACACTTGTGGGGGTCAAAAACTGCCTTTCAACTAAGAATATTGAAACTAACTCAGAGATGGTGTTTGAATGAGAGTCACAATTTATTTATTTAAAAAGGTATGGATAAAACTCCACAATGGGAAGCTCAAACAATTGACTTAACAAACACGGCTTGCATTTCAATTGAAATTAGCACATTACAATAGGAAAAACTCTCTTTCCTGAGGTGTTGCATTATAACATATTAGAAGTTCTCTCTCTATTTCTTTCTCTTTTCTTTTTTCCGATCCCTTCTCTATTTGCCAGTTCCCTCCCTTATATAGGCACATTTTCTGCCCTTATCCTTCCAGCTGTCTTGTCTCCAGCTGGATTCTTAGGAATATTTTTCGTCTTCTTTATTGGTTTCTTCCCCTTTCTTATATTGGAACATGACTTTTGGGGGTGTTCCCACTGTTCAGGTTGTTTCATATGCATTCAATGCGACAGAGGTTAGGTGGAGGTCTCCTCATTAATGCGGAGGTAAAGATCTCTGCCATTCTTATGTTTTGGAAGATTTCCCATGGTTCAAAGTGCTAGCTGTAAGGACGTTGTGGATTATTCGTGTACATTCCCTCGGATAAGACTTTGCCCCATGTATTTTATTGCCAACTTCGCGGGAACGATTCGTGAGGATTCCCTTCACCTCCTAGATGCTCAGGCCGGCCTTATTCCACTTCACAAGGTCCTCTAAGTTATTGGGCCTTACCTTAAGCATATGGGTTTGGCCCATTCCATTCCACAGGGTCCAACAGGTATTTGGGTCTCAAGTTTGGGTGAAGACTTTTCCACTCACCACAACACTCTTCTCCCTTGATATTTGAAGAAATTAACACTTTCTCTCTTCTGTTTATATTAGCAATCGAATATTCTAGATTTTTATGAGAATATCTTTACAAAAGTTTATCCACAATTAGTAAAAACATAATTGATAAATTTATAATAAAAATGCAAAGTTTATCAAATACCAAAAGACTTGTAATGACAAATCTTTTAACAATTAGTTGAAAAAAGAAAAAAGAAAAAAAAGAAAAAAAGTCATACTTAATAATTTAAAATACACTTTAATTAAAAAATTTAAACAATAAATTTTAATTCTAAAATGAAGGGTAATTTTGGAAACTTGCCCTTGAACAAAGAGTAGGCTAGTACACGACATTTCTAAACTTTGCATTTTTTATTAAAGTGCATTTTGGTCAAACGGGGTATCAATGGGAGAAGTGTTTTTTCCCTTCAATTTTGAGGTAGGGTGTAATCCCCCCAAATCTCAAGGGAGAAGAGTGTAATCATTACTTTTTTAATGGAATAAATTTTGTTATTAATTAGCCTATAAATGAGTATCACAATTTGAATATCAAAATTTCTTTTTTTTTTAATAAACAATAATATTTATTAGAACACACACGAAAATAGTAATATTAGTGTTTTAAATTGGGTTTATAATACATTACAAAACTAGAATACAACTAAAAAATGGCATAATCTTTGTAGTTGTAGACTAGAGTTATTCTTTAACAAAACATAATATTATTATATTTTGGAAATATCATTAAAAAAAAATTGTAAAACTTGATAATTAAAATATTAAATTGAAAAGAAGGGAAAGAACAAGAAATTAACGTCTCTCTTTCTCTCTCTTAAATTTCTTGGACTAATTTCCTTTCCGTTTCTTATTTTTCTTGTTGAGCATCTTTTACACTACAATAAACAAAGTCAAAAATAATTTTTTTCTTGAAAAAAGGGTAGACACCAACTTCGCTTGTGAGATCCGTTAATCCTTCTTCTAAGTCCAACGTTTTAACTTTTAAGGGGACAACATATTTAAGGCTTTCAAATGTAAAATAGAAGCGTCATTTTCTGTAAATTACACTCTCGTAATTTCTATATAGAGTATTACTACTTTAGATTTCTAAAAAAAAAAAAAAAGCGTAATAAAGAAATGCTATGAAGTAGTAGTAGAACACTATTTTTAGAAAGTGGAAGGGACATTTAACGCTTCATCTTTTTTTTTTCTTTTTTCATAGAGAGTTTCAACCTATGACAACGATGGGATTGTTTCTTAATCTAATTTACATAATGAACCAACAATGGTACTGTTTCTTAAAAATAATAATAAAAAAAAAAAAAAAAACAAAGAAAGCCCACAAACAATGCACAATGGGATGAAGTAATTGCCAGTATGTGAAATGAAAGAAACATACAATATAAATTGTTACTGCTTCATTAGCCTTTCTCACAATGAGTTCATTACGATACATATTGATAAATTACCAATTGTCTTAAAAACTAAACTGTAAAAAAAAAAAATAGTGATTAACCCCAAAAAAAAATGCATGCAATTTTTAACTTTTTAAATACGAGATAAAGTACGAACATTGTTCGAACTTAGGATGACATGCCATGATATAATGAAAATTAATTGATTGTCCTAAAAGCTTAATATATTAAGAAATAGTAAATTTAATCACTTAAACGATATTTAAATATATACAAAATTCAAACATATACAAAAGTAAAAGAAATTATAAATTCTGAGAAAACGGAAGATACAGTTCAAATGCATTTATTCCTGTCACAACAGTTCTCTTGATGACTAGTTTCAAAACATTAATTTACATTCCGCTACCCAGCCATATCCAGAAGACATTTATTTTGTTCCACACAGACTACAAGGCATTTCAAATGGATAATTGGAAGGACTTACTGAATGATACCTTATGGTATCAGCACAACGGATCCAGTAATCTTCCTACTTTCAAGGTCTGCATGTGCCTGAGCCGCCTGAGACAACGGGTAGGTATGATTTACTCGAACTCGCAAGATACCAGATTCGACATTAGCAAACACCTCCCCAGCAGTTGCCAGTAGCTCATCTCGAGTTGCAGTGTATTGCATGAGGGAAGGCCTGGTCAAGAACAGGGATTTCTCAGAAAGAGCTGACAATGGAAGTGGATCTGGTGTACCAGATGACTGACCAAAATTCACCATATACCCACGAGGCTTTAAGCATGCCAATGATCCCTGGATATATTAACTTCCAAATAAGAAACTTCTTCCCAGCACATAACAAACAAATCAGAACAGCTAACCAAAGCTATGACGTACCAACTTCAGTAGATTCAAGTTAAGGTTTGGGAACATTAAATTTGAGCTTGATTATTTACTGATTATTAGCATTCGAGCTTGGTTTTATTATGTGGGATGGCAGAACTTGATTCAGTGAGTACCTTACATGTTTCATAATCTTTTAAACCTTACTTGAAATAGAAATATCTGAGTTTGACATGTCTAGCTTAGAATTGAGAAATGCCAAGGTAACATTAGGGGAGAGCTGGCTGTAAATAGTATGACATGTTTTTTATTTTTATTTTATTTTTTATATAAGTATGATGCCTTGATACTCCAATTCCTTAATTAAGTTTAAAAGTAATGTTTTATTAGTGTAAGAGTAAGAGTAAATTGGTCATAGTATATTTATTCACAAGACTATAAATAATGTCTATTAGGGCTAATGATATTTATTAACCCTAAGAATAATTTACCAAAAAATGGGTTACATGGTATTACAGCCATATTTATTAACTCTAAGAATAATTTACCAAAAAATGGGTTACATGGTATTAGAGCCATGTAAACTGTGGAACCATTGTCATCCTTAATCAACCAGTGTCGACAAGCAAGACATCACTGCAACCACTGTACCATTGTGACTATCACTGCCTTTGACCTCTGCTGTGAACACAATGATCCTTGTCACAACCATGACCGTAATCAACCTCAACAGCCCAATTTTACCATTGCGATCAGAGTTCAACACCACAACTCCCAATTACAACCACCCACAGTCAATTTCTGTTGATGGAACTTCAAACCTGACATTGATAATTCCTTAGACCTGATTTCAACGTTCTCAACACCAATATAGTTGGTTCGTTTAAACAATGACTGGTTGAAATTGTCACCCTGAGAAGATGTCATCTGCTGGTACAAACTCAGCCTGCCGTCAATAAGACTTCATCAATGATTCACTCCACTGCAATCAAGGGTTGACTCTCGGTGAGTAATCCAACCCATATCACTTTCTTAATATGTTTCTCATTTCTTTTATCTCAGCTGTGTTATTGGAAAGTTCTTTGTGCTGTTAATCGACTCAATTTATTTAGGTCTCTTTAATCTCTTGAATTAATGAATCTGTTTTCTCTGGTTATGAAATTGTGAGGGTTTTTTTTTTTTTTTTTGGTTAATTAAATTTCTTGTAGTTGGGTTACATGTTCAGTGGTTGTGATGGAATCAAAGAAAGAATTGGACTCTGGTTTGCTTTTTCCCCTGAACTGTTTTCAATGACCTCAATTAATTAAGTAATAATAATTATGCTCAGCAGGCAAAGTCAATAGAAGTATTTTTATTTGGTAAAAAAATATTCCATTACTTGGTAGGACTTCGAAACCAATTACATGAACACATGGTAGTAGCTAGAGATGCTGCTGTTCATTCAGCATTGGATGATGGGGAGGGGCGGAGTTGGAATGTGAGATTTCACATAGGTTTTAATGATTTGGAGTTGGAGCAAGTGCATTCTATCCTATATCTTTTATCCACCAATTCCCCTAGGGGGTGTGATAAAATGAGAAGGGGACTAAATGGGAGTAATAGGGTTTTGTTTGCTCTTTTAATGAGGTCATTCAAGGTACACAAGTCACATCCTTCCCTTGGAATAGTATCTGGTATGTTAAGGCTCCTAAGCAGCTATCCTTCTCTGTATGGATAGTAGATTGGGGAAAAATCCTTGTGATAATCTCATAAAGTGATTTTCTCTAGTGGCTTGGTGTTGTATGTGTTGGTGTAGTAGGGAGACAGTTGATCAATTATTGATTCATTCTGATATCTTGTGGAGCTGCATCATTGGAGCTCTTGGGATCAATGGGTGCTACCTAAAAGGATAGTGGACATCATGTTTGGGTGGAAGAATTGGTTTGGGAAGCACTCATCGGATATTTGGAACATTGCCCCCTTATGTTTAATGTGGATTTTATGGAATGAACAAAATAGCCGCACTTTTGATATTTCGAACTTTGACTGGTCTTGTGTGTGCGGTCTTTCAAGTGGCAATTCTCTTTTATCTTTTAGGTGGACTCCTCCTATGGAGTAGTTGTCAAGCTGTAACTTTTCTACCATCAAAGATTGAGCAAGACTTATGGAGACCTTTTTGTAGTCTTTTTAAAAAAAATATTTTTTTTTTAATTTTATTCTTAATCGATTTCAATTTTCAGTTATAAATATCTAAATTAAAGTAGATGAACATGTAAAGATAAAATTATATGTAAAGTTAAAACAGCCTAATATGAATATATATAGACAATACTTTTGTTTTGATTTTCCATTAATTTATTATTTAGTTATAACATCAAAATTAAAGTAGATGAATATGAAAGTTAAAACCGCCTAAGAGGGATATGTATAACCAATATATTAATATATTTAATATTGTCAAAAAAATTAAAGATAAAAACGAATAAGAAAAAGAATAATGATATGGCTAATGAGGTGGCTTAATAAGAGTGTAACAACAATAAATGCTACGTTTTAGCTTATATATATATATATTAGAGACTTCGGGCCTATTAGTTTGGTGGGGAGCGTGTATAAAATTTTGGCTAAGGTGTTAGCAAATCACCTAAAAAGGGTTTTGGATCAGTTGATCTCAAAATCTCAGAATGGCTTTGTGTGTGGTAGACAGATACTTGACTTAGTTCTTATTACCAATGAATGCGTGGATAGTCAAGTGAAGAGTCAAGTTCCGAGGGTTATATGCAAGCTAGACATTGAAAAAGCTTATGATCATGTGAATTGGGAGGCACTTCTAGATTTGTTAAGGAGGATGGGGTTTGGATAGAGATGGTGTAGGCGGATTCGCACTTGTATCTTGACAATTCAGTTTTCTGTTTTGGTAAATGGGTCTCCAACTGATTTTTTTGGAAGTTTGAGGGGATTGAGACAAGGAGATCCATTATCTCTTATGTTGTTTTTGATCATGATGGAAATCTTTAGTAAGATGCTGAAGAGAGTGGAAGGGGGGTTTAATTAGTGGCTTTAAGGCTAATGGTAGGCAGAGTGATGGAGTTTGTGTTTCACATCTATTGTTTGCAGATAATACGAGCTTGTTTTGTGATGCAGATGTGGAGCAAATTCTTCATATGCAGATGTTGCTTCTATGCTTTCAAGCTGTCACTGGTTTGAAAGTTAATGTTCGTAAAAGCAAAATGGTCCCAATTGGGGAGGTAGATAATGTGCATGTTTTGGCAAGGCATTTGGGGTGTAGGGTTGGGAATCTACCCATGTCTTATCTTGGCATGGCTCTGGGGGCCTCTCATAAGTCTTCTTCTATTTGGAATCCTATATTGGAGAAATTTGAGAGAAGATTGGCAAGATGGAAGAAGCTATATTTGTCCAAAGGTGGTAGGCTGACTTTAATTTAAGAGTACATTATCAAGTCTTCCTACTTATTTCCTATCACTTTTTAACATTCCTACTAGTGTGGCAAATAAGATTGAAAAACTACAAAGGGATTTTCTTTGGGAAGGTATGGGGAGCGAATCTAAACGACATTTGGTAGGATGGGATAAAGTGTGCGTTCCTATGGCCATGGTGGTTTAGGGATAAGGAAACTAACTACGTTTAATAAAGCTCTATTAGGAAAATGGTTATGGCGTTTTAGGGTTGAGGAGAATCGTCTTTGGAGGAGGGTGATAACTATGAAGTTTGGGGAAGAATGGGGAGATAGACTTCTCAGTTGGGCAAGGGTGTCATTGTTGTGGTTTGTGGAGAGATATATGGGTTGGGAGGATTTTAGCCAAAAATACTCAGTTTGAGATTAGGGTGGGAATAAAGTGAGATTCTGGCATGATTATTGGTGTGATGTTCAACCTCTTCAAGTGACATTTCCAGTATTGTATGAGATAGCCATGAAGAAAGAGACTTTTGTTGCATTATCCTTGACCAGACAGAGGGAAGGGGGAAGGTGGACTTGGGATGTGAGGTTTTCCCAAGATTTGAATGATTAGGAGGTGGGTTCTATGGTGGATTTTCTTCATTTTTTGGAGAATAATACCCCTTTAATTGATAATGGGGACCGATTGAGATGGATTTTGAAGGAGAATGGGAATTTTGACATTCACTCGCACTATAATGCTCTACGAGACTCGTCCTCTGTCACTTTTCCTTGGGAAGGTATTTGGGGAGTGAAGGCACCTAGGCGAGTTTCTTTTTTTGTTTAGACTGCAGCTAGGAGTAAGATACTCACTAATGATAATATGAGGAGTAGAGGGGTTTGATTTTGTTGATTGGTGTTGCATGTGTCACTGTTGTGGGGAGATTGTGGATCATTTGTTGATTCATTGTGAGAAGGCACAACAATTATGGTGCTTTGTCTTTCGATTTTTTGGGGTGCCCTAGGTCTTACCAAGAACGGTGCTTGATCTTCTTTTTGGTTGGAGGAATTGGATGAAAATAGTTCTGGAGATCAATTGCTTGCTTCTTTCAGTGGTTTTTGGTTTGATTGTTCTCGAACTTGGAGACTCACATCTTGTGACTCCATCCCTTTGTTCATTAGCCCTCTTCTTTTTTGTAATTTGGTTTCTGTTTTTTTTCCTTCTTCTTTATGCACTTTTTGACTACTTTGTGCTTTTCCAGCATATTGTAGTGTCTTTAAGATATTTTTTCTTACCTATATATATATTTGTAATTCTTTTAGGTTACTCCGTGCTCATTCTTATGCGCACTGAATAGTCTATTCACATAATAAATATCATTACTTATAAAAAATAAAAAATAAATAAAGAAAGAAAAAGAAATCTTAAATCTTGTCCTAAGAACTTTTAAGTGAGGTTTTTAATCATCTTCATCGGGTCTCATTATTTGATTCCAGCACAAATATCATAACTTAATCTTTTGATCAATCTACCTAGCTGGAGGCCTATGAAACCAGACGTTGTGGTAATAGAGGCTGTGGAGGTTGTGATCAATGGGGAGGCCAAAGTAAAGGCAGCACTTTTATAAATGTACTCATTGTGGAGGTGAGAATCACAATGTAGATTTTTGTTAGGACCTTTATGGAAAACCTATAGCTCATCAGTCAGTTTTCAGATAAACTAAAATACTTCATAGCCTCTTACACCCACTTCAGCAACCAAACAATCTCTATTCCTGAGAGAGAGCATCGTTGTCTTGTGTCTCTACAACCTCATTCCACTGCATCTTCTTCCACTACCACTCTCACTCAGATAGGGGTCACTGACTTAGGTGCCAATAATCACATGATGGGTGGTAACTCAGGTTTGCTTTCCAACTTCACCACTCTAATCATTCCTGTCATGTCACTTGGGCAAATGGCTCAACCACACACATTTTTGGTTTGGGCATTGCTAATCTTAGCCCCACTCTTTTGCTAACCAAAACTCCTAACTATGCTACAATATTTTTGCCCTCTTCCTGTGTCTTTCAAGATCTCAAGACTGGAAGGAATATGTGTGGCAGGTGTGAAAATTCAGTTGAATTTATTACCTAGACAATGGTGACTTTTGTTGTTTTCAAGATCGTAAGACCATTTTTCTACAAAGAATATGATTGGGAAATTTTTTATTTTCGATAGGTAATAAGACTTTTGTTTTATTATTTTTATAAGATATCATGGTATTTAATTTAGATAATTACATTTTTTATACAAAATAAACAGGTAGAAAAAAAAAATATATAATATAATAAATATGATGTGGTGATATTATCCTTTTCCTATAAAAGAATAGGGAAAAAAATTGTAAGCTAATAAAAAGTTACCTATTATGTAATAAGATTATAAAAATAAATTTATACAAATTATCTTTTCTATCCACTCCATTTTTCTTTTCAACAAAATAATATATATATATATATATATATATATATCCTTACACTTTTCCATCCTTCCTATCTTGTCTATTTATTAAAAAAAATAGAATTAAAAAAAAAAAAAAACTGTCCATCCTAGATTTTTTTTTTGATAAGTAATGGAAAATATATATTAAAGAAGAATGCAGCCCCGTACATAGGAAATGTACTAAACAGGCAAAAAAATCAGGAAACCAAATTACAATGATCAACCAAAACAGGAAGAGAAAAACAAGAAAAAGATGGTATAGCTAAACACCATTCGAGAAGAGTAAAAAAGAAAAAAGACTTAAACTCAAGAATGGACCGTTCGTGACCCTCAAAGCTTCTGGCATTCCGTTCCCGCCAGATACACCACATCAAACAGTGCGGCACCATCCTCCAAATAACTATATTAGGATGACGCCTGAAATTACATGACTAACAATCCAACAAATCCACAACCCTTTGAGGCATCACCCAACAAATACCAAACAAGCAAAAGACCATACTCCACATCTCATAGGCCAAGGGACAGTGAAGGAGGAGATGATCAACAGATTCTCCACACCTTTTGCACATAAAACACCACTCAAGGACAACAAAATGCCTCTTCCGGAGGTTATCTATAGTTAGAATCTTGCCTAAGGCTGCAGTCCAAGAGAAAAAAGCTACCCTGGGGGGAACCTTCGATTGCCACAGCAATTTCCACGGGAAGGGAGTGGCAGTAGAGGGGGATAGAGAGTGATAATACTTGCTCACCACGAAACCCCTATTGTTGGCCGGCTTCCAACAAAGCTTGTCAGTACCAACACCTCGCACCCTAGTGGAGTAAATCATAACCATACACGAATCCAAAGATTGTGACTCTTGATCATTCACTAGGCGACGAAACTGAAGGTCCCAAAAAATTCTCCCATTAGCAAAACACATAACCTCAGAGACAGATGCATCCCTTGCCCTATAGATATTATATAAATCTGGAAACGCTTCCTTAAGAGGACGATCCCTACACCACACATCATCCCAAAACTTCACACGAGAACCATCATCCACATCATACCGAAGGAACTTAGAAAAATTCAGCCAGCCTCTTCTGATGGACTTCCACAAACAAACACCATATGCACCAGGCACGGATTTTGTACACCAACCACCCCACTCATTCCCATACTTCGCCTCAATGACCCTTCTCCAAAGGGCATCATTCTCCACACCATAACGCCACAACCATTTGGCTAATAGGGCAGAGTTAAACCTTCTCAAGCACCGAATGCCAAGCCCTCCATTCTTTACTGGCCTACATACCTTCGACCAACTTACTAAGTGAAGTTTACGTTCGTCACCTATACCTTTCCAAAGAAAGTCTCTTTGTAAATCCTCCATCCGCTTGGCCACCTTGGCTGGAATAGGGAAAAGGGAAAGAAAATAAGTAGGCAAGCTAGAGAGAGTACTCTTAATGAGGGTGACCTTGCCCCCCTTAGATAAATACAATCTCTTTCAACCAGCTAGCCTTCTCACCATTTTCTCCAAAATAGGATTCCAAATCGTCTTATCTTTAAAGGAGGCACCCAACGGAAGACTAAGATATTTCAGCGGAAGAGTAGACACTCTACAGCCCAAAATCTCCACTAGGTCAAGCATATTAGGCACATCCCCAACTGGAACCAATTCAGACTTATCTAAATTAATTTTTAGCCCTGACACCTCCTCAAATCTAGAAAGAATCCCACGCAGAACTGTTATATGATTACTGTCAGTATCACAAAAAACAAGAGTATCATCTGCAAACAACAAATGGGACACCGTCACCAAGGAACCAGAAGCCCCCCCCACTGAGAAGCCCGAAAATTGACCTGTCACAATAGCTGCGTCCAACATATGGCTTAAAGCCTCCATGACAATATCAAAAAGAAAAGGGGATAACGGGTCACCTTGCCTCAGACCTCTAGAACTCCCAAAAAAGTCAGAAGGACAACCATTGATCAAAATGGAGAACTTAACAGTAGATATACAACACCTGATCCATCTTCTCCACTTATCGGAAAAGCCACATTGCTGTAACAAAAACAGGAGAAACTCCCAATTCACATGGTCATAGGCTTTCTCAATGTCTAGTTTGCACTTTGCACAACACCCCCGGAACCCCTGTCTTCAGTCTACTGTCTAAACATTCAGAAGCAATCAAGACAGAATCTAAAATCTGACGACCTTTCAGAAAGGCATTCTGAGATTCTGAGATAATACCGTGAACCACCCTTCGCATTCGATTGGCTAACACCTTAGCAATAATCTTATACAACCCTCCTACCAAACTAATAGGCCGAAAGTCTTTGATATCCACAGCATCATTTTTCTTAGGAATGAGAACAAGGAAAGTAGCATTGAGACTCTTTTCAAAAACCGCATGAGCATGAAAATTATGAAACACCTTCATAATATCAGTTTTCAACAAGCTCCAACAAGATTGAAAGAAAGCCATTGAAAAACCATCCGGACCTGGCGCTTTATCACCATTGAAATCCTGAACCACTCTAAGAACTTCATCCTCCTCAAAAGTTCTGTCCAGCCAATTGGCATCTTCCTCAGATATGCTAGAAAAAACAACCTCATCCAAAAGAGGTCTATGTACCTCATCCTCCGAGTATAACTGTCTATAAAAATGAGAGATGCACCCCTCTATGATCCCTTGATCCGCGGATAACTCTCCATCCACCATAAGCCTATCGATGGTATTGCTTCTTCTATGAGAATTCGCAATACGGTGAAAAAATTTTGTGTTCCTATCTCCCTCTTTAAGGAAAAGAGCCCTAGACTTCTGCCTCCAGCAGATTTCTTCCAACAAGGTTGTTTTTTCTAATTCTCCCCGAATCCTATCCTTTTCCACACTCTCCTCCACTGATAGAACATGATCTTCCTCGATAACTTCCAACACATTGAGATCCTTCCATAGATTTTGCACCTTGAGACCTATATTACCAAACTCCTCCACATTTCATCTTTTCAAATCCAACTTCAACATCTTCAGTTTGTTAACCAAAATAAAACTAGGAGAATCTTGGACACGATAGGACTCCCACCAAGAACACACCCTTTCCAAAAAACTCTCATCCTT
Organism: Quercus glauca; assembly: GCA_023736055.1. NCBI lineage: Eukaryota > Viridiplantae > Streptophyta > Magnoliopsida > Fagales > Fagaceae > Quercus > Quercus glauca. Next base: position 74,046,428 of record CM043316.1, on the reverse strand, counting down.
TAGCCACATGTTCTCAAACCTAAAAGGTTTCTTACCTCCAAGCAGATTCCCACCCTCCAGCAGAATAGGAAAATGATCAGAAAGCAATCTAGAAAGACGACGCTGACAAACAGAAGGAAATTTCTCCTCCCAGTCCGCTGATAGAAGGAATCTGTCCAATCTAGAACTTGAAGCCACCTCTCTAGTGTTAGACCAAGTGAAATTCCCCCCAACCAGAGGCAGATCAATAAGGCTAAGCTCTGAAATAAAAGCAGAAAACCTATGCATAGCTGAAGAAAAATTTGCGGAACCAGATCGTTTAGAGGGAAACCGTACCACATTAAAATCACCTCCCACACACCAAGGCACTTCCCACCAACTACAAACACCAGATAACTCCTCCCATAATAGACATTTGTCACTATCATAATTGGGCCCATAGACACCAGAGAAAGCCCAAACAAATTGATCCACCACATTTTTGAATTTACAAGAGACTAAGAAACGACCCACTGCTTCCTCCACCTTTTCCACCACCCTATTGTCCCACATCAATAACACCCCACCTGAAGCACCCACAGAACCTAAATAGAGCCAATCCACATGTTGACCTCCCCATAAACTGCAAATGACACCCTTGTTAATTAACTCCAACTTAGTTTCTTGTAGACAAACAATATCAGCTTTCCACTTACGGATCAAATTACTAACCCAAAGCCGCTTCTCCTGCTCATTCAACCCTCTCACATTCCAAGAAACAATTCTTAAATTCATTGATGCACTACAACAGCCCGATCCCTAACTGCACTCCTGCTCCTATCTGTCTCATTATCCTCATCCCAAGAACTCAATAAATTCTTTAATTCACGATGCCCTTTATGCCCAGCCTTAACCAACTTCCTCTGAGAGGCTACATCCAACATCCTTTTTTTTCTTCGTTCTTCTAAAGCTAAGAGCAAACCTGAAACTTGTTCTTCGAACCCCTCCAGCGAGGTCCCAACAGATTTCTGGAAAGCTTTTATTCTATTAGTTACCCAAAGAGACAACTTAGAGTCGTCGACATCCACCGAACACCCTCTTTCCTCTGCCGTAGGGATCTCCATAACCACTGAATTATCCACTGCCAGAGGTGCCACATCAAGTGGTTCACCTAAATGTTCCCAATTCAGCAAACCCACCTTAGAGTCCCAAGTCTCACCCTCTGACCCAAACTCAGAGTCAACAGAACCCACAACACCATCATACTCAGAAACCCCACTACCATACTGCCCCTCTTTAACAAGAGAATCCATACCTGAATTAAAAACACCTTCCGAAGCAATCAGGTCTGACACGAAATTAGGAGAACGATAAGCTGAGAGCGGGATAACTATTTTCCTCCCATCCCGAAATTCAATCTTCTAATCATTGGAGTCACCCCATGTTCTGCTCAGGTCACCTACAAAATCACTGAGTGTAGGATCAAAATCCTGTGGAATTTTGGTGAAAATCTGGTCTGGCTTCTCCGATCTCTCTGCTTCCTGAGAAGACCTTGCCGAATCATTCTCAAAAATCCCCTCCTCTGACCCCATTCCAACCTCGTCACTCGCCGGTAAACTACTACCCACCTTTAGATTGTTGAGTGTCGTCGAAACTGGCGGCTTACTTGGGAGTATCTGTGGAAGCCCAAGAACAGAGGGAGCCGTCGAAGACCCCAAGCCCGAAACTACCTAGAGAGAAACCGAAAGAGGAGATTTGCATGCTAAAGTAGTGTTCGCACAATCCGAAATCGAGGACCTGGTCCCCGCAACATGGCAATCCGAAACGCAAGGCTGAGATGAAGGCCCACACATCTGGGTGTCGGAGTTGCAAGTTGGAGAGGACAACGTAAACGAGTCTACATTTGGCTGAGTTTCACTGGAGTTGGGTTTAGAGCAAACACTTACAGACTTAGACTTAAAAGTTAAAGCATTATGAGGCCCAAAGTGGGCTTTGGGTTTCCAAGCAGAATGGGCCGCAGGCCCACTTCCTTTCATTAACACATTTTTAAAATTGTGTGGCTTATTATTGCCACTGGGCTACGCCGCAACCGGGCCCACCTCACTAACCTTAGAAGAAATCACCTGCCACTGCCCATCAGTCCCACGTTCCACGCGCAAAGTGATATCCAATGTCGGCAAAATATAACCACTGCTACACGCAGCGCCCTTAATGACTGAAGTGACAACCTCCCCATCACTATCCTTTACAATCTCGGAATTCCCTCTCCAAGAAAAATCCGGATTCAAAATTTGAAAACTTGACATCAACTCCTTCCCTTTGTAAACACCACCTTCAGGGTTTTGCCGGAAATTCTCCAACACCCCCACCGGCTTCGAGCTGGTCCTACTAAACTGAACACCGAGATTTTGGCTAACCGGAAATAAAATCTTCCTCAAATGGACACCAAATCTTCTCCAGCCACTCCCTAATTTCCCTTCTGGTATGACGATGGAACCCCTTCGGCGGCCTAATTCAGAGATCAACACAAAAGTGCCATGGGCATTGGAGCCCAACTGAAGAATAAAAGTTCTATCTCCCTCCCGAACCGTTCTCGCAAACTGACCTGTCTGTTGCTTAGTTGCCAACTCCTCAATGTGAAACAAAATTCGCTTCGCACTACATACAGAGCGAGTGAATTGCCTAAATCTTTCATAGATACATAAAGAGAAAAACGAACCCCCTTCCTCAATAGCAAACTCAAAAGATTTAGACTCAATAAAAACAAAAGAAGAACCACCCATAACTTCACTGGCAATAGCAACATGTATTATCCTACTCAGCGCTTCCAAACAGTCACAGATACCAATCAAAACTCAGAAGTTACAACAGGACCATGGATTATTATTAACTCATTTAAGAGACTATGACATAATTAAGTGGAGAACCACTTCCACTCAAAGGTTGACAAATTAGCTACCCTTAGAGCAGATTGGTTAACTAAACAGGAGTTTCTATCTCAATAGATTTCTATCCTCTCAACCATACAACCCTAAAAATGTATACTCTATCAATCAATGGGTTTGCAAAGTTCAAAGGTAAAGCAACCTAAATCAAGTTGCACCCCTGGCCACAAGAAGCTAACTATGAAAATCATATATAATTATATAAATATATCTTAAATGCATCATTTGATGGCACCAATACAGAAGATGAAGATATCTCAGTTAAATATCCAAAATTTCTCCAGAAATGAAGGGAAAGTGAGAAGAAAAAAAAATGCAAATACCTGGAAGGTATCTTTCCCTACAGCATCATAGACAACATCAACCCCATTGCCTGATGTTATCTCATTGACACGAGCAACAAAATCCTCTTCCTTATAGATTATAACATGGTGGCATCCATCATCCTTGGCTTGAACTGCCTTCTCTTTCGTTGAGACAGTTCCAATGACGGTGGCACCTAGGGCATTAGCCCACTGGCTTAAGAGAGAACCAACTCCACCAGCTGCTGCATGAACAAGGATTGTGTGTTCAGGTTCAACCTACACAAGACAATTATTCATATCTAGTACTTGATAAGAATGTTTAACAAGCTGGGAAAGAGAGCCAAATTTAGCACAATGCCAGGTTTGAAGTGTTGTATTTGAGCTAATTAGGAGAATAGGGGACAAATGCATAGCAATATACTTATAATAACAGTTTTTCAAACCGATGAAAATAGACCTTTTCAGATTTATCATGGTATTGCTGCCAATCCAAATTATTTACACACATACACAAACTATAACAATTTTTTAAAAAATTCAAAAAAAAAAAAGGGACACAACCCATGTACATGGGATGTATATGAGAGGTACGCCAAAATTTATCTACCAAAACCACAAAGATCAATAAATTCAAGTAAATTCGAAAAAGAAAAATGTAAAGTAGCAGCTGTTCAATCATATAATGACTACAGAAACAAAAACTTCAGATCCAAAATTGATTTTCACGTAAAGATAAATAAACTCAAGTAATTTTGAAAAAGGAAAATGTAAAGTGGCAATTGTCAAATCATATACTGATCACAGGGACGGAACTACAGGGTTTTTTTAAAATTTCTATTTTAATACTAATAAAATCATAAATTCTATAGATTCATATGTAAATATACTTATCGGCCCCCCTAAGTTTTGAAGGATAGAAAAAATACTAATGATTAAGTTAATGTCCAGCTTAGATTCTCCATGATATAGTGGTGTACGTGGCTTCAAAGAAGATTTAATATTTGCTTTGCTATCGTGATATAAAGATGTTTAAAATTTTAGTTGTTGTGTTTGTATTGATTGTAATCCACTTTCGTTGTGTTAAACTTTGGATCAAAATGAGAGAAAACTGAAATTGTTTTCATCGAATTGATAAACATTACAACTCTGTTTAAATATATACAAAACATAGTAGAAAGGAGAAGGAAAAACTAACTAGTCAACTTGCACCAACTAAAATTAACAAATCTAGTAAACTATTGAAACAACCAATCACAAGAAGAGATGTGGCCACTCTAACTAGTTAAATACTATGAAGCACAGGTGCATTTCGGGACTCGGGTGCGGGTGCGGGTGCGAGACTCGGTAATTTTTGAAAAACGTGGGTGCGGTGTGGCGAGACTCGGCCATTAAAAAATTATTAAAAATATATTTATTTATATTTTTAATATATTGCTAAGCATACTTTTTCACATTATATAAACATATACCAAATTTAAGAGTAATAATAGATAATAACTAAAACATGATGTTCATAAATTAAATACAACCCACAAGATTCAATTTAACCTACAAATAATAACTATTAAATTAATAATAAATCAAACCCAAGTTCACAGATTCACAAATCACAATGAGTAATAAGTAATAACTATTAACTAAATAAAACTAAGATTGAAAAGAAACTAAGATTCACAAATCACAGATTCACAAATCACAAATCAAACTAAGATTGAAAGCTTTATATCAATACCTGAGTTGAGAATGCGTGAGAGAGAGCTGAAGTTTGAATGAAGTAACTGAGTGGCTGTGTCTCACAGGGAGACGGAGAGCAGAGACAGAGAGGCAGAGAGCGATTCAGTGAAGCCGAGCACACCGCAGAGAGCACAGAGAAGAGAGATGAGTGACGGAGTGAGAGAGAGTGTTTGGACGAAGTGAAAATGCGTGAGAGAGTTTTAGGGTTCGTTATTAAGTTCAAACAGTGCGTTTTGCACCTTTTTTTTTTTGTTTTGAATTTCGGCCTGAATCGGCCGTTTCGGCTTGAACCGGCCATTTCGCCGGTTTTGCCCAATACGGCCCAAGTCGGCGCGAATCAACCCAATTCAGCGTGAATCGGCCCGAGTTTGAGTCGCATTGGCGCGAGTCGGGGAAAAAAAAGAAACACATGGTAGGACACGGCTCGATGCGTGGTCAGCGGTGTCCTTCGTGTGCCGCCACGTCGCGCCGCTTCGGACGTGGGTGCGGCTCCTTTGGCGCAGTGTCCGTGCATCCCAGGTTAAATATAGAGACCTAACAACCTAAAGTTTTACATAATATAAGAACTTGGACAAACTTGCAGAAGCCTTCATTATTTACACTTTGTACCAATACATTCTAGTTAACAATGCAATAAAAATTTTTCCTTTTCTCAACAAAAAAAGAAAGTGTTAATCCTCTCTTGAAATAGCCCAATCAACATCTAGTGATATAAAATTGGCTTCAGTTTTATAAAATGAAACTGGAAGATGATCTCTTGATGGATTTTTTTATTTTTTTTATTTTTTATTTTTTATATTATACACTATGATATTTAGTACGTAATCATAGATAACTCTCTTGACACTGATGGCCAAATTGTTAGTTGGGCAAATGAGTGTGATAGTGTGATAGATTCTTTGTCTGTTGTTAATGGGTTAGAGGATGAGCTGTGGGAAGTTGATGTAAGGTCGATGACTTGGGAGAGAGGCAGGGAGCCTCTAGTTCTGGTACCTTTGGCCACTGAAATTCCGTTGGAGGACGAACACAATACAGTGAAGGAGATTGGATGTGAGAAGAAAGTTGATAGCAAACGATTATCAAGGTGGGTAACCAATCAGATTAAGGCATTTAGGAAATCTGTGGGGACTTCATTGGAAGGCTTTGAGGAGCAAATTACGGGTCTGTTGTTAGCCTTAGAGGCCAGGAAAAGGGATAAACAAAGTCATGAGGTAGAAAGTCAGAAGAAGGTGGTTAAATCGGGGCAAAAGGGTCATCGGGAATTGAAAAACTTAATGACTTCCTTGAAAGTTGAGTATGGGTCAGCTAAGAGGAATATTAGTAGTGAGCGGGCTGTGGTAGTGCATCAATGAATGTGAAGATTATTTCTTGGAATGTTAGAGGGTTGAAGGAGCAGGATAAAAGGCTTCGGGTCAAAAATTTGATTAGGAGTTGGAGGCCAGATATTGTATGTCTTCAAGAAACTAAAATGGAGTTGATAACCTGAGTTGTGATTCGTAGTCTGTGGGGTGGCCAACATGTTGATTGATCATATTTGGGTTCTTGTGGAGCTTCTAAAGGGGTGTTGCTAATGTGGGACACACGGGTTGTGGACAAAGTAGAGGAAGCAGTGGAACGTTTTTCAGTTTCTTGTAAGTTTAAAAGTGTGGTAGATCAGTTTGCATGGGCATTTACTGGAGTTTATGGTCCTAATTCAGCGGGTGACAGAAGGTTTTTATGGGAGGAATTATCTGGGTTGAGCAGTTGGTGGAATGTGCCATGGTGTGTGGGAGGTGATTTTAATGTGGTAAGATTCCCCTCCGAACGTGCTGGTGCTATTGCATTTACTATTGCTATGCATGAGTTTTCTGAGTTTATTTCAGAGCAAGGTTTGATTGATATCCCGTTGGAAGGGGGAACTTTTACTTGGTCTAATTCTCGTGAAGTTGCATCGAAGGCTAGGCTGGACAGATTCTTATTCTCTCTAGATTGGGAGGATAAGTTTCCTACTGTTTGCAAGCGAAGAATGTCGAGGCTCTTATCGGATCATTTTCTGATTGTCTTGGAAGGTGGTTCCTTTCATAGGGGCAGGAGGCCGTTTCGTTTTGAAAATATGTGGCTTAAGGATGAGGGTTTTGTGGAAAGAGTGCGATCTTGGCGGGAATCTTATCATGTGCATGGGGCTCCAAGTTTTGTGTTGGTAAACAAATTAAAGCTTTTGAAAAATGATTTGAAAAAATGGAATGTAGAGGTTTTTGGTAATGTCGAAGAACGGGGGAAACAATTGTGGAAGGATCTTAGTGTTCTAGAGACTATTGAGGATAGTTGTGGTCTAACAGAAGAGGAAAAGCTGGAGTTGGAAAGGATCCAAGGAGAGTGAGAGAAAGCTTCTCTTTTGGAAGAAATTTGTTGGAGACAGAAATCTAGAGTTCTTTGTATTAGAGAATGAGACAGGAATACTAAGTTCTTTCATCGTATAGCCAATTCTCACAGGAGATTTAACTCCATTGATAGGCTTATGGTAGATGGAGAATTGTCTTCAGATCCGGAGGCCATAGTAGAGTGTATCTCTCGTTTTTATAGGCAGCTTTATTCTGAAAATGTGACCCATAGACCTGTCCTAGATGATGTGGAATTCTCTAGAATCTAGGAGGAAGATGCTCTTTGGTTAGATAGGCCTTTTGATGAGGATGAGGTGTTTGGAGTGATTAATGGGTTCAATGGTGATGAGGCTCCTGGTCCGGATGGTTTTTCCATGGCTTTCTTCCAGTCTTGTTGGAGTGTTTTGAAGAAAGAGATTATGGATGTGTTTCAGAATTTCCATACTCAAGCTGTGTTTGAAAAGAGTCTTAATGCTTCATTTCTTGCCCTTATTCCTAAAAAAGGTTGATGCTATGGAGACTAAGGATTTCCAGCCAATTAGTTTAGTTGGTGGGATTTACAAGATTATTTCAAAGGTGTTGGCTAATCGGTTACGAAGGGTTGCACATGGACTTATTTCAGATTCGCAGAATGCTTTCGTGAAAGGTCGACAAATTTTGGATTCCGTCCTTATTGCTGCTGAATGTATTGATAGTAGACTGAAGACAGGGATTCCAGGGGTGTTGTGTAAATTGGATGTGGAGAAGGCGTATGACCATGTGAATTGGGGTTTTCTAATGTATATGCTCCAGTGTTGTGGGTTTTCAGAGAAGTGGAGAAAATGGATAATATGTTGCATTTCTACAGTGAAATTTTCCATTCTGCTTAATGGTAGTCCTTCGGATTTCTTTGGCAGCTGTAGGGGGATTCGGCAAGGGGATCCTTTATCCTCGTTGCTATTTGATGTTGTCATGGAGGCTTTGAGCCGTATGTTGGATGTGGCTGCAAATACTGGATAGTTGTCGGGATTTTACGTAGGCAATACGGCTGGTATTTCGATGATGGTGACTCACCTCTTATTCGCAGATGACACTCTTATTTTCTGTGATGTTGACCCTAATCAGTTAGTTACTTTAAGGGAGATTCTGACTAGATTTGAGGAGGTTTCAGGTTTAAGAATTAATTTGGGGAAATCAAAGCTGGTTCCAGTTGGAGACATGCACAATCTGGATGATCTGGTGGGATTATTAGGGTGTAGGAATTCTTCCCTTCCTTTGAAATATCTGGGCCTTCCTTTAGGGCAAAATTCAAGGAGCTCTCAGTATGGAACCCTATTTTAGAGAAGATGGAGCGGAGACTAGCAGGTTGGAAGAGGCTTTATTTATCTAAAGGGGGTAGGGTAACTCTTATTAAAAGTACTCTATCCTCTTTACCTACTTATTTTCTTTCCATTCTTCCTATTCCTGAGAAGGTGGCCAATCACATAGAGAAACTACAAAGAGATTTTCTTTGGAGTGGTATTAGTGGTGATTCTAAATTACACCTGGTGAAATGGGCTAAGGTTTGTAGGCTTGTGCAGATTGGGGGGCTAGGTATAAGGCGTTTGAGAAGTTTTAACTCTGCCTTGTTGGGCAAGTGGTTATGGAGGTATGGTATAGAGACAGATGCTTTATGGAGGAAGGTTATAGAGGCGAAATATGAGAATTTTTGGGGTCGTTGGTGCACGAAAAAAGTGACAAGTGCGTATGGTGTTAGCCTTTGGAGGTATATTAGAAGTGGCTGGTTGATCTTTTCTAAACTCCTACGGTTTAAGGTGGGGGACGGTACTAGAGTGAAGTTTTGGAAGCATGTGTGGTGTGGAGATTGTACCCTCAAAGTGGCTTTTCCAGAACTTTACTGTCTTAGTAGGGCAAGAGATGCTTCGATGTCAGAGGTGATGGGTTGGTCTGGTGGGATTCATTGGGATGTTAGATTTCGTCGTCCACCTCAAGATTGGGAGCAAGAATCTTTTGATCGGTTTATGGGCATTGTCTACTCTACGACTGTGAGGGGGGTTGGCCCTGACAAAGTTTGTTGGAAACCAGCTAGGAGTAGAGGTTTTGAGGTTAGAGGATTCTATCTTTCTTTCTACCCTCCTAATCTTACTTCTTTCCCTTGGAGAATGGTGTGGCAATCGAAGGTTCCTCCAAGGGTAGCTTTTTTCTCATGGCCTGCTTCCTAGGTAAAATTCTTACAACAGATAACCTTCACAGAAGGCGTATTATTGTTTTTGATTAGTGCTATATGTGTAAGAGGTGTGGGGAGTCGGTGGATCATCTTCTTCTTCATTGCCCCATAGCTTTTGAGTTGTGGTCTTTGGTGTTTTGTTTGTTTGGAATTCACTGGGTTATGCCACATAAGGTAATTGAGGTGTTTGAATCTTGGCAAGGTAAGTTTGGGCGTCATCGCAATATAGGCCTTTGGAGACTAGTGCCGCATTGTTTGATGTGGTGCATTTGGAGTGAAAGGAATGCTAGATGCTATGAGGGATGTGAATGGTCCTTGCTAGAGATTAAATCTTTTTTCTGTCACACTCTCCTTGCTTGGAGTGTGGCTTTATCGCATTTTACTTGTTCTTCCATCCCTGTTTTATTTGATCATTGTAATTTTGATTCTTGATTTTTGCCCCCACAGTACATCCACAATGTACTTGGGTTGGCTACTTTTCTAATAAAATTTTTCGTTATCTATCAAAAAATAAAAAGATTAGTGTATTGTAATGTATTAAAAGATAAGGGCTTCCTGGTTAGAGACTATTATAGAATTTTAGTTGGCAACACTTTCCTTGGTTTTCCTTGGAAAAGTATTTGGAAGCAGAAGATTCCCTCTAGAGTAGCTTTCTTTGTTTGGACTGCTGCCTTAGGGAAATGTTTGACGATTGATAATTTACAAAAAAGGAAGGTGTGGATTTTGGATTGGTGCTATATGTGTAAGAAAAATGGTGAATCGGTTGACCATCTTTTCCTTCATTGTCCTTTTGCTATGGATCTATGGTCTATGGTTTTGGGTCTTTTTGGAGTTACTTGGGTTATGCCACACACTGTTTTGGGGCTGTTAGGGTGTTGGCAAAGCAGCTTTGGTCGTCATCGAAATGGTTACATTTGGTCCATCATTCCTCATTGCTTAATGTGGTGTCTTTGGAGGGAGAGAAATTGTAGATGTTTTGAAGATATTGAGTGTTCTATTCCGGACCTCAAGCTTCTCTTTTTTAGAACTTTAAGAGAGTGGTTGTTTGCTTTGCAACAACAATCATTCCCTTCTTTTATTGATTTCCTAGACTCTTGCAATTTTTGTATTTGATTTCCTTTCCCTTGTCCACTTCCTGTGTACGAGGTTGTTCCTTTTTTATATCAATATACTTATTACTTATCAAAAAAAAAAAAGTTGATTTTCATGATTTCTTTTTTCATACATTGCCCCCCCCCCCCCCCCCTCCCTCTATATCCTAGGTCCGTATCACAAAGACAAAAGCTTCAAATCCAAAATTGTTTTTTCACACCCCTCGAAGCTTTAAACATTTCATTCTCTCCATATACACCAAATAAGACAAAGGAATCGCATTCCGTATGTTTATATTGTGATGATCAAAACTACCCCTCCAGCTAGCCAACAATTCAATAAAACATCTTGGCATGATCCACTAAATCTTAAATAAAGAAAAAACCACAACCCACAATTCTCTAGCAACCAGCTAACATGGTCATATGCTTTCTCCAGATCTAGCTTGCACAAAACCTCTGGTATTACCCGACTTTAGATGGCTATATAAGCATTCATTGGCAATCAAAACCTAGTCTAGAATCTGCCTCTTGCTAACAAAGGCATTTTGAGGAACTGACACCACCTTATGAAGCACCAACTTTAATCTATTTTCCAATACTTTAGCCAAGATCTTGTAAACCCTTGTAATCAAGCTAATAGGAAGAAAGTCCTTAATCTTTGCTGCCCCAGGCTTTTTTGGAATAAGAGAGACAAAAGTAGCATTAAAACTTTTCTCAAAGGTGTAGTGCTCATGGAAGTGATGGAAAACCATAATTAAATCCACCTTCACAACATCCCAACAGCTTTGGAAAAAAGCCATCATAAAGCCATCTAGACCTAGTGCTTTGTCCCCATTCATGTTTGACACCGCCTCATAGACCTCATCCTCCGTGAAACACCTCTCCAGGCACTTAGAATCCACCTCCTCAAGGGCTAGAAGATCTAAGCCATCTAGTAAAGCTTGCCAGACTCCCTATTCAGAGAATAAGCCTTTATAAAAATCCGCAACCTTCCCATTAATGATTAATTGCCTCTTGATTAGTGAGCTCCTCTCCATCTACAAGTTATCCCCCAATATAATTATGATGGCGGTGTGAATTTGTAAGCCTATGAAAGAACTTTGTATTTTTGTACCCTTCCTTCAAGCACAACATCCATGATTTTTGGCTTTGCCTCCAATTAATCTCTTTCATCAACAAGATTCATTCAAGCTCTACTTAGGCCTACTCCCTTTGCAATTTTTCATCAAGTAATATCCTATGCTCCTCAATCTCATCCATAGAATTAATACTATTCAACAAAGTGTCTTTATCGAATAATATTGCCAAACTCTAAGGTATTCCACTTTTTCAAATCAAGCTTCAGGGCTTTCAACTTGTTTGCCAGAACAAAACTAGGAGATCCATAAATAGGAATCCCACCAACCTTTCACCTTTTCTACAAAGCCATTTGCCTCTTTCCACATATTTTCAAATCTAAACCCCATTTCACAGCACCACACTCCAATAAAATAGGGTGTTGATCCAACAAAAGCCTTGGTAGATATGCCTCTAAGTAATCATAGAAAAATGCTCCTCTAAAAGCAGAGTGATAAAAAAACTGTCTATAAAATCAAGCTATTATGCTTCAATGGAGACAGTAGTGTTTTTTTTTTTTTTTTTTTTTTTTTTTTTTTTTTTTTTTTTTATAAGTAATGAAAGGTTATTAATAAAAAAAGAAAAAAGAATATCCAGGTACACCGGAGGTGTACTTGAGCAGTAGTACATCAATCTTTCAAATTACAATACTCAAACATATCTAATAAATTAGAACAGGGAAGAGAGTTAAAAGCAATACCCCAATCCAGTAAAGAGTGAAGAAGGAGAGATTTAATCTCAAGTATAGACCATTCACTTCCCTCAAAGCATCTTGCATTCCATTCTCGCCAAAGACACTACATGACACAATGCTAAATAAAAAGTTCTCTTGGAATTTTTCTAATGGTCAAGTGCTAAGTCCAACCAACCCTAGGGGCCGACTCCTAGGCATGTTCTCTCTTACTTTGTGTTGATTCCAAAAGCCTAGGTGCAGACTCTTAGGTTATCTATCTTTGGTTTTGTCCTCCGTCAGCTCAAAAATTTTATTAACCATCTATTGCCAAAAGGCTTCTCTCACCATGGCATAATGCAAGTGGCAGCTCTCAAGACTCAAAACCTACACACGTGCTCAGCAGCTCAAGACTTGAAAAAAAGTCAACTTTGAACATGATTTTTTTATAGCGTCACTAGATACCCTATTTTATGAGAAGTATAAAAATGCATCATACCCTATTTTATGAGAAGTATAAAAATGCACCAGAATTTTTTTGATAGTTACCAAATTCACCTGATTTTAAAAATAACTCCTAACAATCAAACTAGCTAAGGTTTTTTTAGGAATCACTCCTAGGATTTGTATGTTTGACACACTCATGTAAACAGCTGCAAATAAATTTAAAAAATCATTTAAAAAATCCAGAAATTTTAATATCTCATAAGACAGCCACATATGCTTTTCTGGTGAAGTTGCTAGAAACTTGTTGACAAAAAGTTTTGAAATACCCCTGAATTTATACAAAAGAAAACCTTTAAAAATCAACATTAACTAAGCAGCAACTAAGAAAATAAATTTAAGACCCAACTAAAATAACTCCCAACAATCAAACTAGCTAGATAGATAATGAGTGGCATCCTAGCATCATTGAAAACTCAAATTAAAAACTATGCTTTAGAATTTGGATTCCCATGTCTCTTGTAGGCCTTTCCAAAGTGTCTTCTTCTGTTACCATTGAATCTCTTCCCTTAAAATAGGTGGAGGGTGAAGTCACGGGTGGTTTAACTCCTTATGGAAGTATAAGTTTTATTTACCGATAAACAATGATTATATATATATATATATATATATGAGTGACGTGTGTGTGGAAAAAAAAAGGATAACTAACACTTTTTTTGGTAACAAAAATAATTCATTCAAATAACTTAATAGATTTGGGCTTCAGCATTGTGGCTTATCAAAATAAGGTCAACATTGTAACACAGTTGGCCAAAAGCTATAATGATAACTTTGGTGTTTATCATACTTTCAATGTCAAATACATATGCAAGGGGTGTGCAGCCAACCCAACAACCTCCAAAACCAACCCAACCCAACCCGTTGGGTTGGGTTGGTTTTTAGGGGTTGGTGGGTTGAGTTGAATTATGAAATTTTTTTTAATAGTGGGTCGGGTCGGGTCGAGTTCGGGTCATAACAAAAACAAACCCACCTAACCCGACCCGACCCATATATATATTTAAATTTTAAATTATATATATTTAAAAATATATTATATAATTAATAAATTTTTTATTTAATTTTTTCCCTTATTAAGTTCTTCTTATATAGAACTTATTTACCTCACAAACCCTAACAATTTTATTTCTCGCTCTATTGCCTCCCATTCTCACTCTCCCACTCCACTCTAATTTGTTTATAACTGAATTGGAATACTAGTTCATATATATTTTATTTATAATTTAGTTGGAATACTAATTCATGAATATTTTTTTTATCAACTCAAGTAGTAGGTGAGATATATTTTTTTCTGCTCAATTTAATAATAATAGTAATAAAAAAATAAAAATAAAAACTATCCAACCCTTGGGTTCAACCCAACCCAACCCAACCCGATCCAAGTGGGTTGGGTTGGGTTGGGTTGAACTCCTGTGATGAGTTGGGTTGGGTTAGATTTTTTTAACCTACCATGGTGGGTTGGGTCCAAAAATTCCCTCAACTTGACCCAACCCGACCCATGCACACCCATAAGCCACACCCTTAACATGGCGATGATGATCCTTCTTTTAAATATAGATTAGAATTTACAAGCATTAACAGACTGCATATGTATAAATGCATGTGATCAGATACATATTCACAGACGTTACCAACTCAATATTAGATGACACTTTACCACAATTTTTATTTATATCAAGGTTTCTAGTCCAAGTACTTTAAAGGCTCAATTTAATATAAATTTCAACTTTCTGGAGTATATATGCAGCTGCATCAGTATAGAACCTACCTTGAAGCAACGGCGGAGTAGAAATTGAGCTGTCATACCCTTGAGGATGACGGATGCTGCAACGATAGGATCAATAGAGGGAGGAACAGGCACAACTTTGTTTGCAGGAAGAATTTGCTCTTCAGCATATGAGCCCATTGGATCACCAGCATAAGCTACAAGGTCTCCAACTTGCCTGCCAGTTAGTCCAGGACCCACAGCTGTCACCACCCCAGCAGCCTCCCCACCTGCATCAGAAACTGGCATTAATAAATTGGTCCCACCTTAGGACCTATCCTCATATAAAATAGGTAAATCCATTATTGTGCCACTCAAAGCAAAATCTCCAGTGTGTACTATAACTATCCCAAGTTCCAGAAACTAACAAAACTCTCTGAGACCACATATGCACTATGGTTGTAAAGAAATCACTATTCAAATAATAGCTTAATTGAAGGAAAGTAATTTCATCACAACAAAATAAGTCTTTTGGTCGAGTTAACAATTTGGTGAGCACTTATACATTATTGGCCCACTTCCTGACAGCTACAGCCTGTAGAACTGATGGTTACTAGCACAGTATTGAGCTAGATTGCCTGTCAAAGTCCATGGTTCAAGTCTTGGTAACCCCCATTCTGCTAGTTTCATGTGTTGTACACATATAAGGCACGTGGTTAATTTATTGTTGTCAGAGGCTGACACATGATTGGAAGTATTTGTATTAACATGTTTGTGAGTTCTGCATTAATTTTTGCCCACATCTTGATAGCTTGAGAAATAGTGAGTTGATCCAAGTCGAGGGAATGGAAAAAAAAGGGTAGAGGAAGGCCAAAAATAACATTAGTAGAAGTAATAAAAAATGATATGTCAATTAAGGAAGTAACAGAGAGCATGACTTCAGATAGAATAGAATAAAGGAAAAAAATCCACATGGCCGACCCAATCTAATATGTCGATGATCCATAGCCGACCCAAATTTTGGGACTAAGGATTTGTTGTGTTGTAGTTATGGTCAATTTTATATTCAGTCGCTCTACAATTCCTGCAAATTAAGGTTACTTTGGTAATTTGGTTGAGTCTAGAATTTTCTATGAGATCCTAAGAGTCTTTATATATGTGTTTAATGTATTCAAAGGAGATAGAGAGTTGATTAGAAGTATTAGGCAAGTCTTTATACTGTTCATGGGCACTGTTTGCAGTACCGTTCACATATTTAAATAATTCAATTCCTTTTTTTTTTTTCCTCCTCTTTTCAACCATAAATCCAATCTTTTTCTCTCTTGATCCCTCACCCTTCTTCTAAAAAGATTCTAAACCCCAAAATCCACAAATCCTTCTAAACCTTAACCAACCATAACTACACGTAGACAAATTTCTCCAATTTGTCCTATGTCAGAGTCTATTAATGAATTCTAAGAATTCTGTCATAGCAATAGTGAATTGATCATATCCTAGCCTTTCACTAGGAAATCTAACTATATTGAACTCCCTTGCCACACACCAAGCCACCTCCCAACTCTGTTGTGAATCTCTCAACTCCTATCGACTACTTACCTTGTCAACATTAGGGTCATGCACTCCAATAAAGACCCAATTGAATTTATCCTTCACTTTACTCAATAAACATGACATTGAAAACCTCCCCACACACCCACACCTGGATCAATTTTTTCAACCACCCATTTGCCCCATATAAAGAGCACCTTACCTGCTGTATTTTTTGCTTCAAGTACCATCCAATCTTCAAATGGCTAGCACAAAGACTTCTAACAACACTTGCATACATTTTGACAATTTTGTTTCCTAACCAAAAACCACATCAGACTTCCATCCCTTCAACATGGTTTTTACTACTGCTCATTTGTTAGGATCATTTAAACGCACTATATTCCAAGAAAACAGGCGTAGCTTCATTAGGAATACATTAACAACCCTTCCTTACTAGTACTCCCATGTCGTCCAGCATCATAATTAACTGTAGATACCAAATTTTAAAGATCCCTAGCTCCTCTAGGAGTTGGGTTAGTTAAACGCTGCACACTCCCCTCACTTGCTGACTTTCTCTATCTCTCCTCAATTGTACCAAATAAAGCCATAAACTGTTCTCCAAAGACTCTATAGAAACTCCTAGGAGTTTGCTAAATCCCTTAATACTTCAAAATTCTCATCACCCATTGGGTAGCCTTCATACCTCCCATTTTTTTAATTCACATCAAAAATTTCTTGTTCACTTGTTGATCAATCAATTCTGGCCAATGGCTCACATAGTAGAGGGCTGGAGCTCCCCCCACTATTATTCTTTTGTTACATTTTAGACCAAGTTAAGGACAAGGCATATCTATGAACTATGAAGTGATTAGAGAAGGTGTGGACATCACCCCCTTTTTTTTTTCTTTTTTAACTTTTATAATTCAATAGTGACAATGTGGAAGGGGAGATTCGAACTATTGAAGTCTCTGTTAGAAACACTAGAAGATTTCAACCAATTGGCACTCTAAATATCACATATTTTATGTTAAAGTAATATGTATCATCAAGAATTCCACTTAGCTCAATTAGTAAAATTTAATAAAGTTGAATAAGAAATAGTAACAAACATGTGTCATAACAATCAAACATGAGTCATTAATATTAATCATTAACATGATCTAAAATCCTAAAGCATTATAAGCTAATATTACAATAATACTCTTAGATTAAAAAAGTAATAATAATAAAGCAAAGAGAAAGAAAAGAAATGAAAGCAAACCAGGGGTATAGGGCAGTGTGGGGGTCTTATAAACTCCTTTGCGGAAATAAACATCGATAAAATTAAGGCCAATGGCCTTATTTTTGACACGAATCTCGCCTTCCTTTGGTTCTCCTAATTCCACATCTTCCCATTTCAGGACTTCCGGACCACCAAGTTCGTGAACTCTAATAGCTTTGACCATTTTTTTTGGTGCTGCTTCTGCAAGTGTTCGCACTGTTTGCGATGCTCTTCTGGCACGTGGAGGTGTAAATGGTAGTGGGTTTGGATTTTGGTGGGAATGGAAATGGGAAATTTTTGGTTTTATAAGTACCGGTAATAGTTGGTGGTACTGGTGGCAGTGGCAGTGGCACTAACGAATTCCTGGTCTTAATAGTAACCCCTTTTCCTTAATTTCTGCTGATTATGACTTGTAATTTTGTCTTTGTTTCTTTTTCTTTTTTTAAATATTTTTAGTTCTGAATGTGGACAACGGAATAAAGGCAGTAGCAGTGGCAGTGGCATTGATGAATTCCAGGTCTTAATAGTAATCCCATTTTCTTAATTTCTGCTGATTATGACTTGTAATTTTGTCTTTTTCTTCTTTTTCTTTTTTATAAATATTTTTAGTTCTGAATGTGGACAACGGAATAAAGGCAATGCGGCCATCATGGCAAGTTCAATGATGGTTTTTTTCAAATAATATATCACTCTTTATTTTTTTAATAAAATAAATAAAAATTATTTGATTTGTTGTGTCAAGTTATGATTTGACTTGATTTCCCTCAACAGCCAAAAAAAAATAAAAGTTATGATTTGATCGGGGCATATTCTGGAGAAAAAAAAAAGGTTATGAATTATGATTGGTGCATAATAAAAAGAGAAGTGTTATGTTATGTCGCTAAAATTATTTTTTTGTCCACTCGTAATAACCTATTACTTAGAATTTGTTGTGAAAATGTTATCAACATAGCATTTCTCTAATAAAAATAGTATTCGTATGTGAAATAGTGAAAGTAATGTTACTCTAATTATAATTACTTAACATATTGATACGCTGTGAAATTGAGTATGTTAAACAAATGTAACTAAATAGAGAGAGTCAATTTTTTGAATGAGTTCGGATAAAGAGTGAGATGAGAAGCGACACACAGACATGACACATAAACAGAGGGATTCAAAGGGGGTGTAAGAAGATACTTACAGGAACTAGTTAAGAAAGTAAACTACTAATGAAACATAGAACATTACTTGGAAACATAGAACATTACTTGGAAACATAAACTAGAACATATGATTATGTAAAATAGGCTCACTAATATTATTAGATTGAATAGGGTCTTTACATTAGACACAAGGTAAGGATTTTTTAAGGAGGCTAAGTTCTGCCCTTCCATAGTTACAAAGTGGCTATTTATAGGTCACGAAATTCAAAATAACTTATCTACAATTTACAATCAGCTATGTCCGATCATGCATGAGGTCAAAGGGGCCTGGCTTGTGGGTGACAAGTGGATGAAGAGGTAGGGGCCTGGCTGAGTGAAAGCTTTTGCTAGATAAGGCAGTCGCAGAGAGCAATAAGTGCATTTGGCATGCGTGGATAAGGTTGAGTGAAGCTATTTCAGGACATTTTTGGGACTTTTATTTTATTTATTTTTATAAGTGTTGGACAATCTTAATCTCATTCGTCTCTTCTTCGGAACCAGCCTTCGTTAAAGTTAGCATATGAGTCATGATTATCCTTATATGCTATTTGGATTGGATTGGGCATTTCCCAAGGGTCGTCTTTAGCTAGCCATTATTGTTTGTAAGCTTCTGGAGTACTTGGTCCTATTTTGGATAAGGTTCCCATAAGGGATTTTGTCTTTGTAAGAGCATTCTGACAACATGCCTAAGTGGTGTCCATGTGTAAGTGAAGGGAGTCATTTGGGTTAGTGAGCCAATGAATTTCTGGTGGGTGAAAGATACCTTCTACTCGGATTTCCTTTTTTTGAATTGAGCTTAGCAATCATGGATCCTGTAATAATTCTGTGACCAAATCTTGGACGTTCTGTGATAGGATACTTTTTCCAATCTCCATTATAAGCATCAATCTTCAAAATTTCAAACCAGAATTTTTGAAAATATTTATTTTCATGGGGGAAAACAAGTCTATAGAATCCTGGCTCAAAATGAAGACATAAGTGAGTAAGTACCACATGTAAAGATAATGTATGACACTCTAGTTGGTTATCCAAAAGGCAAAAGGGGTTTTCCATGGTTGGTCCAGGTCAAGATAAAGAGTAAGAAAATGATTGTGGTTTTGCTTAAGGTAATTATGGAGGACTTTGATGATTCTTTTGGATCTGGCTTCAAGGGTCAGGGTTTTTATTTAGTCTTTTATGTCTGAAGGAATGTATTCTATCATATTAAGGATATCATCAAGGGCTAAAGAGGACGAGTCTGAGGATGAGGATGGGTCTAAATAGGATATACACTCAAAGGTGGAGGAATAACTCTGGTGTTAATGGCTGCGGGCTTCCTAGAAAGGTAGTCAATGATCAGGTTGTCTTTTCCTTTGTTGTGCTTAACTTGGAAGGACCATTGTGAAAACTAATTTCACCATCTGAGCAACTGAGGATGAGGGAGCATTTTTTGCTTGAATTCAAGAATTTTTGGGAAGGAGGACATGCCCATTTCTACTAGAAAGTTATGTCCAAGGAGATGAAACTGGAATTTTTCAATTCCATGTTTTACTATGAGTATTTCCTTGAAAATGGAATGATAATGAAGTTCTGAAGGCTTGAATACACCACTTTTATATCTACATATGTTTCTTTTTCCATCATTTTCTTTAAAAAAGGCTAATGCTCAGTACTCATCACTTGCTTTTGTCTACAGAATTCGTTTGCCTGGTCTTGGACTCTGTAGCGGGGGAAGCTTTTCTGCTAATTTCTTCAATTATTGGACTGCTTCTGTGTGAAAAAATTTCCATTCTAGAGGGGCTTTCTTTAGGAGTTAAGCTAAACAGTTCATGTATCTAGAGATCTTTGGGATGAAGTCAGACATGTAATTAACAATTTCAAGAAACCGTTGTATTTGTTTGGCACTTGTGAGCTTATTTGGAAATTCGCCAAGAGAGGCAGCAATGTGTGGTTACAAAGTGTATTTCCCGTCTGAGATACTTACTACCAAGAATTCTATAGAAGATTATCCAATGACCATTGTAGGCACCGTATTTTGTACCCGTTAATAAATTTTGGTCCCTAGCCCCAATGATGAGCTTGACATATGTCAACTAAGGGTAATTAAAGAGTTCACAATAGTTTGGAAGTGATCACAACTCAAAAGTGTTTAAATCGCTTTGAAATCGATACTGAAAAATGACATTTGCTCATTGTTTTAACCATAACTTTTGATCCACAAATAATTTTTGAGTAAAGTGTATTTAATTGGAAAGTAGACATCCTGGACTTAAATTTCAACACATATTTTGACTAATTTGGACTTATATTAAGTAAGTTATGACCATTTGAAGTTGGGTTAACTGGACAGTCCGATTTTCTGGGTTTTAAAACTTCATTTTAAGGGCCCAAAACATCATGCTTTGATGTGGGCCGGCCTATAGACCTTGAGAACACCCAAAGATCATTAAAATGCCTCCAAAACCCTAATTTTAACTTATAAATACTTATCTTATGTCTCCAATTAGAACGCTAGCTAGAAAGAGTTATTTTTAGTCTCTATCTTCTCTAAAACCCTAATTCTCTTTTCCAAAACTCACACACAGCCCCTTAGCACTCAATTAAAGTTTGTTCTTGAGTTGTGATTATCTAAACTATTGTGTTCTTTTGATTATTCTTGTCCTCAATCTAATCTTTGTATTGTAGGCACTGAGGGGTCGGTTAAAAAACTTCAAATCTATGATTCTAAAGCAAGGTGAGCCTCTTTTCCATGGCTTCCCACTTTGTTTAATATGATTCACGTGATTTTCTTGATATATTTCTCCATTTTTATATTTGTTTGTTTGATGTTTTTAATTAGGTTTTATGTGCTTTAATATAATTTTAGGTTGTTTATTTTTATATTAGAAGCATGTTTAGATTGTTAGTTTCTCGGTTTTAAATTTTCTCTTTGTTTCCGTGTTTCTGAGTTTCTGGGTTAGGGTTGCACGTAGGCTTGAAGTATGCGTATGCATACAATTAGCCCGCGTACGTAGGCTTATGTATGCGCACGCATACTTCAGCCTAAAAACCCTAATCCGAGTTTTTTTTGCTTCTTTTTCTTTATGTCCTTGTGTCATATGCCTCTGTTTTGGCTCACTTTTATGTTTTTGAGTCTCTGTTCCTCTGTTTAATTGTTTGTTTGCCTTTAATATGCTAGATTAGGGTTTTCTTTTCTTGCTTTAATACTATGAACATGCATTCACATGTCCATTCATTGATGCATAGGTATTGAGATGCAGTAAGGTAAGTCATGCATCCACATGAACATGCATTGGATATATATTTAATGATGGGTTGAACATGCTTGGTTGGATGATGTGTTCTTGATGTCTAGAATGCAATCACATGTTCCTTTGATGTTGCCATGTCTATGTTTCTGCCTTTGTGATGTCTTGTTTTTTGCTGGCTTGGGTGAGATGATATGATGATATGTATGATAGATGTATGCTAGGTTTGATATGAGTTGCCATGTAGATGTATGTTAGGGTTTGGGATGATTGATGCCATGCTAATTGCTAGATGTATGCTAGTGTGTGTGTGTGAGTATAGATAACAATATTGAATAAGCCTTTAATGAGATTAAGACGTAAGACACAATGACTAAAAGCCAACCCATTAGTCGGGTGGGGTTGGGTGCCTAATACCTTCCTATCCTTATACCTAAACCCTGAACCCATACTCTGATAGTAAGACTAGTCCTTCCAGTAAGGGCGCTATATTTATGGTTCATAAACCTAATCTAGGTGGCGACTCCATCTTTTCTCTGCCTCGGTCCACTCGGCCGAAACACACTCCCCTTTCCTTTAAGGAGGAAGCCGCTGCGCTCACAACCATTTTATTTTCTGAAAGTATAATTCCTTGAGATTTCACTAAATTATAAAATTTAGTGAGCAATTTTTCATGAGAATCTGCATCTTTTGAGAATAGAAGAATATCATCCATATAGATTAATGAATTAGTCAAGAGTGGCTGGAATAACATTACCATTGCCTTTTGGAACAGAGATGGGGCATTTTTTAGACTAAAGGGAATGACTGTACATTGGTAATGGGATTAGGGATGTAAAATGCTGTTTTGTACCTTTCTTCTGGGTGGATACCTAATTGCCAAAATCCTGCTTTGAGATCAAATTTTGAAAACACTTTTGCATTTGAAAGATGCTGGAAGAGAGCACTTTTATTTGGCAACGAGAATTTGTTATTTGCAAGAAAATGGTTGAGATCTTGGTAATTAATTACCAGTTTAAGTTTTCTTTGGATTTGCTCAGCATGTTTGTTGAGATGAAAGGCTTCACATGCCCACGGGAAGGTCGTGGATTCAATAAGGCCTTCTGTGAGGAGGGTGGATAACTCTTGTTTGGCTAAAGCTAAATGTTCTAGATTCATTCCTCTATGGTTGTCTTTTGTGAGATTTACATCTTCATTCTTTTTGAAAGGGACATGTATGAAAAAAATCTGCATTCTTCCATAAAGGATTTGGATTTTTAAAGAGGAATTCAGAGTGACTGTTTGCACAACAATCATTGATGATCTGGGTTCTTAAAGAGTCATAAGGGTCAACAGTGAATAGGTGAGGAACCTAAGTCCAACTGAGGAGATGTTGTTTGTGCAAAAGTCTTTTTGAAGACCATCTAAGGCTAGGTATTTGATGAAGGAGATCAAATCCTATAAGGAGGTCTCTGCCAATGAGAGGGGATCTAAGGACTTGATGTCTTATGGTGAGGGTTGGAAAAATTCTGATGAGGATAGACTTACTTTTTTGGGTGATTAAAATGTTTCTCCATTTGTTGCACTGAACATCTGGTTATGAGACAACCAAAATTTTGTAGGTAAAATCTTTGATGGAGAATTGTTGCTGTAGCTCCAGTGTCAAAAAGGGCTATAACTAGAATGAGTCTGGAGTAGGTTTCCAGGGGGATATGCACTTGGGCTATAGGAGTAGGACTGGTTAGGGGGGCTATAATAGGCTGGGATGTATAGGTGGTTTGGATTTCTGGGTCTAAGGCATTCGAACTTAGTGAGTCTGAATCTTCTTCTGATGTGGAATATGCCATGACTACTAGGGCTTGAGGAGAGTAGTCATTATCAAGTGAAAAGAGTGATTCTACATCTGAGAAGGAAGTGCCTTCTGCATGGATCTATACTTGTTCAAGAAGTTCTGTTGCTTTCTCTTTTCTTGGGCAATTCTTTGCAAAGTGGCTTGGTTTTCTGCATATGAAACAAGCTTTTAAAGTTTTTCCTTTGAATTTCTTCCTTTTGAGAAACTTCCATTTTTCTTTCTGAAAAACTCTTTTTTGGTTTTGCATGGTACTTATTTTCCAAAGGACATTTCTTGAAATGACTTCTTCTTTTCGTCGAACAACTACAACTTTTCTCATAGCACTTTATCTACAAGTCCTTCCTTTTGCAACTGTCCTTGAGCTTATTATGAACCCTTTTCCATTTCTGAAAGAAATTTTCTCTAGTTGCAGAGTTTTTCTAGAGCAACAAGTGTAGACACTGCATTTTGTATCCCTTACGACTTGGGCCCCCGTTCTTCAATGATGCCTAAATTCCAAGGCCCAAGGTTGGTTTAAGGCCCAATTAGATGTTAAATTGACTTAAGAGGTGTTAAAATGAAAAATATAACTTTTAATGAGCAAAAATTTATTTTGGGAAAATAAAAGCCAAAGAAAACCCACGGTTTGCGTCCGCAGGCACTTCTGCGTACGCAGCTAGGGTTTAGAGATATAAAAAATGCAAGTTTTTTGCATGAAAGACTGAGGTTTGGAATGAATCCCATATCGTCTGGGAGCTGTTCCAAACCCCCTATTTTTCAACTATATATAGCCTTACATGGGACCTTTTCAAGACACAGAAAATCCTAAGGGAAGACTTAAGATTCACTAAAAATAGTGAATCAAAGAGGGAGTTTTTCACAAAACATTCTCAAGTCAATTTTCTTTGATTGTGGCCTTTTCTGGCCTTGATCCTTTGAGTTTAAGATAACTAATCACATTTCTATTGATTTGTGAATAGATTGACTAAGGGGAATGGTCAAATCAAGCTTGAAAGCTTCTTTTTTTGAGGTATTCTTTTAAAATTTTCTTTTACCATTTTTGCCTTTAATCATTTCTTTAATCTATTTCCTTGTTTAGTTTATATTTATATATGTTTGTTTTGGTTAGTTTCAGGCTTCTTTATGTTTTTTAGTATGTTAGGATGTTAGATTTATCGTTTTGTGCTTTGCTCTGTTTTGCTGTGTTATTAAAGTTTCTGGGCTGGTTTCCCCGTACGCATAATCCTTTCTGCATACGCAGGCTTGATTATGAGTACGCATGATCCTGCCCAAAAACCCTAGCTTTTTTGTTTTGTTCTTTATCGCGTATAATGTGCTTTTGTTTTAGATTTTTTTTCACATGTTTATTGTCTTGAGTCTTTGTTTCACATGTTTGTTGTTTGTTTACCTTTCACATGTTGGTTGTTTGTTTACATGTTTAAATTAGGGTTTTCTCTTCCTTTCTTATTTTAATGCCATGTACATTCATTCACATACCCATTCATTGATGCTATAGGTGCTGTGATGCAAGGAGGTAAGTGTAAACACCACATTTTGTACCCCTTACGACTTGGGCCCCCGTTCCCCAATGATGCTCAAACTTTAAGGCCCAAGGCTAATTTAGAGCCCAATCAGATATCAAATTGACTTAAGGAGTGTTAAAATGGAAAATATAACTTTTAAATGAGCAAAAATCTATTTTTGGTGTTAGGACATATTTGAATCATGTTAGGAACATATGTCAATATAGAATTGGCTAATCCTTTGACAAAATGCACTTTACTTGTAATTTGGTAGATCTAGGATGTGTTTAATGCTTCAAGGAACAAGGTTTCAAGTTTAAGTATTAAAGCTATGCAAGTTTGTCCAAGAATCAAGTGAAGAAGTGCTGGATTTTAAAACTCAACAGCTAGTATCTATCAAGGTTTAAAAGGCTGTTTAAGCCCGATGCTTGACAGCTGCTCGATAGATAGGGTATCTATCGAGATTTAAGAAAATCAGATTTTTAGTTATGATTTTCATCCAATCTGTATATAGATGTTTGGGATTTCTTTTCTCACAACCCTAAACATATATAAGGATAATGTTAAAGGCCATTACAGCTAATGCACCTCAATGCAAAAGTTTTTCACAAACATATTATGAACCGGAGACATATGCCATAGTTTATCTTTTTATTCAAAAAGCTGCTGTATTTGTATACTGTAGGGTTTTGTAACCAAGGAGTTTCGTGATCTTCATTGTGTTGATGAACTGAAGAATTTTGCAGCTAACATCTTTCTCAAGTTGGTGTACAAGTTGCGTATTGGGATCCGCTCATTGAATTGGTTAGTTACATACTGAGAGCCGTGCATTGAAAGGAGAGATTGTCACTACAAAACAAGTCCGATTGGGTACTGGGGTAAGAGTTCAACTGTAGGTTGGTATAAGGTACTGAGATTTCTTTACTTGTAACCGCTTGTTGTGATAATAGTGAATTCTCGGGAGTGGTAACCTTAAAATCACCCGGTGAGGTTTTTACCGTGTAAATTTTCCCCATTGGTAAACAAATCACTGTGTTAATTTATTTTTCGCTGCATATTAACTTAGTTGGTGATTTGTTTGTGCTACCACGTGTATTGCATGCTAATTGAATTAATTAATTAACTTGGCTAATTAATTGATTAATTCATCACAATGGGTCAATATATTCTTGGCCTATCAAGTGGTATCAAAGCAGGTATACTCTGATTAGATTTTAATCTTTGCTGTGTGATCCATTGACCCTTGTTTGTCATGGATATAGGATAGTCTCTTATTATACCTCTTTTATTTGATGGCACTAACTATACTTACTGAAAAGTACGCATGAGAGCTTTCTTACAGTCTTTAGATGAGAAAGTGTGGCAAGCTGTGGAGATAGGTTGGACCAAGCTAAAGGAAGCATCGGCCGATTGGGATGATGCTAAGATCAAGGCAGCAAACTTCAAGAACAGGGCATTGAATGCTTTATTTAGTGCAGTTACGAATGAGGAGTTCAAGAAGATATCCTCTACTAAAATTGCGAAGGAAGCATGGACCATCCTCCAAATAACCTATGAAGGAACCAAGGCTGTCAAAGATTCAAAACTTCAGAGGCTTACCACGAGCTTTGAAGAGAATAAGATGGAGGAGGATAAGTCATTTGATGAGTTCTATGTCAAGTTCAAGAACATAGTGAACTTAGCCTTTAATCTTGGGGAAACCATTCTCGAAACCAAGATTGTTAGAAAGGTGCTTAGATCTCTACCCGAAAGATTTCATGCCAAGATCACTGCGATTGAGGAATCGAATGATATTGACAAAATTTCTTTGACTGAGCTGGTTGGCAATCTGCAGACCTATGAGTTGGGTTTGACAAGGATTAGGAAATCTAGTAAGGGTAAGAGCATGGCATTGAAGGTTAAAAGTAGTGACACTGATGAGTTTTCAGACGATGAAGATTCTAAGATGAAATCCTATATCACTTGGCAATTCAAAAAGTTTATGAAGAATGCCAATGCTAAAGGATTTGACAAAGACCGCAAGCAGTCCAGCTTGTCTCAGTTCAAGAACCAGGATAAAGGAAAGAAGGATGCTAGGGATGGCAGTCAGTACACTGTTCCCTCAGGACCAAAATGCTTTGGTGGTCAAGGCTTCGGTCATATGAAACAAGAGTGCCCTATGTATCTCAAGACCATTAGGAAGAGTAAGGCACTTGCTGCTACTTTAAGCGACACCGAGCCTGAGGATGATTCGGATAATGAGGATGATGGAATCCTAAATGCCTTCACTACCACTGTAAATCCTACAAAAGGGATTGTTGAAGATATGGATGATGAAGAGGACTTGGTGGACTCTAAGCTCGAGAAAATGGATGATCAAGATGATATCCATACAGCTTATAAAAAATTGTATAAGGTGTCTGAGAAACACGAAAAACTATATAGGCTGGTCACCAAGAAGCTGAGTTATTTGGAACTTGATCGAGAAGAGCTTTCCACAAAGTTTGATGAAGCTAATCAGACCATTGGAGTACTGCGATTTGAGAATAATTTCTTGGCTGAAAAGACCAAGAAGCTTGAGGCAAAATTGTTTCAGCTGAAGAGGACTTCAAGTGCAAAGCTTGAAGAGATGCTTAGTATTTAGTAATCTGCCTCCGATTAAACCGGTTTAGGGTATGATTTCTCTTCTCTTAGTATTGCTTCTACTAGTACTATTGTTTTTGTTTCTCCTACTAATAATTTTGAATTTGAAAACAATGATGTGAAAAATGTGTTAGCTAGTGAGAACATAGACAAGGGTAAATCTATCTTAGGAGCACCCCCTAAGTAGGATAAGAAAGAGATTAAAAACCCTAGGGCTGAGAAGGAAAACACTCAAAAACCTAAACAGAAGAAGCAGCATCTCTGTCATCAATGTAAAAATGTGTTAGCTAGTGAGAACATAGACAAGGGTAAATCTATCTTAGGAGCACCCCCTAAGTAGGATAAGAAAGAGACTAAAAACCCTAGGGCTGAGAAGGAAAACACTCAAAAGCCTAAACAGAAGAAGCAGCATCTCTGTCATCAATGTAGAGCAGCTGGACATACTCGACCTAATTGCTATAAGTGGTTAGCCACTTAACAAAGTAACAACATGATCTCATTGGGAAACCAGAATCAATTTCCATCATCTTTTGCTCCTTTTAGAGATCTACTTAAAACCCTCATGTTCCTTTCGAACTTGATCGGTTTTAATTCTTATCCCTCATCGCAGGATAAAGGGTTTGCTAAACAGAAAGGTTCTTCCAAGGTGTGGAAGGAAAAAGGCTCCGAGTGATTTTGTCAATTTTTCTCTCTCTCCTTCTTGTTTTTGATTTTGCATTACTTGTATGTTTTGCTTTCTTGTTTTAAGCCAGTCTAGTTTTATGCATTGCTTTGTTTACCATGTTTTTGTTTGTTTGTTTGTTTGTTTGTTTGCTTTTTTTTTTTTTTTTTTTTTTTTTTTTTTTTTTTTTCAGTTTTGCTTTATTTTGTTTCTCATAAAAAAATTTTGAAAAATCAGAAAAATACAAAAACAATGTGTGGTTGTGTACATTGGTACTTGTGTACCTTGGATGGCCATTGAAACAAAATTTTCTAAACTTTGTATCTTTGTAATTTAGATGAGCATCTCTATGCACAATTAAGCAAGTGAGTTTTGTGGCTCGTGTTTGTGATGAGTAAGATTAAGTAATCTTTTGTACTTAACACTTGTATCACTCTTTTTGACGGGAATGACTAGAAAATCCTAAAAGAAAGGCATAAATAACCATTTCACCACTATTGCCTGCCAATCATGAAATGACATCTATATGCTTCGACATAGCAAAAGTGCAATGTCAAAAGCTTAA
The DNA here is from genome assembly GCA_023736055.1 of Quercus glauca. Taxonomy (NCBI): domain Eukaryota; kingdom Viridiplantae; phylum Streptophyta; class Magnoliopsida; order Fagales; family Fagaceae; genus Quercus; species Quercus glauca. The sequence continues at coordinate 74,017,451 of CM043316.1, read as the reverse complement.
CATCATTGGGTATTTCTTTTTTCTCTCTTATATGCCCATGCATGGTTTGCTTAAAAGAAAACATGCAAAGAAAAATAAAAGCAAAAAGAATCAAAATGCTTTATATATGATTGCAAACGTGTCTTCTAAGAGATGTGGGAGTTATAGGATGTACCTCGAAGGTAATAGTCCCCATTAAACAGTTATGATTGTATGTGAGTTAAAGTGATTTTCTCATATCTTAAATCATCATAACATGTAGACACTTACGCAATTTTGCAATGTCTTTCACACATAACACGCAATATTCTTTGCTACTCATGATATATGTGCAGGTACAATGTGATTTGACCATCACAAGGAATACATGTATTAATGTATGCTCACTAAACTGTCTTCACTTGTTTTTGAAATATAAAATTGGTTAGACTTGTTTAGTGTGTGTGTGTGTTTTGGATCTAAATGCTTGACATTTTTCTTGATGAGCAAAAAATGTTGTTTGGATATTTGGTTGAGTAGCATGTTTGATTGCATTCATGTCTATGTTTTTCTCTTCTTTGGAAAACTATTTTTATGTATTCTCGACAGCTTCTCGATACCTTTCGACAGCTAAACTATCTATTGAGCCTCTTAAGCTTCTTTTCTCGATAGCTGTTATCGCAATCTTGATCCATCGAGATTCTTAAGATTCAATCTCGATAGCTACTCGACAGCTTCTCGATCCATTGAGGAAGTTTCTGTATGCTCGATAGATGCTCGAAAGCTTCTCAATCCATCGAGCCCCTTTTGCTATGGACACCTCTTAATAGCTCATCGATAGCTATTTCTCGCTATTTTAATTCTTGATAGCTCTCGATCCATCGAGAAACTAGGATGTCTATATATATGCTTCAGCGCGATTTTCTTTCATTTCTCACCGATCTCTCTCGACAGAAAACGTCTCTCCCTCTTCCTAAACACTTCTCTCTCACTCCAAACTTCATTCCTAAGTGTTTTTTGTCCTAGATCAAGCTTTTCTTCTCTGGTAAAGGTCTTTAATCCTTCATTCTTCATGCATTTCACGCATTAGACCTAGGTTGGGTTTTTGAAGAATTTTTGGAGTTTTTTCAAAATTGATGAAGTTTTGGTGAAATTTTTGGGATGGGTTTTGTGTAAATGATCCTAAATGTTCATGCATTGCATCACATTTTTCACTTTTTACAATGTTCATGCATTTTATATGTGTGACTACTATGTTAAAACGTTGTGTGCTAGTAGGATTGGATTGGGCTGAGCCCATGATACTTTTAATGTTGCATTTCACATGCTCATGCATTTTTATGCATACGTACCTTCATTTCTTTATATTCTTATATTGAACTGTTTGGTGCTTTTCTGTTTGTCCCCTTCTCTCTCTCTTTCTTTCGTTAGTTGCTATATGGCACCTAAATGAAAATCTACTCCATCCCGGAACCCTCTTCGTTCTGGGGCATCTTCTTCTTCTTCCCCCTCTGATACTACTCCATCTCACGTTAGGTTCTGTGATGGTAAAGCCTGTAAAGACTTTTCGGAGAACTTTCACGATGAGGCATTCATTTGAAATGCCAAGTCGTTCTATCGGACTTTTCCGATACTGACCTTCCCACTGTCATCTACAATAGGGGTTGGGAATTACTGTGTGGCATATGGTCAGTTGTCCCTCCGTGATCATATAGGAGTTTTACTCTAATATGCATAGATTCGATATTTCAGTACCTTATTTTATCACTAACGTTCGAGGTACACGCATCGTAGTCACTCTGGATATTGTATCTGAGGTGCTACGTGTTCTTAGGGTAGCGCATCCTGACTACCCTGGCTGCAATCGTCTGAGGACTATGTCCAAAGACGAACTTTCGTCTCTTTTCTGTGAGACACCTTCTTCGTGGGGTGATCGTCAAAACACCTTTTGCTTGGGTTTTGCAAAAAGTCTGAGGTTCCTTAACATGGTGATGACATTCATTCTTCATACTTTGTCTCACTATAACTCTATCACAGAGCCTCGTGCTCGATTTTTGTTGTCCCTCATTGAGAGGCTTACCATAGATTTTCCCACTCACTTTATTATATCCCTCATAGATGTCTATAGGGATACGATGACTCGTGATAAGCTCATTTTTCCTTCAACTATCACGAGGCTTCTTCACTATTTTTCTGTCTCCTATCCCCTGTCTCCTTATTTTTCGGTTATGCGTGCCATAGATGCTGCTACTGTCAGACGGAGTAAGGCCCATCTTTGACCAAAGTGGCCACAGATAGAGACAGCGACTCCTCCGGCTTCTTCTGCTCCTTCCACATTCGCACCTTCTTCATCGATGGGTGGTGTGACCCTCGAGACAGTTATGGCATAGTTGCAGCGCATGGATGCTCACCTCGACATACTCAGTGATAAGTTGTGTTAGGTGAACACCCGTGTCAGCCGTATTGCTCGACGGCAGGCTTGCCTTGGTGGCTTCGTAGAGTCTCCCTCTACTTCTCTAGAGGCATCTGAGGACAAGGATGATGATGGTAACTCTAACGACAATGATGATGAGAATGCTAGCTCACCCAGTGACAACGAGATGACTGCTTAATTTACTTACCCTTTGTCATTCGTGACAAAAAGGGGGAGTAGTTTTGGATATGAGAGTAGTCATATACATAGGGGGAGAGTTAGCATAGGAGATTTTTGTTAGGAGGAGTGTTTTTCTTTTTGAGGGATGAAGTGAGGACTAGTGTATTTTCTTTTTCTTTTTTTATAGATACATTGTTCTTACTCTGTGATAGCAAACCTTGTACTTATGATGTTATATATATATGATGAGGTTGTTATTACAGTTCTTTCACCTATCTCTATAAGTGTTGTTTCTTTTCTCTCTTTATGCACATGTTATTTATATATTGTATGTAATCTTTTATTTCTATTTCACACTAAGATGCCTTGATGAGTTTTGTTTAAAGTGTTTCAGAAATACAGATTCTCAAAGTCTTCTTGCCATGAACTATTTTCTTGCAAAGTTTTCAAGAATTTGTGTTAGGATAGATTTTATTGTATTCAACAAGTGAGTATGAGTTGAGTGATTTATGACTTCTCTCATATGTTCATTTGTTTGTTGTGGTTTTGTCACGGATTGCCAAAGGGGGAGATTGTTAGGACATATGTGGAATCATGTTAGGAACATATGTCAGTATAAAATTGGCTAATCTTTTGACAAAACACACTTTTCTTGTAATTGGGTAGATCTAGGATGTGTTTAATGCTTCAAGGAATAAGGTTTCAAGTTCAAGTGTTAAAGTCATGCAAGTCTATTCAAGAATCAAGTGAAGAAGTGCTGGATTTTAAAACTCGATAGCTAGTATCTATGGAGGTTTAAAAGGCTGTTTAAGCCCGATGCTCAATAACTTATCGATAGAGAGGGTATCTATCAAGATTTAAGAAAATCAGATTTTCAGTTCTAATTTTCATCCAATTCGTGTATAGATGTTTGGAATTTTTTTTCTTACAACCCTAAACATATATAAGGATTGTTTTAAGGGCCGTCATAGCTGATGCACCTCAATGCAAAAGTTTTTCACAAGTATATTGTAAATCGGAGACATATGCCCTAGTTCATCTTTCTATTCAAGAAGCTGCTATATTTGTACACCGTAGGGTTTTGTAACCAAGGAGTTTCGTGATCTTCATCGTGTTGATGAACTGAAGAACTTTGCAGCCAACGTCTTTCTCAAGTTGGTGTGTAAGTTGCGTACTGGGATCCGCGCATCGAATTGGTTAGTCACATAGTGGTAGCCGTGTATTGAAAGGAGAGATTGTCACTATAGAAGGAGGCAAGCTTGAGAGTAGCTTCATCATTTGAAGGAGGCTGAAGTGTAGCTCTCTCTGGCCTGAGCCAAAATTAGGGATTTAACCAAAGAACTAGAGCAAAAAGCTGGGAGATTGCTAAAGTTGAGCCAACAGCTTATGACTTGGGGCAAAAAGAGACTTAGGCCCATTTAAAGTCTCAGATCACAACAGTGTGTCGTGGTTTCTGCCTTAGGACTTGGACCGAGGCTTTAAATGCTGGCAGGGAGGATCAATCCTTGGAACTAAGGAATGCAGAGAAAATGTTCTACCCTCAAGCTATCAGGGTTAAAGTAGTTGCTACGGCCCAAGGTAGTGTTGCTCCTTCAGCCCAGCCTGCCCATGTTGAGGCTTTTGACCCAACTTCGGGTGAAAAGGCCCTAGCATTTCAATCAACTTCTACTGCAAAAGAGGTACCAACCTCGGATAAAGCTCCTTCCTCGATGCCACAACCTTCCACTGAGGGGCAACCTTCTGAAGAGGCCGAGAAGGACAAAGGACCAGAGGAGCAGAGAAAAGACTTGTCAAAGTAGGAATTAGGTTTAAGTTTTTTTTTTTTATTATTATTTTTAAATGTGGTTGATTGTACTCCGATTTACCTGTGTGGGGCCTTTTGTTGATAGTCTCTTTTGCATGTTTATCAGTCAATGAAAACTTTTATTTTACCATTTAGTGTACGTGTGCTTTTTACAATTTTAGCATCTTTCAATTAATTTTATTTACATTACCTTACTTCTAAGGTCATCTCAATTATTTTCTTTTAATATCGCTCTTTGACCTTGTGTAATGATCCAATGAGCCTGATATAGAGAGAAAGTCTTACCTTTAGGTAGTGAAATTAGGAGTTAATGAATTCAAGGTCGGTGATCCAAGGGATCGGACCTTACCGAGGTTCTATTTAATCATTAGAGAAATTAAGGTGTTAATTTACCTAAGGCAGGTGATTCGAGGAATCAAACCTGATCGAGGTTCTGTTTAACCTTTAGGAGTATTCAGACATTAATTTACCCAAGGCCAGTGATACGAGGAATCAAACCTAGCTGAGGTTTTGTTTAACCCATAGGAGCATTCACTTTGGATCTAAAATCAACACTTTAATTAATAGGAGGAACAAAAGAAAGATTTCGTAAATACATTGAGACTATACATATAAACTTGATCATATATAAGCTTTCACACTAATAGTAATACTTTTGTAAGTTATTTACATTCCACGGTCGAGGGACCGAAATTTCATTTAGGTCTTCTAAAACGATAAGCCCCCGCTCCAGCTACTAAGGTCACCCAATAAGGTCCTTCCCAGTTGGGACCGAGCTTTCCCAAGAAGGATTTTTCATATTCCTGACCACCCTTCTCAAGACGAGGTCCCCTGGTACGAATGCCCTAACTTTTATACCTTTCTCGTATCCTTGCCTTAACTTTTGCTGGTATTGGGCAAGCTTCACAGTGGCGACCTCCTTTCGTTCTTCGGCCAAATCTAGACTGGTGGAGAGAAGATACTCGTTGCTGCTGCTATCAAATTGGTCAGATCTCATAGTTGGAAAGCCTATTTCCAAAGGGATAACTGCTTCAAATCCATACGTCATGGAGAAAGAAGTTTCTCCAGTGGATCTCCTAGGTGTCAGGCGATACGCCCATAACATATGTGGTAGCTCATCTACCTATTTACCTTTAGCTTCCTCTGGCCTTTTCTTCAATCCATCCACAATGACCTTATTCATGGCCTTTGCTTGGCCGTTACCCTGAGGGTATGTTGGGGTGGAGTATCTATTTTTTATGCCCAAATCATAACAATACCCCCGGAAGGCCTTGCTATCAAACTGGAGCCCATTATCCGAGACGAGAGTGTTCGGGATCCTAAATCTCATTATGATATTCCGCCATACAAATCTCTTCACATCTTAATCTCAGATGTTAGTAAGAGGCTCGTTCTTCACCCACTTGGTCAAGTAATTCGTTGCGACGAGGAGGAACTTTCGGTTTCTGGTAGCCTTAAGGAACAGGCCAACAATGTCTAGCCCCCATTGTGTAAAAGGCCATAGGCTAGTTAAGGGATTGAGAACTCCTCTTGGTTGATGAATGTTCGGGGCATACCTTTGGCATGGATCACACTTTTTAACAAACTCTTGGGAGGAATTTTGCATGCTCAGCCACCAGTAGCCTTGTGTTAGAGCTCTGTGTGACAAGGACCTTCCTTCCATATAACTGCCACAAATCCCTTCATGAAGCTCTTCCAGAAATGTTTCCATTGCCTCAGGGTGAACACATAACAAGTATGATTCTAAATATGAGTGTTTGTACAACTTCTGCTATTTGGAAAGCCAACACCTTGATGCTTTTCTACGAGTTTTCTCTGCCTTAGTTCTGACCTCGGGCAGAGTTCCATCCTTGAGGAACGAGATTATCGGATCCATCCAGCTAGGGTCTACCTATGTAAAGTTCACCCTTACTGGTGTTAGTTTGTCATAAGTAGAGGTTACAAGGTTTTCCACCAATATGATCCTTGGAAGTCTTTCTCTAGCCAAGGTGGGCAGAGTTGCCAGGGAATCAGCATGAGAATTCTTACTCCGAGAAATTTGCTCCAGGGTAGAGGAGTCAAAACTATCCAGCAATCATTTTACCTGATTTAAGTACCACTACATCCTTGGATCCTTTGCTTCGAATTCACCCCGAACCTGCCCAACTATGAGTCTTGAGTCACAATAAATTTTCACGAATTTCCCCTCGAGCTTTTGGATGGCAATTAATCCTGCTTGGAGGGCCTCATACCCAGCCTCGTTGTTTGTGGCTGAGAAGCTTAGTCTCAAAGATTTTCCTAAAGTAATTCCTTCTGGGGAAATTATCACGATCTCGACCTTTGAGCCCTTTTGGTTTCTTCCCCGCCTACAAACAATTGCCAAGCCTATTGGGATGAGACTGCATTTACCCTTAATCCTATTTCGGGTGTTCCCACTTCCTCAAAACTAGCTTGCTCTTACTCTTCAGTGAACTCTACCACTAGGTCTGCAAGAACTTGTCCTTTCATTGCCGTACAATGTAGGTATCTAATATCAAACTCACCCAGAATAATTTCCCACTTAGCCACTCTTCCAGTATAGTCGGACCTCCAAAGTAATGCCTGCAACGGCAATTGAGTAAGGATGACGACAGTATGGGCTTGAAAATAATGTAGAAGCTTTTTCGTGGCATGAATTATGGCCAAGATAGCTTTTTCCAGAGGGAGGTACCAGACCTCGGCCTCTTAGATGGATTTGCTGACATAATACACTGGCTTTTGGATTCCTTCTTCAACTCGTACCAGAACCAGACTTACTGCATGCAATGTAACAGCTATATATGCATATAAGACCTCCTCTTTTTTTGGCCTAGACAGGATTGGAGGGTGAGCTAAATATGCTTTCAAATCTTCAAAAGCTTTGTCACAGACTCTTCAGACCAAGTAAAGTCTTTCTATTTATGCAACAATTGGAAAAAAGGTCTACATCGGTCTGCTAACTGAGATATAAATTGTTCAAAGCTGCTGTCATCCAGGTCAAATGCTGGACTTCTTTACGGTTCCGAGGTGGATGCAGATTATGAATGGCTTTAATCTAGTCACGATTAACCTCAATTCTTCGGTGTGTAATCATGTAGTCTAGAAATTTTCCCGATTCTACCCCCAAGGAACATTTGGAGGTGTTTAAACGAAGCCTATGCTTCCTCAATACCATAAAGACTTCATCAAGATCCCCCAAGTGCTCAGATACTTTCTTGCTTTTCACCACCATATCATCGATGTAGGCCTCCACATTTTTGCCCAATTGTCCCTCGAACATCCTCGTTACCATCCTTTGGTATGTGGATTCGGCATTCTTTAGCCCGTAGGGCATTACTTAGTAATGATAGTTTCCTGTTGGGGTGAGAAAAGCTATTTTCTCTTGATATGATAATGTTAGTGGAATTTGGTGATATCCTTGGAAAGCGTCTAGGAAGCTCATCCTAGGATGGTCATATGTTGCATCAACAAGTTGGTCGATCCTCGAAACAGGGAATGGATCTTTGGAGCAAGCCTTGTTAAGATCCGTAAAATCCATGCATACTCTCCATTTCTCGGACTTCTTCTTTACCACTACCATGTTGGCTAACCATTTAAGGTAGAAAACCTCTTTGATAGCCCCCGCTTGTTTAAGTTTTCGAACTTCCTCCTTTACAGCCTCGACATGTTCTTTGGAAGACCGTCGAGGTTGCTACTTCCTCAGGACTGTCGTCAGGTTCACATTCAAACTATGGCAAATGAATTCTGGGTCAACTCCAGGTGCTTTGTATGCACTCTAAGCAAAGACATCTAAATTTCTCTTTAGAAATTTCACTAACTCTTCTTTCTCATCTAGTGGGAGCTCAGTCCCACTTTGGAAGTACTTTTCTTCGTCTTCTTTGATGAAGTCCTTCACACGATGTCGAGGAATTCAAGGGGGCTGGTAATATAGGCTGTGATTGCTATAAGGCAGGAATTGACTCAAAGGAACCAACTTTAGTCACTTGGTGCCTAATCGCCACTACCATGCATTGCCTAGCCATTACCTGGCATCCCAATAATTCCCCAACACCTTCCTTGGTGGGATATTTCAACTTTACATGCAGAGTTGAAGATACAGTCCCTATAGCATAGAGCCATGGCCTTGCTAGAATGGCTGTATAGGGTGAATAAGCCTCCACGACAATAAAATCAACATTCACCACCTGTTCTCCTGTCTGTACGGGTAGCCTAATCATCCCCTTAGGGAAAATACTGTTCCCATCAAATTCGACCAAAGGGACATTATATGTGCTTAGATCTTCTGGCCTAAGCCCCAAGCCCTTAAATAAATCCGGGTACATGATCTCAGCCCTACTCCCTTGATTGATCATTACCCTCTTGACATCAAATCCTGCAATTCACAGGGTTACCACGAGGGCATCGTCATGGGCCTGAATTGTTCCCTCCTTATTAGCCTCGAAAAACCCCAGGATTGGCTAGTCCTACAAATTTCTTGGATAGCCCACCTTCTTCATCCCCAATTGATTGTGGAGATATTGTCATTGTAACGTCCCAGTCAGCTATTAAAAAAAAAAAAAGTCAATAGCAGATATTTTTGGGTTCTCACGTGCCCCCCTCCTAACCCCACTACCCACCACTCATCTCACAATCCCACTACATCACATGGCCGGCCATCATTTCTTCTTATTTTCTTTTCTTTCTTTTCCTTCCCTCATACACTTCTCTGCTCTCATTTTCTCTCTACCCGATACTACCACCATCACCATCTCCACCATCATTTTTTCGGCAATGTCACCGGAAAATCCTTAGGAACCTCTAAGCATCTTCATCTTTTATTTGAGGTAAAATTTCTCATCTTTTTGGTGGGTTTTGCACTTGCTTGAGGTTATTTTTATCTAAACTTTAATAATGATACCCTTGTGATTTATGAGTATTGGAAGTGATATTTGTGTGTTTATATGTATGGATTTTGTATTGGTGGAATTATTTGATGAGTGGGTATATGGTTTGTGCTAATGATGACTACCTAAGATTTATTTATGGTGGAAAATTTGGGGGTTTTGAGTTATAACATGTGATGGTGGGTAAATCTAATTTTTCCATAGCCATTGTGTTTATTTGGAGTTAGTTGAAGTTCTAAATTTCTTGCCTTGGAGGATATTTTTGATTTTGTTTTTATGGGTCTTTTATTGATGTAGTGTAAATTTTATGGAAGCTAGTCATAATGTTGGAGATGATATTAAATGGGTTAACCTTATAAATTGGAGTTTATGCCTTGTGAATCAATTTGTTGAGAAACTTTGGAAGTAGAATATATTATTATTGAAGAGGTTAAATACTAGGCTCGCCTAATTAAGTGCTTATTTGGCGATTCTTAAATTGTAGCTAGATACAATTTTAAGCTTTATGCTTATTGTGTTAGGTTTGCTTGATATTGTTGAGGTTCTAGCTAATCTCCTTTGGAGCTTGGAGAATTAAGCTTTTTACGGGTTGCAAGGTAAGTAGTTTTTTTTTTTATGGGATTTTTGGAAAATAACCATGTTTCATAAATATTGTTTTTGGGTCAAACACATTTTGGAAAATTATATATGGATATGTGTTTTCTTAAAAATGTGGTGTTGTGACCCTATTATATATGATTATATATGAAAATGCATCATATTTGGTATTGCATTTGGGGAAATGCATGAATCGTTCATATGGAAAAATGAGCATCTTTTATTTAATCTTTGATAAGAAAATCATGGATTTTATGGTGTATTGGAAAATTAAAGATGCTTATCTTCTCTTAGTACTTGGGAAATTGATTGAAAATCTTTTTGACAAGAATGAAGTTAAAAACCTTATAAACTTTGTGGAAGTTAGATTATTTAAGGCTTTTATGAAACTACCTGATTATAAACTATGTATTTGAAAGGAAAGGTATATCTGTGAGTTTTATGTGGTTTTAACACTATGCCATGTGTGATTTCCCGGTGATCTCCCGATTTGGTTTCTATAGTCTTTGTGACAATGGAATCAAATCTAGGTCAGTGCCCTTTCACTTTGGATGACGCGTTCTTCCCTGCTGTCCATGGGGGGAAGAGGTTCCTTGATTGTGTGTGGGTGAGGCTGCTGCCCATGGGGCCAAGAGACCACATGCAAGAGAGGTCCTATTTGACGCGCTCTCTTTGCTGCCCATGGGGGGAGAGAAAAACCTTGAGGGTATGGGTGAGGCTGCTGTCCATGGGGCCAAGAATCAGCATACCAGAGAGGACAATATCATGCCAGTTGTGAATGGGTGGATCCCCTGATCGGTTTATGTGGTAGTATGGTAGATTTGTGATAATTTATCTTATGCTAGATATTATGGCTTTGGAAATTATATTGTTGATGCTCACAGATTATAATGTATAGTTTCAAGGTATTTACTTTGAGAAAATTTGTGTTTCATTATTAAATCATTCTTGTCATATTATTATTATTGAAGATGAAACTTGCATTTCCCCCACCCCTATTAAATATGCTACTTATTGGGCTTTAGCTCATCCCACCCTTTAACAGTTTTTCAGATTTATTAGTTATGCCTTGGGTATGGAGCTTACATCATTGGTGATGATTGGAATGCTATGTTAATTTTGGAGACTTTTGCTGTAAATGGTTGGTGACTTAATCTTGTTAAGTTCAATGATGCCTTAATTAATTGTATTGGAGGTTGGTCGCTTGAAATTTGTTAGCCTTTGGCGTGGTAGGCCTAGACTCGATGTTAAGGTCATTATTCTTGATAAGATTGTCACTTTGTGTAATTTAATAAGAGTTTGTATTATCTTCATGTATTATGTGGAAGCACATGATTTTTAGTTATTGTTCGTAAATGTGTTATAGAGCTCTGACTTGTAATGTGGAGATTTATGATTATATATTCTTATCATATGGAAATGAAAGAAAAATAAAGATCTCCTATAGTTGGTTGTCCAAAAAGGAAAAATTTACAGGTACCCTTGGGATGTATTTTTCATGCTTTGGACCTTTTTGGGTTCGGGGCGTGACAGTCATCACCCCATTGACTAAGCTAGGACCTTTCCTCGGGGCTGCAAAGATGACATTGATTGTTCCTAAGGAAGATTAAGGAATGCTATTTCTCTAAGATCCTAATATGGGATGTTCCCCTTGAACTGCTGGTTGGTGTAAGAACTGCTTCAGTTTCTTGGCTCTAACTAATTGATCCAGGAAGATTTGCAAAGTCCTACAGGCCTCTATGGTGTGTCCTCGGTCCTGATGATAATAACAATACAAATTCTAATTTCTTTTGGTGGGATCTCCTCCCATTCTATTAGGTCATTTAAAGTAAGCCTCGTTCTTGATCTTTTCTAACATTTGGTAGATCAGTTCTTTAAATACTGAGTTTACCATCTGGGGTCCAGCAGGGATGCAGGATGCTTGATTGAAAAAATCTCTACTCAGTCGGGATGATGTAAATTGACTGGCCTGATTATCTCTGTGGTCAGGCGTGAAAGCATTTGCCTTCCCCTTACTATGATTTTGATTTTCTTCGACCCTTTTATGCTCCTCAGTCCAGTCCATTAATTGATGCATGCTCCGAGGAGGCTTCATGGTAAGAGATTTCCATAGATCGGGATGTTTAGGGAGACCCACCTTGAAGGTTTTGACGGCCACATCCTAGAAATCCCCATCTATTTTATTATAAATCTCCTAATACCTATTGGAATAGATTTTTAAGGTCTCTCGTTCCCACATGGACATTGAAAGCAAAGAATCTAGAGGTTTTGGGACTCGACTGTATGTGACAAATCTTGCTCCGAATGCCCTTATTAGTTCCTCAAAAGATTCTATAGATCCCTCCTCGAGGCCATCAAACCACCTCACAGCCACTGGGCTGAGGCTTGAGGGGAAAACTTTACACATCAACGATTTGTTCTTGGAATGAACGGACGGCCATTCTTTGATTAAAGTGGCTCACATGCTCAACAAGGTCTGTCTTGCTATTGTATATTGTAAAAGTTGGTTGATTGAAGCGACGGGGGAGTTTGGCCTGCTTAATATGCCTAGAAAAGGATGAACGGGATATCTGCTAGAGCACTTTTGCCATGGCATCATTTCCCTGACTTTTCCTCGGCAGGGTCCTTGACCTCTTGCGATGGTGCCTTTCACTTGAAGAGTATTGTTATGATGACTTGAAAGACTCGCTGGGTGGAGTTCTACTTCTTCATTGGTAATTTCTGTCATCCTCAAAGCTAGAACTCTAGCTTGGGGTGGGAGTCCTTTCTTCCCTTACCCAGGCCTTATGATGAAGACGCCGGCGTAGTCAATCCACTTTCTTCTTGAGGTTATACACCTCCTTAACATGTGAATTATGACTTGCTTGATGCTGACCCGTTCGCTTAGAGTGTATAGATGGCGCTTTTTTACTATGGGTATGGGCCATATGTCGATCCCTCATTTGCTCAAGATTAACAAAGTGGTCCCTATGCTAGGATCCCATGGACTCCAATGAGCCACTTCTTCTAGGATTGGCTGTTAGGACATATGTGATTCATTTGTTAGGAACATATGTCAATATTTATGTAATTGGCTAATCCTTTGACAAAATGCACTTTACTTGTATTTGGGTAGATTTAGGATGTGTTTAATACTTCAAGAAACTGTGTTTCAAGATGAAGTGTTGAAGCCATGCAAGTCTATTCAAGATTCAAGTCTGAAAACTGTCTGTCATTAAAACTTGACAGCTAGCATCTATCGAGCTTGAAGAGCTGTTTTAGCCCCGTGGCTCGACAACTGCTTGACAGCTACTCGACAGATGGCTATCTGTCGAGGTTTATGAAAAACAGATTTTCAGTTCTGTTTTAACTCTAATCCGTGATTATGTGTTTGGGCTTTCTTTTCTCACAACCCTAGACATATAAAATGATTATTTTAAGGGCCGTAAAAAAGGACACAAGTTCCACAAGTGTTGAGCAAAATTTGTTCAAGCAAATTGTGACCGGAGACAGAGTTTGCCCTAGTTCATCTTTCTTATGAAGAAGTTGCTGTGTTTGTGCACCGTAGGGTTTTGTGACCAAGCATCTTTTGGACCTTCATCATGTGATAAACTAAAGAACTTTGCAACCAACAACCTTCTCTAGTTGGTGATTGAAGTCGTGTACTTGGATCCTTGCAATTAGTTAGTCACGTACTGGGGGTCGTACATTACAAGGAGAGATTGTCACTACAAAACAAGTCTAACTGGGTATTAGGGTAAGGGTTCAATTGTAGTTTGGTATAAGGTACTGGGATTCCTTTACTTGTAACCGTTTGTTGATAATAGTGGATTCTCGGGAGTGGTGACCTTAAAATCACTCGGTGGAGTTTTTGCCGTGTAGGTTTTCCCCATTCGTAAACAAATCACTTGTGTCAAATTTATTTTCCGCTGCACTTAGTTTAATTGGTGATTTGTTTGTACTACCACGCGTTTGCATGTTAATTTGATTAATTAATTAAACTTGGCTAATTAATCAATTAATTCATCACAATGGGTCAATTCGGTTTTGGCCTATCAAGTGGTATTAGAGCAGGCACACTCTGATTAGGGTTAATCTTTGCTATATTGATCCATTGACCCCCTGTTTGTCATGGATAGAGGACAGTCATTAATTATATCTCCTTTATTTGATGGCACTAACTATGTATACTGGAAAGTACGTATGAGAGTTTTCTTGCAGTCTTTAGATGAGAAAGTGTGGCAAGCTATTGAGATAGGCTGGACCAAGCCAAAGGAAGTACCGGTCAATTGGGATGATGCTAAGATCAAGGCAACAAATTTCAACATCAGAGCATTAAATGCTTTATTCAATGCAGTCACTAATGAAGAATTCAAGAAGATATCTTCTACTGAAACTGCTAAGGAGGCATGGACCATTCTTTAGACAACCTATGAGGGAACCAAGGCTGTCAAAGATTCAAAACTTCAGAGGCTCACTACAAGCTTTGAAGAGATTAAGATGGAGGAGGATAAGTCGTTTGATGAGTTCTATGCCAAGCTCAAGGACATAGTGAACTCAGCTTTCAATCTTGGGAAAACCATTCCTAAACCCAAGATTGTGAGAAAGGTACTCAGATCTCTACTCGAGAGATTCCATGCAAAGATTACTACTATTGAGGAATCAAAGGACATCGACAAGATTCCTCTGACAGAGCTGGTTGGTAATCTCCAGACCTATAGCTAGGGTTAACAAGGATTGGTAAGTCGGGTAAGAGCAAGAGCATGGTTTTGAAGGCTAAGAGCAGTGACACGGATGAGTCTTCAAACGATGAAGATTCTAAGATGAAGTCCTATATCATCAGGTAATTCAAGAAGTTCATGAAGAATGCCAATGGGAAGGGCTTCGACAAGGAATGTAGGCAATCTAGTTCTTCTCAGTTCAAGAGCCAAGACAAAAGGAAGAATGATGCTAGGGACGGCGGTCAGTACACTGTTCCTTTCGGACCAAAGTGCTTTAGGTGTCAGGGCTTCGGTCATATGAAACAAAAGTGCCCTACATATCTCAAGACCATTCGGAAGAGCAAGACACTTGCTACTACCTTGAGTGACACCAAGCCTGAAGATGATTCCAACAATGAGGATGACGGAATTCTAAATGCTTTCACTGCCACTGTCAATCCCACTGAGGGGATTGTTGAAAATGTGGAAGAAGAAAAGGAATTGGTGGAGTCCAAGTTTGAGAAGATGAATGAACAAGATAACATCCATACAGCCTATGCAAAGTTATACAAGCTCTCAGAAAAGTATGAGAAGTTGTATAGGTTGACCACCAAGAAGCTTAGTGATGTGGAGCTTGAGCGTGAAAAACTTTCCACAAAATTTGATGAATCTAATCAGACTATTGGAGCACTGAGGTTTGAGAACAACTTCTTGGCTGAGAAGATTAAGAAGCTTGAGGCAGAATTGTTCCAAGTTAGAGCTCAGCTAGAAAGGACTTCAAGTGCGAAGCTTGACGAGATGCTCAACATTTAGAAATCTGCTTCAGATCGAACCGGTTTAGGGTATGATTTCTCTTCTCCTAGTATTGCTTCTACTAGTTCTACTATTTTTGTTCCTCCTGCTAATAATGTTGAAATTGAGAACACTAATGTCAAAACTGATTTAGCTAGTGAGAACATAGATAAGGGTAAATTTATCTTAGGAGCACCCCCTAAGCAGGATAAGAAAGAAGTTAAAAACCCTAGGGCTAAGAAGGCTAGCTCTTAAAAGCCTAAACAGAAGAAACAACACCTCTGTCATCATTGTGGAGTTGCCGGTCATACTCGACCAAATTACTATAAGTGGTTAGCCACTCAACAGAGCAATGACATGATCGCATCTGGAAACCAGAATCAGTTTCCATCCTCTCTTGCTTCCCTTGGAGATTTTCTCAAAGCCCTCATGTTCCTTTCGAACTTAAACGGTTTCAATTCTTCTCCCTCACCGCCAGATCAAAGATTTGTTAGACGGAAATGTACTTCCAAGGTGTGGAAGGAAAATGGCTCAAAGTGATTTTATCACTTTCTTCTCTCTCTTCGTGTTTTGTTTTTGCATAACTTGTGTGTTTTGCTTTTATTTTGAGTCAGTCTAGTTTTATACTTTGTTTTGTTTAATATGTTTTTATTTGTTTGTTTTCAGTTTTGTTTATTTTGTTTTTGATATAAAAAATAAATAAATAATTGAAAAATCAGAAAAATACAAAAACAGTGTGGTTTGTGTATATTGGTACTTGTGTACCTTGGATGGCCATTGAAACAAAGTTTTCTAAATTTTGTATCTTTTGTAGCTTAGATGAGCATCTCTATGCATAACTAAGCAAGTGAGTTTTGTGGCTCTTGTTTGTGATGAGTAAGATTAAGTAATTTCTTGTACTTAATACTCGTATTACTCTTTTTGACAAAAAGGACTAGAAAATCCTAAGAGAAAGGCATAAATAACCATCTCACCACTGTTGCCCGCCAATCATGAATGACATTTGTGTGCTTCGGCATAGCAAAATTGGAATGTCAAATGCTTAACATAATTGAATATTTCTTTTCTATCTATTATATGCCCATCCATGATTTGCTTAAAAAGAAAAATATGCAAGGAAAAATAAAAAGCAAAAAGATTAAAATGCTTTTAAATATGATTGCAAACGTGTTTTCTAGGAGATATGGGAGTTATAGGATGTACCTCGAAGGTGATAGTCCCCATCAAACAGTTATGATTGTGTGTGAGTTAAAGTGATTTTCTCATATCTCAAATTGTCATAACATGTATACACTTATGCAATCTTGTGATGTTTTCACACACAACACGCAATATTCTTTGCTACTCTTGATACATGTGCAGGTACAATGTGATTTGGCTATCACAAGGTTTACATGTGTTAATGTATACTCACTAAACTGTCTTGACTTATTTTTGAAATATAAAATTGGTTAGACTTGTTTAGTGTGTGTGTGTTTTTGAGATCAATGTGCTTAAAATTGTTGTTGAGAAATGATTTTGAGAGCTAAAAATGTTGATTGGATAATTGGTTGAGTTGCATGCTTGATTGCATTCATATCTATGTTTTTCTCTTCTTGAAAAACTGTTTTTAAGCAATCTCGACAGTTTCTCGACACCTACTCGACACCTGGCTATCTATCGAGTTTTTCAACTTCTTCTTATCGCAATCTCGATAGCTAGGTGGTCAATCGAGAAAACTTCTGTCACCTCGATAGCTTCTCGACAGCTGGTGGATTGATCGAGCTTGTTTATTATCTTTTCTATTGATTTGTTCCTCGACAGTTGCATCTGTTGACGTCTTTTTTGCTTGAAACCTTCTTGACACGTCTATCTATTGAGATTTACTGAACTACTATTTATTCGTTCAGCGTGATCCGATTGTCTTTTTGCTCGACATCTCTCTCGATCTATCCGTCCTTTCACCTCCCAAAACTCTTTCACTCACTCCTAACTTCACCTTCAAGCGTTGTTCAAGCTTTCTCAAGTTTTTTCTTCACTTGGTGAGTTTCTTATCTCTCATTTACATGCATTTCATGTTTTGAAACCTAGGTTTTGGGGTTTTTGAAAATTTTTGGAGTTTTTCAAAATTGATGAGTTTTTGTTGAAATTTTGGGATGGGTTTTTGCTTAAATAAGTTTAAAATCTCATGCATTGCATCACATAAGCATTATAACAGTATTATCATGCATTTAGATGTGTGCAAATTGATTGTGTTCTGGTAGGATTAGATTGGGTTGAGCCCATGATGCTTTTTATATTGCATGTCACATGTTCATGCATTCTCATGCATACGTTCTTACTTTTCAATATATCTTGATATATTTGAATTGTTTTGGAACTTTTCTGATTGTCTTTCTCTCCCTCTCTTTTCCGTTTATGTTAGTCATGTCTATGGCACCTAAACGTAAGTCTGCTCCGTCTCGGAACCCTCTTCGTTCTGGGGCATCCACTTCCTTTGATCCTACTCCATCACATATTCAATTTCGTGATGAGGATGCTTGTAAGGCCTTCTCGGAGAACTTTTCTCGACGAGGCATTCATTCTGAACGCTGAGTCATTTTGGCAGACTTCGCCGACACTGACCTATCCATTATCATTCACAGTCGGGGTTAGGAGTCACTGTGTGACGTCCCGATCACTTGTCCATCCGTGCTGATCCAGGAGTTTTACTCCAACATGCATGGATTTTATTTTTCAGTACCTCTCTTTCATACTCGTGTTCAAGGTACGCTCATTGCTGTCACACCGCAGCTTGTTGCGGATGTGCTCCATGTCCCTATGGTAGAGTTTCCTGACTACCCTAGTTGTGAGCGTTTGAGGACTATCTCCAAATATGAGCTCAAATTTTCTTTTGTGAGCACTTTTCTGATTGGGGTGAGCATCAGTTCACTTACTGTTCGGACTTTGCAAAAGGCCCTCGATTTTTGAACATGGTTATGACTTTTGTTCTTCACCCTCTTTCTCACTATAACTCTATCACAGAGCCTCGTGCTCGATTTTTGTTGTCCCTTCTTCAGCATCTTACCATAGATTTTTCTTCTCACTTTATTCTTTCTATCTTAGATGTCTGTAGGGATTCGGTGTCCCATGATAAGCTCATCTTCCCCTCTGCTATCACGAGGATCTTATGCCATTTTTCTGTTCCCTTTCTAGCGTCCGACCACTTTTCTTATATGTGTGCCATAGACTACGCTACCGTTAAACGTAGCGAGTCGTAGTTTAGGTCGAGGCAGTCTGGGTCAGCAGCTCCTCCCTCTCGTTCGGCTCCATCTTGATTTGCTCCATCCATATCCGCTCCCTCCTCTTCCACGAGTGATGTCACTCTCGGAGACATCATGGCATAGTTTTAGCACATGGATGCTCATTTTGATACACTCTTTACTTAGTTGTATCAGGTAAACATTTGTGTTGGCCGTATTGCTCGGTGGTAGGCGATCATGGGTGGCTTCGTTGATTCTCCTCCATGTACTCCAGTGGTTTTAGATGCTGAGGATGATGATGATGATGCTACTGCTTCTGAGGGTGATGATGATGGAGATGCTAGCTCTTCCAGTGTGGATGAGATGTCTACTTGACACTCTTACCCTTTGTCACTCGTGATAAAAAGGGAGAGTAGTTTTGGTATATGAGAGTAGTCATACTTAGGGGGAGAGTTAGTATAGGACCATTTTGATAGGGGGAGTGTTGATATCTTGAGGGATGTAGTGAAGATTACTTGTATCTTTTTCTTTTCTCTACTTTAGATACATTTATTCTTGTACCTTAGGTCTTGTGACCATTATTGACATACATTGTACTTATCTTCTTTATATGTTGATGTATATTTTTTTCACCTACCCTTACATGTGTTGTTTCTTTTCTCTCTTTATGCATATGCTTCTTATTACTTGTATGCAATCTATTATTTCTGTTTCACATAAAGATGCCTTAATGAGTTTTGTTTAAGTGTTTTAGAAATACAGGTTGTCAAAGTTTACTTGCCATAAACTCTCTTTTTGCAAAGTTTTTCAAGAATTTGTGTTAGGATAGATTTTATTGTATTCAACAAGTGAATATAAGTTGAGTGATTTATGACTTCTCTCATATATTCATTTGTTTGTTATGATTTTGTCATGGATTGACAAAGGAAGAGATTGTTAGGACATATGTGATTCACTTGTTAGGAACATATGTCACTATTTTATGTAATTGGCTAATCTTTTGACAGAATGCACTTTACTTGTATTTGGGTTGATCTAGGATGTGTTTAATACTTCAAGAAACTGTATTTCAAGATCAAGTGTTGAAGTCATGCGAGTCTATCCAAAATTCAAATCTGAAAAATGCCTGTCATTAAAGCTCAACAGCTAGCATCTATCGAGCTTGAAGAGCTGTTTCAGCCCCGTGGCTCGACAGCTACTTGACAGTTGCTTGACAGATAGCTATCTGTCGAGGTTTATGAAAAACAGATTTTCAGTTCTGTTTTAACTCTAATATTTGATTATGTGTTTGGGCTTTTTTTTCTTACAACCCTAGACATATATATTATAAGGGCCGTCAAAGGGGACACAAGTTGCACAAGTGTTGAGCAAAGTTTGTTCAAGTAAATTGTGACCTGAGACAGAGTTTGCCCTAGTTCATCTTTCTTATGAAGAAGTTGCTGTGTTTGAGCACTGTAGGGTTTTGTGACCAAGTATCTTCTGAACCTTCATCGTGTGATGAACTAAAAAACTTTGCAGCCAACAACCTTCTCTAGTTGGTGATTAAAGTCGCGTACTGGGATCCCCGTAATTAGTTAGTCACGTATTAGGAGCCATGCATTACAAGAAGAGATTGTCACTACAGAACAAGTCCAATTGGGTATTGGGGTAAAGGTTCAACTGTAAGTTGGTATAAGGTACTGGGATTCCTTTACTTGTAACCGCTTGTTATGATAATAGTGGATTCTCGAGGGTGATGACCTTAAAATCACTCGGTAGGATTTTTGCCGTGTAGATTTTCCCCATTCGTAAACAAATCACTTGTGTCAAATTTATTTTCCGCTGCACTTAATTTAATTGGTGATTTGTTTGTGCTACCACGCGTTTGCATGTTAATTTGATTAATTAATTAAACTTAGCTAATTAATCAATTAATTCATCACAAGAGGGGCAATTCATTTTTGGCCTATTATTGGCCATAGTAAGAAGACTTTTAAGGGTACTTAGGAGACCTTCCCACAAACGGTGCTAATTGTGGCGGCAAGAAGATAAGATAAGTTGAAAGAATGACATACTTGCTACATTTGCTCACACAATTAATTTGTAGAGGTGGGATGTTTAATCAACCTTATATACCCCCTTTTGAATAGATTAAACTATTTGGAATTGGAAAGATTTAACATTAAGTATTATTATGCAAGTATTTTAGAAAGATAGCCTTAAAGGGATTGTATTGAACTCCTCGGGCTTAGTCCGAGATAGAGATTACAAGTGTTTTTTCCTTAGAAATTCTGAATCCCCCTTCTCTAGGGATTCCTGTGCTTTATATAGTTAGCTAAGATGCATCTGAGCCCTACATATGAAGGGTCATGGCTCACCTTCATTGATACTTGTCCCATCAGGGTCTTACTAGAAGGCTCCCACATTAGACTATGAGCTGTGGTGACACTATTCAGGTGTCATGTCCTCATTAATGCGGCCAGCTAAGTGGATGCAAAGCATTGAATGCGAAAGTGATGGATACTTTATTTATCTTCTTTTCTTACTAACTTGATGATAAATCTTCCTTTTCATCCTCAGTTTGTGCTTGACGGCCTACAACATGGGATCTCGGCCTCCCAAGAGTGCACAAGTGTCCTCGGGCATTGTGGTTTTGCTGCTCCGGAAGGGGGTTGTTCGTATTTTCCCGAGGGTATGTTATTAGTGTATTTTAAGGTCCGTACATATGATGCTATCCTCGGCCTATCTGTCCGTATCCTTGGATTCTCGTTCCCCCCCCCCCCCCCCCCCACATTATTATATTTTGAAAATTTCATTAAAAATTGTAAAACTTGATAATTAAAATATCATCATATACTACATAATAAAAGTTGAACTTAGAAGCCATGATTGCATTAAGTGACTACATCAAATTGTAGAAAATTTATTAAATTTCTTTTTAAAAAATTAAATTTAGTTAGTTGGTGGCATACAACTACTATACCTAAAAGAGGCCTGATAAGTTTGAATAACAAAAACTAAATTAATGTGAAATCGTTGTTTATTTATATCTTTTCTAATTCTTGAGAACGTCTATATCCTTTTTGATTTTACATACACCTCATGGACTCTTTTTCTTTAGGGTATTTTATTTTTACGTGGACTCCTTTTAGGTGGAGCGAGCGCGCACGCACACACACACACACGGTTATTTGGTGTATTTCTTTTCATTCTCCTACCAATTGTACGGTTTTTTTTTTATTTAGTTTAGTCTTTCTTTCTCCAACCTATGGCATCAACAACATTACAAGTATGTATTTGTTTACTCTAATTTTTTTTAATAATCAAATTAAATAGGTTTTAAGTGAGAACTACTATGTTCACAACGTTTTCACAAGATTTTCACAACAAATCATAAATGGTTAGTTGTTATTGGTTTTAATTTGAATCTACAACTTAAATTACTTTTTTGTCCACTCATAACAACTAATAACAACCTATCGTTTATAATTTGTTATGAAAGTTTTGTGAAAATATTGTAGACATAACATTTCTCTCTATGAGAACTACAATGTCCACAATGTTTTCATAACAAATCATAAGTGGTTAGTTGTTTTTTTTTTTTTTTTTTTGTAAAAATGTTGTAGACATAACATTTCTTTTTAGTATTTGTTACTTTTTTTTGAGTTAATATCCTTAAATTTAATATATTTTATATGCTTATGCTTTGATAATCAATGATTAAATATTGTTAGACATGCTTTCATAGTGGTGTATCTTCCACGAGAATTGATATTTTAATTTCTACAAATCTCTTATTCTCCTTTTGGAAGATTTATTATTTTTATATCATATACGAATTACATGTTTATAACATTCTAATGGTGATATGTTGTTTACATCCCCTCCATTTGTAAAATTTATTTGTTTTTATCATGTGACTTACAAATTATTAATACAGATTTAACATATATAACTTTCAAATTATTAATATAGATTCAACATATATAACTTTTAATTAAGCCGTGCATCGCACGGGCTCTGGGACTAATAGTAATTTCCTTTCCGTTTCTTATTTTTCTTGTTGAGCTTCTTTTACACTACAATAAACAAAGTCAAAATAACGTTTTTTTCTTAAAAAAAGGGCAGACACCGACTTCGCTTGTGTGATCCGTTAATCCTCCTTCTAAGTCCAACGTTTTGACTTTTAAGGGGAATACATATTTAAGGCTTTCGAATGTAAAATAGAAGCGTCATTTTCTATAAATTACACTCGTAATTTCTATATGGAGTATTACTACTTTATATTTCCAATAATAAAAAAAAGTCTAATAAAGAAATGCTATGAAGTAGCAGTATAACACTATTTTTAGAAAGTGGAAGGGACATTTAACGCTTAATCTAAATTGGCAACCATTGTTTCTTAATCTAATTTACATAAAGAACCAACAATGGCACCATTTCTTAAAAAAAAAAAAAAAAAAACAAACAAACAAACAAAGCACAATGGGATGAAGTAATTGCCAGTATGTGAAATGAAAGAAACATGCAATCTAAATTATTCCTACTTCATTAGCCTTTCTCTCTCTAAATCACCTTGTAAGAACGCTTAATCTATATTCTCACAATGAGTTCATTATGATGCATATTGATAAATTACCAATTGTCTTAAAAATTATACTGTACAAAAATAATGAATTTAATCACTTAATTATTATTCTAATACTTCCTATCCCAGATCCCCACCAAAACGCATGCAATTTTTAACTTTTTAAATACGAGGTATAATAGAGACATGGTTCGAACTTAGGACGACGTGCTATGATATCATGATAATTTATTGATTGTCCTAAAAGCTTAATATATTAAGAAACGGTAAATTTAATCACTTAAACAATATTTAAATATATACAAAATTCAAACATATACAAAAGTAAAAGAAATTATAAATTCTGAGGAAACAGAAGATACAGTTCAAATCCATTTATTCTTGTCACAATAGTTCTCTTGATGACTAGTTTCAAAACATTAATTTACATTCGGCTACCCAGCCATATCTAGAAGACATATTTCGTTCCACACAAACTACAAGGCATTTCAAACCAATAAGATAATTGGAAGGACTTACTGAATGATGCCTTATGGTATCAGCACAACGGATCCAGTAGTCTTCCTACCTTCAAGGTCTGCATGTGCCTGAGCCGCCTGAGATAACGGGTAGGTATGATTTACTCGAACTCGCAAGATACCAGATTCAACATTAGCAAATACCTCCCCAGCAGTTGCCAGTAGCTCATCCCGAGTTGCAGTGTATTGCATGAGGGAAGGCCTGGTCAAGAACAGGGATTTCGCAGCAAGAGCTGACAATGGAAGTGGATCTGGTGTACCTGATGACTGACCAAAATTCACCATATACCCACAAGGCTTTAAGCATGCCAATGATCCCTGGATATATTAACTTCCGAATAAGAAACTTCTTACCAGCACATAACAAACAAATCAGAACCATTAACCAAAGCTATGACATACCAGCTTCAGTAGATTCAAGTTAAGGTTTGGGAACATTAAATTTGAGCTTGATTATTTACTGATTATTAGTATTCGAGCTTGGTTTTATTATGTGGAATGGCAGAACTTGATTCAGTGATTACCTTACATCTTTCATAATCTTTCAAACCTTACTTGAAATAGAAATATCTGAGTTTGACATCTCTAACTTAGAATTGAGAAATGCCAAGGTAACATTAGGGGAGAGCCAGCTGTAAACAGTATGACTTGTTTTTTTATTATAAGTATGATGCGTTGATACTCCAAACCCTTAATAAAATTAAGTTCAAAAGTAATGTTGTATTAGTGTAAGAGTAAGAGTAAGAGTAAGTTGGTCATAATGTATTTATTCACAAAACTATAAATAATGTCTATTAGGGCTAATGATATTTATTAACCCTAAGAATAATTAACCAAAAAATGGGTTACATGGTATTAGAGCCATGCAAACTATGGAACCGTTGTCACCGTTAATCAACCAGTGTCGTCAACCAAGACATCATTGCAACCACTGTACCATTGTGACTATCACTGCATTTGATCTCTGCTGTGAACACAATTGATCCTTGTCACAACCATGACTGTAATCAACCTCAACAAACCCAATTTTACCATTGCGATCATAGTTCAGCACCACAACTCCCAATTGCAACCACCCGCAGTCAATTTCTGTTGATGGTGATAATTCCTTAGACCTGATTTCGACATTCTCAACACCAAGATAGTTGGTTCATTTAAACCATGATCGGTTAAATTTGTCACCCTGAGAAGATGTCATCCGCTGGTACAAACTCAGTATGCCGTCAATAAGACTTCATCAACGATTCACTCCACTGCAACCAAGGGTTGAGTCTCAGTGAGTAATCCAACCCATATCACTTTCTTAATATGTTTGTCATTTCTTTTATCTCAGCTGTGTTATTGGAAAGTTCTTTGTGCTGTTAATCGACTCAATTTATTTAGGTCTCTTTAATCTCGTGAATTAATGAATCTGTTTTCTCTGGTTATGAAATTGTGAGTTTTTTTTTTTGGTTAATTAAACTTCTTGTAGTTGGGTTACATGTTCAGTGGTTGTGATGGAATCAAAGAAAGAATTGGACTCTGGTTTGCTTTTTCCCCTGAACTGTTTTCAATGACCTCAATTAAATTAAGTAATAATAATTATGCTCAGCGGGCAAAGTCAATGAAGTATTTTTATTTGGTAAAAAATATTCCATTACTTGGTCGGACTTCGAAACCAATTAGATGAACACATGGTTGTAGCTTAAAATATTCCATTACTTGCTTGAACTTTGAAACCAATTACATGAACACATGGTTGTAGCTTATGGAAAAGTATTCAGACTGGTTGGGACAGATTCCTGCAATATGTGTTTCGAAGTGGGGGGACGGTGAACGAGTGAGACTTTGGCAGGACAAGTGGTGCGGGAATTTTTTTATGCAGGTGTTGTATCCAGATGTAAATGCTTGTGTAGTAGCTAGAGATGCTGCTGTTCATTCAGAATTGGTTGATGGGGAGGGGCGGAGTTGGAATGTGAGATTTCACATAGGTTTTAATGATTTGGAGTTGGAGTAAGTGCATTCTATCCTATATCTTTTATCCACCAATTCCCCTAGAGGGTGTGATAAAATGAGAAGGGGACTAAATGGGAGTAATAGGGTTGCTGTTTGCTCTTTTTATGAGGCCATTCAAGGTACACAAGTCACATCCTTCCCTTGGAATAGTATCTGGTATGTTAAGGCTCCTAAGCAGCTATCCTTCTCTGTATGGATAGTAGATTGGGGAAAAATCCTAGTGATAATCTCATAAAGTGATTTTCTCTAGTGGGTTGGTGTTGTATGTGTTGGTGTAGCAGGTCGACAGTTGATCAATTATTGATTCATTGTGATATCTTGTGGAGCTGCATCATTGGAGCTCTTGGGATCAATGGGTGCTACCTTAAAGGATAGTGGACATCATGTTTGGGTGGAAGAATTGGTTTAGGAAGCACTCATCGGATATTTGGAACATTGCCCCCTTATGTTTAATGTGGATTTTATGGAATGAACAAAATAGCCACACTTTTGATATTTCGAACTTTGACTGGTCTTATGTGCGGTCTTTCAAGTGGCAATTCTCTTTTATCTTTTAGGTGGACTCCTCCTATGGAGCAGTTGTCAAGCTGTATCTTTTCTACCATCAAAGATTAAGAAAGACTTATGGAGACCTTTTTATAGACTTTTTTTTTAAAATAAAAAATAAAAAATATATTTTTCATTGATTTCAATTTTCAGTTATAAATATCTAAATTAAAGTAGATGAACATGTAAAGGCAAAATTATATGTAAAGTTAAAACCGCATAATATGAATATATATAGACAATATTTTTGTTTTGATTTTCCATTCATTTATTATTTAGTTATAAAATCAAAATTAAAGTAAATGAATATGAAAGTTAAAACTGCCTAAGAGAGATATGTAAAACCAATATATTAATATATTTAATATTGTCAAAAAAATTAAAGATAAAAATGAATTAGAAAAAGAATAATGATATGGCTAATAAGATGGCTTAACAAGAGCGTAACAACAATAAATGCTTCGCTTTAGTTTATATATATATATATATATATATACACATATTAGAGACTTCGGGCCCATTAGTTTGGTGGGGAGTGTGTATAAAATTTTGGCTAAGGTGTTAGCAAATCACCTAAAAAGGGTTTTGGATCAGTTGATCTCAAAATCTTAGAATGGCTTTGTGGGTGGTAGACAGATACTTGACTCAGTTCTTATTGCCAATGAATGCGTGGATAGTCAAGTGAAGAGTCAAGTTCCGAGGGTTATATGCAAGCTAGACATTGAAAAAGCTTATGATCATGTGAATTGAGAGGCAATTCTAGATTTGTTAAGGAGGATGGGCTTTGGAGAGAGATGGTGTAGGCAGATTCACACTTGTATCTCGACAATTCAATTTTTAGTTTTGGTAAATGGGTCTCTAGCTGATTTTTTTGGAAGTTTGAGGGGATTGAGACAAGGAGATCCATTATCTCTTACGTTGTTTTTGATCATGATGAAAATCTTTAGTTAAGATGTTGAAGAGAGTGGAGGGGGGGGGGGGGGGGGGGGGGGGCTTTAATTAGTGGCTTTAAGGCTAATGGTAGGCGAGGTGATGGAGTTTGTGTTTCACATCTTTTGTTTGTAGATGATATGAGCTTGTTTTGTGATGCAAATGTGGAGAAAATTCTTCATATACGGATGTTGCTTCTATGCTTTCAAGCTGTCACTGGCTTGAAGGTTAATGTTCATAAGAGCAAAATGGTCCCAATTGGGTTGGTAGATAATGTGCATGTTTTGGCAAGGCTTTTGGGGTGTAGGGTTGGGAATCTACCCATGTCTTATCTTGGCATGCCTTTGGGGGCCTCTCATAAGTCTTCTTCTATTTGGAATCCTATATTGGAGAAATTTGAGAGAAGATTGGCAAGATGGAAGAAGCTATATTTGTCCAACGGTAGTAGGCTCACTTTAATTTAAGAGTACGTTATCAAGTCTTCCTACTTATTTCCTATCACTTTTTAACATTCCTACTAGTGTGGCAAATAAGATTGAAAAACTGCAAAGGGATTTTCTTTGGGAAGGTATGGGGAGTGAATCTAAATGACATTTGGTAGGATGGGATAAAGTTTGCGTTCCTATGGCCAGGGTGGTTTAGGGATAAGGAAACTAACTACCGTTTGATAAAGCCCTATTAGGAAAATGGCTATGGCGTTTTTGGGTTGAGGAGAATCGTCTTTGGAGGAGGGTGATAACTATGAAGTTTGGGGAAGAATGGGGAGATAGACTTCTAAGTTGGGCAGGGGTGTTCATGGTTGCGGTTTGAGGAGAGATATTTGTATGGGATGGGTTGGGTGGATTTTAGCCAAAAATACTCGGTTTGAGATTAGGGTGGGAATAAAGTGAGATTCTGGCATGATTGTTGGTGTGGGTTTCAACCTCTTCGAGTGACATTCCCAGTTTTGCATGAGATATCCATGAAGAAAGAGACTTCTGTTGCATTATCCTTGACCAGACAGAGGGAAGGGGGACGGTGGACTTGGGATTTGAGGTTTGCCCGAGATTTGAATGATTAGGAGGTGGGTTCTATGGTGGATTTTCTTCATTCTTTGGAAAATAATACCCCTTTAATTGATAATGGGGACCAATTGAGACGAATTTTGAAGAATGAGAATTTTGACATTCACTCGCACTATAATGCTCTACAAGACTCCTCTGTCACTTTTCCTTAGGAAGGTATTTGGGGAGTAAAGGCACCTAGGCGAGTTTCTTTTTTTGTTTAGACTGCAGCTAAGAATAAGATACTCACTAGTGATAATATGAGGAGTAGGGGGGGTTTGATTTTGTTGATTGGTGTTGCATGTGTCACTGTTGTGGGGAAATTGTGGATCATTCGTTGATTCATTGTGAGAAGGCACAACAATTATGGTGCTTTGTCTTTCAATTTTTTGGGGTGTCCTAGGTCTTACCAAGAATGGTGCTTGATCTTCTTTTTGGTTGGAGGAATTGGATGTAAATAGTTCTGGAGATCAATTGCTTGCTTCTTTCAATAGTTTTTGGTTTCATTGTTCTCGGGCTTGGAGACTCACATCTTGCGACTCCATCCCCTTGTTCATTAGCTCTCTTCTATTTTGTAATTTGGTTTCAGTTTTTTTCCTTTTTCTTTATGTACTTTTTGACTACTTTGTGCTTTTCCAACATATTGTAGTGTCTTTAAGATATTTTTTCTTACCTATATATATATATATACATAATATTTTTTTTGTAATTCTTTTAGGTTACTCCTTGCTCATTCTTATGGTGCTGAATAGTCTATTCACATAATAGATATCATTACTTATAAAAAATAAAAAATAAATAAAGAAAGAAAAAGAAATCTCAAATCTTAGCCTAAGAACTTTTAAGTGAGGTTTTTAATCATCTTCGTCAGGTCTCATTATTTGATTCCAGCACAAATATCATAACTTAATCTATTGATCAATCTACCTAGCTACTACAGCTAGAGGCCTATGAAACCAGACGCTGTGGTAATAGAGGCTGTGGAGGTTGTGATCAATGGGGAGGCCAAAGTAAAGGCAGCACTTTTATAAATGTACTCATTGTGGAGGTGAGAATCACAATGTAGATTTTTGTTAGGACCTTTATGGCAAACCTATAGCTCATCAGTCAGTTTTCAGATAAAGTAAAATACTTCATAGCCTCTTACACCCACTTCAGCAACCAAACTATCTCTATTCCTGAGAGAGAGCATCGTTGTCTTGTGTCTCTACAACCTCATTCCGCTGCATCTTCTACCACTACCACTCTCACTCAGATAGGGGTCATTGACTTAGGTGCCAATAATCACATGATGGGTGGTAACTCAGGTTTGCTTTCCAACTTTACCACTCTAAATCATTCCTATCATGTCACTTGCGCAAATGGCTCAACCACACACATTTTTGGATTGGGCATTGCTAATCTTAGCCCCACTCTTTCGTTATCTCATCTTATATGTCCCCAAATTTCCTTTATCTCCTGTCTATTAGTAAGATAACCAAAACTCCTAACTATGCTACAATACTTTTTCCATCTTCCTGTGTCTTTCAAGATCTCAAGACTGGAAGGAATATGTGTGGAAGGTGTGAAAATTCGGTTGAATTTATTACCTAGACAATGGTGACTTTTGTTGTTTTCAAGATCTTAAGACCATTTTTCTACAAAGAATATGATTGGGAGAATTTTTTTTTTGGATAGGTAATAAGACTTTTGTTTTATTATTTTTATAAGATATCATGGTATTTAATTTAGATAATTACATTTTTTATACAAAATAAACAGGTAGACATAAAAAAAAATATAATATAATAAATATGATGTGCTCATCTCTACTGATCTATGTGGTGATATTATCCTTTTCCTATAAAAGAATAGGGAAAAAAATTGTAAACTAATAAAAAGTTACCTATTATGTAATAAGATTATAACAATAAATTTATACAAATTATCTTTTCTATCCACTCCTTTTTTCTTTTCAACCAAATATATATATATATATATATATATATATATATATATATTTATATATCCTTACACTTTTTCCATCCTTCCTATCTTGTCTAGTTATTAAAAAAAATAGAATAAAAAAAAACTGTCCAACCTAGATTTCTATCCTCTCAACCATACAACCCTAAAAATGAACACTCTATCAATCAATGGGTTTGCAAAGTTCAAAGGTAAAGCAACCTAAATCAAGTTGCACCCCTGGCCACAAATATGAGATGACACAAGGAGCTAACTATGAAAATCATATATAATTATATAAATATATCTTAAATGCATCATTTGATGGCACCAATACAGCAGATGAAGTTATCTCAGTTAAATATCCAAAATTTCTCTAGATATGAAGGGAAAGTGAGAAGAAAAAAAAATGCTAATACCTGGAAGGTATCTTTTCCTACAGCATCATAGACAACATCAACCCCATTGCCTGATGTTATCTCATTGACACGAGCAACAAAATCCTCTTCCTTATAGATTATAACATGGTGGCATCCATCATCCTTGGCTTGAACTGCCTTCTCTTTCGTTGAGACAGTTCCAACGACGGTGGCACCTAGGGCATTAGCCCACTGGCTTAATAGAGAACCAACTCCACCAGCTGCTGCATGAACAAGGATTGTGTGTCCAGGTTCAACCTACACAAGACAATTATTCATATCTAGTAGTTGATGTAAATAAGAATGTTTAATAGGCTGGGAAAGAGAGCCAAATTTAGCACAATGCCAGGTTTGAAGTGTTCTATTTGTGCTAGTTAGGAGAATAGGGGACAAATGCATAGCAACATACTTATAATGGTATTGCTGCCAATCCAAATTATTTACATACATACACACACTATAATAATTTATTAAAAAATTCAAAAGAAAAGGGACACAACCCATGTACATGGGATGTATATGAGAGATACGCCAAAATTTATCAACCAAAACCACAAAGATCAATAAATTCAAGTAAATTCAAAAATGAAAAATGTAAAGTAGCAGCTGTTGAATCATATAATGACTACAGAAACAAAAACTTCTGATCCAAAATTGAATTTCACATAAAGATAAATAAACTCAAATAATTTTGCAAAAGGAAAATATAAAGTGGCAATCATCCAATCATATACTAATCACAGAGACAAAAGTTTCAAATCCAAAATTGTTTTTTCACACCCCACGAAGCTTTAAACATTTCATTCTCTCCATATACACCACATAAGACACAGGAATCGCATTCTATATGTTTATATTGTGATGATCAAATCTACCCCTCCAGCAAGCCAACAATTCAATAACACATCTGGGCATGATCCACTAAATCTTAAATAAAGAAAAGACCACAGCCCACAATTCTCTAGCA
Source organism: Quercus glauca (assembly GCA_023736055.1). Taxonomy (NCBI): domain Eukaryota; kingdom Viridiplantae; phylum Streptophyta; class Magnoliopsida; order Fagales; family Fagaceae; genus Quercus; species Quercus glauca. The sequence goes on along the minus strand of CM043316.1, from coordinate 73,985,998 downwards.
ACCAGCTAACGTGGTCATATGCTTTCTCCAGATATAGCTTGCACAAAACCTCTGGTATACCCGACTTTAGATGGCTATATAAGCATTCATTTGCAATCAAAACCTAGTCTAGAATCTGCCTCTTGCCAACAAAGGAATTTCGAGGAACCGACACCACCTTATGAAGCACCAACTTTAATCTTTTTGCCAATACTTTAGACAAGATCTTGTAAACCCCTATAATCAAACTAATAGGAAGAAAGTCCTTAATCTTTGCTGCCCCAAGCTTTTTTGGAATAAGAGAGACAAAAGTAGCATTAAAACTTTTCTCAAAGGTGTAGTGCTCATGGAAGTGATGGAAAACCATAATTAAATCCACCTTCACAACACCCCAACAGCTTTGGAAAAAAGCCATCATAAAGCCATCTGGACCTAGTGCTTTGTCCCCACTCATGTTTGACACTGCCTCATAGACCTCATCCTCCATGAAACCCCTCTCCAGGCACTTAGAATCCACCTCCTCAAGGGCTAGAAGATCTAAGCCATCTAGTTAAGGTTGCCAGACTCCCTGTTCAGAAAATAAGCCTTTATAAAAATCTGCAATATTCCCATTAATGATTAATTGCCTCTTGATTAGTGAGCTCCTCTCCATCTACAAGTTATCCCCCAATATATGGTGGTGTGAATTTGTAAGCCTATGAAAGAACTTTGTATTTTTGTACCCTTCCTTGAAGCACAACCTCCTTGATTTTTGGCTTTGCCTCCAATTAATCTCTTTCATCAACAAGATTCATTCAAGCTCTACTTAGGCCTACTCCCTTTGCAATATTTCATCAAGTAATATCCTATGCTCCTCAATCTCATCCATAGAATTAATACTATTCAACAAAGTGTCTTTATCAAATAATATTGCCAAACTCTAAGGTATTCCACTTTTTCAAACCAAGCTACAGGGCTTTCAACTTGTTTGCTAGAACAAAACCGAGAGATCCATAAATAGGAATCCCACCAATCTTTCACCTTTTCTACAAAGCCATTTGCCTCTTTCCACATATTTTCAAAACTAAACCCCATTTCACAACACCACACTCCAATAAAATAGGGTGTTGATCCAACAAAAGCCTTGGTAGATATGCATCTAAGTAATCATAGAAAAATGCTCCTCTAAAAGCGAAGTGATCAAAAAACTATTTATAAAATCAAGCTATTATGCTTCAATGGAGACAATAGTTTTTTTTTTTTGGATAAGTAATGAAAGGTTATTAATTAAAATAAAAAAAAAAAAAAAAAAGAATACCTAGGTATGCCAGAGGTATACTTGACAGTACATCAATCTTTCAAATTACAATGCTCAAACATATCTAATAAATTAGAACAGGGAAGAGAGTTAAAAGCAATACTCCAATCCAGTAAAGGGTGAAGAAGGAGAGATTTAATCTCGAGTATAGGCCATTCACTTCCCTCAAAGCATCTCGCATTCCGTTCTCGCTAAAGACACTACATGACACAATGCTAAATAAAAAGTTCTCTTGGAATTTTTCTAATGGTCAAGTGCTAAGTCCAACCAACCCTAGGTGCGGACTCCTAGGTTTGTTCTCTCTTACTTTGTGTTGACTCCAAAGCCTAGGTGTAGACTCTTAGGTTATCTATTGTTATGAGTAATAGGGGCAAAACAGTAATATCATGTACTTAATACATAAATAATATTTTATGTGTTAGGGTTGACTTATCAAACCCTAAAAACACTTTCACAATAAACAACATTGTATCAGAGCCACTAACCTGCCACTGCAGTTAACCCTTCGGCCACCACCCACCGATATTGTTGTCGCTAGCAACCATATCCTTACCCACTAGCTTCGACGACAATAATAGAGACTCCGACGATCTCGATTTAGTGGCTGAAGGAGTTGTCCAGCGCCGGTGACCCTCTCTCCGATCTCGCAACACCAAATTGACGTCGCCTGATTGCGAGAGAGGCAGGGTTTTACTCGCCCTCCTCCGGCGACCATCCTAGCCTACTCGCCGGTCCTCACACCGCCACTCTTGCACCCTAGCGCCGCCGCCGGAGTATGGTCTGACTTTTTTTTTTCTTCTCTCCTTCAATACGTTCTCTGATTATTTGTTCAGGCATCCTTAAGTTGATGTTTAGTGGTGGATTGGGTATTCATTCTGGTGTTGGTACGGATTTGTTGCTGCCTTGTTTTTTGGAATAGTTTGGTGTTGATTCTTTGATTAATGAGTTGCTGTTGGCGTGGCTGATTGGTTGAAGTACATTGGTTGTTGGTTGGAGTTTGTTTTAATTCAGTTCAACATATTTTTTTTTAGTGTTAGTTTGTTCTTCAGATTGCTATTATGGAGTCCAAAGACAGTGCTCAGCCCCCTAATTATTTCTTCTCTCTTGATATATTATCAATTACCTCCATTCATCTAAATGGTAGTAATTATGCTCAGTGGGCACAGGCAGTTGAAGTCTTTCTTCTTGGTAGAAAGAAGTTTGATTACGTGCTTAAGGAACCTCCTGTACCTACAGACCCTAAATTTGCTGATTGGAGAGTTGAAGATGCACATATTAGGAGTTGTTTGTGGAATAGCATGGAGTCTAAGATTAGTTGTAGTTTGGTTTTCTTGCCAATTGCTAAACTTGTTTGGGAACAAGCCAAGGAACTTTACTCTGGTGTTAACAATTTGAAGCAGATTTATGATCTTCATCAAAATTATTTCTCCTTAAGTTTGAGTGATATGTCTTTGGAAGACTATTATAACAAGTTTAAGGGTGTATGTGAAGAACTCAATATTTATTAGCCTATCTCCTTTGATGTTAAAATTATGAAGAAACAACGAGATTCTATGCATGTTGCTCGCTTTCTCTTTGGATTGCCTAAAAGTTTGAATCCAATAAAATCACAAATTTTAGCTAGTCCAGACCTCCCTTCTATGAGTGAAGTTTTTGGTAGACTTCGACAGGCCATATTATCTGATTCGAGTACTGACGCTTTCTCTTCCTCCAATACTGATGCATTACCTTCTGGTGATAAATCTGCCTTTACCACTTATATGGGGAGTAATAGAGGTGGTTGTGGAGGTCAAGGTCATGGGGGCCGAGGCCGTGGAGGTTGTGACCAAGGGGGCCGTAGTAGTGAACAAGGGGGTTGTGGTAAAGGACGTGGCCTCCGTAAGTGCACTTATTGTCATGGTGAAAATCATACAGTAGACTTTTGTTGGGAGTTGTATGGTAAACTCTCGGCTCACCAAGCTAGTTTTCAAGTTCAAGAACCGCCTTCACAGTCACATTCACCAACATTTAGAGTAGTCTCTATTCTTGAGGAAGAGTACAATCGTCTCTTGTCTCTGCATTCCAACTCTATTGGGTCTGATTCTACTGCTACTTTGGCTCAACAAGGTACTTCCATTGTTTGTCTTGCCACTCAGGACCCTTGGGTCATTGACTCAGGTGCTATTGATCATATGACAGGTACCTCAGGTTTACTCTCTGACCTTGAGCAATCTAGTAGTCTTCCCAATGTTACATTGGCAGATGGCTCAGCCACTACAATTTCTGGTTTGGGCACTGCCAATCTCAGTCCTAATCTTTCTCTATCTTCTGTATTATATATTCCTGATTTTCCTTTTAACCTTTTGTCAATTAGTAAGCTTACTAAAATTTTGAATTGTGCTGCCATTTTTTATCCACTCATTGTATCTTTTAGGATCTCAAGACGGGGAAGATTATTGGTGGAGAGCATGAAGCCGGTGGACTTTATTACTTGGATCGATGTGGTTCTTCCCGTTTAGTGGCTTCTCACTTGTCTATCTCGCCTCTTTAGCATCATTGTCGTCTTGGTCATCCATCTCTCAAGAATTTGAAGTCATTAGTTCCGTCATGTCGTCAAATTGAGTCTTTACATTGTGAAGCATGCTAGTTGGGTAAACACCATAGGGTGGCTTTTGCCTCTAGGCGTGAGAGTCGTGTTAGTAGTCCTTTTCAATTAGTTCATTCTGATATTTGGGGTCCAATAAACACTCTCTCATTGTTGGGATTTAGATATTTTGTCATTTTTGTTGATGATTATTCTAGAGTCACCTATCTTTATCTTATGAAAGAACGGTCTGAATTGTACTTAATTTTCAAATCATTTTATATGAAAATAAAGACTCAGTTTAATGCTTCACTTCGTATCTTTCGGTCTGATAATGCTCGTGAATATTTTCATACATCTTTGTCTCAATTTTTTGATGATCATGGTATAATTCACCAATCTTCATGCCCCCATACTCCACAACAAAATGGTGTTGCTGAACGCAAAATGCGTCATTTGTTAGAGGTCACTCGTACCTTAAAGTGTCATATGTATGTTCCCAAATCATATTGGAGTGATGCTGTTCTTACTGCTTGTTACCTAATTAATCGTATGCCTTCCACTGTTCTAGGTGGTCAGATCCCTTATATTGTGCTCTCTCCTGATGCACCTTTGTTTCATCTACCTCCAAAGATATTTGGTTATGTGTGCTATGTTCATATTTTAGGTCCAGGGAGTGACAAACTTGATCCTAAATCCATTAAATGTGTTTTTCTTGGGTATTCTTGTGCTCAGAAAGGATACCAATGTTACTCACCAACTCTTTGGCGTCATTTCATTAGTGCTGATGTCACATTTGATGAATCTCAGTCATATTTCTCTCCTTCGGTTGCCAGTGACAGTTCTCCTCTTTGTCTTCCTCTCCTACCACCTGTGTCTCCTATTGAATCTCCTCAGAAACCACTCTAGGTATATTGTCGTCGGCAAAAACCTCCAACAGAGACCTCTACCCCGCCTAGTGATCCGACTCTTGATCCTGCCTCTCTTCCAATTGCTTTGCGCAAAGGTAAGCATTCTTGTACCTCTCACCCTATCTCTCAGTTTGTCTCTTATGGTCACTTGTCTGCATCTCTTCATGCCTTTACCGCATCCTAGAATTCTACTGTTGTTCCTAAGTCTGTCCAGGAGGCTATGTCCATCTGTGGTTGGAAATCTGCTATGGAGGCAAAAATGTCTGCCCTATCTGAAAATGCTACTTGGTCTATAGTTACTCGTCCTCCAGGGAAAACTATTGTTGGTTGTCGTTGGGTGTATACTGTGAAGTATTTGCCTGATGGTTCTATTGAGCGTTTGAAGGCTTGCTTGGTTGCCAAAGGGTATACCCAGACATACGGTGTTGACTATGCCGAGACTTTCTCACCTATTGCTAAAATTTCTTCTGTTCGGTTTTTGATCTCCTTGGTTGCTAATTTGGGTTGGCCATTATTTCAGTTAGATGTTAAAAATGCCTTCTTGAATGGTGATTTGAAGGAAGAGGTGTATATGGAGCAACCACCTGGGTTTGTTGCTCAGGGGGAGTCTGGAAAAGTGTGTAGGTTGCATAAGGCCATCTATGGTCTTAAACAATCTCCCAGAGCTTGGTTTGGTAAATTCAGTAAAGTAGTGTTAAAGTTTGGATTGCGACATTGCCACTCTGATCACTCTGTGTTTTCTTATACCTCTGATAGAGGAAAAATTTTGTTGATATTATATGTTGATGATGTTATAATAACTGGAGATGACAAGCAGGGTATTAATGATTTGAAAAGATACCTTCAAAACTCCTTTCAAACTAAGGATCTGGGTAAACTTCATTATTTCTTAGGTATTGAGGTAGCACGATCTAAAGAAGGCATCAGTTTATCACAGAGGAAGTATGTGTTGGATATTTTGGAAGAAACTAGCTTGTTAGGATCTAAACCAGTGGAGACTCCTATAGATCCTAATGTCAAATTGTATGAAGATCAGGGGGAGCTATTATCTATCCTGAGAGATGTCGTTTGGTTGGCAAACTAAATTATCTCACAATTACTTGCCCAGATATATCATTTGCCGTTAGTGTTTTGAGCTAGTTTATGAAAGATCCTCGCCTTCCACATTGGGAGGCAGTTATTCAAATTGTGAGGTATCTTAAAGCACAGGCGGTGGTCTTTTGTATAAAGCTAACAGTCACCTAAAGGTAGAAGCCTACACTGATGCTGATTGGGCTGGATCACCGTCAGATAGAAAATCCACTACTGGGTATTGCACTTTTCTGGGAGGAAATCTGATTACTTGTAGAAGTAAGAAACAATCTGTTGTTGCCAGGTCTGGTGCAGAGGCTGAGTATAGAGCCATGGCACACCTCATGTGAGCTTATGTGGATTAAGCATTTACTTGAGGAATTAAGATTCATTATGAAGCTGCCTATGACTATGCATTGTGATAATCAAGCAACAATTTACATTGCCTCCAATCCTGTGTTCCATGAACGAACCAAGCATATTGAAGTAGATTGTCATATTACTCGAGAGAAAGTAGAAGATGGTGTAATTGCTACTCCATATGTTTCTACAAGAGTCCAAATTGCTGATATGTTTACTAAAGCTTTATGTAAGACTCGTTTGGGTTTATTATGTGACAAGCTAGGATTGTATGATATATACTCTCCAGCTTGAGGGGGAGTGTTATGAGTAATAGGGGCAAAACAGTAATATCATGTACTTAATATATAAATAATATTTTATGTGTTAGGGTTGACTTATCAAACCCTAAAAACACTTTCACAGTAAACAACATCTATCTTTGATTTTGTCCTCCATCAGCTCAAAAATTTTATTAACCATCTACTGCCAAAAAGTTTCTCTCACCATGGCATAAAGCAAGTGGCAGCTCTCAAGACTCAAAACCTACACACGTGCTCAGCAGCTCAAGACTTGAATAAAAGTCAACTTTGAATTTGAACATGATTTTTTTAAAGACTCACTAGATACCCTATTTGATGAGAAGTATAAAAATGCACCAAAATTTTTTTGATAGTTACCAAATTCACCTGATTTTAAAAATAACTCCTAACAATAAAACTAGCTAAGGTTTTTTTAGGAATCACTCCTAGGATTTGTATGTTTCACACACTCATGTAAACAACTGTAAATAAATTTAAAAAATTCAGAAATTTTAATATCTCATAAGACAGCCACATATGCTTTTCTGGTGAAGTTGCTAGAAACTTGTTGACAAAAAGTTTTGAAATACCCCTAAATTTATACAAGAGAAAACCTTTAAAAATCAACATTAACTAAGCAACAACTAAGAAAATAAATTTAAGTCCCAACTAAAACAACTCCCAACAATCAAACTAACTAGATAGATCATGAGTGGTATCCTAGCATCATTGACAACTCAAATTAAAAACTATGCTTTAGAATTTGGATTCCCATGTCTCTTGTAAGCCTTTCCAAAGTGTCTTCTTCTGTTACCATTGAATCTCTTCCTTTAAAATAGGTGGAGGGTGAAGTCACGGGTGGTTTAACTCCTTATGGATGGGTAAGTTTTATTTACCAATAAACAATTATTATTATTATTATTATATATATATTTTTATATGAGTGACGTGTGTGTGGGGCAAAAAAAAAGGATAACTAACAATTTTTTTGGTAACAAAAATAATTCATTCAAATAACTTAATAGATATGGGCTTCAGCATTGTGGCTTATCAAAAAAAGGTCTACATTGTAACACAGGCACAGCTGGCCAAAAGCTATAATGATAACTTTGGTGTTTATCATACTTTCATGTATGCATTCACATACATATGCAAGGGGTGTGCAGCCAACGCACCAACCCGCCAAAACCGACCCACACCAACCCAACTTGCTAAGTTGGGTCGGTTTTTAGGGGTTGGTGGGTTAAGTTGAATTATGAAAAATTTTTTAATAGTGGATTGGGTTGGGTTCGAGTCATAACAATCACAAACCCACCTAACCCGACCTGACCCACCTATATATTTAAAAATATATTATTTAATTAATAAATTTTTTATTTAATTTTTTCTCCTATTCAGCTCTTCCTATATAAAACCTAATTACCTCGCAAACCCTAACAATTTTATTTCTCGCTCTACCGCATCCCACTCTCACTCTCCCACTCCACTCCAATTTGTTTATAACTGGATTGGGATACTGGTTCATGTATATTTTGTTTATAACTGAGTCGGAATACTAAATTCATGAATATTTTGTTTATCAACTCAGGTATCAAGTGGGATATATTTTTTTCTGCTCAATTTAATAATAATAGTAATAAATAAATAAATAAATAACTGTCCAACCCAAGGGTTCAACCCAACCCAACCTGATCCAAGTGGGTTGGGTTGGGTTGAACTCTTGTGATGAGTTGGGTTGGGTTGGGTTGGATTTTTTTAACCCACCATGGTGGGTTGGGTTGAAAAATTCCCTCAACCTGACCCAACCCAACCCATGCACACCCCTAGTCACACCCTTAACATGGCGAAGATGATCCTACTTCTGAATATAGATTGGAATTTACAAGCATTAAATGCATGTGATGCAGAATACACATTCACAGACGATACCAACTCAATATTAGATGACATTTTACCACAATTTTTATTTATATCAAGGTTTCTAGTCCAAATACTTTAAAGGCTCAATTTAATATAAATTTCAACTTTCTGCAGTATATATGCAGCTGCATCAGTATAGAACCTACCTTGAAGCAACGGCGGAGTAGAAATTGAGCTGTCATACCCTTGAGGATGACGGATGCTGCAATGATAGGATCAATAGAGGGAGGAACAGGCACAACTTTGCTTGCAGGAAGGATCTGCTCTTCAGCATATGAGCCCATTGGATCACCAGCATAAGCTACAAGATCTCCAACTTGCCTGCCAGTTAGTCCAGGTCCCACAGCTGTCACCACCCCGGCAGCCTCCCTACCTGCATCAGAAACTGGTATTAACAAATTGGTCCCACCTTAGGACCTAACCTCATATAAAATAGGTAAATCCATTATTGTGCCATTCAAAGAAAAATCTCCAGTGTGTACTATAACTATCCCAAGTTTCAGAAACTAACAAAACTCTCTGAGACCACATATGCACTATGGTTGTAAAGAAATCACTATTCGAATAATAGCTTAATTGAAGGAAAGTAATTTCATGACAACAAAATAAGTCTTTTAGTCGAGTTAACAATTTGGTGAGCACTTATACATTATTGGCCCACTTCCTGACAGCTACAGCCTGTAGAAATGATGGTTACTAGCACAGTATTGAGCCACAGCCTGTGAGCATTTAACATGTTTGTGAGTTCAGCATAAATTTTTGCCCACATCTTGATAGCTTGAGAAATAGTGAGTTGATCCAAGTCGAGGGGAATGAAAAAAAAAAGGTAGAGGAAGGCCAAAAATAACATTAGTGGAAGTAATAAAAAATGACATTTCAATTAGGGAAGTAACAGAGAGCATGACTTCAAATAGAATAGAATGAAGAAAAAGAATCCACATGGCTGACCCAATCTAATACGTAGATGATTCATAGCCAACCCAACTTTTGGGACTAAGGCTTTGTTGTGTTGTAGTTATGGTCAATTTTATATTCAGTCGCTCTACAATTCCTGCAAATTAAGGTTACTTTGATAATTTAGTTGAGTCTAGAATTTTCTAAAAGATCTTAAGTATCTTAGATATTATTTTCTTTAGTCCAAGTTAGTATTTTATAAGGTATTAGTTTACTAGTCAAACCAGTAGTCCTAATACTTGTGGTACAAGAAAGAGTCTTTATATTTGTGTTCAATGTATTCAAAGGAGATGGAGTGTTGATTAGAAGTATTAGGCAAGTCTTTATACTGTTCATGGGCACTGTTTGCAGTACTGTTCACATATTTAAATAATTCAATTTCTTTTTTTCTTCCTCCTCTTTTCAACCATAAATCCAATCTTTTTCTCTCTTGATCCCTCTCTTCTCCTAAAAAGATTCTAAACCCCAAAATCCACAAATCCTTCTAAACCTTAACCCACCATAACTACATGTAGACAAATTTCTCCAATTTGTCCTATGTCAGAGTCTATTAATGAATTCTAAGAATTCTGTCATAGCAATAGTGAATTGATTGTATCCTAGTCTTTCACTTGGAAATCTAACTATATTGAACTCCCTTGCCACACACCAAGCCACCTCCCAACTCTGTTGTGAATCTCTCAACTCCTATCGACTATTTACCTTGTCATCATTAGGGTCATATACTCCAATAAAGACCCAATTGAATTTATCCTTCGCTTTACTCAATAAACATGAAATTGAAAACCTCCCCACACATCCACACCTGGATCAATTTTTTCAACCACCCGTTTGCCCCATATTAAGAGCACCTTACCTGCTGTATTTTTTGCTTAAGTACCATCCAATCTTCAAATGACTAGCACAAAGACTTCTAACAACACTTTTTTTTTTATAAGTAATAAGTTTATTCACATCAAAAAAGGGGAGCACCCTAGTACACAGGGAGTATACAAGGGGGCAAACAATCAAGAACAAAAATTACAAGAATCTAGGAAATCAAGAAAAGATAAAAATGATTGGTTCCGCAATGCAGCCAACCAATCCATTAAAGTTCTAAAGAAAAATAGCTTCAAATCTAATCTTGATTTCTCCTTATCTTCAAAGCACCTACTATTTCTCTCTCTCCAAAGACACCACAATAAGCAGTGGGGAACAATCAACCATATATACCCATTTCGATGACAACCAAATTTGCCTTGCCAACATGCTAAAAGCGCCACTACAGATTGCGGCATAACCCAGCTCACTCCAAACAATCCGAACACCATAGCCCACATATCCATTACAACCAGACGATGAAGAAAAAGATGATCAACTGATTCACCATTACACTTACACATGTAGCACCAATCCAATATCCAAACCTTCTTTTTTTGTAAATTGTCAATCGTTAAGCACTTCCCCAAAGCAGCAGTCCAAACAAAGAAATCTACTCGAGAAAGAATCTTCTATTTCCAAATACTTTTCCAAGGAAACCAATAGTAATTAAAGCCCACAAAGAGACTATAATAGTCTTTAACTAGGAAGCCCTTCTCTCTATCAAGTTTCCAGCACATCTTATTCTCACCAAACCCTTTCACCGAAGCACCATAAATGGTATCCATGAAACCATCCAATGCCTCTAATTCTCGAGCATGCACACCTCTAAAGAAACTTACATCCCAAAAAGAGACTCCATTATCAAGCTTCATAAGCTCAGCCACACTAAGCTCCTTGTCTCAGCAAACTCTAAACAATTCAGAATAGCTAACTGCAAGAGAAGTCTCACCACGCCAATGGTCTTGCCAAAATTTCACCCTAGACCCATCTCCAATATCATATAGAATGTGGCGAGAAAAAGAAGGCCATCCCCGACTAATATATTTCCACAAGGCAACACCATATGGACCATTAACAGGCCTAGTACACCAGCCACCCCATTCACTACCATATTTCACCTCTATCACTTGCCTCCAAATGGCAACCCTATCCATCCCAAATCTCCATAGCCATTTCCCAAGCAAAGCTTCATTAAAAAGTCTTACCTTCCTTATCCCCAAACCACCCGAAGCAATGGGACTGCAAATAGTAGCCCATTTAACCAAATGGAATTTTGGTTCATCTCCAATGCCACCCCATAAGAAATTTCTCTGAAGTTTCTCAATTCGGTTAGCCACAATTGCAGGAATAGGAAATAGAGATAGAAAATAAGTGGGCAAGTTAGATAGAGTGCTTTTAATTAAAGTGACTCTACCTCCCTTGGATAAGTACAAACGTTTCCATCCTACTAATCTCCGTTCTATCTTCTCTAGAATTGGGTTCCATATTGCCTTATCCTTGAATTTAGCTCTCAAAGGAAGACCTAAATACTTCATTGGAAGATTTTGACAATTTTGTTTCCTAACCAAAAACCACATCAGACTTCCATCCCTTCAACATGGTTTTTACAACCACTCATTTGTTAGCGTCATTTAAACACACTATATTCCAAGAAAACAGGTGTAGCTTCATTAGGAATACATCAACAACCCTTCCTTTACTAGTACTCACACTTCATCCAGCATCATAATTAACTGTAGATACCAAATTTTAAAGATCCCTAGCTCCTCTAGGAGTCGGGTTAGTTAAACGCCGCACACTTCCCTCACTTGCTGACTTTCTCTATCTCTCCTCAATTGTACCAAATAAAGCCATAAACTGTTCTCCAAAGACTCTATAGAAACTCCTAGGAATTTGCTAAATCCCTTAATGCTTCAAAATTCTCATCACCCATTGAGTAGCCTTAATACCTCCCATTTTTAAATTTCTTGTTCACTTGTTGATCAATCAATTCTGGCCAATGGCTCACATAGTAGAGGGCTGGAGCTCCCCCCACTATTATTCTTTTGTTGCATTTTAGACCAAGTTAAGGACAAGGCATGTCTATGAACTATGAAGTGATTAGAGAAGGTGTGGACATCACCCCTTTTTTTTTTCTTTTTTTCTTTTTTAACTTTTATAATTCAATAGTGACAATGTGGGAGGAGATATTCGAACTATCGAAGTCTCCATTGGAAACACTAGAAGATGCTAACCAATTGACACTCTAAATATCACATATTTTATGTTAAACTAGTATGCATCATCAAGAATTCCAATTAGCTCAATTCGTAAAATTTAATAAAGTCGAATAAGAAATAGTAACAAACATGTGTCATAACAATCAAACATGAGTCATTAATATTAATCATTAACATGATCTAAAATCCTAAAGCATTATGAGCTAATATTATAATAATACTCTTAGATTAAAAAAGTAATAATAATAATAATAAAGCTAAGAGAAAGAAAAGAAATGAAAGCAAACCAGGGGTATAGGGCAATGTGGGGGTCTTATAAACTCCTTTGCGGAAATAAACATCGATAAAATTAAGGCCAATGGCCTTATTTTTGACACGAATCTCGCCTTCCTTTGGTTCTCCTAATTCCACATCTTCCCATTTCAGGACTTCCGGACCACCAAGTTCGTGAACTCTAATAGCTTTGACCATTTTTTTGGGTGCTGCTTCTGCAAGTGTTCGCACTGTTTGCGATGCTCTTCTGGCACGTGTAGGTGTAAATGGTAGTGGGTTTGGATTTTGATGGGAATGGAAATGGGAAATTTTTGGTTTTATATGTACCGGTAATAGTTGGTGGTACCGGTGGCAGTGGCAGTGGCACTAATGAATTCCTGGTTTGAATAGTAACCCCCTTTCCTTAATTTCTGCTGATTATGACTTGTAATTTTGTCTTTTTCTTTTTTTTTTTTCTTTTTTTTTAATATTTTTAGTTCTGAACGTGGACAACGGAATAAAGGCAATGCGACCATCATGGCAAGTTCAATGATGGTTATTTTCAAATTATATATCACTCTTTATTTTTTTAATAAAATAAATAATTTTTTTTTTGATTTTGTTGTGTCAAGTTATGATTTGATTTGATTTCCCTCAACAACTAAAAAAAAGTTATGATTTGATCAGGGCATATTCCGGAGAAAAAAAAAGTTATGAATTATGATTGGTGCATGATTAAAAGAGAAGTGTTATGTTATGTCGTTGAAATTATTTTTTTGTCCACCCATAACAACCTACTGCTTAGAATTTGTTGTGAAAATCTTATCAACATAGCATTTCTCTAATAGAAATAGTATTCGTATGTGAAATAGTGAAAGTAATGTTGCTCTAATCATAATTACTTGACATATTGATACGCTGTGAAATTGAGTATATTAAACAAATGTAACTAAATAGAGAGAGAGAGTCAATTTTTTGAATGAGTTTGGATAAAGAGTGAGATGAGGAGCGACACACAAACAAGACGCATAAACAGAGGGATTCAAAGAGGGTGTAAGAAGATACTTATAGGAACTGGTTAAGAAAGTAAACTACTAATGAAACGTAGAACACTACTTGGAAACAAACTAGAATAGATGATTATATAAAACAGGCTTACTAATATTATTAGATTGAATAGGGTCTTTACATTAGACACAAGGGAAGGATTTCTGAAGGAGGCTAAGTTCTACCCTTCCATAATTACAAAGTGACTATTTATAGGCCACAAAATTCAAAACAACTTATCTACAATTTACAATTAGTTATGTCCGATCATGCATGAGGTCATAGGGGTCTGGCTTGTGGGTGACAAGTGGATGAAGAGGTAAGAGCCTGGCTGAGTGAAAGCTTCTGCTAGATAAGGCTGCCACAGAGAGCAATAAGTGCGTCTGGCATGCATGGATAAGGCTGAGTGAAGTTACTTCAGGACGTTTTTGAGACTTTTTTTTTTTTTTAAGTGTTGGACAATCTTAATCTCATCTGTCTCTTCTGTGGAACCAGCCTTCGTCAAAGTCAGCATATGGGTCATGATTATCCTCATATGGGTCAAGGGGGCCTATTTGGATTGGATTGGGCATTTCCCAAGGGTCGGCTTCAGCTGGCCATTATTGTTTGTAAGCTTCTGGAGTGCTTGGTCCTGTTTCGGATAAGGTTCCCATATTAAGGGATTCTATCTTTGTAAGAGCATTTTGACAACATGCCCAAGTGGTGTCCATGTGTAAGTGAAGGGAGTCATTTAGGTTAGTGAGCCAATGAATTTCTGGTGGGTGTAAGATACCTTCTGCTCAAATTTCCTTTTTTGAATTGAGCTTAGCAATCATGGATTCTGTAGTAATTTTGTGGCCAAATCTTGGAAGTTCTGTGATAGGATACTTTTTCCAATCTCCATTATGAGCATCATTCTTCAAAATTTTAAACCAGAATATTTGAAAATATTTATTTTCCTAGGGGAAAACAAGTCTGTAGAATCCTAATTCAAAATGAAGACATAAGTAATACTCATTGAGCAAGTACCACATGTAAAGATAATGTATGACAGTCCAGTTGGTTATCCAAAAGGCAAAAGGGATTTTCCATGGTTGGTCCAGGTCAGGATAAAGAGTAAGAAAATGATTGTGGTTTTGCTTAAGGTAATTATGGAAGACTTTGATGATTCTTTTGGATTTGGCTTCAAGGGTCAAGGTTTTTATTTAGTCTTTTATGTCTGAAGGAAGGTTTTATATCATATTAAGGATATAATCAAGGGCTAAAGAGGACAAGTCTAAGGATGAGGACGGGTTTGTAATAGGATATACACACAAAGGTGGAGGAATAATTGTGGTGTTAATGGTTGGCGGCTTCCTAGAAAGGTAGTTAGTGATCAGGTTGTCTTTTCCTTTGTTGTGCTTGACTTGGAAGGACCATTGTGAAAACCAATTTGACCATCTGAGCAATTGAGGATGAGGGAGCATTTTCTGCTTGAACTAAAGCATTTTTGGGAAGGAGGACATGCCCATTTCTAATAGGAAGTTATGTTCGAGGAGATGAAACTGGAATTTTTCAATTCCATGTTTTACTGCAAGTATTTCCTTGAAAGTATAATAATAATGAAGTTCTAAAGGCTTGAATGCACCACTTTTATATCCACATATGTTTCTTTTTCCATCATTTTCTTCAAAAAGGGCTAATGCTCAATACTCATCACTTGCATTTGTTTACAGAATTCGTTTGCCTAGTCTTGGAATCTGTAGCGGGGGAAGTTTTTTTGCTAATTTCTTCAATTGTTGGACTGCTTCCATGTGAAAAGAGTTCCATTCTAAAGGGGCTTTCTTTAGGAGTTGAGCTAAACAGTTCCTGTATCTAGAGATCTTTGGGATGAAGTCGAACATGTAATTAACAATTCCAAGAAATTGTTGTATCTGTTTGGCACTTGTGAGCTTATCTAGAAATTCGCCAAGAGAGGCAACAATGTGTGGTTACAAAGTGTATTTCCTGTCTTAGATACTTACTCCCAAGAATTCTATAGAAGACTATCCAATGACCATTGTAGACATCGTATTTTGTACCCGTTAATAAATTTTGGTCCCTGGCCCCAATGATGAGCTTAACATATGTCAAACAAGGGTAATTAAAGAGTTTACAATAGTTTTGAAGTAATCACAACTCAAAAGTGTTCAAATAACTTTGAAATCGATACTGAAAAATGACATTTGCTCACTGTTTTAACCATAACTTTTGATCCACAAAGAATTTTTGAGTGAGGTGTATTTCATTGGAAAGTAGACATCCTGGGATTCAATTTGAACACACATTTTACCTAATTTGGACTTATATTGAGTATGTTATGACTATTTTAAGTTAGGCCAACTGGATAGTCCGGTTTTCTTCATTTTAAGGGCCCAAAACATCATGCTTTGATGTGCGGCCCATAGACCTTGAGAACGACCAAAGATCATTAAAAAGTTCAAAAACCCTAATTTTAACTTATAAATACTCACTTATGTCTCCAATCAGAACGCTAGCAAGAAAGAGTTAATTTTAGCCTCTAACTTCTCTAAAACCCTAATTCTCTTTTCCAAAACTCACACACAACCCCTTAGCATGTTTTTTACAAATTAAAAACCTCTCTTAGTTAGTTCTAAGGCAGAAAGTTTATTCTTCAATTTGTTTTCAAAATCATTTTCAATTAAAGTTTGTTCTTAAGTTGTGATTACCTAAACTATTGTGTTCTTTTGATTATTCTTATCCTCAATCTAATCTTTGTGTTGTAGGCACTGAGCGGTCGGTTAAAAAACTTCAAACCTGTGATTCTAAAGCAAGGTGAGCTTCTTTTCCATGGTTTCCCACTTTATTTAATATGATTCACATGATTCTCTTGATACATTTCTCCATTCGTTATATTTGTTTGTTTGATGTTTTTAATTATGTTTGGTGTGTTTTAATATTATTTTAGGTTGTTTATTTTTATATTAGAAGCATGTTTAGATTGTTAGTTTCTTGGTTTAATTTTTCGCTCTGTTTCTGTGTTTCAGAGTTTCTGGGATAGGGTTTTTGGGGGCATGTCTGCGCATATAGGCTTGAAGTATGCGTACGCATACAACTAGCCCGCGTATGCAGGCTTATGAATGCGCACGCATACTTCAGACCAGAAACCCTAATCCGAGTTTTTCTGCTTCTTGTTCTTTATTTCCTTGTGTCATATGCCTCTGTTTTGGCTCATTTTTATGTTTTTGAGTCTCAATTCCTTTGTTTAATTGTTTGTTTGCCTTTAATATGCTAGATTATGGTTTTCTTTTCTTTTCTTGCTTTTAATACCATGAACATGCATTCACATGTCTATTCATTGATGCATAGGTGTTGAGATGCAGTAAGGTAAGTCATGTATCCACATGAACATGCATTGGATATATATTTAATGGTGAGTTGAACATGCTTGGTTGGATGATGTGTTCTTGATGTCTAGAATGCAATCACATGTTTCTTTGATGTTGCCATGTCTTTGTTTTTGCCCTTATGATGTTTTGTTGTTTGCTACCTTGGGTGATATGATATGATGATATGCGTGATAGATGTATGCTAGGTTTGATATGAGTTGCCATGTAGATGTATGTTAGGCTTTTGGGATGATTGATGTCATGTTAATTGCTAAATGTATGCTAATGTGTGTGTGTGTGTGTGTGTGAGTATAGATAACAATATTGAATAACCCTTTAATGAGATTAAGACGTAAGTCATAATGACTAAAAGCCGACCCACGGGTCGGGTAGGGTTGGGTGCCTAACACCTTCCCATACCCATACCCAAACTTCGAACCCATACTCTGGTAGTAAGACTAGTCCTTCCACGTAAGGGCGCTATATTTATGGTTCCTAGACCTAATCTATGTGGCGACTCCATCTTTTCTCGCCCCAGTCCACTCAGCCGAGGTGTACTCCCCTTTCCTTTAAGGAGAAAGCCGCTGCGCTCACAACCATTTTCTTTTCTGAGAGCATAATTCCTTGAGATTTCACTAAATTATAAAATTTAGTGAGCAATTTTTCATGAGAATCTGCATCTTTTGAGAATAGAAGAATATCATCCACATAGATTAATGAATTAGTCAAGAGTGGCTGAAACAGCATTACCATTGCCTTTTGGAACTAAGATGGGGCATTTTTGAGACTAAAGGGCATGACTGTCCATTGGTAATGGTGATTAAGGATGCAAAATGCTGTTTAGTACCTTTCTTCTGGGTGGATACCTAATTGCCAAAATCCTGCTTTAAGATCAAATTTTGAAAACACTTTTGCATTTGAAAGATGCTGGAAGAAAGCACCTTTGTTTGGCAACGGGAATTTGTCATCTGCAAGAAAATGGTTGAGATCTTGGTAATTAATTACCAGTTTGAGTTTTCCATGGATTTGCTCAGCATGTTTGTTGAGATAAAAGGCTTCACATGCCCACGGGAAGGTCGTAGGTTCAATAAGGCCTTCTGTGAGGAGGGTGGATAACTCTTGTTTGGCTAAAGCTAAATGTTCTAGATTCATTCCTCTACGGCTGTCTTTTGTGGGATTTACTTCTTCATTATTTTTAAAAGGGAGTTGTATGAAAAAAAATCTGGATTCTTCCATAAGGGATTTGGATTTTTAAGGAGGAATTCAGAATGGTTGTTTGCACAACAATCATTGATGATCTGGGTTCTTAAAGAGTCATAGGGGTCAACAGTGAATAGGTGAGGAGATGTTGTTTGTGCAAAAGTCTTTTTGAAGACCATCTAAGGCTAGGTATTCGATGAAGGAGATCAAATCCTATAAGGAGATCTTTGCTAGTGAGAGGGGATCCGAGGACTTGATGTCTTATAATGAGGGTTGGAAAAATTCTGATGAGGATAGACTTACTTTTTTGGGTGATTAAAATGTTTCTCCATTTACTGCACTGAACATCTGGTTATGGGATAACTAGAATTTTGTAGGTAAAATCTTGGATGGAGAATTTTTGCCGTAGCTCAAGTGTCAAAAAGGGCTATAACTGGAATGAGTCTGGAGTAGGTTTCTAGGGGGATATGCACTTGGGCTATGGGAGTAGGACTAGTTAGGGGGGCTATAATAGGCTGGGATGCATAGATGGTTTGGATTTCTGGGTCTATGGCATCCGAACTGAGTGAGTCTGAATCTTCTTCTGATGTAGAATATGCCATAACTACTAGGGCTTGAGGAGAGTAGTCATTATCAAGTGAAAAGAGTGATTCTACATCTAAGAAGGGAGTGCCTTCTGCATGGATCTGTACTTGTTCAAGAAGTTCTGCTGCTTTCTCTTTTCTTGGGCAGTTCTTTGCAAAGTGGCTTGGTTTTCTGCATACGAAATAGACTTTTAAAGTTTTCCTTTGAATTTCTTCCTTTTGATTTTCCATTTTTTCTTTATGAAAAATCTCTTTTTTGGTTCTGCATGGCACCTCTTTTCCAAAGATATTTCTTGAAATGACTTCTTCTTTTCGTCAGACAACTACAACATTTCTCATAGCACTTTATTTGCAAATCTTTCCTTTTGCAATTTTCCTTAAGCTTATTATGAACCCTTTCCATTTCTGAAAGAAATTTTCTTTGGTTGCAGAATTTTTCTAGAGCAACAAGTGTAGACACCGCATTTTGTACTCTTTACGACTAAGGCCCACATTCCCCAATGATGCCCAAATTCCAAGGTCCAAGGTTGGTTTAGGGCCCAATTAGATGTTAAATTGACTTGAGAGGTGTTAAAATAGAAAATGTAACTTTTAATGAGCAGAAATCTATTTTGGGAAAATAAAGGCCAAAGAAAACCCACGGTTTGCGTACGCAGGCATAAACCTGTGTACGCATGCCACACGCTATGTACGCAGGCACAATTCTGCGTACGCAGCTAGGGTTTCAAAGATATAAATGTAAGTTTACTGCATTAAAGACTGAGGTATGGAATGAATCTCACATCGTCTGGGAGCTGTTCTAAACCCCTATTTTTCAACTATATAAAGCCTTAAATGGTACATGGTACATTTTCAAGACACAGAAAATCCTAAGGGAAAACCTAAGATTCACTAAAAATAGTGAATCAAAGAGGGAGTTTTTCACAAAACATCCTCAAGTCAATTTTCTTTGATTGGGGCCTTTTCTGGCATTGATCCTTTGAATTTAAGATTACTAATCACATTTCTATTGATTTGTGAATAGATTGACTGAGGGGAACGGTCAAAATCAAGCTTGAAAGCTTCTTTTTTTGAGGTATTCTTTTAAACTTTTCTTTTACCATTTTTACCTTTAATCTATTCTTTAATCTATTTCCTTGTTTAGTTTATATTTATATATGTTTGTTTAGGTTAGTTTCACGCTTTCTTTATGTTTTTGAGTATGTTAGGATCTTAGATTTATCGTTTTGTGCTTTGCTCTTTTTTGCTGTGTTGTTAAAGATTCTGGGCTGGTTTCCCCGTACACATAATCCTTTCTGCGTACGCAGGCTTGTTCATGCGTACGCATGATCCTGCCCAAAAATCCTAACTTTTTTGTTTTGTTCTTTATCTCGTATAATGTGCTTTTGTTTTAGATTTTTTTTCACATGTTTATGGTCTTGAGTTTCTGTTTCACATGTTTGTTGTTTGTTTACCTTTCACATGTTGGTTGTTTGTTTACATGTTTAAATTAGAGTTTCCTCTTCATTTCTTATTTTAATGCGATGTACATTCATTCATATACCCATTCATTGATGCTATGGGTGTTGTGATGCAAGGAGGTAAGTGTAGTCACCGCATTTTGTACCCCTTACGACTCGAGCCCCCGTTCCCTAATGATGCTCAAACTCTAAGGCCTAAGGCCAGTTTAGAGCCCAATCAGATATCAAATTGACTTGAGAAGTGTTAAAATAGAAAATATAACATTTAAATGAGCAAAAATCTATTTTTGGAAATAAAATAACTAAAATGGCCCTCGGCTCATGTACGTCAATAGCAGCCTGCGTACACGGGCCAAAGTATGCGTACGCAAGCACATTCCTGCGTACATAGCTAGGGTTTCAAAAGCATGAAAAAGGAAAGTTTTCTACAATAATGGCTGAAGTTTGGAATGAATCCCATATCGTCTAGGAGCCGTTCCAAACTATATTTTTTTTTCCACTATATAAAGCCTTACATGGTACATTTTCAAAACACACAGAAATCCCATAGGAAAAATACAAGATTCACTAGAAAATAGTGAATCAAAAGGGATTTTTTCACAAAACACCCTCAAGCCAATTTTTTTTTATTGGGACCTTTTCTGGCCCTAATCCTTTCAGCTTAACATTGCTAATCACTTTCTTATTGGTTTGTGAATAGACTTAACTGAAGGGAACGGTTAAAATCAAGCTCGGAAAGCTTTTGCGTGAGGTATCTAGTCTAAACTTTTCTTTTTTCTTTCTTTTATTTTCTGCCTTTAAATCTCCTTATTTGCTTTGTTTGTTTACTAGAATATGTTTTAATATGCTTTTCTAGATTAGGTTTAAGTTTTGTATGCTTAAAATGCATGTTAGGTTGTTAGAATTTTCGTTTTAAAGTTTTGCTCTATTTCTGTGTTGTTAGGTTTTCTAGGCAAGGACTTGTGTACGCATAATCTTGCTTGCGCATGCAGGCTTGATTATGCGTACGCAGGCTTATTCCTGCGTGCGTGAGCCACTGCCCAGAAACCCTAATTTTTATTTGTTTGTTTTTCTTTTACTTTCACCTGTTGTCCTATTTAGTTTCTTTTTTGTGTTTTTATGCTTCCAAAATCCTTGTTTCACATGCTTCTTTGTATATTTGCTATCATATGTTTAGATTAGAGTTTCTTAGTTTTAATGCTATGCTATTCATTCACATGTCAATGCATTAATGCCATAGGTGCTGTGTTGCTAAAAAGTAAGTGAAGGTAAGTCATGCATTGGTATGAACATGCATTTGATGATGTATATCGCTTGAATGTTTGTTTAATGCCCAATTGTATGTGTTATATGATTTTGTAATTGTCATGATGCCTTGCTGCCATGTTTAGGTTGCTGCCTTGTTTTAAGATGAATGATAGGGTTTCACATGCTAGGGTTTCTTATATGCGTTTGGGTTTGGCTCTCTTTTGTCTAAAGGTAGATATGTATGTGTTTAAGGATGAATGATGCCATGTTGTATGCTTAGATGTATGCCAGTGTGTGTGTGAGTTAGAATACAAGTGTTGAACATGTTTTTAATGAGGTTAAGACGTAAGACACAATGATGGGAGGCCAACCTTAGGCTTAGGCGATCTTGGGTGCCTAACACCTTCTCAAGAGCGTACCTAAACTCCGAACCCATATCTCTGGTAGTAAGATCAAAAGGTCCTTCCTCTAGAGGACGTTATATATATGGTTCCTAGTGTGAGAGACTGCACTGCTTGAAGGGTGCTCTCAAAAAAGATATTTGGGTGCTTAGGGCACCTCTCTTTTTGTGTAAGTGTATGGAGTTGCCAATTATTTTTTATACCAAAAAAAAAAAAGAAAAAAGAAATACAATTACATATCCAAAATACCTCAAATGTCATTAATTGATAAAAAAAATGTACAAATTGGTAGAATAACCTTACAAGGCTTTGGTCCTACTTACAATCTAGGCAAAAGTTACAAAGCTTTGATCCTAGTTACAATCTACCAAAACTAAAGACAAAACACTAATCTACTAACCAAAATCCTAAGTTCGGGGGCTAAGTTAGGAAATGGGAAGGTGTTAGGCACTCATCCCGCCCAAACAAAGTTTGATCTTCTAGACTCTAATGACCATTATATACCCTTTCAAAATTATGAAATGTTATGCAATAGATGCTATGTCAAATCCTTGATCTAGGGTTAAACTTTTAGCAAAGAACCTTAGATTTGCCACTTTATTTTGTGTGAAAAAATTTGATGAAAATAGTTAATGAAAAATTTAATATTGAGTTTCCATAAAAGAAAAGAATGGATTTAAAATAAAAATTCAGATTTGATTGGGATTTTTAATGTGAAAAAAATAGATTTTTATTTTGAAAACACAAAATTTTTATTGAAAGATGCAGATTTGATTTAGATTTAAAAAAAAAAAAAATAGTCAGATTATTATTTTATAAAAATGCAGATCAGATTTTTTTTATTTAAAAAAGACCAAATTTTTATTTGGAAAAAATGCAGATAAGATTTTTTATTAAAAATAGAGCAGATTTTTATTTGAAAAAATGCAGATCATATTTTTTATTAAAAACATGGCTGATTTTTATTTGGAAAATTCAGATAAGATTTTTAAAAAAAAACATGGCAGATTTTTATTCGGAAAATTTAGATATGATTTTTTATTAAAAACAGTGCAGATTTTTATTTGGAAAATTGCAGATTAGATTTTTTTTTATTAAAAACATGGTAGATTTTTATTTGGAAAAATGCAGATTTGGTTTTATTTTTTTTTTATATTAAAAACAGAGCAGATTTTTATTTGGAAAAATGCAGATCTGGTTTTTCTTTGAAAAAGAAACAAAGAGAAAAAAAAAAAATACAGATTTGACTCTTAATAAAAAAAAAAACAAAGAAAACTTGCAAATTTTATTTTAGTTTTTTTAAAAAAAAAAAAAACACAAAGAAAAATTATAGATCTAAAATTCTAAGGCAAGATTCAACCCTAGATCTAGACATGTTCATCAATTAATCATGTGAAAACTTTTGAAAGCAAAAGAGAACATGTGATAACTTATGAGAAACATGATTATTTAAACACAAAAGAAAACATCATGTCCATGGAAACTAAAACATATGTGAAAGCATGTTATGGAAACAAAGTTAGAGTTATACCTGCATGAACTTAATCCTCGAGGAAAGAGTTCCTCAAAGAGAAACATTTTTTTTTTTTAAGGATTTTAGTGAAGCCTCATAACAAAAAAGAAGTTCCCAAACCAGTGCTTACAGAACTTCTTTAACGTAAGGGGGGAGAGAAGTCAGAAAAAGAATGGTAAAAAAAAGGGTCCAAAAAAGAGGTCTCTGAATGTTGGGAGGCCTCCCCTATTTACAGAGGTGTTTGTTTCTTAGAAAACAAGCTAGGTTTGCTTAAAAATTAAGTCCAATCAGCTTAAAAAATAAGCAAAAAAAGTATGGGGGATAATCCAAAAAAAGAGGAGATTTGATTATATCTTTTTACTTAAAATTCAGATTAAGTTGAAATTTTGACAGCTATGGGGAAATTTTATTATCTACAACTTTTCCAGAAATAGCCTAGTCCTAATTTTGAGTTCTACTAGCAAAAAGTTCCTTAGAACGTGAATTTGAAATTTGCTACTTGATTAGCACATTTTTGAAGTGTTATCCAACTCAAACTGAATTTGGATGAATTTTAGAGTTATTTTCATGATAAACCTCATTCCAAAGTGATAATTAGTATTTTTTAAATAATAATCTTGAATATAATCATCCTAAAAGCCTAATTATCTACAGCCTTTAAATATTATCAGCATATTTGTTTTAATCCTATGCAACAAATCTCACTTTAAAAAAAAAAACTTAACCAATCACAAAAATTCATTTAATTAATTTTAATCATTAACCAATCAAAATTAATTTCAATTAATCACACGTGATCAGCTTCACCCCATACAATGCATGCAAACTGTGAAAACTTGATCATGTGATATCTCTCAATCTGACGGTCTGATTTGGGAATCGGGCATACCGCCGCAACCATTAGAATCTCAAGATCATTTTTATGATATGCAATGAATTAATTAATGCATGTAATGCAACTATGATTTTTTCAGGTACAAGAATGGTCATTCTAGCTATCTTCCAAGATTAAATTATGGGTGCAAAATCGAGTGTCTACACCTAGACCATTACAAAAACTAGGTGGCGACTCCAAAACCCCTTGTATCCATAGTGGAAACTCCGCTGGTGATGATGAGTTTAATTCCTATGTGTCTTATTTCTTAACTTTGATAAAAACTATTTCAATACTTGTTTACACACACATCACTTGGTTTCTTTTGTCCCTCAACCTTGGTTGGTGATGAGTGGGAAGATGAAAGGCTCCATTCGGGCCCAAATCTTCCGAAATTCATACCACCAACTCACAATCGGTGCCATCGCCTATAATGGGCTTTGAGTACGTTAAAGGTTTGCTACCACTCCATTATGGGGTCCACTTAGGCCCGCAGTTGGAATCATAGCCCACTTATTTGTGAGTGACCTACTTATCTATCCCTTTACCCTTAGGGAGCCTACCTGCACTAGAGAGATCCTAGACCCTATCACAAAGGATACCTTTTATATCTCTTATTTGTTCAACCATATATGTGTTCATTTAATTTTAAGGAACAAATAAAAGATGTAGAACTAGAAGGAATGGCCCTAAAGTTATGGTATACCCTAAAGATGTTATGGGATAAAAGAAAAGAAGTTCTCACATATAAGATGCTTGTCCCTAAATCAAAAGGTATATTTTAACTTGAAAGGTTCATAAAACTATAGCCTAATTGCTATCATAGGCCCAAGTGGAAAAAGCCCTTTTGAAAAGGAGGACTTTGGGCCTAAGGTAACAAATATGCTATGGACTTAGCATCCAAAATCCTACAAAGCCAATATGAGCTTCCCTAATCTTGGGCCTCCTTGTTGTATTCCTAGGCCCAAAAATGATGAGAACTTCATGGACTTTGAAAGGAAGGCTACAACATATTCTAGCTAAAGGGTTATTTAAAAAAAATGATGATGAAAAAAATGAATAAAAATGAAAATCCCAAAGGTGATGAATACATTGTAAGCCCATGTTTGAGATAAAGGGTTGAAAATTTCTAAGTGCATTCTAATGAAAGCCCATGAGAGTAAGATGAGAGCTTTATTGTAAATGGACCAAAGCCCAATGGAACAAGGGGCAAAAATCCATGAGAGGGAAGGGAGTGATAGGGTAGTTGGGCCTTCATCGAAATGAACTTAAAAATTTTTCTAAGGACATCTAAAAAAGTTAAAATCTTAATTGGGACATGAACTTAATGAAAATGAGGCTTATTTTTAGATGTCAATCCAAGTCGAATGGAAGGCGAGACATTCAAAGGGAAAACCCTTCAAGAGGGAAATATGGACGCCTCAAGTGAGAAGGTCCTTATGCAAAAGATGCTCGAATGTGTGGAAGCACAAGTTGAAGTCCTTAAGAAGATAATAAGCCACCTCTTTAAGATAGAAGAAGAGGAAGCTGAAAAAGACAAGGCTAACCATGGACAAAGCGAGCTGACTCAAGAAGACATCAACCGCATGATGACAGAAGGAAAGGTCTTCCTACTTCGACCCAACTTTATGCCATAGCTGAAGAGTGCTCTTGGACAATAAACTTTCAAAAGGACCTATGTCAACGACTTCTCTGAATCAGGAGACACGAGATCGTGGGAAGATCATGATTGGCCAAAATAGACCTCAAAGGTGGGAACCACTCAAGTCACCCCAGCTCGCTTCATGCTTGAACGCGACATGGACCCTTCTTCTGACAACGACCAATACCTCGTGATGAATAAAGAAGAAGAAGGAGATGATGAAATGATTAGCTGTTGGAGTAGGGATGACAGCAACTGGTTCTTTGACGAGGTGAGGAGAGACTTCCCCAATAAAGGCAAGGATCTGTATGACATAACCGAGGCTATGCATGTATGGAAACCTCTAAAAGGGGAGGACTAGTCTGTTGAGCTGAAAAAGGGCGAGGAAAAGAGTGACAAGCCTTGAAGAAGAAAGAAAATATTATTCATCATGCCTATTGTAAGGCACATTAATAACTGGACTTGGGTTGGGTTTTTTTAAAACGTGGGGAAAAAGTTTTTTAATGCAAGTTTCAATATACTTTTCAATATTTTCAATAAGATGAATTCTGGTTTGGCTTACTTTGATGTCTCCCATAACATTGAAATACCGCACTTAAATGATTCAAATGAATTTGAAAATAAAATTAATAAGCAATTGGAAAAGAAAATTGAACCTATGGAACCAACTTTTGAAACTATTAATTTGGGCAATGATGAGAATCCACGCTTAATTAAAATTAGCTCAACTCTAAATGAAAAAGGAAGAAAAGATCTTTAAGAACTCCTCATGGAATTTCAAGAGGTGTTTGCATAGTCCTATGAAGATATGCCTGGAATTGACCCTGAGATAGCTCAACATCACATTGATACTCTTGATCATATAGTGCCCGTCAAGCAAAAGTTGAGAAGAATGAGGACCGAATGGCTCTTAAAAATCAAGGAGGAAGTCACTAAGCAATTAAAAGTAGGGTTCATCAAACCAATACACCAAGCTGAATGGATAGCCAATGTCGTGCCTGTACCTAAGAAGGATAGGAAGGTGAGGATGTGTGTGGATTTTAGGGACTTGAACAAGGCATGCCCTAAGGATGATTTTCCTCTCCCTTACATTGATGTCTTGGTGGATAACACAGCGGGAAGTGCCTTGATGTCTTTCATGGATGGTTTCTCAGGGTACAACCAAATCAAGATGGCTCCCAAAGATATGACCAAAACCACTTTCACTATTGAATGAGAAATCTATTGTTACACGGTAATGCTGTTTGGCCTCAAGAATGTTGGGGCAACCTACCAAAGGATGGCTACAGCCTTGTTACATTATATGATGCATAATGAGGTGGAGGTGTATGTCGATGATATGATAGTGAAATCCAAGGATAAAGAGAGCCACACTATGAACTTGAGGAAGTTCTTCGAGAGGATTAAAGAGTATGGGCTAAGATTAAACCCACAAAAGTGTACCTTCAGAGTAACCCCAGGAAAATTGCTAGGCTTCCTAGCGAGTGATAGAGGGATAGAAGTTGACCTATCCAAGACCAAAGTCATATTAAAGATGCCTCCACCTAGAAGTGAGAAAGAGATAAGGGGTTTCTTAAGTTGATTACAATACATTAGTCAATTCATTGCCAATCTCACCTCCACTTGTGAGCCCATCTTCAAACTCCTAAGGAATAATGAACCACATACATGGAACGATGAGTGCCAAAAGGCCTTTGAACTTATCAAGGAATATCTCCTCCACCCACCTATCCTAGTGCCTCCACAATGCGAAAAATCCTTACTTCTGTACCTCTCTATCATAGGGGATGCAGTTGGGAGTATGCTTGCACAAGAAGAAGATGACAAGAATGAGAGATTCCATGATTACGAGACTAGGTACACTCCCATAGAAAAGTCATGCTTTTGGGCCGTACAAAAGTTGAGACATCATCTTACCTTTCCAAATATAGGTGGTAGCAAGAATGGACCCATTGAAGTATCTCTTCGAGAAACCCGCTTTGAGTGGAAGATTGTCAAGATGGTTAATCTTATTGGCAAAATTTGATTCAAAGTATGTGGCTAGAATAACTATCAAAGGGAGCGCCATGTTAGATTTTGTGCGGAGAATCCTATAGAGGGGGAAGATGGTAAAGAAGACATTTCAGATGAGGAGATTTTGGATGTTGAGTTAGGGACATGGAGGATTTACTTTGACAGAGCCGTAAACCAATATGGGAATGGGATAGGAACACTCTTAATCACCCTCGAGGGATCTCACATACCTTTGGCAATCAAGTTGAACTTTGAAGCAACTAATAACATGGCTGAATATGAGGCTTGTATTGCCGGAATGGAAGCTCTTTAGGAATTGAAGGTAAGGGAGGCCAAAGTCTTTGGAGATTCAACTTTGGCTATCGCCTAAGCACGAAAGTTGTGGAAGGTGAAGAAGGAACACTTGAAGCCTTTTCAACAATACTTGGAGGACTTGACCAAGACCTTTGACAAGATTGAGTACACAATCATCCCTAGAGCTCAAAATAAATTTGTGGATGCCTTGGCTACCCTAGCCTCCATGGTTGAAATACTTGAGGGAGTATGGACACGACCCTTGGAAATTTAGCAAAGTTATGAGGAAGTGCATAAAAGGGAAGACCAAAGTTTTAGTAATGACCATAGAGGAATAGGAAGTTTCATGGTTCTATGACATTATGAAGTTTTTGGAACTAGGGGCATATCCAAATGGTGCTGACAAGAGAGAGCATCGTTCCATTAGGATGATGGCAATACAATGCATCCTATGTGTAGGACAACTCTATAGAAGGTCCTACGATGATATACACCTTCGTTGCTTGAAGAAGGAAGAAGCCGAGAGAGTAATGGAAGAAGTTCATAATGGGATTTGTGGTCCTCATATGAATGGGAGAATGTTAGCCAAGAAAATCCTAAGGATAAGGTATTATTGGAATACTATGGAGACTGATCGTGTGGACTATGTGAAAAGTTGCCATGATTGTCAGACACACGCCAACTTGAACCATGTACACCTAATGAGTTGTATAGCATGACTTCTCCATGGCCATTCTCGGTTTGGGGCATAGATGTGATTGGAAGGATAACTCCTAAGGCTTTAAATGGGCATGAATACATTCTGGTGGCAATTAACTATTTCACCAAGTGGGTGGAGGCAACGTCCTGCTCTATATTGAAGGCTAAGCATATGGTTCGGTTCTTAGAAAACAACATCATATGTTGGTTTGGGGTGCCCCAAGAGATCATCTTTGTCGAGGGGGAATTGATGCCTCGGAATAAGATGTTGGGAAACCAAATCGAAACTCAACTATGGGCTCTTGAGATGATACCCAAAGGCTATCGGTGTGATGACAAGCCCACCCAAGCAAGCAAACAAAAGGCTGCATTTAACAAATCAGCAACAAAAGCCCAATAAAAAAAAATACTTTACAATACTTAGTCAGTACATTAGTGGTCCTGTTCATATGGTCCAAGGGAAATAAATTCTCCAGCTGTAAGAGTAACGTTTCACTTAAGTCTAAAGAGATAAATTGTCCAACAACAGGGGTAAAATTATATTGTCCAGCAATCAATAATTAGATAAATTTAAGCAAATTTTAGGGCCTTGTTTCTCATTCAAGAGGAATTGATTGTGCTTTCAGCCATTATTAGATTAATGTGAGGGAAGAGTTCGATCATTATGAATACATCATATTCTTCTACAGCAAAATAAAAAGTAAGCATCAAAGGTTTCATAGGAAAAAGAAAATGAGGATTAATTGGCATGGTGTGAAGGAAGAGAAAGATCCCCAGCTCAGTGCAGCAAATATTTAGCTAAAATTTTGGTGAGTATGTGTTTATAAGGCATGGACGAGCAGAATGAGGTCTGTTTTTTGAGTGAGTGGTATGGGAGAGATGCTGAAACCGAAGTCTTTTATGAGTAATGGTCTGTTTGTGACTCACTCGAAGACATTTATGAGTTATGGTAGTATAAGGGGGAGAAGAACATCTGGGATTAGGTGAGTGTAGGCTAAAGATGATGAGTGGTGAGCTTAAGGAGAGCTAAACCACCAGCAAAAATGGCAAACGAACCTCAAAGTCTCAGGGGGGCTGGCTGTGATTATGCAAAAGAGGAAAAGAATCACTAAGGCTAGCTGAGTGTGGGTTAAGGGGAATGAGTTGTGGGCTTGAGGAGAGCTGAATTACAAGCAAAATGGCAACAAATCAGAAAGTTTTAGAGGGGGTAGTTGCTGTCTTTGGGCTGAGATGGCTCATGCTTTTATAATGGAGTTTAGAGGGGCATTAATCAACAAGAATCCAAAAAAACGTAGCTCTGCTTCAGGGAAGCCAGACAACTGAGTTAATAACTTGGATTTGGCCTAAAAATGGGAGATTTGCTTTTGGGGCTGTTTTGCTTCTTTGGGCAATGTCCACATGGGTAATATTTGGGGTAATCTTGCATTAAATACTAAGATTGTTGAGATTGTGTTCAGCCAATGAGATTAAGGCAAGTATTAAGGAAGAATTCTAGTGCTGCAACTGAGATTTGGACCATAGGAAGTAGGATTCAACACCCCAAGCCAAGTGTCAAAGTTAAACCCACTTCAGAGGGTTCCGCTGGAGATCCCTTTATGCCCTCCAAACCACATGTTCCCAATTTTCCCCTTTTAGGATTCATGAGCTTGGCACATGAATCACGTCTTGAACGTTTTTTAACATTTATAGCATTAATTTGTTGAAATTTGGATATTTTAGTTTAAGCTCCCCTTCTGTTGGAGGTGCAGTCTTGAGGAAGATGATGGAGTCCCATCATTCTTTAGACTTCAGCTGATATGGCAGCCCTTAAGCACTGTTCACGTCAGGTAAGGGGTGACAGAAAACTGATGGGACAGCCCTTAGTCCATTCTTAAAGCCTTGGTTCCCTTGTATGAGTCCCTAGTTACTCCTTTTTGGTTAGGGATGAACAAGGGTTGTTTACCCACTCTCAATTCCTTTGCCTCTTTCTGGTGTTTTTTGCTTGGGCTTGCTCACATGGGCTGGTTCCCTTAGGTTGGGTTATGTGTACATGCTTGCCATGAGTTTTCATAGATACTTGCAATTGTAATATTTGAAACAATATGACAAGTTTTCAAAATACCTTTGAAAATAACTTTTACTATGATGGATTCCATAAATAACGTTCATGGCTTCTAATAGTCGCATCATAATTTAAATGATAAGTTTGTGGGATCGAGTATTTTCCATGAGCGTTGAAGATACATTTTATGGATGTTGTGACGCAAGTGATGACCATGTGTTTCATGGGTTATAATGTGAGAACATATTCTTCAAGATAACTCCCTATGAGCTTTTATAAAACAATTGTCATGGTTTTATGCCATAGTAAATACTTAAGCAATAATTATGCCATGATACTTTTCTCTTTGCCAAGTGTTAATAATCTTGGGTTTTTTGATAAAATAGTGCCTATGAAAATTGGGCCTTTGATATTGCCAATGAAAATTGGGCTTTTGATATTGCCAGCGGGAACTGGGCTTTTGAATTTGCCAATAAGAATTGGGCTTTGATGTTGCCAATGAAAATTGGGCTTTGATGTTGCCAATGAAGATTGGGCTTCAACTATTGCCAATGAAGATTGGGCTTTTTGATAAATAAATTACCATGGGTTTAAACCATGAGCTTTGATTATGGATTTGAGTTCCATTGATAAAATTGTTTTGTCATGGATTTGAATCATGAGTTTTTCAAATATTGCCAAGCATAAGTATTCTTGGGCTTTAAATAGAATAGGATATGTGTATTTTGAAAATAAATAGATGGTACTCAAATAAAATTATGTGTGTAAAAAAAGCACCCTAACATTTAGCCCCCCGAGTCACGTGTGATCAAGTCATTAGTAATACTATATTTTTTGAAAGAAAAATATTAGGATCACACGTGCGAGTTTTTTTTGGAAAAATGGTGGCCTATTATAGATAACGAGATAGGAAATATTTGTGGGCCAATGAGAAATATTCATCGAGGCCCAAAATGATATATGGGTGATATTCTAGTTTTTTTGGTGAATAAGTAAAATAGGATTAGAGCATGTGGCATGAGTGAAAAAATTGTACCTCAACTTTTAGCCCCCTAATTATGTGTGATCAGCCTTCCTTTGGTCACACATGTGAGTTTGAATGAGTCCATAAGCTTGTGTTGCATGGGTTGAAAGAGAGAGAGATGGCGAGCTTGAAAGAGAGAGAGATGGCGAGCTTGAAAGAGAGAGCTTCTTCCTTTTTTCGAAGACTATAAGAATCCTTTTATCTCATTCCAAACTTCTTCCATCCTCCTTTTCTGATTCAACTCCTTTTGATTGAGTTTTTCTTTTGCATTTGTAGTTGATAAAAAGATTTAGTTGTTGGTGGAATTGGAGCCGCTGACAAGGTGATACGAGCCTTTCAATAGTAATTGAGAAGAATAATCCAATTAGTGCACCTCTGAAGTGGGTGTTATGAAGAGATATTCTAGTGACGAATGTCGGGGGCAGTTTTTTGCACGTAGCCACATGTCTTTCACTAGAGGTGTGACTTTTCTAGGCTCGAATTTGTTTTTGCGGAGTTCAATCCGGAACTCGACATTGGGCCGCATAGACCAATGGCTTCCGGTGTATTTTTAAGCCTACAAAATAGATAAAGCCCAAAGTCTTAGAATCATGATAATAGTTGAAATAAATAACATGCTTAGCATGATAACTTTGACTGAATGATTAGTTGAACATCATTATTATGTTTATTAAGTGACGTCCAATATTATAAAGTAATTAATCAAGTGTCATATGTCTAGTAATGGGATGAGTCCAATAGTCCATGTCTAGTTGCGATTCATGGTTTATGTTCAACATAATAAGGTATGTCTAGCAATGGTCCATGCCCAAGTAATACACATCCAACAATGATTTATGTCCAAGTAATGTATATCCAACAATGGTTTATGTCCAAGTAATATATATGTAACAATGGTTTATGTCTAAGTAATATATATGTAACAATGGTTTATGTCCAAGTAATATGTACATCAATTGGTAGTATATGTCCGAATAACATGTCCAACAATGGTAGATCAATTTATTAATATGTATGTTTATTAAGGAAGCATCATTGAATCTATGTTTATTAAATGGTGAGATAATATTAACGTAATTTGCATCCAGCGGCAAAATGATAATGAATAAAATATACTTAATAATATAAATTTGAAGATAAAATATAATGACTTATCTTCATATTTTGCAGCTCCAGCCGTAACATCAGTGGACTTAGCATTTTAGCAACCTTCATATTTTGCAGCTCCAGTTGCCACTGATGTTTTTGTATTCAGCGATAAGGGCTTCTGCCAGCCCCTATTCGATTTACGGGTCTTTGTGGGCCCATTATTGATTGGCTTAATTGAATAAGCTGGAAGATTGATAATAAAGTGTTTTATTGACCCCTTCATAAAGCCAATATCATTGGTGATGAAGTCTAGAGATTGTATTCCATAATCTGATGTGTCGCAGGAGTCTAGAGATGCTGAATTTAATAGTTGTTTGGTTCATGGAGGAGATATCCAAATGAGTGGATTATGAGTATAACACTATGGTGGAAGCCCCCAAGTCTAATCTAGTAAGAATTTCCAGTCGTGATGAATCTAGACCCTCTGATGATGGTTATTTAGATCAAACCGATACTTTTGCTAACCCAACTATTGGTTCCATAGGTCCAACTGTCATGATGAAGCAATTTAGGGGAAGACCATTGCCGGTAGGATGAAGATTTATGAACCTATAGAAGGGGTTTCTTCAAGGACTCCTTATCTTCTTACATCCTTTCTTTCCTTTTTCTTCTATTCCTTGTCTTCATTCATGGCCTTGCATTTTTCTGCCCTTATAGTTCCAGCAGCTTGGTGATAATAACAAAACATAGCCGAGGAAGTATGATAATGGATTTGAGGATATGGATACAGACTTCGGTAATTTTATGCCCCTTCTCTATTTCTTATCATGTATATTTACTGCTGATGCATTTTCACTTTAGGTTTTGCCACTGAAGACATAATGGCAATTGACAAAAGCCTTACTGATTCTGCTGCGATTGGAGAGACTGCTTTTGAAGAGTTCCAACTTTGATTCTGCCATATCTCCATGATGTTCCTTAGAACAAAAATCTCTAAGTATGATCTGAAATTACTCATACTGCTAGAAGGAATTATGTCTTGATACTGTTCATTTGCTCTTTTGTTTTTACCTTTGGAAATTTAACTATGGTCTCTTACTTCATGGCGGTGTACGGAGAATTTGTTGTCACTGCTCTTGAAAAGGTTGATCGTCAAGGGTGTTTGGAGATATTGTAAAGAAACATTCTAGCTTCATGGTTGGATGCAAGATCGGTGTTGGTATGAGAGGACTATTGTTCTAGCTGTAGGTTGCTATATCGTACGTGTTGTGCAGCTGAATCATGTACCGCTTGTGATGATGAAGATAGCTGATCCGAAGAGAATATTGCATTAATGATGGCCGAACTTTATCCTTTGATCAAAGGGATGAGATCATGTGTCTTTCAACGGTGTTTCCCCTCTAGTGGAGATCTTTAGCAATGGCTTTGTTGGAGTAGATTCTTATATTTTCTTAGGTTATCTTTTCAAAAATTCGCTTTTGTGGTGTATTGTGATGTAATGTAATGTAACGTAATCACTATGTAATGTGAAGTATGTTGTAAACCTATATGGCCGTAAATGTTGTATTATATGTGATGTTTTGAAAATTGGTTCTAGTCATACATGTTGTGTTTTATAACTTGAAATTGGTTCAACCGTGTAGATTGTGTTTTATTTAGCCATAAATTTCCTTTGTCAAGGTATTTTGATTGTCAAAAAAAAAAAAAAATTACAATTCTTAGGCTCAAAAAATTAAAGTATGGTCATAAAGGTAATACCTATTTTTGAAATCACTTGCTAAATGCATGACCGTTTTATTTTGAAAAGTCCCAACCATAAAAGCTGTCTTCAATTTTGAATGTGTAAAGGTTTGAAATATGAAAAGTGTTTTTATCATTGAAAGATTGATATAATTAAGTAAAAATTAATGGAAGTTATACATTTCATTTTGTAAAAATAACTTGTTGGAATCATGATAATTTATTTTGGAGATATCAAGTTGCAAAAGGTCGTCATTGCAAGTAAGATTGAAATATAAATATCAATGAAAAACGTATCTTAAAATTTTTATAGTTTTGAAATAAATTTAAGATATTCATGTTTTAGAGTAAAGATAACGCTTACTCTCTATTTCTAAAGCATTTTGCATAGAATATGCTTATTGAGTTAAGTATGATATAGCTCTAGCCATTTGCCATTGATAGGTTCCACAAGATTTTCGCCTTCCGCCATGGCTTAGAAAATAATAGCTGTTGTTATAGACTTCTTTTTTAAGACAAATGTCCCTAGATGTAGGATGTCAGATTCATTAGGCACTTTAGATCAAAGCCCCCAAGTGTGGGATAGTTGATACCCTTGATGATGCTTGAGATTCCAAGGGTTCCAATGATGTGAATATAATGATTCTAGTAACATGGTGGAGTCACCATGGTCTTGAACACGCACAGGGCTGCCACGGCTTCAATGGGGACAAATCTTCTTTAAGGGATGACCGCCAATCTACTTGGTTCAACGGTTGGTACAAGAAGGATTTCCTTTAGCGATTAGGACAATATTGATGATTTTTGTTGCAAGGAGTTATGATCAGGGTTTCATGCCTACAAAATAGACAAATTCCAAAGTATAAGAAGCATAACGATGGTTGAAACAAACAATACGTTTCACATAATAATTTTCGATCAATGATTGCGATAAAGTAATATATGTTTAACATGATAGTTTTAATTGAATGATGAATGTGATATAATATTAAAGTAATTTGTACTAAGCATAGTAGAGTAGCATATACTCAATATAAATTTAAAAATAGTGATGTGATGACTTATCTTGAAAGTTCATGGCTCCAGCCGTATATTAGTGAGCTGATGGCAGTCCGGCAGCATAATGACATGAGTACAACAGTGGAGAGTTCGTACACCATGATAAGCCTCTCCATGGTTTGACATTGAGAGCATGTATCACCAAATAAGGATCTGAATCGAGCATCATATTGTACTTCCAAGCGAGGACATCGATGCATTCTCTGTTAGATGGAAAAGATAGGTTGGGTACTGCTGGATAAGAGTTTTTTCTTCCTTTAGATGCGTTCTCTTTTGAATACAGCTATAAGTATTGTACTAGCTTTGTTTGGCCTAGGAACCTTTTGTTTGAGGCATATAAGCCTCACATGTCATGATGAGTAACAATATATATGCTTCCATTTAGTAGCCGGGTTCATTCACACTGTGGCTATGATTTGCTGTTGGATTCCTCTCTGTACTTTCTTTACTTTCTTTTGGATCAAAAAATTTCTTTCAAACTTATTTTGGGATCATCCTTGATGCCCTTTCAACTTGGCAATGGAGTTCCAATGAGGCCATGGTTGAATAAATTACATGGAATCTTGTAAGTGCAATAATAGGACCAACCTCAAGAACCAGCTCTATATGCTGCCAAGGGCGTACTCTTGGACCCTTTCATATTGTCGTAAGTAATAGCATGCATGATCATCAGGAAAGTTTGGCTAGCATAAGCTCTAGCGGTGAGGGATTGCAGATTTAGAGAAAGAAATTGCAACAAAGTTAGCGGAACTATCCATTTTGACAAGTCAAAAGAATTCCATCATGCTGTCCTTACCCACCAGCGGTGGCTCCTCCTCCGTGGAAACCTTTGGTGACTTATTGGATTAGGCTACTCACGCGTTAGTTCATTTCTATAGTGGGCAACTTTGTTGGGATGTAATATATGTTTTGAGATTTTCTTAGTTATAAAGACTTCTTTCCCCCTTTCTTTTTGTAATAGAAGAAGAAAAAAATCTTCTAAATGCTGTCACTACTCATGTATGCGAAACTATTCAGCTATATATAAAAAACTCATTTAGTTGTGATTTGTCTAGTTGTAAGTGTTGTTATTACTTGTGCAAAAGGTCATTCAATTGTAGGTACCAATACTACACGCGAAAAAAAAATGACTAATCAACTACGGACATTATCTTGTAAAAGGGTTCATACCTAAAAGAAATTTTTTCGCATAAAAGCTAATTTTTCTGCATAACAGTAATTTTTCTGCATAAAAGTAATTTTTCTGCACAACAGAAAATTTTTCTGCATAAAATATTTTTCTGCATAAAAGGATTTTCTGCATAAACGAATTTTCTGCATAAAGGATTTTTCTGCATAAACGAATTTTCTGCATAAAAGAATTTTTCTGCACAACAGAAATTTTTCTGCATAAAATATTTTTCTGCATAAAAGGATTTTCTGCATAAACTAATTTTCTGCATAAAAGAATTTTCTGCATAAACAAATTTTCTGCATAAAGGATTTTTCTGCATAAGCAAATTTCCTGCATAAATGAATTTTCTGCATAAATGAATTTTCTGCATCAAGGATTTTTCTGCACAACAGAAATTTTTCTGCATAAAATATTTTTCTGCATAAACTAATTTTCTGCATAAAAGAATTTTCTGCACAAACAAATTTTCTGCATAAAGGATTTTTCTGCATAAACAAATTTCCTGCATAAATGAATTTTCTGCATAAATGGGCTGCCCATTGTTATTTTTTCATGCGTGCACATGTCTTTTCTTACTGTTTATGTGGGGATATTGTACTGTACATAGCAGGAAACACCTCCAGCCATAGCTGTAGTGCCCATTTTCTTTGCAAGAATGACTTTTTGAGCCAAAAGGGGGGGAAAAATGTTTTGATAAAATAGTGTTTGTTCACCTATGCATATGTATATACATGTATGTTAACATACGTATACGCATCATTACCCTTTTCTTTTAGCCATTCACATGTAAATATTGTACTTTTCATGGCAAAGGACACCTCCAACCGTAACTACTGGGTTCCCCTTTTTTTTTCCTGCATAAAACCATTTTTGAGCCAAAGGCAAAGTAAAAATGTTTTGTGATTTTGAAAGAAAACAAATAGTGCCCATTCTTCTATGCATGTATACAAACATACATATGTGCATTGTTATCTTTTTCTTTTTGACTATCCATGTGTAAGTATTGTACTGTTCACCTTGAGGACACGTTTTTTTTTTTTTTTTTATTGTTTCTTTTTTGAAGGCAAGAAAATAGAGTGTTCACTTATATATTCATATGTGTGTGTATATATATATATATGTATACTTATATATACATAATGCTAGCTTTGTAAAGGTTGTAGCAAGGCAGCAAGGCAGTAGAGGTTGCTCTTCCAAAATTTGGCATCAAGTGCAGCTGTAGAGTGCTAACATTGTACCGCCGGGCTAACATCATGTTGACTTGCTTCTTGTTGGCTATTATGCAACCTTGAGGGCACGATAGACTTGCATCATGGTTGGCTCCCCAGTGGAGTCGCCAAAATGTCGAGGGGGAATTGATGCCTCGGAATAAGATGTTGGGAAACCAAATCGAAACTCAACTATGGGCTCTTGAGATGATACCCAAAGGCTATCGGTGTGATGACAAGCCCACCCAAGCAAGCAAACAAAAGGCTGCATTTAACAAATCAGCAACAAAAGCCCAATAAAAAAAAATACTTTACAATACTTAGTCAGTACATTAGTGGTCCTGTTCATATGGTCCAAGGGAAATAAATTCTCCAGCTGTAAGAGTAACGTTTCACTTAAGTCTAAAGAGATAAATTGTCCAACAACAGGGGTAAAATTATATTGTCCAGCAATCAATAATTAGATAAATTTAAGCAAATTTTAGGGCCTTGTTTCTCATTCAAGAGGAATTGATTGTGCTTTCAGCCATTATTAGATTAATGTGAGGGAAGAGTTCGATCATTATGAATACATCATATTCTTCTACAGCAAAATAAAAAGTAAGCATCAAAGGTTTCATAGGAAAAAGAAAATGAGGATTAATTGGCATGGTGTGAAGGAAGAGAAAGATCCCCAGCTCAGTGCAGCAAATATTTAGCTAAAATTTTGGTGAGTATGTGTTTATAAGGCATGGACGAGCAGAATGAGGTCTGTTTTTTGAGTGAGTGGTATGGGAGAGATGCTGAAACCGAAGTCTTTTATGAGTAATGGTCTGTTTGTGACTCACTCGAAGACATTTATGAGTTATGGTAGTATAAGGGGGAGAAGAACATCTGGGATTAGGTGAGTGTAGGCTAAAGATGATGAGTGGTGAGCTTAAGGAGAGCTAAACCACCAGCAAAAATGGCAAACGAACCTCAAAGTCTCAGGGGGGCTGGCTGTGATTATGCAAAAGAGGAAAAGAATCACTAAGGCTAGCTGAGTGTGGGTTAAGGGGAATGAGTTGTGGGCTTGAGGAGAGCTGAATTACAAGCAAAATGGCAACAAATCAGAAAGTTTTAGAGGGGGTAGTTGCTGTCTTTGGGCTGAGATGGCTCATGCTTTTAT
Source organism: Quercus glauca (assembly GCA_023736055.1). Taxonomy (NCBI): domain Eukaryota; kingdom Viridiplantae; phylum Streptophyta; class Magnoliopsida; order Fagales; family Fagaceae; genus Quercus; species Quercus glauca. The sequence continues at coordinate 73,946,526 of CM043316.1, read as the reverse complement.
AATGGAGTTTAGAGGGGCATTAATCAACAAGAATCCAAAAAAACGTAGCTCTGCTTCAGGGAAGCCAGACAACTGAGTTAATAACTTGGATTTGGCCTAAAAATGGGAGATTTGCTTTTGGGGCTGTTTTGCTTCTTTGGGCAATGTCCACATGGGTAATATTTGGGGTAATCTTGCATTAAATACTAAGATTGTTGAGATTGTGTTCAGCCAATGAGATTAAGGCAAGTATTAAGGAAGAATTCTAGTGCTGCAACTGAGATTTGGACCATAGGAAGTAGGATTCAACACCCCAAGCCAAGTGTCAAAGTTAAACCCACTTCAGAGGGTTCCGCTGGAGATCCCTTTATGCCCTCCAAACCACATGTTCCCAATTTTCCCCTTTTAGGATTCATGAGCTTGGCACATGAATCACGTCTTGAACGTTTTTTAACATTTATAGCATTAATTTGTTGAAATTTGGATATTTTAGTTTAAGCTCCCCTTCTGTTGGAGGTGCAGTCTTGAGGAAGATGATGGAGTCCCATCATTCTTTAGACTTCAGCTGATATGGCAGCCCTTAAGCACTGTTCACGTCAGGTAAGGGGTGACAGAAAACTGATGGGACAGCCCTTAGTCCATTCTTAAAGCCTTGGTTCCCTTGTATGAGTCCCTAGTTACTCCTTTTTGGTTAGGGATGAACAAGGGTTGTTTACCCACTCTCAATTCCTTTGCCTCTTTCTGGTGTTTTTTGCTTGGGCTTGCTCACATGGGCTGGTTCCCTTAGGTTGGGTTATGTGTACATGCTTGCCATGAGTTTTCATAGATACTTGCAATTGTAATATTTGAAACAATATGACAAGTTTTCAAAATACCTTTGAAAATAACTTTTACTATGATGGATTCCATAAATAACGTTCATGGCTTCTAATAGTCGCATCATAATTTAAATGATAAGTTTGTGGGATCGAGTATTTTCCATGAGCGTTGAAGATACATTTTATGGATGTTGTGACGCAAGTGATGACCATGTGTTTCATGGGTTATAATGTGAGAACATATTCTTCAAGATAACTCCCTATGAGCTTTTATAAAACAATTGTCATGGTTTTATGCCATAGTAAATACTTAAGCAATAATTATGCCATGATACTTTTCTCTTTGCCAAGTGTTAATAATCTTGGGTTTTTTGATAAAATAATGCCAATGAAAATTGGGCCTTTGATATTGCCAATGAAAATTGGGCTTTTGATATTGCCAGCGGGAACTGGGCTTTTGAATTTGCCAATAAGAATTGGGCTTTGATGTTGCCAATGAAAATTGGGCTTTGATGTTGCCAATGAAGATTGGGCTTCAACTATTGCCAATGAAGATTGGGCTTTTTGATAAATAAATTACCATGGGTTTAAACCATGAGCTTTGATTATGGATTTGAGTTCCATTGATAAAATTGTTTTGTCATGGATTTGAATCATGAGTTTTTCAAATATTGCCAAGCATAAGTATTCTTGGGCTTTAAATAGAATAGGATATGTGTATTTTGAAAATAAATAGATGGTACTCAAATAAAATTATGTGTGTAAAAAAAGTACCCTAACAATCTTTAATGACGGTTCCCGTTTTGAGGGCAAAGTTCGAAGAGTCATGGAAGAATATAATATTGAGCATCACAAGTCTTCACCATATCGACCACAAGCTAATGGGGTCGTAGAAGCAGCTAATAAAAATGTGAAGAGCATCCTAGCCAAGATAGTAGTGACATACAAAGATTGGGCCGAGAAGCTTCTGTTTGCCTTATGGGGTTATAAGCCTTCTATCTGTGCGTCGACTAGGGCAACACCTTACTCTTTGGTTTATAGTAGTGAGGCGATGCTTCCTATTGAGGTAGAGATATAATCTTTGAGGGTATTGGTGAGAACCAAGGTCCTAGAAGAGGATTGGGCTAAGGCAAGATATGAACAATTGGCTTTGAAAGATGAGAAGAGAGCTGGGGAACAATATCATGCACAAGGGTACCAAAAAAGGATTGCTAGAGCATTCAACAAGAAAGTGAAACCGAGAAACCTTAAAGAAGGGGACTTGGTCCTAAAGGTGCTTAGAGATGAGACTTTTGATCCAAGAGGAAAGATGAAGCCATGGTGGTCTAGGCCTTTTATTATTAAGAAGATCATGTCTAGAGGTGCTACGAGAATCACAGATATGGATGGGAAAAAGATGCTTCACCCAATTAAGATGGATAGACTCCAGAAATACAATATTTAAAGAAAAAGAAAAAGAAAAAAAGCCTGCTAGGTTGAAAATCCAAAAAAGTGGCTTAGGCAAAAATTAAGACAAAAGAACCCTATTAGATCGAAAACCCGAAACAGCGGTCTAGGAAAAAGTTAGAGGAAAAGACCATGGGTATGACGAAAATTCCCAAAGGGACGTCATGGGAAAAAATTAAATGGCAAAGGAAAAAGAAAAGAAAAAGAAAAAAAGGAATAAGATGACAATAAGCAAAGATAATAAAAAGGTGATTCTCTTATTACTCAAATTAAAAGATGTTAGGGACATATTTTATGTAATTGGCTAATCTTTTGACAAATACACTTTACTTATAATTTGGGTAGATTTAGGATGGGTTTAGGACTTCAAGAAACATATTGTTCAAGTCAAGTGTTAAAGCCATGAAGATCTGACCAAGAAACAAGTGAAGAAGAGCTGTTCATTAAAGCTCGACAGAAGTCTCGATAGAAGTCTTTCTATCAAGATTTAATGTTGAAGCTCGACAGAAGCTCAACACAAGTTGTTTCTATCGAGATTTACAAAACCAAAAATTCCAGATCTGATTTTCGGCCCATGCTTGTATATTTGTATAGGGTTTCTTTTCTCACAACCCTAGACATATATAAGGCTTATTTTAAAGGCCGTCATACAAGGAGAACATATGCAAAAAGTGTCTTAGTTCATTATTCTCTCTGAAGAAGCTACTGCGTCTTTGCGCCATAAGGTTTTGTAACCAAGGAGCTTCCTAATCTTCATCGTTGATGAACTGAAGAACTTTGCAGCCAACATCTTCTTCAAGTTGCTAGTGTTAGTCACGTACTTGGATTCATGCATCATTGGTTAGTCATTGGGATTCGTGCATTGAACTGAAAGATTGCCACTACAATACAAGTCTAATTGGGTATTGGGGTAAAAGTTCAACTGTAGGTTGGTATTTCAGGATAGGCCAAAGGATTTGGCAAGATTCCTTATTCTAGTAACCGCTTGTGATTGATAATAATGGATTCTTGGGAGTGGTGACCTGAAATTCACCTGGTGGGGTTTTGCCTCAGTGGTTTTCTCCATTCGCAAACAAATCACCCGTGTCAAATTTATTTTTCGCTACATTTAGATAATTTGGTGATTTGTTTGTGCTGCCACGCTATAGCATGTAATTGAACCTAATTAATTAACTTGGGTAATTAATTAATTTGCAAGGGGTCAATTCATTTTAACCCAACAAAAGATAACAAGATTGTACTCATAGGGGATTTGGAACATTCCAATCCTTTATTAAATTCAAAAACAAAAACATGAGAATCATAAAGTGCAGAAAAGTAAAATATGGGGCATATCAAGGTGGTCACTCAGCCCTCCTTGTTTTCTTACTAATCTTCATGTAAGCTTTCTCATCCCTCAGAATCTACTTCATGTCATCCTCCAACCATTGATTATACCTAGCAATGGGATAGATGTATCGAGGAGAAGCGATGCCTCTAGTCACCTTATGGCACGACCAAGCCTCACGAAGCCTACCCAAGATCCTACAGTAAACACCTCGGTGTGGAAGGCACCTTCATCATTAGGAGCTCCTTGATGTTCTCCAAATTGCCTCTAGATACAACAAATGGAGTAGTATGAGCAGCAATGAAATCCAACTAAAGGCACATAGTAGTCCTTGCAACAACTATGAACCATGCTTGAGATATGCCACCACTCCATGACCCATTGAATGTCAATCTCCTTGATGTGACCCATAAGCTCCATGTACGTCGTTCATGTCATTTTGATGAAGCCAACGGTCCCTAAAATGCCTAGGGAGGTACGTGCTAGGGGACAAGGTAGGAGGTTGAAGCAACCAAAGCCACTCTTGTAGCCATATCTAGAAAGAAAAAAAAAAAAAAAAAAAAAAAAAAAAAAGGAGAGTAAAAAAAAAAGAGAAGAGGGAAAACAAAAAAGAAAAAAAGAGAGAAAAGAAAAAAAAAAGGAAGAGAGAGCATGAGTGAAAAAAAAAATGATAAATGAAAAACTGTTAGGACATATGTGTTTACATGTTAGGAACATATGTCATATTTTATGTAAATTGGCTAATCCTTTGACAAAACGCACTCTACTTGTAATTGGGTAGTTCTAGGTGTTTTTAATACTTCAAGAAACAATGTTTCAAGATCAAGTGTTGAAGTCATCAAGTCTGTCCAAGAAAAAGCAAGTTGAAGTGCAGAATTTTTAAAGCTCGACACCTGCTCGACACCTACCTCGACACCTGCTATCTGTCGAGAATTAAAAAGTCAGAATTCTGATCTGATTTTCTTGGGATCCGTGAATGTGTTTTTGGGCTTTCTTTTCTTCTAACCCTAAACATATTTAAGGAGTGTTTTAAGAGCCGTCAACATAGACACAAGTTGCATAAGCATTGAGCAATCCTTGTTCAAGCAAATTGTGCTCTAAGACGAAGTTCTTAACCTAGATCATCTTCTTTAAGAAGTTGCTATGTATTGTGCACCTTAGGGTTTTGTGACCAAGCATCTTCCTAATCTTCATGCATAGGATGATCTGAAGAACTCTGCAGCCAACCTCTCATTCTAAAGTTGGTGATTGAAGTCGCGTACTGGGATCCGCACATCTGGTTAGTCACGTACTTGGGAGCCGTGCATCAAAGGTGGGAACTGTCGCTACAGATCAAGTCCAATTGGGTATTGGGGTAAGGGTTCAACTGTAGGTTGGTAAGGTACTTGGGATTCCTTATTTGTAACCGCTTGATTTGATAATAGTGGAGTTTCGGGAGTGGTGACCTGAAAATCACCCGGTGGGGTTTTTGCCGTTAGGGTTTTTCCCCATTCGTGAACAAATCACCGAGTTATTTATTTTTCCGCTGTATATTTAGTTTTTGGTGATTTGTTTATGCTGCCACGCGTTTGCATGATAATTGATTAATTAATAACTTGGCTTAAATTAATTAATTAGTTTAAATCACAAGGGGTCATTCAATTTGTGGCCTATCAAAAACAATATAAGGTGCCTCGATGGGTTGAAAACTGAAAGGTAATCCATGCAAAATTAAAGGAATCCCGCTAGATTGAGAACCTAGGCAAAAGTTAGGGATTATACCTGAAGAAGAAGAGGACTTCCCGTAATGAAACTTGCTTCCTTCCTATGGAAGGCATCCAAACCATTAAGGATTTTTGCCAAGATTAAACCCACTAGGTTACCCCTCTTTAGCTCATAAACCACCACGCACATCTAGAGGTCCACACAATATGACCTTTGGACCAAGAAGTACCTTGCAAGAGCACATAATCAAAAGGCATGAAGAAAGTATAAACGTGGCCTCACACCCACGGGAAAAGCCGAGCTGGAAAAGTGTGCGAAAACCAAGCTAAGGTTGAGTTTGCCAAAGACGCACCACCTATTTGTTCTAGCAAGAGGAACGCCCAACACAACTTGTAGCAAGGACGGTAAATCTCCACCCATGGTAGGGAAGATGAGATAGTCAATTTCTGGTTCATCCATTATGGCACCAAATTCTTCAATAGTGGGGCATAGTTCTACTCTATTGAAGCGGAAACATGCTAAGAAAGGACCCAATAGTTGGCAGCTGCATGAAGAAGAGGCTCATCCACCCTAATTTGATGGTATGGAAAGACACAAGAAAGACCATAGAAGGCGATGGAATCCTTGAAATTCGGACCAAGCCTCCTAATCCAAGCCGAGATATCGAGTGAAGAGTTTTTTGTCATTGGCGGAACTTGAAAGGGGGCTTTCTAGATTTAAAATATGTTGGTGAGGGGTTTGGACTCAGGCGGCTACTTTTATACTTAAGTAGGGCAGTTAGGGTTGCCTCTGATTTGTGACCCACGTACGCAAGGTCAACCCTGCATACGCAAAGTCAAAGTTGCATACGCAGGCCCATCCCCACATACGCATGACGCTTGGCAGAAGCCCATTCTCTCCTGTTTTGAGTATGGTTTTTCACTCCAAGGCACTCCTAAGGTTCCTACAACCTAAAAGATCATTCAAAGCATATTCCAAGCACAAGATTTCAAGCATCAAAGAAGCAATATTGTATAGAAACATACAGTTAACCACATATCTTGTAAATTAAGTGCTAGTCCCAATTAAGAGCATAAGTGTAAAAAGATGTTCTTAAGTACAACCCTTTGTCTCAAACTAAATTCAAACGTTTGCTAAAGGAAATAAAAAAGCAATGAAAAAAGTAAAAGCAATTGTGTGTTGTACGCCTATATGTCTTGACTCCAGGTAATCAACAGTGTCCCCTCTTCCTTGGTTAGAAACTAGGAGTCGCCTCCGAATCCTTCTCATCACCACCGTCATCATCATCATCACCATCACCACCGCCCTGGTGGGCCGCCCTTCTAGGATCGTACAAGCTCCTTGAATAGTTGGTCACCTCCAGCTTGAGATTCCCAGCCAACTATACCAACCCCTTATGCTCTTGGATGGTGGGCTACAATTCAAAGAAAGAAGGGTTAGTGACTGAACCAGAAAGAGAGAAACAGAAGAAAAGAGAACAAAGGGAAAGAGGAACTCACCACCCAGGTGTTTGGAGGAAAAGGATAGCCCATGACATTAGGATTACGAGGCACAGCAAGCTCCCAAGCAAAGCCATCAAGGCCATAAGCATAGACTATCTAAGGGAGATGTGGAGAGTCAATAAGCTCACCGACAGCAGACTCCTTCTATTACAATTTTCCACCATTAGAAGTCATGACAAACAAAAGAGAAAAGAATAAGAAGAGATTAAGCATATACTTGAGCAATAAGGGAAGGCATGAGGCGGGTGATGTTGAACTCCTCATAGTCTAATCCCTCAAGAAGCCGCCTGGCATAGGGAACGCCACTCCCCCATGAGTTGTACTCAGCATCAGTCATGGAATATGGGGTAAGCATGAACTCAGGAGGATCCATCAAAATCTGTGGGTCATCCCTACCCACCAGTTGACATTGTACCCTCTTTGCCAAGTAGAGTGCCCTCAAGCCCACTCCTTCAAAGGGTTGAGTAATCTCCGAAGCAATGAGGGCGGTAGCTTCCAAGTCCGAAGAAGCAGGAAAGGGCTGGCTGGCCCATGGAGTCCAGTTAACCTATAATGACACAAGATTAGAAGATGGGTATCCTGAGGGAAATGCATGAAGAAGCATGAAAGACTAGAACTCTTAAACTTACCTCATCCAAAGTTAACCTAGCAAGGTGGGCCCTTACTCAAGGGAACTCCCTCAGAATTAGATCGATGCCCGAGGTTATGAGGCTATACCTAACAACCCACCGCTGCAAAAAGAAGCACAAGACACAGGTTAGATGCAAGATGACAGTTTGCAAGATAATACATTTTGCAAGACTACAAGCTACAAATGAAAATGCAAGAAATGGAAAGAGTACTAACCTCAAGGAGCTTCCAAGGGCCCACAAGCTGCCGCAAAGTGCCTCGGCTAAGAGTGTCGAGGGTAGAGTAAAGATAAGCAAGACATGCCTGCCCCCAATTAGCCCTCCATGCATCTTCAAAGTCTTGAAAGAAGGTCAACCACCTCAAAGACACCGTTTACCCACCATTGGCAAAGAGGTAAGCTCCCAACAAGTGTAGATGGAAGGCCTTAGCCATATGGATGTGCTCCTCCATAGTCCTCTGTGGGAGAAGCATGTAATTTAACACCAAGTCAAAGTAGCGGATGGTCTCAATAGAATACTTCCTCCTCAACATGTCAAGACCCAGCTGGATGCACGACACGCCGTGCAAGTTGATAATGGCCCTTTTGAAGCTAAGGCCGGTCATGCGGTAGAAGTCGTAGGGAGTCACCATCATCTCCCGCTCAGCAATATGAAAGGTGTGAGTAGTATCCCACCACCTCTCAATAAGGCATTGCACCAAGGTGGCACTCACAGACCTTTCCGAAAGAAGGCCAATGATGGGCTCGAAGCCCGCTTCCTAGATATAGGCCCTGGTTTTGGGGGCGAGAAAGTTGTACCACTCCACCACCTTATTGGTGTTTCCCCTACCAGCATAAAAGGACGAGGACTGCAAAAGAAGAAGATAACATTGGATTCTTGATTCAAGCAAAAATGATGAGAAATGGTGTTTTCGATACAAGAATAAAGATAAAAAGAAGGATGCAACAATGTTTAGATACAAAAATGACAAAAAGGAGTTAGAATTGCATATAGAAGCGAAACAATTGAAGTTAAAGTGAAAAGGGGCAGAGTAAGGCCTCTGCTAGGTGTCTCATGTATGCAAGTCAAAGCCCACATACACAGATAGGACCCCATGTATGCAGGCCAATTCCCACGTACCTGCATACGCAAGAACAGAGCTGCGTACGCATGAATTCAAGCTGCGTACACAGGCTCGAGCCCACGCATGCAAAAGCATAGACAGGAAGAGTCCTTCAACATTTTCTAGCATATATCACCCAAAATTAATCCTAAACATATTCCTATCCCTTCAATGTGCCAAGTTTTCATCTAAACCCATCCCATGACAAAACTCATGCATTTGCATGGCCAAAAACACATTAAAATGGAAGATCAAAGAGAAACTTGAAAAATGAGAAAAGTTTGAAAAACTTACAGATTCAACCATGGGAATGTGATTCTCTGGTCAGTATGTCAATGGTGGAGGCCTCATCAATCTTACTACCCCACTCCAACGGGTGAGGTGAAATGCATCAAAGGAAAGGATGTAGGAGGACTTCTTGGCCTTGGGTGCCATTGGAGGAGATGAAGAGAGTTTAGAGAGAAAAAAAAAAAAGAGAAAATGAGGGAATTTGAGAGAATCAGAAGGTGAGAAGAAAAGAGAAGAAAGGGAGGTTTTGTAGAGAGAAAAAAAAAAGAAAAAAAAAAAAAGAAGAGTTATGAAGAATATGAAGATATAAGGGAGATGAAGAAAATGAAGAAGGAAAAGAAATGGTTGGTAACCGTTGGAGAAAAAACTGAAAAGGCAGGAACACACTTAATGGCTGAACTGCGTGTAATTTAGTCATGAACAGTTAAAAAAAAAATTCTATAAAAAAAAAAAAAAACAAACATCTCAAGATTGCCCTAATTAGGCACAAAGTCACTAAGGGCCCCCTAGTGAGCAACAAAGGAAGCAGAAGACTCTTCCCCCCAATGAAGCATGTATATCCTAAAGTCATTTCCAACAGATCACATAAAATTAAGAACACTATCCCCAGTAAGGAAGCAGGAGATTCTTCCTCAATGGATCAAGCATATCTAAAACATCATCCCCATGGAGAAGGTAGAAGATTCTTCTCCAATGGACCCAAGCATACTTTAACAATCTCCAGTGAGGAAGTAAAAGATTCTTCCCCAATGGATCAAGCATATTTAGAACATCATCCCCATGAAGGAGGCAGAAGATTCTTCCCCGATAGACCCAAGCATATTAAAACAATCCCCAGTGAGGAAGCAGAAGATTCTTCCCCAATAGATCAAGTACACCTAAAAGCATCCCTAGTGAGGAAGCAGAAGATTCTTCCTCAAATTCCTCAGCATACCATGAAGGAAGCAGAAGATTCTTCCCTAGTGGATCACGCATCTACAAAGTTACACTACTCCTCAGCGAGTCTATTTCTAGTACTCCTCAATGAGTCCATTTCTACTACTCCTCAGTGAGTTTCTCATCCCCAAGCAAGAGGTAAAAGATTCCTTCCCATACATTCCTACTGCTCAGCGAGTTTCCCATCCCCAAGTAAGAGGCAGAAGATTCCTCCCCATACACACCTACTCCTCAGCGAGTTTTCACCACCCCTAGTAGGTCCAACAATCAAGACTACTCGTGCACATATCCTCCAAGAATTGAATATGCAGGCACGGTAGAAAAATGTAGAGATAGAGATAGAGAAAGAGACCAAGGTCAACTCGAGGCAAGAGCCTCATCAAAAAAGGTAAAGAAAGAAGTGAAGAAGACAAGAGGAGCGAATCACCTAAAGAAGTTCGAGGCAAGAGCCCCGAATGGACACCACAAAAACTATATCCTTTTATTGTTTGTTGGGTTAGCTCGTAAGAGCACCCTTGTTTGTTTTCTTTTTTCTTTTTTTAAGTGACTCTAGGATAGTGAGTCACTTGCCATTTGCTTTCAAGTGGCAAAACAGATTCTGGGATAGTGAACTTGTCGTTGCTCATTTCCCGAGTAATAAAGGTGGGACTTCAGACATACGAATCCCATGCAGCTCTTCGGCATTGCACCCCGCCCCATGTATGCGTGATGTGTGTTGTGTGCGTGGGTTAGCCTAAGCCGTATGCCGAAAAAAAATATTTTATCTCTTATTCTTTTGATTCCATTAGCAAAGCTCACAAATCAAAAGAGGGGCATATGTAGACACCGCATTTTGTACCCCTTACGACTAAGGCCCTCGTTCCCTAATGATACTCAAACTCTTAAGACCCAAGGCATGTTTAGAGCCTAATTAGATATCAAATTGACTTAAGGAGTGTTAAAACGGAAAATATAACTTTTAAATGAGAAAAAAAAATATTTTTAGAAATAAAATTACCAAAGTGGCCCTCGGCCCACGTACATGGGCAGTAGCTTGCATACGTGGGCCAAAGCATGCATATGTAGGCACACTTCTACGTATGCAGCTAGGGTTTCAGAAGCATGAAAAAGGCAAGTTTTCTGCAATAATGGCTGAGATTTGGAATGAATCTTACATCGTCTGTGAGTCATTCCAAACCCCATTTTTTCCACTATATAAAGCCTTACATGGTACATTTTCAAAACACACAAAAATCCCACGAGAAAAATACAAGATTCACTAGAAAATAGTGAACCAAAAGGGAGTTTTTCACAAAACACCCTAAAATCAATTTTATTTGATTGAGACATTTTTTGACCCCAATCCTTTTAATTTAACGTTGCTAATCACTTTCTTATTGGTTTGTGAATAGGCTTGACTGAGAGGAACAGTCAAAATCAAACTTGGAAAACTTTTGTGTGAGGTATCTAGTCTAAACTTTTCTTTTTCCTTCTTTTATTTTCTGCCTTTAAATCTCCTTGTTTGCTTTGTTTGTTTGCTAGAATATGTTTTAATATACTTTTCTAGATTAGGTTTAAGTTTTTGTATACTTAAAATGCATGTCAGGTTGTTAGAATTTCTGTTTTAAAGTTCTGTTCTGTTTTTGTGTTGTTAGGTTTTTTAGGCAAGGACTTGCGTATGCATAATATTGCTTGTGCACACAGGCTTGATTATGCATATGCATGCCTGTTCTTGGTGCGTGAGCCGCTGTCCAGAAACCCTAATTTTTATTTGTTTGTCTTGCTACTTGCTGTGACTTAAATAATGCTCCCAAGTGCAGGATTGTCGCGAAATAATAACTCGGTAAGTCCGAAGTCGAATCGACAGGGAAAAAGGAATTGATTAGCAAAACACAAGAGAATAAAAATAAAATAATAAAGTTTAATTGAATATATTTTTGATGGTTTAGTAAAAGGAAATTTAAATTGAGAGAAAATAACAATATATTAAGGTGCTAAGGTTTAAGGATCCACAGACAACACATCTATTGGTAGTCTTAAAAATATTTATTTTATAAATCAACTAAAATTCATACGAAGGATGATCTTAGTCAGATGATTTAACAATAAGAACTCAAGAATGAATTGTCTAAGGTAGTTTTATGAAATTGATTGATTTTAGACAAAACAAAACTAGTGAATTACTTCGCAAGGAATACAAAGTATTTAACATACCCGGAGTCTACGATAAATCAAAGAATAATAAACAAATAAACACTTTTCTAGATGAGTAAAACAATGAAAAACATAAAAACATAAACATTAAAACCAATAAATAATTGTTAAGAACATACCAATAAACGGTTGGGTTTCACCCCTTACTTTAGCAAGGCTTCTAGCAAGCAATAACACAATTAAAACTCTAAAATCTATAAAGAAACTTTAAAAAAACATAAATTATGTTATACGGCAGCTCCCTCTTGAATTTTTCCCTAAAGAGCCTTTAAATAGGTCAAGGAATCCTATTATAAGTTGAATTGCTTCAATTAACCGACATTTTTGGTCCATTTAACTTCAGAATTCGGACTTTTGTTAAACTATAAAGTTGTAGCCCTCTAAGTTAAATTTCCATCCAAACTTGAATCATCTCGATTGGACATCTGAGCAGAAAGTTATGCTCCAAATACTAACTGATGCGCAGGCTGGAATCCTAATCCAAATTGGACTTGGATTCGGTGCAAATTTCCTTTGATTCCTTACTCCCATTGGACTCGAATTTAATTGTGTTGGCCTTATTTGACTTCATCATGGCCCTTGTAAAAGTAAATTCCATTAGCTTTCTTCTTTACACAAATCCACTTATTTAATTTCATTATCCTACAAAAGACAAATTCATACATTAAAATTCAATAAAGCACAAAATTGATTATTTAGCATTATTCTAAAACCAACTCTAAAATGCATGAATTAACTCAAAATAAGTATGATAATGCTTTCTAATAATGATATAAATATGCAAAATTAAGCTATTATCACTTTTGCTTTCATATGTTGTCCTGTTTAGTTTCTTTTCTGTGTTTTTACACTTCCAAAGTCTCTGTTTCACATGCTTGTTTTTTTATTTGCTATAATATGTTTAGATTAGGGTTTCTTAGTTTTAATGCCATGCCATTCATTCACATGTCCACGCATTAATGCCATAGGTGCTGTGTTGCTGAAAGGTAAGTGAAGGTAAGTCATGCATTGGTATGAACATGCATTCGATGATGTATGTTGCTTGAATGTTTGTTTTATGCCCAATTGTATGTGTTATATGATTTTGTAATTTTCATGATGCCTTGCTGCCATGTTTGGGTTGCTGCCTTGTTTTAAGATGAATGATAGGGCTTCACATGCTAGGGTTTCTTATATGCATTTGGGTTTGGCTCTCTTTTGTCTAAAGGTAGATATAAATGTGTTTAGGGATGAATGACGCCATGTTGTATGCTTAGATGTATGCTAGTGTGTGTGTGTGTGTGAGTTAGAATACAAGTATTGAACATGCTTTCAATGAGGTTAAGATATAAGACACAATAAGAGGAGGCCAACCTTAGGGTTGGGCGGCTTTTGGTGCCTAACACCTTCCAAAAATTGTACCTAAACTCCGAACGTATACTCTGGTAGTAAGATTAATGGTCCTTTCTTGAAAGGACGCTATATTCATGGTTGCTAGACCATATAACTAGGTGGCGACTCCGACACTTTCCTTTGTGTCCACAATAAGCATGTGCTAATAAATTTCTCCCAAGGAGGCTTGTTGTAGGGTTATTTTTTGGATGTTCATCATGCGAAGAGTTTTGTCTCCCAATGGCTCTGGGAGGGAGTTGAGGAAGGTGCGCTTGATGTTTACATCATCCATGCCATTAATAGAATAAAATCGTCTTGACATTCTATCAAATTGCTTTTCCAAATCCTTCCTTTCAAATGAAAAAAATTTCATGGCTAGGTATTCTTCTTGTGCAACTTCTTTATAATGTGTCGGTGTGCCAAGAAATTCATAATGAAGGATTGTGAAAAAGTCTTCTAGTGTTTGAGATTGGGCTGCCTGTCTTTGCCGAAATTCCACTAAATTGATCCACTATTCTCTTATTCTTCCAGTGAGTCTTGCAATGAATTTAGCAATGACTTGGGCAACAATAGAATTTGGAGTTTGAAGTTCAATCGTGCACCAAGAATAAATGTTAAAAAATTCTTCATGCCACTTGGAAGGAGGAACATTATCAATGGTAAACAAATGCTTTGAATCTGTGTTTGATGAGTGAGTAATGCGAGTTTGGTTGTTAGGGACAAAAGGTGGAGGAGGAAAAATAGGCGGTGGAGGGTGGAGGACATCATCTTCTTCTACAGTTGGCTGATCTTCTGTTTGGTGCATAAACACTTTTTCTAGACTCAGATCAGTCAAGTCTAAATTAGTGTCAGCAATTACCAGGAGAACAAAAGGATCTCTTGGATCTTCAAGAGTAAATTTCTTCAGGAATGAGGAAATTAGATTTGGAGGATCAAGATCTACAGCCAACATGTTCATATCCAGAGGTTTTGAAGAAGCACCAATGGTTGGATATGGAGGCTGGTATAGTGGTTCTTTGTCTTTTTTACTAGGGGAGAGTTTATTTTATGGCTTGGCTTGGGATTCTAGCTTAGGTTGAAGTGGGTATGTTATGGCTGGGAGAATTCCACTTGTCTTAAAGGGGTTATAATCAGGATGTGTCATGGCTAAGGGTTGAAGATTTTGTTCTAAAGAGGTAGATAAAAATGGGGAGGTTAAAAGCATGGACAAGTCTTTATATAATGATTGTCTAGGTTGTTAAGGGGTATAGACAAACAATGGGGAGGGTTGGGTAGCTGTCTTTTGTGATCTTTCTATAGACTGAAGTTGTGTCAGCAATTGCTTTCTTTCATTTTCTTTCTGCCCTATGAGAGGGAAAGAAACAGACATATCTTTGACTGTGGCTACAATTGTTGCAAGCTCATGTTCAATCATCTTGAGTTTTTTCTTCAAATCATTAATAAGAGAATTTGAAGATGACAAGGTATAGGTAACTACCTCAGCTAACGAAACATGATTCCTGGTTCCATTTAGGTTGGTTCTGACAGGGTTTTTGATTTTCCAAACATACTTTCTATTAGTTTGAGGATGTTCAAAAATTTCATGAGGAGGAAAATCTTGTGAGTAGGAAGGTGAAGCATGGTCAAACATGTAACAAGATAAGGGTTTTTGTGTTTGGGTTTGACTAGGAGGAAGAGGTTGGCATCTAGGCAGTTGGGGAAGAACTTTCTGGTAGTATGGGATTAGTGGAGATTTAGGTTTTTTATCGTGATCTTCTTTGAGCACAGTTTCTTTACATGGAGGAGAAGGCAGGGTTTTTAACTTTCTGGTTCTAGGATAAAGAACATAATAATCAAATTTTCCAGAGGGTTTTCCAAGGAGGTCTACTTTAGAGTCACCTGCTTCATATCTTTCTTTCAAGATTTGTTGGGTAGATTTTTTCTTCCTTCTTCTTGGATAATCGTCATCATGGGCTTCTTCTTCTCTGCATTCAGCACAATCACAAAAATCCCACCATATGTGGCCAGAGGGTGATTTGCCCTCATAGTAGGGTTTTCCATCTTCACGGAATGCTTTAATCTTAAGTCCATCTTCACGAACATATGACACAGGTTGGAGCATAGCAATCTGAGTTGGGAAAACTGTCACATCTTTCTTTTCTGGTGGAGCCTTCAAAAATCTTATCTCAACTTCACCATTTTCTTTCCTAATGAAGAAAGGATTGTTAGATTGGACTGGCTGAACTGCTTGGTGAAGCGTCTCATATTTCGTAATCCATGAATCTGGGAAAAAGGAAGTCATCTGGTCTCTTGTGAGTTGTCTTGGGACAAATGTACACATGAGGGTCATTCCTAGATCAACTTGGATTAACAAGGCATCATTAGTTTGGGCCATGTCTAGGATTGCCATATCAAAGGTTTGATTTTAAAGCCTGTAAGCAAACTGATAGTGAAGTGTAGTTGTGTATGTGTCTTGTGCCTAAAAAGCTCTTGTAATTTGAACTTGCACCTTGAAAGCGTCATAAAGATGAGGGTCTTTGAGAGGCACGTTGAAGTTTGGAAAGAGTGCAACAAAAATTGTTCTCTCATTTAGAGTGGTCTGGACAGTTCCAATGACCGCATTCTGATATTCCAAAAATATGGAGTCAAGGAGTGAAAACCTAAAGACTGCAAGGAGTGTGGACACAACGAAAAGTGTCGGAGTCACCACTTAGTTATATGGTCTAGGAACCATGAATATAGCATCATTTCGAGGAAAGACCATTGATCTTACTACTAGAGAATGGGTTCAGAGTTTAGGTACGTTCTTGGGAATGTGTTAGGCCCCCAAGACCGCCCAACCCTAAGATTGGTCTCCCATCATTTTGTCTTATATATTAACCTTATTAAAAGCATGTTCAATACTTGTATTCTAACTCTCACACACACTAGCATACATCTATCATGCAACATGGCAACATTCATCCTAAACCCTAACCATACATCTAATCATGCTCATCAAGCAAACCTAACATACATCTATCATGACAATCATCTCATTATAAACCCTAGCGTACATCTATCATGGCATCTCATCAAACTAACATACAATCTATCATGGCATCTCATCAACCTAGCATACATCTATCATGGCATCTCATATCGAAGCATAAACCCTAGCATTCATCCAATCATACATATCATTACATCATAAACCCTAACATGTTATCATCATACATATTATCCACCTAACATTCATCTAGCATCATATCATATATCTCATCCAAGGTAGCAACATGCAAACATCAAAGGATCACATTGGGAACATGAAGATTATTAAGAACATGTTGTTTGACCAAACACATTCATACTCATCACCAAACCATGTTATCAAACAATATGCATGTACATGTGAATGTATGACTTATCTTTACTTACCTCATTGCATCATAGCACCTATGACATCAATGAATGGACATGTGAATGAATGGCATGGCGTTAAAATGAAGGAACAAAAAGATAAACCTAATCTAGCACATAATGACAAAAAAACGTGTGAACAAAGAAGAAGAAACTCAAAAGCATATAAGAAGCTTAAAACAGAGGCATATTAGGTAAAACAAACAAAGCAAAAGAAATGGGAAAATCAAAATTAGGGTTTCTGGGTACGAGAATGTGTGCGCATACATAGGCTTGCGTACACAGGCCAGTTGTATGCATACACATACTTCGAGCCTGCATGTGCATACAAAAGTATGCGTACGCAGACATGCCTGAGCCTTAACCTAGAAAATAGACAAGCAAAAAAATAAAGCAAGACTTGAAAGCTTAAATCTAACAGCCTAACATGCTTAAAAAAGAAAGCAAAAAACTAACCTAGACAAACATATATATAAATATAAACTAAGCAACAAAATAGATTAAAATATAACAAGAAGGCAGAAAAGAAAAGGAAAAGAAAAAAGATAGAGTTAAGCTCAATACCTCAAACAAGAAGCTTTTCAAGCTTGATTTTGACCATTTCCCTCAGTCAATCTATTCACAAATCAATAGAAACGTGATTAGTAATCTTAAACTCAAAGGATTAAGGCCAGAAAAGGTCCCAATCAAATAAAAATTGACTTGAGGATGTTTTGTGAAAAACTCTCTCTTTGATTCACTATTTCTAGTGAATCTTAGGTTTTCTCTTAAGATTTTCTATGTGTTTTGAAAAAGTACCATGTAAAACTTTATATAGTTAAAAAATAGGGGTTTGGAACGGCTCCCAGACGATATGGGATTCATTCCAAACCTCCATCTTTAATGTAGAAAACTTGCCTTTTTATGTCTCTAAAACCCTAGCTATGTACGCAAACTTGTGCCTGCATACGCAGCGTGAGGCTTGTGTACGCAGGTTTATGCCTGCATACACAAACTGTGGGTTTTCTTTGGCCTTTATTTTCCAAAAATAGATTTTTGCTCATTAAAAGTTATTTTTTCCATTTTAACACATCTCAATTTAACATCTGATTGGGCCCTAAACCAACCTTCAGCCTTGGAATTTGGGTATCATTGGGGAATGGGGGCCCAAGTCATTAGGGATACAAAATGCGGTCTCTACAGGGAGTCCCTTTCTTCTGTGGAAAGTTGTTGGGAAAAATACACAAAGTAATAAAGTAAGAACAAGGATAACACAAAAGACAAACAGAAATAGATAACTTGGAGGTACAAAATTGTTATTCTTAGCAATATTTGCCCCCACACTCTTGTTGCTAAAGGGTTATCGCAAATTTGTCACCAGGATACAACCAAGTTGTTGAGTTCTACAAATTCAAAATTTAGTATTTTTGATCGGCCAAAGCCTTGTGAATGATTTTATGAAACATTTTAACTCTCCATATATGCCTTTTGATGAAATATAACTCTATGGGTATAAATAAAGGCTTATGGGTATTAGAAAAACCCAAAGGTAGAGAAACAAAATGGAGCACAACAAAGTTAAAAGAAGAGAAAATGAAGCAAATGGGTCAGCAGACCTAACCCAATGTAGTGAATAAATGAAAAGAAAAGAAAGCAAAATGGGTTAGCAAGCCCAACCCAATATATGGCAAAAAGCCCATAATGCTCTGTATAAGGGGATAAGGATGAATTTTGATTATGTGGAAGTAAAGCAAGGTGAAACCTTATAAAGCCACAGCGGCAAGAAACACATGAAGAAACAAGACAAAATCAAAAGCAACAAGAAATGCGTAAAGAGGAAACAAGACAAAATAAAAAACCACAGAAAATGCATGAAGAAGAATAAAAAGCCAAAGAATGGAAACTGGAGCAGTTGGAACCTTGTCACCCTACAACCCAACCATTGCAAGGGAGGCAGGGCCCACAACTGAAGAAGAACAGAGGGTGTGATTTGGTGGAGGGGGGAAAAGACCTAGTTTTGGTAAGCATATTTACCAAAATGGGTAGGAAATTGGTGGGAACCATCTGATGCATGTTAGATAATGAGGACAAGGGAGATTAATGAGGGTTTGCCATTAAGAGAAAGAGAGAAATAGTGGGATTGTGGCCGGATTGGCTTTTGCCCAAAAGTGGAAAGAAGTTTGTTGCTAAGCAAGTAATGGGACTAAACCCACTGCCAGTGGCTAGAAGATAATGGGAGTGAACCCACCTTTATATGACCAAAACATGCTGAGTGCCTATGGCAAACAAAATGGTTAGTGGAAAGCAAGGGCAAAAAAGCGAAATTACCTAGGATTGATCCTGGGTATAAAAGGAATAGTACTCATGAGCATGAAAGAGACAACAACAAGAATGAGAGAAGAACACAACATCAATCATGAGAATAGGAACAAGGGTTGAAAGAAGGAACAACACAAAAATCAAGGAAAAGCATACTAGACAATTTGAATAGGTAGTTAGGAACAGTGAGTTGAAAGTGAAAGAAGAGAGAAAGAGGAAAATAAAGTCAAAAGTAAAAGAGAATAGAGTTAAGAAAGTAGAGTATACACGGCAGATCTAACATGCATCACTAGGCAACCTTTTCCCTCCCTCATATAAAACCATATTCTTTGTCATCTCAATCGAAAGGATAGCTATTCTGACCTATTCTCCAAACTACATAACTTTATGGCTTTGTAGGGTAATATGGTTAAGTAAGTTGGAGTTTGGGCCACTTTTTAGTATATATCTTGTGGAGAACACTTTTACTTTTTGTTATTATGTTTGCTGTTATTATTACTTATTTCTGCTACTAACATTCTCGGACTAATAGTTATTCTGTTGTTACTATATACATATATGTATATATATTCTCTTTGTTTGGAGTGTTTGGTCTTGTGCACAGACTAGTTCCAGGGGAATCCCGCAATGAAAGCCAAGCCCAACTTCCCTACCCTTGTAGAAAGCCTTAGCCTAACAGCGCAAAAAGACACCCACAACTAGATTACTTCATTTAAAAGTTGAAAAAGTCATAGATGATGACATACCTTGTCTGGAAATTGCTTGGCAAGCTCTATCAACTGAAGGCGACCAACCTTTTCTTGTGCATGACCGAAATAGTTTGCCAAGTACGTTCGCTTTGATAAAGGCAGAGGCCAGACAAGGGTATCCCCAATTTTAGGCATTCTATCATCAACATTCTCGGGAATTATTATATATTTCCATGTATTAAAAGAACTTGTGTCCTTATCAGTCTGATCCCCCCACATTAACACATTAATACACATTCTTTAAGTAAAAAAAAAAAAAAATTTGGAAGAGTCACATGGACTTTAATCTTATAAATAACTTAAACAAGCCAAATGACTTTTAAATAACTCATGTGACCATCCACGTGTACCTTAATCACATAACTTCATTAAGTATTTTAAACAAGTCAAATGGATGTTAAATAGGTCATGTGTTTGAAAGTAGGAATGGCTATGGGTCAGATTTGAGGCGGGTTTCTTTATCCCTGAACCTGCCCTGCCACCTGCCACTCGTAACTCGAACCTGCCTAGTTAACTAACAAGTTTTTTTTCTTACCCCATACCCGCCCCTACGGGCCCCCACGAGCCCCGCCTGCCATGCCCCTTCAGGGACCAATCTAAAGTCCCTACCATGGCCCAATTTATAAAATTAAAAAAAAAAAATCAATATCATTTGACTGCAAAATCACACAAATCTACAATAATTTAAGGGTTGTTTGGTAAGAGTATTTAAATATAGTTTTTTGTTTTACAATCCATAAAATGGTGGGTCCCACACTTGAATTTATTGTTTGGTTAATATTTTCTAAATACAGTTTTCAAAAAACTGTATCCTATTTTCCTTATTTAAAACAGGGTTTTGAAAACAGCTTAAGGGGTGTTTTTAGGAAACAGAAAATGTTTTTAACGACATAGTTGTAAATAAATTGAAAACGGTGGACCCCACATATTTGTCCAAACTCTTCTATCTCTTAAATTTAGGAGTTTATCTTTATCATAAAAAAAAAAAAAAAAAAAATTCTCACACTTCAAATTTGAAATTTTTCATTAAAAAAAAAAAAAAAAAAAAAAAAAAAAAAAAAAAAAAACATGATGAGCTCTACTCCCTTATCATTATCCACACAAAAAAAAAAAAAAAAAAAAAAATGTAATCTACAAATTCTACATGTTACTTTTTGTAAATATTTTTTTTTTAAATCTCAAAAATGGAAATGGCCTCCCAAACAATTTTTTTTGTTTTTAGTATCTTGAAAATTGTTCTTTAAAGTGGGAGCCAAACACGTAAAATATAAAATTATTATCTGAAAACTAGTTTCAAGTTCAATTTTTTAAAAATTGTTTTTATACTATTTTGAAAACAAAAATCGATCCTCCTACCAATCAGGCCCTTAATTTCACACAAATCTACAATAATTTAATTTCATATTTCTCATTTTCCCTTTCAAAATCACAAACCCAAATATAGAAATCCTAAATACATAACCTTCAAAATACATTTGACAATGAAATAATACATAAAATCGCAAACCCAAATATAGAAATCTTAAATACATAACCTTTAAAATACATTTGACAATGAAATAATACATAAAAATCACAAACCTAAATATAGAAATCCCAAATACATAACACAAATACATAAAAATCCTTCCTTTTTCCTTTTACACGAACACAAAACAACAATTGATTTGCCCTTTACAACCTGAAAGCTACCACTGTTTCAGCTCCTCCAAAAATCCAAAAACAAACCACACCCTGGAAAACCCAACAAAAATCCCAATCAAGGTGAGGTGAGGGAGCAGAGAGGAGGGAGCAGTGTCAATGGCAAGGTGGAGGAGTGAGCAGCGCGGTGAGAGAGGTAGGGAGGAGGGAGCAGCATCTATGGTGAAGTGGAGGAGTGAGCGGCGTGATGAGGGAGGTAGCAAGGATGGACCACTGAGGTGGAGGAGGGATTGGCGATGACGAGATGGAGAAGGGCATGACAGCAAGTGAAAGTGAGGGAGAGGGAGGCGGCTAAGACTTTGAGAGTTGAGGGAGAGGGAGGCGGCTAAGACTTTGAGAGTTGAGGGTGAGTGATGAGAATGAGGGATTAGGATTAAGGTTAGAGATAGTTAGTAATTATAGTTAAGGTTTTTAAAATGTTTTAATATAATATATGTATACGGGTCGAGTTTGGAGCAGGTACGCTAAACCCGAACCCGCTACGGGTTGGGTTTTCAAAACCCTAACCCGCCCCATTTACTTCGTAGGTCAGGTTTTACCTAATCCATTAGGATCGGGTCGGGTACCTACTGGTCGGGCAATTTTTGCCATTCCTAATTGAAAGTCCGTGAATGGTCATTTAAATTGCCAAAACTGGGTTAGAGTAACTTTCTCCAAATCTGTCTGAAATTAGTGAGTGTCTATTTTGTACAATTTATTTTTTCAACCTTTTGAAAATGGGCTGTTTGAAAATGTTGCACCTAGAAAAAAGTGGGGTTTAAAAAGGTCGTATTTTGAAAAAGTGAAGTTTCAAAACGGGATGACAAACATGTAAAACTGGTTGAAGAAATATACCAATGCATAAAAAATAAAAATAAAAACTTTTAGAACACCTAAAAGTAACAAAAGTAACAGCACAATGACACATGTCCAAATCCATCAAAAGGAAAACAAAAGGACTATGGTTCTAATGATTAATGTCATTACTAAGAAATTTCCAAGGGCTGTTCCCTCTGCAGAATAGAAAAATCATTACAGTTCAAGATCAAAGTCCCGCCATGAAATTATTATTTTTAGATTTTGAACGGTTTAGACCCCTTAAACTATAACCAGATTGCGTAGCCTAGATTACTTAGCCAAGTTTTTACTTAGTCAAATTAAACAGTTCTAGGTTAAAACAATCACCAAATCATATCATGCATATAAAACATATAAAGCAGCGGAAAATAAATAACACAGTGATATGATCACCCAGGAAAACCAAACCGGTAAAAAACCTGGGGAGGATTTTACCCACCGATCCTCAAGGCAAAACGGAATCCACTAAGAAAGAATTGAAGTTCTTACAAAAGGACTTACAAGCTCCCCGCTTGACTTCCTAATGCTACCCACCAGTAGTAACTTCCTGACACGACCACGCGCAGGCTCCGAGTCCACGGACTACTTCTTTCTTTGAATCCCTTCAATCAGCTACAAGCACCCACGCTTGATATTCTTTAAGCTTCAAAGGCAGCAACCAAGTTGATCATCAAGATGTTGAAGTAATCTCAATCGTGAAAACCCTAAGCTTTGTGTAAAGGAAAGCTCCTCTAGATCTCACAAAAGATTTACACAAAACCGCAATGTATGAGCAACAATACAACTTGTGCAACTCTGAAAAACGTAGCTAGGGTTTGCCTTATATACCTAGGGCAAAAACATAAAACCCTAAACGTTTTAAGAGTTTGGGCTGAGTTGGAATTCTGCAGAAAAACGCATCTGGGCCGACTTTCAATCAATCGAGTCTAACCTTCGATCGATCGAGCCAGGCCGAGAAGCCCCAATGCTTCTGCAGTCACTCGATTCCAACTTTACAATATTCAACCAACTTTGAGCAAGCCTAAACTAGACTAAATACATTGTTTTGATCATGGTTTGCCAACATTACAAATTAGAGTTCTAAATACATAAAATCCTAAGACCTTAGAACCTAACAAACTCCCTCTTTGGCAATCCGTGACAAAACATAAATTAAAAGCTCAAAGTTTACAAGTAATAAGCCCTTTACAAAATAATGCTCATAAACAAAAGTTCAACCTAACTACTATCCATCGGTTGCAAGTGTAGACAGTAGCTTTGTTGAATCCACCTGTATATTCCTGAAATACTCAACAAACACATAAACGCATGTGTGGCAGGAAATAGTATATAAACAGGTATAATATTCTTGTAAGATTCACACGACATAAAATAAAGATATATATCAATGAATCAACTCATAAATATAAATCAATAAGCAGTGAATCATAAGACAACAAGAATCAAAAGAAAACATGTATATCAATATATCAATCAATGTTACTCCCCCTAGCATGAATATCCCCAAAAATGATATACAAAGTGAAGCACCTAGATACAATCTAATAAACTCCACACAAAAAATATCCCATGCTAAAAAATATCTCCCCCTAACACAAAAAATCTCCCCCTATCAACAAAAACTCCTCTACAAGTCAAAAACTCTACTCCCCCTTTTTGTGACGGAATGCCAAAGGGCATCATAGGCTATCATCAAAAGGAGGTGGTGAGGAAGAACGAAGATGCGCCAAATCCGCTCTCAGAGCCCGAATCTCGTCGAACAGATCCACCAAAAGCTGACCATGAGCCGCCTGAACGGTCATGACAGTCTCTAGAGTACGACGAACATCGAAATCAGCCGCAGGAGGTGGAGGAACAGCAGCAGCACCTACAGGATCTGGAACAGCCTCACCATCAAGACCTGTAGAAGAAGAAGGAAGAGGAGGAGGAGCGCTACTAGAGGGATCAGACCTAGGGTGTTTAGAACCAGCTCGAAGATGAGCGGCCCTCTGTCTAAGAAAAGACGCACCTATAGGACCGATAACATGAACAGGCTCAGAAGCAGGGAAATCCTCTAAACCTAGATAAAGTAAAATCCTATGAATGAAAATAGGATGGACAAGGGCATGAGCAGTAGATGAACTCCTATAAACTTCGTTCAAAGAACGAAAAAAAAGATGAGGAAAACTAATAGGAGCATCAGTAACAAGAGCGTATAGAAAAACACACCTCTCAAGAGGAATGGTGTGCAGATGAGAAATGGGCCAGAGTGAGTGACAGGCTATCCTAAAGAATAGATAGGTAGTCTCGGGAAGCTCAGCGGTGGTGATCTTAGGATCAGAACCCCACTGGATAGATGATCCAGTGATGTAAGACATGACATCACTCAACTCGGGTGACTCATCATAGGGATAGACAGGATGCCTAACCAACGGTACCTCTAGAGCATCAGCCACTACCTGAGGAGTAATGGTGTACTCTACACCTCGTATCTAACTCCTAACAAGGGTGTTGGAATCATAGATGTGGACAGAGAGGTTCGAGAAGAACTCTCTAATCAAGAGAACCGGAGGTGGAGGGTCAGACACAGCTAACAAAGACAACCAACCCCTACGCTCAAAGTTTGCCCTAATGGCAGGATCTAACTCATCTAATAGAACAGAACGCTCAGCCCAAACCTTTCTCTTAAGGTTCAAAGTCTCAAAGATCTCTTGGTTTTTCTCTCGGGGGAACCGCTCACTATCAAAGGAAGGAGGGGAAGGAGTAGGAGTGGGAAGAGTCCTACGTGCTCTAGTCTTCCTAGGCATGGTGCTAAGGAAAAGGACAGAGACACAAAGAGAAAACCAAAAAGAACAAACACAAAACCAATGGCAGACTGCAAGTTAGCACAAAAAAAATATAGAATAAAAATCTATATGATGCATGAACATGAACAATGTTATGATGCATGAACTAATGCAGTAACCAGGATCAAATTAAGTTCAAATTCACAAAATTGGCTTGAACATAGAGTTTCTTATCAAAGACCCTAAAAATTTTAGAACCACTTGAAAATTTTTGTACCAAATTGATGAATCAATCATTACAGACTATTGAAAACAGTTTATAATAACCAATTGCATCAATTACACAAGCCAATTTTATCAATTAAACCCAATTTCACAAAAAGCCCCAATTCGGATCAATTATAAACCCTAGAAATTTAAGTTTTCCACAAAACACAAAATTGATCAAATTAATCAATCAGGAACATGTCTATAGGGTGTCCCCAACAAAACCCATTGATCAATTCCAAACAATTTGGTCCGAATCAACAAAAATCCCAAAAAGAAAAGTTCCAAAAATCTCCTCAAAAATGCATGAAAAATGCATGAAATCATGAAAATAAATTGAAAAGGAAGGGTAAAATAGACATACCGGCTTGAGGAGAGAGAGATTGTACAAGAAATTCGGAAGAAAACGACAAAAAATTGAAGATTTGGTCTTGCCTCGTCGGAGAGAGAAAAAGAAAAGTTTTGAAAAAGTTTGAATACTTTGAAAAAGTCAGATTTCTTCTTTTTTAAAAAAGCTCTCCACGATCTTCGATCGATCGAAAATTACATTCAATCGATCGAATGTGACAGTCATTTTAGCACATTCTGAGGCACTTTTTCGATCGATCGAAAATCAGGTTGGATCGATCGAAATGGGCAGAGGCACACTGAATTTTGGGGAAAAACATAGTTTTGAAAAATTGCAAACCCAAATTTGAAACAACTCCTCAAAGCATTTGAACAATGAATACAAAATGCATGAGTATGAGATGGAATGCATCTTCAAAAACCCAAAATTTTTAAACCCACTTTTCTCAAACACAATTTTCAATCATCTTCCAAATTAATTTTCTCAAGCAACAAGTATGTTGTGCACAAATCTCAAGATATTTTCAAACTTGGTTGGTCAGACCAAAGACATACACACTAGCATGTACAGTGTTTAACAAAGAGTAACTTGTGTAGTGTGTGAAACTAGCAAAGACTTGAGATACATGTGAGGTGATATGTGAATAGCAATCAAACACAAAGTCTACACAATTCATCACATAGAATTTAAAAGAGACTATCACCTAAAGAGTTACATCCTATAACTCCCACATCTCCTAGATCAAAAGCTTGCAATCACGTAAATTTCTTTCATTTTTGGCTCTTATTTATGTGGAATGGCATTCAGCCTAATAGTACACACCGGTTTGAATTAAGTGAATCGGCATCAAGCCTAATAGTACACACCAGTTTTTAATTTAATTTGAGGCTACACCTTATGTTCTTTTTGTGCATGTGCTACACTTTCTCGAGCACTAAATCTTATGATATGCACTAAGGTGTTCATGATTGGCTAGTGAACAGTGGTGAGATGGTTATTTATGCCTTTCTCAAAAGGATCAAGTCCGACAGTCAAAAACAAGTGACTTCATGATTAAGGCAAAGTGATTAAGAACCACACACATCTTTCCCACACAACATGCACTACAAAGTTTCAACTAGTCAAGTGCAGTAAATAAGTTCATCAAAGTTAAACAAGGTACACAAGACATGACATGTGTAAAAAGAATGACCAACCTTGTTTTTAAAAGTCAAGAAAAATAGTGTTCAACACAGATTTTGCTTTCTCCTTTTTTTTTTTTTTATTATTATTATTTAAAGAGAAAACAAATAAATCCTAGAATGAAATGCATGTATGTAATGCAATGCAAGTCCTAGAACAAAAGAAAAATACAAAAACCAAATAACAATGGTCACAACAGAATAGAGCAATGAAGCACAAGGACCATGTCAGAAAGACTCAGTTAGTTCGAGTCTTTTGCATCCAAAACTTTTTAGATGCACCCCGAGCATTGGAGTTCTTATTCACATTAGAGTGATTCCCAACTCCAGAATTAGAATAAAGGTTTAACGCCTTTACCAACTCACCAATTAGTGCCATAGGATCTTGTGCTTGAGGCACAGGCACTTTTGGTCTTTTTGCTCTCTTATCAGCTTGAAGCTTGTAACAGTTAGGACGGATATGTCCAGACTTACCACAATAATGACAAACCCAAGCAGGTTTACCATGCATCTTGTCCTTAGGTTTGGTAGGCTCCTTAGGTTTGGATTCTCTTAAGTCTACCCTAATCTTCTTTGGTGGTGAAACTTCTACAGGTTTAACAACCTCACTCACAGGGGGTTTAATGGTTTCACTCACAACCTCACTCACAAGAGGTTCAGAAGAAGAAAAAGAAGGAACAAAGACAGTGGAATAGGGTCCAGAATCAAAGATGCTTTCAACATATCCTAACCCAGCTTTATCAGAAGGATACTTTTGAACATTCAGCATGTGATCAAGTTTAGAACTAGCAGATCTAGCAACAGATAAATCATGTTCTAAAGCTCTAACTTTATCAAGCAAAAGCATGTTTTCAGATTTAACATTATTCAAAAGATCATTAGCATCAAACAGTTTTACAAGCAGATTTTTCTTTTCAAGCTCAAGAGCATCAATTTTCTTCAAGCCTAGATCAACTTTCATAGCATCTTTTGCAGCAATTTTGCAAAGTTTGTTATAGGCCTCTTGAAGATCTGCATCTTCAGAGAGTTCCCCATCAGCAGGGTTCTCCTCAGCAGATATGCTTTCATCTACTGTACCAGTAGCAGTGAAAGCAATGAAGTTTCCATCCTCGTCACAACCGGACTCATCATCAGAAACCTCATTATCACTAAGGGTTACAGCCATAGCTTTACCCTTATTTCTCAAGAAAGTAGGACATTCAGATTTGACATGTCCATACCCTTGACAACCAAAACACTGAGTACCCAAAGAGTTATTAGAAGATTGACCTACTTGTTCTCTAGGTTTTTCAAAATTGTTAACCTTAGTGGGATCATTCTTCCTAAAGTTTCTAGGTTCAGCAGTGTTGGTGTTCCTTGCCTTTCTATTAGTGTTTCTGAGAAAATTTCTAAAGTTCTTGGCAAGGTAAGCTATCTCCGTGGGAGAGAGCTCATCATCAAATCCACCAGCTTCAACATCATCAACAGACTTAAGTACCATTGATTTGGATTTGATAGTCTTGGGTAAGTCAGACTCATAGGACTGAAGAGATCCTACAAGTTCATCCACAGGGATGGAGTCAACATCCTTACTTTCAGTAATGGCTGTCACTTTGGGTCTAAAGTCTTCAGTTAAGGATCTAAGAATCTTCCTAACAACTTTAGGTTGATCATAGACTTCACCCAAATTATAAGCAGAATTAACAATATCATTAAGTTTAGCATAAAACTCATCAAAGGTTTCACCATCAGACATTCTAATGTTTTTAAACCTAGAAGTTAATTGCTGCAATTTGTTAATTTTAACAGCCTTTGTGCCTTCATGCACAGTTTGGAGGATTTTCCAAGCAGTATGAGCAACCTCAACATTAGAGATCCTCTTAAATTCCTCCATTGAAACAGCATTGAAGATGGCATTCATAGCTTTGCTATTGAAGCCTGCTGCTTCTTTCTCAGAAGTTTGCCACTCACTCACAGAAGTAGTGGGCTTCTCCCATCCGTATTCAACGGAATTCCACACCCTCTCATCAATGGATTTCAGGAATGCTTTCATCCTTACTTTCCAATAAGCATAATTGTTCCCATCAAAGTGAGGAGGAACAAACAGAGAGTGTCCATGCTCCATGACAACCGGGGTCAAGGATCAGCTCAGAGATAAAAATCTCAAACAAAAGAGCAACCTGCTCTGATACCACTTGAACGGTTTAGACCCCTTAAACTATAACCAGATTGCGTAGCCTAGATTAATTAGCCAAGTTTTTACTTAGTCAAATTAAACAGTTCTAGGTTAAAACAATCACCAAATCATATCATGCATATAAAACATATAAAGCAGCGGAAAATAAATAACACAGTGATATGATCACCTAGGAAAACCAAACCGGTAAAAAACCTGGGGAGGATTTTACCCACCGATCCTCAAGGCAAAACGGAATCCACTAAGAAAGAATTGAAGTTCTTACAAAAGGACTTACAAGCTCCCCGCTTGACTTCCTAATGCTACCCACCAGTAGTAACTTCCTGACACGACCACGCGCAGGCTCCGAGTCCACGGACTACTTCTTTCTTTGAATCCCTTCAATCAGCTACAAGCACCCACGCTTGATATTCTTTAAGCTTCAAAGGCAGCAACCAAGTTGATCATCAAGATGTTGAAGTAATCTCAATCTTGAAAACCCTAAGCTTTGTGTAAAGGAAAGCTCATCTAGATCTCACAAGAGATTTACACAAAACCGCAATGTATGAGCAACAATACAACTTGTGCAACTCTGAAAAACGTAGCTAGAGTTTGCCTTATATACCTAGGGCAAAAACATAAAACCCTAAACGTTTTAAGAGTTTGGGCTGAGTTGGAATTCTGCAGAAAAACGCATCTGGGCCGACTTTCGATCGATCGAGTCTAACCTTCGATCGATCGAGCCAGGCCGAGAAGCCCCAATGCTTCTGCAGTCACTCGATTCCAACTTTACAATATTCAACCAACTTTGAGCAAACCTAAACTAGACTAAATACATTGTTTTGATCATGGTTTGCCAACATTACAAATTAGAGTTCTAAATACATAAAATCCTAAGACCTTAGAACCTAACAGATTTTTCTTAGTGTGGTAAGCTTCTATGATTTTTATAATTCTTTAGGTTTTCTCTGAAAACCTATCAATTTTCAACCTAATTTTAAGTTGGTTTTCACTTTAACTAATCAGTAGGCGGTCCCTATGACATTGATTGGCCTGTGTCGAGAAATAATCAATCTGTCTCTTGGATGCTTTTGGAAGTTGTCCTCAACCATAATTACCTTTGGACTGTCCTACTTTGATCTGGGTTTTTAAACAGCATAAAGAGCAGAACTTAGACATTACATTACAAAGGCTACCTACCAAATTCATACGACCTGACATTAGTTAAATAAACTACTCAACAGGTTCCTCAATACCTCCATGGCTCTTTACACATACCAATAGTATTGATACAAAAATGAGGATAGTTCAAAACAAATCTGGAACTACGAAACTGTTCAAAGGATCTCCCAGTCGGCTGATCACTTTAGCAGTATCAGAGTTCTAGTACAAATCACCCACTCCAAATCCAGAGCTAACTCAGTTTTTTTTTAATACATAAATTATCCCAAGACATTTGCTGATAATATAATTTGGATAATTATAATTCAGTCTGGCACCAACAGAAATTCCATAGCTAACTCAACTTTGTAAACTATAGAGAAATTACCCCAAACACATTTGGAAAAAGAAAAAAAGTTACAAAACTTTAAAATTCAATATAATGCTGAAAGAGAAGCATAATTTCCAACCATAAACTACACTGGAAAAAGTCTAGATCGTAGAAAAGAGGGCAGAAATTTTTTAAATATTATTCTTCACCTAATATATTCCTATTTTGGGAGTTGTTTGTGATTTAATTAAGGATCGTAAAATATACACTTCATGTTGATGTTTACAAGAGTACGAAATGCTTTCCAACCATATATTGTGTTCAAAATTTTCATATTTGAAAGTCCTTTTTTTTATTAATATTTACACATGCACCCTATTGGTCTTGAAACCATTATGCCATCCTCCACCTTGCTCTTATAAGAGAAGGATGTGCCATTTGAACTAAAGCTCATTGGCTTAGAATTGAAAACATTTTTGTATTGGTAATTACACACGCTGGGGAGAGACAAGAAGTTTCTTTCAATACTTCTTCCTTAATTCGATTGGCTCAAATCTCTCCAAATTTAAAATTCACTCTTAGAGTGAGTCTTGAACCTAGAACCTTACCTTTCACCTTGCTCTTATAGGGGGAGGATGTGCCTTTATGCTAAAGCTCATTGGCTCATATTTGAAGGCATGTTGTTTTTATTGAAGGCATTTTTTTTTTAATGGGTAATTACGCTCACACCCAATGTGTCTTGAACCAACAACCTCGCCCTCTGCCTTAAATGTGCCATTTGAGCTAAAGCTCATTGATGTGGTACAATCATAACGTGGCTAGAGAAAAAAAAAAACATATACAGCCTTTTTGCAAGACTAAGATTAAGGCAAAACCCAAGTAAAAGTGCCCATGGTAGTTAATTAATTTTTTCATATTTTATTTTATGTTTCATTAGGTTTTATGGAGTCTAAGTGAAATTTCATAATCTTTTCATTGCCCATTGTGGGCCATAGTTGTGCCCCTTGGATTATATTTTATAAATAAGCAAATCTTATTTAATTTATGGGTCTTTATAAGTGGTCTTGGGTTCAATTCAATTAGGATTTGATTTAAAATTTAGTCTATATAAATGTGTTATTGTACTCAAACAAGCAAGTAGATTAATAAAAATATAGAGTGTTTGAGTATTGAGGCACATTCTGATTTAGTAAACTATTTTATTATAAAAAATCATTTTTTTTCAAGTAAAATTTATCAAAAATCATTTCAAATTATAATTCAAGAATTTTTTTTTCTTAAATTTTTTTAAATGAAAAATATAAAATGTACTTGGTTAAAAAGAAATTACTAAATTGCAATTTACAAATTAATTTTGATTTTATCTCCTAAAATTTCAAATTTTGGAAATGTACCTCTAATGATACATATCATTTAATGCATAAAACATTTGAAATCAAGGATTCAACCCCCTCCCCATTGTAACTATTGAATTAAAAAATAAATAAATAAAGGTTCGAGAGGGTACATATCTTCGTTGTTACATATGGTTACTATATATATGATGTTGTGATGTTCTACCCCAAATCTCATAGCGGGCCTGCTCACAATGTAGCTCATTGAGTCTCCTTTTATATGACTTGGAGACTTCAACCTTTTTTCTCCATCTTTCTTTGGTATCCTTCCCAAAAAAAAAAAAAATCCTTATTTACCAAAAAATAATAATAAAAAACAAGGGAAGCTCATGCACTGTACATAAAATAAAAGGCCCAGTACGGTTTATTCTTTTATTTCTTTTTGAACAACCGTTGACTTTGACCCAAAAGGAAGAGAAAAGAATATTTGAACTGGTAGTCATTTGTTAGTCCCAGAAATATGAACTCCTCTGAAAGTGGAAAATGTGAAAATTATATGCAGAATATTTCTCAATAAATAAGACTATAAGACTATAAGAGAGACAAAGATGACAAGCACAAAGACTTGGAGTTTATTTCCATTTTGTCACCAAACCATAAAATATAGATTAACCATAAACTAATAGTTATTCTTTTTCAACTTAATGTATTTTTTGTAATACTGATTTAATGTAATCACCATTACAATACACCAATTCTCAAAAAGAATAAAAAACATACATACACACACACACACCAAACATGCCTGAAGTCCTTTAATTATGCCTTTTTTTTAGAATTGTAATTATGTTATTGTAATACTAAAACATGTTACCAACATGGAAAAAATATATACCTTCTCTTATTCCTCTTTGATCAAAGAGGAAAAGAAAAGAAAATCACATCTTCCTCTATTTATCCTCTCCTTTTCACCATATCAAGAAGGTCCTCTATTTTTAATTTTGGGTAAACTACGTTTTTTGTCCTTATTTTATGTATCATATTTCAATTTGATCCATAACCTTTCAATTGTGTTAATTTGGTCCCTAGACTTTCAGTATCATGTCAATTTAATCCATGTCGCTATCTTTTGGATAAAAATTGATGACCTGTCTAATGGCCAAAATAAAAAATTAGCTTCCATTAATGTGAGAATAAACTAAAATTTTATTTTGGCTGTTTGCCATGTCAACAATTTTCATCCAAAATATAACAGCAGAGACTAAATTGACATTACATTGAAAGGTTAAGAACCAAATTGACATAATTGAAGGCTAAGGACCAAATTAAAATATGGTGTAAATGATAGGAATTAAATATGTAGTTTACCTTTTAATTTTTTATACCTTTCTTTCTAGCAAACAAAGATTTGATGACTACAAAATTTTATTTTATTTTATTATTATTATTTTTCGGTAATTACACTCTCCACCCTTGAGTTTTGAAGAAATTAACACTCTCTCTTCTATCTATATTAGTAATGAAATATTCTAAATTTCTATAAGAATTTTATTTATGGTTAGTAAAAACATAATTGATAAATTTATAATAAAAATACAAAGTTTATCAAGTACCAAAAGACTTGCAACAGCTAATCTTTCCACAATCAATTGAAAAACAGGAAAAAGAAAAGGCAAAAGTCATACTTAATAATTTAAAATACATTTCTATCGTTTAGCTAAAAAAAAAACATTTAAATACACTTTAATTAAAAATTTTAAATAATAAATTTTAATTCTAAAATGAAGGGCAATTTTGGAAACCTACCCTTGAACAAAGAGCAGGTTAGTACACAACATTTCTAAGCTTTGCATTTTTAATTAAAGTGTATTTTGGTCAAACGGGTGTAAATAGGGATAAGTGTTTTTTCCCTTCAAGTTTCAAGTTTGAGGTAGAGTGTCATCCAGAGTGTAATCATCTATTTTTTAATTGAATAGATTTTGTTATTAATTAGCCTATAAATGAGTATCACAATTTGAAAATCTTGAAATTTCATAATAATTTCCTAGAAAAATTCCTTAACGGAACATAATATTATTTGTTGCGGCAAGAAGATAAGACAAGTTGAAAGGATGATTTACTTGCTACGTTTGCTCACACAATTAATTTGTAGAGGTGGGATGTTTAATCAACCTTATATACCCTCTCTTGAATAGATTAAACTTTTTGGAATTGGAAAGATTAACATTAAGTTTTATTATGCAAGTATTTTAGAAAGATAGCCTTAAAGGGATTGTATTGAACTCCTCGGGTTTAGTCCGAGATAGAGATTACAAGTGTTTCTTCCTTAGAAATTCTGAATCCCCCTTCTCTAGGGATTCCTGTGCTTTATATAGTTAGCTAAGGTGCATCTGAGCCCTACATATGGAGGGTCATGGTTCACCTCCATTGATACTTGTCCCATCAGGGCCTTACTAGAAGGCTCCTATATTAGACTATGAGTTGTGTGACACTATTCTCATGTCCTCATTAATGCAGCCAGCTAAGTGGATGCAAATCATTGAATGTCGAGGTGATTGATACTTTATCTATCTTCTTTTCTTCCTAGCTTGATGACAAATCTTCCTTCTTATCCTCGATTTGTGCTCGACAGCCTACAACATGGGATCTCGGCCTCCCGAGAGTGCACAAGTGTCCTTGGAGTCCTCAAGCATTATGGTTTTCTTGCTCCGGTAAGGGGTTGTCTGTATTTTCCCAAGGGTATGTTATTAGTGTATTTCGAGGTCTGTACATATGATGCTATCCTCAGCCTATCTGTCTGTATCCTTGGATTCTTGTCCCCCACACAATGGCCCCCCAAAACCTCGCTTCCTGTTCCTTCTAGGGAAAGAGGGTTTTGGTAAGAAGAGACTTGGCATGCTTCTTATGCGTTCCCACGTAGGAGAATCTTTTCAACTGACTGAGACAAACTCCTGACACTTCATAATTCACAATGCAACAGTAAATGCTGCAGACGCCTCCCTGTTCCCTACATTCTATGGTGAGATCACAATCCAACGGCTCCCACTTTTCTCACTTAAAGGAGCGGGAAAATTGCCGCTTCTTTCCTAACCTCTATAAAAGGAGGAGATGGGGTGATTTTACCCCATCTTTACCTTTTAGAAGAAAAAACCCAGTTCCCATCCCAGATAATTCGCCCAAGGAGCCCTTTTTTCTTCTGTTTCTTTGTAAATGTTTATGCGATTCTTTTCTTTATTAGAATCTAGATTTTTTCTCTTCTTTTCTTTTTTTTTTTTTTTTTCTCAGGAAGATGGGTAGGTTTCTTTGCTTAGTTAATACCCCCGAGCACAAGGAAGAGTTTAAGAAGCAATATAAGATTCCCAGTAGGGTAGATATAGAACATTGCCAATTAGGAGAATGGCATGAGAGGAGACTTATCGAGGCCGTAGTAATTCTCATGATAGCATTTATAGAAGGGGGAATAAGGATTCCCATGGGTAAAGTAATTAGGGATTTTTTAGTCTCTATAAACTCTGTCCTACTCAGTGTGCCCCCAACATATTTAGGGTACTAGGTAGTGTAGACGCAATAAATGATAAAATAGGTGTAAACCTTACCCACCATGATGTAAACTGGGAATATAGCTGTCAAAATAATAAAGAGGCGGGGTACTATTTGAAGACCAGAGTCCCTTCGTTAAGTTGATTTCTTGCCTCCCCAAGACAAATAAAGGCATGGACGAGGACTTCCTTATCGTTTCAGGGGAGTGGCATAACGGACTGCACTGCCCAACCAAGGATGGCAATGATGCCACTCTGAAGGTTCTAGTGGTGCCGAGGCCACCTACTCCTGCCCTTCCTCCTCCTCTTCAAAATTATCCAGCTGACAAGAAAAGGAAAAGGGATAAGAAGGCTGGAAAAGGGGCTGATAAAGAGGGCGAGATCAGGAGGAAACCCCACCAGAGCAGACTATGGTTTCAAAGGCCACCCGATCTAAGCAGAGGAGGGGTGGAGAGGTGTCTGAGGTTGCCCATGAATGTCGGCCTAGAGTTCCAAACTAGAATCCACCCTTGGTCTTGGATGGAGCTCCCCTTACCTCAGATTCCTCTATTCGAGACTTCGACAATGGGTGGGCAGGATATGTTGCCAACTCTGTGGAGCAAGTGCTCTTGCTGCCTCGAGATATGGCCAAGCTCTAAAATCTAAAGAAGCATGAGATGTTTCTGTCCTTGAAGAGGGATTTGGCCTTGGTATGTTCGTATCCTTCCCCCCCCCCCCCCCCTTTTGTGCTTGTAAACTTTGATATTAATTCCTTTTTTCTTCTCCAAAACAATAAGAAACTTAAGTGGCTTACGTCGCCAAGGAGTGGGTGGATCAAGCCCTATATGAAAAGAAAGAGGAAGAGTCCAAGCGCTATGCGGCCCAGAAAGCTCAAGCTTAGTCTGACAAGACACTAAAGGAGACTCTCCTCAAATAAACAGAGTGTGACAAGTCTCAGAAAAGTGTTGAGGCTTCAATAGATAGTTCTGAGAAGGAAAGCTCGAGAGTAGCTTCATCATTTGAAGAAGGCCAAAGAGCAGCTCTCTCTAGCCCAAGCCAAAATTGGGGATTTAACCAAAGAACTAGAGCAAAAAGCTGCAAAGATTGCCAGAGTTGAGCAAACAGCCTATGGCTTAGGGCAGAAAGAGACTGAGGCCTATTTAAAGTCTTAGATCACAACAGTGTGTCGTGGTTTCTGCCTTAGGATTTGGACCAAGGCTTTAAACGCTGCAGGGGTGGATCAATCCTTGGAACTAAGGAATGCAGAGAAAGTGTTCTACCCTCTAGCTATCAGGGTTAAAGTAGCTGCTATGGCCCAAGGTAGTGTTGCTCTTTCAGCCCAGCCTGCCCATACTGAGGCTTCTGACCCAGCTTCAGGTGACAAGGCCCCAACATCTCTTTCAACTTCTACTGCAAAAGAGGTACCAGCCTCGAACAAAGCTCCTTCCTTGGTGCCACAACCTTCCATTGAAGGGCAACCTTCTGAAGAGGCCGAGAAGGACAAAGGACCAGAGAAGCAGAGAAAAGACTTGCCAAAGTAGGAGTTAGGTTTAAGTTTTTTTTTTTTTAATTTTTTTTTTAAACATGGCTGATTGTACTCCCCTAGGATTTACTTGTGTGGGGCCTTTTGTTGATAGTCTCTTTTGCATGTTTATCAGTCAATGAAAACTTTTATTTTACCATTTAGTGTATGTGTGCTTTTTACAGTTTTAGCATCTTTCAATTAATTTTATTTACGTTACCTTACTTCTAAGGTCATCTCAATTATTTTCTTTTAATATCGCTCTTTGACCTTGTGTAATGATCCAATAAGCCTGATATAGAGAAAGTCTTACCTTTAGATAGCGAAATTAGGAGTTAATGAATTCAAGGTAGATGATCCAAGGGATCAGACCTTACCAAGGTTCTATTTAATCATTAGAGAAATTAAGGCGTTAATTTACCCAAAGTAGGTGATCCGAGGAATCGAACCTGGCCGAGGTTCAGTTTAACCTTTAGGAGCATTCAAGCATTAATTTACCCAAGGCTAGTGATTCAAAGAATCAAACCTGGCCGAGGTTCTGTTTAACCCTTAAGAGCATTCACTTTGGATCTAAAATCAGCACTTTAATCGACATGATGAACAAAAGAAAGATTCTGTAAATACATTGAGACTATACATATAAACTGGATCACATACAAGCTCTCACACTAATATTAATACTTTCGTAAGTTATTTACATTCCACAGTCGAGGGACCGAAATTTCACTTAGGTCTTCTAAACGATGAGCCCTCACTCCAGCTACTGAGGTCACCCAATAAGGTCCTTACCAGTTGGGACCGAGCTTTCCCCAAGAAGGATTTTTTATATTCTCGACCACCCTTCTCAAGACGAGGTATCCTGGTATGAATGCCCTAACTTTTATACCTTTCTCATATCCTTACCTTAAGTTTTGCTGGTATTGGGCCAGTTTGTCAATGGCAACCTCCCTTCGTTCTTCGGCCAAATCTAGACTAGTGGGGAGAAAACGCTCGTTGCTGCTACTATCAAATTGGTCAGATCTCATAGTTGGAAAGCCTGTTTCCAAAGGGATAACTGCTTCAGATCCATACATCATGGAGAAAGGAGTTTCTCCAGTGGATCTCCTGGGTGTCGTGCGATACGCCCATAACACATGTGGCAGCTCTTCTACCCATTTACCCTTAGCTTCCTCCAGCCTTTTCTTCAATCCATCCACAATGACCTTATTCGTGGCCTATGCTTGGCCGTTACCCTGAGGGTATGCTAAGGTGGAGTATCTATTTTTTATGCCCAAATTACAACAATACCCCCAGAAGGCCTTGCCATCAAACTATAGCCCATTATCCGAGACGAGAGTGTTCGAGATCCCAAATCTCATTATGAATTCCGCCATACAAATCTCTTCACATCTTAATCTCGGATGTTAGCAAGAGGCTCGGCCTCCACCCACTTGGTGAAGTAATCCGTTGCGACAAGGAGGAACTTTCGGTTTCTGGTAGCCTTATGGAACAGGCCAACAATGTCTATCCCCCATTGTGCAAAGGGCCATGGGCTAGTCAAGGGATTGAGAACTCCTCCTGGCTGATGAATGTTCAGGGCATACCTTTGGCATTGATCACACTTTTTAACAAACTCTTGGGAGGACTTTTGCATGCTCGG
This sequence comes from Quercus glauca, assembly GCA_023736055.1. Taxonomy (NCBI): domain Eukaryota; kingdom Viridiplantae; phylum Streptophyta; class Magnoliopsida; order Fagales; family Fagaceae; genus Quercus; species Quercus glauca. The sequence continues at coordinate 73,908,046 of CM043316.1, read as the reverse complement.
CCACCAGTAGCCTTGTGTTAAAGCTCTGTGTGACAAGGACCTTCCTTCTGTATGACTACCATAAATACCTTCATGAAGCTTTTCCAACAATGTTTCCACTGCCTCAGGGTGAACACATAAAAAGTATGGTCCTAAATATGAGCGCTTGTACAACTTCTGCTCTTCAGAATGCTAGTACCTCGACGCTTTTCTACGAGTTTTCTCTGCCTCAGTTCTGTCCTCGGGCAAAGTTGCATCCTTAAGGAACAAGATTATCGAATCCATCTAGCTAAGGCCTACCCGTGTAAAGTTCACCCCTACTAGTGTTAGTTTGTCATAAGTAGGGGTTACAAGGTTTTCCACCAATTTGATCATTGGAAGTCTTTCTCCAGCCAAGGTGGCTAGAGTTGCCAATGAATCAGCATGAGAATTCTTACTCTGAGGAATTTGCTCCAGGGTAGAAGAGTCAAAACTATCCAGCAATCATTTTACCTGATTTAAGTACCACAACATCCTTGGATCCTTTGCTTCGAATTCACCCCGAACCTGCCCAATTATGAGTCTTGAGTCACAATAAATTTTCACAAGTTTCCCCCCGAGCTTTTGGACGGCAATTAATCCTGCTTTGAGGGCCTCATACTCAGCCTCGTTGTCCGTGGGTGAGAAGCTTAGTCTCAAAGATTTTTCTAAAGTAATTCCTTCTAGGGAAATTATCACGATCCTAACCCTTAAGCCCTTTTGGTTTCTTCCCTGTCTACAAACAATTGCCAAGCCTGTTAGGATGAGACTGCATTTACCCTTAGTCCTATTTCGGGTGTTCCCTCTTCCTTAGAACTGGCTTGCTCTTGCTCTTCAATGAACACTGCCACTAGGTCTGCGAGAACCTATCCTTTCACCACCATACAAGGTAGGTATCTAATATCAAACACACCCAGCATAATTCCCCACTTGGCCACTCTTCCAGTATAGTCAGACCTCTGAAGTAATGCCTGCAATGGTAATTGAGTAAGGATGACGACTGTAAAGGCTTGAAAATAATGCGTAAGCTTTTTTGTGGCATGAATGATGGCCAAGATAGCTTTTCCAGAGGGAGGTACCGAACCTCGGCCTCTTGGAGGGATTTGCTGACATAATACACTGGCTTTTGGATTCCTTCTTCAACTCGTACCATAACCATACTTACTGCATGCAATGTAACAGCTATATACGCATATAAGACCTCCTTTTTTTCCGGCCTAGACAGGATTAAAGGGTGAGCTAAATATGCCTTCAAATCTTCAAAATCTTTGTCACACTCTTCAAACCAAGTAAAGTCTTTCCATTTTAGCAAACAATTGGAAAAAGGTCTACATCGGTCTGCTGACCGAGATATAAATTTGTTCAAAGTTGCCGTCATCCAGGTCAAACATTGGACTTCTTTAGGGTTCCCAGGTAGATGCAGATTATGAATGGCTTTAATCTGGTAAGGACTAACCTCAATTCCTCGGTGTGTAATCATGTAGCCCAAAATTTTCCCAATCCTACCCCCAAGGAACATTTGGAGGCGTTTAAATGAAGCCTATGCTTCCTCAATACCGCAAAGACTTCATCAAGATCCCCTAAGTGCTCAAATACTTTCTTGCTTGTCACCACCATATCATCGATGTAGGCCTCCACATTTTTGCCCAATTGGCTCTCGAACATCCTTGTTACCATCCTTTGGTATGTGGATCCAGAATTCTTTAGCCCAAAGGGCATTACTTAGTAATGATAGTTTCCTGTTGGGGTAAGAAAAGCTGTTTTCTCTTGATCTGATAATGTTAGTGGATTTTGGTGATATCCTTGGAAAGCGTCTAGGAAGCTCATCCTAGGATGACCATATGTTGCATCAACAAGTTGATTGATCCTTGAAACAGGGAATGGATCTTGGGAGCAAGCCTTGTTGAGATTTGTAAAGTACACGCATACTCTCCATTTCTCAAACTTCTTCTTTACCACTACCATGTTGGCTAACCATTCGGGGTAGAAAACTTCTTTGATAGCCCCCGCTTGTTTAAGTTTCTGGACTTCCTCCTTTACAGCCTTGGCATGTTCTTTGGAAGACTGTCGAGGTTGTTGCTTCCTCAGGACTGCCTTCAGGTTCACATTCAAACTATGGCAAATGAATTCTGAGTCAATTCCAGGTGCTTCGTATGCACTCCAAGCAAAGACATCTAAATTTCTCTTCAGAAATCTCACTAACTCTTCTTTCTCATCTGGTGGGAGCTCAGTCCTAATCTGGAAGTACTTCTCTTCGTCTTCTCTGATGAAGCCCTTCACACGATGTCGAGGAAGTCAAGCGGGCTAGTAATATAGGCTGTGATTGCTATAAAGCAGGAATTGACTCCGAGGAACCAACTTTAGTCACTAGGCGCCTAATCACCACTACCATGCATTGCCTGGCCACTACCTGGCATTCCAATAATTCCCCAACACCTTCCTCGATGGGATATTTCAACTTTACATGCAGAGTTAAAGATACAGTCCCCATAGCATGGAGCCATGGCCTTGCTAGAATGGCTATATAGGGTGAATAAGCCTCCATAACAATGAAATCCACATTCACCACTTGTTCTCCTGTCTACGGTAGCCTAATCATCCCCTTAAGGATAATAGTGTTTCCATCAAATCCGACCAAAGGGACATCATATTTGCTTAAATCTTCTGGCCTAAGCCCCAAGCCCTTAAATAAATCTGGGCACATGATCTCAGCCCCACTCCCTTGATTGATAATTACCCTATTGACATCAAATCTCGCAATTCGCAGGGTTACCACGAGGGCATCATCATGGGGCTAAATTGTTCCCTCCTTATCGGCCTCAAAAAACCCCAAGATTGGCTAGTCCTGCATCCTAAATTTCTTGGACGGTCCACCTTCTTTATCCCCAATTGATTGTGGAGATATTGTCATCACCCCATCGACTGAGCTAGAACCTTTCCTCGGCCGCAAAGATGACATTGATTGTTCCTAGGTTAGATCGAGGAATGCTATTTCTTTGAGATCCTACTATGGGTTGTTCCCTTTAAACTACAGGCTGGTGTAAGAACTGCTTCAGTTTCCCGGCTCTAACTAATTGATCCAGGAAGATTTGCAAAGTCCTACAGTCCTCCGTGGCATGTCCTTGGTCCTGATGATACTGACAATACAGATTCTGATTTCTTTTGGTGGGATCTCCTCCCATTCTGTTGGGTTATTTAAAGTAAGGCTCGTTCTTGATCTTTTCTAACATTCGGTAGATCAATTCTTTAAATACCGAGTTTACCATCTGGGGTCCAGCAGGGTTGCAGGATGCTTGGTTGAAAAAATCTATCCTCAATCGGGACGATGTAAACCGACCGGCCAAATTATCACTGTGGTCAGGCGTGAAAGCATTTGCCTTCCCCTTACTATGATTCTGATTGTCTTCAACCCTCTTATGCTTCTCAATCCGGTCCATTAATTGATGCATACTCTGAGGAGGCTTCATGGTAAGAGATTTCCATAGATCAGAATGTGTCGGGAGACCCACCTTGAAGGTTTTGACGGCCACATCCTCGAAATCCTCATCTATTTTATTATAAATCTCCCAATACCTGTCGAAACAGATTTTTAAGGTCTCTCCTTCCCTCTTGGACATTGAAAGCAAAGAATCTAGAGGTCTTGGGACTCGACTGCCTCTAACAAATCTTGCTCCGAATGCCCTTGCTAGTTCCTCAAAAGATCCTATAGATCCTTCCTTGAGGCCATCAAACCATCTCACAGCCACTAGGTCGAGGCTTGAGGGGAAAACTTTACACATCAATGTTTTGTTCTTGGAATGGACGGTCATTCTTTAATTAAAGTGGCTCACGTGCTCAACAAGGTCTGTCTTGCCATTGTATATTGTAAAAGTTGGTTGATTGAAGCAACAAGGGAGTTTGGCCTTCTCAATATGCCAAGAAAAGGGTGAACGGGATATCTGCTAGAGCGCTTTTCCTATGGCATCATTTCCCTGACTTTTCCTCAACGAGGTCTTGGACCTCTTGCAATAGTGCCTTTCACCTGAAGAGTATCGTGATGACGACTTGAAAGACTCGCTGGGGGGAGTTCTACTTCTTCATCGGTAATTTCTGTCATCCTTAGAGCTAGAACTTTGGCTTGGGGTGGGAACCCTTCCTTCCCTTACCCGGGCCTTGTGATGAAGACGCTGGCGTAGTCAGTTCACTTTCTTCTTAAGGTTATACACCTCCTTATCACGTGAATTATGACTGGCTTGATGCTGACCTGTTTGCTCAGAGTGTACAGATGGTGCTCTTTTACTATGGGTATCAGCCATATGTCGATCCCTCCTTCACTCAAGATTAACAAAGTGGTCCCTATGCTGGGATCCCACAGAGTCCAATGAGCCACTTTTTCTAGGATTGGCCATAGTAACAAGACTTTTAAGGGTACTTAGGAGACCCTCCCACAGACGGCACCAATTATGGCGACAAGAAGATAAGATAAGTTGAAAGGATGATATACTTGCTACGTTTGCTCACACAATTAATTTGTAGAGGTGAGATTTTTAATCAACCTTATATACCCTCTTTTGAATAGATTAAACTGTTTGAAATTGGAAAGATTAACATTAAGTATTATTATGCAAGTATTTTAGAAAGATAGCCTTAAAAGGATTGTATTGAACTCCTCGGGTTTAGTCCGAGATAGAGATTACAAGTGTTTCTTCCTTAGAAATTTTGAATCCCCATTCTCTAGGGATTCTTGTGCTTTATATAGTTAGCTAAGGTGCATCTGAGCCCTACATATAGAGGGTCATGGCTCACCTCCATTGATACTTGTCCCATCAAGGCCTTACTAGAAGTCTCCCACATTAGACTATGAGCTATGGTGACACTATTAAGTGTCATGTCCTCATTAATGCGGCCATCTAAGTGGATGCAGGGCATTAAATGCGGAGGTGATAGATACTTTATCTATCTTCTTTTCTTCCTAACTTGATGACAAATCTTCCTTCTCATCCTCGGTTTGTGCTCGACGGCCTACAGCATGGGATCTCAGCCTCCCGAGATTGCACAGGTGTCCTCAGAGTCCTCGAGCGTTGTGGTTTTCCTGCTCCGACAAGGGGTTATTTGTATTTTCACGAGGGTATGTTATTAGCGTATTTCAAGGTCTATGCATATGATCCTATCCTCAACCTATCTGTCCATATCCTTGGATTCTCGTCCCCTCCCTCCCCCCACCCATATTTTTATATTTTGAAAATTTCATTAAAAATTTGTAAAACTTGATAATTAAAATATCATCATATACTATGTAATAAAAGTTGAGCTTAGAAGCCATGATTGCACCAAATGACAACACCAAATTGCAGAAAATTTATTAAATTTCTTTTAAAAAAAATAAATTTAGTTAGTTGGTGGCATACAACTACTATACCTAAAAGAGGTTTGATTAGTTTGAATAACAAAAACTAAATTAACGCGTAATCATTGTTTATTTATATCTTTTCTAATTCTTGAGAATGTCTATATCCTTTATGATTTTACATACACCTCATGGACTCTTTTTCTTTAGGGCATTTTATTTTTACGTGGACTCCTTTTAGGTGGAGTACACACACAAACACACGGTTATTTGGTGTTTTTTTTTTTTCATTCTCCTACCAATTGTACGGTTTTTTTATTTAGTTTTGTCTTTCTTGCTCCTACCTACGGCATCTACAACATTACAAGTATGTATTTGTTTACTCTTTTTTTTTTTTTTTTATATAATCAAATTAAATAGGTTTTAAGTGAGAACTACTATGTCCACAACATTTTCATAATATTTTCTCAACAAATCATAAAGTGTTAGTTATTATTGGTTCTAATTTGAATCTACAACTTAAATTACTTTTTTGTTTACCCATAACAACTAATAACAACCTACCGTTTATGATTTATTGTGAAAATGTTGTGAAAATGTTGTGGACATAGCATTTCTCTTTATGAGAACTACTATGTCCACAACGCTTTCACAACAAATCATAAATGGTTAGTTGCTTTTTTTGGATTTTTTGTGAAAATGTTGTGGGCATACCATTTCTCTTTAGTATTTGTTGCTTTTTTTTGGCTAATTTCCTTAAATTTAATACATTTTATATGCTTATGTTTTGATAATCAATGATTAAATATTGTTAGACGTGCTTTCATAATGGTGTATCTTCCACGAGAATTGATATATTAATTTTTACAAATCTCTTATTCTCCTTTTGGAAGATTTATTATTTTGTATATCATTTACGAATTACATGTTTATAATATTCTAATGGTGATATGTTGTTTACATCCCCTCAATTTGTAAATTTATTTGTTTTTATCGTGTGACATACAAATTATTAATATAGATTTAACATATATAACTTTCAAATTATTAATATAGATTCAACATATATAACTTATAATTAAGCCGTTCATCACACGGGCTCTAGGACTAATAGTAATTTCCTTTCCGTTTCTTATTTTTCTTGTTGAGCTTCTTTTACACTACAATAAACAAAGTCAAAATAATGTTTTTTCTTAGAAAAAAGGGCAAACACCAACGTCGCTTGTGTGATCCGTTAATCCTTCTTCTAAGTCCAACATTTTGACTTTTAAGGGGACAACATATTTAAGGCTTTCGAATGTAAAATAGAAGCATCATTTTCTGTAAATTACACTCTCGTAATTTCTATATGGAGTATTACTACTTTATATTTCCAATAATAAAAAACTTGTGATAAAGAAATGCTATGAAGTAGCAGTATAACACTATTTTTAGAAAGTGGAAGGGACATTTAACGCTTAATCTGAATTGGTAACCATTGTTTCTTAATCTAATTTACATAAAGAACCAACAATGGTACTGTTTCTTAAAAAAATAAAAAATAAAAAACAGACAAACAAACAAAGCACAATGGGATGAAGTAATTGCCAATATGTAAAATGAAAGAAACGTACAATCTAAATTATTCCTGCTTCATTAGCCTTTCTCACTCTAAATCACCTTGTAAGATCGCTTAATCTATATTCTCACAATGAATTCATTATGATACATATTGATAAATTACCAATTGTCTTAAAAACTAAACTGTAAAAAAATAGTGAATTTAATCACTTAATTATTATTCTAATACTTCCTATCCCAGATCCTCCCCCCGCGCCCCCCACCCCCCCACCCCCCCCCCCCCCCAAAAAAAAAAAAAACACATGAAATTTTTAACTTTTTAAATACAAGGTAAAGTAGAGACATGGTTCGAACTTCAAACCACATGCTATGATATCATGATAATTTATTGATTGTCCTAAAAGCTTAATATATTAAGAAACGGTAAATTTAATCACTTAAACGATATTTAAATATATACAAAATTCAAACATATACAAAAGTAAAAGAAATTTTAAATTCTGAGAAAACGGAAGATACAGTTCAAATCCATTTATTCTTGTCACAATAGTTCTCTTGACGGCTAGTTTCAAAACATTAATTTACATTCGGCTACCCAGCCATATCTAGAAGACATATTTCGTTCCACAGACTACAAGGCCTTTCAAACCAATAAGATAATTGGAAGGACTTACTGAATGATGCCTTATGGTATCAGCACAACGGATCCAGTAGTCTTCCTACCTTCAAGGTTTGCATGTGCCTGAGCCGCCTGAGATAACGGGTAGGTATGATTTACTCGTACTCGCAAGATACCAGATTCAACATTAGCAAATACCTCCCCAGCAGTTGCCAGTAGCTCATCTCGAGTTGCAGTGTATTGCATGAGGGAAGGCCTGGTCAAGAACAGGGATTTCACAGAAAGAGCTGACAATGGAAGTGGATCTGGTGTACCTGATGACTGACCAAAATTCACCATATACCCACGAGGCTTTAAGCATGCCAATGATCCCTGGATATATTAACTTTCAAATAAGAAACTTCTTCCCAGCACATTACAAACAAATTAGAACAGCTAACCAAAGCTATGACGTACCAACTTCAGTAGATTCAAGTTAAGGTTTGGGGACATTAAATTTGAGCTTGATTATTTACTGCTTATTAGTATTCAAGCTTGGTTTTATTATGTGGGATGGCAGAACTTGATTCAGTGATTACCTTACATGTTTCATAATCTTTCAAACCTTACTTGAAATAGAAATATCTGAGTTTGACCTGTCTAGCTTAGATTTGAGAAATGCCAAGGTAACATTAGGGGAGAGCTGGCTGTAAACAGCATGACTTTTTTTTTTTTTTTTTTTAAATTAGTATGATGCCTTGATACTCAAAACCCTTAATAAAATTAAGTTTAAAAGTAATGTTTTATTAGTGTAAGAGTAAGAGTAAATTGGTCAGTGTATTTATTCACAAGACTATAAATAATGTCTATTAGGGCTAATGATATTTATTAACCCTAAGAATAATTTACCAAAAAATGGGTTACATGGTATTGGAGTCATATTTATTAACTCTAAGAATAATTTACCAAAAAATAGGAGATTCAGATCCTCTAGAGTTCCTAAGGTACTCTACCAAGTAGATTTCCTTAAATCTTAACCGTTCTTTAATGATTTAATAGTCTAGATTTTGCCATGTCAGTATTCCATTAATAATAATCTTAATTGTTTTGTTTTCAACATTATTATTTTATTTTAAGAGTATTGCTAGTGGAATGCTGATATAGCAAAATCTAGACCATTAAATCATTAAAGAATTGTTAGGATTTAAGAAAATCTATTGGTAGAGTACCCTAGGAACTCTAGAGGATCTGAATCCAAAAATGGGTTACATGGTATTAGAGCCATGTAAACTATGGAACCGTTGTCATCCTTAATCAACCAGTGTCGAAAACCAAGACATCACTGTAACCACTGTACCATTGTGACTATCACTGCATTTGACCTCTGCTGTGAACACAATTGATCCTTGTCACAACCACGACCGTAATCAACCTCAACATCCCAATTTTACCTTTGTGATCACAGTTCAACACAACTCCCGATTGCAACCACCCACAATCAATTTCTGTTGATGGAACTTCAAACCTGACATTGATAATTCCTTAGACCTGATTTTGACATTCTCAACACCAAGATAGTTGGTTTGTTTAAACAATGACCAGTTGAAATTGTCACCCTGAGAAGATGTCATCTGCTGGTACAAACTCAGTATGCCGTCAATAAGACTTCATCAATGATTCACTCCACTGCAATCAAGGGTTGAGTCTCGGTGAGTAATCCAACCCATATCACTTTCTTAATATGTTTCTCATTTCTTTATCTCAGTTGTGTTATTGGAAAATTCTTTGTGCTGTTAATCGACTCAATTTATTTAGGTCTCTTTAATCTCTTTAATTAATGAATCTGTTTTCTCTGGTTATGAAATTGTGAGTTTTTTTTTTTTTTTTTGGTTAATTAAATTTCTTGTTGTTGGGTTACATGTCCAGTGGTTATGATGGAATCAAAGAAAGAATTGGACTCTGGTTTGCTTTTTCCCCTGAATTGTTTTCAATGACCTCAATTAAATTAAGTAATAATAATTATGCTCAGCAGGCTAAGTCAATATAAGTATTTTTATTTGGTAAAAAAATATTCCATTACTTGGTTGGACTTTGAAACCAATTACATGAACACATGGTTGTAGCTTATGGAAAAGTATTCGGATTGGTTGGGACAGATTCCTGCAATATGTGTGTTTCGAAGTGGGGAGAAGGTGAACGAGTGAGACTTTGGCAGGACAAGTGGTGCAGGAATTTTTTTCTGCAGGTGTTGTATCCAGATGTAAATGCTTGCATAGTGGCTAGAGATGCTGCTGTTCATTCAGCATTGGTTGATGGGGAGGGGCGGAGTTGGAATGTGAGATTTCACAGAGGTTTTAATGATTTGGAGTTGGAGCAAGTGCATTTTATCCTACATCTTTTATCCACCAATTCCCATAGGGGGTGTGATAAAATGAGAAGGGGGCTACATGGGAGTAATAGGGTTGCTGTTTGCTCTTTTTATGAGGCCATTCAAGGTACACAAGTCACATCCTTCCCTTGGAATAGTATCTGGTATGTTAAGGCCCCTAAGCAGGTATCCTTCTCTGTATGGATAGTAGCTTGGGAAAAAATCCTTGTGATAATCTCATAAAGTGATTTTCTCTAGTGGGTTGGTGTTGTATGTGTTGGTGTAGCAGGGAGACAGTTGATCAATTATTGATTCACTGCGATATAGTTTGTCTTGTGGCGCTGCATCATTGGAGCTCTTAGGATCAATGGGTGCTACCTAAAAGGATAGTGGACATCATGTTTGGTGGAAGAATAGTTTGGGAAGCACTCGTCAGATATTTGGAACATTGCCCCCTTATGTTTAATGTGGATTTTATGGAATGAACAAAATAGCCGCACTTTTGATGATTAGAACTTTGATTGGTCTTGTGTGTGTGGTCTTTCAAGTGGCAATTCTCTTTTATCTTTTAGGCGGACTCCTCCTATGGATCAGTTGTCAAGCTGTATCTTTTCTACTATCAAAGATTAAGCAAGACTTATGGAGACCTTTTTTATAGTCTTTTTAAAAATAAAATTATTCTTCATTGATTTTAATTTTCAGTTATAAATATCTAAATTAAAGTAGATGAACATGTAAAGATAAAATTATGTGTAAAGTTAAAACCGCCTAATATGAATACATATAGAAAATATTTTTGTTTTGATTTTCCATTGATTTATTATTTAGTTATAACATCAAAATTAAAGTAGGTGAATATGAAAGTTAAAACCGCCTAAGAGGAATATGTAAAGCCAATATATTAATATATTTAATATTGTCAAAAAAATTAAAGGTAAAAATGAATAAGAAAAAGAATAATGATATGGCTATTGACATTGTAGATGAGGTGGCTCAACAGCGTAGTAACAATAAATGCTACACTTTAACTTTTAGATATATATATATATATATATATATAGATTAGAGACTTCGGGCCTATTAGTTTGGTGGGGAGCGTGTATAAAATTTTGGCTAAGGTGTAAGCAAATCGCCTAAAAAGGGTTTTGGATCAGTTGATCTCAAAATCTCAGAATGGCTTTGTGGGTGGTAGACAAATACTTGACTCAGTTCTTATTGCCAATGAATCCGTTGACAGTCAAGTGAAGAGTCAAGTTCCAAGTTCTGGCGATTATATGCAAGCTAGAAATTGAAAAGGCTTATGATCATGTGAATTGGTAGGCACTTCTAGATCTATTACGGAGGATAGGCTTTGGAGAGAGATGGTGTAGGCAGATTTGCACTTGTATCTTGACAATTCAGTTTTCTGTTTTGGTAAATGGGTTTCTAGCTGATTTTTTTGGAAGTTTGAGAGGATTGAGACAAGGAGATCCACTATCTCCTATGTTTTTTTTTTTTTTTTTTCTTATTATCATGATGGAAGTCTTTAGTAGGATGTTGAAGAGACTGGTAGGGGGTTTAATTAGAGGCTTTAAGACTAATGGTCGACGGGGTGATGGAGTTTGTGTTTCACATCTTTTGTTTGCAAATGATACGAGCTTGTTTTGTGATACAGATGTGGAGCAAATTCTTCATATATGGATGTTGCTTCTATACTTTCAGCTGTCACTGGCTAGAAGGTGTATGTTCGTAAGAGCAAAATGGTCCCAATTGGGGCGGTAGATAATGTGCCTATTTTGGCAGGGCTTTTGGGGTGTAGGATTGGGAATCTTACCATGTCTTATCTTGGCAAGCCTCTGGGGGCCCTCATAAGTCTTCTTCTATTTGGAATCCTATATTGGAGAAATTTGAGAGAAGATTAGCAAGATGGAAGAAGCTATATTTGTCCAAAGGTGGTAGGCTGACTTTAATAAAGAGTACATTGTCAAGTCTTCCTACTTATTTCCTATCACTTTTTAACATTCCTACTAGCGTGGCAAATAAGATTGAAAAACTGCAAAGGGATTTTCTTTGGGAAGGTAAGGGGAGCGAATCTAAACAACATTTGGTAGGATGGGATAAAGTGTGCGTTCCTATGGCCAATGGTGGTTTAGGGATAAAGAAACTAACTACGTTTAATAAAGCTCTCTTAGGAAGATGGCTATGGCGTTTTGGGGTTGAGGAGAATTGTCTTTGGAGAAGGGTGATAACTATGAAGTTTGGGGAAGGAAGAATGGGGAGATGGACTTCTAAGTTGGGCAAGGGTGTTCATGGTTGCGGTTTGTGGAGAGATATTTGTATGGGATGGGTAGTGAGGATTTTAGCCAAAAATACTCAGTTTGAGATTAGGGTGGGAATAAAGTGAGATTCTAGCATAATTTTTGGTGTGGGGTTCAACCTGTTTGAGTGACATTTCCAGTTTTGTATGAGATAGCCATGAAGAAAGAGACTTCTATTGCATTATCCTTGACCAAACAGAGGGAAGGACGAAGGTGGATTTGGGATGTGAGGTTTGCCCAAGATTTGGATGATTAGGAGGTGGGTGCAATGGTGGATTTTCTTCATTTTTTGGAGAATAATACCCCTTTAATTGATAATGGGGACCGATTGAGATGGATTTTGAAGAAAAAAGGGAATTTTGACATTCACTCGCACTATAATGCTCTACAAGACTCCTCCTCTGTCACTTTTTCTTGGGAAGGTATTTGGGGAGTGAAGGCACCTAGGTGAGTTTCTTTTTTTGTTTAGACTGCGGCTTCGAATAAGATACTCACTAGTGATAATATGACGAGTAGGGGGTTTGATTTTGTTGATTGGTGTTGCATGTGTCATTGTTGTGGGGAGATTGTGGATCATTTGTTGATTCATTGTAAAAAGGCACAACAGTTATGGTGCTTCGGCTTTCGATTTTTTGGGGTGTCCTAGGTCTTACCAAGAACGGTGCTTGAGCTTCTTTTTGGTTGGAGGAATTAGATGTAAATAGTTCTAGAGATCAATTGCTTGCTTCTTTAAGTAGTTTTTGGTTTGATTGTCCTTGGGCTTGGAGACTCACATCTTGTGACTCCATCCCTTTGTTCATTAGCTCTCTTCTTTTTTGTAATTTGTTTTCTGTTTTTTTTCCTTCTTCTTTATGTACTTTTTGACTACATTGTGCTTTTCCAGCATATTGTAGTGTCTTTAAGATATTTTTTTCTTACCTATCAAAAATATATATATATATATATATATATATATATTTAGATATATATTTGTGATTCTTTTAGGTTACTCCGTGCTCATTCTTATGGGTACTGAATAGTCTATTCACATAATAATTATCATTACTTATAAAAAAAAATAAAGAAAGAAAAAGAAATCTCAAATCTTGGCCTAAGAACTTCTTAAGTGAGGTTTTTAATCATCTTCATCAGGTCTCATTATTTGATTCCAGCACAAATATCATAACTTAATCTTTTGATCAATCTACCTAGCTACTACAGCTGGGGGCCTCTGAAACCAGACGTTGTGGTAATAGAGGCTGTGGAAGTTGTGATCAATGGGGAGGCCAAAGTAAAGGAAGCACCTCTATAAATGTACTCATTGTGGAGGTGAGAATCACACTGTAGATTTTTGTTAGGACCTTTATGGCAAACCTATAGCTCATCGGTCAGTTTTCAGATAAAGTAAAATACTTCATAGCCTCTTACACCCACTTCAACAACCAAACTATCTCTATTCCTGAGAGAGAGCATCGTCGTCTTGTGTCTCTACAACCTCATTCCGCTGCATCTTCTTCCACTACCACTCTCACTCAGATAGGGGTCATTGACTAAAGTGCATATAATCACATGATGGGTGGTAACTCAGGTTTGCTTACCAACTTCACCACTCTAATCATTCCTGTCATGTCACTTGGGCGAATGGCTCAACCACACACATTTTTGGTTTGGGCATTGCTAATCTTAGCCCCACTCTTTTGTTATCTCATCTTATATGTCCCTAAATTTCCTTTATCACCTGTCTATTAGTAAGATAACCAAAACTCCTAACTATGCTACAATACTTTTGCCCTCTTCCTGTGTCTTTCAAGCTCTCAAGACTGGAAGGAACATGTGTGGCAGGTGTGAAAATTCGGTTGAATTTATTACCTAGACAATGACTTTTGTTGTTTTCAAGATCTTAAGACCATTTTTCTACAAAGAATGTGATTGGGAGAATTTTTTTTTTTGGATAGGTAATAAGACTTTTGTTTTATTATTTTTAATGAGATATCACGGTATTTATTTAGATAATTACATTTTTTATACAAAATAAACAGGTAGAGAAAAAAAAATATAATATAATAAATATGATGTGTTCATCTCTACTGATCTATGTGGGAGCAGTGAATTCTGTTGGTGTTCGGATTTCCCATTTGTTGTTTGCGGACGACACTATCTTATTTTGTGATGCCTCTAGGGATCAGTTGCTGTCCATTAGGTTGGCAATGTCTTGTTTTCAGGTGTTTACAGGTTTGAAGGTTAATGTTGGGAAAAGTGAGATTGTCCCTGTTGGGGAGGTGAATAATCTAGTTGAATTGGCTAGTATTCTTCATTGTAGAGCGGGGAGTTTTCCTATGAAATATTTGGGAATGCCATTGGGATCTTCTTTTAAGACTGCTTCGATTTGGAATCCTATTTTGGAGAAGATGGAAAAGAAACTTTCAGGGTGGAAGCGTCTCTATTTATCTAAAGGTGGTAGGCTCACATTACTAAAGAGTACTCTTTCAAGTCTTCCAACGTACTTTCTTTCACTCTTCACAATTCCTAAAGCTGTGGCTGCTAGATTGGAACGTATCCAGAGGAATTTCCTTTGGGGGTCTTCTGAGAGTAGTTTCAAATATCCTTTGGTGGCTTGGGAAAAGGTGTGTTTACCTATCAAATTGGGTGGTTTGGGGATTAGAAGTCTGGTATCTTTTAATCAAGCTTTGTTAGGGAAATGGTTGTGGCGTTTTGGGCATGAAGTTACCCATCTTTGGCGGAGAGTAATCTCCATAAAATATGGTGAGGGTCATGGGGGGTGGTGTACGAAGGTGTGCAAGAGGACTCATGGTTGTGGTCTTTGGAGAAGCATTCATGAAGGGTGGGAGAGTTTTTCTAAGCATTTGTCTTTTGTAGTGGGTGAAGGCACCCGTATCCGCTTTTGGCATGATAGGTGGATTGGGGATAATACCCTAAAAGACCTCTATCCTGAGCTCTATGTCTGTTCAGTTGCAAAGGATGCCTGTATCTCTGAGGTTTTGTGGACTCCAGATGGAGGTTCTTTTAGAGTGTGGGATGTTAGGTTTTTTAGAGCTTTTGAAGATTGGGAGTTAGCTGCATCTTACTCTCTTCTTCGGCTTATCCATCCTCATATTCCTCGGGGGGATAGGAGGGATTCGCTTCGTTGGCAGCTCAAAGGGGATGGTAAGTTTGATACCAGATCTTATTACCAAGAAATTCAGGGCAATCCTAATCTTTTGTTTCCTTGGAAGGGTGTGTGGAAACCAAAGATTCCTAAGCGAGTGGCCTTCTTCTTGTGGACAGCTGCGCACAATCGGATTCTCACTTTGGATAATCTCATGCTTAGGGATCGTCCTTTGGTAAATCAGTGTTGTATGTGTTGTGGTGATGGGGAGTCGGTAGACCATCTTCTGATTCATTGTCCTATTACTCATACCTTATGGTCCTTCATGCTTCAGGCTTTTGGAATTCATTGGGTTATGCCAAGATCGACGGCAAGTTTGTTTTCTTGCTGGCATCAATGGCTTGGGAAGCACAATTCAAATATTTGGAATTTGATTCCAGGGTGCTTAATGTGGATTGTTTGGTTGGAACGTAATCGTCGCTCTTTTGAGAACATGGAGAAGACGTTAGATGAGTTAAAGGTCTTATGCCAGCGTAGTCTTTTTGAGTGGGCTCGTTGTTGGAGCTTTACTGACTCTTTGTCTCTTTCAGAGTTTATGTTTTCCCTTAATTTAGCTGTTTGATTTCCTTATCTTTTGTTTTTGCTGTTTGTTTTTTTCTATCTTGTTGTTCATCATCATGAACTACTTGTACTCTTTTTTCTCATTTATATCATTTCTCTGATTACCTATCAAAAAAAAAAATGTGGTGATATTATCCTTTTCCTATAAAAGAATAGGGAAAAAAAATTGTAAACTAATAAAAAGTTACCTATTATGTAATAAGATTATAACAATAAATTTATACAAATTATCTTTTCTATCCACTCCTTTTTTTCTTTTCAACCAAATAATATATATATCCTTACACTTTTCCATCCTTCCTATCTCGTCTATTTATTAAAACAAATAGAATTAAAAAAAAAAAAAACTGTCCATCCTAGATTTCTATCCTCTCTACCATACAACCCTAAAAATGAATACTCTATCAATCAATGGGTTTGCAAAGTTCAAATGTAAAGCAACCTAAATCAAGTTGCACCCCTGGCCACATATATGAGATGACACAAGGAGCTAACTATGAAAATCATATATAATTATATAAATATATCTTAAATGCATCATTTGATGGCACCAATACAGAAGATGAAGTTATCTCAGTTAAATATCCAAAATTTCTCCAGAAATGAAGGGAGAGTGAGAAGAAAAAAAAATGCTAATACCTGGAAGGTATCTTTTCCTACAGCATCATAGACAACATCAACCCCATTGCCTGATGTTATCTCATTGACACGAGCAACAAAATCCTCTTCCTTATAGATTATAACATGTTGGCATCCATCATCCTTTGCTTGAACTGCCTTCTCTTTCGTTGAGACAGTTCCAACGACGGTGGCACCTAGGGCATTAGCCCACTGGCTTAATAGAGAACCAACTCCACCAGCTGCTGCATGAACAAGGATTGTGTGTCCAGGTTCAACCTACACAAGACAATTATTCATATCTAGTAGTTGATGTCAATAAGAATGTTTAACAGGCTGGGAAAGAGAGCCAAATTTAGCACAATGCCAGGTTTGAAGTGTTCTACTTGTGCTAATTAGGAGAATAGGGGACAAATGCATAGCAATATACTTATAATAACAGTTTTTCAAACCAATGAAAACAGACCTTTTCAGATTTATCATGGTATTGCTGCCAATCCAAATTATTTACACACACACACTATAACAATTTATTAAAAAAATTCAAAAGAAAAGGGACACAACCCATGTACATGGGATGAATATGAGAGATACGCCAAAATTTATCAACCAAAACCACAAAGATCAATAAATTCAAGTAAATTCGAAAAAGAAAAATGTAAAGTAGCAGCAGTTCAATCATATAATGACTACAGAAACAAAAACTTCAGATCCAAAATTGATTTTCACATAAAGATAAATAAACTCAAGTAATTTTGAAAAAGGAAAATGTAAAGTAGCAATCGTCCAATCATATACTGATCACAGAAACAAAAGCTTCAAATCCAAAATTGTTTTTTCACACCCCTGAAAGCTTTAAATATTTCTCTCTCCATATACACCACATAAGATAGAGGAATCGCATTCCGTATGTTTATGTTGTGATGATCTATCTAGTCTTCCGACTTACTTTTTATCTCTTTTTACTATCCCTACGCATGTGGCCAATAAAATTGAGAGATTGCAAAGGGATTTCTTATGGGGGGGAATCCAAGACACATTTGGTGGGATGGGATAAGGTGTGTGCACCTCTGGAAAAAGGTGGGTTAGGATTAAGGAAATTAACTACTTTTAATAAAGCCTTACTAGGGAAATGGCTATGGCAGTTTGGGGTTGAGAAGACAAGGCCTTGGAGAAGGATTGTCGCACTAAAGTTTGGGGAAGAATGGAGGGATGGACCTCCAAGCTAGATAGAGGAGTACATGGACGTGGTTTGTGGAGAAGCATCCATATGGGTTGGGAGGTTTTTAGTAAATATATTCGGTTTAAGGTAGGGGTGGGGTATAAAGTGAAACCATGGACAGATCAATGGTGTGGGGATTCTCCACTTCAATTGACCTTTCCAGTTGTGTATGGGATTACCTCCAATAAAGAGGCATCAGTGGCCTCTTCTCTTGAACGGTTGGGGATAGGAGATTGTAAAAGCTGGGATGTTCATTTCAATCAAAGACCAAATGATTGGGAAATGGGTGTAGTGGATGAATTTCTCCGTACTTTGGGTTCCAACTTACCTCCAACTGAGAATGGAGACCGTATGCGATGGAAGATGACGAAGAATGGGAATTTTGATACCCGATCGTTTTATAATAAGTTGAGAGATCCACTGCCCATTATCTTTCCTTGGAAAGGTGTTTGGAAGGTTAAGGCCCCTCGGCGTGTTTCTTTTTTTGTGTGGATGGCTGTATGGGATAAGATACTTATAGGTGACAATTTGAGGGGTAGAGGGATGGACTTTGTTGACTGGTGCATTATGTGTTGTTGTAATGGGGAGACTGTGGATCATCTGCTATTGCATTGTGGTAAGGCTTATCGGTTGTGGAGTTTGGTGTTTAGATCATTTGGGATTGCATGGGTCTTGCCAAGGTTTGTGGCGGATACTCTCCTTGGTTGGTGGAATTGGCTTGGAAAGCATTCGTCTAGTATTTGGAATTTAGCTCCACTGTGCTTAATGTGGTGTCTTTGGAGGGAACGAAATTGGAGGACGTTTGAGGACATGGAAAGTTCCAACGACCAGCGATTGGCTTCGTTCAGTGGCACCCTTTTTTACTGGTCCAGGGTTTGGGGACTCACCTCTAGCGATTCTCTACCTATGTTTCTTAGCTCTCTCTCCTTTGTAATTAGTATCTTTTTTTTCTGTTTTTTATCTTCGCTCTCTGTACTCTTTTATCTCTGCCTTATGTCTTTTTGCATGAGGTAGTGTTCTGGAATATACATCTTTACTACTTATCAAAATATATATATATATATATATATATATATATATATATATATATATTGTGATGATCAAATCTACCCTTCCAGCAAGCCAACAATTCAATAACACATCTTGGCATGATCCACTAAATCTTAAATAAAGAAAAGACCACAGCCCACAATTATCTAGCAACCAGCTAACATGGTCATATGCTTTCTCTAGATCTAGCTTGCACAAAACCTCTGGTATACCCGACTTTAGATGGCTATATAAGCATTCATTGGCAATCAAAACCTAGTCTAGAATCTGCCTCTTGCTAACAAAGGAATTCTGAGGAACCGACACCACCTTACGAAGCACCAACTTTAATCTCTTTGCCAATACTTTAGCCAAGATCTTGTAAACCCCTGTAATCAAACTAATAGGAAGAAAGTCCTTAATCTTTGCTGCCCCAGGCTTTTTTGGAATAAGAGAGACAAAAGTAGCATTAAAACTTTTCTCAAAGGTGTAGTGCTCATGGAAGTGATGGAAAACCATAATTAAATCCACCCTCACAACACCCCAAAAGCTTTGGAATAAAGCCATCATAAAGCAATCTGGACCAAGTGCTTTGTCCCCACTCATGTTTGACACCGCCTCATAGACCTCATCCTCCATGAAACACCTCTCCAGGCACTTAGGATCCACCTCCTTAAGGGCTAGAAGATCTAAGCCATCTAGTAAAGGTTGCCAGACTCCCTGTTCAGAGAATAAGCCTTTATAAAAATCCGCATCTTCCCATTAATGATTAATTGCCTCTTGATTAGTGAGCTCCTCTCCATCTACAAGTTATCCCCCAATATAATTATGATGGCGGTGTGAATTTGTAAGCCTATGAAAGAACTTTGTATTTTTGTACCCTTCCTTCAAGCACAACATCCTTGATTTTTGGCTTTGCCTCCAATTAATCTCTTTCATCAACAAGATTCATTCGAGCTCTACTTAGGCCTACTCCCTTTGCAATTTTTCATCCAGTAATATCCTATGCTCCTCAATCCCACCCATAGAATTAATACTATTCAACAAAGTGTCATTATCGAATAATATTGCCAAACTCTAAGGTATTCCACTTTTTCAAATCAAGCTTCAGGGCTTTCAACTTGTTAGCCAAAACAAAACTAGGAGATCTATAAATAGGAATCCCACCAACCTTTCACCTTTTCTACAAAGCCATTTGCCTCTTTCCACATATTTTCAAATCTAAACCCCATTTCATAGCACCACACTCCAAAAAAATAGGGTGTTGATCCAACAAAAGCCTGGGTAGATATGCCTCTAAGTAATCATAGAAAAATGTTCCTCTAAAGCGGAGTGATCAAAAAACTGTCTATAAAATCAAGCTATTATGCTTCAATGGAGACAGTAGTTTTTTTTTTTTTTTGATAAGTAATGAAAGGTTATTAATTAAAAAAAAAAAAAGAATATCCAGGTACGCCGGAGGTGTACTTGAGCAGTAGTACATCAATCTTTCAAATTACAATGCTCAAACATATCTAATAAATTAGAGCAGGGAAGAGAGTAAAGAGTGAAGAAGGAGAGATTTAATCTCGAGTATAGACCATTCACTTCCCTCAAAGCATCTCGCATTCCGTTCTCACCAAAGACACTACATGACACAATGCTAAATAAAAAGTTCTCTTGGAATTTTTCTAATGGTCAAGTGCTAAGTCCAACCAACCCTAGGTGCTGACTCCTAGGTTTGTTCTTACTTTGTGTTGACTCCAAAAGCCTAGGTGCAGTCTCTTAGGTTATCTATCTTTGGTTTTGTCCTCCGTCAGCTCAAAAATTTTATTAACCACTGCCAAAAAGTTTCTCTCACCATGGCATAATGCAAGTGGCAGCTCTGAAGACTCAAAACCTACACACGTGCTCAGCAGCTCAAGACTTGAATAAAAGTCAACTTTGAACATGATTTTTTTTATAGTCACTAGATACCCTATTTGATGAGAAGTATAAAAATGCACCAGAATTTTTTTGATAGTTACCAAATTCACCTGATTTTAAAAATAACTCCTAACAATCAAACTAGCTAAGGTTTTTTTAGGAATCACTCCTAGGATTTGTATGTTTCACACACTCATGTAAACAGCTGTAAATAAATTTTAAAAATCCAAAATTTTTAATATCTCATAAGACAGCCACATATGCTTTTCCGGTGAAGTTGCTAGAAACTTGTTGACAAAATATTTTGAAATACCCCTAAATTTATACAAAAGAAAACCTTTAAAAATCAACATTAACTAAGCAGCAACTAAGAAAATAAATTTAAGACCCAACTAAAACAACTCCCAACAATCAAACTAGCTAGATAGATCATGAGTGGCATCCTAGCATCATTGAAAACTCAAATTAAAAACTATGCTTTAGAATTTAGATTCCCATGTGTCTTGTAGGCCTTTCCAAAGTGTCTTCTTCTGTTACCATTGAATCTCTTCCCTTAAAGAAGGTGGAGGGTGAAGTCACGGGTGGTTTAATTCCTTATGGATGTGTAAGTTTTTTTATCTAATAAACAATGATTATATATATATATATATGAGTGACGTGTGTGTGTGGAAAAAAAAGGATAACTAACACTTTTTTTGGTAACAAAAATAATTCATTCAAATAACTTAATAGATATGGGCTTTTACATTGTGACTTATCAAAATAAGGTCAACATTGTAACACAGCTAGCCAAAAGTTATAATGATATCTTTGGTGTTTATCATACTTTCATGTATGCATTCACATACATATGCAAGGGGTGTG
This sequence comes from Quercus glauca, assembly GCA_023736055.1. Classification (NCBI taxonomy): domain Eukaryota; kingdom Viridiplantae; phylum Streptophyta; class Magnoliopsida; order Fagales; family Fagaceae; genus Quercus; species Quercus glauca. Next base: position 73,886,556 of record CM043316.1, on the reverse strand, counting down.
CAGCCAAACCGCCAAAACCGACCCAACCCACCTATATATTTAAATTTTAAATTATATATATTTAAAAATATATTATTTAATTAATAAATTTTTATTTAATTTTTTCTCCTATTCAGCTCTTCCTATATAAAACCTAATAACCTCACAAACCCTAACAATTTTATTTCTTGCTCTACAGCCTCCCACTCCACTCCAATTTGTTTATAACTGAATTGGGATACTAGTTCATGTATATTTTGTTTATGACTGAGTTAGAATACCAATTCATGAATATTTTGTTTATCACTCAGGTAGTAGGTGGGATTTTTTTTTTTTTTTTTTTTTGCTCAATTTAATAATAATAGTAATAAAAAAATAAAAATAAAAATAAAAACTGTCCAACCCATGGGTTCGACCCGACCCAACCTGATCCAAGTGGGTTGGGTTGAACTCCTGTGATGGGTTGGGTTGGGTTGGATTTTTTTAACCCACCATGGTGGGTTGAGTAGAAAATTCCCCCAACCTGACCCAACCCGACCCATGCACACCCGCCGCCACACCCTTAACATGGCAATGATGATCCTTCTTTTAAATATAGATTGGAATTTACAAGCATTAACAGACTGCATATGTATAAATGCACGTGATGCAGAATACATATTCACAGACAATACCGACTCAATATTAGATGACATTTTACCACAATTTTTATTTATATCTAGATTTCTAGTCCAAATACTTTAAAGGCTCAATTTAATATAAATTTCAACTTTCTGCAGTATATATGCAGCTGCATCAGTATAGAACCTACCTTGAAGCAACGGCGGAGTAGAAATTGAGCTGTCATACCCTTGAGGATGACGGATGCTGCAATGATAGGATCAATAGAGGGAGGAACAGGCACAACTTTGTTTGCAGGAAGGATCTGCTCTTCAGCATATGAGCCCATTGGATCACCAGCATAAGCTACAAGATCTCCAACTTGCCTGCCAGTTAGTCCAGGTCCCACAGCTGTCACCACCCCGGCAGCCTCCCTACCTGCATCAGAAACTGGTATTAACAAATTGGTCCCACCTTAGGACCTAACCTCATATAAAATAGGTAAATCCATTATTGTGCCATTCAAAGAAAAATCTCCAGTGTGCACTATCACTATCCCAAGTACCAGAAACTAACAAAACTCTCTGAGACCACATATGCACTATGGTTGTAAAGAAATCACTATTCAAATAATAGCTTAATTGAAGGAAAGTAATTTCATCACAACAAAATAAGTCTTTTGGTCGAGTTAACAATTTGGTGAGCACTTATACATTATTGGCCCACTTCCTGACAGCTACAGCCTGTAGAACTGATGGTTACTAGCACAGTATTGAGCTAGATTGCCTGTGAAAGTCCATGGTTGGTAACCCCCATTCTGTTAGTTTCATGCGTTGTACGCATATAAGGCACATGGTTAGTTTATTATTGTCGGAGGCTGACAAATGATTGGAAGTATTTGTATTAACATGTTTGTGAGTTCTGCATAAATTTTTGCCCACATCTTGATAGCTTGAGAAATAGTGAGTTGATCCAAGTCGAGGGAATGAAAAAAAAAAGGGTAGACGAAGGCCAAAAATAACATTAGTAGAAGTAATAAAAAATGATATGTTAATTAGGGAAGTAACAGAGAGCATGACTTCAAATAGAATAGAATGAAGGAAAAGAATCCACATGGCCTACCCAATCTAATATGTCGATGATCCATAACTGACCCAAATTTTGGGACTAAGGCTTTGTTTATGGTCAATTTTTAATTCAATCGCTCTACAATTCCTGCAAATTAAGGTTACTTTGGTAATTTAGTCTAGAATTTTCTATGAGATCCTAAGTATCTTAGATATTATTTTCTTTAGTCCAAGTTAGGATTTTATAAGGTATTAGTTTACTAGTCAAACGGGTAGTCCTAATACTTTTGGTACAAGAAAGAGTCTTTATATCTGTGTTCAATGTATTCAAAGGAGATGAAGAGTTGATTAGAAGTATTAGGCAAGTCTTTATGCTATTCATGGGGCCTGAGCACTGTTTGCAGTACTGTTCACATATTTAAATAATTCAATTTCTTTTCTTTTTTTCCTCCTCTTTTCAACCATAAATCCCATCTTTTTCTCTCTTGATCCCTCACCCTTCTTCTAAAAAGATTCTAAACCCCAAAATCCACAAATCCTTCTAAACCTTAACCCACCATAACTAACCATAACTACACGTCCTATGTCAGAGTCTATTAATGAATTCTAAGAATTCTGTCATAGCAATAGTGAATTGAACATATCCTAGCCTTTCACTTGGAAATCTAACTATATTGAACTCCCTTGCCACCCACCAAGCCACCTCCCAACTCTGTTGTGAATTTCTCAACTCCTATCGACTACTCACCTTGTCATCAATCAGGTCATATACTCCAATAAAGACCCAATTGAATTTATCCTTCACTTTACTCAATAAACATGACATTGAAAACCTCCCCACACACCCACACCTGGATCAATTTTTTCAACCACCTGTTTGCCCCATATTAAGAGCACCTTTGCCCCATATTAAGAGCACCTTACCTGCTGTATTTTTTGCTTCAAGCGCCATCCAATCTTCAAATGACTAGCACAAGGACTTCTAACAACACTTGCATACATTTTGACAATTTTGTTTGCTAACCAAAAAGCACATCAGACTTCCATCCCTTCAACATGGTTTTTACAACCGCTCATTTGTTAGGATCATTTAAACACACTATATTCCAAGAAAACAGGTGTAGCTTCATTAGGAATACATCAACAACCCTTCCTTTACTAGTACTCCCACTTCATCCAGCATCATAATTAACTGTAGATACCAAATTTTAAAGATCCCTAGCTCCTCTAGGAGTCGGGTTAGTTAAACGCCGCACACTCCCCTCACTTGCTGACTTTCTCTATCTCTCCTCAATTGTACCAAATAAAGCCATAAACTGTTCTCCAAAGACTCTATAGAAACTCCTAGGAATTTGCTAAATCCCTTAATACTTCAAAATTCTCATCACCCATTGAGTAGCCTTCATACCTCCCATTTTTAAATTTCTTGTTCACTTGTTGATCAATCAATTCTGGCCAATGGCTCACATAGTAGAGGGCTGGAGCTCCCCCCACTATTATTCTTTTGTTACATTTTAGACCAAGTTAAGGGCAAGGCATATCTATGAACTATGAAGTGATTAGAAAAGGTGTGGACATCACCTTTTTTTCTTAATTTTTATAATTCAATAATGACAATGTGGGAGGGGAGATTCGAACTATCGAAGTCTCCATTGAAAACACTAAAAGATGCCAACCAATTGACGCTTTCTATGTCACATATTTTAAGTTAAACTAACACGCGTATCAAGAAGGTTACATTTAGTTCAATCGGTAAAGTTTAATAAATTGGAATAAGAAATAATAACAAACATGTGTCATAACAATGAGTCATTAATATTAATCATTAACATGATCTAAAATCCTAAAGCATTATAAGCTAATATTATAATAATGATCTTAGATTAAAAAAGTAATAATAATAATAATAAAGCAAAGAGAAAGAAAAGAAATGAAAGCAAACCAGGGGTATAGGGCAATGTGGGGATCTTATAAACTCCTTTGCGGAAATAAACATCGTTAAAATTAAGGCCAACGGCCTTATTTTTGACACGAATCTCGCCTTCCTTTGGTTCTCCTAATTCCACATCTTCCCATTTCAGGACTTCCGGACCACCAAGTTCGTGAACTCTAATAGCTTTGACCATTTTTTTGGGTGCTACTCCTGCTGTGGTAGCAAGTGCTCGCACTTTTTGCGATGCTCTTCTGGCTCGTGTAGGTGTAAATGGTAGAAGTGGGTTTGGATTTTGATGGGAATGGAAATGGGAAATTTTTGGTTTTCGAAGTACCGGTAATAAGTGGTGGTACTGGTGGCAGTGGCACTGATAAATTCCTGGTCTTAATAGTATTCCCCTTTTCTTAATTTCTGCTGATTATTATGACTTGTACTTTTGTGTTTTTTTTTTTTTTTTTTAGTGAGTATCAATATACGGCATCTCCTCTTAATAATAACTTTTTAATATTTTTAATTCTAAATGTGAACGGAATAACGGCAATGTGACCATCATGGCAAGTTCAATGGTGCTTATTTTCAAATTATATATCACTCTTTATTTTTTTTAATAAAATAAATAAAAATTATTTGATTTTGTTGTATCAAGTTATGAATTGATTTGATTTCCCTCCAAAAAAAGAAAGTTGTGATTGGTGTATAATAAAAAGGGAAGTGTTATGTTATGTTGCTAAAATTACTTTTTTGTCCATCCGTAATAACTTATCACTTAAGTTTTGTTGTAAAAATATTATTGACATAGCATTTCTCTAATAAAAATAATATTCGTATGTGAAATGATGAAAATAATGTTGTTCTAATCATAATTGTTTGACATATTGATACGTTGTGAAATTGAGTATGTTAAATAAATGTAAATAAATAGAGAGATAGTCAATTTCTTGAACGGTCGAGAGTTTTATATTGAAATGAACAAAGACAATGAAGTAGGAGTCCATGCTATAATTTGGACAAAAAATATATATATTATTTTTAGATCCCTCTCCATTTTTAAAATGGTCTATTTCATTCATTTTATGCGAAAATACTATTTTGGTCCCTATAATTTGGGATCACAATTAATTTGGTCCCTATATTTTGGTAGCAATTAATTTGATCCATATTATTTTCAATTTAAAGTCAGATTAATTCTTACAGTTAACTCACTAACAAAAATGTTTATGTGACAAACAATGTACACAACTGGCGCATTTAAAACTTACATGGTTTATATAATAATATTAAAAATTGACAACTCATCATTTTAATTAATAAAAATTCCATGTCATAAACAAACACTCAAGATGAAAGAAAATGAAAATCTGCCAAAGACCGAAATAGAAAATTTAATTCCCTTTTATTTTCTATCATTTTCTATTTTTCTTGCAATCCAAACACACGCAAACATCGAAGATCTACAAAAGACCGTCTATGTGTATTTGGAATTGTTAAAATTGAAAATCCGGAGGTGCCAATTTCTTGCCAGTGTCCTCACCACTGTCCCACACCCTCTACAAGCTATTGAGAGCATTGAGTAAGGTTTTAGCTCATTTGGCCTTCTGCTACACCATGTAATCATAATACTCGCTTCGTCAATGGGCTCAATGCAAAACAAGCAACAAAAGACCATGATAGGATTTCAGTTTACTCTTTTAAAAATGAATGTTAGTCCTTTACCAAAAAAAAAAAAAAAAAAACGTCAACTACCATCTTTGTTCTTTCTTGCGGTATCTACCTCAGTCCCCCAATGAAAACTCAAAGCACACAAGCCACAGCCCCACACTATACATGCTAGTACAAATCAACTCCATTTAGTCTATTTCCCTACTCTTCTTCTTTAACTGAAATCCCCAAATTCCAAAATTCAAATCCTCCGCCATGGCTGCACCATCAACTGAAATTTACAAGCTTTGTATTCCACCCACTAGACTGAAACTACGACTCCATCCACTGGTCTTTCATTTCATACTTTCAGTTTTCACATTCCAATAGAAGATTTTCAATGTTTTTGTGTGTTTGGATTGCAAGAAAATGAAAGAAAATAAAAAGAATTATATTTTCTGTTTCGGTCTTTGGCTGATTTTATTTTATTTTACGTGGCATTTTTATTAATTAAAATGATGAGTTGTCAATTTTTAATATTATTATATAAGTCATGTAAGTTTTGAATATGACAGCAATTCACGTAAGCATTTTTCGTTAGTGAGTTAACAGTAGGGACTAATTTGACTCCAAATAAAAAATAACAAAAACCAAATTATCTGCTACCAAAATGTATTGACCAAATTGATTGTAACTCCAAAATATAAGAATCAAAATGGTGTTTTCGCCTTCATTTTATTGTTAATATTCTATTTCCAAAATTTAGTACGTTTATAAATTACCACATTATTTAATATTTTAAATAACATAATAGATTATGCACATTTAAATTTATAAAATCTAATCTAGACTAGGAAATAGACAAGTTTTGGAATGGAGAATATTATTGATTGTAGTAAGTGTACAAGATTGAAAAATTGAAAGGATTTGTTCAACTTATACTCATATAGTTCAATTAATAGAATTGTATAAAATTCTCAATCTTTTTTTTGGTAATAAACTAAATTCTAACTTTTTAATTTTGTTATTTTAAAGAAAAAATTTATAAGCTACGAGCCTATGACAATCTAAATACTCTTTATATATCCATTAAAAAGAATTGAAAAAACTTTTTTTTTTTGGTACTCACTTTTTCAATTCTTTTATTTTAGATAACATTTTAGCTCTTTTATTATTTATAGATAACATTTTAACTCTTTTATTGTTTATATCAAAAGTCTCTCTCTCTCTCTCTCTCTCTCTCTCTCTCATATGTGAAGAAGAAGACAACCACTTACAACAAAGCAATGTCATTCAGGTATAATAGGTGTCAATCCAAGATTTTACTCCCATCAAATAGGTTTCATTAAAGGGCAGTAAATTATTAGATAACAATGAACTTTCTAACGTTTAGATCACTTATAATAGCTCTATAGATCAATTGGTTAACACCTTCAGGTTCTAGGTGTTTCAAAAAAAAAAAAAAAACATTCAGGATTTGCCCCCCATGAGGCTATAACTATTGAAATATCAAAAAATCACTTATAATAATCAAATAAAAATTGTTATATCATTGAGAATGACGAATAAAAATAGAAGAGAAAATTGAGTAAATGAAGACCTAAATAGATCTCTGATATCATTGTTGAAGTTATCTTTAAAAACTGGAATAAGTTGAAAAGATTAGAGATTTACATAACAAGCAATAATCATTATCAACAATGATTGAAGAATTTCCCTCAATATGAATCACTATAGTAGTTCAACAAAGAACAAGTGATCAATACAAGGCAAGAGAATTAACAAAAAGTCTAGAACCACACACTTTGATACCATTTAAACAAGTGGCAAACAGTGATTAGATTATTTTGTACTAAGTACAAATGGTAGACCCGTGTGTAAGTAGTGTTATCCAATTACAAGTTGACACTTATACAAGTTGTGGCAAAGTATGTGGTCCTAGAAGAATTGGAGAATTAATTGTTGATTGGAGACAATCTTGTATAAATGGTAATTTTGCAATCACTCTCATGCATTGTGAATGAAAAATAGAAATTGTTTCTCACTGTAGAATTAGCTACATTAGAGCTGAAATTTGATCTACGATTTCCTTCTATTTTGTTTAACACCCAAAAATATAAAAGGAAGCAAAATGAAAACAATATGTGACATTAAAGTTTAGGGGATAAGATCCCCTATTATTTAAATCCTCTATTTCCCTCCAATTTTAGTTCAAAAATAGGACATGTGATTTACATAAAATTTTTTAGGCCATTGAATTTTTTAAATGCCACATAGTATTTTATATCGAGATTAAAATTGGAGGATTTAAATGGGGAGTGCCGAAGTGTAAAAATTTAGAATGATTCTCTTAATTCACTATGATAGTTGCAAGTAAAGCATCTAGAAATCCCACCCAAAAAATAAATAAATAAAAATTTTATAAAAAAAAAATAGCGAATTGAACGTGGAGAACGCCAGCTATGATAGTGAGAAAAACTTGCCAAGAGACAACAAAGAATTGAACGTGGGGATTAGATCATCGACAATTTCTTCCATATAATCTACCTACTTATGTCTATAGTCTATACATAACATTACATTTAAAAGAGATTAAAGCGGAAAAGGAAGGAAAAAAGAGGGGGATGCTCAACCTGGGAAAATCTATACTTGACGTAAAAGGCATTAAACTAATAGCCATGTATAAAATATGAAGTCTAGCTTCGTAAAGAAATGATACAGCAAGCAAAGGGATCATCTCCAACCATGACCAAGGCAAAAGCATTGGAGGTTTCCAGTGGGAGAATTCCACAAGGTTTCTATTTACAATAGATCCGTTGTGTAGCCAGAATGTCTCAGCTGACTGGTGAAAATGCCTAACTTTCCTTTGAATAAGTTCCCACAGAATCCCATGCAGTGCTGAACATGGCTCCGATTCGGGAGCATAAACCCATAGACACCTTAGTTGTCTACCACGGTAATCATCCTCTCTATATCTTCGTCTGAAAATAAAACCCAAACTTTGAGCTATAACATATTAAAGGAGATTGTAAGCCAAGCAATGATATAGAATGGAGTTTGAATTTGACCTGGTATAGATTCTAGGTACTCCACCGGTTGGAGACCAATCTGAGTGGATGGCCATTTTATTGATATCTGTGTGTAATCAATGACATTCTGGAAAGGCAACTCTAGCTGATCCGATATTATCATTGTTTAGCATAAACAACTACATTACTTCAAGTATCAACTGCCCAACCTGTGTGTGTGCGGGTGCGTATATGTACAATTAGAGAGAGACCACAAAGTACGACTCGTAATATCGGAGAGACCAAGATGACTCCCCACGCGGGGCAAGGCAGAACTTGGCATTTCGAAGGTGTTCAAAATACTCTATCCTTCCCAGTTTGTCAGGGCCACTGAACTTCAACTCGATTTGGAGATTCCAGCTGTATATAATATCAATATGCATACTTTGTGATAGGGGTATTTTCGTCCATGGACATCAGTACATTTTGACCTGTCGTGGCAAACGTCTCTTCCAATGGGACCCACATATCAAGGGCCCGTTGGGATGAGTTCCCTATTTAAAGTTCTCAACATCCCCACGACTCCGTATTCCACACCTCTCTAAGACCTATCAGGCAACTTGTGTGTGTGTCCGGACACTTCATACTTCTTTCCTTATTCACATAACGACGGATGGAAAAGGAGTTATGCCGACGGTCCAGCTATTGGGTCTCACATGCCTCTACGTATCCTCCATGCATGTGTTTCTACATGAAACTAACTTGCACGTCACGTTCAAAGACCCTACTACACATTCATATCTTCTCTGTATAGAAAGATATACCCTAAGATCATAAAGCCTCAACTCCAAACCTTCTCTACAAGGAAAGCCCCTATACCTAAGGGATCGTGGTCAGCTCTATGCCACTGTATAAGCATCAAACCTTCTCTTCTTTAAGGTAGGTGAAAAATCCTAGCTCTCACACTACTGAGTTTTTGGAGATATTTCTATCACTAACTTTACCTCTGGAGGGTTTTTGGCCGGCACCCCACCGGTGCTCTCTGTGGTTATTTATTCCCTTGTTTTTCATGTACCCTCATTAGCACATATGTGAACGATAAGCACACTGACGATTTTTGTGTATCACCACTTTGTATCTCTTAAAAGAACACAAGAACTGAAAGCATTCATAATTTAGCATTTCAAAGAGAAAGTGCCCAATGAGATAGTCTAGATTATGCACATCAATGAATCCAATATTAGTGCTCACTGCCCACCCATCAGAATATATTACCAGCATAGGGAAAAAAGAAATATGTTGCCTAATCAAGGAAATACATAGAACTCATTGTGCATTCTAGGCAATTAAGTTACAGATTAAAGTCAATGCCAAAAACAATGTAATAAATTAAAATGGAAATCTTAAATCTAGAAACTGACACGTCCATTTGATTGGCTTGAATTCTGGGTTTTGAAAAAGTGGGTTTCATGCTAGCCATTTTAATAAAGTATTGAGCTGTACGTTAAAAAAAAAAGCTGATGCTTTAAGAAACTGTAACTAATAAGCTAAATAAGCTAACTTTAAGCTTAAACAGACACTAGTAGCACCTCCGTTATGAATATAAACTTTTTTCCCTTTCATAACATAAACTAGCATCAGCATGATACTACTTAATGTTATCAATTATTAAATAATAATACAAGTCTTTTTTTGTTTTCGAATTCTCATGAACAATGATAATTTGGCAAATCAATAGACAGGTTTTCCTTTTGATTTCTTTAGCAAAAAATTACTACCCAAAGCAACCAAAGAGGGGTGCGGAACACTATGTCTAAGTGACATAAGTAGTTCAATTGAACTCTGCAGCCAAATCTAGGTTACCAAAATAAATTTTAATGAACCAGTGTTGATACCCGTTTTTGCAAATTTGTATCTAAGAGCCCACGAGGAGAAAAGCCTAAGAAAGCCCCAAGAGATGGGTTAGAGTATGAGCAAAGAGATAGTAATCAGGCTATATTATAAAGGCCCAAAGAGAAGAGAATGCACAAATAAGGTCCAAGTGATGGCCTAAAAAAGAAGAGTATTTTGAGAATGAAAAATAAAGCCCAAAGGTAAGCCCATGGGCCCCTTTTGGGAGTGGTATAATAGGAGGCCCTTCTTGAAGAGTAAAATGGGTATTAGAAAAACCCAAGGGTAGAGAAACAAAATAAAGCCCAAAGGTAGGCGCACGGACTCCTTGTATATAAAATTAGGCCTCTCCACGGGTCGAGTTTGTGCCCAACCCAAAACCAACCCGATTACTTCAGGTCTACCATTTTTGGACCAACCGCCGATCGGCAAAAGGGGTTGGTTCAAATGGTTGGACCTCCCCAGAGACCAATCGGTCCTCAGTCGGGGTTGAAATTTGCAAAACTATACTGGAACCTACTGAAACCCACCAGATCTGTACCAAATAGGGCTGGACATACTGAGATTTGGCCGGATCTTGACAAGATCAGGCCAGATCTCGAAGAGATCAGGCCGAATCTCAACGAGATCTCGTTGAATCTTAACGAGATCAAGCTGGATCTCGAAGTGATCTCACTAGATCTCGAAGAGATCAAGCCATTTCTCGACTAATCGGACTAAAACCAACGGCGAAACACTCCCATTGATGGAAAACAACAACATTTTCTGGTGTAATACGGTCAGTCGATTTTTTTTCGATTTTTCATGTTCAGACCCGTCAACCAACCCGCCGGTCTCCAGTTTTGGGGGCAACAACCCACCGTCGACCCGTCACCAGCGTCGAGTCGGCCAGTTCTCGGATCGGATCAGTCGGGTTGGCTGAGTAGGTCAGTTGATGGGTTGGTTTGGACACCCCTACATAAAATAAAAGGCCCAGTACTTTTTATTCTTTTATTTCTTTTTGAACGACTGCTGGCTTGGACCTAAAAGGGAGGGAAAGAATATTTGAACTAGTAGACTTTTTTTTTGTTATAATCAGAATTGGTAGTCTTTTGTTAGTCCCAGAAATATGAACTCCTCTGAAAGTGGAAAATGTGAAAATTATATGCAGAATATTTCTCAACAAATAAGACTATAAGAGAGACAAAGATGACAGGCATAAAGACTTGGAGTTTATTTCCATTTTTACATCAAACCGTAAAATATAGATTAACCATAAACTAATAGTTATTCTATTTCAACTTAGGCCATGTTTAGTAGACTGTAATAGGTGCTGTAATGTAATAATTATTCCTCTAATTTAGTTATTCTTTAGTTTGGTTATGTTTTTATTACAAGGAATAGTTATTCCTTATGAATAGCTATTCTTTAAAACAAGGAATAACTATTCCTCATTAAAATGTTGTATTGGCTATTCCTTAGTAAGTGCAATAATTTCAAAACTTAATATATTTCCAAATAAACAAACTTTTTATATACATCTAACAATTATAAAAATAAAAAATCATAAAAAATAACACAAATCTCTCTTAAATTTAAAAATAACAATTTTTAAGGAGATATAATTGTATGAGTAAGATATTTCCTAAAATAAATGTTAAGTTTCATTCTAATGTTATAACTCACAACCAAACTAATGAATTGGTTTAGTTATTACATTACAACACAGTTTATTACTAGTAATAAATATTATAATTCCTGTCGTAATCTTCATTCAGTGTACCAAACGTACCCTTAATGTATTTTTTATACTACTAATTCAATGTAATCATCATTACAATACACCAATTCTCAAAAAGAATAAAAAAACATACACACATATATATACACACACACCAAACATGCTTGAAGTCCTTTAATTATGCCTTTTTTTTAATCGTAATTATGTTATTCTAATACTAAAACATGTTACCAACATGGGAAAAACATATACCTTCTCTTGTTCCTCTTTGATTGGAGAGGAAAAGAAAAAAAGAATCACATCTTCCTCTATTTAACCTCTCTCTATATCAAGAAGGTCCTCTATTTTTAATTTTGGATAAACTTCGTTTTTGGTCCCTATCCTATATACCATATTTCAATTTGATCTATAAACTTTCAATTGTGTCAATTTGGTCCCTAACCTTTCAGTGCCGTGTCAATTTAATTATTGTCATTATCTTTTGGATAAAAATTGATGACCTGTCTAATGGCCAAAATAAAAATAAAAAAAATTAGTTTTTATTGATGTGAGAATAAACTAAAATTTTATTTTGGCCATTTGCCATGTCAGTAATTTTCTTCCAAGATATAACGACAAAGACTAAATTGAAACGACATTGAAAGGTTAAGAACCAAATTGACACAATTGAAAGGTTAGGGACCAAATTAAAATGTAGTGTAAATGATAAAGACCAAATATGTAGTTTACCCTTTAATTTTTTATACTTTTCTTTCTACCAAACAAAGATATTTGATGACTGCGCAAATTTTATTTTATTATTATTATTTTCTGGTAATTACACCCTCCTCCCTTGAGGTTTGAAGAAATTAACACTTTCTCTCTTCTACTTATATTAGCAATGGAATATTCTAAATTTCTATAAGAATATCTTTACAAAAGTTTATTTATGGTTAGTAAAAATATAATTTGATAAATTTATAATAAAAATGCAAAGTTTATCAAGTACCAAAAGACTTGCAACGGTAAATCTTTCCACAATCAGTTGAAAAAAAAAAAAAAAGGCAAAAGTCATACTTAATAATTTAAAATACACTTCTATCGTTTAGCTCCAAAAAAAATTAAAATAAATTTTAATTGAAAATTTAAAACAATAAATTTCAATTCTAAAATGAAGGCTAATTTTGAAAATTTACCCTTGAACAAAGAGCAGGTTAGTACACAACATTTCTAAAATTTTCATTTTTAATTAAAGTGAATTTTGGTCAAATGAGTGTCAATGGGGAGAAGTGTTTTTTCCCTTCATATTTCAAGTTTGACATAGAGTGTCATCCCTCAAATCTTAAGAGAAAAGAGTGTAATCATCCATTTTTTAATGGAATAAATTTTGTTATTAATTAGTCAATAAATGAGTATCACAATTTGAATATCTTGAAATTTCATAATAATTTCCTAGAAAATACTTCCATCACCAGAAGGAATAGCATAGGACTTAAAGGATCCCTTTGCCTTAAACCTCTCGAATTAGGAAAGAAACTAGCTAGAGAGCCATTAACTAAAACTAAAAACTGGATAGTAAAGACAAGTATGGATCCATAGTCGCCGTCTAACTCCAAAACCGTTCCTTTCCAACAAGTAAAGCAAGGCTTCCCAATTTACATGCCACTTTTCAGGTCTGTTGGGAAATCATCAAACATGATGTGTGCAAGGCTAGCTTTTTCTATTTCCAATTTACAGATTACCCCCCGTATCTTACTACTTATACGACTATCAACACACTTATTTGCAACCAAAACTGAATCCAAAATCTGACGACCCCCCACAAATGCATTTTGAGATTCAGAAATGAGACCATTTAGCATCCCTCTCAATTGGTATGCCAAGACCTTAGCCAACACCTTATAGACACTACTTAGTAGACTTATCAATCTAAAATCTCTAATGTTGGAGGCTTTATATTTCTTAGGAATAAAAGCAACAAACAAAGCATTCAAGGACATCTCAAATTTACCATAATCATAAAATTCATCAAAGAATGCTAAAATATCACTCTCCACAACCCTCCAACAGTGATGGAAAAAGGCCATCGTAAATCCATCAGGTCCTGGGGCTTTGTCCCCCTCCATATCATGCACAACCTGTAAATTTCTTCCTTCTCGAATCCCTATTCAAGCAGACCACTCTCCACTTCCCCAATAGTATCAAAATTCAAATCATCCACCACTGGTCACCATGTTTCTGTCTCCTTATATAACTTTTGATAAAAGCCCACTACTTGAACAACCACTTCAGCCTCATCTTCACATACGACACCATCCACCTCTAAATTACCTAAATAATTATTTTTTCTATGGAATTTAGTCATCCGATGAAAAAATATTTGAGTTATTATCTCCCTCCTTGAGCCATAAAACTCTAGACTTTTTCCTCAACGATATTTCTTCCAACGAAGTCAATCGCTTCACCTTTAAAATCACTCTATCCCTCTCCCTCTTCTCCTCAATTGTGATCCCTGTACTCCCTTCCTTCCTATCTAACTTCACTAACTCCTCCAACAACCTCTTCTTCTTCACTTCTACATTTCCAAACTCCTTTAAATTCCATAAACAAATATCTTCCTTCAAGGCCTTCAATTTCTTAGCCAACACAAAACTGGGAGTGCCATGGAAAGAATAACAATTCCACCAAAATTGCACCTTTTCCACAAACCCCTCTGTTTTTAACCACATATTCTCAAATTTGAAGGGACTTTTCCCTCTTGCCATTCCTCCTGCCTCTAACAAAATAGGGCCATAATCAGAAATTGGACGTGGTAACACCCACTGAATAACATTAGGGAATTGCTCTTCCCAATCCGTAGACACCAATGCCCTATCAATTCTGAACATCGGAGGTATATTTGAACCACTCGTCCATGTGTAAGGCCCTCCTTCAAGAGGTAGATCTCTCAAGTGCATATCCTCTATGAACTCAAAGAATTTTAACATTGCCTAACTAAAGCAACGACCACCCAATTTCTCACTAGGAAAGTGGATCACATTAAAATCCCTCATACAACACCATGGTACATCCCAAGCAACTATAACTCCAACCAACTCATCCCACAATAAGCCTCTCAAACTATTTGCATTCAGTCCATAGACCCCTGAACATGCCCATTCAAAACCATCTACCACCCCCCGCCATCTAATAGATACTAAATACAACCCCACCATATCTTCCATTTTTTCCAAAACCTTCCTATCCCACATAACCAGAATCCCACCAAACGTATGATCAGCATCCAAAGCAACCAAGTTCAAATAAGGACAATTCGACAAGCTACCAACCAAATATCTATCCATCACTCCCAATTTAGTCTCTAACAAACAAACTACATCACACTTCTAGTCCCTAAGAAGATTCTTCACTACCAAACGCTTTTCAGGATTATTCAAACCCCGAACATTCCAGGAAATAATTTTCAGCTTCATTAAAAAGTAAAAACTATAAACTCCCAAATTAAGGCACAACGGCTAAAACTACTTTCCCTCATAATTAACCGAAGTAATTTAATTCGGCAGTTCCCTGACACCTTTCACTTTAGTAGTATTCACTTTACTAGCACCAACAGCCCCCCTTTTCCACACCCTAGCTGCCTCCAATTCTTGCTCAATTTTAAATAACAAAGTAATACATAGTCACTCATGTCTGTCCACAAATAACCCAACCTATTTACTGAACCCACTGATTCTATATTTAACCCATCAGGATGCCTCCAATCTGCCTACATCAATCTCCAAAATTCCAATAGCATTGTCCTGCAAAAATGGATCGACTGTGTTTAAAGGTGTACACAGCATAGGACTTCCCTCTCCACACTCTTTAACTTCCCCCAGCCCAGCCCAGCCCATTCAGCACCAGGCAGATCCAAGCCCAAATTTAACATTGGCGGCGACACCACTAGCTCTAAATTACCCCTTTTTGTCTGCGCCTCCAACCCCGAAGCCTGTGATTCCATGCTATCACCTACCATCGCTGATTCTGTCACTCTCATCCGACCCATCAACTCTCTAACAGTATAGAAGATTGAATCAGTCCATAGAATCGCTTGATCCAGAAACATCAACGAGCAAGTAAACTCCCGAGTAATTCCCACCAAATCCGATCTCAACCCAAACACCAAACACCCAGTCGAGACAATCACTCTACTCGATTGCTTCGATTGACTCGAAGAACATTGCTGAAGAGATGAAACTCTAGTGCATGACCGTGACGTTACTGCCCTTAAGGATTCTCCTCGTTCCCAACTACTTTGGGCAACAAACGGTATAACTAGATGTCCTAAAACCACATGGAATTCACAGTTATCATGGGCTGAAATAATTTCCCCAACCTTTTAGTTTGATCTTGAGGTAAGCCCATGTTATTATCATGACTAGGCTTGATTGAACCCTCAATCTGTTCTTTTGTTTTTAATACTCCTTCTTCCATCTGGGTATGTGTTGTGAGAGACGTGGTTGATCCAGCCTTTAGTTGGGCTTGAGATAGGCCCATGTTATTGTCGTGACTGGGCTTAACTGAACCCACTGCCTGTTCTATTGTTTTTAAAACTCCTTAGTCCATCTGGGTATGTGTTGTGAGTGAAGTGGCTGAATAGACTAATTTGTCTATTCTTTTATGGAAACCCCCACCAAACTCGCCTCTTATGTCCTTCACTGCACACAATCGGTAATCCCTTCCTTAATACTTGGATTCCCATGATTTTTGCACTTGCTTTCCTTTTGATTTTGAATCAAATTGTAACGACAATCTTGTTTGAAAATTTTCCACTAATTTCGGGTGAATTTTAATGCTTTAAACCTGCCCCCGACCGCTACTCATCGGTTTTCCCTCCGGAAAATTTTTATGGTTCCTTTCCTTCTCGTCACGTACTGCTTTCATTGGATTTTGTACAACTAATGTAGGATCTTCAATAATACTTTTTCCTTTGTCAATGGCAAGAGGCTTAGAATCCGAAGCCACAACAATCTTTTGCTTCTCTCCTCTAATCAATACTACAGAAGACTGAGAAACATTCACATTATATTGCAGCTGCTTGTGCATCCCATCCAAGATTTTCGTTGGTTTTTTGGGTGTTATTAAACTCCACAACTCAAACCCAAACCCCCTCCACCCACGCATCACCTTTCCTTCTGGAATGATCACCAATCTCCTATGACCCCCAGCCTTAAGTTCAGTCACAACAATATAATTTCCAAAAGCATTAGAACACTTCTGGAATGTATACGCAATATCGCCCTCTCTGAACGTAAAGAAATGTCTAGAATTATGATCTAACACCCTTTGCTCCAATTTTGACAGCAACCAATGACAAGCTTTTTTTCCCATACAAACTGATCTCAAATAATACCTACCCCTCTCAAAAATACGTAACTCAAAATGGGTTCCCCCTTCCTCCACCACCACTTGAAAAAACTTAGCTTCAATCGAAAAATTGCGAAAACTCCCCATCTAAACGCAACACCAGAAACAAGAAGAAAATCTATGGCTGATCCGAGGTAGCCAAGCCGCGTTTATGGCTAATTCTAGGTAGCCAAGCCTAGGCAGAGATTCTATTCTTAGGTGAAACTCTACTCACCTGAAGATTTCAGTCTTCCAAACTTAAACAAATACTCTCACAAAGACAAACTCTCTCTCTCTCTCTCTCATACAAACTCAATCTCAAAGTCCCTGAAGTAATTGCTAATATGTGAAATGAAAGAAACATACTATCTTACTGCTTCATTAGACTTTCTCACTCTTAATCACCTTGTAAGAACGCTTAATCTATATTCTCACAAAGAGTTCATTACGATACATATTGATAAATTACCAATTGTCTTAAAAACTAAACTGTAAAAAAAATAGTGAATTTAATCACTTAATTATTATTCTAATACTCCCAAACGCATGCAATTTTTAACTTTTTAAATATGAGGTAAAGTAGAGACATGGTTCGAACTTAGGACGACGTGCTATGATATCATGATAATTTATTGATTGTCCTAAAAGCTAAATATATTAAGAAATAGTAAATTTAATCACTTAAACATTATTCAAACATATACAAAAGTAAGAGAAATTATAAATTCTGAGAAAACGGAAGATACAGTTCAAATCCATTTATTCCTGTCACAATAGTTCTCTTGATGATTAGTTTCAAAACAGTAATATACATTTGGCTACCCAGCCATATCCAGAAGACATTATTTCGTTCCACACACGCTAGTTTCAAAACATTAATTTACATTCGGCTACCCAGCTATGTCGAGAAGACATTTATTCGTTCCACACAGACTACAAGGCATTTCAAATGGATAAACCGATAAGATAATTGGAAGGACTTACTGAATGATACCTTATGGTATCAGCACAACGGAACCAGTAGTCTTCCTACTTTCAAGGTCTGCATGTGCCTGAGCCGCCTGAGACAAAGGGTAGGTATGGTTTACTCGAACTCGCAAGATACCAGATTCGACATTAGCAAATACTTCCCCAGCAGTTGCCAGTAGCTCATCCCGAGTTGCAGTGTATTGCATGAGGGAAGGCCTGGTCAAGAACAGGGATTTCGCAGCAAGAGCTGACAATGGAAGTGGATCTGGTGTACCTGATGACTGACCAAAATTCACCATATACCCACGAGGCTTTAAGCATGCCAATGATCCCTGGATATATTAACTTTTGAATAAGAAACTTCTTACCAGCACATAACAAACAAATCAGAACACCTAACCAAAGCTATGACATACCAGCTTCAGTAGATTCAAGTTAAGGTTTGGGAATATTAATTTGAGCTTGATTATTTACTGATTATTAGTATTCAAGCTTGGTTTTATCATGTGGAATGGCAGAACTTGATTCAGTGATTACCTTACATGTTTCATAATCTTTCAAACCTTACTTGAAATAGAAATATCTGAGTTTGACATGTCTAGCTTAGAATTGAGAAATGCCAAGGTAACATTAGGGGAGAGCTGGCTGTAAACAGTATGACTTGTTTTTTTTATAAGTATGATGCGTTGTTACTCCAAATCCTTAATAAAATTAAGGTTAAAATTAATGTTGTATTAGTGTAAGAGTAAGAGTAAATTGGTCATAATGTATTTATTCACAAAACTATAAACAATGTCTATTAGGGCTAATGATATTTATTAACCCTAAGAATAATTTACCAAAAATTGGGTTACATGGTATTAATCCTAATGATATTTAAACCATGACCAGTTAAATTTGTCACCCTGAGAAGATGTCATCTGCTGGTACAAACTCAGTATGCCATCAATAAGACTTCATCAACGATTCACTCCACTGCAACCAAGGGTTGAGTCTCAGTGAGTAATCCAACCCATATCACTTTCTTAATATGTTTCTCATTTCTTTTATCTCAGCTATGTTATTGGAAAGTTCTTTGTGCTGTTAATCAACTCAATATATTTAGGTCTCTTTAATCTCTTGAATTAATGAATCAGTTTTCTCTGGTTATGAAATTGTGAGTTTTTTTTTTTGGTCAATTAAATTTCTTGTAGTTGGGTTACATGTTCAGTGGCTGTGATGGAATCAAAGAAAGAATTGGACTCTGGTTTGCTTTTTCCCCTGAACTGTTTTCAATGACCTCAATTAAATTAAGTAAATAATAATTATGCTCAGCAGGCAAAGTCAATAGAAGTATTTTTATTTGGTAAAAAAATATTCCATTACTTGGCTGGACTTCGAAACCAATTAGATGAACACATGGTTGTAGCTTATAGAAAAGTATTCAGACTGGTTGGGACAGATTCCTGCAATATGTGTGTTTCGAAGTGGGGGGATGGTGAACAAGTGAGACTTTGGCAGGACAAGCGGTGTGGGAATTTTTTTTCTGAATCCAGATGTAAATGCTTGCATAGTAGCTAGAGATGCTGCTGTTCATTCAGCTTTGGTTGATAGGAGGGGCAGAGTTGGAATGTGAGATTTCACAGAGGTTTTAATGATTTGGAGTTGGAGCAAGTGCATTCTATCCTAGATCTTTTATCCACCAATTCCCCTAGGCGGTGTGATAAAATGAGAAGGGGACTAAATGGGAGTAATAGAGTTGTTGTTTGCTCTTTTTATGAGGCCATTCAAGGTACACAAGTCACATCCTTCCCTTGGAATTGTATCTGGTATGTTCAGGCTCCTAAGCAGGTATCCTTCTCTGTATGGCTAGTAGCTTGGGGAAAAATCCTTGTGATAATCTCATAAAGTGATTTTCTATAGTGGGTTGGTGTTGTATGTGTTGGTGTAGCAAGGAGACAGTTGATCAATTATTGAATCACTGTGATGTAGCATGTCTAGTGGAGCTGCATCTTTGGAGTTTACGGGGTCAATGGGTGCTACCTAAAAGGATAGTGGACATCCTGTTTGGGTGGAAGAATTGGTTTGGGAAGCACTCATCAGATATTTGGAACATTGCACCCTTACGTTTAATGTGGATTTTATGGAATGAACAAAATAGCCACACTTTTGATGATTAGAACTTTGATTGGTCTTGTGTGTGCGGTCTTTCAAGTGGCAAATCTCTTTTATCTTGTTGGCGGACTCCTCCTATTGAGCAGTTGTCAAGCTGTGTCTTTTCTACCATCAAAGATTAAGCAAGATTTATGGAGAACTTTTTATAGACTTTTTTATTTTATTTTATTCTTCATTGATTTCAATTTTCAGTTATAAATATCTAAATTAGATGAACAAGTAAAGACAAAATTATATGTAAAGTTAAAAGAGCACCTAATATGAATATATATAGACAATATTTTTGTTTTGATTTTCCATTGATTTATTTTTAGTTAAAACATCAAAATTAAAGTAGATAAATATGTAAAGTTAAAACTGCCTAAAGAGGAATATGTAAAGCCAATATATTTATATATTTAATATTGTCAAAAAAAAAAAATTAAAGGAAAAAATGAATAAGAAAAAGAATAATGATATGGCCAATGACGTGGCAGATAAGTTGGCTCAACAAGAGCTTAGTAACAATAAATGCTACGCATCGGCCTTTAAATATATATAAATTAGAGACTTCAAGCCTATTAGTTTGGTGGGGAGCATGTATAAAATTTTGGCTAAGGTGTTAGCAAATTGGCTAAAAAGGGAGGCACTTCTAGATCTGTTAAGGAGGATGGGCTATGGAGAGAGATGGTGTAGGTGGATTTGCACTTATATCTTGACAATTCAGTTTTCTGTTTTGGTAAATGGGTCTCCAGCTAATTTTTTTGGAAGTTTGAGGGGATTGAGACAAGGAGATCCATTATCTCTTATGTTGTATTTGATCATGACGGAAGTCTTTGGTAGGATTTTGAAGAGAGTGGAGGGGCTAGTTTA
This sequence comes from Quercus glauca, assembly GCA_023736055.1. Lineage (NCBI taxonomy): Eukaryota > Viridiplantae > Streptophyta > Magnoliopsida > Fagales > Fagaceae > Quercus > Quercus glauca. Next base: position 73,865,382 of record CM043316.1, on the reverse strand, counting down.
ATTAGAGGCTTTAAGGCTAATGCTTATTTCAAATCTTTTGTTTGCAAATGATACGAGCTTGTTTTGTGATGCTGTTTTGGAGAAAATCCTTCATATAAGGATTTTGCTTCTATGCTTTCAAGTTGTCACCAGCTTGAAGGTTAATCTTCGTATGAGCGAAATGGTCCCAATTGGGGTGGTAGATAATGTGCATATTTTAGCAAGGCTTTTGGGGTGTAAGGTTGGGAATCTACCCATGTCTTATCTTGGCATGCCTCTAGGGGCCTCTCATAAGTCTTTTTTCAATTTGGAATCCTATATTGGAGAAATTTGAGAGAAGATTGGCAAGATGGAAGAAGCTGTATTTGTCCAAGGGTGGTAGGCTAACTTTAATTAAGAGTATATTATCAAGTCTTCCTACTTACTTCCTATCACTTTTTTAACATTCCTACTAGTGTGGCAAATAAGATTGAAAAACTGCAAAGGGATTTTCTTTGGGAAGGTATGGGGAGCAAATCTAAATGACGTTTGGTAGGATGGGATAAAGTGTGCGTTCCTATGTCCAATGTTGGTTTAGGGATAAGGAAACTGACTACGTTTAATAAAGCTCTTTTAGGAAAATGGCTATGGCACTTTGGGGTTGAGGAGAGTCGTCTTTGGAGGAGAGTGATAACTATAAAGTTTGGGGAAGAGTGGGGAGATCGACTTCTAAGTTGGGCAGGGGTGTTCATGGTTGTGGTTTGTGGAGAGATTTGTATGGGATGGGTTGGGAGGATTTTAGTAAAAATACTTGGTTTGAGATTAGGGTGGGGAATAGAATGAGATTCTGGCATGATTGTTGGTGTGGGGTTCAACCTCATCGAGTGACATTTCCAGTTTTGTATGAGATAGCCATGAATAAAGAGACTTTTGTTGCATTATCCTTGACCAAAAAGAGGGAAGGGGGAAGGTGGACTTGGGATGTGAGGTTTGCCCGAGATTTGAATGATTGGGAGGTGGGTTCTGTGGTGGATTTTCTTCATTTTTTGGAGAATAACACCCCTTTAATTGATAATGGGGACTGATTGAGATGGACTTTGAAGAAGAATGGGAACTTTGACATTCACTTGCACTTAATGCTCTACGAGACTCCTCCTATATCACTTTTCCTTGCAAAGGTATTTGGGGAGTGAAGGCACCTAGGTGAGTTTCTTTTTTCATTTAGACTGTCGCTTGGAATAAGATACTCACTATTGATAATATGAGGAGTAGGGGGTTTGATTTTGTTGATTCGTGTTGCATGTGTCACTGTTGTGGGGAGATTGTGAAATTTGTTGATTCATTGTGAGAAGGTACAACAGTTATGGTGCTTCGTCTTTTGATCTTTTGGGGTGTCCTGGGTCTTACCAAGAACATTGCTTGATCTTCTTTTTGGTTAAAGGAATTGGTTGGGGAAACACCACTCAGACATTTGGAATTAGTACCATTGTGTTTGATGTGGTACATATGGAAGGAGCGTAATCGCTGATTCGCCGTACATTTAAGGATGTGGATAGTTCTGGAGATCAGTTGCTTGCTTCTTTCAATGGTTTTTGGTTTGATTGTTCTCGGGCTTAGAGACTCACATCTTGTGACTCCATCCCTTTGTTCATTAGCTCTCTTCTTTTTTGTAATTTGTTTTCTGTTTTTTTTTTTTTTTTTTTTCCTTCTTCTTTATGTACTTTTTGACTACTTTGTGCTTTTCCAGCATATTGTAGTGTCTTAAATATATTTTTTCTTACCTATCAAAATATATATATATATATATATATATATTTATTTATTTGTAATTCCTTTAGGTTACTCCGTGCTCATTCTTATGCGCACTGAATAGTCTATTCACATAATAAATATCATTACTTATAAAAAAATAAAAAAATAAAGAAAGAAAGAAAAAGAAATCTCAAATCTTGGCCTAAGAACTTTTAAGCGAGGTTTTTAATCATCTTCGTCAGGTCTCATTATTTGATTCCAGCACAAATATCATAACTTAATCTTTTGATCAATCTACCTAGCTACTACAGCTGGAGGCATATGAAACCAGAAGTTGTGGTAATAGAGGCTGTGGAGGTCGTGATCAATGGGGAGACCAAAGTAAAGGCAGCACCTTTATAAATGTACTCATTGTGGAGGTAAGAATCACAATGTAGATTTTTGTTAGGACTTTTATAGCAGACCTAAAGCTCACTGGTCAGTTTTCAGATAAAGTAAAATACTTCATAGCCTCTTACACCACTTCAGCAACCAAACAGTCTCTATTCCTGAGAGAGTGCATCGTTGTCTTGTATCTCTACAACCTCATTCTGCTGCATCTTCTTCCACTACCACTCTCACTCAGATAGGGGTCATTGACTTAGGTGCCAATAATCACATGATGGGTGGTAACTCAGGTCTGCTTTCCAACTTCACCACTCTAATCATTCCTGTCATGTCACTTGGGAAAATGGCTCAACCACACACATCTTTGGTTTGGGCATTGCTAATCTTAGCCCCACTCTTTTGTTATCTCATCTTATATGTCCCTAAATTTCCTTTATCTCCTGTCTATTAGTAAGATAACCAAAGCTCCTAACTATGCTAGGATACTTTTGCCCTCTTCCTGTGTCTTTCAAGATCTCTAGACTGGAAGGAATATGTGTGGTGGGTGTGAAAATTCGGTTGAATTTATTACCTAGACAATGGTGACTTTTGTTGTTTTCAAGATCTTAAGACCATTTTTCTACAAAGAATAGGATTGGGAGATTTTTTTTTTTTTTTTTTTTGATAGGTAATAAGACTTTTGTTTTATTATTTTTATAAGATATCATGGTATTTAATTTAGATAATTACATTTTTTATACACTATAAACAGGAAGAGAAAAAAACAATTAATATAATAAATATGATGTGTTCATCTCTACTGATCTATGTGGTGATATTATTCTTTTCCTATAAAAGAATAGGGAAAAAAAATTAAACTAGTAAAAAGTTACATATTATGTAATAAGGGTATAACAATAAATTTATACAAATTATCTTTTCTATCCACTCCTTTTTCTTTTCAACCAAATAATATATATATATATATATATATATATATCCTTACACTTTTCCATCCTTCCTATTTTGTCTATTTATTAAAAAAAAATAGAGTAAAACAAAAAACTGTCCATCCTAGATTTCTATCCTCTCAACCATACAACCCTAAAAAGGAATACTCTACCAATCAATGGGTTTGCAAAGTTCAATGGTAAAGCAACCTAAATCAAGTTGCAACCTTGGCTACAAATATGAGATGACACAAGGAGCTAACTATGAAAATCATATATAAATATCTTAAATGCATCATTTGATGGCACCAATTCAGAAGATGAAGTTATCACAGTTAAATATCCAAAATTTCTCCAGAAATGAAGGGAGAGTGAGAAGAAAAAAAAGAAGCTAATACCTGGAAGGTATCTTTTCCTACAGCATCATAGACAACATCAACCCCATTGCCTGATGTTATCTCATTGACACGAGCAACAAAATCCTCTTCCTTGTAGATTATAACATGGTGGCATCCATCATCCTTGGCTTGAACCGCCTTCTCTTTCGTTGAGACAGTTCCAATGACAGTGGCACCTAGGGCCTTAGCCCACTGGCTTAATAGAGAACCAACTCCACCAGCTGCTGCATGAACAAGGATTGTGTGTCCAGGTTCAACCTACACAAGACAATTATTCATATCTAGTAGTTCATGTAAATAAGAATGTTTAACAGGCTGGGAAAGAGAGCCAATTTTAGCACAATGCCAGGTTTGAAGCGTTCTATTTGTGCAAATTAGGAGAATAGGGGACAAATGCATAGCAATATACTTATATTAACAGTTTTTCAAACCGATGAAAACAGACCTTTTCAGATTTATCATGGTATTGCTGCCAATCCAAATTATTTACACACACACTATAACAATTCATTAAAAAAATTTAAAAGGGCACAACCCATGTACATGGGATGTCTAAGAGATATGCCAAAATTTATCAACCAAAACCACAAAGATCAATAAATTCAAGTAAATTCAAGTAAATTCAAAAAAGAAAAATGTAAAGTAGCAGCTGTTCAATCATATAATGACTACAGAAACAAAAACTTCAAATCCAAAATTGATTTTCACATAAAAGATAAATAAACTCAAGTAAATTTGAAAAAAAAAATGTAAAGTGGCAATCGTCCAATCATATACTGATCACAGAGACAAAAGCTTCAAATCCAAAATTGCTTTTTCACACCCCTCGAAGCTTTAAACATTTCTTTCTTTCCATATACACCACATAAGATGGAGGAATCGCATTCTGTATGTTTGCACTGCGATGATGACCAAATCTACCCCACCAGCAAGCCAACGATTCAATAGCACATCTTGGCATGATCCACTAAATCTTAAATAAAGAAAATACCACAAACCACAATTCTCTAGCAACATTACAACAGAGTTAGTGATCTACGAATTCCCCACTCTTCTTGCACATACAACACCAATCTACCACTATTATTTGGCACTTTCTTTTTTTGATTAGTAAATAAGTATGTTATAGAAAAGAGACTATTTCATGTACATGGTTGAACACTAAGAAGCCTAAAAATTTACAACAGTTAATGTATGGATAAAGATTCTAAAAATCAGCAATGGAGCTGATGTAGTAAAACCCTACGCCCAAGATCAATCAAACAATAATCTAGCAAACAATTCTATCAATTATGACCTGAAATTTCCATATCCTCAAATGTACGACGATTACATTCCTGTCACAAAGTTTACATCAAACATAATGGGACAATGTTCCAAATATCCGATTAATGCTTGCCTACCCTATTATGCCAACCAAACAAAAGGTCAATGGCCTTTTTACGATAGCAACACTGAAACCCCAAATGATTGAAAGACAACACTCCACAAATCAAACGCAACACTTCAGTGTAGTCAAACCCACAATGGCAAACACAACACCACCCTACTAGCATGTTCGTTCCTTAATGCATCCTAAAAGGAAAAACCCCGTTCCTTTTCAATCTCCATCTCAATATATCACTACACTCATGAAAAGGGCAATTAGAATGAAGAAGGTGGTGACCACCTTTATCTCCTAATCATTAAAGTCCCGTAGGAAGCTTACATCTCAATGTCCTCTGCTCCCCATCATCCCTTCTTCCAAGAATGGATCAACGAAAGAATCTTTATCTAAAAACCATAAAAGTAAGGAAAGAACAACCTCAATGGTTGCTCACCACACCACCATCATGCCAGAATTGAACTCAACTACGCTCACCTACCTCAAAGTGTATATATTGTGAGAACCATCTCACCCCATTCTAAGATTCCTTAAGCCACTAATGCATATCTATCTTGAGCAATCCCATACAACTCTAGGAAATTCTCCTTTAAAGGAGGTCCCCCACACCAAGAATCATGACAAAGCTTAGTAGAAGATTCACCACCCCACCTTAAAGCAAACAAAGCAGTGAAAAGTATTTCACCTTTTCCTTATACACTATTGGAAAGAGAGATAAGTCCTGATTGGAACACCAACCCCCCCACATGCTGCCTTATTTTGTGTCAATAACCCTTCTCCATAAAGCATCTCTCTCCAAAGCATAATACCACAACCATTTCCCCAACAACTCCTAATTAAAGTGCACTAAATTTCGAATACCTAACCCCCCATTTTGAAGTGGTTCACACACATTCCTCCAACTCACTAGATGATACTTAAACTCATCTCCCATCCCTCCCCATAAAAAACCTCTTTATAACTTAAAAATCTCTTTGTAACTTTTCAATATGTCTAGCCACGCTCACAGGGATAGTAAGCAAAGACAAATAGTAGGTGGGTATGCTAGATGACATGCTCTTAATCAACATAATACACCCCCTCTTAGACAAATACATCATTTTCCATCCAGCCGCCTTTCCAATTTATCCAACACATTATTCCACACAGTTTTCACTTTAAAAGTGGAACCTAAAGGAAGACCCAGATAATTCATGGGCAATTGGGAAACCTTGCTTCTCAAAATACCTGCCAAAGCTTCTATATTCAATACATCACCAACAGAGACTAGTTCAGATTTCTCCAAATTGATCTTCAATCTAGAAATAATCTGAAACCACACAAAAATAGCCTTCAAGTACCAAATTTGCTCCAGCTCCACTCTCACAAAAAATCAATGTATGGTCTGCAAAAAGATGTGAAATTACTAACTGAACATTGGGACTACCACCCACAAACAAAACCTATTATATAATTTTCTCCCCCCGCCGTCTCCAACATCCGGCTAAGTGCCTCCATAACAATGGTAAACAACATAGCGAATAAAGGGTCTCCCTGTCTCAACCCCTATGAACTATGAAAAAATCCTCTAGGGCTACCATTCAAAAGCACAGAAAATCTAACGTGGTCATATACCTTCCCCAGATCTAGCTTGCACAAAACCTCTGGTATACCCGACTTTAGATGGCTATATAAGCATTCATTGGCAATTAAAACCTAGTCTAGAATCTGCCTCTTGCTAACAAAGGAATTTTGAGGAACCAACACCACCTTATGAAGCACCAACTTTAATCTGTTTGCCAATACTTTAGCCAAGATCTTGTAAACCCCTGTAATCAAACAAATAGGAAGAAAGTCCTTAATCTTTGCTACCCCAAGTTTTTTTGGATTAAGAGAGACAAAAGTAGCATTAAAACCTTTCTCAAAGGTGTAGTGGTCATGGAAGTGATGGACAACCATCATTAAATCCACCTTCACAACACCCCAACAGCTTTGGAAAAAAGCCATCTGGACCTAGTGCTTTGTCCCCACTCATGTTTGACACCGCCTCATAAACCTCATCCTCCTTGAAACACCTCTCCAGGCACTTAGAATCCACCTCCTAAAGGGCTAGAAGATCTAAGCCCATCTAGTAAAGGTTGCCAGACTCCCTGTTCAGAGAATAAGCCATTATAAAAATCCACAATCTTCCCATTAATTGCCTCTTGATTAGTGAGCTCCTCTCCATCTACAAGTAATCTTCCAAAATAATTATGATAGCAGTGTGAATTCGTAAGCCTATGAAAGAACTTTGTATTTTTGTACCCTTCCTTCAAGCACGACATCCTTGACTTTTGGCTTTGCCTCCAATTAATCTCTTTCATCAACAAGATTCATTCAAGTTCTACTTTGGCCTACTCCCTTTGCAATTTTTCATCATCAGGTAATATCCTATGCTCCTCAATCTCATCCATAGAATTAATACTATTCAACAAAGTGTCTTTATCGAACAATATTGCCAAACTCTAAGGTATTCCACTTTTTCAAATCAAGCTTCAGGGCTTTAACTTGTCTGCCAGAACAAAACTAGGAGATCCATAAATAGGAATCCCACCAACCTTTCACCTTTTCTACAAAGCCATTTGCCTCTTTCCACATATTTTCAAGTCTAAACCCCATTTCACAGCATCACACTCCAATAAAATAAGGTGTTGATCCAACAAAAGCCTTGGTAGATATGCCTCTAAGTAATCATAGAAAAATGCTCCTCTAAAAGTGGAGTGATCAAAAACCTGTCTATAAAATCAAGCTATTATGCTTCAATGGAGACAGTAGTTTTTTTTAAGTGGCAAAAGGTTATTACTATAAAATAAAAAAAAGAATACCCAGGTACGCCGGAGGTGTACTTGAGCAGCAGTACATCAATCTTTCAAATTACAATGCTCAAACATATCCAAAAATTTGAACAAGGAAGAGAGTTAAAAGCAATACTCCAATCCAGTGAAGAGTGAAGAAGGAGAGATTTAATCTCAAGTATAAACCATTCACTTCCCTCAAAGCATCTCGCATTCCCTTCTCGCCAAAGACATTGCATGACACAGTGCTAAATAAAAAGTTCTCTTGAAATTTTTCGAATGGTCAAGTGCTAAGTCCAACCAACCCTAGGTGCCAACTCCTAGGTTTGTTCTCTCTTACTTTGCATTGACTCCAAAAGCCTAGGTGCAGACTCTTAGGTTATCTATATTTGGTTTTGTCCTACGTCAGCTTAAAAATTTTACTAACCATCTACTGCCAAAAAGTTTCTTCTCCATGGCATAATGCAAGTGGCTGCTCTCAAGACTCAAAACCTACACACGTGCTCAGCTACTCAAGACTTGAATAAAAGTCAACTTTGAACATGATTTTTTTATAGTGTCACTAGATACCCTATTTGATGAAAAGTATAAAAATGCACCAGAATTTTTTTGATAGTAACCAAATTCACCTGATTTTAAAAATAACTCCTAACAATCGAAGTAGCTAAGGCTTTTTTAGGAATCACTCCTAGGATTTGAATGTTTCACACACTCATGTAAACAGCTGTAAATAAATTTTTAAAATCCAGAAATTTTAATATCTCATAAGACAGCCACATATGCTTTTCTGGTGAAATTGCTAGAAACTTGTTGACAAAAAGTTTTGAAATACCCCTAAATTTAAACAAAAGAATACCTTTAAAAATCAACATTAACTAAGCAGCAACTAAGAAAATAAATTTAAGACCCAACTAAAACAACTCCAAACAATCAAACTAGCTAGATAGATCATGAGTAGCATCCTAGCATCATTGAAAACTCAAATTAAAATCTATGCTTTAGAATTTGGATTCCCATGTCTCTTGTAGGCCTTTCCAAAGTGTCTTCTTCTGTTACCATTGAATCTCTTCCCTTAGAATAGGTGGAGGGTGAAGTCACAGGTTTAATTCCTTATGGATGCGTAAGTTGTCTTTACCAAGAAACAATGATTATATATATATATATATATATATATATGAGTGATGTGTGTGTGTAGAAAAAAAAAAGGATAACTAACACTTTTTTGGTAACAAAAATAATTCAATCAAATAACTTAATAGATATGGGCTTCAGCATCGTGGCTTATCAAAATAAAGTCAACATTGTAACACAGTTGGCCACAAGCTATAATGATAACTTTGGTTTTTATCATACTTGCACATACGCATTCACATACATATGCAAGCCACACCCTCAACATGGTGATGATGATCCTTCTTCTAAATATAGATTGGAATTTACAAGCATTAACAGACTGCATATGTATAAATGCACGTGATGCAGAATACATGTTCACAGTCGATACCAACTCAATATCTGATGACATTTTATCACAATTTTTATTTATATCCAGGTTTCTAGTCCAAATGCTTTAAAGGCTCAATTTAATATAAATTTCAACTTTCTGCAGTATATATTCAGCTGCATCAGTGTAGAACATACCTTGAAGCAACGATGGAGTAGATATTGAGCTGTCATACCCTTGAGGATGACTGATGCTGCAACAATAGGATCAATAGAGGAAGGAACAGGCACAACTTTGTTTGCAGGAAGGATCTGCTCTTCAGCATATGCGCCCATTGGACCACCAGCATAAGCTACAAGGTCTCCAACTTGCCTGCCAATTAGTCCAGGACCCACAGCTGTCACCACCCCAACAGCCTCCATACCTGCATCAGAAACTGGTATTGATAAATTGGTCCCACCTTAGGACCTAACCTCATATAAAATAGGTAAATCCATTCTCGTGCCATTCAAAGAAAAATCTCCAGTGTGTACTATAACTATCCCAAGTTAAAGAAACTAACAAAACTCTCTGAAACCACATATGCACTATGGTTGTAAAGAAATCACTATCTGAATAATAGCTTAATTGAAGGAAAGTAATTTCATCACAACGAAATAAGTCTTTCGGTCAAGTTAACAATTTGGTGAGCACTTATACATTATTGGCCCACTTCCTGACAGCTACAGCCTGTAGAACTGATGGTTACTAGCACAGTATTGAGCTGGATTGCCTGTGAAAGTCCATGGTTCAAGTCCTGGTAACCCCAATTCTGTCAGTTTCATGTGTTGTACACATTTAAGGCACATGATTAGTTTCGTGTTGTCGGAGGCTGACACATGATTGGAAGTATTTGTATTAAGCATTAACATGTCTATGAGTTCTGCATAAATTTTTGGCCCACATCTTGATAGTTTGAGAAAGAGTGAGTTGATCCAAGTTGAGGGAATTAAAAAAAAAGGGTAGAGGAAGGCCAAAAATAATATTAGTAGAAGTAATAAAAAATGACAGGTCAATTAGGGAAGTAACAGAGAGCATGACTTCAGATAGAATAGAATGAAGGAAAAGAATTTACATGGTTGACCCATTCTAATATGTCGATGATCCATAGCCGACCCAAATTTTGGGACTAAGGCTTTGTTGTGTTGTAGTTATGGTCAATTTCATATTCAGTCACTCTACAATTCCTGCAAATTAAGGGTACTTTGGTAATTTAGCTGAGTCTAGAATTTTCTATGAGATCCTAAGTATCTTAGATATTATTTTCTTTAGTCCAAGTTAGTATTTTATAAGGTATTAGTTTACTAATCAAACTAGTAGTCCTAATACTTCTGGTACAAGAAAGAGTCTTTATATTTGTGTTCAATGTATTCAAAGGAGATGGAGAGTTGATTAGAAGTATTAAGTAAGTTGGCCTTAGGATTTTTCTTCCTACCTTTATCTTCTTTTTTAATTTTTTCTTTCTCTTGGTTACTGTTCATGGGAACTGTTTGCACTTTGCAGTACTGTCCACATATTTAAATAATTCAATTTCTTTTTTTCTTTTTCTTTTTCCTCCTCTTTTCAACCATAAATCCAATTTTTCTCTCTTGATCCCTCACCCTTCTTCTAAAAAGATTCTAAACCCCAAAATCCACAAATCCTTCTAAAACTTAACCCACCACAACTACATGTCAACAAATTTCTCCAATTTGTCCTACGTCAGAGACTATTAATGAATTCTAAGAATTCTGTCATAGCAATAGTGAATCTATCGTATCCTAGCCTTTCACTCGGAAATCTAACTATATTGAACTCCCTCGCCACATACCAAGCCACCTCCCAACCCTATTGTGAATCTCTCAACACCTATCAACTACTTACCCTGTCATCATTAGGGTCATATACTCCAATAAAGACCCAAATGAATTTATCCTTCACATTACTCAATAAACATGACATTGAAAACCTCCCCACACACCCACACCTGGATCAATTTTCTCAACCACCTGTTTGCCCCATATTAGGAGCACCGTACCTGCTGTATTTTTCGCTTCAAGTACCATCCAATCTTGAAATGGCTAGCACAAAGACTTCTAACAACACTTGCATACATTTTGACAATTTTGTTTCCTAACCAAAAAACCACATCAGACTTCCATCCGTTCAACTTGGTTTTTACAACCGCTCATTTGTTAGGATCATTTACACATTATATTCCAAGAAAACAGGTGTAGCTTCATTAGGAATACATCAACAACCCTTCCTTTACTAGTACTCCCACGTCATCCAGCATCATAATTAACTGTATATACCAAATTTTAAAGATCCCTAGCTCCTTTGGGAGTTGGGTTAGTTACCCGCTGCACACTCCCCTCACTTGCTGACTTCCTCTATCTCTCCTCAATTGTACCAAATAAAGCCATAAACTGTTCTCCAAAGACTCTATAGAAAGTCCTAGGAATTTGCCAAATCCCTTAATACTTCTAAATTCTCATCACCCATTGAGTAGCCTTCATACCTCCCATTATTTGATTCAAATAAAAAAAAATTTGCTCACTTGTTGATCAATCAATTCTGGCCAATGACTCACATAGTAGAGGACTGGAGCTCCCCCCCACTATTATTTTCACACACTATCAATGCTCCCCAATCTGGTGAAAGCCACAGCACCTTCTGGTCCTCCAACAATTGCTCAGATTGTAACATATTTTTCCTCCACCATATCATCCACTGTAACTTCGTAATTGAGCGTATCCTTTCAAGATTGCTTAGAACTTCACACATTGGGGTTAGCATAACATTCCAAACTCCCATCTCTACTTCTGGTGATCTATTCTGTATTGGCAACAAAACCCCCTTGGCAGCTGAGCCTTAGGTTGCTTTGACCGGCAGTGATATTGCAGATGGAGCTTTATCATCGTTCATCAATCAACCTTAGTATTTATTTTTCTAGCCTTTAACTAGACTATTCCATTTTCCACCTATGAGACACCCCCTAAAACCCCATGGATGCTTGTCCGATGCATTGAATGTTAATTGACTGGCCTGATTATGTTTGGATAAAGTATTGGGTGCCTTAATTTTTCTTTTTTCCAATTCTTTTGTTACATTTTAGACCAAGTTAAAGGCAAGGCATATCTATGAACTATGAAGTGATTAGAAAAGGTGTGGACACTGGACATCACCTATTTTATTTTATTTTTTAAAATTTAAAATTCAATAGTTACAACGAAGGAGAGGAGATTCGAACAACGGATGTCTCCATTAGAAATACTAAAAGATGCCAACCAATTGACGCTCTGTATATCACATATTTTATGTTAAACTAACATGCGTCAAGGTTCCAATTAGCTCAACAAGTAAAGTTTGATCACGATCGAATAAGAAATAACAACATGTGTCGTAACAATCAAACATGAGTCATTAATATTAATCATTAACATGATCTAAAATCCTAAAGCATTGAACGAATTAAAAGCTAATATTATAATAATACTCTTAGATTAAAAAAATAATAAAAATAATAAAGCAAAAAAAAAGAAAAGAAATGAAAGCAAACCAGGGGTGTAGGGCAATGTGGGGGTCTTATAAACCCCTTTGCGGAAATAAACATCGATAAAATTAAGGCCAACGGCCTTATTTTTGACACGAATCTCGCCTTCCTTTGGTTCTCCTAATTCCACATCTTCCCATTTCAGGACTTCCGGACCACCAAGTTCGTGAACTCTAACAGCTTTGACCATTTTTTTGGGTGCTGCTTCTGCAAGTGCTCGCACTGTTTGCGATAATCTTCTGGCACGTGTAGGTGTAAATGGTAGTGGGTTTGAATTTTGATGGAAACGGAAATGGGAAATTTTTGGTTTTATTAGTACCGGTAATAGGCGGTGGTACTGGTACTGGTGCCACTGGCACTGATGAATTCCTGGTCTTAATAGTAATCCCATTTTATTTTATTTTTCTGCTGATCGTGACTTGTAATTTTGTACTTTTTTATATTTTTAGTCCTGAATGTGGACGGTACAAGGGCAGTGTGACATCATGGCAAGTTCAATGCTGCATATTTTCAAATTATATATCACTCTTTTTTTTTTTTTTTAATCAAATAAATAAATAAAAATTATTTAATTTTGTTGTGCCAAGTTATGGTTTGGTGAATATTGGGGAGAAAAAAAAAAGTTATGATAAGTGCATAATAAATAAAGAAGTGTTATTTCCCAAAATTACTTTCATTGTCCGTTTGCAACAACTTATTATTAAAAGTTTGTTATGAATATATTATCGACACAGCATTTCTCTAATAAAAATAGTGTTTGAATGTGAAATAGTAAAAGTAATGTTGCTCTAATCATAATTATTTGACATATTGACACACCGTGAACTTGATTGTGTTAAACAAATATACATAAATAGAGAGATGGCCAATTTCTTGAACGGTCAAGAATTTATGTCAAAATGACTAGAGACAATGAGGAAATAGGAGTCAGCTATGATTGGACAAAAAACATTATTTTTAGATCCCTCTCCATTTTAAAAATTGTCTATTGTCATCCATTTTATTGTCAAGATTCTATTTTTTGAATTTAGTAGTTTATAAATTGCCACATTATTTAATGTTTTAAATGACATAACAGATTATGCACTTTTAAATTTATAAAATATAATCTACACTAGGAAATGGACAAGTTTTGAAATGGATAACATTCTTGATTGTAGTATGTGTGCACGATTGAAAAATTGAAAGGATTTGTTAAACTTATAGTTCAATTTGTAGAATTGTATAAAAGTCTAGATCCAAAGATTGGGGACAACATCCCTCTTTGCTTAAAGTTTTCACAAGTTTAGAACTCCATTACAGCTATTATGACAATATGGACACCTTTGAGAAGATCCTCTTCTATCAAAACAAGAACTTTGATCATTCTTGGTTCTTAATGTTTGATAAGCAGTTCTCCAGTCCAATACCTTCATGGTTCCTAAAGTGGTGGGAGATGTTTGGATCAATTACCCAGATCCTCCCTGAACCTTTACAGGATGCCCTCAGGTATTTCAGTTCCAGACTGCAAACTTCAAACCATGGTTCCCAATTTCCAGCTATTCTGCATATGACAATCAAGTACAAGATCCACTGGATTAGTATGTGGAATTATAAAATCAACTCCAACTTACTAGATAGAGAATTCCTAATAAAATGGTGGGACAGTTTTAGAATTAACACTGTCATCAATTAGATACATAATGACCTCCCCCCTCCAATGCAAAAAGCCATTGCTTACAATACGAGATCCCAGTTAAGCTTAGATTCTGTTCAGATAGTTGAAAAATCAAGGAAGGAACTAAAAGATCTTGCCAAGCAATTGCAAATCCAAGCAAAGAAGTTAGAGTCAGAAGAAAAGGTTTCTCTTGCCTCTTTAGAAGTTTCAGTCAATCGTTGCCCAATTAACCCCTTCCAGGATTCTTAGGATCCATATGATGGTTACAATTTAGACGACGATTAGATCACTCTGGATAGCACCAATCACTATTCAGAACAGTTTTCAGAATATGTTACTATTCATCTACAGCACCAGTCACTGTACATGAACAGTACCTGCACCCAGCTAGATTCCAGACAGGCTACTATTCACCTACAGAACCAGACACTATTCGTGAACAGTACCCCAGAAAAGTAAGAAGACAAGTTACTAGTCATAAACAGTATTCAGTACAATAATCTAGAAGTTACAATTTGCTTTCAGCTAAAAAGGTTTTTCACCCCAGTAAAAGCATTTTACGTTCCGAATTTCCAGCAATCTTCTGCAGTATCCAAGGCTCCCTTTAGTCTATATAAGGCAGCTCAAGATCAGTTCTGAGGGAAGCAATATTTTAGGCCTATAGTAAGGTTTTAGGATAGAATCCAAAATATCTTCCCTTCTCATTACAACCCAATACTTGTAATTAGATAGCAACCCCAGTTTACACTTGTAACATCTTAACGGATCTTCACAACTGTAACCTTATAGCCTCAGTCGGCCTTTTATTTTCTGTCAATCACATGGCCCCGATTGGCCTTTGTCTTTGTCTGTAACTTACCCCTTTTTGGTATTAGTTGTCGATCAGGATGACGACAACAAAAGTCAGAGACCCTTTTCCCCATCTGGAACAAATTTCGAAGATCCTCTTCAGCAAGAAACTGAAATTGATCATCAGCTTATAGTTGTAAGCAAAGAGTTCACCCTTGATTTAGTTGCCCTAGGCAAAGAGTTTGACTTAAAAGAAAACAGAGTCAAAAGAGAAGCCTATAGAGTTAACCACACTAGGGAACAAAAGAAAGAAGTTTTAGAAAAATGGAAAGAATTCATGAAGGAGATATCCGGCAATGTCTCTTTCTTTGAATACTTTGAAAACCAGCTGAGGCCATAGGGTTACAGTTGTGAAAACTGGTTAAGGTGTTACAAGTGTAAACTAGGGTTGCCATTTAATTACAAGTATTGGGTTGTAATGAGAAGGGAAGATATTTTGGATTTTATCCTAAAACCTTGCCTTAGGCCTAAAATATTGCCTCCCTCAGAACTGATCTTGAGCTGCCTTATATAGACTGAAGGGAGCCTTAGATTCTACTGAAGATTGCTTGAAATCCGGAAGGTAAAATGCTTTTACTTGGGGTGAAAACCTTTTCAATTGAAAGCAAATAGTAACTTCTGGATTATTGTGCTGAGTACTGTTCATGAACAGTAACCGTTACTGTTCATGAATAGTTTCTTATCTCCTTGCTTTTCCGGGGTACTATTGAGTGACTGGTGCTGAATAGTAGCCTGTCTGGAATCTTGCTGAGTGCAGGTACTGTTCATGTACAGTGATTGGTGCTGTAGATGGGGAAGTAAAAGCATTTTACCTTCCAAATTTCAAACAATCTTCAGCAAAATCCAAGGCTCCCTTCAGTCTATATAAGGCAGCTCAAGATCAGTTCTGAGGGAAGCAATATTTTAGGCCTAAAGCAAGGTTTTAGGATAGAATCCAAAATATCTTCCCTTCTCATTACAACCCAATACTTGTAATTAGATGGCAACCCCAATTTACACTTGTAACATCTTAACCGGTCTTCATAACTGTAACCTTATGGCCTTGGTTGGCCTTTTATTTTCTGTCAATCATATGGCCCCGATTGGCCTTTGTCTTTGTCTGTAACTTAGCCCTTTTTGGCATCAGTTGTAGATCAGGATGACGACAACAAAAGTCAGAAACCCCCTTCCCCATTTGGAACAGATTTCGAAGATCCTCTTCAGCAAGAAACTGAAATTAATCGTCAGCTTATAGTTGTAAGCAAAGAGTTCACCCCTGATCTAGTTGCCCTAGGTAAAGAGTTTGACTTAGAAGAAAACAGAGTCAAAAGAGAAGCCTATAGAGCCAACCACACCAGGGAACAAAAGAAAGAAGTTGTGGAAAAATTGAAAGAATTCATGAAAGAGATATCCAGCAATGTCCCTTTCTTTGAATACTTTGAAAACCAATTGAGGCCATAGGGTTACAGTTGTAAAGACCGGTTAAGGTGTTACAAGTGTAAACTGGGGTTGCCATCTAATTACAAGTGTTGGGTTGTAATGAGAATGGAAGATATTTTAGATTCTATCCTAAAACATTGCTTTAGGCCTAAAATATTGCCTCCCTCAGAACTAATCTTGAGCTACCTTATATAGACTGAAGGGAGCCTTGGATTCTGCTGAAGATTGCTTGAAATCCGGAAGGTAAAATGCTTTTACTTGGGGTGAAAACATTTTCAGCCGAAAGCAAATAGTAACTTCTGGATTATTGTGCTGAGTACTGTTCATGAATAGTAACAGTTACTGTTCATGAATAGTGTCTTATCTCCTTGCTTTTCCGGGATACTGTTCAGTGACTGGTGCTGAATAGTAACCTGTCTGGAATCTTGCTGAGTGCGGGTACTGTTCATGTATAATGATTGGTGCTGTAGATGGGGTAGATGAGGAAGGACTCCCCATCTACAGCACCAATCACTGCACATGAAAAGTACCCGCACTTAGCAAGATTCCAGACAGGCTATTATTCAGTACCAGTCACTGAACAGTACCCCGAAAAAACAAGGAGATAAGACACTATTTATGAACAGTAATGGTTACTATTCATGAACACTACTCAGCACAATAATCCAGAAGTTACTTTTTGCTTTTGGCTGAAAAGGTTTTCACCCTAAGTAAAAGTATTTAACCTTCCGGATTTCAAGCAATCTTCAGCAGAATTCAAGGCTCCCTTCAGTCTATATAAGGCAGCTCAAGATCAATTCTAAGGGAAGCAATATTTTAGGCCTAAAGCAAGGTTTTAGGATAGAATCCAAAATATCTTCCCTTCTCATTACAACTCAATACTTGTAATTAGATGGCAACCCTAGTTTACACTTGTAACATCTTAACCGTCTTCACAACTATAACCTTATGGCCTTAATCGGCCTTTTATTTTCTGTCAATCATATGGCCCCGGTTGACCTTTGTCTTCGTCTGTAACTCCCTTTTGGTATTAGCTGTCGATTAGGATAAGGACAACAAAAGTCAGAAACCTCCTTCCCCATCTGGAACAGATTTCGAAGATCCTCTTTAACAAGAAACTGAAATTGATCATCAGCTTATAGTTGTAAGCAAAGAGTTCACCCCTGATCTAGTTGCCCTAGGCAAAGAGTGTGACTTAGAAGAAAACAGAGTCAAAAGAGAAGCCTATAGAGCTAACCATACCAGGGAACAAAATAAAGAAGTTTTGGAAAAATGGAAAGAATTCATGAAAGAGATAACCAGCAATGTCCCTTTCTTTGAATACTTTGAAAACCAACTGAGACCATAGGGTTACAGTTGTGAAGACCGGTTAAGGTGTTACAAGTGTAAACTGGGGTTGCCATCTAATTACAAGTATTGGGTTGTAATGAGAAGGGAAGATATTTTGGATTCTATCCTAAAACCTTGCTTTAGACCTAAAATATTGCCTCCCTCATAACCATGGTTTTAAAAACCGGACGGGTTAAAGAACCGAAAAAGTAGTGATTTTCGGTTTTAAGGTCGAACCGTGGTTGGACTGATGGTCGAACCAATGATGTCATAATTAATTAATTAATAATTTTAAATTATAAAAAATAAAAATAAAATATGTAATAAGTTTAAAACTAAGAATATTTAGTTTTAAATACATATTTTTTTATTTAAAAAATGTGAGTTTAATTATCACATATTGTATTTAGAAAATTAAAATATCAAATCCACAACTTATATAGTATTAAAAATATTTAGTATGAAATTAACAATACATAATAAATTAGTAATTGTTAAAAAAAAAATTGTACTATTATTTATTACTAAATTTATATAGATTATTATTGTGCATTTTTTTTTAATATATATGCGCTTTGGCTACATTTATTATATATTATTTATTATTTATTTATATGATCAAAATTGGCAATTGGCAGGTAACATGTCACTTAGCTCTTTTCCTTTGTACCAAAGTTCATGAAATAGGCTATTAGCCCAAAGGTTGCCAAAAGCCCAAAAGCAAAAAACACACCCTCACAAAAGAACGGCACTACAAGACAACATTGAAAAGAAAAAAAAATTAAAAAAAAAAACTCTAATAATTAACCATTTAATACCCACCTACCCCACTTTCCAATCTACCCCTCCTCTTTCTCTCCTTGTTATTTTCACCAGAAACTTCTGGGTGTCTCCACTTCTATTATTCAAGTTTATTTCTCCCTTCTCTCTCAACTTAGATCTGATTCTTCTCTTTTCTTTTAAGTTGTCTTGGTTGACATTCTTGTGTGTGCTCAGATAGACAGATGGTGCCTCCATTGAAGAATCTCTCTCCTCAACTACTCTTTTTTTCTATTCTTTTTCTTTTTCAGTGGCAAAGGATGGTAATGGTTGATTGCTTTGCCTTTTCAGATCTTTACTATTTATTCAAAATTGCTGCATTTTGGTGTTTTAAGCAAACCAGCCAATAACCAGTTCAACCATACCAATTTTCAGTTTTTACAGTTGAACCGGCAGATTTTCGGTTTTTTCGATTATTAGATGATTTTCGGTTTTTAGTCATAACCGGACCGGGTTGAAGGCTGGTTCCTGGTTTAACCGGTCGGACCGGCCAATCCGATCAGGTTTTTAAAACCATGCTCAAAATTGATTTTAAGTTGCCTTATATAGACTAAAGGGAGCCTTGGATTCTACTGAAGATTGCTTGAAATTCGGAAGGTAATATGCTTTTACTTGGGGTGAAAACCTTTTCAGCCGAAAGTAAATAGTAACTTCTGGATTATTGTGCTGAGTACTGTTCATGAATAGTAACCGTTACTGTTCATGAATAGTGTATTATCTCCTTACTTTTTTCGGGATACTGTTCAGTGACTGGTGCTGAATAGTAGCCTGTCTGGAATCTTGCTGAGTGCGGATACTATTCATGTACAGTGATTGGTGTACCAGAAGTTACTATTTACTTTCGGCTGAAAAGGTTTTCACCCCAAGTAAAAGCATATTACCTTCCGAATTTCAAGCAATCTTCAGCAGAATCCAAGGCTCCCTTCAGTCTATATAAGGTAGCTGAAAATCAATTCTGAGGGAAGTAATATTTTAGGCCTAAAGCAAGGTTTTAAGATAGAATCCAAAATATCTTCCCTTCTCATTACAACCCAATACTTGTAATTAGATGGCAACCCCAGTTTACACTTGTAACATCTTAACCGGTCTTCACAACTATAACCTTATGGCCTCAGTCGGGCTTTTATTTTCTGTCAATCATATGGCCTCGGTCGGCCTTTGTCTTTGTCTGTAACTTACCCCCGTTTGGTATCAGTTGTCGATCAGGATGATGACAACAAAAGTTAGAAACCCCCTTCCCCATCTGGAACAGATTTCGAAGATCCTCTTTAGCAAGAAACTGAAATTGATCATCAGCTTATAGTTGTAAGCAAAGAGGTCACCCCTGATCTAGTTGCCCTAGGCAAAGAGTTTGACTTAGAAGAAAACAGAGTCAAAAGAGAAACCTATAGAGCCAACCACACCAGGGAACAAAAGAAAGAAGTTTTGGAAAAATGGAAAGAATTCATGAAAGAGATATCCAGCAATGTCCCTTTCTTTGAATACTTTGAAAACCAACTAAGACCATAGGGTTTCAGTTGTGAAGACCGGTTAAGGTGTTACAAGTGTAAACTGGAGTTGCCATCTAATTACAAGTATTAGGTTGTAATGAGAATGGAAGATATTTTGGATTCTATCCTAAAACCTTGCTTTAGTCCTAAAATATTGCCTCCCTCAAAACTGATCTTGAGCTGCCTTATATAGACTGAAGGGAGCCTTGGATTCTGCTGAAGATTACTTGAAATCCGGAAGGTAATATGCTTTTACTTAGGGTGAAAACTTTTTCAACCGAAAGCAAATAGTAACTTCTGGATTATTGTGCTGAGTACTGTTCATGAATAGTAACCATTACTGTTTATGAATAGTGTCTTATCTCCTTGCTTTTCCGAGGTACTGTTCAGTGACTGGTGCTGAATAGTACCCTCTCTGGAATCTTGCTGAGTGCGGGTACTGTTCATGTACAATAATTGGTGTTGTAGATAAGGAATGACCAATCACTGTACATGAACAGTACCCGCACTCAGCAAGATTCCAAATAGGCTACTATTTAGCACTAGTCACTAAAAAGTACCCTGGAAAAGCAAGGAGACAAGACACTATTCATGAACAATAACGATTACTATTCATGAACAGTACTCAGCACAATAATCCAAAAGTTACTATTTGCTTTCGGCTGAAAAGGTTTTCACCCCAAGTAAAAGCATTTTACCTTCCAGATTTCAAACAATCTTCAGCAAAATCCAAGGCTCCCTTCAGTCTATATAAGACAGCTCAAGATCAGTTCTGAGCGAGGCAATATTTTAGGCCTAAAGCAAGGTATATATATATATTGTCATAAACTAAATTCTAACTTTTTAATTTTGTTATTTTAAAGCGAACTTTAATAAGCTAAAAGCCTATGACAATCAAAATACTCTTTATATATCCATTAAAAAGAAATGAAAAAAAAAGTTGTTTTTGGTACTCACTTTTTCAATTCTTTTATTTTAGATAACATTTTACTTTTTTATTATTTATTTCAAAAGATTTTCTCTTATTACAGGTGCTACTCTCTCTCACTCTCTCTCATAGGTGTCAATCCAAGATTTTGCTCCCATCCAATAGGTTGTGCTTCATTAAAAGGTAGTAAATTATTAGTTGACAATGAACTTTCTAACGCTTAGATCACTTATAATAGTCTAGAATTTTTCTCAAAATAATAATAATATTCTAGAATCTTATAGTTCAATTAGTTGACATCTCTAGATTCCAGGTGTCTCTAAAAAAAAATTCAAGATTCAACCATCTGAGACTCTTAACTATTGAAATATATATTAAAAAAAATCATTTATAATAATTAAATAAAAATTGTCATATAAACTAGATTAGACTTACATTGAGAATTGTGAAAAAAAATAGAAGAGAAAATTGAGTAAATAGAGACCTAAATAGAAAGTTTTCTTTAAAAATCAGAATAAGTTGAAAAGAGTAAAGATTTACACAACAAGCAAGAATCGCTATCAACAATGATTGAAGAATTGCCCTCAATATGAATCATTGTAGGAGTTCTACAAAGAACAAGTGATCAGTACAAGGCAAGGGAATTAACAAAAGTTTAGAACCACACACTTTGACACAATTTAAACATGTGGCAAACGGTGATTAGATTATTATTTTTATTAAGTACCAATGGTGGACCCGTGTGTAAGTAGTGTAAACCAATCACAAGTTGACACTCCTGTAAGTTGTAACAAAGTGTGTGATCTTAGAAGAATTGGAGAATTAATTGTTAATTGGAGACAATCTTGTATAAATGGTAATTTTGCAAGCACTCTCATGCATTGTGAATGAAAAATAGAAATGGTTTCTCAATGTAGAATTAGCTACATTAGAGCTGAAATTTGATCAACGATGTCCTTCTATTTTGTAGAACACCCAAAAATATAAAAGGAAGCAAAATGAAAACCATATGTGACATTAAGGTTTGGGGGGATAAGATCCCCTATTATTTGATCCCTCAAATTCCCTCCCATTTTAATCCAGACGTAGGACACGTGACTTAAATGAATTTTTTTAGGCCATTGAATTTTTTAAATACCACATCTTATATCTAGACTAAAATTGAAGGATTTAATTGGAGTAGATCCTTTCCCCAAGTGTAAAAATGTAGAATGATTCTCTAATTCACTATGATAGTTGCTTATTATACCATAAACGCATACAAAATTTACATGTAAAGCATCTAGGAATCCCAAAAAAAGAACAAAAAATTAGCCGAGTACCTTGAGGCAAAAAAAAAAAAAATTCACACAAACAACAAATTACGGGAGAACGCCAAATATGATACAGTTAGAAAAACTTGCTAAGAGACAATACAGAATTGAACTTGGGGATTTAATCATCGACAATTTCTTCCATATAATCCACCTACTCGTGTCTATAGTCTATACATCACATTTAAAAGAGATTAAAGAGGAAAAGGAAGGAACAAAGAGAGGGATGCTCAACCTGGGAAAATCTATACTCGACGTAAAAGGCATTAAACTAATAGCCATGAATAAAATATGAAGTCTAGCTTTGTAAAGAAATGATACAGGCAAGCAAAGGGATCATCTCCAACCATGATCAAGGCAAAAGCATTGGAGGTTTCCAGTGAGAGAATTCCACAAGGTTTCTATTTACAATAGATCCGTTGTGTAGCCAGAATGTCTCAGCTGACTGGTGAAAATGCCTAACTTTCCTTTGAAGCTCCCACAGAATCCCATGCAGTGCTGAACATGGCTCCGATTCGGGAGCATAAACCCATAGACACCTTAGGTGTCTACCATGCTTAATCATCCTCTCTATATCTTCGTCTGAAAATAAACCCAAACTTTGAGCTATAGCATATTAAAGGAGATTGTGAGCCAAGCAATGATATACAATGGAGTTTGAATTTGACCTGGTATAGATTCTAGGTACTCCAACATTTGGGGACCAATCTGAGTGGATGGCCATTTTATTGATATCTGTGTGTAATCAATGACATTCTGGAAAGGCAACTCTACCTGATCCGATATTATCACTGGTACACACTCCTGTTTAGCAGAAACAACTACATTACTTCAAGTATCAACTGCCCAACCTCCGTGTGTGTGTGCGGGTGCACATATGTACAATCAGAGAGAGAGAGAGAGAGAGAGAGAGAGAGAGAGAGAGAGACCACAAAGTACGACTCATAATATCGGAGAGACCAAGATGACTCCCCACGCGGGGCAAGGCAGAACTTGGCATTTCGAAGGTGTTCAAAATACTCTATCCTTCCCAGTTTGTCAGGGCCACTGAACTTCAACTCTGGAGATTCCAGCTGTTTACAATATCAATATGCATACTTTGTATCTCTTAAAAGAACACAACTGAAAGCATTCATAATTTAGCATTTCAAACAGAAAGTGCCCAATGTGACAGTTTAGGATTATGCACATCAAGGAATCTGATACCAGTGCCCACCCACCAGAATATATTACCAGGATAGGGGAGAAAAGAAATATGTTGCCTAATCAAGGAAATACATAGACTCACTATGCATTCTAGGCAATTAAGTTACAGATTAAAATCAATGCCAAAAACAATGTAATAAATTACAATGGAAATCTTAAATCTAAACACTGACATGTCCATTTGATTGGCTTGAATTCTGGCTTGTTTTGAAAAAGTGGGTTTCATGCCAGCCATTTTAATAAAGTATTGAGCTGTGTGCATTTAAAAAAAAAAGTGATGCTTAAGAAACTTTAACTAATAAGCTAACTTTAAGCTTAAACAGACACTAGTAGCACCTCCGTTATGAATATAACTTTTTCCCTTTTATAAAACAAACTAGCATCAGCATAACACAACTGAATGTCATTAATTATTAAATAATAATAATAATATAAGCCCTTTTTGTGTTCCAAATTCTCATGAGAAATGATAATTTGGCAAATCAATAGACAGGTTTTCCTTTTGATTTCTTTAGCAAAAAATTTCTACCCAAAGCAACCAAAGATGGGTGCAGAACCCTATGTCTAAGTGACATAAGTAGTTCAATTGAACTCCACAGCCAAATCTAGGTTACCAACATAAATTTTAATGAACCAGATTACTTCATTTAAAAAATGAAGAAGTCATAGATGATGACATACCTTGTCTGGAAATTGCTTGGCAAGTTCTATCAACTGAAGACGACCAACCTTTCCTTGTGCACGACCTAAATAGTTTGCCAAGTACCTTCGCTTTGATAAAGGCAGAGGCCGGACAAGGGTATCCTCAGTTTTAGTCATTCTATCATCAACATTCCCGGGAATTATGATATCTTTCCATGTATTAAAAGAACTTGTGTCCTTCTTATCAGTCCGATCCCCCTACACTAACACATTAATAAACATTCTTTAAGTCAAATAAAAATGGTTTGGAAGAGCCACATGGACTTTAATCTTATAAGTAACTTAAACAAGCCAAATGACTTTCAAATAAATCACACAACTTCATTAAGTATTTTAAACAAGTTAAATGGATGTTAGGGGTTAGCTTGGTTAGGCGTTTTGAAAGATTAAAAGAGCGTTTTTGAAACCCCAAACTCTGTTTTGCAACCACAACTCCTCATAACCTTTTTACAAATGCTTATTTTAAACTCAAAACACAATTTTCCAATAGCTTATACAAACGCACCCTAAATAAGTAATGTGATTGAAAATCCATGGATGATCATTTAAATTGTCACAAAATGGGTTGGAGTAACTTTTCTCCAAATCTGTCTGAAATCAGTGAGTGTCCATTTGGTACAAATTATTTTTTTAGCTTTTTGAAAATGGGTAGTTTGTAAAGGTTGTACCTAGAAAAAAGTGGGGTTTGAAAAGGTTGTATTTTGAAAAAGTGCAGTTTCACAACGGGATGCCAAACATGTAAAACTGGTTAAAGAAATAGACCAATACATTAAAAAACTTTTAGAACACCTAAAAGGAACAGTACAATGACACATGTCCAAATCCAGTAATAGGAAAACAAAAGGACTATGGTTCTAAAGATTAATGTCATTACTAAGAAATTTCAGAGGGCTGTTCCCTCTGCAGAACAGAAAAATCTTTACAGTTCTATCCATACAACATGGGTGCAAACTTTGCAGCCATATTGGAAAAAATCTTTACATTAATACTCCTGTCACATTTAATACACACCATAGCACATGAATGCTAACTTTTGATACACTTATCGCTGCTTAGGACTGTCCAAAGGTAATTATGGTTGAGGACAACTTCCAAAGGCATCCAAGAGTCAGATTGATTATTTCTTGACACAGGCCAATCAATGTCATAGGGACCACCTACTGGTTAGTTAAAATGAAAACCAACATAAAATTGGGTTGAAGCTTACCACACTAAGAAAAAATCTAAAAATAATAATTTCATGTCAGGACTTTGATCTGGGTTTTTAAATAGCATAATAGAGCAGAACTTAGACATTATGACAAAGGCTACCTACAAATTCATACTACCTAACATTAGTTAAATCAACTAGTCAACGAGTTCCTCAATACCTCCATGGCTCTTTTCACATACCAATGGTATTAAACAAAAATGAGGATGGTTCAAAACAAATCTGGAACTACGAAACTGTTCAAAGGACCTCCCAGTCAGCCGATCACTTTAGCAGTATCAGAGTTCTAGTACAAATCACCCACTCCAAATCCAGAGCTAACTCATTTTTTTAAGAAATACAGAAATTATCCCAAGACATTTGCTGATAATATAATTTGGATAATTATAATTCAGTCTGGCGCCAACAGAAATCCCATAGCTAACTCAACTTTGTAAAATATAGAGAAATTACCCCAAACAAATTTGGGGGAAAAAAAAGGTTACGGAACTTTAAAATTCAATATAATGATGAAAGAGTAACAGAATTTTTTTTTCAACCATAAACTACACTGGAAAAAGTCTAGATTGTAGAAAAGGGGGCAGAAAACTTTTGATTTTATTCTTCATCTATTATATTCCTATTTTGTGAGTTGTTTGTGATCTAATTAAGGATTGTAAAACGTACACTTCATGTTGATGTCTACAAGAGTACGAAATGCTTTGCAACCATATAATGTGTTCAAAATTCTCATATTTGAAAGTCTTTTTTATTAATAATTACACATGCACCCTATTGGTCTTGAAACCATGATGCCATCTCCATCTTGCTCTAATAAGAGAAGGTGCCATTTGAACTAGAGCTCATTGGCTTAGAATTGAAGGCATTTTTGTATTGGTAGTTACACAAGCTCGGGAAAAACAAAAAGATTCTTTCAAAACTTCTTCCTTAATTCCATTGGCTCTAATCTCTCCAAATTCAAAATTCACTCTTAGAGTGAGTCTTGAACCTTTTTTTTTTTTATAAGTAAAGTTTATTGATGTCAAAAAAAGTAGAAACACCCTAGTACACAGGAAGTGTACAAGGGTTGAAACAATCAAGAACAAAAATTACAAGAATCTAAGAAATCAAGAAAAGATAAAAATGATTGGTTCCGCAATGCAGCCAACCAGTCCATTAAAGTTCTAAAGAAAAATAGTTTCAAGTCAGATATGGATCTCTCCTTATCTTCAAAGCACCGACTATTTCTCTCCCTCCAAAGGCACCACAATAAGCAATGGGGAACCATCAACCATATATACCCATTTCGATGACGACCAAAACTGCCTTGCCAACATGCTAAAAGTCCCATTACAGATTGCGGCATAACCCAACGAGAGTGAGTCTTGAACCTAGAACCTTGGACTTCACCTTGCTCTTATAGGGGGAGGATGTGCCCTTTGAGCTAAAGCCCATTGGCTCATATTTTAAGGCATATTGTTTTTATTGAAGGCATTTTTTTTTATTGGTAATTACCTCGCCCTCCGCCTTACCAATGCCGTTTGAACTAAAGCTCATTGGTGTGGTACAATTATAGCGTGGCTAGAGAAGAAAAAAATATCCTTTATGCAAGACTAAGATTAAGGCAAAACCCGAGTAAAAGTGCCCATGGTAGTTAATTAATTTTTTTCGTATTTTATTTTATGTTTCATTAGGTTTTGTTTCTAGTACAATCTGTTCATCATTGTGAACATGATGTACTTTTTTTAATGAAAATATCTATTACCTATAAAAAAAAAAAAAAAAAGGTTTTATGGAGTCAAGTGTACTATCATAATCTTTTCATTGCCCATTGTGGGCCATAGTTGTGCACCTTGAATTTTATTTTATAAATAAGTAAATCTTATTTAATTTATGGGTCTTTATGTGGTCTTGGGTTCAATTCAATTAGGATTTGGTTTACTAGTCAAAGTAGGAGTTCAAATCCTATAAGGAAAAGTTAAAATTTAGCCTATATAAATGTGTTATTGTACTCAAACAAACAAGTAGATTAATACAAATATAGAGTGTTTTGAGCATTGACACACCTTAGCCGTATTATTATTTTTCTCTTTTATTTTCTTCTTGATATTTTTTCATAATTCACAATACTATAAACGGTACTGTTCATGCTATTTTTCACATGCAATACTAACAGATTGTGGACAAATTCGATTTCTATTTCTTCTTACCTCTTTGAAACCCTATATAAAATCTTTGCAACCCTTCATTCTAATAGTTTTAACCCTAAATCCACAAATCCACCTATATCTACCACGAGCACCAGACAAATCCCCTAACTTGCCCTATGTAAATTGGCTCAGATTCAGACCTTACTAGAGTATTTTTTATTATTCAAAAGTACTAGATGTATATGTTATATGGATCTTATAAGATGTTTTGGGAAATAAGCATAATACCTCTGGAGTTAGAATTATGGAACGATTTATGTATGTTGCCCAAGATCTAAATAAGTGAGCTCCAGCACCACTGTGATTGAGTGAAAACAAGCACATTCACATTAGTGACCAAGACATTTTACCAAAAAATTAAACACATGTAAAAATCAGATATACAGAGAAAAGAAGTCTTGATAAAATTCATTCAATTACAACACAAAATACAATGATAATGGCAATTTGTTGTATTATGTTTTTGCAAACAAGTCCTCCTCTACCAAAAACTACCATTTCTACTGGTTCCATAAAATTTTCCACTTTGACTAGCACTTGAGCTAAGATACCACAAATGGAAACAAATGCTTTTAGAATATAATTGAGCAGTATTTTTTTTTTTTTTTTAAATATAATTGAGCAGAATTAATTTCAACTATCAAATCAAAATACATCTAATTTTCTAGCTGAGTAATTCTTTTTTCTCTCCTTCATTTTAATATGTTTATTATTTTTTGTCTGTCTCAAAAGAGAAGAGTCAAGAGAGTGTCAAGTTTATTTTCAATAGTACTAATGAAACATCAGTTCAAGGCCAAAAATATATCTTCTGGCATAATAATATCTTTATATTCAGTTTCATCATTCACTCAGCTAGCCGATTAAGAAAAAGGAATCAACAAAGTGACAAAACTACAATTTACAAAATATATGAAACAGTTGAAACGATTACTTCCAATTAATTATGTACAAGACATTAGCATGACTTCTACATGCCGCTAAACGTACCAACTGTAGTCTTGCATTAAAAAAGACAACTTAAAAATTTTGTTCACTCACAGGCTGGGGAAAAAAGAAGCAGCAAATAGAATAATAATCATTCTTTTTCCATTCAAAATCAAACCACAACATTGATCTTGTTCAAGTAATAGTATCATGATGAAAGTGTGAGAGAAAAAGTGTCTGAGTTATTAAAACATATGACTCATCATAAGCCATATCTCACTCTTTATGACTATTTTAAGCATCACTCCCCAACAATTATCGCTCTATTCAGAATATGTGTATTCAGCATTCTCTTTCAATCATACTATCAACATAGAGTTACAATGATTTATTTTTTGGCTAACATGGGAACATAGAATTACAATGATTAATCATCAAAGAGATCCTTTTTATTAAAAAAAGATAAGAAAATATTAATCTAGAATCAAATAATTTTACCTCGGGAAAACAAATATGTGGTCACGGCCTCCAGACCGCCTGAAGTATGGCATTTGTCTCAAGACCTAAAAAACAAAATCAACCCATAACAGAGCAAGAGTTTTATTCCTTCCAATCTATGCCATTAACTAGAAAGTATACAATTACACTCAAAACACAAACATGTATTGAATTGAAACAATGAAATGTTAAAAAGAGACAAATCTACCTTAACATAGGTGTGGTTAATCTCTTTATCATTAAGACCACCCATCATCCTAACACATTTAACATAGGCTGGTACAAAGAACAGATCTGCTTCCTCTTTCTTTGTCGTCCGGTACCTTGACTTCAATAGCAGCTTGTGTATTTTAACCTACATGATCAAATAAAAACCAATTATTATTATTGTAATGCCCCGGATTGATTGGATATTGATGGTAATAATAAGTAATACAATTGACACGTCTATTGTGTTCATAAGTTTTGGTAATTATTTTAGGCCATGAAGTGACCATCATTGCAAGCTTGATGTATCCTACCATTTTAATAACTCTTTTGACTTCTAAAAAAAAAAAAATTTAGTCGAGTGTGTTATGTGGGTGTGTGCTTAGTCCTACATCAATCTGAAGAGCCTCAATTGGGAACTAAACTAGATTCGTTTGGGGTATAGCACATATGTAACTAGCGCTTTTCCTTATTATACACTAATTGGTTCAATTTCGAAATTGAAAGGGAAAAATGTACCTGAGTGCCCCACTGGCCTTTCAAGCAACCCTCGGCGGTGATCCTACCATCTCTTCCATACATGAGGGGCTTGAGACCGCCAATTTCGTTCTCATCATAGACATAGATTTTGAGGGAGAGGTGAGACCCGTACCCTCGCTCGGGCCATGAGAGAGAGACGGACCCACTAGTGTCAGTGAAGCTAATGGCACGGCTTCTACCGGATGATATGGAGACATGATCGAATGTGGTGGAGGATGAGCGGTCCAAGAGGCGAGTGAAGAAGAAGGTGGTCAATACTAAGAGGAGGGATCCAATCTGGTGAGTTCGGGTGCAGAGAGGGGCGTGGTGGGCAGCAAATAGTCTCCCCTTGGTGCCACCTATGCTTCCCATTTATATATGATTGATGGGTTATGTTATTTGTTTCGGAATACCTACAAATGGGTAATTCAACTCTCTTACAGACAAAAACAAACATTTGGGATCTCAAAGAAAGTAAACCAGAGAAAACGAATAAAACAAATGAGATTTGCATTAGTCCTAAATGTTCAGAAACCATCAAAACCAGAAAGTCCTTGAATTGAATATCTATAGCAGAAGTACACAGTTGTTATAATGAGTGTAAATTACAAACAACCTAAAACCCATTTAAGGAAAAATGCTGAATACCCCAGATTCAAGCAATTGCAATTGGTCCCTCTTGTAAAATATTAAAAATAAAAAATAAAAAAAAACCATGAGAATGAGAAACAAAAAAAAAAAGCACAAAGCAAGTAAACAGATCTGGGTAAAGAAATAGAAACTAATAAAGAGTGGGTTGTGTTGTGCAGACCTGATTGGGTGGAGATGAGATGACTTGAGTCCAGTTGTAAAACATTTTCAGGGCTTTCTAAATTAAATTTATATAGAGGAAATTTGTTTTCTCTGTTTTTTTGGGGGTTGTTCACGCTTTTCTGGTTTCACTTTCACAGCCCGAATATTAGATTAGGCCGAAACTAACGGAACATAAACATATCGTTTACACAGACTCCCCCACCCAACACCGCCCGTAAGACACCAAATCACCGCTTTTGGATTTGGAGATCATACAAATTGTACCACAGAAGAAATGGGTAGATTTGTGCCGAATGAGAAACATTACCTACGAATCGGTGGATTTTCAAAGCGGCGTAGTTTCAATTTCATAAGTGCAAAAATGCAAGGACGTAGCCTCTCAGGGCTGTTTGGTACGTGCGTTTAAAATCTAAAAATTGCTATTTGAAAATACTTGTGAAAATACGTGCGGATGAAAAAGTGTGTGAAAATACGTGAAATGTTATTTAAAAACTGAAAATGATCGTTTGAAAACACAAACCAAACACCCCTAAGTTTTACTCTTTTTTTTTTTTTTTTTTTTAGAACAGGTTTTACCTAAATTTACTTTAATCCTCTCATTCTACTTTCATTTAATCGATTCCTTTAAGTTTCATGTTTATTCAATTAAGTGACTGTTTGGATCTGCGTTTTGCGTTTGCATTTAAAATGTGCTAGGACCCACGATACAGTAGACAAAAAGAAAAATGTTGAGATGAAAATAGCTAAAACGCAGGAATGAGAAATAATCAAGAAGAAAAAACGCTAGCTTTTTTCTTCAGTGCGCACCGAAACAGCAGAGGATCATCCAAGAAGGTTCGTCGGCGTCGGACTGGGTTCTTTTTAAGGCTGTACAGGCACCGCACGCCATCTACAAAACCGGCCGGAGCCGAACCGATCTGCCCACCTCAAACCTCCACCGCAAGTGTTAGGCACAGTGGTCGGCAGCGATTTTCAAGCACCGAAATCAGCCGGTGCGTTGTCGATGAAGGTTTTTAGATTCCAATGAGCACCGAACCGCACCGATTTGCTTATATATATATATATAACTTGAGATTTCTACCCCCTTCAAATCAGATCTAAGATTTCCATCCCCACCCACAACACAAAACCCACCATCATTTCAGCTTTTTATCTTCAAGCACCTCTGTTTTTGCTGCCACCCAGGTCAGATCTTCAAGTTTTTGTCTCTACCTCTGTTGCCTAGTGGTCGATTGCTCGATTAGACTTCGCAGGTGAGTCAATCGATGGTTAGTCCCAAGAATCTTGAGCTTGTTTGGGTTTTAATATTTGGGTCTGTAATGGGTTTTGAATCTTTTGATATTTAGATTTGATTTAAGTTTTGATTTGTGGTTTGAATCCTTGAGTTTTCTAGGTTTGATTTTGGTTTTAGATATCTCCTCCTCTCTGTGGGTGTGATAGACAAGTGGATATTGACCATCGCACCGACTGGAACCGCCACCGACGTCGAACTGGGTTGTCTTCGTTTGTGGATTTCTCTGGTGGGCGTGGACTTCTCTTCTCGAAGACAGGCGTTAGGGTGAGCGAGGAGTGAAAAAAAAAAAAAAATCATTTGCGTTTTTCAACTGAGTCCAAATCTCCTATCCCAACTTATATGCTCCACTCTATACTCCACCAACCATATCTAGCCACTTGGACATAAGATTTTTAAACAAAATCGGAAGACTTAACGGAGTCAATTTCAAACTTCCCAACTCACGTTCCAAACCCAAAAACAAAAAATTACAGGACCACCATCAAAATCTCCAACCACAACCAGATTCCACCACTATTGCTACCTTGAGAAGATGATGATGGTGAATCTTGACAGCAAAGAATAGAGCTTGCAAGCCTTCATGATCAAGCCAATACTCTGATTTTTTATTCTTTCTCACAAACCCATATGAGATTGTTCCTCTCAAACAAAATCCAAATCCATTGTACAGATCTGGACTGAGGGATTTGGGGGCTCCTTTGCTTTCTATCCATTATTTTGATGTATAAAAGAGAAAATTTAACTGATGGGAGCTAGGATGTCGGTGAGTTTGGGTTTTTGTTTTGTTTTGTTTTGTTTTTTGTTTTTGATGGGTTTTTGGCAAAGAAGACAACCGTGGGTAGAAGAGTTGTCTTAATGAATGGATTGGGGTCATCTTCTTTAGCACTAGAGTTGGTGTTGGAATGTTGCAGGCGCTAAGACTTTTTTTATGCGCCACTGTGGGTGTTGGTTTTGTGATTTTATTTTTTGGTGTACAGAAATATGGGTTGGTGATTTTTTTTTGGGGGGGGGTGTTTGTGTTGGACTTTGGAACGTGAATTGGGAAGAAGAAATTGACCCTGTTTTTTTTTTTTTTTTTTTGGAGAAACTAGAAATTGGCCCTGTTAAGTCTTCTGTTTGTGTTTAATAACCTTCTGTCCACGTGGCTAGATATGGTTGGTGGAGTATAGAGTGGAGCATATAAGTTGGGACAGGAGATTTGGACTCTTTTCAGCTGAGCTACAGTACCCGTATCAAAAAATAATCATCTGCGTTTTTCACTTATTTGCTACAGTGTTTTCAGTTTTCAGCAAAATAAGTTGTATCCAAACGGACCCTAAGTCTGTCTGTCAACTTCCACAAAAAAAATTTATTTGTCAACTTTTGTTAAATTTTTTTTTTTATAAAATAAAATCTCAAAAATATTTTTTAAATAAAAATTTGGACACTTAATCTGATTTCGTTAATTAAGAAATTCGTTTCGAAATAACGCTCACTTAAAATTTTAGAAACCAAAACCCTTTGGATTATTTGCATAAGGTATGCTAAAATAGCATTTGGCTCAAAATATAACCAAGAAGCCTAGAAAAATAACTAGCATCTAATCATCAATTGGTTAGGTAGAATAAGAGTTTGCTACAGTGCTTCTCCAAATTTAGAAGACACTATAGCTTATGCATTTCTTTTTTCTTAAATCTATTATTTCTTCTTTAGGAGCATAGGCCAAAGAACCAAGACTTTTTCTCCTAGTCTCAAATTTTTCTCCTCCCTTACTACTTATTCTTAATGCTCACTCCCTTCAGGGGTATACAAAAAACCACTCACAATTGTATCTAAATTGACCAAAATTGACTGCCAACCACAATGAAGGTGCAAAATTGCACCTGTAGGTGCCATTCGGTTCTACTTTCAAAAAACCACACCACACTTAGCTGTTTGGATCCGCGTCCACGTCCATGTTTTCAACTCTAGCACGTTTTCAACTTTTTTTTTTCTTTTTTCTTTTTTTTTTTCAGCCGCAGTCGTTGACCAATTCTCCCGTGAATAGTGCACCCGTGCACTATTCATGAGACCCACAAACTTCACTTTTTAGCAACTTTTTCATTAAAAATGGGTCCCACAGCACTATTCACACATTTAAAAATTATTTTGCTACAGTGTTTTCAATTTTCAGTTTTTAGTTTCAGTAAAATAAGTTCTATCCAAACGGACCCTTAGTATTATATAAGTTGTATTTTATATATATTTAATATACACTTTTTAGTAATTAGAAAAGATAAAAATTACCAAGAACTTTCACAACTAAAAACATGTTGGATTACTTTAAATCAGCCCAAAAAAAAAAGACATTAGGTTGGCCTAAACTAGCCTCCAATGGGAATAAAAGGCCCAACCCAGCGTCAACCAAATTGCATAGTCTAAAACCACACCAAACCACACGGTGACCGATTAATTTAAAGTGAGGTGTGGTAAGGGTTTTGGGAAAATCACATCTCATGGTTTAGTGATAAATATAGTCCAAAATTGCAACGTACACCCTTCATCACAACGCAAAAACTTTTTTTGTTCTCTTTATTTCTTAGATCATGAAGTGGAGGTTGATTGTTATGATAGGGTGGCTAATTGGAGTAGCTAGAGATTAGGTCACTACCATGGGTGGTTGATCGTTGTAGCACGACTGATCATGTGCTTGGGGCTAATTTGCATAATTAGATTAAGTCACTACCATGGGTGGTTAATCGTTGCAGTGGGGGGTTGATCTAGCAGTGAGGCTGGATGGGTGGAGCTAATTTGGTGGCTGGTGGCCGTTGGCTTTTTATGTTGGAGTGAAAAGAATTAATAAGGTTCGTTTGAGTGGGAAGATGGAAAGGTAGAAGAATAAAAAATTGTGGGATGATAGAAAAGTGAGAGAATAGAAAAAATTTAGTTTTCCTTCATTTGTGTTGGGTTAGAGGGGTAAAAAAGTGAAGGGATGGAAATTTTTTTTACTTAGTTGAGATGAAAAATAAGATGATGGAAAATGAAGTTGGTATAAATTTAACATTACGTCCTTACTAAATATATAAACAAAAAGTAACACACTTGTTAATTACACTTCATTTTTTTTAATAAAATAAACTAATTCCAAAAGGATTAAAAAAAAAAGTCCCAAACCAAAACCAACGTACTATGGGTAAAAACTAGAACCGAAAGACCTTTATCAAAAAAAAAAAAGATAAAAAAAAAGAAAGAGAAATGGAATATGGAAAAGCAAAATGAAGAAAAGGACAAAAAGTGGTTGGTGGCAATTTTGTCATTTATCATCTAACAGACACAATCATGCTCATTTTCTCTCCATTTCGAAGAGACAGGTTTTGTGTGGGTCCGAGGGGAAAATGTCTGGACCCTACTAAAAAATTTTCTGTCCTCCCCTTCTTAGCAAATAACACACAATCTCATTTTCTCTTATTTACTTTCCATCCACTTTATTCCACTTCTAACCAAACATACCCTAAATCTTGAGTAGGTGAAGGTGAAACATATTGGAGAGAGAATGAAAAAGTTGAGAGAAATAAAAAAAAATTTAAAGAATAAATAATATTTTAATAGAAAAAAGTATTTATAAGGACCAGATTTGGATTCCTAGTCCAAAATGTGAATGGACTTAGGCCCAAAAAGCTGCTCAAAACAATGAATTTGTATAGAAATGGGTTAGAAAACTGGGTTTTAGCTAATCGAACAACAGGTTAAGTAGATTGGTGATGAAAGAACGAAGATAGACAAGTGTAGATTGAAGAATAAATGTCCTCGACAATGTTCGAGGATACTGGTTCTTATATAATGCTCTCAAATATGGTTACAAGTTTTGGTTCTAGATTACTACAGTGTTTCTTCTCTGATTTTCTGATCCCCCTTCCTCGTTCTCCTTTTCTTCTTTTATACTCCTTTTCCTTTTCATTCAAGCCTTCCACGTGCATGCCAGATGGTTAGTGTTGATACTTGTCCCATCAGCTCCTCCCATAAGTCTTCATGTAGTAGTTGTAAGGCTGAAATCCACTGTTCAGGTATCACCTCCACATTAATGCAGCCAGGGGGTTAGCTGCAGTGCATTTAATGCGGAGGCAGCAGCTTTCTACTTAGATATTTTAGAACCCTTCTCTGTCCTGAGCTCCCACAGTACTTATCCGTTTCAGCTAAATGTTCCTGTGACGTTCCTTTGAATAGCGAATCATCTCTACGGACCTTGGCCTAGGTCAGCCGAGGTGGCTCTTATTCTCGGCACAACCCCCTAAGCTACTATGATCTAAACTAACTCCTCCGTTTGCCAACATGGGCCCTTTTGACAGTGTTTTTCCCCTCTCGGACGCCTTTAGTCCTCAACTCGGGCCTTAGGTCCATTATATACTCAAATAATGGGCCCCGGGGCCCAAGCCCCTTACAATAGCCCCTCGAGATTCTTCTTTCTGGATCCTCGGGAAGATAGAAGGATCTCGATGTTACTGTAGTTGCCCTGTGCTCCCTGCCTCACTCCTCTGCTAGCGAAGACGCCTTTTTAACTGCCTAAGGCACGCTTTTGGTGCTACGGCACTCGAGACGCGCCTTTATTAAATTCTTACGACCTCTTATCCCCCATGTTTTACTGCGTGATGTGAATCCAACGACTGATGTTTTTGTTGGGTACCGAGTGGGAATTTTCCCCCTTCTAGCTTTTCCCTTAATATAAATACATCTCAAATCAACTTCTCCTCTCACTTTAGCATTCATTTTGTTCTAGTGCACATACCTTCAACCTGCACACCTTTTCAACTCACTTAAGCCCTTACAAATGCCAAAGACTTGTCCGAGGACACCTTTACTCTTTCTGTAAGTCTTCTTGAACTTTTACTCTTTAATTTTCTATACATTCTTCTTCTCTTCGTGTTCTTTCTTTTTTTCCTCGACTCCACCTTTCTTTCTCAATCTCTTTAGCTTTCCCAACCTTTCCTAGAAATGGGTAGATTAAAGAGCTTAGTAAACTCCGAGGAGGGAATGGAAAATTTTAGAACGATGTATAGGATACCTCCAGGGGCGAGCACTAGGTACTGCAAAGAGGGACAATGGCACACAGATAGGAAAGAGGGAGAGGTAGTCATCCCCATGATTGCCTTTATAGAAGGCGGGATGAGAATCCCCATGGGTGTTGTCACCAGAGACTACCTTAGGGCCTATAGGTTAGCTCCTACCCAATGCGCCCCCAATATGTTCAGAATACTAGGGTGCATAGATGCCCTCAATGAAAAAATGGGTTTAGGGTTAACTCACCACGATGTCAACTAGATCTACAACCTCCACCACCTCACTGGGCAAGGGTATTACCTTAAGTCTAGATACCTCGAGGTTAGGCTTATTCAATGCCTCACTGACTCCAATAAAGGTTTAAAAAGGACTTCCTGATTATATCAGGGGACTGGCACGATGGCCAGCCTTGTTCGACGAGGGAGGGCAAACCAAGTGGGGCTTTAGGCTTAGATTCGCAATTTCAAAGTTGTTTCATTTTTCTTTTTCCTTGGTTTTTGTATGTATCTAAGATTTCCTTTGACTTGTATTTCGCTAATGTTATCTTCCTGGCTTTCTTGATGATCTCACAAACCCACACTCTATTGTTCCCAACTTCGGTCTTGTAAACTAGGAGAGTTTAGACAAGATCTTGAAGGCCGAGGTTTTTGTACACTCTGACGGTCAACTTAGGGCAGCTCCCCTGATATTGGGTTACACCCCAATATCCAAGAATTTTCTGATGCCCAAGTGCGTTATTAAAGCGAACGATCCTCGACTGCACCGCTTCAGCGTAGTGGCCCAGGTTTTCTCCTCCCCGGTCCGATTCCCAAAGGCACACTCACCACCGAGCCCATTCTTTTTCCTGGTCCAAAACCAGAGGGTGCGCTCACTGCAGAGCCCATACTTGAAGGCATACCAACGGTAGCCTGGACTATAACAGACAACTGGAATAGCCACCTCGTCTCGTCCCACCAACACAGAAGGGGAAGAAGTGGTTTGAAATAGCTGATTTCAAGGACGAGTTTGAAGTTTTCAACTAAGCCTTGTCCCCGGTAACTTCAGTCCCTGATCTTGGCCTACCATTCTCACCAATAATCGACGAGATGGGCATTCAACGCAAACCAAAGTCCAGTTTGCTGGATTTGATAGAGTCCCAACCCGGGAGGGATGCACCTAGGAAGGCAGCCCATACCAAGCCTTCCACTCCCCCACCTGCTCTGCCCTCCTAAACAGCCGACCTAAAAAGGAAAAGAGAGCAAAAAGGGAAAGAGGTGATGGGAGATGGACAAACCTTTCCCCCCCTCGAGGACAAGGTTTAAAGGGTATCCAAACAAGCCAAAATGACAGAGGGGTGCCCAGAAGAGAAGCGACCCCTAGGTAGGGCCTCCAGCCTGGCTCCTTGCCCCAATGTTGAATGGGGAACCTCTCTTTGTCAACGTCTCCATCTGCGATTTCTAAGGGGGAACAGTCGGCTACGTGGCCGATGTGGTGGACCAGGCTTTGCTGCTCCCCGAGGATATGGCCAAGCTGCGAGGCAAGAGGAGACATGAGGTTTCCCTCAGTCTTAAAAGATACCTTGCCATGTTCCTTCTTTCCTAACCTGTTTTCTTCATTTTCTTTCTCTAATCCTTGCTTCTTTCCTTGGTAGGCTGTTCAAGCCTCCTTTTGGGAAGAGGAGATGACCAATTACTGCCATAGGCAAATGAAGGAGGAGAAAGGAAGACGTAACGCCACCGTGGAGGCCTTTCACATGGCCAAAAGGAGTATCCAGGAGCTTAAGAAAAAGCTGCATGAGGAGGAGAAAGAAAAAAAAATACGTAGCAGCTGCCCTTGAAAATGTTGAGAAATAGGCTAAGAGCCAAAGGCTGCAGTTGCGCAGTGTTGAAGACTAGCTGGCCTCCTTCAAGACCCAAGTTACTACGTTGAAAAAGAAATTGGAAGAGGCTAAGAAAGCCAAGGCTCTAGCTGAGAAGGCCCGGGATGAGGCAGAGAAAGCCAAAGATGCAGCTAAGTAGCATGGGTACGATGTTGGGGTGGCTGAGACTGAAGACACCCTTAGGGCCGAGGTCCCTACCGTATATAGGACTTATTATGCCTTGATATGGGATGAAGCTCTCAACCAAGCCGGGGTTGAGGCTTCTTTGGTGCTTAGGAAAGTAGGAAGTATCTACTACCCTCCAGCTATACGCCCCTCAAGCTCTTCGGACTCTAAGATTGACCCAGTGTCCTCGGAGGTAGGTGAAATTCCAGGCAGCCCTCCCAAAGCTCCTTCTGTAGCCAACACTTCTCCTAAGGGGGTAGAGCAGGCTGAGGACACTTCAAAGACAGGGGATGTCAATAAGGAAATAGCCCAAGGCTCTGTCCTTCCTCCAGTTGCTCCAAAGGATTCTTCACAGGAAAAAGAAACTTCACAAAGCATGGAACTGGTACTGGCAACTCTCGCCATACCCCCAAAAGAGGATCCCAAGGACAAGTCCAAAGTATCCTCCACGGCAGCAAACACACAACCTTCCAAGGGTCTAAAAGAAAAACTTGTAATAAAAATGAAGTAATAGATTGTCTTTTTTCTTCACTTTTTTTTTTTTTTTTTTTTTTTGTATTCACAATTTGTAATCAACTTGGCACTCTGTATTTAATTTGCCTTGTTTTAAGGCTTTTATCAATGAATGTTATGGGCATTTTCTTTCTTCTTTTCTGTGACCTACATATTGAAGTTAATATGATTTTTCTTTTACCTAACATTTAATGGAGGTAATGATGGAATAGAACTTCTCTCACTAATCTACTTGAGTGATAGAAAACTTCTCCCATTTCATATGATCAGTAGCAAAAATAGATGAAATTTACTAAGTCCACCATCTTGGCAAAGGATAATTTCAACTTTAAAGACATACACAATAATATAACTTGCATTTAGATTCTGATATGCTCTGTTCTTCACTGATTGGTAAGTTTGAAAGAGCAAAAGGATAATCACTTCTTGAACAAACATAAGTAAGCCTGTAAATGCTTTAAGTGATGCTCATGGGCATCTAATTGAGACTCTTGTTTGTTGTTAGAATCATTGCCGTTTGAAGTAGTTTTACTTGACGTTTGAAGTCATCAATAAGGAATACTAACTTACCTTAAATTTGTAATCCAAAAAGCCTACAATAATTAAGGCTTTGCCCTAACCCTTGACAATTTGATAAAAAGCATCAATTTACCTAAAGTATGTGGTCCGAGGATCCAGGCATAGGTAATGTCCTGTTTAATACGTAAAACAATAATAAAAAATTATCAATTTTCTCAAGGCATGTGGTCCTAGGAGCCAGGCATGACCAAGATTCTCTTTAATACTTAGATAGATGTCAGTGAGTATTAATTTTTTCAAAATAGGTGGTCCGAGGAACTAGGCATAGCTAATGTTCTGTTTAATACTTAAAACAGTGACTAAAAGTTATCAATTTTCTCAAGGCATGTGGTCTGAGAAACTAGACATGATCAAGATTCTGTTTGATACTTAGATAAATGTCAGAGAGTATTACTTTTTCCAAAGCAGGTGGTCCGAGAAACCAGGCGTAGCTAAGGTTCCATTTAATACTTAAAACAATTATTAAAAGTTATCAATTTTTCCAAGGCATGTGGTCCGAGGAGTCAGGCATGACCAAGATTCTGTTTGATACTTAGATAGATAGCAAGAACACATGACACTCAATTTAACAAACCAAAATAGGGTAAAGAAAATATCCATTAATAATAATATCTTCTAAGTTTATATACATTCCAAGGACGTGGCACAACCTTTTCTTCTAGATCTTCAAGATAATATGCACCTATTCCGGCCACTGATATGATACGATAGGGCCCTTCCCAATTGGGTTCCAACTTCCCCTATGCTGGGTTCTTGGCCGTTCCCATAACTTTTCTTAGAACCAAGTCTCCAAGTGCCAATGGCCTCAGCTTCACATCAGCATCATATCTCTGTTTGAGCTTGTGTTGGTAGTAGGCCAATTGGACCATGGCATTTTCTCTCATTTCTTCAATTAAATCTAGGCTCTTTTCCAACAACCTATCATTGCCGCTCGGAGCAAAAGAACTTGTTCTCAGCGTGGGGAACCCTGTTTCTAAAGGAATGACAGCCTCAGCTTACCCATTTCCTTGTGGATAGACCGGAGTGGAATACCTATTCTTTATTCCCAGATCGCAGCAGTACCTCCTAAAGGTTTTACTATCAAATTGAAATCCATTGTCCGAGATGAGGGTATGAGGAATTCCAAACCGAGTGACAATATTCTTCCAAACAAATTTTTTGGCATCCACGTCCTTGATATTTGCCAATGGTTCAGCTTCGACCCATTTTGTGAAGTAATCTGTGCCGACCAACAAGTACCTCTTATTCCTCGCCGCCTTAGGGAAAGGCCCTACAATATCCAAGCCCCACTGAGCGAAAGACCAAGGACTAGACAAGGGATTAAGGACCCTTCTAGGTTGGTGAATGTTAAGTGCAAACCTTTGGCACTGGTCACACTTCTTCATATAGTCTTGTGCTTCTTTCTGCATATTTGGCCACCAATAGCCTTGTGTGAGGGCCCTATGGGACAAAGATCTCCCCTCAGTATGGCTTCTACAAATTCCTTCATGTAACTCTTCCAAGAGTAACTCCACTGCCTCAGGGTGTATGCATAACAAATATGGGCCATAACTTTTCTTAGAACCAAGTCTCCAAGCACCAATGGCCTCA
Organism: Quercus glauca; assembly: GCA_023736055.1. NCBI lineage: Eukaryota > Viridiplantae > Streptophyta > Magnoliopsida > Fagales > Fagaceae > Quercus > Quercus glauca. The sequence goes on along the minus strand of CM043316.1, from coordinate 73,823,659 downwards.
GCATCATATCTCTGTTTGAGCTTGTGTTGGTAGTAGGCCAATTGGACCATGGCATTTTCTCTCATTTCTTCAATTAAATCTAGGCTCTTTTCCAACAACCTATCATTGCCGCTCGGAGCAAAATAACTTGTTCTCAGCGTGGGGAACCCTGTTTCTAAAGGAATGACAGCCTTGGCCCCATAGGTCATTGAGAAAGGCGTCTCCTCAGTAGATTTTCGAGGTGTAGTCCAGTAAGTCCAAATGACGTGCGGCAGTTCTTCCACCCACTTCCCCTTCGTATCGTCCAGTCTCTTTTTAAGTCCACTCACTACAACCTTGTTCACAGCCTCGGCTTGCCCATTTTCTTGTGGATAGACTAGAGTGGAATACCTATTCTTTATTCCTAGATCGCAGCAGTACCTCCTAAAGGTTTTACTATCAAATTGAAATCCATTGTCCGAGATGAGGGTATGAGGAATTCCAAACCGAGTGACAATGTTCTTCCAAACAAATTTTTGGCATCCACGTCCTTGATATTTGCCAATGGTTCAGCTTCGACCCATTTTATGAAGTAATCTGTGCCGACCAACAAGTACCTCTTATTCCCCGCCGCCTTAGGGAAAGGCCCTACAATATCCAAGCCCCACTGAGCGAAAGACCAAGGACTGGACAAGGGATTAAGGACCCTTTTAGGTTGGTGAATGTTAAGTGCAAACCTTTGGCACTGGTCACACTTCGTCACATAGTCTTGTGCTTCTTTCTGTATATTTGGCCACCAATAGCCTTATGTGAGGGCCCTATGGGACAAAGATCTCCCCCCAGTATGGCTTCCACAAATTCTTTCATGTAACTCTTCCAAGAGTAACTCCACTGCCTCAGGGTGTATGCATAACAAATATGGGCCAGAGAAGGATCTCTTATACAATCTTTGGTCCTCAGACAACCAGAACCGAGGAGTTTTCCTCCACACTTTTTTAGCCTTGGACTTATCCTCAGGTAGGATGTCTTCCTTGAGGAACAATACAATAGAATCCATCTAGCTAGGACCCATCCTAATCTGATGAACATGAACCCCAGTTCTTCCTGCCTTGGTGGATTTATATAAGTCCTCTACGAGGATTACTCGAGATAGACTCTGTGCCGATGAGGTTGCCAATGTGGCCAGAGAGTCCGCATGTGTATTTTTACTTATAGGGACTTGTGATAAATTAAAAGACTTAAATCCAAATTGTAAATGTCTAACTTGGTTCAAGTATTCTTACATTTTGGGATCTCTAGCTTCTAACTCCCCTTGGACTTGACCCACTACTAGCCTTGAATCAGAGAACACCTCCATTACCTTTCCCCCCATCTTCTAAATCATAATTATCCCCCACTAGCATGGCTTCATATTCAATCTCGTTGTTTGTAGTCGAGAAGTCCAATCTTAAGGATTTTTCAATTGTAATTCTCTCTGGAGATATCAAGACTGGCCCCACTCTAGATCCCCTATGGTTCGCTGCACCATCAACGTAAACCTTCCAAGATAAAGGTTCTTGTACGGAGACCACTCCAACCAATTTTTCATCCATGTTCTGCTCCTCTACCCTCTCTTCTACCGGGGATTCAGCAAATTCAGCAACCAAATTAGCAAGAACTTGGCCTTTGACAGAGGTGCAAGGCATGTATTTAATATCAAAGGCCCTTAGAATCGTGCCCCACTTTGCAACTCTCCCCGTGTAATCAGCACTCCGTAGTAGAGCTCTAAGTAGGAGTTGGGTTAGGACAACAACTATGTGTGACTAAAAATAATGGGGCAGCTTATGTGTAGCATGCGCCACAGTCAGAATGGCCCTCTCCAATGGTAAGTAACGAATCTCGGCCTCATGTAGCAATTTACTCCCATAATAAACCGGCCTTTGCACACCATTATCGACCCATATTAGCACCAAACTCACCGCATGGGAAGCCACTGTAATGTAGGCAAACAAAACCTCATCCACTTCAAGTCTGGACATGAAGACAGATACTCTTTCAACTGCTGGAAAGCCAAGGCACACTTCTCGATCCATTCAAATCCCTTCCACTTGTTCAATAACTGAAAGAAAGGCCTGCATTTGTCCACTGATCGATAGATGAATCAGTTTAGAGCAGCTGTCATCCCCGTAAGCCTCTGGACCTCTTTGGGATTCCGAGGTGGTTACAAATTGTTAATTACCTTAATCTGGTCAGGGTTTACCTCAATGCTACTATGTGTGACCATGTAACCCAATAACTTCTCTGATCCAACACCAAAAGAACATTTAGAAGCATTAAGTTGTAGCTGGTGTCTCCTCAAGATATCAAAAATGTTTTCGAGGTCCTTAACTTGCTCGAATTCTACCTTACTCTTTACCACCATATCATCGACATAGACCTCGATATTTTTTCCTAACTGTGGTTCGAGCATCCTGGTCATCATCCTCTGGTAGGCAGCCTTTGCATTCTTCAAACCAAAAGGCATCACCTTGTAATGGTAATTTTCAATAGGAGTCATAAAAGCTGTCCTTTCTTGGTCGTCCAAAACCAAAGGTATTTGATGGTACCCTTAAAAGGTATCTAAAAAGCTCATTCGAGGATGACCCATAGTTGCATCCACCAGCTAGTTAATCTGAGGCATAAGGAAAGGGTCCTTTGGGCAGGCTTTGTTCAAGTCCATAAAATCTATACATACGCGCCACTTCCTAGTCTTCTTCTTCACAACCACTATGTTAGCTAACCATTCAGGATAAAAAACCTCTTTAATAGCCCCAGCCTGCTTAAGTTTCATCACCTTGTCTTTAACAGCATCAGAGTGCTCTTTAGATGAATGCCGAGGTAGTTGCTTCCTAAGTGTTACAGTTGGATTGACATTCAGATAATGGCAAATGAAACTCGGATCCACCCCCGGAGCTTTGTAAGCATTCCAGGTGAAAACATCAACGTTCCTCCTGAGAAATTCCATCGACTCCTCTTTTTCCTGAGGTGGTAGTTGAGCTCCAACTTGAAAGAATCTTTCCGGATCATCACCTGCGGCAAATTTCTCTAAATATTCACATTTGGCATCCTCGGCTGGTCCCTTCGCGAGTAATTTCGGAGACTTTGACTGTTATAAGCCTTCTTTAACCGGGGCTGAGGACTTAGCTGCTGGCTGATGCAAGATTGCGGATACAAGACACTGCTTAGCCATGGATTAGTCTCCTACTAGCTCCTCAATTCGGTCTCTTGATGGATACTTCACCTTCTGATGCAGAGTTGAAAAAACGACTCCTAGGATATGAAGCCAAGGCCTGGCCACAATGGCTGTGTAGGAGGAATATGCATCCACCACTATGAAGTCCATTTCCACTACTTCTGAGCCTGCCTGTACAGGCAATCTAATTTGGCCCCTTGGGATAACCACCTTCCCATCAAAACTTACCAGGGGTGAATCATAGGTGGTCAGATCTTCAGGTTTTAAGTTCAGCCCTCTGTATAAATCAAGGTATATGATTTTTGCACAACTGCCCTAGTCCACCCTTACCCTCTTCACATCATACCCCCCAATTCTAAGGGTGACTACCAAAGTATCATCATGTGGTTGGATAGTTCCCATTTTGTCTTCGTTTGAGAAACTCAACGAAGGTCGGACTTCCAATCTAGCTCTCTTTGGCTGGGAGTTGGAATCTTCGGCTGGTGACCTAGTTACAGACATCACCCTGGAAGGATAAGATCCAGTTCTCCCCGGTGCGGCAAAAATGACATTAATTGTACCTAACGGGGGCCTTGAAGGAGCATTCCCCTGAGCCCTTGACCTCGACTGGTCTCCTTGTCCATTGGGTTGGTACAGAAATTGTTGCAACCTCCCTTCTTTAACAAGTTGCTCCAGATGGTTCCACAATGTTCAGCAATCCTTGGTGGTATGTCCTCGTTCTTGGTGGTACTGGCAATGAAGGTTTTGGTTGCGCCTCAAAGGATCTTCACTCAACTTGTTCGGTCACTTGAAATATGGCTCGTTCTTGATCTTCTTTAAAACTTGATGCACCGGTTTTCGGAACACAGTGTTTATCACTTGAGGGGCTGCAGGCCTAGATTGTCCGGCAAAATCTCTATAGGGTCTGTTATTGTTGTAACGGTCCGACCTGAAATCTCTCATCTCTTGAGGAATAATCTGTCCTTTCCCTTATCTTGCTGCTGGTCTTCCTCAACCCTCTTATACTTGTCAATTCGATCCATGAGTTAACGTATACTAGTAACGGGCTTTCCTGTCAAAGATTTCCTTAAGCCATGCTCGGCAGGTAGGCCGAGCTTGAAAGTACTAATTGCCACATCGTCAAAATCACCATCTATTTCGTTGAATAACTCCCAATATCTGTCCGAATATGTTTTCAAGGTTTCTCCTTCCCTCATGGACAAAGACAACAAAGAAGCCAAAGGCCGAGGGACTCTGCTGCACGTAATAAAGCGGGATCCAAATGCTTGAGTAAGTTGTTTGAAGGAATCAATGGAACCTGCCCTCAGACTATCAAACCACCTTATCGTCATAGGCCCTAAATTGGATGGGAAAACCTTGGACATTAAGGACTTGTTCTTGGAGTGTACGGCCATCCTTTGGTTGAAGTGGCTAACATGTTCTACAGGGTTTGTTCTACCATTGTACATGGTGAATGTAGGCTGCGTAAACCACCGAGGAAGCTTCCCTCCCTCAATCCAGCGCGTGAAAGGTGACCTGGATATTTGATTAAGTGTCTTACTCATGGCGTCATTTCCCAGGCCTATTAAGGATGAATTTCTATGTCTGCGTTCATGATGATAGTCTTCTTTGTATGAGAAAGACTCGCTAGGGGGAGTCCTCGATCTGCGCTTATAGCTACAATCCTCTTCACCATCAGAGGAAAAGTCAGAATTGGATGGAGCTCGCTTTCATCGTTCATGACGTAAGCTTCTCTTCAAGTGATCAATCTCCTTCTGCATGTTTCTGGCATTCTCCTCTAAAGAGATGTGGCTTTTACCTCTAGCTCGATTTTTACTGGTATGGGTAGTATGTACACTTCCTTCCCGGTCTCTTTGCCGTTCGAGATCACGGAAGTGATCTTGACGCTGAGACGCCATAGACTTTACTTGATGTGGGCCTGAACCTACCATTGTTCTATGCTAGATTCACTGTAACACCAGTAATTCCCACAGACGGCGCCAATTGTAAGGACCAGATTTGAATTCCTAGTCCAAAATGTGAATGGACTTAGGCCCAAAAAACCCAAAACAATGAATTCGTAGAGAAATGGGTTAGAAAACTGGGTTTTAGTTAATCGAACAACAGGTTAAGTAGATTGGTGATGAAAGTACGAAGATAGACAAATGTAGATTGAAGAATAAATGTCCTCGGCAATGTACAAGGATACTGGTTCTTATATAATGCTCTTAAATATGGTTACAAGTTTTGGTTCTAGATTGCTACAATGTTTCTTCTCTGATTTTTCGATCCCCCTTTCTCGTTCTCCTTTCCTTCTTTTATACTCCTTTTCCTTTTCATCTCTACCTTCCACGTGCATGCCAGATAGTTAGTGTTGATATTTGTCCCATCAGCCCCTCTTATAAGTTTTCATGTAGTAGCTGTAAGGCTGAAATCCACTGTTCAGGTATCACCTCCACATTCATGCGGCCAGGGGGTTAGCTGCAGTACATTTAATGCGGAGGTAGCAGCTTTCTACTTAGATATTTTAGAACCCTTCTCTATCCTGAGCTCCCACAGTAGTTATCCGTTTCAGCTGAATGTTCCTGTGACGTTCCTTTGGATGGCGGATCATCTCTATGGACCTCGGCCTAGGTCAGCCAAGGTGGCTCTTATTCTCTACACAACCCCCTGGGCTGCTATGATCTAAACTGACTCCTTCGTTTGCCAACATGGGCCCTTTTGACAGCGATTATCCCCTCTCGGGGGGTCTTTAGTCCTCGGCTCGGGCCTTAGGTCCATTATATACTCAAATAATGGGCCTTAGGGCCCAAGCCCCCTATAGTATTGATTAGAAAATTAATTATGAATGTTTTGAAAAATAGAAAAATGTATCAATTTTAGACATTCAAGCCCCAAAATCATCTACATCAATCAAACCAAAGATGTGTAAATTTACAAAATTTCTATTATAAATTTATTCAAGCCCCAAAATCATCTACATCAATCAAACTAAAGATGTGTAAATTTACAAAATTTCTATTATAAATTTATGTCTATTTTTATGTTAAAATAGACATAATTTTTTGCACGAGTTAATGTGAATGTTCTATTGATTTTGTATTTTGCATTTAGATTTTTTTTTTTAAAGTAAGTTTTTATGTTAAAATGTACATAAATTTCTACCTGATTTAATATGAATGCACTTATGCCATTTTGCACAAAATGAGGGGAATGCTCTAATTAATATACATACTATACTACATAATAAAAATTGGCCTTACAAGTTGTAATTTTGCCAAGTGGATGTAACAAAATGTAGTAATTGTTTTTAGATAAAAAATATCTTATTTGCTCGTCACATTTTCCTCTACTATGCTTTATCCGTTCTTTGGATAAAATATAAAAGCTTAATTGTTGGTATCATTTTTTATTTTTACGCTTTCTTGACGTGAACTTTTTCTTTTTAGGCTGTGTTTGTTTCGCGTAAAACGTTTTCTGGAAAATACATATTTTCCGGAAATGCTATTTTCCGAAAAAGGAAAATATTTTTAAGTGTTTGGTTGAATTATGAAAATTGTGGTGGAAAATATTTTCATGTGTTTGGTTCTATTAGGAAAATGCTATTTTCCGGCGGCAAATTCCGGCAACAACACAACAACAACAACAACAACAACAGCAAATTCCGCCAACATCAACAACAACAATCAGTTCATCAAAAAAAAAAAAAAAACAACAATAACAATCAAATTACAAAAAAAACAGCAACAACAATCAAATTAAAAAAAAAAAAAAAACTGAGAGATCGAGGAAGAGAGAGCTCGAGGTGCGATGGCGCGATCGAGGGTCTGGGTCTGGGTCGAGCGGCGTTGGAGCGATGGCGCGATCGAGGAGGCGATGGGTCTGGGTCGATGACGAGGTGCGATGGCACGATCGGCGCGGTGCGATGGCGAGGTGCTGCGATCGGCGCGAGACCGGTGCGATGGCGCGGTTCGTGGGTTCGTCGGTTCATGGCGCCGGCGAAGTCGAAGGCTCGTGAACGCCGGTGAAGTCGAAGTCGAAGGCTCGTTCTCTCTCTCGCTCGGTTTGGTGGTAAATGATTTCCGGTGTCTTCGAGTTTCTCTCGGCGTGGAGCTCCGGTCTCTTCTCTGGGTTTTCTCTCTTTTCTGGGTTCTCTCTTTTCTGCGCTCTCAAAATCTCCGGTGTCTTCGACTTCTCTGGGTTCTCTCTTCTCTGGGTTCTCTCTTTTCTGCGTTCTCAAGAGTTTCTCTCAGTGTGCTTTTTATGTTTTGTGCGTTTTGTGTGTTTTGTGCGAGACCCGGAAATGGTTTGAAGGTAAAATAAGAACGTAAAACAATTTCTGGGTCAAAGGAGTAAATTCGGTCAACGTTAAAGCTTATTTTCCGGAAATGGGTTTTTCACTTGCCTTCCAAACATTGGGGTTTGGTGGTAAATGATTTCTGGAAATCATTTACCACCACACCAAACGCAGCCTTAATTTGAATTCTTCTTCTTTTTTTTTTTTTCTTTTTACGCTAAGTGACAATTTTATTCCAATAAAATTAATTGTAAATAATTCTCATTCTCTTCTACCATATATCTAATTTTGAACTTAATAAAAAAAAAAAATTCTAATTTTGAACTAATTTAATTTTTAAATAATTCCACTTTTGGTATTAGAGACTTTAGAGTCTTTATTTTATAGAAGAATTTGGTATTAGAGTTTAAATAAAACTCTACTAATATTTTTGTTTCCTTAAAAAACTAAAACTCTTGTAGATAGTTGATACGACTTACGTGAGTTAAACCATATTTATCTCCAATTTCTCAAAAGTGATTTATTAGTGTCACGACTCACGGTGTCTGATTTTTGGCTGGCTAAGAGCCTAAGAAGAGTGGGTGAGAGTGAGAGTGAGTGGGAGAGATGGTGCTATCTCAGAAACTTCGCGAAGCCTTCAAAGGCACCGTAGAGAGAATCACAGCTCCCCGCACCGTCTCTGCCCTGAAGGAAAAAGGCGTTCTCAGCATCACCGAATTCATCGTCGCCGGCGATAATCTCGTCTCCAAATGCCCCACCTGGTCCTGGTCAGTCCCTATTTCTATTTTCAATCAAATCAAATCAAATCAATGCCAGCACTCTTCATTTGTGTTTTTTTGGTTGGTAGGGAATCAGGCGAGCAAAGCAAGATGAAGTCATATTTACCTCCGGAAAAGCAGTTCCTCATCACTAGAAATGGTAAAAAAAAAAAAAAAAGCATCATCCAAAGATAGAACTCCAATTAAGTACAGTTAAAGCTGTGAATGCTGTTAGTTCTAATTCTGGGATTATCTTTGAAATTGTGCAATATCATTTAAGTATTAAGTAGATTACTTTACTAAAAATAAACAAGTTTTTCTTTTCTTTTTTTAGACTAAAAAATAGACAAGTTTTTCAATGATTCATCACATGCCCTATTAAATTTTAAACAAGTCACATGACTATTAAATTGGTCGCGTCACAACAGGTTCCCAGCTAGTTTGGTGGAAAATTTTGTCCGTTATTGCAATTTGAATGTGCTTATAATTTTGTTATTTTTCTCAACAATGTATATACATTTGATAAAGCACTCTTCACTCACCATGATAGGTTCTTGTCAATGAAAATTTTTTTATAGGAAATGTCACTACAACTGTCACATAAATCTCAGAACGATACAAAAGAAGTAAAATTTTAAAAAATTAATATCGGTTGTTCCCTTTTTTGTATAAAACAGGCATCAATTTACACTCTTTGATTAGGTCTTCTAATCGTTAATCAGTTATACTTTGTGATTACTAAGGCTCTCCCTTTAGTAGTTCATAAGGGAATGGAATGGAATGAGATGATCATAAAGGAATGGAAAATAATGGAATGGAATGGAATATATTTAAGTAAGAGAAAGGAATGGAAAAGAATAGAATGGAATGGAATTAAGTAACCTTGATTGGATATTTTAAAATAAAGGAATGTAAATGAATGAAAATGAATGGAATGTAATAAATCCTGTTTGGGAGCAACATGGAGGGAATGAAATGGAATTATTTTATGACAATATTACTATTAGACCTCTATTTTAAAATAATGGTTTAATATATAGGAGTATTTTGAGAATTTTAGTAAAAAAATCATTAAATCTAATTCCATTCCCTCCCATTCTTCTCAATTTCGGGGGGAATGAAAATTTGAGATTTTAAGAGAATAGAAAGGAATGAGTGTTCTTTCCTACCTATTCCATTCCCTCCCATTTAAACTCCCAAACAAGTGAATGGATTTTCCATTCCCTCCATTAAAACTCCCAAATAAGAGAAGAGAAGAATATTATAAAATTATTATTTTTATTCCTTTCCATTTCATTCCATTCCCTCCTTCCAAGCGGAGCCTAAGATTGGAACACATTTATTTTCTCTGTTCTCCAAAACAATGAGCATTGAGCTATTCATGAACTATGGGATTTAGAAGCATTAATTTACTATCTTTCTTAGAGCAGCAAGTGCAAATCTACTCATAAACTAAATTATTTTTGAGTTATTATTCTTGTAGTGTTGAATTATTATCCAGATTACGTTACAAACAGCTGACAATTTGGTAGAGCAATAAGTGTTGGCACCCACTTGAAACATGAAGGACTCATAGAGATTCCATGCCTTACTATACTGTTTAGACCCATTGCCCCTTTGAATATGCTTGCGGAGAGCACCTATATTTAAGATTATTGGCATTGCAATTGTAACTTATTTGAGGATGACGTATCGAAAATAAGTTATTGGTGTAACTGGCTCTTTTTCTTTAGTTTGGGGCAAATTGCAATGGTTGTGACTTGTGGCACATTTAGATTTAGTAAAAAAAAAAAAAAGACCTTGTTTGTGATCTGAAATGCCCTTATTGATCTCATAAGGCACACAGCTAGATGCAGTATTATTACAGAGAAATACAGAGGAGTGTTCTGTACACTTTGATTAATATTGTGTACATGAGATATTGTTGGCAGAACCTGAATATTTTACATATTTCACAAGTGGAGAATGAGCAACTTTTCTGCATTTCCTATGCAAACTTTCCTTGTCAAATTACTTCATTTGTTTAGATGCCCTTTTTCTCTCTTCCTTCCCCACCCTGCCTTCCAAATATTAGTGTCAAAATTTATTAAGAATTAAAAACTTCATTTTCAGTTCCTTGTCTACGAAGGGTTGCATCTTTAGAAGAAGAATATGAAGTTGGAGGTGAAGTGCTAATTGATAATGAAGATAATGACGGTTGGCTGGCAACTCATGGTAACCCAAAAGGTGTGTTTCTAATTGGAGCATGAAATTTTCTGACTCACGTGTACACTTTTGATCTTTGCCTTTTATTTTCTTAGAAAATAACTGTGATGAGGATGATAACTTGCCTTCCATGGAGACCCTTGAAATCAGCAATAAGAATCCTATTCAGTCAATTCCTTCATACTTTGGGGGTGAGGAGGAAGAAGATATTCCAGACATGGCCGAATACGATGAACCTGACAACCTTATTGAAATGGATCCTGTATGTTGTTACTATTCTAACTATTTTCAAAGGCCTGTTAGAATTGCTTGAAATTTTACAGCTTTTTATATAGAAGTTTATTTCTCTTGGATAAATTAGAATCTATTTATGTAGAATTTTTTTTAAAATTTTTATTTTTTTTTATATCTTTTTGGATAAATTAACATATATATATTACCACATGAATATCTCATGAAATCAATACTGCGACTTGGTTTGTCTACTCACTAATGTTTATTGGTTTTCTATACATCGTGCTATAGCTCAAGGGTCTAAATGCTGCTTTCTGGTAATATCTCATATTTGGGGATGTAAATTGTTGTTGGCATGAGGACCTAAGCAGTACAGAAGAGCAATTCATATTGTCGGGAGGATAGCGTAAATTAACAATGAAGAAGAATCTTAACTTTTTCCTCTTTTTGATGGAGGAAAATACTAATAAATACTGTGTACAACTCGTGAGGTCAAGACAGTGACTCAATTTCATTATGTCTACTAACTAATGTTTTTCGGTTTTCTATACATCGGACCATAGGTCAAGGGTCTAACTGTTTCTTTTTGGTAATATATCCATATTTAGAAATGCAAATCATTGTCAGCATCAGGGTACACACTGACGGATAAGAATAATTAACCGTGAAGAAGAATCTTAACCTTTTTTTATTTTTTCCCTGTAATGAGTTAGAATATACATAATAAGCACAGATAGAAATCCTATATATCAGTTTGTCATAAGAAATCCCATCTATCAAGTTTGAAACAACTTTATGGAGAGAAATTGATTATGTTAGATTTTGTGATATGGACATGTTTATGAAGGACGGCCTTTTAAATATAATTCAGAAATTAGTATTTCTACAATAAATGTAGTGGTCTGAATGGCTACAGATTCTGAGGTTTGTTGATCAAAATACTATTTTAAGGATTGTTGAGAATTTGGAATTGCAATAATTCAAGACAGTCAAGCTTATTAATAAATCATAGAATTGCCTTCTGCATCAAGTTTGTGTTTGTTTTTGTTTCATGTTACTGTTATTGCCATTGAATTGAACATCCATTAGGAGTGTTCTAGTTGTTGTGGTTTTATCATTTATGCCTATATGCTCAATGCAGGCAACACTTCGGTCTACATATCTTGTGGCTCAAGAACCTGATGATGATAATATTCTTCGAACCCGAACATATGACATCAGCATCACGTAAGATTAAAATTTTAAAGTTACTTCTTATCACATTTTGGACTTTGAAGTAGAATGTTTTCTAGGAAATCAGTTATATAACCTTAAAGAATCAGTATGGTGGATTTTTTTTTTTTTTTTAAGTTTAGTTTTTAATTAATTAATTTTTTATACTGAGGCCAAAATAGTTTCTGTAGGTTTCAAAGATTTACTTCTAATTACTTTGTAAATTTCTGATTTCTTATGGGAACTTCTTTAAAGTTGGGACACATGCTTTTCTTGAATGATTCAAGAATCCTTGCTGGAACAGGCAGTAGTAGTTTTGTATCATTTAATTCAATCATGCTGAGATGTGAAGCTAACTTCTTAGGAAATGTGTTTAAAGATTTCTTTTCCTTTTCAGATAATTCTGTTTGTGGGCTTCACTGGGTCCATTTTGCTACTGGAAACATCCCAGCAATGGTTTTGGAACCAGGCCCTTTTATTACATGACCAGCCCACTCTAAAGGCCTACTGCCTGGGCATATTATAGAGCTATAGGTTGATACACTTCGCATTAAGTCATATTTGGACCACAGCCCATTTTTATATTTTAGCGCTTGTTTGGACTTTAATTTCCTTAATCCAGCTTACTAATTCAGCTGCCAGAATGGATACTTTATGATTTTAAAAGCTTTTGTTTCTACCACCGTGCACCTTTGGCGCGATGGTCACTCCACAAGTATAAATGCTTGTGGGGTTTGGGGGATAAGGGCTGGGGTTCAAGTCTCCAAGAGGGAGCTTTACACACATATACACTTAGATTAGGCTAGAGTAGAATTTCTATCTTGTATTTAAAAAAAAAAAAAAGCTTTTGTTTCCTGTTGTTATTGTTGACACATGACTCTGGTCTGATTACTAAAAGGTATTACTTGGGTGTATCTGTTACTTGCATTTGGACACCAAGTTATTACAATTAATGTGGTGATTTATGGTGGATTTTTTTTTTCACTGATGGTTTTAACTATCTTTGCATTTTAACTAAAATCCTTTGTGCTTTTTATATCATCATGATTTGGACCTGATGTTTTGTGTCTCTTTTTTCCTAGGTATGATAAATATTATCAAACACCTCGAGTATGGCTTACTGGATATGATGAGGTTTGTTACTCTAATTTTTCTTATCCTTGTAGCTTATGTATGTTGGATAACTGAAGTAGCAAAGATTTGGTCCATTGATATTCATTTTGCACTGTGACTGGATACCAATCACCTCTCCCAGACCCTGCAAAAGTTGGAGCTTTGTATACTAGGTATGACCTTTATCATGACTACTTGTGCTGAGATTTAACCATGGTATCAGAAGAGCATTAACATGACTTTCACAAATGACGAAGGCATGTTATGTGGCATGAAAGATGGTTTCTCTCGATCTTGTGGCCTAATTTACTTAAGCAATGATTGAAATGCTTTCAGGCCTTCTAAGCTGCTGGAATTTAATAAAAAGAATGAGGAAAATCAAACTGAAGTACAAAATTTAAATGAAATACAGCACTTTGCCATTTATTCATTACTAATCTTTGAATCTTCATTAAATATTTTTTCATATGGAATGCACTGTGCACAAGTTGAACATGCATGTCTTTTTATATATGATTTATGTTCTGGTCAAGTGTCTGCCAATATGATACTAAAGTATAGTGGTGTTAGTCATAAAATTTCTTTTACTTTAACATTATGCCAAGATGACATGATATATTAACATGTAATTGAACAATTTCCCAAATAATATTTGACTTTGACCAAAATACCAAATTATTTGCACAATTTTCTTTTGTATATGAATTTTATTTGAAACAACTGGCATCTTTTTCATCACCTTCTGAAATCTCTCAGCATTCAGTCACGTATGTTCCTCTTTCGGATGATTTTCCAAAATATCTTGCCCTGCACTTGAGATGCACCCTTTTTTTTTTTTTGTTTTTCCTTTTGAAACAAAAGCAATTTTATTGCTATTTGGGTTCATGTTTTTTTCCTGCATGGTTTCCAAACTTTTCTTGACCTTTTTTTCCCAACTTCGAAGTTTTGTTATACTTGAAGTCTAAATCCCCTTTAGTGGTGTATTTTGTTTTTTTTAGCTTATCAAAATTGCAAATGCAAAATGACATTTCTTTTTTGGCACATACCACCAGAAGTTTATCATGACGGTAGTGATGAAGCATGTACAGGAAAGTGTAAATGTGTTGATCATTTGAATCATATGCACCAATATATGCAAAGTCGTGAAATCATAATGAACAAAAAAATAAAAAGAAATCAACCATTTTTCCACATGATTATTTAACTTCATCATTGAGCACTTTCTGGTGTCTTGTGGCAGTCAAGGATGCTTTTGCAACCAGAACTTGTACTTGAAGATGTTAGTCAAGACCATGCACACAAAACGGTGAGTTAAGTCAGTGGAATTGTTTATTTTCTTATAAATGTTTTGGAGTCCTTTTATGATGTCTGCCAAATGATGTATATTGGAAGCCTATGTCTAAGTTTGACAAGAATTCCTAGAACTGATGATGCATCCATTGTATGGTTGGAGAGAAAAATCCTCTTTAGAAGCTGAACACTAAAGTTATGGGTTCATGTTACCCAAGGGCTTTTGGTTTTGTAGGTGTACACTTAAAATTAAATATAACTTTAATGTCTTGAAGCATGTGAATAATCTGAAGAATAGATTTACTGGTCTGTATAGAATTATTATCTTAACAAATATTTAGGAATGAAATGCCCAACAACATATTACATGGACCAAAGCATATATATTTGATATCAAGTCATTGTTGTAGACCTTTACTAGATATAAATTTAGTCACTCGAAACTTGGACCATATTGAGATGGCCTTCTTGCACAAGTAGGTAGCCCTTGAGTAATTATCAATTCATCAAGCCTGTCACCAACACAATATGTTTGTGGTGGCTCCCTAGCTTAAATTCAAAGCCTATTGATTTTTTTTTAATATTTAGAAATGAGTATATTAATGAGATTTCAGTTGAGTTGTCAACTTAATGGGATCTTGCTTTATTGGGGTCTCTTACTGGCTGTATAGATGACTAAAGCTGTGAACATTACCAATAAAAGCTGTGAAATGCAGTATTGATTTGGAACCTAAGATTTATATCGTATGTGCTCTCTTGGCTCTGTCAATAACTTCAGCTTTATGAGAAAAGTTGTGCTTTGCCTAATTTTTGTGCATTTATTTTCCTTGCATGATCGCATTCCTAAGTTTCTTGTCTGCTGAAGTATCTGTCTTTGTACACACATTTTGTTTGTGACTGTATTAAGTTTCAAAATTTTTGGCAATATATTCTTATTCTAATTCAATAATGTAAAAGGTAACCATTGAAGACCATCACCACTTGCCTGGAAAGCATGCATCTGTTCATCCATGTCGACATGGAGCCGTGATGAAGAAGATTATTGATGTTCTAATGTCACATGGGGTTGAACCTGAAGTTGACAAGTAAATTTTCCTCCTTGCATCTGTCATTGGCATATTGCGAATTGATTTGTCCATACTTCTTATAATTAGCATGTGTCCGACTGGGCTGCCTTGTTGATTACCATCAAAACAGTCATGTAGACAAGTTGATTAATATTTATTGCCTTGTTGTTGACCTAATTGGTGACCTTATGGATGGACCTTGCTACCAGTTGAGCCAAGGCCTAGTCAATTAATTTCTAGGATTTCTTTATTAATATAAATTTGTAATTGATTAAATATTATTTCCTTTTCCTACTATTAGGGCATTTAATTTCTTTTCTTATAGGTTAGTAGAAATAATATTATGAGCTAGAATTGTTTCCTTTTCTTTCCTTATTAAGATAAAAACTTTGGAACTCTATTTAAAGAATCTAAAGTGTGGTATTACTTACAATTTACTTGAATTAAAAAGATTTTTAGTTGGAATTTTTTTCAATGGTATGGTGCTAACTTCAGCTAACCTTAGGTGTTGATTCCTATTTTTGTTCTTTTCCTTATTTGGTGCTGATAGTGATTCCACACAAGCTTAGATGCTCATTCCTAGTTTTTAATTTTCTATTCTTGTTGATTCTCAATTCCCTGGAGAATTTGTGTTGCATCATTTTTGGTATCAAAACAAAATTTGATTGTGGTATTCAAGTATTGTTGTGGGTCACAACAAAATTACAGGCACAACCCTATTTCTATCGGCCAAAATAATCATCGTCACCATCCTTAGACAAAACCCAAACACCTAAGGTTATATACTTGATTGAAACCTATAAGCTGTACCTAAAAAAGAAGAGCAGAAAATATCCCAATGTTTTTGATAGTTAGAATGGGAGAGGGGGGATTTGAACATGGACATCTTTGTTGGAAACACCAAGAGGTGCTAATTGAGCTACAAGATTCTTGGCAGAATACCCAAATTACCCACACTGTTGATAGCCAGAAAAAAAAAAAGAAAAGAAAAACATTTGTTGACATGTTTCCCTCCCTACCCATTGGAAAGTCACCACCGACAAGCCCATTACCCCACCCATAGCAAATCACAAGCTGCAACTACAAAGACTGATTACCTGACTCCACCAAAGCACACTGACGCAGGACAACCAGAACGAAATTGAAATAACGGAAAAATAAAAGATATGACCTAGGAGTCAGCACCTGGGCCTTGCTTGGAGTCAGCACCAAGCGGGGAAACCACTAGGAGTCAGCACCTAGGGTAGATCTGGAATCAGCACCAGACCAAAAGAGAGACCAAACGGCCATTTTTTTCATTCATCAAAATATCAACTATCTCCTCAAGGAGTACAATAGGTTGCTTATAAATGATTGCTAAACCCTAGTTCTAATTGGCTAGGAAACTCTAATTGCCTTATTACAAAAAAAATCTTGCTTCCCAAATTAAAATACTAATAGCCCAATAAACTACTAGGACCTAAAATATAAAAATACAGTTGACTTGTAAACATAAATAATATTAAATAATAATTTTCTTGCATCTCCCGTATCATTCTCCTCTGGTTGGAGAAAACTCGACCTTGAGTTTTAAAGCATAAGGATTAGAATGCTGACAAATAACACTTGCTTCAAGTCTGAAATCACCTTAGGGAGCACAGGGAAAAGAAAAACCTAGAATTCCGCCGCATCAAACTCATTTGGAATAACAAAATAAATATGTGAAATCAGTATAGTCTCTTCTTGAACCTTATGAACCATAGGAAGCACTGTGGTTTTAACCTCTTCGACTTCACCAAGATGTAGATCTTCAAGGACTGTGGAGGGTTGATCAGAAGCACATTCAACAACTTCAATTTTCACATCATGTGCACCCTCTAACATAATACTCTCTTTAGGCACCATCTCTTCACCTTGCTGCTCTTCAATAGATTCATTTCCTTGCACTTATATTAAAGCAACGCTTGTCGAGGCATGTATGTCTGTGTCAACATTAGGCTTTGGTGTTGCTAGAGGATTCTCCACGACCAAGATATCATCATCAATGTTGTCTTCTATTGGGGCAGCAATAAGTTCATTGTGATCTAGCATCCTTGGTTTCCCAATTGAATCAGTTTGAGTCTTCTTTTACTTCATCTGAGCAATCCTGTCTTGAACATTTTTCATGAGCTCCTTTAATTCCTTGGTAGATAATTTCTTGGTAGATTGTTCAAAAGTGCGCTGAGGACATGAAATGGGATGAGGATGAGGATTTATCGTATTTGCTTCAACTTGAAAAGTACCACACTGAGGTTGGGGTAGATACTTAGCTCGATAGTACGGTGACAAATACTCATTACAAAGCTTTTTTTTTCATATCTTCCCACACACTAATGGCAGGTTCATAATTCATATAGCGGAAATATTCAAGCTTCTCCCAAAACATTTGTGCTCCACCTCTTAACTTCAACTTAGCATATCTAACCTTTTTGTTATCTGCCCAATTTGCTTGCTCAAAGAATTGCTCCATCCCATTCATCCAGTTGACAAAATCTCATGGATAAGTAATATCACCATCAAAATAAGGTGCTTCAGATATTACCATAGCTCACTAGGCAAAAAGATTTTGCCAACTTGACTTGCTATGTATGGCCCACTAAAGAAGGGATTGTCATGGCATTAACCAAATAAAGCTCACTGTTTGAAGTTTGAACACCAATAGAAAAACCGTGGACTGGACTGAAGGCCTAGAAGGCTAGACTTGATTTTTTTTTTTTTTGGTATACACGTGGAGAATATATGGACAATATTTCAAACCAGCAAATTAAACCAAAAGAGAAGAAACTTCAAACCCGAAGTGGCGTGGCCCACTTAGGGCTGATGGGTTGGCTTTGTAAGTGAACTCACGTGGTTGGTCAGATCTGCGAGAACAACAGTGAGCTTTGGTCTCGGCGAGGTTGTGTAGACGCAAGTGAGGCTCGCGATAGGTCTCGGTGAGAACAACAGTGAGCTCTGGTTAGATTTGCATCAAAGTTTGGTCTGGCAGTGGCGCACTAGATGAAGGGCTTCTAGCGGTGCAACACTGACAAGGATCAGGATCGGGCTCGTGGGTCGACGGAGATGGTCTGGCTTCGATTGGAGCAAGTGAGCAGATGGTGGTCTGAAGGCTGGATAGTCGTCGTGGCTGCGTTGGACAATGAAATTGGAAGTCACCGGTGTGATGGGGACGCTGTTGGTGACCGAGGCTGATGGCGGTGCTGACTTCTTGTGGATCTGAATTGTGATTTGATGGGATGAGAAACCCGGCAATGAATGAATTTTTTTTTTTTTTTTTAAAGTACTTTTCTGGTTTGTGACTGCGGTGATGCTTCAAACGGATCAGTGTTTGCTCTGATACCAAATATGACGTAGGACAACCAGAACGAAATTGAAATAACGGAAAAATAAAAGATATGACCTGGGAGTCAGCACCTAGGCTTTGCTTGGAGTCGGCACCAAGCGGGGAAATCACTAGGAGTCAGCACCTAGGGTAGACCTGGAGTCAGCACCAGACCAAAAGAGAGACCAAACGGCCATTGTTTTCATTTATCAAAATATCAACTATCTCTTCAAGGAGTACAATAGGTTGCTTATAAAGGATTGCTAAACCCTAGTTCTAATTGGCTAGGAAACCCTAATCGCTTTATTACAAAAATAATCTTGCTCCCCAAATTAAAATACTAATAGCCCAATAAGCTACTAGGACTTAAAATATAAAAATACAGTTGACTTGCAAATATAAATAATATTAAATAATAATTTTCTTGCATCTCCCGCATCACACACCCTACCAGCCCACATGATCAAATCAACAGGTGGATCTATTAGTCTCATGCTTGATCTTCATCTTAGAGTGGCATCACATAGGCTTGTTAGCTTTGCTGTGTGACTGCGCCACTTGCTTTGATTGCCAAATCATTGTCACAGACGATTCCAATCGCCATTCGCTAGCCTCCAAACACTAGTGAATCAACTTTGATTGCCAAATCATTGTCACAGACGATTCCAATCGCCATTCACTCTCTATGGGTTTATATGCTTAATATCTTTGGGATTCATTGGGTCATGCCAAGCTCTGTGGAAAGCTTGGTGTATTGTTGGAGTTTTTGGCTGGGAAAATTTAATTCAGTCATATGGAATATGGTTCCCGGCTGTTTGATGTGGATTGTTTGGACGGAAAGAAATCGGCGCTCTTTTGAGGACACCGAGAAATCCTTGGTTCAATTACAAGCTCTTTGCCAGAAGACTTTATTTGATTGGTCTAGGTGTTGAGGCTTCTCGGATTGCTCCACTATCTTAGAGTTTATTTCTTCTCTTGGTATTGCTCTTTTAAGTTTTTTTCCTGTTCGTTGTTTGTTGGTTGTTTTGTTTTTTGCTTTTCCTTGTGTTCACCATCATGAACACCTTGTATTGGTTTTCGTTTGTTTTTTAGTTTGTTTTAATAAAATTCTTATTACCTATAAAAAAAAAACTAGTGAATCAACTTCAAGCTCTTTTGGTTACCACATGTCACTGCATTCTCCTTTTTCTCCACTCGTGTCACATCACCATAGCATGTTCACAGAAATGAAGAAGTGATGTTGTCATGTGTTGTGCTGACTGAGGATTGATCATGAATGAACTCCGTTGTTGAGTGTAGAGAGTTTTTTAGATTTAGTAGCGAGGGTTTGGTTGAAATCAGGTGAAGCAAAAGACACAGAAAAAAAAGTAAGTATTTGATAGATTGTGTTAGCCTGGGCACATGATGCTTCATCAACCCAATCCATTAAAGAAAATAATTCTGGAAGCCCATCGGGATTGATTAGGCCACATGAGAACTGGCCAATAAAATGAGTTTCAGCCCATCAAGGCCCACATCCCAGTGTCCAGTACTCGTGATTTAGTAGTCTCATCAGCCTCTAGATTGGCCCGGAGCTTGGAAAAGTCAGGTCAACATAGATTCTCATTAGAATTCTTTGTTGATATTATTCTAATGTACAATGGTGGTATTGGAGGCACCTACATTGATGGTCATCAAGACCTAGGGAAGTTCACCACTTTTCTATGTAGGATGTGCGATTCTTTGATTTGGAATAATTTGGAATAGGTGCATTCTTGACATTTTGTATTCCAATATCCCAAATAGCAAGAGATAAACTACCATTTGTCCAAAAAGTTCACACCGTTAGAAAATGGTAATTTAATTATTTAACTATTATTCTAACACTCTTCATGTGTGGGCCTAGACTCCCTCTCAATAAGTGGGGTCTAGCACATAACTTTTTTATATATTTTAAAATGGGAGGTAGAGTGGAGACAAGGTTTGAGCTCATGACTGCTTGCTCTGATTCCATGATAAAGTACTGCTCTTCCCAAACGTTTAACCTGTTAGGAAAGGGAAAATTTAATCATTTAACAATTCTTCTAACGCTAAGGAACCAGATCATATGAGGTGGAATTTTACAGTAATGGAAGGTTTGATGCTAGGTCTTATTAGAGCCTTTGAGAGGTTCCTGTGATGGTTAGTTCTCCTGGAAAAGCATTTGAAGTGTTTTGGCTCCAAAGAGGGTTGCTTTCTTTGTGTGGACAAGAACATAGGGGGAAGGTATTAATTTGTGATAATTTCATGAAGAGAGGAATTCCTATGGTAGAAATGGTGTTGCATGTGTAGGTGTAGCGGTGGATCTAATACCGTTTGTTGTTGCATTATAACAGAACTTATGAATTATGAACTTTTTTTTTTGGTGTTTGGGGTTCTTTTGGTAATCCTAAAAGTGTGTTCGAGTGACTAAGTGGATGGAGGAATTGGTTTGTCAAACACTCCCCCATTGTTTGGAATTTGACTCTCTTATGTCTAATGTGGACAGTTTGGAGAGAGAGAAATCAGTGTAGTTTTGAAGATGTGGAGCTCTCATTTGTTCATTTAAAATCTTCATTTATAATAACATTGTTCAAATGGTCTTGTGTATCAAGTCATAGAGAAATCCATTCTATTATT
Organism: Quercus glauca; assembly: GCA_023736055.1. NCBI lineage: Eukaryota > Viridiplantae > Streptophyta > Magnoliopsida > Fagales > Fagaceae > Quercus > Quercus glauca. Next base: position 73,802,361 of record CM043316.1, on the reverse strand, counting down.
GATTCTATTCATTCTCTTTCCTTTTGATTATAATTCTCAATTAGGACTGTTCCTTGTTTAAGCATGGGATAGTTCCTTTTCATCAATAAAAATTTCATTACTTAACAACCCCTCCAACCACCCCCCCCCCCCCCCCCCCCCCCCCCCACAAAACAAAAAAAAAAAAGAAAGAGAATATTTCAAAACAGTAACAGTATAGTGGCATTATGGTATAGACGGAGTATGTTACTAGTTTTGTTTTGTTTTTTTTAAACTATCAAAAGAAAATGATATTATCAAACCTTCGATGTCATTTGGTATAATTAATTCAATAACAATGGTTGTTTAAGGGGGGTCATTCTTTTTATGGGCAGTGGGCAGCTGCATAGGATCGGATTCTTACTATCGGTAACCTTGTTAAGAGGGGACTCCCCCATGTTAATTGGTACTGCATGTGTCACTGTGATGGGGAAATTGTGAATCATCTTTTGCTTCACTGTGAGTTTGCTCATATGTTGCGGAGTGAAGTTTTCCTAATATTTAGGATTCAATGGCTGATGCTGGAAAATGTAACATCTCTTCGTATGGGTGGAGGAACTGGTTGGGGAAGCATTCCTCATATGTTTGAAATTTGCTACCAGCGTGTTTGAAGTGGTTAGTTTGGCAGGAACGTAACAGCTGCACTTTTGAGGATGTTGTGAAACATATTGATCATTTGAAGTCCTTGCTAATGCCAGACTTTGTTTGATTGGTCTTGGGCTTGGAGTTTTACAGAGTGTACTTCCATTTCTGATTTCTTACACTCTGTTAGAATTTCTATTTGATTTGCTTGTAATTGCTTTAAGAACTATGTGTTCATCATTGTGAACATAGAGTACTTTTCTTTATCAATAAAATTTCTATTACTTATAAATAAAAAAGAAAAAAAGAAAAAAGAATGGTTTCCAAGAGCCTAGTAGCTCAATGGATACCTTTTAGCATTTTCAATGGAGATATCTAGGGTTAAAATACCCCCTCCCCTAACTATCAAATTATCAAAAAGAATGGTTAAATGGGATGTTCAGTATGCTTGCAATGGTTTTCTGTTGATCATTCTTGCTAGTGTATTAAAATGTTTGTAGACAAAATAAAATGTGACATTAGGTAGTTTTCTAGCAGAAAAGCTATTCTAAAACATTTAGAGTTGTTATGTCTCGGCTTCTAGACCCCCTCTTGTTTGCAAATTAATTGATGTCAATGGTTAGCTTGTCATCTATGTATGTTTTGGTTTTCAATCTTCCCATTTTTTCTTTAAACCTCCGGATAATATGGTTTTTTTTTTTTTTTTTTTTTTTAATTTTTTTTTATTATTTTTTTATATCACTTATGTTTTCAGGTACCTCTTCTTATTCCTGAAGTTTGTGGCATCTGTAATTCCGACAATCGAATATGATTACACCCTAGACTTTGATCTTGGTAGATCAAGCAATTGATGAGAGGTAAATCCTATCTTTATCTTAATTTCCCCCTTTCTCTATGTTCTTAAATATAGCTGATTGTGATACAAATGAATTTAAGAAGTAATGTTAAGTCTCTAGTAATGTTAAGTCTCTATTCTTTTGGTTAGTTGGGTTTCTTTATACTTTGTGGGCATACTATGTGTGTTGGTGGCTCTTTTGATACAGTCTTAGGACCATGTCCACGTCCATCCATCAAGGCATTGACTAGTCTATCTAGTTTATTCGGCATTCAAGTTTGCTTGTTCTTCTAGCACATGTTGCCTATGTAAGTTTGTGTTGACATATTTTAAAGCTAATAAAGAAAGCATTTGAAAGTCCTCATGATGTAGGACAACCTAGGCTTCACCACCTAGAACAACCATGTAAACATTAGGTTTCACCACCTATGGGTTGCTAGGATTCACCACCAAGCAAGAAAATGATTTCATGAATGAAATTGATTAATAATACAAATAAACCATCTAGATGATGGTTTATTTGTATTATTGATTAATAGAGGTAACTAGTTTTGGTGGGTGGGGTCAATTGCCCATAGGAGTTTGATTAACAATGAGGATTGTTGTACAGAATGCTCTGCGACGTGCAACTAATCTGAGTGAAGTTCTCCTATGTCATTAAAAAAAAAAAAAAAAAAAAAAAAAAACAAACAAACAAACAAATAAACCATCTAGAGCTTCTAGGAAATAAAGATAAAGATAATATCCATGAAAGCTAATCTTAGTTGAACTCAAATTACTAATCCTTTAAAGTAGTCTAAACTAATCCAAATACATAACGATAAAGATAAAAGATAATCCCCGCATTTGGTGTTTGTGCCAACTCCCTAAGGGGGGAGAGACTTGACCTTGTCGAGTAAAGTTCTCAATGATCAGGCAACATCAAATGAACCTCCATCATCTATCCACAGGTTGATTGGGTTAGCACGATATTTCTTTCGACGCCCGTAGGTACGTGTGATCGGAGGTCAAGATGGGGTAGAAGTGAGTGCATCTAAGTAATCCATATGCTCTAGGAGATTGGGATCAAGCTGCTGTAGGATGTAGCTCTTCTCTAGTAATCCATGTGCAATCGGACTCTATTCATCCTCGCCAACAAACCAAGAAGTGTTAGACAGCTCCATCCATGGTGAAAATAGTTTGCTTATCCAAAATTACATGACTAATATCTTTATGTACTTGTTGAAAAATAGGTGGTGTAAGGTTGAAAAATTGTTGGTCCTTTAAAAGTAATTAAATCCTCTATTAAAGGTGGAACTAATGCCATAATCAGCTGGAATATCTATGACATATGCATTAGGTCCAATTTGCTTAAATACCTTGAATGGACCTAAACTACGGGCCCGCAGTTTCTTGACGGTTCCTAAAGGATATCGTTTAGGCCTGATTTGAATCATGATGTAATTCCCTAAATTGAAATTTAAACAGTGTCGACGTGAATCAAACCGAGTTTTATATTTAATATTACTAGCATGAATTCGATTGTTGATGTCTATATGGAACTCATGCATGTGACTGACAAACTCTACGCTAGACTTAAAAACCCTAGCGTGTGGTGACTTAGGGAGAACTTGCCTTACTTCACACAATTAGTGATTGGTGCCATGATTGTACTGAATCCACGTATGAAGCAATGATAAAAGTTTATGAGCCCATGGAAACTTTGAATTTCATGGATGTTTTTGGGCCGGTGCCATTCCACTATTATGGCTTTAAGCTTCTATGGGTCAACAAACACTTCTTCAGATGAGACCACAAACCTAAGAAAATGACTATTAGTAAAGAAAGAACACTTCCTAAGGTTTGCATTTAATTTCAAGCTTTATCTCCTTAGAGTAGAACACTTCACCTCAACTGGCTAAGCATTGCACTGGTCTTTATAATCTACCTGTACCACATCGCCCTTGGGAAGATAAAAACATGGATTCCATACTAGGTCTTCCTCACACCCTTAGAAAGTACGATTCCATTCTTGTATTGATAGATAGATTCTTTAAAATGGCTCATTTCATCCCATGCTCCAAAACTTTTGATGCGTCTAAGGTTGCAAGCTTTTCTTTGATGAGTTTGTCAAGTTATATGGCTTCCTAAACCATTGTATGAAATAGAGATGTTAGGTTCATGAGCTACTTTTGGAAAACTCTTTGGTGTATGTTAAGGATGTAATTGGAATTCTCTACCACATGCCATTCCTAAACTAATGGTTTGAATGAAGTTGTCAATAGAAGTCTAGGCAATCCACTTAGATGCCTCATAGGCAAGAATGGTAGGAGTTTGGATTCTATCCTCCCAATAGCCAATTTGCATATAATAATTCATTCAATAGGAACACATGCATGAGTCCCTTTGAGATTGTGCGCGGTTATAAGCCTAGGAGACCTTGACCTTCTCCCTATGTCACCACATGCTAGGGTTTCTAAGTTTGCAGTAGAGTCTACCAGCCACTTGCCTGAGTTGCATAAAGAGATCAACAAAAAAATTCTTGCTAGTAGTATTAAATATAAAATTCAAGTTGATTTACATTGACGTCTTTTAGATTTTGATGTAGGGGATTATGTCATGATTCGAATTAGGCTAGATCGGTATCTCCAAGAACTGTTAAGAAACTGTAGGCCCACAATGCTGGTCCATTCAAGGTATTAAAGTGAATTGGACCTAATTAATATGTCATAGATATTTCATCTGATATATGGCATTAATTCCACCTTTAATTCCTTTTAAAGGTTCAACAGTTATCCCGAATGATCCTTTTAAGGATCCTCTCTATGCTCCATTGGCCAACTTCATCCCTGACTCTACGCCATCTATTTTCATACAATCACATAAAGATATTATTGATGTAATTTTGGATGGACAAACTATTTCTCCAATAATGGAGCGGTTCAACACTTCTTGGTTCGTTGGTGAGGACAACTAGAGTTTGATTGCATGTGGATTACTAGAGAGGAGTTGCATTAGCTTGATCCCAATCTCCTAGAGCACCTGGATTACTTGGATGCACTCATTTTTACCCCATCTCAACCTCTGATCACACGTACCTACAAGCATTGCAAGAAACTATGTGTTGACCTAGTCAACCAGTGGATAGATGATGGAGGTTCATTTGATGTATTGTGAGCTTTACTCGATAGAGTCAAGTCTCTCCCACCCTGGGGTCCCATCTTCCTTTCTTTCATCCATTCCCCTTTTTCTCCCATCTTCCCTTTCTTCAACTATTCCCATTTTCCACTTCTTCCTTTTGACTTCCTTGCTGCCATATGTAGTTTCCAGATATTTTAACCAATAGATAGCCAAAGCCCTGACCCTTTAAAATAAAAATAAGAAGTCATTATACATCTAAACCTTGAATTGACTTCACTCTTTGGATTTGATCGAGGAAGAGAGAGGGAAGCATCACTGAGTTAGATGAAAAAAGGCATTAGTGAAAAACGAAAAGATGCTTTATTTTTCGGTGACTCGACTATCCTCTCTTGCCAACATTTACAATAAAGCTAATGTCTTGAAACACATTTTCATTTACAAAAGAAATTATGTCCTTAAGATATTATTTCATTTAAAATAGAAATCATGTATTCAAGAAAGAGATTAAATTCTATAAGAATTTGGTTTAAACCCTTTGGTTTCCACCCTACAATAAGGACATGCCACATCATCATATTACCAAAACATAAATACATTGGATCACACCAGATGACATCTCAATAGATACCATATTTCAGGTTTAAAGTAAAACACTAATGTGGTGTAATTATGTGTGGTGGGATGTACTGAGTTTTAAGTAAAATGCTGATATGATAATCTCTTATTGGATAGTGTAAAACATGAGTTTTACACCCCATCCTTACCAATCTGGACTTTCAAGAAATGGTTTTTATTGTGAAATTGTGTCTTTTGCAAATGTGGCAACGTTGCCAACTTGCCGTATGTGTAACTACCAACTCTACCTAAAATCATGTATTTTTGTGACAAAATTTCAAAAGTACCATATTTGGTGAAAAAGTTTCAAATATACTGTACTTTTAGGAATAGTTTTTTAAAATGCAAGTTTTTGCTAAAAGACTCCAACACCTTTTTGCTTATTTTTCTCAAATGAAGAAAACCCAAGAAAATCTCTCCCTCTCTCTCTCCACTGCACTCTTCTCTTCCAACAACCATATTTTTGTAAGGCAATATTCACGCAAATTGTGATTGTTTTAGCGTTATTAGGGACATTGCACTTGAGTAAGTTAACATAGTGTAGACACTCAATTTCGCACCCATAATTTAACCTTGGAAGATAACAAAATGGTCATTTTATGTACCCAAAAAATCATGGTTGCATTTTAGTTATTAATTCATTCATCATATAGCATGAAAATGATTTTGAGGTTCCAACGGTCACAATGATGTGTTCCGTTTCCAAATCGGACAATCGGATTGAAAGATATCATAAGATCAAGTTTCAACAGTCTGCATGCATTCATTTTGGTGAAACCTATCACATATGATTGATTTGAATTAATTTTGATTGGTTGTTAATTAAAATTAATTAAATGAATTTTTGTGATTGGTGAAATATTTTTATTGAAGTGTGATTTGAGGCATTGGAATAAAAGAAATAAGCTGATATTATTAAATTTGGACTGATAATTAGATTTTTGTGATAATTATTTTAAAAATCCTAATTATCACTTTGGGATGATGTTTATGATGAAAATAACTCTTAAATTTGTCCAAATACAGTTTTAGACTTGGAAAACACTTCAAAAACTTGTTAATAAAGTAGTAGTTTTCAGATTCACTTGCAGGACACTTTTGGCATAGTAAACATCAAAATTCGGACTAGGCTATTTCTGGCAAAGTTGTAGGGCATCGAATTTTCCTTCAGTTGTCAAAATTTCAGTTCAATCCGAGTTTTGAGTATAGAGATATGGTCAAAATCTTGAAACGTATTCAGATCTGAAAATTCAGCTCAATTCTTATCCAAATATTTCTTTTTTTTTTTTTTGGATTTTTCCCTACATTTTTTTGCTTATTTTTTTAAGCTGATCTGACTTATTTTTTAAGCAATTAACACCTCTATAAATAGAGGAAAATACCCAAAATTTAGCACTTTCTTCCCCTAACGTAAAAGAACCTCTTGAAGTTCTTTAGAACGTCTGAATTTCACTAGACCAAAAACTTCTAAAGATCATTCCCTTCAAGATTTTCTTTTCAGTTGGTAAGCATTCTTTATATCATATAATCATCATGTAGGAAAATTAATCATGGCAGCATGAGCATGAGAAGCAATCATGTGAACAATCTTAATGAGCATACAAAGAAATCATATGAACAATCAAGGCATGTGAAGAAAATTAAAACCTACCAACCTGCATGAATGAATGAAAACAAAGGGGATTTCTTTAGAAATTAGAGAGAAGAGATCTTTCTAAGGTCTAAAAAAGGCTCTCTAACACGGAAGAAAATCTTGAAGAGAATGATCTCTAGAAGTTTTTGGTCTAGCGAAGATCAGAAGTTTTAAAAGATTTCAAGAGGATATTTTTATGTTAGGGGAAAAGGATGTTGAATTTTGGGTATTCTCTATTTATAGAGGTGTTGTTAATTGCTTAAATAGAAGTCAGATCAGCTTAAAAAATAAGCAAAAAAATGTAGGAGGAAAATCCTTAAAAAAAGAAAAAAGAAAAAAAAGACTTGGATAAGAATTGAGCTGGATTCTCAAATCTGAACACGTTTTAGTATTTTGACCATATGTCTCTACTCAAAATTTGTATTGAGCTGAAATTTTGATATTTTGATATTTGAAGGAAAATTCGATTCTCTACAACTTTGCTAGAAATAGCCTAGTCCGAATTTTGATGTTTACTATGCCAAAATTTTCCTGAAACGTGAATCTGAAAATTGATACTTGATTAGCTTGGTTTTGAAGTGTTTTCCAAGTCTAAAACTTAATTTGGACGAATTTTAGAGTTATTTTCATGATAAACTTCATCCCAATGTGATAATTAGGATTTTTAAAATAATTATTTTTTAAGATAATTATGCCAAAAATCTAATTATTAGTTCAAATTTAATATTATCAACTTATTTATTTTATTCCTATGCAACAAATCACACTTTAATAAAAATATTCCACCAATCACAAAAATTCATTTAATTAATTTTAATTAACAACCAATCAAAATTAATTAAAATTAATCATAAGTGATAGGTTTTATCCAAATGAATGCATGTAGACTATTGAAACTTGATCTTACGATATCTTTTGATCTGACCGTCCGATTTGGAAACCGAACGCATCATTGTGATCATTGGAACCTCAAGATCATTTTCATGCGATATAATGAATGAATTAATGACTAAAATGCAACCATGATTTTTGGGTACATGAAATGGTCATTTTCGATTGAGGGATGAAGTGAAATGATAGTAGAAGTTCAAGGTTTTGATTGAAATAATTGGAAACTCAAGATCAAATTTGTTACCAATCTTAAATTCTAGGAGGAATTAAATTTTGATAATAATGATGACCATATCATGGTATTGATAGTAATAATGATAATTTTTTTTTTTTTTTGGTAATATGATAATGCAACAACAATCTTAAAAGGCTGGGAAAGAAACAGAATGGCTGAAGTGATATACAGGTATACCATGTCAATGTATATTGATTCATGTGTGGAAGACCCCATACTTCTTTTTTTCATATGTTCAGTGCCACATGATTTTGTTGTTTGTAAATTAGTTAATTGTGTTCTTGATGTCTGACATCTTTTTGATTCAATGTTTTTAATGTGGGAATGATATGTCTTGCCAGATGGAAGCCACAGGTTTAATAATGTATAATGCAAGCAGAAATCAGTCAACTGTATCTGTTTATTAGTAATTTATGCTAGACTGAGTACAGTTGTGGAATCTGTTCTGTAATTATTGTTGTACAGTTTTCTGTATATTAAAGGGAGACAATCGCTTATTGAAGCTGTCTATAGTTGGCATGCCCTACTCAATAAGCCAGGGTTAAAGTTGAGTTGCTCATTATTGGCATAACAAAGCTGTTTTATTTAATAAATAGAACTCAAAAGAGTTCAGACGTGAACATATGGTTTTTTTTTCTCCCCCTGCTTTTCTTTTCTTTTTGACTTGGAAAAAAAGGGGTGTGGGTGACTCTGTACAGACCAAAAACACCCCAACCCTTTTCTAAGGGAAGCAGGAAAATATAGTGGCACCATAAATTTTCTTTTCCCCCCCTTATATTTAGCATATTCCGGGCTCCTTTCCGTCTCCTCTTCCTTCTTTCTACTCTCCTCTCCTCTCCTTTCCCTTCATTCAAAACATATAGGAATATCACATGAGCAGTAATTCACCTAAGCCAAAAAGAAGTATGCAAGGATCATTTTTCACCCCTAGAATTATGGAAAACTCCTATATATTTTGGATGCTTTGGAAGTTGCAACATAGCAGAAGCCTCTTTAACATATTTTCGTACATGAAACTTCGACAGGGACTTCAAAGAATGGCTTAGTGGCTGATACGGTGTATTATAGAACTAAACAGAGCATGATTCTATTCAAGTTCAAGAAACATAAGATAATTCTTAATTTCGAGGAAGAAGCTAACATTAAATTAGTTCCTGCTTCGTGGATATTTTGTAATCTTTTTGTCCTTGCATCCATTATTAGCTAGCTGCTCAGCACAAGGCCAATAGATTACAAAGAAAAAGAACAAAAGAAAAGGGGAACTTTTCCACTACACATAATCGATTTTAAGTAGGATTTTAACAATTTCAATTTTGAAAAAAAAAATGTAAAATAATTGTAACCAGGTATTGTTGGAAAAATTCTATATGTGATATATGCATTTGAAAAAGAATATAGTAGTTTTATATAATCAAGAATTATTATATTACATTACATGTTTGAAAATCATTATGGTTATTTTCATCATTAGCTTTATGCTATAAATATAATTTCATTTTTTTTTCTAACTCTTTTTTATGATTTTATTTGTTCATTTGTGAGATTTTCATTTTCTTCTTCTTTCTTTTCTTTTCTTCAATTTTTTTAATCTATAGTTTTTATACACCAATTGATAATTTCTAGAAGGCATTAATATAAAAAGAAAATTATTTACAAATAAAAGAAACACTATCACCATATAAATAAAAGAGGGTTATGCTAAAGAGTGCCTAAGGGCACTCATTAATAATTCATTTTAGGAAAATTTTGATACTATTTTTTTGGGAAATGAAAAAAGTTGTTAAAATATTAATTACTTTTTTTTTTCATTTTTCATAAAAACTTTCTTTAAATGGATTATTATCCAGTGCCTTAAGGGCACTTGTTAGCATTTTCCAATAAAAGAATAAAATATATTATAAAGCATAGAGCAATAGCATTTAATTTATCAAATATACTATTGTAATTTCACTTAAAAATGGAATCACTAAGAGCTTGTTTGGTTAAAAAAAAATGGTCACTCTTCACTCAGTTTTCATCACCCATTACTCATCACTCATAACTTATTATTCAAACTCTATTTTTTCACTCACTCAAAATAAAATTTGTTTGGTTTCTTATATTGGTATCTATAACTCAGAATTTTGCATAAAATGGTGGGACCCATTTACTGTGTTGGGTCAGAGCAGGTAGTTGCCTACCCGTGTGCCCCTTCTCTTTCTTCCTTCTCTTTCAATAATTTCTTCATTTCAAGCCTCTTTCATTTCTTCGGTTCTTACTTTCTTTTCTTCCATTTTTGTACGGATTTTCTAAAAGAAAACTCAAACTCACAATCAAAACAAAGAAACTTACGTCTAAAACCCAAAAGAAAACTTCATTTTTAGAAACACCAAACCCAAAAGCCATGGCCCTAAATCTGGAAACACCAAACCCAAATCAAATCCCATTTTGAAACAAACCCAAAAACCCAAAATAAAAATCTTTTATTTAGAAACACCAAATCCAAATCAAACTTCCTTTTTCAAACACCAAACCCAAATCAAACCCATATCTTGATCTTTTCTTTTGGCTCATCGCTGGTGATTGGTGGCGATGGTGGGCAATGTGGACAACCTTGGAGGGTCGGTGGGCAGCTGTGGTGGTGATGGTAGAATCGGCCACCATCAACAGCAAACCCAGCATAATAGGCCACCATCAACAACACCACCACCAACGACCAAACACACCAACATCCACACAAACCTACCTCCATCACAACCAAAAATTCAAACCCATCAACAGAGATCAAAAACTCAAAATTGCGACTCCCTCACCAACACCGGAAACTCAAACCCACAAACATAGCAAATCCAAACTCATAAATCTTTGATGGTGAAGGAAGATTTTAGGATTTTTGACCGTTCCTTGGTTGAGCTTGAACCAAGAGATTTGTGGTGGTGGCTTGTGGTAGCGGCAATTGGTGGTTTGTGGAGGAGCAGTGGAGGTTTGGTGGAGAGCTAGAAGAAACTGAGTTAGAGTGATCAGTGGAGGCTCTGTGTAGAAGAAAAAATGAAGAATGAAGAGATGAGGAGAATAGAAAGAAAGAAAACTAAAAAGAAAGAAGAGAGAATCTGAGAAAGAGAGAGCCGTTGGGTGCACTTTCATGACATGACCAGACAAAGTTATGGGTCCCATAAGTTGAATGAAATTACCATATTGCCACTGAACTTCAGTTTTCAATTTTTGAAAACACCCAAAACATGTTTTCATTTTCCATCACCCACATCTATTTTTTTAAGTCATTGAGTCATGAAAACAGTCACTCAAAACTCCTCCAAACAAATGGTTAATCGTGGGTCCCACTAAGTTTTCATCCCATCCAAACAAGCTCTAAATATCTATAACCTAACGACTGAAGCAAAGATGAATTCAACACATCACTCAATGAATTTATTCTAACTAAATCAAGATTAATTTCATGTAGAGATTCTAATATCATAATTCAAACATAAAATCTAACAAAAAGAGAAGAAAATTTATTATTAATTAAAAAAAAAAGTCTTAATTCACCTTTGGTTAGGCAATGCATGGCACAATGAAGGGAAAATGATATATATTTCCAAATTTAATTTGGCGGAGAGAGAGAGAGAGAGAGAGAGATTGTTTAGGGTGTAATCATTTGAGAGATTGGGTGATTAATTTTGACAATCTATTGTGTAAAATAGTTATTTGACATGCTCATAATTTTTTTAAAACAACTTAAGAGTGTTAATTTGATTGAATTTCTATTAGTTCATAATTGTTTGGGTCTTCTTAAGAGTGGAGGAAAGAACACATCTCTCTCTCTCTCTCTCTCTCTCACACACACATAAATTAGCTGCCACAATTTTGGGGTCTTTCTTTAGCGAGGAGCCTTACATTGTGGCATAGGCCTAGGGCTGACCCTGTCTAAGTTCACTACCGACACTACTTTTATTATACACCAATCACAACATGTCATGTCAATAATTGTGAAAAAAAAATGTAGTGTTAGTGTTTGGCCAAAATAATTAATTAAATTCAATTTAACAATAGATTTAAATTTAATTAGAAAACCTAATATACTGCACCTAAATAAAGTTACTGTCCCTAAATTTTAACCAAAACAAAAAACCAGCTTTGTTACACTCTGTGGTTTCAACGTATGTATCCCCTCTATATAGGTGCTTCCCTTCTGACACCCTATAAACATCATCTTTTGCCAAAGATCCAACGCAGAAGAAGGGGAATTAAGAAACAAAAATGGCGAATGGCCGGTGCTCCATCCTCCTCATTGCTCTCTTCCTCTTTGCTACCACAGGATACTCCACTGTAAGCACTAATCATCACCATACTTTCATCTATTTTTTATTCTCTCTTCCTTAATTAGAGTTAGATGTCTCATGTCTTCACCATCGCTGCCATCAGCATAATATCTAATGGGCTTTGATTGTTTCATATCCAACGAATGGTTGCACTCTTTCACATCATGTTTACACTTCTTTGTATCGTGTGTAAAATGCAGTTATGTGATTCTTTCACATCATATTCACACCCCTTTTGTATCATATGCAAATGTGGTTATTTGATGTAAAAGCATAGACATTATATGAAACATTTGTGTGAAACAATAATAAGCCATATGCCCATATCTAATATGTGATCTTCAGAAAAGTGAAAAGCAGACTTGGTGAGAATATCAAATTTGAACATCCATTACAAAACCATTGATAGACATTAATTATTTATACCATTTCCCATATATACATGCATGCATGAAGAATTCATCTATTCCATTTGTCTAAATAATTACCATTCATGCATATATGCAGAAGGAGGAATGTGTGTACACCCTGTTCGTGAAGACAGGGTCAGTGATCAAAGGTGGTACAGACTCCAAGATCAGCCTCACCCTTGGTGACCCTTCAGGCAGGTCTGTGTCGGTTCCAAATCTAGAATCATGGGGGCTAATGGGTCCTAAACACGACTACTTCGAGCGTGGCAATGTGGATGCATTCAGTGGCCGAGGACCTTGCATTGGTGCTTCGGCCTGCAGACTAAACGTGACCTCGGATGGTTCTGGTTCGCACTCCGGTTGGTTCTGTGACTACGTTGAAGTCACGTCCTCAGGGCCTCACAAAGCATGTTCACAGAGCATCTTCTATGTTGATCGTTGGCTTGCCAATGATGCTCCTCCGTATAAGCTTAGCGTTGTTCTTGATGGGTGTGACACGTGGAACAATGCTGCAGAAAATGACTCAAATCAGCGCAGAAATAGTGGGCGCTTTGCTGTTGGGAATCCCAAAACATTTTCTTATTCCGCTTCAGAATAGAACAATGTGGGGATGTAAAAGCAGAGATTTTGGTGTTATTTTTTGGGATAACTATGATGTTTTGTGTGTGATGACCTTGTGAGTGTGACTCGGATGCCTTCTTATACAAATTACTATTTTAGAATCCATCCTTCTTCGTCTTTCTTTTGTTGGGGGGTTATAATAAAATTCTAATTAGAAATTTCATAATTTCAATAAAATGAATTTGTATTCTCAAAAAAAAAAAAAAAAAGAAAAGAATTTGTAAAATAGTAATATTGTTCATATAATGGATTAAGTTAACTTAAGAAAATAATAGAAAAGCATACAATTTCATCTCCTTTGGTACTGTTATCTACCAAAGGAGATGAAAACAATCAAAGCATACAACTTCGCCGTTTAATTATGTGAATATGAATCGCCACCCATAACCATATATTTAGCTTTTATTTTTTAGATAACCATATATTTAGATTGCTCCTAGAATTTGATATATTTAAAATTTACTTAAATATATTTGATATTGATGGGAATATGCTTGATGATACTCCCCGTTCTATGAAATCTGTAATGACAAAAGATCTCTCCCTAATAAGGCAAATTCAAGAAATGGACGTCAAAAGTCTTATAACTTAGTGACATAGTTTTCTCTCCTTTATTAAAAGAATCAAGATTCAAATCCCCATCCCACATTTTTGTAACTATCAAATTATCGGAAAAAACTCAAGAGATGGATGATCCCTTATTTAGGTGGGATAAAACTTCCAAAGCACAACTCCAAATCTATGGAGGTAATGGTCATAACCCTTTACATCAAGCCATGATGCATGCCATACAATCCCGCCCCAATTGCGCGATAAACATGCCATAAGGGCCCAATCTTGGAAGGTTGCTGGAATCTCGAAGTAGACCGAAAGTGCTATACATACAATCAACCGTGACACCCAAGAGATATGAAAAAACATAAGAAGAAAATAAATCATTTTTATCAAAAGAGGTTGTGAGCCCTAGGCATAAGCATCAGAGAAAGTTTTGACTGGCATCATATCAATGCCTCCCCTGAGCTATTTGATTGATCTTCCATATGCAAGTTATCTCTTGATCCATTTCTAATATAAGCTAGGTTTAAGTTATTTTTGATTTGATTTTAATAATAGTTACACAATTTAATAATTACATTAAATTAATATTTTGTTAGTCTCACCATTTGATTAATTATTAATTATTATATAAGTTTAATTTCATATCTATCGAATATCATTCACGATCCAAATCATGCCTTTAAGGGTCTGTTTGGATACAGCTGAAAACTGCAAACTGAAAAATACTGTAGCAAAATAATTTTTAAATGTGTGAATAGTACCGTGAGACCCATTTTTAATAAAAAAGTTGCTAAAAAGTAAAATTTGTGGGTCCGTTCACAAGAAAAGTCAAACATTTCGGCTCAAAAAGAAAAAAGAAAAAAAAAAAAACTGAAGAAACGCAAAACGTGCATTTGGGATGCGCTTCCCAAACGCACACTAAGTTTCATCAATATATAAATGCGATAACTCTCAATCTATGTTCATGATCTATTTGACAAGCATTATGGATAATGTTTTTCAAATTATATACGAATATGAGATTATAAATTGAATGGTGAAGAACATCCGATTAATACAAAATTTAGTATGCATAATAAGAATAATGAGAATGAGTAATCCAATGATAGAAAATTTAAAATATTAATATAAAAACTTATTGAGTGGTGTAACAAGCATACACAATTTGGAGTAAATGTTAAGAATAATGAGAACTTATAATTTAAGAGTGAAAACTTTAAATATTAAGCCAATAATAAGTCATTAAATTCACAAAAAAAAAAAAAAAAATCTATCGATTTTAATGTTTAATTTCAATGATATTAGTGAAGCAAAAAAAAAAAAAAAAATCTATATAAAAATAATTACTTAATACGTTGTGGGGGCCTAACACATTAGCCGCACTGGCCCACATCATATCCGGCCCAGGGCCCACGCCGAGGATAGTTGGGGAGGGCCCAAGTTATCCAAGAGCCTCGCCGAGGATACGCTTGTCCTCGGCGCACCGACGGTTGGTAAGGGGAAAATATCCCACCAATATTCTGGCCGTCTTAATGAAGATGTGACCAACGGACCCAGTCGCCTCGGTTACCTCAACTAATAGAAAGTCTGTGAAGGCGGCTGAGAACTAACATAAAGCCTGCAAACTACAGATGATGGGACAAACTCCTGTACACAATGATCAGATAATTGACAAGTGGATGGTCAAGATCAACGAAAATAAGACTATATAACCAGTAAGACTCAGAAAGCGAAGGGGAGGATGGTGGGGGAAGCCGAGGATAAATATTCCTTATAAAACACTTAACCAAAGGGGGAAGGGGGGTCTGAGGGACTGGGCCAAAGAAAACGTGATCCTTACTACATAAAACCCCTAGTTCGATTCGTTGAGGGGGATCCGCCATAAATTTCAGATGAACCGTTGTTTGCTTGTTAGATGCCTAGTCCTTCCTACCCATTTTCTACAAAATTTTATTGTCTAGGGTTCATTACATTTTGAGTCCTTACAATTGGCGCCGTCTGTGTGAAGGGCTTGTGCATTAGCGGCACGACGGCTGGGGTAAAGAAAACAAAATAACAAATCAATCGAGAACAGATGCAGATCTATATAGTTTTCAACAACAGTATTCATCCGGCGGTCTACAACAACAAGAAACAAACGCAAAAAAAAAAAAAAAAAAAAAAAAAAAAAAAAAAAAAAGAAAAAAAAAAAAAGAAGAAAAAAAAAAGGGCAACACGTGAAACAAGTCTACTTCTTTTATTCATATACGAAGAAAAATTACATCTTTTACAAGTAATGCCCAGGGGGCTTGTTCTAAAGCTAACTACAAAGGCAGACACTTGACGAGGCCGGCAGAGGAGCCAATAAAAGAAAGCAACGATGGCAGAAGAACGAAAGATAGAAAAGAAGTAAGGAAAAAAGAGTAAAAGAAGAGATGAAGAACAAATATCAGAAAAGAAGTGAAGGACGAGAGGAGGAAAGAAGAGAAAGAAGGCTGGATGAGAAGCAAGAGAAGAGGAAAAGAAAAGAGGAAGGCTCGTTGAGGAGCAAAAGAAAGAAGAGAGAAGAAGGATTAGAAGAAAGGAAAGCTACATAGGAGGGGGAAGAGGTCGCGGCACAGGACGGCTCCGTTTTTGGGTTCCGCCTGATTCCCCTCCCACCCCCACTGTAGCTGGCTTGGGGGGTCAAAAACCCAAACCCAAGAGAGGAAGGTTACGTTCTCTCCGGATTCTCCTCCAGGCGGTGAGGAGGGCTCCGTCTCCGGTTAGGTTGAAAAGAAGGAGAATCTTCGGATCTCCCCTACACCCATCCCAGCGTGGCGGCCAGGGTTGGAGTGCCATCCTCGGCTCCTGATAGGGGTTGTGCATCCCTAGGATCGCCCTCTCCAAGGGCCAACTCATTCGAAGGGGCTCAAGCGGCTATGTTTGGCAGAACCTTTTTGGGTGACACTTTTGGGAAGAGTTTACGATGGATATTTGTCAAGTGTGAAGGAGAAGGCTGCCCTAGAAACGCTTTATATAGAAGGTGGGATATTGATGAGTGCCAATCTGCCATAAATCCCAGGGAGAAATTTTCGGAGGCAATAATGCCGCCCCAACTTCTAAGGGGCTTGCCAACCGTTAGATCCTCGTAGATCCATGGCCGGTATTAATGAGGAGACGCCTCATTAAACAAGAAGGCACCGAAGCGTCAGAACGCGTCACTCGGACAACCCAAGAGACGCCTCGTTATCTGAAGAGTCCCACCAAACGAAGAGGCAAGACACGGCAAGGTCTTATCCTCCACCAACTCCAGCCTACATTTATTATTATTATTATTATTATTATTATTATTATTATTATTATTATTATTATTATTATTTTGCTTGAAGAATGTGATTATTTAATGCTTATTGTAAATTATAGCAACGTAGAATTAAACGGCTACGGATAAAGAGACGAAATAGATAAAATGAGAAAACTAGGTACTGGACAGAACCAAGGCATTGCATGGTCCTCGGACCCAAGCCTCTGGGGAAACCAGATACTTTAGATGATGATAAAATGTGAAAACTAGGTACTGGACAGAACTAAGGCATTGCATGGTCCTCGGACCCAAGCCTCTGGGGAAACCAGATACTTCAGATGATGATAAAATGTGAAAACTAGGTACTGGACAGAACCAAGGCATTGCATGGTCCTCGGACCCAAGCCTCTGGGGAAACCAGATACTTCAGATGATGATAAAATGAGATAACTAGGTACTGGACAGAACCAAGGCATTGCATGGTCCTCGGACTCAAGCCTCTGGGGAAACCAGATACTTCAGATGATGATAAAATGTGAAAACTAAGTGTTAGACAGAACCTAGGCATTGTATGGTCCTCGGACACAGCCTCAGGGGAAACTGACCACTTTAAAATGAGAAAACTAGGTACTGGACAGAACCAAGGCATTGCATGGTCCTCGGACCCAAGCCTCTAGGGAAACCAGATACTTCAGATGATGATAAAATGTGAAAACTAGGTACTGGACAGAACCAAGGCATTGCATGGTCCTCGGACCCAAGCCTCTGGGGAAACCAGATACTTCAGATGATGATAAAATGAGATAACTAGGTACTGGACAGAACCAAGGCATTGCATGGTCCTCGGACCCAAGCCTCTGGGGAAACCAGATACTTCAGATGATGATAAAATGTGAAAACTAAGTGTTAGACAGAACCTAGGCATTGTATGGTCCTCGGACACAGCCTCAGGGGAAACTGACCAACTTTAAAATGAGAAAACTAGGTACTGGACAGAACCAAGGCATTGCATGGTCCTCGGACCCAAGCCTCTAGGGAAACCAGATACTTCAGATGATGATAAAATGTGAAAACTGGGTACTGGATAGAACTAAGGCATTGTATGGTCCTCGGACCCAAGCCTCTGGGGAAACTAGATACTTCAGATGACAAAACGAGAAAACTAAGTGTTAGACAGAACCTAGGCATTGTATGGTCCTCGGACACAGCCTCAGGGGAAACTGACCACTTTAAATGAGAAAACTAGGTACTGGACAGAACCAAGGCGTTGCATGGTCCTCGGACCCAAGCCTCATGAGGAAACCAGATACTTCAAATGATAAACTTCAGATTGATAAACAAGAAGATCAGGTACTGAGCGGAATCGAGGCATATGATCCTTTAACTCAAGCCAGCAGAAAGATCACTTCCTTATAAAATACTAACGCAGTAACAAAAGCCGAAGTCTCGCACGGTCCTCGGACCCAAACCCATATGAAAACTAGTCACTATAGGGAGATGTGCACCATAAGATGAACCGAGATATTTGCGCTAAACCACGGATCTAAGCCGTCAACGAGAAACCTCACTACAAGTGAAAACCAAACGATGGCGAGCATTAAGGTCATTGCAAAACTTAATCCTACCTCTCCTAGGGGAATGGGCAAGGAAACAATCCTCGAACAGGCCTTCTGCGCCAAAAGAAAGCAGCGAAAACAGCAAAAATAGCGATAACGCTGACGGAGGGGTAAGACTCGGCAGAGCACGAGAATGCGCTGAGGAATTCAAAATCCTCCTCCCTGCCCAAAAGGACGTGCAGCAGAATTTTGAGGGGCTATTGTGGGGCCCTAACACATTAGCCGCACTGGCCCACATCATATCCGGCCTAGGGCCCACGCCGAGGATAGTTGGGGAGGGCCCAAGTTATCCAAGAGCCTCGCCGAGGATACGCTTGTCCTCAGCGCACCGACGGTTGGTAAGGGGAAAATATCTCACCAATATTCTGGCCGTCTTAATGAAGATGTGACCAACGGACCCAGTCGCCTCGGTTACCTCAACTAATAGAAAGTCTGTGAAGGCGGCTGAGAACTAACATAAAGCCTGCAAACTACAGATGATGGGACAAACTCCTGTACACAATGATCAGATAATTGACAAGTGGATGGTCAAGATCAACGAAAATAAGACTATATAACCAGTAAGACTCAGAAAGCGAAGGGGAGGATGGTGGGGGAAGCCGAGGATAAATATTCCTTATAAAACACTTAACCAAAGGGGGAAGGGGGGTCCGAGGGACTGGGCCAAAGAAAACGTGATCCTTACTACATAAAACCCCCAGTTCGATTCGTTGAGGGGGATCCGCCATAAATTTCAGATGAACCGTTGTTTGCTTGTTAGATGCCTAGTCCTTCCTACCCATTCTCTACAAAATTTTATTGTCTAGGGTTCATTACATTTTGAGTCCTTACATACGTGTATGGTATTTGACACACTAATATAGTAGATATAAAATTTAAATGAAAAAGGTTATTCATATGATCCATTGCTCATAAGGTAGTGTGAGTGATCATACTGGTAGACATAAGATTTATTAGTGATAAATAAGTAGGCGGAAATGCACTTTTTGTCTCTACATTTTGCCCCAATTCTCATTTTGGTCCCTACATTTTGTTTTTACCACATTTAGTCCTTATTTAGAAAATGCCATACATTTTAGTCCCTACCGTCAGTGCCTTAACGAAAATATCCTAGGTGGAAAACGGCGGATTAAATTATTAATTTCTCTCTTATGTGTCACCACTCTTCTTGCTAGATCACCTTCCCGCCTTAATTTCTTGCACATGAGCCTCACATGACACACTCACACGTGTGTGTCACTCCCTTTTAAACCACCACCTCCAACGGAATATCAATCCCCATTTTTCACAATCTGAGCTCCTCTAAGCTAAATTTCTTGTTCCTCTCCTCTTGTACATTTGAGCTCCTCTACCTCTGCCCTTACCTCAAAATCACATACCATGGAATCAAGCTTTATATCAATTGGTGGAAGCCTAAGGAGAAGAGGTCCAACGAGATGCTTTTGTGGTGAGAAACTAGTGGTAGTGGTGTTGTGGACAGCGGACAACCCTGGTAGAAGCTTTTATGATTGTCCAAATTATTGGGTAATGTTTAATATTAAAGAAATTTTATTTTTTTCTAGTATTTTGCTGCGATTTTGGTAAGCATACATATGGGTTCAATCTTTGATTTCAATTTCAGGTTGGACACAAGTGTAGATTTTTTGAATGGCGTGATGATGAAATATGTGAGCGTGACAAAGTAAATTTTAGCGATTTGTGGGATATGCCTTTGTGTGATTATGTCTTTGGTTGGTTAGATACGTGGGTGACCTCTTGGTTAGATAGGTCATTTTAGTTATGGAAGGTTTGTAGTTTGGTTAGATAGGTGGGGTTAATTTTTGCAATTGGTTAGTAAAAATTTTTGGTTGTTGTTGGCAGTTTTGGTAATATTAAGTTTCAAATTAGCAATTTCCCACCTGATGCTCTACTTGTTCTAGGAAATAGTTATCAATGGAACAACAAATTTTCATTACTTTGGATAGATGCTTGATGTTATGATATTCAATTGTCAAGGCAGATGCTTGATGTTAAAAATATTTTGAGTTACTTTTGATTTTAATTCATGATATGCAGCTAGAATCCTTCTTCTAATTTGAAAATAAAAGGTTGAGGGTATCAGGTAAATGGGTCATTGTAGTTTTGTCTTTGTTTCTTATGTCGAATATATATATATATATATATATTTTTTTTTGAGGGGAAAATCTGAAATTTTATTAATGAATGCCTATCAAATCGACTTGTAAAACTGAAAGCAACTGTGGTGAGACATCTTCTATCCACACTACAAAATCCGGAATGCTTTTTGCATATTTAGCCAGACCATGCGCTACTTGATTACCTTCTCTCTTTGTGTGAGAGTAAGATAATTCATCAAATCTATTAGCTAAAGACTTGACATCATCTATCAGTAAACCAAAAGGAGATAAGCTGCTAGCATCCTCCCTTAAAGCTTTTATCACTGCCAATGAGTCACCCTCCAGGATAGCTCGTTTAAAGCCGATTTCTGAAGCGAAAGAGAGAGCAGCAGCTGCTGCCATGGTTTCAATCTCACATCCACTATATGCCACTGGAACTTTCTTCGCACAGGACGCCAGAACCAAGCCTTCATCGTTCCTTATAACCACGCCAATCCCAGATTGATTTTCATTCGCAAACACCGCACCATCGAAGTTAATTTTTACTAACTCCACAGAGGGCAACCTCCAACGTGTTTCTTCAGCTCTAACACCATGTCTCACGACTTCAACTGGCTCCATCTGCTGTGCCCTGAACTCTTGCCACCAAGCTTTAGAGACTGAAGCTACCTGATGAAGAGCTGTTACAGGTTGGTTTAGTCGCGCCTTGTTCCGTTGGTTCCAAACGGACCAAGCTGTGACAGCAAACATCTCCACATTTTTGTCTTCTGCTATAAGCCACGATAAAAGCTCCTTGAAATCCATAAACCTGACTGAGTTTCTGAAATTCCATAGCTCCATATCACTCCAAACCACATCCAGCTCTAAGCAAGCCCACAAAGCATGAAGTGGGTCTTCATAGGCAACCTGGCATCGATCACATAATGGACTAACAAAAATGGTTTGTCTTAGTAGAGCTGTTTTAGTGGGCATGGCATTGCGGCAAGCTCTCCACATTAGATTCTTCACTTTTGGTGGCACCTTCATTGACCATATCCTTTTCCAAAGCTGCTTGTCACTATCTGTTGAGGCTTGTGGGATGGCTGAAAGTTCAGCTTCTTCTTTTAGATATTTATACCCCGATTTGCAGGCATAATCTCCATTATTGGTGTAAGGCCAGTACAGCTTGTCCTCTGAGGCAACACGGCTCAAAGGAATTTTTTTTTATACTCTCTGCAACCTCTGGAACAAACAGCCCATCCACCAACTCTGAAATCCACTTTCTTTTAATGG
Source organism: Quercus glauca (assembly GCA_023736055.1). Taxonomy (NCBI): domain Eukaryota; kingdom Viridiplantae; phylum Streptophyta; class Magnoliopsida; order Fagales; family Fagaceae; genus Quercus; species Quercus glauca. Next base: position 73,780,272 of record CM043316.1, on the reverse strand, counting down.
GGTCTATTAAAGAATCTACTCTTGAATTTGCATAATCCTCTATAGGACATTCAAGTAATGGTGTTGTACACTTCTTGGGTAGCTATTTACTCTGCTAGATCTTTATTTTCTACCCATTCCCAACTCTCACTCATGTCGAATATATTGATATAATGAAATGGCATGATCTGATATGGTATGCTACTTCTCATACTCCTAAACTATCACAAAATGGCAACAAGAAAAACTGCCAATTTGCTGTTGAAATTCAAATACCTGCTTCTCAATATAGAAAATGCTATTGAGAATATGTCAATACATAATGCTACTTCTCATACTTCCCAAACTATCACAAAATGGCAACAATTAAATGAGATCATTGTCAATTTGCTATTGAAATTCAGACATACACTACTGCTGCAAATAAAGTATTAGTGTACCAAAATAATTACCAAAAATAGGCCATTGTTCAGCCATTACATTATTACACCAAACTTAGGCCAATTGTTTAGCCAGTACAAAAAGAAAGCCAAAAAGGCTTGAACATAACAACAAAAAAACAAGGGAGTTCAGTCAAGAGCCACTGTCAGATTGCTTATCTTCCTGGACCATGCACAAAGGATTGGCTCTCAGCAAACTTCATTGCTTCCATGTACCTTGATGCATTACCAGTTGCATTGAGAGTCTCAGATGTGACTGCCTTGTTCTTCTTCTGCCTTTTCTGGCTTGGATTGGATATGGTATCACTTGAGTGTGGAGGTGCACTTCTGAAGGTAGTAGTGTTGGAGGTTGGAGGTGCAGTTCTGCTGTTAGTAGTGTTGGAGGTGTGAGGTGCACTTTTGAGGTTAGCAATGTTGGAGGTTGGAGGTGCACTTCTGTTGTTGGCCTACAAACGATCTTAGGTTAGTACAGTTATCATTTAAAAAAAAATATGCTACTGCCCATGTCCAGACAATCTGTTAAAAGGTTGGAGTTTAGACATTTTACCTGCTTAGTCTTCTTATTAGTTTGCTTGGCATTCCCTGGTAGGGAAGAGTTCCTCCCAACCTCTCCCTTGCAGCTTCTTCTATTGTGTCCTAATTTGCCATAAGACTTGCATTGCTTGAAGATGCCTACTCCCCTTCATTTCCTTCCACTTATTGGTTCATCAGGCTCCTTAGCTCTTTTCTTCTTAGGCTTGCCAGGAGATCTTCTTTTGATAGGAGGCTGTATAGATGGAAGGACACTAGGTCTTCACATATTCTGCATATTAATTGGATCTATAAGTGGCTCATAGCAAGCCTGGTAAGTAGTCACTTTGTAACAGTCATCCACATACTTTTCAGCCTTCTCTCTATTGAAAAAGATGCAGGAAATGGCATGGACACATGGTATACCTGTTATGTCCCATTTCCTACAGATGCACTTGGATTTAGCCAAGTCCACAGTAAAACTTTCTAGCATATTTTTCACTTTAAACTTGGTATGACCAGCCCAACATATTAGCCACCTGTTGCTACCCATCTTCTCTCTATATAATCTCTTCCTAATCTTAGGACATAGTTCTGAATCTACCTTTAAAATCATCTTCCTATTTGCTTGAAATCTTCATACAACCTAATTCACTCAAGCTGCAAGCACATACAAATGGACAATAAATATATCCTTCAAAACACATATAACTATGGAAATTAAAACACATACAAATAATCACAAACAATATAACTCATACCATGCTAATTATTGGCTTGCTTCTAAACTTAAGAATCCTGTTGTTGAAGCTTTCACACGTGTTGTTGAGCACTATGTCACTTTGACCATCTCCACTGAACATATGCCTAGCCCAGATAGTTGTTGAATGGGCATTAAGCCAATTATATGCATCTTCATCAACCTCTTTTAGTTCATTCATTGCCCTCTCAAACTCCTGTTTATGCTGCCTTGGCTGCTTTTCAGAACAAGTCTCTAATGAACACACCAGGATGATTTTTCCTCAAATTATTGTATAGATGTCTGCAACAAATCATGTGCTCATACTGTGGCCAATTGTCAATAGAGGCTTGGACCAATCCCTGCCAAGAACAATAACTCATTATAGTCAATATAAAGCATATTTATATGATATTTTGAAAACCAACTAGTTCACATTAAATACATACCTTTTGCTGATTTGAAATGAAAGTCCCTCTTTTGCTATCACTTATGTCAGCAAGCAACAAATTCAGAAACCAAATCCAAGAATCCTTACTTTTAGCCTCTACTACTGCAAAAGCAAAAGGGAAGTACTCATCATTAGAGTTTCTGCCAACTGCACTAATCAATTGGCTTCCTATCTTGGTCTTCAAATGGCATGCATCCAGTCCAATGATTGGTCTGCATCCAGCCAAAAAACCCCTCTTGCAACCTTTCAAGCACATATATATATAATCTTTCAAAATAGGGCACACAAACTGTCAAGCCCATCTCAGTTGCTAAATCACCCACATTAAAGGTATGGACCTTCATCCAAGGGAGTCAATCTCGTACCGGAAGCTGTATCGATTTGACTAATGGAACAATATATTTCGGTACCGGTTAATTTCGGGTTTATCGTTATTATATATATATGTGTGTGTGTGTGTGTGTGTATTATAATAAATATAAAAGTTTACCATAAAACATTACCTCAATTTAGAATAAATTATTCATGATTTTAGACTTTAGTATCAATTAAAAGAAAAAAAAAAACACAATATAAAAAATAGAAAGCTTAATTGTTAATTGCATACTAAGAAAATAAATAATACTAATAAGTTAATGCAAATAAGTTACCATTCTGTCATTACAAAAATTCAAAAATTACAAAACTAAAAAAAAAAAAAAGCTTTTTTTTTTTTTCTTTCTTTCTGTGCTGGTACGCCCAGTACTAGCTACTATTGTCCGAAATTGGCCGGTATTTAAATCAGTACGAAACGTTGGCGTTTCGATACCGGTATATGTACCGGTACGGTATTGACCACCTTGCCTTCATTAACACTCTATTGCCAAGACTGCACCTCCTCAACTCTTCACAATACTTCTACAGCTGATTGTATTGTTGTATATGAGCCTCATCAACAAAATCTTGAGCCTTCTCTCTATCCCTGCTTGCTTTCCCTACACTTATATTCACTATATATTTCTCATGGATAGCTTCTTTAGTTCCTCTCCCTTGTCACCTTTGTAAGGAATGCTACAAATTTGCATCCAGCTCGGCAACGAGCTCTAACTCTCTGCAGGTCATTTTTTACAAACCGTACACCCCAACCTCGATTAATTGCATAATCAATAATAGCATCCTTAAATTGCTTAGGTGAAGTAAAAAACATATCCTTCTCAAACCTAATATGCTCAGCTTTAGCTACTGGCTTAAACACTGAAAATTTCCTTCTCCTAACAGAGTTGTCTACATCATCAGCAGTAGGATGGTCATCATCACTGTCATCCTCACCTTAAGCAGTGTCAGATGATGATTCATCAAGACTATGCAGCTCCTCACTCTCATAATCTGAATTCATTATCCTAACACCCATTTGGACTGATTCATCATGAGCATCTTCCCTGTTGTCCCAACAATCACTACTGTCATCATCAAAACTCCTTCCATTAGGGTGTAGGTTTGGTTCCTCTTCTAGGTCACTTCCCCCAATGTCAGTACTATCCTCTACAGCTTCATCGACTGGGTCCTCATGTTGCTTCTCAATGACTGGTTCTTTACCAGCAATCCTAGAATAGAATTGTTCAGCATCTACCTTAATAGGATCATCATGGTTATCATTGTCATACTCCTCATTATCATGTCCAACAAACTCGCCACTATCATGTCTATAGTCCTCATTATTCTGCCCATGCCAATCATCATTATCATGAAAATCAAAATTATAATTATAATCATCTTCATAAGTAGCTTGATCATAATAATGATCACTAACATCACGTTCAGAATCAACCTCATTTTCATAATAGCTAGTATGATCATTATAAACTACTGAGTCATTAACTTCAACAACTTTAAGGTCTACAACATCTACTGCCTGATCATTCCCAACTTCTGCTTCTAAGGGCTCAACACTAGGTTCTTCACCAGGTTGTAATACCTCTAATGGCTTAATATCCTCAACTTCTAACTCCTGAGGCTCATCTACTAGATGATCAACATATATATGAATCTCTTCATGACCTTGTACTAAGTCTGTCATGAACACTGCAGCATCATCATCAATAACCTGGTGAAAAGGGTTCAAACCATGCATTTTTTAAACCAAAGAGTACTTAATGCAGTGTACCCAAAATCCCTACATATACTCTCAATCTCTACCTTTGACCACCTATCAGGGTCACAGTTATCCACAACACTGACTGTCCCTCCCAAATACTGTTGGGGGTCCCAAGTAAAATGCCCACCATGGTGAACATAGAGAGTAAATAACTTATCCATCTTGCATATAATATACAACCAAACACTTTTTAACTGATAAACTAATTTTTATATTAATATACTAATGATAAACTAATTAATATACAATACATCCAAACACTTTTCAATTGATAAACTGTTTTTTAAATTAATAAACTAATAATATACAATACAACAAAACATTTTTCAACTGATGAACTAATGTTTAAATTGATAAACTAATACAACCAACCACGGGAACAGGGGAACACATGGGAATAAGGGAACATATGGAACAGGGGAACACATGGACCACGGACAAGAATCATCATAAACACAAAAAGCAACAAACAAAAAAGACAAACAGTATTATACAAATTCTAAAACAAAACAGTCAAACTTATTTTATCATTGTGGTCCACTTACAACTATAAAGAGATCGAGAGAGAAAACATACCTTTAGGATAAAAGGGTCTTTTTTCACGTTTGTTTTCAAATTGATGTGGGTATTTCGCTTCTTTTAGGTCGGCTTCTTTTGGATATTTGGCTTCAATGATGGTAGATGTAAGGTTGAAGCTTCGTTGAGGACGACAATGATGGTGAACATATTTTTTGAAATCAGGGTTTAACTATTGAACATTTGGGGTTTTGTTTGTCACACGCGTGGGTTAACAATATAAGTGTGTCACGTAAGGCTCACGTGTAAGAAATTAAGGCGGGAAGGTGATCTGGTAGGAGGAGTGGCTACACGTAAGAGAGAGAAATTAATATTTTAATTCGCCGTTTGCTACCTAGGATATTTCTGTTAGGGCACTGACAGTTGGGACTAAAATGGATGGCGTTTTTCTAAATAGGGACTAAATGTGGTAAAAACAAAATGTAAGTACCAAAATGGGAATCGAGGCAAAATGTAATAATGAAAAATGCATTTCCACCAAATAAGTAAACGAAAGTTTATAAACATAAAAGAAAATTTGAGAAAAAATTTCACACCTGACTGATGTGATGGATTATTAGTGATAACCATAGTTTTAAAAACCGAACTAGACTGACCGGTTCGACTTGTTCAACTGGGAACCGGCCTTCAATCTGGTTCAATTATGGGCAAAACCGAAAATAGCTTAAAAACCGAAAAAATTTGAAAACCGACCGGTTCAACTGGAGAACCGGGAATCGACATGGTTGAACCAGTTACTAATCGGTTGGGATTTTTTGTCCTTTTCCAGCCTAAAACTACGTCGTTTTGGCTAAAAAGTAAAAACTAAGCCTAAAGACTAAACACTCTCGCACTTTCATCTCACGCCTCAATCTCATCTCACGCAGTCACACCTCACTCTCTGCCTCTTTGCCTCACTCAAGCTTAACTCAAGCTCACTCTCTCTGAATATCCCTCACTCTCTTGAAACCTCATCAACCACTCCACTCTCATCTCTAAATCCGAAGACCCCAGTAACCCCTCTTCTTCCTCGTCAAAGCTACAGACAAAATCGACCAAAATCTCGAAGTGTTCTAGGTTTTTTTTTTTCTTTTTTCCTTCTCGGTTTCACCCTCGCCCTCTAAGCTCTGCTCTCTACTTCTCGGCTTCATTTGGTAATATTCTTTTCTTTTGATTTTGATCATTTTCTTTTCTCGGTTCCTTTTTTTTTTTTTTTTCATTTCTCTTGGCTTCATCTCAATTTCTTTGTTCATGTTCTCAGCTTCATCTCAGGTTCTCCGTTCCATGAGTTCACTGGTAAGTGGTAACTTCTATCGTTAATTCTCCTTTCAATTATTAGTTTACAAAGTATGTTGTGGATTTTGTGTATGTTATGGATTTGATTTACAGAGCATTATTGTTTGTGAAATATAGTTTACAGAGTATTTACAGAGTATGTTGTGGATTTTGTGTATGTTGTGGATTTGATTTACAGAGCATTATTGTTTGTGAAATATAGTTTACAGAGTATTATACTATTGTTTGTGTATAAGGAGGTTACAAGGAGGTTAGCTTATAACAATTCTTTGCCTAGTTACATATTTTAATTAGACTATTTATGATTTATGAGAAATGATTATTAGAATTGTTATTTCATTTATTGTTCTTTGGTTTTGGAATTTGTATAGATATGGACAATGAAGTGATTGAGGATGATGATGACATCAATTTGGAATCATTTGGTGAAGAACTTGATGAACTTGATGCTCCTCCCGGATTTAGAGATAAAAATCATCCTATTCAAGTTGAAGATGAAGAAGATGAGAATGAGGATGATGATAATGATGCTAGTGGTGGAGCATTTTGTTCACATGATGATATTGATTTCAATTTTCTTCATAACAAATGAGGCTTGGGTCTTAAAACTTAGTAGTTGTTTGTTTGAAACTTTAAAACTTATTTGCTATTTGGATGTAATGAACTTATTTGCTATTTGCCATTTGGATGTAAATGTAATGACTAATGAACTTATTTATTTGGTTTTGTTGAAAGTTTATTATGCTAAGGATGATTGTTTTGTAATGTTATTATGTTAAATTCTTTAAAAAGATGTTATATACTTATATATTTGTATTTTTTTTAAAGGAAACATATTTATTACTATTGGTTTGTTAGCTTTAGTATATTAAAAAATTATTAATTATTTACATAATTTAAATAAATAATAATTAAATTATTTATCACGTCACCGGTTCGACCATTGGTCGGACCCGAGTCCGACCATAAAATCGGTAATTAGCTCTTTTTTTGGTTATTTCATCGTACCGGTTTTTAAAACCATGCTAACAACTATTGCAACCATAGTATTAAAAATCGGACCAGCCGGTTTGACTGGTTCAACCGAGAATCGGACAGTAATCCGATCCGATTATGCTTAAAAACTAAAAATGTAAGAAAAATCGGATTTAACCGATAATCGTTGGTTCAACCGAGAAAACCGAAAATTGGAATGGTTGAACTAGTTTTGCAAAATTGATGAAAGAGATCTGAAATGGAGCTTTAGTTTTAAGAAAAATCTTATATTTTCTCAGATCTGCCGGGCTAAGTGGGCAAGGATAGATTTTTTGCTAAAAAAATCTTCCTTTTTCTCATATCTGCTAGGCTTGAGAGAGTCAGAAAATTACTAAATGCTCATGCTTGGTGTTGAAACTAGCCTTTTGGATTGGTATGAGGTATCCACAGCTCTTCGTTGAGACAAGGAATGAGAGGATCTGATGGAGATGTAACTTCCACAGAGAGAGAGAGAGAGAGAGAGAGAGAGAGAGAGATGGATGGAGGTACTGGAGGACAAAACACTGAGAACTGAAAGAAATAAAAGTTTTTGATAGTGAATCGCGTGGGGTGCTAGATTTATAAGGGGAAATTAAAAAAAAAAAAAATCATTAAGGAAGGGTATATGTGTGTGGCTGGGAGTGAGATGGTGGGAAAGTAGATTAGTCATAATAATTGGTAAGTCAGTGAGTTGTCTAATCACCTAACTTTTGGGGGGGGGGGGGGGGGTAAATTTTTTTGAATAAATAAATAGTTAAAGTTAGACCATTATTTATAAAAATAAATATATGAAACCTTAATAGTAGATTATTCTTTTTTTTGTCAATAATTACTGAGTAGAAAAAAAGGTGGTATGCAAAAAAAAGAAAAAAATCTATATTTTATATTTTCTTAAAATAAGTTATTAAAATTCAAAATTCATATTAAAATTATTTAAATATTAAAATTATATTAATTATGACATCATCGATTCGACCATTGGTCCTACCCCAGTTTGACCATAAACCGGTAATCAGTCTCTTTTTTGGTTCTTTGTCCGTTCTGGTTTTTAAAACCATGGTGATAACTAATAAGTACAAAATTGATATAAATGGTGAGTTTAAACAGGAGCAGGTAAAAGTTTTCAACACATCTTATATTATTTATTTATTTATTTTTGTGTGTGTGTGTGTCTATAGCATAGTTTAGTAAGTAATGTATACTATTATTATTTTCGTTATATTCTAGTTATATAATGTATTATAAACCCGGTTTAAAATACTATTATTATTTTCGTGTGTGTTCTAATATATATTACTGTTTACTAATAAATAAATAAATAAATAAATAAGTAAGTAATGTGCAGGTCCACATGATAAAAAAGTAAGGTACCTCCTGGAGCAGTTTCAGCGGGTCAAGGTCACCCATTAGTTTAGGGAGGCGAATAGATGCACTGACAACCTTGCTAGAGCAGGTTGCTCCTTTTCTGGAATTTTTGTGGTACTTGATACACTGCCTAATGATGACTTATGTAATATTTTAAATGCGGATGCCGCTGGTTTGTACACCTTAAGGCTTCGTTTGGGAGTTCATAAGGGAATGAAATAGAATGGAATGGTCATAAGGGAATTGAATTAAGTAACCTTGATTGGATGTTTTAAAATAAAGGAATGAAATAGAATGAAAATGAATGGAATGTAAGTAATCTTATTTGGGAGCAACATGGAGGGAATGAAATGGAATCATTTTATGAAAATATTATTATTAGACCCCTATTTTAAAATAAAGAGTTGAATATATAGGAGTATTTTGGGAGTTTTAGTAAAAAAATCATTAAATCTAATTTCATTCCCTCCCATTCCTCCTAATTTCGGGGGGAATGAAAATTTGAGATTTTAAGGGAATAGAGAGGAATGATTGTTCCCTCCTACTTATTCCATTCCTTCCCACTAAAACTCCCAAACAAGAGAATGATATTTCCATTCCCTCCATTAAAACTTCTAAACAAAAGAATGGAAGAATATTTTAAAATGATTCCTTTTAATCATTTCCATTCCTTTCTTCCAAACGAGGCTTAGGCTTTCAGCTAGAACATTGTCTTTTATGGCTAGTTAATTTGAATGCTGCTCCCTTTTAACTCAAAAAAAAAAAAAAAAGACGATAAAGTTATACTTGAGACGGTGCACAGCGGACAAGTAATAATGAGTTATATATTTAAATTTCCAAAGTTAACCTAAAAATATCATAAGCATAGTGGTAGAGGCTTCCAATTGCGGCTCTGAGGTCTCTGGTTCGAAACCTGACATTTTCATTAACAATTTTTTTTTTGGTTGCAATTTGGGTGTTGGATCTGATCTGATCTGAATGAAGAAAAGCATGGAAGAAGGAGGAGGAGACAAGTCCTCTTCTGCTTCTTCTTCTTCTTCAAGGAAGGTAAATCATATTTTCTTTCTTTAGTTTAGAATATAGAGATGTAAATCATAATTTCTTTCTTTAGTTTAGAATATAGAGATTTGGGATCTGATATTTTTGAGGAAAAACTCTGTTTTCTTTTGCAGCTTAAGTTTGCGCCAAAAGCCCCACCTCGCAGGAAAACCAAACCCTCTCCCTCTCCCACTCCCAAAACGTGCGTAAATTATTTATTGATTGAATGAATGAATATTAATTTAAAACCCCATTTCACAATTTTTTATTTGAATGGCAGTGAAGTGGTTGATGAAGATGGAAAAGCTGAAGAAGAGGCCCAGTATCTACTTCGCCGCTTCAACGTATGTACTAATTACTATTACTCTTTCTTTCCATTTTCTTCATACTGATTTTGGGAATTTCTTCTTCTTTTCTTTTTTTTTTTTTTTTGCGCTTCACTGTGTGCGACTGACTCACTGTGTCTCTGTTTGTTTGTTACCATTTCTTTTTCTTTGGGATGAGATGAGATGGGATGGGAGCTGTTTGTTTAAATTAGTGGAATGGAATGTGGTTTTGGAAATGGGTTATATCAAATGTGTGTTCTAAACCTCTGTTTGGTTGCGGACAATAACAATAAATTGGGTGTTTAGGCCTTTTGGGTCGTAAGTTTGGGTCGTGTTTGGTTGCGTTTCATTAACTCATCAACTATTTATTGTTAATATATTATTATCATGTATGCTATGATATGAAGAAACAACACAAAATTTTACCCAAAATAAATAAATAAATAATAATAAAATAAATTTATAAAAAAAAGTTTTGTTGTTTTGTTTTTTATCTTATGATTTATTCTTAAAAAGAACCGCGTAAAATTAACTTATTTTAAACAAAAAATTAATAAATGAATAAATATCACATTTGTTTCTTATGCTTTTAGTAAGTTCAAATATGCATTTTTTTTTCCTGTCCAAAAAATAGGAGAGAATGAGTTTCTGGAAAATATATATATATATATATATATTGTGAATCAATTTTTATATGAAATTTTCAATATTTAGATCCAGTGAAATTAATTAGTTAAAAATCTTTACTCAAATGTGTCTAGTCCATCTGCTGGTGACTTGTTTGTCTAATGATATGGTTGGGACTTGGGCACGGTTAAGGATTCAAAAATTGCAAGTCTGGAATTTTTCTAGATGCCCAAAATAATCCCCCACCCACAAAGCCCAGGGTTCTACTGAGATTTTCACTTTTGTAAAATGTAATCAACCCAAGCCAGCTAGTTAACACTATAAATGTAACCCATAGTTTACAAGATTGCGAGAAAAGCACTATGTTAGTTGCAAGATTGAAAATATGGAGCCTAGTTAGTTTTAGACTTGCAAGAAAGACTAAGAAGTGGAGACTAAATCAGTTAAAACTGGTTAGTTGGTTATGTTACACTTGCTAATGACTTGTATAAATACTTGCAAGCTGTTGTATTTCATTCATTGAAGAACCAAGACCTTTATATTTCTCACTTTCTCTCACAAGTTTTCTCTTCTCCCTTTTATCTTCTTCTTGGAGGGGGTGACTACATCAAATTAGTCAATTTCCTATTCATTTTCACATCCATTCCCATTCATGTACCTTAGAGCCTAGCAGGTTCATTACATAAAACTTAGAAATTTCACTAAGCATGACACCATTAAGGATGCATTAATTTAATTTTCCCATGCCTAGTGTAATGTGGGTGAGTAGAGGACTAATTTTATTTTTGGGCAAATGAAAGAGAGAACTTTTCCTGAGTGCGAGTATTCAGCTTAGTATTTTTTTTTTTTTTTTTTGCTTTCTCTTTTTGTGAAAATTCTTACCTAAAATGTTTTTCTTTTCTTTTTTGCTTCTTTTTAATATTTACTTTTGAAGAGGGAAATATAACTTAAAGCATGAGTTCTACCATTCTAATTCTTTTTCCCTCACTTGTCTTGTTATTGTAATGATTGGGGACCTTATATAGTTCAAAATGAGAAAATTCTCAAGAATCATGTTTCTCAGATAGTTGATGAACTTTGTTTCCAAAAAAATTTCATATTATTTGAGACTTAACTGACAGTCATCTGACCATCTGCAAGGAGCAGTTGGCTAAGCTCTCAATCTTTATCAATCCTCAATGAATGTGCTTGTCAATTGATAAAAGAAAGACTACTTTTTTCATTTAAATAATAGGTCTTGAACCAAGAAGATTAGAAATAATTACAGCCATATTGCTTAGCATCATGATCTGTGAAGGACTTAGAGCTGACTCTTAATTGTATGATATTCTCTTTTTTTCCATTTTTATGATGTTAAATATGTTTAAAAACAATTCAACATCAATTGGTTATGATTATTAACTTATTTCAAAAATACATTTTATTTGGTCATTTGGATGAGATATTTTCTCAGATCAACCTTGACTTGTTTACCTCTTCATTTACAGGAGAATCTTGCTAGACGGGGGCCTAGAGAAGAAAAGAAATGTATTTTCTCAGCATATTCTTCATTATTTTTATTGGCCTAACATACTGTCAGATATCTTAAGTTCTTGATGAGTTTAGTGATATTTAGTAGTGGTGTTGTTTTCCTATGGAGTTATGGTGAAAATCATCAGTATTAGAGAATTGTGCTGGTAGAATGCCCTTTAGACCTTTCTGACAAATGAATACTTCAAATTTTTTCTGTACTTTGAACAAATTTAGAGTATTAGAATCTTAGGCAGATGTCCTAATTGTTAGAACATTTGTAGGAGAATGGACATTAAGAATTGTAGCTCTTATATAAGCTACAACAATGTTTGGGATCTCACGTTGTCGATTTGTTGTTTCAATTGCACCTTCTAGTTCACATATTCATTTCCCCAAATCTGCATTAGAATTCATCAAACATTCACTTCCCTATCTACATTAGAAGCCATTATGGAAGTCAACAGGTATAGATGATGGAAATTGCTTCCCGTGTACTAGGGTTGCAGCCCTTTCATGGTTTTTCTTAATGGATTTTTATTACTAATTAAAAAAAAAAAAAGATGATGGAAATATTTTAGTTGTAAAAAGGTCTCAAAATTCAGTTGTTGATATACAGATAGTGTGACTTAATTGCAGTGACTTGAATGTCTCAGTTTTAGGAGCATCTTTAAGATGCAAATGGATTGCTTGAAGTTGACATTTATAGGAATATTTTGAGCATGATGATGATGATGATATATATATATATATATATGTATATATGCATGATAATATTAATACAACTCAAAGATGTGAATGGCATTTTAGGAGGTGAAATCAATATATTTTGGAAACAAAGCTGACGTTTTTATTTGGAATTATATTGTATTAGTTCAAAAATTAGTCTTACATATATCTTTGCATGCTAGTAGAGTATGTGGCACTCGAATTATTTTTTAAGGTCACCTTACATATTTTTCATGGATTGATGAATAATTTGCAAAGATATCAAGAATTTGAGAATTTTGAACATGGGAATTGATTTCTTTCATGTCTAAGAGGTAAAATATGAATTTACTTCCATTTCTTTTTTGTATAGGTTTTCTGTCACCCATTGTTTAATGGAGGAGCCCATCCTTCTGATTTGAGAGACAAAATTAACAAGTTGACTGTACTGAAAAAAATAAAATTCAAGAGGTATTTGAATTAAGTGAGAATGTTGTTCTATAATGTGGCTTTAAGATTTTGATAGGCTGGTATGAAATTTGATATGCACATGGCACAAGGAGGTCAATGGCTGCTCCTTTAAGAGGATGATTATGCAAATTCTGGTCCAGATAAGATTGATATAAGAACAACAGAGTGGCTAAGGAGAAGTTTTAAAAAATTGAATAAAAATACAGCTTTAAAGCAGAGCTGTTCAATTACTTTAAATTGTTAACAATTAGTCTGAACCCTTCCGTATAATTGGAAGAAAATAACTTGCTTTTGATGGGCTGAACTAGCTGGGAGGAGTCTGTATTACCAATCAATATAATATACGTGAGCAATTGTGTATCATAACCAGCATCATTATCATTATTGTTAGTGTTTCTAGTTTTCATCTAATGTTTTGTTGTGCAAACCTCAGCTTCTGTTCAAGTTGCATTTGGTCCTGGAGTTACGCCTTCAACTTCCCTAAAGGTATATGGTGCTGCCAAGGAGGAGAATGTTGGCAACAGAAGTGCCTCAGTCCCAAAAAGTTCTGATAATGGGAAAACTCTCTTATCTTTGCCTTCGACTGCCAATGAAGATGGAAATGATGCATGTTCTGCAGATCCTATGGAGACATCAGCTCAGATTGTCAAGAAAGAATATAGAGAACGTTGGGTAAGAAATGGCTGCCATGAAGATCCCCCCCTCCCTTCCTCCCTTTTCTCTCTGTCTCTCTCTCACATCCACTAGGCATCTAATTTCCCTGATGCTGCAGGATTACCACCACACTAATTATCCAACTACTCTTCCATTGAGGAGGCCTTACTCTGGAGACCCAGGTATGCTTTTAGATTCATTTTAAAGAATTTACTTCAAGTTACAGATGAACATCAATTATTTGTCCTTGTGAAGGAAAATCTATTTTCTCACATATGGTTGACCTTCTAAGATATTTTTTTGTGAACGGAACCCCTTAGCCTTTTCCAATATACAAAAACTATCAGTCTTTTCTGTGCTAAATGTTTAATTAATGTTCATTTGCATCTATGAGTATGCAACTCTATCTTACTGGTGACCCTGCAGCCTGAGATGACTGATATAGATGCAAATTCTTAGCATCATTTTTTGTTCCTTAGCATACTGTTGATGGAACAAGAACGCTGCAAAGCTGCAATTCCCGCTGAGATCAGCTAGCTAAAGCCAAATAACTGTAGTCAAACAAATCTGCGTCTCCTGCCATTTTCAGTTCATAATTGATGGGAAGAATTAGCTCAGTTTAAAGCACTACAGAAAATAAATATATTCATCATGAGCTCAAAAAAGGAAGGAAAAAAAAAATTATATTCTTTAGTCCCTAGGTCTGTAGTCAAAATACAGAAAAACTAGTTCACAGACTAATCATTACTTGAGTTCCCAAAACATCACAATAAGGATTGATATCGATAATCTGTATACCTTATATCCCAGAAATAAGAAAAATGGAAAAGAAAAATAACCTATATAGGCCAGAAATTTTAGCAAACTGAAACAATAGAGATGCCATTACTCACAGAACTTCACATGCTAGTTTCTCTTGGAAGTTTGAGCACAGGCTGCATCAGATGTACATAGCCATTGTAACGAAGGATAATAAAAGGTGAATGGAATTCTTGTACCAAAGGATTCTGTTCATGTGATGAATGGCACTCATGTTCAGTGTTTATTTTAGCAATTGTAGTAAAGTTTTTCAGTAACAACTAACAAGTGTAGCATTATGATTTCAGTGATTCCATAATAACTTTTACTAAATTCAGGAATCATAATGTTTATTAAATTCTGTAATGTTAAATGCCATTTACTAATTTTGCTTGTAGAACTTCTTGACATGGCTGAATTTGGGGAGGCTGCTGCAAATTATGAGTATGATGAGAATATTATAAATCCTGCTTCAGACCTTGGACTGAAGGTTGGTAATCAGATTAAAAAAACCGTTAAGATAACACTGAAAATTTACTAGAGCTACATATTTAAACAAGCTATTTACAACAAACTGGTGGTTTGTGATAGGTGGAAAGTGAGGAAGAAAAGTTGTTTTTCTTTCAGCTTCCTGCTAGTCTGCCATTTCTCAAAAGATCAGCTAGTAGAAAGGGGAAAGAGAAAGTTGAATCCCATACATCACTGGAAAGCGGAGGCATTTCAAAGAAGAGCTGCAGTTTGGAAGAGTTGCCGGGTGGATATATGGGCAAAATGTTGGTTTACAAGAGTGGAGCAATCAAGTTAAAGCTAGGAGATTCCCTGTATGATGTGAGTGAAAACATGAGCTTGCTTTAAACTAAGATACAAGCACACATAAAGTGCACATGCACACACAGGCACTTTCTTGTTTCCCTTACCTGTGGAAGGAAGGACCAAGCCAGGTTTTCTTTTCCATAAGAATTCAGTAATTTCTTGTTCTGTTTCCAGTCAAAACTTCTTACATGTTTTCATGCTGCTTTTAGACCTCGATTAATTATCAATTCATGTTTATGTCACTTCAAAAAGAATCCTGAAGAAATTTAAATTTCACCTTGTGTCATTGTCTTTCAAACATTAGAGAAAAACGTCTAATCTTATTTGCTTTTACAATTGATTAGTATAATTTGATGTATAACAATTCTCTTCATATCTGCGAAGTCACTTCTCTTTTCAATATTTATTCTTTTTACAAAATTTATACCAGACGATTAAATCAATTGAATTAGAATTTAGTGGTGACTCATTTTTCGTTTGTAAGATGGGTTAATATCGGGGATTCATTCCAGAACCTTCCTTTGTGGAGGTCATTAGTGTAACTCAAGTTTTAAGTTTTTATTATGTGTGGCATTTTAAGAAATAGGAATAGGTATTTGAAATCAGCAATTTTTTTTTTTTGAATTTTTGATTGTTGGTCCATATCTTATCAAGAACATGAAAAGCTTCCACTCTCTCCCTCGTTTAAATTCTTTTGATCTATACCCTGAAAACTTACATATTTTCCACCCTTTCAAATTATTAGCTTTAGCAGTAATATGTAAGAACATAATTTGACTTTTTTTTTTTTTTTGGGGTGTGTTTTGGTCAATATGCAGGTTTCGCCTGGTTCGGATTGCATATTTACTCAAGATGTTGCAGCAATCAACCTTGCAGAAAAAGAATGTTGTGTTCTTGGAGAGCTTGGCAAACGGGCTGTTGTAACCGCTGACATTGATTCCCTGTTGGATAGCATGATTGACTTGGGCTAAATGCAAAGACGTTGCCTGCAAATGAAATATAAACAATTTGATGCGTGGCGGAAGAACCATCAACATGATAGAGGTACCATTGGCGCTTATGTAAAGAGGGTAAATGAGTAGATATGTAACTAAAGTTGACAATTCTGACAAGGTAACTTGTAAACAACCGCTTTTGATTACCTCTTAGGATGTCAAATTCTGGAACCACAATTCCCTTAACAACATCTCTCTAATTCAGTTTTTGGGGGTGGGGTTTGTGGGTGGGTTACATAGCCAAAAGCATTAGAAGTTAAATTCTGTCTCATGTCACGGAAGAGTAAAAAGGTTTTATTTTACAAAATATAACATTTCTGGGTACATGTTTAATCCATAATTTCATTCTGAGTTGAAGCTTCTTTGCTACAATTTATGTTCAACGTGACAGGTGATTGCTTTGGCTAACCCGTCCATATAGAATTTGAAGAAGAATGGAAAAAGTGAGGCCTCTTTGTTATCTTAGCCCATCTCTTGGATTGGTCCTTTTGGGATGTAAGAACAAATGTGGTTAATACTTTTCTCAGATCTTAACACAAGGAAAAAATTAGACCTGAACAACTTGTTTAAGATAATTATATTCGGCTGAACTGCAATATTTGCCACATGTTTTTCCATATGTTCTCTCTCTCAATAATGCATCTGGAAGGATTATAAAATGTGCATGATTAAAGATTTCATGCATTTGTATGCCGACAGTATCCCTTCATGTCCACCCACCAAAGTAATACTTTTATTAGTGTACTTTTTTTTTCTTTGACCAGAAAAAGGGGAACTTCATTACTAAAAAGCATCGACTACAGTAGGATTTGTATTTGCTCATAAACACATCACACGTGTGCTCTAGGCTAGGGGGTGGAATTACATAGAGGCTTCCCCCCAAGCTTTCCAAGAATTCAGAATTTACTCTTAAATTTAACTAAACTTCTCAAAAAAAATATGGATTGCCACCTCCAAATTTTTATTTTCCCCATATAACCTCTCTTAAATTGTTTAAATTTTTTAGATTTATTATTACTTTGGTCTCCTCATTCCTGAAATTCTAGTTTTGTCCCTAACGACCCACAACAATAGCTCCCATACAATCCTTGAATTAAGATGAATACCAAATATCATCACAATGCCATCAATGCAGAGGAGCTATTATCACCCAGCTCCCCAACCTTTTACGGCAGTGGGTTCTGAAACTTCTAACACACGGTCATAGTCAGATTGTCTAGTAGTAGACTGGTTCCCCGGAATGTTGAAGTTTTTGATGGATCGTTCTATTCCCAACCACATGTTACACAGTAATTAAAAAAAACACGGCCACCACCCACCACCTCCTTAACAGTCATTTTCCTAGTAGGCTTTATGTCATATTTATGACCCAACTTCTAGCATAAGTCAAATAATGCATTTATTTCCAACCTGAAACTTTCATGTACCAACCTATTCCCAAGCCCCAACCCCTTTGAATGGTTTTTTTTTTTTTTGAAAGTTGTATATGTTTGGCTAAAAATAAAAAAAATACATTTTTTTTTACCAACATTTATTTATTAATGGATATTTTCAATCAAACCTCTCTCTCTCTCTCTCTCTTGTCAACAACTAATCATGAAATCACTCTTTTTCTCTCACTCTTAAACTTATTTACATGAATCACATTTAAGACAAATAAGTTAATTTTTTTTTGGACAAAGTTTGATTATAACTTCACTCAATATCATTTTATCGAAAGTAAATTTTGATAAATCCACCTTTAAATTACATTTTTCTCTTATATCCTTTATGCTTGCAAAATTTCTAGAAGATCAAATATCTATAGTTATGTCATCCATTAAATATTTGAATTTCAAGTTTTTGTAGTCTAAAATTATGGTGGATCAAATAGTAAATAACATTAGATTGACATAAAATTTGACATGTGTGTTTAAAACATAAAGAACATGCAATCCAATTGTTAGATTTTCAATATATGTAGTCATGTTATTTTTTTTTAGTAGAAGTTGTAGCCATACTTTGTCCTTTTTTATGTTATGCTTATTGATTTAACTAGTTACTAATTTGTGCGATGCATGAGAATAGCTATTGGATGAGTTTCAGGAAGAAAAAAAAAAGTAATATTGCTTTATTCATTAGTTTTTTTTTGTGAGAATGAATAAGAGACATAATGTTGTGTCTCTAGTTTAGTTTATGATGACGGACCCAGGATTTTAAATTAGTGGAGGCTAGAGAATAAAGAAAAAAAAAATCTTCAAATAGGCGTCCATATAGTATTAAAAAATTATAAATACACAAAATTGTTATTTCTAAATACATTTAGATGCAATCATCTACCAACAAAGACAAAAACAAAAACAAAATAATGTTTTTTTTTTTTTTTTTAAATACTAGGTTGGCTATGATTTTTATTTTTTATTTTTGAAGTTAGAGCATTCACAGTGGTGGTGCTAAAAATTTTAGTTTTTAGTATCTTAAAACTACTTTATCTATTTTACCAACTCACTTTACAATACACCAAATATCAAATGTTCTATTTTTTTTTTTTTATCATTTCATTTAAAATAATATAAACAACTCATTAAAATAATAAGAAAGAGAGAGAATTTGAATTTTTTAATTGAAGGATGAGATATAATCTTAATAAAATATTGTATTTTATTTTTAATAACTTGCTACAGTCAATTGGTATTTATACCAATTTACTGTAGTTGAAAAAAAATTAGTTTTAACTTCTCCAATAACATATGATTTTTTTTGCTCTTTAGTGGTAAAATAGTTTTTTTTTTTTTTTTTTTGTGGCTAAAATACGATCATCATTGTGAATATTTTTATTGTTTTTGTTAAGTTTTTGGATTGGAAAGTTGCTATTTGAGTTAGGCTAGCTAGATTGATTGGGGAAAAGGGGGGCCAACTACAAAAATGAAATATAGAATGACTAGAAAAAAAAAATTTGGACCCGGGGGGGGCCTGGGCCCCATTGAGCCCCACATGGGTCAGTTCTTGGTTCCTGTTGTATATATAAGGTTGTGATATATATATACCAAAACACGCCTATTGAAAGGTCATAATAATTTAAATTGGATATACAAAAATGTGTCTATTGACCGAAAATGTGTATGTTAAACAAAAATGTGTATTTTGACTGAAAATGTGCATATTAAATGAAAATGTGTTTGTTGAAGGGTCATAATCCTTTGGATATAAATAATGATTCATATTTATTTGGTAACTTCTTCTCAAATTCTTCTCATTCATCTATCTTAGAAACACAAGAAACATATGAATATTCTCCAAAATTACTATTTGTAAGTAGTGAAAAGGTATAGGAATCAAGTCACATCAACGGTAGCAACAATAATACCAAACAATTTCTTCATTTAGTAACTTCATCTCTTTCATCTTTCTTAGAAACACAAGAAACCTGTGGGTCTTCTCCACAATTGCTATTTGTAAGTCGGTTTTTTTTTTTTGGTTAAATAGTGAAAAGGTCCAAGAATCAAGACACACTAATGGTAGCAACAATAAAACTAAACGATTTCTTTATACGCATTACGAATGCTATTCTTCTCAAATTTCTCATTCTCTTCCCTAATGTTATTCTTCTAATATTTCTCATTCTCTTCCCTACGCCTTACTGATGCTTTTCTTCTCAATGATAGTTTTTTGTTTTAATATATACATCTTATGTGAAACGGTGAGTAGATACTGAAACTTAAAGGGGAAAATGAAAAGGCATAACTGATAGGTGTTTTTAAATGTAGAGAAATGCTAACGAGTGTCCTTAGGACATTGGTTAATAATTCATTTAAAGAAAGTTTTTATGAGAGATAAAAAAAAATAATTAATATTTTGACAGCTTTTTTCATTTCCTATAAAAGTGTTATAAAAACTTTCTTAAAATGGATTATTAACAAGTGTCCTAAGGGTACTCGTTAGCATGACCCTTAAATGTATACGTGGCATAAATCTGTATAGCCATATGGTGCAATGAGAAGTGGTCAACAAAAAATCAAACGTTTCACTTTTATATTATATATAAATTTTAGTAAATTTGTCTTTCCTTTGAAAGTTAAGGCTACCAAGTGTAGCTAGTGTTAAATTTTTTATAATTACAATAAACAAAATATAAAAACAATTTAAGTGAAAATATCATAAATGAAAAAAAAAAAAAAGGATTTACTAAGCTTTATTTGTTTCACAGTAAAACATTTTTAGTAAAATATTTTTAGGTGCTTAGTGAGATATGTAAAAATTTTCAAGCACTAATCACCAAAATCAGTGGCTTAGTCACCGGTTGCTCTAACAACCAAACTGCTAGCACCAACCACCAAATGGAGGGAGGGAGCCACCGTGTGTTTTTGTAAAATATTTTACCAAGTTTTTAAAGGTAAAACATATTACAACGCCTATAAAGAATTTTACGATAAACATTTTTAGGTTTGACCAAATTTTACAATGAAACAAACATGGTAAAAAATATTTTCCGTAAAACATTCATTGAAACAAACAGAGCTAAAGTTATTGCTTAAAGTCTAAAATTGTATCAAGCTATGATTTGATAGTAAATAACATCCAATTAACACCAAATTTGGTTTGAGTTTTAAGAATAGGGTCATGCTAACTAGTGCCCTTAGAGCACTAGTTAAGAATCAATTTTAGGAAAGTTTTTCACTTTTATGAGAAATGAAAAAAAGCTGTCAAAACATTAATTATTTTTTTTTCTTTTTCCATAAAAACTTTCTTTAATTGGATTCTTAACCAGTGCCCTAAGGGCACTCGTTAGTACTTCCCTTAAGATTAAATGGAATGTATAATCCTACATTGAGATTTTCAAAATATTAATACAATAGAAAAAATTATTAAATGGTATAACGTTAACACCTAACTAGCTTGTAACTCGTGCCTGAACACAAAAAAATTCAACAGTAGTCATGATAAAGTGATCTTACCCATGTAAGTGAGGTAATAATCTCGGCTTTCGCACTATATATTATGAATTGGTCAATTGAAACCAAAATTATAAAAAAATAAAAAAATTAGACAAGTATAATAAAATTAGACAACAATTAAAAACTAATTTGGATTCCGATTGTGCTTAAACTTTGATATAATATGTATGATTATAGGTGCAACTTAATCTTGAACATTATGTCAAAATTAGTAACAATCACCCACAAGCCCTAAATTGCAAAGCCAACTTATCTTTTTGATAATTTAATAGTTGAAGAGATGGAATATAAACTTTGGACGTCTCCATTGGAAACACCAATATGTGCCAATTGAGTTAGAAGGCTTTTGAAGTCAAGCCACCTTATTGAAACCCTTATTCCTTGATACAAAAGTCCACACACATAATAAATTAAGAAAGACCACCACAACCTAAGTGCTAGTCATATTTGTCCTATAGTTCAAAAGAATTAGTTAAAGTTACAATTAACACTCATTGTAATTACTTATATAGTCCAAATCTACCTAACAAACACCCGATGCTTACACTTGGGAAGCACACTCATATCATCTTTATCCAATCCATCCATAAAATTTGTGCTATCACAAACTCCCCCTTTAGATCTTTGATGTCCTCATCAAGGCCTACATTGCATTGTAGTATTCCCAAGCCACATGACATTCATAGGTTGACTCTTTACCATTTGTCATGACCTAAGGATGCACTAACCACTATGCGGTACCCCAAAAGGATTAGTCAAATTACTCTTAGAGCTCAGCTCAACGTAATCGCTTACATAAACCAAATCTACTTAGAAAACACTTGATGCACACACCCAAGCAACACTCTCAACCTTGGCAAGGACTATGTTAAACCATTGACACCATTTGTAACAACTTGAGCTACTGCTACCACATAATGAGATGGTATTATGTGTAATCCTTATATATAACACCCCCCAATCCACATTTCACTAATATCCCAAAAAGACTAATCAAGTTACAAGTAGGACTGCTCAAAATTGCTTATATGGTTTAAATTTACCTAATAAACACCTTATACAGTTATACATGCACTACACACTCTACAATCTCATCCAAACCAATCCATACAATTCAAGGGGGGTATCACAAGAATGACTTCAGGACTCTGTTAATGTTGAACAAATTTCTATTAAGGCATATTAACAAACAAAAAAATACTTAGAATTCAATTTGGTTTAAGGCAAATCTAGTCAATGACCCCTTGATATAGAGGAACCATCATTTGAGCCTAAAATTTACATGTAAGATATTAAGACAGCCAACATAACTTGCCAACTGAGAGGTCCCCATGTCCTTTGTTCATTATTAGCATTACCAGAGCCAAATGAACCCTACTAATGCTAGCACACACCCAGCGGGAAACTTCTACCTGTACAAGTCACCCACCGGGGAAAACTACCTGTCAAGTCGTCAAATTATGGTCAAGCCTTGTGGGCTCGAGTCACAACCACAATCAACAGGACCACAACAGAAAGCAGCAATGAAGTATTCAGCTTTTCCTGGAAGGGATTGGAGGCTCCTGCTGTGGTCTTCTCATTTTCAGTGGACGGAAATAATTCATTCACGAGCTTTGTGATTTTCTCAAACACTTCCATGACCTTAGCCTTGGTGCTGTCAAAAATCCAACTTAATACACTGGTTGCTTCATTGGATCCTTCAGAACTCTCATCTGGGCTCTGGGGTTCATTATTTTCAACTGCATAAATCATGAAAAATCATGTCCAAAATAAGTAACGTAAACTTTTGCTTAGCATGTCGTTGTTCACTAGTTTATAGACCCACCAATGAACAATTAGCACTTCAATATAATTTAAAGTCTCAATGGAACAGCAATCATTCTTATAGCATAGAATGCTGTAAAAAGGACTAGAATGGATAACAGAACCATATTCTGCAATGATACAAAGAGCATGCTCCAGGTGTAAGAAGACTTTTCATGCCAAAATATGGATTATGTGAACTAAAAACAAAACAGAACCAAAAAAAGGGGGGGGAGGGTGGGGGATTCCTAACAAGTCATTTACAAGTTCATAAAATCATTGCCACTTTGTAAAGCTGCAGGACACAGGAAGGAAACAGGTATGTGCAGCTTCTATGCAGGGAGACTCAAAAAGCCTGGTGGACAGCTCAAAGGAGAACCATGTAGCACATTAGAGACTGAGTTGCATGTCAAGGATGGCTCACTTTGGCCAGATAATGACACATCAAGAAACTAAGCTCTTATGTTGTTTTGGTCTGAGCACAGAAAACTCAACCTTTTCCCCTCAGAAAAAATTGAAGGCACAACTTGTCAGAGGTTTTACAACTAATATCACCACACAAGATCATATAAAGATTAATAAGGACGTTTGAAGCTGGACTTTTGAGTGCTGAATAAGCCAATCCTAATGAAGCCATAAAATCAACTGTTTAAATTGCTTCCTAGCCATGGTTTATCCAAAAATCTCTACTAATGTTATAAACAACATAATGACAATCCTGACCCAATTCAGCTATCTTCCATGTTGAGCTATGTTTATTTATAAGACTATTCAATGATCAATCATGTATTTCCTTCAATATAAATCCCATGCAAATCTTGGGTGCAAGCTTTAATTAAATATTCTCTCAACCTCTATCATCATGAATTACCACATCCATTCCACCTAAACTTGCATTAACTCTAGCTCCATCAAAACAACATCCATCCTTGTGAAGGAGGATACTAGAATCAAATGCATAATGTTATTTCCATTTCTACATTTTAAATGGCAAACATTAGACCAAGACTGATCAACAGACATCCTAGTTGCCTTTTCCAAGGTACCACATGGGTTGGGAGGATTTCTATTGTATAAACAATCATTTTGAAAACATAATTGCCTCAGCACTGCCTTTGTATGAAAAATATTTATTATTATCCTTTACATACTTACACCATAGAACCATATCCACATTATTCACAATATTTAAATGTAAGATAATTTTAATCCTCAACCCTTTTGGCAAAAAAGGAACACTAATCACCTATTTGAGCCCCTGAATTGTAAGGAATTAACAGAAAACTCATAGTTTGGTCAGGTTCTAAATTGTCAATTAAAGAATGCTTAGAGCATGGAAAACTTCACACCATATTACAACCCTACTATAACAAATTTATTTGAAAAGAAAATCTGGTAGTCATTCAAGATTTAATTTACTGATGGGCTTCAGAAGAATAACAAGCATGTTTCCAGTCCCTTTTATCAGATGATGTACTCCTATATAGCAAAATATTACTTTTAACAGACGTGACACATACGGTTAAAAGGAAAAACAGGAAACTCAAGCCAGAAATACAAAGTGAACTTTATGATCAAATGAAATACAAATATTTTGCAACGTTTATAATTAATAACTTTCCTTCATAAATTAAAATGTAATAATCAGATACGCTTAATTAACTATAGTCACCAAAATCCACAACCTGCAAAGTATGACTCCTTAAACTCCCGCACCACCTCATTATTCAGAACAGCATCCCAAACTGCTTTATCTGATGACAATGATATGACCATTCTCTACACAAAAGGTAGCGCTATTAGAAAGAGTAATAATCCTGAGAGAGAAAAGAAAAACCCCTGTGACCTTAATGAAGGCAAGTATACAACAAAAGAAGAAAACAATTATAGTTGTTCTCTACACTAGAACTACATCACAAGCACTACCAGTTCCATGGTTAAGTCTCCAATTCCCAAGCATGCTAGCATAGCTTTATCTGAACTCACATCTATCACTTTCAAAAACACATGTTCAATAGGCATAAATGGTAGATGATATTGTGCAATGGTTAAAACACAGATCATGAAATTCTCGTAAAATTTGTCAAAAGCATTTTAAGCACCTAAAAGATATTGCGGCCACTGTTTTATATCACCATGCTCACTTCCTCATAGTTCTATGAATATTCAGAGATGCCAAATCTTTATACGATACTAAAAAAAATTAAAACCTTATTTTTTCAACAGTCATCAATCTTCCTATGCATAGTCACAATGTACAATATTTCCCAAAAAAAAACCACAAAAATTAATCCTCACAGATTATATGGAAACCCAGATTCAGCATACAGGGGTCAATAATATAAGGAACCTGAACAGATGGCTCAGTCTGCAACATATGAAAAGCATCATAAACTCTGTTGGATCCATGAGGTTGCAACACTCTTGAATTACATAGATGAAAAGAGGGCTCCACCCAGTCTAACTCTGAGCCAGTGGGACTTGTAACTTGATCTGCAACATCCTTCTCCAAATCAGAAGCAAATTTGTCCCTCACGAGATTGGAGTACGAGGCAGGCTCAAAAACCCTACACATTAAAAAAAACTCCAAAAATTGAGGATGCTGCAATTATACAACGTAATAGTCTCCAAAAAAAAAAAAACAAAAAATCATATTTCAGTCTAGTTTTAGCATCTGTAACTTATCAAGTTAATAGTAACCCAGTTATTTAGACAAGTCATGGAATATCTTGGTAGACAGATAGAACCATACACCGCACTTATTTTTGGTGGTTCTTTCAACACCCAATGAAGTGCACTAGAGGAAAATGTCAGACCTTAGTAGCATGAACTTTCCGTAATAGATCATATCATTAAACTCCCATACTTGATTGCATTTCAAAGGCATCACAGAGAAGTTTGTGGGACTAACAATTTTTTTATTGAATTGCAAACTGACCACTATGATGAAACTCCCATGCTAGGTCACATCATGAAAATCCCATACTATTCTCATACCAGCACCATTACACTTCATCCAAACACAATGTTAAAGGCCACTGTTTTACAATTCTTCCTTTTTCTTTCTTTCTGCCAGGAGGGAACCTTGGGGGTAGTTTGGGCATAAGGTACATGGTCATTCATTTTTAATCTAAAAATAGGCCATAATACAAGCTTTTCTTTCTTCCTATGTCAGGAAGGTTGAGTTCAGCGGCCAGACCTTTTGGGACTTCAATCATAAATTGAGTATAAAAAGCAGTTGCATACAGGGAAATAAAAGAATGGAGTCTATTCTCATAAATTAGATCTTTTATCACTCTAATAGATCTTTTAAATTGAAGATTTCTTGTTGGTCTTGGACAACGAATTTTTATTGAGATTTAGGAATCTTGCAATTATTATGATCAACTCATTAACAATAGACCATATAGACACTGCATTTCAGTCTGCTTTCTCTTCTATGTTAGCGCTTTTATAGGTTAAACAACAATGAAGTACAAAGACAGCTTCTAATGAGAACAACAAGGACAACAATTGCCAAACATTTTTGGTCTCTTCCACAAAATACAAAACTAATATGACACACTGAGTCATTTTGGATTGCCGGAGACGCAAGCATATCAACTCTAGCAAACGTCTTCCTATAAATTATAAATTTATTTCTAATTACCCTTACTTGCAGACCAAATATATATATATATATATATATATCAACATCACCATTTATATTGCCATAGGCATCCCCATCACTATCAACTTTGCCATAGAGTTATTACATAATACTTTAAAAATAAGCTATAGTTGAACAATTTCACGTTTGGGCGTAAATTAATGAACTTGTCATATTCTACCACCAACATCAATCTCATCACCAGAAACCCCACCACCCAAATTACGATGATAATGATAATACAGGAATTAATAGATGATTTAATAACAAAAAAGAAAAAGAAAAAAAGAAACAATCTTTCTAGAGATATAATTGCATCCAGCTCCACCCTCCAACACAACAATAACAAAATCAACCGGATTAATATTTAAAACAAAAAGGAAAACCCAATGAAGAACAAAAGGGAAAACTAGATTTAAAGTTTAAAAAAAAAAAAGAAAAAAAGAAAAAGAAAAGAATCTTACTGCTGGATAGCAGAGACAGTATTTTGGACTTCATCCTTGGAAGGAACAGGGCCAAGAATATAATCATCAAAATACCCATTTCCATGTCCATGTCCATGTGGTCTGACTCTCTCACCTTTACTACCATCAACAGACACCCACTCAAACTCATCACACACAGACTGAGACTGAGAAAAAGGTGACCGAGTAGTGGGTACCCCAGAAGTTACAGAAGTGGGAATATTATTATGTGGAGGAGAAGTGGAGGAGAGAGAAAGGTAATTGGGAGAAATGGGCTTGTGGGTGTGGGTGTGGGTGTGAGTGTTAGGCCTAGAAGAAGAAGAAGAAGAAGAAGAAGAAATGGGTTCGGCAGAAGAAGCAGGAACACCAGTTCTTGCAGCAGAAACAACTTTTCCAACATTCCTTAACATGCTTCCTCCAGCTCCACCTCCACCTCCCATGCCTTTGCCTCCAAACATCATCTAAGCTAAGATATAGATTCGATTCTCTGAGACGTGAAGAGTGCCGAATGAAAGAATGAATGAATCTAGAGTTTAAGAAGGTTTATTATTGGTTATCAAAAAAAAGAAGGTTTATTATTATTCACAAAGTGTCCGACTTTATCGAGTAGATAATAAAGCAAATAGGGGTCATAGGTGGTCCATTGCCATCACAAGTCTTTTCAACTGGCAAGGAAGTTTTTTTTTTTTGTTTTGCTGACCACTGTCCCTGTGTTTTTCTATATTTGTTAAATTTACCCGTGCACACAGCTTTTATAATAATCACCGATTTTTATTTATTTATAGGAATAGGATAAAAATCACCTATCTGAATTCTGAAACCGTTTGGTTAAGAGATCGAAAACTAGAAAATAAAAAAGGCAGAGTATGTCCAAAAAAAAAAAAAAAGAGAGAAAAATTAAATTTAGTTTTTTTTTTTTTTTTTTTTTTGTATTTAGTTGGAGTCGAAAGTAAAATGGATAGAAAATTCTTTTGCCTGTTGAGATTTGAAAATAAAAATAAAAGGATACAAAATAGAGTTGATATAAATTTACTTTTATATCCTATTACATAATCTTTAAAATGTTTTATAAAAGAAAAAAAATATTATTGTTAGAATAAATAAATTAAAAAACCCAAATACTGGATTAAAAAAAATAATAAAACAGAATCAATGCACATATAAGTTTAGTGCTTCTTGGATTTAACTATGCTGATTCAGAACAAGTTAGCGTTTAGAGTCTTTTGCTGTCACAATATGGTATGTTTAGACTCATCAAAATAAATCTTGCCTAAATGAAAGACTAATCCTCTTCGACAAAATATTTGATTCAGCTATAACTTATTTTCAACTCTTTCATCAAAGTCAAGTTTTTTTTTTTTTTTTTTCAAATGCAAAATACAACTCTCATATGGAAGTTAATAGAAGGTAACTTGTGATATCAATTAGAAGTACATAGCTATATTGAGCCACTTAACATAGGGACAAATAAGTAACGGAGTTTTCAAGCATGAAATCTCTTATTCGAATACAAAAACCTTTACTAGTTTTTAAATTTTTTTTTTTTTTGGGTGAGATAAATGAGATTTACATATTCAACTTTTATTATATAGTTTCTCTCCAATTTTTTATTATTATTATATAGTTTAATATATTAAGTTTTGTATTTTGTACTTATGTTGGGTACGCGGTGCTCGAAAACATTGATGAGGCAGCCCAAAGTCCAAAGTCCAAAGGCCCATTAAGCCCAACAGCCTTTTAGAGTATAGACAGAAAAGGAGAGGGCATTTTGGTGATTCAGACACGATAAATTACTCTCTAAAACCCTAGTGTAGCTTCTCTCTTTCATCCATTCTCTCAGCCGAAACCACACACAGAGAGCGAGAGAGAGGCTGTTTGAGAGAAGAGAGAATAATAATGGGTAGGCAATTTCATCTTTTACTTGTTTGAAAATTGATGGGTTTTGTTTTTAATTTACAGAATTTGAATGAATTGATGTGAATGATGAATTGATATGTAGGGGCATACAAGTACGTGTCAGAGCTATGGAGGAAGAAGCAATCGGATGTGATGAGGTTTTTACAGAGGGTGAGGTGTTGGGAGTATCGCCAGCAATCTTCTATTGTCCGTCTCACTCGCCCCACTCGCCCCGACAAGGCTCGCCGCTTGGGTTACAAGGCCAAGCAGGTTTTCTTTTTTTCTTTTTTCTTTTTAATACTGTCTATATGTTTTTAATGTTAACCCCTTTTTTTCTTACTTCTAATTCAGAAAAATTATGCTTTTTGATGTACTGGCTAGGTAGTTATTTATATTTTAATAATTGGGTTATTATTATTATTTTTAATATTACATTTTAACATTAGGGTATCTCTGCATTTTGTTGTTCATTATCTGGATCCATTTGCTCTACTATAAGTTGATGTTTGATTGACCTTGTACATATAATGACTTTTCTATATTTATTTGAAAAGAAGAGAAGGTAAAAAGGAAAAGAATGAAATGAAATTTATTCATTCCAGCTTTAGTTTGTGGGAAGTGTACATTATCATGCTGCTGTAGCCATTGTTATACTTGCTTTGCTTACCAACTTATGTTTTACCTACACTTCGATTGCGTTTGGTATGGTGGAAGAGTGAGAAGATAGAAATGGGGAAAGATATATCGTTTGTTCTTTTGTTTGGTAGAGTAGGGAAGAGGAAGAAACCCAAAATGGAGAGTATTATTTTTTGTTTTTCCAAAATATAAGGAAAATAGAAGAGAAAATGTCTTACATAGGTGATTTGACAATCTTATTCCTCTAATATATTATAAACAATTCAATACTAAGATATGATAAGAATTTTTTACAATATTCTCTATTTTGTGTACATTTTAATCTCTTCTTTTCTTTCTTTTTTCCATCTTACATTTTGTTTCCTTTCACTTTTCTGGTCTCCCTACCAAACGAACCCTTAGTAGTAATTATGATAATATTCTTTACAGGGTTATGTGGTCTATCGTGTACGTGTAAGACGTGGTGGACGGAAGAGGCCTGTTCCTAAGGGTATTGTGTATGGAAAACCCACAAACCAGGGTGTCACACAACTGAAATTCCAACGCAGCAAGCGCTCAGTTGCAGAGGAGCGTGCTGGTCGTAAACTGGGTGGTCTCAAGGTTCTTAACTCATACTGGCTCAATGAGGTATGTATGAAATGTATTATTTTGCCAAGCAATGTCTGTACTTATTCAAAACCTCTTCTTTATAAAAGAATGACAATGGGGACTTGGAAATTTACAGGCGTTGTATTTTCTAATAGTTGTTATTTGTAATAGTTGTGAATGAATGAGCCTGTCCTACTAACAGTTGATAAAATATTGTGAGAAGATGGGTTGAATTAGTATCTTAATTGGTAGTTTGAATTGGAAATTTTCTTTCCTAGTGACAGTCGATAAATTATTATGAGAAAATGGGTTGAACTGTTACCATATTTAATAGTTCGTATTGAAATATTTTTTGAAAGAATGTAACTTTTTGTTGTTCCTCCTGTGATTATATTTTTTTTGAAGTTATCCTTGTGTATAGTTGATGCTTTGTTAAAATCCTTTTCATAGTTCTGATGCTTTGTAATTCCACCTTTGCAGGACTCCACTTATAAGTACTTTGAAGTTATCTTGGTTGATGCTGCCCACAATGCGATCCGCAATGACCCTAGGATTAACTGGATCTGCAATCCTGTTCACAAGCACAGGGAACTTCGTGGACTCACCTCAGCTGGAAAGAAATACAGAGGTCTCCGTGGGAAGGGACACTTGCATCACAAGGCACGACCTTCAAGAAGGGCAACTTGGAAGAGGAACAACACACTCTCTCTCAAGCGTTACCGTTGATTTGCAAGATATTATTGGTGTTTTTATTATTGGCACTGTTCTACCTGTTATAAGATTTTAGCTTTAAGAAACTTAAGTGTTCTGAATTATATTTGTGATTCAGATTGCGGAACATGGTTGTTGGTCATGCCCGGACAGTTTTTGTGATTGTTAAATCAGTTTTGGATGTTTTTGAGTTTTTGTGCTTGCTGTATCAGTTTTGGATGTTTCATCACATAAATGCGTTTCTAGTTCGCATTCTTCGTGTTATTGAACTTCAACTGTGTTTGTTTGATGGTTAACGAAATTCTTCATGCTCCAGCTCGACTGCTCTTTTTTTTCAGATTGGCTGAACGGCTGAAGCACATTTCCTTGGTCACATCTTAACATCTTCGATTTGGACCCATACCTTATTTGTTGCCAAGTGTCAAGGAAGTTTGACCAAGGTCAAATGATGTAGGATTGATGTAAACAAGATGTCATCTGAAAGTGCATAAGATAGGCATCAATTTGAAATGTCCTAGACAAGAAACTTCCAAATGAACAACTCGAACTCACTAAAGTATGGCAAGGAAATTTTTGTTAAAAACGTGTTCAAATTGCTACCTTCATAGTTGTCAGTATCGTACTTAACGTATTGCGTATCGTACAATATACGCGATATGTATCATATCGTGTATAAAAAATTTTTATTGTATCGGCGTATCGTAAGTGCGCATGAATCATATGATACATTGTGTGTATCATATGAATTGTATCGTATTGTAAAAATATATATATCGTACGATATATAGACAGATACTTTAAAATGAGTTTTTTGTTAAAATTTGTATTTTTATTTGAATCTAACAAGTTGTTAAACTTGTTTTTAACACAAAATCATTAGATTACTTAATTTAGCCTAATAAAATAACATATTTATAATTTTTTTTACTCTCTTTCTCCTATAAAATTTGAATTACGCAGTATGCACTTACACTTTACTTTGATATTTATGCATTTATTTTCTATACTATGAATAGATATTAATTGACAATATAATTATTTTTTATTTTTGTCATCATTGTTATATATCCAAGAAACTAGAATGCCAAGAAGACTTTTTTCTTAAAAAAAAAAAAAAAAAAAAAAAAAAAAAGAACAATAAAAGATTGTAAATGTTAATGATGATGAAGAAAATTTTAATAAAAAAAGAAGTTTGCAAAATGATAAACGTGATGATAACATTAACTTAAATTGGGTTGATTAGGCAATATGATGAAAATAAATTATTATTTTTTTGTCATTTGTAATATATTAGCACTTTTGAATTTAAGCAATTAGAACGCATATGTTATAAACACAATTTTGTTTGATTTATTAAGTTAGCTTCTTAAATATTACTACATAAGTGATGAATAAATTAGTCATTAGTTAAACATATTTTAAATTTATAGTGAATATACCTTTTATATATGTAAATCTATAATTTTTTATAATTTTATCAAGTGTTTGTGTATCTTACGATACACGATACGGTATGATATACGACACTGAAAAATCACAAATTGATTCACGGTACGATTCACGTTTTGACAACTATGGCTATCTTTCCCTCATAGTTTTTGAAATAGGAAGCACTACACAAAAATGAAGTTACAAGCTTTGTAAGGTATCTCATTTAGGGCAAATCGAGATTAGGAAGACAAAATCAGAATTGTCTAGGTTCATAGTCACAAGATTGCATGAAAATACTTAAGGTTATTCAACTTCTTTACACGAAATGATAGGATTTGGATAACCCAAACAAACAAAATGTTGAATTGAATTCCACCCTAGTTTAGAAATTCGGAAGAATTAAAAATCTTCTTATCTTATTTAGAGAGATCCGAAAGAATTCTCTATGACTATTTGACATAACTAGTTTCAAATGTGAACGAGAATAGCTCTTTTTTTTTTTTTTTTGGGTAAAGGTGAACGAGAATAACTTATTGGTTAGAAGAATCATCGTTTAGACTGGTAGACCCTAATGAGATTACTCAACAACAATGGCTAGGCATATAGCACGTTAAAGTGAGGAGTAATAAATCAACTCAATCTTTTCCTTAATAGCATGGAAGAAAACCAACCCTTATGAGATTATCAACAACAACCGCTATTTATATAGCACGCTAAAGTGAAAAGTAATCAACCAATTCAATCTTTTCCTTGATAGCATGGAAGAAAACCAACGTACTTACTTCACCAAGAAATGAACTTGCTTTATCTTGAATCCTCAATTTGACTTGAATTCTTATGAACTCATTAGTATATAGCTGAACTGACTTTCGATATAAGTGCTTGGAGATTTTCCTATTCTTACTTCTTAGTTTAAGCTAGCAAGGGAATAAAACAGGCTATGTAGTTGTTTTGTTTTGTTTTTTTTTTTTTTAGGATTGCTCGTTAGCTGATTATGACAATTGCCTTTACTTGAATGCCCCTTCCCATCAATCGATACTAGTTATTATCATTTAGTTTCTCATGACTTGATTTGTTCAATGACAAATGTGAAATGAAAGAAGGATCCTCCTATCGACAATTAGATCCTATTGTGTGTCTACCCTCTTATTGATTCGTTTGTTCAACTTGTTTTCTCATGGTAGGTAGAGAGATAGTTGAAGGGGGAGATTTGGTGAGAGAGAGAGAGAGAGAGAGAGAGAGAGAGAGGATTTTATACAAGGAGAGGAATAATGAACTAAGTTAACTTAACAAAGGTTGTTTTTGTTTTTAAATTTTTTATGAGAAGCTTGTAACTTTTATTCAGTAGAAGGTAAATTACAATACGTCTTGAATCCAATTGATTCAATCATACTTGAATTTTCCTCTGAACAAGTTACAAAAAGGTTAGAATCCATTTTGCAGATTAAGCAAGAATATGTGCTGGTTAATTTTCTTGGCGTTTCACATTGTAGAGCTTCACCAATTGAAAACGGTTGAGCTGACATTTAATTCTTTGAATTAGATTGACAATAAATACGGGAGGGTCGGAATGGTCTATGAGTGTATCATAATATCATATACAATTTTTGAATCGCATTCAAATACAACGTCATGGAGTCCAACATCCCTTGCAAAGTAAACTCCCTCTTCAAAAAGCCTTCGCCTCCAATTCTAATGGTCCCATTGGTACAGAAAATTTCTTGCTTAATGCAGCGATTAATGCACTTGTATGGTCCCTGGCAACAATGCCAACACCAGCCTCCTTTGTGCTTGAGAAAACAGTGCCATCAATGTTAACCTTGTACAAAGGAGGCTCGAGTGGTGACCATCTCGATTGCTCTTCCTCTCTGACCTGTGTGCGCCTCAGATTTGTAGTTTGGAATTCATCAATGTAGTCCTGTGCCCTCTTCACAATGTCACTACCAAATGCCCCACGCAATGGTGAGGTTTACGAGTGCCAGTCCATCTTCATCCATCCATTGGTTGTATTTTAAATACCACAGCAAGTCCATAAAATCCTGGAGGTGGGAGGTTTTGTTGTAGCGCACCACACTCGATTTTTTCCATACTTTACCAGCTACTGTGCAATCCCAGAGGACATGGCGGAGGTTTCCGAATCTTTGTCCACTCACACGCATCACAGATTGCGGATAGGGTTGTTAATAACCCTCCTGCCAAAAATATTAGCCTTCATGGGGAGAATGTTTTTACACGCGAAGGACTTTGTTTTAATAAGTAATTAAGAATCACAATCCCAAATGACACGTTATTTATTTTAAAGGGTGTCATCTAGCAATAGGGAGGAAGCTGATGCATTTGGTGAGAGTTTTTAAAGTATAAGAAGTATTGATTTTTTTTTTCTTTTTTTTGGAGAAATAAAAAATACCTGTTAGATCTTGAAGAAAAATGCTCAGGGGGTCAACTCTAATAGTAAATTGGTTCGAGCTAGAACTGCAGGTTCTTAACCATCAGCCCAGCACAGCGCACACATGGGAATTAATACCAATGCCCAACATTTTTAAGAGTTTGGAAAGAATGGAACCCAGCCATTTCCTTTTAACAGACAATTTCTAGCATTCTTCAAAGGAGGTTCTTACCGAAGAAGATGAAAAGCTCAATCTACAATAGTGACATTGCAACGATTGAGCAAATCACCATCTCAATAAGCTCCATTTGAGCAGGATCGCCATTAGGTCTCTTTAGCATGGCTCAAAATATTATGTCCAAGGATACTTCCTCGAAAGATTTCAACAACTAATCAGATGGCTGATCCCGCGGATAGTAAGAAAGGAAAATAAAGTAAAAGATGGAATCTCAAACAGCTACTCCATTCCGACATTACCACACAATTTTGTGTTAAGTCAATTCCTTTTTAGCTTTGCCTAGCAATCAAATGGCACATTTACTACTTGTGAAGTTAATAAAAATCTCACAAGTCATAATACAAAAGACCTTCCGGATAATCTATCAATTTTAAGGTTCAAACCACCATTCAATTCAATTAAAATGTTTCATTGAGGTTGCAAGCTTACATGAATCTAGAGATCATCCCATTCCTCCCAAGAAGCATTATTGCAGATCAGCTAAGTAGCAAGGGAGTCTCTGTACAGTATACCATACCCTAAAATCAAGCTGATCACTTGCAACAGTTTGGGGTAGTGGTCAACTGGCTATATAACAAGGGGAAGATGAGAGGTGTGATAAACATATCAGCTAGCACTTCCTACCAATGTTGAGTACTCTGTGCAGATAGAAGGCTTCGCCTTGATCCCCATTTAAGGACCTTCTCTCCAAGCAGCATGCAGTTAGCTGCCTGAGTAGCCTCTCAAGACAAGATTGCAAGCAACCGTGTGAGTCTTTTAAGTTGGGATTCATTGACAAGATCATGGCATTAACTGCATCAGCAACAACTTCTCGCTGTGAATCTTCAAGCAGGTATCCAACTGAGGACTCCCGTGGTTGTTCATATGCCAACAAGGCAACACAATCCTAGAGAGAGAGAGAGAGAGAGAGAGAGAGAGTTACAATTATTATTTAGCTCAAAACTTCCAAAAGAGTAAGGATCATTATATTGTTTAGTACCAAAGGATGCCTCTATAAGACATACAGAAACCAATTCACCCTAACTAGCCTAAGCAAGTCATAAAAACAGTAAGTCCTATGGTTTACTAGAGCATCCTTTTTTAATTTAATTTAATTTTCATATTTATGACAAGGAACCCCCTCCTTCAAGGTATGGCCAGTCAGACCACCCCAGAGTGGCAAACCCTGGATGTCTACACTTGAGCATCCTTTTTTGATATGCTACCACCATGAGATGGCAAATTGTGGTTGATACAAAAATTTCTTCCCAGGTCGACACACGCACACAGTGATAGACCGATAGGTACTTCTTGATGTATTTAAAAGGCTCATACGGGAAGGTAAAAATGTTTTCCTTTTACTTGCCTCTTAATCACATTGTGCCACTTAAAAAAAAAAAAAAAAGAAAAAAAGAAGAAGAGAGAGAAGAATAATTCATGTTTTACTGCAAAAAGTAAAATATTAACATTTATCACAACATCTTCCAAGTGTAGAAGGAAATGAGAGGTAAAATTCCATGTGTTTCATCCAAAAAATTCTAGAACAAAGCAATTATTGGGTCAATTGCTTTGCAACTTACCAACATCACAGCAAATGCATAGACCAGAAGAATTTCAATGCAGAAGTAATATTTCCTACGTGCAACAGACTTTATCATTCTTGACAAACAATTTTACTCAGTACCTGAACAAAATCCTCAAACCCGGCAAGCCCAAAAAATTTTGCCAATTGAATCCTTCCATACTTCACAGCTTCCTCCAGTGCCCCAACCTACATGTCAGGTTCAGGTGTCTCAAATTATAAATAAATAGTCGATTAAGTATGCTTGATCATAACTTTGTATGTATCAAAACTAGCAGTCTGTGACAACAACAATTAAGGGTTATCTAATCAACCCTAAAATCAGTCATATAAGAACAATTAATCAATCACATAAATCATGGATAGAAAGTTGAGAAAACTTTGCCCTAATTAATGGGGTAAAGAAAAGAACATACACGAACCAATTCAATAAACTTTTGACAGTGAAGCAGAAAGCAGGTAGCCGATTTATCATCCTGCAAAAAGCACAATTGATTGTCAATGCCTGGACAAATAAAGGCAATCTAAGAAGGTTGAAGATAACCCTTAAAAGGTGAAACTAAATTACAATTTATAAAAATCTGCACTACAATTAGTGCTCAACAATGATCACATATCTCTCATCTTCTACCACAAGAATCAAGCACAAACTCAAATTCAGAACAAAAAATGACATGCCATCCAGGAGCAGTATCACATCGAAGCTATAACACCACAGATTCAAGGACAATTTGTAGTAAATATATGGATGACCCCCAAACTATTTTTCAATTACATATATCTCCCCCCCCCCCCCCCCAAAATCTGGAATCCCGATTCTGCCCTGATACTATGAGAACATTGGAAAATAAAAACAAAAACAAAAATGCATAAACATGTTCTCAAAGTTCTCATTTAGCTAGTGACAACTTTCAAGTATGGGAAGCTATAAGTTTCAAACCTCACAGTATAATCATCTCTTCTACTGAAAAAGAGGACCCTGCTGAAGTTATCAATCTAGTTTTTGTCCCAGAAATACTTAATAGCCCTTTGTAAATATAACAAAAGAGAACAATTTTGATTTGAAAATGTCAATCAAGTAATTTGATAATGAGAGGACATTAGCATGTTTTCTTTTCTAAATGGTTCCTAGATTGATTGAATTTTAGATGTGAAAAGCTCTAGTTCATTGGAAAAAAGATATTCAAAAAACGATTTGACCAGTTAGAAAAAATATCTTAGGACATCTTTCAAATGGATTAGTATGGTTTATCCATACTTCTGCCAGCAGTTGACAAGAAACACACAGATATTCATGCAGAAAACCAAGTCAGGTTTCATTCCACCAGTTCAAACCACAGTAAGAAATCTCAATGCCATGTTGCACTGATAGAGCACATAGAAATTTCAAACACAGTTCAAACAGCAGGAAGGACAAGAATTGAGGCAGTTAAGCTGTTGAGAAGAAATACTTAAAAATGGTTATGGTATTGAAGCATGACTGATGATAATAACAATTGTAATCAACGGCACATGTGGTGGGCAAAAGGGAATGTGGGGAGGCTGGGCAAGGGGAGGGGGTGTTTGTTAAAGTAAGAGGCAGGGACTAGGAGTAAACAAAAATTCGTGTGTTACAATGCTTGGACATTTACCAATTTAGATGACATATATGCCTTGTGAATAAGTATTAAACAACATTCGTTGCACATTAACAATTAAATAAACCTTCTGAATATCAGAGCCAGGTTGGCAACACACTTTTTTAACATGAATGAACATCATTTCAAGAGAACACTCTGAAAGTTGAGTCCACCTGAACAATCTGGGGATACCAGTCGTGAAGTTTACCAAGTGCAGCATCAATCTCCCCATTTTTTATTAGCTTCATGCAGAGTGAAAATAAGTCAGCCAAATTAACAATATTAGAAAAATTAACACAGCTCAAATTAGTTAGCTAAAAAAGGGTAGTTCAAATAAAATAAAAGCAAAAAAACAGAGCTAGGAAACAAAGCAGTTGGAGATATTAAGTAAAACAAAAAAAAAATGTAAGAGAAGATAATTAAGTGAACTTCAGTTCACACACTATGAAAAGGTTTAGGCAATCTCCTCAAGCATGTGATTATTGGAACATAATTTAATGTAAATTGTGGTTGCCTCTTGCACCCGATGGGATAGATATTGAGGCCCATTGCACTGATTTTGGTAATCGTTCAGAACTAAAAGCCCAGGTACCTTAACCCAATCCACATTTTGGTTAAGCTCTAGTAGAGAAGTAACAACACTTCTTGCAAGTAAGATGATGGTGATGTGGGACTATTGTACTTTAACATGACCACATGGTTTTATATTTTTTTATTTTTTAATAAGTAACATGACCACATGGTTCTTACAAACATTATTATGATGTGTTTTCTTGCAAAACTTGGGTTGGCTCATATCTTCTTCTTTTATTTATTATTTATTATTATTATTATTATTTTTACCCGGTTTATTGCTAAGTTGCACACGACTACTCTCCATCCCATTCTTACATAGGGAGGGAGGTACCATTTAAGCTATAACTCACTCATGGGTTGGCTCATTGCAATATTTCAGTTCTTGTACTTCTTCATTTTCCTCAATTAATTAACCATTCAGACCATTTGCTGAAGGTTTCACCCTTTCAATCTAATGATTGAGGGAGGTCTTTTATTTATTTATTTACATATTTAGTTCTTCTAATGCATATGATCTTGTAGTATGTTCTTATAATTTTTTCCCCTTAATTATTTTAATTGTTGTTAGCTATAAGTTGAAGTTTTTTCAGCAACAGTTCCCACATTTAATAAAAAGAATATATTGAATTAGACCAATCACAAACAGAATAGTAACATTAAGGAATAACTTTGAAATATTGGCGCTGCACTACATATGATATCTTAGCAAACTACAGGAATAACATAAACTATTAACCATGAGTGAGGATTTGATCACTTCATATTGCATAAGAAAACACATATACAACAATAAGCACCTGTTGCTGAACTCAAGGAAACCCACAATATCATTAATATTCCCCATGAAACAACGAACTCCAATTCAGCCATTCATATGTATTTATTTCTCCAAGTATTTTATGGAGGACTTTTGTAAACTAGAAAATAGAGCTTACAATTAATTAAGATAAGATGGAACATATAATCCAGAACCTTTCCAATTAAGTTTAAAACAAACATAAGCTATACTTCAGCATCTCATTAAAAAGTTGTTTATTAGTCATCAACTTTCTATAGTGGCAGCTGCAAGGAACTCATTCTGAGAGTTTGATTCAGCTGGGCTGCTCCTAAACTGAAATATTCAATGCAAGGATAGATAAAATCACACCACCTCACTGCACATTTTATCCATTTGTTACATTTTCTGGGGCCTCAAAACTGAATCAGTCTATTGCGGAACTTTGTGAACTGTCATGTGACGTATGATCTTTTGAAACTGTTAGTTCTGTTGACAATGTTTTTCTCCAGCTCGCAGTCCATCATGTATTAACTGTTGCCAGTACTCTCTCAGCCTAGCTGGTATCAATTCTAGGATTGTCTATTAGAACTCAAGCGACCACAAAGTAGAATGAAGTGCCAGGCAAACCCCAACACCTCCCCCACCCCCCCAAAAAAGAAAAGAAAAGAAAGAAATGGAAAAGAAAATTTGAATAATTCACAAAAGGATCTTTTATCATTCCAAAGAAGAAATTAAGTAGAGAGAACGTATTTCCTTATTAGCCCAATAGGACTTCACATCAAAAGAATATAAATTGATAATGAATTTTGAAAGATGAATATACACGTGCGTGTGCGCACACGCGTGCTACGGTCTCACATGTTTGCAAACTTTGCACATACAAGCATTAGTATAGGTGGATATCTTCCAACTTTTAAAACTAATGGAGTCAAATGATTGGTATCTTTCACTCACATTGAAAGGTGAAGAAAAGGATGTATTTTTTGAGGAAAGAAGCATTTAATTTATAGTTTGTTATCTCTCATAAAGCCTTTTTTATTTTATTTTTATGAATAAGAAAATTTCATTGACGAATCTCAGTATACAAGAAATATACTAAGAGGAAAAAAAACAGTAAAGACATTGAACTGTCAATGAAAGTACGCAAAGAGGAAGAAGGTGGGCAACACAGCCATCCACTCATACTCACAATGGAGGAGCAAGTGATCAATTGTCTCACCAGTTTTTTTTTTTTTTTCCCACTTAATTAGTTAATAGCCTAAATTTTTATAAAAATCCATCATTGCATGGGATAATGGGTAGGACCCATAAAATATTATATATCTATATATAATCAAAATGTTAGTGAAACCCTCATATCACAGTCACATATTAGAGAAGAGCAACAGAGAGAACACTGAACCCATATTTGTAAACCAAAAGTCCATATGGACATAAAATTAGTCTAAAATGTCATACCTGTCGTAGAGTCTTCCTCTCGTTCAATGCATACATGATGTCCTGCTCATCAAAGCCATTCTCTTGAGCTATATGGACAGGAGGCACAGTAGTTTTACTAGCCATGTCAAATGAGTTGAGAGTCTCTTCATAGCCATAATGTAGTAAGTAGGAGCGTACAATTCTGGTTAAAGATACAAGCACATTAGTACTTGAAGAATGGCAGTCATAGATCAAATAACAGTAACATGACTTCTCATAACATAGCCAAAATGTGTTGCTAAGACATACATAGTTCTAAGATGTATATAGCATGAACAATAAATATCTTTAAGACATACATAGTTCAAAGACACATATAGCTATGAACAATCTTTAACAGTTTTGCACGCATTTAGCAGGACATCGGCAAGAAAAAAGGCAAAGGAAATTTGAATAGCCAACACCCTACAGTCAAAGATGTTAGGTAGACCACTATGTATTGGATCAAATTTACTAGGACCTTGGCTATATGATAATGAATATCCCTAAATTCAAGATTGCTACAAACATAGCGAAAATGGAATTCTATTTTCATCCCTTTTTCATGAGAGATCTTCCAAATGTATCAACAAAGCCATAAAATACATCCTTACACACCAAAAAAAAAAAAAAGGATTACAGAGATCCTATTATGCTCTCTCTCTGGAATCTAAATCTAGGACTCCTTCAGGAAAATGAAAAGATTCAGTATTCCAATGACATAAACCTAATGATATAAGATCACTTTACCTAATTTGAATTCAACATCTTATGAAAATATTTCCTTTTAAAAATTTGATAAGTAAATAGTTTTTTATTTTATTTTTAAGTAGGAATACAATAAGAAAGCTTTACATAACTGTTTTTTTCCTCAATGATAATCTCATTGCCCCCACAGAAAAAATTGAAATTTATCTCCACTAACAGGACTTCAAACATTTCAGCCATTTGAAATTCTTAAGAGCAGGTGTATACACAGTATAGGACCCAGCACAGCTTCTAACCCTGCTCCCACCTCATATATTTAAGGTTCTTCCTGCTGGCTTTGTAAGCTTCTTCAAACCACTGATTGCCCTTCTTAAATTCAAGAAAAGCAACCAGAGCTATCCTTTCCCTTCAACGCTCTTATTTGTTAAATTTGGAATCCCAATTATAGACTTGAAGAACATTTAGGATTTGAAACCTCATTTGCTAGTTGATCTCCAAACGTTATATTTGACATTTGAAGTTGAAGGAATCAAAAAAGGAAGAGGACGAAGCAGTACCAAATTTAGGGGGAAAAAAAACTCTTCTCTTGAATCAGTTGGCACATAATTGCATTGTTTTAAAAATTACATAGGCAGAAATTATAATTTTATAACCAAAGAATAAACCAAGAGTCAAGCTCCACTGTAGGACAAGCTTCAATAGTAACAAAGGTTTCTAGTTCTTTTGCCACAAATCAGATGATTCAATGGAAAGTAGTACTTAAATCAGAAGAACCTCAACAGGCGTACAGCAGAGTAGAAAATGTCTTGGATGAATAAGATTTAATCTGATGTGAACATACCCATGACTGACATTTGGCGGCAAAGATATCTTTTCAACTGTCATTTGTTGCTTCATCCTCTCTTGTTTTTCAAAATCCTAATCAAATGACACAAATGAAAAAGAAAAAGAAAAAATTAACAAAGGAAACAACAACAGTGAGTAATTCCAGCAAAAGAATAAAAAGGCAAAGCATGATA
Source organism: Quercus glauca (assembly GCA_023736055.1). Taxonomy (NCBI): domain Eukaryota; kingdom Viridiplantae; phylum Streptophyta; class Magnoliopsida; order Fagales; family Fagaceae; genus Quercus; species Quercus glauca. The sequence continues at coordinate 73,737,395 of CM043316.1, read as the reverse complement.
ACAAAACAAATTATCTATCACTTAATTTTACTTCACTAACCCAATTCAATAAGTGGAAATAATCCTTCATAGCTATGAAATCCAGACACAACATATTTCATTATTTTGTACTTTTCAGTTTTTTTCCCCTGAAAATTTGAGATCATTATTGGGGGTTTTGAATGTGGAAGCGTAATTCAGGACTCGGAAAATCAAGGAAAAATGAAATAAAATTTGAAATATCTATGGGTTTTTCAAATGTTTTAAATAATTTGTTAGTTTGAGATTTACTTTTTTCATTACGTTCTTTCATTTGTTGCAAATTTAAGGAATTTGTCTAAACATCAAAAAAATAATTTTTTTTCAAGGAATATGAATGGAAATAAAGACACTTTTAAGGAATTGGGGTGGGTGGGCAGGGCGAGTGCTGATATCCACAATGCATACAGGGTAGGAGGAACACCACCAAAAGCAAGGGCAGGAGATGAGATCCCCAAAAACTAAATGCCCCCAGCCATCCCTAAAAGAAAGACAATTTGGAGGAGCTGTGCAAAGGGAAGAGACAGAGAGAGTTGAGGTTAGGTTGAGAGGACTTGGGGCTAAAATTTAAAAGAGAAAGAAATGGAGGGGAACTCTGGTCAAAGTGGTTGAAGTGGTGCCATTAATGTACCCAAGTAGTGTATATATTAGCAATACTTGGGTGTTTATGAGAGTGCAGCACATGCACTCTAGTCTGAAGTCAGTGTGAGGGTGTATGTGTGTACAAATCACATTCTTCAACTTAGGCAATCACCTAATATGGTAGGCTGAGATTTAAAATTTTGGGAAATAACGTAAAGTTGCAAACACAAACCCACACTTAAAACCAATAGAAGAAAAAGGAGGAGGAGCATATCTTGCCTCAAGATCAAAAGCAAATGGTTTCTGCCCAAAGTTGACATGGACCCTGCCAAATTCAGATCAAACACATCTGAAAAATCAGGACCTCTGCCACTATGATAAAAAGAAGCTGTAATATGATTAATATGCAATACGTAATAGAACAATTTGTAAGTTCAAGGAGACTTCACAGGACAGGCAATTTAGCATTGTTCACAAACCTGTTAAAGAAGCGTATCAGATGCTATAGACTGTTGGCTATTCAGGATTACAAACTAAAGGTTACCAAACTCAAAAGCTTGACAGTTTTCTATACCACATTACTGAAGCAGATAGACCCATTATAAAGCACAAGCAGTTTATCTTTTCTACAGATTCAACCAAGTATCCATTCTTATCAATTAATTGTTCAATCATATACAAATAGTGTGTGTGTGTGTGTATTAAATTATTGAAGCCAAATTATTCATTTTCTTATTTGAATTTGAATGGTGAGAGGCAATGCATATATAGGTCAAAACATAACCATTTATTTTTTTTATAGAAGAAAAAAAAAATAATTAAGTAATATATTTCACTTAGTTATCTCTATTCTAAGAACCCTTAACCTTTTATTTATTAAACACTCTAGTCTAAGAATCCTTGACTCATCCACAGAGACTCCCATAAATCTACTAAACTATCTTGTGCTTTGCATAACCCACTCCGACAATTCCTTGGTTGCCTCCCCCCTCCATCTCAATGTCGACCAATTTTGAACAACTAGCTAATGGAATAATCTCTTGCAAGCCTTCATGGGCACTATGGCCCATGTACTTGCTGCATGTGGTCTCAATTCAACTTTGCCCAACACCTGGTCGCGCCCCACCAAAACAGCCTGTTGTCCATCCAGTCTCTGTCTTCCTCCCCACTAAAGCTCTGTTGAGCCTCATCAGTTTTTCTCCAGTTCCATTTCCTAGCACTTGAATGTTGCCTTAGATGCCGAACCACATGGAACTCCACCCTATATTAAGCTCCTTGTCCTGTTGCTACCACACCCATTGTGCATTCAACCCCCCCAGTACTGCTGTGAAGACCACGTTTGCCCTTGACACCTCCAAGCTACCCACTGCCTGTCTGCCTAGCCCCCACATTCCAGAGAGTTATAGTCTCACTTGTCACAGTAATATCTCTGGTCAGACCCATATATACTGAATCAGGACGCTGTATTTTCTCTCACCTAAAGTCTCTTCAAAATCTTTCAGCCCATTGGGTTTTTGGTCTTCTAAGTATTAAGGTGAAGCTTTTAGAGCTTTGGCCCACCTCAAAGTGAGTGGGGCGAATACTTAAAAGTTAGAAACCCTTTAGCGCATGTTGCGTTGTTAGAATCATGCCCACTCTGGTTCCTCCCCCTTGGCTTCCCCAAACAAGGACTGAATTACCCTTCTTAAAGTTTTTCCAAGATACTGGCCTCTTGCTATCATAGTTTAAATTGGTAAACTATACAAGTCCACCAATTCTTGCGAGAGGAGTGTCATTGGCTGTTGCCTTAAACTATTGGCTAGATCCTCTCCCTCCTATCTAGTAGAAGATTTAGTATCTCTCTCTCTCTCTCTCACACACACACACACAAACACACTATGGATTATGGCAAGCATAGTCCCTACATGAGCACATCTCTGAAACTCTTTCTCACTATGGAATAGGGCACGCATTGCCCCTATATGAGCACAAAAAGACCAGGAAGCCCCCACCAATCTGACAATGGAGCTCTAACCAAACTAATCGTGAAACCTGAGGTTAGTGTCAACATCACTGATGAAGACGAAGGTTTAACAAATCTCCCTTGGTTCCTTGTGTTTTTCTGATTTGTAGATTTTATTTGGTTGGCTCTGTATTTGACAAGTACCAATTTATATGCCGCACCATTGTTGAACCTTGTGTATCCTAGCAGTGTTAATAAAATTACTTTTTGATTTTGCAGAACCTGGACTGCATCCTGGCACACCAATATGGATATGTGTCAGATACAGATACACCTGCCTATTTGATAAAACACTAAACCTATACGTTAAAAGTCACATCCCACTCCCAGTCAAATGACCTATTGGAACATTAATGACATAATAATAGCTAGTGGAAGTAACGTAAAAAAAATAAAAAATAAAAAAAAATAAAAATAAAAAGACATTGAGATAGAACTTTTCGACTTATGCAGGACAGTGAGCTGGTCCAAGTGGACTTGTGGATGATTGCTTTGTTCAGACTTGGAACTTATCAAAAAAGCTTAGCCTTGGAAGCTTCTGTATCACATATCTTAGGTTCTTACACAACACTAACGCTATCAGAGATTTCCCCATCATTACTGGACCATCAAACATGCTGACATTACTAACTGATTCAGTACTGATGTTTCTACATATTTTGACTTGCTGAATTATTAGAAAACTACTATTCCCTCTGCTAAAGTGAACATGATTTGGCTTTTCATTTTCTTGGAAGAAGGCTGATTATTTATTGGGACTACTACATGATCACAGTCTGACATGTAGTAGAACAACTATAGATACAAACAAATGATTCATAAAAGTGAATTATATATATGCAGACACAATTACAGTCTTGCAACTTATCAAGAAAGAAAAACATAGCATTGCAAGCGGTGTAACAAATAGAGTTTTTATACAAGATTGCAAACAGGAGAAGTGCATGAAAGGGATAAATTTATGACGATTCAATAGATTAAATTCACCATATTCTTGTTTCTTTTTCCTAGATTTCAGGAAGCCCCAAGCATAGATGGTATTAGCGCTTATCAACATTTACATTCAGTTGCTTATGGATGATTCTAGTTGAGCCCTTACATGCCATGTACAGAATCCTCTAACCCAACTTACCAAAAAAAAAAAAAACTTTATGTCTTTAAAAAAATAAAAAAGAGTAGTTGGCCTGACAATTGTTTTATGATGTTGGCAGCAAAAATTCAATACTTTATTTTTTTTTGATAAGTAAGAAAAACGTATATTCAAGAAGTTGCCTCATGAAAAACATAAGGCTTAGCAAAGAGTACAAAGAAGCAAACAAACATGAAAAAACAACAAAACAAACAAAAACCAACAAAGAACTAAATACAAAGGAGAGAATTAAGGAACAGAGGGAGAGAATCACTAGAGGTGAGTCCCCAAGCCCTAGACCAATCAAAAAGAAAACCACTAAAAAAAGCGAGCAACTGGTCATCGGATTTGTCCATGTCCTCAAAAGTTCGCCAATTCCGCTCCCTCCAAATACACCACATTAGGCACAATGGAGCTAAATACTTTAACAAACACACAATGAGCAAAAATATGCCACATCCATGCAAGAGAAACCAAAAGATCTCATTTAATAGTATTAACAAATATCATAAATAATTAATATCCACTAGCAGAGCAAAAGTTCCAGACTTAGATTGATACCTGCACTATATGAATCCTGCAATAACATGCACTCACAACTTCCTTATTACAATAGGTTTATGACAGAAGGATGAAGCAGCATAAAATATTTAAAGAGATGGTACAACTTACTCCTCATTTTGGCTGTGAACAGCAATTGTAGGAAATAAGGAACCCTTCACATCATTGTACACTGTTCCTACTACTGCACCATTTTTACTGGTAACAACAAAGAGCAGACATATAATTATCAGAATCCTTAGAAAAAGGGGACAATTACAGGAAGTAAATTAAAGTTATACACGAGCCCAAGATGGCTACATGATTTAATAACATACTGAACTGTGTTGATTCCAACAACTAATAAACTGAAGGTAGCAAACAAATGTCTTACGTGAAAAAGAATTCATGGGAAGCATAATTAATTCCAGCACCAACTATATCATTAGCTGTGTAGGTTGGGCCAAAAGCCTCTCCCTTTCCTTGTCCATGATAAAGCATTCCATCATCCCCATGGTATCCAAAACTGTGTGGCTCCCACCTGCCCCATAATTAATTAATTAACAATAATAACAACAAAAATTTCAAAGCCCATGTACAATGTTACAATGTAAGACTGCACAAAAAAAAGGTTTATTATTTATTTTTCAAATCTTAAGAAGTACACCAATAAATTCTTGCTCAACCGGCATCTCTTGCCCTCATAAGAGCAAGGTGGTGGGTGAGATTGTGGGTTCAAAAGTCAAGACTCACTGTGTACATGTGCAATTTTCCAATCAAACAAAAAATATGCCTAGAGAACAATGGCAACTATAGAACTCACCAAAGAGAACATGTGCACAATGGATTTAAACATGTAACTCACTAATCTAGTATAATTTCATAAAAGAACCTTGTTTTTGAAGGAGCTACCAATGATCTGTAGAGCCAAATGTATGTTAAACTGGTGGGTCCCACCACAAGCATTGGAGTACTACTTTTAGCAGTATATTTATTCTATAAAAACCATGGGCTATGGTTCAACCTTAGAGGTTTTAACCTCCACAAATTAGTAGAAATCTTAATTTGGTATCTAAAGGTGTTCGGTTATCGTTCCAAGAGCCTTGTAAGTCAGTGGTATAGCCAACTCTTTTATTAGAAGAACTAGGGTTTGAATCCCCCCTCCCCCATTGTTGTAGTTATGGAGTTATCAAAAAAAAAAAAAAAATTATGTGAGTAGTCTGCTTGCTCTAGTTAGCTCAACTGGTAAAATCTATTCACTTCAAATATGGAACTTAGGTTCAAATACCTCCAAAACCAAAATTCAACTGGTGTCTTGGCCTGTTATTATTTTTTGATAGGTAGATAATGAGATTTGAACCACAAACCTAAGGCACCACAAAGTATGCCATTCCCTTTGGGCTATCACTTGATAAAAGGCAATCATCAAAGAACGGATGTCATAGTTTCAAATCCTATCTTTATCTATCCAAAAAAAGTTATGAGACTAGTCTTAATTCAGCTTAATGTGAGTGGACTAGTCTTAATTCAGCTTAATGTGAGTATTTTGTTGAGTTAAGTCTACTACAAGTCACAACATCTAAAGTAGAAAGATTACCACTGCTTCTACACAGACAGCGGTTAACTAAGTAAAAATGATTAACAAACTGCACACTTTCAGACTTGCAACATTGAAACTCTTTCAAATTGAACTCCTACAAGTCCCTAAAATCCCAAGCCCTTTGTTCACAAATCATTTACGTTTTCAACAATAACACTACACACACACACCCAATTTCACAACTTTCTTATATTTCTTGCTATTCATAGAAAAAGAAAAACACAAACCCGGGCTGTCTCCGCATCTTGAAATTGTCAGGGGTGAAGCCAATGGCGATCTGGCCTTTGGCCCCGGAGTCCTTGACGTAAATCTCGAAGTAGTAAACGAGCCGCTTCACCGGAGCCGGCTTGTTAGCTTGCACCACTCCGACATCGTGGCCGTGGAGGTTCACGCTCGGGTACTTCACCGAAATCTTATCGGTGGAAACCACCAGGAACCCGCCTGAGCTGTTTATAGTGTTGAGCTCCGTCGGGCACTCCTCGTCTTCCGTGTCCTCTTCCATCTCCTCCTTCTTCTTGTGCGCCCCACGCGCCACCTCCAAGAAATACGACCCCACCTCCTCCTCGTTTTTGCTTCCACTATTGTTGTTCGTCATTGTTTTCTGATTCGATCAAAAAAAATAAATAAAAGAAACCCTAGAAATGTGAATTTGAGAAATGAAATGAAATTGAATTTTATCAAAATTTTGAATTTGGATTTAGAATTTTTTTTTTGTTGCTTTGTTAAAAGTTGTTCCTTGCTTCTTGAATCTTTTTTTATTTTTGCTGAATTCACACTCATCAGAGGGAGGGTTTTACTTGTCTGCGACCATGAGCTGGGTGTTACTATGCTTCCATTGGGACACGTATCAGTGTTAACAGTGTCCTCTTGCCTCAATGATGACGTGGCAGCATTAGATTATTTCTAATATTGGAAAAATAAAATAAATGCTGTGTTTTTGAATAACTTTTTGTGAGATTGGCGGTAGCAAAGCTTGTTTGGTAAGAAATTTCTAGTAAAGTTGTTTAAGTGTTGTGAAAATAAATGTTGTGTTATTTAAACAACAAAAACTGTTATTCAAATTCAAACAACATTAATAAACAGGCACTAAATAATTTTAATTTGTTACAAAATGACTTTGCAAGTTGCAACTTTCAACTTCGAGATATATTCTTTCTCAAAAAACAAAAAAAAAAAGCTTCGAGATATATATATATATATATATATATACACAATTAGTATCTTAACATAGTGATAAAAAAACAATCTTTATATAACAAATATTCAGATATTATAACTTGAAATGCTATTATCTATTTAAAATAACAAACACAAAAAACAAAAAGAGCTACTCAGCTGCAAAGCCATCACTTCACTAGTAAAATACTTTTAATCAGAATTCTAGAAATAGTAGGAAAAATTTATCACAACTGTGGATTGGAAATCTTTTACTAAAAATTGGGTTAACTATCTATACTCTCTCTCATCTAATTTATTATGATGATTTAACATTTTGAAAAAAAAAAAAAGTTTCAGACCTGGTTACAATGACCTTGCACTCTTAATTCCAATAACAAAACCATTTTGAGAAAATTCATAACTTCTGACTTGCCAATAATTTGATTTTTTATTGCTCTAGTTTTGGTTAATTGATTAGTTCAATCTGGGGAAAAAATTATTGTGTTAAATAGGATCATAGATTTGAACAATTTGAGACTTTGGTCAATATAATTAGTAAGGAGCTCCTTGAGAGACAACACAATCAGGGAGTTAATTGGGACAGAATAATGAAATTATGGATGCTAGCACACTGCATTCAACTTCAAAAAAGAAAAACCTCTATACCTAATCCTTTGTATTCAATAAATTAAGAACCATTGCAAACCAAATTCCTTCCTCTGTCTTCTCGTGCTCCACAAATCTTCCATTACCGCTTGAATCTGCTGCATCCAGTAAGTCTTGTGTTCGGACATAATGCCAACTTCAATTCATAATTGTCTCTAATATCTCTTGGTTTGGTTAAGTAAGATAATACCAACATTCACAATGTCAGTAATACATGGTCTTATTCTAGTATAACTTTAAATTTCAAATATGATTTCAAGGAGATCTGTAAAAGTTAGGTTATAATCTTTACAAAAAACCTAGCTTTTAGATCTTCTTTTCCCATGATTTTTTAGTTTTTTATGTTTTGAGAGGAGAGAGACATAAAAGGGTTACAAAAATACAAATTTACCCATGTTTATAAAAGAGGTGGGTAATTGAAGACAAACGGAACTAACCTCATGTGTGTAAAGAGCTAATTTTTAAACCATAGGTAGGTAAAGTGTTTTTCCGGACAAACCACAAGTGGAGAAAGTGTAATTTTCTCAAATTTAAAATTAGCAATTGGAAAAGGTGTCTCGTTAGCGCATTTGGATCCGATTTTTATTGATTATTTATTTATTTACTAAAAATTAGTTAAGGTATAATTGCACTTGAAAAAAAAAAAGTGGGCCTGTAATCCAAATATATTACCTATCATGGAAGTAAACATGTTAGTCTTGAAAAAGATATATATAAGCAAATAAGTTTAAAAGTTAAAAAGAAAAGTGGCATACAAATGGACTTAGTGAAACACATTTTTGTTGAAAGTATAAACAAATAAATAAATAAAAAGTTTAAAGAAAAAGCTTAGCTGACCACTTAATTTGAATTGGAATTCATGACTACTCTTTACAGTCAAAGCATGTTTAGCAAATTTTGCAAAGCCCAACTTCAAAAGTAGCCAATGCCTAAGAACGTATTGTGTGGGCCAGTGTGGCTTTACACTTATCAAGTAGCTATAAGGTTAACAAAAGTTATTACTTATTGAAGGACAGTGAAGGATCAATGGGGGGATCACTCTCATGCTAAATAACACAACGCTTTTGGAAAGCAATTGGAAACTGGAGCCTCCCTACAAATTTATCATTTTTGTTTGGAAAGTGGAAACTTCTACATAAAGCCTTCCTGATTAAGGAAGAGTGGAAGAGTACGTGAACTTGTATGGCATTCAATTTTATTCTTGAAGTACCCCTTCTCATGAGCTTAATGGAGTAACTTAACCTTGAGGCTTGAGAACTGGTAAGATCCAATCTCAATCCTTTCTTTCCTGGTTAGAACATTGGTTGGTTAGCCCAAACAAGGGCAACCTAGGAGTAAACTACAATAACTGAATAACACAATTATTTTGACCACTCTATGGGTTATATGGCTCTATAGGAACCAAGCTGTGCATGAGGGTACATAAGTTTTTTTAATGATAAAATATTTGGTTTGCAGGTAGACCTGGTACTTTTCAACATATGCTGAAAATTCAATCGAATACAGGGCCTACAGATATGAATTGAAGAAGAGACTGATAGATTCGCAGGTTCTCATCATTTGGAAACAAGAAAGCTTGTGCAGTAGAATCGACTTTGTTACTAAGCCACAAGAAGAAAATTTTTTGCTGGATGCATAAGTCTTCAACCTAATAACAAAAGGTAGCAACATTGCTGGCAATAAGAAAGGCAATGCTTCAAACCAAGAAGACTATTTATAAGAGACAAATCTTCTTAATGTCTTCCAAGGAAACATAAACTTTTGTTGTAAATAGAGAATTATACATGGTTATGGCTGGGTGGTGTTGTTAGAGACAATTTTCGAATCCTGCTGTGGTGGTTGTTTTCTACTCTCCTTTAGCAATGCTATGGGCACTGAATTGGGGCTGGGATCTGGGATTTGGTAGGTTGATTGTGGAAGGTAAGGACAGCTTCTTGATCCAACAGATTTCTTGATTGGCCCTGTTTTAATTCTTATGGTATAGTTGTGGATGATATCAAGGAGTGCAGTAGGGGCTTTAGAAGTATTTCTTTTACTGAAGTTAGTAAATCTTGTAATAAAGCTGCAATAGAATTTTGGCTGCTATATCTTTAGGTATGGGGGGTTCTAATGCCCACCCATTATCCAAACCATTGTAAACACTGATATTAACTATTAAGCAATAAACAAATATTTGTTGCTGTTATTAATAAAAAAAAACACTAGCACATCTACATGAGGAAACTGCTCAATGGTTGTGGCTTTGCGAAATGCCTTCTAAAAATGCATCAAGGTTTGTATAAGATGATCCACCTTCTACAATAGCTTGGCGACAAATATCTTTTAGTCCTCTTGATCTTTCTCGTAATTCCTTACCCTCTCCACTTTCCACATTCATAAACCTTTGCACAAGCTCTGATATTTCTTCTTTGGTCACGGACATTTCACTTCCCACTGTTGATCTCTTTATCCTCCACCCAATCTTCCAGTCTTCTACAATTCGCCTACTAATTGGTACTTGGTCCATAAACAACGGGAAAGTAAGCATTGGCACGCCTGCGAAAATTGCTTCTAGAGTGGAATTCCACCCACAATGTGTCCAGAAACCTCCTACAGAAGAATGGCACAACACCTTCAGTTGGTCACACCATGGCACTACCAATCCCAAATCACCACAACTCTCTTTCAACCGAGAAGCTTCTCCACGAGCCACCCACAAGAATCTAACACCACTATTACGCAGCCCAGCAGCAATTTCATCCATTTGGGTGCCTGAAACTGAAAGGAAACTTCCCAATGAGATGTACAAGACTGAACCCACAGGGTGGGAATCTAGCCATTGGAGATAATTGGGGATGTTGTGAGTTCTTGTAATAGAGGAATTGTGTTCAAGTTCTAAGTAAGGTATAGCAGGGCCAATAGGGTAGACAGGGAATGGATATATTGCGTTTAAAGTGTCAAAGGCTTGGGGTTCAAGCTCATAGACAGAAGTGAGTAGAAGATATTGTGCTTTCGGCACCCTTGAAATGCATTCCATTGCAAGCTGCAATACTCGAGGGTCGGTTTCATGAATGATTGTTTGAAGGTCAGCAACTTGTGTTGAAGAAAGTCCGGGGATGTGGTCCACATGCTGCTCTCCAAGTTCTATCACACGAAAGAGGCAGACATCCAAGTCAGATATCAATGTTTTGCAGTAATATCAAGTCTAATCTAGAAAGAGATGAACCAGTTGGCTCATTAAGTGGATCAACACGTTCTAGGAACCTTTTTTAACTTCAAGTTAGCCAACCATATATGTTAATGCCTTTGAGAACTAAAATATACTTTGTACTTACATTCTCTGGGTTGTACTAGTTAAACCAATTGACCAAAAATGCATTGAATTTATTACAAAAAATTATGGCTACAGTGACCACCAATTAGTTCCTTCCATTTAAGTACGTTACGACCAATATATAGGGTGGCCAAAATCAAATCTTGTAATATAGCTATATTTATTTTTCTTGAATGCCATGAAAATCTAAATTAAAATTTTATATTCCTAGGCTTTTGCCTTAAAATATCTCCTTGCTTAGACATTAGACCAATAATGTCTATTATGGTGTGTGAGTGTGAAGTCACAATTGTCATGATGTCTAATTATAATCACACCTGCTAGGACAGCAATCCAAAGCTATTGAACTAGACTAGCAATTACTAAGTACTAACAGCTGCTGTCTTGCTATGCTAGCTACACTGCCTTGTTTCGATGTTGTTGCTGCAGACCTATATGCAGTAGCACATGCAAGAGCTACTGGATTACTGGTGAACCATGATATATATACTGCTGCCAGGTTCTTAGCAGTATATTTGATCCTCAGCTAGCAGTCAGCTTTTGATTTTTATTTCAAAATCTTTGTTATAAATATTTCACCTTATTTTCTATACTTTTAAAATGTTCTAAACAAATTCTTATCAGTGAATGGAAAATTCTAACCTGACAAATATAATTTATGTCACTGTCATAAGGTCTTTATCATCAAAATAATCTTAGTTTTATGAATGATTTGTTTATTCCGTCACAATATTTCAAAATAATATCAAAATTTATATATCAAATTTGTAATATATATATATATATATATATATATTTTTTTTTTTTCCTAATAAAACAAGCTTGACTAGACAGTATTCAGTTTCTTTATAGATAAAAAAAATAAAGAGACAGTTCAGAAGTGAGCTGTAATGTGTAGACATGTACCTAATATATTTTTTTTTCAAGTTTAAAGTAAAGGAAAAAGCATGTGGCTAAAAGTCTAAAACGCGTGAATGCAATAGTAACACTTACCAAGAGAATTAAGCGGCAAGCGTCGGTTTGGTAAGAAAAGATTCCAATGATGTAACATTGAGAAAAAAACAGCAGGCATGGTCCAAACAGAGGCCACCGGAATATTCCTTCTATTACCTACGCTTATTGTCCACAGTAACTCAACATCACCTAACATAGCATCAACTGGTTGCTCAAGCTGATCAAGAAGCTTCTCAAAGGGAGCTTCCATCTTGGTCATTACAGCTTCGTAGAACCCTGGGAAGTCGGCCGCTTTCAAACGCTCTGGCGGGACAACGTTAGGGATGGAGGCGAAGCGGATGTTGTTGGGTTTGAGATCGGAGCCGATGTAGCCGAGCCACTCCTCGGTGACGACAAAGGTGATGAGAAGATGGTGTTTTTTTGACTTTGAGGATAGTAACTTGCAGAGGTTCATCATGGGGTTTATATGGCCTCGGCCTGGAAATGGCATAGCAACTATGTGACTGACTGTTGTTCGTTCAACGCTAGAAAACTCCATCTTTGAAAGAAGCTTTGGTTAGAATTGAGGACTCTGTCTCTGTCTGATGAATTTATATAAAGTATTGGATAATATATTGTTAGTTTTAAAATCTTATCGTAAAGTTGACCTTAAAAATATTGGAAAGGTGAAACCCAAATAAAAGTGTGCCCAAAAAAATAATGAGCCCAATCCAATCCATAACCAAAAGTTGTGTCCTTACCCAAGACGTATATCTCTTGAATACACACCTTTTGATTGTCGATATAAATGTAACAATGGCTCATCTCATCTGTATGCACGTTAAAATTTTTGACGCTGAGTAACACACGTAGAGTTAGTTTAGATACTGCTTATTACTAAAAATTAAAAGTTTATTACTGAAAATACTGTAGTAAAATAATTTTTAAATGTGTAAATAGTGTCGTGAAACTCAATTTAAAAAAAAAATTTATTGAATTTTTTACTTGCGGGTCCTGTAAATAGTGCACGGGACTCAGCCAAAAAAACGCAGACGCGCAAAATGCCACTCTTGCCGCTATCCAAACTCACACAAAATCTTTTTTCCTCTTTTCTCTTCAACTTCATTCAAACATCTTGGCCACCATCATACGAGTAATTGTACGTAGACTACTTATAGAGATCGTATTTATTGAAAAGGTTAATTAGAATAAAGATACAAGGGAAATCTCTAACTTTTTAATTCAATTTTTCACATCTATATTTATTAACTGTTGAAATTACTAATTTAAAAAGTTGTTAATACATAAATTCGCCCAAAATTATGGATTACTTGTATGTTAGGTTTTAGATGGTTGGCTAAATTCATGTATTGGAACAAAGTGTTATAAGGTTATAATTTATTCAAGTTTTGGTTTGTATTAAATTGAGTCAAAAAAGCATATTGAAGATTCATGTTTCATAAGACTAGCTAGAGAGAAATCATTCTCGCACAAGCGAATCTCAAATAGAAAATTCGCAAGACCTTCATTCAACCTTTGCTTGACCAAACCATAAACAAAATGTTCACTTGACCATCGCTTAACACTCGCTCAAGAGAAAATTACGTGAACAGTAAATATATAGACTTGGTTTTTTTTTCCTATATAAACCAATCCTTGCTACACACATAAAGGTCTAAAATGAAAACAACTCTGTATTTTGAGTGCTAAAAATTTACTTTAGTGAAACAAAATGTGACCTTAAAAATAAATACCAAAAAAAAAAAAAAAACAACACATCTACACGAGGAAACTAATCAATGGTCGTGGCTTTATGAAATGGCTTCTAAAAATGCATCAAGGTTTGTATAAGATGATCCACCTTCTCCAATAGCTTGGCGACAAATATCTTTTAGTGCTCTAGCTCTTTCTCTTAATTCTTTGCCCTCTCCACTTTCCATATTCATAAACCTTTGCACAAGCTCTGATATTTCTTCTTTGGTCACGGAAATTCATTTCCCACTGTTGATCTGTTTACCCTCCACCCAATCTTCCAGTCTTCTACAATTAGCCTACTTTTCGGCACTTAGTCCAAAAACAACGGGAAAGTAAGCATTGGTACGCCTGCGAAAATTGCTTCTAGAGTTCCACCCACAATGTTGTCCAGAAACTTCCTATGGAGGAATGGCACAACACCTTCAGTTGGTCACACCATTTGTAAAATTATAGAATCCTCTCTCTAAATAGAACTTCTGATCTTATTGATTGAAGAAAGGAATCCAATGAATAAAAGAATACATAACTACTCCTATATATACAATCTAAGCAAATAAATAAAGTAACTAGCGAACTCCACAATTGGAGAGAAATTCTGTTACAAAAAAAATCCTATCTATTAGACCACGTCTACATTGACTAACTCTGTAACTGCTTCTATCCACATGGCAATGCTTCTTCAAAAGTGTGAATGAACTGTTCATGGTAAGGAACTAAGAAGCACGGGTGCGTTTCGGGACTCGAGTGCGGGTGCGGGTACGGGTGCGGGACTCGGCAATTTTTGAAAAAGGTGGGTGCGGGTGCGGCGATTAAAAAATTATTAAAATATTTTTATATAGTGAATTTAATATTTTTATATAAAAAAAATCAAATAAATGGTAGAATTTATTATTAAAAAATAATTATTTATTATTTGTTTTTAATAAAATCAATATTTTTGGTAATTGTAAAAAAAAAACCACATTTCAAGAAGGTTCCTTTACTCATTTTTCAATTCCCAAGCTCACCCACATTAAATATTTGACTTTTCCACCTCCTTAATTTATATTCAGTTACTACATTTATTATTCTTCCAGCTTTTTTTTTTTGGTGTCTTCTTATCTTCTTCTTCCTTCTTTTTTTTTTTTTCCCCTCTCACAAGGCCACATGAAGCAGAAGAATGGCAGCCACTGCCCATTTTGTCCTGTTTCGGCAGCTGTTTCGGCTGGAATCGGTCGTATCGGCTTGTTTCGATGGCCGTTTCGACCAAAACCGGCATGTTTCGATGGCCATATCGGCCGTATCGGATTTCGTTTCCGCCGGAATCGGCCCGTTTTGGCCCGAATCTACGCGAATCTAGCCGAGCCGAGCAACCAAAGAGCACAGAGAGAAGAGAGAGACGAGCGATGGAGATTGGAGTGAGGGAGGGTGTTTGGAGTTTTTGGACGAAGTGAGCGATTGGAGTGAGCGATGGAGTTTTTGGAGATCGGCATGGAGATTGGAGTGCCGATATGGCCGAAATGAACTGAATCGGCCAGATTTGAGCTGCGTCGGTGCGAGTTGGCTTTGCCACGTGGCAAGACGCGGCACGGACGCGCGGTCAGCGGTGTCTGACGCGCGTCGCCGCGTCGGGCCGCGTCCGACGCGGAACTGCTTCAATCAATTCTAGCAGCTCTGCACTAGCCCAGTCACTGTGTGTTTTAGTTACTTGATCACTGCACTGTTCTCCAACTTTGGTTTTATGCTTGCTCCTGCCCTAAGTGCATTCCTTCTTACTTTCAACACTCCCCCTCAAGAGCAAAGCTCTTGCTTCTTGATTTTGTGATAAGTACTCAGGATATTGAGTGTTTTGAGCAAAGATATTAATAATTCCTAACCTTCTCAGCAACCTTAGAAAACTATCCACTCCAAGAGCTTTAGTAAAAATATCTACCAATTGATTCCTAGAAGTCACATGAAAAGTCTTGATTGTTCCATCTAGAACTCTATTCCTCACGATATGACAATCAGCCTCAATATGCTTGGATCTTTCATGGAAGACTAGATTAGCAGATATGTGTAAAGCAGCCTGGTTATCACAGTACATTAGGACTGGCTTGTCATGTGAGACATGAAGATCCTTTAATAAGTACAACAACTAGGTTACCTCACATGTGGTTGAAGCCATGGATTTGTATTCTGCTTCTGCAGAAGATCTTGACACCACATTTTGTTTTTTTGATCTCTAAGAAACCAAAGCATTGCCTAGAAAAACACAATAACCACTGAGTGATTTTCTGGTATTAGGGTAGCCTGCCCAATCTGCATCACAATAGGTTTTAAGTTGCAAATCTAAGTCCACAAGGAAGAACACTCCTTGTCTTGGTGTTATTTTGATGTATTGTAAAATCCTGGTAGCTGCCTTCATGTGTGGCACTCTAGGCTATGATAAGAACTGGCTAAGTCTATGAACAACATAAGTGATGTCAGGCCTACTAAGAGTAAGGTACATCAACTTCCCTATCAATCTCCTAAATTGACCTGAGTCCTTAAGCAATTCTCCATCACCCTTTGATAGTTTTAACTGCTGTTCCATAGGTGTTTTGGCAGGCTTGCACCCAATCATCCCTGCTTCTTTGAGTACTTCAAGTGTATACTTTCTTTGGTTCATGCTAATACCTTTATCACTTCTAGCAATTTCTAAGCCCAAAAAGTATTTGAGGTAACCAAGATCTTTAATTCCAAATTTCTGGTCCAAAACAGACTTTACTAAAGCAACACAACCTGGATCATTTCCTGTAATGACCAAGTCATCCACATACACCAACAATGCAGTGAACAAGTCTCCATTAGAATTAACAAACAAGGAATGATCAGCTTGTGACTATGTAAAACCAAGCTGTAAATTGGTGGCAAACAACTTAGCATTCCACTGCCTTGATGCCCGCTTCAACCCATAGAGTGATTTAACAAGCTTACAAACCAAAGGAGTAGAAGAAGTTGATGTTGAGGACTCCCCCTTACTGTGAAAACCAGGTAGTAGGCTCATGTAAACTTCTTCATCTAGGTTTCCATGAAGAAAAGCATTGTTAATGTCAAGTTGATGGAGATGCTAGCCTTTGGCAGAAGCAAGGGCAAGCAAAACTCTAACAGAAATGGTTTTGGCAACAGGTGAGAAGGTTTCCAAGAAATCAAGCCCTTCTCTTTGTGTATAACCCTTTTCCACTAGCCTTGCCTTATACCTTTTCAACATTGCCATCAGGATTCAATTTCACCTTGTACACCCATTTACAACTAATGGGTTTCTTCCTAGTAGGGAGAGGAGTAAAAACCCAAGTGCCAATTTTTTCTAAGGCTTGTATCTCTTTATCCATTACCTCTCTCCAAACAGGATTCTAAACAGCTTGAAAGAGTGAATCAGGTTCTTGATGACAAGCACTAACAGTCATAAGATAAGAATGATGTGGAGGGTTGATATGAGAATATGTCAAGAAGTCAGCAATATCATATGGTGAACTTGGAGTGTGAGATGTTGCAGTTGAATTGCAATCATAGTCTTGCAAATAGGCAGGTGCTTTGTGAACCCTGGTGGATTTTCTAGTGTGTGGTAGGACAGTAACAGGTATAGGAGAAGGAGGTAAAGTGTTGATAGGAGGAGTAACAGATGAGAAAGGAGACATGGTAATCTCATTGGACATAGAACCAATTCTGTTAGCATCAAATGTAGGAGAATGCAATGCAGAAGGAGATGAGAATGGATTATGAGATTGAATGGGAGCTTCTGGAATGCTAATAGGAGTAACAAATGAGTCTATAATGCTGTCATTAGGAGAGTCAGCAACAACCTCAGAACCAGCAGTAAAAGGATGCAAAATCAGATGCACCATTGACATAAGGAAAGAAATTTTCATGAAAAACAACATCTCTGGAATTAAAAACAGTATTGGTTGACAAATCAAGAACCTTATATCCTTTAACCCCAAAAGGGTATCCTAGAAAGACACATTTCTTGGCTCTTGGATCAAATTTAGTCCTATTATGAAAGAGAGTTGAGGCATAACAAAGGCACCCAAAAACCTTTAAGTGAGAATACGTAGGAAGATGACCAAAAAGAACCTCATAAGGAGTTTTATGATTCAAAATTGAAGTTGGAATTCTATTTATTAAGTACACAGTAGTGAGTATGCAATAACCCCAGAGATGCAAGGGCAAATTAGACTGAAATTTGAGTGCTCTTTCAACATTCAAGATGTGTTGATGTTTTTTCTCCACAACAACATTTTGTTGGGGAGTTTCAACATAACTCAGTTGATGCAAGATGCCCTTTTGAGCAAAAAAACTTTTCAGTATGAACTCAATACCATTATCTGTTCTAATGCATTTCACATTTCTTGCAAATTGTGTTTCAAACATTATACAAAATTGTTCTAAGAAGAATTGTGTTTGTGATTTGTGTTTCCACATATACACCTAAGTACACCTTGAACAATCATCTACAATAGTTAGAAAAAACCTACAACCATCAATGGTGGAAACAGAAAAAGGTCCCCACAAATTACAATGAATTAAATCAAAGCATTCACTTGAAATATGTGAACTTGTATTGAAGGGCAACCTTTTTTGTTTGGCAAGAGGACAGATATCACAATGAAACTGTTCATTAGAACTGATAAGGGGTACATTGTTCTTATTCATCAAAGCCAATTTGGCATCTGATAAATGCCCTAACCTAGCATGCCATATATGTGGCTGAGCTTTATTAACAGAAATAGAAATAGAAGCAGAAAAACAACTTGAGGTTGAAGTTGAGTCTCCCTTTTGCAGCAAGTAAAGACCATTGATCTCCTTACCTAGACCAATCGTGCTCTAGAGAGTAAGGTCCTGGATAAAGCATAGATTTCCAAAAAATATGAGACAACAAAGAATAGATTCTACCAATTGACTGATAGAAATAAGATTGAAACTAAATGAAGGAACACATAGAACATTAGAGAGAACGAGACTTTCTGAAATCCTAACAGTTGCTATATGTGTGACCAAAGCAGTTTCACCATTTGGGAGGTTGACATGTGTGTTTAGAGTTGCAATGATAGAAGTGAAATAAGTAACATAATGTATCATATGGTCTGTAGTTCCTGTATCTATGACCCAATCTTCCCTATTGATGGTTTTTGTAGAAAAAATAGAATGTGTTAGAGTTGGAATGAAAGGTATCTTGTAAAAAGTACCAGACATGAGAGTGGAACAAGATGAGGAATTGGTTTGTGGTTGTGAGGAAATCAGAGCACCATCAGGATCTCGTTCCACACCAGTCACACTGGAAGCCCTCACAATAGCTGCATGGTGTGCTTCACTAGCTCCAGATCC
Source organism: Quercus glauca (assembly GCA_023736055.1). Lineage (NCBI taxonomy): Eukaryota > Viridiplantae > Streptophyta > Magnoliopsida > Fagales > Fagaceae > Quercus > Quercus glauca. Next base: position 73,718,374 of record CM043316.1, on the reverse strand, counting down.
AGTGGTAAGATAAGCCAATAATTGTTCACATTGTGCCTTAGAGATAAGACACAAACAGCTTGCAGTTGTGGGACTATCAACTCCATTGCACAAATTTGAAGAAACTTGATTTGCAGTGGCATTGTTCTTTCCTTTTGGCTTATATCTTGGTGGATAGCCATGTAGTTTGTAACATTTCTCAATGGTGTGCCCAGGAATATTGTAGTGAGTGCAAAATGGCCTTTTTTTCTTTCCATTCCCTTTGTTCCAAGTAGAATTTCCAGAGTTGCTATTTGAATTAGCATACATTGCTACTATAGCAGCCTGAGTTGAACTAGATCCTCCATGACCAAAGCTTTTATGTGATTCTTCTTGAAGAACCAGAGAGTAAACTTTGCTCATTGATGGAAATGGATCATACATGAGAATTTGACTATGAAAAGTCTCAAAATTCTCATTTAATCCCATCAAAAACCTCATGTCATGGGCTTTGTTGTGTGAAGCACTCAACAGCTTCATAGCACCACAAGAACACTCTAGAAGTGGGTCGTAATTAAGCAATTGATCACAAAGCCTCTTGAATTTGGAATAATACTCTGTTATTGACAAATGATTTTGAGAAATATGAGAAATTTCTCTTTGTAAATTGTAAATCTTGGGACCATTGCCTTGTGAAAAGAGATTTTGCAATTCAATTCACATCTCCCTTATTGTTTCACAGTACATAATGCTACTGGACACATCTACATGCATTGAATTGATCATCCAAGAAAGCACCATAGTGTTACAGCTCTCCCAATCTTCATACAAAGGCGAATCCAAATCTAGCTTTGTGATCTTTCCATTGACAAAACCAATCTTCTTCTTTGCAGTAAGAGCAAGAATCATTGCTCTAGACCATGACTGATAGTTCTTCATTCCAAGCAATGGTTGTGTAACCAAAATGTTGCCTGGATTTTCACTCGAACAAAGAAAATAAGAATTGGGAGGATTGGGAGTAGTAGAATCATTGCTGGAGTTCAAAATAGATTGTGAAGGTTGAACTTGAATTGGATCAAATGGATTGGTTGACTCAGTGGACGCCATTGTTGTGCTTCTCTAAGCTCTAATACCATGTAAAATTCTAGAACCCTCTCTCTAAATAGAACTTCTAATCTTATTGATTGAAGAAAGGAATCCAATGAATAAAAGAATACATCACTACTCCTATATATACAATCTAAGCAAATAAAGAAAGTAACTAACTCTGCAATTGGAGGGAAATTCTGTCACAAAAAAATATCCTATCTATTAGACCACGTGTACATTGACTAACTCTGTAACTACTTCTATCCACGTGGCAATGTTTCTTCAAAAGTGTGAATGAATTGTTCATGGTAAGGAACTGCTTCAACTTCAATCAAGTCTAGCAGTTCTGCACTAGCCCAGTCACTCTGTGTTTTAGTTGCTTGATCACTGCACTGTTCTCCAACTCTGGTTTTATGCTTGCTCTTGTCCTGAGTGCATTCCTTCTTATTTTCAACACCATTGCACTACCAACCCCATATCACCACAACTCTCTTTCAACTGAGAAGCTTCTCCACGAGCCACCCACAAGAAACGAACACCACTGTTGCGCAGCCTGGCAGCGATTTCATCCATTTGGGTGCCTGAGACTGAAAGGAAACTTCCCTACGAGACATACAAGACAGAACCTGTAGGTTGGGAATCTAGCCATTGGAGATAGTTGGGGTCGTTGTGAGTTATCTTAATAGAGGAATTATGTTCAAGTTCTAAGTAAGGTATAGCAGGGCCAATAAGATAGATATGGAATGGAAATAATGCGTTTAAAGTGTGGAAGGCTTGGGGTTCAGCCGTTCAAGCTCGTAGACAGAAGTGAGTAGGAGATATTGTGCTTTCGGCACCCTTGAAATGCATTCCATTGCAAGCTGCAGTACTCTAGGGTCAGTTTCATGAATGACTGTTTGAAGGTCGGCCACTTGTGTTGAAGAAAGTCCAGCGATGTGGTCCAAATGTTGCTTTCCAAGTTCTAAAACACAAAAGAGGCAAAAATCCATGTCTAATATCAACGTTTTGCAGTAATATAAAGTCCTCAAAAGAAAGTAGAAAGAGTCCAATATCAAGTCTAAGCTAGAAAGACATGAATCAGCTGGCTTTCTAAAAAACTGAAAAAAGTCACATACTATGATTCAAGGTCTTTTTTCTTTCGCATGAACTCATCATTTATTTTTATTCCATCACTCACAAATAGCAACATAAACAGATGGATAAAAGGTATGGTTTTTAATTTTATTTTTTATGCGATCTTAGAAATTAAGCGGCAAGTGCTTACCAAGAGAATTAAGCGGCAAGTGCCGATTTCGTAGGAAAAGATCCCAATGATGAATGATGGAACATTGAGAAAAAAAAAAGCGGCATGGTCAAACTGATGCTACAGGAATATTCCTTCTATTACCTACGCTTATCATCCACAGTAACTCAACATCGCCTAACATAGCATCCAGGGGCGTAGCCAGGAATTTGTACATGGGGGGGCCGACCACTTGTGCATAGAGGTGTTGACCTACATGGACCCACCACTTTTTTCTCACCACTCACAACTCGCCGCATGGTGAGTTGTGCAAAAATTGTGTAAGTTTTTGTGGTTCTTGCATTTTTTAATAACTTAAGCCCAACCCTATTTTCTTGTCTATCTCCCTCCTCCTACACACCTTGACTCAAATGACTGCTAGGTTTCTTTAACGGCTTCTAGGGTTAGATTGGAAGTCTTTGATACCAAGTTGGAGTTGAGTTGTAAAGTGTGGAAGATTAGAAATAGGTGACAAGTAAGAGAGAGAGAGAGAGAGAGAGAGAGAGAGAGAGAGAGAGTAGTTTTGATATATAACCTAAGCAGTTTGAGTCTTTTTTTCTTCTTTGGGTACTAATTCTGCATTTGGCTAATTATGACATTGTCAACATTCAACAAACATATTAATTTCATCATTTCTCAATACTCAATTAAGTCAGAGATATCTAAAAAAAAAGTAGCACAAAAATATAATCCAATGCGCAAATGAATGGTAAGGAAGAATTCAACGGAGAAAAGGAGACTGAGATAAGAGGAAGTAATATTGTGAGACAACGCCTAATTACCTATAAGCTTGCCATTAATGAAAACACGCAACACATCATGCATGCTATCAATTGTCAGTGTTGGTCTAACTTCCTTTTCCTCCTACAGGTGTCCTAATTTCTGAATTGTTAACATCTTTTTTCTTAAAGAATGCATCAATTGTTTTTCGTCTGCTCATAAGTCTTTTAGTTTTAAGAATATGACTCGAAAATTAACCTGAAAAGAATTTTAAAAAATAAAATTTTAATTAGAAATTTTTACTTAGTTATATGAATGTTATTCATACTCAAGAAAAAAACAAAATTTCCACTATAATTTAAACAGTCAACCCATTTTTAGTACAACTTTAATTAATAATAACCCTCTCAAACAAAAACAAAAATAATTTAATTAATTTGTCTTTTATAATGTATTGGTTAATTTAATTATATAGCTTTTGTGGGGCCAGAGAATTTGGCAACCCCGGTCCACTCTATGCTAAGCCCAAGGCCTACGCCGAGGAGAAAGATGTGTCCGAGGATGAGTCAGGGAAGCTCCATTCGCCAGGAATACCACCGAGGACAATCATGTCCTCGGCCCGCACGGATCATTGAAAGGAAGAGCAAAGTGCCTTCAGAGGTAAATTTCCAGAGCAATCCAAGACAGAGGCAAGTACAACGGGTTGGCCATGGAAGCATGGTGGAGGAGCAATCCTAGGAGGAACTGTCACCTCCACATTAAATGCCCACAACTAATATTCTGGCCGCATTAAATGGAGAAGTGACCCCTGAACAGTGCCGCCTCAGCTGCTACCACCCACAGAAAGGATGGGAAGGTGGCTGATGGGACAGGCACTCGAGTGATGACCTGCATGATCGACAAATGGAAAGCCGAGATTAACCAGAAGGGGGTATAAAATGTAACAAGTCCTCCAGAAAGGGGGACAGTAGTTTTAGGAGAGAAAAAGGACCGTAGCCCTTGTATGATCTTTGTAATCTAGTACCAAAGAAGGAATAAGAATATACTATCCGAGAAAGTGGCCGAGGAGCCTAACTTCATACTTTTTGTTTGTATTCTTGCCAATTGATCCATATATTACCATGCTTAATTATACAACCCTCACTATGGCCTAGTTTTTTGACCCGCACTTTACAAATTCATTGTATTGGGCCAGCTGGGCTTGAGTCCACTTATTCGTAATGAATAGTGCTCGAACCAGGTCCCTACAATTGGCGCCGTCTGTGGGAAGAACTTGTACGTTAGTAAGGGCAACGATTAAGCATGGCAGGAACAGGCCCTCACCAAGTAGGATCCCACCAGTCCAAGCCAGCGAGGTCCCAACAACAGGGAACCTTTCCCAACCTCGAGCGCGGTCGAAACGAAGAAAACGGAAGGTTTCGAGAGGGAAGTGCACATACCACACAGACCAGCGGCAGCCACGTGCTACGGAGGCAAAACAACGACCAGACCGTGCAATCGGAAGAGGTCAAGAGCCACGTGTTCAAGAGACAGGATGATAAGGTGGTCATGCAGCGAGAGATAGACGATTTGAGGAGAAAGCTGTGCCATGCACAACGAAGGCAATCTTGTCCTAGTCCTGACACACCCTCCGACGAGGAGGGCGATGATGACTATAGGCGGAGATCAAAGACCCCCCCAAGCGAGACCTTCTCTCACGAAGAAGAGTACTATTTGAGGTGCAAGCACAAAAGCCCGTCCCCCAGGGGCGTGGGGAGTGATGCCATGAGTAGGGCACTGGATCAGCTTTCCAAATCACCTTTCACCCACCACATTAAAGAGGCTATGCTTCCTCGACGATTTCAGCAGCCAACCTTCACCAGTTATAATGGCAAGACGGACCCTGTGGAGCATGTGAGCCAATATAACCAGAGGATAGCTGTCCACTCCAAGAATGAGGCGCTGATGTGTAGAGTCTTCCCCTCTAGTCTAGGACCAGTGGCAATGAGGTGGTTCAATGGTCTGAAGATGAATTCCATAGACTCATACAGGTAGCTGACCCAAGCCTTCGGCTTCTAATTCGTCACAAACAGCAGACCTCCTCGGCCCTTGAGTGCGCTGTTGTCTCTATCCATGCATGATGGGGAAACTCTAAAGGCCTACTCGGACCGATACTGGGAGATATACAACGAACTGGATGGCAAGTGTGAGGATGTGCCGTCAGCACTTTCAAAAACGGTCTCCCAACGAGGCATGGCTTGAGGAAGTCTTTGATTGGTAAGCTCGCCACCAGTGTACGCCAGCTGATGAATCAGATTAATAAGTATAAGCGGGTAGAGGAGGGTCAGCTGCAAAGTAAGGGAAAAGAGAAGGTTATCCCTCAAGAGATGAGGGATTTCAGGTGGGACCGGTACAACAGCAACTGCCCGAGTAGAGATTTTGCGGGGCAATCCGGGCCGACCAACGCTCAGGCTGTCAATGCCGTATTCCGAGAGCCAGTACACAGGGTGTTGGAAAAGATAAGGAATGAACCATACTTTAAGGAGCCGAATAAGATGGCCGGAGACCCCACGAAGCGCAATTAGAACCTGTATTGCCAGTACCATCAGGAGCACGGACACGTCACGAAGGACTGCAAGAACCTCTGGGACTACCTGGACCATCTAGTCTGGGAAGGAAAGCTGAAGCACCTCCTGCACCATTCCAGTAGCTGCCAAGGCCAGACCTATCGGGAGCCCCAGAGAGACATTGCCTTAAGGGCACCAACGGGGATAATTAATGTGATCTTGACTGCACCAGGAAGAATAGGCGCACGCCCCTCGCGAGTGTTATCCATGGCCCAGACGCGTGCCGAGGAGTTCCAATTAGAGCCGAAGAAGACTAGAAGGAATTTTCACCCAACCCTGTGCTTTTCAGAGGAAGACAAGATAGGGACCACCCAGCCCCACGATGACGCACTGGTAATCACCCTTAGAATTGGGGACTATGATGTGAAAAGAGTGATGGTGGATGGTGGCAGCGGAGCAGAGATTATGTACCCCGACCTCTACAAGGGACTGGGGTTAAGACCAGAAGATTTGACACCCTATACCTCCTCCTTGATGAGTTTCGATGGGAAGCTAGTTATCCCAAAGGGCATGATTAGGTTGCCCATCCAGACCGGCCCAGAAGTGGTGGAGGTAGACTTCATAGTGGTGGACACCTATTCCCCGTACACAGCCATCGTCGGCAAGCCATGGCTCCATACCTTAGGGGCTGTTGCCTCCTCCTTGCACTAGAAGGTGAAATTCCCGGCAGGGGACCATGTTCTCGAAGTCCGTGGTTGCCAATCCACCACAAGGCAATGCATGGTGGCTGCCACATCGCATCGGCTCAATGCGGGGCCCTTTGCCACTGTTGAAGGGGGCTTATAGCAATCAAAGGACCCGGCGGCGCCTCCCGATGCAGCTGCCGGGGAAGCAAAATATGAAGATCTTGACAAGGTAATCATTGGAGATGATTCGGAGAAGTTCTTTCAGATCAGGGCTTGGCTGCCTCCTCAGGAAAAGGAGGAGTTGATCGAGTTCTTCAAAGCAAACATTGACGTATTTGCATGGGACACCTCGACGCCGGTCAAGGGAGCACCTCGGCGCCCATCCGTCATTCCCAAGCAACAACCACCTCGGCGCCCGTCAAGGGAGCACGCCGATGCGATTAGAGAAGAGGTGAAGAAGCTTAAGCGTGCGGGGGCCATCAAGGAGGTCTTTTACCCTGAGTGGTTGGCCAACACTATGGTAGTCAAGAAGAAAAGTGAAAAATGGAGAGTTTGTGTAGACTTCACGGACTTAAATAAGGCATGCCCAAAGGACCCGTTCCCCATGCCTCGGATAGACCAGCTGGTGGATGCCACAGCGGGACATCCTCGGATGAGTTTCTTAGACGCCTTCCAAGGCTATCATCAAATACCACTAGCCCTGGATGATCAGGAGAAGACAGCCTTCGTGATACCTGTTGGGAATTACCACTATAAGGTGATGCCCTTTGGCCTGAAGAACACTGGGTCCACCTATCAGAGGATGATGACGAGAATGTTTGAGCTGCTGCTGGGCAAAAGCATTGAAATTTATGTTGACGATATGGTGGTAAAGAGTAAAATGGTGTCCGAGCACCTAGGAGACCTCGGCTGTATCTTTGACGTCCTAAGGAAGCACAAGCTGCGCCTGAATGCTTCCGAATGCTTCCAAATGCTCGTTCGGCGTAGGGTTAGGTAAGTTTTTGGATTACATCATTACCTACAGGGGGATTGAGGTCGATCCTGATCAAATTAAAGCTATCAATAACTTGAAGCCTCTGCAAAATCCTAAGGAGATTCAAAAACTCACTAGAATGATCGCGGCCCTAAACCGGTTCATTTCCAGGTCGGCTGATAGGTGCATACCTTTCTATCTCCTGATTAACAAGTGGAAGGGATTCGAGTGGTCCGAGAATTGTGCCGTGGCCTTTCAGCAACTCAAGGAATACCTATCTCGGCCACCAATCATGTTTAACCCCGAAGCTGACGAAGTCCTGTATGCCTACATCGCCGTAGCCCCTCATGCAGTGAGCTTGGTGCTGATACGGGATGACAGTGGCATTCAAAAGCCAGTCTACTACGTGAGCAAGTCGCTGCATGAAGCTGAGATCAAGTACGTGCCTTTGGAGAAAGCCCTGCTGGCTATAGTCCATGCTACGCGAAAGCTTCCCCATGATTTCCAGGCCCACACGGTAGTCGTCCTAACTCAACTGCCCTTGAGATCTGTACTTCGGTTTGCTGATTACACTGGAAGGATCGTCAAGTGGAACATGATTCTAGGGGTTTTTGACATTAAGTACATGCCTCGGACCTCTATAAAGGGCCAGGTCCTGGCCGACTTAGTGGCCGAGTTTGCTGAACCACTGGTAGAAGCAGTGGCCGAGAAGGGAGACATGGAGGAAAAATCAGTTGGAGCAATCTTTGTTCCAGGGCCCCCACGCCGAAAAGTGTACGTTGATGGAGCCGCGAATCAAAAGGGGTCTGGGGTGGGGCTAGTCCTAGTGACCCCAAAGAAGTCTGTTGTGGAGAAGTCCCTAAGACTCGGGTTCCCTGCCACAAATAACGAAGTCGAGTATGAAGCCTTATTGCAAGGTATGGTTATGGTGCAAAAAATAGGCGGAAAAGCAGTGGATGTGTTCTCAGATTCGAGGTTGGTGGTGGGCCAGGTAAATAGAGAACTAGAAGCCAGAGACGCAAGGATGCAAGAGTACTTAAGCCAAGTCAAGCACCTTCAGTCAGACTTCGACCTCTTCAGCTTGTCACATGTCCCCAAAAGTGGAAACACCCATACAAATTCATTGGCCACACTCGCCACATCCTCGGCAGGGGATCTGCCTCGGGTTATCCTTGTTGAGCATCTGGAGAGGGCAAGTGATGTGACAAAAGGCACGACCCATGTCCACCAGGCTAGAGTGAGCCCTAACTGGATGGACCCTATAGTGAGATTTCTCAAAGATGATATCTTACCTGAGGAGAAGTCAAAGGCCAACAAAATATGGAGGAACGCTCCTCAGTTCTGGTTGTCCGAGGACTACAAACTATATAGGCGCTCCTACTCTGGACCCTACTTATTGTGTATTCATCCTGAGGCGTCAAAACTACTGCTCGAGGAGTTGCATAAAGGGATCTGTGGGAGTCACACAGGAGGAAGGTCCCTGTCGCACCGAGCCATCACCCAGGGATATTGGTGGCTGAAGATGCAGAAGGAAGCCCTCAAGTATGTCAAAAAGTGTGACCAATGCCAAAGATTTGCCCCAAATATTCATCAGCCAGGAGGCGTCTTAAATCCTTTGACCAGCCCATGGCCGTTGGTCTAGTGGGGCCTAGATATTATAGGTCCTTTCCCCAAGGCATCGGGGAACAACAGGTATTTGTTGGTCGGCACAGATCATTTCACCAAGTGGGTCGAAGCTGAGCCCTTGGCCAACATTAGAGATATAGATGCTAAGAAGTTCATCTGGAGGAACATTGTTACGCGATTCGGGGTCCCCCATACCCTTATTTCAGATAACGGGCTTCAATTTGACAGCAAGGCCTTCAGAAGATACTGTTGTGAGTTGAGGATCACGAATCGGTACTCAACTCTGGCTTATCCTCAAGGAAATGGGCAGGCCAAGACTGTCAACAAGGTCATAGTCAATGGGCTTAAGAAGAGGCTGGATGACGCAAAGGGAAGATGGGTAGAAGAGCTACCGCACGTCCTATGGACCTATCGGACTACGCCACGACGGTCAACAGGGGAAACACCTTTTGCCATGACCTATGAGGCTGGGGCCGTTATCCCTCTAGAAGCAAACTTCCCAACATTGAGGATGAGCTCCTTCTCCCCGAACTGTAATAATGAGCTGCTGGGGAAGAGCCTAGATCTAATTGATGAACGAAGGGAGAAGGCAATAATCCAGCTGGCCTACTACCACCAAAAGCTCAAGTAGAGATATGATGCCAATGTGAAGCTAAGACCACTAGCACCAGGGGACTTAGTGTTAAGAAAAATTGTGGGTGCTGCCAAGAACCCATCCTATGGGAAGCTAGGACCCAACTGGGAAGGACCATACCGAATCACCTCAGTGGCGGGAATAGGTGCGTACTACTTAGAAGATTTAGATGAAAAACCTGTACCTTATCCATGGAATGTAAATAACCTGCGAAGGTATTATTATTAATGAAAGTGTCTTTGTCAGTTTAAATTCTAAGTCTGTCGTGATTGCATGCTTCTTACCCTAACAACCATCTAAGTGTTAGATAGAACCAAGGTCTTGCATGGTCCTCAGACTCAAACCTATGAGGAAACTAGTTACTTCAAAATGATAAGTGTTAGATAGAACTAAGGTCTTGCATGCTCCTCGGACTCAAGCCTATGGGGAAACTAACTACTTCGATAAATCCTATAAGTGCTAGACAGAACCAAGGTCTTGCATGGTCCTCGGACTCAAGCCTATGGGAAAACTAGTTACTTCAAAATGACAAGTGTTAGACAAAACCAAGGTCTTGCATAGTCCTCGGACTCAAGCCTATGGGGAAACTAACTACTCCGATAAATCCTATAAGTGCTAGACAGAATCAAGGTCTTGTATGGTCTTCGGACTCAAGCCTATGGTGAAACTAGTTACTTCAAAATGACAAGTGTTAAACAGAACCAAGGTTTTGCATGGTCCTCGGACTCAAGCCTATAGGGAAACTAGTTACTTCAAAATGACAAGTGTTAGACAGAACTAAGGTCTTGCATGGTCCTCGGACTCAAGCCTATGGGGAAACTAACTACTCCGATAAATCCTATAAGTGCTAGACAGAACCAAAGTCTTGCATGGTCCTCGGACTCAAGCCTATGGGGAAACTAGTTACTTCAAAATGACAAGTGTTAGACAAAACCAAGGTCTTGCATGGTCCTCGAACTCAAGCCTATGGGGAAACTAACTACTCCGATAAATCCTATAAGTGCTAGACAGAACCAAGGTCTTGCATGGTTCTCAGACTCAAACCTATGGGGAAACTAGTTATATCAAAATGATAAGTGTTGGACAGAACCAAGGTCTTGCATGGTCCTCGGACTTAAGCCTATGGGGAAACTAACTATTCCGATAAATCCTATAAGTGCTAGACAGAACCAAGGTCTTGCATGGTCCTCGGGCTTAAACCTATGGGGAAACTAGTTACTTCGGCAGATAAGTGTTAAACAGAACCAAGGCCTTGCATGGTCCTCGGACTCAAGCCCTTGGGGAAACTAACTACTTCAACAAATTCTGTAAGTATTCGACAAGCAAGGGAAAACAAACCGCGCGCTACATTAAGTTCACCAAAGATACACAACGAGAATCATATTACAACGTCTAAAAAAGAAAAGAAAAAAAAAAAAAAAAGAGACAGGGCAAAAGTGCCATTACATTGTTCCAAAAAAAAAAAAAAAGGAGACAAGACAAAGGCGCCAAGGGGCTTACTTCTTTAGCCTAATCTTCTTCACCCTGTGGGTAGCTGATTTGGGGTGGCCTCAGGGTCCTCTGAGCCCTGACTTAGAGGAATAATCTGCAAGGGCGCCACAGAGGGTGTTGTCTCCTTGGCAAGAGGGGCCAGCGCATCAGCTAAGGGATTTGCGGCCTCTTGGGATGCTTTCTCATTGGGACCTTTGGCTATTTCAGTCACCCCGGGAGGACCAGCTTCCACGGCAGGCTCGTTGGAGGTTGCAGTAACCACCTCAGTAGGGACCGCAGCCTTCTTGGCTTCTTCATTAGTGGCAGTATCAGTCCCCTCAACGGCCATCTCGGCCTCAAAGCTGGAGGGTGCAGCCTCGCGGATGGCAAGGGGATAGTATACATTTTCCGCCTTCCACAGGTCGGACGAGGCCTCCACCCCAGCTTGTTTGAGAGCCTCATTCCAAACCTGAGAGCAGTAGAGCCTATACACCCCAGGGACTTGGGCTCTGAGAGCAGCCTCTGTCTTGGCCACTCCAGCTATGTAAGCCGCCTCCTCGGCTTCTTCCTTGGAAGCCTGGGCCTCTACTCTGCCAAAGTTCGCCTCAGCCTTAGCCCTTAAAGCCTCCTCTTTAGCCCACTCAGCCACCTTCTTGGCCCCCTCCGCATCGGCCGCCTGCTTTTTCAGATCAACGATCAGCTCGTTTGCGAGCTTCAACTGCTCTTCCACCTTAGTCAGACGCCTCGTCTGGTTTTGGGCCTGCCTTTGGGCACCAGCCAGGCCTGATTCAGCGCTGTCTTAAGCCCTGGTTACTTCCTTTAGCTCCTCTCGGGCCTTCGCGAGATCAGTCTTAGAGGCCTTAAGGGTCCGACTAGCCCCTATGCGCTTATCACGCTTTGCCTCCAGGGCTTTGTCTTGTTTGATGGAGGCCTCCTCTAACCTGAAAGTAGCCTGAATAGCCTGCTAATTGAAACAAATGCACAAGTAAGTAGGAAACAAAAAAAAAAAAAAAAGAAAAAAAAAGAAAAAGAAAATTGAAGTCAGAAGAACCATAAGTGCTGAGAGTCTTACCATTCCCAAGTATCGCTTGAGGTTGAGGAAGACCTTCTTACTCCTCAAAGCCTCCAACTTAGCCATGTCCGCAGGGAGTAGTAGGGACCTCTCCAGCGCATCGGCTACAAGTGTGCTTTCGCCCCCTTGGAAGTCCTTGAGAGAGGCATCGTCCATCAGAAGCCCCCTATGGAGCATTAGGGTCAGAAGCCAGGCATGAGCCTCGGGACGGGCGGCGACCTACTTGTCCTGACCATAAGACCCTATCTTCAATTGCTTGGAGGGTTGCCGAGTGTCACCCTCCTCTTGGGAGGAATGAGGCTTGTCCCCTCCCATAGGTCTTTTACCCTTGTCCTTCCTTTGCTTAGGATCAGAGGGTTCGGGCCTAGATGGCGGACTCGGCCGAGATGAAGGAAGAGGAAGCCTGGGCTGGGTAGAGGTTGACCTGGTCTGGGCAGGCTGAGACTTGGGTGAAGGAGGAGGAAGCTTAGGCTGAAACTTCCCCGGCTGGCCTTTAAGCAGATCAAGCAAGTTGGACTGGGTTTTCCTCTTGAAGCCTATCTCGGCCTGAGAAGAATCCCCTGCTGACAGAAAGTCTGCTTTGGTCAGGCTCTGGTCACCCAAGTCACCAGAGGGATCCTCGGGCAGGCGAACTTGTTCGAACACGCCAAAGTCGTCATCGGCCGGATCTGTATCGGTACCTTCTTCCTCTGTTTGTTCACCTCCCCCCTTAGCCTCCGTAGCTCGGCGAGATGTAGAAGAGCCCGCCAACGGAGTACCCTCTGGAGTAGGGGACCCCTCCAGGATCGAGAAACCGTCCTCGACCATGGTAATTTTTCGAAGCCGAGGATCCTTTGCCCTGATCACACACTTTGGCGCTGCGAATGACTTCTGAATAGGGTCGTACCTTAGGATCCTGTGAGCAGCCCTAACTTGGTTGTCGGCCTCGTTCACGAAGATCTCCGCCTTTAGCACTTTCTCCAAGTTCTCCTTGTTGACCAAACCAAAATGACACTCGGAAGCGTGTGGATCTACAGAGGCGAAAACGTACTACTATTAGCAACCAAACAAAGCAAGCAACGAAAATTCAAAAAAAGTAATACCCTCTCCTACTCCGAGTGCCCCACCTGGCGTGCCCTCCACTGTGGGACAATGAAGCCCATCGTGCCACTCCCTAGACACGATGAGAAAGGCCTTGTCCAGTCCCTTGCTGGACGAAGGGAGGCATTGGATAAGCCGTACCCTATCCTCCCTCGTCTTCATGTAGTAGGACTTACCCTTCAGGAGCTGGAGGTTGTAGCACTAGTTCACGTCATGATGGGTTAGCCTCAGCCCCATCTTCTCATTTAGGGCATCCACACAGCCCAGAATCCTAAACATATTAACGCCGCATTGGGTGAGGGCGAGCCGGAAATGCCTAAGATAACTCGTCATCACCTGACCCATGGGGATCCGCATACCACCCTCTAAGAAGGCGATTATGAGAATCACCACCTCTCCCTCTTCCCTCCTAAACCTCCACTCCCCCTCTTCACAGTACCTTAGACCTACGGTACTGGGTATCCTATAATCAGCGATAAATTTCTCCATCGCCTCTTCAGACTCAACCAATTTCTTGAACCTACCCATCCCTAGAGACAACTAAGAGACACGAAGAAAGAAGTCTAGAAGAGGGGAGAACGCAATTTGGAGAGAGAGAAGAAGACTTACAAAAATGAGGAAAAAGCTCCTCGAGCAGGCTTTTTGCGCTGAAGGAAGTCACAAGTTCAGTTGAAGACGTGACCGAATTCGAAGTATGTGTGCAAGGTCTCTTGAATGCGAAAGTAAATAGGCAGATCAATTCAAATGGGTATTTATACCCCTAATAAAAAATAACAACCATGCAAGTTTTCCCGCCCATATAGTAAAGAAGATCACCATCATTAGATTATCATCACACCGTTGAACGTAGGGAACACAGGGCCGCCCGAATTTAATGCGAGCGCGCTCCGCATAACAAGGCGTCAGAAACGTGCCTTGGACAGGCGAAAAGACACTGATATTCATGGAGGACAAGACTTGACAAGCCACGGTAGAGGCCTGAGGACGTCAAAATCCTCATCTCCGTCCGAGGAGCCTAACAGCAGGATTTTGAGGGGCTATTGTGGGGTCAGAGAATTTGGCAATCTTGGTCCATTCTATGCTAGGCCTAAGGCCTACGTCGAGGAGAAAGATGTGTTCGAGGACGAGTCAGGGAAGCTCCATTCGCTAGGAATACTGCCGAGGACAATCATGTCCTTGGCTTGCATGGATCATTGAAAGGAAAAGCAAAGTGCATTCAGAGGTAACCTTCCAGAGCAATCCAAGATAGAGGCAAGTACAACGGGTTGGTCATGGAAGCATGGTGGAGCAGCAATCCTAGGAGGAATTGTCACCTCTACATTAAATGCCCGCAATTAACGTTCTGGCTGCATTAAATAGAGAAGTGACCCCTAAACAGTGCCGCCTCAGCTGCTACCACCCACAGAAAGGATGGGAAGGTGGCTGATGGGATAGGCACTCGAGTGATGACCTGCATGATTGACAAATGGAGGGCCGAGATTAACCAGAAAGAGGTATAAAATGTAACAAGTCCTCTAGAAAGGGGGACGGCAGTTTTAGGAGAGAAAAAAGACCGTAGCCATTGTATGATCTTTGTAATCTAGTACAGGAATAAGAATATACTATCCGAGAAAGTGGCCGAAGAGCCTAACTTCATACTTTTAGTTTGTATTCTTGCCAATCAATCCATGTATTACCATGCTTAATTGTACAACTTTCACTAGGGCCTAGTTCTTTGATCCGTACTCTACAAATTCATTGTATTGGGCCAGCTGGGCTTGAGTCCACTCATTCGCAAGGAATAGTGCTCGAACCAGGTCCTTACAACTTTAATTATTGTTGTTTAGCGTGACAATAAACTATATTGCTTTAATTTGTTTGTCATTAATTATATTGCTTTAATTTGTTATATTATTTAGTTCATTGTGCACATTACACTAAAATAGCCAAACATTATACATCCTATGTTCAGCATAATAATTAAAACAGTGTAATGTGCAACACAGCTTTAATTATTATTTACTACCCGGCCCATATGCCCATTAGCCCATCTACCCCCACCCCACTCAACAGACAAGCACAAGCCGTCCCTCAATCACAACCTGCCAATCAGAAAATTTCACAATCACAGTACACATTACACATTTACCCTAAAAGACAATTAAATATCACCTACACCAACACACACTGACCAACAGCAAGTCAGCAACGGATAAGACAAAGGCAAAAACCAAAATAAATTTAAAGAGTAAAGCTGTAAAGATTGGTTCTCAAAAAAAAAAAAAAAAAAAAAAAAGAGAGTAAAGAAACTAAAAGATTCAACAGCTAATCAGAGTCTTACGGTTCAAAAGCGAGAGAGATATTGAGTTAGACAACTAAGACTGGAATAAAAAGAGAGAGACATCAAACATTCATTTTCATTTCATATTTTTCATCTCAGAGAGAGAGAGAGAGAGAGAGAGAGAGAGAGAGACTGAGAGACTGAGAGAGAGTCAGAGGAAAAGAGAGAGAAATACCTAGACGCCAAGCACCAGAGCAGCCGAGATGGCAAGACGAGACCGATATGCGAGCTGCGATCTATGATCTGCGACGAGGTGACAAGGGGCAATTGACGAGCGACGGCTAGACGAGGACGACAAGCTACGGAGCGAGCTGCGCCTACGAGCGACGGCTAACATGACCATTTCACTGTGGGTAACTAGGTTTGGTTTGCTTTGTATTGGTTTTTTTTTTTTTTTTTGATAAACACCTCTGTATTGCAGTATTGGGTAATGGGGTTTGGTTTGATTTTGCTCTGTATAGGCTGTATTGGGGATTGGTTTTCTTTGCAACGACGTGACCGTGGTTTGATTTCTGATTTGCTCTGTACTGGTTTTTTTTTTTTTTTTTTTTTTTTTTTGGGGTGAGAATCCATGGGTTTGCTACTGTTGGGCTTGCCGTGGGCAGTGGGCTTGGCTTTGTTACAATTTTTTTTTTTTTTTTTTTCCAGATTTTAGTTCAAAAAAATTTTTTTTTGGGTTTTTTTTTTTTGTCTTGAAAGTAGAACAGATATATATATATATATATATATATATATATATATATATATATATATTTATTTATTTATAAATTTGAGGGTGTTCCTAATTTTTGATTGATGGCTGGGAGAATGGGTGAGAAATGGGTAGGGGGGCCGGCTGTCTCATGTTGGGGGGGCCCAATTATTTTTTCTTCATAGTCTAATGGGAAAAAAAAAAAATTTTGCAGGGGCCACGGCCCCCCCAAGCCACTATGTGGTTCGCCCCTGATAGCATCTACTAGCGGCTGAAGAGATCCAGAAGCTCCTCAAAGGGAGCTTCCATCTTGGTCATAACAGTTGCATAGAAGCCAGGGAAGTCGGCGGTTTTCAAACGTTCTGGGGGGACAACGTTAGGGATGGAGGCAAAGCGGATGTTGTTGGGTTTGGGATCGGAGTCTATGTTGCTAAGCCACTCCTCGGTGACGACAAAGGTAATGAGAAGACGGTGTTTCTTTGACTTTTTTTTTATTTTTTTATTTTTTATCAGTGTTTCTTTGACTTTGAAGATAGTAACTTGCAGAGGTTCATTATGGGGTTTATATGGCCTTGACCATGGATATGGCATTGCAACCACGTAGCAGACTGTTGTTTGTTCAAAGTCCATCATCTATAACTTGGAAACTAAGGGTTATTGATTATGTCTGATGAATTTAGGAGTAAAGTGGGCTTTCCTCCCTGATCACTTTTTATCATTCTACTTCCACATTCATTCAATAAGCTTTGTGAGAACTTGCTATTTTATAGTAGAAACTATTGGATAATATCATAATACTTTATTGTTGTTTTTAAATGGCTTTTGTTAATGGTTAAAAGTTGAATTCTTTTTACATGGCTTTTGTTAAACGTTTAAAAGATGAATTCTTTTTAATTGGCTTTTGGGTATCAGACTAGCTGATGTCCAATTAAAAAACGCAACAACTGGTACAATATTTCCGTATATTATCCCCAAAGGCGTAAATGCACTTTTAGTTCCTACATTTTGCATTTTTTTTCATTTTAGTCCCTATATTTTATTTTTACCACTTTTAGTCCCTAAACCAGTTAACGCGGGACATTTAAGTCCTTGAAGCACCATTCCGTCAGCCAACTAACGGGGAAACTAACGTGGGCATTAAAATATTATTAAAAAAATTATTTGCATTTTTTAAATGCCAAAATTAAAAAAAAAAAAAATAATTACTCTATTTTTTACAAGTTCTTCCCAAATCCGAATCTAAATCTAGCAACCAAATCACTTTCAAAAAAAAATCCAGCAACCAAATCTAATCTCTATCAAATTGAGAAAAACAAGAAACAAATCAAAGAAACCAACAGTGCATGTCGAAGAGAACAAGAGCAAACCCAGAATCAAACTTCACCTTCTCACAATCAAACCCAGAAGAAGAGCAACAATACCCAGCAAATTTCATGTTCTCACAATCAAACCCACCACCACCATCGATTAAGAGCAAGTCAAACACAACCAAACAAACCCATCTCTTAGCAACCAAACACAACAACAAGTAACAAAAAACTCAAACAAAAATTCTATGGTTTTTGGGTTTAGAGCAGATCTGAGTTTTTGGGTTTGGAACAGATCCAACGGCATCATTTCTACCTCCTTAAATCCAATGAAATCATTTCACACCACCAACCCTAACTCCACCAAAATGATGCTGTCAAACCCCATTGTTTCTACCTCCTCGGCCACTCCGTCCGCGTATCGCTTAAACTCTCCGCCGATACCATATTCGAGACTCCAGAGAAGTAAAGCGAATCGGACTCCGAGGCGGGGACTGGATCAAGTGGGGCCGAGGTGGAGGAGGAGGAGGAGTTTGGTTCGAAGATTGGGCGCAAGGAGCCAGGGTCGAGCTCATCCTCGGACTTGTGAGGTGAGTGGGACTCGGAGCCGAACTCATCCCACTCGAACGAGTCATAGGGAGTGGTGGGATCGGGAGACGAGTCGTCAGAGGAGGATGAAGTGGCGTCTTTAAGATCGTCTTAAGAGAGAATGAAGATGAAAGGGCGAGCGGTGAGTGAGAGAGGGTAGAGAGAGAGAATTAGGAGAGAGAGTATAAGGTTTTTGGTTGTTGGGTTTCTGTTCTTTGCTGGGTTTCATGTTCTTTGATTCAATGGGTTTTGATCTTCAGGTTCTTAAAATTGAGTAATTAATTTTTTTTTAAATTTTGGCATTTAAAAAATGCAAATAATTTTTTTAATAATATTTTAATGCCCACGTCAGTTTCTCCGTTAGTTGGTTGACGGAATGGTGCTTCAAGGACTTAAATGTCCCGCGTTAATTGGTTTAGGGACTAAAAGTGGTAAAAATAAAATGTAGGGACCAAAATGGAAAAAGTGCAAAATGTAGGGACCAAAAGTACAATTACGCCTATCTCCAAATTACCCTTATTTTTATTTAGAAATCTTCAATTTTACCCTTAGTTTATGACATGAGGATGAAGTTGCTGCAATATTTTTAAGGGAAAAAATTAGTGCATTCAGCACAAAAATACATTGAAAACGTGACTTACTAAAATGTCTACCATATTTTAAAACCTGCAACGCACATCCAAGGTTTTGCAATATATTTAAACTCTTCCTTAAGAAGAATAAAGGTTTCTATCTTTAAATGTCAAAAATATTTAAACCCCAAGGGATTGGCTAAGTGATACCTAAGGCAAAAAAAAAATATATATATATATATATATTTTAACCTTATACTATTTTATTTTATATAAATTATTCTATTGTATCTTATATTCAAAGATATGGAAATTATTCCCTTTTCAAAAAATATATATATATATATATATATATATATATATATATATATGGAAATTATTGTAAAGACCTCATTTTGCACCTCTCATTTGACCTAACTCATATTGCATTGCATATTATCACCATATCATGTCTCTAAGGCAAGACTATGGATTTGGATGTTTAATCTCCAAATAATTTTCATAAAACAAGTCATAATGATCAAAACGATAGTTCATGAACGTTAATCAGACCACTAGATTAAAAAATATTCGAGAAACAAGTTTTAAGGATAAGGTGCGCTTGCATAAATCAATCTCCGACCATAGGTGGGTATTATCTCTTAATTTTGATTGGACTAGTTTTATACCAATTTAAATTAGGTAATGTGTCGTGATCCTACTGGTTGAGAGTAGGGTTTATTGTAAGGTTGCATGCACTAGATTTAATCCAAGTCAAAGAATTTAATGATTCATTGAAGAATAAGTAAAAATTGATTAATTAATTAATTAAACATGTTTGGAATTAATTTGCTGAACTTCAGGACCAAGATAATCAAAAAAGAAAGTAAAATTCAGAGGAAATTAGGCTTGAATTGAAAATGAAAACAAACGAAACGAAAAAAGGAAAAATATGGAACTAAGTGCCAATCAACACTTTGACCAAAATCTCTAGATTCCTTCCCTTTTCTGCTTCAACTTTCTCTCCACTCAATTTGACCTTGCACCCCACATTTTCCTTTTAGAAAATCTGAATTTCTAAAGTCCCACATTGCCTAGAGACCTAACGCTCCCCCACTTCTATTATAAATAATCCTTTCACCTCTAGTTCAAAACACTGGGGAAAACACTCAGAAACATTGGAACCCCCCCAAAAAAAAAATATCTCAAAGCATTCTAGCAAACTGAGAATTCTCTCTCCCTCTTGAGGTGTAGTCTAGCTTGGAGTGCTTGTAGTATTGTGCATATAGGTAAGGTTTCTAGCCTTCTCAATTTAATTATGCCTTAGCTTTAAGATTCAAGCATGTTTTATTTTCATATTCTTAGTTAGTTCTTGTTTGTTTAACATGCTAGATCTAGGTTTTGCTTAGTTTTTCATATTTTCTATGTTTCTAGGGTTTTTAATTCAAGTGGTATGATCACATGTTTAGAACTAGGATTTCTCCTAATTATAAATATGTTTCCATGTTTTTGATGTATAATACTAGATTCACACTTTTGAATGATATGATATGATATTATATTAGCCACCACAATCTAGAAGACTGGTTTCACCAAGCAGTTGGTTGGGTGCCTAACATCTTCCCAATCCTATAACTATAGCCTCCAAACTTAAATCAATGATTAGTAAATGAGGCTTATCCTTGTAATTTTCTCTTTGTAGAGTAACTAGGAATCAAAGCGATGTATATATTTTTATTTTAGATTGTATTTAGGATCAAAGCCATATAATTTTCTAGTTATTATCAAAGAGAAGTACAATTTCAATTTCAAATCATCAATAACAATGATGTATTTTTCAGTTCTTTTGGTTTTCTTATTTTTTCAATTAAATAAATGGAACTCCATTGTAAAACCCTTGACCTAGGAAGGAGAATAACAATAGTAGGATCTCTCCATTGTCTCTTGAAAGGCAATAACATGACCCCACCCCATTTGGGTGGGCCAAGTGCCAAAACCCACAATTCTTAGGTTCGGGCCGAAGGCGCGATCTCTCACAATTACACAAACTTGTCACACACATGTGTGGAACAAACACTACCACTCATAAAAACCCATTATAAGCCAAATTGCAATGAATTTAAAAGGGACACATCACTAGCCAAAAGCGTGCTTCCCTAGCATTAAAATCTCTCACAAGTAGCAGCAAGAACATCTCTTCTTTCCTATCATGAACAAAAATGCCCACACCAAAATGATTATCCTGTTGGTAACAGTGCCTATGTGTAATATGTAAGGTGTATGAACATTTTGGTGAAAATAGGCTACAAGAATGAAATGGTCTTGTAGCTGGGAAAAGGTGGTGTAGTCTCCTCTTTGTCCATTGCATTTATCCCTTTTTTGCAATTGCTCGTTGACATATTTATTGAAGTTCACTTGCTCTGGTCCTCATTTCTTTCATTTCATTACTTTCTAAGTTCATGAATCTCTGCACCAGTCTTGCAATTTCCTTTCTTGTCACCAAACTTCCTCCTCTCACATCTTGCTTCACCCTCCATCCAATCTTCCATTCCTCCACAATAAGCTTACTATTTTGCATTTGATCCATACCTATGGGGAAGGTAAGAAGAGGAACACCACAAAACACAGCTTCTTGAGTGGAACTCCAACCACAATAAGTCCAAAAGCCCCCTACAGAAGAATGAGACAACACACTCAATTGATCACACCAAGGCACTACCAAACCCATATCACCACAAATCTCTTTCAACCTACAAGTCTCGCCATGCGCCACCCACAAGAATCTAACCCCACTATCGTGCAAACCAACTGCAATTTCATCTATTTGGGCACTAGAAAATGAAAGATAGCTTCCCATTGAAATGTATAGAACAGAACTTCTTGGTTGGCAATCTAGCCATTCTATATGGTTAAGGTCATTGTGGTTATTACTTTCTTAGTAATTTTTTCCAAGATTGAAGTTAAGGAATGGTTGGGCCAATAGTATATATGGGCATCGGCAAATCTGCTTTTAGAACATCAATAGCTTGAGATTCAAGCTCGTAGGTGGAATTGAATAAGAGATTTTGTGTTTTGGTCACCCATGAAAAAGCTTCAAGGATCCTATGCAACATTTTTTGATTTCTCAAAACAATCGATGAAGGAAGATCTACTAGACGAATGGAAGAAATTCTAGGGATGTAGTCTACAAGCTCATCGCCATTTGGTATGGAATGCATACAAAAAAAAAAAAAAAAAAAAAAAAAAAAAAAACAAATTGTATCAATAGAAATTAGCATTTAAAAAACGTACATTATCTTGGTACAAAAATAAAGAAACCATCTGTGATAGTTAAAGTATTTCTTTCTCTGCAAATTCAAAGTTTGTATACTTTGCTTGAATAGATTGAGTTAACAAAGATAACAAATAATTTATTAAAAAAATAAAGTAATAATCTAACTCATCCTTGCTACTTAGACAAAATTTAATAATTCTTTATGTATTATACCTTAACTTCTTCAATTCAATTCAATCACGTGATTGCATTACTTACTACAGCATAAAGGTGACATGTGCTATCCTCTTTTAAGACACTTCAATTCATTTTGGTTCATTACCCAATACACTAATATTGTTGAATAAAATTAGAAACCTAAAATATAACATCTAAAGAACTATAAAAATAAATATATGTTTTATACATAAATTGTTATTATTAGATACTCTCAAATAAAATATAATGAACTTGCTACACCATAGTCCACATCAATACAAATAAATCATTTGACACAAAAATATGACATAAATTTAAAAACTCCCATTAATAAATTAGGTTTTGTATTACTTAATAATTTGAAGTTTTGTATTACCCACGTCTACTAGCTAAATAATAATTACTTAGTAGCATACTGTGCTAATAAAAAGAATGGAAAAGTTAACGGATGCCATGAAGGCATATTTTAGTGAACAATTCTATGAAAGTTTTTATGGAAAAAGAAATGGAAAAAGAAAGAAGACAATTAATATTTTGAAAGTTTCTCATAAAAGTGGTATCAAAACTTTACTAAAATAATTTATTAACTATTACTTTGAGAGTATTTTTTAGTGAACCATTTTAAGAAAGTTTTTATAGAATAAGAAAAAAAGCAATTAATTTTTTTATTTTTATTTTCTATAAAAATAATATCAAAATTTTCCTAAAATGATTTATTAATAATTGTCAAGAAGATTCTCATTAACATGATCCTATAAAAAGAAAAAGAAAAAGATATGTTTAATCATTAAAGACCTCACCTGATACTCAAGGTTTTGAAACCCGGACCAGATCGTATGGTTCGACCGGAAAAACCTCGAACCGGCCATCTTTACGGTTTGTTAAGCATGAAGAACTGTTCCATGCAAAAAAAGCAGCGAACCGTACGAACCGAGGTCGGACTGCCCGGTTCTGTGAACCGTGATCGATTCCAGCGGTTCACACGGGTCCTTTGTTTCAAGCCTTAAACGGCACCATTTTGGACTCTCTTCCCCTTTTTTTTTTCCTATATGGCGTCGTTTGGACTTTGGAATTAGATCATTCTCTCAAACAAGAAACCCTCGCCTCTTTCTTTCAATCAAGAAACCATTGGTAAATACCGGCCGAAATTCAAAATTTGGCCGACATGGAGTTTGGACGGTAAAACAAAAATCTCAACCAAAAAAAAAAAAAAAAAAAAAAAAAGAAGAAGAAAGAAATAAAGTAAACAAACGTACATTACAAAAAAAAAAAAAAAAAGCAAAACAAAAAAGCCATGGTGAGAAACTTGAGTGAGAAGTGGAGAAAAGTCAGATGAGATGAACACTGGTAAGTTGAACTGTTGAAGAAGACGCACACAAAGGAAAAAAAGTAGAAGAAAGAGGAAGACAACATAAAATGACAAGGATGAGAGGAAATTTAAAACTAAGTCTGAGAAGAGTGGAAATCGAGGAGTGTGACTTGACGTGTGTGGATGACAAAATAGAAGAGAAAAAAAAAAGAAAAGAAAAAGGAGTGAACCAGCTGGTGAGGAAAAAGTGAGTAATATAAAATATTGAAAACATAATTGGTTGGGTAGAGTGCAAGCCAACTTTCATTTTGTACGTTGGTGAGGAAAAAATGAGTAATATAAAATGGAAAATGCTAATGAGTACCCTTATAAAATAATGAAAGTTTCCTACTTTCATTTTGTACGTTTGTATGGGTTTTTTTTTTTTTTTTTTTTTTTTTTTTTTTTTTGCATTAAAAGAATTAATTAGTATACTTTAATAAAATAATAGTAGTTTAAGTAAATGATCATATTAGTTCTAAGATAACAAGTTTTATAAATGTATTAAAAATATAAAATTTTATAATTTTTTTTGTAAGTAATAAGATATGAAAGTATATATATATATATATATATATATATATATATATATTTGCAGTAGTTTCGAAATGGTCACTGAAATCAGCCAGTATCGAACCAGTACTGAAACATTCCATTCCAATAGACAAATCGAAATGGTATTCATAACATTGGTTTTATGTATTTTTGTAAGAAACAATGTGTAATGGATTACACATTGTTACTATGAAGTGGTCAGTTCTGTGAAAGCCATTGTTACTGTGAAACCTACTGTTGGTGGATTACTTTCAAACCTTGGGATAGATCGAAGGCTAGATGATAGAAAAGATTTGCTTGGTGAAACACTTGTCTTGGAGCTTGTTAGTTAAATCCTTGGTAAATTAGACTATTTTAGTTAATTTTTCTATTTTTTATTAATTTAATATTTTTATATATATTTAAAATAATTATTAAATTAATTATGACGTCATCGCGGTTTGACCTCGGTTCAACCTCTGTTCGACCTCAAGAACCTTGAACCTCTCCCTTTTACGGTTTAATGAACGGTCCGGGTTTCAAAACCTTGCTGATACTAGGCCTATCCACAGGTCAGTCTGGGTTGGGTTTGTGCCTAACTCGGAATTGACTCGATGGAATCGAGTGGCAAAAAATCCCACCCACCACCAACTGCTGGAGTAGACAGGTCAGGTGAATCTGACCTTCAACGGGTGGCAGACAGGTCAGTTAGCGTCACAGATCTAAGAGAATGATGAGAAAACGACGAGAAAACGATGAGAAAGATTCGGTGAAAATCTTATTGAAATCTATGAGATTTCGCCAAATGTGGCCGAAATCTCATCGGATTCAATGAGATTTCGCTAGATTCGATCAAAATCTCACCGGATCTACTTGAAATATCGCTGAAATTTGGGTTTTTTTTGTTGAGATCTAGGTTTTTCATCAGAATCTAGGATTTTTTGTCAGAATCTAGAAATTTTTGCCAGAATCTGGGTTTTTCGCTGGACGGTTCGGGTTTTGAAAGGAGGGAAACTGAAACCAACCTGCTGGAGTCGATTTCTAATGGAGAAGACTTGCCACTGACCACCGGAGTAGTCAGGTCGGTCGGTGTCGGATCAAATCCAGTCGATTTCTTCGGGTGGGTCGGGTCTTTGGAAGGGTTTGGACAGCCCTACCTGATACGGAAAATGGAAAGTGACCATTCTGAGACAAAAGATTGAAATGGTGGAACATTGTGAACATCGACGCAACCATTGGCCAAAACGATGCCAACGGGATATTCCTCTGCTACCCAACACCAACTGCCCAAAACAGATTAGTTTCGGCCAAGATAACTGTCGCCGGCGGCTCAAGCTGATCAAGGAGGCACTCAAACGGAGCTTCCAATTCAGTCATGGTAGCTTCCAATTCAGTCATGGTAGCTTCGAAAAAGGAGTTGTGGTCAGCGGGTCGAACTAGCTCGGAAGGGACAACGTTAGGAACGGTGGCGTAGCGGATGTTGTCGGGTTTAGGTTCGGCGCCAATGAAGCCAAGCCATTCTTAGGTGACTACAAAGGTGACGATGATATTGATGTTGATTGTTTCGTTTATCTTTGAAGCTAATACTCCCTCCGTCCTAGTTTGTTTGTCCTCTATTCCATTTTGGGATGTCCCAAAATATTATCATGTTTCTAAAAATAAAAGTAATTAATTTATTGACGTTCCTATTATGCTCCTACTTTATTTTCAAAATTATTTGAAAAGAAAATTAAAAATCAATCTAATTGGAGCACCTTTTTAGTTGCCTCATTAAGAATAACTTTTTTAAAAAAAATGATAAATTTATTTAAGGGTAGTTTTGTAAACGTATACATTTTTATAAGACAAACAAGACAATAAATGATGTTCCATTAGAAAGTTTAACTTTTCAAACATGACAAACAAATTGGAACAAAGAGAGTATCTTATAGAGGTTCATCATGGCGTTGATGTGGCTGCAACCTGGGTAAGGCAGGGCCACCACGTGGTACAACGTGGATGCTTCTTCAGCTTTGACGGAATCCATATCTGGATTCTGACGTTGTAGAAGGATATATCAGCTTATATTGAAGTGAAAGTGTGAAAGGTGATGATAGCCAGTGATATAACAAAAGAGATTTGTAATTACAAATAGTATTGGGATGCAAACTTTGTCACACATTTTAACACAATTTGCACATGTGTGATTGCAATATAAGTGATATAATCACAGATTAACAAGTTTGCAAATTGTGTAGAGTGTCTCAAGTCAGCCTCTCTAGTCCCCTCTAGAATAATTGTTTGAAGATTACTTTAACTCATTGTGTTTAGTGGACGTGGACTGTGGGCCACCTGGCCAAGGCACCAAGCCCATGAATTTTTTAAAATAACTAGTTTGGGTGGCAAGTGCAAGGCACGTGCAAACTCTTGAATGATAAAATTAAGATAGAATTTTTTATTTGAAAAAGCATGAAACCATGTAAATAAAAATGTATGTCATATAATGTTAATTTCATTTTTATAAAAATTTTGATTACAAAAATTTAGGATACGTGTTTAACAACATATGAATATCTATTTTACTATAATAGTTTCTTAGTACCTATTTTGCTAAAGGAAATATTTATATACTAAAAATTTTTAAGAATGATAATGAATATTATCATCTTCTAACAGTAATTAACTGGGTTTTGCTAAAACATTGTCACAATATTTACATTTTTGCAACAAATGATGTCATATGCTCTTCATCCAATACCTACAACCATCCACAATGAAAATTTTGTGTTATATTCATACTTCCTTCTTTATCACCTTATATTTTATGTGTCTAGGTATGATGTTTAACTTAGTTTTTAATGAACACCCATTTTAAGCAAGAAGAAGAAGAAAAAAATAACAAAAGATTGTTTCATCGAATTTTCCATTAGATAAAATTATATTTCTAAAAGATTTAAACCTAGCGAATCAATGTTCTCTAAGTAACAAATAAAACACCCTATATCACCATTCCAATTTTCAAAGCATTATTACCACCTAATTAAAACTCAAAATACTTAAAGAAAATTTTTGGGATATCAAAATTTAGTTGGGGTGTTTTAGACACTACATTTTATTTATGAATCATAAGATTTCAATAGGGTTTAACTAAGATAGTAAAGTATGGGGTATTTTCTAGTTTCCCAAAGATTAAGGAGAAATTGTTTGATTTTAAAGTTTAGGGGGGAATTACGAACTATCCCAAACATAAATGATGGAAAGTGTTTTTATATTTAGTTTTTACTTTTTTTTTTGTGTGTAAAACTATGTGTTTTTTTTTATTTTTTTATTTATAGTGCATTAAGAAAAAAGCAAAAATACAAAAAATCAACCCAAGAAAATTGTGCGTGAAATAGTGAATTTTAGCTCAACAAAATGTCACAACACTTTGACAATACATTTATTATTTTATTACAGTATATTCTATTTTGACTTATAAAGAACTGATAGCTCAATAATTACGAAAATATTGTGTAACATGTCACAACATTTCACAATGCCTTTATTTTTTATTGTGGTTAGTTTCAATATGATATTTTATTATTTTATTTTAACTTAAAAAAATTATACCTCAATAATTATAAAAATATTGTAATAAGCTCCTCACACTGTTTTTATGTATAGAAATTAACACAAACCATACAGAAATGCAGTGCTAAAAGGCATCCTGTGGGAGTAAATGAGTAAATGACAGAAAGACCATGTCTATTGATTCTGCTATGAACTTAAAAAAAAAAAATGCTGAAATGCAAAATTCACCCTTTATATTTTACCAAAATTCATTTTACTTTTGTTCATTCTAGTATTCTAGTCTTCAAGTTTATTCAATTAATACTTTTCCATCAACTTTTGTCATAGGTTGCTGCCAATTAAAATGTAAAAGACAAAAATACCTAGAAACACTTAAGGCCGCCTAACTACTTTTCAAGGACAAAAAAGTCATTACATTTAATACAAGCATCTGCAGTTTTTTATATATAGAAAAAGACAAAAACAAAAAAAAAAAACCCTCAAATGCATTTAGCCTACTTGTATTCGTACTTTTTATATAGGAAATTTTTAAGGGTAAAAAAGTTATTGCAATTATTAAACAAACAATAAACAAAAAGCAAGTAAGGTGCTTGACAAAGCACTATTCACAAGCTCATTGGCACTTTTTATATAGTCATTAGAGATGATATAGGTATATTTTGAGTAATTGTTTGAAAAATTGTGTGAAGTGGACGTGGAATATGGACCACATGGCCAAGGCCCCAAGACCACATGGCTTTTGTTAAAGGCTAAAAGTTTTAAATGGCTTTTGTTAACGTTTAAAAGTTGAATACTTTTTAGAGAAATGCTAACGAATGCTCTTAGGACATTGGTTAATCATCCATTTAAAGAAAGTTTTTGTAAGAAAAGAAAAAAAAAAGCAATTAATATTTTGACAGTTTTTTTCATTTCCTATAAAAGTAGTGTCAAAACTTTCTTAAAATGGATTATTAACCAATGCCCTAAGGGCACTCGTTAGCATGACCTTACTTTGTAAATGACTGTTGGGTATCAGACACTAGCTGAAGTCCAATTAAAAAATGCAACAACTGGTATAATATTTCTGTATATTATCCCTAAATTACCCTTATTTTTATTTATCCCTAATGTTACCCTTAGTTTTATGACATAAGGATGAAGTTGCTGCAATATTTTTAAGGGAAAAAATTAGTGCATTTATTTGCGTGCGTGCGCGCACACACACACACACACACTCTCTGTGTAATAAACACACACTGTGGTTTTGGTTGTTTAATCTTCAAATACTTTTCATAAAACAAATCTTGAGATCATAATGATCAAAATGATTGTTCATAAGCATTAATGATTAATCGGACCACTAGATTAAAAGATATCTAAGAAACAAGTTTTAACGATAAAGTGCACTTGCATAAATCAGACTCTGACCATAGGTGATTATTATCTCTTAATTCTGATTGGACTATTTTTAGACTAATTTGAATTAGGTGATGTGTCATGATCGTACTGGCTAGGAGTAAGGTTTATGGTAAGGTTGCATGCACCAGATTTAATCCAGGTCAAAGTATTTAATGATTCCTTGCAAAATAAGTAAAAATTGATTAATAAAATAAATAAATAAATAATTAATTAAACATATTTTGAATTAATTTGTTGAACTTACGGACCAAGAGAATCAAAAAAGAATTGAAAGACAAAATTCGGAGGAAATTATGTCTGAATTGAAAACAAAAATAGATGAAATGAAAAAGGGAAAAATCATGGAGATTTGGAATCGTGCCAATCAGCAATTGGACCATAATCTCCAGATTTCCTTCCCTTTTTTGCTTCAGATTGATCTCCACTCAATTTGACCTTGCACCCCACGTTTTCCTATTAGAAAATCCAAATTTCTGAAGTCCCATAATGCCTAAAGACCTAACCCTAGCTCCCCCACTCCATGTATAAATACCTCATTTCACCTCCAGTTCAAAACACTAAGGAAAACACTCAGAAACATTGGAAAAAAACCCCCCAAAAATCTTAAAGCTTTCTAGCAAACTAAGAATTCTCTCTCCCTCTTAAGGTGTTGTCTAGCTTGGAGTTTTTGGAGTGCCTAGCTTTAAGATTCAAGCATGTTTTATTTTTATATTCTTAGTTTGTTCTTGTTTATCATGCTAAATCTTGGTTTTGCTTAGTTTTTCATATTTTCTATGTTTCTAGGGTTTTAATTCAAGTAGTATGATCACATGTTTAGAATTAGGGTTTCTCCTAATTATAAATATGTTTCCATACTTTTGATCTATAATACTAGATTCACACTTTTGAATGATGTGATATGATATTGGCTACCACAGTCTAGAAAACTGGTTTCACCAGGTAGGTTGAATGCCTAACACATTCCCAATCCTGCAACATAGCCTCTGAATTTAGATCAATGGTTAGTAGATTAGGTTTATCCTTGTAATTTTCTTTTTCTAGATTGTAACTAGAAATCAAAACGATGTATTTTTGTTTTAGATTGTATTTAGGACCAAAACCATGTAATTTTCTAGTTATTATAAAAAAGATGTACAATTTCAATTTCAAATCATCAATAACAATGATGTACTCTTCAATTCTTTTGGTTTAATTTTCTTATTTTTCCAATTAGATAAGTGACAACTCCATTGTAAAACTCTTGACCTAAGAGGGAGAATAACAACAGTAGGATCTCTCCAGTGTCTTTTGAGAGGCAATGGCACACCATACCCCATTTGCGTGGTCCAAGTGCCAAAACCCACAGTTCTAAAGTTCGGGCCGAGGACGCAGTCTCTCACAATTACACAAACTTGTTACACACGTGTGGAACAAAAACTGCCACTCATAAAAACCTATATATAAGCCAAATTGCATTGAATTTAAAAGTGACACATCACTAGCCAACAACGTGCTTCCCAAGCATTAAAATCTCTCACAAAGCAGCAAGAACATCTCCCCTTTACTATCATGAACAAAAATGCCCACACCAAAATGATTATCCTGTTGAGAACAACAGTGCCTATGTGTAACATGTAAGATGTATGAACATTTTTGTGAAAATAGGCCATAAGAATGAAATGGTCTTGTAACTGGGAAAAGGTGATGTAATTTCCTCATCGTCCATTGCATTTTGAAAGGTCCTTGACAAAGGCATTGATGTTTATTTCAGATGATCCATTTTTTGCAGTTGCTTGTTGACATATTTGTTGAAGTTCACTTGCTCTTGTCCTCATTTCTTTCATTTCATTACTTTCTAAGTTCATGAATCTTTGCACCAATCTTGCAATTTCCTCTCTTGTCACCAAACTTTCTCCTCTTACATCTCGTTTCACCCTCCATCCAATCTTCCAATCCTCCACAATAAGCTTACTATTTTGCATTTGATCCATACCTATGGGGAAGGTAAGAAGAGGAACACCACAAAACACAGCTTCTTGTGTGGAACTCCAACCGCAATGAGTCCAAAAGCCCCCAATAGAAGAATGAGACAACACACTCAATTGATCACACCAGGGCACTACCAAACCCATATCACCACAAATCTCTTTCAACCTACAAGTCTCACCACGTGCCACCCAAAAGAATCTAACACCACTATCATGCAAACCAGCTGCAATTTCATCTATTTGGGCACTTGAAAAAGAAAGAAAGCTTCCCATTGAAATGTATAGAACAGAACTTCTTGGTTGGCAATCTAGCCATTCTACATGATAAAGGTCATTGTGGTTATTACTTTCTAAGTAATTTTTTCCAAGATTGAAGTAAGGAATAGTTGGGCCAATAGTATATATGGGCATTGGCAAATCTGCTTTTAGAACATCAATAGCTTGAGATTCAAGCTCGTAGGTGGAATTGAATAAGAGATATTGTGTTTTGGTCACCCATGAAAAAGCTTCGAGGACTCTATGCAACATTTTTTCGTTTCTCAAAACAATCGATGAAGGAAGATCTACTAAACGAATGGAAGAAACTCCAGGGATATAGTCTACACGCTCATCGCCATTTGCTGTAGAATGCATACAAAAAAACAAATTGTATGAGTATCAATAGAAATTAGCATTTAAAAAACGTACATTATCTTCGTACAAAAATAAAGGAACCATATGTAATAGATAAAGTATTTCTTTCTCTACAAATTCAAAGTTTCTATACTTTGCTTGAATAGATCGAGTTAACAAAGACAACAAATGATTTTTTTAATAAAAAAAGAAAGTAATAATCTAACACATCCTTGCCAAATAACCTGGACAAAATTTAATAATTCTTCGGAGAGTTAATAGGAATTTTCTTTGGGGATCTTCTGATTCAGCCAAGAAAGTCCATTGGGTTGGATGGGATAAGGTGACAAAGTCAAAGGAGGAAGGGGGTCTTGGTTTGCATTCAGCTAAGGGTAGAAATATTGCTCTTTTGGCTAAGCTGAATTGGAGATTTCAAACTGAATCTGAAACTCCTTGGGTCAAGGTGTTGAAGATGAAGTATTGTAATCAGAGGAGGAGGTTTGCTGCAAATGCTAACAATCTCCCTTGTTCTTCCATTTGGTCGGCAATGAAGAGAGGTAGAGATACTTTCAACAAGGGGAGCAGGTGGCTGGTTGGGAAGGATAGTGTTTTAAATGTTTGGCATAGTAATTGGATAAATGAGGGTTCTCTTAGAGAGCTTATTCACGGACCCATTACCCAAGAAACTAGTTGTCTTGAAGTTAAGGATATTATGTTAGACACGGGGTGGGATTGGGGGAAAATTCCTTTTGAAATTCCTTTTGAAATCAAAAGGCTGATTCAAGCCATTCCAGTGTCTTACTTGAGTAGAGGAGCTGATAAGTTGTTTTGGGCTGGTTCTCCTAAAGGCACTTTTGATTTGAGAAGTGCTTATAGGCTTGCTATGGGGTTTGATACAATTAATTCTTTCCCGGCAAGTTGGATTTGGAAAGCGAAAACACTCCCAAAAATTAAAACTTTCCTTTGGAGATGTGCTCATAATAGTATTGGAGTTAAAGTTTGTTTGGAGAGAAGGGGTATAACTCAAGATATTGGTTGTCCAGTCTGTCAAGGAGGATCTGAATCCATTCTTCATGCCTTAAGGGATTGCACTCAGCTGAAGTGTGTGTGGAATCAGTTAGGAATCTCCTCTTTGAATCATGATTTTTGGAGGAGTGACCTTCAGAGTTGGCTGTCTTCGAATGGGAGGATGATGAGCAGTCTTTGTGATTCTCAACCTCCTTGGAAAATTGTATTTCCGATAGCTATATGGAATATTTGGAAGAGCAGGAACAATTTGGTCTTCAACAAGAAGAACAGGAATCCGAGCCTTGCTATGGAGATTGTGAAGCAAGCCTTGGAGTTTTATCATTGTGTTGCTTCCCCAAGGCTGCAAACTCGTAAAGTGCTGAAGGAAATTCGATGGGAGAGACCGCCACAAGGCTGGGTGAAGTTGAACACTAATGGTTCAGTTAATGGGAGCTCCGGTTTGGCAGGGTGTGGAGGTGTGATTAGAAATGATGAAGGGCAATGGATTGTTGGCTTTTGCAAGTGTATTGGCATCACCAGTTGCTTTGCTGCAGAATTATGGGGGCTAAGGGAGGGTCTTATCTTGTGTTGTAATCTTAATATTACTTCTCTTGAGATTGAGCTTGATGCCAAAGCTATTGTGGACATTTTGAACAAGCCGACCTATGTAAATGATATTATTTCTCCTATTCTGGAGGACTGCAGGCTGTTGGCTTCCCGCTTTCCTCAGTTTCGTGTGAAGCATTGTTTTCGCCAGGCGAATAGATGTGCGGATAGCTTTGCTAGAATGAGTGTTATGTTAGATAGTGGTTTTTCTTCTTTTCATAGTCCGCCTGTGGACCTGTTGGATGTGTTTGAGGATGATCTCAATGGGGTTTTTGTTTCCAGGCTGTGTCCTGATCCTGTTGATCCTCCTTAGTTGTTTGTAATGAATCGTCTTTTACCAAAAAAAAAAAAAAAGTTGTTGAATAAAATTTGGAACCTAAAATACAACATTTAAAGAACTATAATAATGTTATGTTCAAATAAATATATCACTACAAGAAAAAAGGACTTACTATAACAAAAAAAAGTCATTGCAATAACAACTAAAGTCGTTGTAATAAGGTGTTATTGCAATGAAAAAAAGTCAATGTAAGCCATTGTAAAAAAGTCCGAGACAGATTATGCAAAACTAGATTTTGTTGCAATAAAAAACAACCTAGAGATGCAATAATCTATATTACCTCTATTTTTTTTTTTTTTTTGGCAATGATAATTGTTGTGTTATGTCTTTTTCCTTGTAGTGTATGTTTTGTACATAAATTGTATTATTAAATACTCTCAAATACAATGAACTTGCTACGCCATAGTCCACATCAATACAAATAAGTCATTTGACACGAAAATATGATATAAATTTAAAAAGTCACCTTAAAAAATTAAGTTTTGTATTTCCTAATAATTTGAAGTTTGTTTTCTATAGTAGGGAGCATCCACATCAATTGTGTTAAAAATTTAGCTTTTATTACAAAAAAAAAAAAAAAAAAAAAAAAAAAAAAACTCACTATATTTATTTTAACTCATGGTTTCACAATTCACCCTATATCAATGCTCTTATTTTTCACAACACAACTAAATACTATTCATTTATGGGTAAACTATATATTGGGTCTCTATCCTTTGCATCATATTTCAATTTGATCTCTAACGTTTCAATTGTGTCAATTTGATCCTAACCTTTCAGTGTCGTGTCAATTTAATCTCTATCATTATATCTTAGATGAAAATTGATGACATGACAAATTACCAAATAAAATTTTAGTGTACTGTCACATTGACGAAAGTTTATTTTTTTATTTTTTTTTATTTTTTTGTCATTAAATGTGTCATCAATTTACATCCAAAAAATAATAGTAGAAATTAAATTGATACAGTACTGAAATGTTAAGGATTAAATTGACACAATTGAAAGGTGAAGAACCAAATTAAAATATGGTACATAAAATAAGGACTAAATACCTGGTTTTGCAACATTTATTTATTATTTTCTCTCCCTCCTCTTCTCTGTCTCTAATTTTCTCTCTCATCAGCCCACGGCTGCTCTTCTTCTTTGTCACTCTTATCTTCTTCTTCTCCCTCTCTTTAACCCACATCCACCAAACCCACAACCCAAAATCAACCAACACCACCACTGCACCAACACCACAACCACCATCCCACATCCATATCAAATACAAACCCCATATGAATATACACAGCCAAAATCCAATCAAGCACAACCCACAGCCAAAACCCAAAATTCGATCCTATCAAACACAGCCAAATCTGATCAAACACAACCAAAACCAAACCCACATCCAGATCAAACACAACCCACAACCTGATTTCAACCCAAAATCCGATCTCAACCCACAACCAAAATCAACCACCACCATCACAACAACCAAACCCATATGAACACACACAGGGAAGAAAGAGAGAGACAGAGAGAGAGAGGGGCGTGAGACTGAGAATAATGAACTAAGAAAGACAAAAAAAAAAAGTTTGGATTTTATAATTGAAAGAAGAGAAGGCTTGGGAGAGAGGCAGGGCGGTGAGGAAGAGGAAAAAAGAAAATAGAAAAGTGAAAAGGAAAGGAAGAAAGAAAAGTGAGAGATGGAGAGTAAAAAATTATTATTTGTATAGCATTTGAGCTATAGTAGATTGCTATTGTAGCATATTTGCAAAAAATTTAGAAATGACAGCATCAAAAATAGCAGGTTTTTTTTTTTCCGGAATGAGCTGTTAAAAAAAGCAGTATTGTAATATGGCACCATCACTCTAGTAATTTACTACTCAATAGGCAATAGCATATCCTGCTAATAATAAATAAATAATCTGTTTAATAAAGACCCTACCTGATACGTGCAATGGGAAGTGACCATTCTGAGGCAGAAGATTAAAATGGTGTAAGACCGTGAACACCGACGCAGCCAATGGCCAAAACGACGCCAACGGGATATTCCTCCGCTTCCCAACACCAACCGCCCAAAACAGAAAAGTGTCAAACAAGATAACTGTCGCCGGCGGCTCAAGCCGATCAAGGAGGCGCTCAAACGGAGCTTCCAACTTAGTCATGGTAGCTTCGAAGAAGGAGTTATGGTCAGCGGCTCGAACTAGCTCGGAAGGGACAACGTTAGGAACGGTGGCGAAGCGGATGTTGTCGGGTTTAGGCTCGGCGCCGATGAAGCCAAGCCATTCTTCGGTGACAACAAAGGTGACGATGATATCGGTGTTGATCGTTTCGCTTGTTTTTGAAGCTAATATCTTACAGAGGTTCATCATGGGGTTGATGTGGCCGCGACCTGGGTAAGGCATGGCCACCACATGGTACAACGTGGATGCTTCAGCTTCCACGGAATCCATCTCCGGATATTGTGACGTTATAGAAGGATATCTTAGATTGAATTTGAAGTGAAAGTGGGAACGAGGATTTTATATAATTTGGCAGGACTCAACTGTAGAGGAACTAATAGCTTTAAAGATAAGCTAACAGTCAAAGTGATGATAGCCATTAGCCAGTTATTTAACAAAAGAGTTTTGTAATTACAAATAGTATTGGGACGCAAACTTTGTCACGCATTTTAGCGGGTCCATTTGGATATAGTTTATTGTTACTGAAAGTTGCTGAAAACTGATTGTTCCTAAAAACACTGTAGCAAAATAATTTTTAAATGTGTAAATAGTACCGTGGGTCCTATTTTTAATATTTTTTAATGTATAAACAGTGCATGAACAATATGTAAACAGTACCACATTGTTCCTGCACAGTACATTTTGTCCCCCAAAGTCAAAAAAGCCTGCCAAAAAAAAAAAAAATGAAAGTGAAAACACAACAAGTGAAAACACACCGCACCTTATCTTGCTGTCCAAACTGGCACTTTATACGCGTCAAGTTGGGATTGATCTCTTTCTCAAAAAAAAAAAAAAAAAAAAAAAAGGGATTAATCTAAACCTCATATTTTTAAATGGAACACATTAAAGTTTAAATCTCAAACTTCCAAAAAATGTACATTTGATCACGTGTGAGGGTGAGATTTATTTGGGGTTCTTTTCTGTTTGGATACAATTATGAAATATGGGGGGTTTTTAAAGTATGTCATTTAAGAACCTGTGGTTTAATGTGTTCATCTATAGCAGTACGGGATTCTTTTTTTTTTTTTTTTTTTTTTTGGGGGGGGGGGGGGGGGGGGTATTTCCCCTCCCTTTTTTATTTTATTTTTTATTTTATAAAGTTCTTTGTTTGAGTGATAATATAATATTGTAGCTTAAAGTGTACAGTTATATAGTGTCGCATGCCATGACGTCAGGCTCATGACAAGAAGGAAAACATTTGTTAATTTTCTACTCCCTCCGTCCTATTTTTTTTGTCCTGTTTGAAAAGTCAAACTTTTTAAGGGAACATCATTTATTGTCTTGTCTACCTTTTAAAAATGTATAAATTTTCAAAACAACCCTTAAAAAAAATTATCAAAAAATTGAATAAGTAAATTAATAGGGGTATAATAGGAATATTAGTAAATTAATGACTTTTATTTTTAGAAACAGGACAATATTTTGGGACATCTCAAAATGGAATAGAGGACAAAAAAAATGGGACGGAGGGAGTACTTCCTTTCTTCTAATGAATTGTTAATTTTTTACTCGTCCGATCTGATTTTGAAAAAATCACAAATATAAAAAATGCAAACACATTCAAAGTAAGCAGTCCGACTAAGGCTATGTTTGGTTTTAAGGGAATGGGGAAGAAAAGAAAGGGAGATGAGATAAATGAAATAAAATCCTGTGTTTGGTTAGGATGGATAGGGGTGAAGGAAAGAAAAAATGAAGGATCCATTTTCCTCTATGACCCACCAAATTCTTTCCCCCCAAATTGGGAGGAAAGGGAGAGAGAAAAGAGAGTTTTGATAGTAGAATCCCTCCATTTCTCTCTTACATACTAAAGAACTTACACTTCATTTGTTTCAAAGTAAAATATTTTTATATTGGAGAAATTATGGTAAACTCACTTGTGGTTTAGCCCGTTTTCACTTTGTCTACCCGTGGTTTAAAACTTAATATTTTGCCCACCTGTGTTTAGTTCCATTTGGTCTTTGTTACTCACCTTTAGCTTTTTCGTTAAAAAACAACTTTTACCACCAAAACATAACATAACACGAATCAAAAAAGTTAGGGTTTGAATTTTTTGAAAGAGCTCCGGTTATGGGGTTTTGTATCTCTATGCAAACTATTGGTCCTCTACCGAAATTCCTTTGAAAAATAATCAAGAAAGGAAGAAGGCAAGAAAGATAGGATTGTTTATGATGAACCATTAAAAAATGTCTACATTGGGACCCACTACAGAATGGAAATCAAAATTAAGACTCTTTCTTTTGTTGACCGGGAACGAAAAAGCGTGAAAACATTGTAATAATGCACAAGAACTCCAATAATGCACAAAATGTCTCTGTAACACACTAAAAAGAAAATATCTCTCTCATCTCTCACGCTAAAATTCAAAAAGCATTGTCTCAAAAATTAAAAATTCAAAAAGAAAATAAAACACTATCTTCTTCTCCTTGTCCTTTATATATAAATGAGTCATAGAAAAGGACAAGACAATTTTTTCAAAGCAACTCTGTAGTTGAAGAAAGGCAGTTCTAAGTTTCAATTTATTTCACAGCAACAGAAATAGAAACAATTATCCAAAAGAGTCTTAGAGTTCAAGAGTTTGTTTTGTTTTATTTTCAAAATTTGCTTTCAAAAATAGATTTGTTTTTCGAAACAATTTTCTTTTTGAAAAATATGGCATTGGGAAAGAGATGTGGTAGTTCTTTGAAATCGAAGCGCGTGGTTGTCGACGAGGAGCTAGGGTGGGTATGTGAGGTACACAGGAGCATTTGGGAGGAAGAGGATTTTGATTTCGAATCATTTCCAGGGTTTGGCTATCAATTCGGCTCTGAAAACGCCGACGAAGAAAATGTGTGGCGAGAGATTGGGTTTGAATTCTAAAAGGTCTTTTCTCGAAGCCTTGCCTCAGGATATTCTGGTTAGTACCAAATTTCCTCAATCTCAAAGCTTTTGATTCTGTTTCTGAATCGGATTGAAACTGTTTTTGTTAGTGAGATTGGAATTGAAAATTGACATTTTTGGTTTTTTTTGCTGAGCAGATTAGGGTTTTGTGCAGTGTGAATCAAGAGGATTTGAAGCAACTATTCCATGTTTCGAAATCGATTAGAGAAGCTCTTTCAAAACCCCATAACCTAAGCTCTTTCAAAAAATTCAAACCCTAACTTTTTGATGTTATGTTATGTTTTGGTGATAAAAGTTTTTTTTTTTTAATGGAAAAGCCAAAGGTGGGTAACAGAGACCAAATGGAGCTAAACTTAGTTGGGCAAAGTGTTAAGTTTTAAACCACGAGTAGGCAAAGTGAAAACGGGCCAAACCACAGGTGTGTTTACTATAATTTCCCCTTTTATAGTTTACAATGTGTTGGGAAATTTAGACCCCAGTTGATAGAATTAACAAGTTTTAAATTCAAGTTGTTAATTAGATTTATTATCAATAAAACTTGTTAAAACAAACAAACATCAATATCATGTCAAAATAATATGCAGCGGAAAAAAATAAATAAGACAAGATATGATGACCCAGGAAAACCAATGAAACCAACCAGTTTCACAGTAAAAAACCTGGGGGGAAACCTTCCCGAAAAGCAATCCACTATAGTAAAGAGAAGTTTCAGATCTAGTACAAAACCTTTGTCCCTAGACTCTACAATCCCCGTAGATGAACTCACAGCAAAAACCTTCTACTGCTTCAGAACCTCTGAACTCTTCAATATATGAACGCCACCCTTTTTGTTGCACGAATCCCAATACGTGACTAACTCCTTTGCACGAATCCCAGTACGTGACTCACTCACCAACTTGAGGAAGAAGAATGTTGGCTGCAAAGTTCTTCACTTCATTAACAATGAAGATCAAGAAGTACTTGGTTACAAAACCCTAAGGCGCAAAAACGCAATAGCTTCTTTTTCAGAGAGAATAATCTTTTTCATATGTTCTCCTTGTATTCTCTTATTCTCTTATGATACGGCCTCCAAAATAAGCCTTATATAGGTTTAGGGTTGTGAGAAAAGAAACCCTACTCAAATACATAAGCCTGGCCCAAAAATCAAAAAGCTGAAAATTCTGATTTCCCGTAACCTCGATCGATCGAGAGGTGTCGAGGAGGTGTCGAGGTTTAATGAATCTCAACAGATACAGCTATCGAGAAGGTGTCGAGGGGACAGAAACTTTCTCGATCGATCGACCAGCTATCGAGAAGCTATCGAGATTGCGATAAGAATCAGCTGAAGATCTCGACAGATAGCCAGGTGTCGAGGAGGTGTCGAGAAGCTATCGAGCTATCTATCCGCAGGTGTCGAGCTATCTGTCCAGCTTTATTGAACACCTTTTCTTCACTTGTTTCTTGGTCCAATCTTCATGGCTTTAATACTACACTTGAATAACATGTTCCTTGAAGTATTAAACACATCCTAGATCTACCCAAATACAAGTAAAGTGCGTTTTGTCAAAGGATTAGCCAACTACATAAAATATGTCCTTAACAATCTCCCCCTTTGGCAATCCGTGACAAAACCACAACAAACAAATGAACATATGAGAGAAGTTATAAATCACTCAACTCATACTCACTTGTTGAATACAATAAAATCTATCCTAACACAAACTCTTGAAAAACTTTGCAAGAAGAGAGTTCATGGCAAGTAGACTTTGACAACCTGTATTTCTGAAACACTTTAAACAAAACTCATCAAGGCATCTTAGTGTGAAACAGAAATAATTAGATTGCATACAAGTACTAAGAAACATGTGTATAAACATAGAAAAGAAACAACACATATAGAGGTAGGTGAAAGAAACATACATTAGCATATAAAGAAGATAAGCACAATGTATGTAAACATGGTCACAAAACCCAAGGTACAAGAAGAAAGAAGTAAACACTCCCCTTAACAAGATGAAACACATCTCCCCCTTACAAAGGCATGTATTTCTCCCCCTAACTTGTAGAATCTCAAACTCCACAAATTCTCCCCCTTTTTGTCATGATTGACAAAGGGTACAAGAAGCTAGAAAGCTTCACCCGAGAAACATAAAGATGATCAAGGAAGATCATGGGGGCACAAGAAATCCATATAAATGCATGAATGTAATGAAACAATATGCTATGGATGACAAAAGAAAGATGCAAAACACACACACACACACTAAACAAGTCTAACCAATTTTATATTTCAAAAATAAGTCATGACAGTTTAGTGAACATACAACAGCACATGTAAAACCTTTGTGATGGCCAAATCACATTGTACCTGCACATGTATCAATAGTAGCAAAGAATATTGCGTGTTGTGTGTGAAAAACATCGCAAGATTGCATATGTGTATACATGTTATGACGATCTGAGATATGAGAAAATAACTTTAACTCACACACAATCATAACTGTTTGATGGGGACTATCACCTTCGAGGTACATCCTATAACTCCCACATCTCCTAGAATACACGCTTGCAACCATTTTAAAGCATTTTTAATCTTTTTGCTTTTTATTTCTTTGCATATTTTCTTTTTAAGCATATCATACATGGGCTTATGAGAAAGAAAAGAAATACCCATTGATATTTTGACATTTCAATTTTGCTATGCCTAAGCACACAAATGTCATTGACATCACACTTTTGCTATGCCGAAACATACAGATGTCATTAATGATTGGCGGGCAACAGTGGTGAGATGGTTATTAATGCCTTTCTCTTAGGATTTTCTAGTCCTACCCGTCAAAAAGAGTGATGTGAGTGTTAAGTTTAAAGAGATAACCTAATCTTACTCATCACAAACAAGAGCCACAAAGCTCACTTGCTTAGTTGTGCATAAAGATGTTCATCTAAGCTACAAGAGATACAAAGTTTAGAAAACTTTGTTTCATTGGCCATCCAAGGTACACAAGTACCAAAGTACACAAAAACAGACAAACAACATGAAAGCATGAATGAAAGATGCATATGCATGAAGGCATGATAGAAAGATGCAGATGCATGAAAGCATGATTCCAAAAACAGTTAAGAAATCAAGCAAAGAAAGTCCTACTTTAGATAGAAAGAATCAAAGCAGAGGACAAACAGAAAAGACAATTAAGTCTTAGGCTCCTTTCTCACCCACACAGCACGAGTCTTTGGCCGTGAAGATGAAAAGGCACGTGTCCTAGTATGTCTACTAAAGGACATAGAAGAATTAGAATTCTCCTGAAATTGAGTTAAAAAGCTCAAAACTTTTAATAACTCTCCAAACAAAGGTGTAGGTCCTTGAGAAGAAACCTGTGACCGTTTGGACAATTGCTTATGAGGATACAACCTAAAGCAATTAGGACGAATATGTCCAGAAACACCACAATGGTGACAAACATGAGGTTTAACAAAGGATTTAGATTTCATACCTTTATTACCTTTCTCAGATTGGGGCACAAAGACAGTCCTTGATCTAGAACCCGTGGAAGACGAGGGGCCTGAGGAAACAGCATATTCTAAGCCAGTCTTATCAGAACTAGGCTTTTGAGCACTCAAAACCTCATCAAGCTTTGCACTAGACATCCTCTCTATTTGAGTTCTAGCTTGACTAAGCTCAACCTCAAGATTCTTGACCTTCTCTTCTAATGAGGTGTTCTCCACAACAAGAGTCTCAACTAACCTTGTAGTCTCATCTAGCTTGACTAACAAATTAGCTTTTTCAATATTTACCTCATTAAGCTCTTTTCTACAAAGATGAGAAGTCTTTTCAGATTTTATGAATTCAGTGCATAGCTTTTCATAGGCTTCCTGAAGGGTCAACTTCTTGGGTACTTCTTCATCAGAAGAATCCTCATTGTCACTAGCACTCTCCAC
This sequence comes from Quercus glauca, assembly GCA_023736055.1. Taxonomy (NCBI): domain Eukaryota; kingdom Viridiplantae; phylum Streptophyta; class Magnoliopsida; order Fagales; family Fagaceae; genus Quercus; species Quercus glauca. The sequence goes on along the minus strand of CM043316.1, from coordinate 73,675,945 downwards.
AATCACCTTATCGGTTGAGGCAGCAAAGGCCATAACTTGACGACATTCATCCACAAACTCATCAGAAGAGTCATCATCAGTATCACTCCAGGTAGCAACCAACCCTTGCTCTTTTGGCTCTCGGTCTTTTCCTTCATGAAGTAGTTTGGACACTCTATCCTCATATGACCAAAACCTTTGCACTCATGGCATTGAATAAGGGGTTTTTCATTCTTGCCCTTCCTAGAGGATTTAGGTTTCCTAGGAGGTTTGCCCTTATCCTTTTTCCTAAACTGAAGAAGCTTGATAATCTCATCAGTTATGAAGGTTAGATCCTCATCCTCATCTTCACTTTGATCTTCATCTTCAGAGTCTTCAGTCTCTTCCTCTATACCCTTAAGAGCCAAGTTTTTGCTCTTTCCACCTTTTCCCATTGAGCCTAATCCCATCTCATAGGTTTGAAGGTTCCCTACAAGCTCAGTCAAAGGAATTTGATCAATGTCCTTGACTTCTTCAATGGCAGTGATCTTGGCATGGAATTTTTCAGGTAAGGACCTAAGGATTTTTCTAACAATTTTGGATTCTGCAATACATTCTCCAAGGTTGAAAGCAGAATTCACAATATCCTTGAGTTTGGCATAGAACTCATCAAAGGTCTCGTCCTCCTCCATCCTTATTTCTTCAAAACTACTTGTGAGTTGTTGAAGCTTCACAGTCTTTACTGCCTTGGTACCTTCATAGGTGGTCTCAAGAATAGTCCATGCTTCCTTGGCAACTTCAGTGGATGAAATTTTCTTGAATTCTTCATTGGTCACCCCACAAAACAAAGCATTCAAGGCTCTACTATTGAAATTTGCAGCTACAATTGTTGCATCATCCCAATCCACAGGTGCTTCCTTTGGCTTAATCCAGCCAACTTCAACAGCTTGCCATACCTGTTCACCTAGAGCCTGCAAGAACACTTTCATACGAACTTTCCAGTACGCATAATTAGTTCCATCAAATAAAGGAGGAATAAATAAAGATTGTCCTCTATCCATGACAACAGGGGTCAATGGATCACACTCAGGAAATTAATCCAATCAGAGTGAACCCGCTCTGATACCACTTGTTGGGAAATTTAGACCCCAGTTGATAGAATTAACAAGTTTTAAATTCAAGTTGTTAATTAGATTTATTATCAATAAAACTTGTTAAAACAAACAAACATCAATATCATGTCAAAATAATATGCAGCGGAAAAAAATAAATAAGACAAGATATGATGACTCAGGAAAACCAATGAAACCAACCAGTTTCACAGTAAAAAACCTGGGGGGAAACCTTCCCGAAAAGCAATCCACTATAGTAAAGAGAAGTTTCAGATCTAGTACAAAACCTTTGTCCCTAGACTCTACAATCCCCGTAGATGAACTCACAGCAAAAACCTTCTACTGCTTCAGAACCTCTGAACTCTTCAATATATGAACGCCACCCTTTTTGTTGCACGAATCCCAATACGTGACTAACTCCTTTGCACGAATCCCAGTACGTGACTCACTCACCAACTTGAGGAAGAAGAATGTTGGTTGCAAAGTTCTTCACTTCATTAACAATGAAGATCAAGAAGTACTTGGTTACAAAACCCTAAGGCGCAAAAACGCAATAGCTTCTTTTTCAGAGAGAATAATCTTTTTCATATGTTCTCCTTGTATTCTCTTATTCTCTTATGATACGGCCTCCAAAATAAGCCTTATATAGGTCTAGGGTTGTGAGAAAAGAAACCCTACTCAAATACATAAGCCTGGCCCAAAAATCAAAAAGCTGAAAATTCTGATTTCCCGTAACCTCGATCGATCGAGAGGTGTCGAGGAGGTGTCGAGGTTTAATGAATCTCAACAGATACAGCTATCGAGAAGGTGTCGAGGGGACAGAAACTTTCTCGATCGATCGACCAGCTATCGAGAAGCTATCGAGATTGCGACAAGAATCAGCTGAAGATCTCGACAGATAGCCAGGTGTCGAGGAGGTGTCGAGGAGGTGTCGAGAAGCTATCGAGCTATCTATCCGCAGGTGTCGAGCTATCTGTCCAGCTTTATTGAACACCTTTTCTTCACTTGTTTCTTGGTTCAATCTTCATGGCTTTAATACTACACTTGAACAACATGTTCCTTGAAGTATTAAACACATCCTAGATCTACCCACATACAAGTAAAGTGCGTTTTGTCAAAGGATTAGCCAACTACATAAAATATGTCCTTAACACAATGATTGTTTTGCAGTAAAATATTTTCAGTCAACCAAAACAACTAAGGCAAATTTGTGTAAAATGTTTTACACTTAGAAATAGAAATATTGGTAAAACATTTTACATTTTGTGCACTCTCTCAATTCCGATACTTTACCTCTCTCTCATTTGCATGCTCTCTCAGTATTCTCTCCACAACCAAACCCACCATGGTCCTTCTTTCCCACCTATCATAAGCTCCACCTTCTTAGGCACTGCCCATCACCGGCTCCACCTGAGGTTTTTTTGTTTTTTGTTTGTTTATTTGTTTGTTTGTTATCCCCCATCATCATCATCGGCTCATCCATAGGTTCTTAGTTCTGATTTTTTTCCCCTTTACTGCCAGGTAGGTTTATCAATCTAAGGGTCTTTAATCAACCACGTCAAATAGATAAATTTCACAAAGACTCCTCACATTTTCTGCTTCCCATGCTTAGATATGTATCAAAAAAAAATCATCCCACTAAAACCTATTACAATTCCAATACCTTCCTATCATTCTAATTCAAACGCAGCCAAGAAACTTGCTTTCTAGTGGAATACCCAAGTAACCCAACCCAAGACACAAATCTTCACATCGTTCCAACTCTAGTGAGACCACAAAGTAGAGTCCTTGTCTAGTGAGACCACGAAGCAAAATCCCTATTGATTTCAATAATCTAATTGGAAATCAAAGTTCTAGAAGGATTCCATGAGGTGCTTAATTATTCCTCGCATTATTTCTCTGTGTTTCTTATTTTCTTTCCCCTCATTTTAAATTGTTTTGCTAAGCCTTTAATTGATCTCCTAACAAATAATAAATTCCCTATTTGATTTGAATTTCATTTTTTCTTTTTTCCTTTTGCTTCACTACTGTTTTAGCTTTAGACTTCAAAAAAATTTGCCCAAGTAATAAAAAATACTCCTTTACAATAAAATATCATAAACTTTGTAATTCTAGCACTACAAAAAACACTAGTGTGTGCACCCAGATCGAGCTTAAAGGGCTAGCTCACTCTTGGGTTCACAATATATTTATAATGTGGGTTTTGGATTTCCTACTTTGGGTGATTCCAGCCAAGAGACTCAATGATTTCTCTCAAGCCTCTGTATTGCTTTCCTCTCATTCGTATGACTATTGCTCTCAGTTCTCAACTCTCTTCAGAGCTATCTCCCACCAACCCCTTTCCCTTCCTCAACTTCTCCTATTTATAGCCCAGTGTAAGTGGAGTGATTACGATTGCTTTCAAAATTAGTGCAATAGGAGTTCCAATGTCGTTAATCATAGGTGGGTGTTTAGGTGAGAGTGGCTTTGGAACTGGTTCTCACTCCAATGAATAAGCTCGGCAGCGTTATTCCCCAGGGCATTGCGGCACATATGATGGGTAGTGAATCCGAACACCCTTCGTCTTGCTTGGGGTGGTTTGCCAGACAAGTACCAGGCGGTGAAATAAGGCGCTTGCTAATGTAAATTGCCTACTCAGACTTTTAAGCAATATGAGGCTTGTATCCGTGGCATTTGTGGGTTTGGGCCAGGGTCTTGGGTAGAAAGAGGCTGGGCCTGTGGGCCATACTGTCGAGTCAGAATCCAAGGCCCAAATGGGTTAGGCACCAGAGTGCCGTCCATTAGCCCCCTTTTAATTCATGCCCGGCTCTTGGGGAGAATCAAGGAACCCAAAAGGTACTTGCTATCCTAGAAGCTCAATGGGTACAGTTAGGCGATTCCAGAAACTCATAAATGCGCTCTCAAAAGGCGCGTTATATCTAGCCATTTGGTTCAGTCGTCATCATTACCTGACAGTTCGTGAACTGAGGCGGTGCGCGCATCAGTTGGCATTGGTATCCGTGAGGTTTGTTTCGTTATTGCTAATTAATCCTCATTATTGCCGACTAATAGTTGCTCACTGCCCTTTGGCTCCTATAAATAGCCCATCTCAAATCATTCCTCCATTTTTTTTCATCCTCCATTCTCTGAGTTTTCTCTCTACCGTGCATTCATCTGTGCGCTTGCCCTCCAGCCGAGATTTTCTTTCTTTCCTAGAGCCCAAAGTAAGTTTTCTTCCTCACTCATTTATTTCAATCTCTTCCTTTAGTTGTTAGCGTTTAAGATGGGGTTCGCTTTCCTTCTAAACACTAAGGCGTCCCTAGCCACTTTCAGGTATAGTTTTAACATCCTTGATAATGTGGATGTGGCATACTGCCATAAGAGTGAAATTGCTCTCCACAGAGGGGCCAATACTGCTTTTTTCCCTTTAATGACAATTCTGGAGGGTGGGGTTAGATTTCCTTTGGACCCTCTCTTACTTAATACCCTTAGGTATTATGGGCAGAGTCTCAACCAACTTCCCCCTAACTTTTACCGGGTAGTTAGTTGTGTCAGTAGGTTGAATCAGAAGTTCGACTTGCAATTAGACCATCACGACATAAACCACATGTACAGTTTATGTGGGAATAAGAAAACCAACTATTACTTTAAAGTTAGAGATGCGAGGGTACGACTGATCTCCTGCCTACCAGATTCCAATAGAAACTCTGCTGGGGGGTTTGTTCGGGTGCGAGGCAATTGGTTTGTTGGCAAAATCCCTCCCTTCCTCTCACTGCGCAAAATGGGTTCGTACCGATCACTAACTTGCTATTTTTTTTTTTTGGTCATAACTGTTTCGGTTTATTCGGATACTAACCCACTGTATTCCTCGTTGCAAACAGCAGAGTGTTCACCGCGGATATCAGAGTAGTGCATGTAAGGGACCTGAATTTTGTACTCAAGTCCGAAATATTTGTTCATACGAACGGGCAACTCCGAGCTTCGCACCTCATACTCTATTGCACCCCCGTGTACAAGACTTGGCATCCCATCGGCCAAGCACTTATAGTAGATAGCTTGCTGTTGTCTTATATCGACGTCCGGCATGCCAATTTCCTCCATCCCTCATTGACCACCGGCGAAGCCTGAGACATCGGTCCTCGCTACACAACTGCTGACGACCTCGCCCCAATCAGGGAAGAGTCAGCCAAACGAGTTTCCCGGGCTCTCAAAGAGTGAGAACACATCCCTGTCGAAGGGAACGAAGGCCAAGCCCAAGAGGCCCAAGTCCAAGCAGCCGAGCAAGGTGAAACCGAGCCCGTTCAAGATGAAGAAATGGTGACCAGAAGGAAGATGACCATTGGCCGGTTCATACCCAGCGCACAACCCTCAGCCCATCCTCAAGGTGAGGCCTATGCTCCCCCTCCCCCTACTGCCAGCCGCCCCAAAAAGAAACAGAAGGTCGGTGACCTTCCCACAAAGGTCCTCAGTGATGTTCTCGCGAAGACCCCCCGGGGGGGAATTACGATCCAAGAACCTGTGGGTGATTCCCAACCGCTAGCCAAGGGTCGTAAAGACGTGGCATCTTCATCCCAGCCTGAGGCCATCTGGCAACCCGACTTTAAGTTAGGTGACAGGCCCCTACTATCCACTGAGAGCATAATAGCATGGGATAAGGGCCGCAGGGGAAGGGTGGCCCAAAGTTTAGTGCACAGCCTCCTATTGCCCTAGGACGTGCAGTTCTTCTCGAAGGGGGATGATGAATCACTAGTACGGCGGCTACAGTGGCACACTGTGGTGGTAAATTTCTTTTCCTCTCTTCACTTGTCTACTTTGATGCTTGAGTGATACCTTAACCTTTACTGCCAATGCGTTACCAATCCGCGCAGATGACATATGCACTTGGCGAAAGATTAAAGGAACTCGCCGAGGATGCTGATCGGGAAAAAGCACTGAAGGACACTGCCAATGCTACAGCCAATGAGAAGGGCAAGGTTGCTGAGGATGCTGAGAAAAAGGTTCAAGCCGTAGAGAAAGCTCGGCTGTTGGCTAAGGAGAAAGTAGCTGAGGTGAATGGTCGGCTGGTGGGCGCCGAGCTTAAATTAGCAGAGGCAACCAGTCTTAATTTGGCCCAGGCCTATCAAATAGCTGACCTTAAAGCTGCCTTTGAAGCTTGCGAGAGCAAATGGTTCGACGAGGGCTTCACAGATGCTGAGAAATCTGTAGAGCCTGTTGTCCACCAGGCGTGGCTTCATGGGTTCGGGGAGGGATGGCTAGCGGCCCTCCTGGTGATGGAAGTGCTCGAGGATTCCCCTTTGAGAGACTCGGGCCAAATTCCGTACCCGGCTCCCCCACCCCCACCCAGAGTTAAGCCGGTGTCGCAGATGAGGAAGAAACTACCAGCATAAGGGAGCTGGTCCAAGAGATTGACGCCCACGTTGATCATGAGGTTTCCAGCAACCTCAATGCCAAAGGTAATGAACAAGTCCAGTAGCTACAAACCGAGGACATCCCTCGTCTGATAGCCGATGAAGTAGCCCAGCTCCCGCCTGTCGATCCAGCCATTTAACATCTACCTTTAACTAGTTGTTTTATATATGTTTGCCTTTATTCTAACTTTTTCTTTTTTTATGGTTTGCTCATGGTTACCGGGTTGTGGTGACCGAACAATGGCTTTAACTTTGTTTAATTTCGGGTTTAATTTCCTATGGTCACCGGGCTATGGTGACCGAACAATGGTTTGATTTTACTTCCATTTGCATTAACTATTTCTTCTCTTGCCTTTGGATATTGAGCATTGCGAATTGTTGCCTTAAAGTTGTTAGGCTTGGTTTTAGCATACTTGGGTGGTTGTCTTGCCTTCTGGTCGGGCGAAATAATTTTTGGGTGCCATTGGGAATACTTAGCACGAGGCCTTTACCTATCCGGTGATAGCTTAGATTGGGTTTTCTGCCCGTCCGGGGACAGGTTTCTCTCCTTAGTAAGTTTAGACTAAGGTTTCCTCCTGCCCGGTTATGGGAATAGAATCGGGGACAAGTTTCTACCCTTAGGAAATCTAGATTAAGGTCTCCACCTGTCCGGTGATGGGAATTGAATTAGGGACAGGTTTCTGTCCTTAGATAGTTTAGACTAAGGTTTCCTCCTGCCCGGTGATGGGAATCGAACCGGGGACAAGTTTTTGCCCTTAGGAAATCTAGATTAAGGTTTCCACCTGTCCAATGATGGGAATTGAATCGAGGACAGGTTTCTGTCCTTAGATAGTTTAGATTAAGGTTTCCACCTGTCCGGTGATGGGAGTTGAACCGGGGACAGGTTTTCGTCCTTAGATAGTTTAGATTAAGGTTTTCACCTGCCCGGTGACGGGAGTCAAATCGGGGATAGGTTTCTGTCCTTAGGAAATCTAGATTAGGGTTTCCACCTATCCGATGATGGGGATCGAACTCGGGATAGGTTTCTGCCCTATGCACAAAACGAGTTGCTTTGATTTTCTTAGCTTTTTTTAGTATCGGTTGGTCGGTGCTTACAAAGTAATAACAAAATTTAAATGCACCTGCACAAGTAAATACCACCATATTCATTAGTAAAACATGTATACACTATTACATCAAATTTGCACCCCAATGTACAACTGATCAATGATAAAACTTTTTCAAGTTGTGGACATTCCATGGCCGAATCCAAGTGTGTGACCCCCTACAAATGTGTATCAATAAGATGGTCAATTATTTATTATTTAAAAAAAAAAATCAATGCTATGATTTAGAATTACTAAACAATTGGCAAGTACTATAGCTTTATTAGCTTAAGATTTATGATTTGATTTAAAATCCCAGTTGGGCAAGTAAAATATGACTCATATATATATATATGTATATATATATATATATATATATGCGGGGCTGAAGCAACAGGGCATTAGTGTCAGATGGTTTCTATAGAAACATACTTGAGAGAGCTACAAGATCTACCAGGGAAAGACCTCTTTGGGAGAAGCTTTGCTGTAGTTGAGAGAAGTTGAAAGTGGGGGAAGGAAATTGTCCGGTGTCGATTGTCCTTGAGATTCTTCCATCTTTTCTTCCTTTCGGTACTTACCAAGTGGGACCTCCAGACTAGTACATCAAACCAGACTAAAAAAAAAAGTACTCATACTATAAGCTTAGAAATTGGGCTTTTATTGTTATGATAAGTCATAGTTGTTGTTGTTATTATTATATTGTCGACAATGGTTTTTTTTTTTTTTTCCCTAAATTGACTTGATTAGAGGAGATGGCAATTAATTCATAGTACAATCCACTTGTATTTTAATTGTACAACGAATCAATGAATCATTCTAACAAATTATATGACTATTAAATAAGCCATTGCATATGATCCTTATAGTTGTTAAGTAGTATTCTTCCAAATTACTATTATTATTATGACATGATAAACTAACCAGAGCAACAGCATTAAGAGCAGCCAGAGCCAAGATATCAGCACAAGAGACGACACCGGGGCACAATGCTTCCACCTCTTTCTTTGCATTGTCAATGACATAAAATGCATGCAATGAAACGTTAGGAGGCCCGTCTTTTTCTGCCTTTTGATTTCCCTTTGATGCCAGCAGCACAGAAGCATCACAACCCTTAATCACAAAACATAAGTACCAAGTAGTTTACTTATGAACAACGAAAGACAAAAATATTTATATATATGATATTAGAGTTTATTTAGAGAAACCAAACTTAATTTAGTAAGAATTTGTTTAGTGTTTGATTGCTTTATTAAAAAAGAGAGTGAGTTATTGTTTAGCACTATTTATAATTAATTATACACATATATATATATATATATATATATGTATATGTATATATATATATATATATATATCCTGGCCAGCACAAACAGCCAAAATGTTGTGTTATTGTTCTATGATGCTACCGTTATTTCCCATGATAAAACTAATGATTGATTGATTCACACTGTTTGTCCAGCCTGCGCAACGGCCAAGATGCTACTGTTCTTGCTCATGCTACTGAAAAGAAGATTCCTTATGTTTCCAAGACTGCTTTCAACCATTCCAAGACCACTTTCTGTATGCTTTGGTCAAAAGAATATTTTGAACACTATTTGCTTTTACTGTTCACCTGTTACTATTCGTGACACTGTTCACTACAAATTTTACCTATTTAAGGGGGGTTGTCCCTTATGTTTAAGGCAGAAGTTTTTTGTTAGAATTTTCTCTAGAGAGAGTTTTCTTCCCTAGAAGTCTTCTTTGAGAGAGTTCTCCTTATTCACTATTACCTTGTTAACTACTACCTTGTTCCTACAAACCTTGTAACTAGGATTAGTTCAAGTTTTGTAACTATTAACCTCTACTGTTGAGATCTTGTATTGACTACTACTACTGTAAGTGTTTACCTACTTTCAATAAACAAGTATTTTCAGTTAATGTTCATTATACTACTTGTTGCTATCGCCACCTTGGACAGATTACCGCCATACCGGATAGTTCTAAATTGCTTTCAATTACTTTGAATTATTTTGATATATACTGCTTGGCTGATTCTACCGCCTTATTATTGTTCTAACTTTACTTTTTACATTCTACTTTCACTATATTATTACTGTGCTTCCGTCTCTTCCCTTCATCTATGCGTCCCCTTCCCCCTTTATGATTATTACTGTGCTTCCGTCTCTTCCCTTCATCTGTGCGTCCCCTTCCCCCTTTATGGTATCAAAGCCACTCTTTTCTGGCTGGTGATAATGTGGTTGTGTTCTCTGTGCCTTGTCTGTGTTTGTCCGAACCTTTGGTGCTCCATTGTTGTGTTCTCTTCTTGTCGTCGTTGGCGCCACCCTAGGTGTAAAGTGAATTCCCAGAACCTGACTGTAAGGCCCGTTTGAGCCAGGAGGGCGTGTAGGGCGTGTGTGTGGTATAAGGTTGCTTAGGGTATGTGTTACGAAATGCAACGGTTGTGAGAAAAACATGATAATTGAGTGTTAAAACTAGGATAATATGGATAAGTTGTGGAGATCCAGCTTCTCTGTCAGCTCAAGGATTGGTTGTCCTCCTGATATTGTGAATGAAGAAGATCACACTGTTGAACAAACATTTGCTACAGTTTATTCTTGCTTGTTTTCTAAAAATGTTAATGAAGAAAAAGATGACACTAAATTTGTTTGTCCATCTGATTCTCCTCTTACTAAAAAATCTGTTTACCAAAATCAATTGAGAGGGTTGACTATTTTGAATGAAAATTTTGAAGTTGATATTGTTCCATTGTTTGATGAATTTATGCTTTCTAAGAACAGACCTAAAAGAAAGTATTACCAAAATAATTTTGCTTAGTCTGAAAAAGACCGTGTTAAAAGAAAATGGAGAGAAAAAATGCATTAGTTGAAAAGACATATTTTGTTCTTTGATTTTCTTGAAAATTATTATGTTTCAAAAGATGAAGTTTTAAAAAATCATTTGAATGTGATAAAGAAATTTAATTTTGTTAAAAAAGACAAAACCATTGTTAGATCTAGTCATCCACCTCTTGAGACTATTTTGGTCACTACTGACAAAATTGATGTTAAAGCTACTCCTTTCAAGAGAGAGTTTTCTTTCCTAGAAGCCTTCTTTGAGAGAGTTCTCCTTATTCACTATTACCTTTTTAACTACTACCTTGTTCCTACAAACCTTGTAACTAGGATTAGTTCAAACTTTGTAACTATTAACCTCTACTGTTGAGATCTTGTATTGACTACTACTACTGTAAATGTTTACCTACTTTCAATAAACAAGTATTTTCAGTTAATGTTCATTATACTACTTGTTGCTACCGCCACCTTGGACGGATTTTATGGTTATAATTTTTGTAACTTTTATCATGGTTTTTACCCTTTTGCCTGGAAGGAGCAATAGGGGGTAAACCATATTGTTCACAAAAATTTCTCATTTCATATTTAGCTTTTCTTTTATTTTTTAGTTGGTGTTTTAACAGTTTTTCGTCATTGCACATATTAATTCCAAGTTTTTTAATAGCGTTTAAAATATCACCATAAGTTAAATTATCATAATCAATAGAATCATTTTTACCAATTAATTCTTGTTTTACCTTATGAGCAAAGATAGGATGCAGAGCGTCAATAAACTTTTCTTTCCAATAAGGCTTGAAACAGTCTTTTCGCTACATTACTCTGGAAAGGAAAACGTCTTGATACCATCTATAATCAGACATAGTAGGGCATCTCAAATTATTTAGTAGAGTAGAAAACAGAGCTGGTTTGAGATTTATCACTTGAAACACCTTTTAATTTTAGATCAGTGGGTTTTTCAAAATTCTTTTGTAAAAAATCATTGAGATCATGATCTCTTTTTGAAATACTTTCAGATCCAGCAAAGGAATGTCTTCCTTCATTAATCCTCAAGGGTTGCTTGTTTTGAAAACATATTTTAACAATACCATCAAGATATTGTTGAATATTTGTGAGATCGAGCTCATCAAAAACAGGTTTAGGAACAGGGGATTCTTGGTTCAACAACCATTCAGTAGGAAGCTTAATATCTTGCCATTGAATCATTTTTGGAACTTGAACTTTAGCATCAGGAGTTGAACATGTGATTAACATTGTTTTACCAGAAGGTTCTCTATGATTCAAACAACCAGGATTTAACTGAGTACCAAAAAGTCTGTAATAAATACGATAAATCAAAGCAAAAGATTTACTACCTTCATCCATGTGATAACCAGAAGAAACAATATTCTAAGTCAAAGCTTTAACAATATTAGGATCATCCAGAGTAAGAGTAATATCAGAATAACAGTTAAAGTAAACAGGACCATCATACAAAGAAGCTGTGATCACACCAAAAATGCTATCTTTAAAGACCTTAAATCTAGCATCTCGTAAACACATGAGAATGGAAGCATTAATACCCTTTCGGGTGAGTGGTTTAACAACAACTTGAACCATACCAATATGCAGGTAACTGAGTTTTTTAGCAATAAAATCATTAATATTCCTTTTGGAAAACAAGCAACATTTTTCATGAACTTTTGAAATAGAAAATATTTGTTCAACAGTTCGAACTTTGTAAACAGGATGAAAAGTGGTTTCAACGCAACTAGTTTTGTAAATAGTTTTAGTATCAACTTTGGGAATGTTCCATTTTCGAAAATCAGGGATCTCATGATCTTCAACAGTGTGATCTTCTTCATTCACAATATCAGGAGGACAACCAGTCTTGGAGCTGACAGAGGAGTTGGATCTCCACAACTTATCCATATTATCCTAGTTTTAACACTCAATTATCATGTTTTTCTCACAACCGTTACATTTCGTAACATATACCCTAAGCAACCCTATACCACACACATGCCCTACACGCCCTCCTGGCTCAAACGGGCCTTACAGTCAGGTTCTGGGAATTCACTTTACACCTAGGGTGGTGCCAACGACGGCAAGAAGGGAACATAACAATGGAGCACCAAAGGTTCGGACAGATACGGACAATATATATATATATATATATATATATTCTTATGTGACTACATAAGAAAAAGTCAACAAAAAATAAAAAAGTTTCATTTTATTATATGCAGAAACAATATATAGATATAAATAAAAATATGCATAGGATGATTACTCTTATGAAACATGTTCAAGAAAGCTCAGATTCGGAATTCAAACACGAGTCTGAGAAAGAGGAAGAGAAGTGTAACGGCTAGCTTACAATGGTAACTTCCTTAAATGGTGACGTATTCATTTAGTGCAACAGTGCCATTTTTAATCCAAACTTGTTCTGTTCTTGTGAAGAGGTCTCCAGGAAGTTACAGAGGCAGTTACAGAGTTCCTCAATAGTATTAGCTGTCATCCCTTAAATTCAGGGATTCTGTTATAGTATTTACGATTCAGTTATTAGAGGATCTTTAAAAGGTTCTAGGTGTAATCTATTCTATAATGATGTATATATATGGTGATGTACAGTGTATGATTTTAGTGTGCTTAATAATACGTTTTTCTTCACTGAGATCATCTCTCTCTCTCTCTCTCTCTCTCTCTCTCTCTCTCTCTCTCTCTCTCTCTCATTTTCTTGTTAGTTTTCCACCATTGTTAACCACCTGTAAGCTCCAAACTCTTTCATGGTATCAAAGCTTCATTGATCCATGGCTTCAACTTCACAAACTGACACATCTCAATCCACACACACCACTACTCCAGTCCAAACAACTCCCACACATACCACTGCTACTCAATCTCCATTGTTGCTACTCTCAAACATGTCAAACCTCATGTCAATCAAGTTAGATTACATCGACTACATTCCTTGGAAGCACCAGTTGATTACTATACTGGAAGCTTATTCATTGATCGAGCACATTGATGGCACAGCTTCAATGCCATCTTCTTTCATTCTTGATGCAGAAGGAAATCCTACTTCTGTTGCGAACCCTGAGTTTCAGTCTTGGAAAATCAAAGATAAAGCTTTGCTTTCCTTGATCAATTAAACTCTCACACCACAGGTTTTCTCACTTGTTGTTGGCATTACAAGCTCAAGACAAGTCCGGAATACTCTAGAACAAAGATTCACCTCAACTTCAAGAGCTAACATCTTGAATCTTAAGCTTGAGCTTCAAAGTCTCAAGAAAGGAAGTGACTCAGTGAATAGCTTTCTTCAAAGAATCAAGATTGCTAGAGATAAACTCCTTGCTGTAAGAGTCATTGTGGATAATGAAAAACTGATCTGCATAGTGCTCAGAGGACTTCCTAAAGAATTTGCACATTTCTGTTTTGCAATTCGGACTAGGAGTGATCCTATTTCTTATGAGCAACTTGCAATTATGCTACAAAGTGAAGAGCAGGCAATGATTCATAATTCATATTCAATTACAAATTCTTTTGCTATGTTTGCCTCTAGTAGTAAACCTAGTAGCAGCTCTCAAAATATAGCTCAGAATCATGATTTAGGCAAAGGAAGGGGCAGAAACAGCTCCAATAGAGGAAGAGGAGGAGGAAGGTACAATCACAATGGTGGCTAGCATTTCTCTCCTCAACACTTCTCTCCTCAAGCTTCATAGAATTTTTCTCCTTGGCCTTTTCAACATCAGAAATTCTCTTAGAATCTACAAATCAAAATTCTTCATTTTAAGGTTGATCATCCATCATGTCAAATCTGTGGCAAATCAGGACATCAGGCCTTGGATTGCCATCATCGCATGGATTTTGCATATCAAGGCAAAAATCCCCCTACCAAGCTTGCTACTATGGCTAGTACTTCTAATGCAACCATCACCAACAATCAGGACCCTTGGCTTGCAGACTCAGGCACTTCTGATCATCTAACTGCCAATCTGAACAACCTTTCAATCCAGTCTCAGTACAAAGAATCTGACCAAGTCACTGTGGGAAATGGTCAGACACTTCCTATTAATCATATAGGTAACACTACTCTTCATACCAAATATCACAATTTCATGCTTAGGAATGTCTTACATGTGCCTAGAATTGCAATGAACTTACTTTCTGTCCACAAATTTTGCTTAGATAACAATTGCTCGTCTTTTTAGTGCTAATGAGCTTAAAATCCAGGATATACCTATGGGGAGACTCCTCTACAGGGGCTTGAGTGAGAATGTGGTTTATCCTATCTACTCCAAGCCTCCACCTTCATCTTCATCTCAGACAGCACAAACTCTTCAATTCCCTTCTATTTTTCAAAGGCTAAAGTAGCGTTTATTTATAAACACCACTTAGGTCAAAATGGCACTATAGCTAAAAACCACCCAAAAAAAATTTGATTACCAAAAATTAATTTTTGGTAATCAAAAGTTTTTTTAATTGTAATTAAATTAAAAGATACAAAACAAAAAAACATAAATAAAACAAACCCACCTAAAAAAATTCAAAATCAAACACAACATGCTCACATCCAAAAAAAAAAAAAAAAACAGCAACTCCACCGCAACACATTCAGAGACCCACAAATCAAAGTTGACAGCAAACAAGAAATAGACCAAAACTATTATCAAAAAAGGAATAGACCAAAACAATCATTAAATTTTTTTTATAAAAAAAAATGCTTACTTGCAACTATACAACCAATGGCATCAAACACAATAGCACTCCTTCAATCACAAATCCATAACAGTAGCACCATCTACAAATTTGAACAAAATCAACTAGCTGCAACACCATTTTCAAATCCAAAACCCACTAACATTAACACCACCACAAATAGAATAGGGGAAATAAAATCAAAATGGAGAGGAAGAGAAAAGAATAAATCCAGGTGTGTAGTGAAAGAAGAGTGAAAGAAAGAAAAAAAGAAAGAGAAAAGAAAAGAGACGGAGGAGTGGGTATAAGGGGAAAAAAAAAAGTCAGAAGAAGCTAGTTGGGAAAGTGTGGGGATTAATAAGGGAGTGGGGGTAGGTGAGTTTTGAATTCTGAAACACCACTATAGGTCCCTTGTTTTAATTTTTTTTTCTTTTGTGCTGGACTCTTTTTTTAATGTTGTTGTTATTGTTGTTGTTGTTGTGTTTTTTTTTTTTTTTTTTTTTTGGGTGTGCTAGGCTATAGCAGCGTTTTACAAATGCCATTATAGGCTCTTGTAAGACCGGACCTATAGTGGCGTTTGAAAACGCTGCTATAGGTCACCAGGGACGGACCTACAATAGGGCAGGAGGGCCCCCAAAAAAAAAGCTAGTACACCCCCTAATTTAAAAAAAAAAAAAAAAAAACAGGTATATGAAATTACGAATGCAATCTAAAAAAATAACCAACAAACTAAAAACTACAAAATAAAAAATAAATATGGACTGAAAACCTAAATTACAATTCTTAAATTTTTACCCTAACCTCACTCTTCCTCCGCTCAACCTCATCAACGCCTCCGTCACTGCTGCAGCTGCTATTCTTTTCCTCAGATCAGATCTGGACTGTTGCTGCTCCTCCTCACTCCTCAGATCCTTGATCACAGTCACACACAAGTTTGGTAAATCTAAGAAATTTCTCTCCTTTCGCAAGTTCATATTTTTGTTTTTTTGTCTATGCTATATTGCTCTGCCTTAGTTGATTAGCCCCCTGCCCTCTGCGTTTTTTTTAAGAACTGTGGTGTTAACTGTTGTATTTGTGAGTTGTGGCTTTTTATTTTATGGATAATGGACTAGTGTGTTGTGTCATGTGTGGACTGTAGACTAGTGTGTGTTTGTGGCTTTGTATTGACTACTATCTACTGTGTAATTGTCTGTGGCTTTTTGGGATTGTGTGGACCGGTTTCAGTGGTTGTAACTTCTTCTTTTTTTTTGGTTTTATCTATAATGAAATAAAGTGGGACCACTAGGAAATGTGAGTGCTGAATTGTGATAGTGAATTTGTGAGAGTAGTCTTTGGTAGTCACTGTTTTGTCATTTGTGAGTACTATTAGCTGCGATTGCGAATTTGTTTAACTAGTCTTTGGTAAGTCATAAGTGACTTTTTTGTGAGACCAGTTGACCAAAGTCTTTGGTTTAATTGTTTTGGTTTTATCAAAAATTTTGTCTTTGTCACTTTGTGTGAAGTGGCTAATATTAGTAATATATATATGAACTTGTGAACTTTGTCTTTGTCACTTTGTGTGATGTGGCTAATATTAGTAATATATATAAACTTGTGCTTGTCTGTTTGTGATTATTTTGGTTTTAGATTTTTTTTTTTTTTCGGTTGAGAAGTCCCTTTTTTTTAGTTGGTGTATAGAACTACGAAATATGGAAATAATGAAACATTTTTTTTTTTAATTTGTAGATCATGAGTAAGTCCACTACAATATTAAATTTTTTTCAAAAGAAAAAATCTAAATAATTCTGAAGTCATAGCTGATGATGCAAGATTGCCAACCCTTAGCATTGATGTCCCAGTTTTTGAAAATCTCCAAACAGAAGTTGTGGCTTTGTATTGACTACTATCTACTGTGTAATTGTCTGTGGCTTTTTGTGATTGTGTGGACCGGTTTCAGTGGTTCTAACTTTTTTTTTTTGGTTTTATCTATAACGAAATAAAGTAGGACCACTAGGAAACGTGAGTGCTGAATTGTGATAGTGAATTTGTGAGAGTAGTCTTTGGTAGTAACTGTTTTGTCATTTGTGAGTACTATTAGCTACGATTGCGAATTTATTTGACTAGTCTTTGGTAAGTCATAAGTGACTTTTTTGTGAGACCAGTTGACCAAAGTCTTTGGTTTGATTGTTTTGGTTTTATCAAAAATTTTGTCTTTGTCACTTTGTATGAAGTGGCTAATATTAGTAATATATATATGAACTTGTGACCTTTGTCTTTGTCACTTTGTGTGATGTGGCTAATATTAGTAATATATATAAACTTGTACTTGTCTGTTTGTGATTATTTTGGTTTTAGATTTTCTTTTTCTTTTTTTTTGGTTGAGAAGTCCCTTTTTTTTAGTTGGTGTATAGAACTACGAAATATGGAAATAATGAAACATTTTTTTTTAATTTGTAGATCATGAGTAAGTCCACTACAATATTAAATTTTTTCAAAAGAAAAAATCTAAATAATTCTGAAGTCATAGCTGATGATGCAAGATTGCCAACCCCTAGCATTTATGTCCTAGTTTTTGAAAATCTCCAAACAGAAGTTGTGGCTTTGTATTGACTACTATCTACAGTGTAATTGTCTATGGCTTTTTGTGATTGTGTGGACCGGTTTCAATGGTTGTAACTTCTTTTTTTTTTGGTTTTATCTATAACGAAATAAAGTGGGACCACTAGGAAACGTGAGTGCTGAATTGTGATAGTGAATTTGTGAGAGTAGTCTTTGGTAGTCACTGTTTTGTCATTTGTGAGTACTATTAGCTGCGATTGCGAATTTGTTTGACTAGTCTTTGGTAAGTCATAAGTGACTTTTTTGTGAGACCAGTTGACCAAAGTCTTTGGTTTGATTGTTTTGGTTTTATCAAAAATTTTGTCTTTGTCACTTTGTATGAAGTGGCTAATATTAGTAATATATATATGAACTTGTGAACTTTGTCTTTGTCACTTTGTGTGATGTGGCTAATATTAGTAATATATATAAACTTGTGCTTGTCTATTTGTGATTATTTTGGTTTTAGATTTTTTTTTTTTTTTGGTTGAGAAGTCCCTTTTTTTTAGTTGGTGTATAGAACTACGAAATATGGAAATAATGAAACTTTTTTTTTAATTTGTAGATCATGAGTAAGTCCACTACAATATTAAATTTTTTCAAAAGAAAAAATCTAAATAATTCTGAAGTCATAGCTAATGATGCAAGATTGCCAACCCCTAGCGTTGATGTCCCAATTTTTGAAAATCTCCAAACAGAAGTTATAAATGTCGCCATTGACGAAAATACAGGTTTTGTGCGAGATCCTGGAATGTGTAAGCAAATATGGGAATATGATGCTAACGAACGGGATGAAATTCGACAAGCTTACATTATGCTCTGTCCATACCAACCTAAACTAGATGAGTACAGGAAAACTAAATTTGGAAGTCAGTCTCGTAAATTTAAACATTCATGGTTTGCAATTAAGGCATTTAGTACATGGCTTGAATATTCACCTAGTAAAGATGCTACTTTTTGTGTACCATGCTTTCTCTTTGACAAGCCAACTGGGAATTCTGGGAGTCATGTATTCACTAAGGACGGATTTCAGAATTGGAAGAAAGTTAATGATGGAAATAATTGTTCCTTTTTGAATCATATGGGGAAAGAACCTAACTCTTTTCATAGAGCTTCCGAGCAAGCCATGACAGATTTGATGAACCAGTCTCAACCCATACAAAAGGTACTTAAAAATTTCAATTCTGATCAAATTGCAAGCAATTGATTGTGATTAAAGGCCTCAATTGATGTTGTCAAAGTGCTTGCATTTCAAGGACTTGCTTTTAGAGAACGAGATGAAAGTTCTGATTCAATTAATCGTGGGAATTTTCTTGAAATATTGGATTTGGCGGTATCCTATAATGAATATGTTGCAGAAGCGGTAGAGAAAGCTCCCAAAAATGCCTCTTACAAATCACCAAAAATCCAAAAGGAAATCGTACATGTATTTTCAAACAAGGTGAAGAAGGCAATTCGTGAAGAAATTGGAGATGCAAAGTTTTGCCTAATTGTTGATGAAGCTCGTGATGAGTCAATGAAAGAGCAAATCGCTATTGTTATAAGATTTGTAGACAAAGATGGTTTTTTTCGAGAACCTTTTTTTGGGGTAGTTCATGTCCCCGATACTACGGCATTAACCGTAAAAGATGAAATATATTCTATCTAGTCACATCATAGTCTGGATATTTAAGATATTTTAGGGCAAGAATATGATGGTGCAAGCAATATGCGAGGTGA
Organism: Quercus glauca; assembly: GCA_023736055.1. Lineage (NCBI taxonomy): Eukaryota > Viridiplantae > Streptophyta > Magnoliopsida > Fagales > Fagaceae > Quercus > Quercus glauca. Next base: position 73,656,599 of record CM043316.1, on the reverse strand, counting down.
GTGAAATGGATTAAAAGCTTTGGTTTCAAATGATTGTCCATATACTTACTACATTCACTGTCGCTTGCAATTAGCATTAGAGGCAGCATCAAAAAAAGTTATTCTTGTTCAAAGTTTTTTTAATAGATTATCGTCTATTGTCAATGTTGTTGGTGCTTAATGCAAGCGTACTGAGCAACTAAAAAAAGCTTATGCTAATCAAATTACATATTTTGTTGAAATTGGTGAGCTTGAAACTGGAAGAGGACTTAATCAGATTAGCACATTACAATGGGCTAGAGATACTCGTTGGGGTTCTCACTTGAGATCGATTTCTAGCTTTGTAAATATATTTAGTCCAATATGTGAAATTTTACTTAAGATCATCAAGGAAGGAAATACTACTTCCCAACGAGAAGCAACATACTCATGTTATCATGCTATGATTTCTTTTGAATTTGTGTTCATTTTGCATCTCATTAAAGAAATTATAAAGATCACTAATGCACTTTGTCAAGCTTTGCGGTGTTAGTCTCAAGACATTTTAAATGCGATGAATTTTGTTTCATCCATTAAAGCACTTATTCAAAAATTCAGAGATGAAGAGTGGGATAATTTACTTATCACTGTGAAATCATTTTGTGAGGCACGTGACATAGATGTCCCAGATATGAATGCTCGTTATGTTGAGAGAGGAGGTCTAGCTCGTTATCAACAAGATGACTTCACAATTAAGCATCGTTATCGGGTAGATTTTTTTATGTTGCAATAGATTCTATATTACAAGAATTAAATCATCGGTTTAGTAAGCATGCGGTGGAATTGCTTAATCTTAGTTCAGCTCTTGATCCTAAAGAGGCACATGAGTCTTTTAGAAGTATAGACATTTTGTTGTTAGTAAGCAAGTTTTATTCGAAAGACTTCATAGATCAAGAAATGACACTTTTAAAGGTAGAAGTTGATCATTATAAGCACAATGTAGTTCGGCATCCGGACTTCAAGAAGCTATCAAGTAATTCTGAGTTGTGCCAATGGTTGGTAAAAACTCGAAAATCATTATTTTACCCATATATTTATAGATTGATTACACTTGTACTTACTCTTCCAGTTTCTACTGCAACTACAGAGCGAGCATTTTCAGCCATGAATATTATCAAGAATAGGCTTCACAACAAGATGGAAGATGGTTTTCTAATGGACTCTATGATTTTGTACATTGAAAAGGAGATTGCTGCAAAATTTGGTATAGAATCAATCATAGACGACTTTCGAGACTTAAAAAAGCGTCGAGTTCCATTTTGATAAATGTGTTGAAATGTTTAAAAAACACTTATTTTATATGTTATACTTTGTCGACCATTTTATAATATCAAATATTTAAGAAACACTTATTTTATATGTAGTATTTTGTTGAATATGAAATAATTGTTAGTTTTTGTTTTCATAAAAAAAAATAATAATAAAATTTGTTTTAAGCTTTGGCCCCCTAGGTTCGAATCTTGGTTCAGTCCCTGTAGGTCACCCATTTTTATTTTTTTATTTGTGTTGGACTCTTTTTTTTTTTTTTTTTGGTTGTACTTATAGAAACAATGAAGAAACAAGGCAACCAATGTGAATAAAGGGCTTGAGTCAAAAAGGAAATGATGAAAAAATGAAAGGGTAAAAGGGCAGAGAAAAGAAAAGGAAGAAACCTTTTTTCTTTTAAAAGAAAAAGGTTTAATAGTGACATGTAGTTTGCAGAATCATACTTAGAAAGCAGGGTATCCAAAATCAAGTAAATATCTTTTGATAGGTGCAGCCAAGGTCAAGGTTGTCAAAATCGAGATCCTACGTAGGATCGTGGGAGGTAGGTAGGATCGTGGATCGTAGGATCGGATCGTAGTTCGTAAGATCCTACCTATTTTTAGATTTTAAGCAAAAAACCTATTGATAGTGACTTTGTATGTTATATAATCACTTAAAATATGAATCCATCCATTAAAAAAAAAAATTGCATCATAAAATGTAATTTGCACACACTACATTGTTCTTATGTCATTCTAACGAAACAAAATATATTTAACTTTTGACATAATATATCTAAAAAGTTCAGTACATGTTTAATTAGCAACTAAGTACCAAAATATTATATACACATATGGAAAATGTTTTCCAAATTCTAAGTTCCAAATCTAAAATAAGTTAGGTTAATTAACATATAAAAACTAGCTAACTACAAATTTACAATATGTAATCCAAAAGAGAATTCTTAATCTAAGGTAAACTAGCTAATTACAAATATGTAATCCAAAAGAGAATTCTCATTCTAAGGTTCTTCTAATCTAATCACTGTCATTGTCATATCCCATTTCATCATCTAAATATATTGGGTTTTGTTTTTGAAAACGTTAAACTTAAGTACTATAGGTTTTTTTGAGATTTTATGTTGACATAGGGGTAAATTTGAGACTTCAATTCATTACTGGGCTTTTGATAACCCATTAGGCTCGTGGGTTTAGGTGGATTATCTTACCCAAATGAATCCCATTTTAAAAAAAAAAAAAAAAAAAATCAAGCCAAATGGTAGGATCGGTAGGATTGGTAGAATCCCATACGATCCTACGATCCTATGCGATCCTACACGATCCTACATACGATCCTACCATTTTTGCGATCCTACTACGATTTTAAACTTTTTAATGAGGTGGGATCGTAAAATCATGCGATTTTACGATCCGGATCGCGATTTTGACAGCCATGGCCAAGATGATTATCATAAATTTTCGTAGTAGTCTGAATTTTTAATCAACCTTGGGTACAGCACAGTTTTTTTTTTTAAATTTTTTTTAGAATTTATTTTATATATTTCGGCATGAATCACAGAAATTGCTTTATTAACGTAATTCACAACAACTAGATGATATGGTTCATTACACACCACAAAGTCTTGGAGGGAAAGAATAGCCAGACCAAAACGCTGCCGTGTTTTGTTCTATGTTCATGCTTTAGTTTATACGGCACCGTATGAATTAGTTGTCTCACGTGTGATCTTTTGAAACATGTTTCCCACGCATGCACTCTTTAAATGGAACAACACAGTTTTGAGTCTTCCGTTTATCATAAACGAAATTGTTTTCTCTATGTTTCAATGCCAACTGAGCTGTATGCGTTTAATAGACATGAGTGGGTTTATTTAGCTCTCATTTTCTTTTCAACATTTTTTGGAAAATTGGGTTTGCTTGCTGGGACCTTCATGGTTTAGTTTGGTGAGATTTTATGGTTTTGCATAGACATGGTAAACGGGTGGGTTGTGTTAGGTCGGGTCGACCCATATTTTTCAAACGAACTTTTTTTTTTTTTAATTATAAAAACAAATCAATGGCAACCTTCTTTTAGAGAGAATGAATAAAATCAATTTTTGAAATGAATTGCACCTTATGTCACTTGTTAATATCCTTCAAATCCTAACAGTTTTAAGCATGACTAAAATTCTTTATAGTTATGAATTCATGATGAAAACGTCTTCAATGTTAATAACTCATTGCCAAAATATTTGTAATTACAAATTTACAACTTCAAAAAGAGATATATCTTAAGGGCCACCAAAAAGTATATATTTTAAATTTGCACCACTAATAATAGCATTCCCACAATAGAAACAAAAAATAAATAAATAAATAAATACTCTTGTTGCATTTAAAATAATAAAGTTAAATTATTTAGAAAGATAAACTAAATAAAAAAAAGTTTTAAAATAAAAATAACATATTAAGTAAAGAAGAACAAGTAAATATTTTACAAGAATTACACCTCAATCTCAATCTACTCAAAGTTGGTAGCAGATTCAGTACTGCTAATTTCATACTTGCAAATTGTAACTCAAGTTGGCCAATTTTGTCAGTATCTTCATCTATAATACAATATTTTAATACAACTTAAGTGTATCACGAAAGTAAATCAATAAAGAATTAAAATTGAATAATTATGACTATAAATAAATTAAATTACTTTTAAATCCACATAACAAACTTTTAGTACATAACGTAGCTTCCACATTTTCAAGCACACAGTTTTGTTACTTCTTTTTTTAGTGACAAAACACGTTTATTATATTAAGTATGCTTATACATAAGTAATTTTCAATTCTAAATACAAACTTGCATGAATAGACGCTTGCACATATTGGCCACATTTATTCCTTCAATCCCACCCAAAAAAAAAAAAAAAAAAATCAAATTGGACTGGAAGAGACAATAATTTTAAGTTGGACTGGCTCAATCACATTATAATTAAATCCACGCTGCTAAAATCATCTAACTACTTTGCAATCCAACCTAATCTCTTGCCCACCAGTACTAGTAGTGATGCTACTCATCTTGATCATGGACTTCACAAAAGCCTTATCAAATTCTTGTTGGGAGCTAGCAAACTTAGAAACCAATGCTTTAGTCTTTGGGGAAGTGAGTAGAGCTTGATCCGAAGAAAATATACTCTTCCCTTGAAGAAGTAACTTGTAGTATACATTGTCAAATGTTGCGGTGGTAGAATCCAGTGTGGTGCCGGCATTTGTCGCCTTGCTGTGCGCCAGACATATGCTTCGTAGGCTGGCTGCGAAGGCTGGCTGCAGTGACGGGTCTATATCAAAGGAGGCATTGAAGTTATGGATTCTGTTCTGGAAAGATGAGCAATGAGCGAATCCAAGTGTGTGACCCCCTACAAATGTGTATCAATAAGATAATCAATTATTTATTTTTTTTAAAGAAAAAAATCAATGCTATGATTAAGAATTACTAAACAATTGGCCAGACTATAGCTTTATTAGCTTAAGATTTATGATTTGATTTCAAACCCAGTTGGGCAAGTAAATATGACTCAACAGGGCAAGTAAATATATATATATATATATATATATATATATATATGCAGGGATGAAGCAACAGGGCATTAGTGTAAGATGGTTTCTATATATAGAAACATACCTGAGAGAGCTACAAGATCTTCCAAGGAAAGACCTATTTGGGAGAAGCTTTGCTGTAGTTGAGATATGTTGAAAGTGGGAGATGGCAATTGTCTGGTGTCGATTGCCCCTGAGATTCTTCCATCTTTTCTTCCTTTTGGTACTTGCCAAGTGGGACCTCCAGACTAGTACATCAAACCCGGCCCCCCCAAAAAAAAAAAGTACTACAATAAGCTTAGATATTGGGCTTTCATTGTTATGAATTTTTATTTTTTTTATTATTATTATTTTTACCTATCCTAATATTATATGAAATTAAATTTTATAAGAATATGATGTAAAACTCAAGTTACCTCTCCAATCCCTAGATACAACCATATTCAATCAATTCTAACACTCATTTGAAAATCTAAATTAACTGTGAGTTTATTAAGATATTATTATGCGTAGTAAGATCTATTAAGTTTTAAGTAAAAAACTGATGTAAAAATTTATTATTGGATAGTGTAAAACCTATGTTTTACACCTCATTCTTACTTAATTCAGACTCTTGTTATATATTGTGGACAAATGTTTTTTTTTTTTTCTAAATTGAATTGGTTAAAGAAGATGGCAATTAGAATCCACGTGTATTTTAAGCATACAACTAATTAGCCAATGAATCATTTTAACAAATTATGAGGGTGTTTGGGAGAGTCGTTTGAGTTATGTTGTTGGGGTGTTTTCGATATGCGTATGAGTGAAAAAATGTGTGAAAATGTGTGTAATGTTGTGACTTGCCAAACAGACCCTATATGACTACTAAATAAGCCATATATATTATAGTTGTTAAGTAGTGTTCTTCCAAATTACTATCATTATGACATGGTAAACTAACCAGAGCAACAGCATCACGAGCTGCCAGAGCCAAGATATCGGCACAAGAGACGAGGCCGGGGCACAATGCTTCCACCGCTTTCTTTGCATTGTCAATGACATAAAATGCATGCAATGAAATGTTAGGAGGCCCGTCTCTTTCTGCCTTTTGATTTCCCTTTGATGCCAGCAGCACGGAAGCATCACAACCCTTAATCACAAAACATAAAATACCAAGTAGGTTTACATATGAACAACGCAAGCCTTATAAATATTTAGTAACTGCTCAATAACCTGAGTAATGTTACAGAAGAGTTTGATAAAAATTATTTATATATGATATTAGAGTTTATTTAGAGAAGTCAAACTTAATTTAGTAAGAATTTGTTTAGTGTTTGATTGCTTTGTTAAAAAAGAGAATGAGTTATTGTTATTTTAAACGAATTAATACAGTTTAGCACTATTTATAATTAATTCATTAATATATATATATAAAATATATTAAAATGATGTGGAAAAATCTGATTTTCAAATTCTTATGTGACAACAAAAGAAAAAGTCAACAAAAAATTAAAGAGTTTCATTTTATTATATACAGAAATGATATATAGATATAAATAAAAATAAGCATAGGATGATTACTCTTATGAAGCAGTCGTGAAAGTGCATCCGAAGCAGCGCTGCTGAACTGTTTTGTCATTTATCATGGCATTTTTGACAGCACTGGTAATAGTGGACTCAAGAAGTGGGCATGTTTTGTCATAGTAGTTCAAGCTCAGTGCATTCACTGAAGAACTAAAGAGAATGAAAAGGGCAAGTGCAACTAGTATGGCTACCATTGTTGAAACTTGTCAAGTCAATTGAGCTATATTGTATTGTGCTATTTGTCGGTGAAAACTCAGAGATGGGGGATGTCATTTATATAGTGAGGTAGCAAAAGGCTAGGGGACGCTTCAAGCTTGGAGTGGTTGTGGAGAATATAATTGTCAGCGAATTTGGTTATCAAAAATAGCATTATTGGAGTCGTATTATTGAAGCAAGCTCCAAAGAGGACAAGTCACATTTCATGTAGTTATTTAGAAAGTGATTTTCGTGTGATTAGAGGTTGGGCTCCGATTGTGCAAGTTCTTTTCACCAAAAGCAATGGGTCATGGAGTTTGAGGCGGAGTTCCAGAATCAGCCTCTCCAAGAAAAAAATTGAGTATAACACTGCCTATTATGATCTCTCCCAAATCCTGCAAAAATGGGAGCTTTGTGCATCATGTACTTTCCTCCCTTTTGAAGGGTGCTAAAGTGAAAACCATGACCAATGCAAAAAATTAACCTTGGATGCAAATTAAAAATGACTTAAGGAAAACGAAATAAATATTGGAAATGAGACCTAGTAATTGCCGAATTCCTTGACAAACTTTTTCTCGGTTTAGAACTGAAGTAAAAGAATGGCCTTTAATTTTCATTAGATCAGCTCAGTGAACCTTCCGAGTAAAGACCTTATAAAAGAATATGTTAATTTCCTGAAGAGGCTTGTAAGTTGTAACGAATGTGTACTGTAGTACATAGTTGTTTACCCAAAAAAAAAAAAAAAAGACTAGTTCAGAGTTTCCAAATTTAACGGCTAATAATTGGGATAATCCATTACAACTACTCATAAGTAATAGCTTTTGATGGACTTGGCCTAACTCCTTGAGGCAACCTCCTTGTCCAGAAGAGGGGCCAGTGGACGAAGGAACCATCATGTCAGCCTCCATCCCTAGCCATATCCATTGGACGAAGGAAAAGCCATTAATTCACAAATAATGGCAAGGCGTAATACAACAGCAATAAGTCTCCTTATTGTTGGAGAGACGAAGATCCTCTCATTAACACCTCATGGAGGCGTTATAGATACCACATTGAAGCCACCATTAAAACACCTCCAACGGCTAGGAGAAGGAAGCAAGTTTATATATACAAGCACCTCAGGACCTAAGGGGGTACTTAATTATAATCCAAAAACTCTGATACTTTGGTATTAAGCCTTCTCTTTTTACTCTCAATTATCTGACTTTACCATCGGAGGCTCTGTGGCAAGCACCACACCGGTGTTCCTTCCTTTTTCCTTTATTCATTCGTTCTTGCAGGGCTTTAGACGATCTTGGTTGGCTCTACTGCTGGACAATCATTTCAACTGACGATTTCAACATCATCAGCGTTATTGGCCACAAATTCTTTAAACTTCTTCGTCGACCCTTTGCCACTAGTTTTCCTCTTGCCTTCTCATTACAATTATAGCTAGAAACTGTTAAGATTTCCAATTAACAACTAGTGCCCTAAAAGGAAACTTACCAAGTCTTTAATTTGAGTTCAAAAGATCTGCCTTTTTAAGCAAATACAGGTGCCTCGTGCAGCCTGTGCACCCTAATTAGCAACTATATATTTGTTTCGACCTAATAATATTTTCGAAGAGTAATTATTTTCAACTGAAAATATATTTTTTTTAAAAATTATTGTACACTAACATGTTTAAAAAATATTTTCATGTGTTTGATTGGGAGTGGAAATACTTTGAAAACACAAAATTCACCATTCCAACAATATAATCTCACAAAATTTACAATACCAAAATTCATTATGATCCCACAAAATATAATTTAAACCCACTAAAATTTTTAATAATAATAATAATAATAATAACAACAACTAAGCCCAACAACAGGAAGAAAGATAGTCTTAGTGCACGTTTGACATTGGCTTAAAAAGCCAATTTTTTTTGCTATTTAACTTATTTGTGTTACTATTCGTGGGTTTCACTGTACTATTTCAACTACCTTTTAGTTTTATCTATAGTACTTTCTGTTGAAAATATTTTAGTGAATAAACAAGTTTTGATACAACAAATAATATCCTAAATAATTAGTAAGAACATAAAATAAAGATAGTTTATAACAATCTCACAATGCTATAGAATCACACTGTGAAAGCAATGTCCTTAAAGGTTGATTTGTGCCACCCAAAGTAAAACTCAGTGCGACTGGTTCTCTTGGCCAAACAACTTCCTAGAATTAGTCCTTTGTTTCTATTTTTGCACCACCAAATCTTAGTCCTTTGTTTGATGTCAACCCATCTACTCCTATACCCTCTAAACCTGCTTCCACATCTTCATCTGATATGACTACACCTGTTCTTGTCCAGCCTGCATCACCCCTATCTAATCCTAGCCCTTTGCCTGAGCTATCTCAGTCTCTCCTTGACCCTAGTCCTAGCACTTCTCAATCTGATCCTAGTCCACCTTTGTGTAGTTAGTCTCCATCTGCACCACCTCCAACTGACCTTAGTCCGCCTTTGTCTAGTCTGTCTCCATCTGCACCACCACCACATGTGTCCACTGTGTTTCAGGTTCCTACTTCCACCAACACTCACCCCATGGTTACAAGGTCCAAGGATGGCATCTTTAAGCCTAAGGCACTTACTACCCAGGTTGTATCAGCTCAGTTTAAGTCTGCAGTCAAGCCTGATATGAAAGCAAAATCAGCTCCTAAATCTAATTATACTCTCTCTGAACCTCATTCCTTTAAGATTGCTACTCAATTTCCTCAATGGAGGCCTGCTATGGATGATGAATTTGCCGCCCTTCAGAGGCAAGGTACTTGGTCTTTGGTTCCTTCCTCTCCATCTCAAAATGTGGTAGGTTGTAAATGGGTTTTTAAGCTTAAACGCAACAGTGATGGAAGCATTAATAGATACAAAGCAAGACTAGTTGCTAAAGGCTTTCATCAACAACATGGAATTGACTTTGAAGAAACTTTCAGTCCTGTTATTAAGCCACCCACTATCAAAATTATCCTCTCTCTTGCTGTTTAGTTTAATTAGCCATTGAGGCAATTGGATGTAAGTAATGCCTTCCTTCATGGTTACTTAAGGAAAGAAGTTTATATGATGCAACCCCCAGGCAATGTTGATCCAATGTACCCCAATCATGTTTGTAGACTTTGGAAATCTCTTTATGGTCCTAAACAAGCTCCAAGGGCTTGGTTTGAAAGATTTTACACTCAGTTGTTGCACATGGGGTTTAAGCTTCTTTGGCAGACTCCTTTTTGTTCATTTTTAGGCATTGCAGGATGGTTGTTTATCTTTAGGTATATGTTGATGATATTGTGATGACTGGTAATTATCCTCAGTTTCTCTCTTCCTTGATTGCTTAGCTCAGCTCTACTTTTGAGCTCAAAGACTTAGGTCCTCTTAATTACTTTCTTGGGCTTCAGATTACTAGAACTTCTCATGGTTTGTTTCTTAACCAAACCATGTATGCTCAGGACTTGCTTCTCAAGTTCAATATGCATACCTCTAAACCAGCTCGCACTCCTTGTGCTCTTAATGTGAGGTTGGTTCCCAATGAGGGTTCACTTCTATCTAATCCTCAGGAATATAGGAGCTTGGTGGGTTCACTTCACTATCTAACATTTACAAGGCCTGGTCTCAGTTTTGCAATCTAGCAAGTGTGCCAATTCATGTCTTTTCCCACTGACATTCACTTAATTGCAGCTAAACGAATCTTGAGGTATCTCAATGGCTCTTTACATTGTGGTGTTTTCCTACAACTTGGTCCTCTTGTTCTTTCTGCCTTCTCTAACTCTAATTGGGCATGGGACCCTTATGATAGATGTTCCACCACTGGATATCTGGTTTATCTGGGGTACAATCCCATTACCTCGAGTGCTAAGAAGTAAGATATTGTGTCTAGGTCCTCCACTGAATTTGAATATAGGGCATTGGCAACCACTGCTGCTAAACTTTCTTGGCTTCGTCAAGTCTTGAAAGATCTTGGCATTTTTCTGTCTACTCCCCCTAAGCTTTGGTGTCATAATCCTGTGTTTCACGCTTGTACAAAACATATGGAGGTTGATTACCACTTTGTTCGTGAACGTGTCTTGCACAGGGATCTCATTGTTAAATATATTGCTACTTTGTTCGTTTCATGTTTCTTCGGTCCAAAATCATGGTGTCTCACCCCTTGATTTTGAGAGGGGATGTTCAAGGAAGCTGTTAAGGACATATTTTATGTAATTGGCTAATCCTTTGACAAAACGCACTTTACTTGTAATTGGGTAAATCTAGGATGTGTTTAATACTTCAAAGAACAAGAGTTCAAGTCTAGTATTAAAGTCATGCAAGTCTGTCTAAGAAACAAGTGAAGAAGTGTTGATTCATTAAAGCTCGACAGCTACTTGACAGATGGCCATCCATCGAGGTTTAATAAGGCTCGACAGATACTATCTATCGAGGTATCTATCGAGAATTATAAAAATTAGTTTTCAGATCTGATTTTCGGCCCACCCTAGACATATATAAGGCTTATTTTAAAGGCCGCCACATAAGAGAATACAAGGAGAACGCATGCAAAAAGTGACCAATGCCTTATTCTCTCTGAAAGAGGCTACTGCGTCTTTACGCCTTAGGGTTTTGTAACCAAGTGCTTCTTGATCTTCATTGTTGATGAAGTGAAGAACTTTGCAGCCAACATTCTTCTTCCTCAATTTGGTGAATGAGTCACGTACTGGGATTCATGCAAAGGAGTTAGGCACATATTGTGATCCGTGCATTAAAAGGGTGGCATTCATATATTGAAAGGTTCAGAGGTTCTGAAGTGGTAGAAGGTTTCTGCTGGAAGTTCATCTATGGGAATTGTAGAATTTAGGGACAAAGGTTTTGTACTAAATTAGAAACTTCTCTTTATTATAGTGGATTACTTTTCGGGTAGGTTTCCCCCTAGATTTTTTACTATGAAACTAGTTTGTTTCATTGGTTTTCCTAGGTCATCATATCTTATCTTATTTATTTTTCCACTGCATGATTTTGACATGATATTGATATTTATTTGTTTTAACAAGTTTTATTCATAATAAATCTAATTAACAACTTGGATTTAAAACTTGTTAATTTTATCAACCGCGATCTAAATTTCCCAACAGAAGCTTAGATTCAGAATTTAAACATGAGTCTGAGAAAGAGGAAGAGAAGTGTAACAGCTAGTTTACATCCGTAACTTCCTTAAACAGTGACATATTCATTTAGTGCAACGGTGCCATGTTTAATCCAGACTTGCTCTGTTCTTGTGAAGAGGTCTCCAGGCAGTTACAAAGTTCCTCAATAGTACTAGCTGTCATCCCTTGAATTCAGGGATTCTGTTATAGTAGTTACGATTCAGTTATTAGAGGATCTTTAGAAGGTTCTAGGTGTAATCTATTCTGTAATGATGTATATATATAGTAATGTACAGTGTATGATTTTAGTGTGCTCAATAATACGTTTTTCTTCACTAAGATCATCTCTCCCTCTCTCTCTCTCTCTCTCTCTCTCTCTCATTTTGTTGTTAGTTTTCCACCATTGTTAACCACCTGTAAGCTCCATACTCTTTCAAACCAGTCGTAAGAGTGCATTCAAAGCAGCGCTGCTGGAACTGTTTTGTCATTTATCATGGCATTTTGACAGCACTGGCAATAGTGGACTCAAGACTTGGGCATGTTTTGTCATAGTAGTTCAAGCTCAGTGCATTCACTAAAGAACTAAAGAGAATGAAAAGGGCAAGTGCAACTAGTATGGCTACCATTGTTGAAACTAGTCAAGTCTATTGAGCTATATTGTATTGTGCTATTTGTCGGTGAAAACTCAGAGATGGGGGATGTCATTTATATAGTGAGGTAGCAAAAGGCTAGGGGACGCTTCAAGCTTGGAGTGGTTGTGGAGAATACGGTTGTTAGCGACTTTGGATATCAAGAATATATTATTATTGTAGTATTATTGAAGCAAGCTCAAAAGAGGACAAGCCTGTCACATTTCATGTTGTTATTTAGAAAGTGATGTTCATGTGATTAGAGGTTGGGCTCCGATTGTGCATGTTCTTTTCAGCAAAAGCAATGGGTCATGGGGTTTGAGTCCAAAATCAGCCTCTCCAAGAAAAAAATTGAGTATAACACGAGCTGCCTATCTTGATCTCTTCCAGAACCCACAAAAATGGGAGCTTTGAGATCTGGATAAACCTTTAAAGTCAAGTTCATGTACTTCCCTCCCTTTTGAAGGGTGATTAGCCTTGGATGCAAATTCAACTGACTAAAGGAAAACGAAATAAATATTGGAAATGAGACCTAGCTAGTAATTGCCGAATTCCTTGATGAACTTTTTCTTGGTTTAGAACAGAAGTAAGCAAAGGAATGGCCTTTTCATTAGAACAGCTCACCCTAGAGAGTAAAGACCTTATAAAAGAACATGTTAAATTCCTGAAGAGGGCTGTAACGAATAACGAAAGGTACCTTGAATATAAAGTTCATATGTACAGACTAGTACTGAGTTGTTTACCCAAAAAAAAAAAGACTACTACAGAGTTACCAAATTCAACGGCAGTCCGAGTGTCATTATCACCGGGCAACGGCTAATAATTGGGATAATCCATTATAAACTACTCATAAGTAATAGCTTGATTGGCCGCAAATTCTTAAATTTCTTCATCGACCCTTTGCCACTAGTTTTCCTCCTGCCTTCTCATTACAATTATAGACATTATTAAGATTTTCAATTAACTAGTGCCCTGAAAGGAAACTTTTACCAAGTCTTCAATTAGAGCCCAAAAGACCTGCCTTTTTAAGCAAACACATGCAGGAGGCCCCATGCACCCTAATTAGCAACTATATATTTGTTTCGACCTATAATATTTTCCAAGAGTAATTATTTTCAACTGAAAATATATTTTTTAAATAATTTATTGTACAGTAACACGTGTAGAAAATATTTTCATGCATTTGGTTGAGAGTGGAAATACTCTAAAAACACAAAAATTCACCATTCCAACAATATAATCCCACAAAATCCACAATACTAAAATTCATTGTGATTCCACAAAATATAATTGAAATTCAATGAAAAAAAAAAAAAAAAAAAAGTAACCATAGAGAGAGATGGGCCACGATGGGTTGCTAGAGCAAAAGATGTCTTTGGTTATGTCTTCACTGACATTGGGTAAATTGCAAATTACATTCCTAAAATTTGGGGGTGTTTGGATTTTACATCCTGAAGTTTTAAAATTTGAAATTTACCCCCTGAAGTTTAGAGGTGTTTGGATTTTAGACCCTTGATGTTTCAAAATTTGGATTTAACCTCCTAAAGTTTGGGAGTGTTTGGATTTTATACCTCCAAATTCTAAAACTTTAGGGTGTAAAATCCAAACATTCTTGTAGTGGGCACAAACTGCTAGCAAGGGGCCCGGCCTAATGATTTAAGGGACTTGCTGTTAGAATAAGCCCAATACAACTAATTTGAAAGAGGTGGATGGTTAAGGTCAACAACCCAAGCTTAAGTAGAGATACCTTAGCAAGACTATTGAAAGGATAAGTAAGACCAAGAATATATTCTAAGAAAAAGCTAAGAAACAAAGTTTTGGTATTAAAAGATCTTCCTCAGTCTGTCCGAGGAACTCAAATTACAACACAATTACTCATCGATTACTTTACTCCACTCTCTATCTCTTTCTAGGAACTTCATCTCCAATGTTTTTTTCTTCTCCTTCAACTTGGATGCCCCTCAAATTTAGCTTTGGATAATTGTCTCATCATTATCTTGCTAGTGGTGGTAGAGCAAGCTGTGAAAGCTGTGCAAGTACTGTTCAGGGGTCATTCTCCATTTAATGCGGCAGGGTGGTTTGGCATGGAGTATTGAATGTAGAGGTGATGGGTACTTCTCCAGGAAGATATCTCTTGCTTTCACTTGCTCCATCCTACTTCCTTCCGTGATTGCCTTAGGGGCTCTAGAGTTGGACCCTGATCTCCCAAGGAGGGCGTGCTCCTAGGGCTCCTTAGGCGAACCATTCCCTACTCGGTTCCTGGTTTTTTGGCTATCTTGCTTTGACTAGGCCCGAACCGACGAACAACAGGGCCCATCTGACATCTCAAGTAGCCCATCCATTATGTCCTTCTGCCCTCAGGTTACTCCCTCCAAATTTTAGGGAATAAAATTCAAACACCCCTAAAAATGAGAAGGTAAAATCTAAATTCAGAAACGTTAGTGTGTAAAATCCAAACACTCCTAAACTTCAGGGGGTAAAATTCAAAGTTTGAAACTTCAAGGTGTAAAATCTAAATACACCCAAACTCTAGAGGTACAATTTTACAATTTTCCCTAATATTTAATATTTGTTTGTTTACTTGGACGTGACTACTCAAGGTTTCAGTAGAAGTCATTGCATACGTTGATTCCCCGTGAAAATACCAAGTTCGATAATTCTTAAGGATCCCAAATGAAAATAGGTGATCACGTTTCTAGATCAAACAATTGTGAATGCACACATTTATTACATGGACATGAGACCCTCCCCTGGTGTGCTGTTTGAGATGCAAAATTCACAAATTGTTTTACTCCAATAATATATTCCGTGGATATCCTTTTTTTATCCATCCAGCTCTTGTACATTGTTATAGAATGCTTTATAAGATTTGCGTACAACACAATTTCATGAATGCACACACCAGGGGTTAGTCCTACGTTCAAAAAATGTTCCTAACGTCTAAATTTCCCAATTTAGAAAAATGACCTGCAAGTCATACAAAGGTGTAGTGTTGATGTGGGCATGCCACATATATGGTTATTGCACTATACAAATGAATTGAACAAAAAGCAAGACAAACAGATTAACAAAAACTAACTTTAAGAATCATAAAGATCGGTTATTTAAACAATCAGTTGCTCTTGGATTCTTGTTCAAGTAACTGAAAAAGGCCTAGTTTCGTCGGGAAATCATTTCCAAAATTTCAAAAAAAAAAAAAAAAAAAATCAAGGAATTCCCTCATTAAAGTAATTTATCAAATACTTGGTAGGTGTAATATAAACCATTATCCATAAGTTACTATTGGATCACATTGACCATACATCATCTATGTAATCATTAAAAGGAAACTTAGCATGTGTGAAAAAAATACATCATAGGGAACCACCGAGAGAGGTGGCCTAGCGGTCTTGGTGTGAACGCGGGAGCACCAAGTCCCATGTTCAATTCACAATGGGTGAACTGTGGGATTTCTGCTTACAACTAGCCCAAGCTTCTATCTCTCTCGTGGGGCTAGGGTGAGGTCTATGGTCACCCCCTACCACAGTAACTATGGCCCAATCCAATATTTTTTAGTGGGAAGTGCTCCTATGGTCACGCCCAGGGGGGTGAGTCATAATGGTCGCCCCCACCCCCCTATACATCATAGGGAGAGGAAAACTCAGCATGTGTAAAAAAAAATAAAAAATAAAAAAGTAGAGAGAGAATTTCTAGTAGCTAATGAAATTATTTATAACAAAAGTTCCTGGAAGGAAAATAATTAAACAAAACCGACTCAGCAATAATTATCGAAAATACAAAAAAAAAAAAAAAAAAAAAAATCAACAATCTCAATGTCAACTTAAACCATCTCATAACATCATGTCAGCCACTCGCTCTAACTCAACAACCTACCACAAACCCAGGTATCATCAATTTCATTACATAGTTTTAACATAAGTCCCAAAAAAAAAAAAAAAAAAAAAAAGGAGAGAGAGAGAGAGGTTTACTATGCAATAATAGCAAGAAATGAAGAGAACCAAATTCTCGATAAAAATGGGTACTTTGATTTACGTGAATCAAATGATCAGGATTCAGGTAACAACACAAACTGGACCCCAAGCAAGTGATGTTAACAAAGGAGGGAACTCTAGTAATCAAGCATTCAAGACTACTTAAGGTAATAAGCTAATCATATGATTGCCACCCGAAGCAAGTGTGCAAATGCTAATCATATGATTGCCAACCACCAGCAGCCATGATTTTCAAATTCCAATGGCTATATTCTCATTCTGAAGAAGTGGAAAATCTTAATGGTGTGTTTTGATGACATGTTTTGGGCATTTGGATTTGAATGTGGGTGATTGAAATCCAAATATCTTGTTTGGATAGTTTAAAAAATGTCAATGATTAACCGGATTTGACAAATCCACCAAGGATTTTAAACCTTTAAAATGCTTGGATTTGAAATAACTCCTAAAATCAATGAATTTTAAATCAAAGCATTTCAAATCTATTAATTTAAAATACAAATCCAAGTTTCCAACACAACCAAAGAGAACAAGATTAGTGTTGAAACAAGAAAAGAGTGCAAGGAAACGTAAAAACTTGCTCCATTCCTTCTTAAAATCTCAACCAATTGCTTTTCCTTCTACTATAAAATTTTCAAATTAAGTAAACTACTACACAAGGACAAATCTATACTACAAAAAACTGGACCTATAGTGACATTTGTGAAACGACACTATAGGTTCAAAAAACGCCACTATAGGCCCACTTGGTATAGGTCTTTTTTTTCTTTTTTTTTTTTTTTTTTTTTTTTTTTTTTTTAAAGGCTAAAGCAGCGTTTTTATAAACACCACTCAGGTCCATACCCTATAGTGGCGTTTTCAAAATGGCACTATAGCTGAAAACCACCAACAAAAAAAATTTGATTACCAAAAATTGAAAACGCCACTATAGCCAAAAAGCACCAACAAAAAAAAATTGATTACCAAAAATTAATTTTTGGTAATCAAAAGTTTTTTTAATTGTAATTAAATTAAAAGATACAAAACAAAAAACATAAATAAAACAAACCCACCTAAAAAAATTCAAAATCAAATACAACATGCTCACATCCAAAAGAAAAAGAAAAAACAGCAACTCCACCGCAACAAATTCAGAGACCCACAAATCAAAGTTGACAAAAAACAAGAAATAGACCAAAACTATTATCAAAAAAGGAATAGACCAAAACAGTCATTAAAATTTTAAATAAAAAAAAATGCTTACCTGCAACTATACAACCAATGGCATCAAACACAATAGCACTCCTTCAATCACAAATCCATAACAGTAGCACCATCTACAAATTTGAACAAAATCAACTAGCTGCAACACCATTTTCAAATCCAAAACCCACAAACATTAACACCACTACAAATAAAACAGGGGAAATAAAATCAAAATGGAGAGGAAGAGAAAAGAATAAATCCAGATGTGTAGTGAAAGAAGAGTGAAAGAAAGAAAAAAAGAAAGAGAAAAGAAAAGAGATGGAGGAGTGGGTATAAGGGGAAAAAAAAAAAAAAAGCCAGAAAAAACTAGCTGGGAAAGTGTGGGGATTAATAATGGAGTGGGGGTAGGTGAGTTTTGAATTCTAAAACACCACTATAGGTCCCTTGTTTTAATTTTTTTTTCTTTTGTGTTGGACTCTTTTTTTAATGTTGTTGTTGGTTTTTTTTTTTTTTTTTTTTTTTTTGGGTGTGCTGGGCTATAGCAGCGTTTTACAAATGCCATTATAGGCTCTTGTAAGACCGGACCTATAGTGGTGTTTGAAAACGCCGCTATAGGTCACCAAGGACGGACCTACAATAGGGCAGGGGGGCCCCCAAAAAAAAAAAAAAAAGCTAGTACCCCCCCTAATTTAAAAAAAAAAAAAAAAAAAAAAAAAAAAAAAAAAAAAAAACAGGTATATGAAATTATGAATGCAATCTGAAAAAATAACCGACAAACTAAAAACTACAAAATAAAAAATAAATATGGACTGAAAACCTAAATTACAATTCTCAAATTTTTACCCTAACTTCACTCTTCCTCCGCTCAACCTCATCAACACCTCCGTCACTGCTGCTGCTGCTATTCTTTTCCTCAGATCAGATCCGGACTGTTGCTGTTGTTACCGCTTCTCCTCACTCCTCAGATCCTTGATCATAGTCACACACATTTGGTAAATCTAAGAAATTTCTCTCCTCTCTTAAGTTAATATTTTTGTTTTTTTTGTCTTTGCTATATTGCTCTGCCTTAGTTGATTAGCCCCCTGCCCTCTGCGTTTTTTTTTAAGAACTGTGGTGACTATGTTGACTGTTGTATTTGTGAGTTGTGGCTTTTTATTTTATGGATAATGGACTGGTGTGTTGTGTCATGTGTGGACTGTAGACTAGTGTGTGTTTGTGTCTTTGTATTGACTACTGTCTACTGTGTAATTGTTTGTGGCTTTTTGTGATTGTGTGAACCGGTTTCAGTGGTTGTAACTTCTTCTTTTTTTGGTTTTATCTATAATGAAATAAAGTGGGACCACTAGGAAACGTGAGTGCTGAATTGTGATAGTGAATTTGTGAGAGTAGTCTTTAGTAGTCATTGTTTTGTCATTTGTGAGTATTATTAGCTACGATTGTGAATTTGTTTGACTAGTCTTTGGTAAGTCATAAGTGACTTTTTTGTGAAACTAGTTGACCAAAGTCTTTGGTTTGATTGTTTTGGTTTTATCAAAAATTTTGTCTTTGTCACTTTGTGTGATGTGGCTAATATTAGTAATATATATATATGAACTTGTGAACTTTGTCTTTGTCACTTTGTGTGATGTGGCTAATATTAGTAATATATATTAACTTGTGCTTGTCTGTTTGTGATTATTTTGGTTTTAGATTTTTTTTTTTTTTTTGGGTTGAGAAGTCCCTTTTTTTTAGTTGGTGTATAGAACTACGAAATATGGAAATAATGAAACATTTTTTCTTTTAATTTGTAGATCATGAGTAAGTCCACTGCAATATTAATTTTTTTCAAAAGAAAAAATCTAACATGTATTTTCAAACAAGGTGAAGAAGGCAATTCGTGAAGAAATTGGTGATGCAAAGTTTTGCCTAATTGTTGATGAAGCTCGTGATGAGTCAATGAAAGAGCTAATCACTATTGTTATAAGATTTGTAGACAAAGATGGTTTTGTTCGAGAACGTTTTTTTGGGTAGTTCATGTCCTCGATACTACGACATTAACCCTAAAAGATGAAATATATTCTATCTTGTCACATCATAGTCTGGATATTTAAGATATTTGAGGGCAAGAATATGGTGGTGCAAGCAATATGCGAGGTGAGTGAAATGGATTAAAAGTTTTGGTTTCAAATGATTGTCCATATGCTTACTACATTCACTGTCGCTTGCAATTAGCATTAGTGGCAGCATCAAAAAAAGTTATTCTTGTTCAAAGTTTTTTTAATAGATTATCATCTATTGTCAATGTTGTTGGTGGTTCATGCAAGCGTACTGAGCAACTAAAAAAAGCTTATGCTGATCAAATTGCATATTTTGTTGAAATTGGTGAGCTTGAAACTGGAAGAGGATTTAATCAGATTAGCACATTACAATGGGCTAGAGATACTCGTTGGGTTTCTCACTTGAGATCGATTTCTAGCTTAGTAAATATATTTAGTCCAACATGTGAAATTTTACTTAAGATCATCAAGGAAGGAAATACTACTTCCCAACGAGAAGCAACATACTCATGTTATCATGCTATGATTTCTTTTGAATTTGTGTTCATTTTGCATCTCATGAAAGAAATTATAAAGATCACTAATGCACTTTGTCAAGCTTTGCAGTGTCAGTCTCAAGACATTTTAAATGCGATGAGTTTTGTTTCATCCATTAAAGTACTTATTCAAAAATTCAAAGATGAAGAGTGGGAGAATTTACTTACCACTATGAAATCATTTTGTGAGGCACGTGACATAGATGTCCCAAATATGAATGCTCATTATGTTGAGAGATGAGGTCTAGCTCGTTATCAACAAGATGACTTCACAATTAAGCATCATTATCGGGTATATTTTTTTATGTTGCAATAGATTCTATATTACAAGAATTAAATCATCGATTTAGTGAGCTTGCGGTGGAATTGCTTAATCTTAGTTCAGCTCTTGATCCTAAAGAGGCACATGAGTCTTTTAGAAGTATAGACATTTTGTTGTTAGTAAGCAAGTTTTATCCGAAAGACTTCATAGATCAAGAAATGACACTTTTAAAGGTAGAAGTTGATCATTATGAGCACAATGTAGTTCGGCATCTGGACTTCAAGAAGCTATCAAGTATTTATGAGTTGTGCCAATGGTTAGTAAAAACCCGAAAATCATTATTTTACCCATATATTTATAGATTGATTACACTTGTGCTTACTATTCCAGTTTCTACTGCAACTACAGAGCGAGCATTTTCAGCTACGAATATTATCAAGAATAGGTTTCACAACAAGATGGAAGATGATTTTCTAATGGACTCTATGATTTTGTACATTGAGAAGGAGATTGCTGCAAAATTTGGTATAGAATCAATCATAGACGACTTTCGAGACTTAAAAAAGCGTCGAGTTCCATTTTGATAAATGTGTTGAAATGTTTAAAAAACACTTATTTTATATGTTATACTTTGTCGACGATTTTATAATATCAAATGTTTAAGAAACACTTATTTTATATGTAGTATTTTGTTGAATATGAAATAAGTGTTAGTTTTTATTTTCATAAAAAAATAATAATAATAATAAAATTTGTTTTAAGTTTTGGCCCCCCAGGTTCAAATCTTGGTTCCGTCCCTGTAGGTCACCCATTTTAATTTTTTTATTTGTGCTGGACTCTTTTTTTTTTTTTTTTTTTTTTTTTTTTTTTTTTTTTTTTTTTTGTACTTATAGAAACAATGAAGAAACAAAGCAACCAATGTGAATAAAGGGCTTAAGTCAAAAAGGAAAGGATGAAAAAATGAAAGGGCAGAGAAAAGAAAAGGAAGAAACCTTTTTTCTTTTAAAAGAAAAAGGTTTAATAGTGACATGTAGTCTGCAGAATCATACTCAGATAGCAGGGTATCCAAAATCAAGTAAATATCTTTTGATAGGTGTAGCCAAGATGATTATCATAAATTTTTGTAGTAGTCTGAATTTTTAATCAACCCTGGGTATAGCACAGTTTTTTTTTAAAAAAAATTTTTTATTTATTTTATATATTTCGGCATGAATCGCAGAAATTGCTTTATCTATATATATATATATATAAAACCGAAACTTTTGAAACTCCCACAATTTCCCACATCAGCATTTAATTTTTTTTTTTAATTTTGATTTAAAAGGTCAGCATTTAATTTTTTATTTTCTATTTTTTAATTTTGATTTAAAAATAAATCTAATTTCTGCCCCACCAAATACACGTTATGCCTCTTTAAAACCAAAAAACGAAAAATTCTCTCCTCTTCTCACACGCTAACATCTCCTTCCCCTTAACCTAAAACTCACCCTTTCCTTCCTCCAAAATCAAAACCCAAAACTCAGATTCTTGCACCGTCGCCGTGCCGCCACCACGGATTGCCGCCCTCGAAGTCTGTCACAACTCTCAATATCAGATGAGTAACAATTTGAAGTTAGAGTTCCAAATTTCATTAAATTTCATCAAAGTAAAGATTCTAAGTTGTTTATAAACTGTCTAAGATCAGGGTTTTCTATCAAATTCGATGATGGCTTCGTTGAACCTAGGGAAACCCTATAGAAGATCAAATTCTACATGGGCTTCGCCTCTTGGCATTTTAAAGCATGGTTAGTGATGTTTTTTATTTTAATTTTAGGTTTTCCTCCTACCTATTCTCTTTATTTGGAGTAATTTGTGGTTTTTTTGAAAAACCAAAAGAGCCTTACATTATTATTGTTCATTGAGAGCCTTAATAAGGGGCAGAGAAAGTCAGAGAGGGAGAGAAAAATCTGAGGGACTTTATAATCAGACCAGAACTTCTCCAAAAACATTTCCAGTAAGTTTTTAATTTTGTTCTATTGTTTCTTTTGAATGATTAGCATAGATTGATGGGTTTGGAACCGGTAGTAGAGTTTGCTAATTTCAATTATTGGCCGCATTGCTCTCTCTTTCATATCAATTGAGGGGGTAGCTAATTGCAGTAGCATGGCTTTGTCCTCAATTTCTTGGTTATGATTTTCCATCTTTTCTGTTAATAGGAAGGATGTGGTGTCATTGTCAAATGGTGTATTTGCCCATGTCTTCTTTTTATGGGAAAGATTTTTCGGTCCTATCACATCCATAATCCAATCTTTGAGAAAGGAGCTTTATATGGTTCCCTATCATGAGATAGATTGGAATGAGGCTCGCAATCTTTGTGCAGAAATAGATAAAAATTATACCTTTTTTTCTCCTTTAAGTTTCTACATTTAATTCAAATAATAGGTTTCAAAGATACTTCAAAATAGTTGCTGTATTGGATTAATTGATATTGTATAAGTAATAATGATTGCCTGAAGATTTAGAATTGTAGTAAGATTTTAATCAATACTGCAGAGTTTGGTCAGGCTTCCAAGGGTCAACTTCAAACCCAATGGATGTTTTTTAATAGAGGACTTAGCTAAATTCCCAATCAATACTGTTTTATTCTTATTACATAATCTGAATCTAAATTCCCAAATTTTTGAATTTTTACAAAAATTTATGATCTTTTTCACTCATTTTTATTGTGTCCATGCTTTAATTTAAAAGATATTGCAAAGGTGGAGATGGAGTATAAGTATGAGGACTTAGCTAAAGTCCTTGAAAACTTTGGAAACAATTAATATATCTTTCTTCTCTTTTTGTTTGTTTGTCTAATTCTTTGACTGAATTGAAAATAAACAGTTAATTTCTTTTGCAATCTAACATTTTAATCTATTTAGATTTTTATCATTTTGGGTGTGTTATTGATAATTGATATATGAGCTGATTTGTTTGGTCTGTTATCTGCTCATCCAATAATACCCTTGATTATTTAGGTTATTGGTTTTGATTAAGATTGATAGAAGGGCAAAATCGAAGACATCTACAATCCCACTTACAAAAGAAGGCAAATACGCCCTCAGGAACAATCTTCTACTGAACTTATACCTCTCATCATGTACCGCATATTTACTAAGTAAGTTGACAGAAATCCCTAGAAAATATATATCAAGGAAAATTGAATATTTATCTTATATTTTTTGTGCTTATGGGTTGGATAAGAGTCTGGCTTTTGTCATTGTGTCAGTCTGTGGGACAAACAATGTGACGCCTAATTGAAAAGGTTACTAAAACAAACATTTCCCTGCATTTATTAACCATAACCCATATACTTCAATAATTATATGTATTATTGAATTTTGGTTTGTGTATGTGTTTCAAATTTGAGAAAAATTTTAGTTAAATTAAAGTAACCATTTCAGTATTACATTATTATTGAGAACATAAAAAATGGTCAGAGAGGAAGAACATTTATAAATATGCTGCAAGTTGAACATTTATATGCTTGCAAATAACATTTATAAATATGCAGACACAGTAATGTTTTGCAATGTTGATGCTGAATTGCATGAAATATAGATTGAGTCTATTGATGGAACTAGAGAAGTAGAGGGAAGCAGAAGAATGCACTATTATAATCGTCAGCACTTTCTAATGTTCACAGCCACTATTATATAAGCATATAAATCTTTTTGAAGCCAAAATTTAATGGTGGTTCATGCTTAGCAATTCTTCTGTTGATGTAAGTAGTGAAGATCAAAACTTATAGAAACAAAGTAATTTGAGACACATATAATTAAATGATATAATAGTTCTCAACTCTCTATATTTCTTTGAGCATTTAGATCAATGAAAATTTCATATCTTTGTTGTGTATTGAGGTAGCACCATCAAAGGTTAATTAGCAAATACAAGATTCTCTTTCTATGAAACATGTTTCTCCAACTTAGTTAGCCCAATTTGTTTATTGATTAATTTTTTTCTTTCTTCCTTTTTTTGTCATATATTTATTATAGATTGTATTCAAAGATGATCCATAATCCATTGATTCAGTATCAGTTACCTAAGATTGTCAGATTTACAAGAACTATGATTGCATATTAAAAGTTTGTTGCTTAGAGCTATTTGATCATTTTTGGCAAAAGCACTTTAGCCATCAAATGCTTTTGTGATTCAAAATGCTTTAAAACAATTGGGCTCTAGATGATATAGAGGCATTTACCCCACTTGGTATGTACCATTGGATACAAGTTTCTGTAATGGTTAACAGCTTTAGGATGTTCACTGTAATTAAAAAAAAAAAAAAAAAATTGTAACAGTTCACCATCTTTGCATTGTACCATTAGGACCCAAATATTGGAAAGATGCTTCTTATGGATTCTATCTTTTAATGCCTCAATCCAGCCTTAACAATTGCAGATTTTCTTGCACATAGTGACCCATTTATACTACCAGTAATTGGAAAGAGGAAGCCGATGAAGAAGATCCTTTACTGGTGATTCTTGCAAGTTGATTATTAAGCTGATCCTTACTGATCCTTTTTATGGCGTTTGCAGGTTTTTTTAATGGTTAACCTTAATTCTATTACTGATTTTAAACTTGTGCACACATTCTTTATGTAGCGACCACAGAGCTTTTCTTAAACTTGGTAAGGATGAAAATATGCAAAGCATAATGGAAAGGAAAGAGCGTTCTATTGGGAAAACTTTTTAATTATATCCAATTAACTTGTAGAAGATGGAGGATATGAGAATGCAATATGTAGATCTATTATCAAGTATTGAATTTGTACATTTTCAGTTTTCTATTTTCAAGTGTAAGTATTCCTAACCCCTTTCTCAGTTGTTTTTTGTTTTTTTTTTTTTTGTTTTTTTGTTTTTATAACACTTTATAACGCCATTTTATTTAAGAGAAATCTAATTGAGTTTGTGGCTGGTGCAACTTTTCTTCTTTATTTCCTACTTAATTTTAACCATTTGAATAATTGTATAATATATCTATCCAAAGTAGGATTTACTCTGTATAATATGTGCATAGGTTTACAACCAAAACATATGTGATTACGAGAAGTTCTGCGCAATCCTTTGTGCTGAACACTTCCCAAATGTAGTGCAGTGCAAAAGAAGAGGAAAGAGAACATCATTCTACACTAAACAAGTTGGGAAAGTTGACATTCATCATGCATCTTGCAATGGAACAGTTTATCTCTTTCCTCTATCTTAGATTGTTTTATTAAAAAGATGAAAACAACCTGTTTGTTATGCAAACAAATGTGTAAGATAACATAAATTATATTGGTAGTGAATTGGAGATTTAATTGCAGTTGAGCATTGTGTGAAGTCATCACCATAGCATTTTTTTATAGTCAAGTTATAATAGCAAAATAAATTTTTTTTATTTTTTATTTAACTATCCCGTGCATCGCACGGGTTAACGACTAGTTAACGTAATTCACAACAACCAGATGATATGGTTCATTACACACCACAAAGTCTTGGAGGGAAAGAATGGCCAGACCAAAACGCTGCCGTGTTTTGTTCTGTATTCATGCTTTAGTTTATATGGCAGCGTATGAATTAGTTGTCTCACGTGTGATCTTTCGAAACATATTTCCCACGCATGCACTCTTTAAATGGAACGACATAGTTTTGAGTCATCCGTTTATCATAAACGACATTGTTTTCTATGTGTTTCATTGCCAACTGAGCTGTATGCGTTTAATGGACATGAGTGGGTTTATTTAGCTCTCATTTTCTTTTCAACATTTTTTGGAAAATTGGTTTTGCTTGCTGGGACCGTCATGGTTTAGTTTGGTGAGATTTTATGGTTTTGCATAGACATGGTAAATGGGTGGGTTGGGATAGGTCGGGTCGACCCATATTTTTCAAACAAACTTTTTTTTTTTTAATTATAAAAACAAATCAATGGCAACATTCTTTTAGAGAGAATGAATAAAATCAATTTTTGAAATGAATTGCACCTTATGTCACTTGTTAATATCCTTCAAATCCTAACAGTTTTAAGCATGACTAAAATTCTTTATAGTTATGAATTCATGATGAAAACGTCTTCAATGTTAATAACTCATTGCCAAAATATTTGTAATTACAAATTTACAACTTCAAAAAGAGATATATCTTAAGGGCCACCAAAAAGTATATATTTTAAATTTACACCACTAATAATATCATTCCCACAGCAGAAACAAAAAAATAAATAAAAATAAATATTCTTGTTGCATTTAAAATAATAAAGTTAAATTATTTAGAAAGATAAACTAAATAAAAAACAGTTTTAAAACAAAAATAACATATTAAGTAAAGAAAAACAAGTAAATATTTTACAAGAATTACACCTCAATCTCAATCTACTCAACGTTGGTAGCAGATTCAGTACTGCAAATTTCATACTTGCAAATTGTAACTCAAGTTGGCCAATTTTGTCAGTATCTTCATCTACAATACAATATTTTAATACAACTTAAGTGTATCACGAAAGTAAATCAATAAAGAATTAAAATTGAATAATTATGACTATAAATAAATTAAATTACTTTCAAATTCACATAACAAACTTTTAGTACATAACGTAGTTTCCACATTTTCAAACACACGGTTTTGTTACTTCTTGTTTTAGTGACAAAACACGTTTATTATATTAAGTATGCTTATACATAAGTAATTTTCAATTCTAAATACAAACTTGCATGAATAGACGCTTGCACATATTGGCCACATTTATTCCTTCAATCCCACCAAAAAATAAAAATAAAAATCAAATCAAATAAAAATCAAATTGGACTGGAAGAGACAATAATTTTAAGTTGGACTGGCTCAATCACATTATAATTAAATCCACGCTGCTAAAATCATCTAACTACTTTGCAATCCAACCTAATCTCTTGCCCACCAGTACTAGTAGTGATGCTACTCATCTTGATCATGGACTTCACAAAAGCCTTATCAAATTCTTGTTGGGAGCTAGCAAACTTAGAAACCAATGCTTTAGTCTTTGGGGAAGTGAGTAGAGCTTGATCCGAAGAAAATATACTCTTCCCTTGAAGAAGTAACTTGTAGTATACATTGTCAAATGTTGCGGTGGTAGAATCCAGTGTGGTGCCGGCATTTGTCGCCTTGCTGTGCGCCAGACATATGCTTCGTAGGCTGGCTGCGAAGGCTGGCTGCAGTGACGGGTCTATATCAAAGGAGGCATTGAAGTTATGGATTCTGTTCTGGAAAGATGAGCAATGAGCGAATCCAAGTGTGTGACCCCCTACAAATGTGTATCAATAAGATAATCAATTATTTATTTTTTTTAAAGAAAAAAATCAATGCTATGATTAAGAATTACTAAACAATTGGCCAGTACTATAGCTTTATTAGCTTAAGATTTATGATTTGATTTCAAACCCAGTTGGGCAAGTAAATATGACTCAACAGGGCAAGTAAATATATATATATATATATATATATATATATGCAGGGATGAAGCAACAGGGCATTAGTGTAAGATGGTTTCTATATATAGAAACATACCTGAGAGAGCTACAAGATCTTCCAAGGAAAGACCTATTTGGGAG
Organism: Quercus glauca; assembly: GCA_023736055.1. Classification (NCBI taxonomy): domain Eukaryota; kingdom Viridiplantae; phylum Streptophyta; class Magnoliopsida; order Fagales; family Fagaceae; genus Quercus; species Quercus glauca. Next base: position 73,628,653 of record CM043316.1, on the reverse strand, counting down.
AAGCTTTGCTGTAGTTGAGATATGTTGAAAGTGGGAGATGGCAATTGTCTGGTGTCGATTGCCCCTGAGATTCTTCCATCTTTTCTTCCTTTTGGTACTTGCCAAGTGGGACCTCCAGACTAGTACATCAAACCAGGCCCCCCCAAAAAAAAAAGTACTACTATAAGCTTAGATATTGGGCTTTCATTGTTATGAATTTTTATTTTTTTTATTAATTTTTTTTTATTCAAGATAAAATTTTACTCTATCCTAATATTATATAAGATTAAATTTTATAAGGATATGATGTAAAATTTAAGTTACCTCTCCAATCCCCAGATACAACCGCATTCAATCAATTCTAATACCCATTTGAAAATCTAAATTAACTGTGAGTTTATTAAGATATTATTATGCGTAGTAAGATCTATTAAGTTTTAAGTAAAAAATTGATGTGATAATTTATTATTGGATAGTGTAAAACATGGGTTTTACACCTCATTCTTACTTAATTCAGACTCTTGTTATATATTGTGGACAAATTTTTTTTTTTCTAAATTGAACTAGTTAAAGGAAATGGCAATTAGAATCCACGTGTATTTTAATCATACAACTAATTAACCAATGAATCATTTTAACAAATTATGGGGGTGTTTGGGAGAGTAGTTTGAGTTATGTTGTTGGGGTGTTTTTGATATACGTATGGGTGAAAAAATGTGTGAAAATGTGTGTAATGTTGTGACTTGTCAAACAAACCCTATATGACTACTAAATAAGCCATATATATTATAGTTGTTAAGTAGTGTTCTTCCAAATTACTATCATTATGACATGGTAAACTAACCAGAGCAACAGCATCACGAGCAGCCAGAGCCAAGATATCGGCACAAGAGACGAGGCCGGGGCACAATGCTTCCACCGCTTTCTTTGCATTGTCAATGACATAAAATGCACGCAATGAAATGTTAGGAGGCCCGTCTCTTTCTGCCTTTTGATTTCCCTTTGATGCCAGCAGCACGGAAGCATCACAACCCTTAATCACAAAACATAAAGTACCATGTAGGTTTACATATGAACAACGCAAGTCTTATAAATATTTAGTAACTGCTCAATAACCTGAGTAATGTTACAGAAGAGTTTGATAAAAATTATTTACATATGATATTAGAGTTTATTTAGAGAAATCAAACTTAATTTAGCCAGAATTTGTTTAGTGTTTGATTGCTTTATTAAAAAAGAGAATGAGTTATTGTTATTTTAAACGAATTAATACAGTTTAGCACTATTTATAATTAATTAATTAATATATATATATATATATATATATAAAATATATTAAAATGATGTGGAAAAATCTGATTTTCAAATTCTTATGTGACAACAAAAGAAAAAGTCAACAAAAAATTAAAGAGTTTCATTTTATTATAAACAGAAATGATATATAGATATAAATAAAAATAAGCATAGGATGATTACTCTTATGAAGCAGTCGTGAAAGTGCATCCGAAGCAGCGCTGCTGGAACTGTTTTGTCATTTATCATGGCATTTTTGACAGCACTGGTAATAGTGGACTCAAGACGTGGGCATGTTTCGTCATAGTAGTTCAAGCTCAGTGCATTCACTGAAGAACTAAAGAGAATGAAGAGGGCAAGTGCAAGTAGTATGGCTACCATTGTTGAAACTAGTCAAGTCAATTGCGCTATATTGTATTGTGCTATTTGTCGGTGAAAACTCAGAGATGGGGGATGTCATTTATATAGTGAGGTAGCAAAAGGCTAGGGGACGCTTCAAGCTTGGAGTGGTTGTGGAGAATATAATTGTCAGCGAATTTGGTTATCAAGAATAGCATTATTGGAGTCGTATTATTGAAGCAAGCTCAAAAGAGGACAAGTCACATTTCATGTAGTTATTTAGAAAGTGATTTTCGTGTGATTAGAGGTTGGGCTCCGATTGTGCAAGTTCTTTTCACCAAAAGCAATGGGTCATGGAGTTTGAGGCTGAGTCCCAGAATCAGCTTCTCCAAGAAAAAAATTGAGTATAACACTGCCTATTATGATCTCTCCCAAATCTTGCAAAAATGGGAGCTTTGTGCATCATGTACTTTCCTCCCTTTTGAAGGGTACTAAAGTGAAAACCATGACCAATGCAAAAAATTAACCTTGGATGCAAATTAAAGATGACTAAAGGAAAACGAAATAAATATTGGAAATGAGACCTAGTAATTGCCGAATTCCTTGACAAACTTTTTCTTGGTTTAAAACAGAAGTAAAAGAATGGCCTTTAATTTTCATTAGATCAGCTCAGTGAACCTACCGAGTAAAGACCTTATAAAAGAATATGTTAATTTCCTGAAGAGGGTTGTAAGTTGTAACGAATGTGTACTGTAGTACATAGTTGTTTACCCAAAAAAAAAAAAGACTAGTTCAGAGTTTCCAAATTTAACGGCTAATAATTGGGATAATCCATTACAACTACTAATAAGTAATAGCTTTTGATGGACTCGGCCTAACTCCCTGAGGCAACCTCCTTGTCCAGAAGAGGGGCCAGTGGACGAAGGAACCATCACGTCAGCCTCCGTCCCTAGCCATATCCATTGGACGAAGGAAAAGCCATTAATTCACAAATAATGGCAAGGCATAATACAACAGCAATAAGTCTCCTTATTGTTGGAGAGACGAGGATCCTCTCATTAACACCTCATGGAGGCGTTATAGATACCACATTGAAGCCACCATTAAAACACTTCCAACGGCTAGGAGAAGGAAGCAAGTTTATATATACAAGCACCTCAGGACCTAAGGGGGTACTTAATTTTAATCCAAAAACTCTGATACTTTGGTATTAAGCCTTCTCTTTTTACTCTCAATTATCTGACTTTACCATCGGAGGCTCTGTGGCAAGCACCACACCGGTGTTCCTTCCTTTTTCCTTTATTCATTCGTTCTTGCAGGGCTTTGGACGGGCTTGGTCGGCTCTACTGCTAGACAATCATTTCAACTGACGATTTCAACATCATCAGCTTTATTGGCCACAAATTCTTAAAACTTCTTTGTCGACCCTTTGCCACTAGTTTTCCTCCTGCCTTCTCATTACAATTATAGCTAGAAACTGTTAAGATTTCCAATTAACAACTAGCGCCCTAAAAGGAAACTTACCAAGTCTTTAATTAGAGCTCTAAAGATCTGCCTTTTTAAGCAAATACAGGAGCCTCGTGCACCCTAATTAGCAACTATATATTTGTTTCGACCTAATAATATTTTCCAATAGTAATTATTTTCAACTGAAAATATATTTTAGAAAAAATAATTATTGTACACTAACATGTTTAAAAAATATTTTCATGTGTTTGATTGAGAGTGGAAATACTTTGAAAACACAAAATTCACCATTCCAACAATATAATCTCACAAAATTCACAATACCAAAATTCATTATGATCCCACAAAATATAATTTAAATCCACTAAAGTTTTTAATAAAAATAATAATAATAACAACAACTAATTAAGCCCAACAAGAGGAAGAAAGATAGTCTTAGTGCACGTTTGACATTGGCTTAAAAAGCCAACTTTTTTTGCTATTTAACTTATTTTTGCTACTATTCGTGGGTTTCACTGTACTATTTCAACTACCTTTTAGTTTTATCTATAGGGCTTTCTGTTGAAAATATTTTAGTGAATAAACAAGTTTTGATACAATAAATAATATCCTAAATAATTAGTAAGAACATAAAATAAAGATAGTTTAGAACAATCTCACAATGCTATAGAATCACACTGTGAAAGCAATGTCCTTAAAGGTTGATTCGTGCTACCCAAAGTAAAAATAATTAGTAAGAACATAAAATAAAGATAGTTTAGAACAATCTCACAATGCTATAGAATCACACTGTGAAAGCAATGTCCTTAAAGGTTGATTCGTGCTACCCAAAGTAAAACTCGGTGCGACTGGTTCTTTTGGCCAAACAACCTCCTAGAATTAGACTATAGCATTAACCTTTACGATGGACGCATTTCCACTCATGAAGATTCAAGAACAACCCTTTATTGCATTTCCTTAGAACAAATATAAATTGTAGAAAAATATGTGGGAGATAAAACAATAGAAATTATGTATTAGGAAAATATAGAGTAATGGAAAAGACTTATAGGGAATGGAATAATGATAAGTATTAGATAGGCTATTTATGACAATAACAACCTCTAGTTATTGGTTACTAAACACCCATTATTGCCCAATAACTATTTTTCTCATAATTGTCCAACGGCTATTTTATATTTTATTGCCCAACATAAATTTCCAACGGCTAAAAAATAAAAAAATTATAATAGTGTTTGGAACACACACCCACACCAACAATCCCCCACATGTTACAAACATGAAATAGGAAAGGCAAGCAACTAAAGAATGCATGCATCAATATGGTACCAAAAGGTTTTAACCATATTTAGGATAAATAAGTAGGAACTAAAAGACAATGATGGAGTTAAAACTCTTTTAGCTATTTGTAATCCAAACTTACCACCCACATAACTTTCTTTACCAAGGTTGTTCTTAAACGGGTTGGCGCCTTATCCAAACCATGCGCCACTGGGTTTTAGGAGAGCTCTAGAGACTTACCTAAAAAGTCTCATACAAAGTGGCACAACTTCCACTCACATATAGGTGGTATCCATCAGGAGTGCGTGTAGAACACCCCATCCCAACAGGTAGGGAGTATGGATTCATTAAGAGCCTAAAGCTCAACCTCCAACAATCTGCAACTTAGTCAATGGCATCCATCAAGAGTGCATGCAGATACACCCCATCCCAACAAATAGGAATATGGATCCATTAAGAGCATAAAGCTCAACCTCCAACAATCTGTAACTTAGTCGGTGGCATCCATCAGGAGTGCGTGCAGATACACCTCATCCCAACAGGTAGGGATATGGATCCATTAAGAGCATAAAACTCAACCTCCAACAATCTGCAACTTAGTCGGTGGCATCCATCAGGAGTGCATGCAGATACTCCCCATCCCAACAGGTAGGGATGTGGATCCATTAAGAGCCTAAAGCTCAACCTCACCAAATTCTGCATCTTAGCACTGTCTCACACCATAAGGATGGACTCATCACTAATCTTCTTGTCGAGATAGCGGAAAACACATAACAAATGACAATGCCCACATGGACCACTAATGACCTCTACCCATTTAACCTCTTGCGTGAAATCACCCATCATGGAGGTTGGCATTAGTCACGGTGTCACAACTTGGGTATTAGTCCAATCCCCTTAGATGTCTCACTCACCAGTCTTCTTACTAATGGTTTGGTCAAAGGATCAGCCAAGTTCCTTTTAGACCTTACAAAGTCCAATGACATAACATCAATTGGATATGTCAACTTTTCCCATTATAAACTTTGTTCTTAACATGTGTTATGGTAGCTTGGCAATCAACTAATATACTCCTAAGCCACATTGCTTCGGACCCAGCCTTCTCTAAAGCCATTAACTATGTTTCCATGTTAGATCTCACTATGCAAGTCTTCTTGGACGACTTCCAAGAGATAGCCCCTCTAGCTAGTGTGAATACATATCCACTAGTGGACTTCACATAATCTATATAAGAGATCTGAGTTATCATCACAATATCCTTCTAAATCAACAAGATAACCATAATATGACCAAAAAAAATTCCCCTTTAAATATCCCAATAATATAGATATTGCATCCCAGTGCTCAACACTAGGATTTTAAGTGTATCTACTCAATCTACCAACATCACATGCAATATCAAGGTAACTATAGTTTGTCAAAAATATTAAACAACAAATAATTTGTACTTATTTATCTTGTGAAACATTATCACCACAATATTTGACCAAGTGCACCTTTAAGTCATGCATAATAGACATAGGTCACAAATCAAAGTGTTCAATTTTTTTTTCTCCACATAATGAGATTATGATAGGACAATGCAATCATTATCCCTACGGATCTTGATGCCAAAAATAACATTGGCCTCAACCAAAATTTCATTATCAAATTTAGAGACAAAAAAACATTTAGTATCATGCACAACATTATGGCTAGTTCCAAATATAAGTCAGTTATCAACACATAAACAAATAATGACACCTTCATTATTATTTAACTCATTATATATGCATTTATCCTCACCAAAAATCACAAATCCATGTGTAAGCATCATATAGCAAAGAATAAGTATCAAATAAACGAAGAATAAGTATCAAATAATCAACATGATACTTTTGCTTATAGCCCTTAGTTACCGAGCATGCCTTGTACTTGTCTATGATCTCATTTGGTTATAATTTTCTTTTAAACACCCACTTGCAACCAATAGGCTTAACCTTAGGTGGAAGCTCAACCATTCCAAATATGATTAGGCATAATCTAATAATTTGTTAAAAGCTTCCAACCATAATGGTGCATCAACAAATTTAATTGCATCATAATAACTTACATGTTCATTTTCAACAATTGAGGTAAGAAAATTGTTACCATAACTCTTTTTCTCCCTAGTTCACTTACTTCTTCTCAATTCTTGCACAGATCATTAGAAGCATCAATAGGTTCATGAAACATATTTTCCTTATTTTTCAAAGGAAAATCATACTTAAAGAAAGTATTTTTAAGATTCAACAATAGTATTAAATTCTAAATACATCACTATTGATGAAAATAATTCTATATCGTGAACTATAGTACATATAACCAATAACACACAATCACATATTTAAGAATCAAGTTTCCTCCTTTTAGGTTCATGTAGCATGACCTTAGGCAAGTACCCCCACACTTTGAAATATTCTTCTTTTAGATTTGGTTAACATGTTAGCCAATCACCCACACAATTTTAAGTTTACCAAGTTAGGCTTACACCATTCTCAACTCCATTTTTTAAACCTCATATTTGGTTCTTAATAAACAAAGCTAAGTAAATATAAAATGGTCATCAACAAAGATTACATAAAATCTCTTACCACCTCTAGTCATTGGGTATTTTAAATCATCCAAATTACTATGTACCAAACTAAGGAGTATGGTTCCTTTTGTTACGGATTTGCAAGGTTTTTTTATTTCAAATTCACAAAACCCTATCCACCATCTCAAAACAACACATATAGCCAATAAAAATGTGTGTGTGTGTGTGTATATATATATATATTAATATCACTCTTGCACTTGGTGGATAAAAGGAATATTTATTCCCACTAAAGCTTATCCACTAGCCCAAAATACTAGTTGGATCATTTTTTTTTTTATAAGAATTTTTAATTATTTTCCATAATTTCTCATTTCATATATTTGTGTCAAGAGATGTAAAAAATAATAGCATTTGTACATAGAGCCAATAGCCTTTAGCTACAAGAAACCACTCTTAGGAATGTCCAAAATTTTACAAGAATAAGACACTTAATATTTTGTAAAATTTGACATCATTATACCACAATTGAATAATAAAAATGTTTAATCATTCACAATTTCTTATTCACACGACCATAAATGATTACTTGAATACTGTAGGGTTTTAGACCCCTTAAAAACAACCAGATTGCGTAGCCTAGTTAATTAGCCAAGTTGTTACTTAGTCAAATTATGCAATACTAGGTTAAAGCAATCAAATAATCATATCAAAAGAATAAAGCAGCGGAAAAATAAATAACACATGATATGATCACCCAAGAAACCATACGATAAAAACCTGGGGAGGATTTGACCCACCGATCCTCAAGGAAAACTTGAATCCACTATGAAAGAATCGAAGTTCATACAGAAGGACTACAATCTCCCCGCTTGACTTCCTAATGCTACCCACCAGTAGAACTTACTGACACGACCACGTGCAAGCTCCGAATCCACGGACTTCTTCTTTCTTGAATTCTTCAATCCAGTACAAGCACCCCCGCTTGTGTATCTTTAAGTTCTTGAATCTGCAACTGAATGATCATCAAGGTTTTGATAATATCTCCACCTTGAAAACCCTAAGCTTTGTGTAAAGGAAAGCTCCTCAAAGATCTCACAAGAGATTTACACAAAACAGCAATATGAGCAACAACCATAGAGAGGTTTGGGTACAAAACCCTAAAATACCAAAGAGGCACAAGAGGCACTCTAATCTCTCTAAAAAGCTCTCAAAACCCCCCCAAGGGTTAGCTTATGATGTCCTTTAAATACTGGAAAAAACGGCTCGCGATTTGGGCTTCAAACGAATAAGTTATGGCCTTTTTACGTTTGCTGATTTTGCTGATAAGTGACTTTCGATCGATCGAGTCTAATTTCTGATCGATCGAACCAACCAGCTTGTAACTCATTTGTTTTTATCTTGAACTTGAAGTTTTTGTCTTGGGTTTCAATGTAGACTATTCTAAACTAATGAGACTTAGTTTTTGTCATGTTTTGCCAACATTACAAACTCAAAACCTAACAATCTCCCCCTTTGGCAATCCGTGACAAAACACACATACAACATAATGCCCATATACAATAAAATGCCCATTTACAAAAATAATGCTCATAACAACAAATTCAATCCTAACTACTATCCATCAGTTGCAAGTGTAGACAGCAACAAAATCGAATCAACCTGTATATTCTTGAAACACTCAACAAACGCATAAACGCATGTGTGACAGAAAAACAGTAAATCAACAAATAAATTCTTGACTTCACAAAACACAAAACAAAGACATATATCATGAATAACTCATAAATATAAATCAATGAGCAGTGAATCAAGAAACAGAAATAAAAACAAAAGTAAACTAACTCTCCCTCTAAGTTAGATATAACAAAAAGTTTTTATTTATATTCTCCCCTTTCAAAAATAATTTCAACTCCCCCTAAACAAGACAAACATGATTCCCATAAATCAATAATTTCTCCCCCTTTTTGTCACATATTGACAAAGACAACTCATACAAAGAGTAAACAGTTAACATACGCAATAAAAGATAAGAGAAAATAGAGAATCAAGGGGAACACAAAACAATTCAACTCTATAGAAAATAGAGGCAGCTCCCCCTATGAACAACACAGGTTAAAAAAAACTTTTCTCCCCCTATAAAAATAGGAAAAACAAAACAAGTTGTGGGAAAAACAGTATTGGGGAAAAATAAAAGGGGTGGGGAACAGCACCAGCACCAGCACCAGCAGGATCAGGAACATCCTCACGAGCAGGACCAAAGTTAAAAACACACAAACCAAAGTTAAAAACTAAGGTGATGATACACATGAAGAAAAAATATTCTCTCTTTCAATAAAATGCAAACATGGCACTATGTGACCCATAAACAGTTGCATGAGTAGAGAAAATATTTGCACATTGATTATCCATCATATCTTTTAAGAAAAATATTTTCTACAGTTCACACATAAAAAAAGCATATACTAGAAAGTACATAGCTCAAAAATTAATTAATCAATTTTTTGATCAAGTTGAGTACCCAATGTAGCAAAGTGTATGCATGCTATGTGTGAAAACAATGAGAGATATGACTGCAAAACTGCAAGATGGATACAGAAATCAATGCAATGCATCTGAATCTTAAACACAAACCAAGGGCAGACTGCAAGTTAGCACAAAAATAATATAGAATAAAAATCTATATGATGCATGAACAAATACAATGCCATGATGCATGTACTAATGCAGTAAAATATTAAGTTCAATTGAGATCCAATTTGAAAAAATTGGCCTGAGTAGGAAATTTCTAACAAAAACCCCAAAAATTGAAAACCACTTGTTGAAATTTTTAAACAAATTGATGAATTAAGCATTACAAAACACAGCACATAGATTATAATGCCTAATTTCATCAAGACAACAAGCCAATTTCATCACATTCAACTCAATTTCACAAAAGCCCCAATTCGAGTACATTCAAGCTCTAGAATTTTCAATTTCTCAAACTTGAAACACATTTTGCATTAAGATCAAGGAAATTTTAATCTTGGATGGCCACAACAAAATCACACACAATAAAATGTACCAAGTTTAGTAAAGAGTAACTTGTGTAGTGTGTGCAACTAGCAAAAGCTTGAGATACATATAAGGTGATATGTGAATAGCAATCAAATACAAAGTCTACACAATTCATCACATAGAATTTAAAAGAGACTATCACCTAAAGAGTTACATCCTATAACTCCCACATCTCCTAGAACAAAAGCTTGCAATCATGTAAGTTTCTTGCATTTTTGCCTCTTATTTATGTGAATTGGCATCAAGCCTAATAGTACACACCGGTTTGAATTAAGTGAATTGGCATCAAGCCTAATAGTACACACCAGTTTTAATTTAATTGAGGCTACATCTTATGTTCTTTTTGTGCATGTGCTACACTTTCTCGAGCACAAAATCTTATGATATACACTAAGGTGCTCATGATTGGCTAGTGAACAGTGGTGAGATGGTTATTTATGCCTTTCTCAAAAGGATCAAGTCCGACAGTCAAAGAACATGTGACTTCAAGATTAAGACAAAGTGATTAAAAACCACACACATCTTTCCCACACAACATGCACTACAAAATTTCAACTAGTCAAGTGCAATAAAATAAGCTCATCCAAGCTAAACAATGTACATAAACATGTTATGTAAAGATAAGGTGGCCAACCTTGATTATAAATCCAAGATCTATAAAACAAAACACAAAAATCTTTTTGGTTTTAACAAACTTTATAACCACTTGTTGAGATTTTGGAAAAAATTTATGACCAAAACAAAAAAAAACACACATTGTGCTAAATGATCAATGCATGACAGTGCTTAACTAAGCTATAGAGGGTACATAAACAAGAAATATCAATTTCTTAATTAACCCATGAGTACATGTACAAACTAGTACATAAAGTCAAAAATAGCTTAGCACATTTATAACACATGCTATTCAAGTTTCACCACAATGTCAAGCATGTTCTAAATAAAAAACAACCTAGAAAAAAACAAAACAACCAAAAACAGAAACAAGACATGTCCTCAAACAATAGAAAGAATTAAAACAGGGACAAGTCAGCAACACTCACCTTAAAGGATCTTTTCTCACCCATATAGCACAAGTCTTTGGCTTTGTAGGTGAAAATCCATGAGAAGCAGAGTGTATTTGAAGAATTACACCAATCTTCTGAGAGAGACTGAAATCTTGCAAATTCCTTTCACAAGCCAACAAGCTCAAATTCTTCAAAAGAATATGAAACAATTTATATGGACTTATGGCATGAGAAATATCATTATATATCCTAGATTGACATACAGAATGCTTAGGTTTCAATTTATGACAATTAGGACGAATGTGACCACAGACACCACAAAAGTGACAAACAGGAACAAATTTAGGAACATCAGTATTCCTAACAGCAAGTCTAGTCTCAGATTTCAAATTTTGCCTCAACAAAGAACAATTTGGTCTAATATGACCAACAACACCACAAAGGTGATAGGTAGGCACAAAAACAGATTTATTATGCTCTCTAACAGTAGGTTTAGACTTAAGTTTAGAAACTTCAGCGTCTACATCAGAATTTTTACCTTTGTCTAACCTAGCACAATAAGCCTTTTCTTTATTATTCCTCTTAAAAGGAGGGATATAAACTTTCTCAGTTTTAGGCTTAAGAGAAATAGAAACACTTCTGTTATCAACAGCAGGCTTGGTATTAGTCAAATTTTCAATTTTAGCTTTAGATTCAACTAACTCTTGTTCCAAGCTTTTCATCTTCTCATTTGAGAGGAAATTTGATTTCTCAAAAATTCATTCTTTTTATTAGATTCATCTAATCTCACAATCAAATCCTCTTTTTCAAGATTAGCCAATTTTAACTCTTCTTTAAATTTCTTAGCAATTTTCAAGGATTTAGATAATTCCTTACGAAGAGTTTCAAAAGCATCAAAACAATCAACAGAAGCATGAGCAGAAACATGATCAGAAAGACACTTTAAATTGTCCATGACAACAGGGGTCAAGGATCAGCTCAGAGATCAAAAGATCTACAACAAAAGAGCTACCCGCTCTGATATCACTTGTAGGGTTTTAGACCCCTTAAAAACAACCAGATTGCATAGCCTAGTTAATTAGCCAAGTTGTTACTTAGTCAAATTATGCAATACTAGGTTAAAGCAATCAAATAATCATATCAAAAGAATAAAGCAGCGGAAAAATAAATAACACATGATATGATTACCCAGGAAACCATACGGTAAAAACCTGGGGAGGATTTGACCCACCGATCCTCAAGGCAAACCTGAATCTACTATGAAAGAATCGAAGTTCATACAGAAGGACTACAAGCTCCCCGCTTGACTTCCTAATGCTACCCACCAGTAGAACTTACTGACACGACCACGTGCAAGCTCCGAATCCACGGACTTCTTCTTTCTTGAATTCTTCAATCAAGTACAAGCACCCCCGCTTGTGTATCTTTAAGTTCTTGAATCTGCAACTGAATGATCATCAAGGTTTTGATAATATCTCCACCTTGAAAACCCTAAACTTTGTGTAAAGGAAAACTCCTCAAAGATCTCACAAGAGATTTATACAAAACAGCAATATGAGCAACAACCATAGAGAGGTTTGGGTACAAAACCCTAAAATACCAAAGAGGCACAAGAGGCACTCTAATCTCTCTAAAAAGCTCTCAAACCCCCCCCCCCTAGGGTTAGCTTATGATGTCCTTTAAATACTGGAAAAAACGGCTTGCGATTTGGGCTTCAAATGAATAAGTTATGGCCTTTTTACGTTTCCTGATTTTGCTGATAAGTGACTTTCGATCGATTGAGTCTAATTTCTGATCGATCGAACCAACCAGCTTGTAACTTATTTGTTTTTATCCTGAACTTGAAGTTTTTGTCTTGGGCTTCAATGTAGACCATTCTAAACTAATGAGACTTAGTTTTTGTCATATTTTATCATGGTTTGCCAACATTACAAACTCAAAACCTAACAAATACTTTGGCAAGGAAGATAATATTTAATTAAATTATGCTCCCTCCATCCCAGTTTGTTTGTCCTCTATTCTATTTTGGGATGTCCTAAAATATTATTCTGTCTCTAAAATTAGAAGTCATTAATTTACTAATGTTCCTATTATGCCCCTACTTTATTTCCAAAACCATTTGAAAAGAAAACCAACAAAATATTTAAAAAATAAAACTAATTGGGCACCTTTTTAGTTGCTTCATTAAGAATAACTCTTAAAAAAAAGTTGATAAAAAACTAAATCTTACACGCTGCTGAGGTACAAATTTTCAGGCCTTAGTTTTTATTAGCCCACTCACAAAAATACCCACATGAACCCACACATTCTTCTAAACCCAAATAAATATTCCCCATATATATTAGCCAAAGTTATTGGGCCCTCACAAATACTCCACACACAAGCCCGCAAATTGCCTTGGACCCTCTCACAAATATTACCCATTATATTCCACATATTATCCAACTTGAATTTTCACACAAAATACTCACCATACTGTCACCATATTGGGCCACAAAATTATGCCACCTTTATAAAAAAACCCAACATCATTTAGCTTGTGGGCAAAACCCAAAGAAAGCCCAAACTCTCTAAAGCCCACTACGTCGTGGCAAACTCAAAGCCCATTACGATGTGGCAACTTCAAAGCCCACTACAACGTGGCAAACTCAAAACCCACTACAACGTGACAACTTCAAAACCCATTACGACGTGGCAACTTCAAAGCCCACTACGACGTGGCAACTTCAAAGCCCGCTACGATGTGGCACCTCTAAAGCCCGCTACGATGCGGCATCTCTAAAACCCGTTGCTATACGGCAATATTTTTACAAAATCTCAAATCATTTTACAAAGCCCAAATATTGATTTGGCACTATTTTATAAAGCCCAAATATTGATTTGGCACTATCTTACAAAGCCCAAAAATTATTTTGCAACTATTTCTAAAAGCCCAATATTATTTTGGCACATATTTACAAAATCAAGTATTATTTCAACACTTGCTTTACATATACTAAGTCCCTAACTCATGGAAAATATAAATTACTCATCTCTCAAAAAATATTGCTTTCACAAAATTTATGGGAACTATGTCTATTCTTTCCATAATCAACTAACTACAAAGCCCATGAATATCACCCATGGCAAAACTACTCATTTTCTAGGGATAACCAAGCCCAAGGAAGTTTATCTACAAAGCTCAGCTAGGTCAGGCCAGCTCACACACAAATCCCAGCAGTTGGAAAACACGTGAACTGGTTAGCCAAATTTCAGCAACAACTGAACAGCTAGAGCCCATTCTCATTAGGTCCCAACTTGTCCAATCAGACCAGAAAAGGGACACGTGTCCACCAGGGGTTGAACCCTTCCTTCACAAGTTGAAATCCCATCATTTCACATGTGACACAAATCTGAAACTGATGTGACAGAAAAGCTGGGAAAGCTTCAGCCAGCTATCCCTTCTTTCTTCTTTAACCCAACGGGTCAAACATCAAGACCAACCATGACCAGCCCACCGAAGCTCCTGAAACAACATGAAATCAGCTCATTTTCATACTAAAAATGTGTGTTCTTTGGTTCATGAACCAAGCACGTGAACCCCAAATGGGGAAACTTAGGGGAATGTGGTTTGGAGGGCACCAAGGGGATCCCAGCAAAGTTCCTAGCAAGGACTCCAAGGTTGACACCTGGCTTGGGGTGGTCCAATCTGCCCTAGGGAACTCTGATTCTAGCACCAGCAAATCCAAGATCATTAGTCTAAAGCATGCTCTAATCTAATCAGTCAAGGCTAATCAACATTCAATGCTAAGCCTGAATCCCAGCTGTTATTACCCAAAATAGCAAGGATCTTCTAAAAGTGGAGCTTACTACTCTTAGCTAAAAATCCTAAGAACGATTCTCTAAGGATTTTCTGAAAATTGAGAAAGATTTAGCAAAGATTATTTTGCTAATCAACCCCCTAAAAACCTAGGTATAAATGGAACTCTCCATTAATGCTTCAAAAACTCACTCAAACACCAAGATACACTAAGACATACACCAGAAAAGATTCTTCCTTAACCTCTCTGTTAAAGCTTTCTCCAAGCTTTGAAAAAGTCACTGAGTTTTAAGTTTCAAGCTTAGAAACTAAGTTCCCCTAGCTCCTAGCTCACAAACACTCCTCATAGCCTTACTCATAAACACTTATTTACTCCTAGCAGAAAGTTCCCCAGCAACCATACTACTATATACTCTCACTCATTACTCATACTACTCACAAATGGCTCTCTCTACCCATTACTCACTATATATTCACAAGCATGTCTTGGCACCATAATGATCTTGCTGCACTAGCTGGGATCTCTCTCTCTCTCCCTTAATCCCACACTAAGTTTCTCCATTATTGGTTATTATGGAACCCATGATATTTACTTATTCATTTACAATAAATGGTTATGATGTAACTGTTACTATAGAATTTTTCCCTCATATTGTTGTAATAGAAGACTTTTCTCCAGAGATAACTGATGATGAGTCTGAAATGTAGATATTTCCCTTGATCTGTGAAGCAACTAACAGCTGAGAGTTTATTCTGTTTTGTATTATTTTACCACTGGCCTGCTTTCTGCAGAAATATTTTACCGCTGGGTCATTTTCTGCAGAAACATTTTACCGCTGGGCTATTTTCTGCAAAAATGTTTTACTGCTGGGCTATTTCTTACAATATGTTTTTTAACCGTGCTAATGTGTCCACTGTAGGGATTGTTCATGGGCCATTCTTGTTAGTTCCAATCTAAGCCCAAGGCATAAAATATAGTGGATTTCTTGGATTTTCACCGATAGCCTTTGGGCCGTGCATCGAGCCCATCGTCGAGTTTCGGTTTAGACCTCCAATCCAATATAAATCTTATTTGTCGAAAGGAAAACTTTTTCGCCCCCGAAATTTTGGCAACTTCACTAGGGAGTCTACTGAAACCAAGAGTTCACCATGCCTCCTAGGTTATGGAACAGCCGGCAAAAGGGGACTAGAAACACCAGTCTCCCAGCAACATAAAGCCATCACAATCAAGCTCCACAAGGAAAACAAGCTGACCAACATGAGGTCAACCAAGAAGATTCTGAACGCTGATTCTCTTTCCTCTTGGAAACATTACAAGGAATGCAGCAAGCTTAGTTCGAGCTTGCTGAATCTTTATGGGTCTTAAGAGAGACTTAAGGGCCAACGCCCCAGCCATTACATGAAGAACCAGATCCTAAAACATAGTAGGAGAGGGGATCAGCCGCTGGGAACCCTCAGTCTGGTAAGTAAAATGCCTCTCTTCCTCAGTTTGTTACATTATCAGATCCCACTGCTTTGCTAGAAAGGGAAAGGCTTAGCCAGCCAAAAGAACCAAGGCACTTTGTTCGTAGGCCACCCTACCCATCTAGGTTGCTAAGCAAGCCATACTCGGAGAAATATGAAACGCCCACCTTCTCTCTTTATGATGGGAGGAAAGGAAATGTGATTGAGCATGTCAACAAGTTCCTTGATTCTATGGGTCCTTTTGCCGGAAATGGCGATCTTTGCTTAAGGGAATTCTCAAAATCTCTTACCGATCGTGCTTACACATGGTACTCCACTCTACAACCAGGTTCCATTGCCACATGGGATGACATGGTTGAAAGTTTCTGCTCAAAGTATTTTCATGGAGAGGAAAAGGTTACCATCCTCACTCTTCATAACACTAAGCAAAAGTCCATCGAATGACTCCTTGATTTCATCCGACGGTTCAAAGATGCTACTGCTCTTGATTGTTACAGACAGTTCAAAGAGAAAGAGCTGGTTGAGATTTGCAATGACAACATGTCTCATGAGTACCGGGCCCATTTGGAGAATCTCGATATTATTCAGTTTGCCCAGCTGCTCTAAAAGGCTCGTAAGACAGCCGTATCAGTCAAGCATTCCACAGCTGAAAATCCCAGGTCAGAAAAGAAAAATGATCCTCAAGCTCTCACGGTCTCCACTAACGAACCAATGGTGGGAGAGAAGCGAAAAAGGGAAGAAAAGGAAGAGTATCCTCCCATTCCATGCACCGATGAAGAAATGACTGTTGTCATTGACAAATGGGTAGCTGATGGAGTGCTTAGGCCGTCAAGCCTATCCGAGATCCTACTCCAGAAGATATGCGAAAACCACTTTATTGTCGGTATCATAAGTATGTGGGTCATAGAACTAGAGATTGTAGAGCAATCCGGAGAACATTTCACAAGAAAATTTCAGATGGTACTTTGAACCTCACTCGTAAGCAAGAGGTCCAATGGAACCCACTGCCTCAGCATCACAGAGGGAAAGCCACGGCAGCAGTACTTTTTCATAATGGGCCTGCTGAGAATGAAACTGCCAGTAGTACATGCATGCCTCCAAGCAGCTATCTCTGCTCTACAAAGAAGCCCTACCTTTCGGACTTTGTTCAATCAGTTGAGGCTCAAAGAGGAGTCAAGGAGAGCAGCAACTGAAGCTATCATATCCATCGCTGCCAACTCTGGAATACATTGCCTCATAGCTAAAGCTCATGCCAGCTGTGCCTTCCTAGAGACTACTAATGTCATCACCTTCATCGACGAGGATATAGAGATACAACATCCTGATCATAGTAAACCATTATATATTGTTGCTCAAATTAATGATGTTCACATAAAAAGGGCACTAGTCAACACTGGTGCATCATTTAATCTTATTCCAACCAGCACACTCAAAGTAGCTGGGATCCCACTCAGCAGAATCGCTGGGGCTCTTATCGAGGTTTTTGGTTTTTCTAAAATTCATGAATGCACAATTGGGAGTATACAATTAGTTCTTAAAGTAGGGCCCATTGTTGCTCTCACTAGATTTCATGTTATCGATTCACCCGTTTCTTATCATGCTCTACTTGGGAGGCCATGGCTCCACAAACACAAGCTTGTGCCATCTACATACCACCAATGTGTTAAGGGAAGATTCAATGGTAAGCTTATACGCATCCCTGCAAATCCTACACCATTTGATCTATCCGAAGCACACTACTTTGAGGCTACTTTTTATGATGAGCTCACCCCAAGTGGGGAAGATTCTACTTCAAGGTCTGTTGGGATCCTTTTACCCAGCTGGCAAGATATTGAAAATAATCCAGAAATAGACATAAGGTCTTTCCTTGATCAAAGGAAAAAGAAAAGAGAACGTGGAGAAACCCCCAACAGTGTCTCACAGCCACATTGTGTACAAGTCCAGCTACCGAATGGTCGTTTGGGGTATCGTTTATAACGATACGCAGGGCCTAACTGTCTCAAACAGAAGGGTCCTTGACTGAATGAAGAAAGCACTACACCAACATGTTGTTGTGCTCACAAAACAGAAACTCTAGTAGTAGAAGGAAATCTGCCCAGCAGTCTGGCAGAACTATCTGAAGAACCTCCAGCAGTAACCAATTTTTCACCTGATGTGGAGCTGGAAACCATTAATCTCAGTGATGATCCTAATGTCTAGCAACCAACTTCAGTTAATGCAACTCTGCCACCGCTGGAGAAAGCTCAGCTCATTGCATTATTAAAGAAGTACATCGATGTCTTTGCTTGGGAATACCACGAGATGCCTGGTTTGGATCCTAACCTAGTAGCACATGCTCTTAATGTGGAACCAGGGGCAAAGCCAGTAGTACAGCCCATACGGACCTTCCATCCTGATGTTGAGGCTCAAATCATTCAAGAAATCCAGAAACTTCTTACGACTGGGTTCATTAAGCCTATCATGCACCCGACGTGGCTTTCAAACATTGTACCAGTCAAGAAGAAGAATGGGCAAATACGATGTTGTGTCAACTTCCGAGACCTTAATAAAACGTGCCCTAAGGATGAATTTCCACTTCCAAATATGGATATGCTCATTAATTCAGCTGCTGGGCATGCTATGTTCTCATTTATGGATGGCTTCAGCGGTTATAATCAGATTAGAATGTCATCCAAAGATGCAGCCAAAACAGCCTTTCGAACTCCTATTGGTAACTTTTACTACACAGTCATGCCCTTCGGTCTCAAAAATGTTGGAGCCACATATCAAAGGACTATGACCGCAATCTTTCATGACATGATGCATAAAAAGATTGAGGATTATGTGGATGACATTGTTGTGAAGCCAAAGACTAGAGGAGTTCATCTTACTATCTTACGAAAGGTCTTCGAAAGGTGTCGACTCTACAAGCTTCGCATGAATCCACTCAAATGTGCCTTTGGAGTTACGATTGGGAAATTTCTGGGATTTCTTGTCTATCAAAGAGGCATAGATGTCGATCCTAGCAAAGTGCAAGCCATTGCTACTATGAAGCCACCTGCAACACTCACGGATTTCAAAAGTTTCCTCGGTAAACTCTCATACATCCGGCAGTTTATTTCGGGTCTCGCTGCCCTTACAGCTGCCTCTACACCACTGCTAAAGAAAGGAAAACCCTTCCGCTGGGATTCCAAATACCAACAAGCATTCATCTAGTTGCAACAACTCATGACCAAACTGCCAACCGTATGTGCACCCATACCAGGGAAACCACTCAAGCTGTATTTGGCTACCAATAACGAAGCAATAGGGGCACTCATAGCCCAAGATGATCAAGAAGGGATTAAGCAATCAGTTTATTATGTTAGCAGAAAGTTAAAAGATGCTGAAACCCGCTATCCAAGGGCTAAAAGGGCTTGTCTTGCTCTAATATATGCTGCCCAGCAACTGCGTCATTATCTGCTAGCTCACACGGTACAGCTCTTAACAAAATCTCATCCAATCCACTCACTCTTGAGGCGACCGGTTCTTTTCGAAAGGCTAGCATAATGGCTCTTACAATTATCTGAGTTTGAGATCATAACAATCACCCCAACGACTGTAAGGGGTCAAGCCATCGTTGATTTGTTGTCAAACTTTCCTGGCGAGGACGGCTGGGACATTACTGATGATGTACCTGGAGAGCTGCCAGCAGTTGCACTGGTGGAAACAACTAGGGCAGTTTGGACTTTACATTTTGATGGATCCTCTACCACTTCTGAAGGAGGAGCTAGAATAGTCTTATCTAAAAGTACTGGAGAAATAGTAGGTATGTCATTCAAGCTTGACTTCCTATGCACCAACAATATGGCTAAATATGAGGCATATCTCACGGGCTTAGCGGTAGCTAATGAAATGGGTATTAAGCATCTTCGAGTAGTTGGAGACTCAAATTTGGTTGTTTGCCAAGCCAGAGGAGATTTTTGCACTCAAGGAACCATCTTTAGCTCCATATAGAGCTATGGTTCAAAGCTTGAAGGACTCTTTTGAAGAATTCAACATTGAACATTGGCTCAGATTTGAAGGTGCTGCTACCGAAGTTACTATTGTAAAAAGGCCAATCCCAGTGGTACAAATGCTGAAGGAAGAATTCTCTGATCAACCGCTAGGACAGACAGATTGGCAGTCTTCCATTAAAGAAGCACTATTATCACCGGATGAGAAGAATTACTTGAAGGTACTCAAAGATTATGCTCTAATGGCAGGAGAATTGTACAAAAAGTTACCTGGAGGAGTTCTAGCTAGATGCTTAAGCCCTGGTGAGTCCACTAAGTGATTAAAAGAAGTTCATGAAAAATCTTGTGGCCCCAGCGTTCTGTCGGTCTCTACAGACGCCTCTAGCGGTTAGGCTATTAGTGGCCAAAAATGAGCAAACAATCTGCCATTGTCCAAGAGCAATGCACCAATTGCCAAAATGATTTTGATAAGATGGAATCATGTGCAGTCTTTACCACCCGCAATTGGCGTGTACCTTTCCTTGAGTATTTCATAGAAGGCATCTTGCCTGATAATCATGAAGAGGCCTACTGCTTGAAAAAATTAGCTACTCGTTATTTTGTGGAAGGAGGCATTCTTTTCAGGAAAGGGTTCAATGGGGAGCCTTTGAGATGCCTAGGGACCCCCGAAGCACAATAGATTATGCAAGAGGTACATGCGGGAGAGTGTGGTGACCATTAAGGCAAACGGCGACTTCTCCAGCAGCTGCTCAATCTGGGGTATTTCTAGCCCACAATGAAGCAAGATGCAGCTGAATGTGTGAAGACATGCCATACTTGCCAAGTCCATGGGAACCTATACATACTCACCCCACTAACCTCCAAAACATGATGACTCCTTAGCCATTCCATACTTGGGGGCTTAACCTAATAGGCCCCATTAATCCACCATCCAAAGGTCACATTTGGATACTAGAGGCCACCGAATACTTTGCGAAATGGGTTGAGGCCATTTCCCTAAAGAAGGCTACAGGCCCAATTGTTGCCAATTTCATCTGAGAGCACATAATCGGCAGGTTTGGTATTCCTCACAAGATTGTTACTGATAATAGCACTCCTTTTGTCAACAAATATGTCCGAAAATTACTTGACCATCGCCACATCAAGCACTGCAAGTCAACTCCTTATTATCCACAAGGTAATGGTCAAGCGAAAACTACTAATCGAGTGCTATTAAGAATTCTCAACAAGCCCATTAATATCACCCATGGCAAAACTACTAATTTTGTAGGTGTTAGGTTCTAAGGTCTTAGGATTTTATGTATTTAGAACTCTAATATGTAATGTTGGCAAACCATGATCAAAACAATGTACTTAGTCTTATTTAAGTTTGCTCAAAGTTGGTTTAATATTGTAAAGTTGGAATCGAGTGACTGCAGAAGCATTGGGGCTTCTCGGCCTGGCTCGATCTATCGAAGGTTAGACTCGATCGATCGAAAGTCGGCCCAGATACGTTTTTCTGCAGAATTCCAACTCAGCCCTAACTCTTTAAACGTCTAGGTTTTTATGTTTTTGCCCTAGGTATATAAGGCAAACCCTAGCTACGTTTTTGAGAGTTGCACAAGTTGTATTGTTGCTCATACATTGCGGTTTTGTGTAAATCTCTTGTGAGATCTAGAGGAGCTTTCCTTTACACAAAGCTTAGGGTTTTCAAGATTGAGATCACATCAACATCTTGATGATCAACTAGGTTGCAGCCATTAAAGCTTAAAGAGAAAAACAAGTGAGGAGCTTGTACTTGAAGAAGGAGTTCAAAGAAAGAAGTAGTCCGTGGATTCGGAGCCTGCGCGTGGTCGTGTCAGGAAGTTACTACTGGTGTGTAGCATTAGGAAGTCAAGCGGGGAGCTTGTAAGTCCTTTTGTAAAAACTTCAATTCTTTCTTAGTGGATTCCGTTTTGCCTTGAGGATCGGTGGGTAAAATCCTCCCCAGGTTTTTCCGATGTGGTTTCCTGGGTGATCATATCACTGTGTTATTTATTTTCCGCTGCTTTATTTGTTTTATATGCTTGATATGATCTTGTGATTGTTTTAACCTAGAATTACATAATTTGACTAAGTAACAACTTGGCTAATTAATCTAGGCTACGCAATCTGGTTATAGTTTTAGGGGTCTAAACCGTTCAAGTGGTATCAGAGCGGGTAGCTCGTCTTGTTTGAGATCTTTTTCTCAGAGCTGATCCTTGACCCCAGTTGTCATGGAGCATGGACACTCTCTGTTTGTTCCTCCTCACTTTGATGGGAACAATTATGCTTACTGGAAAGTAAGGATGAAAGCATTCCTGAAATCCATAGATGAGAGGGTATGGAACTCCGTCGAATACGGATGGGAGAAGCCCACTACTCCTGTAAGTGAGTGGCAAACTTCTCAGAAAGAAGCAGCAGGCTTCAATAGCAAAGCTATGAATGCCATCTTCAATGCTGTTTCAATGGAGGAATTTAAGAGGATCTCTAATGTTGAGGTTGCTCATACTGCTTGGAAAATCCTCCAAACTGTGCATGAAGGCACAAAGGCTGTTAAAATTAATAAACTGCAGCAATTAACTTCTAGGTTTGAAAACATTAGAATGTCTGATGATGAAACCTTTGATGAGTTTTATGCAAAACTGAATGATATTGTTAATTCTGCTTATAATTTGGGTGAAGTCTATGATCAACCTAAGGTTGTTAGGAAGATTCTTAGATCTTTGACTGAAGACTTTAGACCCAAAGTAACAGCCATTACTGAAAGTAAGGATGTTGACTCCATCCCTGTGGATGAGCTTGTAGGATCTCTTCAGTCCTATGAGTCTGACTTACCTAAGACTGTCAAATCCAAATCAATGGCACTGAAGTCTGTTGATGATGTTGAAGGTGGTGGATTTGATGATGAGCTCTCTCCCACGGAGATAGCTTACCTTGCCAAGAATTTTAGGAATTTTCTTAGAAACACTAATAGAAAGGCAAGGAACACCAACACTGCTGAACCTAGAAACTTTAGGAAGAATGATCCCACTAAGGTTAACAACTTTGAAAAACCTAGAGAACAAGTAGGTCAATCTTCTAATAACTCTTTGGGTCCTCAGTGTTATGGTTGTCAAGGGTATGGTCATGTCAAATCTGAATGTCCTACTTTCTTGAGAAATAAGGGTAAAGCTATGGCTGTCACCCTTAGTGATAATGAGGTTTCTGATGATGAGTCCGGTTGTGACGAGGATGGAAACTTCATTGCTTTCACTGCTACTGGTAAAGTAGATGAAAGCATATCTGCTGAGGAGAACCCTGCTGATGGGGAACTCTCTGAAGACGCAGATCTTCAAGAGGCCTATAACAAACTTTGCAAAATTGCTGCAAAGGATGCCATGAAAGTTGATTTAGGCCTAAATAAAATTGATGCTCTTGAGCTTGAGAAGAAAAATTTGCTTGTGAAGTTATTTGATGCTAATGATCTTTTGGATAATGTTAAATCTGAAAACATGCTGTTGCTTGATAAAATTAGAACTTTGGAACATGATTTATCTGTTGCTAGATCTGCTAGTTCTAAACTTGATCACATGTTAAATGTTCAAAAGTATCCTTCTGATAAAGCTGGGTTAGGATATGTAGAAAGCATCTTTGATTCTGGACCCCATTCCACTGTCTTCGTTCCTTCTTCTTCGTCTTCTGAACCTCTTGTGAGTAAGGTCGTGAGTGAAACTGTAAAACCCCCTGTGAGTGAGGTTGTTAAACCTGTAGAAGTTTCACCACCAAAAAAGATTAGGGTAGACTTAAGAGAATCCAAACCTAAGGAGCCTACCAAATCGAAGGACAAGATGCATGGTAAACCTGCTTGGGTTTGTCATTATTGTGGTAAGTCTGGACATATCCGTTCTAACTGTTACAAGCTTCAAGCTGATAAGAGAGCAAAAAGACCAAAAGTGCCTGTGCCTCAAGCACAAGATCCTATGGCACTAATTGGTGAATTGGTAAAGGCGTTAAACCTTTATTCCAATTCTGGAGTTGAGAATCACTCTAATGTGAATAAGAACTCCAATGCTCGGGGTGCATCTAAAAAGTTTTGGATGCAAAAGACTCGAACTAATTGAGTCTTTCTGACATGGTCCTTGTGCTTCATTGCTCTATTCTATTGTGACCATTGTTATTTGGTTTTTGTGTTTTCTTTTGTTCTAGGACTTGCATTGCATTACATACATGCATTTCATTCTAGGATTTATTTGTTTTCTCTTTTGATAAAAAAAAAAAAAAAAAAAAAAAAAAAAAAGGAAAGCAAAATCTGTGTTGAACACTATTTATCTTGATTTTTGAAAACAAGGTTGGTCATTCTTTTTACACATGTCATGTCTTGTGTACCTTGTTTAACTTTGATGAGCTTATTTGTTGCACTTAACTAGTTGAAACTTTGTAGTGCATGTTGTGTGGGAAAGATGTGTGTGGTTCTTAATCACTTTGCCTTAATCATGAAGTCACATGTTGTTGACTGACGGACTTGATCCTTTTGAGAAAGGCATAAATAACCATCTCACCACTGTTCACTAGCCAATCATGAACACCTTAGTGCATATCATAAGATTTAGTGCTCGAGAAAGTGTAGCACATGCACAAAAAAAAAAAAAACATAAGGTGTAGCCTCAAATTAAATTAAAATTGGTGTGTACTATTAGGCTTGATGCCAATTCACTTAATTCAAACCGGTGTGTACTATTAGGCTGAATGCCATTTCACATAAATAAGAGGCAAAAATAAAAGAAACTTAAATGATTGCAAGCTTTTGATCTAGGAGATGTGGGTGTTATAGGATGTAACTCTTTAGGTGATAGTCTCTTTTAATTCTATGTGATGAATTGTGTAGACTTTGTGTTTGATTGCCCTTCACATATCACCTCACATGTATCTCAAGTCTTTGCTAGTTTCACACACTACACAAGTTACTCTTTGTTAAACACTGTACATGCTAGTGTGTGTGCTCTTCGTCTGACCAACCAAGTTTGAAAATATCTTGAGATTTGTGTACAACATACTTGTTGCTTGAGAAAATTAATTTGGAAGATGATTGAAAATTGTGTCTGAGAATTGGGTTTAAAATTTTGGGTTTTTGAAAATGCATTCCATCTCATACTCATGCATTTTGTGTTCATTGTTCAAATGCTTTGAGGAGTTGTTTCAAAAATTGGGTTTGCAAATTTTCAAAACTGTGTTTTTCTCCAAAATTCAGTGTGTTTTTCTCCAAAATTCAGTGTGTTTTTACCCTTTTCGATCGATCCAGAGTGTTTTTCGATCGATCGAAAAAGTGCCTCAGAAAGTGCTAAAACGTCTGTCACTTTCGATCGATCGAATGTAATTCTCGATCGATCGAACATCGTGAATATGCTTTTTAAAAAGGGAAAATCTGACTTTTTCAAAGTTCAAACTTTTTCAAAAACTTTTCCTTTTTCTCTCTCCGACGAGGCAAGTCAATTTCTTCAAGATTTTGTCGTTTTCTTCCGATCTTTTTGCAAAATCTCTCTCCTCAAGCCGGTATGTCCTTAATACCCTTGCTTTTCATTTTATTTACTCAATTTCATGCATTTTTCATGCATTTTAGGAGGAGATTTTCGGAACTTTTCTATTTGGGATTTTTGTTGATTCGGACATAATATTGTGCAATTGATCAATGGGTTTTGTTGGGGACACTCTATACACTTGTTCTTGAGTGTTTAATTTGATCAATTTTGAGTTTTGTGGAAAATTTGAATTTCTAGGGTTTATACTAGGTCCGAATTGGGGCTTTTTGTGCAATTGGGTTTAATTGATGAAATTGGCTTGTGTAATTGATGCAATTGGTTGTTATAAACTGTTTCCAATAGTGTATAATGATTGATTCTTCAATTTGTTGCAAAAATTTTCAAGTGGTTATCAAATTTTTTGGGTTCTTGTTGAGAAACTCTATGTTCAAGCCAATTTTATGAAAATTAAACTTAATTTGATCCTAATTACTGCATTAGTTCATGCATCATATCATCATTAATGATTCATGCATCATATAGATTTTCATTCTATATTTTTTTTGTGCTAACTTGCAGTCTGCCCTTATTTTTTTTTTTTTCTGTTCTTTTTGGTTTTCTCTTTGTGTCTCTGTCCTGTTCCTTAGCACCATGCCTAGGAAGACTAGAGCTCGTAGGACCATCCCCACTCCTACTCCTTCCCCTCCATCCTTTGATAGTGAGCGGTTCCCCACTGAGAAAAACCAAGAGACTTTTGAGACTTTAAACCTACATAGGAAGATTTGGGCTGAGCGTTCTGTTCGTTTAGATGAGGTAGATCCTGCCATTAGGGCAAATTTTGAGCGTAGGGGTTGGTTACCTTTGTTGACCGTGTCTGACCCTCCACCTCCGGCTACCTTGATTAGAGAGTTCTTCTCGAACCTCTCTGTCCGCATCTATGATTCCAACACTCTAGTTAGGAGTTGGATACGAGGTGTAGAGTACTCCATTACTCCTCAGGTAGTGGCTGAT
This sequence comes from Quercus glauca, assembly GCA_023736055.1. Taxonomy (NCBI): domain Eukaryota; kingdom Viridiplantae; phylum Streptophyta; class Magnoliopsida; order Fagales; family Fagaceae; genus Quercus; species Quercus glauca. The sequence goes on along the minus strand of CM043316.1, from coordinate 73,601,930 downwards.
GCTCTAGAGGTACCATTGGTTAGGGATCCTGTTTACCCCTATGATGAGTCACCTGAGCTGAGTGATGTCATGTCCTACATCACTGGGTCTTCTATCCAGTGGGGTTCTGATCCTCGGATCACCACCGCTGAGCTTCCTGAGACTACCTACCTATTCTTTAGGATAGCCTGTCATTCACTCTGGCCTATTTCTCATCTGCACACCATTCCTCTTGAGAGGTGTGTTTTTCTTTACGCTCTTGTTACAGATGCTCCTATTAGTTTCCCCCATCTTTTTCTTCGTTCTTTGAACGAAGTTTATAGGAGTTCATCTACTGCCCATGCCCTTGTCCATCCTATTTTCATTCATAGGATTTTACTTTATCTAGGTTTAGAGGACTTCCCTGCTTCTGAGCCTGTTCATGTGATAGCTCCTATTGGTGCGTCTTTCCTTAGACAGAGGGCCGCTCATCTTCGAGCTGGTTCTAAACACCCTAGGTCTGATCCCTCTAGTAGCGCCCCTCCTTCTTCTTCTACAGGTCCTACTGGTGAGGCTGTTCCAGATTCTGTAGGTGCTGCTGCTGATCTTCCACCTTCTGCGGCTGACTTCGATGTTCGTCGTACTCTGGAGACTGTCATGACCGTTCAGGCGACTCATGGTCAGCTTTTGGTGGATCTGTTCGACGAGATTCGTGCTCTGCGAGCGGATTTGGCGCATCTTCGTTCTTCCTCACCACCTCCTTTTGATGATGGTCTTTGATGCCCTTTGGCATTCCGTCACAAAAAGGGGGAGTAGTGTTTTTGACCTGTAGAGGAGTTTTTGTTGATAGGGGGAGATTTTTGTGTTAGGGGGAGTTTATTTTTTGTAGCATGGGATATTTTTGTGGAGTTTATTTAGATTGTATCTAGGTGCTTCACTTTGTATATCATTTTTTGGGATGTTCATGTTAGGGGGAGTAACATTGATTGATATATTGATATACATGTTTCTTTTGATTCTTGTTGTCTTTATGATTCACTGCTTATTGATATATATTTATGAGTTGCTTCATTGATATATTTCTTTATTTTGTGTTGTGTGAATCTTACAAGAATATTATACCTGTTTATATACTATTTGCTGCCACACATGCGTTTATGTGTTTGTTGAGTATTTCAGGAATATACAGGTTGATTCGACAAAGCTGCTGTCTACACTTGCAACCGATGGATAGTAGTTAGGTTGAACTTTTATTTATGAGCATTATTATGTAAAGGGCTATTACGTGTAAACTTTGAGCTTTTATTGTGTGTTTTGTCACGGATTGCCAAAGGGGGAGTTTGTTAGGTTCTAAGGTCTTAGGATTTTATGTATTTAGAACTCTAATATGTAATGTTGGCAAACCATAATCAAAACAATGTACTTAGTCTTATTTAAGTTTGCTCAAAGTTGGTTTAACATTGTAAAGTTGGAATCGAGTGACTGCAGAAGCATTGGGGCTTCTCGGCCTGGCTCGATCGATCGAAGGTTAGACTCGATCGATCGAAAGTCGGCCCAGATACGTTTTTCTGCAGAATTCCAACTCAGCCCTAACTCTTTAAACGTCTAGGTTTTTATGTTTTTGCCCTAGGTATATAAGGCAAACCCTAGCTACGTTTTTGAGAGTTGCACAAGTTGTATTGTTGCTCATACATTGCGGTTTTGTGTAAATCTCTTGTGAGATCTAGAGGAGCTTTCCTTTACACAAAGCTTAGGGTTTTCAAGATTGAGATCACATCAACATCTTGATGATCAACTAGGTTGCAGCCATTAAAGCTTAAAGAGAAAAACAAGTGAGGAGCTTGTACTTGAAGAAGGAGTTCAAAGAAAGAAGTAGTCCGTGGATTCGGAGCCTGCGCGTGGTCGTGTCAGGAAGTTACTACTGGTGTGTAGCATTAGGAAGTCAAGCGGGGAGCTTGTAAGTCCTTTTGTAAAAACTTCAATTCTTTCTTAGTGGATTCCGTTTTGCCTTGAGGATCGGTGGGTAAAATCCTCCCCAGGTTTTTCCGGTGTGGTTTCCTGGGTGATCATATCACTGTGTTATTTATTTTCCGCTACTTTATTTGTTTTATATGCTTGATATGATCTTGTGATTGTTTTAACCTAGAATTACATAATTTGACTAAGTAACAACTTGGCTAATTAATCTAGGCTACGCAATCTGGTTATAGTTTTAGGGGTCTAAACCGTTCAGTAGGGATAACCAAGCCCAAGGAAGTTTATTTACAAAGCTTAGCTGGGTCAGGCCAGCCCATACACAAATCCCAGCAGTTGGAAAACACGTGAACTGGTTAGCCAAATTTCAGCAACAACTGAATAGCTGGAGCCCATTCCCATCAGGTCCCAACTTGTCCAATCAGACTAGAAAAGGGACACGTGTCCACCAGGGGTTAAACCCTTCCTTCATAAGCTGAAATCCCATAATTTCTCATGTGACACAAATCTGAAACTGATGTGATAGAAAAGCTGGGAAAGCTTCAGCCAGCTGTCCCTTCTTTCTTCTTTAACTCAACCAGTCAAACATCAAGAGCAACCATGACCAGCCCACTGAAGCTCCTGAAACAACATGAAATCAGCTCATTTTCATACTAAAAATGTGTGTTCTCTAGTTCATGAACCAAGCACATGAACCCCAAATGGGGAAACTCAGGGGATGTAGTTTGGAGGGCACCAAGGGGATCCCAGCAGAGTTCCCAACAAGGGCTTCAAGGTTGACACCTGGCTTGGGATGGTCCAATCTGCCTTAGGGAACTCTGATTCTAGCAGCAGCATATCCAAGATCATTAGCCTAAAGTATGCTCTAATCCAATCAGCCAAGGCTAATCAACATTTAATGCTAAACCTGAATCCCAGCTGTTATTACCCAAAACAAAAAGGACCTTCTAAAAGTGGAGCTTACTACTTTTAGGTAAAAATCCTAAGAATGATTCTCTAAGAATTTTTTGAAGATTGAGAAAGATTTAGCAAAGATTATTTTGCTAATCACCCCCTAAAAACCTAGGTATAAATGAAACTCTCCATTAATGCTTCAAAAACTCACTTAGACACCAAGATACACTAAGACATACACCAAAAAAGATTCTTCTTTAACCTCTCTGTTTAAGCTTTCTCCAAGCTTTGAAAAAGTCACTGAGTTTTTAGTTTCAAGCTTAGAAACTAAGTTCCCCCAACTCCTAGCTCACAAACACTCCTCATAGCCTTACTCATAAACACTTATCTACTCCTAGCAGAAAGTTCCCCAGCAACCATACTACTATATACTCTCACTCATTACTCATACTACTCATAAATGGCTCTCTCTACCCATTACTCACTATATATTCACGAGCATGTCTTAGCACCATAATGATCTTGCTGCACTAGCTGGGATCTCTCTCTCTCCCTTCATCCCACACTAAGTTTCTCCATTATTGGTTATTATGGAATCCATGATATTTACTTATTCATTTACAATAAATGGTTATGATGTAACTGTTACTATGGAATTTTTCCCTCATATTGTTGAAATAGAAGACTCTTCTCCAAAGATAACGGATGATGAGTCTGAAATGTAGATATTTCCCTTGATCTGTGAAGTAACTAACAACTAAGAGTTTATTCTGTTTTGTATTATTTTACCGCTGGGCTGTTTTCTGCAAAATATTTTACCGCTGGGTCGTTTTCTGCAGAAACATTTTACCGCTGGACTATTTTCTGCAGAAACATTTTACCGCTAAGCTATTTTCTGCAAAAATGTTTTGCTGCTGGGCTATTTCTTACACTATGCTTTTTAACCGTGCTAATATATCCACCGTAGGGATTGTTCATGGGCCATTCTTGTCAGTTCCAATCTAAGCCAAAGGCATAAAATATAGTGGATTTCTTGGATTTTCACCGATAGCCTTTGGGCCGTGCATCGAGCCCATCGTCGAGTATCGGTTTAGACCTCCATTCCAATATAAATCTTATTTTTCGGAAGGAAAACTTTTTCACCCCAGACACACGCCCAAAAAAAAAAAAAAAAAAATCTAAACAATCTGCTCATCTTACTTTGTTTTTATCAACTATCAAGTCACTCATCTTACTTTGTTTGGAAAGACAAGAATTGAAGAGAGGAACTCTAGACCTATTTACGTATGAGAATTTTATAGGCAATGAAATATTGCCAAAAAATTTCACTTAGGAAATTTTTTTTCCTGCCACCATTAAAAAAAAAAAAAAAATTAGGTTTGAATTGGCGCTAATAAAATTCCTGACTTAGAGCAGTTAGAATTTGTCTTTTAGAAGTATTGGGTTTTTAAATTTTGATTAAAAAGATAAACTAGAATTTGTATTTGAAGTAATCCAAAATTGCTTAGAGCCAATACCCAATAGTTTTTGTATTGTGGTAGTTGTATATTTTTCAAATTTGATTAAGAGGATAAGTTACAATTTGTGTTGTGTAATTTCAAAAATGTTAATACTGGTAAGGAGCAGATTTTTGTGCCTGTAATTTCAGATTTAGGGTGTGTTTGGATACCGCTTATTTTGCTGAAAACTAAAAACTAAAAATACTGTAGCAAAATAATTTTTGAATGTGTGAATAGTGCCGTGGAACCCATTTTTAATGAAAGTGTAGACACTCAATTTTGCACCCATAATTTAATCAAGGAGAATGACTTGAATGACCAATCCATGTACCTAAAAATCATAATTGCTTTACATGCATCATTTTGTCTTTGTATTACGTACATTAATTCATTTATTGCATATCATAAAAATGATCTTGAGATTCTAACGGTCGCAACGGTGCTTCCGGTTATCAAATCGGACTATCGGATCAAAAGATATTGCATGATCAAGTTTGGATGGTCAACATGCATTGTGTCTAGGTAGAATCGACCACACGTGATCAATTTAAATTAATTCTGATTGGTTAAACAATTAAAATTAATTAAATTATTTTGTGATTGGTTGATAATTAGTGTTTAAAATAGGGATGCATGCGTGGGGAAAAAATGGATGATTGGATGAAAATAAAACTGTGGATAATCTGAACTTTATCAAGATTTATTTTAGGGTATTTATCTACAAGATAATTGTCCTTAAATATCCTGAATTATCCAAAAAAGAGATGAAAAATCATAGGCGGAGGATGAAAACACGTCTAGGTATAAGGACCAGACAAAAAACCCTAAAAGAGGAGTCTAAACGGCACCCGAACACGAAAGTGCATTCGGAGCCATAGGGCCAATTTGGCACTTTTGGAGTGCCGAACGACACTCTAAAAGGGCCGAATTTCCTTGATGTGGGCTTTGGCCCAACAGCTTTCGGGTGACGATTATGCATACCCTTTTTGATCTTTTCGCAAAAAGATGCGTCCGGATTAAAACCCTAATCGTTCGTACCTATTTTTTAGAGTCTTCTGGCCTCTATAAATAGAGATTGAACCTCATAATTCAACACCTTTTTTTTACGATCTAAGAGGCATACGTTTTTTACTCTTAATCCACCCATATTTTCTGATCCCCTCTCTTAGTGTTGCTACTTAAATTAGGGTTTTTAGGTTTCAAAGAGAATTGCATAAATTTCTTTGAACCCTAAAACATCCTTTCAAGAATAAAGAGTGCTCATGCAAGAGGTTGTTTCCTTCACCCTTTTTCTTGTGATGTGATGATGCATGTTATATCTCTTTTGTTAAGGACATATTTTATGTAGTTGGCTAATCCTTTGACAAAACGCACTTTACTTGTAATTTGGTAGATCTAGGATGTGTTTAATACTTCAAAGAACATGTTGTTCAAGTGTAGTATTAAAGCCATGAAGATTGGACCAAGAAACAAGTGAAGAAAAGGTGTTCAATAAAGCTGGACAGATATCTTGACACCTGTGGATAGATAGCTCGACAGCTTCCCGACACCTCCCCGACAGCTAGCTATCTATCGAGATCTTAAGGTGTTTTCTTATCGCAATCTCGACACCTTCTCGACAGTTGGTGGATCGATCGAGAAATCTTCTGTCTCCTCGACACCTTCTCGACACCTCCTCGATAGCTGTATCTATCGAGATTTAAATCTCGACACGACCCGATCGATCGAGGTATCTATCGAGGTTACGGGAATTCAGATTTTCAGATCTGATTTTTGGGCCAGGCTTTTGTATTTGTGTAGGGTTTCTTTTCTCACAACCCTAGACCTATATAAGGCTTATTTTAGAGGCCGTCACATAAGAGAATAAGAGAATTCAAGGAGAACATATGCAAAAGATTATTCTCTCTGAAAGAAGCTACTGCGTCTTTTGCGCCTTAGGGTTTTGTAACCAAGTGCTTCTTGATCTTCATTCTTGATGAAGTGAAGAACTTTGCAGCCAACAATCTTCTTCTAGTTGGTGATTGAAGTCGTGTACTAGGATCCGCGCAATTGGTTAGTCATGTACTGGGATTCGAGCATCAAAGGGTGGCGTTCATATATTGAAGAGTTCAAAGGATCTGAAGCGGTAGAAGGTTTCTGTCGTGAGTTCATCTACGGGGATTGTAGAGTCTAGGGACAAAGGTTTTGTACTAGATTTGAAACTTCTCTTTACTAGTGAATTGCTTTTCGGGAAGGTTTTCCCCCAGGTTTTTTACTGTGAAACTGGTTGGTTTCATTGGTTTTCCTGGGTCATCATATCTTGTCTTATTTATTTTTCCGCTGCATGATTTTGACAAGATATTGATGTTTATTTGTTTCAACAAGTTTTATTGATAATAAATCTAATTAACAACTTGGATTTAAAACTTGTTAATTCTATCAACTAGGGTCTAAATTTCCCAACAAGTGGTATCAGAGCAGGTTCACTCTGATTGGATTAATTTCCTGAGTGTGATCCATTGACCCCTGTTGTCATGGATAGAGGACAATCTTTATTTATACCTCCTTTATTTGATGGAACTAATTATGCATACTGGAAAGTTCGTATGAAAGTTTTTTTGCAGGCTTTAGGTGAACAAGTATGGCAAGCTATTGAAGTTGGTTGGATTAAGCTAAACGAAGCGCCGGTGGATTGGGATGATGCAACAATCATAGCTGCAAATTTCAACAGTAGGGCCTTGAATGCTTTGTTCTGTGGTGTGACCAATGAAGAATTCAAGAAAATATCATCCACAGAAGTTGCCAAGGAAGCATGGACCATTCTTGAGACCATCTATGAAGGTACCAAGGTAGTAAAGACTGTGAAGTTTCAACAACTCACTAGCAGTTTTGAAGAAATAAAGATGGAAGAGGATGAGACCTTTGATGAGTTCTATGCTAAACTCAAGGATATTGTGAATTCTACCTTCAATCTTGGAGAATCTATTGCGGAATCCAAAATTGTTAGGAAAATCCTTAGGTCTTTACCTGAAAGATTCCATGCCAAGATCACTGCCATTGAAGAAGCAAAGGACATTGATCAAATTCCTTTGATTGAGCTTGTAGGGAACCTTCAAACCTATGAGATGGGATTAGGCTCAAAGGGAAAAGGTGGAAAGAGTAAAAACTTGACTCTTAAAGGTATAGAGGAAGAGGTTGAGGACTCTGAAGAAGAAGATGAAAGTGAAGATGAGGATGAGGATCTAACTTTCGTAACTGATGAGATTATCAAGCTCCTTCAGTTTAAGAAAAAGGATAAGGACAAACCTTCTAGGAAATTTAAATCCTCTAGGAAGGGAAAGAATGAGAAACCTCTTATCCAATGCCATGAGTGCAAAGGCTTTGGTCATATAAGGATAGAGTGTCCAAACTACCTTATGAAGGAAAAGACCGAGAAGCCAAAAGAGAAAGGGTTGATTGCTACTTGGAGTGATAATGAGGATGACTCTTCTGATGAGTTTGTGGATGAATGTCGTCACATTATGGCCTTTGCTGCTTCAACTGATAAGGTGATTATGGAGAGTGCTAGTGACAGTGAGGATTCTTCTAATGATGAAGTACCCAAGAAGTTGACCCTTCAGGAAGCCTATGAAAAGCTATGCACTGAATTCATAAAATTTGAAAAGACTTCTCATCTTTGTAGAAAAGAGCTTAATGAGGTAAATACTGAAAAAGCTGATTTGTTACTCAAGCTAGATGAGACTACAAGATTAGTTGAGACTCTTATTATGGAGAACACCTCATTAGAAGAGAAGGTCAAGAATCTTGAGGTTGAGCTTAGTCAAGCTAGAACTTAAATAGAGAGGATGTCTAGTGCAAAACTTGATGAGGTATTGAGTGCTCAAAAGCCTAGTTCTGACAAGACTGGCTTAGGATATGCTGTCTCCTCCGACCCCTCCTCTTCCACGGCTTCTGGATCAAAGACTGTCTTTGTGCCACAATCTGAGAAAGGTAATAAAGGTATGAAATCCAAAACTAATTTGGCTAATTCTAAATCTTTTGTTAGACCTAATGTTTGTCACCACTGTGGTGTTGCTGGACATATTCGTCCTAATTGCTTTAGGTTGTATCCTCATAAGCAAATGTCCAAACAGTCACAGGTTTCCTCTCAAGAACATACACCTTTGTTTGGAGAGTTATTAAAAGTTTTGAGCTTTTTAACTCAATTTCAGGAGAATTTCAATTCTTCTATGTCCTTTAGTAGACATACTAGGACACGTGCATTTTCATCTTCACGGCCAAAGACTCGTGCTGTGTGGGTGAGAAAGGAGCCTAAGACTTAATTGTCTTTTCTGTTTGTCCTCTGCTTTAATTCTTTCTATCTAAAGTAGGACTTTCTTTGCTTGATTTCTTATCTGTTTTTGAAATCATGCTTTCATGCATCTACATTTTTCTATCATGCCTTCATGCATATGCATATTTCTTTCATGCTCTCATGTTGTTTGTCTGTTTTTGTTTGGTTGTTTAGTCTTTATTTTGTTGTTTTTCAAAATAAAAATTGAAAAATCATAAAAATACAAAAACAGTGTGTGTTTGTGTACATTGGTACTTGTGTACTTTGGATGGCCAATGAAACAGAGTTTTCTAAACTTTGTATCTTTTGTAGCTTAGATGAGCATCTTTATGCACAATTAAGCAAGTGAGCTTTGTGGCTCTTGTTAGTGATGAGTAAGATTAAGTTATCTCTTAAAACTTAACACTCATATCACTCTTTTTGATGGGTAGGACTAGAAAATCCTAAGAGAAATGCATAAATAACCATCTCACCACTGTTGCCCGCCAATCATTAATGACATCTGTATGCTTCGACATAGCAAAAGTGTGATGTCAATGACATTTGTGTGCTTAGGCATAGCAAAATTGAAATGTCAAATATCAATGGGTATTTCTTTTCTTTCTCATAAGCCCATGTATGATATGTTTAAAAAGAAAATATGCAAAGAAATAAAAAGCAAAAAGATTAAAAATGCTTTAAAATGGTTGCAAGCGTGTATTCTAGGAGATGTGGGAGTTATAGGATGTACCTCGAAGGTGATAGTCCCCATCAAACAGTTATGATTGTGTGTGAGTTAAAGCTATTTTCTCATATCTCAGATCGTCATAACATGTATACACATATGCAATCTTGCGATGTTTTTCACACACAACACGCAATATTCTTTGCTACTCTTGATACATGTGCAGGTACAATGTGATTTGGCCATCACTAGGTTTACATGTGCTTATGTATGCTCACTAAACTGTCATGACTTGTTTTTGAAATATAAAATTCGTTAGACTTGTTTAGTGTGTGTGTGTGTTTTGCATCTTTCTTTTGTCATCCATAGCATCTTGTTTTATTACATTCATGCATTTATATGGATTTCTTGTGCCCCCTTGACCATCCTTGATCATCTTTATGTTTCTCGGGTGAAGCTTTATAGCTTCTTGTACCCTTTGTCAATCATGACAAAAAGGGGGAGAAATTGTGGAGACTTTGTGGTTTCTTTCTTTAAAATTCTACAAGTTAGGGGGAGAAATACATTCCTTTGTAAAGGGGAGTTGTGTTTCATCTTGTTAGGGGGAGTGCTTACTTCCTTCTTCTTGTACCGTGGGTCTTGTGACCATGTTTACATACATTGTGCTTATCTTCTTTATATGCTGATGTATGTTTCTTTCACCTACCTCTACATGTGTTGTTTCTTTTCTATCTTTATACACATGTTTTTTATTTTTTTGTATGCAATCTTTTATTTCTGTCTCACACTAAGATGCCTTGATGAGTTTTGTTTAAAGTGTTTCAAAAATACAGGTTGTCAAAGTCTACTTGCCATAAACTCTCTTCTTGCAAAGTTTTTCAAGAGTTTGTGTTAGGATAGATTTTATTGTATTTAACAAGTGAGTATGAGTTGAGTGATTTATGACTTCTCTCATATGTTCATTTGTTTGTTATGGTTTTGTCACGGATTGCCAAAGGAGGAGATTGTTAAGGACATATTTTATGTAGTTGGCTAATCCTTTGACAAAACGCACTTTACTTGTAATTTGGTAGATCTAGGATGTGTTTAATACTTCAAAGAACATGTTGTTCAAGTGTAGTATTAAAGCCATGAAGATTGGACCAAGAAACAAGTGAAGAAAAGGTGTTCAATAAAGCTGGACAGATATCTCGACACCTGTGGATAGATAGCTCGACAACTTCCCGACACCTCCCCGACAGCTAGCTATCTATCGAGATCTTAAGGTGTTTTCTTATCGCAATCTCGACACCTTCTCAACAGCTGGTGGATCGATCGAGAAATCTTCTGCCTCCTCAACACCTTCTCGACACCTCCTCGACACCTCCTCGATAGCTGTATCTATCGAGATTTAAATCTCGACACCTCCCGATCGATCGAAGTATCTATCGAGGTTACGGGAATTCAGATTTTCAGATCTGATTTTTGGGCCAGGCTTTTGTATTTGTGTAAGGTTTCTTTTCTCATAACCCTAGACCTATATAAAGCTTATTTTAGAGGCCGTCACATAAGAGAATAAGAGAATTCAAAGAGAACATATGCAAAAGATTATTCTCTTTGAAAGAAGCTACTGCGTATTTTGCGCCTTAGGGTTTTGTAACCAAGTGCTTCTTGATCTTCATTCTTGATGAAGTGAAGAACTTTGCAGCCAACAATCTTCTTCTAGTTGGTGATTGAAGTCGCGTACTAGGATTCGCGCAATTGGTTAGTCACGTACTGGGATTCGTGCATCAAAGGGTGGCGTTCATATATTGAAGAGTTCAGAGGTTCTGAAGCGGTAGAAGGTTTTTGCTGTGAGTTCATCTACTGGAATTGTAGAGTCTAGGGACAAAGATTTTGTACTAGATCTGAAACTTCTCTTTACTATAGTGAATTGCTTTTCGGGAAGGTTTCCCCCCAGGTTTTTTACTGTGAAACTGGTTGGTTTCATTGGTTTTCCTGGGTCATCATATCTTGTCTTATTTATTTTTTCGCTACATGATTTTGACATGATATTGATGTTTATTTGTTTCAACAAGTTTTATTGATAATAAATCTAATTAACAAATTGGATTTAAAACTTCTTAGTTCTATCAACTGGGATCTAAATTTCCCAACATCTTTCTTTTTCAAATATCCATAGCATGAATTGTAAATTGTTGTTTTGTAAAAGCATGATTGTTTTTTATGTGATTGTTATAATCTTTTTCTTGAATGTCAATAAATCTGCATGTGAACAATTATTTTTCTTAAAACAAAACAGATCTACATTTTTATAAGATGTATATCTGATTTTTTCTCAATACAAGAAAAAGATCTGAATCTTTATAAGATGTAGATCTGAGTTTTTTTCAATATAAAAACAAATCTGCATCTTCCTTAAATGTAGATCTGAGTTTTCTCAAACAAAAAGAGATCTGAATCTTTATGAGATGTAGATGTAAATTTTTCTCAAATCAAAACTAATTTGCATCTTTCTTAAGATGCAAATATGATTTTCTTAATACATGCAAATTGTTGAAATAAAGAAAGAGATTGTGTATTATTGTGTTTGTGTTTATTTTAATTCGTAATTGCATAAATTTGGACGACGAGTGAAACTCTCTTCTTAAAAAATCTTTTTTATTCTTTGTAAAACATATAACAAAATAGATCTGAATTTTTGTCATCAAAAATCACTTTTTTTTAATACTACAAAAATAGATATGATATTTTGACAAATCAAAATCATTTTTTTAATCATTAAATCATATCTGAATTAAAACAAAAAAACAAAAAAAAAAACAAAAAACAAAAACAAAAAACAAAAAACAAAGAAGAGACTTCATTCATGAATAAATTTGTGTGATTTAATTTTTCATTCACATGTTCAACATATCATTCATGACATGCATAAGAAAGTACATTGGTCACAAGAGTCTAGAAGACTAGATTTTGTCTGGGCAAAATGGGTGCCTAACACTTTCCTATTCTGTAACCTAGCCTCCGAATTTAGGTCTTTGGTTAAGTAGATTTAGCCTTGTCTTTGTTTGTTTTGGGTAGCATGTAACTAGGATAAAAAGCCATGTATTTTTGGTAGATTGTAACTAGGACCCAAAGCTGTGTAATTTTCAAAATTTTCAAGATATGTAATTTTTATTCAATCAATGAATGGAACAATTTAGTCATGTATTTATTTTTTCTTTTTCTTTTTTGTATAAAAAAAATAAGTGGCAAATCCATACCATTTACCCAAAAAGAGAGGTGCCCTAAAAGGTACCCAAATCTCTTTTTTGAGGGACGCTTTTTTTTGAGATCTCTCACAGAAAGTTTTGGTGAAAAAGGAGGTTTGTGGGTCCCGTAAATAGTGCACAGGACCCACTGGAAAAGACAGAAACGCACTTCTAAAAAAAAAAAAGGCCAAAACGCAGACGCTCAACGTTATCATTAGTATCCAAACGGATACTTAATATTCCAATTTTTTGATAAATTTATTTAAAGATAGTTTTGGAAACTTATACATTTTTTTTAAGGCAGACAAGACAATAAATGATGTTTCCTTAAAAAGTTTGATTTTTGAAACAAGACAAACAAATTGGAACAGAGAGAGTAGTATCATTGTAACTTCATTATTCAAAAGGAGTACCAAGTTGATACGACACTATTAAAACCACTTAACAATAGGAATGCCTTCACCATAAGTCTACACCATTTTTTTCTTTCACAATTGTGCCAAAAAAATAATTTTTTTTATCTCATTTCTCATAAAAATGATCATTAACTATTTTTTTTATGAATTCCAAAAAACATTTCTCAAAACACATACGTTTTTATTCAATCTCATGTTCCTCATATTTCAATCGACACCAATTTTGTTAAATATGATAAACATATAGTATCGCACAAATTTATTACACAAATTGCAAGTGCAATGAGTTAGTATCCATGTTTCAAGACAACATTGCATAATATTATTCACATATCAATGAATCAAAATCACGTTTGGATGGACATCATTATTTTTTCTTTTCAAATTCTTAGTCCACCAAATTGTTTAGATTAAACATATAGCAAAAAAAACTCCACAAAAGATATAAGTAATTATATCTATGAATATAACTACTATCATTTTTTCTTTATAAACATAATTTCATATCACAACATAAAATTTCAACCTTTGTGATGGACGCACTTTCACTCCGAAGGTTCAAGAACAACCTTCTATTGTCTTTCTTTAGAACAAATATAAATTGTTGAAAAATATGTGAGAGATAAAAGAATAGAAATTATGTATTAGGAAAATATAGAGTAATAGAAAAGACTTAGGAAGGGCATAGTGATAAGTATTAGATAGACTATTTATGACAATAACAACCTATAGTTATTGGTTACTAAACACCCATAAAAGCCCAACCCATTATTGTCCAACAACTATTTTTCTCATAATTGTCCAACGGCTATTTTATTTTTCATTGCCCAACATAAATTTCCAACGGTTAAAAAATAAAGAATTATAAAAGTGTTTGGAACACACACTCACACCAACAATCCCCCACATGTTACAAACATGAAATAGGAAAGGCAATCAACTAAAGAAAGCATGCATCAATATGGTACCAAAATGTTTTAACCATATTTAGGATAAATAAGTAGGAACTAAAAGACAATGGTGGAGTTAAAACTCTTTTAACCAAGCTATTTGTAATCCAAACTTACCACCCATAAAAGCCCAACGGCTATTTTTCTCATAATTGTCTAACGGCTATTTTATTCTTTATTGCCTAACATAAATTTCCAACAGCTAAAAAATAAAGAAATATAAAAGTGTTGGGAATACACACTCACACCAATACTTTCAGCAAAAAGTTTTCAGTCTCAGCTAAATAAACTGTTCCCAAACGAAAATAAGTAAAAAAAATTGATTATCTTTTGATAGGTGCAGCCAAGATGATTATCAACAATTTTCGTAGTAGTCTGAATTTTTAATCAACCCTGGTGCAACACAGTTTTTTTTTTTTTTTTTTTTTTTTTTTTAATTTCAGCATGAATCACAAAAATTGCTTTATTAACGTAATTCACAACAACCAGATGATATGGTTCATTACACAACACAAAGTCTTGGAGGATTCTAAGAATACCCAGACCAAAACGCTGTCGTGTTTTGTTCAGTGTTCATGCTTTACTTAATACGTCACCGTATGAATTAGTTGTCTCACGTGATCATTTAAAACAAATTTCCCACGCATGCACTCTTTAAATGGAACTCTTTAAATGGAACGACACAGTTTTGAGTCATCCGTTTTTCATAAACAACATCGTTTTTATTGCCTGCTGAGCTATAGCCTATGCGTTTAACAGACATGACACATGAGTGGGTTTATTTAGCTCTCATTTTCTTTTCTACATTTGTTGGAAATTTGGGTTTGCTTGCTGGGACTTTCATGGTTTAATTTGGTGAGATTTTATGGTTTTGCAGTGAGTTATCTGTGGGTCATTTATGGGGTTTTTTATATGGTTGGAGTGGGATTTTTTTTTTTTTTTTTTTTGAAGTGGTGTTTATAAGTGGTGGCTGAGTTTCGATGGTAGGTTTTGGTGGTGGTGTTGGGTTTGCGCTGAGAAGAAGAGTAGGAAGAGAGAGATGGGTCGTTTATATTATTTGATTAAGTTGTACATTAAAATAAAAAAAGAGACGTTAAATGTAGTGTTAAATGGTTTGTTAAAATACATAACGTAATTTTTTAAAGTGTAAAATTAGGTTTTTTTTTTTTTTTTTTTTTGTTTTTTAAGAACTCTGGATGCTAAAATAGATTAGATAAATGGGCTACTAGCTGTTCGGAATCTTCAGATTAGTCAAAAATATGTTAAATTTCAAGAAGTGATCTTTTTCCAAAAACTGATTTCAGAAGTCAGCCTTTTTCAGCAATTTCAGCAAAGCGTTAAAAAATAATTTTTAACATTATCCTCCCAGTTGACTCCCAATTCTGGTGGTGATCTTTATCTACTAGTGTTTGAATAGACACGCATTATAAGTTAACTCAACTCAAGTGCGCTATTAATTACAGCACGCAAAATTGACTTGAAGTAAGCATAATCTAAGTCAATTATTGCTGCGTTACAGGACAAATTAGCTCTGTTGTTGATGACATATCTAGTACCCCTTTATAAAACTAGTGTTGAATGTTTCTTTTTTCTTTGTAAATTAGAGTTGAATGTTAACAACTTAATTACTTTAATTTCCTATAAATACCAATCTTATCACCACAAAAATACTGAGAGCTAGGAAAGCATGGCAGTAAAGGCTCTTCTCTTTGTGCTATATGGTGAGCTCCACTTCTCTTTTAAATTTATTATTATTATTATTTTGGTGCTTCATGATTCTGAGAATTGTGTGTACTATGTGGGATAAGATATGTAGTATTTAAAAATTAAATTAAAATTTTTTGAGGGTTTTTCCCATGGTGTTTTTCTTATTTTTGCTAATCAACAGGTGCGATTTTACTCAGCATGAATCCGGTGGACATAATAAGCGCTAAAGCTTGCCCACTATACTGCTTACAGGTGGAGTATATGACTTGCCCATCTTCGGGTGAAAATAAACTTAATCCAAAGTGCAACTGTTGTTTAGCTCCAAAGAACTGCACTCTTCACCTTGCTGATGGGACTTCGGTCTATTGTAAGGGAAATTGAAAAATTGGACTATTGTAACTTGTAAGTTGCATTCAGAGTCAGAATAAATAAGCTTTTTTTTTTTTTTTTTTGGGAAGAAGAATAAATAAACTATTAATTATTATTTACAATTTCATATATTGGAATAATAATTGCGTTCACTAGTTATATGATGGGATTTTTTTTGTTTATTTATTTAATTGATCTATGAGAAAAATATATTAAAATGTTGTTTGGATCAATGACAAGTGTGTGTCCTATGATCTACCACTAACAACCAAGAATAAAAGAAGGCAAACTAAAGCAGAAAAGAACTGAGTTAAAGAAACAAAGATTTTAGAGTCAAAATGCCAAACCTGGAGGCTGAAGGGAATGGCCCAGCAAAGAAGGAGGTCTGAAGGTCCAAAGCCGACTACAAAGAAGACTTCAAAAACCTCCCTTTCTCTTAAAACGGAAAGAGCGAAAATTTCTTAACAATTAGTAAAAATATTGGAAAAATATTGAGGTCTGAGATTGAATTTTTTTTGGGTCTTTTGCTTTCAATTTGCTATGTAGAGAGAGAGAGAGAGAGAGAGAGAGAGAGATGGTGTGATTTTTCAGCTTTAGCATGCGTAGGAAATTAAATACACAACTAACATGCTTTCAAACAATTAAAATTTCAAAATATATTTTTTTTAGTGAGAGTTTGAAATGTTTCTTTACAAACTAGTTTGAAGAAAAATTTTGTCAAAATATAAAGAATAATTATCCCATATTTCTTAAAAGTATGTATTGTATGCAGTAAGCTTGTATAAAAACACAAATTTTGGACTTCAAAACTCTTGGGCATTTGATCACACGATGATACTTCATGTGTTTAGAAGAATTTTCAATTTAATCAATTGTTTTTATCTTTCCCTCATTATCTCTACGGTGTTTTTTTTTTTTTTTTTTTTGACAAAATAAACTTCCATCTTTTAATAGGGGTGTCAATTCGAGTTAACATGTCGAATTCATGTCATGTCGAGGTAGGGGTATTCGACTAAATAGCTCAACCCTAACCCAACCTATTTAATAATCGTGTCATGATCCTTCAACCCTAACACACCTTGTAATAAGGCGGTTGACCTAACCCAACCCATTTGACATGCTTAATAAATAAACGAGTCGTGTTGGATTCATATGAATGTAATACAACCCATTTCAATTTGCATAATATTAAATATAACATCCATCTAGAAATAATTTAGGGTTTGTAGGGTTTAGAGATCTAAGATTTATAAAGTTTCAATTCCAATTATATCCCTTGTAAGTTTTTGTAATTACTCACTTTTCTTTTTAAATTAAAAATATATGTTGGATATAAAAGGTATTTGACAAATCTAAAATAAAAAAATATTTATTTGTTATACGAGTTAAACATGGTTGTGTTAAGTGGGTAATTTCGGATTGACACAAATAAATTGGCGTGTCAAACGTGTCTATTGCGGGTCAACGCGTATGACACGTTTCTTATCGTGTCGCTTTCGGGTTGACCTATTTATGACCCAAACCCATTGAGGCCCAACCCTAACCCGAAAAAACCTGTGTCAAGTTCGTGTCATGTTCGCGGGTTGGGTCGAACATTAACCCTATCTTTTTAGGCTTCAATCTATTAATTATCATTGTAATTGTAACTATCTATTTATGGAAGCACATAATTACTACAATCACTTTTTGGTCAAATATAATAAGAAATTGCCAAGAGACTTGTAGCTCAATTAGTTAGTATTTTTTTATGTTTTCAATGGAGACATTCACTAAGTCAAGGTTTATTTCAATTCCTTCTTGGATAAAGTTCTGCAACAAACTGGGTTGTAGTTTAAGGCTATAATTGCACTCAATATATTTTTATTTGATGTGAATTTTGACAAATTCACTATTGGATTACATTTTCTTCTTATATCCTTCATTTTCTTCTTATGCCATCAATCAAATGTTTAAATTTCAAGTTTTTATAGTATAAAATTATGCATAAAAAATAAGTTTATAGATCAAATAGTAAATAAAATCTTATTGGCAAGAAAATTTACATGTGGGTTAAGAACAAACAATCTAACGGTTAGATTATCAAATTATGTAACAATGTTAATTTTTTAAGCAGGAGTTGTAACCTTAGGCTATAACCAAGTTTGTAATTAAAATTTGTCATTCTCTTTTCCATAGTAACTATTGAATTATCAACAAAAAATAAATAAATATAAAAAATTGAAAACAACAGAAATTAAAGACAATACTTTCCACCATAATTGTTCAAATGTCTTCATCAGAATATCTAAATATAGAGAGAATTATTCTAACCTATATCCTATATTTTTAGAATCCTTTGATTGAACATAAGCTTGTTCAAAGACTACGCTAGGATCCTCTTTATTTTTTACTAGTCAATGTTATTCGTGCAATGCACAATGCATTGTGAAATAATTTATAAGAATTTATAGTATCTCTCATGTATAATACTTATAATGAGATATAATTTTGGGAAATTAACTTCAATTATATTACATGTCATTAAAAATGGAGGAAAATCAAGAATATGAATCAATTATTTGAGTGAATTGAAAATGTATAATTATATCGCTGATTTAAGCATGCAATTATATTTTATACTCTTAATTGCATGTAATTAAATTTGTTTTTATGTTTTTGCTGTAATTTGTTTCAATTGTTGTCGAAGCAATTTAAATTGAATAAGAAGGTAATATTTTAAAACAATTGTTTCTTATATAAATATTATAAAAAAAAAATCACAAAAAATAATTTTACATAAATACTTAGTACACCAGCCACAAATAATTAAAAGGTGAAACTTAGTTACAATACATTAAGTACATATTTCCCAATAAAATTCAAATGCGTACAACATGCGTACAACATACCTATTTAATTATTCTTGAAAAAACATAGTACTATTCTGTGTTTGATTGATTAATGTAAGCATGTATTTAATGTTGGTGTGGGTGTGTGTTCCAAACACTTTTATTATTATTTATTTTCTAACCGTTGGAAATTTATGAGTAAAATAGCTGTTGGACAATTATGATAAAAAATAGTCGTTGAACAATAATGGATAATATAGTCGTTGGGCTTTTATGGGTTATTAGTAACCAATAACTATAGACCATTATTGTCATGAATAGCCTATATAACACCTATCATCGCACCCTTTCCTATGGGTCATAGTTTATTACTCTATATTTAGATATACACAATTCTATTATATGTCTCCCCCACATATTTTTCTACAATTTATATTAGTTCTAAGGAAAGGAGGGTTGTTCTTGAACCTTTGTGAGTGGAAGTGCGTCCATCATGAAGGTTGACGCTATAGTCTAATCTTGGAGGGTTGTTTAGTCAAGAGAACCAATCGCACTGAGTTTTACTCCGGGTGGCACAAATCAACTTTTAAGGACAACACTTTCGCAGCGTAATTCTATAGCATTGTAAGATTGTTCTAAACTCCTTTTTATTTTATGTTCTTGCTAATTATTTGGGATATTATTTATGTATCAAAACTTGTTTATTCATTATTATTTTTCCAACATTTAAATTTAATTGAGAAAACTTTATGTAGTCGCTACAAAAAATAATGGTTTTTACAACATTGAGTTTTTTTTTTTTTTTTTTTTTTTATATATAATTTTGAGAAACAGGACAACATTTTTTTTTTTTTAAAGAAGAACATTTAGTTGTAGTGTCTGTAAATAAATAAATAAAAATTCAATAGATTGTGATATAGCAACTTATAAAAAAAAAAAAAAAAAAAAAAACCAACCAAGAGGGAATTATTGTAGTGGTCATTATGGTAATTAGTGAACACGGTTGATTTATTTTGATTTTAAAACGGTCCCATAAACGCTTCTAAAAAAAAGTGTGAAATGTCGAATTGGTGTGAAAACACAAGAACTGTTTAGACCCCAAATTAAAAATTACGTCTCGGTTGATTTTACTCTGACTTAAACTAAGTGCGGAATAGAATAAATACAAGCGAACAAACAATATAACTACTCTAAGCCATATTCATCAAATATCAATAGTAAAATGAAAGCTAAAAAAGTAGGGAAGAAGAATGCAAACACAAGATAACACCCTGATGTGTTATTAAAGAGGAAATCGAAAAATTCGGCGAAAAACTTCTCCGCTGCCCTCTAAGCGATAAATCGGTCCACTAGAAAATGAGTTGGAGTACATGAATAACAAAAGACCCTCCAAGCCTAGTCTACCCCATGTACCTGAGCCCTCCAAGCTCCTATTACCAACTAACTTAACGAAACCTTGTCTTCTCTAGCTCTCCAGATCACGTAATTCAGCCCGATTGTATCCACCAAACAAATGGCTTATTCCAATGCTTCCTAGTAGCACCAAAACAACACTTTACACTCAAGATGGGTGTGGTAAATGTTTGAGATATCAACCTCTCAAGAATTTGGATATGGAGAGGTAGGAGTTGAGGAAAACCACAATGGATTGTCTAGAGGATTGTGGGTATGACAATCTCTAACTCTCAAGGGTTATGACTATGGTTTTCTCTCTAAAAAGCACTCCTCACAATATATGGGTAATGATGGTATATATAGTGTGGGTGAAGACATAGTGGAGCAGATATGCTAAAATAACAAAACAGAATGTTTCGTGGGTATCTCGTGGGAAAGCCTTACCCGCAAAATACTCGAGAAAACCAGCTGTCATGACTCTTCACCTTCCTATCATGTGCTAAGCACATGGTTTTACGTCGCGGGAAGTCTTCTCGCGAGCTACCTACGAAAACTCCTTTGATATTCAACTTGTCTTGAGTCTTCACATTCTCTCACACACACAACCCATACAATGAAATCCCACATAAAATATAGGATACATAAGATTGAACAAAACTACAATCAAATTTAGCACGGAATTAAAGCCAATCCAAAATAGTTGTAAATAACAACTTTATGAAGTGCTACAATAAGGATATATATAATGGATTTTCATGATCCCAAAACCTAAAAGCAACAATACTAATTTTCAATCAGTAATGTAGGGACATGGGGTCGATGACCAGTGTTGGCCCACTCCCATAGGGATAGGCCCAGCCCAGTATCCATAATATGCAGACATAAGATTAGTACTCGAGGATAGCCTGTTGTTATTGAACTGGGCTCGACCCCGATGTCAACAAACGGGCTGGGAACAATCGAAGACTCAATAGTCAAATATTAGGTCGGTAATTGAACGCTGTTAATGCCTTGGGGGAATCCACTACCAAAAGTTGTTTGGCGTTTGCTGCAAGTTTCAAGAAAATCTTCAAAATGGACCAATTTACGAAGGATTCTGGGCAGAAGTAAAGCCATATGGAAAAGGTGGAGAGGTAATCACTTAGGTCCTCGCTAAGGGGAGACTATAAAAAAGAATGGAGGGAGAATGGAAAAGTGGTTGGAAAACACAAAGAGAGGGGTGTGGGAGAACAAGAGAAGGAAAGAGAGAGAGGAAGAATCAAAGGGGGTAAGGATTAGGCTTGTGACAAAGAAGGTTAGAGGGTTGGGCTGTCAAGGCAGTGTTTGAGGCAATAACTAGTAGGAGTGCAAGGAAATCCACCAACAAATAAATTGGGAGCCCAAATTTTCCACCCCTAAAGGGAGGAACATTGTGTTTAGGTACCACAAGTAAGTTTTGAGAAAGTAAAATAATAAAATCTGACAATATTACTGTATTATAATACTTTTATTTTGGTTAGTAATATATATATATATATATATATATATATTTTTTTTTTTTTTTTTTCTCTTTCGAAAAATTTATTTTATTTTATTTTGACTTATAGACAAAGTTTAACTACAAAATTAGTTGTAGCCTAAAACTACAACTTCTTTTAAACAAATTAGTATTACTAAATATTTTGAAAATTTAATCGTTGGATTATATGTTTTCTACGTTCTTAATACACATGTTAAATTTTATACCAATCGAATATTATTTATTATATGATTTATAAATTTATATTTTATGCATAATTTTAAACTACAAAACTTGCAATTTAAATAATTTATTGATGATATAGTTTTTGATCTTTAATTTTCTAAAATTTTTGCAAGCACAGAAGATATAAGAAAAAAATGTAATCCAATGGTGGATTTGTCAAAATTCACCTCTAATAAAAAGATATTGATTAAGGTTATAGACTTAAGGTATAACTAATTTTATAGCTAAACTCTATCCCATGATAAAATAACACCTTAGTTTGTTGTGAAAGTGAAATTTCGATGTGGGTGAACCCATAAGTTTTTCTTTTAGAAAAAGTCTAGAGGCACAACAAATTTGGTACTTGCTGATATGACAGATTGTTAGTAATATGTAAAAAAAAATGATATTAATGATGAACTTAAATAAGAATAGTGAAAGCTTGCAAACTTGGGCTTGTTTGGTAGGAGGATTTTTTTTCTTTTCAAAATAATATGAAACAATGTTCAAAAATTTGAAATTGAAACTAGTTTTCAATAATAATTTTTACTCCCACTTTAAGAACAATTTTTAAAATTCTAAAAAAAATAAATAAATATTTGGGAGACCATTTATATATATTTTTTTTTTGAAAAATTTACAAAAAATAACATGTAGAATTTGTAGATTACATATATATATATATATATATATTGGATAATGATGAGGAAATAGAGTTCATGGAATTTTTTTTTTTTTTGTGATAATGATAAGTTTTAAATTCGAAGTGTGAGATTTTTTTTTTGTGATAAAGATAAGCTCCTTAATTTAAATGATAGAATAGTTTGGACAAATTTGTGAGGTCTACTATTTTCAATTTATTTAAAACTATGCCATTAAAAACATTTTCAGTATCTTGAAAACATCCTCTCTGTTTTCAAATTATGTTCGGAATAAAGAAAATATGATACAAATTTCTTAAAACTGTATTTAGAGGATATTAGCCAAACAATAGATTCAAGTGTAAGACCCACAGTTTCTAGATTGCAATACAAAAAACTATATTTAAATACTCTTACCAAATAGGCCTATTATGTGAAAAAATTTGCCAAATTCTGCGAAGAAATGTTATGTGCACAATATTTTCACAATAAATTAGATGTGGTAAGTTGTTATTGGTTGTTACTAGTAACCGGTTGAATAAAAAAGTACTTTTCTTTTAGAGAGTTTCAACTTATGACGTCTGCTTTTGATAATAGCTCTTTTACCATCAGATCAAGACACCAATCAGTTTTTGGTGTAGGCAGAAGATTGAACATTAGATCTCTTATACAACTATTAGAGACTTTAATAGTTGACCTAACTAGAACCCACCGATGAAAAAGTACTTTAAATGATGAGTTCAAATTTCAAATTAAAACATTTGAATGTGATAAGTTGTTATTAACTGTTACTAGTAACCGGTTGGAAAAAAAATTACCTTGAATGATGAGTTCAAACTTCAAATTAAAACCATTAACAATATGTCAATCACGGTTAATTTTTTTTTTTTTTTTTTTTTGAGAAAAACAATCACGGTCAATTTTGTAATAAGTTGTTGTTAGTACTTACTCGTCAATAACCAAAAAAAAGGCAGCATCTCCGCCCACATTTTTTCCGATCCCAAAGCCTAATAAAATGCAAAAATAATAATAATACTCCCAACAAAATTTTCTAATTCCAATTCTTATTTTCATCTTCCCCCCAATTTTCAACTCTAACCCCATCTCCCACCAAAAATTCCCTCTCCATTTTCTCACTCTCACGCATTATTTATTTCTCACTCTCTCTCACATACTCACCACCCACCACTGCTCTCTGTCACTGCTTATCTCTTGATCCAAATTCACCCTTTTCCTCAGGTAACTTTCTAGTCCTGTAGTGTCCATTCTGGATTCTCGACTTTTTAGTTCACAGATTTTGGATATTTTTTGTTTCCAACCATTATATTTTGCTCAGATTTATAAATGGTCTTGTATTAATTTCATTCACCATGGTGTCAAGGAATATAGACGAAACCCAGAATTTATTCTTCTTTAATCTTGACCAGAACATTATCATTTCTCAATTTAAAGAGAGAGGCCCTCATCATTGATTGTCCTGTAAATTGTAATGTCAAAAATTTCGGCCCAGGCAGAGGCAAAGTTTATACCTTTTTGACACCTTGTTTATTTAGAACAGATGAACTGTTTACAAGAGAAAGAAGGCGTGGTGTACTTCTCTTGTAACCCATTAGAACCATCATTAACAAAAAAAAAAAAAAAACAGTGCCAACTTTATGGAATAATAATGCCACTAGCTATTTCTTTAGTACAAATGCATGTATTTTGTGGGAAAATTTATGTTTGAAACATGCGGCCTGGTTTTATGACAAGTATAATAGATTTGAGCTTAAAAATAGGTTGTGCTAACCAAGAAAATCAGCATTGTCATTGTTGGACAAATCTTGCTGCTAGTCCTTATTGTGTATAATGAAAACCAGCATGTGGGTATTGGTAAAGATGGCTTTAGTGATTGAAGAGAGGAGGATAAAAGGGTATTTGGAGAGGAAGGTTTGGTGTTGAGGAGAGTGGATAGAGAGTGAGGGGGAAAGAATGGTTTTTTTATGGGAGGAAAGAGAGCAAGGACGTTCACAAATGTTGCAGCATGAGGAGGAGGGAGAAAGAGATAGGAAGATGATAGTTTTGCTATATCTTCTTTTTCTGTTTTCGAATTTGGTTTGGGATTTGGGTTGGTTTAGATTTGTTTGTGTTGGATTGGTTGGTTGAATTTGGATGAGGATAAGGTCTATTAGCCATGGGAAGCTAATCAGCTATAAGGGCTTTGGTTTCCATACATGGTCGTCATCAAAATGGTCATATATGGTTAATTATCCCCCATTTCTTAATGTGGTGTCTTTGGAGGGAAAGAAATAGTAGGTGTTTTGAAGATAATAAGAGATTCATACCAGACCTCAAGTTATTTTTCTTTGGAACATTATTGGATTGATTGCTTGCTTATTAAAACCAATCATTCTCTTCTTTCCTTGATTTTCTTGATTCTTGTAATTTTGTACTTGATTTGTTGACCCCTGTACACTCCTTGTGTACTAGGGTGACCCTTTTTGATACCAATAAAACTTATTACTTATCTAAAAAAAAAAACCTAGACCTTAGCCGAAATTCTGATTTTAGAAAAAATTGCTATGATGAATCATGAATGTATCACATAAAAAAAATAATGATTTGTATTTTGTCATGTAGGTGGGGTTTTCTATTTATCTGAACTCACATTTATATATCTTTATATATGCCTATGTGTGTATATATATACACAGTATTATGTATGCAGTTTAGTCATTGAATATCTTCATTAAATTGGCATTGCAGGTAGAAACTAATTGACAAGCTCAACTATTACCTTCTTCAATCTAGTAAGTGCACTTTACTAAGGTTTCTCATTTATTTTGTCTTAAGCATAATAATATGATTACAATACTTTGTGATAAATATGGTATGATGAACATGGGTTGAGAATTGCTTGTGGTGGTTGTTTGAATTGGAGCAAGCAGGTGGCTTGTATGGAGTATAAGTGTGGTCTATTAAATATTGGGAGTGTTTTTTTTTTTTTTCCTCGTTTTTTTTGGGTTTTTGATTGTTCATTTCTTGATGTGTCTATTGTGCTATATCATAATAATGAATCTTTTTGATTGATTTGAGATATGGTTGTGGTGGTTGTTTGAATTGGAGCAAGCGGGTGGCTTGCATGGAGTGTGAGGATGGTCTATTATGACATTTGGAGAGTTTTTCCCCTCTCCTCCCTCAACCCCCTTGTTGTTTGTTCATTCCTTAATGTATATGATGTAGTATATCACAACACTCAATAGGAAAGATTCATATGGTTTTGAAGTTAAATAAAGTGAAACTGAAAATTGTAATGATAGTTCTAACTATGTTTTATTTTTACAATGGCATGTTGTAAATTTAATTTTAACTTAATGTACGTTCATATGTACAAGAGTTGGATGAATAAAAAGAGGATCTAAAGAGAGTACATACAAGGGGTTTGGGATTTTATCTAGTTTGCTACAAAAATTGGATCTAGGAATAGGAAAATTTCATGTCCATGTAAAAAGTGTGCGAATGTATATTTATTTGAACCGCTAGTTGTGCGTGATCACTTAGTGACCAATGGATTTGTATTGGTTATGATCCTTGGTTTTGTCATGGCTAGTCTATATTTGTTACCAGTTACCACATCAGTAGAGCTACTAATAGTGAAGTAGAAGATTGAAAAATGAATGTGATGAAATACGTGGGATGTTGCATGAAGTGATCTCTAGGCATAGCTGATTAATGGATGAATATGGAGATGCAAATAATCTGGAAGAACCAGTATGGGAAGGTTCAAATGTGCAACGATGTGAAGAAGATCCTAATGAAGATGCTGATGAATATGAAGGTTGCACAAAATGCAGCAAGTTATCTGTTTTTGTTTACTTTTTTTTTTTTTTGTTTTTTGATGAGCTGTTTTTGTTTACTTAAACCACTTGAAATGTCTTTGTAAATGGAGTAATGAGTCATTTATGATGTTGCTCGAAGTGTGTGTTTAATTACTGCTTTTTGGGCAAAAGTTCACAATGGCATTTCCAAATTGGGATTTTTTTTGCATTTGTTTACATTTTTGTCAAAGTCTTTTTCTCTTTTTTGAGTCCTCTTAATTAAAAATATAGTGCATTGGGGTTAAGAATCTTGTCTGCTCTTATTAAATTATTTGTTATTACGCATACTAGAAGACTTTTTGGTCAACATCAAAAACTAAATTTTTTACACAAGGACTAGTCATGTTCTCATGGTTATTATGTTCTTTCCACTGTAATACAATCTAACAAAGAAATTTGAACTGGGTCATATGGATGCCCTCTTTGTAATCAGATCACATTAGCACTTCATTCTCTCTAGAAAGGTAACACTATTTTTTTAAAAAGACGACTTTTGTAGATTGATGAATTCCTTGCTGTTATCAATAACATTGTTTTCATCAAACCAAAAAAAAAAAGGATGCAGCATGAGAGGCACCTCCTCTGCGAACAGCTCCTTAAGAACATGATTTATTTGCTTGTCTTCAGCCACCATTGCTAGTGCCATACTGAACTGTTCATTTGATAACATATAGTCTCTGATTCTGGAGACTAACACCAGGTTTCTAGTCCTAGAATCTAGGTTTCACTAATAATTATTGATTTGTCTGAAGCCTATTGCATTTCACGGATCAGATAGATGTGAGAGAACCCAGATAATCATAAAGCTTCTGCTCATGTACCTGCTGTTTTGTGTTAATAAAATTCTTACGAATTCATATAAAAAAGTTGGTTGAGAGTTTAGGTTTTTTAGGAGCTAATTTTCTATACATTTAGAGAAGTAAGCTAAAGTTATTTTATATTTTTATTTATTTTAAGATGAACTTTAAGTTCCCTCTATGGAGCTCTCTCATCTGATTTCGTGATCTTTCTATTGTTTGATTATTAAGTGTTGGAGTAGTAATTGGAAATTTGAGTTTTAACTTGTTTGGTTAGTAATTATCATTAGCATCAATATCATTAACATTAATATGATGGTTGGTTATACTTCATAGATGGGTAAATAGGCCACTTCCAACTTTGAAGCAAAACAAAAAGTAGAGTATTATGGAACAACCCAACTCTGACAACTACATTTTGTGACCCTTGTGTGGACAAGATTCAAGGTGGTCATAGAAATAAATACGGTTGCTTTAGTCAGGGATGTTGGACCAAGTTGGTGTCCAATTTCATAAGTAGAACGGGTAAAGACTATGATAAGGATCAGTTAAAAATTAGGTGGGATGTGTTAATTATAGATTGGAATCCCTAGGAAATATTGAAGTTGGGGGACACAGGACTAGTTAGTGATTAATGGTGGGACAGAAAGTTGAAGGTGAGTTGTTCGTATTATTAATATGTAGTTTCTTTGGAGATAATTATGACTTGTTATAATATGGGTGTAATGAAAAACGCATATTTTAGGAAGTGCCTCGAGCTTCAAAATTTCGAGAAAAAGGTCCAAAGAACCTAGAACAACTTGATAAGGCATTTAGGGATATTACAATTTACCATAACTTGAATAAGTTTTATTGACCCTTGCTTCAATATGCCACCTCTAGAGTTGCCTAAGGAGTTTCTGGAATCTGGTGATTCATTTGGTAGCCTTGATTTAATGTGAAATGAATATCAACATTGATAGTTTAGGGTAAGAAGCCCATACTGGTCCATTGCATAGTTCAAGAAAGAAGCGGCTCTGCGAATCTATACCCTTACAAAAGAAAAAGAAGTTAGGAGGAGCTGCAAAATTGGATAATCTTCTTAGTCGCATGCATATTCATGTGAGCTTAGGAGTTTAACTAATTCAGGAGAGCCACAAACTTCAATTTGTAATGTCATGAAACGTGAGTACACTTCCTGGTGTGGAGGAAGGCTCTAACCTCTACTTTGCAGCTTCCCATATCTTTATGAAAAAGTCAAATAGAAGATGTTTGTAGTTTTGAAGAAACTAGATTCACAGCTTAGGTGGCTAAAGTAAGTGGTCAATTCGAGGAAGTGACCAACCTTGCATTTTCATCTTTCAAGAAACAAAAATTTGAAAGCGTTAGCTTTGGACTATTTTGTGTTAGCCTTTTTGTTGTTTTTGTTGCTAATGTATGTTGTAATAGCTTTGAGCTATTCTTTGTGCTATGTTGTATTAGCTTTAGACTATTTTATGTGTCGTGTTGTATTGGCTTTGGACTTTCTATGTGCTATGTTGGATTGAACTTTGAACTTTCTATGTGCTATGTTGTAATAACTTTGGATTTTCTGTATGTTATATGTGTAATTTGAAACTTGTACTAAGTGTTATTGTTGTCTTTTAAGTTCAAAGGTTAATTATTTGTTACTTTGTTGTGTAGGCTACGCATACATGGATGATTATCTTAGTAATAGCAATGATGGTAGTAGCGTTACCGAACAATTAATGGATGGGGATTATGGAAGTCATTATAATGATGGTGGTGACTTGAATGATGACAATTATAACAATGGTGACAATAATGACGATGATGATGACAGTACTGATGACGATGATGATGACAGTACTGATGACGACGACGACGATTTTAGTGACGATGAGTTTTATGAACTAGTGTATGTTGCATGTGTATTAGCTGTGATATGTTTCATGATGTACATTAATGAGACTCCTTGTAGAAATTTTGAACAAACATGGCCACTTAGTGAATCTGGGCCCTCACAAAAGAAAAGGAAGTTAGGAGCTGCAAAATTGGATAATCATCTTAGTCACCTAGAAGATGCATGTGAGCTTAGGAGTTTAGCTAATTCAAGAGAGCAACAAAGTTCAATTCGTAATGTCATGGAACTTGTGTGTACACTTCCTGGTGTGGAGAAAGGCTCTGACCTCTACTTTGCAGCTTCTCGTATCTTTTTGAAAAAGTCATATAGAGAGATGTTTGTAATTTTGAAGAAGCCAGATTTACAGCTAAGGTGGCTAAAGGGATTGGTCAATCCAAGGAAGTGACGAACCTTACGTTTTCCTCTTTCAAGAAAGAAAAATATGAAAGCTTTAGCTTTGGACTATGTTTTATTAGCTCTTTTTTTTAGGTGGTAATCTATGTTGTTTTAGCTTTCGACTATTTTATGTGCTATGTTGGATTGAACTTTGGACTTTTTATGTGTGCTATGTTGTAATAGCTCTGGATTTTCTATATGTTATATATATAATTTGAAACTTGTATTAAGTGTTATTGTCCCTTTTTAAGTTCTAGGGTTGATTATTTGTTACTTTGTTGTATTGGCTATGCAAATATGGATGATAACTTTAGTGATGATAGTTGTAGCTTTATTGTACTGTTAATGGCCAAGGATGATGGAAGTCATTATAATGATGGTCATTTTGTGCTCCATAATAATGATGGAAGTCATTATCATTTTGTGCTCCATAATGATGAAAAAAATTAAAGATTTAATTACTATTGATAAGAAGTCATTAATAATAATGACAAGCTATTATTATTATTATTAAGAAGGTGAAACCATAAGTATTCAAGATTTTTTTTTATATGTACTTCGTCTTTTTTGACAATTTACACCTTAAACTACAATTTGGATAAGTGCTACTCAAATATTCAATTAAAAAAAAAAAGGTATTTTTTAACAACTTTTACAAAACACTTTGCTTTTTTAAAAATCTGATAAGCTAGCATAAAAGCCGCCACTTTTACAACAGCTGAACCAAATTGTCAACCATATATACTCTTTACAAACCGTTTCTATCAGGGTGTTAGTTATTGACAATTATTTTAGCGAGAGTTCGCACTTGTTGGAACTTGGATGTGGGCAATAACTGGGTAAAGACAAGCTGCTGATTTTACATCTTGACTGGTTAAAGCGAGAGATCTCACATCTTGACTCCAATTGCTAAACTTCCTCCAATCACTTTAAGTTGTATAAAGCTAGAAACAGTCCTAGACCATGGTTCACGTTACCTTCATCTCTGCTACCCTTGACAAGCTGCTGATTTTATTTCTATAAAACCTGGTCTCCAAGACATCGTAGCCCAATCACCTTGAGAACCACTCTCTTCCCCGCTATTGAGTTGGTATAGATTGATTTGATTGAGGTTTGGATAGATTTTTCATTCTTTTATATTTGTTTGAGTTTATCTACTTCTACTTGAGTAAAAATGTTTTTTCCCTTAAATTTTACTTCGACACATCAATATGTTTCTAATTTGCAAATTCCATTATTCTAAATATTTTTATGGTGCTGAAAATTATGCTTCCCTCTATTACAGAACTTGTTTATGAACCAAGGTCTACTTCTTGGTTATATCTGCTAGGTGTTCGACAAAAGGCCTCTATGAGCAACTCGTGTTACTTGGCATTTTTGCATCTATGTTAGTTTACAAGCCTATGTAGGTGTACGTGCAAGTTAGATTTGTGAACTCGTATGAAAAGTGTATGAGCTATCTAATAGTACATTTTGATGAAAAAGCTCAAAAGTGATAAAAATGAAAGCTTTAACATCATGAAGTCGAGAGAAAAAGAAAGCATTGCAAGGAAAGTAAAGAAAACAATGGAATGTATGTGAAAAACCCTTAAGAATGGGTGAAAAACCATGGGTGAGCAAGGGTGAATGTCCCTTACTCTTTCAAGCTCTCTATTATGTGAAAATGGAAGTTTTTCCTTGTACAGTGATGATGTTCTTACTAAAAGGGGAGTCTTTTCTCTACCTCAGTTCCTCACAAACTCTCTACTCTTTTCTCTAATGTTCTTTCTTGGTTCTTGCCCTAATAGTCCAGCAACATGTTCTTCTTATAGTTCGAGGAATGCTGCTAGGTACAAAAGACAGGTGTCAAACTGTGATTCCCTCATTCGAACCCTAGTACAGCTGCTGTACTATGTAATGGCTGGAGGAGAGAGAGTAAGCATGCCGAGGTCAAGGTAGCGACATGAAAGTGACCTTGCCACTATGTGGGGAGCAATCCTTGGACAAGGAAAGGGACATCAAGGGCATTAAGAATAATGCATGTGTCCTTAACAGTGGTCTAACACAAGCACAATCAATGAAAGTGAGGGATTTCATAGCCTCTAACTACAGGGGGTCATTGTCTCCCTTTTGTGAGTGTTGGGTGTCCATGTTAGGTGCAAATCTCACTCTTCTCCAAGATGGTCACGCCATTGGCACGGACCAAAGATCCTTTCCCCCAACCAACGTTTCATTTCCTTTGCTCACAGCCATTCCACGTGTAGGGTCCGGATTCAGCCATGTTAGCATTTTCACATGTCTTAGCTGGTGTATTGTACAATAGGTGTTGGGATAATAGTGTTGATGAACTGTGATAAACTATTTGACCATGTAGGTTTCATCCTTTGATTTTTTTTTTCAAGCTTTTCAATTCTTTTTATTATATAGATATAGATTTTTTTTTTTTTTGATAGATCAATTCTTTCCATTTTTTCGTTCTTAATTACTGCCACTATTATTTATATCAAGAGTAGTAACAACTAACAAGCATGAATTTTATGGGAGCTATATAGTGAAATCATCCAATTGTTTTAAATAAAGACTATTTTGGTCTTCTTTCTGCACTTTGCCACTTTTTATCATACATCAAATATTAACTTTCTTAATCTTGTCTTGTACTTTTTCTTTTCTGTAAATTGTTTTTAAATTTAAGCAATTGGTCGAGTAACTATACTCAATAATTAGTTTATTGTCATATATGTGTTGAAAATGGAATTTTGGGTTGAGGACAAGTTGTAGGACCAGGTTTTATATCTAATTATATTAATTTAAAATAGGTGGAATTATATGTGAGATCAATAGGTTAAAGTTGAACTTGTTTTCTTACAATAAACCTTCTTCGTTATCATGGAAAAATATTAAGTACTACTAGAGTACAATTATGTGGTGCTTCAATCCTTTCACATTTACGGTGGATCGCAATCATGGATATGATTGAATATATCTATGCCATTAATCTTGGGGAAGCCATTCATTGAGCAATGCCAGTAGCAGGCTATGAAAAAGATTTTTTAGGCCCAAAGGAGCATCTCAATTATAATTGTTTATTTTACTAGTTGTTTTCTTTTAAGAATTACTACCTCTCTCTCTCTCTCTCTCTCTCTCTCTCTCTCTCTCTCTCTCTCTATATATATATATATATATATATATATGTATGTATAAACTTTTCTTAAATTGTATCTTGGATTAAAGCAATGTAATTTTCTAGTTATTTTCAAGAAACGTACATTCAATTTCAATCCATGAAATAGAGATTTGCAAATTGCTTCTTTCCCCCCCCCCCCCCCCCCCCTTTTTTTCATCCTTTTGCAAATTGCAACTCCAATGGCTAACCCAATGCTTCATCAAGAAATCAAACCCCTGAAACAAATTGCCATAGACCACCACTATGCTTCCTCCATTGCTAGGTGGCACATCACCACTCTACTTCCTCCATGCCACCTTTAGCCCTCTCATTCAGTGCTCCACAACCAATAGCCCATTAAGTTTCTCATGGGCTAGGGGAAGAAAAAAAAGAAAAAAGAAAAAAGAAATCATAGAAAGTTAGTTTTAAATGTCATTTACTGAGAAAATTAGACAAATTGCAATAATTTAAGAGGGGGTACCTAAGGAACAATACCTAAAGTAATATATTTATGTTTTGCCCAATAAAAATTGGAGGGATTTGGAGGAGATTTAATGGGAGGAGATCTCATCCCAAATCAGCAACCACAACTTAAAACCTATCAAAACACAAAACTCTACTTCCCTAAAAACTCCACCATGTCTTTACACCATTTCGACCACCACTTTCAATCAAAAACCTTTCCAATCAAACTTTTGTGCATTGTCCAAAACATCGTAAAAAAAAGCTACTATTACCCACCACAATTAAACTAGCCAACCTATCAAGAAAACACTAGATCGCCGCTCTCTTTAAGACCTCAAACAATCCTTAGTATTATTTGCAAAAGAACATTTAAGCATCTAATAGCATTAGCTTGAACATACAAACATGAAAAGGAGATTCCAGACCATGAAAACCATCTTCCTATTCCTTTTGGTTATTCTTAGGAAAACATTAATTAACTTGAACCACATAAGCCACCATAATCAACATATAAATTGAGAAAATGGAATTCCACAAAGTTCGGTTCACAACAATGGAATTTGATTACCTTGCAATGCAAGGAGAGGATCAAAGGAGGAAGATGTATATGAAGAGGAGTGAGTGGGGTCGTGGTTGTTAGGGCAAAAATGTATTGACCCTTTGCAATTAATTAATTAATTACCCAAGTTAATTAATTAGATCAAATTTCATGCAATGGCGTGATAGCACAAACAAATCACCAAATTATCTAAATGCAGCGGAAAATAAATTTGACATAGGTGATTTGTTTATGAATGGGGAAAACTACTAAGGCAAAAATCCCACTAGGTGATTTTAAAGTCACTACTCCCAAGAATCCACTATTATCAATCACAAGCGGTTATAAGTATAAGGAATCTTACCAAACCCTTTAAACCCTTACCCCAATACCTAATTGGACTTGTATTGTAGCGGTAATCTTTCCGTTCAATGCACGAATCCCAGTACGTGACTAACCAATGATGCACAGATCCCAGTACGTGACTAACTCCATAGCAACCCTTTGATTGATGTAGTTGATTTGCAACAACTTCACATAGAAACACTAATAAGATCTTCAATGATGGTGTGAGAGACTTTGCTTAGTTATAGAACCCAAAGGCATACAAGAAATGCAGCAATAACTCTTTTTTCTGTAGGAGGAGGCTAGGGTTTCAAAAAGAAAACCTTACGAAACTCTCTAAGGTTCGGTTTTTCTTTTTCCACCTCCTTGTTTAAATATGAGCTCAATGGGCTCTCCTATTCCAAATAGGTATACACAAACCTTGGGCTTTCCTAGTCCAATAAGGATTATACAAACCTACAAACAAATAGCCTTTTAAAATAAAAACGTTGTTGGCTATAGTTTGAATTCCGTAAGCTTGATAGTTCAAACATGAAATTTAACAAAAAGAAATAAAAATTTATTATTATTTTTCAAATTAATGATGTATACTTTATATTGGGTATATGACATTGCATAGTTAAGTAAAATTGTAATATAATTTTTAATTTTGATTATGGTGTTATGATGAGAGAGAGAATTAGTGCAAAACCATTTTTTATATTATAAAAATCCATTATTATTATAAAATTTTGAGCTTTTTCATCAGCCTTTTTATAAAGGGAATGAGCTTTTTTGTGATGGGGGGCCTTAGGCCTTGGGTTGGCTCTATTCCTGACTTTCTCTTTGGCACCTTTATCTTCCCTTAGGATGTTTTCAACATTGTTTCTCCAACCCTTTCCATCTCTCTCTTTTAGATTTAATAGGTTTGTTTTTGTTTTAAATAAATTCCACCTGACATCTACTCAAAAACAATATATTATTTTTTTCTTTTTTTTGTCATACCAGATTTTTTCTTCCATCTCTTAAGCACAAGGATCTTTTGGGCACACAAATAAAAATTTAAAAACTAAAATAAAACATTTGAAAGGTTATTGACTATTATGAAACATGATATATGATTTGAGAATCAAAATGATATTTGTAATTAAATTTAAACTAAATTTCCTGATATTATTTCACTTTGTCCAATCTAATAGTTAGTAAAACCCTTTTTTCAAAATATAATTTGTTAATAACAGTAGTGATGAGTAACTATCAAATTTCAGAGATATGGTATATTTAAGAGAAATAATACTACATATACAATACTAGTAAAAAATTTTAGGAAATTTTTTATGAAAAAGCGAAAAAGTGATCAACTTTTTTTTATAACTTTTTCAATTTTTAATAATTTTTTTAATAAAATTGATGATTAATGTGTGCCCTAATGACATACATTAATTTAACAAAAAAAAATGACATACATTAATTGAACCCTTAAAAAAAATACTAACAAATTATAATAAAATATTAAATCATGAGGAAGTGACTATAATAAATTAATAATAGATAAGAGAGATTAAATAAAAGTAAAAAAAGAAAAAAAAGAGAGAGTAAAGTTTATTACAAAGAGAAAAAAAAAAAAAAAAAAAAGCAAAGAATTTGGCTTCAAAAATTGTAACCTTTTGAATTTTTTTTAAAATAGTGGGGACTAGGGTGCTTAACTGCATAGGACAACTTTTTTAACCTTTTGAATTTTTTTTTTTTTTTTTTATACAACCCTTTGAATTCATATCACCGGACTTTCTCTATAAAATAATTATAAATATATTGACTATTGAGTTAGTATTTTGTACTGGACGTTAACTTCTATAACGTAATTACTTCTGAAAAGATTTATTAGACTAAACTCTAACTATAGTTAGTGAAAGTTTTTGAGTTAAATATTGTTGCAATATTCATGCGTAATTGATGCGTTGACTTAGTCGTGAAATCTTACGTTTGGATACTAATGACAAGAATTTTTTTTTTTTTTTTTCTGAGAAAACAATAATAAGTAATTGATTTAATATAATTGGGTTCCAATACATTGCTTAAGTTTTTGACTCAAGTGGTGTTCCTATACACGTTATATTTGCAGCCTTCCCAAAGAGATATCTCCTAACAAAAACTACCGCTATTTGTCTGCTCACTCCTCACCAGTTGCTCCGAGTCTGTGCCCAAATATTTCTTAGAAGTCTGTGTCTATCTGATGCCCAAAACTTGACAACTCGGTAACCACATTATTTTAGTATAATTTATATTTGGATAAAGTTTGTAGCATCTCAAACTCTCTGTATATGTATAATATCTAAGAATGTGCGTGGACTAATGTATCACTTAGCCGCAGCGATGGACATGGCTTGCTGAATTCATACATCCTAAGTCTTAAATTACTACTGTGCCTAAGAATTCATTTCGTGTGCGCAAACAATAATAGAAAGTTGAATGTTCAAACCACAGGTGATATCATGTTTGCCCACACAAACAGCTAACAGTTGAATGTGTTGCTGCTTCGTTTCCATCATCATGGTCGTCATCATTGTTATCAGCGTTGTAGTATAAGTATGCGATATCTACACCCTAAAACCTATAGGGAAAAACCAATATGGCCATCAACAAAGTTCATGTTAATGTGATGATTCTCCTACTGTGTAGTACGCTTCCACACCATTCTTCTTTTTATTTTAACTCTTTCTAAAAAGTGCCTTCTGATTCAAAGGCCATTGATTTATTTATTTCTGTTTACTCCACTTGTTTTTGGTAATTTTATACTACTACTGCCTTATGACATTTTATTAGTTTTACTAAAAGCAACTTTAACGTAACCCAGATTTGTGTGCGTTGAACGAATTATTGATCTTTTATGCTTTCTTTCAGTTGCCAATTTGTATATAATAGTCAAGAGTCTTGTAACACAACTGATATTTATTGGTATTTTCAATTGAGATATTCAGCGTATAAATTCACTCTCTCCCATTATAACTATCGAATTTAAAAAATAAAATAAAAAAATAAAAAACCTGTTTGGTATAAATAGAGAACAAAATATATGGTCAGTTGTTATTCAATCATTCATACATTCTGATTTTTTTATTTTTTTTATTACCATATATTGTTAGGTGCATTTATGGTGGGAGTTCTCAATCCAAAAGTTGTGACTGCGCAAGCTTCTTGCCCAACGATAGAATGCCCGTGCGTAGTTAATATGACTTGTGGGCCAGACAATACGCCATATGATGGCTGCAGCTGCTGCGGTAACCCAGGCTGCACCATTCATCTGTGCGATAATTCCACAGTTTACTGTCCTACAACTTGAAGGGGTGGTCGATGTTCCATGTAATAAATTTCAAATTCTCTGTTTGCAAATAATGAGATTTATTTTGCAACAGACTTAATCATTGTCATAATAGTAAAATAAAAATAAATAACTATGAGCATCGCTCTGCTCAATGTATTCTCTCCATGATTGGAACCTATTAGTTCTAATTCCTTCATCCCCACTTATTGTGTTTGAAATAAATAAAAAGACTCTGAATTCTCATTGTCTCCCACTAATGTGCAGTTGTGTTCTTTTTATTAATTCAGCTTAAGACCTAGATCAAATTAACAAATTGTTTCTTCTCATTTATTCTAGTTTGTCTCCTATATATATGCGAGTGACCCAGGTTTGATCCCCGGCAATGAGAAATTATTAGGTCCACGGGAGGACCGTTGAAGTAGTTCTCCCAATCAATGAAACATTATTCTTCATGCAAGTGTGACATCACCTAATATTTTTAATTTTTAATTTCTTGTGATGATTAGGAACATGATTCACACATTTGCATAAGTGGCATTATTTCATTAGTTGGAAAAACCATTTCAACATTACTCCTGTGGGCTTAATAATTTATCCACAGCAAAGGTGATCTGATTCTTTTATTCATCAAAATTAATTCGTATCCTTAAAATCTAGCTCAAATAAGCAAATTGTGTGTTTTTTTTAATTAATTAATTTGTCGCTTTAAAATATAACTCAAATAAGTGAAGAAAAAATCCTTGTGAAATGCGACTAGCTCAAATAAGCAAATTGTATTATTTTTACTAATTCGGCTCCTTAAAATTTAGATGAAATAAGAAAATTATGATCAAAATCTAGTGACAATTACAAAGAATGAATGCAAAACCAATGTATGTCTTTTTTTTTTTCTTTCTTGTTTTTATTTATTTATTATAATTATTATTATTGGAGAGAAGGGACAGTACATTATATCTTCGAAAATGCAATCTGATCCAATTTTTACACTTAATTAATTTAAATTAATTCTTGGTCGAATCAATCAAAATTAAATGTTTAAAATCAAGCATGATCATGGCCCATTGTGTGTGTGTGCATCACGATTGTTGAATATTGTTTTCATGATAACTTTTGATCGGGTGGTCCGATCAAGGCTTGGGACAAAACGTTGTAATTGTTAGATGTCAAGATTTGTTTTGTGCCACAAATTTAAAGATCTAACTGTTAAAATTATGATTATGCTCTCAATGCAAAATTATTGTTTTGCCTTAATATCGGTTAAATGTAAGTTGTAAAATAGAGTGTTTATAAAGTTTTTGATTTGTGGGTTTGAAACTGATTGCCCTACACCGCCCCAATGGAGAAAATCCGCACCACCGCAAGTCATAAGTTTGACTTTAGGCGGTCTACAACAATGTTGGTTATGGGAAAACCGACCCTATTAGTTCGATGAAAAATTTGGGTAAAAACCAAACCAACTGAACTATGCACACACCTAGTGGATAGAAATCTTTTTTTTTTTTTTTAATGAAATATTTCGTAAATTAAGTTATAAACTTATAATATGAGAAGTCACAGATTTAACTATTACATTTATACAAACCCAGCATACTTTTATGAAATGTTTACGGTTAAGTGTCAGTTTGTAAAATCTCAAAATTGGTTGGTATTTTTTATAAAATAAAATAAAATAAAAAATTTCTTCACCTCGCATTAGGGACTGAGATGTGAGTGGATTTGGCTGATGTAGGTCACCATGCCATGACCAACTAGCATCGACGAAATCATTAAGCCCAAAGACCTCAAACAATCAAATATTATGAATAGAAAAGGCCTACATAATTTTTTTGGGTAAATTATAAAATCCTCCCTTGAGGTTTTAGATAACACGTTGCCTCAAAATATAGAAATGACACTCTAATCCTTTGATGTTCGAAGTAATCAACACATTAATTCTTAATTATTAACAGTTTTAGAATATTATAAAATCTGAAAAGATTTATTTGACTAAACTCTAACTATAGTTTGTGAAAGTTTTTGAGTTAAATATTGTTGGAATATTCATGCATAACCTATGAGTTGGCTTAGTCGTGAAATCTTACATTTGGATACTAATGACAAGAATAAGTAATTAATATAATATAATTGGGTCAAGGGCGGCGCTATGTATACTTTAGGGTGGTCACAAGACCACCTTGAACTTGGGAAAAATAATTTTTATACCTTAAAAAACAAAATCAATTAAAATGTGTTGTTGACCACCCTAGAAAAAAAACTTAACCACCAGTCACCCTAAAAATAAACTTGAACATTTTAAATAAAAATTTAAGCCCATTAAAAATAAAATTTGACCGCCCTAAAATTTTGGTTCGTTGAAGATTGAACCAAAATATTGCGACAAATGTTATGTTTATAACATTTTCACAACACTTTTACAACAAATTCTAAGTGGTAGTTGTTATCAGAGGACAAAAAAACAATTTCAGTGATAAGCAAATTAGAACTAGTAACAATTGCCACCTTGAATTTGTTGTGAAAATGGTGTAAACGTAGCATTTTTCAAAAATTGTCCAAACAAACAAATTGGACTAAAAAGCCCTAATCAAATGTTTAATTATGATATTTAAAATTTTTTTTTTCCAAAGATATATTTTAAAATCACTATTAAAAAAAATTAAATTGCATATTTTCCTATAGCTAGTCGGTTAGTGCTTGCTTTTGTCTTTAGCTTAATTTATTGGATTTATGTGGTACATCTTATACATACGCATATGCATTGAAATAATGCCCTAATACTTTATTGAACATGAATGTAATGATTTAATGCCTAAGTTGAATACGTTGAATGAACTTCTAGTTTACACTTTATTCGTTTATTAGCACTATGGACAAAATTCTTATAAAGAAATCACTTTTATTACAAAATTCATCTTTTAAGCAAATTTGTACTTATTTGAATAATGCTTTTTAGATCCTACACCATGACTATGAGAAAAGGTCTCATCTTTTTATCCTAATGATCAAGGGAAAAAAAAAAAAAAATATATATATATATATATATATATATATTTACAAAGAGGTTTTAGCCATGATTTCTCTAAAAAAGAAATTAGTGAAGCATTGCATTTGATGTTACTTGGAAATCAGTGGGTTGAAAGTCTCCGGACTTTGGTG
This sequence comes from Quercus glauca, assembly GCA_023736055.1. Classification (NCBI taxonomy): domain Eukaryota; kingdom Viridiplantae; phylum Streptophyta; class Magnoliopsida; order Fagales; family Fagaceae; genus Quercus; species Quercus glauca. Next base: position 73,561,494 of record CM043316.1, on the reverse strand, counting down.
ATCTTGAAGATTAAATCCTGAAAAACCAAACTCAATCAGAGACAAGACCGGTGGAGGCCGGCCTACGATCCTCCGATGATAAAGTTAGTGACTTGGGATGGAGAAAGATATTCTTAATATTTTCTTTATTTTCTGAGAAGAAAATGTCTCAATGCCTTACCTCTTCGTAGAAAAAAGTTTATATAGTGTGCGTAGAACGGTTACTTGTTCTGACAACCGTTCCTATTGTCGAGGGATTCATCGAAATAAAGGGTAACTTCCATAACTTCCATGGAAGTTACTTTATATGAACCGGTGCTTCATTACGATTAACGGAGGCTTGGGTTCATAGATATTGCCAAGTATTCGCCTCGTCCGTCCTTAATTGAGGACGGACGAGCCTTGGTGAGTTTAAAAGTTTATCTCGTCCGTCTTTATTTAAAGACGGACAAAGTCTCGTCCGTCTTTGTTTTAAGCACGGACGAGGCTTGGTGGGGACGGACAAGTCTCCTTTCTTTCCTCCATTCTTTCTTTCCTTTAAGCTGAGGACGAACCATATGGACGTTTTCTGGAGGTCACATTTAACATCATCAGCATTGATTTAATCTTGATTACCTTAAAAAATACAAAATATTGGTAGGAATATATCATAAAAAAATGATGATGCATTTTGTTTATATTATTACTTATTTAAGCAAGATGTTGGCTAATTGAACGAGAGATCAGTAGTTTAATGATTACTTTGTTGTACATTGAAAAAGATGTAACTAATAGTATTAATAATGAAGTTATCATACAACAATTTCAAAATACGAAAAACTCATCGAAGAAAATTTTAAAACTTAATGTATTTAAGCTTTTTTTTCATGTTAATATATTTAAGTTTTATTCCAATCCATTGCTTATGTTTTTTACTCAAGTGGTATTCATATATGTTATATTTGCAACCTTGCCAAAGACGTATCTCCTAACAAAAACTACCGCCATTTTTCTGCTCACCCTTCACCAGATGCTCTGTGCCCAAATATTTCTAAAAATTCTGTGTCTATCTGATGCCCAAAACTTGACAACTCGGTAACCACATTATTTTAGTATAATTTATATTTGGATAAAGTTTGTAGCATCTCAAACTCTCTGTATATGTATAATATCTAATAATGTGCGTGTGTGGACTAATGTATCACTTAGCCGCAGCGATGGACATGGCTTGCTGAATTTATACATCCTAAGTCTTAAATTACTACCGTGCCTAAGAATTAGTTCCGTGTGCGCAAACAACAGTAGAAAGTTGAATGTTCAAACCACAGGTGGAATCATGTTTGCCCACAAAACAGCTAACAGTTGAATGTGTTGCTGCTTCGTTTCCATCATCATGGTCGTCATCATTGTTATCTGCGTTGTAGTATAAGTATGCGATATCTACACCCTAAAACCTATAGGGAAAAACCAATATGGCCATCAACAAAATTCATGTTAATGTTATGATTCTCCTACTGTGTGGTACGCTTCCACACCATTCTTCTTTTTATTTGAACTCTTTCTGTTCTTAAAAAGTGCCTTCTGATTCAAAGGCCATTGATTTATTTATTTATGTTTTCTCCACTTGTATTTGGTAATAGTATACTACTACTGCCTTATGACATGACATTTTATTAGTTTCACTAAAAGCAACTTTAACGTAACTCACATTTATGCGCGTATTATTGATCTTTTTTGCTTTCTTACAGTTGCCAATTTGTATATAGTGGTCAAAAGTCTCATAAACTCAAATGATATTTATTGGTGTTTTTAATTGAGGCACATCCAGAGTACAAATTCACTCTCTCCCATTATAATTATTGAATTTAAAAAATAAAATATAAAAATAAAAAACCTGTTTGGTATAAATAGAGACCAAAATATACGGTCAGTTGTTATTCATACATATATTCTGAATTTTTTTTTATTTGATTATGTTGTTAGGAGCATTTCTGCTGGGAGTTCTCAATCCAAAAGTTGCGACTGCGCAGACAGATGGGTGCCCAGAATCTTGCTTTTGTATGGAGTATATGACTTGTGGGTCTTCAGACGAAAAGCTATATAATGGCTGCAACTGCTGCTTTAACCCAGGCTGCACCCTTCATCTCTGCAGTAATACCACCATTTCCTGTCCTACAAGTTGAAGGGGTGCATAGTCGATAGTGTTCCATGTATTAAATTTCAAAATCTGTTTGCAAAATAATGGGCTTTATTTTGCAATAGACTTAATAATCATCATAAATAAAAATCAATCACCATGAGCCTCGCAGCTCAATGGAATTGCCTTCTTCTCCCCCATGATTAGAACCTAGCTAGGTTCTAATTCTTCCACTTATTTTGTTAGCCAAAAGAAAAAAATAAAAATAAAGACAGTTTGTGAATTCATTATCTCCAAGATGTTATGTGCAATTTGTTTTCTTTTTTTATTAATTCTGCATCCTAAAACCTTGATCATATTAGCAAATTTTGTTCTTATTAATTCTTCTCCTTAAATCTAACTCAAATAAGCAAATTGTGTTCTTTTTATTAATTTGGTTCCATGAAATATATATAACTCAAATAAGTAAAGAAATATCCTTGTGAAATACACCTAGCTCAAATAAGAATAATGTATTATGTATATATTTTATTAATTCAGCTCCTTAAAATCTGGCTAGCGACGATTTTACAAGCAACACCAATGGCATAGAATATCTTTAATCTTTGGAAATGCAACAAATAAATAGTGCCCCAAAAACTGTATGAGTTATGTAAGGGAACCCATGAGTGGATAAAAGAATATAAGGTCGTAGCTAATAGCTATAGTGGCAGAGTAATAATATTTTTTTTTTTTTCAAGGAAATAAAATCTAATAATAATAATAATAATAATAATAATAATAATAAAAGTTAGGCTTAGACGCCATGGTTGCGCCATGTGACTTCACCAAATTGCAGAAATTTTATTAAATTTTTAGATTTTTAAAGAACTAAAAATGAATAGTATACTACCAGGACTCTAATTCATTCTTATTATTAAATAAAATTAGATTAACATTATTTTTTTATTTGTTATGATATATTTCTTAAATTAAGAGATAATATTTAACATACAAAAAATTTAATTTAGATAATATTTATCATCTAAATTTTCAAAATTTTAATATTATTAAATTAATATTATTTTATCAGAATATCAAGCTACAAAACTTGATTATTAAGGGATAAGCACAATCCAAATTCTTTAAGAGGTGATTAATATAAATCTATCCTGTAGGGTCACAATTTGCTGGTTCAAGCCCAAAAACTTGGTTTGGACTATGATTTAGTGAGCCCAAAACAAAGAATTTGTAGAGAGTGGGCCGAAGAGTTAGGTTTGGTTGATTTGTACTAACGGCTAGGGAATGTAAACATCACATAAAGCTTAACTAAAGGGTTGTCTGAGGAGACCGAATATGACTGAATGCAGTAGTTACGAACTTTCATACAACATTTTGAGCTACAGTAATTCTCTCTTCTCTCTTTCTTCCTCCTTTTTTTGATCCCCTTATTATGGGAGATCTTTTACATTTATATAGACCCTTTCAGGCTATCATGATCTTACACTTGTTGCCCATCTAGATCCTCACTTGAGTGCATGTCACGTCAAATATCTTCTTTTGTTATCTATTTGTGACAGTAGCTAAAGGTTGTACTATTCAAAGGTCTCCTCCCCATAAAAGCGGCTAGAGGACTTGGTGTAGTGCATTTAATGCGGTGGTAGTAGCTTTTCTTTGAGATATTTCTGTGTTATCATCCCCTTTGTACGTGCCTGAAGTTCATCCTTATCATTCTAACTCCCTAATCAGCTGTCTAGGTCGTGTGAGCACTTGCTTGAGCGAAATTCGTCCTGTCCGAGAAGGACAACCTCCTCGGACTGTATGCCTCTCTTCTCTCCTTGCGTGATCCTTCATTCCATGGCCTCTTCTAATTATTCGTTGCTCCTCGGATGTATCCATGAACGGGGCCTAAGGCCCAGTATGCACTTTTGGGATCTTACCCCCACATATCCCAAGAAACAGTATATATCTCCAATAATTTGATAATCTCTATTTATTCCAAAAAACAGTATATATCTCTATTAATTTGATAATTTCTATGTTGTTGACATTTAATATATATATATATATATAGATGGGTTCAAGTTACACATGGTGTAACTCTAAAAAGTTACACCTTTTTTAAACCATTAGATTTAAGTAGATCCAATGGTCAAAAAAATACCCTCATTAATGCTAATATTCTAATTGATCTCATTTATTACTCCTTATTTAATATATTTCATACCTATCTCTAAACCCAAAAAAAAAAGTCTACGTCTCTCTCTCTCCTCCATAATCACATTTTTCTCTCTTCTCTGTTTCTCCTCCATTGCTTTTCTCCAACTCAATTCCATTGCATTTCTCTTAATTCCAATCTCACCACCATGCTCCTTGCCTCACCAACATGAACACTCTAGAACTTGTCTCATGAAATAAAATCTCAATAATAATGACAACGTAGTTCTTTCAACAATATTCTAAACACTTTTGTTGGTGTCTTTGCAGCACACATGTTTTTATACTTTAATAGTTAGATTCATTATTTTTCAAGTACAAAAATGGTTATTACTAAAGCTATGAAATGTAATCTGATAGTTACTAAACCCAACTCCAAAACACATTTAATGGTTATTACTAAAGCTAGGTTAAGTCTCACGTGAATCAGTAATCTGATAGTTCATAGATTACTATGTTTAATTTATTTTTTCCTTCACCTTAAAATTATAGTTCGCAATCAAAACTATTATGTAAAGGTGATAGTTAGTTATACCACAACCAGCTCTTTATTAATTGGAATGTGAGGCAGAAAGTTCAATAAAAAATTTCTGTAGAGTACTGTTCAATAGCTTCTTTGCGGAGATGTGGGAGGTGCTAGCATATGTAAGGTTTGCAGGTAGTGGAAGGCAATAAATAAGGAGAGAGAATAAAATGCTAGTATTAATTAGGTTATAAGATGGAAAATATTAACATTTAATGATGTTTTTTCAGCCATTAGATCTCTTAGAAATCTATGGCTTAAAAAAGGTGTAACTTGAACCTATCTCATATATATATATATATATATATATATATATATATAAATCAAAATTCCTTATAGCTATCAACCATGTTCCCTTTTTCTCTCTTTTTTTAATTTTTAATTTTTTATATGTTATGTTATGTTGAATCAACTTTTTTTTTTTTTTTTTCATTCTATTCATATGACCTTTTTTTAATTCCAATTTTTATGGGATAAAAACAAACAAATTGATTAGATATCTTTAGTTTCAATAAGATGTAAATGAATTATATTTCAAATGGAACTCTACCAATATATATAACCCTATATATCCTTTTTGGAGTGAAGCTTATTTCAATATGTGAATGCCTAAATCCCATGACAATGCAGGTATGCATTCTTTCTTCTTTAATTATTATTATTATTATTTTCATTTTGTTTATTTTCTTTAGTGTTATTATTGGTTTTTTGTCTTCATGTGATTTTAATTAATGAATTCAAAACATTCAAAAACATTGTCAAGTTTCTAAAGGCTCCTTCTTTGTATTTGTATTTTGTTTTTATTAAATTGATTAGGTTTTGTGTATTGGTTGCCTTTTGTTTAAACTAATTTTCTTAACTTTGATCTAATTTATATGCTTAGGGTTAGGGTCTTAGAATTAATGATTAAATATTGTTAGAATTAATAGATTAATTTTAACAATTTTCTTATTTGATTTTTATGTTACATCAAATTATCAAGATGTTCTACACGTGTATTCTTGAATTATCAACTTTAATTTTAATTTATAATATTATCAAGATTATATTAATTTTAGATTTATCAATTGTTTAGTACATTTTTAAAAAAATAATTATCAATTTAAAATTCAAATTGGAATTATCAATTTAATTTAGTTTTAGGAAGAAATCTTACCCCTTATTTTAGTGAGATGATTATTTACACTTAATAATTTTTTCTTTTATTTTTATTGAATCTATAGAACCGAAGTATTTAGAGTTCTTACAATTTTCCACGTCACCACTATTTTCTTTTTCTTTTTATTTTTATTTTAGATTTTTTTTATTTTATGTTTTATATCTTATATATTTATTATTTCTCTTCAACGTGTAATTATCTTATCAAGTATTACCATAGTTTAATTTAAGTAAAATTCTATTAGACATACATTTCAAGAGTATAAAAATTCTACTTCAACTAAAATTCTATAACAAAAATTTTAACAAATATAAACCCCTGCCATGGTCGAAACCCTTTATACTCACTCAAATTTTCACAAAGAAAACACACACAGCAAATTGAAGATTTTCAAAGAGGGTATGGGACTTCATGAGACCACTTTGTAACATTGTATTGATGGAGTTGCTCAGAGTAAATGCAGAGGTAAGGACATGTTGCCATCTTTCTTGCTCTAACTCTCTGTGATTATCGCTTTATAATATTGTTATTGTTATGACTTGTGATTGAGTTTATTAGTATGAAAAATCTACATGTGAAAATTTTAATTGTAAAAATTTGTTTTTATGATTAAAACATTAGATTTAATCGTAATTTTGATTTAATAATTAACAATTTCATCAATCAAATTTTCTCTAATGTTGGTGTAATTTGTACTACTATGTATGTTATATATAGAACCCTCATATGATCTTGGAAAAATCACTCTATAAAAAAATTGTCATCAATAACAAGAAGAAGAGTTTATTCCTGATCATCAAAACCACAAATTTCCTGTCATTAATAATCAATTTTATATTAATGTTGTGACATAGTCCCTAGGTATTTAAGAGAGAGAGAGAGAGAGAGAGAGAGAGAGAGAGAGAGAAGTATAGTCCATATGGGAATGGTTTAGATGTTTCCTACTTGATTTTGGAATCTCAGATTGATTGGTAAAATAATATGGAGTGAGGAGGGGCATTATTCATATTAAAAGTGGTAATTCACATTGATAAGAAACTAAACAAGGGCGTGCAATAACCTCTATACATATGGTGGTGGTGTAGCGTTGGTGCATGTAAGACTTAGAAGACAAAGTTTTGTCTTTTTTATTTAATCGTAATTTTGATTTAATAATTAACAATTTCATCAATCAAATTTTCTCTAATGTTGGTGTAATTTGTACTGTTATGTATGTTATATATAGAACCCTCATATGATCTTGGAAAAATCACTCTATAAATAAATTGTCATCAATAACAAGAAGAAGAGCTTATTCCTAATCATCAAAACCACAAATTTCCTGTCATTAATAATTGTTGATGGCCATTTTGGAAAGGAAAGAAGAGGCCCAGTAACACGGGCAGAAAAGAGTTGGTAAGTAGATAACAAAACCATTAGGCCCAAACGGCAGGAATAATGGATCACAGGCCCATGAAATAAAACAAATGGACCTTGAGGAGGCAAATGGGCTTAAAGGAACCCGGAAAGAGAGAAATAGCAAACCCATGGGTAGTATATAATGGGCAGTATATAATATAGAAAAGTGAGAATGGGCCACAACAGGCCCGAAGTAATGCAAGCAAAGAAAGTAAGGGGTTGATGGCAAGCCCATGAGCCCCAAGGATGAGAATAAGGTAATTGGGCCGGGGAAGCTCAATGAAATTAGTAAAAGCCCATGGAAATGCAGAGTTAGGAAAAAGGCCAAGGAAGCCCAAGGAAAGCAAGTGGGCCAAGGATGCCCAAGAGAAAGCAAATGGGACACAAGAGCCTGCAGGTAATGCAATAGAAAACCACTGGGGAAAGAATAAGCAGCAGACCCAAAAAGGCCTAGCAGGCTTGGGTCAAATAACATCACGGCAGGAATGACAGAGTAATATGGCAGGAAATGATAGCAGTCAAGGGATAGGCTGAAAGAAAGTAAGGCCCAACATCAAATAAAGCTCAGCCCCTAAAAGGGAGTGGGAAATCAGAAAATAGCTCACATAAGGAGTCAAGACGAACGGCAGACTAAGCAGACAAGCCTTCAGGCCACGGCGAATGCATGAGCAGCAAGTAGATATTGGACATACATGAAAGGGAGGTACGCGCAAGGTCCAGACATCACCAGCCTGTATCCAGCTAATACAGGACACGGTGAGATCATGGGTCAGAGGTAAAAGGGTATGGTTTGGCAATGGAGAGAGGGGAAAAACCTATTCTGAGGTTTCTACTTAGGCTCTTTTGGGGGAAGTGTCCTGCTGGGATGACATACCACCCAAAAGAAGCAAGGCTGAATTGGAACCATTAGGTGCATGCCATGAGGGATAGGGAGATAAAGCACTCACACTGTAGTAGGAAAGGGTGCCACGGCAGACAAACAAACAAAAAAGTCCTCTTTGTCTGATAATGGGGAGTGGTACACAGGCGGCCCAGTGATGGTCGACAAGTACACCCAGACCAGACAAAGGTGGTTAAGGGCTAAAATAGTAAAACCCGGTCACGGTAGGCACTATAAAAGGAGGCCCTTGCCGTGTACAGTGGAAAGGGGGGGGGGGGGGGAACAACGATCACTATAACAGGAACCTCTAAGAAAAAACCAGGAAATAAAAAACAAGAAAGGAGGAAAGAAAGATAAGAGAAAAATTAAAAGGAAGAAAAAAGAAAAACAGAGAGTTAGATTGGCAAGCATGCACCAATAGGTTGATTCCCTCTCTCCCTCTTACAGTCCTGCTCTCTGCCACAAGTAAAAGGATTCCTTTGAGCTTCAACTATTCAAGATCGTTTCCCTCAAAGTGATTAATTTCCATGGCAGGATTTCCCCGGGAGGTTATTCACGTTGAGAAGAAACGTTCTTCCCTCTCTGGTTTTGCTCCTGCGGACCAGATTTAATTTGATTTATTTCTCTTCTGATTAACCCATATGTTACCATTTGTTCCCTTTGCTTTCTTTATAAAAGTGATTATTATTATTGTGATTATGTTTCTTGAATAGGGATTATTTGGTCATTTTTTATTAAGTAGCCAGAGTACTTTATTTTGTTATTATTATTATTATGTCTGCAACGACTCATCTAAAATAGCTCTGTCTGCCGTAAGCGTGCTCGTGGCAAATGAGACATAGTTTGTGCACAAGCCGGACCAAATTGAGTTGCAATTGGACCGGTCTCAACTCCCTTACTCAGAATACTTGGGCCCAGTACCGCAGGAAGCAGCCCAACCTTAATATAACAAAAAGGCCCGCTACAATAATCAATTTTATATTAATGTTGTGATATAGTCCATAGGTATTTTTTAAAAAAAGAAAAAAAAGAAAAAAAAATGAGAAGTATAGTCCATATGGGAATGGTTTAGATGTTTCCTAATTGATTTTGGAATCTCAAATTGATTAGTAGAATAATATAGAGTGAGGAAATGCATTATTCATATTAAAAGTGGCAATTCACATTGATAAGAAACTAAACAAGGGCGTGTAATAACCTCTATACATATGATGGTGGTGTAGCATTAGTGGATGGGAGAGTTAGAAGACAAAGTTTTGTCTTTTTTATTTATTTAAAATATGCATCTTACTTTGTTGATACCTATACAGCAGCTATAGGAAACTATTCAAATTCTACTATAATTTATTTGTTCATATCCTATCAAATTCTTTTCTTTTCTTTTTTGGGATAAATAATAAAACAAAAGCAGCCACCGCCCACCATTATGGTTTTTTTTTTTTTTTAAATATAAAATATGCATCCTACTTGGTTGATACATATACAATACCTATGGGAAACTATTTTAAATTTTAAAATAATTTTTCTATTAACTTTTAATTAATAGTTTTTTCAACAAAATAGGATTAAAAAAGATTACAAGATTACAAGGTCTCTCTGCAATACAGTCCATTGGAAATCTGATTAAAAAGATTACAAGGTCTCTCTACATTTTTTTTTTTTACAATTTATATCTTTCTTTCAATATAATACATGCTCCTTTTCAATCCATTAGAAAGCTGCAATCATTGACTTCTAAGTTATAATATGGTCCACTTTAAACTTTTACTTGGTATATATCCATTTTTCCATTTCCTGTATTAATTAGTTTATGTTTTTTTTTTTTTTTTTTTTTTTGATAGAATGTATTAGTTTATGTTATTCTTTGCCCGTAAGAAATGCACATGTTCTTATCAAAATATAAAAAAGAAATGCATATGTTGACGTTATTTTTGTAATGTTGAATGGAATCGAATACGTTTAAGGGTAACTTGGAATTATCATTATACTAAGACTCTTTGTGGGATAGACCTTCACCAAGAATAATGTTTAGACATAAGCATATCGTACCCATTTTTTAAAAAAGAAATTGTTAGAATGGGGTAGTTATCATTAAAATTGTATCACTCAATCCCATAAAAAAAAAAAGTTGTATCATTCAAAATTTCAAACCATGGGATGTTTAGCACGCATAATACAACCGTTGACATCATTAACGCCTTGGAATAAAAATTATGGGCTCACTCTATCAAGAAAAAGACTTACGCGCCATACCGGATTGAATGCATAATAAGCATAAACCCTCCATTCTTTCATAGGAGAAGATGCCGTTTGGTTAAAGACAATTGACTAATAACACCCCTAGAAATAGATCACTTGTTAATTTTTTATACAGAAATTAATATATATGTGTGTGAAGCTCCCTCTTGAAGACTTAAACAGTTGAACCTCGGTTCTTGCCTCTCATACTCCACAAGTACTTTATACTTGTGAAGCGACCATCACGCCAAGGATGGGCAATAGTGATCACTTCCTAATTTTTAACTTCTTATCACTCTAAAAAAGAGATAGGATTAGTATACCAATATATATAAGTCAGGTGTTTGAAAATTATAGTTATTCATTTAAATAGTCTAAATTACAGGTATTATCAATTAGCTCAATGCAATTTGTCAAAAAACTTGTGACTTAGTGGTATGAGTATGACCCTTTGCTTATTAATTAGAAAAGCTGGATTCTAATCCCTTTACCTCAGTTGCAAGCCAAAAAAAAAAAAAAAAATCCCTTTACCTCAGTTGCAAGCCAAAAAAAAAAAAAAAAATTCCTAGCTCAATCCAATCTCAATGAAGAGGTACATATGCTTAAGATTGAAATTATCATATGAGGAAGTTATGAATACATTGTAAAACAATTCCGCCATTGTTGACTTCTAAGGTCCATTTAGGAATATTGACTATATTTTTTTCTCCCGTAAAACCTGCCTATTCTACGCCAGAGCCGTATTCATATCTTCTCTTATTAGTTTTGAAGTCCCTAACCTCTTGCTATGTTGACTTCGTTGGTTACAATATAATGATCTCATAGCTGATGTGACTCATGTGAGAACAGATGGGTGTTGAAAACTCTACTTAGTTTTTTCTCCTCTAAATTTTTGTTTCGAGGACAACATTGCTCTTTACTATAAATATGCAACTTTAACACCTCAAAATTGGTGTAGGAGGAAACATGGCTGGCAACAAAGTTGGCGTAATATATCTTCTCCTTTTGAGTAGTAAGCTCCTGCTCCTCAAAAATTGCTGTCATCTTGATTTGTACTCTCTTTCTGTTTGTTTAGCTTGTGTTTTTTTAATTTTTCCCATATTATTATATTTCTATATTTGAAAATCTGATGTCCATATACTCTCCTATAGGTGCAAATTTTTACATGGAAAAAAAAAAATTGTGTAGCACTAACTAGGGAACTTTTACCCGGCAAAAGTTCGATGGTGGTAACAAAAATATGCTTTAAAAAAATCAATAGCCATAACTAAAATGAACAGCACATTTGAATTCATTTTGTCCAAATTATATAGTTAAATAATTAAATCCACTGTTTCTTAATAGTTTAAACTTTGAGTAACGTTATACACATAAATTATTTTACAATATTTTTACAAACTACATGATATGGCTTTAGCATTTTTCAAATAATTGTTGGTAAGCAAAAATGTGATGTTAGTGGTATACCCATATTAGAACTAATAATAATTTTTCACATCAATACGTGATAAAATAGTTTGTACACTACAAGAAAAACGAGCTATTGCGGCGGGCCTATTGCGGCGGGTGCAAAAACTGCCGCTATATGTCGCCTATTGCGGCGCTTTTTTGGCCCGCCGCTGTAGATGAGATCTATTGCAGCGTTCTATATGCCCGCCGCTATAGTTCTAGTATTTTGCGGCGTACTACAGCGGCGCGCCAATGACCCGCCGCAATAGACATGTTTTAGCGGCGTTAAGCTTACATATAACGGCAGGTCATTGACCCGCCGCAATATGCACTCCTTTTTGCGGTGTACTACAGCGGCGGGCCAATGACCCGCCGCAATAAACCTGTTTTAGCGGCGTTAAACTTAGATATAGCGGCGGGTCGTGACCTGCCGCAATATGTACTTCTTTTTGTGGCGGGTTAGACCGCCGCAATAGACCTTTAAATTTCCCACTATTTTTTCTGTCTTCCCACTTAAAGATCAAATGGTAAATTACATCCGATTGGCATGAAAATTAGCATGCATATTAAGAACATATAGAAAATGTGATCCAACGATTGGATTTCAAAAACATGAATTTTACAATAAGTTATTGGTTGGTGTAACATTTTTTAGAGTTACATCAAATGTAAATTGAACCCAACTCTATATTTCTTAATTCAATGTGAATTTTGACAAATTTACCGTTAGATTACATTATCTTCATATATTTTTCATGCTTGCAAAATTTCAAGGTGATCAAAGATTAATAGTCATGTCATCAATCAATTGTTTAAATTCAAGTTTTTGTAGTTTAAAATAACGCATAAAAGATGAGTTTAAAAATCAAATGGTAAATTACATCGGATTGGCATGAAAATTGGCATGCATGTTAAGAACATATAGAAAATGTAATCCAACGGTTGGATTTTCAAAATATGAATTTAACAATAAGTTATTAGTTAGTGTAACATTTTTTAGAGTTACATCAAGTGTAACTTGAACCCAACTCTATATTTCTTAATTCAATGTGAATTTTGACAAATTTACTGTTAGATTACATTATCTTCATATATTTTTCATGCTTGCAAAATTTCAAGTTGATAAAAGATTAATAGTCGTGTCATCAATCAATTGTTTAAATTCAAGTTTTTGTAGTTTAAAATAACGCATAAAAGATGAGTTTGAAAATCAAATGGTAAATTACATCGGATTGGCATAAAAATTGGCATGTATGTTAAGAACATATAGAAAATGTAATCCAATGGTTGGATTTTCAAAATATGAATTTAACAATAAGTTATTAGTTGGTGTAACATTTTTTAGAGTTACATCAAGTGTAACTTGAACTCAACCCTATATTTCTTAATTCGATGTGAATTTTGACAAATCTACTGTTAGATTACATTATCTTCATATATTTCTCATGCTTACAAAATTTCAAGGTGATCAAAGATTAATAGTCATGTCATCAATAAATTGTTTAAATTCAAGTTTTTGTAGTTTAAAATAACGCATAAAAGATGAGTTTAAAGATCAAATGATAAATTACATCTAATTGGCATGTATGTTAAGAACATATAGAACATGTGATTAAACGGTTGAATTTTAAAAATATGAATTCAACAATAAGTTATTGGTTGGTGTAACATTTTTTAGAGTTACATTACGTGTAACTTGAACCCAACCCTATATTTCTTAATTCGATGTGAATTTTGACAAATCTACCGTTAGATTACATTATTTTCATATATTTTTCATACTTACAAAATTTCAAGGTGATCAAAAATTAATAGTCATGTCATCAATCAATTGTTTAAATTCAAGTTCTTGTAGTTTAAAATAACACATAAAAGATGAGTTTAAAGATTAAATGATAAATTACATCCGATTGGTATCAAAATTGGCATGCATGTTAAGAATATATAGAAAATGTGATTCAACGGTTGGATTTTCAAAATATGAATTCAACAATAGTTATTGGTTGGTGTAACATTTTTTAGAGTTACATCAAGTGTAACTTGAACTCAAACTCACATTTCTTAATTCGATGTGAATTTTGACAAATCTACCTTTATATTACATTATCTTCATATATTTCTCATGCTTACAAAATTTCAAGGTGATCAAAGATTAATAGTCATATCATCAATAAATTATTTAAATTCAAGTTTTTTGTAGTTTAAAATAACGTATAAAAGATGAGTTTAAAGATCAAATGGTAAATTACATTTGATTGGCATGAAAATTGGCATGCATGTTAAGAACATATAGAACATGTGATTGAACGGTTGAATTTTAAAAATATGAATTCAACAATAAGTTATTGGTTGGTGTAACATTTTTTAGAGTTATATTACGTGTAACTTGAACCCAACTCTATATTTCTTAATTCGATGTGAATTTTGACAAATCTACTGTTAGATTACATTATCTTCATATATTTTTCATGCTTACAAAATTTTAAGGTGATCAAAAATTAATAGGCATGTCATCAATTAATTATTTAAATTCAAATTTTTGTAGTTTAAAATAACGCATAAAAGATGAGTTTAAAGACCAAATAGTAAATTACATCCGATTGGTATCAAAATTGTCACGCATGTTAAGAACATATAGAAAATGTGATCCAACGGTTGGATTTTCAAAATATGAATTCAACAATAGTTATTGGTTGGTGTAACATTTTTTAGAGTTACATTAAGTGTAACTTGAACCCAAACTCACATTTCTTAATTCGATGTGAATTTTGACAAATCTACCGTTAGATTACATTATCTTCATATATTTCTCATGCTTACAAAATTTCAAGGTGATCAAAGATTAATAGTCATATTATCAATAAATTATTTAAATTCAAGTTTTTGTAGTTTAAAACAACGCATAAAAGATGAGTTTAAAGATCAAATGGTAAATTACATTTGATTGGCATGAAAATTGGCATGCATGTTAAGAACATATAGAACATGTGATTGACCGGTTGAATTTTAAAAATATGAATTCAACAATAAGTTATTGGTTGGTGTAACATTTTTTAGAGTTATATCACGTGTAACTTGAACCCAACTCTATATTTCTTAATTCGATGTGAATTTTGACAAATCTACTGTTAAATTACATTATCTTCATATATTTGTCATGCTTACAAAATTTTAAGGTGATCAAAAATTAATAGGCATGTCATCAATCAATTATTTAAATTCAAATTTTTGTAGTTTAAAATAACGCATAAAAGATGAGTTTAAAGATCAAATAGTAAATTACATCCGATTGGTATCAAAATTGTCACGCATGTTAAGAACATATAGAAAATGTGATCCAACGGTTGGATTTTCAAAATTTGAATTCAACAATAAGTTATTGGTTGGTGTAACATTTTTTAAAGTTATGTCAAGTGTAACTTGAACCCAAACCCACATTTCTTAATTCGATGTGAATTTTGACAAATCTATCATTAGATTACATTATCTTCATATATTTCTCATGCTTACAAAATTTCAAGGTGATCAAAAATTAATAGTCATGTCATCAATCAATTGTTTAAATTCAAGTTCTTATTGTTTAAAATAACACATAAAATATGAGTTTAAAGATCAAATGGTAAATTACATCTGATTGGTATCAAAATTGGCATGCATGTTAAGAACATATAGAAAATGTGATCCAACGGTTGGATTTTCAAAATATGAATTCAACAATAAGTTATTGGTTAGTGTAACATTTTTTAGAGTTACATCAAGTGTAACTTGAACCCAAACTCACATTTCTTAATTCGATGTGAATTTTGACAAATCTACCGTTAGATTACATTATCTTCATATATTTCTCATGCTTACAAAATTTCATGGTGATCAAAGATTAATAGTCATGTCATCAATAAATTGTTTAAATTCAAGTTTTTGTAGTTTAAAATAACGCATAAAAGATGAGTTTAAAGATCAAATGGTAAATTACATTTGATTGGCATGAAAATCGGCATGCATGTTAAGAACATATAGAACATGTGATTAAACGGTTGAATTTTAAAAATATGAATTCAATAATAAGTTATTGGTTGGTGTAACATTTTTTAGAGTTACATCACGTGTAACTTGAACCCAACCCTATATTTCTTAATTCGATGTGAATTTTGACAAATCTACCGTTAGATTATATTATTTTCATATATTTTTCATGCTTACAAAATTTTAATGTGATCAAAGATTAATAGCCATGTCATCAATCAATTGTTTAAATTCAAATTTTTGTAGTTTAAAATAACGTATAAAAGATGAGTTTAAAGATCAAATAGTAAATTACATCCGATTGGTATCAAAAATGTCATGCATGTTAAGAACATATAGAAAATGTGATCCAACGGTTCGATTTTCAAAATATAAATTCAACAATAAGTTATTGGTTGGTGTAACATTTTTTAGAGTTACGTCAAGTGTAACTTGAACCCAAACCCGCATTTCTTAATTCGATGTGAATTTGACAAATTTACCATTAAATTACATTATCTTCATATATTTCTCATGCTTACAAAATTTCAAGATGATCAAAAATTAATAGCCATGTCATCAATCAATTGTTTAAATTCAAGTTTTTGTAGTTTAAAATAAAGCATAAAAGATGAGTTTAAATATCAAATGGTAAATTACATCCAATTGGCATAAAAATTGGCATGCATGTTAAGAACATATAGAAAATGTGATTCAACGGATGGATTTTCAAAACATGAATTCAACAATAAGTTATTGGTTGGTGTAACGTTTTTTAGAGTTACATCGAGTGTAACTTGAATCTAACCCTATATTTCTTAATTCGATGCGAATTTTGACAAATTTATCGTTAGATTACATTATCTTAATATATTTTTCATGCTTACAAAATTTCAGGGTGATTAAATATTAATAGCCATGTTATCAATCAATTGTTTAAATTCAAGTTTTTGTAGTTTAAAATAACGCATAAAAGATGAGTTTAAAGATCAATTGGTAAATCACATCCGATTGACATGAAAATTGGTATGCATGTTAGGAACATATAGGAAATGTGATCCAACGGTTGGATTTTCAAAATATGAAATCAACAATAAGTTATTGGTTGGTGTAACATTTTTTAGAGTTACATCAAGTGTAACTTGAACCCAATCCTATATTTCTTAATTCGATCTGAATTTTGACAAATCTACTGTTAGATTACATTATCTTCATATATTTTTCATGCTTACAAAATTTCAAGGTGATCAAAGATTAATGGCCATGTCATTAATCAATTGTTTAAATTCAAGTTCTTGTAGTTTAAAATAACACATAAAAGATGAGTGTAAAGATCAAATGGTAAATTACATCCGATTGGCATGAAAATTGGCATGCATGTTAAGAACATATAGGAAATGTGATCCAACGGTTGGATTTTCAAAATATGAATTCAATAATAAGTTATTGGTTGGTGTAACATTCGATAATAAGTTATTGACCACGTCTTTCTCTAATTCCGACCGTTCGATTGTGACCATAATTTACTAGAATTAACATTTCTTTACACTCTTCAAATCCAACGGTTAGATTTCAAATCTAAGAAGGCATGTGATGGACATGTGCTGTGTACTTGTATAGTTATATTCTCTTAATCTGATCATCCAATTAGTCATATTATTTTTTTTAAAGTTTTTTGTTTTTAAATTTTATTTCACAGCTCATTAATAAAATGACCAAGTGACTTTACCAAATTATAGAACATATTTTTTTTTTAATTTTTTAAAAAATAAATATAATTTTTTTTTTTGTTTTTATCTTATTCTTCTATAATTTCTAAGTTGATAAAAATATTAATTTAACTGCAATCCAAATTCTTCATCTTATCATTTTTTTTATTTAAATTATATTATCATGTGTAATTATATGTTGTAACATTAATATGTTCTATCTTTCTAACAAGTCCAACTTAAACTTAAATTCATCATTATCATTAATATTTAAATAAAATTATCATTTTCTTTAAATATTAAAACTGAAACCTCTGAAACTCCCACAATTTTCCACATCATCATTTTAATTTTTTAAACTAAATAGTGTGAGAATTTTAATAAGAGTCTCTCTCTCTTTTTTCCTTAATGTTAAAGTTTTTTTTTGTTTTTTTATGTGAGTCTTTCTTCTTTTTTTTTTTTTAAAAAAAGACCTAAAGTGACTCTTTTTAAAAAAAAAAAAAAAAATTCTAACGCGTGGTCTTTTTTAAAAACTAAATGGTGAGAGAGTTCTAACAGGAGTCTCTCTCTTTTTTTTTCCTTCATTCTAAAGTCTTTTTCTATTTTTATTTTTATTTTTTTTGCGTGAGTCTTTCTTTTTTCTTTTTCTTTGTATTGAAACCTAAAGTGAGTCCTTTTTTTTTTATATGTAAAAAAAATCTAATGTGAGGTCTAATTAAAAAAAATTATAATTTTTTTTAATCCTAATTCTAAAGAAAGTCAAAAATTTCAGTTTTATATCATATATAAATAATAATAATGAACAACTGAAACGTATGTTGCCTTAGTGGTTAACGCGCGTGCTATGCATATTTTTCCAGGTCCCGTCCATGGTTCTAACCTCCATGACAGCCTTTTTTTCTTTTTCTTTTTTCTTTCCTTTTCATTTTTAAAGTTACTGTTATCAAAACTACGTCGTTTTGGTTCTATTTAAAACTAAACATAAAAAACCCTACACATCTCTTTCTCATTCAACCGCCCTCCTCATTCCCCATCCCCTCTCTCCCTCTTCACTCATCTCTTTCTAGGATTCTTGGTCCCAAAGCCCGACTCTCAAATGGATCTTGGGGTCCATTGTGTTGGCTTTCTGTGTCATTGGACTTCCCATCATCATTGCCAAGTCCTTGCCCAAGCACAAGTCTCCTCCTATCACTCCTGACAATTACTCTGTTGCCCTCCACAAAGTACTCCTCTTCTTCAACGCCCAGAAATGTAAGTTACTACTTATTGGCTCTTAAAGTCTTAATAATCAAATTAATTTCTTTTCTTTTCTTTCTCTATATCTTGATCTACTTGTTTCCTACGAAATGATCTTTTTTTAAAAAAAAAAAAAAAATTAAATTAAGCTATTTTATATTTTAGATTAAATGTTATAAATTTAATTACCTATGAATTCTATGTCTTTTAAAATCTGAAGGTAGGTTTTATTTTCTATAAACTTTAATTTCTTTATTTTCTCTTCTGGGTTTTTCTATAATTTTTTTTATAGGGTGTTCAATTGTTGTTATTAGGCTTGAATTTGGGTGATTCTTGTAATCCGCTATTAATGGTTGCCTCAGTTAGTTCAAACGTTATATGCCTATTGCAACATTGTTTTGAATTTTCGATATTAGAGGTTAAATTATAGAATGTTGATTTTTCTTGTGTAATTTCCGATGAACCTTTTTTCTTTTGTTGAGAAAAATGAGCATTAAATTATGATTTCAGTCATAAAGACTTTGGGTCTTAAAGTAAAATTTCTACCCAGCTTGAGAGGATCCTGATGCAGGATAACGAGACAAATATTTTATTTATTTTTATTAATTTTTTTGAGAAAAAGCTAGACAAATATTTGTTACACTGAAAACGGCTAAAAACCCATTTCTGGCTAAATGTCAGGCCCACCATAGCATCACCAAAGCAAAAACCTTTTTGTTAGAGTGCGTACGTTGAACCACTTTTAGTGCTCGATAACTTCTAGGAGTTGGTCTAATGGTTTTCATGACCCCATGTGATTCATGAGGTTCTGGATTAAATTTCCTAGCCAATACCTTGGAGTCACCTTCAAGAGGTTGCTCTCTGTAATTATTGCTCCCTGTAACTATTTAGCATTCAAGATTGTTTCTAGAATGGAACTTGCGTGTGAATGTGAATGAGAGAGAGAGAGAGAGTTTCCAGGTATATATCTTTTTTTTTTCTTTTTCTTTTATATAGATCTACATGCATCTCGGTCATTCTACATCTGGGATTCCTTTTAAAATTAATTTTTTTAATCTTTATGGAATTGTTTATGTTTAATTTTAAAGTAAGTCTTTTTATTTTGATTATAATATTAGTTGGCTTTGATATGAATGCTATGGGGATGTGCTCTCAAAGGTATTGTTATGGAAATTCAAGCCAACTTTAAGATTTGTATATGATATGTCACGTGGGAGTCAGTATACTTTTCCCCTCTTTAACTTGTCAATTGATACCTTGTCTTCTCCCCATTAATCTCGCTATATACATTGCCAATTTTGTAGATTTCATGGTGAGTGTATATTTAATTTGTTTGTACTTAGAGATTTTTTCTTTCTATCTATAGTTGTTTGGTTCCTACCAATAAAATTAATTAAAAATGGTTGTTCGGCTCTTATACAAAGGTGATGCTGGTTAGATTATTACACCATGACCTGTCAAGTAACTTTTTCTTGCATGTCTTTATGGCAACTTGATGAATATACTACCATTTTCTCTTCATTTGGCCTGCTTGCGATGTTGCTTGTAATTTTCATAATTGGAGTTCTCTTCATCATTTCATATTGCCTAGTCCTATCTTATAATTAATTATCATCCTAAATAAACGACACACAATATATGCATTACTAGGGTCCATTCAATGGTGCCTTCTATATAGTAAACAATTATTGAAACTACTTGTTTGTTCAACTATCAGAAGTCTGTTGATTATATTCCTCATCTTTTATGTTTTTTGGATTACAGGGAGTACAACCACTTTTGGATGGTGTACTTAGTTATTTGCCTTGTCCAACTGAAGTCAGTAGCTATGCTCTTGACCAAAGTAAGAATGAAGAGAAGGTATTGGGTTGATGAAAATAAATTTTTGTCCTGAATCTTTTGTACTTTCATCTCTTATCTAAAAAATCTTTTGTACAATCATCTGTTTTATAACCTGACTGGGGAATTGATATATTTTATTCTCATAAAGGTCACATTGTCTGGAACTCCAGATGGGCCTCTTGTGGCGTTAGCTTTTAAATTGGAGGAAGGGCGCTTTGGTCAGTTGACATATCTGAGGTATGCCTGTCTGAGAGGTATATTTTCATTTTCTTGATAGTCCAACTATCTTATTATTTCATTCATGTAGTGGCAATGTTGGTACTCAGACATGTAGATGAGCCATCATGCTAACATGGTTTTTATTGTATTTTAAATGAAGAATCTATGAATGTGTCATTCGGAAGGGTGATTTTATACATAACATTAATATAGGAAAGAAGGTTAAGGTCAGTTGAAGATGTGTAATTTATTAGCTTATTTATTTCCAGTTGAAGTTGCGCTTATGGGCTTGAGATCTTTTGTTTTGAGTTATTCTGTTTATTAATCCATTTAGCATCTTTCAGTGTCATTTGAAAGAAGATAATATGCAAATGTCAGCAAATTTTTGTTTCTCAAAACTTATCCTTCTATAATGTGTTCCTGCCTGAAAATATTGCAATTTGTAACCTTCTATGCTACACCATATAAAAATAATTTTTGGAAAAACTTGAATCACATTGAGTGGTGAATATGATGCTCCTCCTCCCCTTGTAAGAGGAAGGTGGAAGGTGGAAGGTGAGGTCATGGTTCAAAACCCACCAGTTGCATGTGTAACTTACCAATTAAAAATGAATTTTCAAGTTGGACATCAATTTTGGGACATCCTTGTTGGAACATCTTAAAATTGGAAAAGGGACTAACATTTTGAGACAGAGGAAGTGTATGGGATAGACTGGTGTTTGCATATGTTATGATCGTTTCAGTATGTACTGCAAGGTGACCAAGCTTCTATTTTTATCTGATTGCAATGCTTGTTATTATGGTTCAATATGGTAAGACATGTTGTATGTGTGTTATACACTTGTGCTTTTATGAATGATATAATCTGGACAATTACACCTTTAAATTTTGAAAAATAGTTTTATTTTGTTAATGAATTTTCCGGCATGCCCATTTTATCATGCTATTAGCGCTCTGATACTGATTGAATTTCTAAATTAAGTTTCATAGTTAAGGATATATTATCTTCCTGGTACAGATTCCTCACTTGGTTCGGATGCATTCTAATGAGATGGAGGTTAGTTTTGCTTTGACATTCATCTTAGTAATTAATTCTAATGATATGATTGGGATTTTTTTATACATGAAATCAAATTTTGTGTACCAACTATCTCTACAATGTCTTCTGCCTGTCCCCATGCTGTCGCGTAGGTGGTAAAGGAGTAGGGGTGAAGTTGGGGTAGGTTGCACTACAATCTTTCAGAACAAAAGAATATTTGTGTTAGATTAATAGATTGGGGTTTCAAGTCATATGTTTTCTACTCCTAACTAGTTTACTCTTTTTCTTCTTCCTTCTTGGGTTTTTGTTGTTGATTTTCTTTTTAATATCTACAGGATATTCAAGAGGCACATGCTGGGCAAATAGTTGCTGTATTTGGTCTGGATTGTGCATCAGGTCCCACTTATCCCTTTGCATTTGTGTACACAATAATTTATGTTTCTGTGTTGTTTTCCATAGTTGTCTGAATAGAATGGGGGTCGAAGTGAGGACTGAAGAGCTAGTGCAAGTTGAAGTTTCTAAAAGTGAGGAAAATATCAAAATGGACATTCAAGCCCATGACTTCTAAGTAAAATGACATTCCCTATAATTTGTAACAAAGATGTCTAGGATTCGAGTCTCCCTTCCCCAACTTGAAATGTATGAAAATAATAATGGTTTTTAGAATGGGTATAATTACTTAGACTGCTAATATTTGAGATGAGGGCATGAGGCTTTGAAACCTGATGATTATGACATTTTTTTTCTAGTTGCTTTTTTCTTTTTCTTTTCTAATTTTTCTCAACTTATGCATTTTTTGTGTGATCAGGAGATACATTTACTGATGGGTCAGTTAAATACACAATGACTTCTATGAATGTCCCTGAGCCAGTGATGTCTTTAGCCGTTCAACCAGTTTCAAAAGATTTAGGAGGACAAGTGAGTGGTTTGTTTAAGTGTGCCTATATGTGTGCTTGTTGTATTTGTTAGTGTCCAGTGTTACATGACAATCTTCTTGTTTTCTTTTTTGATAGTTTTCAAAGGCTTTGAATCGTTTTCAGAGAGAGGATCCTACTTTGTGTAAGTATAAGTTTTCATGTAGATTGTTAGATTTGGTTATCCATTGGGAAAAACTAGACTTTGGTTAAGCTGCTTATAACTATGACTTGGTGCAAAAACCTTACCTATTACTTAGTCCTAAAAATTTTTCTTTGCTTGATTAGTAATGTGGGACTATATATCTTTCAAGATGAATTTCTTAGTACTTTATATATTTACACTATACTGGTTGGAGAATAGTATTGGCAAGTTTGTCTGCTTTGCAATTTGTTTTCTTCTGCGTAAAAGAAATTAACAATTTTTATGTATCAAAATTGTTAAATCACAGTTGTGTGTTGCCTAAGTGCTCAAGGACATTTCAAAAGTTTTAGATTATTGCTATCTTCTGTGATATTTTGCATTTAATTTCATAATTTGATATAAAGGTAAGATTATGTAGACTTGTCTTGGCTTCTGTCTTCCATTATAATTGTTGGCCTTTCTCGCTGAGTACACTACCACTGTACTTAGTTTTGTTTTTTTTAATAAAATTTTTGTTACTTATCAAAAAAAAAAAGAAAAAGAAAAATTGTTGGCCAACTTATGCTTGAATTATATAGAACTCTTAGAGCACGTTGTTATTTAAGGATGCTATGTACGTGACTAAAGGTTGAGGGTAAACTTACAAGTTTGACATGGATATGCTACAGATTACACAAGGGATTTGCCTTTTGTTAAAATGAATTTTCTTTCATAATCTTTAAAAACAATATAAGATATGTTTAAATGATTTCTGGAGATAGCATGCAGGAGTATAGTTCTCTGTTATTAGTGGGCCTACCTAGTGCTTGATGCTTCAGAATATGTCTGATCCATTAAAAAGAGGAACAAATTGTTATTGTGCTGGAGGTTTTCTAGATACTTCCCTTATTTGTTCCTTTTCATGTTGATCTAGTTGAGTGCATATGTTAGACATGGTGTATTATGTTGTCAACTTCTATTGATCCTAAGGTATAAAATAAAACAAAGGGGTTTATTTGATAATATATTTCTATGTTAATATTACGTTAATTTCAAGACATTTGTGGTGTTGTTACTTAATTACATTTGTGGTATTGTGTTAGTAGAGCTAAAACTATTACAAGTTCTTTGTAACAGGTCTGTGAACCATTTATTTATTAGCAAACAGTGGTTTTAAAACTCACTAGGAAAAAAAAAAAAAGGACCTATAGCGGCGGTCAAAAAGTGCCGCTAAAGATGCACATTTTATGTTTTAAATGAATCCCTATAGCGGCGCTTATTACCCGCCGCTAAAGGTTGAAACATATAGCGGCGTTTCAACCCGCCGCTACAAGTGCAATTAGTCCATTTTGATTGATTGCCTATAGCGGCACAATTTGCCCGCCGCTAAAGGTAGACACCAATAGCGGCGTACATGGCCCGCCGCTAAAAGTCAATGCCACAAATTCTAAACACGTATGGCGGTGGTTGTATGCCCGCCGCAATAAACCTTCACCCGCCGCTAAAAGGTACATATATAGCGGCGCTTTTCGCGACCGCCGCAATTGATCTATAGCGGCACTTCAACACTGGCGGGACGGCCCGCCGCAATAGCACCCGCCGCTATAGGTCAAATGTACCTTTAGCGGCGCTTTTTTGGGCTTCAGCGGCGCTTTTTGGCCCGCCGCAATAGGTCGTTTTTTTTGTAGTGGTATCTGAAGCATTACTCTTAAATTTTTAGGACAATCAGTAATTTAACACATTTAATAAAT
This sequence comes from Quercus glauca, assembly GCA_023736055.1. Taxonomy (NCBI): domain Eukaryota; kingdom Viridiplantae; phylum Streptophyta; class Magnoliopsida; order Fagales; family Fagaceae; genus Quercus; species Quercus glauca. Next base: position 73,536,720 of record CM043316.1, on the reverse strand, counting down.
AAATAATTTCTCATCTCATATGTTGCTTTCTTTATCATTGAGTAGTTGCAATCCTACTCTTCAATCCAGAAATTGCGAGCGCAAAAGTATGCCCACAATATTGCACACAAGATGCAGGATACATGACCTGCCCATCTTCAGGAAATAAGCAACTTAATCCGCCCTGCAATTGCTGCTTGGCTCCAAAGGGCTGCACCGTTTACCATGCCGATGGAACTGCAATTTGTACTGGAACTTGATGTGGTGGACATGGCGATCTTTTATATATACATGTTTGGAGGGAGTGCGTGTTTGATTTGCAATAAAAAGTTGTCAGTACTATGGCTCAAGAATGTTAAATAAATTTTAAATGTAGAGACTTCTTCATTTTCTCTACGTCATTATGTGCTCTTGTCTGTCTTCGCTAATCGTTACTCTTTAACTAAACTCTGTTTCAACCTTGTTAATCTCCATTGGAGTTCTACTAATGTGAATTATGACGACTGTTAGAAAATTGAATATGAAATATGAAACTTGTTAGATTTCTTTTTGTCATTTTATTTTGTAGAAGAATATACTCATTGGTAATGAGTCAAGCAAATGAAAAAAACTAAGAAGTTTGACGAAAATTGCTGCTTTAAAATACATTATATAATGAGGAATAAATTCCTAGCCAACTTGGAATATACTTGAGAGCCTAGAAGAAACTTGCAACAAAATACATGGGTTTTGATTTTGAAACCACGATATTTCACTTGTCTCAAAAGGTTAGATGGATAACAATTACGGATTTAATTATTTAACTATTATGTTGACAGTTAGTCGTTTAGTTGCTTCTTTGTGTCTCAAACTATAGGACATTGCTATGTTGGTATTGACACCATTTGTCAAGACCTGAGAGAACACTAAACACTTCTATACTGTTACTCAAAATGATCCATCAACGACATTCATAGTTGGAGCTCCTCATAATCGTCCATGTAGCCCAAATTAAAGATCTACTTCGCACCTAATTAATGCAGGACACAACACACACTTAAAACATTTTTACAATCCAAATCCGTATCATCCGAGTTATCATTATGAATTTGAATGAATAATTTTTTGTTTTTATTCTATGTTGGCTTGTAACCTTATGTATATGCATTTACAAATAAGCATAATTAAATAAGTATTAAAATTTACCAAGTTTATATATAATCTATATATCTATATATATAATAATAGGTGAAGCTGAGAAAAACTCAAATTAGAATTCTAAATTAGAGTTCCAATTTTGCGTCATGTCCTAAATTATTTATTCTTAAAGAGTTTTATTTCTTAATTTTAGAATCAAATGTGGGACCACATCATATATATTCATTCAAGTGAATTATTAAGTACAAAAACTAAAGAATATAGAATAAATGAATCGTAAAAAAAAAAAAAAAAAAAAAATTGCTTCACAATAAATTTTAAAAAATGGGCAATTTACATTTTATATCTAATAATATCCTTACAAATTTTTTTAAAGAGTTAACAAAATATAAAAATGACTATTAATAGTATTTAAATTATATATATATGTATATAAGAATTATATTATGCATCTTATTATATATCTTTAAGTGCATCTATGCATATACATGGGATTACAAACTATTATATATAATGTTTGTATATTATTCTCAAAAAAAAAAAAGTTTGTATATTTGAAAATATAAAATAGCTACTAATAAAATTTTAAAAAATAAATATAAGTTTATTTGAAACAAATGAAGAATAAAAAATCATTTAAATTGTTATCTATTAAATTCTCAATTTTAGTGGGTTCTAGTTAACTCAACCGGTAAAGTCTCTAATGGTTGTATAAGAGATCTGGGGTTCAATCCCCGCCTACACCAAAAATTGATTGGTGTCTTGGTCTGATGATAAAAATCTATCATCAGGAGTGGACATTATAGGTTGAAACTCTCTTAAAAAAAAAAAATTCTCAATTTTAGCTTGTCCAACCACTATTTATATAATAATAATGATGATGATGATGATGGTGATGGTGATTTTTTTTATAATTTTATTAATTTTGATTCTATGGTTTTCTCACTTAATAACTCATTCAACAACAAAAAAAAATTAAGAAAAATAAATTGGGCTCCTTGATTTTTGTAGCATGGTAAATTGCTGCATCAAAGTTACTATTAAAAAAAATAAATACACCATTAAATAAGATAGTATTATTACAGTTACAGTATTATTACTACTAGCCTCACCATATATGCTTCACAAGTGTGATGAGACTTTTTTTTTTTTTTTAGTGTCAAAATTTTCCAGAAAAATAAAAGAGAAATAAGCAACTAAAAATCATATAGAACAATCAAAATCATATGAGCAATAAAATAATTTTTTTTTAAAGCACTAAAAGAATTACCTTGTAGGAAAGGACTACTCCTTCCTTTGAGAGAAATGATAAAGAGATTTAAAAAAAATAAATAAACAAAGAAAGAGAGGCATTTATTTATATTTGATTTTAGTAACTTTTTTTTTTTTTAATATACAAGATAGAAATTCTACTCTAACCTAATCTAAGTGTATATATATACATATATATATATATACATATATATATATATATATATATATATATGAAACTCCCTCTTGCCCTTACCCCCCCTAACACCCGATAAGCATTTATACTTGTGAAATGACCATCGCATTAAGAGTGTGCGGTGGTGATTTTAGTAACTGACTTTTCTTTAAGAATGAATAAGGAGAGATGGAAATACCTAATTTTAAGGGATATAGATAAGTATCTAAAATTTAGGAGTATTTTAATTAGTACTTTTACATATCTAACCTTATTATTTAAACTTTCAAAACATATGAATTTGAGGGTATTTTGGTTCACAAAATTATGAAACCCAAATAAAGAATCATATTATTACACTACAAGAAAAGAGTATACTAGCAAGGGTAAAATGTCCTTGCAAAAATTCAAATATCATCGCAAAAGGTTATTAGCAAGGGCATATAGCCCTCGAAGGCCGTCGTATTTGCTTTTGTTGCTAAAAGAGATTTTGCAACCATACCTTTGCAAATAGATAATTTACGAGGGCAATCCACCGTCGTTATTGAACAAATCTGCCCTCACAAATATATTACCAAACGATAAGAAAAGTCGACGACTTATTTTTAGCGAGGGGAAGCAGTCGTCGTTAACAACTGTTTGTGGGGACCTTTATACCCTCGCAATTAATTATTTGCAATTTCAAATTGATGACATACTTTTTAGAGACAAATAGTGTCGTCGTTAAAATTTATTTGTGAGGGATTTTAACCCCTCGCAAGTAGTTAGAAATAATAGTAACGACGTTAAGCTGTCACTTAAAACGGTTTTGCAAGGGGTTAAGTGGTGTCACTATTCTATAAATTGCAAGGGACTTTGTCGTCACTATAAAGTTATTTATGACCAAACTTTTCGTCACCGAAGACATATGGTGACGAAACCGATTTCGTCACCGATTGCATTTATTTATTTCAATTTCAATAGATTAGGTCAATTTTTGCTTATAGTCAGATATGGTGACGAAAATTTTCGTTACCAATTTTTTTTATTTTTTTATTTTTATTTACATTTACTTGCCATTACATTAGCCTATTACATTAACCTGTTCATTTCCAACCACATCCATAAACAAATCATCCTTTCAATTCCAACCACATCTATAAAAAAATAAATAAATAAATAAATAAAAGCATCCATACAATTTGAAAAAGGAAATAAAGAACCATTATACTTTTAAAACCATTGAACCAAGTTGTTCACAAAGTAATTACAACCATTTATATATAAATAATATCTTCCATACTTTACAAAAAATTATTTGAGTTCAAGTAGCGCCACAAAAACTATCTTTTTGCCACCAATTCTATATCTGCACAAGTATAAAGAAAAATACATCAATACCATATCTACTGGAAGAAGCAACTACTTGTACAACTAATCACAAGATTGCCCAAAGTTCAATTAAATTTGATACATTGGTATTACTTTCATGGATCTAGTTTAAAAATAAAGTTTGATACAAGTAACTGATTTAATTAATGAAACTCCGCATGAGATAAAATCCTAGAAAATAATAATAAGCTAATATGTCACCAATCCCAAATTCATTGAGAAAATTTACAGACAATATAAACAAATTGCACTTATCAAGTCACTTACACAAGTGTCAATGTATTATGAGAGTATAATTAAGGAAGAGCTAAATTATACATAAAGAACGCATGACAAAGATAATAGATTGCATACCACCACAATACAAGATGTCAATGAATGTTTCCCCATCTTTTGCACCTACCCAGTGCTGTGTCGGTTTTATTGATATTCTATAAAACAGAATGATGGTGTACTACTACCATGGCATAAACCAAAACTATATAAAGCAGGGCCTCGTATACACCCAATTGATCAACTAAACTAGTTTTGTGAGATTACCACAAACTCATCCACGCTATTCAATGTAAGCAGAGATATTTAAGGCCAAATGGCAAAAGAATCCGCAAGGTTACCAAGTTTAACATGATATAGAACTTTAAGGAATTTCTCCATTTGGTTATTCAATAACTTGACCACTAAATAGAACAAAATATGTTGTAAATCCTCAACAATATATTTAGGTGACAGTTTGCATTAATAAAGAAGGTGGTACCTGACCGAGTCAACAAGTTTTGATCGCGAAATCTTAAATCCTACACTAGCCAGAGCATCAACCCTTAGTGATGCTTCTACTATTTTAAATGTTTGGTCCTGTCAAGAGAAGAAAACTAAGCTTAATTCTATGTTGGAGGAAAATTATTTAGAAACTGAAAAAAAAAAAAGAAAAAAGAAAAAAAAAAGGTTATCAAGATAATGACTGGCAACCTAAGTGCTTCGTTACCAACCTACAAGAAGAAAAGAAATCACAAACACAAGTAGTATGCAAGTCCAATGGCTATAGCCCATTCTATATTCAAATATTTTCAGGAATGTCATAATATAAAGGTAAAACATAACTTCTAATGCTAGAACTTTTTACTACCACAATGAGTAAACTCATGAGATGCACAAATGAACATGTATCAAAGAAATAAATTGGAGCTGTTTGCAAGGTTGAGACAAATAAGTAAGCTAAATCTTAAATTTGTTAATGGCAAAGTAGACATATTTAGTATAGGACATGATCCTAGATGCTTTAGACAATCTCCAACGTGCCACTAACACCTCCTATTGTCCTCATTAGTGCCACATGACCACTTCCTCTTATGCAAGTTATGGTTTCCCATAAGGAATATAGTTTTTAGTTCAGCATCCAATAATAATCAAAACAACACTTTTTTACAACTTCTAGGATCACATTGACCAAATAAACACTGGGATGCACGGACGCGGCACCAGAAAAGCCGCACCCGCGACCGACGCGGCGACGCGCAAGGGACGCCGATACCGCACGTCGGACTGCGTCCTACCACGTGTTTTTTTTTTCCCTGACTCGCACCAACGCGGCTCAGACTTAGGCCGATTCGCACTGAATCGGGCTAATTCGTGTCGACTCAGGCCGTATCGGGTGAAACCGCCAAAATGGCCAATTCAAGCCGAAACCGCCAATTCAGGCCAAAATTCAAAAAAAAAAAAAAAAAAAAAGGTGCAAAACGCATCGTTTGAACTTAATAACAAACCCTAAAATTCTCTCACGCATTCTCACTTCGTCCAAACACTTTCTCTCACTTTATCACTCGTCTCTCTTCTCTGTACTCTCTGCGGTGTGCTCAGCTTCACTGAATCACTCTCTGCCTCTCTGTCTCTACTCTCCGTCTCCCCTATGAGACACAGCCACTCAGTCACTTCATTCAAACTTCAACTCTCTCTCACGCATTCTCAACTCAAGTATTGATATAAAGCTTTCAATCTTAGTTTGATTTGTGATTTGTGAACCTGTGAATCTGTGATTTATTAATCTTAGTTTCTTTTCAATCTTAGTTTTATTTAGTTAATAGTTATTACTTATTAGTTATTACTCATTGTGATTTGTGAATTTGTGAACTTGGGTTTGATTTATTATTAATTTATTTAGTTAATAGTTATTATTTGTAGGTTAAATTGAATCTATTGAATTTGCAATGGATGAAGTTACTAGCACAGAAACTTCACTTTCATCTAATCAAGAAGTGCCAAATGATGAATCTTCTCTTTGGCAGTATGTGACTAAAGTAGAAAAACCACCTGGTGCTTCTGTTAAATCAAGTGGAAACACATACTTTAAGTGCAACTATTGTGGTATACTTTATATGGGATCCTATTCTAGGGTTAAGGCTCATTTATTAAAAATTCCTGGCAAAGGTATTAAAGCATGCCTTAAGACCACACCGAGCCGTAGGCTGGAAACACAACGAATGCATGATCAAGTTGAGAATGATAAATTAGAGAGAGAATGGAGAAGTCAAATTCCCTTACCCCCACCTCCCCCAGGCCGTGGGCCTGCTATACCTATTTCCCCATTTCGGAGACAGGAAGGGAGTGATAGTACAAATCCGGTTGATGGTAAAAGGAGGAAGGTGACTATGAATTCTCCTTTAGAGAGAGAATGCATGATCAAGTTGAGAATGATTAAGTTAGAGAGAGAATGGAGAAGTCAAATTCCCTTACCCCCACCTCCCCTAGGCCGTGGGTCTGCTATACCTATTTCCCCATTTCGGAGACAGGAAGGGAGTGATAGTACAAATCCGGTTGATGGTAAAAGGAGGAAAGTGACTATGAATTCTCCTTTGGAGAGAGAATGCATGATCAAGTTGAGAATGATCAAGTTAGAGAGAGAATGGAGAAGTCAAATTCCCTTACCCCCACCTCCCCCAGGCCATGGGCCTGCTATACCTATTTCCCCATTTTGGAGACAGGAAGGGAGTGATAGTACATATCCGGTTGATGGTAAAAGGAGGAAGGTGACTATGAATTCTTCTTTGGAGAAAGCATTCCAGAATAATGCTAGATATGATTTGAATAGTAGAATTGCTAGGATGTTTTACACCGATGGGCTTCCGTTTAATTTTGCAAGGAACCCATATTATCATAGTTCCTATGCATATGCTGCTACCCATAGCATTCTAGGTTATCTTCCTCCTAGATACAATGTCTTGAGAACAACACTTTTGCAAAAAGAAAGAGCTCATGTTGAAAGACTTTTGAAACCAATTAAAGACTCTTGGCTTGAAAATGGTGTAAGTATAGTTTATGATGGATGGTCAGATCAACAAATGAGGCCTCTTATTAATATTATAGCTGTATCAGATGGGGGTCCAGTGTTTATAAAGGCAATTGATGGGTTAATTGAGTTCAAAGACAAACATTATATTGCTGGGATGTTGAAGGATGCTATAAAAGATATTGAACATGAAAAAGTTATCCAAGTCATCACTGAAAATGCTAGTGTGATGAAGTCTACTAGAGCTCTTATTGAAGGTGAGTATTCTAAAATATTTTGGACACCCTGTGTTGTCTACACTCTCAATCTAGCTTTGAAGAATATTTGTGCAACAAAAAACACTGAAAAGAATGAAGTTACATATGAGGAATGTAGTTGGATTACATGTATTGCTGATACTGCATCCTTCATACGTGTTTTTATCATGAACCATTCAATAAGGTTGGCAATGTTTAATGAATTTTGTCCGTTAAAACTGCTCCAAGTTGCTGATACTAAATTTGCTTCAGTTGTTGTAATGCTAAAAAGGTTGAAGTTGATAAAAAGATGCCTTCAAGCCATGGCTATTAGTGACCAATGGGCTTCTTATAAGGAGGATGAAGTTGGAAAAGCTCAAAAGGTGAAAGATATGATTCTAAGTGATCTTTGGTGGGATAATATTGATTATATCCCTGAATTCACAGCACCCATTTATGATATGCTACGAATAGCCGACACAGATAAGCCTTGTCTTCATCTTGTGTATGAGATGTGGGATTCAATGATAGAGAAGGTGAAGACAGTAATATATCGGCACGAATGCTTGGAAGATGATCAGTATAGCTCATTTTGGGGTGTGGTGTATGATATTCTCATTGATCGATGGACTAAAAATTGTACACCACTACATTGCTTGACTCATTCCTTAAATCCTAAGTAAGTACATTTATTTTCTATTTTTCTTAGTTCACCCTTTTAGTAAAACACACGTTTCATCTATATTTGTTTTTTAATCTTTAACTATGTATTACTCCATTGAATGGCGTTCGGGAAATCCAAAACGCATCCCTCCACATCGGGATCATGAAATTTCTATGGAAAGAAGCAAGAGTTTGGATCGATACTTTGAAGATGAGAATGAATTAACGGTGGTGAAGTTTGAGTTTGCTACATTTTCAGGAGGAAGGTTTCCTTCACCAGATGCCTTGACAGATAGGTGGGCCTTACAACCTTTGGTTTGGTGGCAATACCATGGCTCTGCATTTCCAACTCTTCAAACCCTTATCCTTAAACTTCTTGGACAACCTTATTCATCTTCATGCGCTGAGAGAAATTGGAGCACATACAAATTCATTCATTCCTTAAAAAGAAACAAAATGGCTCCTGCATGCGCTGAGGATTTGGTATATGTGCATTCTAATCTTCGACTCTTGTCAAGGCGCAATGAAGAGTACGTACATACAACAACAAAAATGTGGGATATTGCAGGAAACTCTTGGAATGAGAGCGACATACATGGAGGAGCTAGAATTCTTGAGAATGCAGCCTTTACACTTGATGAGCAAGAGTTAGAGGCCATGATTATTGGGAATGCTAACACTAGTGCTACTACTAGTGAAAGTGAAGTTCGAAGTGAAGCTATTGATCTTGAGGATGATGATGTTGGTGTTTAATTGTCTTGTTGATTATCTTGTTGATTGTCTTATTGATTATCTTTTATTTTGTTTTAGTTTCAAACTTGTGAGTTGTATTTTAATTTCCGAACATCATGGAATGTTTTAGTTTCAATCTTGTGGGTTGTATTTAATTTATGAATATCATGTTTTAGTTATTATCTACTATTGCTCTTAAATTTGGTATATGTTTATATAATGTGAAAAAGTATGCTTAGCAATATATTAAAAATACAAATAAAAATATTTTTAGTAATTTTTTATTCTCCAAGTCCCACCGCACCCGCACCTACCTTTTTCAAAAATTGCCGAGTCCTGCATCTGCACCCGCACCCACACCTGAGTCCCGAAACACACCCGTGCTTCATAGATTCCAGATAGTTAATACAGTGACAGCCCATTGTTCCAGTTCAAGCGCGGAAAGCTTGTTCATCATCTGACGAAAAAAGGGGGAAAAAATCCTGCACCGCATTGCTGCATTTCTGTGAGGTAGACTCTGGCTGTTGGCAGCAAAGCTCGCAACGTGGCTCCACCTTCACCCTTCGCCGATGTAGGTTCTCTCTATTGAGGAGGATATTTGAACAAGCTCGCCAAATAAAACCTCTAACCTTTGGAGGTATATTCAGGGACCACACCCTTTTCCTTATAGAACCATCCAGACGTGCCGCTGAATGTTCTCCATCATCGTGCTGTATAAGATGGAGAGCGACATGGTATGCAAATTTCACTGAGAACCTATTCACCCTATTTTCCTTCCATATAAAAGCGTCCATAGTATGCTGCAAGTTGAGAGGGATAGCTAAGATCTTCCGCCGGGTCCTAGGTGCAAACAACTGAAAAATTTTAGTTCTGTCCCATTGCTAAGTATCCTCATTAATGAGTTAACTCACTAACATAGTTGGCCTATCAACTCCAGAGAAGACGGGCTTGTGTGACAGCCACTTAAAAGTAGACACCTTGATCTTTCTACCATCACCCACCCTCCACTGTGAACCCTCCAATAAAATATCTCTAGCTGCTAATAAACTTTTCCAAACATAGGAGAGATTATTTTCAACCTCAGCTTCCATGAACGAACATCTATAAAAATACCTTGCCTTGTATACTAGAGAGAAAAGGAAGTGAGTATTGTGTATCAATCTCAGGCCTATTTTGCTAGCATGGCCAAGTTAAAAGCATGGATACCTCAGAAAGCCCATACCACCCTTACTCTTAGGTGTGCACAATTTTTTTAAATTGATTCAATGTATCTTCTTCTCATCCTTAGTCTGACCCCACCAATATCAAGCTAAAGTAGAATTTAAGGTATAAAGTGTCTTCGAGATATTAAAAAGACTCATTGAGGATGTAGGAATGGTTTGTGCTACAATCTTGATAGGAATCTCCCTCCCTGCCTTGGAAATAAATTTTTTCTTTCATCCTAGCACTCTCTTGGTAATTTTTGCTCGTAAACCTTTGAAAGTATTTACCTTTGATTTTCCACTAACCATTAGCAAACCTAGGTACTTCTCATAATTTGTCATAATTCTAGCCCGCGCCAACATGTCCTCTATATTGTGCTTTACCTTAGGGCATGTTTGGTAGATTGTAATAGCCGTTGTAATGTAATAGTTATTCCTTTAGTTTGGTTATTCTTTAGTTTGATTATATTTTTATTATAAGGAATAGTCATTCCTTATGAATAGCTATTCTTCAAAATGAGGAATAACTATTTCTTTTTAAAAAGTTGTATTAGCTATTCCTTAATAAATTCAATAATTTCAAAACTTAATATATTTCCAAATAAATAAACTTTCTATATACATAAAACAATTATAAAAATAAAAAATCATAAAAAATAACACATATCTCTCTTAAATTTAAAAATAACAAATTTTAAGGAGATATAATTATATGAGTAAAATATTTCCTAAAATAAATATTAAGTCTCATTCTAATGTTATAACTCACAGCCAAACTAATGAATAGGTTTAGTTATTACATTACAACACACTTTATTACTAGTAATAAAGATTACAATTCCTATCGTAATCTTCATTCAGTGTATCAAACATACCCTTAAAGTTCTTATAAAGGCAAGTCAAATTTTAATACGGGCCTGACCCCACCTCTATCGATCTCTTCATGTAAGGTTTCAAATCCCTTCTTCTAAAAAAATTTTAAAAATAATAAAAATAATTTATAATTGATATTAATTATATGATAATTCAACTCAAAGTTAGCTAATATTCATAATACAGGCCAATTGGTTAAGCTATAAACATTGATTACTTACAATAATCTCTGTCTAGTGTTAAGCCAATGTAACATGCACAATACCGTTTTGATTTTGAATAAAAATTTATAGTTGACTTTGAATAAATTTTGTCTAATTAAGTAGTGCGTGAATGAATAATTATTTGCATATCATTAGTACACATCTACAATTTTATATGTTAAACTAGTTAAATTCCGTGCATAACATGGTTTTGGTCAAGAATTATAGCATATATAATTTATTGAAGAACAATAACTAAATGAATACTTATTATATAGTAATTTAATTAAAAATTTCATACAACAGAACAGACTAGCTAATGACATTTGAAGTTTCTAGCATCTTAATAGTATATATCTTATTGAGTTGCAATAGCGTAAGATTTTTTTTTTTTTTTTTTTTGAGAAGAATAGCGTAAGATTTTGTTAGCAATAATAATAATAATAATAATAATGAAAAAAAGAAAAACGTTAAAAGTAGCTTTTACTTTTCGGAGATTATTGAATACATTTTTATATACTATGCTTTTGGGTGATCATTGAATACCTTTTATCCACTATGCTTTTAAGAAATTATTGAATAACTCTTTATACACTAGACTTTTAGTGTACACTATGTTCCTTCTTGTATATCTCTAAAACGATCAACCAAATGCTATTCTAAAACTTGCATTTATAAGATTATCTTAAAAATAAAAAACTTAATCAAGAAAAAAAGAAACCTAAATTGTAATTGAAGACATAAAAGTAATTTCATTATTTTATTACTTACCTTCTCATCGGTCTTCAAGTAGCACTATTTTTCTTCTCAAAAAAAAAAAAAAAAAAGTAGCTCTATTTTAATATTATGTACCTTCCACATTCTTATGATTCTTACTTTAATATTTCAACCATCTTTTTAAGTGTTGACTTCAAACAAAAGGTTATATTTTTTATTTTGTCTATCTATTCTGATAAAACAATATAAATGAACAAAAAAAATTCATCAAATTGTTATCAACAATTTAACATCAAATTAATATCAAGATTTATATACACACACACATTAGCCTCATCATATGCACTCTGCACATGCAATGAGACTTTTTTTTTTTTTTTTTGAGTTTAATGTAATTTTTCAATTTGAATTTATTTATTGTTAGTAAGGTTACACAAAAATGAATTTTTAAAAAACTAAAATTTAAGATTTGAAATTAAGTAAACTGCTAGTTTAGTGTGTGCTAGTTTTTAGGACAAAATGTATTAAACATGCATGAAATATATTTAAATAGAGAGTGTGTTAATTTTTAGAAAAAAAAATTCTTTAGTAGTTTTTTTGTTTTTGAATTTTGTTAAATTACAATTTTAACCCTATTTTTAACATTTTTTTAGGTCACAACTAACTTTCTATTCTTTTGTAAAACTAGCTGCTCCTCTCATGGATGTATGCCATTTGAGGATTTAGCAAAAAAGTGATAAAGGAATTATTTAGAACCCAAAAAGGGTTGTGGAAACAGTAAAAATGGCAGAAAGTAGATATGTATATTGTATGCTCAAATTGGCAACATATGGATCTAGTAGCTAAGATATAATCGGGGTATTTGGTAATGTTGTTCTAGTAACGTTGTTTGTATTTTTTGGAAATACATGTGAGTGAAAAAAATGTGTGAAAATACGTGTAATGTTGTTTAAACACTGAAAACTGTTGTTCTTACACTACCAAACAGCCCGAATGTTGTTACAACACTAATTTTTTAAACATTGACTTTGGCCATGAGTGTTTTTTGTATATAGATTCATATGAATTTAGTAGTACCTTGAATAAAATTGGCCATGAGTGTTTCAGAAATACTCGGCCTCAACAATCTTTATCAAAAAAATTGTGACTTTTGCCATGTATTTCTAAAATTTTCCAGCGTACGAAAAAAAAATGTGAGAGAAAGGATGCAAGGAAGAAGATGATAACGTGGAGGAAAGTGAAGAGTTAATGCTTTGTTTTTTTTTTTTTCTTTTGATAAAAAGTGTTAATGCATAAATCACTAATTTCTAGAGAACAATAATGACATTATCATTAATACCCTTAGATCTAATAGAAATCAATGGTGCAAAAAATGTGTAACTCTTATGAAATTACATGTAGTGTAATTTGAATCCATCTCATATATATATATATGGGTTGAGTTCAAGTTACACATGGTGTAACTCTAAATAATGTTACACCACTCAATATTTTTTAATTTGATGCGAATTTTGATAAATCCACCGTTATATTACATTATCTTCATATGTTCTTCATGCTTACAAAATTTCAAGGTGATCAAAGATTAATAACTATATTATCAATTAATTGTTTAAATTCAAGTTTTTGTAGATTCAAATAATACATAAAATATGAGTTTATAGATCGAATGGTAAATAACATCCAATTGACATGAAAATTGACATAAATGTTAAGAACATATAGAACATGTAATTAAATTGTGGGATTTTCAAAATATGAATTCTATAACAAATTATTGGGTGGTTTAATATTATTTAGAGTTATACCAGGTGTAACTTAAACACAACCTTTTATATATATATATATATATATATATATATATATATATATATAATGTGTTTTTAAAAAACTTGAAAGAAAATAATTAATAAATTAATTATACCAAATACACGCTTAAATGTTTTATCTAATTGCTCCTGTAACTACAAGGAATGAATTTTTCTATATGATTGATGATAATGGAATCGACAAAATTTTGATGTTAACCCTAATTGATTCCCATCGTTTAATCTGGTTGGCAACTAGGTTTCTGAATGATCTCATTAGAGTTTCTAGGAAAATTTTGCACAAACGTAATAATAAGCTGTCCATGTCGTGCGCCTCATGCAATTTAAATATCAAACTTTTAGCTTAAACAAAAGGCAAGATACCAACTCTTATTCAATTTGATGAAAAGGTAGGTAGGAGAATACGCCAAAAATCCGCAAAGTAGGTAGAAGAGGGGAAAAAATCCACTTTTATATAGAGAATTTTAGTTGCGAAGGAATTGATATGAATAAAATGTCTAATGTTATTTTGACTATATTATCTCATTATTGGGTTCCACTTCTAAGTAAACTTTTAATACCTCAACCTCTCCTCACTGTAGAGAGTGCAGGTGTAAAGCAGAAATTCTAATCCCCTGTAACACATAACTCATAATCAAATATGAGAGGATTACAAGTTATCGATAACTATAAATCATTTTTAAAAAAATAATTTATACAATATAATTAGACTCCCACGTAAACTTGTTTGTTGCAAGTTATTGATGGTGTATTGTATTGTATCCCATGTAAAAGGTGTGCTTATAGAGATATTTTCGAACAATACCAAATAAGGGTTGAAAGAGTAATAGATTACGAAAAAAAAAAGTTGACAAAAAAAAAATTATATAGATTACGATAGAGTGGGAAAAAAAAGTTGATATCATCTATTAAACTTTTGTATATGTCGAAAAAAAATTGATAAATTAGTGGTGAATTATGTTTTTTTACTCCTCTTCTACTACTTTGCGGATTTTTGGCGTATTCTTCTACCTACCTTTTCATCAAATTGAATAAGAGTTGGTATCTTGCTTTTTGTTTAAGCTAAAAGTTTGATATTTAAATTGCATGAGGCGCACTACATGGACAGCTTATTATTACGTAAATTAGTAGTGAACTAGCCGCTAACTCGTCTAATGTACGGGAACTTAAATTTATTATAAAACTATACAGTTGCATAAATTGCTCCTATCTGACTTGAATTTGTGTTACAATTTGACGAAGAAGTCAAAACTTAAAATTTTCGCGAATCAAATGATTTGTTACCTAGGAATTGTTGAAATAAAACAAAACAAAATATATATGGCTACACAATAGAGAAATAATAGTTAACTTCAATATATATAATGCCACTTCTTTTTCTTTCTCACCAATCAAGCAGTCACCACTGAGAGCCATCTATGCTTGTTGGTGCCAATAATTTCTCCACCAAGCGGTTAGTCTCCCAAAGTTCTAATATATCACGATCTTTTAGCATTCGAAGAGTTCAATTATTATATATAAATAATTAAAATAAAAAATAAAAAATAAAAAAAACTCTTTCAATCTGTTTAATAATATGATTCAGATTTTGATGTTGGTTTGTTTTTACCCTTTCAATCTTAGGGTTTCAAAAAAGTGGTTATCGAAGTATTATCCAGTTTTTAATTACATCTTTAGTAAAAAATCTGATTATATACATTCTTCGTTTGTATATATCCCCCTCCAAAAATAAAAAACAAAATGTTTGATATATACACAGCATTAACGTAGAGTTCAAGAATTTTAAGGTATTTGATTTTTACTAGGACTCCTTTTAAGTGGAGAATGTATATATATCTACACAGTTAGTTGGTGTTTTTTTTTTTGGATGAAATTTTGTGTTCTTTAGAACTCTACTTTGGATTGATACAATTTATTTTTGTATTTTTAAGTTGTTATTTTTTCAATCTAATTGAAGAAATTAAAAAAATAAAATAAATTATAATGAGGTGTAAAAAATTTAAATAATTTTGTTTTAAAAAAATAATAATGGTGTGGCAAGTTCTAGAGAGGTCAACAAAAAGTCAAAGGCTTCGGTTTAAGTTTGAGTTTGAGTTTAAGTTGGACTTGTTAAAGAGATAGAGTTTCACTCCTTGTTAAGTTTAGACAAAAAAAAAATTATTTAAATATTAATGATAATGATGAGTTTGAGTTTAAGTTGGACTTATTAGAAAGATAGAGTTTCAATCCTTATTAAGTTTGGACTAAACAAAACAAAAATAATTTTATTTAAATAAAATGATAATTTTATTTAAATATTGTGCTGGCGTGGAAAATTGTGGAAGTTTCAAAGGTTTCGATTTTATATATATATATATATATATATATGTTAATTTAGTTTTTATTGCTATTGAAACTCATTAGGTTTCAGTAAGTATTAGTAGTTATAGGATATATACATAAGGCATAATATGTAACTTTATTTATTTATAAATTTCTACAATTTGGTGTAACTACTTGACGCAACCACGGCTTCTAAGTAAAAGCAGTTCCATTTGGAATCTAGAAAGTTCAAATGAACCCCCTAAACTGGCCCCAAAGAAATTATATATTATTTGTTTTGCTTTTTTTTTTTTTTTTTGACCCCCTAAAATAAAATTTTAAACACGCTGACCTTAGATATTTTTTAAGCCTAGCTGAAATAAATTTGAATATGATTCTCTTAATAATATCTTGGGCATTTAAACACAAAAAAACTCAATAACAAACCAATTTGATCTAAAATCTTGAAAAAAAAATTTAATAAGCCCAACAACAAAAGTAGAAATTTCTTAATCTTAAACCTTAGAAAAAAAAAACTCATTTAGACCTTAATAAATTTGAAATAAATCAATCAAATAGAAGATCAATGGATGAATAATTGCTTGGCTGGTACATTGAAAGAGATACAACTCATAAGATTGATAATGAAGATATTATGCAATGATTTTAAAATATGAAATATCGTAGAAAGCAATTGTAAAACTTTAGATATTTTAGTTTTAGTTTTTATTTTAAAAAAAAAAATTGTGATGTCAATATATTTAAGTTCTTTTTTGTTTTAAATTTTATATAATTTATGTTTCTTATTGACCCTTCTAAAAAATTATATTGGAGATGCTACTGCTTTTAAACCAAATTTTTTTTTATATAGTATACTATATGATATGATGCAAACAATGCTTGTGAAATTATGGACATTTTATGTACAAAGTCTACACTAAAAACTGTGTAAGAATATTTTTCACATTGTATAGCATTTGGACATTCGCCAAGTACTAGGTCTTATTTTTTCAAGTCAACGTTTTTATTTCACAAGCACAAAGTAATGGGTCTTTGATTAACTTTCTCTAAAGTCCAAAGAGGCCCAAATTTTATCCAACTACTCGGGTTTATGTTCCTTGACAAGAATCCAAATATTTTTGGATTGGGTTCATGGCCCATAAAAATATTCACTTCACGAGACAAACTCATGACATCCAACATTTTCTTTACATCGCGTAATGGACTTAAAGGAAACATTATTTTTCAACGTCAAGGATTGGGCCTATGGTTTCTATTTTCTCTACATCACAAATTGGACTCACGGCCTCCTACTTTTCCTCACTTGTTGGATGGGCTCTAAGCCCGAGTCGTGTTATTATAGAAAAGAAGCTTAAAATCCAAATCTTATTACTTCATGAAATGAGTTCAATATCTAAATCTTGCTACTTCATGAAATGAGTTCAATAGCTAAATCTTGCTACTTCATGAACTGTACTCAAGGACCACCATGACGTTTCCAACATCACATGGTGAGTCAATAAGCGATACCCCTCTCTTATGATACAGATTGGGGCTGTAGCTCATATTTCTTTCTCACTGAAACAAGACTAATCACTCATATTATTTCTATTACCTATCAACGAGCGATAATTTTCCAATAAAGGCCCATATATATATACAAAATGGGCTTTAGAAGAAACTTTAAGTCAATTAGTTTATTTAGGGTACAAATCACAAAACCCATTAATATCTCTTGACCTGAACACTCACATCAATCAATGTATAATAACATAAATGCTAAATTTAGCACATTCATGATTCAACTCTAAAAATTACCCACATTAGTTAAATTAAAACTATGTAAATTTACATTGTTGCTATAGTAATTATGTAAATATATACCTTTACTATTCACATGCAAATCTATTTTTTAATACTTTTTTTTACTCCTATACACAATGAGAGAGAGAGAGAGAGAGAGAGAGAGAGAGTAATAAAAACTGATAAATTTTTTTTTTTTTTGAATGTAGTAGAAAATAAATAATCTAATGTAGATGTGTTTGAAAAGTGGTTATGTAAAATAAAAAATGCAAGTTTTTATGTTAAAATAGAAAGAAATTTTTGCACAAGATGGCGCAAAATGCTTTTAGTGGATAAAATAATGCATTTGGTCAAAACGCAAGGCAACCAATCAATCCACATTTTACTAAAACAAAATAGTGCAATGAAAAAATATAGTCACATGGTAGCTTTGACACAAATGAAGGTCAACTTCACATTTTTATTAAACAATGAGTCTACCAACTCATTTATAAGCGATCTTTTGCTCTCATAGCATAATAAATTACCTATTTTTCCAAAAGGTTGAGCTATTAAGAAATAGCGAATTCAATCACTTAACTATATTTTTAACACTACTCCTTACATGTGGTGTGGGTCCGAACTCCTCCTTAACTATATTAATAGTGAATTTAATAACTTAATCATAATTTTAACAATGACTTATTTACTTTTATAGACATATTTTGAGAGTAAGCATGACAAAATTCATGGTCATCTCGTGCCTACTATTTGTGAGCAAGAGACGATAAAAAATTGAACCAGACCAACCCAATAAGTATTGCCTAAAGTAGACCCAATCTGATTCGTATCCAAGATCCAAGAGTTGACTACTAGTGATTACCCATAACTAGGGGTGGCAATTTTTACCCATATCCATGAACCCACCCATTACCCACCTTATTTGGATAAGTCTTAACCCAACCCATTTAATATTTGGGTTAAATGGGTAAAGACCCATTTGGTTATTTAATTAGATGGGTCTAAATGGATAAATCCACTAATACCCACTAAACCCATCTAAAATTTAAATAAACAACATAAAATCTAAATTTCTATAAAATGACCAAAATACCCCTGAAGCCTAATAAATGACCAAAATACTCCCAAAATCCAAAAAATTACCAAAATACCTCCAAAACCCAAAAAATGACCAAAATACCCCAAAAACCTAAAAAATGACCAAAATACCCCAAAAACCCAAAAAATGACCAAAATACCCCCAAAACCTAAAAAATGAACAAAATACCCCCAAAATCTAAAAATGACCAAAATACTCCCAAAACCTAAAAATTACCAAAATACCCCAAAAACCCAAAAAATGACCAAAATATCTCCGAAACCCAAAAAATGACCAAAATACCCCCAAAATCTAAAAATTACCAAAAAAAATGACCAAAATACTCACCGAAACCTAAAAATAACCAAAATACCCTCAAAACTCAAAAAATGACCAAAATACTCCCGAAACCCAAAAAATGACCAAAATACCCCCTAAAACCCAAAAATTGACCAAAATATCTCCGAAACCCAAAAAATGACCAAAATACCCTCAAAACCCAAAAAATGACCAAAATACCCCAAAAACCTAAAAAATGACCAAAATACCCACAAACCCCACAAAATGATCAAAATACCTCCAAAATCTCTAAAATGAGCAAAATACCCCCCAAAACCTCTAAAATGTCCAAAATATCCCCAAAACCCAAAAAGTGACCAAAATACCCTCGAAATCTTAAAATGACCAAAATACCCCCAAAATCTTAAAATGACCAAAATACTCCCAAAATCCAAAAAATTACCAAAATAGCTCCAAAACCCAAAAATTGACCAAAATACCCCCGAAACCTAAAAAATTACTAAAATACCTCAGAAACCTATAAAATGACTAAAATACTCCCAGAACCTGAAAAATTACCAAATTACTCCGTAACCTAAATAATGACTGAAATACCTCCAAAACCCATAAAATTACCAAAATACCCCCTAAACTTAAAAAATGACCGAAATACCCTGAAACCTAAAAAATGACTAAAATACCCCCCTTGAAACCTAAAAAGTGACCAAAATACCCCCAAAACATAAAAAATGACCGAAATACACTCGAAACCTAAGAATTACCAAAATACACCCAAAACCTAAAAAATGACCAAAATACCCCCTAAACCTAAAAAATGACTGAAATACCCCTGAAACCTAAAAAATTACCAAAATACCCCGAAACCTAAAAAATGATCGAAATACCCCAAGACCTAAAAAATGACTAAAATAACCCCAAAACCTAAAACAATGATCAAAATACCCCAAAAACCTAAAATAAAGATCGAAATACCCACAAAACCTAACAATTAAAATACACCCTAAACCTAAAAAATGACCAAAATACCTCCAAAACCTAAAAAATAACTGAAATACCCCCAAAACCTAAAAAAATTACCAAAATACCTTGAAACCTAAAAAATTATCGAAATACCCCCAAAACCTAAAAAATGACCGAAACAATCCCAAAACCTAAAAAAAATTATCAATAAAAACCTCTGAAACCCAAATTATGACCAAAATACCGCTAAACATGTAAGATGACCAAAATACACCAGAAACATCTAAAATTACCAAAATAGAGGTTTAGGGTATTTTGGATGTTTCGAGGATATTTTTGACAAATTAAAGGTTCTAAGAGTCTTTCAGTCATTTTATAGGTTTCAAGGGAATTTCAATAATTTTTTAGGTTTCGAGGAATTTTGGCAATTGTTTAGGTTTCGGGGTTATTTTGATCATCTTATAGATTCTAAGGGTATTTTAGTCATTTTTTAGGTTACGAGGGCATTTATGTCATCTTTTAGTTTTAGGGCTATTTCAATAATTTTTAGATTTTTGGGTTATTTCGGTAAATTTCTAGGGTTCAGAAGTATTTTGGTAATTTTTTAGGTTTCAGGGGTATTTTGGTCATTTTTAGGTTTTGAGGGTATTTTGGTCATTTCTTGGGTTTCGGGGGTATTTTCGTATTTTTAGAGTTTCGGGGGTATTTTGCTCATTTTTTGGGTTTTGGGGGATATTTTGGTCAGTTTTAGGTTTCGAAGGTATTTTGGTCATTTTTAGGTTTTGAGGGTGTTTTGGTCATTTTTTGAGTTTCGGGGGTATTTTGGTCATTTTTTAGGTTTTGGAAGTATTTTGGTCATTTTTAGGTTTCAGTGGTATTTTGGTCATTTTTTGGGTTTTGGGGGTATTTTGGTCATTTTTGGGTTTTGGAAGTATTTTGGTCATTTTTTGGGTTTTGGAAGTATTTTGGTCATTTTTTGAGTTTCGGGGGTATTTTGGTCATTTTTTGGGTTTTGGAGGTATTTTGGTAATTTTTAGATTTTGGGGTATTTTGTTCATTTTTTAGGTTTTGGGGGTATTTTGGTCATTTTTTGGTTTTCAGGGGGTATTTTGGTCATTTTTTAGGTTTTGGGGGGGTATTTTGGTAATTTTTAGGTTTTTGGGGTATTTTGGTCATTTTTTGGGTTTTGGGGGTATTTTGGTCATTTTTTAGGTTTTGGGGGTATTTTGGTTATTTTTAGGTTTCAAAGGTATTTTGATCATTTTTTGGGTCTCAGGGGGTATTTTGGTCATTTTTTGGATTTTAGGGGGTATTTTGGTCATTTTAGAGATTTTGGAGATATTTTGGTCATTTTAGTGGTTTTTAAGCATATATGGTGATTTTAGAGATATCGGGGGTATTTTGGTCATTTTAGAGGTTTCATGGGTATTTTGTTCATTTTAGAGATTTTGGAGATAATTTTGGATGTCCAAGGGTATATTAGTAATTTTGGAAGTGTAGGGAGTATTTGTATCATTTTAGGTATTTAAGGGTATTTTGATAATTTTGGAGGTCAATAGGGTATTCAAGTAGTTTTAGAGATATTTGGATCATATTGGGTTAAATGGGTGGGTTACTAATTAAATGGGTTGGGTTGGTAATGGATAATTAATTTATATATAAACGGGTCATAAATGGATAAATGGGTAATTACACACCTAACCCATTTATGACCAAACCCACCCATTTGCCACCCCTACGCCATAACTACCTATATAAAAAAATCTATTGTTAGGGGGTAAATTGAAAAGAATGAAAGAAAAGAGAGATGCATAGAGAGAGAGAGAGAGAGAGAGAGAGCGAGAGAGTAATTTACTAAATGTATTCTATATTGCATAACTTGACTAGAAGTGCTGTGTACACAACATTCCATTCCGTGATTCCTGCACTCCGTTACCAGCTCTAACACGTGCTCTTGGTGGAGGAAGACTGAACACACGTTCTCCTGCGGAAGCTAGACACTTACACGTGCTGAACTCCCAAGACTATGTTACTGTTATGCAGTCCAACTGTTACCGTTATACATTTACCGTCGTAATAGGTAGTATAATCACCGTTCGTGTAAATAATTTACTCGTCATCTCTCTGTTTTTCACATCTTTCTGTAAGGGTTGTTAGGCGGTGAATTTTTGCAAATTTCTCTAGCAGCAAGACTTGCTCTCTAAGTAAACACGCATGAAAATTAATATTGTTGAAAATATAAAACAATCTTTGAATTGATCCTAAGCTACGCACATGTGATATCAGGCAGATTAGTGAACCTGTCCCACACGGCAAAGGAGTACAAGTACTACGTACTCAAAGCCACCACCTTCATCAAAGTCAAGCAAGTAGCGTTGATGAAATAAAAGCAATAATCTTTTGAGGGATTGATATCTCAGATGACCTGAAATATGCACCATATTTGCCCAATTCAAAGTTACAATGCCTTCACACAGTGTGAATCACACTAGCTAGAAACAGATTATTGTTGATAATGTTGACTTTTTTTTATAAGCAGATAATGTTTACTTTGAATAAAGGTTAACTAAGTTATCTGTTAGCGTCTCTCTTTCTCTATCTGTGTAATATAAATATGCGATGTTAACCCCTCAAAACTCTTAGGGAAAACATGGGAGGACAAAAAATTGGAATTATGGTTATTCTTATATGCGGTATGATCATACAACTAGTCACTTTTTAAAATATCAAAAATCATATTTATGGGTTTGGCATCTGATTCTAAATAAGTGATTAGTATACGAAGAAAAGATGGACATAAATTAAACTGTCCATTTTTCTTGGTATACTTTTATTATTTTGTTGTTTCTATGAATTAATATGTAATTTTAAATATATATTGTCACTAATATTACATTACTGAACACATAATGCATATACAAATTCATCTTAAAAAGTATGTTGTTGTTAATGTTGGCAACCTGCAGGTGCAATTCTTTTGGGATCAGTAGTTAATCCAACAAATGCATGCCCACAATATTGTTTGGACTACGCGTATATGACTTGCCCATCATCAGGTAGTCAGAAGCTTGATCCGGCCTGCAACTGCTGTTTAGCTCAGGGCTGCACCCTCTACCTCGCTGATGGAACTTCAACTTATTGCAATTGATGGAACTTACAATTAATTTGCATGCTCTTTACAATCTTAAATATGTATGTTTGCAAATAATGAGATTGGATTTGCAACAATAATAAATTATAATAATAATAATAATAATAAAACAATAGAGACTTATTTGTCTCAATATTCTATTATGTACATTTTTTTTTTTTTGGGGGGGTCTTTGAGCGTGTGTTATTGCCAACCAAAAGTAAAAGATCAGCATATATAGTACAGACTAAGCAACAAGGAAACTAAAGTCAGACACAAGAACAAAAATACAGCACAAAACAGAAGTTCCATATTTAGCTTCATTATTGCAATTTAGAGTTAATTGAACTCCTCACTGTCATAGAAAGAATTCTATTAAACAACATACCCTCAAAATTGGATTCGCATGCTCATAAGATGGCTTTTTTGTTTCATTGATGAATCAGTTTTGTTGTAAAATTAATTCAGAGAATGAATGGCTACAAAAAGAGTCAGCTAAATGGCACTGGTATATATTCTGTTAGCCATGATCATTGCTCTGATGCTTAAATTAGAAAACAAGTTTTCATTGCAAAAGGCAAGAGAAACATTTTCTATGAAAATTGGTTACGCGCACCTTATGTCTTGAATTTTTCATTTTTTAAAGGTGATTACTGATGGAAAATTAATTCCATGAATTTGGCTGTCGTGCTAAGTGGTAGGAAGCGACATGTAAATTGTAATTGCTAGCTAGGGTTATAAGTTATAACTCATGGAGTAAGATTAACTCATATAGCCAGTTGTTGAGGTCTCTTTCTTCGTAGCCACGTCACACAATTTAGGGTATTTGTCCCTAAGTGGAGTAGGCCACTTTCATACCAACACAATAAAATGAAAGAACTGTATGCCACTTTGGGTAGGAAATTAAGTAATGGGCGTGAAATGGGTTCCCAAAAGTCCAACTTCCCAATTTTTTTACTATTCAACAAACCGTGCTTGCTTGTTATTGACATGCCAGACTCACTCATATGCCTAACCACATATGCCACAAAAAAGTGTTCTTTGTATATGCATATGTAGATGAAGATGTTGCTACACTACCAAAACTCGTGCTTCCCTGAGAAATAGAGCCCACCCAACAATTTCCATTAATGAAAACCAAGGCACCCTTAGAAATTCTTGAAACTCCTCCTTCAATGGTGTACTTAGATCTAAGAATCAAATGTACCCAAATACAAATTTTTTCCCCTTAAATCTAGCATGTGAAAAACATCATTCAAAATCCTAACAACACTATATCATGCATATTAATTTGCACAGTTCCTAACACTATAACCTTATAGGTTATATCATTTCTAATAATTAGTACTTCACCACCATTAATTGACTAATATGTGGCAAACCAATCTCAATTGGAGTCTTATATCCGAGCAAGTGCCGAATCAAAAACCTAAGTATCATTAGACGAACCAATAGATATTATTACAACATGCAGTATCGTCACCTTCAGTAATATCCTCTAAGCAATAGCTATACCATTGGTATTATGGGCCTTACATGTTAGGAACCCAGTAGTTCCTAAGGGGCATGGGTGAAAAGCATATGGAAATGGAAGGACATTGTATGTGAATTGACTTCATTTAAGGTAATCGTCCTCCATAAAGAAATATTAAGAGAGAAAGTAATTGGTTTATTCTTCAAGATATGCTAATGATGGTTACATGCAACTAATTATAGAACTCGAGCTTTCATCTTATTGGCCACACATGACTTAATCATATTGGCTTACTAATTAAGTATATGCACTCACCAATTAATCCATACGATTAATGAGTTACATGTGCTTAGGAATCTAACTAACTGTATCCAAATCCCACCATTTGTAACTAACTAATGACATGGATTACAATGAAATGAAAAAAAAAATTACAATATGGAAACACAAAAACTACCAATAACCAAATGTGGGGTTCCTAGCCAGTTTTTTAAGATAAGGCAAAGTTTTGATACTAATTTATTCTTGCCTGTTTATTTTGAGTGTGGCTAGAAAACAATGGGTTTATACAAAATATAAATAGAAAAATAAATGAAATAATCATAAAAAATAAAAATAAAAATAAAAAACACAAATTTATGTGGTTCAAGGTTGGCCTATGTTCACTAGGGACATCAAGGAAAATGTTTCACTATGAAAATGGGGAATTACATATGTGGTACAAAGGCACTCTCATAAAACTGAAACTCCAAATACATCCAAAACTTCTCTCTCACCACAACTAGTCCACCTATGAGTTCTTAATTCCCTAAATTTGTGTACAATTGTCCAAAGTTATGTGTATGCTGGAATTTAGGCGTGGATAAAGTATTTAGTGTGATACAAGGCCGATTAGTACTTGTCCTACACAGCAATGGAATAGAATACAAATACTACTCGAAGCTAAGTCTTGTGCACGAAACCATGCCCACCAACTTCATCAAAGTCAAGAAACTAGCGTTGAAGAAATAAAACCAATAATATCTGTTTGCTTCTGAGGGAATGATATTGCCCACTTCACAGTTACAATGCTTTTACACTAGTCTAAGATGATTCATACATTCTCAAAAAAAAAAAAAAAAAAAAAAGTCTAAGATGATTCATGATTGTAGATAATGTTGACTTTGAATAAAGGTTACCTAAGCCATCTGATTAGCTTGTATGATATCCACTCGAGACAATTTCAAATACGAGTTGCGTATACCAATTTCTTCTCTCTCTCTCTCTCTCTCTCTCTCTCTCTCTCTATATATATATATATATATTCTTTTAAGAATTCCTATAAATATACGATGTTAACCACTCAAAAATGTTATGGAAAACATGGAGGGACACAAAATTGGAATAATGGTTCTTCTTTTTTGCGGTATGATCCAATTTGTCATTTTTGATAATCTCAAAATCATAATTATTGGTTTGGCTTCTAATGAGTTCAATTAATTATGTCCATCTTTTCTCTGTATAATTTTATTATTTTGTTGTTTCTATAAATGATATTAGGATTGTCACTACTATTACAATACCACATATATGCATGTTCAAATTGTTCGCATCTATCTTTGCAACTGCATGCGTTAGGTGCAACCTGCTTACCTCCATAAGAGAAAACAATTTCCTAGTAGTATTTTAAAAAAGAATTTTCTTGTTAATATTGTCAACTATCTAGGTACAATTCTATTGGGAGTGAATCCGACAAATGCTGCGAAACCTTGCCCAGATATTTGCTTGGACTATGCGTATATGACCTGCCCATCATCAGGGAATCAGAAGCTTGATCCGGCCTGCAACTGCTGTTTTGCTCCAGGCTGCACCCTCTACCTCCCCGATGGAACTTCTACTTACTGTAATTGATGGACAGACAATTCACACGCTCTAGCTTTACAATCTCCAATATGCTTGCAAATAATGAGATTGGATGTGTGACGAAAATAAATAATAAAAATAAAACAAGTGAGACTTATTGTCTCTATGGTCTAATATATACGCGCATTTATCCTCTTCTTTTTCTTTTTCTTTTTGGGTTTTCAAAGAGCATGTACTATTGCTAAATAAACAAAGAAGCCAGAAAACAGACCCAGCAGACTAACTAACAAGGCAACGACTGCAGTTGACACAAGAACAAAAATACAACACAATAGAGATTCCATCTAGCTTTATTGCAAATTCGAGCTAGTAGAGGTTTTAACTGTCATAGGAAGATCTCTATCAAACAACACCCTCGAAATTGGATTTACAAGCCCAGTTTTGGCAATATCTTTTAATACCAACCACCAAAACTACGATACTTAAATTAGATATTTGCTCGAAGATTTGTTTTGACGTACCTTATTTCTTAATTTTTCTCTTCTTAATATTATTTCAAATAGGTGAGTTTTAATGCTTAACTAGTAAAATTTCTTATAATTGAATAAAAGATTTGGAATTCAATCTCCTCCTATATCAAAAATCAATTGATGTTTTAGCTTGATAATAAAAAGTAATCATTATAGAGAGGAAGGATAAAAACTGTTACACACAGTTATACATTCATTTTTTGAACTGAATGGCTGGTAACAAACTCGTAACTAGGTGTAATTCATGCATTTTAATTTAATTTGTTTGAATTGTTGCTTTCTCTGAAGGAACCGTGAGCATATCCATATATTATAGAACGACCGTTTAACTAATTGGTTGCCCACGGCTCATCCGGAGTTTGATGTGTTCAAATTCCAATGAACGGACTCTCATGCTCAGGGAATTTTTTTTTTTTTTTTTTAAATGGGAAAAATGAAAACTTTATTTAGATGAAGAGAAATACAAAGCGCTGGAGCATTTTAATATTAATTAATTAAAATAAATAAATATTACAACATAAATGCAAAGATGTGGGAGTGAATATATATAGAAGATGAGGAGTTAGTGAAAATATTTAATCTCACATTGAAAATGAGGGAGACTATTTTATTCTGTTTAATTGTGGTGATTAATGGGCTAATAGGAATTGACTCAGATATTAAGCTAGATACGTGGACTTAGATATTAATTGACTAGTGATTCAATAATGGATGGATTTTTTTTATCCAAGTTACAAAAGAATCAATTCCTTTAGCATATTTTGCCAAAATATGAGCTGGTTTGTTTCCTAGGCACTGCACATGTAGAACTTGAAACAATCTGAACTCCTACAATAGAGACTGGGATGTTGGATGAGCTGGTTTGTTTCCTAGGCGCTACACATGTAGAACCTAAAACAACTGGGATGTTGGCAATAAAGACCGGGAGAGGCTAAACCCGAGAAAGCATGAGAGATGATGCATGAATCACCTTTAAAGATAGCATCTCGGATCCCAATATCCCAAGCAAAAATTATGACTTCATCCATTGCTTTTGCTTCAGCTTCAATAGGGCCAAGGGGCAGTGGCATGTGCTTCATGGATCACAACACCAATTCCTACAGAGTTTGTTGCAGAGAAAATGGCAACATCAGTGTTCACCTTATACCATGGCGAGGCTAGGGGGACCCAATGTTTGCACAAGCAGCCATGGTTGTCAAAATCGCGATTTGGATTGTAGGATCGCACGATTTTATGATCCTATCTCACCAAAACGTTTAGGATCGCACTAGGATCATAAAAATGGTAGGATCGTAAGTAGGATCGTAGGATCGTATAGGATCGTAGGATCGTATAGGATCCTACTGATCCTACCAAAACATAAATTTTTAGTTTTTTTTTTTTTTTATGGGATAAATTTTTTGTTTTGATGAATTTTTAAGGGTTTTTATTTTTCCATGTTGGATGGTATGACTTTTTTTTTTATAATAAAGTTATGTTAACCTAAGCAAATGTTTTTTAATTTCTAGTTCACTTGTATTCAAAATGAAGGAATGTTTCATCATTTCTAAGTGAAGAATTTGATGTTGGCTTTGCTATCTTTTAAACTATAATGTTATTAAATTTGTTTGATTAATATACTAATTTGTGTTCTAATATTACTAAAAGTTTTTTTTTTATACAAAATTTTATTTGTTATGCTTGTATTTGTATATTGATTGAATGATTTTTTTGAGCATGCTCTATAATTGCTTTTGAGTGGTATAAATTGAATAGTTGAATGTAAAGTTGTATCTTAATGTCTTTTGCAATTCTAGTATACAAATATACAATGTCTACATAGATAATTTAGGATGGTGGTTATAAGAGCCTTAGAATGAGAATAATTAAATGTTTATTTCACCTTAATATTCATCTTGCTTTTGGATTTCATATTATAGTTAGCTAGTTTCCATTTCTAACTTATTTTGGATTTTAAACTTGGAAAATATTTTCCATATGTGTTGATAAATATTTTGATATTTGGTTGCTAATTAGACATTTAATATAAATAATAATAATAATAAATAAAATATTCAACTTCCTCCTATAGTCCTATCTTTTTATTTTGCTAGATGCTCCGTATGCCTTGGGAACTACCAAACAGATGACATGCTTCAACAAATACCAGTATGTGGCCATATGTTTCACAAGGACTGCATTGGTTACTGGCTCACTACCCATACCACCTGCCCACTCTGCTGTCTTTCCCTCCTTCCCCCCACGAAAACAGTAGTTGAATAAGTTGATATTCAATTAGAAATTAGTCACAGAGCTTTTGTTGCAGAGAACAATAATGAAACATCTCTTAAAGAGAATTCACAGGCTTGCAATCGGGTGACAGCAATACTCGTTACTTTCATAGTAGAGCTTCACAAAGATATAAGAGAAACCGGATACACGGGCTGCGGAATAACCAAAACATTTGGTGCACATCAAAGCATCAACTTCAAGAGATAGCAACATCCTTCTATCATGATCTCTTCACCACTAACAGTCCCAAGGAGAGTCACCCAATTTTTGAGTCGATTCAACCAGTGGTTTTGGTGGATATGAACAGATAATTAATCCGTAGTTTCACAAGAGATGAGGTGGAAGCAGCTCTCAAAACTATGGAACCGCTCTCAGCCCCTGGTCCGGATGGTATGCCTCCTACTTTCTTCTAAACTTACTGGTCTGTTGTTGGTAATGATGTTTTCTCTGTTGTTTTAAACTGTCTTAATAATTGCTCTATGCCTGCTAAAATCAACCATACTTTTATAACCCTCATTCCTAAAGTTAAGAGCCCAGAAAAAATCTCTGAATTTAGACCTATTAGCCTATGTAACGTTATTTACAAATTAATGTCTAAAGTGCTAGCTAATAGACTCCAAGGGTTACTTCCTGATATTATCTCAGAAAATCAAAGTGCTTTCCAGGCAGGGAGGCTCATAACAGATAATATTTTGATGGCCTATGAAACTCTCCATTATATGAAGCACCAAAAACAAGGTTTATGGCTCTTAAACTAGATATGAGCAAAGCATATGACAGGGTGGAATGGTCTTTTCTAAAGCTGCTAATGCGAAGAATGAGCTTCCATGAAAAATGGGTTGATTTGTTGATGATGTGCATTACAACAGTCTCCTACTCCCTTTTAATCAATGGGGAGCCAACTGAAAAAATAGTTCCATCAAGGGGAATCAGACAAGGAGACCCAATCCCACCCTATTTATTCCTTCTTTGCTCTGAAGGTTTACATGCCTTGATTGAGAAAGTAGCTCGCGATGGTCATATCAGAGGCATTTCATTATGCAGAAATGGACCTAGACTAACTCATCTGTTTTTTGCAGACGATGACCTTCTCTTATGCAGGGCTTCAATTTAAGAATGCAATCACTTCCAAGCCATCCTTTCAGAATATGAGGCAACTTCGAGCCAAAAACTTAATAGGGAAAAAACTACCCTATTTTTCAGCAAAGCTACCTCTCCTGACACTCAAGAAAACATCATTAATTTGCTTGGAGCACCTAAGATAAAGTAGTACGAGAAGTACCTGGGTCTTCCCTCTTTTGTGGGGAGGGGAAAAAATGCGAGTTTTGCTTTCATTAAAGAGAGGGTTTGGTCCAAACTGAAGGGTTTGAAGGAAAAGCTCATTTCCCAAACAGGAAGAGAAGTACTCATTAAAGTAGTAATCCAAGCGCTTCCGACCTTTGCCATGAGCTGCTTTAAATTACCTACCTCTCTCTACCATGAAATGGAGGTAATGATCCGTAAATTTTGGTGGGGTCAAAGAGGTAGCCGGAGGAACGTGCATTGGGTGAAGTAGCACACACTGTGTCGGTCTAACCAGGAAGGAGGTATGGGTTTTAGAGAGCTACAAAAGTTCAATGATGCTCTACTGGTGAAGCAAGTTTGGAGGCTAGCCACTAACCAAGACTCTCTGTTTTATCGGTTCTTCAAAGCCAAAATTTTCCCCTACGGCTCAATTTTTGAAGCAAAAAATAACATGGGATCCTATGCTTGGAAGAGCATTCTAAAAGGTAGCGATACCATCTATAGGGGTATAAAGTGGAGGGTAGGTGATGGGCGGTCTATAAAAATTTTCAAAGATCAATGGCTTCCTTGTGGGGGCTAGGGTAGAGTTTTATCTCCACCCCTTGGTCATGACCCGAAAATGAAGGTGGTTGTCCTTATTGATTATGAGATGCACTGCTGGAATTCAGACCTTGTTGATAGTATCCTCCTCCCTTTTGAGGTGAACGCTATTAAAGCAATCCCATTGAGTCTAGTGGTCACCTCGGATTAGATGTATTAGCCAAAGAACCGTAGTTGTGTTTACTCTGTCAAATCCGAGTACAAACTATTAATAGAGCTTGAAGAACTTGAAGCACTAGGTGTTTCGGACCCAACTGTGAGAAAAGAAATATGGAATCTCCATGTTCCAAATCGCATTCGCACCCTTCTCTGGCGTGCTAGCAGTGATTCCCTCCCCACAAGGGTGAACTTGGTTTGCCGAAAGCTACTACAAGTAGACACCTGTCCCAATTGCAACCTAGAACCTGAAACCACTAACCATGCATTATGGTCTTACCCGAAGCTTGATACGGTGTGGCTCCCTCATTTTGCCAAGCTCATGGAGGTTACCTCACCCCTCATGGCCTTTGCTGAGATTGTGCACTTAGCCCTACAAGACCCCAGCAGCGTTGAGGTGTTTGCTAACACCATCTCCCTAATTTGGATGAGAAGAAACAGAGCAACTTTTAGGGATGTGTGTTTGAAACTCGAAAAAATTCCAGAGCAGGCCCGTACCTTGGTGTATGAGTTCCACCACCTCCTCCCAGTCCACTCAAAAATCCCAAGAACAGCCCAAGCAGTTTGATGGAAACCTCCCCCTCCAGGTGTGGTAAAAATAAACTTCGACGACGCTATTTTCTCAACTCAGTCTTTAGCAAGCCTCAGCATGATTATTCAGGATCAAGCTTGACTGGTTTTGGCTGCCTTGTCACAAAAGATTCCCCTGCCTACTTCTGTAGAGACAATGGAAGTGATAGCAGCGCGAAGAGCTCTCTTGTTTGCCAGAGAGTTAGGATTTGCGAGAGTTATGGTTGAAGGAGACTCTGAAGTCATCATCAAAGCCATCAAGGAGAAAGCGCTCCTCTCCTCGGACTTGGGCCATATTTTGAAAGATATCCAAGTTTTTTCATGTTCCTTTAGTAGCATTTCCTTTCATCATATTAAGCGTATGGATAATAGTGTTGCTCACCGCTTAGCTCGAAGATCATTTTGTAATCCTCTGTTAGTATGGAAGGAGGAAGTTCCTTCTGACATTATGGATGTTTACAACCATGATCTTGATCTTATTCATGAATAAATTCGGCCCTCACTTGTGGGCTGGTTTCTCAAAGAAAAAAAAAAAAAAAAAAAAAAAGCTATACAATTCTCTCCACAATAGAAGAATCAAGAGAATTCTACTAGCTCTAAAGGGTACTAGTCAATTATCATATATTTTTATTTATGGGTTTTGATTGATTCACATCCAACCCACACTCTTTTATATATATTATGTATAAAATGAATATTCTTAAAAAATATTGACACCTTGTGTGAATGTGTGGATATTATTTATATAACCAATAGTGTTAAATAATAATTTTCCTTTATATATTTATATTGATGAAGTTCTAATAAATTTGTGCGTACGTGTGCACCATGAAAAAGATTGAGAGCTAGTCTAACAGCCCACAATTTCTAGGATAATGATCATTATATATATTTGCTCCACACATCATAACAAGGGAATAATTTAAATGGTATGACCTCTATTCTTTTTGCGAAACCAAACAAAAACCTTTTTTTTTTTTTTTAAGATTTTGACTAACATTGTTATTTTAAACAACTTGGATGTCTAAAGGAACAACCTCCGTCCAGATAAGAATAGGATCAGAGAGAAGAGCTCGTCTAGTGAGTTGGTAGGCTACCAAGTTCTCCTAACAACGTACATGACATAACCCGACCTCATGGAAAGGAGTTGCTAAGGCCTTGACGTCGTTGATAATTGTAATTTCCGTGATTCATACTCTCTTTTATAACACGTCGACATGTTGGTTCCTTTTCGTAAAGGCAAGATACGCGGTACTCAATCTCCCTTAAAACAGTTTGACTCAAAGCTAACACGAGCCTGGGAGTACACAGAGTCTCTTAAAAAGAGACGAATGAGTCGCCACCTGGTTATAGGTTCAAGAACCAAAACATGACTCCATAAAGGTCTTTTTACCAAACTAAGTCTAGAGTTAGGATACAGAATGGGAAAAGGTTAGACACCCCAAGCCTGCCCAACCATAATCAGCATTCATATATCATTGCGTAACTGGATGGAGTATAAGCTATCCTAAAAGCTCAAACATGTGTACACTTGTATCTAAGGCCTAGATGGGAGTCTACATGTCATGTAAGACAAGCAAGGGAAAGCAGATAAAACATGTGATCATGGAAGCATAGACATACAGAGTATCAGACAACTCATGGCATCAACTCTTTCCGTTATGGTTCCTCATGGAAAACTAGTTTAGGTACTTGTCTTAGTTGGTACCAAAGTCTCATCAAACAGACAAAATTTAGCTTTTAGAGTTTCAAATCATGAAGTTCAATATACAAATTCAATGTGCGTGCTAACAGTTTTCAGTATACAAGGAGTTTATGCCTTTTTTGCGTTTTTCCATCCTTTCAAATAACTACAAAGTTCTTAAGCATTATCATCTCTCCCCTCTTTGCTCTGGTGTCAGCCCTCCCTGCCCGCAGCTAGGGCAACTCTTTAGCCCGAACCCTTGGCAATCAAAACATCTATGCAAATGCACATTAAAAAAAGTAGAAATTATTTAGACCAGGAAAGTTATAAATTACATATTCTTCAAATTAAGCAAAGTGAATTTTAAAAATAGTAATGAACTTACTTCCAGCGCTCAAAAATATTTCCATTCTTTTTGTTTCTTCCTGTGCCCTAATGAAAGATGAAAAAGGCGTTAGTTTCACAATATTGCAACAACGGATGAGTGAAAAAGGAAGAAAAAAAAAAGTAATTCATCTTAAAATAGACTGCATTAGTGAAAAGCTCAATATAAACTATACTAACATTTATTTATATTGCAATTAGCTGTATTTTATAATTCCTACATAAGCTAAATATGGTCATTATTATATTTTGTCAAATGTTAAAAATGCCTTCCAAGAATATTGTTTAATTGTATAAATTTGGTCTTTGTGTTTTGTTTTGGAGCCAGTTTTATAAACTATGGTTTTGATCATTATATTTTTATTCTTGGTGGGGGCATTGAGAAAATAAAAAGTAAGATTTCAATTTTTAGAGACCAACAATTTTTCCTTTTAAATATTCTTAAAATTCAATTTTTTTTCTCAAAATTATAGGTTATGTTAATTATAATTACAATTTACGTTTTTTAATTATAGTTGTAGTATGATTTTATTCTTGAATTGTCTTACTTAATTTAGATTCAAAATAATACTCACTCTTTGAAATGATAAGGTTATTTTTAAAAAAATTTATGAAAAAAAAATTGTCTAATTGCTTTAAAAAAAATGTAAACTAAAAGTTCAAAATGCTATATATTTTTATATTAAAAAATAATTAATTCTTATTGAAAGTGGTGTCACATTTAACATAAAACTAACAAAGTTCTCGATTGTTGCAGTGAGTAATAAATACTTAACACCAAAATTAAGAAATTAATTTGACACATGCACAAAGTTAAACTTTATTTTGGAATTTGTTTAGATTTTATCTCAACTTTAACTTTATACATATATATAGACACACACATTCAACATATGCTTAGTTTTTTTTTTGGATTTGTGAAAATCACAGACCTTTTAATACGATGATACACTTCCAATCTATAAATAGGGAGTTAATTTACCTTCTTTTTTTCTTATCTTATTTCCTTTTTTTCATCTTTTTAATATTGGCACAGATATAATTTTTTTTTTCTTTAAATTCAACAACTTCCTTAAGCACAACAACCTGGAATAAGTTATAGGAAATCAATTTTCAAACATGGAAATTTATGTCAGTATATATTTGACTGAAAAGGCACTACGTTCTTCTTCTTTTTTAATGAGAAAAAAGCACTACATTCGGCTATGTATGAAAACCTAATCTTCTGATTGACTAGACTTGGTACCTTTCGCATGAACATTGAAGGCCAAACATCTTTCCTAGTTCTCTTTTATTTTATTTTATTTTTTTCCTTTTTTTTTTTTTTTTTTGGTGTGAAGCAAAATCTATTCATGATTTCCATGCGCATTTGTTAGTGGAAAAGCAATATTAATCAAAGATTTAACATGAAGATTTAAAAATAACAACAATACTAGCTACTTTTGTTTTTAGTTCAATTGCTTAGATTAACAATGATGCTCTAGAAAATGTAGTAACCACGTCCAGAAGAATTAAAGACAAAAGTGACAAAACAGATTCTGAATTAATATCAAAGATGGGATGGGCCATTGGATTTGGGATATTGCAAGGCAAAACAGAAAAGCCCTAACCTGCCATGGGTTCAATCACTTTCTTTGTTTGGTAAAGTTACTCGCAATGTTATCCAACAAAAAAGAAATCCAACACAAGGTCGAAAATGCCAGTTTTATCCACCTTTTTGTGAAGAAATCTTGTACCATCACCTATACATATAGCCTGAGCCAATTTATTGGATTACCAATTGTTATGGTCCATTTGGATCGAGGGAGAGGGAAGGAAAGTAGAGTAGAGTAAATAAGAATTGGACCAAAATTAGTCTATTTTTAACTAACTATACTCTACTCTTTTTCACTCCCCCTCCCTTCTCCTTCAATCCAAACAGACCCTTAATGATTCCGCACAACAAAAAAGGGCCTTTGATCCCTAATTGTTAGTTGGAAGTATCTGAATTAGCTAGATCCTGTGTCTTGTGGCCTGGTCCCAAAATGAACAACCCCCCCATGCCGAGAAAAAAAAATTAATAATAATTATAATAGCAACAACTAACAAGTTAACTTGTACGAAGGACTTTAAAAAAAGAAGAAGAAGAAAAAGAAAAGAAAAGAAATATGCACATAAAACGCATTATAAAATGAATTACCTTGCATCCTGAGCACTCTAGAGCACCTTTTCCTCCACATGTTTCACAACTTTTCAAGATCTGCAGACAATTAGAAAAATGAATGTAAATCTAAGTCCAAATATGCATTATACCACTAAAAGCAAAGGAGAATCATTTGAAGGTCCTTCATGTTTCTTTGTGTTCATATAAATTTATAATCCAGTCAATCAAGCTTCCTCAAAATTTTGCTAGTTCTTTCTTTCTCATAAAATGGTGACCTGACCATCCATCTTATGTTCTTCCCCTTTCATGCAGATATATGGCGCTTCCCTATTCATACCCACAACAAGCAATATCGAAACTATCACATGCTAGTCAAAATTGAGTATGCTTTTAGAGTGCTCTACATACAATTTTAGGTTAATTAGGCTAATAAATTAATTAATAAGTCTGGTATTGAGTACATTCAAGCTTATGTTGATATATTACCAACTATGCCAAAAACTTAAATCAATATTCTAACACTCTCCTTACCTAAACTCAGGGTCGAACCCAAGTTCTATTACTTTGATATCATGATAAATCACTAATTGAGAATGTTAAGAAACGATAAATATAATCATTTTATCAATAGAATAAAACTTAAATTCTGCATTACGTTCTACGATTAAATTCAAACATATGGTTATATTGACACGATAAAAAAACAAACTTAGAGTCCGTTTGGGACCAACTTATTTAGCTAAAACTGAAAACATTTTGCTAAAAATACTGTAGATAAAACTAAAAGTTAACTGAAAAAATAGAATAAAACTCATGAATAGTAACAAAAATAAGTTAAATAGTAAAAAATAGGTGCATAAGCTTAAACGCAACCTTAGTTTTCTTTTTCAAGGAAAATTAAATTCAATACAGCCAACTATTTGAATTTAATTCTAACTCCGGTAATGAAGCATTTAAAAATATAAAATAAAAGTCCAGTTCATCTAATTTTTTTGAGAGAGTAGTTCATCTAATTTATTGTAAATCAAGAGTGAAACACATGACAGTACATATATATTCAAAGAAGAAGCCACATAAGTGGCAGTGATTTAATTCGAATACATACAAATTTTGCTGATCATAGGTGGCTCAAAATTTTATTTTTTTTAAGTTGCGATAGAATTTCAATCATCCCATGATTTTTCTTTATCATCGTCTCAAGACACCAAGAAAGTGTTTAGTAATGCCGTTTAAACAATAATTTCCATTGTTTAAAAAATACAACACATAATTTCAGAACACTTTTTCTCCTAGGATTCCCACGACACTTCTTTTCTTTTCTTTTTCTTTTTTTTTTTTTTTTTTTTTTTTTAAGGGAGGCTTAAACCATATGTCTCTTATTTGACAGTTTAACTAACCGAAACAGACTAGTTGGCTCATCTTCAAAAGTAATAAATGTCGTGAAACAAACGTAGTTTAGAAGAAAATATGACGTAAAGTATAGCTAAAAAATAAAAGAGAGTTTACCGAATTAAGTGAGAAACCACCAGATTTTGCAGCGAAAGCTGTAGTTGTTCCACGTCTGAGTTCTATGCCATTGCCACCTATGACGATCGGTATCCTTGGACTAAATTGATGAGGATGCTGAAATGTTGGTAGTGGCGGAGGAGTCAAGCTACTGCAACACAGAGAGAGTTCAGCCATTTAATTAATTTTAAGTATTTATTGTTATTTCTAATGGATATTTATCAGAATTTTGTGTGAACAGTTTCCCGTTGCCTCACCTTTAAACAATTATCAAGGTGAGTTGGCTTCTTTTCCTTGGGAGTTGAAGTTCACACGTGTGAACAATGAGAATCCCGTGACACACACCCGTGATCCTATAAGCTAAAAGGAGAGCCACTACTTTCTCTCTCTCTCTCGTAAGGGCACAAATATTTGTTGCCTAAAATGGAATGGGATGTTCATTGGTTTACAATTTTACATTAATGAAATCTTTTTATTTTCGGGGTTGATAAAAAGAAAAGCTTTATATTTAAGATATATTTGGTTGAGAGAATAAAATATATTTTTGTTTTTCATCGTTTGTGACGGGACTGACGAGTCCATTTGACATGGACGATACCATCAGCACGGACGAAACTAGCCTCTGGCTAGGAGAACCAATTACAGACGTTGCTGACGAAGGTGTCCAAGCTATTCAATGCAGGTAATCAAACCTGAAGCAGTTACAAGGACAACTATACAATCCATTGGAGGACATTGATGACACACTACACAGCTCCAGACGTTACGAGGAGGAGCATTAAGATCTCCATAACTGCTCCAATGGCTAGAGACCTTAAAAACATATATAAATCCACACATTGCCAAGAATGAGGTACATAGACACACACAAGTAACAAGAGATTTTTCCTTTCATTCTGTTTTATTCTACTAGGGGTGTCCACGGGTCGGGTTTGTGCCCAACCCGGACCCGACCCGACTTAATCGGGTGGATTAAAATTTGACCCGAAACCGACCCGGACGACTGGCTGGATTTTTCGGTTCGGGTCCTGTCGGTTTCGGGTTTCATTTCGGTGGCCGATTTTGGCCGAATCCGGCTAGATGTGGCCGAAATCTGGCCGGATCAGACGAGATCTGGCCGAAATCTGGCCGGATCCGACGAAATCTGGCCGGATTCGTCGAGATCTGGCCTAGATTTCGTCGGATAACGGCGAGATCTCGCCGGATTTGGTCTGGTATGATGAATATTTCGCCGAAAACGTTAAAGGTATTAGAGATTTGGTCTGGGTTGCTTAATATTTCGCCGGAAACGTTTAAAAATATCGGCGATTGGTTTGGGTTGTGTAATATTTCGCCGGGAACGCCAAAAGTATCGATTCGGGTCGAGTTTCACGGGTTTTGAAATGTAAAACCGCCAACCGACCCGCCGGAGGTCGGGTTTGACAGTTCGGAACCCGCGTCCGACCGCCAGAGTCATCGAGTCGGGTGGTGGCGGGTCAGTCTCGGGCGGGTTGACCGGGTTGAGCGGGTCCACGGGTCTCCTGGACACCCCTATATTCTACATTGCTTTATTTTGAAGAAAGTTTTATACACTGACTTTGGCATCGGAGGTGTTGTGGCAGGCACCACACCGGTGATCATCCTTGAAGGCTGAAGAATCTTCTCTGTCTGACGAACGTGACTGACGATCTTACGCATCATCAGTTTGGCGCCGTCTGTGGGAACGACATTTTCGTGTTCAAACTCGAGATTGTAGTTTCCGATCAATTATTCTTTTCAGATGGAGTCCAATCAAAATTCTGCAGCCTTAGCTCAGCAAATTCAAGCTCTTGCAGCCACCGTGGAAGAATTGACCAGGCAGAACCAGGAGATGAAGCTACGGCTTCAACAAGAGGAGAATAGGTCCAAAGGAAATCAGGAAGACGAAGGGGATAGTCATGGAAGAAGTAACCTTCGGAGGCCCACCACTCCGACCGAGCAGACCTCGGACATGCTGAGAGAGATGAGGAGGGAAATGGACGAGCTTAGGAATGCCATCAAAGAGAAGACGGAGCGAAGTGTGGATCAAATGGTCCGAGCGACGGATTCACCATTCACAACAGCCGTCCTCGATTGTCCAGTACCGTCAAAATTTCGGCTACCTCAGCTCGAGCCTTTCGACGGGCTGAAGGATCCTCAGGATCATCTAAACACCTTCAAAACAACCCTGGGAATTCAGTAGCCCCCAGATGAGATATTATGTCGTTCCTTCCCAACTACTCTCAGGGGAGCTGCTCGGGAATGGTTCACAAAGTTACCAACATCGTCCATAGACACATTCGAACAGTTGAGCAGCGCCTTCCTGCGTCATTTTATTGGAGGACAGCGACCAAAAAGGACCGCGGACCACCTGCTCACCATCAGGCAAGGAGAAAAAGAAACTCGGAGGTCTTATGTAAAACGTTTCATAAGGGAAACACTGGAGGTAGACGAGACTGACGATAAGGTGCAGCTGACGACCTTTAAGGCAGGACTGAAGTCCAGGGAGCTCGTCACTTCACTCGCAAAGAATCCCCCAAAGACGATGGCTGAAATGCTCCTTAAGGCGCAAAAATACATGAACGCTGAAGACGCGCTAGCTGCCATTAGGGACGGAGATAGACCAGGGGACAGAGGAAGAAGAGAAGACGACCATAGAGGACAAAAGAGAGATCGACCGGAGCGTCGAACCAATGACGGAATCCGAAGGAAGGATGATAAAAACCCACAAACGGTAAAATTCACTCCTCTCATTATGCCTGTTGACAAAATTTTGACGCAGATTAAGGACGAGCACTATCTTAAATGGCCGCAACCATTGCACTCGTCTCCTAACGTCCACGATAAAAGTAAGTATTGCCGATTTCATAAAGATCATGGCCACTACACAGAAGATTGTAGAGATCTCAAAGAGCAAATTGAAGAATTGATACGGAAGGGGAAGCTACAGAAATTCGTGAAAAAGAGGGAGCACAATAAGTTTCGGGATGAAAACAAAGGCCAACATGAGTCCTCATCCAGGAACGACGGTCGTCAACCCCAACCTCCTAAAAATGTAATCGGGGAAATACAGACGATTGCAGGGGGGCCTACCACCGGGGGCTCATTCAGGTCACTTAAGAAAACACACCAACGGCAAATAAACAGCGTCCATATGACACCCCTACCAAAATACAGACGAACTGACCAGGACATGACCTTCAACGAGAGTGACGCCAGAGGAGTGAAACAACCACATAATGACCCTTTGGTCATAATGCTCACCATAGAAGGGTTCAACACCAAAAGGATTCTCGTGGACAACGGTAGCTCTGCCGATATCATCTACTTTCCTGCATTCCAGCAATTGAAGCTGGATCCCAAAAGACTTCGTCCATTCGATTCCCCCCTCGTCAGTTTCAGTGGCGACAGGGTATATCCCAGAGGCATAGTGACGCTGACGGTAACGGTGGGAACATACCTGAAGCAACTGACTCGTCAGGTAGACTTCTTGGTAGTAGACTGCCCCTCGTCCTATAATGTCATCATCGGAAGGCCAGCACTCAACAAGTGGAAGGCGTCCACATCCATTTATTGCCTCAAGGTAAAATTTCCAACAGAGAATGGAGTTGGTGAAGTCAAAGGAGATCAAGTTTTAGCTCGAGAATGTTACCAAGCTGTTTTAGCAGCTAAAGAGAACCACACATGGATAATAGAAGAAAAAGAGGGAGAAAAGGTGGAAGCCCTGGAAGCAGTAGAGCTGATCGAAGGGGAAGCAGCGAAGACGACCAGAATATGGACGACCTTGAGTCCTGAAATGAGAACGAAGCTCATTCAGTTTCTTAGAGACAACTTAGACGTCTTTGCCTAGAGTCATGACGACATGCCAGGCATATCTCCAGGAGTCATCCAACACAGGCTAAATGTAGACCCAGAGAGAAAGCTCGTCAAGCAGAGACGAAGAACCTTTGCACCCGAGAGAGACCAAGCAATCACTGACGAAGTGAGTAAACTCTTGACTGCATGCTTCATCAGGGAGGTGTACTACCCAGAATGGCTCGCCAATGTCGTCTTAGTAAAGAAAGCAAGCGGGAAATGGAGAATGTGCGTGGATTTCACGGACTTGAACAAGGCCTGCCCAAAGGATAGCTTTCCCCTTCCAAGGATAGACCAGCTCGTAGATTCTACTGCCGGGCATAAGCTGTTGACATTCATGGATGCATTCTCAGGGTACAACTAGATAAAGATGGCTGACGAGGATCAGGAGAAAACCGCCTTCATTACTAGTCAGGGGCTCTACTGTTATAAGGTGATGCCCTTTGGGCTGAAGAACGCAGGAGCAACCTATCAGAGGTTGGTGAATAGAATGTTCATCAAGCAGATAGGCAGGAATATGGAAGTATACGTCGACGATATGCTCGTCAAGAGCAGAGAAGAGCTTGCACACCTGGACGACCTTAAAGAGACATTCGATACCTTCAAGCAATACCAAATGAAGCTGAATCCTGGTAAGTGTGTTTTTGGTGTTGCCTCAGGAAAATTCCTGGGATTCATGGTATCCCAGAGGGGAATAGAAGCAAATCCTGAGAAGGTGCAAGCCATAATTAATATGGCATCACCCAAGACCGTCAAGGAAGTCCAGAAGCTCACAGGTTGGATTGCAGCTCTTAATAGATTCGTGTCTAGAGCGACAGACAAATGCTTACCATTCTTTAAAACCCTGAAGCAGGCGTTTGAATGGACCGACGAATGTGAAGCGGCCTTCCAAGAGCTCAAGCGTTACCTCAGCAATCCACCACTTCTAAGCCCATCCAAAGAAGGTGAAAACCTGTACTTATATTTGGCAGTCTCATCTACAGCCGTCAGTGCAGCCTTAATCCGAGAAGAAGATGGGAAACAGCTCCCAGTTTACTACGTCAGCCAAGCCTTCCAAGGAGCTGAGTCCAAATACTCAAAGATCGAGAAGATCACGTTTGCATTGATAGTAGCCTCGCGCAAGCTTTGGCAATACTTCCAGGCAAACCCAATCTTAGTAATGACGGATCAACCAATCAAGAAGTCTATGAGCAAGCCAGAAGCAGCCGGCAGGATGGTCCAGTGGGCGATTGAACTTAGCCAATTCGACGTCGAGTACCACCCAAGGACGGCCATCAAAGCACAAGCTCTAGCAGACTTCATCGCCGAGTTTACCTATCCAGACGAGCCAAGCCTTGCCAACACGGATGAGACATAGGTAATGCAGACTGACGGCTCGTCAGCAAAGAAAAGAGGGGGAGTAGGGGTCGTCATAACCACTCCTGACGGAGAAATATTGAGATATGGAGTTCAACTAAGATTCCCAGCCACCAACAACGAGGCTGAGTACGAAGGAATTCTGACAGGCTTAAGGCTCGGAAAAGAACTTGGGGTCAGGAACCTGCTGGTCCAGAACGACTCAAAATTAGTAATTGGGCAAATCAAAGGAGAGTACGAGGCAAAAGAAGAAAGAATGCAGAAATACCTCAGGTTGACGAAGCATCTGACTCAGGAGTTTGAAAAGGTGGAGTTCATCCAATTTCCGAGGAGCCAAAATATGGCCGCCGACGAAGTCTCCAAGATAGCCTCGTCGGAGGAAGAAGAACCAGTGACAGACCTGATGATGGAGATACAGAGAAGTCCCAGCATAGAAGAAGCTTCAATATTCGCAGTCCAAGGCACAAGTAGCTGGATGACGCCTATCATGTCCTACCTCCAAGATGGGCACTTACCTCAGGATGCAGATGAAGCTAGGAAGATCAAAAAGAGATCCACCAGGTTCACAATTCTCAATGATGCTTTATACAAAAGAGGTTTCTCCATGCCCTACCTGAGGTGCGTTGATGAAGGAGAAGCTGAATACATCCTTAGAGAAGTCCATGAAGGGATTTGCGGAGATCATGCAGGCCCAAGATCCTTGGTAAGAAAGATTATGCGAGCAGGTTACTTCTGGCCGACAATGCAAGATGACGCAACAAAGTTCGTCAAGAAATGTGACAAATGTCAGAGGTTCGGGAACATCCAACGACTCCCATCAGAAAAGCTGACGACAATAACTTCTCCATG
This sequence comes from Quercus glauca, assembly GCA_023736055.1. Taxonomy (NCBI): domain Eukaryota; kingdom Viridiplantae; phylum Streptophyta; class Magnoliopsida; order Fagales; family Fagaceae; genus Quercus; species Quercus glauca. Next base: position 73,492,999 of record CM043316.1, on the reverse strand, counting down.
GCCGTTTGCACAATGGGGAATCGACATCGTCGGCCCACTACCTCAAGGCAAAGGTCAGGTAAAATTCTTACTAGTTGCTATTGATTATTTTACTAAATGGGTTGAAGCAGAGGCACTGGCGACCATCACCGAAGCCAGAATCCAGGGGTTCGTGTGGAAGAATATAGTCTGCAGGTTCGGGATCCCACGGACGATCATATCGGACAATGGACGACAGTTCGATAGCCAGGCTTTCAAGGACTTCTGTTCGGGCTTAGGCATCAAGAACTAGTTCTCATCACCAGGCCATCCACAGGCGAACAGACAGACGGAGGTGACGAACCGCACATTACTCAAGATCATAAAAACTAGACTGGACGATGCAAAGGGTGCATGGCCAGACGAGCTGCCCAACGTCTTGTGGGCCTACAAGACCACGGCTAGAACCCCGACAAGAGAGACCCCCTTCAAACTTACCTACAGCACAGAAGCAGTGATCCCAGTCGAGGTGGGAATAACCAGCACCAGGCGAGAAGTTTTTAATCAGGAAGATAATGACGACCTTCTACGAGTAGATCTGGATTGCCTTGACGAAGTTCGAGACAAAGCCTTCAACAAGATGTCTAAATACCAGAAGAAAATGACAGATTACTACAACAGAAGGGTGAGACTCAGGCGACTCAACATAGGAGACCTCGTCTTGCGTAAAGTGACCCAGGCAACCAAGGACCCAGCTCAAGGAAAACTCGGCCCCACCTGGGAAGGGCCATACAAAGTCAGTCACTACTCCAGACAGGGAAGCTACCACCTGGAGACCTTAGACGGAGAAAAACTCCCAAGACCGTGGAACATTGAACATTTGAAGAAATACCATCAGTAGTTGTAATAGAAAGATATATTCGTCATTATCAATCAATAAATGAATTATTCAGCTAATATTTTTGTGCAAACAGGCTTGATCCAGAATAAACTCACAAAAGGCCAGAAATGGCTAAGTAACAAGATTTCGCCTTGACGGATGTACGTTACTGACGAAGATAAAATCACTAAGAGTGATCAAAAGGCCAAAAATGGCTGAGTAACAAGATTCCGCTAAAGACGGATGTAAGTTACTGACGAAGAAATCAACCTAAAGCCAAAAATGGCTAAGTAACAAGATTCCGCTAAAGACGGATGTAAGTTACTGACGATTAAATCTACCAAAAGCCAAAAATGACTAAGTAACAAGATTCCGCTAAAGACGGATGTAAGTTACTGACGATTAAATCTACCAAAAGCCAAAACTGGCTCCGCTAAAGACGGATGTAAGTTACTGACACATGCAAGCTACTATCAAACGTATGCACACCCAAGTAACCAAGCACCAGAGCTTAGATTGCAGGAGTCTACTTTGGCAAAAACGCACAACTGACGACTAGGATGCAACCAAGATGACAGATATGGCAAACATACATCAGATCAAATACAAGTAAGTGCCGAATAAATAAAATTAAAGCCTAAAGCTGGCAGGCAAATTACCACTGTTTTTACAACTAAGGGCCCATAAACACTGGGCTAAAAATGCTGTTCTCAAAATAGATAAAATTGTTCTACAAGAAGATAAAAAAAAAAAAGGATAAACAAATGCCCAAGAACATGACGGGCAACACAAGAAGTTAAAACTTAAATAGCAGGTTCAAACTTCAGAAGCGGGAGGGGCATCAACAGCAGCAGCATCGTCAACTGAGGCATTCCCTGGAATGTCATCAGCTGAAGCCAAAGAGAGAACAGCTTCGTCAACGGCCATCTCTTTGTCCACTTCCTCCAAGTCCAGGTTCCCGATGTCAACACCAGTCGGATGCTTGATCATATACCTTCGAAGAAGCTCAAAGCCTTTGAAATACCAACTGAAGAGCACGGTATTGTACTCGTCAGTGGTTTGAAAGGCTTCAACAGACCTAGCCGCGATGGTTTTTAGCGACTCCTTAGTACTCTGAAGCTGCTCGTCCTTCTCTATATTCAGCTGGCGCTCAACTCTAAGGTCGTCGCCCAGAACCTTAACCTTCTCCTTCAGAGTTGTAGCTTCGTCCATAGAATCAATAAGATTCTTCTTCAGCTTAAAATTTTCACTCTCCAAGGCTTGCACCTTTGACGAAAGAGACGCTAACTTAGCTTCTTGAGTGAGATACTCAGAAGCGATATGTAAGCTCTCCCCCAGAACCTGTTACCCAAGCTTTTAGTAAAAAAAAAAAAAAAAAAAAGGAGGACTGCTCACGAAAGAAATAAAATCACTTTACCTGGACGAGCTTATGGACATGCCCACCAGCCACCTTACTAAAAGGAACCCCAGAAAAAGTCTTCAAATCATCAGCCGTCACAAGGCTATGAGCTCTTTCAACTACCAACCTCTCATCCCCCCAGGTTGAAGGATGACAAGCATCTCCTTTCTCCTTGTCCTTCTTCGTCAGACGTGGCCTTTTTGAGACGGGCGTTGGAAGCTCTTCCACGGAAGTAGATGGGGAAGCGGTCCTTGTCGTCTCAGTGCCGGAGACAAGAGGAGTGACGGAGGCTGGCGGGGTGACGGAAGCGCCCCTCACACGCACGGCTTTCTTGCCTATACTAGACAAGGGCTCGTCCTTCTTCGCCCTCATCTTCGCGTACATGTCATTGTTAAATTTGGACGTCATTTCTGTCAAAAAGAAGAGCATAAATCTCAAATAAGCACACAAGAAAGAAAGGAAAGAATAACAGTACTGACGAAGCTGGTACTTGGAAAGAAAGGAAAGAATAACGGTACTGACGAAGTTGGTACTTACTCTTTTTTCCTTCTATATCAATATTTTTTAAGAAAAATGCAGAGGGCTCGGGCCCGAGGCAGTAGAACGCAAGAGTCCTGGGATCAACGAGATCGTCCTAACTCTCAATCGTTTGCGCGTACTCTATGGCCTTCTCCACACGCCCTTTGTACCTGCTCTTAAGCTTTAGACGTCTCTTTGCTAAAAAAAAAAAAAAAGGGAAAGTTTAAAGTGTTTAGCAGCTGTGAATGTAAGCACGACATAATTCAAGAAATGAAGAAGAAATATTGACACACCTAAAGTCGGGGTTTCCCACCGACGACGTAACCTCGGGAGATCACCCCAAAACTCATCCGAGGGTGTCTCAAAATCGTCCCCAGACACATAGAAGAATCTGGATTTCCAATACCTGAACAACGAAGGTAACTTCTTGATAATCCTAGTCCTCCTCTCCCAAGGCACTAATTCGTAATACCCATGCTCCTTCGACGCTTTCAAACGATACAAATACGCTAGCTCATCAATCCTGAGCATATCACCGTCATTGGCAGCCAGCCATATCCCCATACAGCTGACCAAAATCCTCCACGAATTAGGCATAAGTTGCCCAGGTGCGATACCAAAATGATCCAACAACTCCATCAGGAATGGATGGACGGGAAATCTCAATCCACAGGTAAAAGCAGCCTCGTAAAAGCATACTTCACCTGGGAAGAAGTGACATGCCCGGTCCTCCTCACTGGGTAGACGAACCCTAACCCGATCCGGGAATTGAAATCTGTCCCTAAACCTCGCCAACGTGTCAGCATCCAACCCACACTCCTCTCCCAGGGCATAAAAAGCCCTAACCTCTCGAGGGCTAGAGACGGCGGTATCTTCCTCTGCTGGGCCGCCGTTGGACGACAACCCAGTTTCAAGTTCGCTCGACCTAACTTCAGACATGCCTATTCGCTTTCCAACCTCGTTCACAAACCAATCCAAAGATTGACGAAGCAAAGGCAATAAATCAGCCAATGCAACACTCAGGCAATTACCCTAAAAAACAAAGTCCTCAATATTAGAGGGAACCCCTAAAGACCCTCCTAAGCGAGCAAAAAGAAATGAAATTGATGGACAAGCTACCCTAACCTCAGAGTTATCAACCGTGAAACCCAGAAAAGAAAAAAAACGCAACAGCAAACTAAACCCCCATGAAATTTAGAAGCAAACAACAAGGAAAAAGAGAAATCAGATGCAATAACGAGACAAGAGAAGTTAACACAAAGTTGAAAGAAGAATGGGCATACCTTAAAGAAAGCGATCAACAAAGGAAGCACCGCCACACCAAGAAAAATCGCAGAGAAAGGTCGCCGGAGAAGGTGATCAGAGCAAATGATTGAAGAATTTTTGAAGGGAGTGAACAAGAAAAAGTTTTTAAACTAAGGTTTTGGGAAAACTGAAAAAAACCAGCGGGAAGTCCAATAGTCTCACCTATCAAAGCATTAAACTCCACCCCTCGGCACGTGCCACGTAGACCACGATTTGCGAAGCGCCGCCACTACACATTTAATGCGGAACGAAATCCCAAACGACACTCATAGATTGTAAACTCTTCATATTCTATGTTCGTCATTTAAATGACGAACACAGAATCGGGGGGCAACTGACAGGACTGACGAGTCCATTTGACATGGACGATACCATCAGCACGGACGAAACTAGCCTCTGGCTAGGAGAACCAATTACAGACGTTGCTGACGAAGGTGTCCAGGCTATTCAATGCAGGTAATCAAACCTGAAGCAGTTACAAGGACAACTATACAATCCGTTGGAGGACATTGATGACACACTACACAGCTCCAGACGTTACGAGGAGGAGCATTAAGATCTCCATAACTGCTCCAACGGCTAGAGACCTTAAAAACATATATAAATCCACACATTGCCAAGAATGAGGTACATAGACACACATAAGTAACAAGAGATTTTTCCTTTCATTCTGTTTTATTCTACATTGCTTTATTTTGAAGAAAGTTTTATACACTGACTTTGGCATTGGAGGTGTTGTGGCAGGCACCACACCGGTGATCATCCTTGAAAGCTGAAGAATCTTCTCTGTCTGACGAACGTGACTGACGATCTTACGCATCATCAGTTTGTATTTATATATGTGAGGGTAAAGGCCCAAATTTGTATATTGGGTCTTGCGCCTTGGTCAAGAGCGTGAGTAGTCTGAGGACGAACGAATAGTAATGAATAGTTCAGACTCAGGACTTAATGAGCAAGATACAAATGGGAAGATAGTTCGAGGAGAAATATCCCATTAGATAAACTAAATATAGATCAGATGTAAATTCTAATGATCAAAGTGACCTTCCAGAAAACTCTAATGATAGAGACATGCGCCATAAATGTACAAGAAAGATGGGAACCCAAAAATATCTAAGGGAAAGCTGCTACCACTGCATTGAATACACTACAGCTACTTTTCTGACTGCATTTATGTGGATAAGACCCCTGAACAGTACTGTCTTGGCAACCACAACTCACAGAAGGCCAAAAAGAATATTTGATGAGACAAGCACTCAAGTGCTAACTCAAAAGATCAACAAGTGTAGGATCAAGATCATCTAAAAGAAACTATATAATACAAGAGGCCTTTCATAAAAAAGGGGGAGGAAAAATAGAGAAGAGGCACTGTAGCAATCTAAATTGTACTTGTACTCTGTTTAATCAATTTATATGAAAACTTACCTCCTTGGACAATGAATTCATTCAGCTCTATGTTTCTTGTTCTTACTTAATCATCTTCTACATTCATACTAGCCATTGTCAAATTCATTAATGCTTAGTTCTTTAACTCACTTTACAAATTTATTGTACTGGACTCACTGTGCCAACATCCCATATATCTTGGGTTTGGGCTACAAAACTTGTCCCTACAATATATTTATTATGAATGATAGAAAAGTGGATCATCAAAATCCTCAAACACATCAACCAAATTTGGATCCTCAAAATTCTAGGGGCTATTTGGTTAAGGGTTTTGAACAACAGTTTTCATCGTTTAAACAATATTACATGTATTTTTAAACACTTTTTCACCCACGCGTATTTTCAAAAAATACAAATAACGCTACTAAAACAATATTACCAAACGGGCCCTCTAATTTTTCACCATTTGTCTTTTTCTATTCCTTCTCTTAACACTTAGCCATATCTCATATCTTTTTATTAACTTCTTCTAACTTTTAGTTTTAGTTCTATTTAGAAGATTCATCATTTTTTCTCCCCAAAAAAAAAAAAAAAAGATTCATTTATTTTTTCTAAAAGGATAAAACTTACATATAGTTTATTAAATTCCCTAATTAAGCTCAACTATATTAAACACAATAAGTTCTTGAAAATGAAAATAATGTTTGTGTTTTATTGGTCATGATAAATAAGTGGTTGAGTTTCATTAGGAAACGTAATATATTACACTTAAAAATGTTCCGTATTTAAGTTTTTTCCTTTTCCCAAAACTCTATAATATGTCCTTTCACTTGTGAGAGATAGTTTCAACCTGCTCTTGATTATTACTCTTTATTATCAAACTAAAATACTAATTGATTTTTTTGTGTAAGCAAGGATCGGACCCTAGATCTCTTATTCAACGACAAAAAACTTTATCAGTTGAGTTAACTGAAACCCACATATGCCCTTTCACTTGATTGTTTAGCTTGATATTTTAACTGCTAATAAAAGTTACACTAATAATAAAAAAAAACTAATGCACGAAGGCGCATATGTATACTGTAGTTTGAAGTTTTCTTGAATTACAAATTAATATAATAGTCTTACCTCGGCCTCCCCCAAACATAAATTCCTAGCTTTGCCGCTGGGAAAGATATTTTGTTGGCATGGGTGGAAAATCACCCACCCATTTTTCATCCCATCAATTTCTCTCACCACCACCGATCAATGGAAAACACCTATTTTCTCTTTCCCCTTTTCTATCATTTCCCTTTTTCATCTCAACCAAACATAGCATGATAGTCCTTTCACTAATTTGGGATAGATTCAATTTTGAATTTTGATCCCTTTTAAAAGGATATGATTAGGATTTTTTTTATCCATATTCCATCAATTGTTTGCATACACATCTTACACCATGTTGATGTAGCATGGGAAATAATTAAATGCTCTTAAAGTACAAGAACATGATATTTCTTCCTCTCATATGAATGGTAGATCTCACTATGACGTGATATGAGAAAGTATAATATTGTTGTATAATTAGAATATTGAATAATTACTTAATATATAACAATAGTAAAACATTCGAAAAACAAACAAGTAAAATGTATGAGCAGGAAACCACATAGATGGAAACAGCAACACACACACATGTGCATCATGCAATTGAATTCTTAATTATTCTTCCAAACATATTATCTATCCTCAAGCAAATATCCACAAAAAGCATATTAGGATACCCCAATTCCAAATTAAAAAACAAACCCACTGGTGATGATTGTTGTGATGATGCCGAAAATCGTCAGTAAGTCACACAGTCCTCATGTGCTTCAAGACAACTCCTGCACAACACAGAACAAGAAGATCTTAGGAGAGTACCGGTGTGGTACCGGCCAAAAACCCTCTGAAGGTTAAGTCAGAAAGCTTTTCACAACTCTAGAGTGCCAGAATTGGGATGAATTATTTGTACCTCGGTTTGTAAATGCTTTGGGGTTTTTATAATAGTGTAGAATCGACTTTTTTCTTTCTTGGGAAAGGGAACTTTTCCTTATAGGGAAGATCCTCATAAAATCACTTATTTTACGGGATCCTTTCCATATAATGATTTTGTTGATTAGGGTTAATCGTGAGGCGCAAAATATTTCCTTTTGAGGTTTCTAGAGGAATACTTAAACAATGTGGATGTCACATGACCCTGTCGCCGTTCGCGTTGTATCCATCCACTTTCTTGTCCGTCCTTTGGAGAGAATCCGTCCTCTTCTCTACGCGCTCCCTTTCTTCTTCCATCATCTTGATCTCAAGCAAAAAGTACAGATGCTCGTGACTGATTCAGTAGAATGAGACCATCTATGTTCATTTCACCCTCTTAAGATTGCAAGATCTATCAAGCGAGCTAGGTTAAGTTTGGATTCAACTCAGTTGAGTGTGGTCAAATTAGTTTTGGTTCGAAAATTGGTTGAATTAAAATAGGTTACAAAACCTTTGACCTTTACTCTATTTTTGACACTTTAAGTTAACTTGACATGATAAGTATATATTTTTTACATGCAATAAATAATAAATTTGAAGATATTTTATTTTTTCTTCCTTTATATATAAATAAGAGAATAAGAGACAAAAAAAAAAATAAAAAATAAAAGTTAAATAATACATAAATTTTTAAGTTTACAATCCATAAATCACTATTCTAATAGTTTCACAAAACAATAAATAAATAAAAAAAATACAAATGTCATAGACCATATATCAACCTCACGTGGACTTATTATGGTATATAAAATGTGAACTAAAATTAACAAAATAATAACCAATATTTTCAATTTTATCAAGAAATACATGAATTATACAGGATAATGTTTGTTAGCCAAGTAATTTACACAATATTTAAAGATAAAAGATATAGCTAGGATAGCGTTTGTTTAATCCAAATTATGTTTGGGTTGACCTATTTTCTACGAGTCCAAATACTCCCTTACTTATTCCTGTTTTTATTTTCAAGTTATTAATACTCTCACGAAAACCAAAGTTAAATATAGATAAATTGAACCCAAAACATCACAATCTCATCCATTGAAAAGCCTAACTGTCCCCCTCAAAAAAAAAAGAAAAAGAAAAGCCTAACTGTTATTCTTGCGCATAAATGTGTGAAAACTTTTACTATTATTATTTGATGGAATTTGCCTTATTGTTTCAACTTGTTAAACTTACTCGTAATTATTGGCATGGGAAGAAAAATAGTTGTCTTATTTTGTGTTTATCTTTGCAAGGATTTTGTTTTTTGTGTTTTTAGGTAGTGCCCATGACATTATTAGGTTGGTAATGATTATATCCAACAACTACTTCCATTGAATGGATGATTGATCCAGATCGTAAAAACAACAAAACCATTTGTAATACTATTAGTCTATCAAGCCCGAAAGGCCGACTTAATGGGGAATGGTGTCTAAGAGTTTTTTTTTTTTTTTTTGGTTCCTCCAAGAACTCGTATTTTATTTTCATTTCTATTTTTTATCCATTTTCTGAATCTAAAAACAAAAAAACATTGATTATAAGAACAAAAAACACTGAGTATCCTATTTGATACTTGATTTTGTATATATGAAAAAAAAATTTCTCACTTATATGCTCACAATCTTCAATATTCTTGCGAAAATGTCACTGAACTCATTTTGTTGAAAATAAAAATGCCAAAAAGTTTTTTTTTAATTTATAAATTATATATATATATATATATATATATGTATATTATGTTTTCATCCACACGTTCTTTTTTTTTTTATGAAAATGAAAACAAAAAACAAATCCAAACAAGTTTTTCACTAATGTGTCCCATAGAAAATAGGAAGCAAAATACACTATATTTTCAGAGGAACCACCATCAAGTTCCTATCCACCACACTGTCACAATTAATATGATTAGGTTCTAAAAGAATGGGTTTTGTCGAACCTTTGAAAACCCATTTCATATTCAATTTTGTGATATTTAAGACAATTAAACTAGATACGTTTACTTTGGTGTAAAATTTTTTTTGTAAACATTTTCAATGTTGTTAGGTGTTTAGTGTGTCGTAATATCTTGATCATATCAAAAATGATTATGGTTAACCATAAAAATGTCGTTATGATGTGTAAATATTTTATGCTTGAAAAAAATGCAGAACATTTCCCATCTTCAAACAAAAGTCTGACTACACCAAACACCTCTAAAATGATCAAAACATCACTACAATCTTTAAAATGATTAAAATACCTTTAAAACCACCAAAATTACGAAAGTACCTCTAAACGTCTAAAAAAATCCTCTTTTTTTTTTTTTTTTTTTTGAGAAAATCTAAAAAAAAAAAAAAAAAAAACTTTTGAAACCTCCAAACTATAAAATGTAAATAACCAAAATACTATTGGCATGTCCAAAATGACTAAAGTACACCCTAGAACCACCAAACTAACAAAAATACCCTTAAATTCACCAAAATGGCTAAAATATTCCTATGACTAGGAAAATAACCTAAATTTCTATAGAACTTCATTTTTAATTTTTTTTTTAAAACAAGATAAAAATTCTACTATAGAATAATCTAAGTGCATATGTGTGTGAAACTCTCTCTTTAAGACTTGAATCTCGACCCTTACTCTCCATACCCTATAAACATTTATACTTGTGGCATGACCACCACATCAAATGTGCGTGGTGGTTCTATAAAACTTCCTAAAATGCTTTCAAAACTACAAGAATGACCAAAATAATTCTAACAGCCAAAATAATCAAAATATCCCTAAAACCATCAAAATTACCAAAATACTTTTGAAACCATCAAAATTATTAAAATATCTATCAAACCTCAAAAATTGTAAAAATACTCAGAACCTACAAAATGAAGTTTAAGACTTTTACCTATTAAAATTTATTTCTAATTATGTTAATTTCTAATCAGAACTTATATATTTAAAATCTGATTATGTTAAAGCCCAATCAAACCCAAAAATTTAAATTTAAATTTAAAAATCTATGTTTTAAAACTTTTGAAACTATATTAAATTTGCATTTTAGCTTAAAATAATAAAAATAAACAAAAAAAGAGAAGAAAAGAAAACGACGAGAAAAGAAAGAAAACCTTTCGGACAGAAGCTTGATAGAAAGTTACCCAAACAGGGGGAGTGGTTCAGTTCCTTGTGTGAGCAGCAGAAAGAGAAAGCGCAATCCCATCACATGTCCAGTCCTTCAGCCTTGAGGCCATTGTAATTCCTAATTCACCGAAAATTGCATTTTGCATGGCAGCGAAATCCGAGAAATCGAATGTGCAGCAGCTGCAGGCATCATCATCCTCATCCACCTCCTCCTTCTCCGCCAAAGTGCATCCTTCTGAACTGGATCCCAACAACAACAACCACAACAACAACAACTCCTCCTCCTACTCTCTGGAGAAATTCAAACTCTACGAAACCCGACAGAGATTTTACCTCATCGGAAGCGATCGGAACAAGAGGGTATTCCGCGTCTTGAAGATCGACCGTAGCGAGCCCTCTGATCTCAACACAAGTGAAGACCCGGTGCTCTACTCCCCCAAAGAAATCAAAAACTTGCTCCAGCGTATCGATGAAGGCAATCGTGCCACCGGCGGCCTCACCTTTGTCGCTAAGGTCTACGGTATTGCTGGTAATTTTATTTAATTTACCAACTTTTTTTTTTTTTTTTTTTTACAATTTTACTCTGTGTGCAATGAGGCGACTATTTTTAATATTTGATAGGTTGCATTAAATTTCTGGAGTCTTATTATCTGATTCTCGTCACTAAGCGTCGCCAAATTGGGAGTATTTGTGGTCACGCCATTTATAGCATTGATGAGAGCCAGTTAATCACAATTCCTCATGTCTCGGTTCAAACTGATTTGGCACATTCTAAAACTGAGCTAAGGTAAACTCTCTTTTTTTTTTCCCTTCTGATTGAAAACTAGCATAGTTTGCAAATGAAATTGACCCTGCAACTGTGAATTTAAGTGTTTGTATTTGGGTAATTCAAACCTACTGAATTGGCTTTGGCTATGTTATTGTTAATCAATGGACAACAATGACTATCCTTTTTGTTTTGGAAAGAGTCCTATTTCATACTGTGAATAACTACTTTTTGCTAGTGGCTTTTTTTAAAAAGGATTTTAGTAGTACTTACTTTTTGCTGTTTCATCATTTAAATGCAGGTACAAGAAGCTTTTATCCAGTGTTGAACTGACCAAAGATTTTTTCTATAGCTACACCTATCCCATCATGCAAAGTTTGCAAAAAAATGTGCATTTTATGGGTGAGCAAGGGATGCCATATGACAACATATTTGTGTGGAATGCTCATCTAACAGAAGCAATTAGATCAAGATGCAATAACACTATCTGGACGATAGCTTTAGTTCATGGGGATTTTAAGCAGGTATGTGATGATCGTTTTGTTATTTTAATGGTTTTATATCTCATCTCATGTGAATGTGATATTTGTATGCCATCCATGTTGTTTACACATAAGGCCCAATATCTTCATTTGGATCTAGTTTAGACATATGTCACGCATTTGCTTCTTTCTAGCTAAATATATGTTCTCTAGCGCTTTCAACTGGTTATGTCTAAATCTTGAAATTGTATTCAAAGTCACATTCAACCTCTTCATCTTGTCACTAGTTTGTCTAATAATGATATTTTTGCATCTAGAAACCCATTATCTCTTTTATACTTTGAAAAAATTCATATATATAAGATCCTAGAAAAAGTATTAGCTAATCGGTTGAAATTGATCCTAGATAAGGTGGTGTCAGAACCCCAAAATGCATGTGTTAGAGGGAGACAGATTTTGGATTTAGTGTTGATTGCCAATGAGTGTATCGATAGTCGCCTAAGATCCGGCATTCTTGGGGTATTGTACAAGTTATATATATATATATATATATATTATGTTTTTCCTTTTATAAGTAAGAAAGCTTTTATTAAAAATTCAAAAGGTAGAGCATGTACACAGGACGTGTACATAGAGTACAACAGTCTAAGAACCAAACGAACAAGTATCAAGAATCTCAAAGATATTATCAAAGGAAAATAGAGAGGAAGCATTCATCCACTCAAATAAAGATTTGAGATGAAGAAGCTTAAGATCATGCACTGATTTCACCCGTCCCTCGAAAGTCCATGCATCTCACACCATAGGCACCACATGAGACAATGGGGAATCACGCTCAAAATCGTGTGACTTCTAGTTTCACCCAGCCTTTGGTTCCAACTATTAAGGAGATCCTCCACCCTTTCTAGCATGACCCACAAAACTCCGAACAATGCGAACATATACTCCATAGCTCATAAGCAACAGGGCAATGAAGAAGCAAAATGGTTTATAGTTTCTCATGCTAATTTGTACATACAACACCAATCAATAACAAGAATCATTCGTTTCCTTAAGTCATCAACAGTTATAATTTTTCCCATAGCCTCTGTCCAACAGAAAAAAGCCTAGACTTTTGGTCTCCACAAGCTTTTCCAAGGAAAAGATAACCGAGTGGAAGAGTGAAGCAATCTATAATAAAATTTTACTTCAAACATACTCCTAGGAGAGGGATTCCAACAAATTTCATCCATGCCACTTTGATTGATCACACTTGAATTAATGAGATCCATGAAGTTTGCCACTGATTCTAGCTCCTAATCATGTATCGTACTTGTGAAATTGATATCCCAATGGTGCGTCTTCCCTTTGAAAATGAAGTGGTCTGCCACCAAAGCTTCCACATCCCTTGCTATTTTACTCAGGAACCTCTCTCGTAGTGGTTGCCCTCAACTCTAGGAATCATGCCAAAAGTTTATTTGAGTTCCATCCCCCAACTTGTAGCTAATGAAATGAACAGACTGATCCCATCCTGCCCTTATGGTCTTAAGACTAACCCCATACGTTCCTCTAACCCGGTGAGGACACCAATCACCTCACACACTACCATATCAAGTTAGATATGGAGAAAGCATACAATCACGTGCATTGGAATTTCTTGTTACACATAATTCGGCGATGTAGATTTGGCCCCAGATGGAGGAAGTGGATTTTTTCATGTATTTCCACTGTTTGTTTTCCTATACTTGTGAATGGCAGCCTGAGTGTCTTTTTTCAAAGCTCACGGGGGGTTGAGATAGGGAGACCGGAGACCCTCTATCCCCTCAGTTGTTCATAATTTTTATGGAGGTACTTAGTAGGTTGTTGGAGACAGCAGGTAGAGGGAATTACGTATCTGTGGGGAGTCTTTGGTTCCATTTCTAGACTTGTTGTTTTCAGTTAAAGTTCGGAGGACGCAAAAGACATGATGGTATGTTTCCTTTCTAAAAATATGGAGTTCACAATGTTAAGGAAAGGAGAAGTGAATTTATTATTTCCTTGACGTAGTATCTGACAGGCGAAAGTACCACTTGGAGTTGCATTCTCCACTTGGGCTGCAAATTTGGGTAAATTTTTGATGTTTTAATTTAAGGCGGTGGAACAAGGTAATGGTAGATTGGTGTTGTATGTGCTAAAACAGTGTTGAGACAGTCAATCTTCTTCACTATTAATGGTGCGTCAGTGAGGGGGAGTGGTGAGGATAAGATGTGTTGGGAACCATCAACCTGATAAAAAAAGAGTCTAAAGGTTAGTATATTGGTGTTGTATGTGCTAAAACAGTGTTGAACTTGTCAATTTTCTTCACTATTTATGGTGCGTCAATGAGGGGGAGTGGGGAGGATCATAAGATGCGCTGGGAACAAATAACCAGATAGGAAAAAGGGTTTTAAACTTTTAAGGTTAGTGGTTTCTACTGAGTCTTGCTGCGTGCTATTTGGTTTCTATCGGGTATTGCTGCATACTATTACTAGCGATCAGTCTAGAGTTGCTTTCTTTGTTTAGAATGCAGCCTTAAGGAAAATTTTGACAAGTGACAATTTAAAGAGGAGGAATGTATGGACTCTGGATTGGTGTCATGTGCGAATGTAATGGGGAGTTAGTAGACCACCTATTAATACACTGTCCTATTGCTACGGTTTTGTGGCTTTTGGTGTTGGGTTTGTTGGGTGATGTGAAAGTCTGTTGTTGAGTTACTAGCTTGCTGGAAGGACAATTTGGGCATCATAGGAATGGTTATATATGGATGGCTGCCCCGCACTGCCTGATGTGGTGCTTTTGGAGGGAGAGGAACAACCAGAGCTTTGAAGATATAGAGAGAAGTCTGCCTGATCTAAAATTATTACATAGTCAATCCCTATGTTTGGTTAGTTTATTTTTTTGACAAGTAAGGAAAAGCTATATGAAATGAAAGTACTACTTCATTCTTTTAGAATGAAGTAGCGTAAAAAATATGTACAGGAAAACAACAAAAGAAGAGATTATATACAAAACTAAAGAATCTAGAACAATGGAATGGAATCACTAGAAGTGATTCTGCAAGCACGAGACCAGTCAAACAAAGTCCCGGCAAACAATTCTTTGAGCTGTGCCTCCGAATGTCCCAAATCATCAAAAATATGATTATTACGATTATTTGGTTAGTGACTTGATAAATTTATGTAATTTGCATGATTAATTGTATGGTCCCTAGTCGTATTCTCCCTGTATGGGTGACTCTATTTTTTGAAATCAATAAAACTTTATTACTTATCCAAAAATCTTCTTCACTGTTCTATAGCAAGATAATTGTGGTCATCTGATCTCTCTTTGGGGTAACATGGGTCATGCCTTGCTAGGTGGTAGAGTTGTTAGCTTGCTGGAGAGGCTGTTTGGGGAGACTTAGAATAGTTATGATTTGGATTGTTAAACCCTTTTTTTTTGTATGTGGTGTATTTGGCAAAAGCAAAACCTTTGTATATTGGAGGGTTGTGAAACAGCAATTGTAGAGATAAAGCATATGTTTCTTAGGTTATTTGGATGAAGTTAAATAAATTCATTGTATTTTTTATTTTATAGGGGCTCTCATGGGTGTAGAGCTGGTATACTCCATTGGTCCCCATTGTACTCTTTGTAAAATCTTGTTTAAAAAAAATGACTTTACTAATATAAAAATACGTTATTTGGATGGATTGAGGTAATGCATTATTTTTCTTTCTCCAATTTGTTGGAGTTTTTGGAGTTAGTACACTTTAGATGTTAATAATTTTTGTTTTACTCTTTTATACTTCCCGTATATATAAGTGATGCACCATTTTTGCACTCTAAATGTGTTTTATTACTTATCAAAACATACAAAACTAAAGGAATTTTTGTATATAAATACAAATCCAACAATGTTAAATATAAAATTCCCTTTGCCTCCAAAAACTTAAAATCAAGATTGCCATGTTGAATCTACTGCTGAATTACAAATTGCAAGGCTTGACAGCAATGACAATTTATTTAAAACTTTGATGCTGCGTGACTGAGATTGATTGAGGGAGTAATGGTGCAATTATTTTAGTGATGGCCAAATCTATGTATGGATAGCAATACTAGAAAATAATTTAGCATTGTTAGTATGTGACACAATGTTTCAATCTTGTACATAGCATGTAGTATGCAACATAGTTTGTTGATTATTATGATTTAATTATCATTTCTATATTGTGGTCTTTATTCTTTTTACTAATTATGGGTGACTAGGTATGCTACATCCTTCCATTGTAAATGCCTCTTGAAATTTTATTTCATGGAAGCAGAATATTCAAAGGTGATTGTGTCTGTTCACCACAATATGTCCCCCCCCCCCCCCCCCCTTTTTTTTCCCTAGAATTCAACTCATAGCGCATTGCATGATCTTATTGTCTTCTAATTCAATTTCATTGGGAACAACATGTATTTAGTACTTCAATCAATTTTCTTAAACGTGATGGTGGCAGACGAGGCTATCAATTTTTGGGAGGGACTTTAGTGTTTCTCTGGTCTCAAGACGCTCTCGACATTTTGCAGGGACACGGTATGGTTGAACATCTTAAATTTGCTTTGGTTCATCTTATTCTTTTACTTAACAAGCAAATGAAATTGTATTTAAAAAATTTAGTTAGAAAAAAAAATGATTACTAAGATTAGTTTTCTAACTACTAGGTCCTGGACTTCTGAAATTTTTTTGCCTTTTCCATATAGTATGGTTTGATTTGTCCATCCACAATTGGTTTTTAATTTTCTTGTTGTATTGACTATTTCTGGATATATATGACTTTTGCACCCATGCAGTTATCATTTTCAATTTGTGAGTATCTAATCAAGTTGAGATAAAAGAAAGAAAAAAATTTATTACTGTGGTTGAGTTAAAGGTTATAACTACCGTGTTGATGTTGAGTTAAATTAAAATTGACCCTGTAAATAAGAAATCAAATGCTGAAAAATAGAATATAATAAAAGAATATGGATTATTATTAGCCTCTGGAAAAACATCTGAAGCAACTTAAGATTCTCAAAGTGCACATGCTAGTCATGTGCATGCCATATCATCTATTTATTGGTCAAGTTGGCAGAAAACATGCTACATCATTAAATTCTGCAATAACAGTAGCACCTATGAACATACTTTAAAAAATCAAAGGGTTCTAATTGCACATGTTGAAACTTGGAGGACCCAATTGAAATTTCTAAGGACCAACAAGTGCTCTAGACTAAATAAAATGCAGTTGAATGGCTTAAAATTTGTTCCTCCGATGTGATTTCTTTATGTGAGGTTGGTTAGTTTTGATGACTCTTGGAGCATCAATGGTATAGGCAACTAATACTGTTGAAAGTGAAGGGGGTGAACTGCAAAATAGACTTAATGCAGGCAGTTTTGTGGATGTTGGAGCACCTACTTACTTTGATAGGTCTCACTTGGCTTTACTTTTTTGGGTGTTTGCTTAAATATTCGTTTCCTTTTTATAGTGTGTGTGTGTGTGTGTGTGTGTGTGTGTGTGTGTGTGTGTGTGTGCATGTGGGTGCATGTGTAATCCACAAATTATGGGATCCAATAAATAGTTTATATAAGCTTTACCCCCCCCATAGATGTTTATCTCTTGTGGTTTGTTCAGGGAAGGACTGAAGGAGGAGGAGCAACAAACCAGGTTAGACTTTCTCTCTCTACCTTGCTCTCTGTCTTCACATTGGATTCCTTCTTTCAAAGTTTGGCAAAACTGTAACTGGAGATTTTTTCTCTCCCTTTACATAAGTTTTTCACAGAGAACCTTTCTTTTCACCTTTTATCCCCTCATTTCAGGATGTGTTGGTTTGTTTCTTATGCTTTTGCAAATGAATCTTTAATTCATTTTTTTTCCTTTTCCTTTTTTAATTCTCTCTCTCTCTCTCTCTCTCTCATATTTACCCTGATATGATCTTCTGTTTCCCTTCTTCTGTTTAGCAGCATCCTTTTGTATAATTTTTTCTTTTCAAGATTTTTTGTTTGTTCTGGCACTTCTAAGGCAGTTGTTATTAATGTACTCTCAGTGTCTGCAGTTCTGCTTGTTCAAAGGATTTTTTTTTTTGCATCCGTGAAAAGTTGTAGGAGTGGATTGTATTTTCATGGGGTCTTGAAGGGCATGCCACCATGAGGATTAATGCTAAATCATTATAAGTTGTGGATAATTGATGTAGAATAGATTTGGAAGCTTGCTCACAATTGATTATATGGTGGTCTCCATGCTTTTAAATCTTGTGGTTTTAGGCTTTAGATCGTAGAAGAGATTTTATAAATTTTGTGGAATAATTATTTGTTAGAGAAGTTAGGAAATAAAACCAACAGGCTAGGTTTTTTTTTTTTTTTTTTTCCCTCCCTACTCCTTTTCCCCTTATAAGATGGAAAAAAAAAGGAGCTGTTTTCTTTCTTTCAGACTTAGAGATTGAGGAAGATGTTGCCATAGAAAATGGGCAATGTAAGGATTTGGTGCTCATGGGGAAGGCAGATTGCGAATTGGGCTGAAGAATGTGAGGATGCAGGAACATGGGACGAGTTATCTGTTGATTTGAAATCTGAGGGTGAGATGTTGGACTATTCTGGGGAGCTGGTATGTTGGTAAATAGCCACAGCAAACCCAGAAGTGGTGAAGAAGACTTCTGTGAAGGAAGATGAGGACAAGGCCAAAGGAGATAGTGTCTAGTTGTCGCAATGGGTTACTAGGAAGATCAAAGCTCTTAAGAAAACTGTGGTACTTCTTTGGAGGGTCTTGAGGAGGAAGTTAATAGGATTTCTCTTATCCTTCGAGGTGAGGAGAAAACAACAGATGCTAGAAGAAAGTGCTTAGAAAAAAGTGGCGAAGGAGGGATTAGAGGGCAATCAGGAGCTGAAAAACTTGTTGAGTTCTTGGAATTTTGAGAACGGGTCTGCCAAGCCAAGAAGTGTCAATAAGAAACGGGCCTTAGTCGTTCATCAATGAATATCAAAATCATTTTTTGGAATGTTAGGGGGTTGAACAATAATGGTAAAAGGCTTTGATCAGGAATATGATCAAGACGTACTTATCAAAAAAAAAAAAGGAATATGATTAAGATGTGTAGGCTAATATAGTTTCTTGCAGGAAACAAAAATGGATTTAATTACAACAGGAGTGATATGATCTCTATGGGGCTGCCAGCATTTGGACTGGTTATTCTTAGGCTTTGTTGGTTCTTCGGGGGGGTGTTCTAGTGATGTGGGATAGAAGGGTTGTAGACAAGATAGAGGAAACTATAATTCGTTTCTCTGTTTCCTGTAAGTTCAAAAATGTGGTTGACAATTTTTGAGTGGGCATTTATTGGGGTATATGGGCCTAATTAAGATAGAGATAGAAGGCACCTTTGGGAGGAATTGTTTGCGATTAGAAGTTGGTGGAATGTGCCTTGGTGTGGGAGGTGACTTAACGCAGTGAGATTTCCATCGGAGCACCTTGGTGCTGAGTATTTTACCCCATGCATGAATTTTTAGATTTCATTGCAGATAATGGTTTGTTGGATCTACCTGTGGAAGGGGGTGCTTTCACATGGTCTAACTCTCGATTGGATGTTTAGATTTCTCTTGTCGACTGATTGGGAGAAGAATTTTCCCAACGTATGTCAGCGTCCATCGATGAGGCTGCTCTCTGATCATTTCCCGATTATGCTTGAAGGAAGGAATTTTTAGAGAGGTGGTAGGCTGTTTAGATTTGAGAACATGCAGTTGAAGGCAGATAGTTTTGTGGAGAAGGTGAGCTCTTGGTGGGAATCCTATCATTTTCAAGTTTCTCCTAGTTATATAATAGCTAGCAAATTAAGAGCTTTGAAGAATGATCTAAAGAACTGGAATTGGGAAGAATTTGGCAGTGTGGAGGAGAAGAAATACAATCTATGGAAGAGCCTTAATGAGTTGGATCCTGTTGAGGAATTTTGTTCTCTATCTAATGAGGAGAAATTGAAAAAGACTTAGAAGTGAGCTGGAAAAGGTAACTCTTTTGGAGGCAAAAATCTAGAGCTCTTTGGCTTAAGGAGGGTGACAGAAATACTAAATTTTTTCATCATTCTCATTGAAGGTTCAACACCATAGATACCTTATTGGTAAAGGGAGAGTTGACATCAGACTCGGATTCTATATCTCTGTGCATTTCTCAATTCTATCAACAGTTGTATTCTGAAAATGAAAGACGAAGATTTGTGTTGGGTGATTTGGAGTTCTCTAGGATATCAAAGGAGGAAGTAACTTGGTTGGATATGCTATTTCCTAAGGATGAAGTGTTATTCAGTGTGTTTCAAGGTTTTAATGGAGATAAGGCTCCAAGACCGGATGGTTTCTCTATGGCGTTTTTTTTCTTTTTTTTTTTAAATTTATTTATTTATTTTTTAGACATGTTCGCATATTTTAAAATTGGATATTATGGACTTATTTCAGAATTTCCTTGCCCAAGCTGTTTTCGAGAAGAGTTTGAATGCAACTTTCCTTGCTCTAATTCCAAAAAAAGTTGAAGCTATGGAAGTGAGATATTTTAGACCAATTAGCCTAGTGGGTGGAGTTTATAAAATCAATTCTATGGTGTTGGCTAATAGGCTAAGGAAGGTGTTGTTGGGAATCATTTTGGAGTCCCAAAATGCTAATGTGACAGACAAACAGATCTTGGATTCGGTGTTTATTGCAAATGAGTGCCTAGATAGTAGGTTGAAGACAGGAGTTCTAGCAATGTTGTGTAAATTGGACGTGGAGAAAGCTTACGATCACGTGTGTTGGGATTTTCTTATGTATATGCTGCAAAGGTGTGGGTTTTCAAAAAGATGGAAGAAGTGGATTATGTTTTGTATTTCCAATATCCGCTTTTCCATATTGATTAATGGCAGCCCTATTGACTTCTTTGGGAGCACTAGAGGGCTCCGTCAAGTTGGCCCTCTATCCTTGATGTTATTTGGTGGAGGCTCTAAGTCGCATGTTGGATACGACGGTCAATGATGGGCATTTATCAGGTTTCTCAATTGGAACCACCCTAACACTGCAATGATGGTGTCACATCTATTGTTTGCAGACAATACCTTAATTTTCTGTGATGCTAACTCTAGTTAGATAGCAAATTTGCGTGATATCCTCTCATTCTTTGAAGCAGTGTCAGGGTTGAAGATCAATTTGGGAAAATCGGAGTTGGTACTAGTTGGGGAAGTGAACAACTTGGGAGAATTAGTGGCTTTGTTAGGTTGTAGGCAGTCATTGCTCCAATGATACTTGGGACTTCCCTTGGGTGCTAAATTCAAGGAGAAGACGATTTGGAATCCAATTATTGAGAAGTTGGAGCAGAAGTTAGCGGGATGGAAGCGATTATATTTTTCTAAGGTAACTTTGATTAAGAGTACTCTCTTTAGTTTACCTTCCTATTTTCTCTCTTTCCTATTTCGGTGGAGGTGGCTAAATATACTAAAAAGTTACAGAGAGATTTTTTATGGAGTGGGATTGGTAAGGAATCCAAATTTCATCTGGTAAATTGGGCCCAAATTTGTGAGCCAATCCAGAATGGAGGGTTGGGTAGAAGGAATTTGAGAAGATTCAACTAAGCATTGCTAGAGAAGTGATTGTGGAGATATGGTACTGAGAGAGAGTTACTTTGGAGGAGGGATATAAAGGTGAAGTATGGGAGCGAATGGGGGGTTGGTGTACAACAGTTGTGGCTAGTCCTTATGGTGTTAGTCTTTGGAAATTCATAAGGTGGGAATGGTTGACCTTCTCCCTATATCTTCAATTTGATGTGGGAGATAGTTCTAGAGTGAAGTTTTGGCATAGAAATCTAGCATTCTGGTCTTACAATTTGGAGGCCTTTCACCAAGAATCTCAAGAGAGTCTGTAATTTTTACTTTTGACTTTTGATTATGGGGGAGTTCGCAGTTTCTTTATTGAGTCCAAATTCTTTCAATTAGTTTTAGAGGAAGGGGGACGTTATTTCTTGCTACGGATTCTTGAGAGGGGCAAATTCTTTATGAGATCAGTTTTCTTGGGCAAGACTGCAGCACTATGGATGATGAACAGTGTTGAAGAACTTGTGGTAGGGAAGAACTCCAAACAGTTTTTTATTTTCAGAGAAGGTGACACTGCATTTACTCTCCAAAGAAGCTTCAATTCCTCTGGTCAGTTCTTGCTTTTGACTGAGCTCAAAGCTGGTGGGTCTAGGAGGTCGATTATTATTCCTAAAGGCAAAGAGAAATTTGGTTGGAGGGCTTTTGGTCTTGAACTGAGAAAGCTGTTGAACCCTTCCCATTATGCGGTGGGTGGTAATGGTCTCCCAAAGTTTATTCCTCAGGTACGGAGGTTTAACTTGGAGACTCATAATTCTAGAACTTTTGCTGAAGTTGTACAAGGCTTTCATGGAGGATTAGAGGATAGAAAGCAACTAAAGCAACTAGGTTGCTCAGCCAAGGGGAAGAAGACACAGTTAGGAGAGGAGAAGAAGGGGGTGAACCTAAGACTTAAAGGTGCCAAAGTGAGGGTTGCTCCGGTGGGCAAGTCTGATAGGATGGAGGTGGTGGGAGGGGACAGGAAGGAGCTGAGCATTAATGAGGAGACAGAGGTAGGGGTAAAAAATCAGGTAGACTCTAGGTTACGGTGCCCAACCTTCAGTTTGAATTCAAAAGATTATATAAAAGGGAGGAAGAGTGTTGTTAGGAGATCTTGCTGGTCAGGAAGAAGTCTTTTCGTGGAGGTTGATGTGACAGGGAGCAGACGAGTCTTCTGGGACAGAAGGAAAGGGGGAGATACGAAGTGCAGAGGAGTGTCACGGGCAGTGGACAGGGACTGCAATATAGAAGCACCAAGGGCCCTAACATGGGTTGCACGAGGAAGTAAAAAGGCTGGAGATAATTATAAGGCTGGAGTAAAACCTGGGTTGGGCCTAGACACAAGCCCACTACGGACCGATACACTTAAGAGTCCCCTTCTATTAGTTTTCTCGGGCCCAAGCATTTTTGAAGTGGGCGAGAGTTCTTTGACTGGTGAAGAGAACTCAGCCAAGGCTCCGACGATAGAGACGTACCCCCAGTTTCCTCCCCAGCTCTTTGATACTGTGTTTGAAGTGTCGGACTGGTGCGCCAAGCCTCCGATGGGGGCCGACGGCACTTTCTTTGTCGGAACCAGCTCCGATGAGCCCACGGTGCCACCGGGTCAGTCCGATACGGTGATTTCACGGTCTTCGGTTGAGCTTTTCCTTCTGGTTTCTTTTGGTGCTTGTCAAGGGCTGGGCTTGTGGCTATGGATGTTAATTTTGGGGTTGAAAGGGGCTGGGACAGCAGTGCTAACCTTAGGCTGATAGAGGCTTTGGATTTTGATCAGCCCAGCGTAGCGGTGATACCCATGAAGGCAGAGTGTGATGTTTCTGGGGTGAGTACTTTGGTGGTGGGAGATTTGAATCATTCGGATTTGGGTTTGGGTGGAGAGGATAGCTTACCTCTGATGTCCATCACTCCCTCTGGGTTGCCTTTGTCAGCTGATTTGATTTGTGGCAACGAGGCATTGGAGTGTATGAATACGGTAGATATTTCTAGTTGGGTGAAGAACAGACTTCCTGGATTTAGTAAACTGGTGGGGCTGCCTCTGAGTCGCCATGAGAAGTTATGTATTGCTTTGTTACAAAAGATTGAGAAGGAGACAGAGGATGCCAAAGTGTTGAACAGGAAAGATACAGTTTCTAGAAAAGCTGTCATTAATAGGGATAAAGGGAAGAGAGAGCTGAGGAATTTGCAATCTTCGGTTAACTATGATGGGGTCTGAATGACTGTCGGAAACGTTTGATTGTGAAAAACTTATTGCGGGAATGGAAATGTGATGTAATTTGTCTTCAGGAGACTAAGCTTTCAGGCTTGGACCGACACATGGTTGGCAGCTTGTGGAGTTGTCCTTATGTGGATTGGGTGGCTTTAGATGCTGTCCAGACGGCGGGCGGGGTTTTGATGATGTGGGATAGGAGGGTTTTAGAGAGGTTGGAGTTCATGGTGGGTTCCTTTTCTGTGTCTGTTCGGTGGAAAGGGGTGGGGGATGGCTTTAGCTGGGCGTGCTCTGGGGTTTATGGTCCAACTGACAACAATGCGAGGGGGGCTAATGTGGGACGAGTTGGTTGGTGTCCAGCAATGTTGGAACGTCCCATGGTGCTGCATTGGGGACTTTAATATTGTCCGTTTTCCGAGTGAACGGTCGGGTAATTCCCGTCTCACCCTGGCTATGGAACTTTTTTCGGAGTTTATTGAGGACCTTAATTTGATTGATTTGCCTTTGGAGGGAGGGAGTTATACCTGGTCTAGCGGCTCAGAACAGCCTTCGATGTCTAGAATAGACAGAGTTTTGGTGTCTCATGATTGGGAGGAGCAATATCCGGATGTGGTCCAGCGGATATTACCTCGCCCTGTTTTAGACCATTTCCCTATTCTAGTGGAGGTAGGGGGAATGGCTGGGGGGAAAAGTCCATTTAGG
Organism: Quercus glauca; assembly: GCA_023736055.1. Lineage (NCBI taxonomy): Eukaryota > Viridiplantae > Streptophyta > Magnoliopsida > Fagales > Fagaceae > Quercus > Quercus glauca. The sequence continues at coordinate 73,468,681 of CM043316.1, read as the reverse complement.
TTTGAGAATATGTGGTTAAAGACGGACGGGTTCACTGATAGAGTTCATTTTTGGTGGAATCGACATTCTTTCTCTGGTACTCCCAGTTTTGTTTTTGCCAAAAAATTGAAGGCTCTGAAGGAAGATATCATTCAGTGGAATCGTTCGGAGTTTGGTCATGTCGGGCGCAAAAAGTCTCAATTTCTTGAGGCTTTGAAATTACTAGCCAAGGAAGGGGAGTTTGGCCTTTCTGCTGCAGAGACAAGTGAGAGAGTTGTGGTGAGATCTGAAATAGAGAAACTTCTTGCGTTGGAAGAAATCTCCTAGAGACAGAAATCAAGAATGTTATGGATTAAGGAAGGTGACAATAATACCAAATTCTTCCATAAGGTAGCTAACTCTTGTAGAAGGTTTAACCATCTAAGTATTTTGGAGGTGGATGGGGTGATTTATGAGGAGGAGTCTGAGGTGGCGGCCCAGGTGGTTCAATTTTACAAAAATTTGTTTCAGGAGACTGAGGAGTGAAGGTCTTTTGCGGAAGGTTTGGAGTTTGATCAGATAAACAGGTCAGAGAGGGGCTGGCTTGAAAGGAGGTTTGAGAAGGAGGAGATTCTTCTAGCTGTCAATGAGTTGGCTGGAGATAAAGCTCCAGGTCCAGACGGTTTCTCTATGGCCTTTTTTCACCAATGTTGGAGAGTGGTGGAAAGAGATATTCTAGCAGTTTTTGAGGAGTTCTATCTCCATAGTAAGTTTGAGAAATCTTTGAACGCTACTTTCATAGCATTAATTCCTAAGAAGAATGATGCTTCCAATATTCGAGATTTCAGGCCTATCAGTTTGGTGGGGAGCTTATACAAGATCTTGTCTAAGGTTTTGGCAAACCGTTTGAAGCTGGTTTTAGATCAACTTATCTCTGAGTCTCAGAATAGTTTTGTGGGAGGTAGACAGATTCTTGACTCAGTCCTTCTTGCCAATGAGTGTCTTGACAGTCGTGTGAAGAGCAAGGATCCGGGGGTTATTTGTAAGCTTGACATTGAGAAAGCCTATGATCATGTGAATTGGGAGGCTCTTCTAGATCTTTTGAAGAGAATGGGCTTTGGGGAGAAGTGGTGTAGATGGATTCGTACTTGTATTTCAACTGTCCAGTTCTCTGTTTTGGTTAATGGGACCCCAGCTGATTTTTTTAAGAGCACAAGGGGTTTGCGACAAGGGGACCTGTTATCCCCTATGTTATTTTTGGTTATAATGGAGGTTTTAAGTAGGATGTTGAAAAGAGTTGAAGGTGCTGGCTTGATCAGGGATTTTAAGGCTGATGGTAGACGAGGGGAAGGAGAATGTATCTCGCATCTTTTGTTTGCGGATGATACTATTCTGTTTTGTGGTGTTGAAGTGGAGCAGATCCTTCATGTTCGGATGCTTCTCCTCTGTTTTCAGGCTGTGACAGGTTTGAAGGTTAATGTTTTGAAGAGCGAGATGGTTCCAGTAGGGGAGGTAAACAATCTGCATGCATTGGCAGAGATTCTGGGTTGTAGGATTGGGGCTTTGCCTATGACATATCTTGGTATGCCGTTGGGGGTTTCCCACAAGTCCCCCTCTATTTGGAATCCTATCTTAGAAAAAATTAAGCGAAAGTTGGCTGGGTGGAAGAAGCTGTATTTGTCTAAAGGTGGAAGATTGACGTTGCTTAAGAGTACGCTAGCTAACCTCCCCACTTATTATTTATCTCTTTTTACCATCCCTTCACATGTGGCTAAGAAGATTGAGAAGATGCAAAGAGACTTCTTGTGGGGGGATTCGAAGGCTCATTTGGTGGGATGGGTAAGGTGTGTGCTCCTAAGGCGAATGGTGGATTGGGAGTAAGGAAAGTTACGACTTTCAACAAAGCCTTATTAGGAAAATGGTTATGGCGGTTTGGGGTGGAGGTGACTCGTCTTTGGAGGAGGGTTGTAGCTTCGAAGTTTGGGGAAGAGTGGGGGGGTTGGTCCTCCAAGTTGGGTAGGGGTGTCCACGGGTGTGGTTTATGGAGAAGCATTCGAAAAGGCTGGAAGGTGTTTTGTAAATGCATTCTCTTTGAGGTAGGGATGGGAGATAGAGTGAAATTCTGGACGGATCGGTGGTGTGGGGAGTTACCACTCCATTTATCCTTCCCGGTAGTGTATGGGATTGCTTTTAATAGAGAGGCTTCTGTGGCCTCGTCTCTTAAAAGGTTGGGGGCTGGGGCTCAGAGAAGCTGGAATGTTCGTTTACTTAGGGAACCAAATGATTGGGAGTCGGGAGAGGTGGAGGATTTCCTTCGTACCTTAGGCTCAAATTTACCTCAATCTGAGCACAGAGACCGTATGAGGTGGAAGTTGTCAAAGAAGGGGAATTTTGACATTCGCTCTTTCTATAATAAGCTTCGTTGTCCCTCATCTATAATCTTTCCCTGGAAAGGTGTTTGGAAGGTTAAGGCTCCTCCGCGCGTCTCTTTCTTTGTTTGGAATGCAGCTTGGGAGAAGATTCTTACTGGGGATAATCTACAGGGTAGAGGCTTTGATTTTGTTGACTGGTGCATTATGTGTCGTTGTAGTGGGGAGACGGTAAATCATTTACTACTCCATTGCGACAAAGCTTATCAGTTGTGGAGCTTGGTTTTCAGATCTTTTGGGATCAATTGGGTATTGCCAAGTTCGGTTGCAGATACGCTTTTTGGTTGGTGGAATTGGCTGGGAAAGCACTCTTCTAGTATTTGGAATTTAGTTCCTCCGTGCCTAATGTGGTGTATTTGGAGGGAGCGAAACTAGCGTACTTTTGAGGACTTGGACAAATCCGATGACCAGCTGCTCGCTTTTTTTAGTGGCTCCCTTTTTGATTGGTCTAGGGCCTGGGGACTCACCTCTAGTGATTCTCTCCCTATGTTCCTTAATTCCCTTCTTTGCTCTTAGTCTTATGTTGTCTGTTGTTTTGTTTTGTTGTTTTTTTCATGTTTGTTTCCTTCTCTGTAATCTTTGTTCTGCCTTATGTTGTTTGCATGAGGTAGCTTCTTGAATATACATCTCTCTTACTTATCAAAAAAAAAAAAAGTTTTGGCATGATATATGGTGTGGAGATTGCCCTCTTAAAGTGGCTTTCCCAAAGCTATTTAATATTTGTCTCAATATGGAATCCTTAGTAGCTGAGCTTATGCAACTCTCTAATGGGGTGACCCATTGGGACGTTCATTTCTCAAGATTGGTTCAAGATTGGGAGCTTGAGTCTTTGGTTAAGTTTATGGAACCTAATCTATTCCAAGTCGGTGAGGGATGAGGGGTCAGATAAACTTTGTTGGAGACCTGCCAAGCGTAGAGGTTTTGAGGTACGAGGATACTACCAGTCTTTATCCTTGTCCAATGGTATGGAATTTCTGTGGAAATTGGTGTGGTGCTTGTATATTCCTCCTAGGGGCCTTCTTTTCTTGGACTGCTGCCTTAGGGAAGATTTTGTCTACATATAATCTTTGAAGGAGAGGCATTATTGTTTTGGATTGGTGCTGTATGTGTAAAAGAAGTGTGGAATTGATGGATCATCTTCTTCATTATCCCATAGCTTATGAGCTATGGACTATGGTGTTTTGTTTGTTTGGTTTGCATTAGGTTATGCCATAGAGGGTTCTTGATATGCTTGCAGCTTGGCAAGGTAGTTTTGGCAAGCACAAAAACATTGCATTTTGGAGGGCTGCGCCACACTGCATCATGTGGTGTCTTTGGCGGGAATGGAATGCTAGAAGCTTTGAGGATTTCGAATGGTCTATTCTTGAAATTAAATCTTTCTTTTTTTTTTTTTTTTTTTTTTGTAATTTACAGGATTGGCAGATTTTGATTTTGGATTGGTGTTGTATGTGTAAAAGAAATGGGGAATCAGTTGACCACCTCCTCATCCATTGCTCTATTGCTTTTGATTTATGGTCTATGGTGTTTACTTTGTTTGGCGTTCATTGGGTTATGCCGAAAACAGTGGAGCTGTTGGTTTGTTGGCAAGGAAAGTTTGGGAGGCATCGGAATTCTGCTATTTGGATGGCTGTGCCCCATTGTTTGATATGGTGCATTTGGAGGGAGAGGAATAATCGGCATTTTGAGGATTTAGAGAGATCAGTTTCAGATCTTAAACTCTTCTTCCTTAAGACTCTTCTAGATTGGGTTACAGTGTTAGGCTTTTGTTCTTTTTCTTTAGTCCATGATTTCATGGACTTTTGTACTTTTTGCACTTGATTTGTTTTTGTCCTTGATGTATATTTCCTATATACTCAGGTGACACCCCTCTTCTTTTTAATATATTTTTATTACTTATCAAAAAAAAAAAAAAAAAAAAGGATTGGAGTGTTGCCTTTCAGTCTATTCCCCGTTTCTCTTTCTTCGATATGTTTGAGCTATTTTTTTTTTTTTTTTTGAGAGGCTGATTGTATTGCTCCTTGAGTACACCCTGGTGTACTTGGGTTTCTTGTTTTTTATAAATCTTTTCATTACTTATCAAAAAAAATTATTTTTAAATAAAAACTGCTGGCAGGAAAATTTTGGCAGCAGCTATTTCGGGTAAGATAGGAAATTTGGTGGTTGTTTGCTAGGGGAAACTTTGGTTTTGAAGGGTCTTAGAGGATATAAGAGGGGGACCATGGTTTTGGGTTGTGAAGAGGAAAGGAAAGAGATGTTCAAGGGGGCTTCTCTTTGGCTGTGAACAGTATCTAGTGACTGGTGATAATGCGCCAGAAAGAGGAGAGAATACAATATTGCCTACACGCTCAAAATCTATTTCTTTGAGTACGTTGAAATTTACTTATAGAGAATATTTTTCTCTACAATACCAGGACGAGGACTCAATGGAAGTTACCTAATGGACACTTAATGGCTTAATAATCATGTAAAACAATCCTAAGTGCAGAATAAGCATAATTAATTAAATACCCTAAAAGTTTTGTCACAAGAATTGGGAATTTTTTCTCTCACTGAAGTGCAAAACAGTAAAATATAATTACCTTTGACTAAAGTTATTGAACCAAATTAAAATTAAAACTGTTTTAACGGTTGACTGCTTATGACAAAACCTTTAAAACTATATAAGACTCATCTTTCATAAACTTGATAAGAAGTCAACTAATAAGCATAATGGTTTGATGTCGCACAGGGTGCCATAAACATGAATTTGTCTAAATTATAAAGTAGTACATGTAATAGCAATAAACCCATAACTTATTAAGGAACAAAAGGCTGAATCCATTTGTTTGTTTGTATTCTTTTTTATTTACAAATTACAGACTAAAGTGTCATTGAACAAGGAGTCGCCTTGTAGTTGGTTTGTGATACAACTGAAAAGGACATATAGATTAGATAGAATGTCCTGAGAACTAGGGAGGGATGTAGAAATATAACTCTCTTAACACAATGCCATTAGTTTTATTTATTGCAGTTGTTAAGAAAAAGAAACAATTTCCTTTTCTGCTGAGTTTCTTTATATAAATCACTAATATTTATTTTAGGAACTATGTATTGAGTTCCATAATACACAGAACTTGTTTCTGTCTGTATATATTTAGGAAACTGTTGTATTAAATCCTTGCCAATGGTTTTCATAAATTGCAGTTACTTGAAAAGGGGAGTTAATGATCGTGGAAGGGTTGCAAATGATGTTGAAACAGAACAGATTGTCCTTGATGAGGAAGTTGGATCACGCAAGGGAAGAATGAGTTCTGTTGTTCAGATGCGTGGTTCAATTCCCCTTTTCTGGTCGCAAGAAGCTTCAAGATTTAGTCCTAAACCTGATATAATCTGTATGTTGCTTTTGGTGTTGATTCTTATGGGCACTATTTTATTGTTAGCTTCGCAATTTTATTTATTTATATTTTTTTCATAAGTAATAGAAGTTTTATTAAAGATGAAATAAATGAAGTGTATCTTTCCTTTTTGACTTCAGTACAGAGATATGATCCCACATATGAGGCAACCAGATTGCATTTTGAAGACCTGGCAGGGAGATATGGCAATCCAATTATTGTTCTTAATTTAATAAAGGTTATCTTTAAATGCATTTTTAATGTCTTCCAATTAAAAAGTCTTGTTTTCAAATACAAGATATTGGATTCTTCATGTGCATGGGACTTTGTTGGTGGTATTGATTCTATTGAGTTATTCTCGTATTGGCCACACAAAAAAACTGGAGAAATAAAAGGATTTCAAATTGGGGTCTTTATTTCTTTTTTCTAATGTTAGATCTAATACCCTGTGCAATCTGCTACTTTTTCACCCTGTAAAATTTCTTGTATCAATTTGTTTATAGCAAATTCAAGGATTGGCAAACTCCCCATCACTTTCTTTCCAACCTGCTGTGGTTGCAAATTTGCATCAAGGTACAGCTAATGTATAATGACTGTTGATGGGTTTTGATAAATTTCCATTTGTCCCAAAAGCTTAAGCTGTTAGGAAATGGTGAATTTAATCCTTTAGCCATTATTCTAACACTCCCCTCTCATGTGTGGGTTTAGATTGGCTTAATATTTAGGGAGGCCCAATATGTGGGATTTTTAAATTTTTAAATGAGAGGTAGAGTGGAGGTAGATTTTGAACTTAGAACCACCTACTCTTATACCATGATAAATTACCACTTGTTCTAAAAGCTTAAGTTGTTAGGAAATAGTGTATTAAATGAGGTTTGTTGATCTAGACAATGTATATTTAGAGTGACTTTTTAATTAGTAAAACCAAGAACAATACATGTATTATAATGATTAAAGCATGTTACTCCTTTGAAGATTTTTGAGATTTTTGAATTTTAATGAGCCAAAGAGTTCTAGCTTAAATGAAATCCGCTTCCCTTTTGTAAGAACAAGATTGTGAAGTGAGGTTGTGGGTTCAAGTCTTCAAGATCTACCTATGTAACTTACAAATAATATATAAAAGATTAAAATAAAATGAAAAGACGAAACCATTTTTGATGATATGTGGATGCGTGTATTAAGCTCTCTCTCTCTCTAGTAGTGTCTATGCCTATGACAAATACCTGGTATGATGGAAAGCTTTCTCTCAATTAAAGTTTAATGTGACAAATTATGAATTTTTTTTCCTGATCTCAATGCATATATACCTGATCCTAATATATATATATATATATATATTGATAAGTGTATATTTGGATACTATGTTTACATTGCACATACATACAAGCATTGTTCCATATGCTTTCAGCCTTTTATTTTCTCAATTGCCGACTATTTAGTGTTGAGTTTAACGTCTGATATTCCTTGAACTAATTTAAATGTCAAATTAAGACCGTTGAAAAGAGGCCAAGAGAAATGATGCTAAGGCGCGAGTTTGCAAATGCGGTTGGGTATCTGAACCAGATTCTTTCAGAAGAAAATCATCTTAAATTTATTCACTGGGACTTTCACAAGTTTGCAAAGAGGTAAGTAGGTTGCTTCTTCTTCTCTGTCTAGTTTCTATTATTTTTGAATTGGAGCTAAGCATTCTGTATTTCTGCTGTTTCCAAAGCAAGTCTGCCAATGTTTTGGCTGTTTTGGGTGCTGTGGCAAGTGAGGCACTGGATTTGACCGGTTTTTACTATAGTGGTAAACCTACAACTTTTAAGAGGGCCAACAAAATTAGTCGGACAAGTACAGGAAGGTATGTATTTCGTTCTAAACATATTGATCTATATCCATTTAAGCGCAGCAATGCTCTTTTTTGTTTAGCTTACAAGGTGGTATTTGATTGATTGTCAATGTTGAGATTTTATTTTGTTATTTTGCTTTATCAAGAACGTTTGTACAAATGTCCAAGTCATAGGATGTAAGTTTTAACACAAAAAATTTGATTAAAGCTATATTACTAAGGGTGCTTCTCTTGTTTGCTGAAGAACAAAAAAGATAAACCCTTGGAATTAACATCAAATGGTGGAAAGAGGAAAAAATTCTAGAATTCAACACCCAAGGTTGCTTAGAATCATCACCAAGTGGTGGAAAAAGGGATTGATCTAGGAGTTAGTGTCTAAGATTACTTGAAGTCAACACCAAGCACTGGAAGAAAAACTTCCAACCAAGTTGTCAATGATAGTGAATATTGAGGCCTTTAAATAGGGTACCAAAATTACATCAAAGAAGGAAAATGAAATAACTTCATAATTGATAAACTACCATTTGTCCCAAAAGTTAAATTTGTTATGAAAGGTTGAATTTAATCATTTAATCATTATTCTAAATTATTCTAACACTATTCACTTGTGGGTCTAGACTCCCTTTTAATAAGTAGGACCCAATTTGTGGGATTTTTAATTTTTAATTTTTTAAATTATAGATTGGAGACAAGGTTCAATTTGAGGATCACCTGTTTTGATACCATGATAAATTCGCATGTCTCCCATTTAGAGAGAGAGTGGTAATCCCATGAGATGGAGGCTAAGAAGGAGTGATGGATTCAATGTTTGCTCTTTCTATATTGCTCTAAGAGGCTCAAGGGGTTCTTTTCCCTTGGAAAGGCATTTGGGGGGTTAAGGTCCCATAGAGTCTTTCTTTTGGACAACAGCATGGGGGAAGATACCCACGTTTGAGAACCTTATCAAGAGGGGTTATACAATACTAGGTTGGTGTTGCATGTGCCAATGTAGTGGGGAGACGGTGGATCATCTATTGATACACTGCATTGTTGCGTTTGATTTGTGGAGCTTTGTGTTTAGATCCTTTGGGTTTTACTCGATAGGTCATCGATCTAATTTCTGTTGGAGAAATTGAGTTGGAAAGCATTTTGTCGGATATTTTGAAAATTTTTCAATTAGGTTTGATGTGGACTAGGTTCAAAACCTCTAGCTAGCAACTTGGAGCCATCCTCAAGGGATTCCTCCCGTAATAACCTGGTGTGGTGAGATGGGAGGGAATAGTCAGGTGTTTCAAGAGCTTGGATACCTCGTTTCGAAAAAAAAAAAATAGTTTGATATGAACTGTATAAGGGAATGCAATTGATGCACTTTTGAAGATGCGGTAAGTATGAGGATTCAGCTGCTAGCAGCGTTCACTAGCTAGCTCCTTATATGAGTGGTCTCATTCTTGGGGTTTTACAACTAGCTATTCTATTGCATCGTTTATAATGTTGTTGCCATTTTGTGTGTAATTCTTACTTACTGTAATTCTGTAGGCTACTTTGTGTCCTTCGTATATGAAGTAGTCTCTATAATAAAATTATTATTATAAAAAAAAAAAAAAAAAAAAATTCAAGGAAGGTCACGCAATAATTTTTAACTAATTAGTAATTACATTAAAAAAAATAAAAGCAAATAAAATTAAATCATAAAAAGTCTCATTATCTTTCATCAATTAGCTTACTTATGACCAACTAGGTCAAATGGAATCATTCAACATAAATTGTAAATCGAGTCCAATGGGCATATTTGGTGTTTGCAACCACTCTCCTAGGATGGGAGACACTCAGTTTGCCCAAAGAGAAGATTCATTGCAATTACTGCACACCTATTTATGTTAGGATTAGGAGAAGCCAACAAAAACTGCAAAATCTTAACTTTGGACGGACTGTTGGTCGACTCGTCACTCAGAATAGTCCCATTGGCAGTCTCGTCCCTATGAAAATATCAGTCGGTCCTTTTTTATCCAATTGCTTCCAAACTTCTATGGCTGCTCCTCCTAATTGCCATGCACTAATGTAACCATCAATTGCCAAATGAATGAATAATAAGCCTTTTGTTAGGACGTTTTGTCTGGTCTTTCTTTGGAGGTAGAGGCTCCCTCAAAGTAGAACCATTCTTGGAGATGGTGACTCTCTCAAGGTAGTCACAACTCACTGAATCCATCACCATTTGCATGTATTACATCAACTAGATCCCTCACCAGCCAAAACGCTAAACCATTTCCACGTCAAGAACCTTCATCAAACACCTAATCATCCCATTCTCAAGCCACGCCCAAACCCTTGGGGAAAACCCTAAATCCAAGACTCTTAATCTCTAGCATCCACTTGAATCCCCTCAAGGAGCCCGAAACCCATGTGTGTTCCTAAAAATTTAACTAAAATCACATTAAATTTGACAACCATCCCAGTTGTCCATCAAACACACATCCTCTTTCAAGAAGTCAAGATCCACACCACAGAAAGACTGAAACATGGTGGCAGAGAAGATGGCCTTGAAAAAAGTGAGGTGAGTTAAAGGCATCATGCAGGTCCTATTGAAAGAACTTGTATTTCCATCGGTGTGAAGCTATTCATGAAAATTACAGAAAAAAAAATCAGGAAGCTTGTATCAACCCAAAATGAAAATTCCGCACAAAACTTGAAAAATTTGCCTCAAATTTTGATGATTTGGCTGAAACAATTTGAAAAATTGCTTGGTATGTGAACCAGTATGTTTCAAGGGATAAGTGTTGGAAGTTGGGGCTAGCAAAAGTGCATTCATATGAACAATTTTATGAAATATTTGGAGATGCCGTTGGGAACTTCTTTTTAGACAGCTTCGATTTGGAATCCTATTTTAGAGAAGATGGAGAAGAAATTATTAGGGTGGAAGCGTCTCTATCTATCTAAGGGTGGTAGGCTCACGTAACTAAAGAGTACTCTCTCAAGTATTCCTACATACTTTTTATCTCTTCTTACTATTCCTAAAGCTAAGTATTTAGAGGAATTTTCTTTGGGGGTCTTCTGAGGGGAGTATCAAATATCCTTTGGTGGCTTGGGAAAATGTGTGTTTACCCATCGAATTGGGTGGTTTGGGGATAAGAAGTGTGGTGTTGTTTAATTAAGCTTTGTTAGGGAAATGGTTGTGGAGGTATGGTCATGAAGTTACCCATCTTTGGCAGAGAGTTATCTCCATAAAATATGGTGAGGGTCAAGGGGGGTGGAGTACTAAATTTGCAGGACTCATGGATGTGGCCTTTGGAGAAGCATTCATGAAGGTTGGGAGAGCTTTTCTAAGCATCTGTCTTTTGTAGTGGGAAGGCACTTGTATCCGTTTTTGACATGGTAGGTGGATTGGTGATAATACCCTAAAAGATCTCTATCCTGAGCTCTATGTTTGTTCAGCTGCCAAGGATGCTTGTATCTTTAAGGTTTTGTGGATCTCAGAAGAGGGTACCGTTAGAGTGTGGGATTTAAGGTTTTATAGAGCTTTTGAAGACTGGGAGCTAGCTGCATCTTATTCTCTACTTTAGTTAATCCAAACTCGTATTCCTTAGGGTGATAGGAGAGATACTCTTTGTTGGTGACTTAAAGGTGATGGTAAGTTGGACACCCGGTGTTATTACTATGCGATTCGGGGTGCACCGAATTCTTTGTTTCCTTGGAAGGGTGTTTGGAAACCAAAAGTTCCTAAGTGAGTGGCTTTCTTTTTGTGGACAGCTGCTCATGATTGGATTCTCACTTTGGATAATCTCATGCTTAGGGGTCGCCCTTTGGCAAATTGGTGTTGTATGTGTTGTTGTGATGGGGAATTGGTGAACCACCTTCTTCTTCATTGTCCAGTTACACATACTTTATGGACTTTTATGCTTCAGGCTTTTGGTATACATTGGGTTATGCCAGGATTGGTGGCGGGATTGTTATCTTGTTGGCATCAGTGGCTTGGGAAGCATAATTTGAATATTTGGAATTTGATTCCTAGGTGCTTAATGTGGATTGTTTGGTTGAAACGAAATCGTCGCTCCTTTGAGGACAATGAGAAGACGCTGGATGAGTTAAAGGTTTTATGCCAGTGTAGTCTTTTTGAGTGGTCTCGTTGTTGGGGTTTTATTGATTATTCTTCTCTCTCTGAGTTTATGCTTTCCCTTAGATTAGTTTCCTGATTACCCTCTTTTTTTGCTGTTTGTTTTATCTTTTTCTTGTTGTTCATCATCATGAACAACTTGTACTCTTCCTTATTTACTCTTTAATAATAGTTCTCTGATTATCTATCAAAAAATAAAGAAACAAAGGTTAATGTGTCTTGGAAAACTTTATACTTACATCCACAAATGACAACAACCAAAATACATTATCAATATTCTGGATTACAAACACACCCAACAAAATATCACAAGCTAAACTGGCAAACTCTTACAAATGAAAACAAACAAACAAACACAAACTAACAGAAATCATTTTAAATCACATCTAAAAAATTCATAATAAGGCACTCAAAATCACGTATCAAAAAAAAAAAAAAAAAAAAATAAGGCACTCAAAATCTGAAAACCCTAATACATCCAATGGTGCTTTTGAAATAGTATGCAGACTATCTACTTACACACATGGGTATCTTTGAGCACCAAAAGAACTACCAGACGACTCTTTGAAGAATCTTGCTCCATGTTCTTCTAAGTCTTCTCTTCTCCCAATGTGGGAAGGCCACTTATTTACTCTTTAATAATAGTTCTCTGATTATCTATCAAAAAATAAAGAAACAAAGGTTAATGTGTCTTGGAAAACTTTATACTTACATCCACAAATGACAACAATCAAAATACATTATCAATATTCTGGATTACAAACACACCCAACAAAATATCACAAGCTAAACTGGCAAACTCTTACAAATGAAAACAAACAAACAAACACAAACTAACAGAAATCATTTTAAATCACATCTAAAAAATTCATAATAAGGCACTCAAAATCACGTATCAAAAAAAAAAAAAAAAAAAAAAATGAGGCACTCAAAATCTGAAAACCCTAATACATCCAATGGTGCTTTTGAAATAGTATGCAAACTATCTACTTACACACATGGGTATCTTTGAGCACCAAAAGAACTACCAGACGACTCTTTGAAGAATCTCGCTCCATGTTCTTCTAAGTCTTCTCTTCTCCCAATGCGGGAAGGCCACTTAAGCCAAAGCCACCAAACTCTTTGTTGTTTATTACAAGATTCTAACTCTTATTATTCTGTGGACAAGAAATACTAAATTACTTCTTTAACAAAGAATGAGCTTTGCTTTCACACCAAAAGTACTTAAATGGTTAATCAAGTCCAAATAAGAAATTGAGTCAATTTCCAACAATATGTGTATCGGATTGGTGACAAAGATGGTTTGGTAATGTGCAAAGGAGATTGGTTAATGCACCAATGAGAAAGAGTGAGTTGATTAAAATCAAGGGAACGATAAAAGCTTGAGGACTGCCTAAAATAACATTTGCAGTAATAGTAAAGTAAGATATATCAATTAAGGAGGTGACAATATGATTTGGATATGGCCAACCTTGATTAGTCTATTGAGGGTCTATAACCAACCCCAAAGTATTGGGATCAAGGCTTGGTTTTATTACTTGTATATTAAAAAAAGAAAAAAGCACAATGGAATTGGTTCCATGAACTTCATTTGTGGATGCTTTTTTTGATAAATCAAAAGTTGGGGGTGAGAGTATTTGAACTCTAGATGTCTTTGTTGAAAGCACCAAGAGGTGACAACTATTTAAGCTACAAGGCTCTTCGCAACTTCATTCGCGGATGCACAGGGTAGTTCTGTCTCACATTCTTATAAGAGGGGTAATGGTTTTTTTTTTTTTTTTAAACTCCTAACTTTGCATATAATAAAGTCTATTATAGCATGCGGCCCCACAAATGACAGAAATCTTGAAAACACTGATTGTTGTGGTATCAGATGTCATCTAACTTCTTAACAGGGAAAGCAGTCCATGAAACTTCTGTAGATAGCCACTTATCAGAAAAGAAACTTCTGTGGATAATCCAAACCGTATAGTTTTTTTACAACGAAAAAAACACCATGACAATTGCATAAAAAAAATGATTGAATTAAGTGCTTTTGAATTTGATTGTGTTATTATTTACAAAAAGAAAAATTAAATTTGTGATTATTACTTATCATATAATGCTCTTTCTGGACAATAAGTTGTGTATCAGCAATTTATTGACCATGTATAAATTCATGAATGTTGGGGCGGGGGGTGGGGTGGGGGGGGGTGTGTTTAGTAGTAGTTGAGGGCCCCATTTTCATACAAGGGTATTTTGTTTGTAGTAATCATCAAGCCTGGTGAGGTCTCATTTAAGGCACCTACTGGTGCTTGTTTAACATTGAGGCTCCATATTGAAGATTACTTTTGAAATAGTTAATCATCTTGGTGTGGCCTTCTGATGTTCTTCTAATATAGCTCATTTTCATCTCTTACAGGGATGCTTCGCTTAGAGATTTAAGAGCTAATTCAACAGACCTAGCTAGGATTGGAAGCTGTAATGAAAATCTAAATTCTTTAGTTAATCGAGACAGAGAGACTGATATTAATCAACAGAATGGAAAAAATAATTGTGGTGGGGAAGCACCTCGTTTTCAAAGTGGAGTTCTGCGCACCAACTGCATTGACTGCTTGGATCGCACAAATGTTGCGCAGTATGCTTATGGCCTTGCAGCTTTAGGCCGCCAACTTTATGCAATGGGTTTAACAGACATTCCCAAAGTGGACCCTGAGAGTACCATTGCTGCAGCTCTAATGGATATGTATCAGAGCATGGGGGATGCTCTTGCCCAGCAGTATGGTGGATCTGAAGCTCATAATACAGTAAGTTTTATTGTGAATTTCTCTTAGTTTATTTTACATTTGTCTATTATTAAATTTGCACATCTACATTTTCTTTTTTTCTGTTCCTTTTTCTTAACTATGCAGATGAGATTTGGTTTTCATTTCCTGAATCACTGTTTTGTTATGAGCATCAGGTCTTCAATGAGAGGCAAGGAAAGTGGAAAGCTACTACCCAATCTAGAGAGTTTTTGAAGTCTATCAAGCGATACTACAGCAATACTTACACTGACGGTGAAAAGCAAGATGCAATAAATCTGTAAATATTCCTCCCCATTATGATTCCTATTTGATTTTTATGAAAATAGTATCCTATTTTATTTTTATGAAATACTATTTTCATTCCTCTTGTTTTTAATATATGAGATTTCTGAAGTTTTGAATTCTCATTCTACCAATGAGCTCTAGCTTAACTGGCACATCCTATCCTTATAAGTGCTAGGTGGAGGGTGAAGTCTTGGGTTCAAGACCCATCGGGTGCACATGTTATTTTCCAATAAAAAAATTCTCATTTTGTAACTTCTCACTTATGTAAAGAGATTTAAAATATTTTTGGAAAGCTGGGTTGCCTCAGTTTTTCTAACTCTATCATTTATAATTTCCTTGTTTATCTGTTATTGTTTATATTTTTTTTGTGCTCATTTTATTTAACATCCTCTCAAGCTATCATCATTTGGTTGTTGTACAGATTTTTGGGTTACTTCCAACCACGGGAAGGGAAACCCGCTCTTTGGGAGCTTGATTCAGATTACTATCTCCATGTGTCTGGGATGGGAGATGATTTTTTCCTGGATAAGTGGCAAGTCTCCATGTTTTCCTTCTACATGCTACCTCACCCACACATTCATGAGCATGTACACATGCAAACATTGTACACTTATGATTGTTTTCATATTTTTCTTACTATATTATCTCCATTGATTTTTATTTTTATTTTTTTGGCTTGGTGCATTTATTTTAAATATTGAGTATCTAATCTTTGTGTTCCTTACTCTTTTGTTCTTGGTTTATTCATCCTTTTTTTTTTTTAAATAATAAATTTATGGTTTTCAACTTTGCAGTTTGCTAGCTAATGTCAGGGCTGTTGGAGGTGCTAGAGTTACTTTGGCCCCTATTTCAGCTTGCAGGGAAGACTTCTTGCGGATGAAGTTGACATCATTTGATAAGTTGATACAAAGGACACGTAGTTTAGTAAGGAATGTAAGACTTTGTAGAGAAACAGATCACAGACATGGTTCTGGCACAGGAAATTCCAGTGTGGCACCTGATGCAGCGTAATTATTTCCTTTTTATGATTCGTATCCTATGTTTACCTCCTATGATTATTCAACTTTCTCTTGGTTGCTTGCACACAATGCATTCTCTCTCTCTCGCTCCTATATGCTGCTGATTTGTTGGTTCTGCTGCTATGTTGATCTACAAAACTGAAATAATTGCACCTGTTCCTGGGTTTCTTTCATTATAGAAGAAAATTTGTAGTTAGTCTGAGTATAGTACCTGTTGATTGAGGTTTTAATAATAATTCTTCATTAGTTAAATCAAATTCTTGGTTTTCATGCAGTCTACCATTTTCTAAGTCCATTGTTTGTGTGCAATTTGTGGTGCTTCATGTCACTGACCTGTTTGTTATGCTCTAGAAATGTCACGTGCTTGTCTCCTGTCCTTTCTTTATTTTAATAAACATTTTTGTCCCTCAAATATTATTTTGACCACATTGATGTTTGTGCAAGTGTGTTCCTTTTTCTTTTTCTTTTTTTTTTTCTTTTTTTTTCTTTTAAGGAAAGGATTAATGTCACAAGGATATGTGGAAGGATATGCCTTTTCTTGCATTTTAGCTTCCATTTTTACATCAAACTGATTAAAGTTCTTTGTAAAGTCATAGTTATGTTCTAAATATTACAATAAAAAAGTTATAAATAATAAATAATACAAATAAGTTCCGTTTTTTTAAGTCTGCATGTTCAAGTGAATTTATAAAATAGTCTCCAATTTCACACTTCTTCGAGTTCCAAGGAGTCATAAGACATTTTAAAATGATTTGTATCTCATTCTGTTACAGTAAGAATGTCCATTTAAGCACAATCTTCCCAGTGTTGATGCATGTCCTCTTAGTTCTCTCTCTCTCTAGAAATGATAAAATTGCTGGTTTCTCTTTTTCTTTTCTTTTTTTCTCATTGTTGGGTGGTTATGGTGCAAAGTAGTCTGTATATCCTTGGAAACCTAGTTTCCATTACTGAATCTTAGCATTTTTTGTCCAGTGAAATACAGCTCAAAAGCCCAAATTGGCTTTTTGGTCAGAGAAAGCATGAAGATAGTGCCTCTGCTCCCAAAGTTTCTTTGCATGAAATTGCAAGTGGAGGATCTCAGGCTGACAGGAGAGTTGATGGTTTATGTGACCTAAATTGGCTTTCTTCTGCTAGCGATACCAATGAAGAGGAAATTTTCCAGAGGTATATCTCTTGAAAGTCCATTTTCATTTTTCGTAGAAACCTCCTTGCTTGTTCAATATAATCAACTAGCTGAATCAATCAGATTTTTCTTGTGGTGGCTGGTTCAACAAGTTACTTGCTGTGAGAGAAAACTTAAGGCTGTGTTTGGTTTAGTGATTTTCATCACTTGTCACCCAAAAATTGTGGGCCCCACTAGTGCAAGGGTTGTTTGGTTTGATTCTCATCACTCATTACTCAATATATTGAGAATGAGTAGTGAGTATTGAGAACAATTTTTTTGTGTTTTCAGATTTATGATTTATGACTTATGACTTATGACTTATGACTTAAGTGGCAATTTGGTAATAAAACATTAGTAGTGGGACCTAGTGGCTAGTGTTGCCACACTCAAAGTCAGACACAAGTTGCTCAATGGCTCTTTCTTTCTTTCTTTATTTCTTCATCTCCTTACACCGGTGCTTCTTTGTTTCTTCTTCAAGCTAAACACAGCACATACTGCACAAGGATCTCACAGCCTCTTGGGGCTTGTGCTGAGAGAGATGTGAGCTGGGTTCTTCCTTTATTTTCTTTGCTTTTCTGTGGCTGAAAGCTTTAGTGATAAGAGAATTAGAGATACGTACATCAAGGGAGCAACCGATAGTGGTGACAATAGCAGCTGTGAGATACGAACGGGGTGATGATAGGCATTTACTTGTACCATTCCTCCACTGCCTGAGCCATTCCCTACCAATTTTTCTTGTTTTTCCCTCTAGCAACTCAGATTCTGAGATTTTGAGGAAGACAAACACACATGCAAAATTGAATCTTTATTATTGGTTGGAGAATTTGGGTGATTTGAGTCTTTGACAGTGATAGAAGATTAATTGAGAGAGAGAGAGAGAGAGAAGACGAAGACGTGGAAATCTGAGTGGGTTTTGGAAGAGAGAAAAAGCTATGAGTAATGGAGTGCCAAACACACCAATGCGTGGGTTAGGAGAAAGTTGAGTGTGAGATGTGACTTAAGAGTTATGAGTTATGAGTCAGCACCTAGGCCTGGCTTGGGCGGGAAAACCACTAGGAGTCAACACCTAGGGTAGACCTGGAGTCAGCACCAGACCAAAAGAGACTAAACGGCCATTTTTTCATTCATCAAAATATCAACTATTTCCTTAAGGAGTACAATAGGTTGCTTATAAAGGATTGCTAAACTCTAGTTCTAATTGGCTAGGAAACCTTAATTGCCTTATTACAAAAATAACCTTGCTTTCAAATTAAAATACTAATAGCCTAATAAACTACTAGGACGTAAAACATAAAAATACAATTGACTTACAAACATAAATAATACTAAATTATAATTTCCTTGCGTCTCCGACATCAGACGGGTTGTGAGATATGAGTCATAACACAGCCTAAATCTCTGTATATGCCTTGTGAACCAATTCTGAGCCTGATGTTACAAAGTTTGAGAACTATTTACTTTGTACTCTTTGAGTATTTATTTTTTTCCATTTTCAATTGGATGAAGATTGACTAGTTTGAAGTTGGAGTGCTTTTTCCTGATAAATTTCAGTAATTATGGAACTATGAAATGAACAAAAGTATATTTGTGGTGTGTGTATACTAGCAGAAAGACATTGGAACCTTTAGGTCTAAGGAATTTAGTAAGATTAGCCCCATTGTAACCAGCGGAATATTAAGGAGGATAGAGGGGAAAAATATGTTTATCATTTAATTATATTGTATGCAGTTTCTCCTAAATGTCTCTCCAAAGGGCAGCCACTGAGGATATATCCTCTGTTATGCCAATATGGAAGCAAGTTTACCACAGATGATGACATGTCCAATGGCAACCTTGCTTGCATAGAATGGATTAAGGAATGATATGATTTGGTTTAATGATGCCACATCTTTTTTGTTAAGATAAAATGATTAGGATTGACCAATTTCTAGATGTGACTAACCATTAGAATATACTACATGTGCATTAAATATCATTTGAATCCATCATATTCTTTCAGCAGACTTCCCTTCCCGACTAATTGACATAGGAAAAGAACCAAAACAGATATCACTAAAAATAGAAAACAAAATAAACTTAGGTATTAACATTTAATCTTGCTTGGAATTTTCACACCAAGCAAGAGAAAACAAAACATAGGAATCAGCGCCTAGGGTTGCCTAGAATCAACAAAAAATATTGTAGGAAAAATTTTAACAATAAATTTTTTTACTCAAGCTAGAGTACAATAGCCTGCTTATATAGACAACTAAGACTGTAACCTTGTCATAATTGACTTGGGTTGAAGCCCAATGTTTGTAATGTTTTATTTTCCCAACATGTTTAAATGGCTTCAGCAAATCCCTATAAATAATTGGATAGCATGGGCTGGGTTAGTTTTTGGACAGATTTGGGCTTCACTTCTAGTTGTTGAGCAAGTGCACACGAGATAATCCAGTTTCTTTTATTTATTTATTTGGAATTGTGTAGACCTTACTACATAAAAATCAAATTAATAATTTGGTTGTACTTTTATAATTGATGTTGGCCACAGATATTAGGGAAATCAGGGAAATCATGTGCCTGTTTGATAACACAGTTTCAAACTGCAATTTTTAAAAGTACAACTTTTTCAAACTTCACTTTCTTCTTCGTATGGCTTTCTCAAACTCCCAATTTTTAAAAAGTTGAAAATTAGCTGTACTAAACAGGGACTTTATTTAACTGATCTGAAGCTTGGGGATTCACGTCTAGTGATTTCATTCTGTCGTTTTTAGATTCTCTTCTTTTTCGTACATTGTTTTTTCCTTCTGTTTTTTTGTATATATTTCTTTGTTACTTCATGCTTCTTGCATGAATTAGCCTTGTTTAATAAGATTTTTCTCACTTATCAAAAAAGAAAAAAAAAAGGCACATGTATCTCATGTTGTATCATTATTTGAAATTATATCATGGAATACTTTGTTTTTCTTTTAATTTATTACTTTGGTTTTTGGGTTTATTGCTTGATGAGCCTGATTTCTTGTGATAAGAACTTCTCAAGAATTTAAGATATTTGTAGTACTTATCAAAAAATAATTGTAAAATATGACCAGAGGTATGTGTCCAATCTGCACACTTTGTGATAATTGAAATTAAGAAGGGTGTGCATGATATGCTAAGTTTTGGTAGGTAAATACAACCTAGGAACCTGCACAGGATTGAGTCTATGCTCTCATCCTTTACCCCTACTTTATGTGGGGAGGATATGCCATTTGGTCCAAGGTTTGTTGGCATTATATACTATTTTTGTAGCTTTGGACATGTTTACTATTAGGGTTGAACTGAGCTCAGCTTTCAACAATCTTAAGCTGAGAGATGGCAGGAAAGGAGGGGCAAGGGTTTCTGAAACCTTCATAATTGATAATTCCTCTCTCCCCCATAAACATAGGGTTAGCTGTTGTATTTAACTTTGCAGATGCATTTTTAATTGACAAAATTTTGTACTACTTTTTCTTTGTCAGTTTTATTCTGTGACAATTACCCAAAAGAAAATAAAACATAATTATTATGTAACAGCCTGTTAAAATGGAGGTTGTTATTAATAAATTCTATATTTTGTCCAGTTAATTAATGCACATATTTATTCTTTGATTTTCAGGTACCTTGCAATGACATTCGTTGATGAGGGAAATGGTTGGTATGGTGGTACGCTGCTTGGCGATCAAGACAAAAACAGTGAGATATATAAGCATTATGCTGCATTATGTCAGGTACTAATACTTGGCATTTCTGATAATTTTATCTGTTGGTCGTAGGTGCCTTATAAGATTCAAGGCCATTACTTTTAACCAAACTCGGAAGGAGGTTCTCTAATTAATTCTATAGAAGTAACGGCTGAAATTCATATGTTATCTATGATGGTATATAGAGAAACTAGGTTATGTCTGGTAATAGTTTTTTTTTTCTATTTTCAAAAACTTGTTTTTAGAAATATAAAGAAAAAACAATTTTCTTGTATTTTTGAAATTAAAAACATGTTTGGTTAGTTGAAATTAAAAAAATAGATTTTTGAAGAAAAAAATAGAAAATATTAAAATATGTTGTTATTAGGATTTGTACTCTAATGCTAACTCATTAAATAAGACAGATTCATTTAATTAAATGCGTGTTTTTATTGACTTTTAAAAATTAGAAACGGAAAACAATATCTTCATAAATTGAGTTTTGAAAACAATTTTTGTTTTTTGTTTATTTTGGGTTGCCAAATAAGTTTTTTAGTTTCAAAAATAGAAAATTGTTTTTGAAAACAGAAAATAAGGAAAAAAAACAGTTACCAAAAATACCCGTTTTAGCATTTTTAATGTTTGTGTCAATTTTTTTGCATTGTTTATTTTTGATAAGTAATAAAACTTAATTGAAAAAAGAGATTGAATACAATGCACCAGAGCACACAGGCAGTGTACTAAGGATCCAGCAAAACAACAAAAAATTAAAGAGCAAAGAGAGTACAACTATCTAACAAGTCAGCCAAAGAATTAAAGAGAAAACACCCGAAGCATTTGTCTACTCTAGCAACGTCTGGAGGTTCATATCTTGAATCGATCTCTCATTTCCTTCAAAAGTACAAGCTTCCTCTCCTGCCAAATACCACACATAAAGCAGTGAGGAATTATATTCCAAATCACCAGTCTTACATTTGCTACATTTAAATGACTAGCTTGCTAGAAGATCCACAACATGGGTTGGCATGACCCAATGAACCCCAAATAAAGAGAACATCATATTCCACAGCTCTCTATCCACATGGAAATGTAATAGTAAATGAAGAATGGACTCCCATCCTTCTTACACTTGCAATACCAATCTATGACAATTACTCTATGCTTCTACAACTTATCAGTAGTTAAAATTCTCCCCGAAGCTGCGGTCCACAGAAAAAAAACTAACCTTTGATGGCAACTTTGGCTTCCATAAAGCCTTCCAAGGGAAAGAAGAATGGGTAGTGGAATATAGTACCTTATAAAAAGATTTGTCATAAAAAAATACCCCTGTAAGAAGGTTTCCAGCATAATTGATCCACTAGGGAATATAGAGAAGAATTTAGGGAAGCAATTTGCCAGGAGCCTTGTAGCTCAACTAGTTGGCTTCTCCTGGAGTCTCCAACAAAGATGGTTCAAATCCCCCGACTCCCAACTATTGAATTATGAAAAAATAGGGAAGCAATTCAACGTCTTTTTCCAATATGAGAATATGCCTCTAGTTTGTATATCTTGAAGATTGTTTTCCAAGACATGATTTTACACCTCTTTTTTTGGATAAATCATAAATGTATGTATGATTTTACACATTAATCAGCACGTGTTGAAAGTTATGGGCTGCCTTGTGATTCTTCTAGGAGTTTTGAAGTTGAAGGTTTTTTTTATAGATGGTCATTTGACATTTGGTATTTTCCTGAAAGTTAATTTTTCACTAAAAGCATCTACCGATAAACAAGTTACATATGCCAAGTATTGGAAGCCTGTTTGGTAGGAAATAAAATTTGAAATGCTGAACAAACCCATAAAGAACTAACCCCAAGGTAAGTTCAGCTGATGTGTCTGATAAGTAATTTATGGAAGTTCATCAATGTTACTGTGTTCGTCCAGTTTGCCTGTTGGATATGTTGGGATTCATCTGATCTTTGTGTGTATCTTGTGGTACATGTCATATGATTGGTGTCTATATATATGTTGGAACTTGCAGGGCCCTGCAATGGAACCTATCCAAAATGATACTGAGAGGGAGGAGCAATATGCTGATGTCCTACACTTGGGCTCAATTGACATTGTAGATGATAATGCTGTTGAAGCAGAGATGGCAGCAGCTCTCAAGGAGTATGATCAAATCGGTGCAGATCTTGGAGTCATCCCTTCGACGTGTAAATACTTTACTGAAGATCCAAGCTGGTTGACAAGATTGATAATTGGGGAAGAGGAGGTGCAAAGAATCTGAAAAGAACTTTCCAGTCTTGCAAACATTTCTGGAAAAGATTGTTATGTACAGTAGAGGTTTTCTATTATTTTCTTTATTCCATTGTATTGATTTTTTGAATTGTATCTGGAATCCTCTAATTTTTTTCTTTGGGTTAAAAGTTAATTAACCCGAATACACATGAATTATATATAGGCTTACCCAAAATACCATATGATCCAAATACCCTTACCATTTAAAGAACATTACTCATAACAATCCTCCGTAAACTGGAGCATATATATTGTTAATTGATGATGTATAAATGACAGAAATGATGTGTTGGAATTTCTGCTCTTAGCCTTCACCTTATTCATTTCTTATAAAGAAAGCACAAATACAATAGGACGAGTATTCTTCAAAGGGACAAACTGTTAGGGTGAGTTGATAGGGATAGCTCCCTCTTTAATTTTGGGAAACTTTCTAACCTTTTGTAGAAGAGTACCACCAATACAACACAAGGTACAACCATAATATATCTCCACCTATTTATCTAACATTCCCCCTTAAAGCTGAAACATATATCTCATATAAGCTTAGCTTGGAACATGTTGACTCTATATGATTTCTACATAATGCCTTTGGAAAAGATATCAAGAAGTTGATCTCCAGACTCTACAAATGGTGCAGTTATATTTCTCCAGTTAGAATCTTGTCTTGGACAAAGTAACAATCTACTTTGATGTGCTTGGTTTCGGCCTCTCACGGACTACATAATTGGAAGCAATGTGTATGGCAGCTTGGTTTTTACTAAGAGTCGGTACATTGAAGCATAAGTTTTGAAGGATGTGTTGTGGCCACGTTAGTTTACTAGCAGTAAGACGACAATGCCAATGTAAAAGAGAAGTTGAAGACTGGAGTGCTGGTGAAGGATGAGAGCAACAGAATCCGAGTAATAGAGACTCTCAACTTCATGCCCCCCATACAAATCATTCGCTTTGTCCGGAGATCCTAAAAGACACAAATGGAGGGTAATAACTAACACAACAATTAATAGCTTTGATGAGTTTACCAATAGACCAACATATTCATGGAAAACTAGGAATTTGTGCAATATACAGCTAGAAGGTTGGGAACTAAGGCAAGTGAATCCACACCATTGAATTTTATTTTTAGCATTATGTGATGATGTAGCAAGTTTATAGCCAGAGAGCTGAGTAGACTAACCATTCATATGCTCGGTGTCGGTGGCACCTGATTCGATAATCCAAGGAGTGGAAGTAGCTGAGAAAAGACAGTGGGATGCAATACCTGACTAGGCTAGAGTGGTTGTGGCAGAAGGATTGACAAGCTTCTAATGGGCAAGCAACTAAACATAGTCGTCTTTGGGAGTAAAGATCAATTTAGTGTTTGGGATATCGATGGATGGTTCAGGGACTTATCCTAAGTGAAGGCCTGATTAGTAGACTGTGCATGCTTGAAGCACGTTGAGGCGAGATACCATTGGTTAAGACTTGTTGAGCAATATTCATTTAAATTAGAGAAGATTCATACAGATTAAAATTCAGCTGACATGATGACCAAGGTTGTGTCTAGAGAGAAGTTAAAGCTTAGTGTCAAATTGGCCAGCATGAATTCTAAGTGAAGAGTTGGGTAGAAGATCTCCTCCTTTCGTGGGTTAGAGGGGAAGATTATTGGGTGCTTTGCTCTGGGTGGATCCAGCCCACTTGTTTGTCAAAGCTCATTTATGAGCTTGTCTTCCTTTTTTTTTTTTTTTTTTTTTTTTTTTTTTTTTATGGAATGAGCTTGTCTTCTTAAACTTTACTTCAAGTCAGCTTTTGATTTAACGAGACATGGCTTAGGCACGTGGGACACGCTGCAGTAAAAGAAAAGGCTGAAGAAACATTAAGGCCATTTTAGAGAAAAAAGCTAAAGCAAGATAGAGTCATTCGGCTATTGTGAGAGAAACACAAAAAGAAGAGAGCTTCAAGAGAGGTGCAGTCCAAAGAGATAGAGAGAAAATACAGTGAGAGTGAAAAAGAAAAATGAGACATTTTTCTTTGCTCAAGCTACACACAAAGAAGATAAATTGGTGGGGTTCTCTAGGAGTTTTTGAGTGCTATAATTATGGAGAGTTGAAGTGTTGAAAGGAAGATCTTTGCTACTACTTTTGTGGTAAGATTGTATTTACTCTTTGAGATTTATTTGTTGTATATCAAATTTATTGTTGACTCAAGTTTGGCATAAACTTGAGAATTGTAATTATAAAGTTGTGAATTTTAACTATGTTTTGTTGACTTTAATTCTGTGTCAAATATAATTGTATTCTGTCAATCTTTTCCCGGTATGTTTGTGGGATTTAGTGTAAGGATTGAGTGTGAGAGTTTGGTGAAGAATTGTGAAGACAGTGAAGTTCATGACTTGCTTGCAACTGTCTCGTGAGTGGACAACCTGCGAAAGGTCACATGAGAAGCACATACTAGAATTTGAACAGTCTTTTGCCAAGCTATATTTCGCGGGTCACTTTGCGAACTTGGTCAACCCATGAGTGACTCGTGAAACTCTCTACCTAGATGATTTTAAAGAGTGTTCTCCTCATTTCTTTACATATATTATATAAGCTCACATTACCCACAAAATTGTAAGGAGACTTTCAGAGAGAAAACCCTTCCAATACACATGAGAGTTAGAGATTGTAAACGTTAATCATCTACATAATTTCTCTTAGTTTTCCTCTACTCCTACCTCTCCGATTACAAATCCTTGAGATGTTCTTAGCTCAAACACTTACCTCACCCAATTTGAGTGTTGAAAGAAGTTTTGGTGCGTGTGGAAAGCATTGGAAGAAGCCATTGATTGATAGATGCAATTTAGAGCTAATTGCGGGATTCAGATAACTAGTAAAGACAAGACTCGGTGAAATCCATTAGGAGTTGGAACTCAGAGGGTTCAAGTACAGTGGGTAGATTAGGCTTTGAGGGTCTTTTTGATATCCTTGTACTCAAACTTTATTCACTGGTGGATCATTTTGGCTTGGAGGGCCGCGGAGAGATTTTTCACCGAGTACTTCAGTTTCCTCTTCGATAACACGTCTTGGTGTTATGCACTAGAGTAGTTCCGGTTTATTGTGTTTCATTTACTCTTGTTCCGCATTTAGACAAGAAGAGTAAAAGAAATTTAGCTATAACTTTAAAATGGGGGGTCTAAACAAGAAATAGTAGTTTTACTATTGAGCTTACAGTAATCTCAATTTTCATAGTGGATATTTTTTCGTAGCAACCCTGTGGTTTTTTCCTCTACACCAAAAGGTTTTTCACGTAAGACTTGGTGTTACGTGTGATTATGTTTCTATTGGTGCTTGCTGAAATTTTTGTTTTAATATATATATATATATATATATTGTTATTGCTTGGTAACCATTTATTTTAATTCACACGTAGACATCGAAGGAATTTAGGTTTTTTCCCCAACACTAAGAGTATTATTCTGCCAAAATTTGATTGCCTTGCTCAAGATTGAAGTACTGCTTACAAACATAATATAACCATGAGAAATTCTCATACCCAAAAGAAATATGTATCACACATTCCTAATCAGCCTTGTAGATTGAAGATGCTATAAATGTTTTCTTTATGTTGTTAGATTATAAACAACTATAATATAAATTCTAAGGTCTTGAATTATCATGATTTCACAACAACACAAATTAATTATAAAGCTTACCTTGATCCATTGCTGAACTTTTCTTAAGATCAAGTCTTAGTATAAAAAGTACTTAATTCTTATAGGATTGTTTCTCTCTCTTGACCATCTTTTCTCTTTAACTATTCAGTGTATGTGATAGGGTAACTGAATGTCTCTTTTATAGGTAGAGAGAGGACCAAATTACTTAGCAAACTTACTTCTCCATTAACCAATATTTTAAGAACATGTAACATCTTATTAAACCATAACATATATGAAGTAATCAAATGAATACGTTATCAAATAGAACAATTTATTCTTACATTCTCCCACTTGGCCCATATGATAACTTATGTCAAGGCTTAATAAGAATAACTATTAGGTGCACAACGGTACATATCCTCTTACTTTAAATTGGTCATCATAATACTATAATCAAACAACCCACTAATGCGAGTCATGGCGGTTCCATATCAATTATATGACATAGTTCCTTCCATGTACTACAACATTAGCAACCTATTTAATATAGCCCATCAATGAGAAGTGACTTAAAAGGTCCAACAATAATTTCTCTTTTGTTAGAGACTATTCCTGTTATTATTCATTCATTATCATATATATACGTACAAAAACTAAAACAGGATTAATCAAAAACACATTTAATGAGATCTACAAGTGTCAAAAGCATAAAGTAACATTAAAATAACAACTATCATGTTCTACATTCAAGACCCATTTGATCAACATGTTCCTTAAATGTCTTAGGAGGTAACCCCTTTGTCAATGGATCTGCAATCATAAGTTGTGTGCTTATGTGTTCTATTGTCACTCTTTGTTTCTGAACTTCTTCCTTAACAGTAAGGTATTTCAATTCCATGTGTTTTGCACTATTAGATACTTATCGTTTTTAGAGAAAAACACAGTTGTAGAATTATCACAATAAATTTTCAGTGGCTTGGAAATAGAGTTAATAATTCCAAGTCTTAAGATAAAGTTTCACAACCACAATTCATGAACTATGGCCTCAAAGCATGCCACAAATTCAGCTTCCATAGTGGATGTAGCAATGATAGTTTGCTTTGAACTTTTCCATGATATCACTCCTCCAACTAACATGAACAAATAACCAAAAGTGGACTTTTTATTATCAACACGTCCAGCAAAATCTAAATCTGAGTAACCAATGACATCAAGATTTTCAGATCTCTTAAATGTGAGCATGAAATCCTTTGTGCCTTGCAAGTACCTCATCACTTTCTTTGCAGCTTTCCAATGATCCAATTTTGGATTGCTTTGGTATCTTCCTAGCATACCAACTACAACGCTGATGTCGGGCCTTGTGCATGTTTGGGCATACATTAAACTTTCTACTGCAGAAGCATAAGGAATCCCTTCCATTTGTTTCCGTTCCCATTCATTTTGTGGGCATTGCATAAGGCTGAATTTGTCCCCTTTTCAAACTGGGGCAATCCCAACAGAACATTTCTCCATATTGAATCTCTCTAGAACTCTTTCAATATATGCTTTCTGAGACAACCCTAACAATCCACGTGATCTATCTCGGAATATTTCTATTCCTATCACATAATTTGCCTCACCCATATCTTTCATTTCAAAGTTCTTAGAGAGAAACTTCTTGGTTTCATGCAATAAGCCAAGATCACTACTAGCAAGCAAAATATCATCAACATAAAAAATTAAAAATATAAACTTATTCCTACTAACCTTCAGATAAATACATCGATCAACAGCGTTTTCCTTAAATCCAAAAGACGTTATGGTATCATTAAACTTAAGATACCATTGTCGGGAAGCTTGTTTAAGTCCGTATATTGATTTCTTAAGTTTGCAAGCTAAGTGTTCCTTACCCTTAATGGAGAAACCTTTAGGCTGATCCATATAGACATCCTCTTCTAAACTCCCATTCAAGAAAGCAGTTTTCACATCCATTTGGTGCAACTCCAAATCATAATGAGCTACCAATGCCAAAATGATTCTAAGTGAGTCCTTCTTGGATACAAGGGAGAAGGTCTCTTGGTAATCAATGTCTTCTTTCTGAGTGAAACTTTTGGCCACAAATCTAGCTTTAAATTGTTTGATATTGCCCTTAGAGTCACGCTTGGTCTTAAAGATCCACTTACTACCAACTTTCTTGTATTCTCCAGGCAACAATTCAACGAGATCCCAGGCTTTATTTTGGTCCATTGATTTCATTTCATCTTTCATGACGTCCATCCATTTAATAGAATCAACACTTTTTATGGCTTGTGAAAACGAAACCGGATCCTTACTTGTTCCTATATCAAAATCATATACATGTAGATAAACCATATAATCATTAGAAATAGCAGACTTTCTTTCTCTTTGAGATCTTTTTAATGCTATTTCTAGAGTTCTTCTACCACTTGTTCATTGGTGAGCAACTCATTATGGAGTAGTGGTTCATTAATTTGTTGTTCAACATTGTTTAGCTGTTCAACAATTGTTGGAACAACAATTTCATTTGAAGTTATAGGTAGTGGAACTTGTACCTTAACTTCTTGAACATCCACATTTCGTAGATTATCACTCCCACTAATTTCACCATTTTCAATGAATGCATTACTGGTTTCCACAATTCTCGTACTATGGTTAGGACAGTAGAACTTATCACCCTTAGAATTTTCAGGGTAACCTATAAAGTAACCACTGATTATTTTTAAGACTAATTTCTTTCCATGTGGATTATAAATTCTAGCCACCACTGGACAACCCCAAACATGCAAGTGTCTTAAACTCGGTTTCCTTCCTGTCCAAAGTTCAAAAGAGGTTTTTGGAACTGCATTACTAGGAACCCTATTTAATAAGTATACAACAGTCTTACGAACATACATCCATAATGATAAGGGTAACGTAGAATTACTTAACATACTCCTAACCATATCCATTAGAGTACGATTGCATCTTTCAGCTACACCATTTTGTTGTGGTGTTCTTGGCATAGTGTATTGTGTATAAATGCCATGCTTTTCAAGGAGTTTAGCAAATGGGCCTGGGCATTGCCCTGATTCATCATACTTTCCATAATATTCACCGCCTTTATCTGATCTAATGATTTTCACTTTTCTTTCTAATTGCCTTTCTACCTCAGTAATGTACTCCGCAAGGGCTTCCACTACTTGACATTTTTCATGCAATAAATAAATACAAATATAACATGAAAAATCATTTATAATGGTGATAAAATATTTTTCTTTTCTAAAAGATGGAGCATCAAAAGGCCCACAAATGTCTGTATGAATAATTTCAAGAAGCTCTGTACTTCTTGTGGCAACTTTCTTAGTGTGTTTGGTTTGTTTGCCCTTAATACAATCAACACACATACCAAGATCAGTAAAATCTAGATTTGGGAGAATCCCATCTTTTACTAGTCTCTAATCTTTCTCTGGAAATTTGTCCCCGCTTTTTATACCACAAATTTGAGGAATTTTCATTAATTAGGCCACATTTAGTACCAATACTACGATGCAAGGTGAGAAGGGTTTCAGCAAATTCATCATGAAGGTTAAATTTGTTCAAACCATCAAAAAGAATACCAGAACCAACAAAAGAGGTATTCTTAAATAAAGTAAAACTTTTATTACCAAATTTTATGAAATATCCATCAATATCAAAGTTAGGCAAAGAGACTAAATTTTTAGAAAGAGAAGGAACATAAAACGTTTGAAACAAATCTATGTGTTTATTGGTATCTAGAAATAAACGATAAGTACCAATAGCTTCAATTGGTGCTTTCACCCAATTTCCCATCAATACAAAATTCTCATTTGGATTTATGATTTGGATTGAAAGAAATCCCTGCATCGAATTTGAAATATGAGTAGTAGCCCCAGAATCAAGCCACCAAGTATTTGAAGGAACTTCAGTTAGGTTTTATTCGAAACATACATAAATATAATCTTTAATTAAAGATTTACCTTTTCTTTCGAACCATTGCCTACGTTTTGGGCAATCTTTCTTAAAATGTCCCAACTTTTTACAGAAGTGACATTTATAATTGTCATTTTCCTTCTTTTAAGGCTGATCAATTGGATTAGGATCACTTGCTTTGCATGATCCATGCTTTAAGCCTTTTTTAGGCTTTCTCCATTTTCTTTCAGCTTCTTGATTTATGAGATGAATTGAATGTTGCTCAAGTTGCTTAAGTCTTGCCTCTTCTTGATTAAGCATAATGGCTAATTGATTTACATTCCACTTATCTTCCATAGTGTTGTAATTAATTTGAAATGGCTCATACTGAGGAGGCAAGGAATTCAATATAAATTGAACAAGAAAAAACTCATCCACATTCATCCCTAAAGTCTTTAATTGAGCAACCAAATTAATCATTCCAATGACATGCTCCTGTATCCCACGCTTACCATCAAATTTCATGGTGGCAAGTTTAGTCATTATTGTCCCTATAAAGGACTTGTCAGCAAGGACAGAACCAGGATTCGAAGTTAGGGGGGGAGGGGGGGGGGCAAAGTATAAACACAAAAAAGTTTATGAAAATCAAAACTAACATCTACTCAAACTTTGTCAAATTTCATCCCATTTATTAATATTATAATCTCATATTTTCACAGTTTGGATTGATACGGATTTAATCGGTGGTAATTTTTTGGAATTTTGTTTGAAAATTTTCATGAATTGGGACATCAACACTAGAGGCAATGCTGCATTATCAGCTTCAAATTATCTGTAATTTTTTCTCTTTAAAAAAATCAAATATTATAGATAATTTTCCCATCATCAACTATTCAAATAAAAGTTTCATTATTTCCATATTATATAGCTCTATAGTTTCAAAATTTAGTCCAAAAAATAAACCAAACAAACATACCCCACAACAACATTAATGTTAATAAATTATTTTCTAAAAATAGTTAATAATTAATAAAATAAACCAACAAACAAGCGTTATCAATTAATAACATTTATTACTAACCACTGCACACATTTCATTCATAGTCCCCACAAGCTTCACTTTTTGATTGCTAGTTTCCAGTTTTTCTATTCTTTTTCTTTTTCTTTTTATTTTTTTTATCTCATTTGTTCTTATCTGACCATCTCTTTTGTTAAAATCAAGAGTCAAGACTCCATCATTATTACAAAGGATGACTTCTTAAAAAGTACACAGTGCTATATTTTTTTTTAAATGGGGGGGGGGGGGGCATGGCCCTCCTCTGCCCTAACGTGGGTCCGTCTTTGCTTGTTAGCTGTTTTGAAACGGTCTTCCACATTTGAAAGGAATTCTTTTGCACTGTTAGTTTTAGGAAGTATTGTCTTGATATTGTTTGCTATGGTCATTCGCATAAACATAATACTTAGTCTATTTGATTTTTCCCTTGCTTTGTACAAAGCCTTCTCTCCTGCACTGCTTGTATCAGTAAGAGCAGGCGGTTTCTCAAATTTAAGTGCTATATCAAGATCCAGTACACTAAGGTGAAACTCAACCTATTCTTTCCAATCTGAGAAGTTTGTTCCATTTAGCATGGGAATAGACTAAGCATGCTAATGTAATGAAATAGGGACTAATACTGCAAACAAAGTAATAATATATGCTCACTATATTAGTGCTGAGAGTTATCGATTAAGGAACAATAAACCAAAATGAAACACATGTTTAAGCAATGATAAATAGTATTACCGTGATCACCTTTAGGCTATTCTTATGGTAAACTATTAAACAGTTATGGTGATTCTCTTTCACCTAATAGGACTAATTAATAAAATATTCATAATTAAGTTGGTATGTTACCTTTGGGTATCCATTCCAATCTCAACCATGAATATCCATCAACTATCCTATTCCAATTTATTAATCACTTAAAAGTGGTGCACCTTTGGGCCAACCTAATATTCTTGTGATTAAAAAATTGTGATTTGCAAAGTCACTAACTTTTAACACTATGGAATATGTGTTAAATTACATTTATTTTGACTTATTATCTATGCGTCTTTCCGATTGGGGCACTTTAGTGACTACTAAAACGTATCAAAATACAGACTCCAAATCAAAATTAATGACCTTGCATAAACATTAAATTAATGGAATACATTACCATAATACATATATAAAAGTTTGTGCCATACATGTTTACATTGAAACAAATAAGTCTCTTCTTTCATAAAAGACATCAATGAAATACTTGATAGAACAGTAAGTTATGGTCTTCATAAAATTAGTAGTTTATTACAATATTAAATAAACTAAATTAAACAATTTAACATTCATTGCATGGAAAAAGTGAACATAAGGTAGAAAAATTAATAATGAACAATAACTGACAATCTCAAAGTATAAAAGAATTTATACCATAACTATTCATGAGTGTCAAATGATATTATGTTCTCAATTTTAATATTTGAGTTTTTAACATTAAACATTAAAGTTGTTAATATTTAAAGAAACAATTAAATAAACTACAACCAAATATCGTAGAAATCCGTAATACCCCAAATTTATTAACTAAAAACAAAGTTTATATTATCCAAACTTGATCCATGATCATATAGAATACGTTAATTGCTTTCACAAATCCAAAATCACAATCATGATAATGGAAACTATAATTGTTTATAAATCTTTTAATGGAAAACATGATAATTCTAAAACACAAGCTCTGATACCATGTGTAAATGTTTTCTTTATGTTGTTAGATTATAAACAACTATAATATAAATTCTAGGATCTTGAATTATCATGATTTCACAATTAAACAAAATAATTATAAAGCTTACCTTGATCCATTGCTGAACTTTTCTTAAGATCAAGTCTTAGTATAAAAGGTACTTAATTCTTATAGGATTGGTTTCTCTCTCTTGACCCTCTTTTCTCATTAACTATTCAAT
This sequence comes from Quercus glauca, assembly GCA_023736055.1. NCBI lineage: Eukaryota > Viridiplantae > Streptophyta > Magnoliopsida > Fagales > Fagaceae > Quercus > Quercus glauca. The sequence continues at coordinate 73,435,274 of CM043316.1, read as the reverse complement.
GTATGTGATGGGGTAGCTGAATGACTTTTTTATAGATAGAGAGAAGACCAAATTCCTTATATTTATAACCTCCACTTGCCCATCAAAGTTGGAGTTACTTAGGAAATTTACTTTTCCATTAATCAATGTTTTAAGGACATGTAACATCTTATTAAACCATAACATATATGAAATTATCAAATGGATACATTATCAAATGAGAAAATTTATTCTTATAGATGCAACAATGTAGTCCTTATATTAGGTTTGATACTAGAGAGCATGAAAGAAATAATCAAATTGTCTGTTTGATTTGTGGAGATGGGAATGGTAGATGACCTGTCAGGACTAGTCACCTTATTTGTAGATAGAGAAGATAGTGACTAGTTGTATAAAAGGTGATCAAATAAGCTCTTCCATGGTGCACACTGTAGTTATGAAGGAGAGAAACTTAATAGATGTCATGGGAGAGCTCAAAGTTGTTATGAAGGAGAGAAACTTAGGTCGAGTTTTCATGGTGCAAACAAACAAGTAGAATCTTCAATAAATGGTAAAATAGGATGAAGTAAAACTTGATTAGAGACATGGAATGGAGTTGGTTGAAATATATAGGCTTGTATGGATTGAAAAATACAAAACCGATCAAAATGTAGCCAAGATAGATCGAGTTCCAAAAGAATTGAGTTTGGATATGGAATTGGATTGGGTATGCTAGGTTGGGTCCAATATGGGTTGCTTAGAATGTATTCAAACTCAACATATTTTTAAACAAACAGAATAAGCTAAAGTTGTGCCAATTGGAAATAGATGAATTTTATCTTGAAAATTAAGCTAACTCAGCTTAAAAAGTCAGCAACTAAATTGAAGAATTTTATCTTCAAAAAACGGATTTGGGTGAGCAAAAAGTTGGATAAATAAACCTAAAAGAATAAGTTGAAGTTGTGCCAATTGGCACTCTTGAAGTGCCAAATCCTCCAAAAAAAAAAAAAATCCGTTTTTTGACACTTTTTTAGCTTTTTTCTGAGTTTGAAAATGTATTTGGACATGTTTTGACCTTATTTTCATGAGAAACTTTATTCTAGAATGATCATTCGACATTTAAAATAATTTTCTCAATGATAATTAATTTAAAAATCATATTATCAGTCCAAATTTAATATTTATCAGCCTTTTATTATAATCTCATGCAACAAATCACACCTTAAGAAAAAGACTTAACCAATCACAAAAATTCACATAATTAAAATTAACTAGTGACCAATCACAATTAATTTCCATTAATCCAGTGTGATGGGTCTCACCCAATTATATGCATGCAAACCATTAAAACTTTATCTTGTGATATTTTTCGATCCAACCATCCAATTGAGAAAACGAACATATCGTTGAAATTGTTGAAATCTCAAGATCATTTTGCCCTCTTCCAATGGGTGCTAAATGGGATGTCTACAACTAGTTATAGCTGTCATCTGATTATGCTGAAACTAAGTAGCAACTAGCTCAGCTGTTTTAGTTACATGCGTGGGTGCCATTTGCAGTGGCAGCTCCAGTACATATATTTAGGGGGGTCAATTAAAAGATAAATTTTGGGTAAAAAAAAGTGAGTATTGCTGTCTATGTGATTTCTTTATTACAAAATTTTTCATAGTACATACTAGCAAGAGAATAAAAGATGAGAAGTGTTACATTCATGACATTTTCACAATACTTTTCCAACAAATTTTAGGTTATACATTTTTATTAGTTCTAATTTAAACTTACTACTGAAACTACTTTTTCCCCCATCAGTAACAGCTAGTAACAATCAACCACTTAAGCTTTGTTGTAAGCGTATTATGAACATAACGTTTCTCATATAAGATAAACTGCAAGTTCATTGCATATTGTTTATTAATATGGTGAAGATATTAATTATTATTGTTAAGATTAAATCTTGGAAATCATCTATTGTTTGTAAATACAATCAACATATGAATTATTGTTGTTAAGTGAACTCTAAGCGAGATCTAAATACAATAAAATTTTATGTATTAGTTTATTTTAAATTTGTTAAGATCTAAATGATTTTTTTTAAGATTTAAGATAAACAAATTTATACTTTTGTTGTTAGGTTTACTATTTTTCCCTCATATTTTAGATCAAATTGGTTTTTTTTTTTTTTTTTTTTTTGATTTAAAAAGACCAAGATGTTGTCAACATGATCATATTCAAGTTCATTTCAGCTAGGCTTAAAATAAATTTAGGTCTAAGGGGTTCAAAATTTATTTTAGGAGCCTCAAATAAAAAAAAATAAAAAAATTATATATAAATTTTCTTTTTGGCCCAGCTCAGGGAGTTCAACTCAGGGGGTTCATTTGAACCCCCTAAACTGTACCTAGAGCCGCCCGTGGCCATTTGTTGGTCATCTTGCTGGACCTTGACATATGGGTTATAACATTTCGATTGGGCTTTGTCCTTATGAGCTTTTGGTTTGGGCTTGCACCCTTGATATTACTTCTTGGGTCCTACAAAATGAATATTGAATAATGTTGCAATGGGTTAATAATATACATGGGCTTTCACTATTTAGTGTAGTTATAAAATAAATAATTACTTTGATAATATAATTTTCCATTGGCCTTTTATATGTTTGCCGTGGGTTTGTAAAATAAATATAATTGCCATATGGTTTAAATATAATTTCTATGGGCTTAGATGTTAGTAACACAAATGCGTAATTCTCAATGAGCTTTATGTATGTCTGCCATGAGTTTTGAAAAGATGAATAGTCTTACATAAAATAAATAGTTACCATGGTTTTATGAGGTAAGTTTCGTGGCATAAATAATATGATATAAATAATTGCCATGGTCTATAATTTCCATGGGCATATATATTTGCTAGCAAATATAATTTGCCAAAGATTATTAGCTTTGGGCTTTTTAAGATTATATGATAATATTTGCCAAATGATATCAGACTTTTAAATAATTTTTTGTCAAATAGTGATTGTCTTGGGCTTTTGAATATTGCTAAGCAGTAATCATCTTGGGCTTTAGATATTGCCAAGCAGTAATTATCTTGGGCTTTGATAAATGCTGTCAAGTAGCTAGCTTGGGCTTTGATAAATGTTGCCAAGTGGCTATCTTAGGCTTTAATAAATATTGCCAAATAATTATCTTGCCAAGTGATTATCTTGGGCTTTGATAAATGTTGCCAAGTGATTATCTTGGGCTTTGATAAATATTGCCAAGATTGCCATGGTTTTTTGGGCATGGCTTGGATAAAGGGGAACATGTTTGTTGGGCTTTTTTGGGTTTTGTTGACGGGATAAGCGGTTTTGGGCTTTAAGATAATGGTTTAATCAGTGGCCCAATTTAGTAATGACATGGGAAATATTTGTGGGAGGCCCAAAAATAATTTATGGAGTTTATTGGGGGTATTTTTGGTGAGAGGATAAATGAGATCAAATAGGATTTGCACATGTGGCAGGTGTGAAAAATTATACCTCAAAAGTATACAACACATAACAAAAACTTACCCATCCAATCCATTGAGCCAAAACTGCTCAAATTTTCAACCAACTTGCCTCTTTGGAGGTAAGTGGATCTCTAGCGGTAGTGGCAGCTTTACACTAACTAGTAATATATATATATATATATATATAGCTAAAAGGAGTGGCGATGTCATACGAAAAAAAAGGAAGAGACTCATGGAATGGCAAAGGCAAATAGAGCTTTCACGCATTTTTGTTATAGGTGGAAATACTATTTTCGTCCCTACATTTTCACCCCATTCCCACTTTGGTTCCTACTTTTTTTTTTTACTGCTTTTAGTCTCCAAAATCAAAAACCGTTTCATTTTTATCCCTATCATTATCTCACTAACAGAAAATAGCCTACATGACAAACAGAGTACACAGGTCAGCATTTTAAATATTAAAAAAAAGTCACGTCATTATTTTTTTAATTTTCTTTAATTATTTTAAAATAAAATTTTCCTTTCTTCTTCAAAAAATATTTGATTGTTCTTCATGTTCTTCCCAAAAACATGGTTGCCTAGAAAATTAAAAATTCAAGATTTTCTTCTCTTTTCTTGTATTTTCTTAGCAACCAAACAGACAAAAACACATACAAAACTATGATCAAGTTCAGCAATTCTAACACAATCAACTAACAAAACCCAAATCACGGTCAGATAAAAAACACCTAACCAAAAATACCAAAACCCATTCCCACAACAAGCACTCAAAACCCACTTAGACACCCATAAATTCTTTTGAAACCAACCCATACCCTTGAACACACACACATCACACACAACTCTTTGGTTTGATGTGAGAAATTAGAGAGAGAGATAGTGGTGTTGGTGGCCAGTGTTTTCACTACAGAGCAAGGAGGCTCCACCATGTCAACCACGTCATTGCCGCTCTTTGATAGTGGTGGTGGTGGCCAGCTCTTCAATTATGCTCTCTCCAATTTCCACTCTGTCGAGTCCTTCACACACATCTCTTCGTTTTGATCTAGAGGTAAACAAATTAGGTTGTTTCTGGGTTGAATTTTCTGGTTTGGTTTTGGAATTTTTAGGCTTTGAGATTTGATGATTGATGTGTTTTTTGGTTTGTTTTTCTTGTGGGTATTCTGAATCTTTTGGGTTTACTAGAAATGGGTTTAATTGCGGGTTGTTGGTGGTTGTAAACAGAGAAAGGTAGTGGCTTGGTGGTCGGCTAGTTCAGGTGATGGGTGGGGTCAGATTTGGTTTTGTGTTTGGATTTGGGTTTGGGTTTTTTGAAGATAGATTACTAGGTTTGTGTTTGTATTCTTGTTGATGTTTGGGTTTGTGTTTGTTGTTTTTGTGTTTGGTTGACAAGAAAGATATGTTACTAGGTTTGTGTTCTTGCTGGAATCGGTTTGTGTTTGTGTTTTTGTTTTTGGTTGATAAGAAATGGCAAGAAAATGCTAGAACATCTAGGCACGTGTTCTTATGTTTAAATCTAGATTTGTGTTCTTTAGAGTTATTGTTGAAGATGAACTCATATCTAAATTCATGTATTTTTTGGATTTTAATTTTGTTTTTTCTTTTGTTAAAATTTATAAATTAATTTTCTTTTTTAAAATGGGAGGTTGACGTGGCATTTTTATTATTATTTTATTAGCCATGTTAGTATTTACTGTGCCAACAGTGCACTCCGTTTGCCACGTAGAATATTTCTATTAAGTGAGTAATGGTAGGGACCAAAATGGAATGCTTTTTTCATTTAGGGATTAAAGGCGGTAAAATAAAAAAGTATGGACCAAAATGGGAATAGGGTCAAAATGTAAGGACGAAAATAATATTTCTGCATTTGTTATATTGTCCCATTTTGAGGACTCACAGACACTTCAAATGTTATCACAATTTGTTCTACATAAAATAATGTGGCGTTCAAGATGTCTATCATTTCTATATGATTTGATTTCTCAGACACTGCGCCTTCTTTCTAATGGGGTTTGAATTTATTTTTAAACAACATGTTTTGTCTACCTAAAAATAATATTGAACATTCTGAGTTGAGAATTCCAAGAATTTTTGTTCAACAAAAATAATCTTAACTCCCCAAATATAATTCTTAACCCCTAAAAAAAAAGCCTAAGTAACAACAATCAAAATTAGAAAAATTCTATGGATACAACAAAACCACACAACATTTTCACAACACCCTTGTTTTAATTGTGTTGGTCTCAATCTAATATTTTATTATTTTATTTTGACTTATGAGGGACTAACATCTAAGCTGTTATGAAAATGATGTGACAATTTATTATTGTAGACGACTAAATTTCTAGTTTGAAATAAATCAAACAAGTAAAATAGTTTCACAAATGAGAATTTATATTGATGATTGTGGTGTACAATTCTCTGAAATTACAAAAGATTGATCCTCTGATTCGATCTCCTTATTGATTGGATTTGTGGTAATGTAACTTTGACTTGAACACAAAATATCCTTCAATTTGGTTGATGAATGGATCGAAGATTGCTAAAACGGACTTACAATGAATTTCTGGCTATGAGCTTATTAGAAATCCCTTGTTCTTCGCGTTCTTCGTGTTCTTCGTGTGTTCTTCGTCTTCGAAGGTGTGTGGTGAGAGTTCTTCGGAGCTTTAGAAGCTTGGATCCGTAGAACTTTACTAATTTGTGATTTGTTGATGTTTTCGGACACTTTCGACTTGATTCCCGCAAACTTTTGGATCTAGACAGATAGTTTAGATGATTCTGCTTCGAATGTTCTTCGATTTGAGGTTGAAGTTCTTGAAGTTCTTGGAGGCTTCGAGGCTTGATTCCTGCAGAGCTTCTCTACTTCTGTGCTTCAGATAGCTTGGTTTTTTCTCAAATGTCTTAGGAAGGCTTCTATTTATAGGAATTTGGAGGTGGATGAGCGACACGTGGCGAAGTATGATTGGTGACACATGTCACAGCCCGATTGGTCCGCTTGTGTCATTGCTTACACGTGCGAGGTTGCTTGGGTCATCGCTTACACGTGCGAGGTTGCTTGGGTCATCGCTTACACAAGCCGATGCATGATTGGTTCTTACATGACACTTGGCAAATTTCTGTTGGCTTCTGAACAGCAATAGTAAAACCTAGCAACAGTATGTGGTGCTTTGTAATTGGCTGTATTTTGTGGATTTGGTGACGTGTCAGCTTGTGATAGGTCGGGAATTTTTTCCTCTCTACAAATGCCTCCTCGAGACTCGTTCACGCACACAGTTTCAGAGCGTGGTGTGGGAATGAGTTTCGAAAACAGATTTTTATACTTGGCTCTTGAAGGTGGTGGAGCTTTCAGTAGGATGAGATAATTTCCGAGGAGTAGACCCACCCATATGAAAGGCTTTGATGAGACTGAAAAGGGGTCTGCAAGCATTTGAATGTGTTTGCGTGACTGAGCCTTCTCAGCAAAGGTTAAGTTGAAGTAACTTCAGAAGTATGTTTTAGATTGTTGGTGGCGATCACAAGGTGTAGAAGATGAGGAGGATGCGGGTATGGTGGCTGGGTACAGCATGCAGAGTCATGGGGTTTGCCTCGTGTTTTTAAGAACTGCCGGTGAAGTTATCTCAGAAGAGTATACTTCGGATTAAGGTGAGGCCATGTGGGAATATGGTTGAATGCGCATGTGTTATTGCATCATTCAGGTTAAGTTGAAGTAATTTCAGAAGCTTAGGGATTCTGGGGATGTTGATGGTCGTGAGAAGAAGACGATGGAGATGAAGTGGAGATGGTGACTGTGTGAAGAAGATGGGGATGAAGCAAAGTGAACGGGTGAAACATACGACACCATGGCGCTGGCCCTGTACGTTGGGAATCCTTTGGTGTAGATGTTTCTGGGAAGAACACCTTGGGATTTGGGACTGACTGCATGCTGAATGAGGTCCGATGGCAAGTCATTGAATGCGCATGCGTGATGGGACCCTGCCAACGGACGTTAAGTTGAAGTAATTTCAGAAGAGTACCTTCTAAAATACTTCAAGCTGAATTTAAGTTGGAGTAATTCCAGAAAGTGTGTTTTGAGGTACCAGCAACAATGACCTTTGGATCCCACTGTGGTTGGGACATGGAATAAGGCTCCGGCGACCATTTACCGGCTCCAAAGGCTGAATTCTGATGAGCTGGTGCCTTGGGGGTTGCTTCAAGTGTTGGATGAAAGACAATTTGTAGGATACCCCAACACTTTTTACCATCTTCATTCACTGTTTCTTGGTGGAAATGCTCAAAAGAATGAAAGATGGAGCCAACTTGTGATTCTGGTCTTAGAAACCAGCCAAGTTGCTGTTTGTTCCGAACCGCTGCCTCTGCTGGAAAACCAGGCAATTGAAAAGAGACTACAGGAGACCTGAGGTTAGGAACAGATGCTTCTGCTGGACTTGGATGCCCTGGCCAACCAAATCCACGGAAGCATGGGAGGTCGATGCAGACCGTGTTATGAGTAATTTTATGGCCAAAGGTGGTCGTTAAGTAGAGAAACAAAATTTGTTTGGCTCTCAAAACTACAATGATGTTGTGAAAAAGGTTTCTACTGAACCATGAGAGGGTTGATTTCAAATGGATTATGAAGCAATATTGGTTGCTAAGTGTTGAGAATGATGAGGCCATAGTGAGAAATGGCTGTGAGAAGGACTTGAAAATTTGAAAGAAGCAAATCTTCATCTCACGACTCAGTGTGTTTTTTTTTTTTTTTATGATTTTTTTTTTTTGAACCCGGCCCTTCTATTTATAGTGGAGAAACGAAGAATGGTAGGTTGGTAGTTGAGAATGGCGGTTGAGAATTTTTGGTGAGAGTGGTAGATTCTCGACTGGTAGACATTGACTGGTAGGTGGGAATGTTTGGCACCGAAAGAGGAACGGTAGACTGAAGACTAGTAGGCATCGAGTGGGAATGGTAGGTTGAACTGGTGACCCAATGTAATTTCAAGTTCAAGACACACTTGTGAGAGTTCATCCGTACTTTAAAATGGAAGTTTTGATGAAGTATGGGGAATAACCCTGAGGGGATCCAAACTAAATGGATGCATCTCAAATTTTGATCTTGGGGGCTTAATTTTTGGATATTGCTAGTACTTTCGAAGAAGTGGGTCACATACATAGTTTCCAAGTCCAAAACAAATGAGTGGATTTCAAAATCAGAATCTATGTGAAAATTTGAATAGGACAAGCTTTGCTTGGACATCTTGATTCTTGGTCAAAGTTCACATTAAAGTCAACCATTGTAGAATCATACGATTTGAGCAATTTCGGATTCTCAAATGAAGAAATAGACCCCAAAATCGGAATCTATGGGAAAAATTAGGTAAGGTGGGTCCTTCTTGAAAATTTTGACTTTTGGTTAGGATTTGTGCAAAAGTCAACCTTTTTGGAAATTGGACAGTTTGCACAATTTTCGAACCTCAAACAAAGAAACGGGTCCCTAAATTGGAATGTACGCGAAAAATTGAGTGGGACAGGCTTCTTTGAAAAATTTTGACTTTTGGTCAAAGTCCAAGGTCAAACTTGGTCAAAGAATCTTCTCTTTCTTTCTTTCTTCTATTTTTTTTTTTTTTTTTTTTTTTAGGCGGTTCGGACCGGGTCAGATTTCCGGGTCGAACCGGGTCTGCTGGACAAATGGGTCATACCGGGTAGTGGAGGATGACGTCATCGCTGACGTCATAGCACTGAGGCGCGCGTGCCAGCGTGTAGCGCGTGTCAGCGCGTGAGAATATCCCGGCGCGTGGGAGCGCGTGAGAAGCCGGGAGTGGCGCGTGGCGGCGCGTGAGATTGACGCTGTGAACGCCGGAGCTTCAGGTGGCGCGTGGCGGCGCGTGGCTGCGTTTTTGGGCCTGAAATTTTTGGGTTTTGTAGATCTAAGGCTGTAGAAGACCATGGTGTTGTCAGTTTTTAAAATTTATAGGCAGATTTACACAGATTTGAAGGACTAGGCCACGGTTTATCGCGAGCTTATGGCGGCGTGTGGTGGCTCTGTTGATGATGATCTTTCTGGGTTTTATAGATCGAGGTCCGTTTAAGGTCCCTGTGGGTTTAGTTTTGTGAAATTCTGAACAGATTTGCACAGATTTTGAAAGACTACTCTGTTGGTCACTGTGAGTTCGTGGCTGTGCATCTGGACCTGAATTTTTCAGTTTAGGTGAATCGAAGGTAGTAGAAGATTTCTGTGGGTTGAATTTTGTGAACCCCTGTCAGACGCTTTAGAAATTTGGACAGCAGATATTATTAATTTTGCTGGCATTTTGGTCTTCTTTAGCGTTGGCTATTCTGACAACATTGACAACCCAGGCTAGGAGTAGTACTGAGTGTATCTGCTGTTCTTAATAGTTGGTGGCACAGTGAAACAAGCTACTCCTCTTTGCCGGCCTATAGCTTCATCAGTGCCATGGTCATTCTTAGAAGACATGTTATCCTCTGTAGACCAAGTCTAGTGTGACAATTTCTTTGAGCATTTACTCTCCTCATTTTTTTTTTTCAAGGTTTGGTGCAGTATCCTTTGAAAATATGGCGCCGTAACCATTCATGCACATCTTTTCTTTTGTCCTCAAGCTTTTCAAGCATCCCTATATAAAGCTGTTTGGAGCATGCACGAGTTTGTACAATCATTGTCTTCAGTGGAGTGGGTAATGTACTGTCATTTTGTGCAGAGAACTCTGCCCTTTTTTTTTACAGTCCTTTCCTTTTCTCTTTTTTTTTTTTAATAGCAACATTTTGACTTTACTGACTTTTTCCTTTTTCTCTTTTTTTTTTTTTTTTTTTTCAATTTTTTTTTTCATTTTTTTTTTCAGCTATCACGATGCCCTTTTTTAGGGATTCAAAGATCGGTCAAGAACCAGCCTTATTTATTTATAAAGAGAAAGATGACAAGGATGCAAAGCCTACAACTTTGATTGTTCGTCCGCCCATAATTGGAAGATTTTCAGAAAGGTGGGGCCATAACTCTTATCCTCTTAATTTGCCGAAATGGTCACAGGTCGTTCCTTCTGATAGTAGCTCTAACTTGGAGGCCATAATCCTTCTTGCTTCGCATCACAAAAATGTTGCTAAATCAAAACCGTATAACACTTTGGGACGAGAGATAATTGCAAAGCGCGCCAACTGGGATTCTTCCTTTAGTGCGAACGGAGGGTTTTCCTATTTCTCTCTTTATTGGGATTGGCTAGAAGATGTGCTTAGTCGTTGCAAACACCTCCTTGATGTAACCCACCTTTACAGTGCTGTCTTTGCCTCCTTGTTCACATATGATTATGATGAGAATCTCATGAAAGCGTTTTGTGAGTGTTGGAGCCCGTCGACGAATACTCTCCATACCTTATCTGGAGAAATTTCTATCACACCATGGGATCTTTTCATTCTCGGTGGACTTCCTTGCACAGGTGCGTTTTATGATGAAGTGGTACCCAACGCGCAAGAGCTGGATGGAACCAATGACCAAGGACGACCCTATCTGCTGTACAGCTGTCGCTTCCTTTTCATGGCATATCATCATCTTCAAAACCGGTTGAAAAGACAAGGGAAAGTGAGTGTTCGTGACTGGATTACTTTCTGGTATAGAGGAAATGGCAGGTACCCGGCTCCTAGAAGACCAGCAAGACGGACGACCATTCCTAAGTGTAGTCAGAATCCCTTTGGCGTGATAAACGAGCGCGGACCATGGTCTGATAAAGAACACGGGGTCTTTGCGGATCTTCAAATTGAGGATGACTTAAAGGAGGAGACTTACCTATCAGCACTTCTTTCTTGTTGGCTGTGCATATTTGTCTTTCCTATCAAGGATCCAAATAGCATCCGTCCAGGCACTTTCAAGATTGCTAGTTCTATGGCCAATGGTCGTTCGTTTGGCCTTGCCATCCCAGTATTGGCTAGCATTTATCGCGGACTTAATACCATTTCTTCTTCTCCTACTCCGAGCAAGTCTGGAGCTAGTTTTGCCATTCATTATGTTTACGCCTGGGTAGGTCATTTTTTCAGAAGCAATCGCATCACCAATGACAAATTATCTGATCCTTTGATGACAAAATATTCTGGTGTAGGCTACGCCTCTCCGTTCAGTGAATTTTCCGCACGAAAACATATACGAACCGCCACCGACTTCCTTTGGCATGGGACTGCTTTCAAGAAAAGCTATGACCAGACATTCATTGACAATGATCATTTACGTGTCAACAATGATCATTTGTTATATTGTCCCATTTTGAGGACTCACAGACACTTCAAATGTTATCACAATTTGTTCTACATAAAATAATGTGGCGTTCAAGATGTCTATCATTTCTATATGATTTGATTTCTCAGACACTGCGCCTTCTTTCTAATGGGGTTTGAATTTATTTTTAAACAACATGTTTTGTCTACCTAAAAATAATATCGAACATTCTGAGTTGAGAATTCCAAGAATTTTTGTTCAACAAAAATAATCTTAACTCCCCAAATATAATTCTTAACCCCTAAAAAAAAAGCCTAAGTAACAACAATCAAAATTAGAAAAATTCTATGGATACAACAAAACCACACAACATTTTCACAACACCCTTGTTTTAATTGTGTTGGTCTCAATCTAATATTTTATTATTTTATTTTGACTTATGAGGGACTAACATCTAAGCTGTTATGAAAATGATGTGACAATTTATTATTGTAGACGACTAAATTTCTAGTTTGAAATAAATCAAACAAGTAAAATAGTTTCACAAATGAGAATTTATATTGATGATTGTGGTGTACAATTCTCTGAAATTACAAAAGATTGATCCTCTGATTTGATCTCCTTATTGATTGGATTTGTGGTAATGTAACTTTGACTTGAACACAAAATATCCTTCAATTTGGTTGATGAATGGATCGAAGATTGCTAAAACGGACTTACAATGAATTTCTGGCTATGAGCCTATTAGAAATCCCTTGTTCTTCGCGTTCTTCGTGTTCTTCGTGTGTTCTTCGTCTTCGAAGGTGTGTGGTGAGAGTTCTTCGGAGCTTTAGAAGCTTGGATCCGTAGAACTTTACTAATTTGTGATTTGTTGATGTTTTCGGACACTTTCGGCTTGATTCCCGCAAACTTTTGGATCTAGACAGATAGTTTAGATGATTCTGCTTCGAATGTTCTTCGATTTGAGGTTGAAGTTCTTGAAGTTCTTGGAAGCTTCGAGGCTTGATTCCTGCAGAGCTTCTCTACTTCTGTGCTTCAGATAGCTTGGTTTTTTCTCAAATGTCTTAGGAAGGCTTCTATTTATAGGAATTTGGAGGTGGATGAGCGACACGTGGCGAAGTATGATTGGTGACACATGTCACAGCCCGATTGGTCCGCTTGTGTCATTGCTTACACGTGCGAGGTTGCTTGGGTTATCGCTTACACGTGCGAGGTTGCTTGGGTCATCGCTTACACGAGCCGATGCATGATTGGTTCTTACATGACACTTGGCAAATTTCTGTTGGCTTCTGAACAGCAATAGTACAACCTAGCAACAGTATGTGGTGCTTTGTAATTGGCTGTATTTTGTGGATTTGGTGACGTGTCAGCTTGTGATAGGTCGGGAATTTTTTCCTCTCTACAATTATGTCCCTAGCTTAACTCTAAAAGTTAGCCCAAGGAACAACAAAAATAGCCCAAACAACAACAAATGAATAAAATATTCAACAAAAGGCCCATTCAAAAAAAATAAAAATAAAACCCCTAATTATTCACATCCATAACTCGTACAGCCAATTTCATAAAAATAGTCCATAATTTCTTTTTCTAAAAAAAACACTAAGAGAAAGAGTTCTGCTTAGCTCCTTAGTTTTGCAGTCGCAACAGCTCGTCTCGTAGTCACAATAGGTTTCATCTCTCTCTCTCTCATCATTTCTAATACTCTTTTACTTTATTACACTTATCTCAACATTCTTAGTCCTCACTTTATCTCTCATCAATCAGATTTTGCGATTTCAATTTGTTATTATAAGAAATTATAAAATTTCATCTATTTGCGTGTTTTTATTTTATATTTTTTTTATGCCGATAAATTCAAGTCTTATTTTTATTAAATTTTGTATAATTTAAGTTTCTTAACAACTACCGTAAGAAAATTTCTTTAAACCGTAGTTGCAGTTTGGAAATTTTCGAAACTTGCCATTGGCAGATAGGTTGAAATTCATCACCTTGCCTAATCCGACCAGCATACAGTAACTATCAAATTATTACTATAAAAAAAAAAAAAAAAAAAAAGAAATTGTACTCTGACCCAACGTGTGGAAAGCTATTTTTGGGATTTTGCAAACCCAGCATATAAAGTTAGGCAGGCTCCACTCAAGCGATGCAAGGGTTTGAGGGCTAAACCAAAGTCACCAACTGAGCCCAATTTGGAGCCATATATATAATAAATATAAACGTTAGCCTAACAATTAACACAGTAAGGAAAGAAGCATAGCTGGGTACGAGGAAAAGTAAAAAATGGAAGACATAGAGGATCTGATCGTCGGAGCCGGCGGTGCTCCTCCTGGTTTTCGATTGCCATTGTCTTCTGTTGGACTCAAGCCCAAGAAGAAAAACAACAACCCCACCAAACCTAATGCTAAACTCTCTCAAATCCCTGGCATTCAGGTCTCGCTCTTCTTATCTATTTATCTTTACTATAACCTCGTTTATCTAAATTAAATCTTTCCTGTTTTGTTTTCTTCAAATGTTTTTATTTTTTTATTTTTGCAGACAATATATATCAAGACCTTTGGGTGCTCACACAACCAGGTTTTTTTTTTTTTGGACCCACTTGCTTAATTGCATAATTAGGGCCTTTTTAATTGCAGGAGAGATTGCTGTTGAATTATAGTAATTAGGGCCTCATTGTTTTTGTGAGCCAAATGGATGGAAAAGATATTGGAGGAAAGCAGGTGGTGTTAAGCCCATGGTAGTTTGATTATCAGAAATGAAATATTTTCACATTATGAAAAATTCTAAAGCTAATTGTAGATAAAGTATCAGAAAATGTCATTACTATTATGAACTTTTTTGGGCACATAGTGGAACTACTAAGTAAGATTATCAGGTGACCAGGAGAATTAGTTACTTATTTATTTATTTTATAATTCAATGGTTGGGGGTTTGGGGGATTTGAACCTGGATGTTTCTATTGGAAACACCAGGAGGTGCCAACCAATTGAGCTACAACTACAAGGCTCTTTGGCGACAAGGAGAATTAGTTGAGAACACTTTCGGTGGGTATGTGGAAGTTTTTTAAAGCAGTTTTGGTCTTCAACATTGGCTAGTCTTTGAGTGAATGATTTCTGCAATACATTCCTTGGGGGATAATAGGATGTGGTTGATGGGGTTTGATGGCCATGTATATGGAAAATGTAAGGAAACTGCTGCTGGCTGCATTCATTTCGTGGATCTGTGAAGGAGGGAAAGAGGTATAGCTGATATTAAAGATTAGAGAAACATATGTTTCTTTGTTAGGAGTATGTGCAAGGAAATATTCTAGGTGATAATGGTTCGAAATCTATGTAGTCTCAAATCAAACTATAGTTTTTTTATTTTAATGACGTGGAACCTCACCGAGGTAGGGCCTTTTGAATAAAAGGTTTATTTATTATTATTATTTTTAAAGATATTATATAGACAAATGTTAGGTTTTGCAAATGAATGCATTCATGTTATTTTTTATTTTTGTTTTTAAAGTAGAGAAAGTGTTTATTTAAATGCACAAAAAGGGTAACTTCATGTATATATTAGCTCCAGTGGTTAATTATCTCCCTTTTTTCCTACCAGCCTGGTAGTACTGCTATCTATATTTATATTTATATATATATATATATATATATATGCACCAAGGTTAGTGATATCTTAATGAGATCAAAGCTGGTATCGCCTTCATTTACTTCATTCATCAACAAGTATTTGTGCAGAATTTTTTTATTTTTTTTTAATCTTGTTAATTGTTTTCTTTACATTATTTTTGCTGTCTCAGAGTGACAGTGAGTATATGGCTGGTCAACTTTCTGCATTTGGTTATTCATTAAGTGACAGTCCTGAGGAAGCAGACTTGTGGCTGATTAATACGTGAGCATCATTTCTTTTCCCCTCATATTTAACTTTTTTTTTTGGTCTTACAATTCTTCTGAGGACATCTATAAGTTTCATATTTTGTAGCAAACCTTAATTTCTTTAAAGAGTGGTTGAATGCTCTGGAATCATCAAGGTCATATGTCTTAGTTGTCAAATGGTTAATATTTTTTATTAGGAAAATTTAGTACAGAACCACCCAAAGGATTGTTTGCTCATTACTTCACCTTTCACAACACATACATACATACATTTGTGTGTGTATATATTATTCCTAGTGGAACTTTGGTTAATGTTATCTCATCAAATATCTCTTTACTGGTATTTGCAACTACTGTGTAGAGATACTTGGTATTTGCAATTTTGCAATGCATCAATTTTAGCTAAAACGTGCATGTAGAAATAATTCTAATATATGTTGTGCATTACTAACACATGTATTTAACTTGTTGAGAGAGAGAGCTGAGCAGAAACCCTAAATCAAATAGAAAAGGACAGGGCAGAGTTTTCCTCTAAAATAGTCACTATGTCTTTTGGAGGATAGTTCCTTCAATGTATTATGTGTCACCTTAAAAAACTATCTACGTGTACTTTTAGTCACATGACCTATTTAATAGTCATGTGATTTATTTAAATGATTTAATAAATCATATGATATAATACATGTGGATGGTCTTAGAATTGACAACTGACAATCATGTGAAAGAGTTCTACGCTAATTTGATGAATTTCAAGAAAGCTTCAATCAAGAAAACTGTGATGATAAGGTTGGAACGTCAAAAGGGTTGAGTCAGCATTTATACACGCATAGACAACGTAGATATCCATATGTGCAAATATATAGGTACATATATTGCAATTTGTACTTGAATGTCTTTCAAAAAAATATGAAAGAAATACTAATTATGGGCATTATTTGGGAGAAATTAAAAAAAAAAAAAAAAAAAAAAAAAAAAAAAAAAAAGGCCTCCAATAAGTAGGAATATTTGTTTGAACTGATTGATTCCTGAGATTCTAACATTTATTGTCAAATTTGCTTGGAACCACCACCAATGAGCTTTGCCTCAAATGGCATCATCACCTCCCCTTATAAGAGTAAGGTGGACGGTAAGATTATTGGCTCATTGCCCATATATATATATAACCTACCAATAAAAATAAAAAAAAAAATTTAAACTTTGCCTGTAACCACCAAACTTTTGATATACATTAACTGATGCAGATGCACAGTTAAATCCCCAAGTCAGTCTGCCATGGACACTCTAATAGCAAAATGCAAAAATGCAAAAAAGCCCCTAGTAGTGGCTGGATGTGTGCCACAAGGAAGTCGAGACTTGAAAGAGCTTGAAGGGGTCAGTATAGTTGGAGTCCAGCAAATTGACCGTGTGGTTGAAGTTGTGGAAGAGACCCTGAAAGGTCATGAGGTGCGGCTTTTGAACCGCAAGACATTGCCTGCTCTTGACCTTCCAAAGGTGCGAATTGTAGATTTCTATTGCTGTATATCACATTATTGTGTTCAAGGTTTTTTTTTTTTTATTGTTTTAATCCATTTCTATCAAATTGTTGGCTTTTCTTTGGTTTCATTGTTTTTCTAAAAGGCTGGCTTTGGATCTGTTACAATTCCCTTGAATTGGCTTATTAGAGAGTAGCCTTTAACTTAATTTTTCTAACAGGTGAGAAAGAACAAGTTTGTTGAGATTCTTCCAATTAACGTTGGTTGTTTAGGTGCTTGCACTTATTGCAAGACAAAGCATGCTCGTGGTCATTTAGGGAGCTACACGATTGATAGCCTTGTAAGTTCATGACATGGGTGTTCATTATTTATTTGAATTAGGTTTAGATTTTATATGAAGTTTAATGCGGCAGGTCGGGCGTGTAAATACTGTAATAGCTGATGGAGTTAAGGAGATATGGTTGAGCAGTGAAGATACTGGAGCCTACGGTAATTTGTAGTGATCTTTCTATCACCATTTTTTGTGTTACCATGTGAAAGGATTTGCCAATATGAAGCAAGTTCTATTTCTGCAGAGTCTATTCATGAAGATCATATTGGAGTTTTTAAAAGTAGTTTGTGTTAATCATAGGTAAAATGATATGTAAATTTCACATGATATGGAGCAATTGTTACATTGCTTGAGCTATAGTGCTCCAGGTTAAATGCTTACCCAGAGAATTTTTATTTGAATGCTATACTCGACATTTTCTTTATGTCCATTTTCATTTTTAACATCATAAGACTTCTTTTAGGCCTGAGGTAGACAAATTACTACCAAATTAAAAGAAAAATTAAGACACCAGTTATAATTTTTTTTGTTGAATAACTATGGTTTCTGGAAAATTTTTAGGTCGTGACATTGGGGTCAATCTTCCAACTTTGTTGAATGCTGTTGTTGCTGAGCTTCCTCCTGATGCAAGCACAATGCTTCGGATTGGGATGACAAATCCTCCTTTTATTCTTGAGCACTTGAAAGAGATAGCAGAGGTTTTGCGTCACCCATGTGTGTACTCGTTTCTACATGTACCAGTTCAATCTGGGAGTGATGCCGTCTTGAATGTAAATCCTAACAGAAGATTGACACCATTTTTTTTATTGCTACTAATGCTTATACTTCTCCCTGAGATCTCTCTCCCTTCAAAAAATTGTATTTATAAATTTGAGGTTAATCAACTATTATTGCCTAGAATTCCTGTACATGTTGATTTTTTATACAATTGACCGTTCGATACTCTTATTATCTCAGGCAATGAATCGGGAATATACTGTGAGTGAGTTTAGGACTGTGGTTGATACCTTGATTGAGCTTGTGCCTGGGATGCAGATAGCAACTGACATCATATGTGGATTTCCTGGTAAGTAATTGTGGTTTCCAACGCATCGTACTTCTATTTGCTTTCGCAATTATTTTGTGTGCTTGGGTTTCCCTTTTCTTTTCTTTCTTTTTTTTTTTCTTTTTTTTTTTGGGGGGGGGTGGAGAGGGGGGGTGGGGGGTGTGGGGATCAATTACATCAACCTCCCTTGAGGTTTTGCAAAATAACACTTTGCCCCAAATGTTGGACAAAATGACGCTACCCCCCTTAGGTTTGTATAAATGAGACTAATAATCCCATGCATGACATTCTAAAAAAAAAATCAATTTTTTTTTAAGAGAGTCCTAACCAAACTATGGACGAGAAATGAAACTAGGTGCTTGAGCTTTTGTATAAATAAACTCTGCCCCTTGAGGTTTGTACAAATGAGTAGGAATCTTGTTTAAAAAACAAAGGAATATTCTTTAGTGAAGTAACACTATAAGGGAATGAACTTAACTGTTGCATTTATAGAAACCACAAGGGGGCAGTGGCATATATAAAAAAGTTTGGGCAGGGAGTGTCATTTCAATAATCCTTATGGGAGTTTGGTTCAATGTTGTTAAAAGCGCACTTAAAGCTTAAAGCTCCAATGTCTAAGCACTTTGGTTGGTCGAAGCAAAACTCATTTAATGAAATGAGCCTTAGCACACTTCTTAATTTTTTTTTTGTTAAAAAATATATGAATCATTAAAATTTATTGCTCCATCTTGAACGAAATGACATGCAAAAGCATCATTCCTAAGGTGCTATATTATACCCAAAAAAAATTGTTTACATGTCAAAAGGCATGAACCATGATAATTTACTGTTCTTGTGCTGTTTGGTCTTTGTATTTTGGATATATTTTGATTGAATCGTATACTTCTTTTGATCATAGCTATTGTAGTTGTGATTTTTATAAGCACAAGAGGATTATATAAAATGTTAGGTACAAACTTTCTATGACTAGATTATTATTGTACTGTCCATTGATAATTGTTTTCAAATTTACTATATAAATATTTTAAGAAATTGAAATAACTTATGTGAAATTTGAACTTATAGACTTCATGCAATTGTACTATCTATTTTAGCTCATTGGCAAAATATATTAATATTTTGATTTATTGTTTTATTTATTTATTATATGCTATGAACCTTTTTATTAGAGGTTATTATATATAGTGTTTGAAAAATGTGTGGTTTACTTCAACCAAGCACACGGTTTTGCTTTGTGCCTAGGCTCCAAGAGGCATTTGTGCTGAAGTACACTTGATTCTTTTACCAACTCTGGGTTGGTGTAATTTACCTTTTTTTTTTAATGGTTACTGCTCAAGTAGAATAAGTTGAAGGTTGATAGTGTGCTCCAAAGCATTTAATGTAAGAACATGCAGCTATGTTGAAATTGTATGCCACTCAAGAAGCAATTAGCAAATTTCTTGTCTAAGTTGGAAATTCTTGAAAACAAAAATTGATGCTGGGATATCAATGCTCTTTGGAAAAATATGAATTGGTCATTGTCATACTGGAATTCTTTATAAATGGAAATGTTTTGGAAGTTATTTACAACATGAACTTGGGGAAACCTTTAGAGATTGATCACGCTTTGCAATAAACATTTTAGATTTTTAGTTAGATTGTGCTTTAGGAGCCAATAATAATTTCTTTGGGCTTTTTTCAGGTGAAACGGATGAAGATTTTGCTCAAACTGTAAGCCTTGTCAAGGAATACAAGTTCCCTCAAGTTCATATATCTCAGTTTTATCCTCGACCAGGTATGCTGTTCATGAAATTGTACTGCACTCTCAGATTTCATCATTCTGCTTATCATGCTATATAGCCATGATAATTCCGTTGTGATTTTCTAGCATGTTTCTGTTGTGAGTTGTGACATTGTTTTATGGCAAATAGCTGCATTTCTGGATTGCAAATGATATGTTGCAGGGCATCTGAAAGAAAAATGTTGATTTATCTTTTGTGAAGGTGCATGACCACCATAATTTGCATATGTTAGACATGGCTAAATTAAGTTTAGTATCTTACTACCACTGTTCGGAACCATTGTGAAAAGGAGAAAAAAATGACTCCCAGTTTTCAGTAATTCCTTGATCAATTGTATTTATTTTAGAAAATAAGGATTTGGAGTGATGCAAAACTGCAAATACAACTCAGTGTAATTACTAATCCTGGCATGAATGCAGGCAGATTGGATGGGTTCTGGCCTTACCAAAAAGGAAAGGAAACACCAAACAACAACAACAAAACCTTTAGTCCCAAAACTATGGGGCTGCTATGGATCCTCAACATACTAGAGATTATTCAAAAAGCAAAAAGAAAGAAAGAAAGAAAAAGTATCAAGATGCGGCTGATGAACTGTATCACATTGAACCCCACCCTGAATTTGCTTGTACTATACCCTCAACAAATGACAAACTTATAAATATATGCACTAACCTTGTCCATGTGGGACTGTGGTGACACATTGCCTGACAGATTTCATAGGCATTTAACAGCTTGTTTGAATTGTGAACTATGATACTAAAAGCAATTTTAAATTATGTTCTAACCTTTTTCTTCATTCTAAATTTAGGGACACCTGCCGCAAGGATGAAGAAGGTCCCAAGTAATGCGGTGAAGAAACGAAGCCGTGAGTTGACTTCTGTTTTTGAAGCTTTCACACCATACAATGGAATGGAGGGTAGACTAGAAAGAATTTGGATAACTGAAATTGCTACCGATGGAATTCACTTGGTAAGACTGGGCAAGTGTTTGAATGCATTTTTGGTGCTTTTGGATTCCATATGTGCATCTTGTATTCTGGTGGGGGTTAAGGGTATGGTTTCAGCTTACTTTTCCAGTATTACAAGGCTTGATTATATGTTTTTTTTTTTTTGATAGGTACAAAGCTTGATTATAGTTGCTCTGATGGCATATTAATATTTATTTTGGTTAGTATAAGAGGTCGGGTCTTGGTGCGATGGCAAGTGCCTTCCACCATAAGCAACAGGTCATGGGTTTGAGTCTGGGAATCGGCCTATCAAAAAAATAATTGGGGGCAAGGTTGCCTACCAATTGCCTCTCCCTAACCCTGCAAAAGTTGGATTCTTGTGCACTGGGTACGACCTTTTTTTAGTGTTTTATTTGAAGGGGTTGCTGTCTTATTTTTCTTGAACTAAATTTGTGTCTACTTGCGCAAAGAATAAAAGAAATCCTACAACTTTTTGATATATATAATAAAAAAGGGAAACCTACCTTACAACTTAAAAGAACAAAAGCAAAAGAAAAAGAAAAGAAAAAAAAAAAAAAAAAACTAAATTTAGAAGCCAGCAGTAGCTCATAATAGGTCGGGTTCTCCATCAATCCGCAACTCAACCCAATGTGATAGGGTCTTGAAAATCCATAACCAACACTGAATGAGAAGGGTTGTTGTATTGACTGAATTTTGAAGGGTGGTCGGAATTGGTTGGATTCATAGAATTGGCTTGTTGAGGATGTGAAGGAAGAGATTTGGTGGACGAGGGTGGCTAACATGGATATCTGGCAGACAATGATAGGAAACGAGTCTTGCATCGCTGGTGACCATTGTAATGGGGTTAGGTGGGTGAGGAAGGTGAGGGATGGAGGCAAGAAATAGGACTGTGGCTAGGGAAGGGGATTTGGTTAGTTGGGTTGAAGGTTGTAGGAGCTGAAAGCCAGCCAGCAATCTCTAGAAAAAGAGGGAATTTATTGTTTGGTATTAATCTTTTTTTTTTTTTTTTTGGGTGCAAGTCATTTTATTCATCTCTTTAACAGATTTAATTACTTAGATTTGTGGAGAAATGCATATTACTCAAGATGTAAACTTGTTTTCTTTCAATTTCCTTAATAAAAAGGCCCTCTGAAGCAACTTCTTGTGCTTTTGACCAGGAGTGTATTTTTCCACATTACATTATTACGTGTCAATTTACTGTATAATATTTCCATTTTCTAACCGGATGTTCCTTCATTGCCAAGGTTGGCCATACCAAGGGATATGTGCAGGTGCTAGTAATTGCTCCTGAAAGTATGCTTGGAACCTCAGCTATTGTGAAGATAACAAGTGTGGGAAGGTGGTCAGTTTTTGGAGAAGTGATTGAGGCCATCAACCATATCAATGATGAATCATCTTTAAGAAACAATAAGCCTAGTCAGGCTAAATGTTCGCCAAGCTCTAACCCTGTTGAAAGTTGTGCATGTACAAGAGAGCCAGAACCTTGTTCTTGTGGACCTGAAAGCTGTGGAGATTGTGGACCAGAAAGCTGTGGACCAACTACTTATGAAGAAAGTTCTGTTTCAAGGAATTCCATGTTTGCAGAAGATCTAAACAGCAGAAATCTGATTGGATGGTTACTAAGGAAGCGGAAAAACCATGTGCACAAAAAAGTGGAGTGCGAAATTGCCTCGGGATCCATGAAAAAGCAAGAATGGGCCCAGGGAAGCATGGGTGAATGGGGCGTTGTCGATAAGGCTCTTTTGGTTGGAATATTTGTAAGTTTCTTGACAATCATGGCTTTACTGATTCATCTTGCAGTTAGGACTCTGGCGTCCAATTAAAGAATTTTGATTGTATTTGTCCGTTTCTGTGGGAGCAGAAAGAGAATTTTGTTTCAACAATTTTTTTGGAAGTGAGTTTTGTTATATGATTGTTATGTTGGATAGCTCAGATGCATGTATTTTACTAACATTTTTTTAGGTGTGCCACACTGCTGAATGTTTTTCTAATCATTTCAGTTTCCTCTAACCTTGGTTCTCAAAACTGCTTGAGACTGGGCAGCCATAGTTAGTAGGCTGACCCTCATTGATTACTGCTAGATAAGTACACCAAATTGATTACTCATTCATTCAACAGAACCTAGAATTGGAGCGAGAAAGAATGAGTTTTTCCCCCAGGTTACAAGAAAGAATGATTGTTTCCATAGATAAGATCGATGAAAGCTAGAATGTACATATATCCAGGAAAATTGAACTACTATTTTGGGCGAGGATAGTAGGGCAAAAGCAACATTGCTGCATATCCTTCTGTCTTATGCTGCTACGAATTTGATGGTTTAAATTACTGAACCATCTTTTGTTCACGAGAATTAAGTAAATGAATAATAAACTGATAATAGCCTTCATCTCAAAGTAGCATATCTGACTTGCACGGTAACCTCTTGAAGAAATTGACGGGTACAGAAGGCATCTTGCTTCTGAATCGAGGATGTCGAAGGAAGTACAGCCCAACCAGCACTGCAACTACTTGGAAAGGAGTGACATATATGAACACAGCCCAGATCAATGAGAAGATGATGAAGATTGCCGTAGCTCTTGAATCTCTCCAGCTTAATAAAGCTAGAGCCCTTTCCCCTTGTGATGCTAAATCTCCAACCACAGATTGCACCTTACTTGCCACACTCCGCAACCTATCATACCTCATCCTTACAATATCTGGATGTTTAGAAGTTGGGAATGTGTCAAATTCCTCATCCAATTCATCTGGGGGTATAAACTCTGCATGTGATAGTCGTGCATCCATGTGAGGTGGCTGCTTTGGCCTGAACCGATAGTTCCATATTCCGATCACAAATAGGTAGAGGAAAATGGTAGGCAGGATCAATTCTGGGTAGCAAACCAATATCAAAAACAAGACATGCACTAAACATGTTGTGATCGGGTTTCTCCAGAAACATATTTCGTTGATCCACTTACAAACCGCTGTAACCCCTGAAAGCAGAGACATGATGCGAGAAAAATTGGCTTTGCTTCTCCTGAGACTCCACAAGTGAATATCTACATCAAGCATGTACTCAACAATTTCACGCCGGAGGGGTGGCTCTGATCTAGCTAGCCTTGCTGCCACAATTTGCATTGCGTGGTGGCGAAGCCAATCCTTGTGCCTAAAAGATATGGGTTGAATATAATGCATTTTTGGAAGCAAAGGCTTTCCATATTGTGTCACCATGTTAGCCCAAGCAGTACAAGTGAACCTCAATGCCAAATGAAGCTCACCATGTTTCTTCAAACCAGATGGATGGAGAACCAACAATGGATAATAATGGGTATAAACCCGATTAGTTTCTAAAGTTGATAGTCGAATTCTTACCTTCCCAATCCTTTGATCTCTTGTGTCTTCTTTGCTTCCATTAACATGGCAATTATCGAAAACACCAACAGTGATTACAGTACATGGATCATGAACATCCCAAGTATACTGCTCATTCCAGCGAGGAGCCAGCGTGTTAAGCAGCGTTCTAGTCCGAATCCATTTGTTGCCATACTTGGCCACACAGTATGCATCTGTAGTCCCGCCATCCTTTCCCTTCATTGGAAGCAAATTCTTTGCACTTAGAATCCCAAGTTCAAGAAACCCTATGCTTGGTTTTCTCAAGTGTTTGGAGGAGGGCTGTAGATCACTGCTGAAATGCGTGGACTCATCAAGAACATGATAACCTGAGTCCACATAGATTCTAAGGAGGATCTTGCTTGAAAACTTGTCTTTCTGCTTGTCGGTGTCTAATTCAAGATGCCTGTGCAGATTATGCCAGCGGGGTTCGGGTGCTCTGTGGTGGTCATGTCTGTGCATAACGTCTCTTACTGATATGACCAACCGGCCTAAAACCTCAGGTCCTACCTTGTCCTCCACAGTAATAATTATGAGGTCTTCAAGAGGCTCCGATACCACAAACATGAAGTCTTCATTCCATTCAGGGTTCACTCGATTATGGCTAGTACCCCGAGTGGCTCTCAGCTGATTCCCAAGCACTATCTTCACATGTGTGTCTTGAGCTCGGCCTTTTTCGGTGAGCATAAGATCCTGAGCTGCAATTACATCAATTTTAAGGTAGTATAGTTTGGGGGAGAAATAAACCTTGGATCGTGTATTGGACATGTTTGAATGGCTTATGTTGTGAGCATCAGAATGCCATGCATCGGGAAAGGCCTCATCAGCCTGTGTTCCTACCCAAACCGCAAGCATAATTTCTCCTGAATTGTACCTGTCCCCTTTCTTGTCCTCCAATTTGTACCACTGAGGAGCCAAAGGACTATCTGGTGGCAGCCGAAGAGGAATTTCATTAAGATCAAAATTAACTCTCCCAACAAAATCATCTTTCACTAAATCCTTATCCATCAAAATCACTTCCAGGACACTGGCTTGAAGCATCTCTTGTGAGAAAGCAAAAACTTGGTTCCACACCGGGTATTGGTTCTTCACCTGTGGTTTCGTTTGCCCTTTGTAGTTCCCAAGCTTCACTTCCACATAAGGATCAAGGCTTCCTGTAACATCCATGACAGGAAGATCTCTGGCCTTGACCACATTCACATACAAGTAATACATCTGCTCCACTAGATCATAAGTACTCGATGTCTTGTCTCCTCTGCGCCGAAGACGTGCTGCCAAGGGAGGTCTAGTTTCCACCAATGCAAATTCCGGGTTCTGCTTCATCGTTGGAACCTGCATGTGCATCATACTACCCGGCCCTGCTCGTGCAAAATCGGCCCTGGTCTCAGCCACAGCCGCTGCCTTTTCCTTTTCCTTTGTAAAATTGTTACTCTCGAACCCCCCGAATCCACCAGTAGTGTTTTTCTCGAACCCCCCGAATCCACCAATATTGCTTTTCTCGAACCCCCCGAATCCACCGCCAGAGATCACTGAAGGTTGTGTAGCTGGATGGTGATGGTGTTCATGTGTCCCGGCTCCTAGAGTGTGAAAAGTTCTCACTTCTTTTTCCTTTTTCTTCTTCTTCATTCCCTCATCCCTCCTTTCTTCTTCTTCTTTTAGTACTTCTTCAGGCTTGTAATTAGTGTTTATATCTTGCAATGGTACTGTGTTTGATTCTTCAGCACCACCATCTTGTGGTGGAGGAGCATAAGACGCAGATGAGTCATGAACTGCGTAAACTCTGAGAGCTATATCGCCTTTAATATGAGAAAAGAGGCCACGTTTATCAAGCGGGTAGCGCTGGATAATGGCTTCAGATTCTTGAAAAGGTATGGAGGAACCATGGAGCCTGACACGACCGAGGAAGTTCTTGTGGTGGCCGCCTTTTCGGTCATTGTACACGATCACATCAATGGTCTTGTTGTGAAGGTCTCTGGGGTTGTTGACATTGAACACTAGCTTCTCATTCCATTGGGGGTTGAGGTCTTTATGCTTGGTTTGTGTCTTTTGTTTCTGCCCATCGAAATCTACTTCTACAAAGGGACTGGCAGAGCCTTGGTCATCTTTTGGCATCAAGTCACTTGCATCTTGAATCTCTACTACCAGTCTGGCCATTGTGGTTGTAGCTAGTTGGGGAGCTTCACTGTGGAGTGTGGACAGCGTTTTTGTGATGAAAAGAAAGGTGGGTGGTGAAAGAGTAGGAGTGAAGAAGAAGAAGACAGGAAAGGTGGGAAAAAGAAATGAGAGATAGATAGGGGGAGAGAAGACAGACGAGTAGGAGGTGGTGAAGATGAGTTGTGAGTTGTGGCTATGAGACGGTCATTTGGAGTATGAAGATAGAAACATATGCTGGTCACACAGGGCGTGTAATGTTTGGTGCTGTGAAGTGGCCCCCAGAGTCATTTGGCTTTGATAGGAAGAGATTCTCGGTGGGTACATTTGTGTTTTATCTGTGTATGTGAGAGAGCTAGAGAGGGAGAGAGAGCATAGGGTAGTTTGGGTGCAATTTCATTGTAATTATAAAGTGGGGTTTGACGGTGATAATCTTTCAATTAGGTAGGGGAGAAGTATGTTGTTGAAGTTTTAATACTTGGGTGTTAAAAGTGACCACTTCATTGAAGAAACTCATAAAAGTTTTTTCCAAAAGCAATCTCTACATTCATTAGAGGATCTCTCCCTTTCAAGGAATTGGGCGGATCCACTACCATTACTTTTACTACAGTCATGGCTGTCTATTCTTTTCTTTGGGCTAAAAGGTCAACAGTGTCATAATCTCCCTTATGCCCAACAGAGAAATGAATTTGTTTTTTAGTAAAATTAGGGGTTTGGCTAACTTGTTAGCCGACTACAAAAGGTGGTTTTAAGTAAATATACCAACTTATTTATTTACAGTCATATTATATCTTACCTTTAAGCAAATAAATTTACAGCAAATAAAGGTACAAACATGCACCGAAATCTCTTGCCTTTTCTTGCAAAGAAAATATAAAGAAAAGAATGAAATTCTTTGTTTTGTTTTAAGATTATTCAACCTAGCTGAGTTGCTTTTTCCTTTGCTTTCATGAGGGGATCAAATTTCTGGGTTTTCTTTTTCAAACTTCGGCAAGCCCAAATATTTGAACAATGGATGTTGTTTTCTCACTTGCAACATGACATAAAAACAAAGTTGCTCAAGCGAGTTTGATTTTTCTGAAAGTTCGTGTACAATTGCCTGACTTGAAGGACCAATAGAGATGCTCATGAGGTGCATTTGAGGACATTAAAGATAAGGAAATATTAATTGATTGAATCTGCCAGCAATCAGCTTGTAAATAAAAATAAAAAAACTCTTCCTTTTTGGCAAAAGACAAGGGAGAAAATGTTTTCTTCCTTTACTATTGTAATAGGGTTGGCTAACTTCCAGTGCATGCCTTAAAAAATGGCCACATATTAGTTTGGTAATATAAACTGCACGAGTATTGGATGGATAGAAGCTTTACTCATGGTAGAGGGACAAATAGTTATTTTGTCACGTTTTAGAAACTGTATGGCCTTTAAATTCATAGTAGAGTTAGGAGTAGGACTTGAAAAAATGACAAGAAACATTGCAAAAAGACAAGTAGTATTTACTTTTTCTCTCATGAAGTAAAATCTGTTTGAGCTAAGCTCTTCTGTTATGCTTGAATAAAGTACCTTTTTTTCCCTCAAGTAAATTTTGAGAAAGAGATAAGAGGATAAAAGTAAAATCAGTGAATAATCTAAACCTATTATAAGAAAAAAATAATAATAATAAAAGAAAAAAGAAGGTCGATGAGATGAGAGGAGCTTAGCATGTAAGAAACACCCTCCTTTTCTTTCTCTCCTTTTCACTTTGTATTTTTGTTTGTTTACCTCCATTATTTGAAAGACATCTTTCGAAGATATGTCCAAGGGTCCCCCTAACTTTTTCAAAGCTGCCAATCTTGGCTGCGGAAGAACAATCTTATAAGAGTTTTAAGAGACCCAGTTTATTAGAAAGCTGTGGTGTTGCATCCCAATTGGCTTTAGAAAATGCACTACACGATCATTTAAAAGTTTTATCATCAATTTGAACCAGCAAGCATCATTATTAGATGTACTCATCCATTATATTTTGACCATGTTGGATGATCTACATAATGAGAAAATAACAATCACAAAAGAAGGGAAAATTATACAATTAGTTGATACCCATCCTTTGTCACTATCAATCATGTCTCATCTCATGAATAGGATCAATGGATAAGAATGAATCATGAACCTAAACTTCCAACTGAGATATTATATATTTATAAGTGTTAAATGTCTTGTTAACAATTACTTAGAGTTAATCATATCTATATATTTTTCATTTTTCAAAAGTTAATAATAAAAGTAACTCTAGTAGACAAAACTTTTTTGGTATATGGCTGCTTTATGCGACTATAACATTATTGATGATCATGATGCAATGTTGAATCTTCGGATCTTTTGAGGGGTGCAGTGGTGGGGGCAAAGGGGTATTTTGGTAAATTGGGAATGCTGGTCCAGAAATTAGTCCGCGAATATGCGGTGGGTCAAGGAAAGTCTGCGTCAGATGGCAGTATGGCAGATTGTGGAGTTTTGGCTGTTTTCAAATTTCAGTACTTTTGTGATTTGTTTTGACGCTTTGGAATATTGGAGGAGGATGATATTTATAGATGCTTACAAATTACGTTGCTGTTAACTTTTATTTTCTCTTCTCTTCACTTCTCTTCCCTTCTATTTTCTTTATCCATCTAAATTTGTATTATTGATTTATTAGTTTATTTTTTATTATTATTATTTTTTTCAATTGGGTTCGAAAGTAAAGTAGACACCCTTTTTGATAAACTAAAGTAGACACCCCTGAATGGGTTATTTGAGCACCTTTCATGTGAGGCGTCAAATTTTCTCCTATTATAATTCAATCCCTTTTATGGATTGGTTATCAGTGTGCGTTTGAATGAGTGGAATGATAAATTTTTGTTTTTTATTCAATTTATTTAGTTTGTACAATTCTTTAAAGTTTTATCTTTTTTTTTTTTTTAAGTATAATTGTTTAACTTAATTTTTAAGTCCATAAACCAATAAATATAAGTTCTTTCAAAAAAAAAGTTTTTATATATACACTACTACTAATTATAGGATTATTCTGGATTTCGCCATTTTTTATACTAAAATATTATCACACAAATTCTAAAACTCTCTAAAATACTCCTATCTTTTAGTTAAATAATTTAAAATGAAAAAACATAAATTGGTTTAAAAAGTAATATACTATTTTTAAAAGAGAAATGATACGTCTACAACATTTCTACAACATTTTTACAACAAATACTAAGTAGCAAGTTATTACTGATTGTTATTGTTGGGGTAAAAAAGTAATCTTAGTATTAGTTTCAAATTTGAACCAATAACAACTAACCACCTGTGATTTGTTGTAAAAATGTTGTAAAATTATTGTAGACGTAGCATCTCTCTTTTTAAAAACTAAAAAAGTTAAGTTTTTAAGTTTTTTCTTCTCTTCTCCATTCTAAATTACCACTTTTTTATTTCAAATTCAAATTTTCAAACCTAACTCACGTACAAATAACTAATTGGGAAAAAATCCTATATGTTATCTAATTGAATTCTACTTGTAAAGACCCGTTTTCGGGCAGCCCCCATACAATAAATTTGTAGAGAATGGGTAGAAGGGCCAGACACTAGCAAGAAAAACAACAATCGAAATGGGCTTACAAGCAGGATAATCAAAATTTGACTAAGTGTTTTTGAGGAAAGTTCGTCCTCGGCCTAGTCCGAGGAGCTCTTTTCCTCAAAACTAATGAATACAAGAGTTGTCCTTTGAACACCCTAAAAGAAAGAAAAACTCTCCCTCCTCTTTCTCCTTCCTTCGAGCCAGAGGCCAAAGCCCCTTTGCTTTGGGATTCTATCTATTATATAGTCTTATTTAGTTGATCCCTGCCGTCCACTTGTCGGCCATTTGGACTTGTGTCTGAAGGCTTGTCCCATCAGCCGCTTTTACAGGCTTTCTGTTAGTTAAAGCAACCAAGGTATCACTGTTGGCTGGTCAATTCATCATTGATGTGACCAGAGTGTTGGTGGCGTGTATTTAATGAGTGAGTGACAGCTCCTTTCCTTCAATGTCAGTTTGCCGAGGATGTGAGCATCCTCGGCAGGTCCCAGATGACTTGAGTTTCTCCCACTCATCCTTGGACTTTGTACCCTCCACGGCTCGAACCTGGGCCGGATGTGGAGTGGGCCGGGGTTGCTAAATATTTGGGCCCCACACTACTCATACTTATCCCAATCCATTCAATTATCACAATTCTTATCCCAATCCATACAATTATCATAACAATTAAATAAATCTATATATATATATATATATATAAGATAAAGTGTAGCATTTATTGTTATTACGCTCCAGTTGAGCCACATCAGCGTCCACGTCATTATCTTTTTTCTTTTTAATTTTCCTATAATTGTTTTTAACTTTTTTTTTTTAATATTTACACTTCTCCAACATTTCTCCCCCTCTTACTTTTTCATCTCCCCACTACTTCTCTAACCTTTCTCCCTCCCTTACCTTTTCATCTCCCCACTACCCTCTACATTAATATCATTCTTCCTCTTTCCTTTCATCTTTCTTTATTTTTGTCTCTTCTTATTCACACTCTTTTACTATAAATTTGTCATTATCTCTTCCATTTTATGCATAGTTTGCCCTCGCAAAAAAAGATTCTCTCTCTCTCTCACAATTTTTTGGTGGATTTTTTATTTTTCTTGTATCTCTGCTTTAGGTTGATAATTTTTTTTATATTCTTTAAAGCTCAACTTTAGGTTAATGCAATTTAGTTTTGTTTTTTATTTTTATTTTTTTTGGTTCCCTTTGATTGTTAAATTTTATCCTATTGTGTTATAAAGAATTAAATATAGCATATAAAAATATAACATTATTCTATTACATAGCATGATTTGGATAATTTGGTATTTATTCTATTACACATCATGATTTTTTATGGTGCTCAATTTAGATGTTAAATTATGAGACTATACTAATTTTTGTTTATTTTTTAATGCTTTATGGTGGATAAAATACTCTTAATAGTTATATTAGAAGCACTCTATAG
Source organism: Quercus glauca (assembly GCA_023736055.1). Taxonomy (NCBI): domain Eukaryota; kingdom Viridiplantae; phylum Streptophyta; class Magnoliopsida; order Fagales; family Fagaceae; genus Quercus; species Quercus glauca. The sequence continues at coordinate 73,403,651 of CM043316.1, read as the reverse complement.
TGCCATTTATTTAGAGAAAAGCAAAGGTTAGCCAAAGGAAAATAATTAGATGGGTGACAAATTTTAACTTTTGCAATTTAGCTTTTATTGTTATTATTATTTTATAACAATACATATATAGAAATTTAATTCTTAGATTTTGCTAATAATTTTTTATTTGATAATATGTTTTGGGTGGATGAAATTACAATTTCTGCAAAGAAAATAACCTTAATAGATTATCAACAACAAATTGCTTTTCCTAATTGGTCCAATTAATCATTGTTAAGTTTATTAATTTTCTTAGTTATGTTTTTTGGTGTTTTGGATTGTAGGCAGAAAAAAAAAAAGATTTGAGAAATTTTGTTTAAAACTAAAAAATTAATTTCCAAATTTTATTTAATGATTCACATAATGTTATAAATAACTTTTATTACAAAATGAATATTTTCGTTAACTTGCCTTTTGAATTTCTAAGAAAAATTGTATAGTTTTCATTTTGGTATGACAAAATTTATAATTATGATTTATGATTGTTCTTATATTACAATTATCATTGCTCTTATAATAAATAAAAATATGATTACGAAATACATTATTCTTTATTAAATTAGTTTAAATTGTAAAAAAAAAAATTAATAAAACCACCATAAAAATGATTATCACGCGCAACGCGCGGATTTGCAGCTAGTTTAACTATAAAAAAAAAAATTAAAAAAATAATAAAAAAATAAAATCCCCAACCGTCCACTACTTTTTTAAATTTTTTTTTTTTTAAATACTCATTCTTATTGCAATTCGTACAATTAAATTTAACTTCTCAATCTTCTTTCTCAAAAATAATAATAATTTCAATCTAACTTACCCCTAATTTTGAACATCCCACTAACGCTTCATTTGTTTTGAAATAAAATATTTTTAATAAAATATTTTCATTATACCATGTTTGGTTGCCAACTTGAAAAGACAATGGAAATCATTTTTTAATGTTTGTTTCACGGTAAAATGAAAAAAATTTCATAGTTCTCAACCCATCAAATGCAAGCACAATTGCACGAACCACCATCACCCACCACCCAAAACTCCACGTAGGGAAGAGAAGCTAGCCACCAAAACACCACCAACCATTCAAAATATTGCCACCAACCACTCAAAAAACAACTAACAGCAACCAACAATCCAGATCAAAGAGCCTAAAAGACCTCTACGAACCTAGATCGAAAACCAAAAAAAAAAAAGAAAAAAAAAAGAAAAAAAGAAAAAAAAGAAAAAAAAACAAAGAACCAAATCTAAAAATCTAACAAACCAAGGGAGGCAAGGTCGAAGTATCCACCAAAACCCAAGACCACCGCTCGTCAATAAAACCCAATGGATGGTGTGAGAGAACTAGCCTCTTCACATGCACAAAAGCATGTGCACCTAGGAGCATGATGAAATTTATGCATTTATGGGTGTATCATTCGTTGGTGGTGAATGAAAAATTATGACACAAAACTTAAACATAGGGGAGTAATAGATTTATGTGTTTGTGAGTGAAATAAATTTTTTGTGCTACATCTAATCACTCCCCTAAGAATTTTGGTGATTGGAAAATGCAACCACTCCGAATCAATATACAAGAAAAGTTTTGTCATTTAGAAGAAGAAAAAAAATTAGAAGAATCTTTAAGCACGAGTAACGTGCATGTGAAGAGCTAATGTGTGTATGTATAATATTAAAAAAATAAAAATAAAAATTGGATTCAATGTGAGTTACAAAGACATAATGCAACAAAACCTTGAACTTAATTTATTCTACCCTGAAACTTTTTGTCAGAGGTATTACTCATAACAAATCGAACACGGTACATGGATAGACATTAACATTGTTTTTTCACCTTCAAAACTAGTACATATTTTCTATCTTTTTGCTAAATTAAAAAAAAAAAAAAAAAAAAAAAAAAAAAAAAAAAAACTACTACATATGTTTTATATTAGTTCATTATTTTATTTTTACTTTAAACCATATGGCCAGAACCAAGATTAAACACCTAAACTATCTATGTATAGGTCAGTAAAAATTTCTAAAATCACATAAAATAGCATAATTTGTGTCACAATTGTCCAAGTGACAAACTGTAAACAGTAAAAAAAAAAAATAAGTCAATGTAAAAGTGACGAATAATTAATTACATTTTAATATGTAAATGTAAAATAATTATGATAAAAATTATGACAATTTATATGATACTAGTACTAGATGGACAAGCAATCTCATAGGATTTGGTCTATATAATTATAAACGAGCTTGCTTGATCCAACCTCGCATTTCTCTTACAGTGGCATTTATTGCGTGTACCTCATCAACTATTAATCACGTGAAATGCAGTTGCAACTGTTCTTGCTGCCTACAACCTGTACACCGTCCTCTAACCCAGCCGGCCTATACCTAAAATACCAATATTAACTTAACCTTCCTTGGCCTACCTTATTGATTGGTCTAGAATGAACCACCAAGCTATTTCCTTTTCTTAGTAGGATATAGGAATAGTCAGGGGCATAATTAGGAATTTTGATTTTCGAGGTTGAATTAGATATTTATACATACATACATTTACACAGATTGTCTATTTTGCCATCAATACATACAAAAAAACGTATTACTGTTATTTAATTGCAAATTTTTTAACTCTCATTTTTGGAGTATTTTTACCCCTTAATATTAAATATCCTCTATTTTTTTTTTCATTCAACATTTTTAATCTAAATCAAGCATTGAAAAACAATTGGAAACTTAACAACAAAAATAACAATAAAAGACATTAGTCCCAAATTAAAAAATAAAAATAAAAATAAAAATTATATGTGTGTATGTGTCTAAGAGAAAATTGCTTTTTAAGTATTGTCGTGTAGTTTTTTTCATTTAATATTTTGTGACTAAATCAAGTATTGACAAACAATTTGAAACTTAACAAAAGTAACGAAAAGACTTAGTCCCAAATAAAATAAGATAACTAAGAGAAAATTTCTTTTATTAAAAGCTTACTATTTTAACTCAACAACCAAAACTTACCAATTAAGAGAGGAAAAAACTAAAAGAACTAACACTTTTTTTTTTGTTACAAGGTGGATAGCTTGTTGTTATTAACAACTAGTTTTTGGAACCCAATACTTAGTTGTTCAATTCTTTTTTGCAGGGGATAAGTCTTATTTTTTGGAATGGCCAATTATAGATTTTAAGGTCTAATATTTTAAAAAATTGCAAAATATACATACATTTTGAAGTTTTTAAAAAACATTTGCTAAGTGTAGCTTCGCCCCTGGGACTAGTTATGTAGGCCATTCAAGCGCGGTTCTCATCAAAATTTTTGTTACCATTTAGTACCTGCGGGTTCTCAAATGGTGGGGATGAGGTTTGCCCCGTCATGCAAGGTGGGGGCACGAAAAAACCTTAGTGGACAAGAATGAAAATCACATCTTTTGACCTCACTTCACCCCATTGTCATCCCTATGCCCAACCCGTACCATCTTACATAATAAACCCATGCGTGTTATGATCCTAGAATTCCACACGAATTAAGTATAAGTTTAACCATGTTATAAGCTCTTGGGTACCCTCTCCTTGCAAGTCGGTTTTTAAGAGTGAGTTCTACTCATGAGTTTGTAATATTTGGTATAAGAGCCAGCCACCACTTCGATTAATCGAGCATAGCTTATTGAGTATGAGATCAAATGAATTGCGTGGTTTTGTGGTCGGATCTCAGAGAAGGCAACCTAGAGGCTAGATTAAAATAACTAACTACCATCGGGTTAGTGTCGCTAGAGTGAGTTGCCGTGGATGTCGGCTGCGGAGCGTGGTGGTATGTTATGATCCTGGTGTCTCACATGGATTACACATAAATTTAACTATGTGTTTATAAGCTCTTGGACACCCTCTCTTTGTAAAACGGTTTTCAAAGATGAATTCTACTTATGAGTTTGTTACAATACAGGTTCACTTCACACGGGTTGAAGTGGGAAGCAATTTATTAAGGGGTTGTACCTCCTTGATTTGGAAAAAAAAAATAAAATTTTATTTAAAAAATCTAGTAATAAAAAGAGTAATGGTACATCTCAAGACCTAAATTTTCTTTTAATATATCTTCAATTTTTATTTTTATATTTTTTATATGAATCAATGATTGAGGTGGGTGACTGGGGTGTTGTTGAATTAAAAAGATAAAAATGGGGTTGGTGTAATTACTAATTAATTGGTGATGAGTCCAATATGACCGGACCACAGACACGCATCCTATCAACGACAAAATGATACATGAACATAATACTAAAATAATAAGATAAACGAAAAGAAATATATATGAATATGGAATGGAATCCACAAACAAAAGGGTTTTCGTTTGCAAGTGTTTAAATTGGCTTTTATAGTATTTTGTTTTGTAGCATCATATTCATACCTTCATCCGCATGCAAAAGCACATGCTAGCTTTTACGCTTTTGATTTTTGCATTGATTATTTGTTTACCCTTTCGAAAAGATGGTGACTTCATCAATGGGATATTCTAGTAGGTTTGGTAGTTTATTAGCTCTACGTACATATACATATGCTTTAATGTATGTATTGTCTTAATTTGATGTGTTTATATTGACTAAATGTCACTCAAGATCTCCGGGCCTATATTATATGTATGTGATGAATAGCAACGTGTATAGTGACTGACTATTGACTAATGCTTCTTTGACTAATGACAATGATGTTCAACTTTAGGATTATGGTGTAATAAACTATTTATCCAAAAACCAAAAAAAAAAAAATTTGTTCTGTGTAGATTTTTTTTTTTTTTTTTTTTTGGACAAAGTAGCAATAAATTGAGAGGACTCAGAATCAAATCTAAAGTTTTGTTCCTTCTCAAAAAAAAAAAATCTAAAGTTTTGTTGGCCCAAAATGTGACCACTAGAACAGCGTTGGTAGCTCTAAATAATTTGCTAGTGGTTTATAAATGTCTACAGTAATGTAAGTGTGGGGTCTATTATTGTTTGTATTTTTTTTTTTTTTTGAAAGGCTATTATTGTTTGCATTAAAACCAATATTAACGTATAAATATTAAATAGAAACGAAATCATAATCTCTTATTAAAATTAGGAAAGTTACAAAGTCAAAAGTAACATCACTCACTATTGACACATGTATAGAGGACGTCCTTGTATCTAACAAACCGTACAGTACCTATGAGATGAGATGAGATGAATCTGGCTTCGGCTTCGGCTTCGGCTTCGGGGAACCCCAGGTTTCAGGTAAAAAAGTAAAACAAACAAAAATCAAAAGTCTCTGACAAACTATTAACAGTATCCAAAATTACAGCTGAAAGTCTACCTTTGAAATTGAAAGGTTAAAAATTTGCCAAATAGTATATATATTATATTCGACAGTATAGGATAGAAGATAATTTAAATCTCGAAAGGGTAAATAATCAGTAATTGCAAACAATGTATTTGATTTTTCCCCCCTTTGAATTAAGTATAGACAATACACTCATCTACTTGTCAAAGCCTCTTGCCATTGCATGCAGATATTTTTCATCCGGTCATCTTTTGTTTGGTATGGCTTATTAGTTATTTATGACTTATTTCCTATATATATATATATATATAAATGTTATTTATGACTTATTCAATTTATTTGGTTTATATACAAGTTTTTGAAATTTCTATTTATTGTAAGATATAAATATACTTTTATTGAACTTATTAACTTCACTTTTTTTTTTGGGCCGTTTGGTAATATTGTTCTAGTAATATTATTTATATTTTTTGAAAATACGTATGGGTGAAAAAGTGTATAAAATACGTGTAATATTGTTTAAAAACTGAAAACATGTATTTAAGCTATTATACTAAACGGCTCTAAGAGTTGTTCTTTCTAGATACTTAAACAATAGATTAAATGAATAAATTTACAAATTTGGAGGATGAATAATGAATTTAATGAATTTGAAGAACATAATATAAATTTGAAATTTTGAATTTCGATCAACCACATAACCTCTTCACAATTTTTTTTTAACTTTTAAGGGATGTATAGTAGAAAGTAGATGGAATATAGTTTTAATATATATATATATATATATTCACCAACTAAAAGTCAAACACTGCACTAAGAGGCAAGAGCTACACTCAAAAAGCTAAAGAGTCAAGACTAGTATTCGGATACAAGCATGGGCACAAGTAAGTAAGCGGGTTAAATAATAAAAACCTGTCGACATGCATAAATAATCGTCCTTCTGATCTACATCTGACTCCATGAGCCAAAATTCATATTGTACGGAAGTTCTCATTTGTCCTTCCCTCACCAAATGGTCCGCCATCATAATAGTTAGTTTTGTTCACTGTTTGAACTATCTTTTTTTCTTTTTCTTTTTTTTTTTGATAAAGACTGTTTGAACAATCTTTTCTATCGGCTCACAGCATTTTAATATCAAGCCAAGACGGATTCATTTTTAACTTTTCCTATCAATTTTTCGTCAAGTTGTTTGAGGAATTAGACTGGTTCATTTACAGGAAAAAGAGGGAAAGGGGTTTAGATTAGGTCCAGTGTCTAGTGTAGACACTAGACTCGTTGAGATTATTATACGTGTTCATTTTTAGACATATGTCACCACCATCTCAACGAGTTTAGTGCATTGAAAGCATTAGATCCAAACTGAAGACAATCCATGTGAATATAATCATTGATATTATAATGAATGATTACAATGCATGAGAGTTTAAAAGTTTATAATAAATACTTCCCAAAAAAAACCTGGATAACTTCAATACAAGGACAACTTCCTAGGTTTTCACATCGCCCAATAATAATTTATTAAATTATATACTATCAAATACTAATAAGACTTCATAAATTACTTTGACTAAACAATAAAAACAAATAAAAGATAATCAGACGCGCAAAAAATTGACACATTTCGCCCACAAAAGTGTCACATAAGTTGTCAATATACTTTTGCATCACCATCAATTTGTGCTTCGATGAGCTTATCATATCGCTTTGACTCCACTGAGGGACCGTGACAACCTTAATAGCCACCAATTGACATCTATGATAGCTACTTAGTTGGTGTCGGCTGCTCCACCCACCACCCGATGGGTTTTGCTTGGTGGATGTTTTTGCCCAAAACCAATCAATTACAACCTAAGAAAGGAGTGCAAAAGCGTGAAAACTAAACCAAGGACTAAAAGGTAAAAAGCATTCACATCCCATCATCATTTGAAAATTAGCCAAATTTTGAAAGGGAATTTTTTTTTTTTTCCCTATTTTAGCTTCATACTTTTGAAATACATCTCACCTCCTGCTCTCTTTCATTTTACTATTCCATAAAAAAGTATTCTTTCTTTACTAGGTTCATATTTGTGCTACTAGAAATTTCAACAAATCCAATCCAAAATATTGTGCAACTATACAATCTTCAGAAAAATTCAACATTGTAATAACATATAATCAATCTATTTGTTATATTGAAATACCTCCTCTGCTTCTAAAAACAGAGAGAGTGTGTGAATGTTCATGTAATTCCAAAATATAAAGCCTCTGTGAAAACTTTTTTTCTTGGAACTATTATCCAAGAAAACAAACAAAACCTAATAGACTAAACTAGAGAGCAAAAGGCTTAAAAAAAAAAACAAAAATCATATTTAAGACATCCACTAAAAAAAAAAACCTCAAATATGTCACAACATATAGGAAAACACAAACAAATCAAAGGAGCCCATTTCAAGCACCCAGTTGTGTGCTTGCATTGTGTTCTAAACGTAATCGAAAATAAGATAATCCTATCAAAGATTTGAGAATTTTCTTTTTTCTTATTATTTGTTGCCCCCGAGTTTTCTCAAGAACCAAATGGAGATAAATCATTTGAAGTGAGGCATCTTTGAGTGATGGAAATGTACAAATATAGACAGATTAAAAACAAAAAAGAGATTGCCAACTGAGATATGATCTAAGGAGGAGCTTGCCTCGATCTAATTCCTCTTCTTCTAAAATCTGAAATGCAAAGTTGTAACTAGCTCGATATATGTGGATTTTTTAGTGTGAATAGCTACAACTTGACCCCAAAAGAAAAAATGGTATGAAGGACCAGGTGTGGGTGCTCAAAGCTTAAAAATTTATATTACGGTGAAGCAAGTAGATTAGCAAAGACAAAATATTCAGTTAGAGCCTGGAAGTAAAAAATAATCCAACAAAGATAAATTGCCTACAAAATTGTTTAGGAAAAACAATAAAGACTGACAATATTAACTAGATGCATGTAAACTACTCCATTCATTTATGAGGAGGTGTGATAATCATATTGTCAATGGTAACTATATGATAAAAGTGATTTGCATATTTGTTAAATAAATATTTGACATGTACAAAAGCCTTTTATACAACCCAAGTTGCAAAGGATAAAATGACAACAAAATAGGAAGGGCAAAGAATTTTTTTATATATATATATATATAATAATAATAATAAAAAACACTAATATTGTCCAATCATATTTTGTGGAAGCCTGTCTGACTCCATGTAGCTACGGTAGTCAGGTTAAACAATTGAGCTACAGCAGCCAATATGTCTTCTTCAGCTCAAAGTTTGGCACTAAGAATCATCTGATTATGGAAGCCGAAGCTGTCAAAACATAGTGCCAAGAAGTCACCTATCTATAGCTAAGCTGATGAGAGTCCCATCCCCCATCTGGTTCCCGCCTCTTCATGGATGTGGCAGATAAATGAACTTGTTGGAAAGACTTGACTGGCTCTTCACGTACTGAATTACTTACAGGGATAAACATTTGTCTGGCACTTTCTCCTCTGCTTCCATTCTCTGAAGAATTAGCTATGCCATTTAGATCAAAACTCGGCCTCATAGTTGAAATGTCACTACGGCCTGGTCCACCAGGAACACTCATGATATGTGGAGCACCTGGCAAGGCAGAAAGAGCACCAGAACCTATAATTTGTGGGATGACGGTGGTTCCACGTGGGTCTGTTACATATGGGAAGAAATTGGGAGGGTACAAAGTTGAGGATAGGCCATTGTTGGGGTCAAAGCAGAATCCATTGTTATAGAGGAAAGCATGAGGTGGTGCTGGGGGTGGCTGTGCATAAGTTGGCTTGTGTTGCAATGGATATACCCTCTGCATTTCTTCATTTGAGGGAAGCATATTGGAAACAGATACCTGAAGGGGTTTGGCATGAACATGAGTAAAGCCATGCAAAGAACTAAAACCTGCTGGATACCCAGTGCCAACACTTCTAGAGTACGGTTGTCTTGCAATGCCCATTAATGAAACTGCAGGATCATCATATGATGCACTGTTTCTTAATTCTTGTGTGCCTTGACCTGGATGTCGAGCATCGATGCATGCATCAGCAGATGTCAGGTTGTCATTTAAATCAAAATCCCTAACAGAGTGTCCTGATAATGAAGCTGGTGGAGACAATCGACAACTGCTGTCATCATTTTCACTTGCACAATTGAGATCGAAATGGAATGTTCTTGCTCGTGTAGAACTGACTTCCACAGAAGACTCTTCAGAAGCTAAACTTGACTGGGCTTGGACACATTTTTCTGTAAGCAATTCCATGTCCAGATCAGCTCCTGCAGCAGCAACATTGAGGTCAATGCCTTTAACCTGTAACTGTATAGAGCTGTCATTATTATCATTGGCCAATGGTGATTTATTCCTATTGAAATTCCTTGAAAGAGAAATTGTTCGGAAAGCACTAGGAGCAGATCCCCTCCAACCTCCTAGACACTGTGATTGAGGCATAGGTAAGGATATAGAAATTCCAGGTTTAGCCAAAACAGGAACTGGCCTCGTCACATTATTTGAATGGTGCGAAATAGTTTCTTTGACTGAATGCTCAGGGTATTCAGCTTCATTGGCCAAGATATTTTCATTAAGATCAATTCCAAATAGAGTAGTCTGGTCACTGGCAGCTACATTTTCAGGTTTTGTAGTCATATCAGATGATTCATGACCATGAAGACCAGCATCAGATCCATATATCATCCTGGGACCCGTGACATGTGATGGCTGTTTGACTTCTAAACACAACCCTTCATTTCTTGTCGACATTTCTGGATCCCCCACCTCTTTAATGGCATAACGACTATCACAGTTACCTTGTTCATTGCAAAACTGGATTTTGCTTCCAGTTTCTGTTAAGCAGTCTTTTTTATTTGAATCTGCAGAATCAACAGAGCTCATATGAACTGCCTCACCATTTTTCTCTTGTACAGAAGAGGAACTTTCTGAGAGCTCCCTATATGTACCAACTTCTCTCTCCACTTCTCTTGCAACTCTCTGAGCCACCTCCAGTGCATCATCCAGATCATAACAAGGCTGTGCTTTATCTTGAATAGAAATTTCAATGACTTTCCTCTTAAGCATGTCAGGAGTTGGAAGATCAATATCATCCACAGTACAAGAATTATGGTCTGAAATCACCCCCAGCACCTTATTACCATCACTTGCTCTGACATGAACAATTTCTGAAGCCTTAATCGCATTTTGCTGTTTTCCAGATTGGAAGATTGTGGCATCCAGAACATCTTTGGAAGCTTGAGCCGCCATACCCACAGCTAAAATTCGGAGTGCGGGCTCTTTGAGATTATTTTTGAAGTCAGAACAAGTGGAAGTGTCCATGGCACCGGTTTTACTATGTGTACATGATTTAACATCCACAGAAGTTACTTGAAAGCTGTCATTTGAAGAAGCTGGAATACTAATGTGTGTTGAGTTAGAAGATGAGGACTCAGTTTTATATGGTTTATCATGGAAAGATGCCTGCATCACAGACTTCAATCCACTTTCACCAGCATTTGACCAATACCCACTCATTCTCCCATCCACTGACTCATTATTGTCCTTGCCAAGGGGTTGTCCACTGTCTGAGCTAATATCGCTCTTCATGGAGATGTTCTTTGTAGAAGCATTTCCTTCAGGGGAAAGTGCTGATACTTCACCCTGCTTCAGATTCCCCTTGACTTCAAGTCTGTTACCATTGGATATTACTGCAGAAGTTCCTTCAGCACGATTTTCTTTCTCAAGTACTGAATCTTTCATTGTGGAAATAACAGAAGATGGTGCGCTCAAATCATCTGCATTTTCTCTCGAACAAGAAGTGGAAGAGATTGAATAATTCCTTTCCATTTTTGGCAGTTTATCAGCTTTGCCACCACTGATTTCATGGTCTTGTTTTTGTACTCCAGCATTTCCATTAATACATGTTCCACAGCAATCAGATAAGCAGTTTGCCTCCCCAAAACAATCGTGTTCTTTGGGAGAACAGAGGTGCCTGACATCATTCATCAATGCACTTGGTTTTAGATCATGCTGGTCCATAGGTACCCTGATGTGATGCCTTGACAACAGTATTTTGCGATCATCAACGTCACAGAAGCTATCAAGAGATCATTGGAATAAGCTCTCCAGACATTTCAATCCGCCTACTTCTGTCAGCTACCAAGCTACAGGCATACCAAGAAGAATGACAAGTGGTGAACAGCTTTAATAGTTATTTGGAAGCACGTGATTCTGCTGCATCATGGAATCTTTGCAGCCTAGAAAGATCAGCAAGTCCATCGGTCATTAAAACTGGTTGATTGAAAACTGCAACTACTCCACAGCATGATACTTTTAAGTTTGGTAAATTGAATACCAATCTAGCTATGTACAACTCTATTGCCTGCAAGAACATTTATTATAGGTTAGTTACCTTAAAAACTTTGTTTTATTTATTTATTTATTTTTTTTTTTTTTGACAAGTGGCTACCTTAAAAACATTATGGAACTTTTATATCTAGAACACAAAAGAATATAGATGCTGAACTACAAGGCAAACATCTACGAGCTTATTATGGTCTATGGGGAACTTTTATTTCAGTATCTACGCATCAATGAAATAAAGATTGCCAACTTAGCAGCACTCTAGCTATGCCAAAGCACTTCATTTCATTAGGCATGGTAGGAGGTATCAGCTCCTTCACACCAAAGGCCTTCATTTCATCCTCGAAAAATAAAGTTTTACGTTGTATATGCTGTTTGCAAATAATGTGTTCATTAGTGACAGGAATATGGGTCAATGCAATGAACTAAAGCTGGTAAGAAAGATTCAGGTCAAAATATTTCATAGTTTATCTGAGCAACCAGAACAATTGAACATTAAAATTGAAAGATAGGAAAATAAAGGATATGACCTAGGAGTCAACACCTAGGCCTAGCTAGGAGTCAACATCAAGCAAGAAAACCACATAGGAGTTAGGCACCTAAGGTGGAACTGGAATCGACACCAGACCAAAGAAACCAAAAGGCCATTTTTTTCATTCATCAAAATCTTAAATCATCTCCAAAAGGACTACAATAGGTTACTTATATAGGGAGAAGTAAACCCTAATTCTAATTGGCGTAGGAAACCCAATAAACTACTATCTTAAAACATAAAATACAACTGACTTACAAACATAAATGATACTAAATTAAAATAAAAGTCTTCTTATGTCTTCCGCATCATTATCGCCATACTATTTTGACCAAAAGTTTCATTTATCAAATAACAAATATTAATTCCAGGAACCAACTTCAGACAGTAAAAAGAAGAAGAAACTATATCCATGTGGTCATTTTCTTCACTAGTTCCATGGGTATTGGACCAAATGGCATCTCCTCCTACTCCTTCAATTACAGTTGGAGGTTAACATCATGGCTTCAAATCCAAGCAACTGGTGCACGATTTCATGTCTATAGCTTTTTTTTTATTCTAATCCTAATTGTGTCTTATAGATTAGGATCATTAATTGAAATAAAGTAATTTGGCTTGATATTAAACCAAACTATTCCATTAACAAGAACCCCCCCACCCCACCCCCCCCCCCCCCCCCCCCCCCCCCAAAAAAAGGCTACCGACTGGCAACTTAAATATTACATATCTGATTTGTCAAAAATCCGAATTAGCAAGTAAAGGAGAAAAAAGCCAATTGTGCTGAGATCTGAAAAGGCTAGAAAGCTGGTTTTCTCATTAAATGAATCAACAATAAACATGCCCCAACAGGCTCAATAAACCAAGAACGAACATAGGCACCTTTCATAGAGTACAAACATGAATACGTACTGCATATTCATGTTTTTAATGAAAAGAAACGTGTAGAAACGAAATACCAGCTGGATTTTGTCATATAAACTGAGAGGATAAAATTTAGCTACAAATTGGTTGTAACAACCTTACTCGATATCTTTTTATTGAAGGTGAATTTTGACAAAACCACCATTGGATTACATTTCTTCTTATATCCTCAATTCTTGTAAAATTTCTAAAAATTAAGATCAATAACTATGCCATCAAAAAATAGTTTAAATTCCAAGTTTTTGTGGTTTGAAAATATGCATAAAATATAATCTTATAGATTATATAGTAAATAATATCCGATTAGCACAAAATTTGACATGTGTATTAAGAGCGTAAAGAACATGCAATTCAACGGTTAGATTTTCAAAATATGTAGTAATATTAATGATATTGAGTAGGGTTATAGACTTAAACTACAACTAATTTTGTAGCTAAATTTTGTCCACACTGAAAAGGTATGTTGAGGAAGAAATGCACATTCATAACATATTTCTTAGAAACTTCCATGATTAGGTCATACAAGACATGCAAACATCAAATGAGTTATATATTCACAATGAACATATAGTACATGAACACTTTACCCCATGGTTTAGGGAAAAGAGAATGGACTATATCACAATTCATCTGTGGAATGTATAGACAAAGACATTTCAACATCCAGATGCACACATGCAATTGATACATGAATAGAGTCACATGTAATGTAGATTACAACATGTTAACTTCAGACTAAGATATATAAACCTTCCAAGCTCTAATAATTTGACTAGGTATGTTGAGGAAGAAATGCACATTCATAACACACTTCTTTGAAACTTCCATGATTAGGTCATACAGACACCCAAACTTCAAATGAGTTATATGGAACTATTGTAATTTTTTTAATATAAATTAAAGTAATTGGTAAAATATGGTATCACTAGTCATGATCCAATAGGTTTCATCATAACAAGGTCAGAATGAAGTAAAATGGAATGAGATTCTCAAAAAAATTTAGTTTCCTCTATCTACATATTTCTTGATAAATAATAAAAGTTTTTTTTAATAAAAAGAGCCCCTCAGTATACAAGAAACATACTTAGAGTCTTATCATGCCTAATGAAAGAAAGCAAAGTTTTTTTAAAAAAAAAAAAAAAAAAAGTGGGGGTGGGGGGGGGGGAATGGTTGGGTAACAAAGCCATCTCATACACGCCCTTAAAAGAAACAACTTCAACTCTGGAAGAGGCCTCTCTACACCTTCAAATGCTCTATATAGTTACACTCCTTCCAAATCAACCACATCAGACATAATGGTACCGCACACCAAACATCACTAATACCCCTTCTAGCAAACTGGAACATGCCAACACATCAAGGGACCACATCTCACCATGATAATCATAGTGGAGGAGCAAATGATCAATACTCTCCTCAGCCTTCTTACACATGTAACACCATTCAATCACATATAACTTACGATGGTGTAAATTATCAATCATGAGAATCTTACCCAGAGCAGCAGTACAAGTAAACAAGGCAACCTTGAACGATACTTGGACCCTCCATCTACTCTTTCAGGGAAGAGACTCAATCAATATAAACCCTAATTTGTAATAATTAATTAACTTCCAATCCTATGTGGCCTTAATACAGAGCGTTAATACTCCATTCCATCTATCAGGCCCTTGAAATGGTCTTTAGAATCTAAAATCAAGGTCTCTTTTCATATCAATCAGTAAGGAACCATTTATTTGCCAGCTGCTGCAATTACAGAGAAGCTTTAAGTACAATAAATAAATTAAAAATATTGCTCCTAATTTAAGAATAAATAACAAGAGTACAAGATCATGCAATATCAATGAAATGCCGTGCTCCAATCAAGATTTTCTGTCTTAGCCTAAAATTCAGATGCACAGCCCTATTCAACGATGGTAAATGCTTAATTTCCTCAATAGGTCCTAATTTAACCATAAAAATAACACCATAGGCTTTAATTAAAGAAAATTTCTTTAATGTAATTATGTAAAAAAATTAGACCAAATAGTGGTATCAATAACAATTTTAATAACCCCACACACACAAAAGTTAAAATTATTCATAACATAACTGTCTGACAAACTTTGTAAAGCTAATATGCTAGAAATAATCTTTCTGCCCATCTCACATTGTACCATAGCAGCCACAAAGCATTAAAACAACAGTATGTACATGCTTGTTTATACTATCATCTGCAAACGCAATGTTTGTTTGCATACTTAAGTTTTGGGCATCCATTTCCATTTTAGTTAGAATCAAGAAATGATTCCGAGGAAAACCAAACAATCCTGGAGAAGCGTCGAAAAGAAGGTGAAGAATCAAGGAGCAGCAGTCATAAATCAAGAAATTTGTTATACATCACGGAGCAGCAGTCATACATCAGGGGCCTATCTAAGTGTTCCCCTAAGGCACACACCCAGCAACCATAAACTCAACTAAGGGAATACTCAAAGGCCTTTACAACTTAATATTTTGCCTTATGGTACTATGCATATTTCAGACAAACAAGAGACAAAAACTTAGAGGCACACTAAGACAATGTATAGCACAATATAGAAACAATTATACAAATTTTTACCATCTGACCTCGATCTGTTTAACTCCCTGTGGAAGATGTTTCCAATACTCATTTTAATAAATAAATAATAATAATAAAAAAGAAAAGAAAAAAAAAAAGGGGAAGGTGGGGGAAGGCAGGTTCCATCTTTTAGAACATGTCCAACTGTAGTTCATTGTAAATACCAATATCTGTTTGCCCTATTTACGATAACAATCAGAAGCACATGCTCATGTGTAGACTTCCTCAATTAATTTCCATCTAAACGGAAATGAAAATATGAACACATTACCTACATAATTATCCCCATAAACTTTGTATATCGCTGAGCATTTGCAACCTGCCTTCACCATATTTGCTTTTATCAAAAGTTGAAACGAGACTACATAATACTAGAAGCATTTTAGAGAGACATTAAGCTATAATTAAAGTCTCATATTGTCCTAAGAACACAACTAACTCAATAGAAAAGCCTTAAAGAGTAGGAAACACTCGGAGAACAAAGAATCTAATTCATGAAACAAAAAAGAACAAACAACATAGCTCTTGTCTGCATTTGTCAGATGCAGGGAAAAAAAACCTATTGATTTCCTCTAATTAGAAGCAATTCATGTCTTCGTATCAAATGAAGCATAAAGGGTATTATTAACCACAAAAAAATAATAAGCAAACATAACATAAAAATTGAAAACAAATCAAAATTGATACTATTCAGTGTAACCTTGTGCAATATCAAAGCACATTAAAAAAAAAAATAAAAAAAAAACCCTGAAAACCAAGAGAAGCTCTAAATCCCAATTGAAAAAAGCACAGGGTAAGACACTGTACTCATGAAACAACTCAACCGAGTAAAATTCAAAATATCCCAATGCTCCTAATAGTGGCTGAGTAAATGCAGGAGTGAATAGAGATCAAAATGTCACATTCATTATTCAAACACCCAATGAAACAAACAACTTAATAGAGTAAAACTCAACTTTTCTTTAATTTTTTCAAATTCTTTACAAGCAAACTAAAACCAAAGAAATCATCAGACCTAATAGTGGATTCTGCGCCCTTTTTTTTTTTTTTTTTCCTGAACAACCAAACAGTAAGGCTACCATGGAATGCTGCCAAATATAGAAACTCTAGAAAACCAAGCTCAAATGGGTATGCATACACCTTCACAGTCATTCAGATTCACAGTTCAAAGAAAACCTCCAAACCCCAGAAGAGTAGGAAAAAACCCAGTGAGCAAGTAAATACAAAAAAAGAGCAAAAGACAACAAAAAAAAAAGGACAGCTGACAGAATAAACAAAGAAAAAAGCAAAGAAATTGACCTGTATCGTATCGTATGTATTGTGGAAGGCAAGAAAACGAGGCTTTGTGGGGTTTCTGGTGGTGGCGCAGCCAGAGAAAGAGAGAGAGACAATCACAATGACAAATAGAGAAATGTTATGAGAGAGAAAAAAAGAAAGGAGAGAAAGAATAAAAAAGACTTTTTCTGGGTTGTGTTGTGGGTGTCACTCACTGCTAAATACTCCTTACAAAGTCCAACCAATCAAAGGAATCCCCACACTTTTCTCTCTCCTAACCCCAAGAGAAAGGCAGCCACCGAGTGACTGCGACTGTGAGTGACAATGCAAATTGCAAACCCATCACCACTCAATTTTAAGATACGCACCAATTTTTTTTTTTTTTTTCCAAAGAAAAAACATACGCACCATTTTGCTGACTGATGTTGGAAGGGGATTTGTTAATTAATTATTTTATAAAAAAAATATTATGAAAAAAATAATTTTTTTCATTTTTTTATAAAAGTGATATTAAATTATTATTAAAATTGTTTATTAATGAATGTCTTAAGAGAATATGTTAAGAGGATCCAATTTAATAACTTTGCCTATAAATTATTTTAATCCTTAAAATTTGAAATTGGTCACAAAGAATCATTTTAGGCTTTGATTAATTGGGGTAAAAAAATGAAATGATAGAAAAGATAATTTTCATGTACATGAGTTTGGTTGAGGGTTGAAAATGAGGAATGGAAAACTCTTTTGTATGGTTAAGAAAAAATTAAGAAAATAAAAAATGTAATTTATATAAATTTACTAATGTCTCTATGACATAAAATAAAATGTAATAGTTTATAGAAAAAATAAAAATAAAAACCAAATGTGAGGGGGTCTAATGTGGAAGTGGGATGGGGGCAAATGGGTAAATTTTCATCTAAGCCCCTTTCTCCTATCCTCCCTCATTTTCTCCCCAACGTAAGAGATAATAAAATGGTGGTCCCAAAAAGAAAACACCTACCCCAACCAAAATCATCCATCTTCTCCCCTTCTAACCAAACAAACTCACTATCCAAAATCTCCCATATTTTCTCATTCCCTTTTCCATCTTCCCCTAAATCACCCCAACCAATAAATTTTTTAGTTCTTAAGGGTTCATTCTTGGTTGGAGAGATGGATAAATGAGAAAATAGAAAATGGTGGGAGGATGAAAAATGTTTAGTTTTTCCTCATGTGTATTTGGTTGGAGGGATAGAAAATTATTTTATTTGATTAGGGAGAAAATTGCGAGGATAGAAATTTTAATTTATAGATATAGACTCATATGCCCTTATTTAAAATATTACACCCAATAAAAAAAATCAACAAAAAAAAAAAAAAACAATCACACCAAACTTATTAAAACAAAAATCATGCCCAATTAAAAGAAAAAAATAGTAAAGAATTAATAAAAATAATCATTACTACCCAGTTAAAAAGAGAAAAAGCAAACCAACAGACAAAAAATAAAAAAAGATCATGCCCAATTTTTTTTACATATATATGTGTGTGTATACATAAATTTTATATTAAAAAACGGAACAAAGGCAACAACCAACCAAAGGAAATAAGTATTTGTGCCCCATTAGAGAGAAAACAAAAACAAAGGCAGCACAATAGAACACACTAACACAATAGAGCTAGTAATATGGGCATTTTGGTCCAAAAATTTTTGCACAATTTTCTCTCCCATTTTCTCCCTAATTTGGGAGATTGAGTTTTGGTAAGCCCGAGGAGAAAACACCTTGCCTTACCAGTTTTCCTTCCTCAAAATCACTCTAACCAAACTGCCCAAAAAGCATTTTATCTCCCCATTTCTCTCATCTCTTTTCCATCCTCCCTAAAATCCACTCAACTAAACGGACCTTAAAAAAATTTTGAGTAAAGTTATCGAACTAGAATGAGCAACTTCAATCTTAAAATGAAAAAATGATTTTTGAGTAAAGTTATCAAATTAAAATGTCCAACTTCAAACTTAACACAATGTTTGGAAATTCGAAGGAAGAGGAGAGTAGATGGTAAAGATGGGAAGGAGAGGAGAGTAAATGAGAATGAACGGGAATGGTTACCCCTTCACATTGTTTGGATATTTTAAAAATTAAGTAGGAGAAAGGGGAATATATTCTCTATTTGCTTGGAAGTTTTAAAAATTAAATAGGGGAGAGGAGAAGGGAGGAGAATTTCATATAAATCATGCCAATAATAATCTTATTTTAATTATTTTTTAAAAATATAGAAATTTCTCTTTAGGAAGAAATTTACATTTCAATTATTTTTAATTCTCTCTGCTCCATTCCCCCTCCAAATCTCTCTAATGTAGGGCAATTAAAAATTTGGAGTTAGAATCCCTCCAAACCCCTCCTCCTCCTCCCTTAAAACACATCCAAATAGGGTTTATGAAACCCTTCTCCTTTCCTCCCCTTTCCTTTCCCTGCACCCAATTTACCGTAAAGAATTAAAATAACTTTTAGGCAAAGTTAGCAAGTGTATTTGCATTTTTTTTCCTAAAATAAAAATAAAAGACTTATTAACGAATGCTTTAAGTGCAATAGTTAAGGAACAATTCTAGGACCACCACTAATTGTACATCAATTTTTACAACTATCTGATGTAGCTGATTGTAAGTGATAAAAAAAATAATTATGGATTCATGTGAAGTGACAAACAACCAATCACAATATGCCACATAAGATAATTTTGAAAATGAGTATGAAATTGGTTTTGGTCTTAGAATAACTCTTAGTTAAGGCATATTTAATGCTTTATTATCAAATAATGTTTTTATACATTTTAAAATAAATAAAGTCAAACTATACACATATATCCAAAATAGGGCTGTCCACGGGTCGGGCCAGGTTGGTTTTGGACCCAACCCAGACTCGACTCACCAGAGTCGGGTGAAGGGGTGGAGGAACCTAAAACCGACTGCCGGAAAAATCGGTCAAGTCGGTTTCGGGTAAGAGTGAGCGTCAATCGGGTTGGTCGGTTATCGGAATAAAAAAAGGGCATCGAAATATGAAAAAAATCGTTGCTGGAATCTGGAAAAATTCGTCGGAATCTGGAAAAAATCGCCAGAAACTGGAAAAACCAGCTGGAATCTGCATTTTTCGCTAAAAATTGCTTGGATCTTTTTGAATCTAGCTAAATCCTACCAGATCTAGCCGGATCTGGTCGAGATCTCACCGGATCTGTCTTGTTTTTTAAGGTTTGGCCGGATTTTTTTATAGCTCCGATTGGGTTCGGGTTGCTCGGGTTTTGGAGATGCAAACCCGCCACTCGACCCGCCAGCGTCGGTTTTTGAAAACAAAAACCCACCGCCGACCGACTAGACCTTCGGTTCGGGCCAGAATCGGGTTGGCATCGGGCGGTTTGGCCGGGTTGACGGGTTTCGGTCGGGTCTGGACAGCCCTAATCCAAAACATATCAACCACTTTTTTTTCCCTTCTTTTTAAGGCTAAATCTTATTACATACTTTTTATCGCACACAAGGTCATTGCATCTAATGAAATTGTGTTTTAAAATTTCAATTATAATTCTAAAACGATACAATTTCAACAAATTTATAAAGGCCATAAAATGAATCATTAGTATTAGAATTCTCACTTCAAAGCATTATAAAGAAATCACACTTTTAGCATTCTCATTAGTTTGTGCAAATTTTTTTGTCTATTTTAGTACAAAAATCTATTTTTTATATTGTATATAGTACATACTCACTTTTCAAAACACCCTAAATTATTTAATTTACACGACATTTTATTAAAATATCAAAATTTCTTAGTTTTTTTTTTTTTTTAATTGTTTCTCTTTTTTCACACACAATAATCACCATCCACTTTTTTTCTTTATCCTTGAGATATGTAAAAGAAGAATAAACAACTAAATGTAAAATGAATAGCATTAGTGTTGTAATTTTACACGATTACTGTAACAAACTTGTAAATTTACACAATTATACAAGATTGATATAGATCATTTTTAGATAAAATTGTATAAATTCTATAATTTTTTTTTTATGAAAAATGTTAATAAACACTGTGTGGTATTTGTTAAAGATAAAATAATATGGGTCTCACTTAATAAAAAAAATTAAATAAATGAGGGAAATTATATAAAACTAACCCTACAACCTAAAAAACTGACAAAAGCTTACAAAATACTGACAAAAAGATAAAAATTCTGACACAAAATTTGGATTTAACACCTTACATTGCTTTCCAATGCAGCACTTTTGGTTGTGTTAACAAGGTGCCCGTCAACAACAAATTTTTTATTTTTTTTGTACAATTTTGTCTTTTTTTTTGTAATTTTATGTCTTCTTTTAGTGTGAGACTAACTTTATAGAGTGAAAAAAAATATTAAAATAATTTGTAAAACTAGTTTTATTTTATTTTATTTTTTATCTATTTTTTTTATTAAATGAAACCTACCCTAATACAACCTTAATAAGTACGGGTGCGGGGCACGTTATCATTTGCCTTTTATTATACACGGAAAGGTGTGAATGCCACCAAAAATATCACTATTCAGGTAGAAAGAAAGGGAGAGGGGATGGGACCCGAGGGAACTGCCACCTCCTTTATCTCGTACTCTAACGACTGACGCAAATTGTGACAATCGCATTAAACTGGTTCTGCGACTATTCCCGCAGTGGGAATCATTATTATTTTAATAACATTTGCCTTTTCGGGGGCTACAGGAACAGAAGAGTCTGCATCTCAAGCCATTTTGGGCCCCACTCTTAATTTATATTATAACCATGCCTTTCTCTCACCCTCTATCTCTATCTCTATCTCTATCTAATAAGAGAAAATGCTGGGGGCCACACTGAAAATGCATAATTATGTGGGATAAAGTTGTACCATTTTCGGTTGCCCTAGCACAACTCTTTAATAATACATGTTTATTAGTAGCAGAGAGTCGTAGTTATTATTATTACCAAGTCTTAACCTCAGATCTCCTTCCTTCTCAACCATGACTTTCAAGCGCAGGAATGGTTTACGCAACAAGCTCGGCCGCGGTCACGTCAAGTTCATCCACTGCTCCTCCAACTGAGGAACATCGTTGAGCAAGCTAGCTGCATGCGCAGTTAGGGATGTTGAAGAAGCTTGCGTCTGTCTATGTCTATGACCAGTATGTATGTTCTTCCAAAGCTCGCTGTATCCAAAGATGCAGTACTATATATATAGTACTGTGTTTCCTGTGCTATTCACTCACATGTTGTATTTGTGAATCCTGCCCAAACATAGAAAGCTGTTAAGCTTGTCACATATATGCAGCCATGCTGTCCCTGAACTTTTCAGTTTTGTCTAGGAAATCTTTAATGGTTTAATTTTCTGTTTTCTCTATGGATGTTTGATTTTGTGAGAATGGGGAATCCATGTACTTATTTGAGTTTTGACATATCCGTTTGATTTGCAATTCTGTCTACCCTCACCCAAAAAAAAAAAAAAAGTTATTAATTAGATTTAGTGTTACGAAACAAAAAGAAAAAAGAGAGCAGTACACTAGTACTGTAGTAGTAGTCTAGTTCTACATTTGCCTATATTAAAATGCAAATGCAAATGTTGGATTGGAGTAGGACGTAGCATTTGCTGCCGTACGTGTCCGTGCGCTTTACGAGTTGAGAGACACTAAACTTTCTCATTAAATTTAATATAAATTTTAGTAAAAAATTATAAATGAGATTTCACAAACAAATCTAGATTGAAATATTGAAGTACGGGGTACCCACTCCTTTGCTCTCACTCTCACTCACGCTGCTCCAAGCGCGTCTCCTACACATACACTCTCACTAGTGAAAGTCACTACCTCGCGCAACACTTTGTATAATAGCTTCCACTACTAGTAGTAGTACCATTCTCGGTTTTTAGCCAAAAAGAAAAGAAAAGAAAAAACTAGTACTTTAGTAATATGCCAGGATCGGCTTGTCTTAACAATTTTTTTCTTTTTGTTTCTTAACCTACTCGGTTATTCATAGTTTTTTCTTCTTCTTCTTCTTAAATCTCACTTTATTGAGATACCAACCTACTTCTATCAACATAAAAAAAAAAAAAATAAATAATAATTCAATAAAAAAAGTCTTAGCAAATAGACAATAAATTTTAATCGACTTTTAAAAAATAATAATTAAAAAAAAAGGTCTTAGCAAAGAGACAATAAATAAAAAGCTGGATCTTTTTTTTTGAGAAATAATAAAAAGCTGGATCTAAATGGACACCAAGACTCATCCAAATATGTTTATATATATATATAAAAAGACTCATCCAATATTGTCCTTTTGTTCAACATTCCCCCGATGCACCTTGGAAAAAAAATAAAAAGAACATTGTTTTTCGTTTTTTTGAGCTTTTCTACATTAGCTAGTGCTAGTACTTTCAGCTTATAAGAGCATTTTTATCCGAAAATGTCATTCTATTTTATTTTATTATCTAAAAAGTTATTTTATTAATTATACCATACCATTTTACAACATATCTAATATTTCAACTTTTATTTTCTTATTTTATTCACTAAAATAACATATCTATATAATAAAATATATTTTTTCTTTTTTTGTTCTTTCCCAATTTTCTCCTCCACCCTCATATGTATCTTCCAAACTTTTCTTTACTTTTTACCTTCTTCCAGACTCCTCCACACGTGTATGTAAAAGCAATAAAATATATTCTTTTGCTTTTCACCTTCTTCCAAACTCCTTCACACGCATATGTAAAGGCAATAAAATATATTCCTTTACTTTTCACCTTCTTCTAGACTTCTCCATTCCTTTATCTTCAATCTTCATTTTTGTTTTTTTCTTTCTTTTTGTTTTCCCATTCCTTTATCTTCCATCTTCATTTGTTTCATCTAACCATACCATTTCTTTCTTTCTTTTTTTTTCTTTGTGCTTCTCTCTGGTTCTCACTCACTCTCAGTTCCTCATCAACAACTTGTCACCGCTAGTATCAGTGGGTCTCACAAGCTTACAAGCTCCCTCAAACTCTAGCACCACGCCTCCACTACCCAGTCACCACCACCACGCCTCCACCACTGCCCACCAAAATCCCACAAGAACAAAAATCCATATTAAAAAAAAAAAAAAAAAACCCAGATCAACCCCGATCAAAACCCAGACAATTGTTGAGCAAAACCTCGACCAAATCCACATCGCACCGCCACCACTAGATCAACACCGCCACCGCCGCCACTAGATCCATCATTGGCGAGAATTAACCCAGCCCATCTTCACCAAGCTTGAGCAACCCATCATCAGCGAGAATCACAGCCCATCATTGGCAAGCTTGAGCAACCCACGCCGCCGCCAAACCCACGTCAAAATATGCCCACCGTGACAGAGATGTGATGAGAGAGAGAGAGAGAGGCTGTTGTGCAAGACCGGAGAGAGGAGATGAAAAACACAGAAATAAAGAGAGAGAAAAAGTCAGATTGAATAAAGAACTATTATTTAGTTTTACAATTGTGCTACAGTGCAATTCTAAAAGCACAATTGCAAAGTTTTTTCCAATAGTCAGGTTTTGCAAGATCGGTTGTTGGGGAGTTTTAGGGCTTAAATGCTAAATACTACTACCATATGGCATATGACATTCCCACTGTGAATGCTCTAAGAGCATTCACTCCGATATCTAAAAAATATCCCATTTTACCATTCTAAAAGTTACTTTATCAATTATACCATACTATTTTACAACACACCCAACATCCCAACTTTTATTTTCCTATACAATGTATTAAAATAATATATCTACATAATAAGATATATTTCATTCTCCCTCTAATTTCCATCTCCCTTCCTCTCTCTTAAATACTCATCACCTCCATCACCACAAAGAAAACCCAATACCCCTAGCACAGAAACTCATCCCAAACCCCAAACAAACCTAGCACGGAAACTCATCCCAAACCCCAAACCCCAAACAACACATCCACCTCCCAAACCCAAATCAACCAAACCATTAACAATACAACCACCCACCGATCTACCCAAAACTTTCCAATCACTACCCACCAATCCACCATCAACAACACCACCACCCACTAATTCACCATCAACAACAAAATCACCACCCACCGATCCACCATCAACAATACAACCACCACCCAAACCCAAAACTTTCCAATCACCACCCACCGATCCACAAACCACGACACCACCCCAATCCACCATCAACAACACAACCACCACCCACCAATACACCACCTTGGCATTTCCCTGATCTACCACATCTGCCACCACATCAAACCCATGAGCTCCACCAACCTATGAGACCCACGGTGGCTTGATTCAAGGGAAGAGAGAAAGAGAAAAAGAGGTGAGAAAGAGTTAGAAAGGGAAGAGTCTGCTTAGTGGAGGCGAGCACGGCGGGGTTTCGCTTCATTAGCGGCGACCAAGACACCAGGCCCACGCCGCCGCAACCATTTGCCCACGCTGCCGTAATCACCTACCCACGTCGACGCACCACTTAACCCACGTTGTGTGATCTGAGAGAGACTTGACACCAATTTACACAAAGAGGGACGAGAGATAGAGGGGTTGAATGAGAAAGAGAGAATCAGAAACTAAATAAAAGAGAGGAAGGAAAAAGTCTGACAAGAAGAGAGAGAAAAAGTAATATAATATCATTAATATGTTTACAATCTTGTTATAGTGCCATCGTAAATTTACGATGGCACTATAGCACAGTTTTAAAAACTTTTACAATTAAGAGATCGGGTAACGGGGGTTTTAAGAGCTTTGATGCTAAAACATACCTACATATGACATTTACAAGACCCAATGTGAATGCTCTAAGTGTATAGTAGCCTCAAGATAACAAGGTGAACGAGTTAGGTTGTGTATTAATAACTATCTTAGAGCATTCACATTCGGTTTCTTCAAAAAATTCTATTTTACCATCTTAAAACCTACTTTATCAATTATATTATATCATTTTACAACAACCCCAACATTCCAACTTTTATTTTCCTATACAACACATTAAAATAATATATCTACACAATAAAATATATAACCCAAAAAGTAGGAGAGAGAAATTTTGTTGGAATCATTAATAAAAAGTAGGAGAGAGACAATTAAAAAATGTTTTTTAAGAATACTATTATGCTACAGTAGCATCATCTAGCATTTACATCAGGAATCTTCGAACTATTCTATTTTACCATCTCAAAAATTACTTTATCAATTATACCATATCATTTTACAACACACCCAACATCCCATTTCTTATTTATCTCATCTATTCATTAAAATATTAATTTCACCAATTCTTTCTCTCTCTTCCTCTTCATAAAAAAAATTTAAAAATACCCACCCACCATCACTAGGGAAAAAAACAATATAAAAATGTATACAAGTTGCTACAGTGCCATCACAAAAATAGGATGACATTGTAGCACAATTGCAAAATTTTTGGCAATTGCAAGACCGGGTAATGGGGGGTTTTGAGGCATTGATGCTAAATATTACTAGCATATGGCATATACAATTCCCAATATGAATGCTCTAAAGAAGTAAATAAGATGTTAGTGTAGCATAATTGTAAATTTTTTTACAATTACAATACTGGATAATGCACACTTTTGCACACTTTTACAATTTTGATGCTAAAATTTTCTAATATATACCATTTACAAGCTCCAATACTAATGCTCTTATACTTACAATATTTTCCCTCTTGAATTGAAGGCTTTAACGTTGGAGTCAACAATTATTTTATTAAAGTAAAAAATAAGATAACTATAAACAAAATGAAATTCATCACTTTATTTCATTAAAATTGAGAATTTACGTTACGATAGAATATATATATATATATATATAGAGGAAAAGTACCTGTTTCTAGTTAGAAATGTATGGCTTGTGAATATTACATGTATAAAGATAGTCAAAAACCATTGATTTAATTAAGTTCAAATGCTATGTACGTAGGAAAGTGTTAAACACTCACCTTGTTGACGCAAGACTACAATAATGCATAACATGGATAGGGGCGACTCTAGGATTTTTGTCTAAGGGGTCAATAAGAAACATTATCAATCTTACGAGTTATATCTCCTTCAATGTACACAGTCAAACAATCATTCATTCTTGATATATATTTACAATTCTTTAATTTATAAGGTTATTATTCTTTAATGTTTTATAATTTTATTGTCCATTAGTGAACTGACCCACTCACATAGCCAACAACCACACCCACTTACAAGTCACAAATTCCGTCAAATAGTCAAATTGCAAAAAACAAACTCATAACTCAAACCTTTATATCAAAACAATGCAAACACTATTACAATAATAGTAAAGAGTAAAAACACAGGAAAAAAGGTCAATTTGTCAAAAACTCAAAACTAAAAAAAAAAAAAAAAAAAAAAAAAAAAAAAAAAAAAAAAAAATCAAGACACTATTATAACCCCCTGCCAGCGGCCCACCCACACACACAGTCAAAGCTCAACATTCAACAACAAAAATGAAAAGTCTCAAAACTCAACCAAAAAAATCAAAAGACTAATCTCCTAAAAGACTCATCAGTTTGGCTTTGACAGTGTATAACCCCATTCAGTTTATAATAGAGTCCTAAAATACTCATCTCCTATAACCCCTCTCTCTCCGTTAGGGCCGTGTAAATCCTCGTCAGTTTATTCGTGCAACTTACATACTCTATATCCTTATCATATCCATGTATAACCCCACACACACGGTGATTCAGTGAAAGAGTCTCTTCAAAAAGTATATCAAAACACTATAAACACACACTCTCAAAGTGAAAGAAAGAGAGAAAGAGAGAGCTGAAAAACCAAATCAAGCGGCGGGCCAGCGGCAAATCAGGGACAGTCCAAGCAGTGGCAGAAGGAAGATCCTTGGGGCTATGCAGAGGCATATTATGTGTGAAGCAAAGCAGAGCCGCCTTTTTCCTTTGAGTTTGGAGAGTGAAACTGAAGAAGGATAGTGGGAGAGCAGCAGGTTCTTTGGTTTTATTTGGCTCTTTTTTTATTTATGATTTTTCAAAATTTGATTTATGCTTATAGGCATTTTATTTTTGAGATTAAAGACCAAAAATTTTCTATTGGACTTTTTTTTAGAGTTTAAGCTGGGCTTTAAAAAAAAATAAAGGGTCAAGTTCATGGTGAGGGTGTGCAAATTTGTATTGCAGGGGGTTCCAAACAATTTTTTTTTTAAAATATTATATATATAAAATAAAAATAAAAATCGGGACAGGGGGTTCATTTGAACGCCTGACTACAACATAGCGCCACCCCTGAACTGGATGATAATTATGTGGCATGGTGATGGGGCATGAGTGAGTGACAGGGCATAAGGCCAACCATGCCTAAGGGCTAAATTTCACATGTGCCCTATGATTATTGTAGCTAAATCCACTTGTACCAAGTTTATTGTAATATTTAACATTTGGAGGGAAAATTACTTAGTGTCACATGTACATGCTAAATTTTAGAAAGTTATTAGAAGTAGAAGTCATGAGCTTCATTAAATCTAGTATGTGATTAATATGTAACAATTGTATTCAAGCATGTGATAAATGTAGGTTAGTTATGGATGATGTAATCACCAATACTAACTCTTACATTATAAATATTATATATCCGTAATAGGAAGAACTTGTTATTAAACTTCATAATTTCATATTCAACAATACTATGAGCACACCCATTTTCACAATTTGATGACTTTTTAAAAAAAAAAAAAAAGAAATATGGATCCACTTTATTAAAATGTGAAAAATTACGATGTTACATCAACATAAACTAGGTAGGAAATGTCTGGTGGAACAGATTCCATCCATACAAATAAAGGGGAAGACTTTTTAGCTCTCCTAGCTAAAGCATAAGCTACTCCATTGCTCTGCCGCCTAATATGAGAGAAAGAACAGGTTTGAAACTGTTGAGGATCATTTGTGTTAGAGATTGACAAAAAAGCAGCCCAGCCCAGCAACGTGGGCAGCAGAGAAGCGGCAGACCAAGCAAAGGAAAACCATTAGGCCTAAGCGGCAGGAACAATGGATCACAGGCCCTTCAATACGAATGAGTGGGTCTTGAGAGGGTAAGTGGGCCTAAAAGGCCCAGAAAGAGAGAAAATAGGCACCCATGGGCAGTATGTGTTGTGAAAAAGAGATAATGGGCTGCGGCAGGCCCAAAAGAAAGTAAGTAAAGAAAGTAGGGAATAATGGCAAGCCCATAAACCCAAGGATGAGAATGAGGAAATTGGGCCGGGGAAGCCCAATTAAGTTAGTAAAAGCCCATGGGATGCGGAGTTAGTAAATGGACCAAGGACGTCCAAAGAAATGGGCCGGAGAGGCCCAAGGAAAACAAAGGGACATTGGAGCCCATAAGCGAAGAACACCAACGGCCATATTAAGCCATTGGGGGAAAAAGGAACGGCAGGCCTGATAAAAGGCCCAGCAGGAAGGAAATATGACAAAGAAATACTAAGTAACGCCGCAGGAAGCAAAGGCAATTGGAAATTGCGTTGAAAGGAACGTGGAGCCCAATACTGAGCAAAGCCCAGATTCTAAGGGAGCGGGGAGTCTGAGTAATAACTTGCAAAGGACCAGAAACGGACGGCAGGCAGGCAAAGTTTCCTGTCCGCGGCAAATGCATGAACAGCAGGCGGATTTCAGACATATGCATGCGCAAAGACTAGGCACCACCAACCCGTACCCAGCCAATACAGGACATGGTGGGGTCATGGGGTCAGAGGTAAGAGGGCGTGGTTTGGTGGTGGGGAGAGGGGAAGGCCTGTTTCAAGGTTCCTGCTCCAGCTCTTTTGGGGGGTACGTCCTGCTGGGATGATATACCACCCAAAAGAGGCAAGGCTGAGTTGGAACCAATGGGTGCATGCCATGAGAGAGTAGAGAGAGAGAAACACCACCGCGGCAGGTAGAAATGCCGCGGCAGGCTAACAGACAAAGTGGTTGTCTTTGTCTGAAGCAGGGTACCCGCAGAACGTAACAGTAATGGTCGGCAAGTACCCCAGGCCAGACAAAAGTGGTTGGAGGGTAGAATAGTAAAATCCGTTCACGGTAAGCACTATAAAAGGAAGCCTCTACCGTGTACAGAAGGGGCGCGGGCAACATAAGGGAAAAAAACTAAGAAAAGAAATACTCTGCACCACACTTATGAAAACAGGGGAAGTATAGCACTAAACAAGAAAAACGAAAAGAAAGAAATCACTAAGGAAAAGATAAAAGAAAAAGAAAGTGAGAGTTAGTGGCATGCACCAACGGGACTTTTCCTTCTCTCCCTCTCAAAACTTGTCATCTTCCATATTTATTTCGGATGTTACCCATTCAGGTCCGCCTCCCTCAACCCATTAACCCCCGTGGCAGGATGTCTTTTCCTCGGAGGTTAATCGCGCTAAGAAGGGGCGTTCTCCCTCTTTGGCATTAATCCTACAGACCGAACTGAATTTGCTCCCTATCTGTTTTGATTAATTTTATTACTAGTCTCCTTTACTATTTATTTGTCAAAGGTTGATTGATATTGTTATAGTTACGGATTACTTGGTCTTTCCCATTAAAGGAACTATCTGGTCATTCCAGAATTCGTAGTTTTGTTTATCAATCATATTTGCTTGCTGTAAGTTTTTTCCTCTAAAACATTTCTGCCGCCGTGAGCAATACAGCTCTGCTAGCCGTAAGCTATTCTCTATTTCAACTCAGCCTGCGGTAAGCACTCCCCTGGCAGACGAGGCATAATTTGCGCACAAGCCGGCCAAGTTGAGTCCCAATTGGCCCGGTCTCAACTCTTGCAATCCAGAACACTCGGGCCTGCAATCACAAAGGGGCAGCCCGGCCCAACATAGCAAAAAAGGCCCACAACAAAATTGGCGACTCCGCTAGGGAGTTGAGAAATAGTCCAAGGGATAAGAAACCCTCGCAAACAAATGCCTCCAAAGTCTAGAACTACACGCAACATGAGCGCTGTACCCTCACAAGCAGAATCTAGGCCAACGACGCCGCGCCCACAGCAGCCTAACCAGGAAGGAGGTGCTAACGAGACAGGGGCTGGACCCCAACTGCCCCCGAGGATCCCCGCAGACAATGCCAACACCTTCATTGAAGTGTTGCAGGCCTTACAGCACTCGCAGCAGCAAATGATGGAAGAAATTCGTCAACTGAAGACGGACAGAACGAAGGAAAAGGGGAGCCAGCATGACCCAGGACATGGGGCAGAAGAGACCCTGGTAGGTGGTGTCCCACAAAATACAGACCAACGTTTTATTACTATGGCAGAAGTAGCAGCTCTCCTGGAACAAGAGAGAGCCAGAGGACCAAAAGAGAGATTTTATGCACGCAGACCCCCATACCCACTAAGAGTGCTCAGCAAACCATACCCCGAGAGGTATGAACCGCGAGTATTCGCACAATATGACGGCAGGAAGGGAAGTGCCGTTGAGCACGTGAGCAAATTCATTGATACGCTCGGCCCTTACGCCGCAGACGAAGACTTGTGTCTTTGAGAATTTTCCAAATCATTGTGTGACCGGGCTTACACCTGGTACATTGGTTTAAAACCAGGATCAATCCCAGCATGGGATGACATGGTGGATGTATTTTGTACCAATTACTTTCACGGAGAAGAAACAGTGACGCTTGCAACATTGCAAGCGACTAAACAAAGGAATGGTGAAGACTTGATGGAGTACATCAAGAGATTCAGGGACATATCACTCGACTGCTATGACCATTGCGAGGAAAGGACACTGGTGGAAATGTGCATGACGAATATGATCAGGGAATACAGGGCAGTCCTAGAAAACCTTGAAATTTCCCAGTTCGCGCAGTTGTTACAAAAGGCAAGAAAAACTGCCCAGTCTGTAAAGCCAAGCACGGACAAAAGAAGCGCCCCACAAGCCATGGCAGTATCCACCAGTGAACGGAGAAGGAGGACCGACAGGAAAGAATACGATACTCCCCCGCCAATACCATGCACCGCAAAGGAGTTAGACGTACTGTTAGACAAATGGATAGCAGATGGCATTTTCAAACCTAACCAAGTTGCTAGGGAGCCCACCGGGGAAGAAAGGAGGGACCCACGTTTTTGTCGTTTACACAACTATGTCCAACATGCTACAGCAGAATGTTAGGCACTCCGCAGACTGGTGCACCACAGGATAAAGGAAGGAACTTTAGAACTATCCCAGCAGGAGGTCCAGAGAAACCCACTCCCAAATCACAAAGGGAAGGGTGTGGCAGCAGTAGTGATCTGTGCGGATCCAGGGGATGACGAAGGAGAAAATCCGTCTTTGCCTGCCGCAGCGATTACTACTTTACAGCAAAGCTCCAAATTCAAAAACTTATTTGATCAGCTGTGCCTCACAACAAAAGAAAGAAAAGTAGCTACCGAGGCTTTAGTAAGCATCGCTTTCGGGGCAGGAGTGGAATGTTTATCAGCAGAAGTCCAAGACGACAGGGCTCTCTTACAGGAGTCAACCGAAATCACCTTCAGTGATGAAGATATGGAAGTGGGATATCCGGACCACAGGAGACCTCTCTATCTTGCGGCATCCATAAATCAAATCCCCATAAAAAGAGCCCTAATAGATACGGGTGCTTCAGTAAACCTCATCCCATTAAGCACTCTGCAAGCTGCAGGGATTTCGGATAGAAAGATCCAAGGGTGCCCAATGGAAGTGACAGGATTTGGTGGGAGGGGAGAGTACACCGCAGGCCATATCCAGTTATGGTTAAAAGTGGGACCCATAGCTTCTCTAGCTCGGTTCCACGTGGTAAAAACGGAAGTCTCATACCACGTGCTTTTGGGACGACCGTGGTTGCATAAGCACAGATTAGTTCCATCCACCTACCACCAATGCGTGAAAGGACGGGTGAACGGCAGGATGATACGCATAGCAGCAAATAACTCACCATTTGAGCAGGCAGAAGCTCATTTGGTAGAGACCATGTTCTATGATCGATGGGCTCCATCCGGGGAAAATTCAGTGACAAGGCCACAAGGTACCTTCGTGCCTAAATGGAGAGACATCCAGGATGATCCCGAGCCTGACCTAAGGGAGTTACTGGCGAGAAAAAAGAAGAAGAAGGAAGTGCCTACCGCAGACCCAGAAGATACACCCCACTGCGTCAGGATCCGAGGTCCTGACGGCAGGATTGTGTATAAGTTATGAAGGGGCGCGGGGCCCACGAGTGAAATGCAAGAGGGCCCCACCCAGGAATGGCAACACGAGAACTTGACGTGTTGCGCGGTTCAAGAAAGATTGAAAGAAGAAAATAGTGAAAGGGAGAATGAGAAAGTTGCGACAGAAAAGGAAGCACAGGTTACGGCAGAAGAAGAAATGGCAGAGGTTGACTTGGGATCTGTTTCACAAGGACCAAGACCTATCCTGGTTAGTGCAAGTCTGGCAGAAACAGAAAAGGCAGAATTGATGTTGCTCTTAAAAGAATTTAAAGATGTCTTTGCATGGGAATACAATGAAATGCCAGGGTTAGACCCTGGGCTAGTTGCACACACGTTGAATGTAGACCCAGAAGCCAGGCCAATAGCCCAGCCTGCTAGGACATTCCACACAGAAATAGAAGGGCAAATAATCAAAGAAGTGCAGAAATTGCTTGCCGCAGGATTCATCAAACCTATCCAACATCCGCGATGGCTGTCCAACATCGTGCCCGTGAAAAAGAAGAATGGCCAAATAAGGTGTTGTGTGGATTTCAGGAACCTCAACAAGGCCTACCCGAAGGACGAATTTCCTTTGCCAAAAATGGACTTATTGATAGATTCTGCGGCAGGCAGTGCTATGTTTCCATTTATGGACGGATTCAGTGGGTACAATCAAATTAGGATGGCGCCAAGGGATGCAGAGAAAACTGCTTTCAGAACGCCCATGGGCAATTTTTATTACACCGTAATGCCTTTCGGGTTGAAAAATGCGGGTGCCACTTATCAGAGAGCGATGACGGCCATATTTCATGATATGATGCATCATGAACTCGAGGACTATGTGGATGACATAGTAGTAAAATCAAAAAAGAGAGAAGAACACTTCTAAGTGTTGAGGAGAGTATTTGAGAGATGCAGAACCTTTAAACTAAGAATGAACCCGCTCAAATGCGCATTCGGAGTATCCTCTAGGAAGTTCCTAGGCTTCTTAGTTCATAGTAGGGGAATAGATGTGGATCCGGCCAAAGTTACGGCCATTGCAACCATGAAACCCCCAGGTACGGTAAAAGAATTGAAGAGCTTCTTGGGGAAAGTCTCGTATATCCGAAGATTTATCCCCGGGTTGGCATCGATCACCTCCGCTTTCACCAAGCTGCTCAGAAAAGGGCAGGATTTTGAGTGGGGAGAATTGCAGCAGGCAGCCTTTAAAAGGCTACAACAGACCATGATGAACCTCCCCACAGTCCAGGCTCCGATTCACAAAAAGCCACTATTGCTCTACTTGGCTACCAATTCATACGCCATTGGTGCAATGATCGCCCAAGAGGATGGGGGCGGCACTGAGCAGCCCGTATATTACATCAGCCGCGCCTTGAAAGATGCAGAAACTCGATACCCAAGGGCAGAAAGGGCATGCTTAGCCATTGTATATGCTTCACAGAGGCTGCGCCATTATTTCTTGGCATACGAGGTATGGTTGATGACCAAATCGCATGCCATCAAGGCTTTGCTGCAGCAACCAATCCTCTCTGGCAGGATATCCCAATGGTTGCTACAATTGTCACAATATGATTTAAGAATGGGGATACCCCGGGCGGTAAAAAGCCAGGCTATAGCGGACTTATTGGCCCAATTTCCAGGCGATGAGGAGTTCCCACTGGACGATGAAGTTCCTGGAGAAGTGGCCATGGCAGAGGAAGTCAGAGAGCAATGGGTGATGAAATTCGATGGGTCTTCTACCGCCCAGTCTGGAGGAGTGGGAGTAGTTTTATACCACGAAGAAGACAAAGCAGTGGCACTATCGTTCAAACTGGAATTCCCCTGTTCGAACAACACCGCGGAATACGAAGCCTATCTAACCGGGCTGGCCACGGCTCTTGAAATGGGAGTCAAACACTTGAGGGTGTTAGGCGATTCGAATTTGGTGGTCTGCCAGGCCAATGGGAGTTTCTCCGTGAAAGAACCGAGTCTAGCCCCGTACAGAGCAATGGCCCAGAAAATGGAGGAGAAATTTTCAACATTTGAAATAGAGCACGCTCCCAGGAACGAGAATCGGTTTGCAGACGCATTAGCCGCACTAGGATCTCAGATAATGTTCGAGGGAAATAGTACCAGAGTAGAGGTCAGTAAAAGGAGGGAGTCGATAATTGATACATTAAAGGAGAAATTCCAAGAGGAACAGTGTGACGAAGACTGGCGGATTCCCATAAAGAGAGCTTTAACGAACGAAGAGGATGCCGCAGGACTGAAGGTGCTAAAAGATTACGCGCTGGTAAAAGGAGGATTGTATCGCAGGATGCCAGGTGGGGTCTTGGCCAGGTGTGTGAGGCCAGAAGAGGCCCAGAGAAAGCTGAAAGAAGTACACGACAAAACTTGCGGATCCTGCGGAGGGGTCAGTCTTTATCGCAGGCTTCAAAGGGCAGGTTTTTATTGGCCAAACATGGGCAGAGATGCAGATCAAACCCAAACTCAGTGTGGGGTTTGCCAACTTGCGGCAGACAGAGGAGAAAGCTGTCTTTTCCCTTCCTTGTTTTTTTTTCTTTTCCTAAAAAAAAAAAAAAACAAACAAAAAAACTCTATTTCCTTTTTCCTTATCATTTTCAAGTGGCTATGTCACAGCATGAAATTGTAATTTGCTTTCAGAAGGATGTAATGAAAAACACCAAGTATTATCATCATATGTCATAGCAAAATATAAAGTATAGCATCATAAAGTTAAGTTACAAACCCAAATCATGGCAAACCAGCCAAATAAAAAGGACATAATGTACTAAACAGAGTCATAAGGAAAGGGAAACAACAAAACAAGAAAGAAGCTGCATCAACGAAGCCCGGAAATGAGAGGCTGATCTCCAAAGCGATCGGGTCCACCAACACCAGAAAGAAGACGCTCGCGATGGCCCTCCAAGTCTGCCACCTCTTTTCTCAGGATCTCGAGGCGCAAGTCAATAGCGTCAACAGCTGGCTGAACTCTCCTAGCAAAAACAGCCCGGGCAATCTCTCGAAGGAAATCCAAAAGGAACTCCACAGCAAAACCTACACTGACAAGCTCCTGCACCGCGGCCCTCCATTGTAAAATCCTCTCGGTAGAGACAGTATCGACGAAGTTATGCTCTATGTCATTTAGCACACTCCCTAACATCTTCAAAAAGTGCTCCCTAACAGAACGACCGAGTCGAAAGCCCTGCATGAAATCCCCGCGGTTGTCATAGATCGTCACCAGGTGAGAAACACAGTCCTCGGGGACCCTGAAGCCGTGAAAGTCTACATAAGGAGGACCGGAGCCCCAAAAAGCTGCAGGATCAAGATCATTTACTTCGGGCTGGTCAAAGCGGGTGAAAAAGATAGCAGCCTCGCCCACAGGACCTGGAAGGGTGGTAGAACTGCTGCCCACTCCGAATTGGAATGGGGCTGTAGGAAGAGATCCTACCAAAAAATATATACAAGGCATGAGACGAGGAACTAAAAAAAAAAAAAAAAAAAGAGGGGGAAAGGAAGCTTACCAGAACCAACATCAAGGGGGCCTGTGGGAAGAACTGAAGCAGGCACAGAAGGAATGGCAGAAACTGACGCTGTAAATATTGCAGAAGCTGAGGCAGAAAATACGGCAGGAATGGGTGTCGTGGGCGCGGCAGGAGTAACTACCACAGGCACTCCCACACTGACCGCGATGCCTAATCCTTCAAAGCTCTCTGTAAGAAGAAAGAAAGGGGGAGGAAGTAAGACATGCAAATGAAAAGAAGAGAAGAGTGGGCCCAATGAATAAAGATGGAAAAGTGAATCTAACAAAAAAAAAAGGAGAAGAGACATACCCCTGAATCCAGCCTCAGGTGGAGCATCCTCCTCCTCCTCAGACTCAGAAATCCTCCTCGGCAGAACGGGTTCATTATCAAGATCCCCAAGAATATCCTCGGACTCCTCGGAGGATAGGTCAACGTCGGGCCCACGAGTGGCCGAACTGGGAATGGAAGAAGGAGTGACCACTAAGGAAGAGCCATCCTTCGCGGCCTGAGACAGAGTCGCAAAGGGATCGCTGGTGGAAATGACAACAGGAGCAAGTCCCTGTGGAGAGATAGGCACCTCGGTGGAGAACGGAGTGGCCTCGCTAACACCCTCAGTGTGAGTACCCTCTTCTCTAGGTACCAATCCGGTGGGAGGGCTAAGAGTTTCGGCATGAACCCCATGTGCAGCAGCAGAAGTAATGGGCATCTGAAAAGCTTCACCAGAATCCACCACAGGTGTGCCCATGGAGGCAGTCAACTCCTCCGCTGTAGGACGATAAACCGAAAGGGGCTCGGGCTGATCCTGGAAAGCAAAAGAAAAAAAAAGAAATGCTTATACGCACATAAAAAAATATATATAAGGGAGCTTACGGCTAATCCAAGCAAATGAAGACACATGGCAAGGGAAGCGTATGTAAAATATAGGGTATACATATATAAATAAATAAATAAGGAGGAAGTAGAGGAGATTACCTCGAATTCAGGCTCATCAAGGTCAATAGGATGGGCAGACGACGTGTCTTCCTTATGCTTAGACTGCAAAGAAAAAGAGAGACAAAAGGCAGTGTCAAGGGAAAGAGTCAATAGGCGTAGCATGGATTCACCGCAGGCAAGCTAAAGCCAAAACACAAAAGGCAATATATATATATAAACTTACCCTTCGCTCGGTGGCAGGCATGGGATGGGGGGATGTTTTCCTCTTGCTACCCCGTGTCCTGCTAGAAAGGGGAGCATCCGTGGCGGGCCGTGAGGCAGCAGACTTGGGCTTGCTTGCAGACTTATGCTTGGCAGGAGTCTTCTTAGTCGGCGCAGGGATGTTGGTAACCTTGACTTTCTTCTCCCAACCAGGGGGAAAATCACCCGCAAGCCAACACCATCCCTTCTTTTTCTCGTCCCACTCAAAGACGGCAGAACGGCTCTGTTTCTGGGCATAAGTCAAAACGGACTTGGAAGGCAAGAGCAACCGAGGATTGGGGGATACAAGCATACCTAGCCCATCGGGTGGAATAAGGGAAAAGCCACGACTACCTACCAACTCCTGCCCAAACGAAGTCATCACTGCCTGCCAATAGCCATGCATGGCAGGAGTGAGAAGACCCTCTCTCGATGAACCAGGAATGGTAACTGCACTGAAGCGCGATCTCCAAAAGTCATAAGCAGTCTGCCGCAGGAAAGGCCGAACAGAAGTAGGAGATTCCATGAGATAAGAAAGGTCATCGGGGATGTCTTGGTCTAGCCCGAACTGCCTCCTCACTCGGTTGGCAGGGTAGTGAACAAATCTAATGCCCTCGTTGGCTAAGTATGGCAGCCATCCGACATTAGTAGCTGCCAAATAGGTGATCCCCACCTCGTCAAAACCAGTCAAAGGAGTAGTGGTCCCAATAATATCAGTAAACGGACCCATAGCAGAATCAGCACATGTGTAACCCCTACCTAAATTTCTGTAAGCCCTCCAAGTAAAACCAGTACCGCTATCAAAAGAGTCCACAACTGAGTGACCAATAGGCTTCAGACCAGACCAGCGAAAAGCTAAAGGGAAATCGGATTCGAACCTGCCGCAAAAGTCAGTAATTGCTTTCGGACAGGAGTGGTACTTCTCTCTTGCAAAGCGAATAGGCCTACATTTCGCTAAGTATTGGGCGCTGCGCTCAAATAACAATTGCTGCAGGATGGTACTGTGGACAGAAGAAGCGACGATATGACAGGAGCCCGCCTGGCTCTCATCACTCCGCAGGATGTCTAACTGAACGTACAAGTGCCCCAAGAACATGGGTGCCAGCGGCAGACTCACTCCGGTAGATATTTTGATAGCCAAACGGAAGTACAAAGGCTTGATAGCATAATGGGGGTGTGAACCAAAAACGAACTTGCTAAGCCAAAAGGCAACAAAAGCAGCACGGTGGGCGACAACAGAAAACTTGGAGGAAGAACTCACCCAGTACGATAACTTAGCATTCCCCGCCATCCGCTTTCTCAACTCGGCCTCAATAGCTTCTTCCTCCGGGGAAAGCTCTATGGTAGCAGGATCCACATCACCAAGGATTGGCAAGAGTAGCTGGTTGGCCACATCCTCGAGTGTCACGGTCAGTTCGCCGCGGGAAAAGAAGAACGTGTGGGTGGTGGCACA
This sequence comes from Quercus glauca, assembly GCA_023736055.1. Classification (NCBI taxonomy): domain Eukaryota; kingdom Viridiplantae; phylum Streptophyta; class Magnoliopsida; order Fagales; family Fagaceae; genus Quercus; species Quercus glauca. Next base: position 73,364,381 of record CM043316.1, on the reverse strand, counting down.
CCACCGGCGAACCAAGTGACGAAGGTTGTAAGTATCTCGGAAATTAGAGAGACTCCGAGATAAAACGATGGACTTCAGGACGCCGGCCTGCTGCAACAAGCCCATAAAAACTGGGTTGGATAACTCTCGGTCAACCCACTCCTTCCAACCCAAGGCCGTTCCTGACCCAAACACGAAATGGATCGGCACGGGAAGGGAGACCCCTTGACGGATGACCAAATCAGAAATGGAAGACGACACCGGAGCCCAAGAAACATTGGGGTTCCGTCTGCACATGGAAAGCCACACGCGGCCTGGCGGCGGCGGCACGTAGTCACCAGGAACTTCGGGGAAGTGAGGATAAGGGTTATACCAAGGGTCGATTAGGGGAGCGCACTCTCTGTCTGGGTCGAGCGGCGTATCTTCCTCGCCGGAGTGATCAGAGTCGGAGAACGTGGCCTCCTCGCCCATTTCTTGTTCGGCGAGAGGTTCGGAAACTTTCTCCTTCCCTTTGAGGCGAGAAGAACCTGGGGTTTTCATCGGCGCCATTGTACGACGGTTTGATCTGAGCAAAAAGGATACAGGGGTTCGAAGAGAAGAAGATGATAAAGGAAGAGGGATGGACACAGTGTTTTGGAAAAGATGATGTTTGTAACTAATTTTCGAGGAGGCTCTCTTCTTAAATACATGGGTAATTAATACCGGTCCGAAGGAAGACGACTGATCAGCCATCAAAAGGAGAATGAAATAAATGAAGCGGTAGTTGTGTCCTAGGATAACTGCCATTCTGGGAAAATCGAAGAGGCGTCACTGTTCACGACAAAAAAAAAAAAAAAAAGAGAGAGTATAAATATATATGGAGGGGTCCACAGCTTCAAAAAAGCCCGCGAAGGAAAAGAAAGAAAGAGAACAGAAAGGACAGAAAAGTCTTTTATTCACATATGGGCCTCAGGAGCGTCCCACATGTTCAGGGGGCTAAATGTTGAGGATCATTTGTGTTAGAGATTGACAAAAAAGCAGCCCAGCCCAGCAATGTGGGCAGCAGAGAAGCGGCAGACCAAGCAAAGGAAAACCATTAGGCCTAAGCGGCAGGAACAATGGATCACAGGCCCTTCAATACGAATGAGTGGGTCTTGAGAGGGTAAGCGGGCCTAAAAGGCCCAGAAAGAGAGAAAATAGGCACCCATGGGCAGTATGTGTTGTGAAAAAGAGAGAATGGGCTGCGGCAGGCCCAAAAGAAAGTAAGTAAAGAAAGTAGGGAATAATGGCAAGCCCATAAACCAAGGATGAGAATGAGGAAATTGGGCCGGGGAAGCCCAATTAAGTTAGTAAAAGCCCATGGGATGCGGAGTTAGTAAATGGACCAAGGACGTCCAAAGAAATGGGCCGGAGAGGCCCAAGGAAAACAAAGGGACATTGGAGCCCATAAGCGAAGAACACCAACGGCCATATTAAGCCATTGGGGGAAAAAGGAACGGCAGGCCTGATAAAAGGCCCAGCAGGAAGGAAATATGACAAAGAAATACTAAGTAACGCCGCAGGAAGCAAAGGCAATTGGAAATTGCGTTGAAAGGAACGTGGAGCCCAATACTGAGCAAAGCCCAGATTCTAAGGGAGCGGGGAGTCTGAGTAATAACTTGCAAAGGACCAGAAACGGACGGCAGGCAGGCAAAGTTTCCTGTCCGCGGCAAATGCATGAACAGCAGGCGGATTTCAGACATATGCATGCGCAAAGACCAGGCACCACCAACCCGTACCCAGCCAATACAGGACATGGTGGGGTCATGGGGTCAGAGGTAAGAGGGCGTGGTTTGGTGGTGGGGAGAGGGGAAGGCCTGTTTCAAGGTTCCTGCTCCAGCTCTTTTGGGGGGTACGTCCTGCTGGGATGATATACCACCCAAAAGAGGCAAGGCTGAGTTGGAACCAATGGGTGCATGCCATGAGAGAGTAGAGAGAGAGAAACACCACCGCGGCAGGTAGAAATGCCGCGGCAGGCTAACAGACAAAGTGGTTGTCTTTGTCTGAAGCAGGGTACCCGCAGAACGTAACAGTAATGGTCGGCAAGTACCCCAGGCCAGACAAAAGTGGTTGGATGGTAGAATAGTAAAATCCGTTCACGGTAAGCACTATAAAAGGAAGCCTCTACCGTGTACAGAAGGGGCGCGGGCAACATAAGGGAAAAAAACTAAGAAAAGAAATACTCTGCACCACACTTATGAAAACAGGGAAAGTATAGCACTAAACAAGAAAAACGAAAAGAAAGAAATCACTAAGGAAAAGATAAAAGAAAAAGAAAGTGAGAGTTAGTGGCATGCACCAACGGGACTTTTCCTTCTCTCCCTTTCAAAACTTGTCCTCTTCCATATTTATTTCGGATGTTACCCATTCAGGTCCGCCTCCCTCAACCCATTAACCCCCGTGGCAGGATGTCTTTTCCTCGGAGGTTAATCGCGCTGAGAAGGGGCGTTCTCCCTCTTTGGCATTAATCCTACAGACCGAACTGAATTTGCTCCCTATCTGTTTTGATTAATTTTATTACTAGTCTCCTTTACTATTTATTTGTCAAAGGTTGATTGATATTGTTATAGTTACGGATTACTTGGTCTTTCCCATTAAAGGAACTATCTGGTCATTCCAGAATTCGTAGTTTTGTTTATCAATCATATTTGCTTGCTGTAAGTTTTTTCCTCTGAAACAGTTCTGCCGCCGTGAGCAATACAGCTCTGCTGGCCGTAAGCTGTTCTCTATTTCAACTCAGCTTGCGGTAAGCACTCCCCTGGCAGACGAGGCATAATTTGCGCACAAGCCGGCCAAGTTGAGTCCCAATTGGCCCGGTCTCAACTCTTGCAATCCAGAACACTCGGGCCTGCAATCACAAAGGGGCAGCCCGGCCCAACATAGCAAAAAAGGCCCACAACAGAAACAAACCCATGAAAGACTTATAGTCTTTTACAATGTGTCCAATACTAGACCTGTCTGGACAGTCACCCACTAATGCTTTTACAACAAGCTCCGAGTCTCCTTCAAAGATGGCCTATCTTAAACCCAACTCCTCCATAAAGATCATTGCCCTCCTTGCTACCATCGCCTCAAGCACTTCCACTGTTGAAGGCATATCAATTTTTTTTGCTAGGGAGGCCATGACCTGTCCTGATTCGTTCCTCACCACAACTCCGATCCTAGCTTCTTCTTCCTCTGTGAAGTATGCTCCATCATAGTTCACCTTGTAAGTACCTTGTACTGGTGGTGACCAACTTTGGGTCTATGCCTTTATCTTATCGGGCCTGTTATTTGATTTTATCTTATTGGGCCTGTTATCTGATTTTCCTTGGAATTTCGCTAGTACAAATTATGCCGCTTCAAGGAGCTTCTCAGGTGGCAAACTTGGCTCATTGAAATGACATTTGTTACTTCTACACCATATGAACCATGCTAAAAGTGTGAACAACTCAATATTTTCCTCATGTTGCCTTATGAAGAACACCAAGTTCGCAAAAGAACCCAAAACTAGGTGTTGGCTTCGTAACTTGTTAAAACCAAGACCCCAGTAGCATTGTGCTTTGTCACAGTCCCATAGAGCGTGGAGAGCAGTTTCTCTTGCTTTCCCACAGTTGCTACACAAAGGAATGTTTACTACTTTACGCTGGTGCAAATTCGCCAAAGTTGGGAGGGACTCAATGCATGCTCGCCAACAGAAATGCTTTATTTTATTTGGAATCCGCAAACTCCAAATTCCCTTCCAGAAGTTCCTCAGGTCCTTACTGCTTGACCCCGATGCAACCTCCCTATTTTCTAGTTCTCCTAGCAGCTGATATCCAGTCTTTACTGAGTAGTTACTGTCTCTATTTCGCGGCCATATAAGGCAGTCTCCTTACATCGTTCTACATAATGGTATGGCCTTAATTCTCTGAGCCATAAAAAGGGCAATTTTCTGATCAATCATTTGCCCATTCCAGTCCTTTGTTGTCTGATCAATGAAGGAGCAAACGGTGGAGTCATCTTCAAGAGCTAGCGTGTGTGGTATTGCTTTTGTTGGGAAACAACTAGGAATCCAATTGTCATGGAACACCCATATCTATGAACCATCACCAACTCTCCACATCATCCCTTTTTCAATAACATGCCTTGCTTTAAGTATACTCTGCCAAGAAAATGATTCCTTATTGCTTCTTGCTTCAAAAACCAAACCTAAAGGGAAATATTTTGTGCTGAACACCTTATACAGCAAGGAAGTTTTATCAGTTTGTAGCCTCCATATTTGTTTGGCTAGCATAGCCTCATTGAATCTAACCAAATCTTTGAACCCCATTCCTCCCTCTGATTTCAGTTTGCATAGTATATCCCAACTCTTCCAATGGATTTTTCTTTGGCCACCACATTCGCCCCACCAAAATTTTCTGATTTGCATTTTAATCTCTTTGCACAATCCCACTGGCAATTTGAAGCAACTCATTGCGAAAGTAAGGATAGTTTGTACCACCGCCTTAAGCAAGATGTCTTTCCTCGCTTGAGATAGGAGTTTTTCTTTCCAACCTTGAAACTTTGCTCACACCCTTTCCTTGATATAATTGAGACTCACTTTTTTATTTTTACCCACAACAGCTAGCAATCCAAGGTACTTTTCATACTCCTTGATTTCTGGGACCCCTAGAAAATTTAGAATTTCTCCCTTCTTATCATCGGCCACTAGTTTGCTAAAGAAAAGCATTGTCTTCTCTCGGTTTATTTGTTGACTGGATGCTTGCTCATATATTGATAGGATGTGTTGGATGGCTTGGAAATCTTCCATCCTTGCTCGGCAAAATAACAAGCTATCATCTGCAAAAAATAGATAAGTAATCTTTGGTCCATTTTTACATAATGAGAAACCCCGAATAAGATCATCCCTTGCAGCCCTTTGAATCATTCTATTCAAGCCTTCCGAACATAATAAGAAAAGATATGGTGACAATGGGTCCCCCTGGCAAATTCCCCTAGTAGGAGAGATTTCACCTTTAGGTTCCTCATTTACTAAGATTGAGTAGGACACCGTGCTGATACATTCATGGATGAGGGTCAACCAAGTATCACAAAAACCCATTTTTTTTTCATAATTTCAATAAAAAATTGCCATTCCACTTTGTCATACGCCTTACTCATGTCTAGCTTTAGAGTTATGAAATTTGCTTTCTTTGATTTCTGTGTCTTCATATAGTGTAACAATTCAAAGGCCAACAAAATATTATCTGAAATAGCTTTATTAGATTGAAAAGCACTTTGTGACTCAGAGATAAGATTTGGCAGAACGTTTTTAAGCCTATTAGCAACAACCTTAGATACAAGTTTATATATAACATTACAAAGAGCTATAGGGTGAAATTCTGAAACTACAGAAGGACTTTTAATTTTGGGGATTAAAGTTATAAAAATGCGATTAATGGAAGGAGGGATAGAACTTGAGTTTAGACAATCTAAGACTGCACATGAAACATCCTCTCCAATAGATGGCCAGAATTTTTGGTAGAACAAAGGGGGCAATCCATCGGGTCCTAGTGCCTTTAACAGTTACGTTTGCTTCAGTGCTTCATCCATCTCGGCCTTGATAAACTCAATAGCTAACATAGCATTTTGGTCCTCGGTGATAATAGTGGGTATTGCCATTAGAACTTCCTCCACATGTGATGGTGAGGTCGATGTGAATAGTTTATGATAATAATCAATCAGGATGTTCGAGATCTCCTCTTCATTGGTGCATACTATCCCTGCTTCAATTTTCAACTCCTCAATTCTATTTCTCTTGTATTTGTGAGATGCCTGATTGTGAAAGAATTTTGTGTTTTGGTCCCCCTCTTTTAGTCATAAAGCCCTTGACCTTTGTTTCCACATCTTTTCCTCCTTGATCAACAGTCCATTTATCTCCCATTTTAATCGGTTTACTGCTTCCATTGTTCCTCCCCTGATTGCCCTCTGTTCTGCTTGCCTAAGTTGTTGCTTTTTTTCTTTCAAGGTATGGGTAATACTCCCAAAAGAAACCTGGCTCCACTGCTTTAGTTTTGCTTAACACTCCTTTATTTTACCTTCCACTTGAGCAATCAGGTTGCCTGGGAAATTCCGCCTCCAAGCTAAATCAACAACATCACTACATCTTGCATCCTTAAGCCATATATGTTCAAATCTCCATGGTTTTCGTTGCTTAATTTGAATTTCTTTTGGTAGAATGATTAAGGGCTTATGATCCGAAGACCCACATTCTAAGTGCACAACCTTTATTGCAAGAAACATGTCTATCCAATCAGTGGTGGCGACTGCACGATCTAGCCTTTCCCGTATTGTGTTACCCCCTCCTGTTCCCTTATACCAAGTGTATTTTCCTCCCACAAAACCCAAGTCTTTAAACTCACATTCTTCAAGCACATCCTGAAAAGCTTCCATTTGTTTGATTGGTCTGAACCTTTTTCATCTGCCTTTGTAATTTCGTTAAAGTCTCCTGCACACAACCATGGAAGAGTGAACTTACTTTTTAATCTTCTCAGCTTTGCCCAAGATTTGTGTCGATTCCATGTGTCTGGCTCACCATAAAAACCGGTAAATCTCCATTCGTCTTCCTTCCCCTTATTCACACTCCTCCTTCCAAATAATAGCCACTCTGCCTCCTCTACTTGCTCTTGATACTTCGATCAATCCTTCAAATTTATATCAAACCTTAATTTCCTCCAGCCTAACTTTGTCAAGCCATGTTTCGACTAAGAACACAACTAATGGATTTTGTACCCGAATCAAATCTCCAAGCTCTTAATTTGTCTATGGGTTCCCAAGCCCACGATAGTTCCAACATAGGATATTCATTGCTTTTGGCGGGGCTGACTGTCAGCCATAATTAATTCAATTGTAGTATCTTGATCATCATGAGAAACCTAATTCTTATTCCTGGGTAACTTAGAATCAAAAAGTTCAGCACCTGTGCGTTTCAATGTTTTCAAAATTTTCTGGTGGGTCCATCTAATTCGTAGTAGGCAAAAACAGGTCCATCTAATCCATGATGAGATCTTGAGTTGGTGCATGCTATGAGATGATGTATGTTAGGATGAGATAAGATGTTGGATGCAATAGAACTATATAGAGTGTGTGAGTGTTTATTCTTGATTAGGATAGACTATTAGAGGATTCCTTAATAGAATTAGGATACAAAACACAATGAGTGGAGGTTGGCTCGTGGGTTGGCGAGGTTAGGTGTCTAACACTTTCCCAGTTGGTTCCTAGACATAAACAAGATGGCGACTCTCAAACTTTTCGCCTTTGGTCCACTTAGCTAAGGCGTATTCCCTAGAGCAATGCAAGAGCCCACGACTAAGCGATGCATTCACCACTACCCATTCTAACCTCCCAAACTTCTTTTAATAAAGTAACAATAAGTGTTCATATCAACTTCTTCTTTTCTTTTTTAGCCTACGTTTGTGAGTAATTTTTTAAATATTTTTTTTGGATAAACATGCATCATATACAGCTACACCATTTTTTTTCATAATAATAAAGAAAAAAATTTAATTGTTCTATTTTTTTTTTTATAAAATAACAAAAAAAAAAAAAAAGCTAATATCTATTAACGTAAGCTAAAAAAGCCTAATTTATATAACGTTAATTGTTTTTGTTTTCCTTTTCTTTTTGTTAATGTTAATTGTTTTTTTTTTTCTTTTTGGGAAAAGTAACAAAATAATAATATATAATTAAGGTAAACTAAAAAAATATAATTTCTATAATGTTAATTTTTTTTTTGGATAAAGTAACCAAAAAAAAAAAAAAAAACTAATATACAGATTAAAATTGTTACACAGGGATGCTAAACTTTTTATTTTACATAGTATTTTTTCATTGAATTCGTAGAATTTTTATTTTACTATCATTATGGTTGCCCATAGGAGTTTCCAAATCGTGGTTGGCCATTAGATAGTTTTAATAGCATTAATTCTGACTAATTTCATAAATTGGTGTTTAGTTGTTTCTTATTTGTGATGTTTGGGGACAAAATTGCCCTTTGCCATTTTCGGGCAAATTATATAGCCTTATGCCCCCTTCCTAAACTAATTAGGGAAATGCCCATATTTTAAAACTCGATTTGTAATAAATGGAGTTAAAAAAAAAAAAATTTTCTGGAGCCCTATATAGTGGCGTTTTAAGGAGCTTATAGTGAAGTTTTAAGGACCTATAGTAGCGTTTTTTAACTCGACTTCAATGAAATCAAGTTATAGGCAATTTTTTTACCTAGAACTCAATTTCATTGAGGTCGAGTTACAAAACGCCACTATAGGTCCTTAAAACGTCACTATAGGCTCCTTAAAAACGCCACTATAGGACCTAACTCGATTTATTACAAATCGAGTTTTAAAAGAGGGGCATTTCCCTAATTAGTTTGAGAAATGGGAGATAAAGCTATATAATTTGCCCGAAAATGGCAAAAGGCAATTTTGTCCTGATGTTTGGTATTGTGATAATTTGTTAAAGTCTTAAAGAAATACTATCCTCATCTTATATGTAAAGATGAAACTCTTTTATTTTTATTCTTTTGGGTTTTGTGTCATAATTGTCCTTCCATCTAAATTTGAGGTTTGCATATTTGTCCACAAATATTATGCATTTACAAACTGTTGATATAATCAGGAGTTTTATTAGACTAACTCCAAAAAATGAACACTGATAGCATTGAAATCATATATTGAATTTGTTCTTTTTTTTAAAGCTAATCTCATCACACTTTTGGGTGTATCAGCAGGTTGTAAATGCATAATATTTAAGGACAAACATCATGTAAACCTCAAATCGGGACGAATGGACAATTTTGACACTAAACCCAAAAAATAAAAAGACAAAATTAGGAGGTTCATTGTATTTCTTCTTCGATTCATTTTGTTATCTGCTCCTCATTGATTGCTGGTCTCTACAATAAAAAGAAAAGGAAAATACAAGGGGACGGTTATTATTCATTTCTTTTGTTCAAGGCCTTGTTATTACCTAGTTAATCCACTTGGAGCATATGAACAAGTATAAAAAATAAAGGTAGGGATAAGATACCTTTTAATTTCTGCAATTTTTAGAGGTAAGACATGTAATATTTAAAAATCAAATAAATATGAGGTTTTGCACATGAGTTAAAAAAAAAAAAAATAGAGCATTAAATTGAAATGTCCCTTAAAAATAAAGAATAGAATCCCTTTTCCGTACCTTTTATATTTAAAATTTTTTTATTTAATTAAACAAAAAAAATATGTGAAATTTTAAATTTTTAATGGGCAAAAAGATAAAAGTGTGGAACAAATAAGAGGACATAAAATTTTGTCCAATGTTTACTTCACAATTCAGTGTTCGCACACACAACACAACCAGTGTGCAACAGGATTTAGCCTAGAAATTTTATTCAAAACCAAAAAGCAGTTTCAGAAAACAAAGTTGAAAACATTGTGAGGCCGACAAGTTCGAGACGAGGCAAGTGTAAGGCCAGGTGGCTACATAGGCACACCAACACCTGCCAGTTGCTACGTGCAACGTGTGCAGCTCCTGTGCTCCACCCCCAATGAAATCGCATACTCTTAAAACTGCATCTGAAGTCTTTATTACCAAAACTCCATTGACGAATTCAGAAATCTAAGAAAAAAACAAGATGATGAATCTTTTAGCGCTGTGTCTCGTTGTTACATCACTAGTATCAGCAGGAGTCTGGTCTCCAACTCCTCCAAGCCCAGCAGAGGAGGATGTTATAGTTAAAGATGGGCATAGAGTGATTGTTGTTGAGTATGATCAAGGTGATCATCCCAACACAAAAGTCTCTATCTCACCAGAACACCAACACCAACACCATGAAACACCACCAAATCCCATGGAGAAGATCAAAGAAGCCTCCTCTGTCCTTCCAAATCTTGGTCAAGGCCTTTCACAACCATCAGAAAAAACCACCACTACTACTCCTAGTCCTAAGGAACTTATATGTGACGCCTTTGGTAAATGCAAGCACAGGATTGCAAGCGTAATGGGTAAGGCTAAAGATAAGGTCTCGGAGACGGCACACGAAGCGATTGACAAGACAAAGGAAACCACACATGAGTCCATTGCCAAGGAAAAAGAGATGGCACATGAGATGGGAGACGCTGTAGGCGGTGCTTTAGGTAAAGCGAAAGAAACAGCATCGAAGAAAGCTCGCGAGGTTGAAGAAGGCGCTAAAGAGCGAGCCGAGGATGTGATGGAAAACGCGAAGGCAGTGAAGAACAAGGGACAGACAATTGGGAAGGATATAGCGAGGGATGTATCAGATAAAGTGGAGATGGCAAAGGAAAAGGTGGTGGAGAAAGCCAAAGAAACCAAAGACAAAGTCAAGAGTGGCGCGGACAAGTTGAAGAGAGAGAGCCAAAAGGAAGTTGGTGGTGCAATTCGGCGAGGACAAGAGGTTGGGCATGGTGCTTTGAATTATGCAACATCACCGGCTTTGATGGGGGTGATGAACTTGTTGGGTTTGGCCACTGCTTATGGTATGTGCGTGTGGGTTACTTTCATATCGAGTTACGTATTGGCGGAGACGATTCCGAGGCAGCAGTTTGGGATGGTGCAGAGCAAGATATATCCTGTGTATTTCAGGGCCATGGCTGGTTGCATTGGGTTGGCTTTGTTGGGGCACTTGTTGGGCAATAGGCACAGATTGCTCTCAAACAAGGTTGAAATGTTTCAGACCTACAATTTGTTGGCTTCGCTATTTATGGTTTTCGTCAATTCTATTTACTTGGAGCCACGAGCCACTAAGGTAACTCGCATTCTCATTTCTCTTTGCAATGCTATGTGTTATGATAAAGTAATTCAAACATTCATTTATCGCATACTCTCTGTCTTTGTTTAGATATTGGCTATAGATGGTCAACAATTGCATCATATATCTCTGTTTAGGCTTTCTTTGCTATGTGGTCTCATTCTTTTTGTGGCATGTGAATTCCGTCACAAGAAATATGGGGCCTCCATTGCAGCGCAGGGGTAGAATTTTGCCCAAGATAATTCGAAGGCACAAAGTAGTCTATACTCTATAGCGACGCCACGGGCCCATTTTTATAAAGACTACAAGACTGGGTTTATGCACAAAACACAATGATAAAAGCCCCTTTGTTGTGCAAAATAACGATATCAAACAACTTCTATGAAATAATCATGGGTCTCAGCCCAAGGTCTCTTAAACTAGAAAGCCTTTAATGAAAGACTGTTTTTTAGGTTTTTTGTTTTTTAAGCATGTTTCCAATTTAGTTACTACAATGCTACTGTTTTCAAACTTAAAAAATATTTATAAATAATAATAAATAATTTACAGCTTGTTTGAAATGATAAATTTAGATATCACTTTGGATTCCCATTCATTTCACTTTTATTTTACACCAATCTGTTGTGTCACTAGACTTGTCCAAAATGGAAGTTTGGATGGGGTGCATATTAAATATTTATGAAATAGTAGCATAAGTGAATTGAATCATATGTAAGTCTATGTGCCTGCAACTTCACGTGGGTCTTATGTTCCACAAATTCCCAACTTTTCGTTTCATCACCTAGCACTAATCGATATGGCTGGAAAATAAGTTGAGCTGTTTATCTCGATTTTGGGAAAAACTTGTTTGTGTAGGCTTATTTAGCTAATAAATTAAACTATAATCTAAATTTGGACTTTGTTATCTAATGAGTTGAATCCATAGAAGCTACATTCAAACAAATTAACATGTTTAAAAAAAAAAAAAAAACATGTTTGGTTTATTGTGCTTATTATATATATATTTTTTCAAAATATTAATTTGCTAATGAAATTCAATTAAATTTTAATAACATAATATTCTTAACTATAATTTAGTTATTAGTATTTAGCTAACATATTTTAAAGGGTAAAAATCTTAATCATTTTTATTTTTACTTTATATTAGGAAACGATAAATTAATGAAATCGCCAGTGAACAAATTTGAACTTGTTCAACCGGATAAATCAACAATGAACAAGCTTGAATATATAATTTATTTTGATTATGGGCTCGAGGTCAACTTGTTTTTGAAATTAAAAAAAAAAAATTGTCATCTCATATCTCCCCTGTATTTTTTTTTTTAAATTTAATTTTTTAAAAATACGTTGTAGAGGAGAACCCCAACTTGGACTATTTTGGATTGTAAATGTTACTGTCTGGAATATGTCATGTGTCCTTTGCTAGCTAGCTTCACTACTTTCATGTAAGATTAGTATATATATGTAGGCTTTCATTGTCCAAGAAAGAATTATACTAGATGGTAAGTTAAATTGAAGGCATCTGATCATTTGAGTTTAAGGTTTTGGAGATTAGTCAAGCTTTCAAAATAAATACACAATGGTTTATGGACATATGCATTGTTATTTGATACATATTGACTTGAATTTCCATTGATTTGTGTGTGCATTACAGGTGATGTTTGAGAGGATGAAGCTGCAGAAGGAGGAAGGAAGAGGACGAGAGGAATTAACTGCTGAACCTAGACAGGTCTCTGAGTCGTCGCAGCCAGTAGCTGTTGAGCCTGGAGCTTCAACTAAAACTAGCACAACTGCTCCTGCAGTGTCCTCACCGGCAGCCTTAGAGCACGAAGTGGTCAGGTCTCAGATTGTTAGACTAAATGACAGGCTAAAGAAGCTAAACAGCTACTCTTCTTTCCTTAACATTCTGACTTTAATGGCTCTCAGTTGGAACCTTGTTTACCTCGGCCAGCGTCTTCACTCGACCTGCTAATGGAACTTGCTGTTACATATGCTGCTCTCTCTGCTCTAATCTCTATAGTTTTTTAACATGCTCTCAGATTCGTGAACTCAACTAAACTTTCTTTTTAAGTATTCTGTATGATTTTATTGTATTGTGGTGTCAAAGTGTAGGTTCTGCTTTTTTCTTTAGATATTTTTAGTTAGTAGATGATAATGATCTAAGTCATGGCATTACGTGTTGTGGTATTAATCCACGTGATAATCTTTTGAATATAGAATTCTGTGTAATGGTAGTAAAAATTCTCCGTTGTAATAGTTGTTTGTGTCAGTGGTGGATCCATTAATTTATCTGCCTTTGAAGAGGCCAAATTAAAATGTGACATATCATATGGAATGTTGTATATACAGTAGTCTAAATAAAATCAATTCCAAGCCAACGGGCTTCCTCGGAATACTCGGTTTCTCTTTGCTATTTGGGGACTTTGAAAACATAGAAACAGTGGCTTTTGAGAACACACCCCTTAATCCCAATCTCCGCACGACTTGCATTCATCAAGCTACAGAATATTTCTTGTGTGTTGGGGAAATCTCCTGGAACCAAACAGTATACAGCCACCCCAGTGTGCTGTCACAAACCGATGGAGGGATGGTTCAAATTAAATTTTGTTGGTGCGTTATTAGGAATTCCAGGGAAGTCATTAGGAAATCCGGGGAAGGCAGGAGGCGGTGATTTGATCCTTGAATCCCATGGCAAGTGGCAAGTGGGTGAAAGGGTATATGAGGAGGAATATTGGAGTGGCAACCAGCATCATTGCTGAATTTTGGGCATTTAGAGATGGCCTCCTTTTGGCATCTCAGTTGGGCATTATCCAACTAGTTGTTGAAGTTGATGTTAAAGTTATTGTTGATATTGTCCTCTCCAAGAATAACTCTAACAGAGCTTATTCTCCACAGCTGATTCTCCACTTTTTCCAGCGAATCAAGGTCAACCATGTGTATCTGGAAGCGGATAGATGCGCAGACAACCTTGCCAAGGAAGGTTGCTCCTTATTAGCTGATTTTGTTGTATTAGACTGTTCTCATTCTATTGAACTATGTGTCTATTTGGCGAATATTATTTTTGTCAACTTATTTTTGTTATTATTTAAAGGTCGCATTGTACTTTTTGGTGCTATTCATGGATCCCAATGTACTATTTCAGCTAACTTTTACCTTTATTTATTGTACTTTTAGCAAAAAATTTTAGTTTCAGCAAAATAAGCGGATTCCAAACGGACCCTATGTATAATTTTGGATTTAGATGCTATTGGTTTGTACTCTTTAAGGCTTTCAGCCACAACTCTGCCTACTTTGGCTAGCTAATTTCTAATGCACTATCCTTTTAACCAAAAAAAACTCTAAATAAAATCATAAGAGGGTTAGTCTAGTGGTTCTCAAAACTTCATAGTCATAAGTTCAAAATTTTTTACCAACATCTTGGAGACGAGAAGACTACATTGTTGTATATATAGGTATATATAAGGATAGGTTGTAATAATGATGCTTGAGTTTGGAGAATATGGTTTCATAAAGTGAAAATTCAAGTTATAGAATTTTCTAAGTGAAAATTCGAAAACCAGTATTTTCGATCAGTCGAAGCTTTGGCTTGATCGATCGAAAATGGTAAGAAAAAATCCTGGAGTCTCTAAATGTCTCCATCGCTATTCGATTCCTATTCGACCGATCGAAAAGAGCACTTAATCAATCGAAAGTAACTTTCGACTGATCGAAAATCGTGAAACAGGATTTTCTGCAGACTTTTCTGTTGACTGTTCAGAAAGGTTGAAGAAGTTTCAAGCATTGTGAACGGTTTTATGAAACATTTTAACTCTCCATACGTACTTTTTAATGAAATATAACGCTATGGGTATAAATCTAGGCTTATGTTTACTTGAAAAATAAGTTAGAAAAAAAATAGAAGAAATCCTGTGGTTATTCTCCAGAATTGCTATCTATAGAACACAATATCTTGGTTGTATCCTGGGGACAAATTTGCGATAACCCTTTAGCAACAAGTGTGAGAAGCAAATATTGTTTAAGGAAAACAATATTTTGCTTTCAAGTTATCTATTTTTTATTTGTCTTTTGTGTTAACCTTGTTCTTCCATTATTAATTTATGTAATATCCCTAACATACATATACTATAATTTCTAAATGTACGTGTAAGACTACATATACAATTGTGTAGGTCCTTTTTGGACGGTGCCCAGGCCCAAGTAGAAACAAGGACCCCGGGCCTTTTACTTGTTGTTTTAAGGGACTGGGCTTGGTTCATCGCAGCTAAATAGGCTGATTATGAACCAGATGGTGCACAGAACACGAATTCTACAACATATACATGCTAGCAAACAAGAAATATTTGTATTGAACAGCAAGAAACAGTAAAGAGACAATGTGGTAAAGAAAGACAAAATAAAACGTTAAGAGTCCTTAAGACAATATGAAATATTTCATTACTTTTTTAATTGTGTAATACATTATGCTCACTAGGACGTGTTATAAGATCCAAATAAGTTCAAAAATCACAGACTTAGATGGCTCTTCAAGCCTCTAAGACTTGCAAAGTTTGAATCCCTTTGAATCTGAGTGTATTCTCTAGTGGCTGTTTTGAGGATATTGGGCGATATTTCTCTCTCTTTTCTTTCTTTTTTTGAATTCTAATAGAGTTTTCTCAATGATTCTATTCTAATTAACTGTTGCTGAATGCCCTTCACTATAGGTTGCTTCCCTTTTTATAGTGTCATCCTAGGGTTCCTAGGGTACCACTGATTCCCTTCATTTGCTCCCCTAGATAACAGAACCAATGTTGTGCCAGCAACATTGGTGGCTGGTCCCTTCCTCATTTCTCATAATTTTCTTCTTTTGGTGTTTCTTCCTCAAAAGTCTCTTGCTGACTTTCCATTCTAGGGTGTCCTTAGAGAGTTGACCTTTGATCCTTCTTCCTTTAAGGCTTCTAAATCTCACATTTTCAGACTCAGCTTTTGGCTGCCTTTCCCTTTGTCATTTTTTTCCAAGTGAGCTGATTCCTTCTTGCTAGGTTGAAAGTTTCCCAGCTACTTCCCTTCATGGTTTCTCTTTCTGGGTTTCCCGTGGTACCGACCCCTTGTTTATGAATTGTTGGTTCCCAAACCTTCTGATTACTTTTTGCATCATTGGGTGGCTGATAGGGACATATCTGTTCTCGTTCCTTGTGTTTCTTGGCACCCCCTTTGAACTGTCTTAATCTAACCCTGGTTTTGCTGCACATCCCGAGGATCCCGGGCTCTTGGCAGTCCTCAGGTATCTTGGCCTAGTTCTTACCACTAGGCTCCCTAGTGATTTTCTAACCTTGGCAGGTTGGACTTTTCTTCTTCCCTTCGTTTCATGAGTTCTAAGGCTTACCCATTCATGGGTTTGGGTTCCTACTTAAAACCCTTAATGGATTTGGGCTTACCATCTTTTTCTTTATTGTAGGCTTAAGTATTTTATTTTTTAAGAAGTTCAATTCTCTGTGCCATTTTGGGCCTTGGTGCAATATTGTGACTTTTTAGACCTCAACAACTATAATACTTAATATGTGAAAGATGGAAAAATTTACATATACTATTGTGGGGATAAAAGCCCAAATTTGGATATTGGGCCTTGGGCCCTATTTGAAGATGTGGGTACGTTCGAGGAGGAGTAAACGATTGGGAAAGACCCCCGAGTGGAGAATCACATAAGGAAAGGATAGAGGAAGATAGTCCGAGGAGTGTATACTCCTCGGACTTGAAGAATATCAACCAAGCCAATACCTGGGCAGTTTGGGTAAACTTCCAGGAAGTTCCAACGATAAGGATGAACTTCATGCACGTATAAAGATGATAAGAATAGAGAAATATCTAAAACAAAAGCTGCTATCACTGCATTTAATGCCCTGCAGCAATTCTTCTGGTCGCATTTATGTGAAGAAGACCCCTGAACAGTGTTATCTCAGCGATCACCACTCATAAATAGCCAAAGAAATTACCTGATGAGACATGTACTCAAGTGAATGCTTAGATGAGGAACAAGTGTACGATGAAAATGTGAAAAAAGAAAATTATATAAATGTAAGAGACCTCTCATAAAAGGGGAATCGGAGAAAAATAGGAGGAGGAAGAAAAGTAGAGTTTATTGTAGCTCTAAGAATGATATTGGCCTTTTAAACAACAATTTACCTCTTCGGACATCAGTTTATATAAGCTTCGAGCATATTTTTCGCATTGACTCATCTTTTAAAACCTTGATTAACTGTTGCTTATTTGAAAAACATCCCAGTTCTTTCAGCTACTCTCTACAAATTCATTATGTTGGGCTTGTTGGGCTCACATCCCATATCTTTTGGGCCTGGGCTACAAATCTTGCCCCTACAACTATAATTTCTTAATATATGTGAGACAAGAGGAGTACACATACTTAAACATTTTCAACAAGAAAATGAAGTATTTTCATAAACTAATAGACGGGACTGCACATACTCATAAATATTTTCAACATGGAAATGAAGTACTCCTAGGAACTATTAGACGTATAACAAAAAGATACTCATAAATATTTTCTACGTGGAAATGAAGTATTCCTATAGACTAATAGACAACATGGAAATGGAGTTTTCTATAAAAATACAACAAAGATCACTAAGATTGTCACACGTTCTATCTTATTTAAAATTAGAAAAAAATTATCATAAGTAATATTAAACTTAGGCAAGAATTTTAACGTGCACCTAATTACGTTTATTTTTCTAATAATTTGACAAATATACGTGTGTGTGTGTGTGTATTTAAAGCCAAAATTTAGAGAAAATTTAATTAGATTCCAAATTATTCATATTTTTATGATAAAAAATGCGTTTATTTTTAAATACATCTATGCGTATGTATGGAGTTATAAGCTTGTATATTATATAATCATCTGTCATGTGATAGGAAAAAAGAAAGAAAGAAAGAACATTTTAAGACCATAACCAATTTTCACATTTCTCTTATGTGGCATGCTACAATTGATTGTCTGTCACTTTTACATAAAACTAGCCGCAGACCCATGCAATGCGTGAGAATATAAATATTATGTAATAAGTTGTAATATATAAAAATTAACCATTACTTCAAGTGTTGTTTATTTAAAAAAAAAAAAAAAGATTTCTACAAGTTTTTTTTTATTTTATATTTTTATCTTTACAAATATATCATTTATTATTATTATTATTATTATTTTTATGTTTGATTAATATTTTTTTTAACTGAACCATATTCTTCTTGTAGGGACTAGGTTTGAGCACTACTCTTCCTTTGGAAGAGTAGACTCAAGCTCAGCTCGCCCGATACAATGAATTTGTAGAGAACGGGTTAAAAGGCCGGGTTTTAGCAAATGGACAGCGGTTAGCATGGTGTTCATGGCAACCAAACTGAGATGGACTGGGTTTAATGAAGAAGGATTATTCTTGGCTCCATTTTGTGAGCTCCCTTTCAGTGGGGATCAGTTAACCTTCTTTTTCCTTTTTTCCCTGGGAGAGGCCACCTCTTTAGAAGAGTTTCTTACATTATATATCCCTTTTCAGTTACTCCTAACCCTACATTTGTCGACTAGGCAGGTCACTACTCGAGTGCTTGTCCCATCAGCCGTTTTTCCACCTTTCTGTGAGTTGCAGCTACCAAGGCTACAGTGTACATGAGTCATTTCCTCATTAATGCGGCCAGAATGCCAGCGGTGGGCATTTAATAGGGAGGTGACAATTTGTCTTGGATTTGCTCTTCCACCGTCCTCCCATGGTCGGCATATTATACTTGTTCTTTCTCTTGGGGTGCTCAGGGAGGCTGTCCTTGATGGGGTGTTGACTCTCCCCCCTCTAGTCAAGGTTGGCCGAGGACATAGTTGTCCTCGGCGGTTTTCCTGGGTGATCTGGATTTTTTTACGTCGTCCTCGGAAGTTTCTTTCTCCTCGGCATGGGCCTTGGGCTTGGTATGAAGTGGGTCAGGGTTGCCTAATTCCTTGGCCCCACACTTCTAATTTCTATTGTAGTATATTATATTTGTTTAATATACAACTAAACTTTACAAGTTTCAAATTTATTATTCAAATTTCTCATCTCTTAAGAAATAAGGAAATTATCATAATAATCAAAATTCATTACAAAATTATAATGTTATCTTAGCCAAAATTAAAATGAAACTAAAGGAATAAATAATAGGCTTTATAATAATTTATTACTCAAACAATTGATACGCATATTCAAATTTTTGTTCCCAAAAAAACTAAGTATTAACCCAAACTAAAATTCAACCAAAGTTATAAAAGGGAAAGATAAGACTTTCTGATGGGATATTAAAAAAAAAAAAAACCAAAACACATATTAAAAAGAAAATATCAACCTTAATTAGAGTTATAAGAAAGAACAAAAATTCACCGAAAGAAAGTAGAGAGCGAGAGAGAACTCACAGTTTTGTGTGAGAAAAATATAGATTGAATGGGAAAATGATATCAAATTTATATAAAATAAAATTGGTAGAAGAAGAGTCAAAATATAAAAAAAAGGGAGGGAGTATAATGGTAAAGTAGTAGAGAGATAAAGAGGCACAAAAGAAAGAGAAATATTAGAAAAAGTGTAACAGTAAATGTGTGAACTAATAGGGAGAAGAAGTGTTTTTTTTTAAAAATAAATAAATAAGTGGAAGAAAAGTTTAAATAGAGAAAAAAAAAATAATGAATAACTTGAGTAGCTCAATAAAAGCGTAATTACAATAATTGCTATCTTTTGACTTTTAGTAATATATAAATATAAGTTATCAATTTTTTTTCATAAATCATAATAAGTGGTATTAAATAATTGAAAATATATATATATATATATATATATGAAATTAGTCATGGTGATAGAATTTTCCATAAAGAAAATCAAAGCACCTAAGAGATTTCAACAAAAGATTCCAATCATGATTGATATGTTTGGCCGACAACCTATTTTGTAATCGATTGATATGTATGACCGGCAACCTATTTTTGTCCTCACATGTGTGACTGACAACCTATTTTTGTCATTTTCTTACATCAAACTGCCATCTTCAAAAGTATATGTAGAAAAATTTTTGACTAGGTAACCTTTCACAAAAGAGGTGGACCCAGAAGCCCACTGCATACAAAATAGATCAAAAATTTATTAAATACTTTATAGAAAGATGTTATCTCGCTCATGTGAAGTTGGGACGGGCTCTACACATAGGTCCCACTACAGGACCTATTCCTCTTTTGAGAGAAAGTAGCAATACTCTCGGTATTAAGCATTGGCCGTGAGGGTTCACCGTTGTACTTGTACTACTGCTACGAAAGTAGACACGCGAAAAAAAGAAGAAGGCAAAATGCAAGACACAATTATCCTATTCCCAGCTCCAGGCATGGGCCACGTGATTTCAATGGTTGAGCTAGGCAAGCTCATCCTCCACCACTATTCTAACAACTTCACCATCACCATCCTCCTCACCACCGGCTCTTTCTGGAACACCCCAAGTGTCACCTCTTACATCCACCGTATCTCTCAATCCAACTCCAACATCTCCTTTTACAGCTTACCCTCTGTTTCCGTTGATACCACCCCAACTCGAAGCCGTGCAGCCATGGCCTTTGACTTCATCCGTGTTAGTTCAACCCATGTCCCAAATGCACTCCAACAAATCTCCCACACTTCCACCATTCGTGCTCTTGTTATCGACTTTTTCTGCACCTTTGCTCTTTCTATAGCCAAACAACTCAACCTTCCTGTTTATTATTTCTACACTTCTGGTGCTTATGCTCTCGCTTCCTTCTTATACTTTCCCAAAATCCATGAACAAATAACAAAGAGCTTTAAGGACCTCAACAACACCGAGCTTCACTTGCCTGGAATGTCACCATTGAAATCCACACACATGCCTGAACCAACCCTCGACCGAGACGACCCAGCTTATTGGGACATGGTCTATTTCTGTTCACATCTTCCGAAATCAAATGGGATTATAGCTAACACGTTTGAGGACCTGGAGCCAAAAGCCATAAAGACCATTGCTGATGGTGATTGTGTTCCTGATGAGCCAACTCCGCCTGTTTACTATATAGGACCTTTAATTGCTGAAGCCGCAGAACGAGCAGGTGATGATGGAAATGAAAGTGGTGATGAGAATGAATGTTTGTCATGGCTGGACAAGCAACCTAGTAGAAGTGTTGTGTTTTTGTGTTTTGGTAGCCGGGGATCTTTCTCAGTGGCACAAGTGAGAGACATAGCTAATGGCTTGGAAAGGAGTGGACAAAGGTTCTTGTGGGTGGTGAAAATGCCACCACAAGATGAGAAAACTAAGCAAACTGAGCAGTACACATCGGAGTTTAATTTGGATAGTGTGTTGCCAGAGGGTTTCTTAGAAAGAACAAAAGATAGGGGCATGGTGGTGAAGTCATGGGCACCCCAAGTGGCGGTGCTAAGAAAGGAATCCGTTGGCGGGTTTGTGACACATTGTGGGTGGAATTCGGTGTTGGAGGCAGTGGTTGCCGGAGTGCCGATGGTGGCGTGGCCACTCTATGCTGAGCAGCATCTGAATAGAAATGTTTTGGTGAAGGATATGAAGATGGCTATTGGCGTTGAGCAGAGAGAGGATGATGGGTTTGTGAGTGGGGATGAGGTTGAGAGAAGGGTTAGAGAGTTGATGGAGTCGGAAGAAGGGAGAGAACTCAGGGAAAGGATTTGGAAGATGAGAGAAATGGCTTCGGCTGCTTTAGGAGAATTTGGTTCGTCTACCAGAGCCTTGGTTAAATTTGTTGAGGCACTTGGGTAGTGCCGGTAGTGGATTTGGATACTATGTTGAGAATGAAAATATTTCTCCTACACGTGTTTGTGGTTGTGGAGAAGATGTAATGTAATGTAATTGAGCAATTGAGTGAGTTTCAGAAAGAATTTGTGTTCAAATCTTGTCAAATTATTTGTTGTGAAAGATTTCTGTTAATACATTTCTGGTTGCAGTACCTTGAATCCCTTGTATTTTTTATCTTCTTTTGAATGATTTATTTTCTAACTAAATGATACGACTAATTTATTGCAAGATAAAGGAATTGGATCCTAATTTTGCCATGATATCGAAGGAGAAGAACTTGGATGCATTGCTACAGAGGTGTAGTTCGGATGCAAAAAGAGATCATCGTGACTACACTGATATCACTGTCATTGACTCGGAACAGTGTAGACAATGCTATGCCCGATCAAAATTTTTTTTGTCAGAAGAGCTGAGGATTCATGAGCTTGAAGAGTGGCTTCCATTGTCTAGACTCTAGACTTGTACTACACCATGTAGAGGGTATTCCAGAATTCATCCTTGAAACAATAATTGTGGCAATTTTTCGTCCAATGACTATCAAAATCATTAATGCTACACACCAACTGGTAGTAATATTTCTCTTGCTTGACTAAAAATTTTCATTTTAATTTAGTAGCACTCTGATTAATTTATAAGTCCTTCTGGTTTAATGGTGGGAACTGGGAACTAATGGAAATATGTACTTTAGAGGTGTTTTTGGTGTAATTGTTTCTTCTCATTTAGATATTTGGTAAAGTGTTGTATTTGTAGTTTGCATTTGGCTTTGCAGTGCTGCAGTTCTCTCCAACAAGCTAAAATGTCTGAATGAATTTTCTGAAATTAAATTATAGAGGTATTACACATATTAATTAAACTAAATTATAGAGTTTTCAAACAAGTTCGATGGCACAGTCTGAAAAGTTGAAGTTGCCGGCTGCAAACAAGTTGTACAAGAAAGTATAAACGGACTAATATATAGTATAAGTCAAAAGAAATCACCTTACAATACTCCAAATCCAATAGCAATGTTTTAAAGGTAAAGAGCGCTAGAAAAAGCTTGAATAGACAATGATGACCAAATATTTCTTAAGTAGTGTTGTATCTGCGTTTGGTTTGACTAGAAAATATTTCCAAGTGTTTGGTTGTATCTCAAAAAAGAATTATGAAAAACTGGCGATGATGGAGACCAGTGTTTGGCAATGGCAAAGACTGGAGGCTACTAGCGGTGGTTGACGACTGGAGACCAAAGACCTTAGTGTGAGTGTAAGTATCCTTATTTTATGGTCAACTAGAAAATAATTTCTAGTTGACCAACATTTTCAATGGCCTTAAACACTCATAAATGTGGAAAATACTTTCAATCACCCCAAACACCTACAAATTTAAAAAATATTTTTAGGAAATAAATTTTCATTGAACCAAATACAAAGCCAAAACGAAAAAAAAAAAACTGATATATATATTTTTAATAGTTCAGGTCCAGGTCATCTGTTTTGACCAAATTTGAAGTGAACCCATTTTTACTCCAAGTTTGGTGTTCGAATTCAAGTGGGATTTTTAGTTCAGGTTATCGGTTGGTTCCAATTTTATAAAGTCTATATATAAAAAAAAAGAGGTTTTCCATTCATTTATTTGAAAACATGCAAATAAAATTAAGGGGAAATTACACTTTGCTCACATGTAGGTTGTCCAAAGAATACGTTATCTACTTGTAGTTTAAAAATTGGCACTTTACCCATCTAAGGTATGCCCCGTTTGTCTCCGTTATCCATCTTTGTTAAAAACAATAATAAGTTTATATTTTTGTTATCATTTCATGTCTCCCTCCTATCAAAACATAAAAAACTAGAAAAAAAAAAGGGAAAAAAGAAGATCAAAAAGTTAAGTTTTGTAAACATTAAAACCTAACTTTTACATGTTCCTTTCATATGTCAACTTTTATGTTTTCTTTGCATGTCTACTAAAATTTTATCATTATGTTAATTTATTACAGGTTTTCGTGCCATTGGATTTGGTGTTTTTTTCTCCACCGCCAGTGCCTTTTTCATCAACTTCGGTCCCAGAGAAAAAACCCATCCAGTAATTCTCTTTCTCTTAGCTTTTCTTCTTTTGGAATGAATTTTCTTATTAGGAAAAAATAGAAAAGAGGAAAAGGAAAACTGTTCCAACAAGATATGCCTTGTTCCGTGGTGGAGAAGCTTTTGCACTTTTGTTATTTTTAATATTTTTATATTTACTACTGTATATCTTTGATGCAATGGTCACACCACAAGTATAAGTACTTGTGAGGTGTGGAGGAAAAGATCGGGGGTTCAAGTCTCTAAGAGGGAACTTCACACACATATACACTTAGATTAGGTTAGAATAGAATTCTATATTGTATAAATAATATATATATATATATATATATATATATATATATATATATATTTATATATATATTTAGAATGTCACTTAAAAAGTGATTATCGATAATTGAGTTATAAAAGGAAAAACGACCATGATTACCAAAAAGAATGCAAAATAATTACGATTAAAGGAAAAGTTAATGGCTTTTCATGTGGTGCCTATGCTGCTCTGGCTATTGGCTAGTCAACAAATTGTTGACCAAGGTTGAGCAGTGAGGACCATGGTTTTGAAACTCAGACTGTTTAATGAACCGAAAAAGGAAGAAATTCAAGGTTTTTAAGATTGGACCGAGGTTCAACCGAGGTCAAACTGTGATGTGTCATTTAATTTTTTTAATATATTTGATACTTAAATTCGTTTATGTTTATTAATTTTTTATTCCTGACCAACAAAATGTGCATGGCTCAATGGTTTGAAAAGAGGAGGAAAGAAAGACCTAAAAGTTAAGTTTTAATTTTTACAAAACCTAGCTTTTAGATTTTCTTTTCCTTTGATTTTTTTTTTTTTTAGTTTTTTATGTTTTAAGAGGAGAGAAACATAAAAGAGTAACAAAAACATAAATTTGCCCATATTTTTAACTGAGATGGATAACGGGAGACAAATGGAGCTAACCTTAGGTGGGTAAAGTGCCAAATTTTAAACCACAGGTAGGCAAAGTGTTTTTCGGTCAAACCACATGTGAGTAAAGTGTAATTTCCTCTAAAATTAATTAATTATATTCCATTAATTTCTTTACTTTTTTTTTTTTTTTTTATTTTATTTCTATCATTTTTTTTTTTTTTTGTTGAGAAGAAGGCCAAAGTGGCCTATTTATTCAATAGTTGAAAAATCCGACAAATAACAATTATAAAGATCTGGTGGAATAGACTCTATCCAAACTGACAAAGGAGAAGAAAACTTCACTCTCTTAGCTAAGGCATCTATGAACGCATTACTTTGCCTACAAATGTGAGAGAAAGAAAAACTGTGAAGAGAGTTAGTAGACAACAAGATGTCTCTAATAATATGGCCAAAGGAAGGATAGAATAACTGTCCTTTACGAAGCGCATTGATGGAGGTCTCAGAATCACCTTCAAAGATGGATCTAGAAATGCCAACTTCATGAACAAATTGGACTGCACGTCTTGCTGCCAATGTTTCCAGAGTTAGTACCGAATTTGGTATGGGAATTTTCTCAGTCATAGCTGCTAGAACCTGTTGGAGCATTTTAATTTTAAATAAATAAAAAAAGAATAAATGTAATAACATAAATGTAAAGATGTGGGAGTAAATATGGGAGATGAGGAGTTAGTGAAAATGTTTAATCCCACATTGAAAAGGAGAGAGACTTTTTATTCTTTTTAATTGTGGTGATTAATGTGCTAAAATGTATTGACTCAGATATTGGGCTAGATACGTGCGCAAGGGGGAGGTGAAGAGTGGAGGTATCAAAATTGGAAATGAATCAGCCTCTTGGATCCTCTTACTTGACAGCCCATTCAGAGTAATTACCATATCCGTTGGTGAGTAAATGGCCCGAATTAATACTCCATTTTTATTATAGAAAATAAAGAGCCATTAACCCACTTAATGGACTATCCGTTTAATGGACTATCCGTTTGGGCCTTTTCATTCTTCAGAAACTCCTTATCTCACCATTAATTGTGTAACTCCAGCCCATCAGATTAATGTCTAACAATTAATCTTATAACACCCACTAAATCAGAATTATGGACCTAATTAATCAGAATGAATTGGGTAATAATTTCGTGAGGCCCATTGAGCCTATAAATAGACTCATTCAGACTCAATCCATGTTACAACAAATACTCACAAAAAAAATAGAGAGATTCTTGGCAAGGAAGGGTGTTCTTTCTGGTGGAGCTTTGGGCTTGAACACTTTGTGCAGAAGTTGTACTAGCCATACGACACTTGTTGGGCTGTTGTATCCTGGAGGAGACAAGTCAGAGACGGTCTGCACCGGTTACATAGTTTAGCCAACCAAGGGCTTGAATCTCCTTAAAGAGAGCGAGTGCCACGCCTCAGTCCAAATAGTGTTGTGTAATTTCATCTCTTCAAATTAATAATATTCAGTGTATTATTCAGTTTCTCTTTGTGTTATTTCCATTATCATTGTATTTGCACCAACAGAACCTCGCCTCAATCATTCTAAATCACCACACCTAAACTCGCTGCATTTATATCCTCAAAAATGGCCCCATCAAAATTAGTCTTAGCACCACCCTGATCAGGAGGCTTCCACCGTAGTCTGCAGGGATGCACCTTCTTCCTTAGGGCAGGCCGAGACTTATGAAATTCTTGGAGATGTTTTTGTGCCAAACCAGCTATCTGATGCAGCGGTTAGACCACCTCGCCAACCTGAACTGTATTCCTTTTATTCCAAATTGCCCAACAAGTCATAAAAAACACTTCAGAGTTGATGTGTGAGCTAAAAACTAACATTACCAGATCAGAAAAATAGTGAATTCTGGAAAATTCCGAAGGCAAAGTAGCGAAGCAAGAATTCCAGATCAGTTGAAGTTTTTCACAAGGCCAAAGAACGTGAATGGTGAATTCTTCTCTCACTTTGCAGAAGCTACAAATATGTGATTGGGTCACCTTTTGCTTTAATAAGTTCTGCATGGTAGGAATGGAATTAGTACAATCTCTCCAAAGAAAAGATTTAACTTTGTTCGGAACTTTTAACTTTCACAGGTTTGACCAAAATTTTTTTGTGCCCGCAGTATTTGAAGATGAAGCTGCATCTTTGCTACTCGATTCACAAAGCAAATTATACCCCGACTTAACCGTATACAAACCATTGTAGAATGTGCCCAAAACAGAACATCCTCCTGTGATGACGAACATAAAGGTATGGTCTTATTTCTATCACTTAAATATGATATACCAGTTCTCATGGTTCTCAGACTCGGACAAGATTGTACAGTTTAACTCGGTTAACCGTTATGTGAAAAAAGTATGGAGCTACTCAAACTGCAGTCAGACCATACAATTCTAAGAATCGTGGCCAGCTTTGGCGGTTCGCATGGATTTTTTTTTTTTGGCGTAAATGCACTTTTAGTTCTTACATTTTGACTTTTTTTCATTTTGGTCTCTACATTTTAATTTCACTACTTTTAATCCCTAAATCAATTAGCGCATGTTATTTCGGTCATTTTCGTCAATCAACAGCCAAAAATATCTGAAGTGGCAAACAGAGGACTTAAATATTATTAAAAATCCACATTATCCATGACACATCAGTATATAAATTTAAAAAATTAATTTATTAATTTTAACTAAATAAAAAAATTAAAAACAGAATTAAAAACCAAAATTCACATGAATTAAGATCTAAAAGTTTCTTGAACAAGACACCAACCCAGATCTAAAAGATTCTCCCATTGTTTCTCTTATTGCATTTTCTTAGCAACCAAACATGCAAAACACACAGCAATCTTCAAATGAGACCAAAACCCAACAATCACAAAAATACCAAAACACAACATCTCAACCAAAACACTAAAACATCTCTACCGGACCCAACCAACCAAACACCAAACATCAAAACTCAACCAAACACAATAATAGACCAAGAAAATCCTCCACCGATTCACCACCTTCAAGCCCCACCAATGGCCAAAAAATCCAGATCTACCCACCACCTCTGAGCCCAGTTGACCTCCTTCAAGCCCACCTGACCACCTTTGAGGGCTTGATGTCGCGATGGACGATGTGCTGCCGGTGCAAGTAGGCGAGTCCGGCAAGGATTTGGCGAGCTAGATTGGAGAGCTGGTGCTCGTTCGCGATGTGCATACCTTCCAACAAGCCTCAATCCATGTACTCCAACAAGACCTGGATTTCGCCGTTATGGTCGAACATGTCGTGGCATTTGACCATGTTCGGGTTGTCCAAATCGCGGAGGATCTCGATTTCGGTGCAGATCTGGTTGCGCACCGAGTCCTCGTGGTTCTCGTATATGACCTTGAGGGGGAAGACTCTACCCGTCGGCTTGTGGATCACTCGATACACAGTCCTTCTTGTGCCACTCCCAATTCGATTGGCTCGCTCGAGCTGGGAGTAGTGGAAGTATAGAGGATTCGCGTTTCTATTTTTGTGATTCGAGGTTTCTTCGCAGGATGACGTGGCGGCGGCAGAGTTGGAGTTGGAGTTGGCGGAACATGGTTTGGAAGAGAGAGATCTCCGTGTTTTGGAAGAGAGAGAGGAAGCATTGAGTTTTGGAAGAGAGAGGAAGCTTGGAGAATGTTTTAGAAGGGTTGGGGGAACTGGCTTTTGATAAGGAAGTTTTGGGTTGAAGTTTTTATTCTGATTGTGTGAATTTTTCCTGGGTTTATAATAAAGTTTAACTCATTGATCTAAGAATATGATTCATGTTCTAGGGATGAACACAAGGAACATGAACATGTTCTTCAAAAAAAATAATGAAAGAAATAAAATTTTTTAATTTAATTATCTTATTTTATTTTAAAAGAATTTATAAAAAAATCATGAAAATGTCCTTTTTATTATTATTTTATGCTGACTTGGCATTTATTAAATAACAAATAAATTTTATTATTATTATTTTATTTGCCACGTTAGCATTTATTGTGTTAACAGTGCACTCCGTTTGCCACGTCAGATATTTCCGGCTATTGACTAACAAAAAGGATCAAAATAACACGCGCTAATTGATTTAGGGACTAAAAGTGGTGAAATTAAAATGTAGGGATTAAAATGAAAAAAAAAAAGAGTCAAAATGTAGGAACTAAAAGTGCATTTACGCTTTTTTTTTAAAACTATATTTTGGTTGGAAAACAAATCTCAACTGGTAAAGAATTTAAATATTAAAAAAAAAAATCAAAAGAGAGAAAGAAAATAGAAAGCCATGTTACTACCATCACTATTAATTTTCCGGTAGTATATTGATTATCCCCACCTCCCATTTTCTTTTTCTCCTTTTTGGCAACACTTCGCCCAACAAGCAACAGCTAGAAACTCATCTCAAATTGTTTATTGGATAATGCCCTTATAACTTGTATGTATTCTTGTTTTTGTTAAGTGTGCCCATTGTTTTGCCTTATAAGAGCATCTCCAGTAGCTTGGCCAAATTTTCACACTGTGTGGAGAGCATACAGTTTTATCTACCTACTTTTTCAAATATATTTTTGTGGGGCCCTAACGCATTAGCCACACTGGCCCACTTCATGTCCGGTCCAGGGCCCACGCCGAGGACGGTTGGGAAGGGCCCAAGTCATCCAAGAGCCTCGCCGAGGATACACTTATCCTCGGCGCACCGACGGTTGGTAAAGGGAAAAATATCCCACCAACATTCTAACCGTCTTAATGAAGACGTGACCAACGGACCCAGTCGCCTCGGTTACCTCAACTAATAGAAAGTCTGTGAAGGCGGCTGAGAACTAACATAAAGCCTGTAAACTACAGATGATGGGACAAACTCCTGTATACAATGATCAGATAATTGACAAGTGGATGGTCAAGATCAACGGAAGTAAGACTATATAACCAGTAAGACTCGGAAAGTCTGGGGGAAAAAGAAAAAGAAAATGAAATCCGTTCGAAGGAGAGAGGCCCTCGGCTTGAGCCGAGGACAAATATTCCTTATAAAACACTGAACCAAAAGGGGAACGGGGATGGCCCGAAGCACTTAGCCAGAAGAAAGATCATTCTTACAAAAATTCCTAGTCCGATTTGTTTATGGGGATCCGCCATAAATTTCATATTAACCGTTGTTTGCTCGTTAGGTGCCTAGTCCCTCCTACCCACTCTCTACAAAATTTTATTGTCTAGGGGCCATTACATTTTGAGTCCCTACAATTTTTTAACAGACTCTCTAACCATTTTCTATTACATTTAAATATTATTTTTTCATCATTTCTTTAATATTATTTTTATTCTTTATTCATAATGTGCACAGAAAAAGAGAGAGAGGTTGAATATTTTAGTCATAAAAATTCATTTGAAGAGCAATAGTAACTCTTCATGTGTGGAGAGTACTGTAGCTTATCTACTCTATTTTTTTTACAATTTGGAGAGGTTGTTGAGCTAATTTTTGTGGGTTTGCTCTCCAAACACAGTTTTTGAGAGGCTATTAGAGATTCCCTAACACCACTATATAGTACCCACATGACCTTGTGAAGCCCAATAGATTAATAGTGAAATTTGACTATTTAATTGTGTTTAACTTTTGTCATCCGCCAATATTGATATCACTTATCAGCTTGTAAGTTGTATCTTTATCTTTTTCTTTTTTTTCTTATTATATATATATATATATATATATATATACCCAATTCCCAACAAAAAAGACTTAATCAATAGGCTTAGTAAAGCAGTGGTTTTCAGCAAGTTTGACATGAAGAGTGGTTTTTGGCAAATACAAATCACAGAGTCTGATAGGTATAAGATAGCCTTTACCACACCCTTTGGTCATTATGAATGGAATGTAATGCCCTTTGGTCTAAAAAATGCACCTTCTGAATTCCAAAACATCATGAATGAGATTTTTAATCCATTCTCCAGTCATGCCATCGTGTACATCGATGATGTGCTCATCTTCTCAGAATCCATGAACCAACATTGGAAACACCTGAAAGCATTTTTCAATACCATCAAGCTCAATGGTCTGGTTGTTTCAGCTCCAAAAATTAAACTTTTTCAAACTCGAATAAGGTTCCTAGGTTTTGATATCCACCATGGTGTTATCAAACCCATAGACAGATCTATTCAGTTTGCAAAAAAGTTTCCAGATGAAATCCTAGATAAAACTCAACTACAAAGATTTTTAGGATCTCTCAATTATGTGTCTGATTTCTATCAAAATCTCCGGTCACAGTGCAAACTTCTCTTTGATAGACTTCACACTAGCCCATCTCCTTTATATATATATATATATATATATAAACAATAGGTGTCCTCTCTTTTTTTTTTTTTTTTTCTTTTTAAAAATTTTTATAATGTTATTTCAGGTAAGTGTCCTTCTGATGTTATAACTCTTATATAAGTCCAATTAATGCATGCCCTAATACATTTATCATTCATTTTTTTTTAAATACTTTATGGGAATTGAAAAAACTATAAAAAAGAGTTAGTAACTGTGAGAGTGCCTTTTTCTTCTCAGCACAGTGGCCCAAAGATCCTGGGCCAAATAAATATTCTTGGTGGACTAGGCTCGGTTCACCGCAGCTAAAAGGGCTGTTTAAGAACCGAGTGGTGCACAAAACAAGCTTCCTACAATACAAATAACTAACAAGCAAAAATATCTGTATTGAATGACATTTTAACAGCAAAAGAATGCACAACAAGTGAAATACAATGCAAGAAAAGGTTAAGGATCCTCAAATTAGTGAGGTGCATTTCATTAATTTTCTTTAGTTATTATTACAATGCTCACTAAGACGTGATACAAGGTTCAACTAAGTTTAAAAATTACAGACTTTTATAACTATTTAAGTTTCGAAGACTTGCAAAGTTTGAATTTGTTGAATCCGAGCATGTGCTATAGTGGCTGTCTCAGGGATACCGGGAGCGGCTCCTCTGTTTCTCTTAATCTTACAAAGCTCTTTCTATAATTTTATGAGACCTTAGAAAATGACCATGAATGCCTCAATGATCTAATAAAAAATGAATCTCCATCCGAATCCCTTTTCAGCATGGACCCCTTCCTCCTTTTATAGCACAGATCAGGCTCCGGGGCACTAGTGATTTCTCCATTTTGCCCCTTAGAGTTTGTGCCGTGCCAGTTTTGCTTAGGGCCATGTCGTTTCCCCTTTTTCTCATAGCTTTCTTACTTTTGGTCCGACCAAACGAAAGTCCCTTAGTTGGTTTTCTATTTCCAACTTCTCCATTAGCTGTTCTTCAGCTATTTGGCATTTTTCACTTCTTCAGCTTTTTCAGTTGTACTCTTCCTTGTCATTTTCCCCCAAATGGTTGGAATCACGGCTCATGCGTTTTTTGCTTTGTACTCCCTGGTCCCACTACATGTCCAGAGCATGAAATCCGCATGCTTTTGTCTTTGATCCCTGTTTTGTTTCAATCCTCTTTCGCGTGCCCCCCAGGGATCCCTGGACTCTGGTGACTTCTGGGACCCCGGCCCGGTTCTTCTCGTTGGACTCCTTTTGGTTTATTGGCCATGGCCGTTTTGCCCCCTTTCTCTTGCTTTATGTCTTTTAAACTTTGTTCTTTTGTGGGTCTTTGGATCTCAATCCTTTGAGCCTCTTGCCCTTTTCTTCATTCTCTTCTTTCATTGTGTGAGTCCAACCCTCCTTTTTCTCTCTTGGCTTTATTATTTATTATTTTTTTGTGAACTGAGCCCAACGTTTTATTTCTTTGGGCCTTAGTCTGTGACCAATTTTTTGAACCTCAATAGTAACTTTTTCATTTTCTCATAAAAAGTTTCTTAAAATGGTTTATTAATATATGTTTTAAGGAACCACCGCATACTCTTGATGCGATAGTCTCTCCACAAGTATAAGTGCTTGTGAGATGTAAAGGGTAAGGGCCGGGGTTCAAGTTTTCAGGAGGTAATTTTACATACATATACACTTAAATTATGTTAGAGTAGAATTTCTATCTTGTATATATATATATATATATATATATATATGTTTTAAGAGCATACGTTAGTAAAACCCTTCTTATATTATTACAAGGTTGCAAGAGCTCTATTAAAGAAGGAGGATTGGGCTGAATCATCATCAGGGAGGGGTGGCAGTAAGGTGTGGGCTGCTATATGGAAGCTACGGATCCCCAACAAGATAAAGGTTTTTGGGTGGAGGGCGTGTCATGATATTCTCCCAACTAACAGGAACCTAGAGAAAAAACGGATCCTGAGGAATGCTGTGTGTCCGTTATGTGAGTTATTCCAAGAATCAACTATTCATGCGTTATGGGAATGCACAGTGGCGCAGGATGTTTGGCATGGCAGTGTAAGGGCTTTGCAGAAGTGTGGGATGGGCCAACTTGATTTTGTTGCTCTGTTGGAGTACCTGCTGGATAGGCTGAGCAAAAAGGAGGTGGAGCTTATGCTGATACAGGTGTGGCCGATTTGGAATTAGCGGAACCGAGTAGTGCATGGAGGAAAATTGCTGGAACCAGGCTGGTTGAACAGGAGGGCAACTGAGTTGCTTGATGAGTACCAGCTGTCACAGGCCAACTTACAAGTGGAGGCGTTGGTAGGTGCGACTCAGCAGGTTTTACAAAATGATGGAACACGTTGGATACCTCCACCACAGTCAGTGTACAAGCTCAATTACGATGCCGCGGTGTTTGTGGATTTTGCTAGTTCTGGGTTCGATGCTGTGATTAGAAATTCCACTGGTGATGTTATGGCATCAATGACAGTTAAGGGGCCGGCAGTCCAGGGGAGTGAAGTGGCTGAACTACTTGCATGTCGTAAGGCACTGGAATTCGCCATTGATACTGGTTTCACGAAGATTATTGTGGAAGGTGACAGTACAAATGCTACGAGGTGTATTACTTCAGGTACGGACTACCAATCAGCTATTGGACATGTTGTTGGAGATATCAGGCATCTGCTAGGAGCTTTGGAGTGGTCTTTGGTGAGTTGTACTAAGAGAAATGGTAATAGGGTGGCACACGTGCTTGCTAGATATGCCCAAAATGTTAATGTTGATTTATTTTGGATGGAAGAGGTTCCATCTGTCGATGTTGAGCATGTAAACGTTGATGCAGTTTTGATTTAATTGAAAGTTTTCTTCAGTTTCAAAAAAAAAAAAATAGATAAAGAAATATTATATTCATTTTTAATTTGATTATTTTAGTTAATTTTTCTATTTTTATTAAAATATTTATTTGTATTTTAAATAATTATTAATTTAATTATAACGCCATCAAAGTTCGATCGCGGTTCGACCTTAAAAATCCTAAACCTCTCTCTTTTATAATTCATTAAATGGTTCAGGTCTAAAAATCATACTGGTTCCATTTCATTTCTTGGCCAAACAAACTTCGAAAGGGTGTGCCAAAGGCTAAATTTTTGGCATTTGACACACCAAACACCAAAAGATCTCTTCTAAAGCTATTTTTTTTTTTAAAAAATGCTATGTTCACAATATTTTCATAACAAATCTTAAGTGGTAAATTGTTACTGATTGTTATTATTTGAGCAAAAAAGTAATCTCAGTACAAATTTAAACTAATAACAACTAATTACCTATAATTTGTTATGAAAGTATTGTGAACATAATATTTCTCAACATTTTTAGCATCAATAAACAGTAAAATTTTATCCTTGGAATGGTAGGTATAAATGCTATTCATTTTTCATTCATCTTCCCTCTCTTCTCAAACAAAATATCTCCTCATTCTTTCTCTCAGCCACTGGTAGATTTTCAGCCCCACTCTCTCTAACTCTTGTTCTATCCTCATCCATTTTTGTGAGCCAACGCTCCCAATCCTCTCTACCATTTTTATCACACAAATTCTAGCATCACTCGTTTTTATCTCCATCTACCTCATCGAGTTTTTTCTTTTTATCTCCATCTCCCTCACTTAATGCTAATGCTATAATAATATATTTTCCCAGTACAAGATAATACCCATCTCTACATACTCTCTAATAATAATAATCTTACTTCAGTCTTCTCGTTCACGTACACACTACACTACTAGCAGAGGCCAATCAGAAATCTAAGCTAATTGAATTCCAGGTTAGACAAATTTATGACCATTTGCCACCTATGCCTTTTGCTTTTGATTTCGAATTCTTTTTTTGCTTTGTTTTAGTAGAGAATGATTACGTTATTACTTTTTTTTTTTTTTTTTGAATTTCATAACAAATTATTGTTTTCAGCTGAAAATTCTAATTATTTCTCAAAAAAAAAAAAGCTGAAATTCTAATTTAGTTGCTGCACCGTACTATCAAATCAATTATCAAGGTCCTTTCTTCCTTGTACTAGTCAGAATTTGTGTTTCACTGAATTTTTTAAAAGCTTCAAATGTTTGATTGTTATGAGTAAAGGTGCGTATCTTTTTTTTTTTTTCTTTTTTTTTTTTTTCTTTTGTGTGTGTGTGTGTGTGTGTGTGTGTGTAATGAAATTGAAATGTGGGTGAATTAGCATTGCCGGTCTAAGCTTAATTTTGGTTCATAATATAAAGGGAACCTTACCCAGTTGCGTTCAATTTTTTAGAATGTTATTACTCCCATTCCCATATCAGAATGAATTTTATATAAGGGGTGTTTTAAGTCTTGTGTGATACCATATATATATATATATATATATATGTATATTGTTTTTCTGCCTACATTGTGTAAGAGACTTAGAGCCATGAAAATGTCACAAATTTCATCACATAAACAAAAAAAAAAAGAAAAGAAAAGAGAGAGAGAGAGAGAGAGAGAGAGAGAATTCTGTCTGTTAAATGCCATATTGTGGCTTGGGTGGAAGGACACATGGGATCAAATGCCATATTGTGGCTATGCTATTGGAGCTGTTGATAGATGCCTCTATGTACCTATTAGGTCCTTACTCCCTAGATCCTTCTCCAATGCCTTGGTTGCAGCCTTCAAGTGTGCACAGGCTACCAACTCTGTGGCTCTATTGAAAACCAGTAACAACCTATATCAGCTCAAAAAATAGGGTTAGAACAGCTCATAATTTCTATTTTGGATGACCCAAGTGTTAGTAGAGTCATCAGAGAGGCTGGTTTTTCAAATGCTGGGTAGAACAAGCTGTTTCTTTGGAGATTTGTTCTCAAATTCAAAGTCCCATGAGTAGCCAGTCCAAGGAAAACGCCAAACCTCTAGTTCTTGGTACTAAGCTCCCTCTTTCTCATCCTTTTATAAGTTTGGAAATCTTCATAATTTCTAGCCTTATATATTCTTTCAATTGGGTTGATTCATGATAATTTTGAATCAAATAATGTTTACAATTAGATAAAGGAACTTAAAAAATTAATGACTGTCTAGATTGAGATGTGAAGGTTTTTGTGAGTTTTTTTTTTGACAAAATCTATTTGTGGTTTAGTTATTAAATCTTTTGGAATATTTTGTGGAGATTGGCTGTCACGTGCTAAATGTTAAGTGTAAATGTTTTTAAAAAGAAGCATCTTTGACATTTTCTTCAAGGGGAATATTGTTCTATGGAAAATACCAAAATTATTACAAAAAGTTCACAAATTGATGTGACAATGACGTGATTTGTGATAGTCCGTGTTTGTAAAAGAAAGCTTTAAACGCTTTTAAGCGTGGAGCCCTAAGGCTCTAGTGCTTTTTGCCTCTAAAGCGAGGCACACTCAAAGAAGCGCACTTTAGGTGCGCTTTTCAAAAAGCTGAAAGTGCTTTTTTGCTCTTTTTTATATTTCTCAAAAAAAAAAAAAAAAAACCAAAACTAAATTAAAACTTTAGGATCTTGGCATTATTGATTTAAACCATTGATTTGGCATATATTTAGTGTAACTTACTTATCAAAAAGACATATAAGTTTGAGTGTAACTTGTCCTAAAACCCACAACCCCCTAGTTCTTCTCTATTTTTTCCCTTTTGAGTATCTACTTCACACCAATTACCATACTGTTATGTCTTTATATTCTTAGCTCATTTATGACAAAAAAAAAGTATGATATAATATATTTTTGGTAATTGTTTAGTTACTTTAGTTGTTGATGTTGAACATAGAAGACTAATTCTTAAAGACTTATAGTCTATAAGTGATTAAATTATTAACTAATATTAGTAAGTAGTCATAGACTCATAGGGCATTATGGCTATCAGAGATTTAAGAAAGGGTGTTATATGGAAGTACTCATGTCTAGCTGATCCAAAAAATAAAAATGACTTGACTTGCAATTTTTGTGTTAAACTACAAAAGTTGGGCTTCTATAAATGTTATATGAATTATATAAAATGTTTTATATCAATTTATATGATAATTTGATTGTTTGATTGATGTGTTTCTCATTAATTATTATTTTTGAAATTTTAAAATTATTATTTTTAATTATGCGCTTCACTTCAATCAGGCGAGTGCTTGTGCTTTGCACCTAGGCTCCAAGAGGTCTTTGCATTTAAGTGCGCTCCTCGCTTTTGCCAACACTGGTGCTAGTTCAAAAATATAATAAATAAGTATTTGAATTACTTTGTCTTATTTGTGACATGTAATTATAGAATATTTTATGAGTAGTGAATATTCTATAATATTTATATTGGTGACATATTTGTTTGTAAGAGTTATCAATCTTGTTCTATCTACGTCATCAAACAAAATTAATTATGAATTATGATTGATATGTGAAAACTTTTTCTTGTCTCCTACTACCATCTGTCCAACAGTAAACAAATTAAGTCAAAATGCAAGACACGATAGTCCTATTCCCAGCTCCAGGCATGGGCCACATGATCTCAATGGTTGAGCTAGGCAAGCTCATCCTCCACCACTACCATCATAAGTTCTCCATCACCATCCTCCTCACCACAGGCTCCTTCCAGAACACCCCAAGTGTCACCTCTTACATCCAACGTATCTCCCAATCCAACTCCTCCATCTCCTTTTACTGCTTACCCTCTGTCTCTGTTGACACAACCCCAACTCGAAGCCGTGCAGCCATGGCCTTCGAGTTCAATCGCCTCAGTACTGCCCATGTCCCCCACGCACTCCAACAGATCTCCCACAAATCCACCCTTAGGGCTCTTATCATTGACCTTTTTTGCACCTCAGCTCTTCCTATAGCCAAACAACTCAACCTCCCTGTTTATTATTTCTACACTTCTGGTGCTTATGCTCTCGCTTCTTTCTTATACTTTTCCAAAATCCATGAGCAAATAACAAAAAGCTTTAAGGACCTTAAAACCACTGAGCTTCTCTTCCCCGGAATGTCACCATTGAAAGCCACCCACATGCCTGAACCAACCCTCGATCGAGACGATCCAGCATACTGGGACTGGGTCTACTTCTGTTCACAGCTTCCAAAATCAAATGGGATTATAGCAAACACGTTTGAGTACCTGGAGCCAAAAGCCATAAAGACCATTGCTGATGGTGTATGTGTCCCTGATGAGCCAACTCCACCTGTTTACTATATAGGTCCTTTGATTGCTGAAGCAGAAGAACGAGCAGGTGAAGAGGGAAATGAAGGTGGTGATGAGAATGAGTGTTTGTCATGGCTTGACAGGCAACCAAGTAGAAGTGTTGTGCTCTTGTGTTTTGGTAGCCGGGGATCTTTCTCAGTGGCACAAGTTAGAGACATAGCTAATGGCTTGGAAAGGAGTGGACAAAGGTTCTTGTGGGTGGTGAAAAAGCCACCACAAGATGAGAAAACTAAGCAAATTGGGCAGCATACATCGGAGTTTAATTTGGATAGTGTGTTGCCAGAGGGGTTCTTAGAAAGAACAAAAGACAGGGGCATGGTGGTGAAGTCATGGGCACCCCAAGTGGCAGTGCTCAGAAAGGAATCCGTTGGCGGGTTTGTGACACATTGTGGGTGGAATTCGGTGTTGGAGGCAGTGGTTGCCGGAGTGCCGATGGTGGCGTGGCCACTCTATGCTGAGCAGCATCTGAATAGAAATGTTTTGGTGAAGGATATGAAGATGGCTATTGGCGTTGAGCAGAGAGAGGATGATGGGTTTGTGAGAGGGGATGAGGTTGAGAGAAGGGTTAGAGAGTTGATGGAGTCGGAAGAAGGGAGAGAACTCACGAAAAGGAGCTGGGAGATGAGAGAAATGGCTTTGGCTGCTTTAGGAGAATTTGGTTCTTCTACCAGAGCCCTGGTTAAGTTCGTTGAGGCACTTGGGTAGTGCCTGTGGTGGAATTGGATACTTGGTTGAAAGTGAAAATGTTTCTCCCACACATGCCTGCGGAGAAGATGTGTAAACTGTCAAAGCATTTGAGTGAGGTTTGGATATGGTGAGTGTTCAAATCTTATCAAATAATTTGTAATGAAAGACTTGTGTGATACTTTCTGGTTCTCAGTACTCTTTTAAGTCTGTCCTGAATTTCTTGTGATTTTCCCTTCATGTCTGGAGAAGGAAATGTGTTCTTAACATATTATTGTTAAGAATATGGAGAAATATCATATTCTCATCCCTATGTTCCCTCCATCCTTTGAGAAAGACAAATTTGTCTTCCACATATAGTAATATTATTAGAGAGTGTGAGAGAGCTTTTAGAGTAATATTAGTCTCTAAACAAAGATTCATGAGCCAAGTACTCTAATTTACCATATTTTCAGTTTACTCTATACTATCCAATAATATTCATATAAAGTGATTGTATAATTAGTATATTTTGATGGGATATACGGGAGTATATTGTAAAGGTTCAATACCAAAGATGCTTCTTAGGAAGAATTAGGAGAAGCCACCAAACTGACATTATAGCAATTTTTTTCCCTTTCTGGATAATTGGAACTAGCGAATTGGAACGTTGGGCTCGGCTCAAACGGTCGGTTCTTTTTTGACCAGAAACAATAATCATTCTAACATATGAGATGGAATATGATACGATATGAAATATTTTCACGTTAGTTTCATACTACTTTCATTTAAGGCTTTAAATTTTGCTCTAAAAAAAATACACATAAAAAAAAAAACACATTTTTAAAAATAGAGGGGAATCTACGAGTATATTACGGAATTGAATAAATAACTGAGAATTAAAAAACGATTATATATTGTTATGTTATATTACCTTTTTGACTATTTATATATATTCTAATTTAGTAGTACATTAGATTATTTTTGTATAATTTCGTATGATAATAGAAAAGCAAACTAATTTATGATAATAACTGACTAATTTGACATATATATTTATATTGACCATGCTTTCAAGAAAAATTTAAAATTTATATTTATTTTCTCGTATTGTTATAGTTTAAAGTAGATTATGTTTACTTGTTCAAACGATAACATATAGTAATAGATCCAATACTATAGTAAAGATCTTAATAGATTAATTAATGGAAATTTTAAAATTAAAAATGAAATTATTGATATTTAATATAAAACAAATATAATGTTGTATATTAAAAAATTATAGAAAATTCATATAAAAATATTAAAATTTATACCATGTTTCATATTAGGGTCTTAGATAGATTTTTAACTTGTTAACTAATGTTTCAAATTTATGGAACCATTTTAATTTGACATCACCTTCCAAAAATATTATTTTGGGTAGTTGTGAAATAGAAAAAGATGAAATCATTTTGTGTTTTGCCTAAGTAATTACCTTCTATTTTCTAGCATAGAAGATTCATTTCTACATTTTCACCATAACTAAAATTTTTCTCTAAGAGCATTCATGTCAGTCTTGACAAAATTTTAGCTAAACTAACCTCAAAACTCTTCTTTTGCTATTTTAACAAATAAACATTGCATCAATCTCAATATTTATTTCTCTATTTTAAATACATATTATTTTTTTCTCTCTTTTATAATAAGTGATTGTAGGGATAAGGGCTCAAAATTATATATTGAGCCTTATCCAAGGACATTGGCCTGCCTGAGGAGGGATAGATAGTTATGAGGGATCCCAGTTTAAAGTCTCATGAGTAAGAAAGGAGGAGAAGGTGGTCTGAGGAGGAATTCCTCCTCTACCATGGTAAATATAGCTTAGATACGCATTCCTGTGACGAGAATAACCTTCATGGAAGCTCTAGTTTTAGAAGCGTGCCTCATGAACATACGAGAAGGAAGGGAACCCAAAAATATCTAAGGAAAAACCGTCACCTCCGCATTGAATGCACTACAGCTACTGTTCTGGCCGCATTTATGTGAAGAAGACCCCTGAACAGTACTTCTTTGGCTACTGTGATTCACAGAAAGCCAAAAGGGGGACACTCGAGGAGTGGCTTGGACGATTGACAAATGGAGGGCCAAGATCACCAGGAAGGATATATATAATGTAAGAGACCCCTGAAGGGTGGGGGATCGAAAAAATAGAGAAAGAACACTATAGCAACCAAAGTTGCACTTGTAATCAGTTCTATCGATTTATACTAAGATTTGCCTCCTCGAACAGCGAATTTATTCAGTCCTATGTGCCTTGTTCTTGCTTGATCGTCTTTCAAATCCATACTAACCGTTGTTAAATTCATTAGGGCCTAGTTCTTTGACCAACTCTCTACAAATTTATTGTACTGAGCTCACTGAGCCAAGATCCCATACATTTTGGGCTTGGGCTGCAAATCGTGCCCCTACAATTGGCGCCGTCTGTGGGGAAAACTTGTGTGATAGTGAGTGTAGCGGTTAACAATGGTAGGTTCAGGTCCACACCAAGCAGAGTCTAGGGGATCCCAGCATGGCAACCTTTTTGTCAACCTTGAGCAAAGAGGTGACTGTGAGGGAAGTGTGCATACCACACATACTAGTAAGAGTCAACCTCGAGGTGGAAGCCATATCTCCCATGCAAAGAGCAACAAGGGCATGCAATTGGAGATTGACCAGTTGAAGAGGAAGTTGCGCCATGCACGGCGAAGACGAACCCCCTCCAACTCTGATGTTTCTTCCGATGACGAAAGGGACATTAACTATAGGCGAAGGTCTTGAACCCTGCCTAGCAAATCTTTCTCCTATGAGGAGGAACAACATCGTGAGCAGAGAGTTCAAAGCCCGCCTCACAAAGGCGTAGGGAACGACATTATGAGTAGGGCCTTGGACCAAATCTCCAAATCGCCCTTCATCTACAAAATCTAGGGGGCGAGACTTCCTTGACGATTCACTTAGCCTGCTTTCACTATGTACAACAGTAGAACAGATCCCGTGGAGCACGTAAGCCACTTCAATCAAAGGATAGCTGTACATTCTAAGGATGAAGCCTTGATGTGTAAGGTTTTTCCATCCAGTCAGGGACCCATTGCGATGAGATAGTTTGATAGCCTAAGAGCAGATTCCATAAGTTCCTTTAAGGAGCTCACTCAGGTGTTTAGTTCCCGCTTCGTCACCTGTAGCAGGGTTCCTCGGCCCTTGGCTTTCCTTCTATCTTTGAGCATGCGAGAGGGAGAGACCTTGAAAACGTATTCGGATAGATACTAGGAGATGTTCAACGAAATAGATGGTGACTTTGATGATGTGGCCAACAGTACCTTCAAGCTCGACCTCTCGGCCGATCACGGTTTGAGGAAATCCCTAACTAGCAAACCTGTCACTAGCGTGCGCCAACTCATTGACCGGATTGATTAGTATAAATAGGTCGAAGAAGACCAGCAGTAGGGGAAAGGAAAGGAAAAGGCTATCCCTCAGGAGATGAGGGATTTCAAGTCGGACCGATACAACAACAATCGGCCTAAGAGGGACTACGCCGAGCAGCCAAGACTTGCTAACGCTCAGGCGGTCAATGCAGTGTTTCGAGAGTCGATGCATCAAGTTCTAGAGAAGATTAAGAATGAGCCATTCTTCAAATGGCCAAACAAGATGGTGGGAAACCCTATAAGGCGTAATCAGAGCCTTTATTGCCAATATCACCAAGACCAGGGACATACTACAGAAGACTGTAGGAATCTATGGGACCATTTGGACCAGCTGGTCCAGGAAGGAAGGTTGAAGCACCTCTTACATCATTCTAATGGCTAGGGGAGCCAGACCGGCCAGGAACCATGGAGAGACGCTCCTTCGAGACCCCCATTAGGCACGATAAACATCATCTTCGCTGCACCAAGGAGGACTGGGTCCTGTCCTTCCAGAGTGATGTCTGTGACTCGGCTAAATACTGAGGACCCCAATCCAGAGCTGAAAAGGGCTAGAGTGAACACCCAACCAACACTGGGTTTTTCGAAAAAGGATAAGATCGAAACCATACAATCCCATGATGATGCTTTGGTGGTCACGCTTAGGTTGGAGGGTATGATGTGAAGAGGGTGATAGTGGACTAAGGCAGTGGCGCAGAGATAATGTACCCCGACCTGTATAAGGGGTTGAGCTTGAGACCTGAGGATTTTACACTCTACAGCTCGCCCCTGGTAAGTTTTGATAGGAAGGTCTTCATCCCGAAGGGCCAAATTAGGCTGCCCGTCCAGACTGGTTCTAAAGTAGTGGAGGTGGACTTCATCGTGGTAGATGCATATTCACCCTACACAGCCATTGTGGTCAGACCTTGGCTTTATACCCTAGGAGCCGTTTCTTCTACTTTACACCAGAAGGTGAAATATCCGTCCGAGGGACAGGTCAAGGAGATCCTGGGAGATTAATCTATGGCCAGGCAATGCCTAGCGGCTGCCATCTGGCATCAGCCCAAGGTCGAGTCCTCGGCCTATGCCAAAAGGAACTTATA
The DNA here is from genome assembly GCA_023736055.1 of Quercus glauca. Lineage (NCBI taxonomy): Eukaryota > Viridiplantae > Streptophyta > Magnoliopsida > Fagales > Fagaceae > Quercus > Quercus glauca. The sequence continues at coordinate 73,321,208 of CM043316.1, read as the reverse complement.
ACAATTAAAAGCTCTGACGTTGCCTGTCGATGGGTCAGACGAGGAGGCGAAATGTGAAGGTTTGGTAAAGGTTGTTATTGGTGACGATCCAGAGAAATTCTTTCAGATCGGGGCTCAGCTACCTCTTCTAAAGAAGGAAGAGCTGATAAAGTTCCTCAGAAAAAACGTTGATGTCTTCGCATGGAATGCTTACGAAGCCCCGGGGGTGGATTCAAGCTTCATCTGTCATCATTTAAATGTTAATCCCTCTGTCACTCCCAAGAAGCAACCTCTTCGACGTTTATCTAGGGATCACTCTGATGTTGTCAGAGATGAGGTGAAGAAACTAAAGCAGGCATGGGCTATCAAGGAAATATATTACCCTGAGTGGTTGGCAAATACAGTGGTGGTGAAGAAGAAGAGTGGGAAATGGTGAGTGTGTGTGGACTTCACAGATCTGAATAGGGCTTGCCCAAAGGATCCCTTTCTTATGCCTAAGATAAACCAGCTGGTGGATGCAACTGTAGGCCGTCCTCGGATGAGCTTTCTAAACGCCTTTCAGGGATACCACCAAATACCACTAGTCCTGGATGATCAGGAGAAGACAGCTTTCGTTACTCCCACCGGAAACTACCACTACAAAGTGATGCTATTCGGTTTGAAGAATGCAGGGTGTACCTATCAAATAATGATGACTAGGATGTTTAAACCGTAGTTGGGCAAGAGCATCGAGGTCTATATAGATGATATGGTGGTAAAAAGTAAGGTAGTGTCCGAGCACTTAGAGGATCTTAGGAACATCTTTGAAATTCTGAGGAAACATAAGTTGTGCCTCAACGCTTCCAAATGCTCATTTGGTGCGGGATCAGGCAAATTTCTAGGCTACATGGTTACCCATAGGGGAATTGAAGTTAACCCCGACCAAATTGAAGTTAACCCCGACCAAATTAAAGTGATCAACAGCTTACAAAAACCTCAAAATCCCAAGGAAGTCCAGAAACTGATTAGAATGACTGCTGCCCTGAATCGGTTTATCTCTCGGTCGGCGAATAGGTGTAGACCTTTCTTCCTACTAATGAATAAATGGAAGGAGTTTGAGTGGACCGAGGAGTGTGCCTTGGCCTTCCAACAGCTTAAGGATTATCTCTCTCTTGGCCTTCTATCATGTCTAGCCCTAAGGTTGACGAAGTTTTGTTCGCTTATATTGCTGTAGCCCTTCATGCTGTAAGTTTAGTCCTGATACGAGTTGATGGCGGCACACAAAGGCCAGTATATTATGTGAGCAGGTCGCTACATAAGGCCGAGATCCGTTATTTACCGCTGGAAAAGGCTATTTTGGCAGTGGTACACGCCACACGCAAACTCCCCCACTACTTTCAAGCGCACACAGTTATTGTCCTAACTCAAATTTCGCCCAGAGCTCTACTTCAGAGCACCGATTACATAGGGAAGATTGCTAAGTGGGCCACAATCCTAGGGGCTTTCAACATCAAATACATGCCTCGCATCTTTGTCAAGGGTCAAGTCCTCGCTGATCTGGTAACCGAGTTTGCTGAATCCCTGTTAGAAAAAGAAACGAAAACACAACACATAGATAGAAAATCGGTTGGAATGATCTCCCAACAAGGTCCCCTATCCTGGAAAGTGAACGTTGATGGTGCAGCAAATCAAAAGGGTTCCAGAGTGGGGTTAGTACTAATATCCCCTGAAAGGATCACCATCGAGAAATCATTAAAATTGGGATTTTCGGTGACCAATAATGAAGCATAATATAAGGCTTTGCTGATGGGAATGGCCATAGTCAGAAAAATGGGCGGAAAGGCCATAGATATGTTTTCAGACTCCAGATTGGTCGTCGGCCAAGTGAAAGGAGAATTTGAAGCGAAGGATGAAAGAATGCAGGGGTACTTAAGTCAGGTTAAGTACCTACAATCAGAATTCGAATCTTTCAGCCTGTTGCACTTCCCTAAGAGCGGAAACATACATGCCGATTCCCTAGCCATGTTCGCAACCTTCTCGGCGTAGAGCTTACCTCGGGTCATCCTTGTAGAAGACCTATACAAGCCCACAGAGATGAACAGAGAGGTAGTTCATGTTCACCAAGTTAGGTTGGGGCCTAGCTGGATAGACCCCATAGCACTGTTCTTAAAAGAAGACACCCTACCCGAGGAAAAATCAGAAGTAGACAAAGTACGTAGAAAGGTTCTTCGGTTTTGGCTGTCTGAGGACTAGAAATTATATAAATGCATCTTTTCTGGGCCATACCTACTATGCATACAGCCCGAGGCAATAGAATTACTCCTTGAGGAGTTACATGAGGGGATTTGCAGGAGCCACACCGAAGGCAGATCTTTGGTGCACAGAGCCATCACTCAAGGCTATTGGTGGCCAAATATGCAAAGGGAAGCACAAGAGTACGTAAAGAAGTGTGACCAATGTCAAAGATTCGCACCAAACATACACCAATCAGGGGGAAACCTTAATCCACTGTCTAGCCCTTGGTCGTTCGTTCAATGGGGCTTAGACATAGTGGGCCCTTTCCCTAAGGCAGCAGGAAACAAAAGATACCTGCTGGTTGGCACGGACTACTTCATTAAGTGGGTCGAAACCGAGCCTCTAGCAAACATCAGAAACGTGGATGCCAAGAAGTTTGTATGGAAAAACATCGTCACACGATTTAGAGGCCCTCATACCCTTATCTTGGACAACAGCCTTCAATTTGATAGCAAATCTTATAGGAGATACTGCTGTGACCTGGGAATTACAAATAGATATTCTACCCCAGCCTATCCCCAAGGAAATGAACAAGCCGAGGCTGTTAACAAGGTCATTGTAAGTGGACTCAAGAAGAGGTTGGACGATGTGAAGGGAAAATGAGTGCAAGAACTGCCACATGTCCTGTGAACATACCGAACCACACCTCGCAAGTTGACAAGGGAGACTCCTTTCTTAATGACATTTGGGGCCGAAGCCGTTGTCCCTTTAGAGACTGGCTTCCCGACGCTGAAGACAAGTACTTTTGATCCGAGTAATAACAACGGATTGCTAGAAAAAAGCCTAAACCTGATTGAGGTGAGGAGAGAAAATGTAATTGTCCAACTGGTATACTACCAACACAAGCTTAAGTAAGGTTATGATGCTAACGTAAAACTGAGACCCTTAGTGCCTGGTGACTTGGTGTTGAGAAAGGTTCTGAGTACTGTGAAGAACCCAGCGTGGGGAAAGTTAGGGCCCAATTGGGAAGGACCATATCGCATCTCCTCGGTAGCTGGTATCGGAGCGTATTTTCAGTAAGACTTAGATGAGCATGTAATACCACGCATGTGGAATGTAAACAACCTAAAAATGTATTATTATTAATGAAAGTCTGTTTTGTCAATATGAATATATATCAAAGGCAGTATACTTCTCACTATGACATCTTTTATAAGTGTTTAAACCGAACCATTGTCATGCCTAAAGTCCTCGGACCAGATGCTATGGGAAAATTAACACACTATGACATCTTTTCTAAGTGTTTAAATCGAACCATAGTCATGCATGAAGTCTTCAGACCAGATGCTATGGGGAAATTAACACACTATGACATCTTTTCTAAGTGTTTAAACCAAACCATAGTCATGTCTGAAGTCCTCGGACCAGATGCTATGGGGAAATTAACACACTATGACATCCTTTATAAGTGTTTAAACCGAACCATAGTCATGCCTGAAGTACTCGAATCAGATGCTATGGGGAAATTAACACACTATGACATCTTTTCTAATTGTTTAAACCGAACCATAGTCATGCCTAAATTCCTCGGACCAAATGCTATGAGGAAATTAACACACTATGACATCCTTTATAAGTGTTCAAACCGAACCATAGTCATGCTTGAAGTCCTCGGACCAGATGCTATGGGAAAATTAACACACTATGACATCCTTTATAAGTGTTTAAACCGAACCATAGTCATGTCTGAAGTTCTCGGACCAGATGTTATGGGGAAATTAACACACTATGACATCTTTTCTAAGTGTTTAAACCGAACATTAACTGTGTATGCTTCTTCGAACCATACACTTAGGGGAATTAACACTCCATGATATCTATCTGTTTCTCACTAAGTGTCAAGACAGATCTAAAATTGTAGCCAGCTCCTTAAATTGGTAGCCCTGAGTAAGTTAAAATCCTCATTTATTTATCCAAGTGTAAATTTAGTGCTTGTCTTTATTAGATTCAGCCCTCATTACAGAAAGAGCAATTCGCAGTGCAAATATAGGATAAATCTCTTCATTGTTGGTACTTAGTCAAATTACTTACACGGGTAGCTGGGTATTATTGTTAGCTTTTATTAAAACTAAAGTGGCAATAGGTCAAGTTTATTTGCAATAACATTAAGCTTGAAAACATGTAAAGCGAAGACACAAGAGATAGAAAGGAAAGTCCATTCATTAATTTAAAAGAAAGAAAGGGGGGAATACACTGCACACATTGACTGAATGTCATTTAAAAATAAATAAATAAAACCTACTACAAAAGAAATTACAAATAAAATCCTAAGTACTACTTGGCCTTGGAGGGATCATCCTGTTGGCTCAGCTGTAAGGCAGGAGCGTCCTTGGCCTTAGGGACAGCTTCTTTTGTCTTCGCCTTTGCCTCCTTTACCCTAGCTGCATTCTCCTTGTCCTCAACAGCGTTTTTGGCTTCTGAGAAAGGCTTTTTCTCCTTACCCTTACCCTTGTCTTCGGCCCCCACAGCCCCCTGGCCTTGGCCACTAGCTTGGCTAGATCCCTTTTGAGCCTTAGGGAGAGGAAGGACAGCTTGAAAAGTCAGAGGCTGCTCTAAAGACTCAAGAGTTTGGGCAAAGGGAGATGGGAGGGCACCCAGGATTTCACGAATGTCAGGATGATAATATGTCCTTCCCGGTTGCCTCCACTTCGAGTTCGCAGGGACTCCTGCAATGTTAAAGGCTTTAGCCTATGTTACATCATAGTAATCCCTACATACCTCGGCTAACTCCTCAGTGAGCCTGGTCTGTGTCTCCTCCACGCTGAGGGTATAGGCCTCTTGCTTCTCATCTTCTAGCGCCTCATTGGCCAGCTGAATTGCCACCTTAGCCTTCTGGAACTCGGCCCTGAGATCCAAAACTAGCTGCTTCTGGGTGGCCAAGTTCAGCTCTGTTGTATAGAGCAACTTCTGTTGATCCTCGGCTTGGGCTTTAGCAGTCTTAAGACCAGCCAGGGCGCTTGATCGGTCCCTCTCCTAAATGGTTGGCTTATTGGCCAGTTCTGCATGTTCGGCTTTAAGGGCTTCGAGAGCCTTCTCAACCTCAACACGGGACTAGGCCTCAGCCTTAACCTCATCATGGGCATTCCTAGCCTACTCCTCAACCACATAAATCTGTTGGGTAACTTGCATGAAAATGGCAAAGGTGTTATAAAAATAAAAAAATAAAATAAAATAAAAAGTTGTCCGGCTTACCATTGCGAGGTCCCTCTTCAATGACATGAAGAGTTCAGGTTGCCTGATGCTCCTAAGTCCTTCCATATCTCTAGGGAGGAGAAGAGGCTGCTCCAAGGCCTTGGCAAGATAGGTGGCGTGCCTTCGCTAGGACTTCTAGAGCGTGGCATCCTCAGAGATGGGAGCACCATCCAATTCTAGCTGAGGGGCCCATGTACGCAATCCCCAGCGCACCTCAACTTCCTCCCGATTATCCACAGAGATGGCCCTCTTGTCTTTAGGGTCCTTTGCCTTCCGCTGTTGTTTAGCACCCTTTTAGGGTCCCACCTATCTTTCCTCTAGATCTTCCACTGGCCTTTTCTTCTTTAAGTCCTTCATGGTTTACAATCTAAGGTCAGTGAGGGGTAGTGGTGGAAGAGGGGGAAAAGTGGGTGGGACTTGGGACTTGGGACTTGGGGGCTTCTTTCAAAGATTGCCCCTTGTTCTTGTTGGCCAGTAGGCCTTTCAGGCTATTGCCCTTCTTCTGGTCCATCCTTTCCTCTTCCTCCGAGCTTGTATCAACGCGGGAAACAATTAACTTAGGTGGGTGTGCTGTGGAAAGCTTATCGGACTTGGTCTCGGAATCCAAGAGCTCCACTAGCCTATCAGGCACTCATTTCTCTTCAAAACGGAAGTTGTTTATCTCTTATTCAAGAGATAAACGAGAGGATGCTATCTCCTCTTCTACTGCTACTGCTTGGGGCAAAACTTATGGGAGTGGCACTATGAACGGTGGAGGGTTTGGCTGGATTGGTAATGCAACTGAGGGAAGATCGTATAAGGTAAGGAAATCCGATCTTGAAATGTCGATCCTGGCCAACCGCGGGTCGCCTGCTCTAATGGCGTGTTCGACTTCTTGGAATATTTTTGAGATAGGATCAAAGTCCAGAATCAAGTGGATGGCTCGCAACTGTCTATTTGTACTTATGAATATTTCCGATCTAAGCAGGAAGTTGAAAGCCGCAACGTTGGTAAGGCTAAGCTGAGGAGCAACTTGATTCTTATTTGCAAACATAGCCGAGAAGCAAAACACAGTTAGAAAATCGAATTCTTTCATCAAAAGACAACAAAATAACAAAGAGATAATGGGACGGTTAGGGTTAAAGAATCTAAGTCTCTTGCTAGGAAACCTAACTCTAAGGAATCCCACCTGACACTCCCTCTTGGATTGGGCAATGAAGACCATCATGCCACGCCCCCAAAGAGATGAGGTAATCGTCCTTCATCTCCTTATTAGATTTGGGAAAGCACGAGATAAGCCTGACGATGGGTGACCTGGACTTGAGGTAATACCCTCCATCGGCTTGTGAGTGGCATTCGTATAGATGGACCACATCGTGCTAGGTAAGTCCTAATTGGAGATGCTCGTTAAGAGCATCGACACAGCCTAGGATCCTAAACACATTTGGTGCACATTGATGGGGGCATAACCTATGGTTGAGGAGGTAGTCCTGTGTTATCCTACCCATAGGAAGAGTCATCCCTCCCTCTATGAAAGCTATGATGGGGATGATGACTTTCCCTTCCTCTCTGTGTGACACGATTTGTTCTAAGGAACAATATCGTAGGCCAATTTCCTAGGGTATGTGGTACTTATCTTTAAAGGCTTCTATTTTGGCAAGGGAGTCTACTAGGTTCGCAAATCTACCCATTTGGTCAACCTAAGAAGAAGCGACTAGAATTGGTAGGTGAAGAAATAAGAACTAAAAGAGCCGAGAAGATCGGCCGAGAAGGGAAAGAAAGTTTATAAAGAAGGAAACTTACAAAAGTGAGTATGCTAGTCCTGATCCTCTAGAAAAGATCTTTAAAAATTTCTTAAGGAAGGAGTTATAGAGGCTTAGGAATTTAGAGTATTTTGTGAGTTTGAGCATTTGGGATCTCTGGAGAGCTTGAAGACTTGTAAAATGAGGGAAATGAGTTCTCCGAATGCTTTATATATAGGGTGGGATTGAATGGGAGTCATCCCGCTCAAAACCCAAGGAAAAATGTCAGTCATTGGATCTGCGCCTCACCGTTGGATGTGGGGAACATAACGCCGCCTAGAGCAATTAATGATGCCTCGCAAGCCACGAAACGTCAATAGCAATCATGGGGCGTGTAAAACAGAACCCTCGCGCATGTGAACCAGAGAGAGAAATGGTTTTGTCTCTTAAAAATCAAAATCCCACATTTTCTCCTCGGATGAGAGGGAAAACCCGGAGTTTTGAAGGGCTAATGTAGGGATAAGAGCCCAAAATTATATATTGGGCCTTGGGCCTTATCCAAAGGCGCTGGCGTGCCCGAGGAGGGATAAATAGTTATAAGGGATCCCAGTTTAGAGTCTCATGAGTAAGAAATGAGTAAAAGGCGATCCGAGGAGGAATTCTTCATCGGCCATGGTAAATATAGCTCAAATACGCATTCCTGCAACGAGAATGAGCTTCATGGAAGCTCTAGTGTTAGAAGCGTGCCTTATGAACACACAAGAATGAAGGGAACCCAAAAATATCTAAGGAAAAGCTTTCACCTCCGCATTGAATGCACTACAGCTACTTTTCTAGCCACATTTATGTGGAGAAGACCCCTGAACAGTGCTTCCTTGGCTACCACGACTCACAGAGAGCCAGAAGGGGTGTCTGATGGGACGGGCACTCGAGTAGTGGCTTGGACAATTGACAAATGGAGGGCCAAGATCACCAGGAATGATATATAATGTAAGAAACCCTTGAAGGAAGGGAAATCGGAAAAATAGAGAAAGAACACTATAGCAACCAAAGTTACACTTGTAATCAGTTCTATCGATTTATACTAAGATTTGCCTCCTTGGACAGTGAATTTATTCAGTTCTATATGCCTTGTTCTTGCTTGATTGTCTTTCAAATCCATACTAGCCGTTATTAAATTCATTAGGGCCTAGTTCTTTGACCCACTCTCTACAAATTTATTGTACTAGGTTCACTGGGCCAAGATCCTATACATCTTGGGCTTGGGCTGCAAATCGTGCCCCTACAGTAATATATATATATATATATATATATTTATCTTCTCCATTCTCCATCCCACAATAACACCAGACTCATGGTATCCACCTTCAAGTCTTCAACACCACCACTGCCAATCACCACCAAGTACCGCCAATCACCAGCAAGTACCACCAATCACAAAAAATACAATCATAAACCCAGACATCTCATATGCAACCAATCACCAGCAACCACCAAAGATCAAACCGATTAAACAAAGCTTTATCTTTCTATCATATATTTTTCAATAGTTGCAAATTAATTTATAAACAAGTCGTAGAAGAAATACAAAGTTTTATCAATAGTTTACCACTTTTCTATAACATGGTACTGTCTAAATAATGGAGATGAAAAATAGGATGAATGGAAGCTTAAAATTAAAATGATATCATAAGTTTAGGGCATTAATTTACAATATATATATATATATATATATATATATATATATATAAATTATAGCCTAATTTAGAATGTGGCATAAATTTTGGATTTTTTTTTAATGTAATTTCTTTAAAAGTATAATATCGTGAAGAGTATGTAGTACTATAATTTATCAAATTGGAGTACTACAAATATATAGGAAATGCATTTGATATATTTTTGCTTCCAATATAAACGATATTTATATTTTTTAGGATATTTTTATTTTATTTGATAAGGAAAATATATGTTTTTAAGTGTATATACATATTTTAATACGATAATATTCTGATTGAAAAATTCAACTTAACGCTCTGTGTTTGTTTTGCTAGAAAACTTTCTGTAAAGATAGTTTTCCACATTTTTCAGTGTTTGGTAACAAAAAAAAAAACCTGGTCAATGAAAAACTATTTTTGGTCAACAGAAAACCCTAATAAAAATAAGGCTTATTTTCTATAGGTTGTTTTCCAAAAAATTGTTTTGGAAAACAATCTCTCTCTCACGCGTTGCATCTCCTTTAAATATTATATTCGTCTATAGCTGTGGGAAACATAATTTTTTGGCGCATTCTCTCTCTCATGGTAAGTTTTCTCACTTTTCTCTCTTCCCTTTACTTTTTGTCTCCTCACACCCTCACTATCACTAACTTTGATCTCTCCTATTCCCATAAATCTCTCTCTCTCTCTCTCTCTCTAACTGTCTCTCTTCTCTCTTTTCTCCATGTTTCTCTTCCCCTCTGTAACACAATTCTCTGATTAGATTTTTTTTTTCCTTCACTAATCGCTCAATAGCTCCGACTTGCAAAGAAGAACAAATTTGCAGTAGTAATTATTTCATTCATCTCTACCAAAATCTCAATTCTTTGCTTTGAATTTCAAGCTCGATTTTCTTTTTTCTCTAAGAAGTTTTTGGTTTGATGGATTCCAAGCAGAAGTTACTTCTTTTTTGTACATAAAGTGCAAAAAATTAAAATAAAAAAAGAAGAAGAAGAAAGAATGAATGAAGTAAAAGATGAAAATTTTAAACATAGTACCTACATTGCTCTAAATTGCTTTTACATGAGACAATCTTTACCGTGGACTAATAATATTGTCATATAATGAATGACAATTGTTTAGGAGAATTTCATTTGTTGGCAAATATTTTTTTTGTTGGCAGATACTATACAGTGATGATATATTATACAGTACATTATGTAAATACATAATTTAGAGTAATATTTAAGACTTGAGCTTGACCATAGTAGACAATTAGTATACCAACAAAAAGAGTAGACAATTAAAAGTTATTGTTATTTATACTTATTGAAAATGAATTCCCCTGTCAATTATATATATATATATATATATAGACAAATGGTTGATATATGTGTGTGTGTGTGTGTACGTACGTTACTGTCTATATATATGAGCAAGATGAGTGGTAGAGATCATGAAAATTTGATAATTAATTAATTTTGATTGAATTTATTGTCAAAATTTTAGTATGAAAACCAAATTCATTCTTGGTTTTTTATTTATAATGATTACATTAGTTAGTTTATATAATATACATGTTTTAAATTATACAAGAAATTTTTTTTTTTTTTAAATTGCATACTAAACACCAGAGAATATTCTCAAACTCATTTTCAAGGTCGTTACCAAACACTGGAAAATAAGACAGTTTTCTAGAAAATGCTCTTTGAAAAATGAACCATTTTCCAGAAAATATTAATACTGAAACAAGCAGAGCTTGGTGAAAAAGTGACCATTATTGTTATTTCATGCTCCATAAATCTAACAAACACATCAAGATTGATTGTGACTTTATGAATAATGAAACATATTGTCATTCTTGAGTCTAAATCTTCTGTCCTATTTTCCTACTCCACTCTGTATTTCACCAATAAAAACTTACCACGTGTTCACTTGATAAATTAAATACTACCATTAATTAATAATGGTAGTATTAATAAGTCAATAATGGTAATATTTAATTAATCAGGTGAATATGTGGTAAATTTTTATTGGTGGAGTATAAAGTGGAGCAGGAAAAGTGGGACAGAAGATTTGGACTCGTCATTCTCTTTGTTTATTATGATAAGTTGAATCATATTCTCATAAAGTTGCCAATTGTTAGCTTGTGTCTCCTTTCAATTATTGTCTTTCATGTTAGGTATGTTTGACCTGTATGCTATAACTTGAGAGGGAGTATTAGCGTTACTTGCTATTTTTAATAGGGGTATTACACTCCCATTTCTTGAGATTTGGGGAATGACACTCCACCCCAAACCTAAAGGAAAAATACTCCTCTCTATTTATATTAATAACGAAATATTCTAAATTCCTATAAGATTCTCTTTACCAAAGATTAGCTATAATTATTAAAACCATAACTGATAAATTTAGAATTAAAATGCAAAGTCTACCAAGCACCAAAAGACTTGCAACGACAAATCTCTCCACAACACTTAAAAAAAAAAAAAAAAAAAAAATCATACTAAATTTTAAAATACTATTTAGTTAAAATTTTAAAAAAATGAATTTTAATTTTGAAAGGAAGAATAACTTTAAAAACCTTCCCAACAGAGTTTAAATGGATGTCAAGGGGGAAAGTGTTTTTTCCCGTTAAATTTGGGGATGAAATGTTATTTTCCTAAACCTTAAAAGAGTTGAGTGTAAATTGTGTAATTACTAATTACCCCTTTTTTATTAGCATGTTATTGTACATTATTTTTTATTAGTTTTGTGTGTGTGCGCGCGCGCATGGAGATAAGTAGATAGTGATGGAGAGGAAGATGAAACCACAAATATACAACACCACAAAATATACCATTAACTAGGTTATAAGTTGCCAACGGGGGCTTGGCTCAGCTGGTAAGGTTCGGACGCTTCGTCTAACCCACCTAGGTTCGAGTCCCGCTGCCAGCAGGTTTCCGTTGGTGGGTAAACTTAGTGGTGAGGTGTACTCAGAGATGAGGTGACTCCCACACAGTGGTACAGTCGGGCCCCCGAGATCGAGCTACCTCGGCCGAGGCCACTGGCTCCCTGCCCGGGGGTGCAATATGACCATAAAGACCCCTATTTTTTCATTCTCAAAAAAAAAAAAAAAAACTAGGTTATAAGTTATAACTCGAACGCCACATGTTATAGCATATTCACTTAGCTTCTTCTTCAAACCCTAATATAAATATGCGAAGCAGCCAAGGTGAAGGACAATTTATTATAGACCTAGACCTCTAACCCTCTCCCTTATTTTTTTATTATTATTTCATACAAATAATATTAAAAAATAACACATATATATTAAAGATTGTACCCATAACACAAATCTTTTACTTTTGTGACATTTGGGATAGACAATCTTACTCCCAAATAATAATAATAATATTTAAATTTAACTAAAAATTGAATAATTCTACATTCATATTGTGCCTTATCATGTCTTTGCTTTCGCATCTTATAACTAAAGGGGAGGATTATCAATTGTCCTCTTGGTGTATATATTCTTGTATACTCACTATCTGTTGAGTAAATGTTTAAAGGAGGCACAAGGATAAGAATACCAAAATATTGTAGACTTATCATGTCTTTTCTTTTGCATTTTATAACTAAAGGGGAGGGATACTATCCTCTTGTATATATTCTTGTATACTCACTATCTGTTGAATAAATGTTTAAAGAAGGCACAAGATTAAGAATACCAAAAATATTGTAGGCTAAAATGTAAAAATAACCCCAGCGGGAATAAGAATACCAAAAATTGACGTTTGATGTTTAAAAATTGTCCAAATTTACCCCTCCATCTTCTATTAACTGTAAGTGACAAAATATTACAACATGACTACTTTACTATATATATATTAAAAAAAATACGCGCACAACACGTGACAATTTTTAGTCAATTATAGTTAAAACTGAGATAGAATAATTTGGACAATTCTTACACCTTAGGGGTTAATAATACAAAATTGATAACACAAAAGTAATTGACCCAAACCCAACGGTCTGTTTGTGCTTTTGCACAAAAATGCATTAGTATTTCTGTATTTGGCATTCTGTAGTCTGGTACCTATAAAAAAAAAAATAAAAAAAAAATAAAAAAAATAAAAAAATTTGGCTTATCTTCAATACATTTTTAATTGGATATGTTCTTTTATTTTAAATATACAATGACAAGTGGTAATGAGTTTTAATCTCCACATTTTATTTAGTTAGTAGGTGATGTGACAGTCTCTCATTAAAATAAAAGGAAATTCTTTTTAATAAAGTACTGGAAATAAGCCAAACCCTAAAAAAAATCCTTAACTATGTCTTCAATAAATAAGCATCTAAAAATGCCAACCAAAATGGAAAATATAGATGGGTTCGTTTAATGAGTTGCTCTAAGGGCATTTGTTAATTGACCATTTTAGAAAAATTTTAATATCACCTTCATGGAAAATATAAAAAACTGCCAAAAAAATCAATCACTTTTTTCTTTTCCCATAAAAAGATTTTTAAAATAGTTCATAAATCAATACCCTTAATGCATCTATTAACTTTTTTTCAATATAGATACGTGCCAATGACAACTTACAGAAAGCCAAAGCCACCAAATTGCTACAAGAAATGAAAGTGGCTAAAAACCAGAAGGAAGTATATATAGCAGTGTGTTAAAAACAAATGCTCCAAGGCAGAATATAAGGGTGGACCTAGGCACTCAACATTCTTCTCCTATTCATACCCTTCAATCCTTGTATGAAATTTTTTTGAGATGATTGGAATAAATGCTTTGCTTCGTTAACTGAAATGTTTACTATTATAGAAATTAAAATTTTTTTTAACTACTATCATTAAAGAGTATATGAAGATTTCATCTCAAAATTACTTATTTATGGGTTCTCTTTGGCTCTTTCAATAATGTGATCTTCCATGTTATAGCGGAAGCTTCTCTTAAAAGTTCAGGTTGAAGGGTATTCCCAACACCATTTCCTACTTGAAAGGCACAAATATCATTTCAGGAGGCTTCACCAGGTATGTTCCACAACACACAGGTTTCACAAGCCATATTCTGTCCAATACCCAAATATCTTATGCTTAAAATCTCCACTATATATCAATATATCATGCACTAAGTTTTGAACACTGACTTCTCCCCTACTTCAAATCAAAATCATTTTGTAAATTAAGAGAGCTTACAAAATGCCATAAATATTACTATTTTACGTAAGTTAAAGAAACAACAAGCCGTTTAGAGAAAGCACAAACCAAACAAAGAAAAATAATAATTTATTGAAGTGAGAAGCAGTTATTAAAAATAGGATTTATTCTCATCTATATAATTTCACACTCATAATTCTAATCGTCTTTAAAATAAAAAAATTATAGTCACAATACATTAATTAAACTCTATATATGCAGAAATTCATTATTTGGGCAAAGTTTTAGTTTAATAGAGAAAATGACAATTAATTTCAAGATACAACTACCAAATTTTTCTAATCAAAAACTTTTATTCTTTTATAATAAATATGTTATAAATACTAATTTTTCCAAACTCTATCAATTCATCTTCAATAAATGTATGTCAAGCTAGAATACTTCACAACCATGACAGCTGAATACCACGCCACTCTACCAGAATAACGTATGTCAAGCTAGAATAACTGTTGCTAAATGACACATTGTCATACTTCACAACCATGACTAAATTATAACTCTCACAATCCACCAAAACAGAAGATTCTCACCTAGAAGAAGGGAGAAACAAAGAACAACATATAATACTTGACATTACTCAGAACAGACAATTCAAAAACCAAATAATTTGAATTATTCTACAAAATTATGTGATTCAAATATATGTATTGATAACGTCGCATGTGAAACTAACCTTCTCAATGACGACAACATGGTAATTGATAGTAAATATCACTAGTGAATTGTTTATGAGGATTGTTTAAAAAGTAATGGTCCATTCACTAATCTTTCAAAGGGATCTTATCAATCATATAGCTTCTTAATAAGTGGATAGCAAGTTTATGAAACTAAAAGTTTTCTCTAGACATGATAGCGAATATGGAAAATACATCTTAAACAAAGAACGTTGTGCAGCAATTGAATAAATATATTATTGTGTACATTAATTTCCAAGTACTATCACAATAACTTCTTCATTTCTTTTCTTTTTATTTTCCTTTTTTTCAAGCAAAATCACAACCATAGCAAACTTCAAAAGCAGTTTTGACAAGATGAAGCAAACATTCTTGATCATAGACTAAACTATGAAACCTGAAATCTATATAGAAGAGGAGTGCTAGATCTCGTAATTACAAGGTGAATATTTGAGAGAAAAGAGAATATTAGTGGCAAATTACCATGATGAAGCTTGGCTGAAACCTCAAAATTAGATAATTACACATGACTGTGGGAGCTATCTTTAATACTTTCTTCTGTGAAATCTTTGACCACGCATTTGCATCTCTGTTGTTGCTCTGAGAGATCCTGCCATGTTTCAGGATTTTCAAAATGTGCAAAAAATTATGCCTTCTGTTTTGCACTTCACTTGAACACCACGTCCATTCAAATTATATTTTCTTTTATTTTATTTATTTCCAATCCCATACCTCTTAGCACCTACTCATTTGCCTAGAAGGGGAAAAAGAAAAGAATTTTTGGAGTTGTAAAATTATGTAGGATGAAATGGTAATTGTACAATTTCATAATTTCAATCATCTGCCCGTGTCTTGTTTTGAAACTCATAAAATTTCTTTCAAGTTCAATGCAGGGAGTACCTGAATCTGCTTTTGAAGAAGCTTAACATACTCTACTGCCTCTTCTAACATATCTGCAGTGTTTGTTTGCTGCAAGTGACAACAAAAATACCAAATTTAAAAATTGCAGCTAAGTCTGGATGCAATGAGATTTTATGCTTCTTTCAAAAATTAAAAATTCTAAAAGGTGATTAATATATTCTTCTTTCATGATTCAAGGTAGAGTTTTACAAAGTACCAAACATGACTATGCAATTTGAAGCAAATTTAGTTTTTATAATACCTTTTATTATAAGTACATTTTATTTTTTTGATATCACCCTATGTAGCAAGATTGTAAAAAACTTTTTTTTTCTTTTTTTCTGAAAGCTAAAACAGAAAAAGATATCAGTGAGTTTTAAACTAAATTCTCCCAACTAACTGGAATGGACTCTTTCATTCTATTCAGTTCTATTTAAAGTGACATCTCCCTTACCATCTTATTTGATAACCAAGATACACCAGGCAATTAGAAAAAATTATGACCTCAAATTATATTTAGTATTGCAACAATAATCAAAAGATTAATTGGTTAATTTTGCTCAACATACTTGACATCCTTAACCTTCAAATATGCATCTTGCTTGTTTTTTTTTTTTTTAAAATTATGGATGCAAAATATGACAGGTTAACTACAAAACCAATCCACAAAAAAAAGGTGTTGCTTTGAAAAATCCCTCTATACCATCTACATCTCCTCCAGTCATGCAATTTACACAGACAAATCTGTTTGTAAAGCAATTTATTATACAGTGTGAATAGGAAGAAGAACATTGTCTCCAACATTGGACGAGAAAAACCTAATATTAGGAGAAGCCAAAAGTAAAACATAAAATAAATAAATAAAACAAAATTCTTCTGACTCACCAATATGATCAGGGTTGCACATTGTGGCCCATTTATAAGGTCCAACCAAAATGGAAAGTGGTCACTTCTTAAGATTAGTTCCATTTCCCAGATAAGCATATAACATCTATCCTCTCCCAAAAAATTGAAATTGTTTATAAAAAAAATGATTTAGCTCTAAAAAGACAATCCACTTAAGTATCTTAATATATTACAGTACAAAACATGCTGAGAAGATAACTCATTTTTCCAGATATCCAAACACATTAAGGCATTGTTTAGTTAAATGAAGAGAAGAGAAAAGAAAGGAAGGAGGAGGGAGGAGAGGGAAGGGAAGGGAAAGAAATACATATTCATTTTTCTGGTTTGCACAGGGAAAGGGAAGGAAAAATAACTATTACACGGGCCCCACGTTAAAGATTCTCTCTTCTCTCTTATTTTCCTCCCAATTTGGGTGGAAATGAAATGGTGGGCCAGGGAGGAAACCACTTCCCTCCTCTTTTCCTTTCTCTCCATTCTTTTTGTCTAACCAAACAAAGGAGTTGGCTTCCTTTCCCTCCAATCCAAACAAAGGGTAATGTAACTTGCTTTGCAGCAGATGGGAAAATTTAAAAACACACAAAGCCTAAATTGTCTGGTGAAAGTTGAAATGAGGGAGACCACCACAAAAGTGGTTGGTTGCTCCATTCTTATCATTACATAAAATTGTAGAACTACAAAATGTGCCTTCACTTATACATAACTCTCTTGCTCTTCCCACACATGTTCATCATGCATGGCTTGTTTCAAAGTTTTAAAAAATGATTCCTGTTTATTGCTTGCATCTCCTACCTAATCACTCAACAAACCATTGATGTTGCAATTTGCTTCCTCATGACTATATCTCACACACAATGACATTTAGCCTTAATAAGTTTGATTTGCTTGATGAAAACTCTCAAAGTTGCTTCTGCTTATATCAAATATCATCAAGGGATTTTTCTTGTAGATGCTCATCTACTTTAGGAGAGATCTCACTCTATCATCTCAAAGCTGTATAGGACATAGCCCTGTACTCTGTATCTGAATTACATCTCACCATATCATTGACTCTTTTTTCTCTTCCGACTCCAAGTAACAAGATTATATATCCTACATAAATACAAAGGTCAGAAACAGGCCTATCCCGGTGATCACCAGCGCAGTCTGCACTGAAGCAACATGTCAAAATTGCCTTTGCGTCTGAACATTATGCCCTTGCAAGGAGCATCCTTTACATAAACCAAGAAATGATAGACAATATGCCAATGAACATGAGTGAACCGCCTATAACAACAAAGTGATGTCAAGCTGAGTCACAATCAAGTTAATCAACTTCCTGAAAAGTCTTCAATACTTTCTGGGATCCTCAAATTCCTCATTCTGAAACTACCTTGCCATGTGAGCTACTGCCTTGGCTTCTTAAACCCTTGATAACAGGATAAAAAATTTATACTGAAACGTATTATCCAAAAGAACTAGAGAGGC
Source organism: Quercus glauca (assembly GCA_023736055.1). NCBI lineage: Eukaryota > Viridiplantae > Streptophyta > Magnoliopsida > Fagales > Fagaceae > Quercus > Quercus glauca. The sequence goes on along the minus strand of CM043316.1, from coordinate 73,303,196 downwards.
ATACAAATGTAACAGAGGCCCTTAAAATACAAGAATAAATTTTAGCTGTGAATCATGGGTTTCTTGGATTGTATGGCACCTGGGTTTTCGATAAAATTTGGTCTAGGGTGGGTAGTGAAACTAAGTTGGGTCTCTCGAAGACAGTTGAACAAGATCGAATTTTGCTCTCTTACCAAAGTTGATGTAGCACAAAATTTTCTAAAGAATTTCGCAGGAAAGAGCGAACTCCCCATGTCCACAGGTAGTATACTAGGGATGCTCCAAAATTTACTGAAAGTTTCATAAATTTAGAAATTCCTCCAAGAAAATGAATGACCACTTAAGACAAATGCTGAATTCCTTCAGAAGTACATTGCTTTCTTTCTTTCCAAAGGGTCCGCATGACATATAGTGGAATGGCTCCCCATAGATCAACAAGATGTTTACCTTAAAGCCCTCTCCAACATGCCAGCAAATCCACTACCCTCTTTAGACTTATCCCAATGGAGTCCACAAAAAAATAAAAATAAAATAAATTTTTTTATTAAAAAAAAAAACCATAAATTTTGCGCATAATCACAGTGAATTAGGAACCTCTAGCTGTTGTCAATGTGAAAAGAGCTACTTTAGTAGGAAACTTAATCTTCCAAATGCTTTTCCACAGAAAGTATAGTGGGTTTCCAGTAGTAAGAACCTGATAATAAGACTTCAAAAATACCAATCCTAGCAGGGGATACAACACGTCCAGTCTTCCCCATCCCTTGTAATTTTGGTGGAGTACAAAAGGCTGAGAAATTATTGTAAACTCCCCGTGTACCAGTCATGGACAAATCTGGTGAACAAGATGTCCCAATGAATAACTCCACCATTCCAAATCATAGTCCACCACAAAAACCTCTTTATTTTGGGCTATACAATAGTGTCGAAGAAGCCTCCTTAAATGTAACCTCACCACACAATAGATCAAGCCAAAAACGAACATGGAAGCCACTTCCCACCTATCACTTGACAAAACATTAGAGAACCTCCCATATGTTTCTCAAGAGACACACCATAGGGTTCCTTAAGCACTCCTAAAACCAGACCGCCCAGTTCATTTCTACACTTTATAACTACTACGGTTCACCATAATGTATATGTTTCCATGGCATAAGGCCAAAGCCACTTTCCCAACAATGCATTAGTAAAGCATACAAGACCTAATGCCCAATACACCATATCAAACCGGGTCACAAGATGTCTTCCTACCAAGCGAAATTTAACTTCATCTTCTAGACCTTCTCAAAGAAAATCTCATAGTAATTTCTTAAAACGATGAATGATATTAATTAGCATGGGGAATAAAGAGTGGATGTATGTGGGCAAACTAGAGAGAGTACTATTTATCAAAGTGGTTTGGCCTCCTTTTGATACATATAGCTTCTTCTAGTCTGCAAACTTTCTTTTCATCTTCTCCAGCATTGGTCCCTTATTGCTTTGGACTTATACCTAGCCCCCAAGGGAAGCCCCAAATATTTCACGAGCAATGCAAAGATTTTGCAGCCCAAAATCTCAGCCAAAGCTGATATTCTTGGAACATCTCCAATTGGAACCAATTTACTTGGATTAATCTTTAAGCCAAACACAGCTTCAAAACACAGAAAAATGCATTTCAAATAGCCCATTTGTACTGCCATTTCCATAAAAAAATCAAAGCGACATATGCATACAAAAGATTTGTGATCATCAATAGGTCAGTGCCCTTCCTCCCACTGTAAACCCCTGAATATACTGCCCATATACAGCCTTCGAATACCTACATCATTATTACAAATAAGAGTGGCGACAGTGGGTCACCATGTCGTAAGCCCCATAAACTATTAAAAAATCCAATAGGACTCCCATTTACCAACATAGAGAATATAGCTGTTGGGAAAAAAAAAAAAATCCATATTCTCCACTGCTCCTTAAAACCATATTTCTCCAACGTGTAAAAGAAGCTTCCAATTGACGTGCTTATTCAGTTTAAAAAAAATTATAAGTATTTCAACTATTTTAATGCCCCACTTGGTTACAAGCTCACGCTACTAAGCTCGGCTGGTTATTCAATTTAATTATAGCAGTTTGCTTTTAAAAATTATCAAAAGCATAAAAAACAGAAATTGGGGGAAAACAACAGAGATTCAGCCATCAAAACAAACATAATAGATGCTAGCCACGAGTAATAACCAACGAACAACTTATATAAAGACAATATTAGCCACAAAACAACCAAACCCAACCCCTTCCAAACCCGCCAAAACCAACGCAATTGCCACCCCTATATAGTCATTACTAAAATTGTAAAAGTAAAAGTAGAAGATTGCCTTTAATAATACAATTTTCTCTTGATTATTACTTATCATACAATAATAATCTTTAAATGGACTAAAGCAACAAACAGACAAGCAAAGAGTGAATTGAAGGAGGCCAAGGCAGTCCTTGGGCCCCAAAGCCCCCTTATTAGAACTTTTCAATTTGGTATGATAGATAAACAGAAATTATACTTTGACCATCAGAAAATTATACTTCATATGTCCTATTGAACAAACTGAATTTCTTTGCTTTGGTTCCCCCATCTAAAGTTTCCTAGACCCGTCGCTGTGGGCAACACTTTTTGACAGTTTACTTTTAATATTTTTTGCCAAAATGATGGATCAAACAAATAGAAAATTTAAATTCAAGAGAGTTCACATCTACCGACAACTAAAACTGTTGACTACTCGTGGCAAGTGGCAACTAAATCTTTTTTTTTTTTATCTTCTCTTGAGAATCTACTTTTTGCTCAAGCATATTTGCTGGTTAGCTTCAATTAGCAACACAACACAAAGACCACAATGTTTTCCTTTCACTCAATAAAGAAAACACCATGAATGGATTAATTTTTCATTAATAAAAGACGAAGAAAAAAAAGGTTTAGCTGTAAATTAGAGGCTACCTTATCCATGTTGGGCACCAGCTCCTGAAGCTTTCTTATACGATCACTTATTCGAGTCCTTCGAACCTAAGACACAGAGAGAGAGAGAGAGAGAGAGAGAGAGAGAGAGAACAGAAAGAGGTGGAGGAAGCATCAGTTAGGAATAAACACAAACAGTTGATAGTGGTTTTCTATAAAAAATAAAAAATAAAAATGTATGAAAGTGAGTGATCATCAATCTCACAAACTCACCCTCTCGGCAATGCTTCTAGGATGAGTAGCGCAACCTCGCTTTGCCCGAACCCGACAAGGAACTGAGTCCTCCAAAAGCTTTTCCATCTCCATATCTATGAAGCTACCAACTCCACCACCACCGCTACTTTGCTCTCCTTTCTATATTATCAAAAAAAATATATATATATATATATATATAGGTCTTAAATTTTTGTTTATAACAAACTAACCCCAAGAAAAAGAAAGAAAGTTACAAAAAAATACCAGGTGATGATGAGATGGGAACTTTGCAGTGAAGTGGTGGTTGAGCTCCCTAGAGCGCTTTGTGCCACCGCCGCCATGAAAAGTGTTGGAGTTGGAGTGCGAGTCATAGTTGCTGTAATTTGGTGGGTTTGGGTTAAGACCAAAGTTGGAGAAGTAGGCTTCGGAATTAGAATTCCCGAAAAACTCAGCTGGCGAGCTGTTCTGTCTGAATATGTTTGAGTCGAAGTCTAAGAGGCTTGGATCGGCAGAAGAAGCAAGCAACTGAGTTAAGCTCTGGGTTGGCTTTAATGGGTCTTCTTCGTCTTCGTCTTCTTCTTCTTCTTCTTCTTCTTCTTCTTCTTCGTTTTCTTCTTTCTGTTCTTTTTGGTCTACTGGTTTTTCTTCTTCGAGAAGTGCTTCTAACCAGGTGGCAGAAGCTGAGCGGAACCGAGCGAGTCCACCACCTCCACTCAGTTCACCACTACCACCACCGCCACTGCTACTTCTACCGCCAGGTGTCGGTTGCATCTGGTTCTCCAATTACTGCTTTTGCTTCTTCAATGGAGGAGCTAATAAATTATCAATTTTGAAAACAAACCCTTGTTTGTTTTTCCATTTTTAATGGTCTGTCGTAAACTCGTAATAAAGGCTAGATAGACTACGCACTTCTTCCATTAAGGCACTAATTTTTTTTTTTTTTTTTTTTGGAATTAAGATGTTAAGGTTCTGCTTAGTACGTGTGTTTAAATAATAATTTTTAATTTTTTTAAAAATATATGTGGATGAAAAAGTATATAGAAATACGTATAATATTGTTTAAAAACTAAAAATGTGTTTAAACGCATATACCAAACATCCCTTAATTGATTTTTCTTTGTTTTTGTTTTATCCATTGTTTCATGAATTAAAACACTAATTGATTTTTTTATTTATTTTTATATAAGTAGAATTCAAATTTTAAATTTCTTATTCAATCTCAATAAATTTTACTAATTGAGTTAATTGGAATCCACCATTTATAATAACTTAGTTACAATATTTTTAATCGACTAATGAAACAAAAACAATATATTTTTTTAATAACAAGTCAATTCAATAGAATCATTGGTTTACATTTAATTAAGGTCTCTGATTTATTGTATTGCATTTAAGAAATTATTATTAAGTTTTACTTTCCATTTTATATTCACTAACTTTTTAATGTCATTGTCATGTGTTTATTATTATTATTATTATAAATTCTAAAAAGAAAAGAGTAAGTGCGGCAAATTACAATTGGTGAAATGAGGGGAGAATGGCTATTGACCCTTTATTTTTAAACTATTTAGTCAAATGGCCCATTTTTCAAAAGTATTTAGTAAAATTTCCTTATTTTAAAACTCGATATTGTTGATGTCAAGATTTGCCTAGAACTTGTTAGTAATGACGAGTTCTAAGCAAAATTTTCAAAAAAATTCTAAGTAATAAAATATGCCTAATGTCACTTGATATTTCAAAAATATAGACATTTTGCTAAATACTTTGAAAAGATAGTTACTTTTGTTACCTACTTCAAAAATAAATTATTTTTAGCCATTTTTTCCTGTAGAATGAAACAGAAGAGTTATAAGGAAATCTTAGTGGGGTACGGTGTACCTCAGGTGAAAATGAGATTTCACTAATGAGAATTCAATAGTCTCAATATTAGTATAAAAATAGTTTCGAAAAGTTATTATGTACACGACAATGATATAATTTTTTGGGGGAAAATTAGGAGCCACTACCCAGTAACCACACCATTTTCAGATTATCGTTTTTACTGATTTTGATGGCGGTTGTCGGTTGGCATGGTGTAGCCCCAGCCGTAGCATTAGCTTTAGCATTCACGCTCCAATGGGCCAGCACCATTTGGGGCTATAAATTACTCCGAATCTTAATCTTCTAGTAGGATTTGATTTGTATGGCTTGGGAGAAAGTGATTACTACACTAATACTGTTTATGGTTGATTTAAGGTGCGTGTGCCTCTCAAAATATGCTTTTTCTAGAAAATTTTAGGAGGGGACAAAGCAATTGATCCCAGCCACAAATGCACGTTGAAAAAAGCTGGCTTTGACGTCAATTTTTTTTAGCATTATATTATTAACAAAATATTTATTTAAATATTTTAAAAACCTTTTAGATATCTATTATTAATTACAAGGTATTTAAAACGGTTTATTACAACACTATCATGGTAAAGTTTCTGACGGTTGTATAAAAGATCTGGAGTTCAATCTCTACTACACCAAAAATTGATTGGTATCTTGGTCTGATGATAAATAGCTATCATTAAGAGCAGACGCTATAGGTTGAAACTCTCTCAAAAAAATATATATATAAAAACATGGTTTTAAAAAAATAAAACGGTCAAAGAACCAGAAAAGAGATCGATTTTATGTTTTTTTCTTGTTTTTTCGGATTTGGTTTTCTATTGAATTGGAGGGTCTGATAAACAGTGTATAAAAGAGCGTAATATTGTACTATATAAGAGTCTAAATTTGATAAGAATGTAACGAAGCTCATGATTTACACTATACAATAAGAGCTTGTCACGTTAGGATTTTACAAATTAATGAATAGAGCCTATTACACAGAATCCTTTTTCATTAACACCCTATTTCATAAATGTTTTCTTTTTTAAAAAAATCCAAAAATTGAAACATTGAATTAGATGCAAACCAAATCTAGGGACACCCTTTCAATTTCGAAAGGAGAAAGGGAAGAGCTCCTTTGCCCTCAAGGTCGACTCAAGGCATTGTGAGGCCTAAGGCAACTACTCTAAGTGAGGCCTATTTTAATATTTTAAATATTAATAAAAGATTTATTTAATTTTTAGTTTTTTTATTTAAAATCCATTTTTATTTATTTCTATTTATTATTGACACATAGAAAAAAAATCAACATATACAAATAATAGTCTGCCATATGGCGTTATTTTTTCATATCATAACCAAAAGACGAATGAAGGTTTTTTTTTTTTTTTTTTGAGAATGAAAAGACGAATGAAGTTACAAAAGGTAACATGTGTCATTGTTTTATACATTGTTAAAGTCATTTTGTGCCTCCAAAATTTAGAGATTCAACTTTTATTAGATATAAATATAATAATAGATAGATAGTGGGGACCTCATCTTGATTTTAGTTTGAGTATGGATATAGATGAGTCATATGTCTCTAGTTAAAGTAACAAAAGTTACAAAAGTAAAGATGATCTCGCATTGGTTTACTGGAATTTCCGAATTTGTATTGATTCTTTTTTTTTTTTTTTTTTTTGGATGAGCATAGCTTATAAATTATTGTATTGTATTGATGTTTAGTTCATGCGATCCAACTTTGAAATTATTGTATGTCTTAGCATTTATGTAGCATAAGGTTATAAGTAGTTTTATTTTAGTTTTTGGGACTTTTTATTTATTTATCACAGTTGTATTTCATGGTAATATATTTTTTAAGTAAAATAACCTAATAAAGATAAGTTATCCTAAACAAATACTTACAAAATGTAAGTAAGGGTGATCAAATCATATCACTGGTGCACCCTCATGTACTTGATCATACCCACAAAAGCATGCTTTGTTTCACAATATGATTGCATTATTTGGCTAGTAACCCTTGAAAGAGACATAACCCTTCACTTAAGTTATGACTCTTTATGAAATTGTGCAAATACTTTTATCAATAATAGGAAAGTGTATAACCAAACAATGTTGTATTTATTTGGTATCAAAAACAAAGTGTTGTATTTATTAATATTCTACCCAAATTTCTTCAAAAGAATAAGTCGTAGTGTTAGGATCATCAACCAAACCCTAACAAATTATCAAGCTACATGCATGCAAGTGGTATTCCTCGTCCTTTTAAGTGTTTGATCTTGTTTGATTCTTCTAATTAGTTCAAAAACATGTTTGTCTATGATGATTCAAGCTGATTTAGGATCAAAGAATGCTAGAATTACCTTCTTTCTTTTTTGTTCGAATAAGTTGTTCTTATGCTCTTTCATACAATGATGAAGATTTATGTTTCCATGAATGACATGTGTGGTGGCTCAACCCAATGGGACGAAGGTTTTGGACTGAGTTCCCCAATTTACTTGTATTCTGGGTCAAGAATATCCAACAATAGGAGACTCCAAAGATGGCGAAACAGTTTCTATAGGAGAGAGATGAAAGTTTTTCTTTCTATCTGACTTCCTTTCTCATATCCCTACCCTTCCCGAGAACGTCACAGTGTGACCAGCCCCTCCCTATGAAATCTGGATTGGATTTCTTTCTCCCCTGGAAGTAATTTTCCTCACCTTTCTCGTGTTTCTCACTCCTCAATTTTTCCAACCCCCTACCCTCTACCCATCGTTCTTTATTTATAGACTTCGTTTAGTGGGGTCATTATGATGAGAGGGTGGTTTCCCTCTAAGCTATATTCTTGACTAGATGGGACCCACGTTACTTGTGACTAACATGACTCTCTTGAAACTTGCACCAGGCGCCAATTAGAACTCGACAGGCGGATTCCCCTAGGGCATTATCCCTTGATCTTGGTATAGTAGAAGATGTTCAGTTAGGTCGTGAGCTTGGACCAGGCCCATCTAGGGAATGGGCTAGGTGCGCGGTAAGTAAGTAGGGCGAGATAGGCCCATTTAGGAAACGTGTCATGACCTTGGTGTAGGCCGATAGCTGTGGCCTGTACAACATGCTTTTATGTTTTTCTTGAGATGTTGGTTGAATGGATGACATGATATGATGTTAGTTACCGTACTCTAGAAGACTTGCTCATTGGGCAAGGTAAGTGCCTAACACATTCTCATCCCATAACTAAACCTCCGATTTTAGATCAATGGTTCGTAGACTAATTCTTATTCCATGTAATTTTCATTTTTTGAATGTAACTAGAACCCAAAGCAATGTAATTTCCTAGATTTTATAAGGCATTAAAGCTTTGTAATGTTATTTTTTAGCAAACATAAATTATTTTCAATCAAAAAAATGAGGAATTCTTTTATTGTATGGTTTTCTTATATTTCTTTTTTCATAAATTAAGATAAGTGGTGACTCCAAATGTACAACCCTTGAGATCTAGAGGTACAATATCCAAAGTTGATCCACAATTTAGAAAGGTATCAAACACAGTCTCACCTATTCACATGGGTTTGGTCCAAACAAACAAATAGACCAAGATCATAGTCTCTCACACTCCCCAATTCAAGCATCTTAACAATACTATTATTTTTATCTAAATATTTCATCTTACAATGTTTTAGCAAACGTGGCTATTGATTTCTTGAATGGGATAATAATGAAAAATAACGAGTAGACACTCTTGGCTCTTTTTAATACATTACATTGAGAAAACTCAATATATAGGAGGGAGCAATAAATTATCTTGCTTTTATGGTGTCAACCTCACGCTAATAATATGTTAAATAAATCTAATCTAATCAAGCCAATGTTATCAATCCTGTTTAGGTACTCATTCCGATTTATCCATCGAAACAAAATATTTTGGCATTGATCAATTCCAATGTACCGTTTTGGGATTAATTTAAAATAATATAAATTCTTAAATCTTAATATCATCATCACATGACAAGAAGATTTATAATATCTTAGTACATAAAAATAGGTCTAACCATCTACGTAATTTTTATTTATTTATTTATTTATGGTAGAAAACCTTCTAACACCTCATTACATTTCAAGCCAACAAGGTCTATAATTAAAATTTAAGATCTTGTAATATAACATTACCCATCATCAATGAAACAATAAGAATCAATTCAAAACAACATAGTTTCAGTTTTTTATAAGGAAAAAAAAGGGCAAATTCATATCAGCCCAAATTTTAATGATGGATGGAATTCGCCAAAATGAGTTGGGACCAAAATGATCTTGAATGTACTTTAATTTCTTCTAAGGTGAAATGAGTGGGTTTCTCATTTCGATTTGCTTACCAATACGGTGTGTTCCAGCCAGAATAGAATAGAATCAACAACAATGATCAAAGCAATTTTACCTAATTCTTACCCTTAATTAGTAGGCAGGTTGTTATAGAAGGGAATCAACTCATGTAATAGAGTAATATATTTGAAAAAATATTTATCCAATGAAAATTTATTAAATAATGTAATATATTTTAAAAAAAGTTACAAGAAATTTAACTTGACCCAACCTTAAATTACAAGATAAAACTTCTTAATTATGAACTATTAATAAGAAAATCCCTAAAACGAACATGTTTGCTAACCAACCATTTGATGAGAAAAATAACTTTAGAAGATTAATTTAGTAATTCTTAAACTTAAATATAAGAATTCATAATTTAAGGGAATCAACTCGTGTAATAGAGTAATATATTTGAAAGAATATTTATCCAATGAAAAGTTATTAAATAATAATATATTTTTTTAAAAAGTTACAAGAAATTTAACTTGACCCAACCTTAAATTACAAGATAAAACTTCTTAACTATGAACTATTAATAAGAAAATCCCTGAAACGAACATGTTTGCTAACCAACCATTTGATGAGAAAATATAACTTTAGAAGATTAATTTAGTAATTCTTAAACTTAAATATAAGTTTTCTGCATATACTTCTATGAGTTTGGCTTGTCTCTAATGTTTTAGCGCATTGGACATGACACTAAACATGATATTTGTTAAAAAATAGTTTTGCGTTATTATATCTAATTTACTGTATTGGAATAATTGATAGAAGCTTTTCTTTTCTTTTACTACTTTTTTTGTTCCTCTAATTTATTTTTATTTTTTTAATTCTAGGGTGTGTTTGGATACCGCTTATCTACTAAAAATTGAAAACTTATTGCTGAAAACACCGTAGCAAAATAATTTTTAAAGATGTGAATAGTTCCGTGGGACCCAACCAAAAACGCAAACGCTAGAAACGCACACTGACCGCTATTCAAACTCACACCTAGTAAACAAAACTTGAGTCTTTTCTTAATTTATTATATCAGATAATTAGTTTCAAAATTTTTTTATTTCCAAATTGAAGGAAGAAGAAAAAAAATGATTCAACCAAAAAAATTTCATCCAACCCAACCAAAAAAATCCATTCAACCCAATCAAAAGCAAAACTTCATCTAACAAGAACTCAACTAATTTCCACTTTTTCTTTCCCCTACCCACATTTTTTAAAGCAAAAAAATAGAATGGTAACAAAAATCCAAAACCACATACACAACATTTAAGACCCCACGCTCATCTAACAAACGTACATATAATTCATCGCCATGTTTTCTTTCCCTCTCCCATATTTTCTAAGCAAGCAAACAAAATCACTAGCACACTTGTGCATCTTCCCATGGATAGTTTGCAGTCACAGTAGCAGTGCTTGAAGTCCTCAAATTGGAGGAGGAGAACTACCAATGCCACATGACTCAAATCCATGGATCGGAGCGAGAACCCCGTGGCAAAGCAGTCGAAGTTCGCATCATTTACCAGATCCTTGATCTCTTCTAGAACCTTCTTCAAAGGCTATCATGGGTGACTCTACATGACGCAATATAGAAACGTGAAAGGGCTAGATCCCATTCTGGCTTAACGAAACCTTTAAATCTATAAGAAGTCCTTGAATCCATAAGGAAAAACCCTAAAATCCACACCAAAAAAAAAAAAAAAAAAAAAATTCCTCTCTTAAGATATTATTGATATCCTAAGAACTTCAATTTTGTTTTACATATTGCAAAGCCTATTTAAACACTTCATAAACTTATTTTTCAAGTAAATATATTCATACAAATATTCTAATTGATGTAGTACCATAATGGGACTTTATTTTGACTAACAAACCCTTAAAAATACCTACTTAAGTCAAGGAAATGAAATCATATCTCTTGAAATAATGAAAATTACATCCAAATTTAAAAATAAACAAACGATTACCATATATTTTGTCCTACATCACTACGACTACCATGGGCGGCCATGAGATCCTCCACGGCTTGGCCTTGACAGAGAGAGATCGGCATCATCGTGGTGGAGCTTGGCAAGAGAAGAATCAGGAAAAAAAAAAAAAAAAAGAGAAAGGAATTAGTGTGAGCGGCTATGAAATTGAAAAGAATTTGTATGAGAGATAGTGGAATTGAAATGAACAAGTTTTTTGGTTTTGATTGGATACTGAGAAAATCGTTGCTAAGAAAGGTGCTGGAAAATTTTAAATATTTTTTCCCTTATTCTCACAAAGAATGGCAGATACACAGTGAAGTCTGGGTACCATGTGGCTAAGCAAATGAGGAAGGAAGAAAATCATAGTGGGGAGTGCTCGGTGCAAAGGGCCAACAATCCAATCTGGTCAAGAATCTGGAAGGCAAAGGTTCCAAATAAAGTTAAAATCTTTTCCTGGAGAGCATGTCAAAACATTTTACCCACACAGGAAAATTTGGTTTGCAGGCGTGTAATCGAGGATGCAAGATGTTGCTTCTGTTAGAAAGCATTTGAAACGGTATTGCATGTGCTTTGGGGTTGTGGTGCAGCACAGGATGTATGGACTAGAAGTGCAACCCGATTCTAGAAATTATGTACTAAGCAAGAGGATTTTATGCAGCTGGTATCTGGTCTCATGCCAAAGCTATCGCTGGAGGAATTTGACCTATTTTGGGTTATGTGTTGGCTGATTTGGCAACAATGAAATACGGTAATGCCTGGGGGTGCCTTCCAACACCCATCACGCTCTTACCAACGTGCTTTGGATTATTTGAGGGAGTATACTGAGGAACAGGATCAACTGAGTGTGACAGTCTCAATCCCAACCTCAGTAAACTAGACATGGCAACCACCGCAAGGGATGTTTTTCAAGCTAAACTTCGATGGAGCTAGTTTTGATAATGGTGTTGTATTGGGTTATAGGGCTATTATCCGTAATGTGAATGGAGAAGTGATGGCTGCTCTTTCGGCGAAAGGTGGTGCTGTGGGGGATAGTGAAAAGGTGGAAGTGATGGCTTACTGCAAAGCTCTCAAGTTTGTTGTAGATGCTAGATTTACGAAGGTGATTCTAGAAGGAGATAATGCAACAGTGCTGAAGACGATATCACAAGCTCAACCAAACTTTTCTCGGCTTGGGTTAATCTATGAAGATATTTGGTGCTTGGTTGTTGGTTTTAGATCCATTTCGGTTAACTGTGTTAGGCGTAGTGCAAACGGTGTTGCTTATGCTTTGGCTAGATTTGCTAGATTGATTGAAAATGAAATTGTATGAATGGAGGAGGATCCTCCACAAGTGGCGGATGCCTTGTACCTGGATTCTAGTCTTTTAAATCAATGAAAGTTATTTGGTTCCGGCTTCAAAAAAAAAATAGTTGCTAAGAAAATTGAAAAGAATCCGAGTGAGAGAGAGTGATTTTTTTTTTTGGTCATTCAAAAATAGTTGCTGTGGTAGTGGTGTTTTTATTTTGTTTAATCTTTCTTTTTTCTTCCTTTTTTTTATAGTATTTTTTATACCCAAACAATAATTTCTATTTTTTTCCAAAAATATTTTCTATTATCTAAATGGATTCTTTTAATGTAAGAATTAAAAAAAAAAAAAAATTGTCATTTTGGACTGAATGGCATATCTCCTGACGGATACTAATTGAACAACTAAATTAAACGAAGTTGAAGTTACATGATTGAGTTAAATTTTTGATAAAATTAGAAGGTGTAATTTATGATTCAATCTTCCTTAAAATATATATATATATATATATATATTTATTTATTTATAGAACAATAAAAGAGGGGGGAATAGAGGATTTGAACCATGGTTGCTTCTCTTATTAAAGGAGAATATGCTATGTAGCCTATGTTATTGAGAATACTCTTGAGTCTTGACGAATATAAATCCTTCCGTACGACTTTTGTTTATCACTTTATACTTTACTGATTACAACTTATTATATATTCTTTTTTACTTTCCTCGTAAAATAATTGGAGTTTAAAATGGAAATAACTCAAAGTAATTATTAAATCTGGTCCAGATATATATATATATATATATATATATAAGTTTGAGAAATCATAACATAAATATGTAAATAAATAAATAAAAAAGGCATATCCCGTATGTCTAAATTAAATAGACCATTATAATTCTAAATCAAGGTTTCACAATAATATAAAGTAGTCTTTTGATAAGATGAAGCCTTGAAAGGAGGTAGGTAGACAGATAGAGAAATGTATTATTTTTTTGAATTCTTTAGGTTTTTCCATTTTTAAATTATCATTTTATAACATATTAAACCGTAAAAAAGTCAATAAAGTGGAACTATAGATATAATTTTACAAATTTTAGGTGATAAAAATCCATTCGTGTTAGACAAGTCCCTACAAACCCACTAGGTTTGACCTATTCTTGTGTAGAAATGATCCATTTAAACACCCGAACTACTCTAAGTGTTAGGTCACCAAGTTTTTGATTCGACTAGCAAAGCCAGTTTAGGTTTAATAACTATGACTCAAACGCATGACATATCACACAATTAGTAAAGTATAAGTGTGCAAAAAAAAATTAGTAAAGTATAAAATGAAACACACCAAAAAAATGTTGCGAAGATTGTTGAAAAATAAGTAATAATAATGTTGTTTATTTATTTTATTTTATTAATGTTATTTTAGATGAATCTTTAACTTCTTTATGTAATAATGACAGTAATTTCAGCTAGTGCCTTTGGTAAAGGATCTGTGCCTTTCACCAAAGAATGAAAGAACAAAAGAATGAAAGGACGATAAAATAAAACGGGTTTTATTCAGTTCACACTTAAGAAGTTGAAAACTTGAAAGTTTAATTAGAGAATTGTACACATGCTCCCTCATGAAAGAGCCATGTGGATGTGGGAATTCCGCCGTTCCAACCCAAAACGCGATCCCACCACCAATCCTACACTCTTTGCATCGCAATGAACACGAAGACCCTGATCAGATCATGGTAGCCTCACCCACTTCCTGGCTCCGTTCGCGTCGGATCCGCTACTTCTTCTTGTTACTGTGCTCGCCTCTCCTCGTGCCTTTCCTTTGCGCCACCTTCCCTCTTCTCTGCGCTGCCAATCTCTGCCTTCGCGTTTACCGCCGCCGCCGCCGCCGCAGAGAGGACGCTCGGCTTTTGCGCTGTGAGGAGGGCTGTGGTGGTGTAGAAGAGGAAGAAGAGAAAGAAGGAGGAATGGGTTTGTTGCTGCAGCGGTACTTGGAGGATCAGATGCTTCTCGTTGGATCTGTGTATGAATGCGGTGACGCTGATGATGATGATCCAACAACTCCTCTATTGGGCTAAGTTGACTTTGCTTTTTTTTTTTTTTTTTTTTTTTCCTTGTTGTAAATGTAATTTTTTTTGGGTTTGATATTTTTGTTTTCTTTTTTCTGATTTTGATCTAATTTATTTAATTAGTTTTAGTTTTAGTTTTGAATATGATGTTGTTGAATTTTTGTATTTTATCAAAATTTATGAATGAAGTTTAACAACGAAGGAATAGGATACAAATGGAAAGCTGGATTAAATTGTGGAGTTTGAATTAATTAATAAAATGGATCTATTTCTAATAAATTATAGGGATAATTATACTTTGTCCATATGTGGTTTGCATCTAATTCTATGTGCTCACCTGTGATTTAAATTTTGACACTTTGTCCACCTGTGATTCTGACCGTGAGTGCTCCGTAACCCACCTCAATGTTTTCCGTTACTCTAACACCAAATAAGTAAAAAACGCATCTCAAAACGGATCAAAACTCACTCTCACTCCCAAAACTCACTCACTCTCATCCAACCCAACGAAGATCCTACACAAGCACAGTTGCTCCTCTGTTCAGCTATGGCAGATCCTACAATGGGCTTCATTCGTGTCCAAGCAGTGAACTTAAGGACATGAATGAAGCCACACTTGTCAGATGCTTCTACCGGAAATATATTTTGGTGGGCACCTGCTGCAACTGATTTGGCTATGGAAGAGAAAGAGTTGCATGAATTGATGGGCCTTGTAATCGAATCCATCGCAGGGTTTGATAGCGATAGTGTGGAAAGTTTGCAAGGAGATGAAGGTTTTTTGGCTTTCTCCAATTTCTTTGACCAATTAGAAGAGGCCGAAATGAGAATTTAACCATAAAATCCTAACTATGTAGTTAGTAGGCAATGGTTACAAAGTATATTTTTTACTAGCATCTCGAGTTTAAGAGACTCGATTTTGGCTTATAAATTGAGTCTCTGGGACTCGATTTCCATGTCTGATGTGGCATCTTTTTCCATGTGGCGACCACCTAGAAATCGAGTCTCTTTCTATCCCAAAAATAATAATTACAAACATTCATATTCAAAAGACCCAAAACGCAGAAACAAAAAACACAAAAAGAAAGAAAGAGAGAGAAGAAGAAAAAGAAGAAATGGAGATGCAAGCTCAAGCTGACCCAGGACACGCCAGACCCAGGTCACAGCGCCACCCAGGCCGCAGTGCCACTTGGATCGCACCCGGCTTGGTCGCACCAACCCAGGCTGTGGCGCCACCTGGAAATCGAGTCTCTAAGACTCGATTTCTAACCCAAAAATAATAATTACAAACATTCATATTCAAAAGACCCAAAACGCAGAAACAAAAAATGCGAAAAGAAAGAAAAAAAGAAAGAAAGAGAGAGAAGAAGAAAAAGAAGAAATGGAGATGCAAGCTCAAGCCGACCCAGGACACGCCAGACCTAGGTCACAGCGCCACCCAGGCTGCAGTGCCACCTGGGTCGCGCGCGGCCTGATTGTGCCACCCAGGTCGCAGCGCCACCCAGGCCGATGTTTATGTTTCTGGTCTTTTTTTTTTTTTTTTTTCCTCTGATGAACACATGTTTTCAGAATTGTTGTTGTCGTTGTGGTTTTCTTTGTTGTTAAGGTGAGAAGGTGTAAAGTGTAAAAGCCAAAATCTTTTCTTTTGACTGGGTTTTTGAGATTTAGGGTTTGGGTTGAAGATGGGTATTTGAGCTTGAGAGCTTTGAGTCTGGCCTCAACTTCGTCCATGGAAGACGGGGTTTTGGGTCGCTCTTTCTCTAGATTCTTTCTTTTTCTCTCTGATCTGATTGTATTTTTTTTTTTTTTTTTTTTGGGTATTTCGGCTTGTACATGAGAGACTTGAGACTTGAAATTTTTTTAAATTATTTTGGTTTATAAAGGATTTCTAGGTAGTCGCCACGTGGAAAAAAATGCCACATCAGACATGGAAATCGAGTCTTTGGGACTCGATTTATAGGCCAAAATCGAGTCTCTTAAACTCGAGATGCTAGTAAAAAATATACTTTGTAACCATTGCCTACTAACTACATAGTTGGGATTTTATGGTTAAATTCCCATTTCGGCCAATTAGAAGATATGTTTTCTGCAGAACCAAAACCAGATGTTTGTGTAGTTACTTGCTGGCTTAGGTTTTTTAACAATATTGATTTTGGTCGGGGGAAGCCATTTTGGGTTGGTATCATGGGGAAAGTTGGCCCTACATTTAGAAATTTAATAATATTCAGTGAAACCCCATGGGGTGATGGGATTGAGGCATAGGTGACCCTGGAAGAGAAAGAAATGGCTATATTGGAGAATGATCTTGAGGTAGGTTACGGAGCACTTACGGTCAGAATCATAGGTGGGCAAAGTGTCAAAATTTAAATCATGGGTGGGCACATAGTGTGGGTGAGAAGGCCCAGTGCCATATGTTGGGCCTGAGGCCCAGTTCAGACACGACTCTCTGTCCGAAGACGATAAAAGTATCAATGCTTTACTACCCTGGTGGAGGTGCAATCCATAAGGGACAGACGCGCCATCCGAAGACAATCTAGTTGGGCCGAAGAGGATCATACTTACCGGAGCCGTCCAGAACTTAATCGAATAGATATGCTGAAAAGCCCCATGCCAGAGCTGAGCTTCTGGCACGTCCAAAAGCATAGCTATCATGAAATACCCTGCCAATAAAGCTGCCACCGCCACATTTAATGCACTGCAGCAACTTTCCTGGCCGCATTTATGTGGAGAAGACACCTGAACAGTGTATCTTCACCAACCACCACTCACTGGGGATTAAAGCAAACGGCTGATGTGACTAGTACTCGAGTGGGCGCCTAGATGGAGGACAAGTGTGCGGTGAAGATGGGAAAAAGGGGTGTATATATAGAGGGAGCAAGTCTCGCAGAAAGGGGGAGAAAAAATTGTATTCACTAAGTCTTTACATACTGATCCTCTTCGGACCAAAGAGTTTTTCCTATTATAAAAGTCGGACTCAATACTTTTTCTTTCAAATGGTTTTTGCTGGTATGACCCGTTGCTAAATCCGCTACTAGCCCAGTTGTTCGACCCATTCTCTACAAATTTATTGTTGGGAATTTGTTGGGCTCACAATACAGGGAGTTGGTATCAGGCTCAACAAATTTGGACCCTACAATTGGCGCCGTCTGTGGGAAGCAGCTTGAGCGAAGGTGGAAGCAACACCTCAAAAGATGGCTGAACCAAGGCAACGACCGGCTGAGTCTAGGTCATCTAAGCACACCGATCCCTTCCTTCATCTGGAACGGAGGCAGGATCGTGAGGGAAGTGTACGCACCGCACATGACGATCAAAACCAGTCGCATGGGGAGAGCCACATATCTCATGCAGAGAAGAACAAAGACATGCAGAAGGAAATAGACAGGCTCAAAAGGGAGTTACGCCATGCAAAGAGGAAACGCAGTCCCTCATATTCTGACGAAGATTTTGAGGATGAACAGGATGTGGGCTATAAACAGAAACATCGAACGCCGGTCAGCGAATCCTTTACCTATGAGGAAATGCGTCATGACAAGAGGAACCCTCAGAATCCCTTACCGAGGGGCGCAGGGAATGATGCTATGAGCAAAGCTCTAGATCAAATCTCTAGGTCTCCTTTTACACGTAATATCGAGGGTGCCAGACTTCCCAGGCGTTTCCACCAACCTACATTCACCATCTACAATGGCCGGACCGATCCAGTGGAACACGTGAGTCATTTTAACCAGCGGATGGCAGTCCACTCTAGGGACGAAGCCCTGATGTGCAAAGTTTTTCCCTCCAGTTTGGGACCAATAGCCATGAGATGGTTCGATGGTCTGAAAGCAAACACTATTAGCTCTTTCCAAGAACTAACCCAGGCTTTTGGGTCTCTTTTCGTCACTTGCCGAAGGGTTCCTCAGTCCGTGGCCTCGCTGTTGTCCGTTAGCATGAAAGGGAACGAGACTCTGAAGTCGTACTCAGATAGGTTTTGGGAAACATACAATGAGGTAGAGGAAGACTGTGAATCGATGGCTGTTAGCTCTTTCAAATTGGGCCTCCCCACTGAACATCCCCTGAGAACATCCTTGACGCGCAACCCTGCCACCAGTATATGCCAGTTAATGGACAGGATCGATAAGTACAAAAGAGTGGAAGAAGATCAGCAGCAGAGTAAGGGGAAGGAGAAGGTTATCCCTCAGGAGGGGAGGGATTTCAGGTCGGACAGGCAAAATCACAACAGGCCGAGGAAGGACTGGACCGGACAGAGCACAGTAAACTTCCAGGCGGTCAATACGGTTTTTCGCGAACCAGTACACCAAGTCCTGGACAAGATAAAAAACAAACCATTCTTCAAGAGGCCGAACAAGATGGTAGGAAACCCTGAAAGGCGCAATCACAATCTTTACTGCCAGTACCACCTGGATCATGGACATACTACCGAGGATTGCAGGAGCCTGTGGGATCATTTGGATTAGTTAGTCAGCGAAGGCAGACTAAAGCACCTCCTGCACCATTCATACGGACAGGGCAATCAGACAAGCACGAGGCCTAGGAGAGGCAACTCAGTGAAACCTCCCTTGGGGACAATCAATGTCATTTTTGCTGCACCTGGGAGGACAGGGTCCCACCCATCCAGGGTGCTATCAGTAGCCCGAGTACCTTTGGAAAGTGTTAACAGAGAGCCGAAGAGACACAGGGTGGATATTCCAATCCTGGGATTTTCGGAGGAGGACAAAGTAGGAACTATCCAGCCGCATGACGATGCCCTAGTAGTTACTCTAAGAATAGGCGGATACGATGTCAGGAGGGTAATGGTAGATCAGGGTAGCGCAGCAGAGATTATGTACCCAGACCTATACAAGGGGCTGAACTTGTCCCCCGAGGACTTGACTCCGTACAGTTCTCCTTTGGTCAGTTTCGACGGCAAAGTGATCATTCCAAAGGGGCAGATTAGATTGCCTGTGCAAACCGGTCCTGAAACGGTGGAAGTGGATTTCATAGTAGTGGACGCCTATTCACCCTACACCGCTATAGTAGGCAGACCTTGGCTTCATACCCTTGGGGCGGTGTCCTCCACACTACACCAGAAAATTAAGTATCCGTCCGAAGGAGTAGTCGAAGAAATCCGCGGAGACCAGTCTACGTCCAGACAATGTCTCGTGGCGGCCATCCAGCACCATCCTCAGGCTGAGACCTCGGGCTGTAACGAAGGGAATTTGTAGCAATTAAAGTCATCGGTGCTGGACACCGAAGCTTCGGCCAAAGAGGCAGAATGTGAAAGCCTAGTAAGGGTGGTTATCGGTAACGACCCAGAGAAGTTCTTCCAAGTTGGATCCATGCTTCCCCTTCAGGAGAAGGAGGGGTTGATAGAGTTCCTCAGAGCCAACGTTGATGTATTCGCATGGGACCCCGCGGAAGCCCCAGGAGTAAGTCCAGAATTCATCTGCCACCACCTAAACGTTAATCCCACCATTATTCCTAAAAAACAACCACTCCGACGACCGTCAAGGGAACACGCTGACGCAGTCAGGGATGAAGTGATGAAACTCAAGCAGGCAGGGGCCATTAAGGAGATCTTCTACCCCGAATGGCTGGCTAACACGGTGGTGGTAAAAAAGAAAAGTAGGAAGTGGCGGGTGTGTGTGGATTTCACTGATCTTAATAGAGCTTGTCCGAAGGATCCGTTTCCGATGCCGAAGATAGACCAATTAGTTGATGCTACTGTCGGACATCCTCGGATGAGTTTCTTAGATGCCTTTCAAGGTTATCATCAGATACCCTTGGTTCTCGCCGACCAAGAGAAAACATCGTTCGTGACCCCGGTAGGAAATTATCACTACAAGGTGATGTCGTTCGGCTTAAAAAACGTAGGGGCTACCTATCAGAGGATGATGACGAGGATGTTTGAGCCACAGCTGGGCAAAAGCATGGAGGTGTATATTGACGACATGGTGGTTAAAAGCAAGATTATTGCCGAACACATTGGGGATCTCAGGGATATCTTCGAAATTCTGAGGGAACACAGATTGCGCTTGAATGCCTCCAAATGTTCGTTCGGTGTTGGATTAGGCAAATTCCTTGGGTATATGGTCACACACAGGGGAATCGAAGTTAACCCCGATCAAATAAGGGCCATCAAAAATTTGCGAGCTCCCCGGAATCCTAAGGAAATTCAGAAGCTGACTGGGATGACCGCTGCCCTTAATCGGTTCATTTCCAGATCAGCAGACAGGTATAGGCCTTTCTTCTCGTTAATCAATAAGTGGAAGGATTTTGAATGGACAGAGGAATGTGCTATTGCCTTCCAACAACTTAAGGACTACCTGGCTAAACCCCCCATCATGTCCAGTCCCCAGCCAGACGAAGTCTTGTTTGCTTACATTGCCGTGGCCCCTAACGCTGTAAGTTTGGTGCTGGTCCGAACAGACTGTGGAGTGCAAAAGCCAGTCTACTACGTAAGCAAGTCGCTACAAGAAGCTGAAACCCGCTATTTGCCACTAAAGAAAGCCATTCTGGCTGTTGTGCTGGGTACTAAGAAGTTGCCCCATTATTTTCAAGCTCACACCGTTATAGTCCTTACCCAACTCCCACTCAGGGCTGTACTCCGAAGCGCCGACTACACTGGAAGAATTGCCAAATGGGGAACGATGCTAGGGGCTTTTGATATCAAGTACATGCCGCGCACATCAGTGAAGGGCCAGGTCCTTGCGGACCTGGTCGCCGAGTTCACAGAGCCCCATTTAGAGGAAGCATCACAAACTCTCAGCGCAGGAGGAAGGCAAGTCAGCACGATCGCGTCACAAAACTCCTTGCCCTGGGAAGTGTATGTAGACGGAGCATCGAATCAGAGGGGCTCAGGCGTAGGGTTAGTGTTGGTATCCCCCGAGAAAATCATCATTGAAAAAGCCTTAAGGCTAGACTTCTCAGCAACGAATAACGAGGTAGAATATGAGGCTCTATTGATGGGGATGAAGATGGTGCGAAGGATGGGAGGAAAGGCCGTTGAGATATCCTCAGACTCAAAGTTGATCGTCGGCCAAGTGCTTGGAGAATTTGAGGCGAAAGACGAGAGGATGCAGGGATATCTAAACCTGGTCAAGTCCCTACAGTCGGAGTTTGAATGCTTTACCCTTCGGCACGTCCCTAGAAGTGGCAACACGCATGCCGATTCTCTAGCAACACTCGCCACCTCTTCGGCACAGGAATTACCAAGGGTCATCCTGATTGAGGACGTACAGAGGCCTACGGAGTTAAGAAAAAAGGTACTCCAAGTTCACTGCTTCGGAACCAACCCATGCTGGATGGATCCCATCGTCAAGTTCTTGAGGGACGATGTGTTGCCGGAAGAAAGGGTGGAGGCGGACAAAATACGGAGAAAAGCTACAAGGTTCTGGCTGTCCGAAGACCATAAACTGTACAAACGATCCTACTCGGGCCCATATCTGTTGTGCATGGCCCCCGAAGCGGCTGAATTAATGTTAGAAGAACTGCATGAAGGAATCTGTGGGAGCCACACTGGAGGGAGATCTTTAGCTCATCGAGCTATTACTCAGGGTTATTGGTGACCAAACATGCAGAGGGAGGCTCATGAATACGTGAAAAAGTGCGACCAGTGCCAGCGGTTTGCGCCGAGCATACATCAACCTGGTGGAACCCTTAATCCGCTATCCAGTCCATGGCCTTTTGCCCAATGGGGTCTGGACATCGTAGGCCCTTTCCCTAAGGCAGCAGGAAACAGGAAATTCTTGCTGGTCGGAACGGACTACTTCACCAAATGGGTAGAAGCTGAGCCTCTAGCAAATATCAGAGACGTGGACGTGAAGAAGTTCATTTGGAAAAACATCGTCACCAGATTTGGAGTCCCACATACTCTCATCTCGGACAACGGGCTTCAGTTCGATAGCAAAGCTTTCAGAAGCTATTGCAGTGAGTTGGGAATCACAAATAGATATTCTACCCCCGCCTATCCCCAAGGGAATGGGCAGGCTGAAGCCACCAATAAAGTCATAGTGAATGGGCTAAAGAAGAGGCTGGATGATGCGAAGGGTAGATGGGTAGAGGAACTACCCCACGTATTGTGGGCGTATAGAACCACGCCTCGAAGGTCCACTGGGGAGACCCTTTTTTCGATGACCTATGGGGCTGAAGCTGTTATACCTCTCGAGACTAGTTTCCCCACCTACAGGATTAGCTCTTTTGACCCAACCAACAACGATAGGCAGCTGAAAAAGAGTCTGGATCTGATTGAAGAACGAAGGGAAAGCGCGATGGTCCAATTGGCGCATTACCAGCAGAAACTTAAACAGGGATACGACATCAATGTAAGATTGAGGCCCCTTGAGCCTGGTGATCTTGTTCTAAGGAAGGTGGTAGGGAATGCAAAGAATCCAGCATGGGGAAAACTGGGGCCGAATTGGGAAGGGCCATATCGTATCACTTCGAGAGCAGGCGTTGGAGCATACTTCCTGGAAGACCTAGATAATCATATGATTCCCCGGCCACGGAATGTAAATAACCTCAAAATGTACTACTATTAAGAGAATTTTTCTTTGTCATGATTACACTCTTGTTACGCTAGTTTTACTCGGACCAGATGACTTGGGTTAGTTAACACTCCTTTACAATTCTTACAAGTATTTATCCTTAAATTCTATCGCGCCTGTAGTCTTCGGGTTATTTGATTTGTTGTAGTGTGCATGCTCACGTTACTAATCTAATCTGACGTTTGGCGGAGTATGTAGACTTAAGCAACATTCCGCCAACTGTTATTGCCATAATTCTTTGTGTTAGCTACGTATAAAAGGTTATCATGTTTTTGATTTATTCTTAATTACCACACTAACATTATTAGCCATAATAACGCAATCTGATTAGTACTACAAAGGCAACAAGTGGCAAAAATAGACTTTTTCATTCATTGAAAGACGATTTCAATACAAAAATTGCAAAAATATCCAAATGATTACACAGGTTGAACTTCCTAAGCTTTATCTTGAGGCTCCGGGTTAGGCTTAGGCAAATCGCTCGCATCTCCGGTCTGAAGAAGGGCCTGGCTCGTCTCAGTTGGGGCTGGGGGATTCTGATCGGCCGAGGACACTTCCAAGGTTTCAGGCACATCACATATATCGGGATCATAGTAGATGCTCCCAGGTTGCCTTAAAGCTGACTCTGCAGGGACCCCAGCTACATCGAGGCATTTGCTCCACGTAATGTCACAGTAGCCCCTGCAGACCTTGGCAAACTCCTCGGTCAGCCTTGCCTGGGTCTCTTGCACCCCCAGCATATAAGAAGCCTGCTTCTCAGCCTCAACTGCTTCCTTGGCCAACTGAGCATCCTCCTTGGCCAATTTGGCAGCGTCCCTGGCTTTTTGTAGCTCAGCACAAAGCTCCGTTACCAGCGCCTTCTGAGTTTGCAGATTAAGTTCAGTGGTGTAGAGCTGCTGGCGTTGGTCTTTGGCTTGCTTTTCAGCTGACTTTAGGCCTGCCTCTACACTTTTCCTTGCCTTAGCCTCCTCTTTCAGCTGCTCGGAGAGGCGAGCGCTTTCATCCTTCGCTTTGCCCAGAGCTGACTCAACATCTTCCCTGGCTCGAGCGGCAGCTTGCACATCGACGTCTTTCTTTTTATTCCACTCTTCGGCCACATAAATCTGTTGGGCAATCTGCATGAAAAACCAAAAGAATTCGGCGTAAGGCTATGAACGCACGTAAGGAATGAAAAAGGGCTACAGGTGAACGCCACTTATCTCACCATGCCTAAATCCCTTTTGAGGGACAAAAAGAGCTCCTTTTCGCTGAAGCGCCTATAGGACTCCATGTCCTTAGGAAGGAGGAGAGGTTGCTCCAGCGCCTCTGCTATATACCCGGCCTTCCCACCGGCGTAGTTTCGGAGAGAGGCATCATAAGGGATGGCTGTGCCATCCAATGTCAGCTTCTGAGACCACTCTAGAGCCCCCCGCCGCACGTCTGCGACCATATTGTCTTCTCTATTCTCAGTTGAAGAGGCCCGCTTACCTCTAGTATCATGGGTCTTCTTCTGCTGCTTGGGGCCCTTCGGAGGGACCACTTCCCCTTCCTCAACATCCGTCACCTCGGTCACCACCCTTTTCTTCTTCAGATCAGGCAGTGGTTTTAGGCCGAGATCCTTCGGAGCTGGAGGAAGAGGAGGGGGAGGTGGGAGTTTGGCAGTGGGCTGGGACGTGCCAGTACCCTTAGCCGCCGCTGTTGACCTCTTGTTCTTCATCAACTGGTCCAGACTCTGCATGTCTTCTTCTGAGTCGTCTGGCACGGCTATGTTCAGGAGCAGAGCAGCAGAATGCCTGTCAAGCACTTCTTCGGCAGACAAAATTTCTACTTCCCTGGAGCTTTCCCCTTCGAACTTGAACTGGTCAATCTGCTGATCAAGTGAAGGGGTAGAAGAAACTCTTTCCTCCTCGGCTACCGGTTCAAGGGGGACTTGTTGAACGGGCTGAATGAGTGCCGGTATGCCTTGCGGATTAGGATGGGGCACTGGGGCGAGGTCGAAGGGGGCCAAAAAGGTCTTCCGTGCGACGTCAATGCGATTTATACGGCGATCCCCAAGTGTTATGGCGTTGCCTCTTGGCTGGAGCTCAGACTTCGGGGTATAGCCGAGGATGAGTGGAACGGATCTGAGCTGCCCGTCTTCACTCACGAAAATCTCCGACCGAAGGAGGTAGTTTAAGGCCGCAGTATTAGTGAGACTCAGCCGAGGAGTCACGTACCTTCTATCTGTAAACATGGTGATAGAACTGTCAGCATATTGCAACATGGCGAAAAGGAAGTCCGAATAGCTAGATACAAGAAAGAAAACTCAAGGGGGAAAGTCCCACCTGGCGTTCCTGGCGTGGTTGGGCAATGAATCCCATCATGCCAGGCACCCGAGACGATCAGATAATCGTCCTTCATCCCTTTGTTGGACTTGGGAAGACCGGAGAGGAGTCTGACGATATCGGATCGGGACCTTAAATAGTATCCCGCCCCTTCTTTGGTACGACATTCGTACATGTGTACCACGTCGTGCCAAGTTAATCCCAAGCCTAAATGGCGGTTTAGGTCATCAACTGCACCTAAGATTCTAAAGGTGTTGGGTGCGCACTGGTCAGGACTAAGCCTATGGGCGATAAGGTAACTTCTGGTGACGGGACCCATGGGAATGGTCATCCCTCCCTCCAGGAAGGCGATAATGGGGATTATCACCTCACCCTCCTCTCGGTCTAGTAATAACCCCTCCGTGGAGCAATACCTCAAGCCCACCTCCCGAGGAATGCGATATGTCGCCCTAAACTTCTCTATCTGGGAGGGACTGTCCACTAGGTACTCAAATCTACCCATTACTAACAAGGTTCGAGGAAGGGAAACACGAAACGGCGATTGGGACAATCTACCACGGGCCGAAGAGGCAATCTGAATGTAATACGAAAATCTTGGGGCAAGAACTTACGCAGAATCAAATCGGAGGATGAACTATGGCCTCGCGGTGAGATCGTAGCGGATTCTGGAACGGTTTGAAGCAGATGACAGGAAGAACTTTGAGAGTCTGAGCGCTTGAGTTCGCTGGAAGTTCTGAAGTTTGTAAAATAAGAAGACAATCCCATCTGTGGCTTTATATAGTGGCAGGTAAAGGGGTGGGACTTACCCCGCCCAAAAATTTTGAGGAAAATCTCGTCCATTGATTTGAAATGGACCGCTAGATTTCAGGGACAGAACGCCGCCGGGAGCAATTAATGACGCCTCGGAAACGACGCGACAGCAGCGGTTATAAAGAAGGCGCCCAAATTCATGCGCGCACACGTGTGGCGTCAAAGTTCAGTGCCCTCATTTGTCAAAGGTCAAAACCCCACTTTTTTTCTTCGGATGCGAGGTAAAAAGTGAAATTTTGAGGGGCTATTGTGGGTGAGAAGGCCCAGTGCCATATGTTGGGCCTGAGGCCCAGTTCAGACACGACTCTCTGTCCGAAGACGATAAAAGTATCAATGCTTTACTACCCTGGTGGAGGTGCAATCCATAAGGGACAGACGCGCCATCCGAAGACAATCTAGTTGGGCCGAAGAGGATCATACTTACCGGAGCCGTCCAGAACTTAATCAAATAGATATGCTGAAAAGCCCCATGCCAGAGCTGAGCTTCTGGCACGTCCAAAAGCATAGCTATCATGAAATACCCTGCCAATAAAGCTGCCACCGCCACATTTAATGCACTGCAGCAACTTTCCTGGCCGCATTTATGTGGAGAAGACACCTGAACAGTGTATCTTCACCAACCACCACTCACTGGGGATTAAAGCAAACGGCTGATGTGACTAGTACTCGAGTGGGCACCTAGATGGAGGACAAGTGTGCGGTGAAGATGGGAAAAAGGGGTGTATATATAGAGGGAGCAAGTCTCGCAGAAAGGGGGAGAAAAATTGTATTCACTAAGTCTTTACATACTGATCCTCTTCGGACCAAAGAGTTTTTCCTATTATAAAAGCCGGACTCAATACTTTTTCTTTCAAATGGTTTTTGCTTGTATGACCCGTTGCTAAATCCGCTACTAGCCCAGTTGTTCAACCCATTCTCTACAAATTTATTGTTGGGAATTTGTTGGGCTCACAATACAGGGAGTTGGTATCAGGCTCAACAAATTTGGACCCTACACATAGAATTAGAGGCAAACCACAGGTGGGCAAAGTGTAATTATTCCTAAATTATATTATCATTTATCACTGTTCTGCTCAGTGTATACTCTCTATTCCATTTGTTTTTATTTTATCTAAAAACTACTTTATTTATTCTCACTACTTTTAATCTAATATTTTGGGGGGAATTGATTTTCCGTCCTTCTAATAAAGAAAAATATTATGTCCACGACATTTTTACATTTTATTTTTACAGCCATAAGAGTTTCACAAAATTAAGTAGCTAATCTTTTTTATTTGAGAAATAATAAAGTAGCTAATCAATAGCATCAAAATGGAAAATAAAAAATAAAAAATTCGGGATACATTTTCAAGGGGACGTTGATTCTTCAATAAACTTTAGCGATGTGAACTATATCTACCTAACAACGTGTTTGGTAGAATGGCTTTTTTAAGAGTGTTTGAGTTATGTTGTTCATTTTAAAGTGTTCAAACACTGATTTTAAAAAACTCCTCATACCAGTTTTTAGGTTTTAAACAATGTATTCCAATGGCACCATCATAAATATTTGCAACTACGTGGGGCTCATACGGATTAGACAACACACCTGCTACTGATCCCTCTCTCCCACGCATCGAGTCCAAATCTTCTGTCCTACTTTTCCTGCTCCACTTTATATTCCATCAATAAAAACTTGCCATATGTTCATCTAATTAATTAAATACCACCATTAATTAATAATGATAGTATTAATAAGTCGATAATGGTAGTATTTAATTAATTATGTGAACATATGGCAAGTTTTTATTGGTGGAGTATAGAGTGGAGCAGGAAAAGTGGGACAGAAGATTTGGACTCCACGCATCCCTCTCTTTTACGCATTTTAATCCTCTTCTTTTCTCTCTCTACTCTATACAACGCCTTCACGCCGAAGCTTCCTGCAAAACCCCATCACCACTGAGCTCGATTAAAAGCATCTAAGAGCAATTACTCCTTCTCAGCGACATTACCCAACACCCACCTTCCCCTTTTACCTCACCACAACTAATATTTTCCAAAAGTACTGATTAACCGGCATGGGTCTTAAACTGCTTCCATGGAGATGCTGAAGGGCTAAGGCATGGGTTTGCGGTAAGACGAAGACAAAAGTAAAGAAAAGCTTCAAGGGAGACAAAGGGGAGAAGATAAGGGCAATGTCAAACACATCCCTTGGTTCAAATTTCCTCACTTTCCTCTCTCCTCAAATAAAAAATTATAAAGTGGTACAACTTTGTCAGCATTTTTTATTATAACAACCACACATACCAAACACATAGCTATGGTTTTTCTCCCAATGAAACCTATTGTTTGAAATATGGTAAGAAACACAATTTTTTTATTATAAGTACTATAAACACATGTTTTTGCAACACTTTTTAAATCACAATTTTCACATCATTTTGAACAACAATGCTTGAAAACCGCTACCAAATAGACCCTAAATTTCTAAAAACTTTGTTTTTAAAACCTTTCTTGGCCTTTTAGCTAAGATCAGGTGTTGTAGGCACCGCAAAAGTAGCATTTTATTTTTTGGTAATATATTATTCACAAAAAGTTGTCGTGGATTTTAATTAGACCAATTGATAAATTCTTAAATAAGAGATTTAGGGGTTTGAATCCCACCTATACAAAAAATCAATGGATATTTTACTCTAATGATAAAATAACAATTACTATGGAGTGGCACTATAAATTTGAAATTATTTTCTATTTATAAAAAAGAAAACATAGAGTTATCCCTCATTTCTTTGAACCCACCACAAACACAAGAAAAACAGGGTGTGAAAATTTAGTGCTTGTACACTTTTTATAACATTGAAGAGTTATATTTGTGTATTTACTCAATAAAATAAAATAATGAAAAAAATTCAAACAAATTAAAACTGAGATATAATAACTATTTTTGGTGAAAGAAAAAAATTCATATGTGATTGATCTTCTTAACTTCTTCTTCTTCTTCTTTTTTTTTTTCACACCTAAACATGTTTTTGATTTTCTTAATTGAATTCTATTCATTAGAAATTGGGCTAGGCCTTGCCCAATCCAAGATCCATGAAGCATTCACATTGAATGTTCAAATAGTGTGTAAAACACCTATGAACGTTAGACCCCCAATTTACAAAATACTAACACAAGCTTATTATCAAACAATGTATATGCGGAATATGAAAATACGCTAAAACAGAATTGGTAAAACAATCTAAACTAAAATTAATCACAACCACAGCAGTAATTAAAAGGCAAAGATTAAGGAAAGAGAGATGCAAACACAAAGATAATACATCGATGTGTTATCGAAGAGGAAACCGAAGTCCTCGGCGTAAACACATCATCGCCCTCTAAGCTGTCAATAATCCACTAGAGAATAAAGTTGGGATACATGAATAGCAGAAGACCCTCCGAACCTAATTTACCCAGTGCACCTAAGCCCTCCAAGCTTCTTGCTCCAACAGGGTTACGCCGAACCTTGTCTTCTCTAGCTTACCGGATCCCGCAACAAGCTCCATGTTGCATCTGCCATCCTTGGTATCTTCCAATGCTTCCCAAGTTCCAAAAACACTCAACACTCTAAATGGGTGTGGGTAGTATTTGGGTACCAATCTCCTCTCAATGGATATATCAATGGGAGAGGGAATGAGAAAAGACTACAAAGATTTCTCTCTAAAAATGAGTAGCTCTCTCTCTCTTGAGGTAGGTGTGTTGTAGAAACCTCTCTTAGAGTTTTTCTCTCTGAATAGCCATACACATTTCGTGGGAATAATGGTATTTATAATAGGGTATGAAATGAAATGTGAAAAGTCAGTTTTCATCCAAACAAGGCATTCTAGTGACTTGGCCTCGCAACTGGAACGAGTTGCGAGTTTGAGTCACGAAATAACTTCCAGGCCAAACTGTACTTTTTGTCCTGTAATGCTCCAGGTGTTGTGACCCTTCAGCTCCTTGCATGCTTCGCACGTGTGGCGACTTACTAGTCGCGAGTCAATCGCGAGATCTAGTTGCGAGACTCCTCTTGAATGCACACAACTTGAGTTTCTTCACACTCTCTCACACACAACCCTTACATTATTCCCACTTAAATACAGAGTTTCTACATGCTAAATTACAAGCAAATTTGGCACGAAATAAAGCCAATACATGGTTGATCAAAGTCAACCTTACACACATATATATTATGTAATTAAATTTATATCTTGTATAACTCTAAGTAATGTTACACCATCTAATAACTTCTTATAAAATTCATATTTTGAAAATTTCATCTTTAAATTGCATGTTCTATATGTTCTTAACATTCATGTCAATTGGATGTTATTTACATTCAATCCATAAACTCATCTTTTATGCATTATTTTAAACTACAAAAACTTAAATTTAAACAGAGGATTGATAACATGGCTATTAATTTTTGACCACCTTGAAATTTGCAAGAAATAAGAATATACAAAGATAATGTAATCTAACAGTGGATTTATCAAAATTTGCATCCAATTAAAAAAATATTGAGTCGTGTAACATTACTTAAAATTACATCAGATGAAACTTGAACCCAACTATAGAGAGAGAAAGAGAAATAAGGCCTCTTTGTTTGTGGTATAATAAAACTCAAAGGGAGAGCTTGGTTGAGGAGAGTAATTCTTAGGTACTTCAGAAGTATAAAGATTGGTGCTCCCTTCTCTCACATTCATGGTGGGTCCACTCATTAAATTCATAGTGGGCTCCACCATGAATGTGAGAGGAGGGAGCACAATTTTTCCGTGCTCCAAAAGTACCTAAGAATTTTCCAGTTGAAGAGCATAATTCTTGGCATTGGTAGGACGCGATTCTGTTTTTTTTTTTTTTTTCTTTTTTTTTTCTTTTTTCTTTTTTCTTTTTTGTCTTTTTGCCATATTAGCTTATCAATTAGTTCCCATTTTCTCTGAACCACTTATGGGTAAAAAAAGACAGAAAGAGAGAAAGATCTTTAGGATTGCGTTGCGGGTAGTCTCCATATTGAAATTTTTGATGATATCTTCTTCTCTCATAATCTTTCTCTTTGCTCACAAAGAGCTTGTGAGCAAGAGCATTTCCTACTCTTCTCGTGTGAAAATCCAAGCACAGAAACAACACAATATACCCTCAGAATGAGGGCACGACCCATATATTAGATCATACAATATATGGGTCGTGCCCTTGTGTGTGTTTGTTTCTAGAAAAAAAAATCACACAATTTGGACGGTGTACAATTTTTTTTTTACGGAAATACATTTTTCATCCCTACATTTTAACCCTATTTCTATTTTAGTCTCTACTTTTTTGTTTTACCGCTTTTAGTCAATAAATGAAAATTGCGTTCCATTTTGGTCCTTACTGTTACTCACTTAATGGGAATATTTTATGTGGCAAATAAAGTGCACTGTTGGCATAGTAAATGTTAACGTGTCCATTAAAATAAAATTAAAAAAATTTATTTGGTTTTTTAAAAATGCCACTTCAACAATTTAATTTTTTTAAAAAAGGCCATTTTAGATAAAACAATTAAAATAAAATTATGAATTTCAATTTTTTTAAAGTAAAATAAATTAATTAAATAATTTTTTTATTCCTTTCATTATATTTCGAAAGAACATGTTCGTCTTCTTTGTGTTCCTCACCAGAACATAATTGATCATGTTCATGTTCTTCATATTCTTAGTAAATTAATTCTTATTTCCTTTTTTTTTTGTCTTTCTTGTACTTTCTTTATAACTAAACACATCAAAACTCATTGATAGTTAAAAGAAAATAACATTTTATTATCCATTTTCTTGGCAACCAAACAATTTTTTAGTTTCACCAAAAAAAAAAAAAAAAAAAATCAGATTGGCAACCAACCAAATTTTTTATGTCAATTCTAAGATCTAAACGTTTTTCACAAACTCAATGAATTCTCTATCACAAACACAAAAAATTTCCTTTCACAAACCCATAATATCCCTTTCCAACTTTGTCAAAAAATCAAAACAAATACGGCACACCCAAGATAGAGAGTGTTAGGAACCTAAAGGTTCCTAATAGGGATGGGTATGAATTGTAAGGGGATTGATGGGAATTGTAGGAAAATTAACTTAATTCGAGGTAGTCACCCTCCACAGAGAGAGAGAGAGAGAGAGAGAGAGAGAGAGAGAGAGAAAGAGAGAGAGAGAGAGAGATGCACTAATACTCTAAGAAATTGGTTTATTCTTCGATTGATATCTAATGTTGAATTACAATCATGTATTTATAAGAGACTAGCTCTAATGTCATTGGTCCATATTGCTCAAGATAATTGGCTAGTTAATTCAACATGTGCTCTATGAATTAAGTCATGTGTTAAATGAGCTACATGTGCTCAAATCCTAACCAACTCATCCTAATCCTAATCTCAACCAACTAGCTAACTACCTAACTAAAGGGATTACAACAATTATTTCATATTCCTAACATTTCCCTCCCTTTGAGAACACCTTGCCCATAAGGTGTTGTTGTTAAATGACACCTTCATTAAAGGAGATCTTCCAATGGACCAATACCTTAATGACATTTTGATCACCATATTCATGCATTTCTCTTTGACAAACGGTCCCGTGCACATGAATGTTTCTTCTTCGTAGATCTTCAAACTTTGCTCGAATTTTTTAGCCTTCAATGGTTCTTCAATCTTCAAGGTCTCATTGGTTCTTTGAACCTTGGAATGTTTTTGTATCCTCAAGACCTCATTTGATTCTAAAACCATTAAAATTGATGGCGCTTGCATCTTGGATTTTTGGATCACCGACACTTGGATTGACAATTCTTGAATCATAGACTCTTGAATGGAAGCCTCCATTGGTACATCAAGAATTGGTTCTTAGAAGATCATCATCACCTTCTTTGTTGGTTCTTTGGACTGAACTTCAAGGGCAGCGTCTTCATGTATATCATCATCCACTTTGACACGAAAATCAACATCCTGGCTTGCAACAACAGCAGTAGATTTTTGGAACTTGATTTGTTCTTCAAGTTCTATTGAATCAAGAGATTGTAACTCCTCTTCCGTCATATTCTCAAGATCCTCTTGCAATCTTGAGAGCTCTTCTTTCATGGCCTTTTTAGATTCAGTCCAGGCCTTGACCATCTTTGAAATATCCTTGACATCCTCTGAGGCTTTGTTCAACATTTGCTGTATTTCTTTTAAAAGTTTTCTTTAGTCACAATTGCTCGTCTCAAGATCGACGGTTCTGATACCAAGTTAGGAACCTAGAGGTTCCTAATAGGGATGGGTATGAATTGTAGGGAGATTGATGGGAATTGTAGGGAAATTGACTTAATTCGAGGTAGTAACCCTCCATAGAGAAATTGAGAGATTAAGAAAGAGAACGAGAAAGAGAGAGAGATGCACTAATGCACTAATTGTTAAGTGTTTGGCCAATCATAAAAGTGGAAGGAAGGTAAAGGGTGATGGCAGAAATGGAGAATTGGGATGATGAAATGTCAGTTACGTCGAGGGTAACCACCTCCAAAACAAAGCAAGGATTAGGGAAGAATAAAGAAGAGAAACTTGGTTGATTCTATGCTTGTCCATTCTCATTCAACAATTCTGTTTATATACAATTACAATCAATCATGATCCTGCCAAGCGCACACTGTCAAACCAGTAACTACTAACTGACTAACAACCTTCTAACTAACTCCCTTAACTGTCTCCACTTCTTCAGCACTAACTAACTACTTAACTACTACAATGAAATACAACACCAAGCATTACACCTTGCATATGCATTGCACATGGCTAAGTACATTACAATTACAGGCACAACTAAGCACACCTCCCCCCTTTAGAACATCTTGCCCACAAGATGAGGGAATTGCTATTGAAAAAGAAATAAATCCTCCTAGGTAGCATCATCTACAGTCCCTCCTTGCCACTGGATGAGATGTTGGGTGATAGTCCTATTTCGAAGCTTGTGAGACCTAGTTTGAAGAATAGCTACTAGCTCAGGTGTAAGGATGCCTTGAGAATTCACTGATGGCAACAAAGGCATAAACACATTGTGTTGTCCCAACTTAGCCTTTAAACAGGCGACATGAAACATTGGGTGGATTGCAGAACTAGCAGGTAGATCCAACTTATAGGCATGCCATGCAATTTTAAGACATTCTGAGCAAACAAAGCAGCCGCCTTAGCAGCAGAATAGGGATGGGACAATCCAATGAAATGAACATACTTAGTGAGCATATCCACAACTACCATAACTGTATCCAACCTCTGTGAAGTAGGCAATCCACTAACAAATTCCATACTAACAGTAAACCAAGGCTTATTAGGAATTGGTAGGGGTTGTAATAATCTAGCTGGTTTGCGAGTCTCTTGCTTCATTTGTTGGCAAACTCCACACTCCCTAATATGCTGTTTCAAGTCTGATTTCATTCCCACCCAAAAGAAATCTTGTTTTAATCTATGGAAAGACTTGAGGAAGCCAGAGTGTCCTCTTAGGGGGTTGTCATGGACCAGGTGAAGAACCTTAGGCTTTAGACTGCATTGTGGACCCAAATAGACCATACCTTTATACAAAATCAACCCATTATGCAAAGAAAAGAACCGGGGACATGTTGAA
Organism: Quercus glauca; assembly: GCA_023736055.1. Taxonomy (NCBI): domain Eukaryota; kingdom Viridiplantae; phylum Streptophyta; class Magnoliopsida; order Fagales; family Fagaceae; genus Quercus; species Quercus glauca. Next base: position 73,268,299 of record CM043316.1, on the reverse strand, counting down.
CCAGATTGTAGCTACTGTAATAATTGCTGCATCTCAGTGGAGAGTTGATAGCTAGCCTTCAATTCCTTAATCCAAGAAGGACATGGAAAGGAAATCAAAAACAAGGATGGAGAGTTAACAGAAGGATTTAAAGCAGCTAGATCCTCAAAAACATAATCTGAACTCCTAGACAAGGCATCAGCCACCACAAACAAATAACCCAACAATTTAGTCAACCATTTCTGTTAAGTAGGAGTAGCAATCCTCTGCTCCAAAATATATTTCAAGCTTTGTTGGTCAGTTTTTATAATGAATGGCCTACCTAAGAGGTAGGGTCTCCACTTATGCACTACATTGACCAATGCTAACAGTTCTTTTTCATAAGTTAACAATTGCAAGGCCTTGCCCTTGAGAATTTGACTGTGGAAGGCAATTGGTCTATGATTCTACATCAAAACAACCCCTAGGCCACTCCCTGATGCATCATAGTCAATAGTGAATGAGTGATTAAAGTTAGGCAGGACTAGGACAGAGGTTGACTAGCAGCGTCCTTGAGTTGTTGAAAAGCTTTTTCAGCTTTAGTAGACCAGACAAAGGCATTCTTTTTTAGCAATGTAGTAAGTGGAGCAACTATCTGACCATAATTCTGAATGAACTTCCTGTATTAGCCAATCAAGCCCAAAAAAAAACCCTTCAAGGCCTTAACAGAAGTAAGGAATGGCCAAGCTACCATTGCTGCAGTCTTTCTCAAATCAATACTAACACCTTGGCCAGAGATGATGTGGCCAAGATATTCCACTTCTAGACAGCCAAAGAAACATTTGCTTCTCTCAGTATATAACTGATGTTCCAATAGCAGCTCCAATACTGTTCTGAGATGCTGAAGATGAAGCTCCAAGGTAGAACTGAAAACCAAGATGTCATCAAAGAAAACCAACACAAACCTTCTCAAATAAGGCCTGAAAACATCATTCATTAGGGACTGGAAGGTAGATGGAGCATTAGACAAACCAAATGGCATAACTAAGAACTCATAGTGTCCATCATGTGTCCTAAAGGCAGTTTTAGGGATATCCTCCTCCTTCATACAAATCTGGTGGTAACCAGATCTTAAATCCAACTTAGAGAAGATGGTTGTACTTGTACTACACTTTACTTGTACCGCACATATATGCTTACTTGTACCACACACATATGCCTCCTATATAAAAGCATCGCATGTATATTCCTTCTTCATGAAATACAATACAATCGTTCAGTATTTCTAACACAATTTATATCAAATTCATTAAAATTAGAAAAAAGTAGGTTACAGTTAGCTTAATTTGTAAAAAAATTTGTCATCGAATAAAGGACTTGTGTTTGAATCCCACTCATACCAAATATCAATCGGTGTCTTGGCTTGAAGATAAAGAGCAATCATTATAAAGCAGACACCATAGGTTCAAATCCTATCTTATCATATCTTAAAAAAAAAAAAAAATATATATATATATATATATATATAAGCAAAAGAGGGCCATCATTATTTCCTTTTTCTTTCTATGCTTGTTAAATATCAAGATAATCAAAGATCAATAACTATTTTATCTATAAAATGTTTAATTCCATGTTTTATATATTTTGAAAGTATACACAAAAAATGAGTTTATGGATTGGCCAATTGGGTAAAATCAATAACATCTAATTAACGTTGAATTTGGCGTACCTTTTAAAAACAATAAGAATTTATTGGTTAACTCATCCACTATTGGTACAGGAAACTTGTCCTTGATTTTAGCTTGATTCAAAGCCTTATAGTCAATGCACATCCTCCAAGAGCCATTTGCCTTCCTCACCAACAATACTGGAGAAGAGAATGGGCTTTGCCTAGGCCTAATGGAACCAACTTCCAACAAATTAGTGACGATCTTCTCAAATTTAGTTTTTTTGGAAGTAAGGATACCTATAAGGCCTTTAACAGATTGGGGCAGTCCCCTCCTTCAAAAGAATTTAATGTTCATGACCTCTACAGGAGGCAAACTAGAAGGTGTATCAAATACTAAGGCAAACTCAATCAGCAGTTTCTCAATCAAGGGATCACATCGTTGCTGGGATGAAGAAGTTTCTAAACCCAGTGACACAATCTACAGAAGAATACCCTTCTTGACAGGCTTTCTAAAGAAATGATCACCCTCCTGAAGAGTTAAATCAATAGGATGCATACCAAACAATGTAACAGTGGTTTCAAGATGTAGAAATTGCATTGACTTAGCCAAGAAATCTCACTGAATCAAACCCAAGGTCCTAAGCCATTGAGTGCCTAAGACTAACTCACAATCCCTTAAAGGCAAAGCATTCAAGTTCACTAAAAAGATATGACCTTGCATAACAACTTTAACATCTAAACAAACACCATTGGTCTTAATTATTGCTCCATTAGCTACCTTAACCTCAAATGAAACAATAGGATCTAAAAATTAGTTGTAATTTGGAAAGTATGGCAGCATCTAGGAAATTATGAGTGCTGCTAGTGTCAATTAAAATGACAACCCAATGACCATTAATTTTACCCTTAATTCTCATTGTACCAAGTGAAGGGCTTCCTAAGAGGGCATAAAGTGTAATTTCTGCTTCAACCATTTTAGGTTTAGACTCAATAGATTCAGAATTAAGCATATCAGATTGAGGAGACAAGGGCATATCAGTATCATTAAGTTCTATCAATTGCACATTAGAACTAGGTCCTTGAAATGGATAAAGGCCTTCTAACAAGAAAATTTTAGCAGACTTACAGTGATGCCAAGTTGAAATTTCTCATCACAATTAAAGCAAAGTCCTTGCTTCCTTCTCTCCTCCATCTGTGCTGGTGACAGCCTCTGCAAGGGCAACTTAAACTTGGAGTCCAACTTGATATGAGGTCTTGGTCCAAGAATTGAAGGCTTAGACAATTCCAATGAAGAAGGTTTTTGAATCTTCTTGCTACTCATCAAACACTCTTCTTGAATTTTAGCCAAACCAAAGGCCTCATTGAGATTCTTTGGATTAAGCATTTTCACAGGCAGCCTGACTTCATCTTTAAGGCCACTGAGAAAGTAACTTAGTTTATGGTTCTTTGACAAATCCCAAATTCTGTTAGAGAGAGCTTCAAATTGCCCATTGTCCTTTACCACATTACTTGTTTGTCGCAACCTTGTCAATGCCTCCATTGGATCCTCATAGGCAAAAGAACCAAATCTTGTTAACAATGCCTCCACAAAGCTCTCCCAAGCCAGGAACACACCCGTTGCTTCACAATCTTGGAACCAAACTAAAGCATCACCATCCATATGGAAAAAAAGCCATCAAAAGCCTCTCATTAAGTGGGGTTTGATAGAAATTGAAGTCTTGATTAGCTTTGTACACCCAAGTTGCAGGGTTATCTCCTCTTAATCGAGGAAACTTAAGCCTCACACTCTTCTCCAAACTTGGCATTGGCAGAGTAACAGCTTGAGACATTGGGATCTTTGGGGATGGTGGTTGCTGTCTCTTCTCTTCAGCTTCAGTTAGCTTCTGCAAAGCAAGGCTAATGACATTCAATTGTTGGGTATTGGCATTCAATTGCTGAGTAATTTCTTGAAGAGAATGGGCATGGTGGTCGGTGGTAGTTCTTAAGGATGCTATTGATTCATTGATGTATGAAGTGGATCGAGTTTCAGTCATGGTCGCAAGAAAGAGGGCTCTGATACCAATTGTTAAGTGTTTGGCCAATCAGAAAAGTGGAAGAAAGGTAAAGGGTGACGACAGAAATGAAGAATTGGGATGAATCTAAAAAGGCCATGAAAGAAGGGCTCTCAAGATTGCAAAAGGATCTTGAGAATATGACAGAAGAGGAGTTATAATCTCTTGATTCAATGGAACTCGGAAAAAAAATTAAGTTCCAAGAATCTATTATTGTTGTTGCAAGCCGGGATGTTGATTTTTGTGTCAAAGTGAATTATGATATCCATGTACACGCTGTCATTGAATTTTAGTCCAAAGAACCAATGAAGAAGGTGATGATGATCCAAGAATCTACAATGCAAGAACCCGTTGTTGTTAGTGTGGATGAAGAACACATTTTTCTTGAGTAGTCCCTTTATGTACAGGACAATCAATCTGACACAGCCATGGAAAGCTCAGCCGTGCATGGTATGGGTGTAGTGCATCCATTGGCACAATACAACTTTGAGCCCTTTGAATTTATTGCTTATGGAGGCACAATAAATATGGATCATATTTGTTGTATCAAGTGTGATTTAATGTATCTTGATATTCTTTCCAAGAGTGGTATTAGACTTTCAATGAATGAATATGGGTTGGTTACAACTTTGCATTTTGATGGCAACGTTTTCAACATCATGATTGGTCCAATGCATGAGTCAGTGATTATATATGGAATGAATGTTAATTCAACTTTCCATATTGATGAGTTCTTTAGTCCATCTTTCAAGATTGGTCCAATACATGATCCAACCAATGTACGTAATCATGTAGCATTTGATGGAAGAGATCTTTTGTGCTATGATGGATGCTTGCGTGCCTTGCATATAAAGTACGGCCCTCTGCCAAGAATTCCTCATGATACTTGGTACTTTAGGTATTGCCATAATGTGTTCTAGAAGGAAAACTTTGTGGCAAAGTGCTTGGAAGTAGTTGGTGTGTTCAATCTTCAAGATGCTTTGGAGTATTGGATTAGTGGCCAGTTTCCCCTCATGAAGGTGTCATTTCATAACAACACCTTGTGGGCAAGGTGTTTTAAAGGGGAGGGAAAATATTAGGAATATGAAATAATTGTTGTAATCCCTTTAGTTAGCTAGTTGGTTGAGATTAGGATGAGTTAGTTAGGATTGGAGCACATGTAGCTCATTTAACACATGGCTTAATTCATAGAGCACATGTTAAATTAACTAGCCAATTATCTTGAGTTATGTGAGCCAATGACATTAGCATTTAGAGCTAGTCTCCTATAAATACATGATTGTAATTCAACATTACATATGAATGGAAGAATAAACCAATTTTTTAGTGCATTAGTGCATCTCTCTCTCTCTCTCTCTCTCTCTCTATCTCTCTCTTTCTCTTTCTCTCTATCTCTCTATGGAGGGTGACTACCTTGAATTAAATCAATTTTCCTACAATTCCCATCAATTTCCCTATAATTCCTATTCATCCCCATTATGAATCATCGAGTTCCTAACAGAGAGAGAGTGGGATAAGAAAGTGAGGAGGGAGAGGATTCACATTCAATCCCAGATGGGCTTCAGATTTACCTGGAAACCCAAACCACACACTACACAACCAAAAAACTGACCTAACACCTGCAAACATCGCCGATCCCACATTGCTCCATCACTAGCTGAGGACCCTCGTCCCACCAACAATTTGGAAGAACGAAAGAAAGAAACCATGGGATTCTACCGAGAGAGAAAGAGAGAACAGCAAAAAAGTAAAAAGAAGAAAATAAATAAGAGGCGGAGAAATAGTGATCTGGGAAGAGAAAGAAGAAGAAGAAGAAGAAGAAAGAACGGGAGGTGGAGAAACTGAGAGAAAGATCTAGGGGGAAGAAAAAGAAAAAGAAACAAGTACAAACAAAAACACAATTTTTTTTTTGTTTTTAAATATGTTTTTTTAATTAATAAATTTATTTTTTTAAGTTAGAGGCTGATGTGATGCTAATGTGACATTTTTAAATATTATTTTAATGGACACATCAGTATTTATTGTGTCAATAGTACACTCCGTTTGCCATGTATGATATTTCTGTTAAGTGAGCAACGGTAGGGACCAAAATAGAACACTTTTTTCATTTAGAGACTAAAAGTGGTTAAGTTAAAAAGTAGGGACCAAAACGAGAATAGGGTCAAAATGTAAGGACGAAAAATGTATTTCCGCTTTTTTTTTTTTGAGATCATATTACTTGAACAAGACAGATAAGAAATACTTTAATTACAACACTACGATTATAAAAATTCCACCTAAAAAACTATGCATCCAAGAACAATTGTGTACAAGGAGAAAGTCGACTACCTGCGAACAAAAACAAACCAAGAGATGAGAAGTGAAGGGATCACACCTGGGGTGGAACTTGAAGAATATTGGGCCATCCTCTGTTTGGAAGAAAGAGGCCCCACCAGCCACCAAATTCCCTTTCGTCAGGGGGTGGCAATTGGCCATTAAGACATGGAAAATGCCAGGATCACAACTTGCTCACATAGCAAGTAGTGAGTAGTGAAGTAAAATTGATGGGTCCACAACTCTACCACTCACGATTTGTTATGTAAATAAGTTATGGCAAAAGTTGTGATTCTAGTGTTACTTTTAAGCCATTCATCACTATATTGATCGTAGAAAGCTTTCTTTTGGGTCACTAAACCTACCTTAAAGCCAACACATGATAAAATGAGATTAGAAATTGGGATTTCTTAATAAAGAAAAGGACATAAGAACAAGGCAATTTGGACCCAGATGATAAAATGTAAATATAATTTGGTACCAAAAAAGAGAAAAGAAAAACACTCATTTTTATTTTTATTTTTTTTTGGTAATCTCTCATTTTTATTATTGGACAAAGAAAAACATTACTTCATATTTTGAAAATCTTACCTTTGAATTGCATGTTCTTTACACTCCTAATACACATGTCAAATTTTGTGTCTAAACTTCTATTTTATACACAATTTTAAATTACAAAAACTTGTAATTTAAGCAATTTATTGATGACATAGCTATTGATTTTTAATTTTCTAGAAATTTTGCAAGCATGGAGGGTTCCAATAAAAAAAATATTGAGTAATGTTGTAACCTAAGCTTCAACTAATTTTGTAATTAAACTTTGTTTTTTATTATATATCAAGAAATTACATATGGAAACCAAGAACAGAACTGAAGGGGCCCCGAGCCTCCCTGATTTTTTTTAAAATTCTTATTTTAGCAATCATAAATTCTACATATTTATAATTATTGGGCCCTAAGATTTGGAGGAAAGAAAAAAAAAATAGCCTAACCAATTGCAAGAATGGCCCAAGCAAAAAAAAAAAAAAAAGTGTTGGATTTGGTGCATCTAATTGGTTTATTTATGCAGGGTGCCAATAGTAAAGAGCGGGTCTATGGGTCAGCGGGTGTTGTTGAACAATAAATAAAATTAAAGCTTGGTCATGCTGAGTTAATTTTGTCTTTTAGTTAAATTAATTGTATAATGAGATATAACATAATACAAATTGTTAGAACCAGTAAACTGAGAACAAATAAATTTAAAAGTTAAAAAATCACTACACACCCTTAGTGTAATGATCACTTCACAGGTATAAGTGCTTGTGGGGTGTGAGGGGCAATGACTGAGGTTCAAGTCTTCAGAAGAGAGTTTCTCACACATACACTTAGATTAGATTAAAGTAAAATTTGTATCTTAAAAAAATTTAAAAAAAAAAAAGAAAAAAAAAAGAAAAAAAAAAAAAAGAAGAAGATGAAGAAGAAGAAGAAGAAGAAGAAGAAGAAGTTAAAAAGCTAATAATTTATAAATTGAGAACTAATAAATTTATATAGCTATACTTAGTGCATTATGCATATTATTTTTGTGTTCTTCTTTACTTAGCAACAATAATGATATAATAAATACAGTTGAAAAATCAATTAAATATTTAACTTTTAAAAGAAAAGATTCAAATTATTCAGAATCCAATACTGATATAAAATTGGCTTCAGCTTTATAAAATCAAAATGGAAAATGATCTCTTGATAAATTATTTAATTTTATAAAATGCGATATTTAGTACGTAATCAATCATAGATGATTTATGAGATCTAAAATAAAGTCAAGTCCCTTTCAATAGATTATTGTATTGCAATATATTAAGAAGTTTGTTTTCATAAGTTTTCTTAATTCATAATTCGGCCCCCTTCACTCTAAGTGCCCGTTTGGTTGGGCGTTTTGAGCCCACGTTTACCATTTATGCACAGTTGCAAAATGCTGAGCCAAAATGCTGAGCCAATTTTTGGGTTTGGCTCAGCCCAAAACGCAACATTTTGAAAAAAGCTGCGTTTTGAGCCAAGGCAAAAATTGATCTGAAAACGCGCATGAAAAATGCAGCTGAGGAGGTCCATAATCAAAAGCAAACGCGCACTCTACCCGTTGCCTCTTTCAGATTACGAAATTACCCTGCTCTGCCCTCTCCGTGAACCTTCTTCCTCTTCTTCTTCTTTCTTTCGTCTTCTTTAACGCGCACAAAATCAACAAAATCAAAACAACCCAACTCAAAATCAACCCAAAACAAAATCAACTCAAACTCAAACCCAAACCCAAAATCAAAATCAAACAGAAAATCAACTCAAAATTAAACTATTAACTGAAAATCCATAACCCAAACCCAAAATCAAAATCAAATACAAACCCAATGTTTCAATCATCTTCATCATCATCATCATCATCTTCTCTCTTCCTCCCGGTTTTCGAATTGTCAAAAAAAAAAAAAAAAAAAAAAAAAAAAAGAGCTCACCGGACCGGAACGTTCTGGAGGAAGTGAAAGGTTTCAATCATCTTCATCTTCATCTTCGTCATCATCTTCTTCTCTATTCCTCTCGGCTTTCGAATTGTAAAAAAAAAAAAAAAAAAAAAAAAAAAAAAAAAAAACAAGAGCTCTGGAACGTTGTGGAGGAAGTGAAAGGGAAAAAGGGAAAGGATGAAAAGACAAAAAATGAGAAGTTGAATGTTCTGGAGTGGTAGGGAAAAAGGGATAAGAAGGGAAAAAAAAAAAAAAAAAAAAAAACAAGAGCTCCGGAACGTTGTGGAGGAAGTGAAAGGGGAAAAGGGAAAGAATGAAAAGGCAAAAAAAAGAGAAGTAGAATGTTCTGGAGTGGTAGGGAAAAAGGGATAAGAAGGAAAAAAAAAAAAAAAGAAAGAAAGAAGAAGAGAAGGGCACGTGTGTGGAGGTGAAAAGAAGAGGGAAAAAACTGAAAAAAAAGAAAGAAAGAATGAATGAAATGTTACTGTCATATTTTCGCAATAAATTTTAAGGGGTAAGTTATTATTAGTTAATATTGGTGAGAAAAAAATAATTTTTTTAGAAAAAAGAAAAAAAATTATTTTAATAGTACGTTAAAATTAAAATCAGTATCAATTTTTATCACAATATTTTCACAATAAATCTTAAAGGGTAGGTTATTATTAGCTAATATTGGTGAGAAAAAAAAATTTAGAAAGGAAAAAATTGATTTAAGTATAAGAAGTAGTTGATTTAAGTATGAAATAAACTCACATAAAAAAAAAAAGTATGAAATAAACTCCCTTATATATACATTGTCATTTTTAGTAATTTATTCTTCAAACTGCTACTTTTATAAGTACTAGCCAAACACTCAGCTTTTTCAAAAAGCACTTTTTAACAGTTTTTACCAAACACTCAGCTTTTTAAAAATGCACTTTTTCATTATGCACTTTTTAAAAACTCCACTTTTTCGTTATGCACTTTTACAAAAAGCTGAACCAAACTCACCCTAAACCCTAAGTTCATCCCTAATAGAAACAATGTCAATAAAAATTATTTAAATTTTCACCACCTGTCAATCCTAAGCAACTGGACAACAAAGATATACTCAATAATCTAATGGTGAATAAGAAAGAAAGCTAAAAAATAAAATAAATAAATAAATAAAATAAATAAATAGAAGAAGAAAATGGAGTAGAAAGTGAAAAATTAAAAACATGAAGCATACCTCATATTTGTATGAACTTGGTCAATGTACAAAAACATCGAGCAATCCAAGCCTCCCTTTAGATTAGTAAGTTTTCCTCAATTCATTCGAGAAACCAATGCCACAGATCTCTTCGTCGGCCTTCGAAGTGCAAAATTCAGGAATTCGATCTCCATATTCCGTCTCACGTGCTGCCACGCGCTGCCTAGAGTTTCTAACTGAGGATCCATGAGCTACGCGCACCATCGAAGATTGGCCTTTGCCCATCATTGCTGCCTCAGTAAGGCGTCGTTCACTAGCTAGCTACAACGGTTACTTCTCTCCCATCATCGACTAGTGGCTCTGAGTCCGCCCTGCCTTCTTGCAACAGTTTAGTATGTGCTGAATTCTTCGATTAGGACACAAAAACAAGAGAGTGAGATTGCTTATTTTCTAACCATTGGCTTACCTTATTTTTTTTCGGCATGTCATTCATTTATTTAAAATGAGAGGAAACAAGAGATTTTTAAACTCAATGTAAGCCCCTTTTGATAAATAGTCCTACGAGCGCGACATTTTCATAACAAAACATAAATAACAAATTGTTTCTGATTCTTTTCTAGGCCTACCACAAAATTTTGTTGCCTTTGCTTTATTCAAAAATCAAATACTACTTATCAAAAAAAAAAAAAATCAAATACTATAATTAATAATTATTATGATTTTTCAAATGTGTAGCTTTAATTACTCTACCTCTATTATTCCATTTTAATATTACCTCTCACTCCAAATATAATTTTTTTCCCCCTACTTTCCCAATTCAACTTCATCATTTGCCAAAAAAATAAAATTTAAAATTTAAAACTGAAGCAAGCAACCTAGAAAAAAAATTTTAATCAGCAAAAATCATCCTAACAATCCTCCACCGTAAGCAACCCAGCAAAACTCACTTAAAAAAACAACCCAAATCTGTAAAAATTAAGCCAAGTTGATCTCCAATCTGCCAGCAGTGGTGGTAAGAAAGAAAAGCCCAAATCTCCGATTTGCGATCTCCAAGCATGGCCAACGTTGAGAGAGAGTCGTGGCCTTCGCGAGCTCTGCTGATAGTTCCACCGTGAGCAAACAGTTCTCCGACGTAACCATAGTCAATGTCAAAAGAGAGAGAGAGCCTGATGCAAGGAGCTTGTCATTGGGTTGATGAACATTAACTCTGGAGTTGAGAGAGAGAGATTAATGTACAAAATGAACAGTAACTTGGTAGAGGGTTTTTTTTTTTTTTTTTTGAGAAAAATATAGAGACTTGATTAATTTAAATCATTTTGGACAACATCTTTTGATTAGCTCTTCATCCCAAATATCAATACTTGCAGATAAAACTGTTTTTCTCACAAAGGCATGATCTAAACAATAGCCCTCCCTTTTAACATGCCTAAAATTAAACCATGGTAAAGAACTAGCTAGTAGTTTTGTCTCATTTGTTATTTTTGCGCAACAAATTGTTGATCCTTATACAAGGATCTTTTCACTATGCTTAACCATATTTCATACTCCTAAGGTAAAAAAATATCATATGTATTGGGCACATTTAACCATCCTTTTTACATGGAGTGCACAAATGAGTAACACAAAAGGATACTTTCTTGTTCTAAAGGTTCAGACACTCACAAGACATAGGTGACACAATTGGAGATCCTCTTCAGGACTTTTCTGGTTTTGCACTCAATATGCTCTGGTAGACTTCTGGTCCTTCACTTAAAAGTGCATGTGTAAATTATCTAAATATCTCAAAGTTACCATTAATAATGATGTAGCTACCAAATCCTCACCTACCATTATTAGAATGAAAGTTTCTTATTTTAGTATAAATACTTACTTTTTCTATTTTACACACATTTCAAAACACTCTATATTAGATTATTTATATTACACTACATTTCATTAAAATACTATTTTGTTATCAATTTTTTATTATTATCTCAAATGACCTCTCTACCTCATGGGGTGAGTAAAGAATTATTAAAATACACATTTACATAGGTACAGTAATCATGTACATTTACATAATTACTATAACACAAATGTATTTTTGCAGAATAATAAATAAACTAATGTGAATGTATTTTGGTATTGATTGGGCAAATTTAGGACCTTATGCTATTTTGCATCAATCTATGCAAATGCTCTTATAGAAATTAGTTTTGCAACTATTAAATGGTGAGAAGCAAGCCAATATCAAGGATCTCTATCGTGGGAAAATTTAAACAATAAGCATGTTTAGTTACAAAGAAAATTTCATTTTACTACCATAAACTATACACTTTATTACGCTTTATACTATAAACTTTTCGAATGCACGTTTTACACCCTAATTTATGATCTTTGTTACACTTTACACCCCGAAATCAAGTTTGCTATTAACTCGGATGAAAAAATATGACACTATGTAAAAAGATTTAATTGCCCATCTTCTCAAGCCCTTAAAAACAAAGAAGAAACTACACTTTATCATTCTAAATTATACTTTTGATTACACTTTGCACACTAAACTTTGAATTTTCGTCCAACTTAACAACAAACTTAACATTGGAATACAAAGTGCAGCAAGGATCATCGTTTAGGGTGCAAAACATGCATTCAAAAAGTTTAGAGCACAAAGTGTAATATGAAATATAGTTTAGGGTGGTAAAATACAATTTCCTCTTAATTATGCAAATGAAATTTTAAATTAATATATAACATTGATGTTTCAAGTTCTTTTTTTGGTAATAAATGATGCATTTAATTAAAATATTAAATAATCAAAAAAGAGTTCAGTCCAGAGCCTGTCATAATAGTGATACAGACCCAAGGAATCATAGAAGAATATTAATAAAGACATATCAGTAGAGGCCTATCAAAACACAATCTTGTTGTAGATATGTCTATTTTCTTGCAAGAGCATCCGCACTATATAACTCTCCACCTTGATCAAAACTACAACTGTCTCTGTGAAATTCAAAAGCAGAGAGTAGCAGAAACATATTTGCCAATGCTGCATCATCAAAATTCCCACATGAGAAAGAAACCCTTCCAGTACGAGAATTGTACCAGCTAATCTGAGTAAATAAACATAACCTTCTAACTCTAGCATAACTTTCTACTTTTTTCTAGGTACTAGGAAAAATAATAACCAAATAAACTTGAATATAGTCCCAAAAGCTGTTGGATAGGACAGGAAATGAGAAAACAAAAAGAAAAAAGTTCCATCATTATACTACTTGTCACAAACCTTCAAGAATTTAATACTTAATTTTCCATATTAAAGAGGAATGTGAGGCATCAACTGCATACTTTAGTTGAGGTGGCAGTGGCACACTTGTAGGTATTGTATGTTCTAACTTACACCTTAATGAAGATAGCAACTGTTTATGCCGTGATTCTTTTCTCTTCAATACTTGTATATATGCATATAATCCAAGCCATTCAACTTCTTCTTCCTCCAACTGAAGTATTGGCAGGACATCAGAATACTGGTATGCAGAACGCATCCGTTTCTTTATGAGCTTGTACATATACCTAACAAGTCAATCAACAAAGACAAAGAACTGAAAAAATAGTAGAAAATAAGTAACTTTAAATTTGATAATTAAATTTTATAGTTCTTAAAATTTAAAGATTGTGTATACTGCACATGGGGCTTCAACAATGCTAAATATCAACTAAAATCAGCACAGCAAAACTGCTCTCAATAAACCAAGTTTATTGACCACATACACTGTAAGATAAACAAGAATTACATCCATACCTCAGAGATCTTTCAATAATGTATAAATAGAATCCCGCACGAAGTTTGCATATGTACGATAAGTCACAAACATAGCAATGAAACTTCATTGCACATACCAAAAAAGCCTGATATATATTTAATCTGATAACAGCTGCAGAATTGATATTTGAATCAAAGAATATAGGGTGGCATTTAGGTCTCATAAAGCTACACAGCCTTGCCCTCAGATGGCAGCCTGGTTTACCTTGCCAGCTGACAGTAAGAGTCGAACTTAAATGATTATTCAGATACCTGTTTAGCATATGGAACAAGTTAATTGGGGAAGAAATTGAACTTTCACAAATTCTGGCTGGAAAATCAATAAGAATTAGAATTAATAAATAAATAGAAATCAAGCAACAGCCAAAAGGAAACTCTCAAGTATAATTGTTTGGAAGAAGGAAGATATAAAACCAAATAAGAATGCTAACATACAATTTTGAAAGTACCAAATGTTAAGGCTTAAGCAGTACTTATACATCAATATTGTTTTGATAATTTGATAGTTGGGGAATGAGGGGATTTGAACCTTGGATGTCTCATGTTGGAAACACCAGGAAATGCCAGTTGAGCACATGGCTCTTGGCAATATACATCAATAATATTTAGACTATGGACTACAGTCTGTGCATTATCATGTTATGTACACTTAATGAGTAGCCTGACAATGATTTGAAATGATTTCAAAGGTTCAAATGATTGTGTCCCAATCTTAGCATCTGAAGCTAAATCCCACCAATAAAACAAAAATGTTGATTATCCATCAAGACACCACTAGGTAAATTCCAAAACAGAAGATCATAAGATATATCTGGCAAAAAGAATGACAACAAAGTAAAATGTATATAAAAAAATTAACTTTGTGTAGTCAGCCTGAACTTCTAAAGTGAAACAGTTGAGAAGCAATCCACTCCATCGAAGAAATGAAATGCCATCTTCACCCACATAAGCCCTGCTTGATGGAATCCCTGATAACTGTCCAATATCAAAATTAAGAGAAAATTTGTCATCATTCATGTAGCAGTTGTACTCGCGAAATCCTCTTTGCAGCCTGGAAAAGAAGCTAGCAGCCTGCTTCTTTGAGGTTGAAATGAAAAGGAAGTCATCAATAAACCTAAGAAGTATATATCTATCACCGCTACTTTCCTCTGCAGAAGCATCCATAGAATTATGTCTTCTAGATATATCTTTACTAGCACCTTCACTAGTTTTTTCAAGAAATGGAATGATCAAATTCCTTTCCAGATGTCCATAGTATAATGAGCAAAGCAGAGGAGACAAAGCACTTCCTTGAGGAATACCTACACCTTGCACAAAAAACTTTTTATTGAATTGCAGTACATTGTACTTAACATGTTCCTTTAAAATGAAAAATAACTCTTCTTTTTTCACATGCCTGCTCCACTCCTGTAAGATGAAAAAATATTAAACAAAACTTAGCTTCCTCAAAAGAGATGATTTCTTTATAAGTATAAAAATTCAGAACAGAGGCATTTCATTTTTCCACTTTAGAAGTCTACTGTCCCATTCAGTTGACATCTACTTGTGGAGTCCACTAGGATGATCTGACACTTAGGTTGTGTTTGCCATTAGCTTAAAAAGCTAGCATTTTTTACTATTCAGCTTATTTTTGCTACTATTCATAAGTCCTATTGCACTTTCTGATACTATTCATAGTCCCACTATACTATTTCAACTACTTTTTAACTTTATCTACAGTACTTTCAGTAAAAAAATTTCAACTTCAGCTAAATAAGTTGTTTCCAAATGGATTCTTAGTTTATTGAAATTTTGAGCGATGTCTATTGCTTAATGAAGTGGCATTTACCTTTTCAACTATAGCAACATTACATCTGCACAAGTGAATGAAAAAGATACATTCAGATTCAATTTCTTTCTAAAACATAATCTCAGATATCATTGAATTATCCTTCCACCTACACTTCACCAAATGCAGATTGGAGGATGAAGTGCATGCAAGATCCCCACTAGAGTTGGGTGAAAGAAAAGTGCATTGACATTAAATGTAGAAATGATGAAAAAATCCTTAATTGTGTATGTTGGTAACATGTAGTGTGCTTAAGGAAATTCACAGGTCAAGGACCAAATTGAGAGAGGAGTTTGAATCAAAAAGTGGCTATACTACATAGTGGGAAGAACTGACCAAACTGGAATAGAGGCATGGTGGCAGCTCTTCAACAAAATTGATCAATTTTCACTGTCAAAATTTTCTGGAAATGGGTAAATTTGCCACAGGAACTTCTGCATGGCAGCTGCTTTTAGTCTTGGGCTGTTAGTGATGCAAACAGTAAAGTTTTCAAAGTTTTCATGATTTGTGGTCAAGTTTTGATGTGGGGCTTCCTTGGCATCTTTCATCATAGATTACTTTAATTATCATGGACTCTTAATATTAAGTATTTTTAGTTTAGAAAGTGTTAGTTTAGTTTTAATAGTTTTACTAGAATAAGGGCAATTTGGTAATTTCCATATTTTTGGAATGGGCTGTCCTTGGTTGTACCGAAGGCCTATGAGTCTTTTTTTATGTTTTCAATCCTTTTCCTATTTGGTTTAAACATTCTTATTTCTTTTTTGTTTGTTATTAGAAATACTAGTAGAGGAATAGTTTATTTAAAGTCCTAGTCCTAGGAAACGATTTAATACTCACCAACATAAGGCTTTATTGTCGTAAATAATATTTATAGAGAGTTTGATTTTAATAAAATTTCAGCATCTTATTTGAAGCTTTGAGGGTGTGATTACCTTCTTGTACCTAAGTGTGATTGCTAAGGAAAACCTAAGAGTGATTGTCCTAGTGTTTTTTCCTTCTTTATTTCATGTTATTTTCATCGTTTTTTTAATAGCAAACAGAAATCAGTCATTCAAGATCTCATCAAGAATCTAATTTAATGCTGAATTTCTAAAGACCCTACATCAGTTAGGGTAAAAGCTTGATGACAGTAGCAATATGGAAGAGAAAGAATACTACCTAGTCATCACAACATTGATGCATTGCTCATCCAAATATCTTATTACACCACATAGATACACCCCATGGACTTATCAAAAAAACATAGATACACCACATGGGCTACAGATACTTTATTCTTTATCCCCTTTAATGTACATCAATGCATAGCTGACATAGGCTGCATATGCTTGGTGAATGAGCACATTAGGGGGACTGAGGAAAGTTGGTTCACTAGTCAAAGCATAACTGACCTAAGACTAAATCTAAATGACCCAAATATATTTTTTAAGACTAAAGTACACTTTTGGCCCTTGAAGTTTTGGTTTGGTTTCATTTCAGCTATTTACATTTCAAAATTTAATTTTGGCCTTTCATGTTTTATTTCATTTTCATGTTGACCTTACCATCCATTTCCATTAGTAATCTTTCTTTTTTTTTTTTCTTTTTTTTTTTTGATAAGTATTAGTAATCTAACCATCCATAATATGGTATTTTGCCCACAATAAGGAAATTACTACATTCCACAACATTATTGAGCTAGTATTTCATGAATAGTTAAATACAAAGGACCCTTAATGATTAGATTACTAAAGGAAACAGATGGCAGGGCCAATATGAAAATGGAATCCAACATTAAAGACCAAAATAAAAATTTTGAAACTTAAAGGTTTAAAATGAAAACAACCCCAAACTTTAAAGACCAAAAGTTATCGGTAAGTAACACATGTACCCTACCCAACAGATCTTGTACCCACAACCTCACCCTCCACACTTTACAATTACAAGAGAAGAGGTCTCATTTGAGCTAGAGCTCATCGGCAACCCAAATACACTTTAGTCGACAACTAAATAAGAGTCACAACCAACTAACCAGTTCCCGGGCCATAACAAAATAGACAAGAATACCCTTGTCATTCAGTACAAAAACTAAATGAGTGCCCGTCAATCTCTGCAAGTACCAAAATTACCCAAAGGGTAGCACAATCAGCTGGGCCTAGGAACCACTCAAAAATCTCTGCAAGTACCAAAACTATTTTCATTTGGTAGAGCTTCATTTGAACATCAAAACTTCTAGTACTAAAAACCATGCTTTGATCTATAAAAAAAAGGTAGTCCCCGCTATTTTGCAAAATCAGCAACAATAATATAAAGAATAAAAGTCCAACTCAATAAATTGCTTAAGGTGCTTACAGGATTCTAAAGACTATTTGTATATTGCAGGCATTATGCGTGAACGTGAAGGAAGTAGGTAAAAAGGTAGTAAAAGCTAATACTATGTGACCTAGCTGATAAAAGCAGTAATCCTTAAAATATTCAATGGAAATAGAAAAGATCTATAAGAAAACATATCACCAACTTTCTTTGAAGATTGACTTAAAATAGCTACCTGGTTAACAAAGACAGTATGCAGTAAACGGAAGGGAACAGAGGATGTGACTTCTGGAGTGCTCATATTTTGATCCATCAGGACAAGGTTCTTATGAACCCACAAAGATTTCTGTGTGCAGACTACTTGATGGGACTGTTTAAGAATATATTCATCCTTCTGTATGATATCTTTCATTACAGTAAGCAGCTTATCCTGATCAATAGAATCAAATGCTTTTCGTACATCAGAAACGACAACAAATGCACCAGGCATGGTTGCCAACCTATTTTTCAGACCAATTAGAAATGGACATAACTTTCTGTAGACATCATTGTAATCAAAAACTGATGATCCCAGCTTCTTGGGTTCTTCCAACTGTATTCCTTTTAAGACAGCGTGTGTATCACGAAGAACAAAATTTACAGACTTGAAATGATTAAATATAACTTTCTTTTGACGAGATTTTCCTTTTCCATGCATTCCACATGATTGATTTTCCAAAGAGGATTTTAGTGTTGGCCTTCTTGATGATGCTTGTAGATTTGCCAGCATCCTCATTCCATTTCCTTTGGGACGAAGTCTTAGCTTTGAGAAACCAAATTTTCTGTTTTTCATAATATTTCTAACAGTCACATCATCCAAGTCACGATAGCCCTGATCTTTCAAGCAAGTGATGGCGTTATTTATCAGCTTCTCCCAAACTGACTTCCTATAATAATATAGATCTTGATTCCCATGCTCAGTTTCAGTGACATAGAAGTTTGCTTGCACCAGTGGTACTACTAGACATGAAAAGAGCCAAAAGATCCAGCTTTCCAGAAGTTTATGTCTCAAAACATACGCAGCATCATCCAATCTTCTGGATCCCTTATGCATGTCAACACTCTCACCCGTTGCATATTTTTGCGCCTGATTACTAAAGCAACATGAAAAATTTTCAGTTGATAGAAATGGGAACTCTGATACTTTTAATTTATGCATGCATTTCTTTAATGAGAACTTCTCAAATCTTCGTAGTTGAATAAACCTGGCAATATTTCTCCTTAACATTCTCCAGTTAGAGGGAGTACCTAGAAATTCTGTAGGAACTATACTCCTAATCACTGCCCATATAAATGACACTACCTGACTTCTCAAGCAATAGCAAGTATTTGCTTCAAACAGAGGTTCAGTATCCTTGCAATATACAGTATTAAAACCATGAGATTTCTCAGGAACATTTTTCTTTGATTCATTCTCCTGAAATGAAAAATTCAGAAGTATTATATTTTTCTTAGAGGAAGCAAGAAGTGATTAAATTAGTGAGATAGCTTAAAGGATGTGCAATACACAGTGTGCAATTCTATGATGAGCTCCCATTTAACAAAGAACTGCCCACCACCCCGCATAAGAAGGAAAAAAAAAAAAAATTGCATACTCAATTTCAGTTTCCACAATTATCCAGGCATGGATATTATGCACTAAGGCATTCAAAATGCATAGGAAACTGAGCAAGGTGTAACCTCATAATGTCAAATTGTGAATGCTAATTATGCCTTCACACAAATTATACACAACAAAATAGTCCCAATGCTTACCTTAAAGCTGGTGCTAGATTTTCCAGTATCATTTAATTCTGGAACAGCACAATGCTTATCCAATAATCTCAGATGTTGGCAACACTCTGTCCTGCGTACGACCCTCTTAAACAACTTAACAAGTGAGTGGTACCTTCAGAACCAAAAACAAGCAGTTAAAGCAGAACCACCCACCAAAAATAAAAACTAATCTATTGGCATCAAGTGCAATTATTTATTGCCCTAATATGATCATAAACATGTCCATATTTTATACGTCAGCAAAAGTTTTCATGTATTTGTGCTCTAAGACACAGTATGGCTTCCATCTGAAGAAGCTCATTTTAATGGTAACCATCATTTTATTCCAGACTTTAGTCTAAAGTACGAACATTGGCTATAAGATTCAAGCACGAAGATACTTCAATGTGCCATTGTTGTCCCTTTTGACCTTAATCCCTTTCAGAGCCTTTAAACTGCAGTGCTGGTACTTGTTGAGCAAACATTGTCATTACTCATAATTGGAAGTTTGGAACTGTCTCATGCAAAAATCTCCTATTCTATCCAGCAAAGGAGCTATTTAACAGTTCCATATCTAAGAGCTTATAAGAACTATGTAATCAATATTATAAAGAAAGAAGAAAATTGGATTGTAGAGATCAAATCATTAAACTGAAATTAACATGCATGCCACTTCAAAAAACAATAATCGTGACGTGACAAATCAATAAAGCCCTATCGGGTATCATCATACAATTAAAAAAATGTTCCACAACCAAAATATAAGAATATGCCACTTACATGCATGCTGATTTGTTGACACAGAAGCCACTACTCTGGCAGCATGGCATTTCCTGAGTTGCATTTATTTCAGATAAGCCAAAGATATTGCCAATAAGAAACTTTGCACCAGCAATATTGGGCTTTAGAGAATTTAGTATATCTGAAGATTATTAAGGTACTGTGTTCTTTTGCACCATAGAAAAAGCATGGCAGAAGCTCATAGAATCACAAACTTTCAGCTCAAACTGTGTTTCTTTGGAAAATAAAATGCATAATTGCACAACAAAAGAAGAAATAAGAAAAATACAAGGGGTATTGACAACCAAAGGACCATTAGTTGCTGATCATTCAGTCTATCAACTCAGGTGAAAAAAATGGAAATGAAAGGCAATTTTATAATGGAGAGAGCACAAATTAGCTACATGTACATTTAAAATTGGACTAGAGGATACGTTTTCCTGGAAACATTGATGAAGAACGTTCCATGTCATAAAACATGGATTTCCGGTTAATGTAAGCCCCTTTGGCGACTACCAGGGGCTTAGGAGCTTGTGATACTGAAAAACAAGGCATCTGCAGAATAGATCATATCCAAAAGGAAAATTTTCAAAGTTAAAAAATAAATAAATAAACAGTAAATATCAGGGAGAAATGTCTATCATTGCATTGAAAGAATCCAAATGTTCACTAGGAGGCATAAAGTGATTCAATCTTCTTATGTGTATAGATCAACCAAAACTTAGTCTCTCTAATCCTCGAGGCAAAGGATCTTTTTTTTTTTTTTTTGATAGGTAAGAAATAAGTATATTCAAAAAACTGCTAAGTGCATAAAAACACTAGCAAAGGATCTTTTTGTCACTGAAAATCACATCTATCTTAGAATCTCCATGCCAACAAACACCATTCTAGCCATGTATGTGTTAATATTGATTATGGTACTGATATCTCCTAATTGATGTTCTACTTCCAGCTTCTGTTACTTTCTTGGAGATGCTCATTAACCAGAAGAGTTAGTTGTGACATACTGCATCTTGTTCTCGTGCTCAAGCAGGCACCATGAGTAAATAGCCACAACCACCTGCTGAGATTGTTTGGCTGTATGTCTTATGTTCTAGGGGAGAATACTATTTCTGCACCTAAACCCTTTATTCTGATAATAGAAGGGTAATCACTATTAATCCAGACTTTCATAATGATAACACACTTTCATAACACAAAAGTGACACTCAGTTTGTCATATACAAAAGAAAGCAAAATAGGAAATCAATGTAGCTGTGAATGATTGTAATGTTTGTATAAAACGTAATACACAAACTCCATTACCAAAATTCAATGGGATGTTATCATGTCATGCTCTGAAAATCTTTGATTACAATTTACAAAACTAACAGAGTTTGATGTTTAAAGTATTCCATAATGTGTTGAAGTACAGGTACGAATCAATTATCAATTCATGTGGGGATCATTAATAAAAGTGTATCCATGCTAGGCACACAAAGCATATATCTAAAAATCTTCTAGATCAGGCCACAATATTAGGTTTCGTGTACTAAATGAACCTTTCTCTTTCTATTAGCAAGTTACATGGGCATTTAGTGAGCCTTGAACTCTCAAACTCACCCTCCAACCACTATTGTGGGAAAAGGAAGTGCCATTGAGCTAGAGCTAATTGGCAGAATGGAACCCCTCCAACATATCAAACCAAAGTTGAACTTGACTGAAAGATCCTTCATAGGGAATCACCTTTTCACAACTATTTAAGCAAGAATTCACATCATCCGGGAGCCGCCCAGATACGCTATCTTTATCTGTAAGAATTGTTGCAGAAGAGGTCTTAATACTGGTTTCTTCAAAATTTAAATGCCTTTGCTTTCTGCGACGCAGCCAACTAAATGGCCTCGAACGCTTTCTAGACTTTGCTGCTATCTGATTTGAGCTTTCTTGAAGTTCCTCATTTGAATCCCCTTCAGTACTATTGATACCAGTTCCAATAATTGGTGTAGCTTCTTCCAATAAAATCGTTCGAGAACACTTGTTTCCATGAAGCCGACTAAATGATCCTGAACAACGCCTAACATTGGAGCCAACACAGTCTAATGAAGTTGATGGATCATCAACACCAGAAGAACTACTGAACTTCTGTATTTCTACAATTGAGTTAGCATTGTCAACTAAAGCCCTTTTCTTGTTGGATCCTGAGAAAAGTTGGGACAAAATCACCATTTGGACTCCTATCAATCTTTAAGAAATGAGATTTTATATATGACTGAACTATCTAATGCAAATACAATAAACACAAAAGCAAAAAGAATTAAGGACAACATGAAAAGGGAAAGATCTATTAGAAATGAACGTCCACAAAATGATGGGAACAGGTCAGGTAGGAAAAGACCAAGAAAGAAGCAGGCCTAAAGGCAGAAAGAGGCTACCAAGCGGAGGATTAAAGTATCAAAGACTACAACAGTTACATTTTATCCCGCATCGAAGACTATTTATTATTTATTTAAATTGTAAAATTGATGTGGTTTTGTATAATTATCTGATTGTATTAGTGTTCTAATGTGAACATGGTCGCATTAAATATATAATTTAAATTTAAAATCATTTGTATGCACCAACCATTAGTTCTGCATTGGATATTTCAATAAACTTCAATTTACCCATAAGGCTAAAATATTAACAAAGCATTTTGAAAAATTAGATGGTACTAATGGTGATGTGTGTGTAGTAACATTATTTTTCTGAAGTCCTATTTAAGGGAATTTTGATGCAACCAACAAATGTTTACAGAACTTGTACAAGTAGTGTTTAGAAAGTCTTCATTAGTCATTACCACATTTATCGAGGCATAAATCACTTATGGGAGGACCTGATACTTGATAATGCTGCTTACAAGGAACTGGCAAAAATATTGATGTGTACTTTAAAAGATAAAGCATTACATCATCCCCAACCTGCATAAATGCAAGTTTCACCTTATTCCAGTAATTAGTACAAAAATCATAGTAAACATGGGTAGCCATTGATTTAGATGTTAGTTAAAGAAAAATAAATAAATAAATAAATAAAATAAGGGTCATGTTAACGAGTGTCGTAGGACATTGGTTAACAATCCAATTAAAGAAAGTTTTTATAGGAAAAAGAAAAAAAAAAGTAATTAATATTTTAACAGCTTTTTTCATTTCCCATAAAAGTGATGTCAAAATTTTCTTAAAATAAATTCTTAATCAATACCCCAACTGCGCCCGTTAACATTTCCAATAAAATAAATAAAAAACAGAGAAGTACCCTTTGTAAGAGAAAACACCAAGCTGGAGAGCATAGAAGTTCCATAATGGGGGTTGATTGGTTACTCTGTAAATAAACAAATGAGGATACCTACCGTTAAAAATAAAAAATAAAAAAAGCATTTAATAAGTAAAGAATGAAGGAAAGCTTGCCTTATCATAACCATTGCAAATAACATTAGAGGACATGGGTTGCTCAGAAATCAGCATTTCAATGGTCCTTTGCACAATCTGAAAACATAATGAGTAAGTACAGTAAACTATTATTCTAAAGATTGAGTGTGCGTGCGTAGTGTACATAATGTAGGTAGATAAGAGAGAGAGAGACCTGAGATTGGGACCAGCGAGAGTGAGGGTTGAAATGCGAGAGAGGAGGCGCATTTTCAGAGACCACAAGGAAGCATTGATTCAAGAGCTTCCGGTACTGTAGGGGGTCCTTGTCTCTCACCAATAACGACATCGCTTTTTCGGAAGGAGGCAGCAACGATTCGATTGTGCACTCCAGACTCTGCGCGCGCTTGCGGAATAGCCGCCATAGCACCTCCGGAACCCTCTTCCGTTTCTTACCCATTTTTTTACCAACACCAAAATCAAAAGAGAAGGAAATATTTTTTATGCTTGCCGGCTTGCCGCTTCACTGCCTCAAATTCAAATCAAATGTATAATAGGTAAAGTATTTCAAACTTACCTTTTGGCTCCATCTATCCTAATTACTCTTATTATTATGTCGACTAATAAAGACAATAATTAATATTTTTTTAACAACCTTTTATATTTTTCATAAAAGTTATATGAAAATTATTTTTTATTAACATTTGCTCTAAGTTATTTCTCAAAAAAAAATAATAATAATAATTACCTTAAGAACATTTGTTAACATAACCCATATTAAAGTCTTTAATGGCTGAATAAGAAATCTAAGGTTCAATTTCTATCTACACCAAAAACTGATTGATGTATTGATCTGATGATAAAGAGT
The DNA here is from genome assembly GCA_023736055.1 of Quercus glauca. Taxonomy (NCBI): domain Eukaryota; kingdom Viridiplantae; phylum Streptophyta; class Magnoliopsida; order Fagales; family Fagaceae; genus Quercus; species Quercus glauca. The sequence continues at coordinate 73,243,907 of CM043316.1, read as the reverse complement.
TATCATTAGGAGCGGACGCCATATATTAAAACTGTCTAAAAGAAATATATATATATATATATATATATATATTATTTTAGTATATAATCAAATAATTTTTATTTTTAATTTCAAAAGTAAATTCTTAGGTAATTTTGGAGTATAGTGAAATGGCATTCCCTCCTCTTACATTCATGATGGACCCACCATGAATATGAGATGAGAGAACACCATTTTCTGTACTCCAAGAGTACTTAAGAATTACTCATTTCAAAACTCTACAGTAATTATAATGATTACCAATAATTTATTTACAAGAAATTACCAATATGTTTAACAAATTATATAACATAACAATATTTGATAAATTGCTCCAAGTACGTTTGAACATTTCAAACAAAAATAAAAGGTTTCAACCTTTCAATAAAAAAGGACTTAATATCATGAGAGCTATTATTAATTTTTTTTTAAAGAAAAAGAAAAAGAAAAAGTTAATGAATGTCTTAAGACATTGGGTTAGAGAATATTTTTAAAAGATTTTTATGAGAAAATAAAAAATTAATTGATTTTTTTTTTTTACAATTTTTTTTATATTTCCTATCAAAATGGTATCAAAACTTTTCTAAAATTTTTTATTAACAAATACCCTAAAGGCACCTATTAACTAAGCCATAACTGTTATCTCAACCCCACAAAGGCACTAGTGAGCATTGAGTCAATGGCGTGAGATTTTTATTTTCACTAATATATAAGCTTTGATGAATTTGGAGTTTTGGGATGGTGGTTTGTGGTTTTGGGTGTTAATGGAGAATATGATACTTCATGTCAAGAAAACTTGTAATAAAAAGACTAAAAGATAGGATATTGGTAAGTAAATTTATTTATTTATTTAGGGACAATTTTAGGAAATATTCGTTTATTTTTATTTAACGTATCCACAAGCTTTAAAAAATGTTAGAAGTTTCAATTTTTAACAAAATCCTAACATTTGGCCTTATATATTTTTGTGTGGAAATAATTATAAAATAAACAAATAATTTATATATGATTCATGCATGTCTCATAATCTTTTTTTGTGTGGAAGTAATTATAAAATAAACAAATAATTTATATATGATTCATGTATATCTCATAATCTTTTTTATGTTTTTTTTTTTTTTATGAGAATCTTTTTTAGGTATTGATTGGTGAGATTGCACCCACTCACAACATTGTGACTCTATATCTTAAAATATTAATAAGAAATATCTCCATTAAAATATAGATGAAAAATGTTAAAAGATATATGTAGGGTTAATGGCCCAGATTGTATATTGGGCCTTGGGTCTTGGCCAAGAACATGGATAATCCGAGAACGAGTAGATAGTGGTAAGTGTTTTAAGCTCAAAGCTTCATTAGTATGATACAAAGGGGAGTGTGGTCTGAGGAGGAATACCTCCACAGATAGGCTAAACACGGGCCTGATGCAGATCCTAATGATCAAAGTGACCTTCTAGGAAGCTCTAATGATAGCGACGTGCGCCATAAACATACAAGAAAGATGGGAACCCAAAAATATCTAAGGGAAAGCTGCTACAACTGCATTGCAGCTACTTTTCTGGCCTCATTTATGTGGAAAAGACCTCTGAACAGTGTTGCCTTGATTACCACAACTAACAGAAAGCTAAAGAGGGTGTCTAATGGGACAGGTACTCAAATAAGGGCTCAGATGATCAACAAGTGTAGGATAGAGATGGTCCAAATGGAGTTATATAATATAAGAAACCCTCCATGAGGAAGGGGACCGAAAAAAATAGAGAAGAGGCACTGTAGTTGAACGCTTTAGACCCCTAAAACTATAACCAGATTGCGTAGCCTAGATTAATTAGCTAAGTTGTTACTTAGTCAAATTAAGCAATTCTAGGTTAAAACAATCACAAAATCATATCATGCATATAAACATATAAAGCAGCGGAAATAAATAAAGAACACAGTGATATGATCACCCAGGAAAACCAAACCGGTAAAAAACCCGGGGAGAATTTTACCCACCGATCCTCAAGGCAAAACGGAATCCATTAAGAAAGAATTGAAGTTCTTACAAAAGGACTTACAAGCTCCCCGCTTGACTTCCTAATGCTACACACCAGTAGTAACTTCCTGACACGACCACGCGTAGGCTCCGAGTCCACGGACTACTTCTTTCTTTGTATTCCTTCAATCAGCTACGAGCTCCTCACTTGTTTATCTTTAAGCTTCAAAGGCAGCAACCAAGTTGATCATCAAGATGTTGAAGTGATCTCAATCTTGAAAACCCTAAACTTTGTGTAAAGGAAAGCTCCTCTAGATCTCACAAGAGATTTACACAAAACCGCAATGTATGAGCAACAATACAACTTGTGCAACTCTGAAAAAACGTAGCTAGGGTTTGCCTTATATACCTAGGGCAAAAACATAAAACCCTAAACGTTTAAAGAGTTAGGACTGAGTTGGAATTCTGTAGAAAAACGCATCTGGGCCGACTTTCGATCGATCGAGTCTAACCTTCGATCGATCGAGCCAGGCCGAGAAGCCCCAATGCTTCTGTAGTCACTCGATTCCAACTTTACAATATTTAACCAACTTTGAGCAAACTTAAACAAGACTAAATACATTGTTTTGATCATGGTTTGCCAACATTACAAATTAGAGTTCTAAATACATAAAATCCTAAGACCTTAGAACCTAACAAACTCCCCCTTTGGCAATCCGTGACAAAACACACAATAAAAGCTCAAAGTTTACAAGTAAATAGCCCTTTACATAATAATGCTCATAAACAAAAGTTCAACCTAACTACTATCCATCGGTTGCAAGTGTAGACAGCAGCTTTGTCGAATCAACCTGTATATTCCTGAAATACTCAACAAACACATAAACGCATGTGTGGCAGCAAATAGTATATAAACAGGTATAATATTCTTGTAAGATTCACACAACACAAAATAAAGAAATATATCAATGAAGCAACTCATAAATATAAATCAATAAGTAGTGAATCATAAAGACAACAAGAATCAAAAGAAACATGTATATCAATATATCAATCAATGTTACTCCCCTAACATGAACATCCCAAAAATGATATACAAAGTGAAGCACCTAGATACAATCTAAATAAACTCCACAAAAATATCCCATGCTAACAAAAAAATATCTCCCCCTATCAACAAAATCGCCTCTACAAGTCAAAAACTCTACTCCTCCTTTTTGTGACGGAATGCCAAAAGGCATCATAGGCCATCATCAAAAGGAGGTGGTGAGGAAGAACGAAGATGCGCCAAATCCGCTCGCAGAGCACGAATCTCGTCGAACAGATCCACCAAAAGCTGACCATGAGCCGCCTGAACGGTCATAACAGTCTCCAACGTACGACGAACATCGAAGTCAGCCGCAGGAGGTGGAGGAATAGCAGCAGCACCTACAGGATCTGGAACAGCCTCACCAGCAGGACCTGTAGAAGAAGAAGGAGGAGGAACGCTACTAGAGGGATCAGACCTAGGGTGTTTAGAACCAGCTCGAAGATGAGCGGCCCTCTGTCTAAGAAAAGACGCACCTATAGGACCAATAACATGAACAGGCTCAGAAGCAGGGAAGTCCTCTAAACCTAGATATAGTAAAATCCTATGAATGAAAATAGGATGAACAAGGGCATGGGCAGTAGATGAACTCCTATAAACTTCGTTCAAAGAACGAAGAAAAAGATGGGGAAAACTAATAGGAGCATCAGTGATAAGAGCGTACAGAAAAACACACCTCTCAAGAGGAATGGTGTGCAGATGAGAAATGGGCCAGAGTGAATGACAGGCTATACTAAAGAATAGATAGGTAGTCTCAGGAAGCTCAGCGGTGGTGATCCTAGGATCAGAACCCCACTGGATAGAAGATCCAGTGATGTAAGACATGACATCACTCAGCTCAGGTGACTCATCATAGGGATAGACAGGATCCCTCACCAACGGTACCTCAAGAGCATCAGCCACTACCTGAGGAGTAATGGAGTACTCTACACCTCGTATCCAACTCCTAACTAGAGTGTTGGAATCATAGATGCGGACAGAGAGGTTCGAGAAGAACTCTCTAATCAAGAGAACCGGAGGTGGAGGGTCAGACACAGCCAACAAAGGTAACCAACCTCTACGCTCAAAATTTGCCCTAATGGCAGGATCAACCTCATCTAAAAGAACAGAACGCTCAGCCCAAACCTTTCTCTTAAGGTTTAAAGTCTCAAAGATCTCTTGGTTTTTCTCACTGGGGAACCGCTCACAATCAAAGGTAGGTGAGGGTGGAGTAGGAGTGGGGATGGTCCTACGTGCTCTAGTCTTCCTAGACATGGTGCTAAGGAACAGGACAGAGACACAAGAGAAAACAAAAAAAAAACAAACATAAAACCAAGGGCAGACTGCAAGTTAGCACAAAAAAATATAGAATAAAAATCTATATGATGCATGAACATTAACAATGTTATGATGCATGAACTAATGCAGTAACCAGAATCAAATTAAGATTAATTTCACAAAATTGGCTTGAAAATAAGGTTTCTTAACAAAAGCCCTAAAAATTTGAGAATCACTTGAAAATTTTTGCATCAAATTGATGAATCAATCATTACACACCATTAGAAACAGTTTATAATAACCAATTACATCAATTACACAAACCAATTTCATCAATTAATCCCAATTTCACAAAAAGCCCCAATTCGGATCAATTATAAACCCTAGAAATTTAAGTTTTCCACAAAACACAAAATTGATCAAATTAATCACTCAAGAACATGTCTATAGAGTGTCCCCAACAAAACCCATTGATCAATTCCACATGATTAGGTCCGAATCATCAAAAATCCCAAAAAGAAAAGTCCGAAAATTTCCTTCTCAAATGCATGAAAAATGCATGTAATCATGTAAATAAACAGAAAAGGAAGGGTAAAATAGACATACCGGCTTGAGGAGAGAGAGATTATGCAAAAATTTCGGAAGAAAACGACAAAAACTTGAATCTTTTGGGCTTGCCTCGTCGGAGAGAGAAAAGGTTTGAAAAAAATTTTGAAATAGTTCTTTGAAAAAGTCAGAATTCCTTTTTTAAAAAAGTTTCTTCACGATGTTCGATCGATCGAAAATTACATTCGATCGATCGAATGTGACAGTCATTTTAGCACTTTCTGAAGCACTTTTTCGATCGATCGAAAATCAGGTTGGATCGATCGAAATGGGCAGAGGCACACTGAATTTTTGGGAAAAACACAGTTTTGAAAAATTGCAAACCCAATTTTGAAACAACTCCTCAAAGCATTTGAACAATGAATACAAAATGCATGAGTATGAGATGGAATGCTTTTTCAAAAACCCAAAATTTTAAACCCAATTCTCAGACACAATTTTCAATCATCTTCCAAATTAATTTTCTCAAGCAACAAGTATGTTGTACACAAATCTCAAGATATTTTTCAAACTTGGTTGGTCAGACCAAGAACACACACACTAGCATGTACAGTGTTTAACAAAGAGTAACTTGTGTAGTGTGTGAAACTAGCAAAGACTTGAGATACATGTGAAGTGATATGTGAATGGTAATCAAGCACAAAGTCTACACAATTCATCACATAGAATTAAAAGAGACTATCACCTAAGGAGTTACATCCTATAACTCCCACATCTCCTAGATCAAAAGCTTGCAATCATGTAAGTTTCTTGCATTTTTGCCTCTTATTTATATATGAAATGGCATTCAGCCTAATAGTACACACCGGTTTGAATTAAGTGAATTGGCATCAAGCCTAATAGTACACACCAGTCTTAATTTAATTTGAGGCTACACCTTATGTTCTTTTTGTGCATATGCTACACTTTCTCGAGCACTAAATCTTATGATATGCACTAAGGTGTTCATGATTGGCTAGTGAACAGTGGTGAGATGGTTATTTATGCCTTTCTCAAAAGGATCAAGTCCGTCAGTCAACAACATGTAACTTCATGATTAAGGCAAAGTGATTAAGAACCACACACATCTTTCCTACACAACATGCACTACAAAGTTTCAACTAGTTAAGTGCAACAAATAAGCTCATCAAAGTTAAACAAGGTACACAAGACATGACATGTGTAAAAAGAATGACCAACCTTGTTTTCAAAAATCAAGAAAAATAGTGTTCAACACAAATTTTGCTTTCTCCTTTTTTTTTTTTTTTTTTTTTTTTTAAAAGAGAAAACAAATAAATCCTAGAGTGAAATGCATGTATGTAATGCAATGCAAGTCCTAGAACAAAAAAAACACAAAAACAAAGCACAATGGTCACATCAGAATAGAGCAATGAAGCATAAGGACCATGTCAGAAAGACTCAATTAGTTCGAGTCTTTTGCATCCAAAACTTTTTAGATGCACCCCGAGCATTAGAGTTCTTATTCACATTAGAGTGATTCCCAACTCCAGAATTGGAATAAAGGTTTAACGCCTTTACCAATTCACCAATTAGTGCCATAGGATCTTGTGCTTGAGGCACAGGTACTTTTGGTCTTTTTGCTCTCTTATCAGCTTAAAGCTTGTAACAGTTAGGACGAATATGTCCAGACTTACCACAATAATGACAAACCCAAGCAGGTTTACCATGCATCTTGTCCTTCGGTTTGGTAGGCTCCTTAGGTTTGGATTCTTTTAAGTCTACCATAATCTTCTTAGGTGGTGAAACTTCTACAGGTTTAACAACCTTACTCACAGGGGTTTAATGGTTTCACTCACAACCTCACTCACAAGAGGTTCAGAAGAAGAAGAAGAAGGAACAAAGACAGTGGAATGGGGTCCAGAATCAAAGATGCTTTCAACATATCCTAACCCAGCTTTATCAGAAGGATACTTTTGAACATTCAGCATGTGATCAAGTTTAGAACTAGCAGATCTAGCAACAGATAAATCATGTTCCAAAGTTCTAACTTTATCAAGCAAAAGCATGTTTTCAGATTTAACATTATTCAAAAGATCATTAGCATCAAACAGTTTCTCAAGCAAATTTTTCTTTTCAAGCTCAAGAGCATCAATTTTCTTCAGGCCTAAATCAACTTTCATAGCATCCTTTGCAGCAATTTTGCAAAGTTTGTTATAGGCCTCTTGAAGATCTGCATCTTCAGAGAGTTCCCCATCAGCAGGGTTCTCCTCAGCAGATATGCTTTCATCTACTGTACCAGTAGCAGTGAAAGCAATGAAGTTTCCATCCTCGTCACAACCGGAGTCATCATCAGAAACCTCATTATCACTAAGGGTTACAGCCATAGCTTTACCCTTATTTCTCAAGAAAGTAGGACATTCAGATTTGACATGACCATACCCTTGACAACCATAACACTGAGGACCCAAAGAGTTATTAGAAGATTGACCTACTTGTTCTCTAGGTTTTTCAAAATTGTTAACTTTAGTGGGATCATTCTTCCTAAAGTTTCTAGGTTCAGCAGTGTTGGTGTTCCTTGCCTTTCTATTAGTGTTTCTGAGAAAATTTCTAAAGTTCTTGGCAAGGTAAGCTATCTCCGTGGGAGAGAGCTCATCATCAAATCCACCAGCTTCAACATCATCAACAGACTTCAGTGCCATTGATTTGGATTTGACAGTCTTGGGTAAGTCAGACTCATAGGACTGAAGAGATCCTACAAGCTCATCCACAGGGATGGAGTCAACATCCTTACTTTCAGTAATGGCTGTTACTTTGGGTCTAAAGTCTTCAGTCAAAGATCTAAGAATCTTCCTAACAACTTTAGGTTGATCATAGACTTCACCCAAATTATAAGCAGAATTAACAATATCATTTAGTTTTGCATAAAACTCATCAAAGGTTTCATCATCAGACATTCTAATGTTTTCAAACCTAGAAGTTAATTGCTGCAATTTGTTAATTTTAACAGCCTTTGTGCCTTCATGCACAGTTTGGAGGATTTTCCAGGCAGTATGAGCAACCTCAACATTAGAGATCCTCTTAAATTCCTCCATTGAAACAGCATTGAAGATGGCATTCATAGCTTTGCTATTGAAGCCTGCTGCTTCTTTCTCAGAAGTTTGCCACTCACTCACAGGAGTAGTGGGCTTCACCCATCCGTATTCAACGGAATTCCACACCCTCTCATCAATGGATTTCAGGAATGCTTTCATCCTTACTTTCCAGTAAGCATAATTGTTCCCATCAAAGTGAGGAGGAACAAACAGAGAGTGTCCATGCTCCATGACAACTGGGGTCAAGGATCAGCTCTGAGATAAAGATCTCAAACAAGAAGAGCTACTCGCTCTGATACTACTTGAACGGTTTAGACCCCTAAAACTATAACCAGATTGCGTAGCCTAGATTAATTAGCCAAGTTGTTACTTAGTCAAATTAAGCAATTCTAGGTTAAAACAATCACAAAATCATATCATGCATATAAACATATAAAGCAGCGGAAATAAATAAAGAACACAGTGATATGATCACCTAGGAAAACCAAACCGGTAAAAAACCTGGGGAGGATTTTACCCACCGATCCTCAAGGCAAAACGGAATCCACTAAGAAAGAATTGAAGTTCTTACAAAAGGACTTACAAGCTCCCCGCTTGACTTCCTAATGCTACACACCAGTAGTAACTTCCTGACACGACCACGCTCAGGCTCCGAGTTCACGGACTACTTCTTTCTTTGTATTCCTTTAATCAGCTACAAGCTCCTCACTTGTTTATCTTTAAGCTTCAAAGGCAACAACCAAGTTGATCATCAAGATGTTGAAGTGATCTCAATCTTGAAAACCCTAAGCTTTGTATAAAGGAAAGCTCCTCTAGATCTCACAAGAGATTTACACAAAACCGCAATGTATGAGCAACAATACAACTTGTGCAACTCTGAAAAAACGTAGCTAGGGTTTGCCTTATATACCTAGGGCAAAAACATAAAACCCTAAATGTTTAAAGAGTTAGGGCTGAGTTGGAATTCTGCAGAAAAACGCATCTGGGCCGACTTTCGATCGATCGAGTCTAACCTTCGATCGATCGAGCCAGGCCGAGAAGCCCCAATGCTTCTGCAGTCACTCGATTCCAACTTTACAATATTTAACCAACTTTGAGCAAACTTAAACAAGACTAAATACATTGTTTTGATCATGGTTTGCCAACATTACAAATTAGAGTTCTAAATACATAAAATCCTAAGACCTTAGAACCTAACAGTAGTAATCTAAATTGCACTTGTACTCTGTTTAATCAATTTATATGAAAACTTACCTCATCGGACAAGGAATTCACTCAGCTTTATGTTCCTTGTTCTTGCTCAATCATCTTCTACATCCATACTAGCTGTTATCAAATTCATTAGTGCCTAATTCTTTAAACCACTCTCTACAAATTTATTGTACTGGGCTCACTGGGCCAACATCTTATACATCTTGGGTTTGGGCTACAAAACATGTCCTTACAATTGGCGCCGTTTGTGGGAAGAACTTGTGTATTAGTGAGTGCAACGGTCGACTATGATAGGATCCACCGAGTAGAACTCGCAGGTTCTCCATGACAAGATGATTTTCTTAACCTTAAGCGTGAAAAAGATCATGAGCATGAACAGGATCGAGAGGGTAGCAGTGCTGAGATTATGTACCCCGACCTGTACAAGGGGTGAAGTCCTGGGGGCAGATTCGAACTTCAACTGTCATCATTTAAATATTGGCCCATCCATCACTCCCAAAAAGCAATTACCTCGGCGCCCATCCAAGGAACATGCAGATCCGGTCAGAGATAAGGTGATGAAACTCAAGTAGGCAGAAGCTATCAAAGAAGTGTTAAACAGAACTTTAGTCATGTCTAGGTCCTTGGACCAGATGCTAAGGGGAAATTAACACTATGACATCTCTACAAGTGCTTAAACAGAACTTTAGTCATGCCTAGGTCCTCGAACCAGATGCTAAGGGGAAATTAACACTATGACATCTCTACAAGTGCTTAAACATAACCTTAGTCATGCCTAGGTCCTTAGACCAGATGCTAAGGGAAAATTAACACTATGACATTTCTACAAGTGCTTAAACAGAACTTTAGTCATGCCTAGGTCCTCGGACCAGATGCTAAGGGGAAATTAACACTATGACATCTCTACAAGTGCTTAAACATAACCTTAGTCATGCCTAGGTCCTCGGACCAAATGTTAAGAGAAAATTAACACTATGACATCTTTATAAGTGCTTAAACAAAACCTTGGTCATGCCTAAATCCTCGGACCAAATACTAAGGGGAAATTAACACTATGACATCTCTACAATTGCTTAAACAGAATCTTAGTCATGTCTATGTTCTCGAACCAGATGCTAAAGGGAAATTAATACTATGACATCTCTACAAGTGCTTAAACAGAACCTTAGTCATGCTTAGGTCCTCGGACCAGATACTTTGGGAAAATTAACACACAATGACATCTTTCGAAGTGATTAAATAGAACCTCAGACAAGCCTGGATCCTCGGACCACATGCTTTGGTTTTCACTAAGTGTCAAAACAAATCTAAGGTCATAACCAACTCCTTGAATTAGTGGCCTTAAGCAAGTTAAAGTCCTTGATCATTTATCCAAGTGTTGGGTAGAATCATTGCAGAAGGGTCATTTCACAGTACTTATCTTTATTGGACTCAGCCTTCATTACAGAAGGATCAATTCTCAATACAAATATGTGGTAAACCTATCTATTGCTTGTATTTTATCAAATTACTTAGATCGTTAGCAATATGTTATTGTCGGCCTTTAATAAAGGCAAGTAGCAGCAATTCAATACTATTTATAACAGTAATGAAAAAGTAAAGGTATGAGAGAAAAAAAAAAAAAAACATTTCCATTAAACAAAAAAGGGAATACATTATGTCTGGTGGCAGAGCACCATTACAAAAAGTTATGCAAAGGAAAAACTACAAAGAAAATCCTAAGTGCTAAGTCTAGGCCTTGGGAGCAGGAGGGTCTTCCATCTGGCTTGGCTAAGAGGTAGGAGCTTCCTTAGCCTTGATATCATCTTCTTTAGTCTTGGTCTTAGCCTCAGCTTTGTTGGTCTTGGCCTCAGCTTTCTTGGTCTTGACCTCAGCTTCCTTTACCTTGGCAACGTCCTTGGCTCCTGCTGAAGGCTTGTTCTCCTTGCCCTTACCCTTGTCTTTGGCCCCCTCAGCCCCCTAGCCTTGATCACTAGCTTAGCTGGATCCCTTCGAGGCCTTAAGAAGAGGGAGAGCAGCTTGGTTAGTCAGGGGCTGCTCAGAAACCTCTAGAGCAAGGGGTAGAGGAAGTAGGGGCGGCACCTGGGGCTTCACGTATGTCTAGGTGATAGTATATGCTCCCAGGCTGCCTTTAAGCCGAGTCTGCAGGGACTCCGGCAACATTCAGGGCCTCATCCCACGTTGCATTGCAATAATCACTGCAAACCTTAGCAATCTCTTCAGCAAGCCTGACTTGTGTCTCATCTACGCCGAGCTGGTAGGACGCTTGCTTCTCGGCCTCGGCTGCCTCCTTGGCCAATTGAGCTGCCTCCTTTGCTTTCTGCAGTTGTGCCTTCAGATCCAGCACAAGTTGCCTTGAAGTGGCCAACTCCAACTCAGTCTGATGGAGCAACTTGTGCTGGTCCTCAGCTTGAGTCTCAGCAGTCTTCAGTCCTACCTGAGCACTTTTTCTTTCTCCCTCCTCAGCAGTCAAGTTGGAGGCCAGCTCTTTATTCTCGTCCTTCGTAACCCCCAGGGCCTTCTTAGCTTCGAGGCAGGGGAAAACCTTGTTTTTAACATCACTCCGAGCCTCCTTTACCCACTCCTCAACCACATAGACCTCCTGGGTAATCTACACAAAAATAACATAGCAACCCCACGTGAGCAGAAAAGAAAAACATAGTAATATGGAGGAGAAAGAGGTCAGACAGTATACTTACCAGGGCAAGGTCAATTTTCAAGGACATAAATAGGTCTTGCTGCCTCATCTTCCTGACAGCATCCATGTCTTTGGGAAGAAGGAAGGGTTGCTCTAAAACCTCAGCTATGTGAGTAGCATGCCCCCTTTGGAAGTCCTTAACTGAGGCGTTCCAAGGGATGGCAACCCCATCCATTTCCAACCTAAGGGACTAGGCGCGTTGCTGGATGCGCACATTGGCCCCGTTATGCTCCTCCCTACTGTCCGAGGAGATGGCCCTCTTGTATTTAGGGTCTTTGGCCATTTTTTGCTGTTTGTTCCCCTTTTGAGGAACCAACTCCCCTTCCTCCTGCTCCTACACGGGTCTCTTCTTCTTCAAGTTTGGATTGGCATGAAATCCAAGGTCAGTGGGAGGTAGAGGGGGAGGAGGGGTTGGGTGGAAGGAAGTTTAGATTTGGGGACTTCTTTAGAAGTTGCCCCTATGTTCCTCCCTGCCATTAACTCCTTCAGGCTTTTGTGCCCCCGGTTCAGCGCTATCTCGTCCTCCTCATCCTCGGAGGAATTATCTGGGCAAGCAATCAACAAAATTGGAGCGTGAACACCCGAGTGCCTATCAGTCTCCTCCTCGGCGTTCGAGATATAAACTATCTAATCCCTTCGAGCCTCCTCTTCTTCAAAATGAAATTTATCAATCTCGTCCTTAAGGGTAAGGCGTGAAGAGGCGATTTCCTCCCTTGGTGCTGTCACTACCTTAGGCAAAACTTGTCGGGGTGGCAGTATAACTGGTGGAAGGTCTCTCTAAGCCAAAAATCTCGGCACAGAGATGTCTATACAGGCCAATCAGGAGTCACCAACCTTTATTGCCTGACCCGCTTCCTGAAAGATTCTTGACAGAGGCTCGTAGTTAAGCACTAAGTGAATGGCTCGCAACTATCCATCCTCGCTTATAAAGACCTCCGACCTCAGTAGGTAATTAAGAACTGGAACGTTAACCAAGTTGATCCTCGGAGCAACCTGCCTTTTATCTGCGAAACGTCCGAGGATGAAATTATGGTCAGACCAATGAAAATTATCATCAGAAAAAGATAAAGTGCTAAAAATGAGAAGGAATAAGACTAAAATGGCTAAATCTCTCGCCCAAGGGGACTAATCCTAGGGTACCCCACCTGGCTTTCTTGCCCGAGTTGGGCAGTGAAGACCGACATGCCACTTCCCGGAGACAATCAGATAGTCATCCTTCATACCTTTGTTAGACTTGGGAAGACACGATATTAGCCTAATGACGTTAGACTGAGACTTGAGATAATATCCCGCGCCGGCAAGCTTATGGCACTTGTACATATGGACTACGTCATGCCACGTGAGCCCCAGGCCCATCTGCTCATTGAGAGCGTATATGCTACCCAAGACCCTAAAAAGGTTAGAGGCGTATTGATGGAGGATCAACCTATGGTTAATTAAATAGTCTTGGGTCACCCTACCCATGGGGAGTGTCATTCCTCCTTCTATGAAAGCAATCATAGGAATGACGACCTCCCCTTCCCCCCTATCTGTGACTATTTGGTCTGGAGCACAATATTATAGGGCTACTCCCCGCGGAATATGATACTTGGCCCTAAAACCTTCCATACTAGCATCAGAATCTACGAGGTGCTTAAATCTATCCATCTGGTTAAGCTAAAAGGAAGTGAGGGAAGGTTTTTAAAGAAAAAAGACGAAGAGTGGAGGACCGAGGAGACTGGCCGAGGAGAAAAACAACCTATAAGAAAAACAGAAAGTGAAAACTTACATGAAAGTGAACAAGTGACATTGTGGGAGCTTCTTGAAGGATTGAAAGTTCTGGAAAAGTTAAGCGCTCTTGAGAGTTTGAAGATTCTTGTAAAGTAAGAGAAAGCAAGCCCTTCATGCACCTAATATATGAAGGAGGATTGAGTGGGAGTTATCCCACAAAAGATTTGAGGAAGAATGCCCACCGTTGGATTAGCACCTCTCTGTTGGATGCGGGGAACAGGACGCCGCCTGGAGTAATTAATAATGCCTCGCAGGCTTTGAAACGTTAGTAACAATTATGAAGGCACGCAGAACGGCACTCCCACGCATACGAATCAAAGGGAAAATTATTATCAAAACGTGAAAAATCAAAACCCCACTTTTCTCCTCGGATGAGAGGGAAAAAATTGGAGTTTTGAGGGGCTATTGTAGGGTTAAAGGCCCAGATTGTGTATTGGGCCTTGGGCCTTGGCCGATAACATGAGTGATTCGAGAATGAGTAAATAGTGGTAAGTGTTTTAAGCTCAAAGCTTCATTAGTATGATACAAAAGGGAGTGTGGTCCGAGGAGGAATACCTCCACGGATAGGCTAAACACGGGCCTGATGCAGATCCTAATGATAAAAGTGACCTTCCAGGAAGCTCTAATGATAGGGACGTACGCCATAAACGTACAAGAAAGATGGGAACCCAAAAATATATAAGGAAAAGCTGCTACCACTGCATTGAATGCACTGCAGCTACTTTTCTGGCCACATTTATATGGAGAAGACCTCTGAACAGTGTTGCCTTGATTACCACAACTCACAGAAAGCCAAAAAGAGTGTCTGATGGGACAGGTACTCAAATAAGGGCTTAGATGATCAACAAGTGTAGAATCGAGATGGTCTATAGGGAGCTATATGATGTAAGAAACCCTCCATGAGGAAGGGGACTAGAAAAAAATAGAGAAGAGACACTGTAGCAATCTAAATTGCACTTATGCTCTATTTAATCAATTTATATGAAAACTTACCTCCTCGGACAAGGAATTCACTCAGCTTTATGTCCCTTGTTCTTACTCAATCATCTTCTACATCCATACTAGTCGTTGTCAAATTCATTAGTGCCTAGTTCTTTAACCCACTCTCTACAAATTTATTGTACTGGGCTTATTGGGCCAACATCCAATACATCTTGGGTTTGGGCTACAAAACGTGTCCCTACAATATATATAAAAAATGTATCAGTGCTTACTAAGTGCATTAGTTAAGGTTAGGTTGTTAATTTAAGTCGATGAACTTTTTTTTTTTGAAGAGTCATAGTACATTTAGTGTTTGTTTGGCCAAAAAAAAAAAAATTTTGGTCCATTTAAAAAAATATATTTTTTGTGAAAATAATTAAATTACCAAAAATTATATATTTTATTTCATATTTAGCTAATAAGCCACCGGAAACTACACGATATTGAACAAACACTCAGTTAAAGAAGTATTTTTTTATTTGTTTTTATTACTTTTCAATGTAGTGGGCTTGTTGGATTGTTTCGTAAACAATGTGTTCACACTCCCTTAGGGGCAGAGGTATGTACAAGGGTGGGGGGCCATGGTCCCCCCAAAATTTCGAATTTATATATATATATATATATAATTATTTTAATATTTTCAAAATTTAGTCTACAAAAACAAGAGTTGACCTCCTCCAAATATTTGAATTAGTCCAATGATGCTCTTAAAAAAAAATTTTGGTTTAATAGTTATAAAGATATAATTTTATTTTTCCCAATTTTATTTTTTATTGTAAAATGTGCTCTTATATCTATTAAATATTTGATAAAGTTAGGCATCAAACATATTTGAATCTATCTTTTTCAACCTGTTATGTAGCGATTAACAAGTCATTAACTCATTAAAAAAAATCTTGTCACTAAAATTACACATGTAATGTGTCTTTAGTTGCCACAAGTTAGAGCATGATAGTTTCAAATATGCTTGGAGCCTAACTTATTCCTCCAAGTTTTTTATCATTTATATTTTTGAGAATTTCATTAGTTGAATTGAAAGATTTTTTACTTACTTTAGTATAAAATTTGATAATTTGTATTTAAAATGAAAATTTTAAAGAATTTCACAATGAAAATGGATAATTTGAATTTTATTTTATAAAAGATTGCCATCAAACATAATTTTGATTGAAAATACTAAGGTTTTTTTTTTTGTTGTTGGGTGTGTGTATATATATAATTTATCAAATAAAAAAGTGTGCATATATAATAAAAAAGCATGTTTGTATATATAAATATATATGTGTGTGAGGCTTGTCTTGATAGATATATTAGTGTTGCAACTTGGCCCTCCCCAAACAAAAATTCTTGGCTCTGCCCCTACACACCATTTATAATATATAGGGGAAATTGCAGTTAACCCACCTGTGGTTTGGCTTGTTTTAACAGTGCCCACCTGTGGTTTGAAATTTGTCACTTAACCCACCTGAGGTGGCCTCCGTTAGACCCCCGTTACCCACCTCTCTCTTTTCACCGTTAAAAATAGGGGTAAATGTGTCTTTTTCATTATATTTTATGTCTCTCTCCTCTTTTCTCCCCTTCTTCTTCTTCTTCACATAAAACATAAAAGAAAACCCATACATCTACAGTCACAAACAAATCCACAAATCCATGTGAACATACACCCACAGATTCGCTAGCCTTTCACTGCTAAATCCAAAAATTGACTACATAATTCTTCATAAGACAATCACAAAATAAAACTTTAACCCTCTTTCTTTTGCTGGGTTCTCTAAAAAAAACCCAGATTTGCAAGTAAAAAAAAAAAAATCTGTAAAAAAAAACCCAGCAATCTGTTCAAAAAAAAAACCCAACAACTCTATTCAAAATGGCGCCACTCTGAGTCGGTCCAGGAGCTTTAGCAGGTGGAGTACTGCTGTGTTGGCGACGGTTGCAACTGGACCAACTCTGTTCAAAACCCGATCCGAATCTGTTTGCGCCTCCAAACACGATCTAGACGATGGCAATACTGTTTGCCTTTGAGGAAAGATTTGAGGTCAAACTTTACCTTGTTTTTGAGATCTTCTTCCATGGAGATGGTTTCAAAAGTCGAAGGATGCGTGAAAGGAACAAGTCTCCACCATCCGTTGCCTTGCTGGTCTTTGATGTTCATGTACAACTTCAAATCTTGAGGCTTTACCTGTTCGATTTTGACAGATTATGGATTTGGGGATTTTAGGAGTTCTAAGGTAGAGAGAGAGAGGGGGAGAACTTGTTCCTTTTTTTTAGGGTTCTAATTCAGTTCTAATTTTGGCTTATATAGTAAAGGAGATTTTTTAACGGAAATGGCAGAGGTGGGTAATGGGGTCTAACGGAGGCCACCTCAGGTGGGTTAAGTGACAAATTTTAAATCACGGGTGGGCACTGTTAAAACGGGCCAAACCACAAGTAGGTTAACTGCAGTTTCCCCTAATATATATATGAAAAAGGAAAAGAAAAACATTTTGAAATATCATAATTCTATTGACTAAAATCTTGAAAATATTATACGTGTTACAAAATATTTGAGACTCATGAAACATCAATTATTATAGTTTTTTCATTGATGTGTTTGATAATAATTTTTCCTTTTAACTTTTAAAATTATTTATTTATGTATAATTTTTAAAAATACATTTTTAAATGATAGATATCCTTTTGATTAGAGTTTGTAGCGTACCCTTGTGTTGGATTTCCTTTCCCTCTTCCTTGTATGTGTTTTTGATTCTATAAATTAAAAAAAAAAAAAAAAAACCTTCCAATGCAACAAGTATATCTAATAACTTTCCAAAAAAAGAAAAAGATTCTAAATAAGAACAAGCAAAAAGCTACATCTGAAATGGCTAATATTTGTGGAATATTGGAATCTAAAACTGTGGGCCAAATTAGGCGTGTGTTTGGCTGAAAATTAAAAAGTCAACTTATTTTACTATTTAGTTTATTTTTGTTACTATTCATGAGTTTCATTTTAATTTTTAATACTATTCATGCATCTCACTGTACTATTTCAGCTAATTTTTACCTTTATTTACAATATTTTCAGTAAAAAAATTTCAATTTCAGCAAAATAAACAGATTCCAAACCGACCTTAGTCGGTAGTTGGCAACTTAGTATCTTTATATATAAAAGCGGCTATGCCGCTACAGTGCTTCGGCACTGTGCACTCAGTGTGTTTGCACTGTGCAAGCACTGTTGTGGCAACAGTGCTTTGGACAGGCACTTTGTCTTCTTTTTTTTTTTTTCTAGTCTTCCGTTTGTATTTTTTTTTTCCTTTTATATATATTATTGTACTGACACAACAAATTTCACAATATTTTCACAATTATTGAGGTGTCAATTTCTTATAAGTTAAAATAAAATAATAAAATATGAAACTGTGACCAACCACAACTGAAAATAAATGTTTTATGAAAAGCTGCAATGCCGCTACAGTTTGCACGGTTCATCTATAGTGTTATTTTGCTGAGACACTTTGTCTTTTTTTTTTTTAGTTTTGAACAGTAGCTATAGTTTCAAGTGGCACTATAGCTACAGTAGCTACAGTTTTTTTTTTTTTTTTTTTTAGTCTTCCGTTTGTACTTTTTTTTTTTCCTTTTATATATATTGTTATACTGACACAACAAATTTCACAATATTTTCACAATTATTGAGATGTCAATTTCATTGCTACTTTAATGTTTTAGCACTGTTTGTCTACAGTGCCATTTTGGTGAGCCATTTTTTTTTTTTTTTTTTAAGTTTTGAACAGTAGCTACAGTACCAAGCAACACTATAGTTACAGTAACAACGAAATTTTTTTTTTCCAGTCTTCTGTTTGTACTTTTTTTTTCCTTTTATATATATTGTTATACTGACACAACAAATTACATAATATTTTCACAGGTGTCAATTTCTTATAAGTCAAAATAAAATAATAAAACTTTGACCAACCACAACTGAAAATAAATCTATATATATAAAAGCACGAATGCGCTAAATCATTGTAGCTACAGTGTTTTGGTTTCGTGAACCACTTTTTTTTTTCCCAAGTTTTGAACAGTAACTGCAATGCCAAGTGGCACTGTAGCTACAATAGCTATAGTTTTTGTTTTTGTTTTTGTTTTTTTTTTTCCTGTAATTGGTTTGTTTTTTTTTTTTTTTTTCCTTTTAAATATTTATGTAAGCTGGTATATATATTGTTATATTGACACAACAAATTTCACAATATTTTCACAATTATTGATGTGCACAAATACACTAAAGCGCTATAGCTACAGTGCTTTGGTTTCATGAGCCACTTTTTTTTTCCTAAGTTTTGAACAGTAACTACAGTGCCAAGTGGCACTGTAGCTACAATAGCTATAGTTTTTTTTTTCTTTTCAGTAATTGATTTTTTTTCTTTTAAATATTTATGTAAGCTGGTATATATATTGTTATACTGGCACAATAAATTTCACAATATTTTCACAATTATTGATGTGTCAATTTCTACAAGTCGAAATAAAATAATAAAATATGAGACTGACCAATCACAACTAAAAATAAATGTTTTGAGAAAATGTTACAATACTTATTGTGCAGTACTTTTGGTTTATTCAACTGGCACGGTAGCTACAGTGCCTAAAGGTTTTTTTTTTTTTTTTTTTTTTTTTTTTCCAGTAATCGGTTTGTGTTTTTTTTTTCTTTTAAATATTTATGTAAGTTGGTATATATATTATTATACTGACACAACAAATTTCAAAATATTTTTACAATTATTGACGTGTCAATTTCTTACGAGTCCAAATAAAATAATAAAATATGAGACTATGACCAATCACAACAAAAAATAAATGTTTTGAGAAAATGTTACAACACTTATTGTACAGTGCTTTTGGTTTATTCAACTAGCACGGTAGCTATAGTGCCTAAAGTTTTTTTTTTTTTTTTTTTTTTTCCAGTAATCGATTTGTGTTTTTTTTTTCTTTTAAATATTTATGTAAGCTGGTCTATATATTGGTATATTGACACAACAAATTTCACAATATTTTCACAATTATTGACGTGTCAATTTCTTACAAGTCGAAATAAAATAATAAAATATGAGACTGTGACCAGCTACAACTAAAAATAAATGTTTTGAGAAAATGTTACAACACTTATTGTGCAGTGCTTTTGGTTTATTCAACTGACATTGTAGCTACAGTGCCTAAAGTTTTTTTTTTTTAGTAATCGGTTTGTGTTTTTTTTTTCTTTTAAATATTTATATAAGCTGATATATATATATATATATATATATATATATATATTGTTATACTGACACAAAAATTTTTACAATATTTTCACAATTATTGACTTGTCAATTTCTTACAAGTCGAAATAAAATAATAAAATATAAGACCGTGACCAACCACAACTAAAAATAAATGTTTTGAGAAAATGTTATAACACTTATTGTGTAGTGTTTTTGGTTTATTCAACTGGCACGGTAGCTACAGTGCCTAAAGTTTTTTTTTTTTTTTTAGTAATCGGTTTGTGTTTTTTTTTTTCTTTTAAATATTTATGTAAGCTGGTATATATATTGTTATATTGATACAACAAATTTCACAATATTTTCACAATTATTGATATGTCAATTTCTTACCAGTCGAAATAAAATAATAAAATATGAGATTGTGACCAACCACAACTAAAAATAAATGTTTTGAGAAAATGTTATAACTCTTATTGTTATCACAATGTTTTCACAATTGTTGAGATCTCAGTTTCTTATACATCAAATAAAAAAATGCTAAGTCCACAACATTTTAATATTAATTTATATAGTGCCTAAAGTGTTTTTTTTTTTTTTTTTTTTCCAGTTATCGGTTTGTGTGTTTTTTTTTTCTTTTAAATATTTATGTAAGTTGACATATCTATTAACTATATAAAAAGAGCCAAAGACTCATGAATAGTGTTTTTTTTGGTTTATTCAATTAGTGAGGTGCACTTTCTCTTTTCTTTTTTCTTTTTTTCCCCCCTTTAAGTATGCCAGTTGGTTTGAGCTTTGTTTTTGTTTTTTTTTAAGATCTTTATATGTTTACTTTGTACTTGCAATGCAAGTTTACATTATAAATACACAAAAGTGGTTAATATTATACACATTTGCACAAAAAATGGTAAATACTGTACAAAGTAAATGTGTACAAAATTTGCCAATTTTTTTGTGTTTACAATATAAATTTACATTGTAATTAAGTACAATATATACATAGAGATATTATGAAAATGTTGTAATGCATGTGTCAATTCCTTATGGGTCAAAATAAAATAAAATAAAATAATAAAATATTATACCGAGATCTAGCACAACTAAAAATGTCGTGAAATTTTGTTGTTATTACAATATATTTACAACTATTAAGGTGTAAGTTATAGGTCAAAATAAAATAATAAAATATTGGACTAGGATTTGTCACGGTTTTATACAATTGAGATTAACTTTTTATGACATAATTATCAAAATTCTTAAAATTAATGTATCTTTTGATTAATATAAATCTCTATATATTTTAAAAATCAAATGATTTATATTTTTATTTTGTAATACAAATAAAATCTAAAATTGATCTTAATTATTATTTTTTTTTCTGACTAGCACGTGCCTTGTAAGTACTGCCTTGACTAGTAATTAAAAAAATGGGGACAAACACAATAATTCGGTAGCAAATTTTAGCGAAAAAGTAAACACTAAACAGTCATAATACAGAGTCACACCTAATCACATTGAATTTTGCCTCTTCTATCCGTTCAAAAAAGTCATAATACAATGTGTGTACGAAAGCTAATGGTTGAATTAAAAGCACTACCCCACACGTACATACTCTCAAACAAACGAAGTTGCAGTATAGAGAGAGAGAGAGAGAGAGAGAGAGAGAATATTCGTGAAGAAAATGGCCATCTCTGACTCTGACAATTCCTTCCCGGAGGAGTCTCAAACTCCGCTATTGGAAGGTACGGTGGCCGGAGCTGTTGACTACAAAGGCAACCCTGTCCTCAGAGCCAACTCCGGCGGCTGGAGGTCCGCTTCTTTCATGATAGGTATAGTAAAAACTCGCACTACTTGTGTGCTCGCAACTCGTTTGAGGCTGTGGGTTCGAGCAGTGACGTGTACCATCTATTGTCTTACCATAATTACAAACAGCTTACAGCAAAGAAAGTTAATGAACAAAAAGGTTAATTACTTTATGTGTTTAGGTGTGGAAATGGCGGAGAGGTTTTCATACTTTGGAATAGGCTGCAATCTAATAACGTATTTGACGGAGCAACTAGGACAGTCCACGGCGACTGCAGCGGAGAACGTGAATGCGTGGTCTGGGACCGCGCAGTTGCTGCCTTTATTGGGTGCATCTATCGCTGATTCTTTTCTTGGTCGCTACCGCACCATCGTCATTGCTACTATTATCTACATCCTGGTTCGTCTCCCTCAGTCCCTCTCTCTTACTTTTTTTTTTTTTTTTTTCCCTTGGCCGATTCTTTTTGGATGTGACCACCTTTCTTGCTTTGTTTGATAATATCTGGTTTCTATTACTCTCGACTAGGGATGGCAACAGGCGGGCAAGGGCAGATGTCACCTTCACCCTTGCTCCGCATAGTTTTGTTTTATCATTTCTCCGTTCTGTTTCGCAAAACTTTACTTTGTACTAATTTGTCACACAACTCACACCCTGCTCTATACTTATTATAATTTTTTTTTTAAATTTTATAAAACTTATTTTATTAATATAAATATACTTAAAATTACAATTACATTTACTATAGAAAATCAAACTAATTTTTAGTAAGGATTAAATTATATATTGTCCAAAATGTTTTATAAGACAATATTATAATAAAATAAGAAGTTTTATTATTAATATTGCATTTAAATACTTAGAAATACGTTTTCATAAAAAAATAATACTTAGAAATACAAATTAATTTTTAACACTAATATATTGTGGGGTAAGGCTAAAAAGCCCAAACCTATTCTTACCTCACCATCTTTACAGAGAGGGAAAAACCCGCACAAGGTATAGTAGGGTGGGGTGGGGAAAAATTATTATCTCTCTTATATTATTTGCTTTCCTTTCTCGGCTTTGAATCCTACTTGAGGTTATAACTGGCAATATGTTGCTCAATGCAATAATTTTAACTGAGGGTTTTTTTCAATATTTTTTTTTGGGTGGAATATATGTTATTAGCATTTTTCATTTTCATCGATTTTTTATTATTATTTTGTTATTTGTATTACATGCTTGTTTATAATTATAATTATTTTCATTTTTATTTTTATATTTTATTATCTCATTATGTTCAAACTCATTTTGAAACTTTTACTCATTTGTGAGATTTTTACCATTTATTTATTTATTTATTTATTGTTAGTATCAAA
Organism: Quercus glauca; assembly: GCA_023736055.1. Taxonomy (NCBI): domain Eukaryota; kingdom Viridiplantae; phylum Streptophyta; class Magnoliopsida; order Fagales; family Fagaceae; genus Quercus; species Quercus glauca. Next base: position 73,220,884 of record CM043316.1, on the reverse strand, counting down.
TTTGTCAAAATATTCTTGTTAAGATTTTATTAATTTTTCAATTTTATTTAAATTTCTAATAATTTTTTATATATATATACCACTTTTAAAAAAATAAGTTAATAAATATAAATTTTATTTAATATTTTATTATTATCATAGGCATTGTTCCATTTAGGAAGTTTTAGACAATGGGATGTCTATTTCACATCGTGTGTGTTTTTAGAAACTGAAATATAAAAACTCATGTGCCTTACCGAAAGAATTGAAAGAGCTGGGCCCTAAAAAGTAGTACATATCTTTAGGCAATGAGGATATATATATTTATATAGTATCATTTTCACGTCTTTATATACCATATATCTATATGTACTTATGTCATTTTTTCATGTACGTATATATCATTATCACATGCATGTAAACAAACATACACACATGTACCATGCTTGAACATCTTATTATATATCTTTAAGTATATTTATGTGTGTATATATATATATATATATATATGAGATTACAAGCTAGTTTATGATAATGAAGGTTCAGATGAGTATTTTATTTTGTCAACCTAACACAACCGTCTTGTTTTTTATATAATTGGGAATCAAGGTCCTCGGCCATTAGATTTTCTCTACCACTTATTATCTTAAAAAACGTACCCTTAGTTCAAACTAAAATATAAAATAATTTTTTATAGTCTCAATTGAAGTAGCATGGAATGGCTGTGTGAAACAGAAAAAGGCTGAAAGCATAAACATGAAAAAGGTTCTAAACCAATCAGAGTGGAAGCCGATATAAGAACTCTGTAAGATTGCAACTTTCAGAGGGAGGGTTTCTAAGAACCTCTCTGTGATTATATTTTGAGTCATCCTTTTTGGTAGTGAGCCAAGCTTTGTTTCCACCGGTCATTTTCTCGTTCCAAGCTTTGTTGAAGATTACTGTGAGTGAGGCTGGGTCATTGACATCCCATTCACCAAACTTTGAGAATGGTCTATCATTTTCCGCCATCTTTTTACCCTTCTTTACTTTTCCCTATTTCTATACACTGTTGATGATTCCTTTTCCTTTTGTTTCCTTTTCTCTAGTGGCAACTGAAAGGAAATGAAGAGCTGGTTGGGGTTCAATGAATTGGACACAATATTTTGATGAGATAATTTTATGGTTCATTAATTTTAAACTCCTTGGCTTTTATAACATGCAGCAAAATTAAAATCGGACAACTGGCACAAAACTAGATTTTAATTTATAATTTAATTGAATTTTTTTTCAACTTTGGTTTTAAGTATATGACCACTCCGTGTATATGCAGGGGTATAATTTTAAAAAATCAAAATTATACAGTTCAAATTATACATTTTTTTTTAAAGAGATTCAAATTGTACATTTTTAAAATATGTAATGGTTTCTCATTAGTTATATATATATATATATATGATTTAGAATTTAATTGGTTTTAGATTTTTTGATTTTTGCACTTAATAATCCACTTGCCACAAAAATTAAAAACTTAGATAGACACGTGGCGGAAAATTGAACTCCAATTGAAATCCAATTTAGAATCTAATTGGATTTGGAGTTTTGGACTCTTCGATTTTTACGCTCAATAATTCATTTGGCACAAAATTAAAAATTAAATAGGACATGTGGCGCAAAATTGAGAATCCAATTAAAATTTAATTGGATTTTCTCTGAGTTTTAGCTTATATATATATATATAAATATATATTATATAATAATGGACAAAATATACTATCTATCCTAAACTTTAGCCTATGAGCGATTTTAGTCCTTAAATTTTAAAGCAACTGTACATTTTGATTCCCTTAAATGACATGACCAAATTAAAAAATGACACGTCATCACTCTATTAGACACATTAGAGACTAAAACCAATGACTTCATGTTTGTTGGGAACTAAAAGTGACCACTTTAAATTTCAAAGACTAAAATTCTCAGTGTTAAAGTTTAGAGATCTTTAACCAAAAAAAAAAAAAAGTTTAGAGATCACCATATATTTTGACCAAATTTAAGAAATATATAACAGTCAGAATTGATTCATAAAAGTTCAACTGTGATTTTCACTAGCTTGGTCCATAATTCAAGCCAACTCAGGATTACAAGTAAATTAGAACAATCCGTATAGAGTCCATTTCGATCATGCAGACAAGTATACTATTTTAACACTTTTGAGTGTTCATACGAAAATCTATATTTTTATTGGTAATACACATGACTGTTTCAACATTATGCTTTAAACTTCTATGATGTTTTGACGATAATCTTTGACGTGGAACAAAATGAATCACAGGGACTAGGCTTGTTGACCCTATCGGCTGTGCTTCCTTCTCTCATTGATTATGTTGACACCAACAAATCTATGTCATGTTGTCCTAAGCTTAAAGTGATTTTATTCTTCTTCTCTCTATATCTAGTAGCAGTCGCACAAGGAGGACACAAGCCCTGCATTCAGGCTTTTGGAGCTGATCAATTTGATGGAGAAGATCCTAAGGAGCGGAATGCCAAAAGCTCATTCTTTAATTGGTGGTTTCTTGGTGTATGTGGGAGTGCCGCGGTAGCAGTTTTGGCCTTAAGTTATATACAAGACAACCTTAGTTGGGGCCTAGGATTCGGAATCCCTTGCATTTTGATGATAATTGCATTGGTTGTCTTCTTGCTTGGAACTAGGACTTACAGGTACTGTATCAAAAGGGATGAGACAAGCCCATTTGTGAGAATTGGTGGAGTGTTTGTTGCCGCAATTAGGAATTGTCATACTACCCGTTCGGCAATAGCTATTGAAGAGGAAGCTTGTGGGACGTCACACCATAGCTCTGAACAATTCAAGTAAGAGAAATGATTATCAATTTATCATCTTATACTTATTGATACATTAGAAAGAAAGGGTAATAGGAAAGCATAAAGCTCAATGAAGTGTAGTCTGTTTTGGTAGGCCACAAGACCCTACAGTCTTAACACTTTCCAAATTTTCAACTGGTAGTCACATGTCCTATTAAAACTACTCAACTTATCATTCCTTATATTTCTTAAGTAATAAGAACATATTTTTTATAAAAAAAATTCAAGAACTGAAATCCATCCATTTATTAAGATAAGAACATAGATCAAGTCAAAATTAATAGACTACCACAGATTATTATTTGAATTATCATTTGTAAGGACGACTGCACACATTGTATATGCGGATGCTACATAATGCATTATTACATTACCATAGAACTTTCAGACGATTATAGAATAAAATCCTAGAAGGTAATTGCGGTTCCTTACTATAGGACCCTTACTTCCTTGTAGGCTATAACACTTCACTATGACAAAAAGATGTTCTACTTAGCCCTTGAAAAAGGAAACACACAGTGATGCCCCAGGTTGATAATATTGATTGAGTGTGTGTTATAGGAGTGTGTGATGAGTATCACATTAGGCATATATGGGTTGATTTAAAATTTATTACCAACTACAAGAATTCTTAACTATGACTAGCCTAGTCTTTTTAAGGTATGATGCAGATGTGACTACTACTTTTCCTTGGGTTGCTACAAACGTTTTTATGACTCAATGTGACTTGAGGGCATTGCAGCACAACGTGGGCACTGATGAGGATGTCAAGAATTTAAGCGGGAGAGATTGTAATACCCGGAGAGATTGTGATATTCCAATTTATGCAGATTTGATTGGATTGAGTAAAATCGCAGTTTCTATCTTAAAGCATTAATTAGATCCCAAGACACATGGAAGATAGTGAAGAAATATATATGTAGTTACAAGATGAAGCATCTTTGATTCAAAATTAGGAGGAAACTTTGGATAAGACTCTAAAGAAAGATCAATAAGATCTAACGTTGATCTATCATGATTTAGATGAAACCATATTTGAGAAAGTTATAAATGCAACATCATCCAAAAAATCATGGGAGATTCTTCAAACTCTTTGAAGGGAGTTAATAAGGTTAACTAGTTAAGAATGCTTGGCTTCAAACATTGAGAGATGAGTTGGAAACCTTATGCATGAAAGAATCCTAATCAGTTGCGCATTATTTTTCAAGGTTAATAGCTATTGTAAATCAATTAAAAAGAAGTGTTGAGAAATTGGATGATGCCTATATGGTAAAGAAAATCCTTTGATCATTTGACCGACTCATTGGATCTTTACAAGCCCATGAAGAATGGTTTAACAATAGGAAGCAAGAGACTTTAGAGCCTATTAAATAATACAATCTTACCCTGAATGAGAAAGGATGTCATGAAAGTACTCAAGGAAGGTCAAGACATAGACATGGTCAAGGAAAATGATCCAAAGGAATGAATGGTTGTAGCTCTTCTAATGATTATGTGAGAAGTCAAAACTCACAAGCCACAAGAGAGTGACAAAGAGGACGTTTCTTAAGGCCATACAAAAGAAGGTTTGACAAAACAAGTGTAAAATGTTATAATTGGCAAAGATTCAAACATTATTGTCCTAAATGTAGAAACGCTATTGAAAATATTGAGGAGAAAGCCAACTATGTTGAAGATTGAAATTATTGAGGTGAAAGCCAACTATGTTGAAGATTAAAACGAAAGCACAGTTGAATTTTTTGTTAGTATATAAAAGAGAATAAAAAGAAGAGAAGAGTGTGGGGTATCTTGATGAATCTGTGAGAGTAAAAAGATGTTTTTGGAGTTTGATGAATTGGGGACTGTCAATGTTACTTTTGGTGATTTGTCCCATGTTCTATTCAAAGGGAAAGGTAAAATTTTTATTCGTCCAAATAATGGAGGTCATCAATGTATTTATGATGTCTATTATGTGCCTAGAATGAAAAATAACATTTTGAGCTTGGGAAAACTCCTTGATAAAGACTATGAAAATCACTTGAAAGATTGTACGTGCTTGATGAGGTACCGTTGAAACAATGTAATAGCCAAGGTACCTATTGCAAGAAATAGTCTTCTAATTAAACATTCAAGTTGATGTCACTAAATGTTTAAGGGCTAGATATAGAGATTCCTCATAGTTTGGCATTTTAGATTGAGGCATCTAATTGTTGGAAAATAAGATGGTAATTAAGAGCATTACTTTCCATTGAACATCTTGATTAGTTCAACGAAGGATGTCTTGTTGGCAAGCAAGTAGGAAAGAAATTTCTAAAAGATGCTACGACGAGAATAACCAAGCTATCATAGCTTGTTCATACTGATGTGTGTACGTAGATTGATCAAATTATTATCATTTGGTAAGAAATAACTATTTTGTTCTCTTTTATTGATGATTTTAGTCGAAAAATGTTGGTTTATTGTTTTGAATAGAAACATAGGGTGTTTGGACCATTTAAGAAATTTAAAACATTTATAGGAAAAAAAATTGAGAATGTCCAAAGATACATGAGGTGTTTGGAGCATTTGAGGCCTTGAGATTAATAGAGGAGGCAAATTCACATGAATTTAAAGAATTTTATGACAAAAATAGGGTTCATTACCCTCTAACATTCTCTTGATCATCACAATCAAATGATGTATTTGAAAGAAAGAATCATTCAATTTTTAATATCGATAGGAGAATTTTGAAGAGTAAGAGAATGTACAAAGAACTTTGGGTAGATTCTATTTTCTATGCAGTTTCTTTGTCCAACCAATGTCCCATAAAGAGTTGTTGGTGGATGTTTTTGCGACACATTTTCAGCAAGTCAGATTCAACCGAACTTGACCACTTTGTGAGCCCAATTCATGTATTTATTTTATTTTTTTAAGCATGACACAAGCCCATGTGACATATTGGGAAAATTAAGAGAGTGTGGTTTGGAGGATATGGGTTGATTCCTTTTGGACCTTTTGCATGAGCCCAACCCATGTGTGCTACCAAGCGAGTTAAGGACAAGTCTTATGTTCTAGCTGTTTGTGGCCCAAGTCTTTTGCCCCGCTCTCTTTTCCACCCAAAAAACACAATTGACTCCAATCTTATTACCTCAACCTATTATAGCCATCAAATGCAACTACCAAGAGCTTGCAATGACTAGGAAACAACAACTTAGAATAAGCAACTTTATTCCAAAAATTATGTAAAAAGGAACCAACTTATTTCCTAAGCATAAAGAAACCAACACCAAATCATGGAAATAGTACCTAGGAGTTCCAAAGCCTCTCTCCCTACCCAAAAACTAGTCATTAGCAGCACCACAAACTCAATATAAAAAGCATCTCATCAGATAAAAAATGAGTAATCACGTTTTACCCTTGGAGCTGAAACTTTAAAGCAAAAGTCTTAGTCAGCATTGATTCTTATTATTCTGAAACTTAGGGGTGGAAATATTGGTACAGAGGAAGCTCCCCCCCCCTCTCTCTCTCTCACAACCTTTCTCAATTTCCTCTTCCTGTTGTTTGTGGGTCAAAATTTCAAACCTGAAGTTCTAAGTGTATTTTATGCATTTTTGTTATTGTAATTTTTATTTAACTCTTGTTAAAGCACTATTAACTTTTGTTCATCTCACATTTAGAATTTTGGGTTTGAATTTTCACAAATAATCACTTCTAAAGAACCTAAGGGTAGTTTTGGGCCTATTTTTGAATTTTGGTCTTTGTCATAAAAATGTCCACAACAAGAATGTTGGAGGAAAATCCCTAAAACAAGCTTAAAGTGAAAGAAGCCAACAATTTCCCATTTACTTGTTCTAGGGAACATTGCATATATATGCATGTATCGGATCAAGAGATGTTCAACATTCACACGGACTTCCAAGAAGTAACTAATTATATATATATATATATATATATATATAGACACACACATATGTGGGTGATACATGATACTACATTCACATGGACTTCCAAGAAGTAACTAATTATAACATTCTTGTCAATTTGGGTATGTTGCTACAACCGCTAGTGTTTGTCATGGGATTTGGGTCAGAAGTTTATTAAAGTAGTTGCATTTGCCGCAAGTAGAAGCCATAAAGATATTGGCAAGTAGAAGCCATAAAGATATTTGTGGACTATAAGTCAATGCTCTCTATTGTAAATAAACTATTGTTTCAAAATAGAAGTAAGAAAAATTGATACCATATATCAATTTATTCGAGAATGTATTGACAAAAAAAAAGTTCAACTTGAGTTCGTGATGTTACATGATCAAGGTTTTAGATATACACACCAAGCCACTCAAATAAGACACTTTACAAATACTAGCCTTGGAGTGACCAGGGGATGTTAGAAGTTTACTTGTTTTAACTAAATTCTCATTAATAACACGACTTTTATGAATTAAATAACAATTGAGTCCCCCCTCAAAAAAAAAAAAAAAAAAAAAAAAAATTTGAGTCAATACATGTGAGAAATCTCTCGATGTTAAGCTGAAAGTTTATAAATGTAGTGACTTTATATAATAAATGTAATCAAAGTTGAAAGTTATATGGTGTAGTATATATGGCCCAAATATCTGTCTATTTGTAACTAAGAGTGAAGAAAAGAAACAATAATGCAAAAGAGTTTTTCTTGATTCCATTCTATTTTCATTTGAGAGTGAGAGTCCCTTCCATTAAGAGTGATGTGAGTATGGGAGTTTTAAGTGTGTGAAGGTCCACCAACTTTTCGATATAGCTTATTTTGGTCTTAAATGCAACTATGCAAATATACTATAATAAAAGGTTTTGAATTGCTCATTTCATTTACTAAACTAATAAGATGTTTTGAATTGCATATACTTAGACCAAAAGTTATCTTACATAGCAATTTGTGTCTTCTAATGTGGTAGGTTTCTTAACAAAGCCTTGTTGTCTCTAGACCGTCATAAAGAAGAAGGTAAGGTTTGTACTATTAGTGAGGTTGAAGAAGCAAAGGCAGTGCTTAGGCTTTTTCCAATATGGGCTACGAGCTTGATATACGCATTAGTATATGCGCAACACTCAACTTTTTTTACCGAACAAGGGGCTACCCTAGACAGAACACTTTTTCCTGGCTTTAAGATACCAGCAGCTTCATTACAATTCTTTATCAGCCTAACCATTGTTCTTTTCATTCCTATATATGACCTTATTTTTGTTCCTATAGCAAGAGCTTTCACTGCTAAACCCTCTGGCATCACAATGCTACAGAGAATTGGAATTGGGATGCTTTTATCTGCAACTTGCATGGTAGTTGCGGCTCTAGTTGAAATAAAAAGGCTTAATACTGCTAAAGAATTTGGGTTGGTTGATAAGCCAAACGTGACTATTCCAATGAGTGTGTGGTGGTTGGTTCCTCAATATGTCTTGTCAGGAATTGCTGATGTTTTCACCTTGGTTGGTTTGCAAGAGTTCTTCTATGATCAAGTCCCAATTGAATTAAGGAGTGTGGGTATTGCCCTTTACCAAAGTATTCTCGGTTTGGGCAGCTTATTAAGCAGCCTCCTTGTCTCAGTCATTGAGGAAGCAACTGGTGGTTATGGTAGATATAGTTGGTTTTCTGATAATCTTAATAGGGCACATCTGGATTACTTTTACTGGCTACTTGCTGGACTCAGTGTAGTAGCATTCGCTGCTTACTTGTATTTTGCTAAATCTTACATTTATAATAGGCCTGTAAATATAGTATCATTGTAAGTGAAGTTGTTGTAGCCAAATATATGGATGGGGGAATTAAGTACAAAAAACTGCAGATTTTATCTCATGAATACTGCACTATAAATATTGTAAGGACGTAAGGCTTTCGTTTAGTTTAGCCAAATATCTCTAGTTGTGCATGGGAGATATTTTGTCATCCTTTTTTATTTTAGAAGTTCAAAACTTCTAAAATTGAGAACTAATATTAGTTAAGAATTTGGTATGCTTAGTGGCATAGACTGCTCTCATATTTGTTAGGACAACCAAGGTTCACATCACCCAAGTCACGATAGCCCTGACGGCGTTATTTATCAGCTTCTCCCAAACTGACTTACTATAATAATATAGATCTTGATTCCCCAGCTCAGTTTCAGTGACATAGAAGTTTGCTTGCACCAGTGGTCTACTAGACATGGAAAAGAGCCAAAACATCCAGCTTTCCAGAAGTTTATTTCTCAAAGCACATGCATCCAATCTTCTGGATCTCTTATGCATTTCAACACTCTCCCCCGTTGCATATTTTTGCACTTGATTACTAAAGCAACATGAAAAATTTTGAGTTGATAGAAATGGGAACTCTGATACTTTTAATTCATGCATGCATTTCTTTAATGAGAACTTCTCAAATCTTTGTAGTTGAATAAACCTGGCAATATTTCTCCTTAACATTCTCCAGTTAGAAGGAATTCCTAGCAATTCGGTAGGAACTATACTCCTAATCACTGCCCATATAAATGACATTACTGATTTCTCAAGCAATAGCAAGTATTTGCTTCAAACTGAGGTTCAGTTTCCTCGCTATATGCAGTATTAAAACCATGAGATTTCTCAGGAACATTTTTCTTTGATTCATTCCCCTGAAATGAAAATTTCAGAAGTATTATATTTTTCTTAGAGGAAGCAAGAAGTGATTAAATTAGTGAGATAGCTTAAAGGATGTGCAATACACAGTGTGCAATTCTATGATGAGCTCCCATTTAACAAACCCCCCAATCCCCTTCCACCCCCCCCTAAAAAGATTCAGTTTCCACAATTATCAGGGCATGGATATTATACACTAAGGCGTTCAAAATGCATAGGAAACTGAGCAAGGTGTAACCTCATAATGTAAAATTCTGAATGCTAATTATGCCTTCACACAACTAATACACAGCAAAATAGTCCCAATACTTACCTTAAAGCTGGTGCTAGATTTTCCAGTATCATTTAATTCTGGAACAGCACAATGCCTATCCAATAATCTCAGATGTTGGCAACAGTGTCCTCACTGTCCTGTGTACAACCCTCTTAAACAACTTAACAAGTGCGTGGTGCCTTCAGAACCAAAAAGAAGCAGTTAAAGCTACCAAAAATAAAAACTGATCTATTGGCTTCAAGTGCAATTATTTATTGCCCTAATATGATCATAAACATGTCCATATTTTATACGTCAGTAAAAGCTTTCCTGTATTTGTGCTCTAAGACACACTACGGCTTCCATCTGAAGAAGCTCATTTTAATGGTAAGTGGTAACCATCATTTCATTCCAGACTTTAGTCTAAAGTACGAACGTTGGCTAAGATTCAAGCACGAAGATACTTCACTGTGACATTGTCATCCCTTTTGACCTTAATCCCTTTCAGAGCCTTTAAACTGCAGTCCTGGTACTTGTTGAGCAAACATTGTCATTACTGCTTAGCAAAAAAAAACATTGTCATTACTCATAATTGGAAGTTTGGAACTGTCTCATGCATAATTCTCCTATTCTATCCAGCAAAGGAGCTATTTAACAGTTCCATATCTAAGGGCTTATAAGAACTATGTAATCAATATTATACAGTAAGAAGAAATTTGGATTGTAGAGATCAAATCATTAAACTGAAATTAACATGCATGCCACTTCAAAAAACAATAATTGTGCCGTGACAAATCAATAAAGCCCTATAAGGTATCATCATACAATCAAAAAAATGATCCACAACCAAAATATATGAATATGCCACTTACATGCATGATGATTTGTTGACACAAAAGCCACTACTCTGGCAGCATGGCATTTCCTGAGTTGCATTTATTTCAGATAAGCCAAAGATATTGCCAATAAGAAACTTTGCACCAGCAATATTGGGCTTCAGAGAATTTAGTATATCTGAAGATTATTAAGGTACTGTGTTCTTTTGCACCAAAGAAAAAGCATGGCAGAAGCTCATAGCATCACAAACTTTAAGGTCAAACTGTGTTTCTTTGGCAAATAAAATGCATGATTGCACAACGAAAGAAGAAAAAAAAAATACGAGGGGTATTGACAACAAAAGGACCATTAGTTGCTGATCATTCAGTCTATCAAGTGAGGTGAAAACAATTGAAATGAAAGGAAATTTTATAATGGAGAGAGCGCAAATTAGCTACAAGTAAATTTAAAATTGAACTAGAGGATACGTTTTCCTGACAACATTGATGAAGAACGTTCCATGTCATAAAACATGGATTTCGGTTAATATAAGCCCCTTTGGCGACTAACAGGGGCTTAGGAGCTTGTGATACTGAAAAACAAGGCATCTGCAGAATAGGACATATCCAAAAGGAAAATTTTCAAAGTTATATATATATATATATATATATATATAAACCAGTAAATATCAGGGAGAAATGTCTATCATTGCATTGAAAGAATCCAAATGTTCACTAGGAGGCATAAAGTGATTCAATCTTCTTAATATGTGTAATGTGTATAGATCAACAAAGACTTAGTCTCTCTAACCCTCTTGAGGCAAAGGATCTTTTTGTCACTGACAATCACAGCTATCTCAGAATCTCCATGCCAACAAACACCATTCTAGCCATGTATGTGTTAATATTGATTATGGTACTGATATCTCCTAATTGATGTTCTACTTCCAGTTTCTGTTACTTTCTTGGAGATGTTCATTAACCAGAAGAGTAAGCTGTGTCATACCGCATCTTGTTCTCGTGCTCAAGCAGGCACCATGAGTAAATAGCCACAACTACCTGCTGTGATTGTTTGGCTGTACGTCTTATGTTTGCTGGGAGATTACTATTTCTGCACCTAAACCCTTTATTCTGATAATAGAAGGGCAATCACTATTAATCCAGACTATCATAATGATAACACAACAATGACACTCAGTTTGTCATATACGAAAGAAAGCAAAAAAAGAAATCAATGTAGCTGTAAATGATTGAAATGTTTATATACAACGTAATACACAAACTCCATTATCAAAATTCAATGCGATGTTATCATGTCATGCTCCAAAAATCTTTGACTGCAATTTACAAAACTAACAGAGTTTGATGTTTAAAGTATTCCATAATGTGTTGAAATAAAGTTACAAATCAATTATCAATTCATGTGGGGATCATTAATAAAAGAGAATCCATGCTAGGCACACAGTGCATATATCTAAAAAACTTCTAGATCAGACCACAATATTAGGTTTCAGGTACTAAAAGAACCTTTCTCTTTCTATTAGTAAGTTACATACTTACATGGGCATTTTAGTGAGCCTTGAACCCTGAAACTCACCCTCCAGCCATTACTGTGGGAAAAGGAAGTGCCATTGAGCTAGAGCTAAGTGGCAGAATGGAACCTCTCCAACATATCAAACCAAAGTTGAACTTGACTGAAAGATCTTTTGTAGGGAATCACCTTTTCACAACTATTTAAGCAAGAATTCACATCATCCTGGAGCGTCCCAGATACGCTATCTTTTTCTGTAAGAATTGTTGCAGAAGAGGTCTTAATACTGGTTTCTTCAAAATTTAAATGCCTTCGCTTTCTGTGACGCAGCCAACTAAATGGCCTTGAACACTTTCTAGACTTTGCTGCTATCTGATTTGAGCTTTCTTGAAGTTCCTCATTTGAGTCCCCTTCAGTATTATTGGTAACAGTTCCAATAACTGGTGTAACTTCTTCCAATAAACTCGTTCGAGAACACTTGTTTCCATGAAGCCAACTAAATGATCTTGAACAAAGCCTAACATTGGAGCCAACACAGTCTAATGAAGTTGATGGATCATCAACACCAGAAGAACTACTGAACTTTCTGTATTTCTAACATTGAGTTAGCACTGTCAACTAAAGCCCTCTTCTTGTTGGATCCTGAGAAAAGTTGGGACAAAATCACCATTTGGACTCCCATCAATCTTTAAGAAATGAGATTTTATATATGACTGAACTATCTAATGCAAATACAATAACCACAAAAGCAAAAAGAAATAAGGACAACAAGAAAAGGGAAAGACCAAGAAAGAAGCAGGCCTAAAGTCAGAAAGAGGCTACCAAGCAGAGGATTAGAGTATCAAAGACTACGACAGTTACATTTTATCCCGTATCAAAGACTATTTATTATTTATTTAAATGGTAAAATTGATGTGGCTGTATATAATTATCCGATTGTATTAGAGTGTTCTAATGTGAACATGGTCGCATTAACTATATTGTTTAAATTTAAAATAATTTGTATTCACCAACCATTAGTTCTGCACTGGATATTTCAATAAACTTCATTTTACACATAAGGCTAAAATATTAACAAAGCATTTTGAAAAAATAGATGGTACTTATGGTGATGTGTGTAGTAACATTATATTTCTGAAGTCCTATATAAAGGACTTTCGATGCAACCAACACATGTTTTATGTTTACCACATTTATAAAGTGAAGCAGGTTGATCCTGAGGCTCCAATGTTTGGCTGGACAAATCGAGGCATAAATCACTTATAGGAGGACCTGATACTTGATAATGCTTCTTACAAGGAACTGGCAAAAATATTGATGTGTACTTTAAAAGATAAAGCATGACATTATCCCCAACCTGCAAAAATGCAAGTTTCACCTTATTTCAGTAATTAGTACAAAAACCATAGTAAACATGGGTAGCCATTGATGTAGATGTTAGTTAAAGACAAAAAAAAAAAAAAAAAAAAACAGAGAAGAAGTACCCTTTGTAAGAGAAGACACCAAGCTGGAGAGCATAGAAGTTCCATAATTGGGGTTGAATGATTACTCTGTAAATAAACAAATGAGGATACCCCATTTGCCAAAAAGGTTGATAGCAACATAGTAAGCACAATAACCCAGCGACCAGCGAGAGAGAGAGCTGAGATTGGGACCAGCGAGAGTGGGGGTTGATATGAGAGGAGGCGCATTTTCACATTTTACTTTTTTGTATTTATATAAATACAGTATACTTTAGAATTTTAACCTCTCATGTTGGCTTCATGATGCAACTCGACATTTTTTTAAATCCTAAAAATCACATATAATTTATTTTGTACTAAAATTTGCATATATCTCTCCCTTTCAATTTCAAAGAGTCCATTAGAAAATTGCATTCTAAATGTGTAATTATGTTGATCATATTTGAATAATAACGTTGATCCTGTCACAATTTAAATAGTTTCTTAACTAATCAACCAGCTAGTTGAGTAAAAAATTAAAAATGAATAACCCCAGTGGGGATTTTAACTTTGCCAAACACAAAGCTCAGGAAATAGCTTGAAACCACTAACTATTATTATTATTATTATTTAATACTACTTTATGAAAGCTAATAACTACTACTGTAGTACTACTTTGCTTACTTCTTTTGAACATAATAATCCCAGTGAAAATAGCCAAATATCACATTTTGGCAAAATTTGTGGCAAACTAGCACTATTTCAGAAATATTTAGTAATCTATCACTTTTTTAGTACTCGAGTTCCACAAAATCGAATTCTAAATAGTACTCGAGTTTAGTGAACTCGAGTTCCTAATGAGTCGTCAGCATGACATTGCTGACCTAGAATTTGTCTAATTAAAAAAATAATGTGGTACTCAATATTATTGAAATCAAGTACTTTTTTATTGTACTCAAGCTTCAAACAGTTGAGTACCTCTTTTTTTTTTTTTTTTTTTTTCATACAGTCAAGTTCTTTTCTATCTCTCTATCTCACGTAGATGCACTCTTTCTTCTTTTCTTTTCTTTTTTTCTTTTTTTTTAATCTCCCGATCTCCCGTAGGAACTCACTCTTGCAAGTCTAAGAAACTTGTCAAGTCAAAGAAAATGGCAAGCATTTATGGCCAAAGAAAAGAAGCATGAATTTGGTTTGCATGTCAGGTGTTGTTCCTGGCCATCTTTTTTTACTATTCATGAAGAACATTTAATGCAAGCTCTTGCATTTCTTCACGCATGAAACTTTTTGAATATCATGCATTTTCCTAACATGGACATGCAAGCCATTTAATGGTTTGTTGGCTAATGTCAAGCTACTAAGTTTGACTATTCAAGCCATTCCAATAGAAACAAAAAGTAGAAAAAGGAAAAAAAGAAAAAGAAAAAAAAAACTAGGTACTTAACTCCACTAAGCTGGAGTATTATAAAGAGATACTCAATTTTAGTAATATCGAGTACCACATTATTTTTTTTAATTACTCAAATTTCAGGTCAGTAGTGCCATGCTAGTGACTCACTAGGAACTCGAGTTTACTGAACTCAAGTACTATTTAGAACTCGATTTTGTGGAACTCGAGTACTAAAAAAGTGGTAGATTGCTAAATATTTCCGAAATAGTGCTAGTTTGCCACAAATTTTGCCAAAACGTGGTATTTGGCTATTTTCACCTAATAACCCCACATACTATAACACACCACACATTCACTACATGCACTCGGGAGTCCTTTTAGTCTAACACCCCACCACTCATTATTCATGTAGGAAATGCTATCATATTTCAAATAAAGAAAGAAAAAAAAGTCTAGGAAGAAAAAAACAACAACAACAAAGAGACCAAAGAAAGAGACGCAAGATCACAAGTTGCAACGTACCATTGAAATAGCCACCCACTTTGTCTATCTCTAACCAATTTCTAATGTTTTCATTTTAGGGCTTGCCCCTTAAAGCGAAAGAATGGCTCCATCCTTGCCTGTTGGATTCGCCTATAAACAAGGGAACTAATGAGCCATAAATGTTATCCCAATCCCAGAAGGGCACTAGTGAACATTGAGTAAAGAGCGTGAAGTTTTATTTTCACTAATACATGAGCTTTGATGAATTTGGGGTTTTGGGATGGTGGTGATAGGAACTATAGTGTGACAGTGGTTGTATTATGGATATTTGTAAATAGGCATTGTGACAGTTGTAGGCTATTGTTGATATTTGTAGATATTTGTAATAGGTGTGACAGGGGTGTGCTAGGGAGTATGCATGTGTGTGTGCAAGGTGGTGCGTATATACCTGCAGGGGTGTGCGTGTGTGCCTGTATATGGGTGCGTGGGAGGGTGCTGTGAATAGTACAAATAAATTATATTGCAAATAAACTGTACTGCTATTGTGGGCTGTTAGTTGGTTATGCCAGGGTGTCAATTAGGCAGTTAGTTGGTTACGGGGTGTAGTGCTTGAAAGGAGAGGGTAAGGATTGTAAAGCTCATGCAGATAAGAATTTCATTGTTTACTTCCCTATTCTTTCTCTCTATCTTGTTCCTTGTTCCAATTCTTAATTCCTTCTTCCCTTTCTTTCACTAAACTATCAGAACCTTATCAATTGGTATCAGAGCCCATTTCTGTAACCATGACAAAAACCCGATCCATAGATGCCCTCACAGAAAGGTTCAATGCTCTATCCAAGACTACAAAGCAACATGACCATGACAGAAACCTGATCCATAACCATGTTGTAGACTTTATCAAAGATAGTCCAAACCTTCTCTGAAGTTGGGAATAGATGGCAAACTAGACCAAATTCTCCAACAAGGGTTGTGTCTCCAAGAGTGCAAGCACACCAAGATTCAGTTTTAATTACTAGGACTATAAAGCTTGAATTTCCAAGATTTAAAAGGGAAAATCCTTTGGGTTGGGTGTACAAAGCTCAACAATTTTTCCATTTGTACAATGTACCATTGAATCAGAGGATCTTGTTGGCTTCTTACCACATGGAGGAGGAGGCTTTGGTATGGTTTCAGGATGCTGAGGATGTAGGTCAATTCACTAGCTGGGATGCATTCATCAGGGCCTTGCATATCAGATTTAGCACTTCAACCTATGATGATCCCATGGAAGCTTTGCCAAAACTAAGGCAGGTCAGTTCAGTAACTCATTACAAAGGGCAATTTGAAGCTTTATCCAATCATATTAAAGAACTTCCAGACAAGCATAAGCTCTCTTGCTTCTTGAGTGGCTTGAAAGAAGAGATTAGGCTTCCTGTGAAGATGTTCAACCCTCTAAATCTTGGTGCTGTCTTTGGATTGGCTAAAATTCAAGAAGAGTACCTTAATGCTAGCAAGAAAGGTACTAAATCATGGGGTGAAGCTCAGGTAGCAAGCCCTCAATTCTTGGTCCTCCACCTTCCAAGACTGACTTCAAGACTTCTAAACCACCATTTCAGAGGACCCCAACTGCTCAGATTGAAGAAAGAAGAAGGAAGGGATTATGCTTTTCCTGTAATGAGAAGTGGGTTGCTGGTCATAGGTGCAAGACTCCAAAGTTTTTTATAATGGAAGGGGTGCAAGCTTCTGTGTCTGATGAAAGATACTATTAATATAATATAATATATATATATATATATATATATAATTTTTTTGTGAAAATAAGTTACGAAAAAATATATATTTTGTTTCATATTTAACTAAATAGCCATGAGAAACTACAAGATATTGAAAAAAAAAATACTCAGTTAAAGAAGTATTTGTTATCTATTTTTACCACTTTTTCTTATTGGATTGTTTCATAAACAATGCATTCACACACCCTTTACTATATATATAAAAAGGAGAAAGAAAAACATTTTGAAATATCTTGATTCTATTGGCTAAAATCTTGAAAATTTTAGAAGTGTTACAAAATATTTAAGACTCATGAAATATCAATTATTATAGTTTTTTTTTCATTGATGTGTTTGATAATAATTTTTCCTTTTAACTTTTAAAATTATTTATATATGTACCATTTTTAAAGGACAAATATTCTTTATTAACTTTCCAATGCAACAAGAAAATCTAACAACTTTTCAAAAAAGGAAAAAGAAAAAGAAGTCTATGATTCTAAATAAGCTTAAGCAAAAAGCTGCTTGTGGACCAAATTAATCGGCAGTTGGCAACTTATTGGTATGATTGAAAAAGGGACAAACCCAATAATTCGATCGTAAATTTGAATACAAAAAGTAAACTGTCATAATACTGTGTGACGTACGAAAGCTGTGGTTGAACCGTTGAAGTGTTACTTTTTTTTCTTTTTTTTTTGGTTGCTGAGACAGTTGAAGTGTTACTTAAAAAGCACTACCACCACACATACACACTCTCAAACAAACGAAGTTGCAGTACAGAGAGAGAGAGAAAGAAAGAATATTCGTGAAGAAAATGGCCATCTCTGACTCTGACAATTCCTACTCGGAGGAGTCTCAAACTCCGCTATTGGAAGTCACGGTTGCCGAAGCTGTTGACTACAAAGGCAACCCTGTCCTCAGAGCCAACTCCGGCGGTTGGAGGTCCGCTTCTTTCATGATAGGTATAGTAAAAAAAAACTCGCACTACTCGTGTTCTTGCAGCTCGTTTGAGGTTTATGTTCCATATCGACTATATATTGTCTTATAATAATTACTAGCTAACAGCTTACAGCAAAGAAAGTTAATGAATAAAAAGGTTAATTACATTTTATGTGTTTAGGTGTGGAATTGGCGGAGAGGTTTACATACTTTGGAATAAGCTGCAATCTAATAACGTATTTGACGGAGCAACTAGGACAGTCCACGGTGACTGCAGCGGAGAACGTGAATGCGTGGTCTGGGACCGCGCAGTTGCTGCCTTTATTGGGTGCATCTATCGCTGATTCCTTTCTTGGTCGCTACCGCACCATCGTTATTGCTACTCTTATCTACATCCTGGTACGTCGCCCTCAGTCCCTCTCTCTTTACCTTTTTTTCTTTCTTTTGGATGTGACCCCCTTTTTTACTTTCTTATATATGGTTTCAATTATTCTCGGCTAGGATGAGGCGTGCCAGGGTGGATGTCTTCATTTTGCCTTATCTTATTTTCGTCTTGCTAAAATTTATTTCATATTAATCTGTCACACCATACTCTACATTTATTACAAATATTTTTTAATTTATAAAATTTGTTTCATTAATATAAATATACTTAAAATTACATTAAATTTATTACATCAAATCAAACTAATTTTTAGTAAGGTTTAAATAATATATTATTTAAAGTGTTTAATAAGATAATAATATCATAATAAAATAAAAAGTTTTAATATTTATGCATTTAAATATTTAGTAATACAAATTAATTCTTTGACACTAATAAAGCAGGGCATGGCTTAGAGCATTCTCATCAGGTCTTCTATAAAAAATGCCATTTTAACTCGTCAAAAACCTACTTTACTATTTTACCACATTATTTTACAACATTTCATTTATCAGATGTTCTATTTTTCACTTCTATCCATTAAAATAATATTTACATCATATTAAAATAATATATTAAACTCCTCCCCAGTTCCCATCATCATCATCAACACAGCAACAGCACAACCACCACTGCAACAACGGCCACCAACAACGCTGCCGCAACAACACCGACAGCCACCACTGGCACAAATCCACATCCACCAACACCACCTTATTAAAAAAAAAAATCCACAACAACCCAAAAAATAACCACCACAATCAACCCACAACCTCTACAATTAATCACTCAATATCAGATCAGCCCAAATTGCAGCAAAAAAAAAAAAAAAAACCCACAACGAGAGAGATCGGCACGGCAAAAAACACAACCAAATCAAACAAACCCCCATCCCAAATCAAACAAACCTCAAAGCAAAACCCACCACTGCAAGCCGATTGAGAGAAATCCGATGGTAGGAGGTTCCGATGACGTGATGGATGGCATGACAAGCTCGGCAACGTGGCGTGGTGTGGCGTGGTGATCGAGCCATGGGTTGTTGTGGATGTGGTGGGTCGGGTTCGTGTGGCTGTGTTGGTGGACGGCAATTTGAGAGTGTAGGTCGGCGAGGGCTGTGGAGGTTGACGGCGAGGTGAGGCGGCGAGAGATCTTGAGCAAAGATGAGAGAGACCTTTTTTTTTTTTGAGAAAGAGATGAGAGAGACCTTGAGCGGACTGAGAGGGAAGAGACAGAGAGTGACGGAGAGAGAAGAGAACAGAATTAAGGGATGAGAAAGGAGAGAGAAAACAGAATAAAAAAATATTAAACCAAAATAGCATGGCTGTCCGTACGCTCTCATATTTGAGAGCGTACTGTAGCATGTCTCAAAAATTTGAGACATATAGCATATCTGATGAGGGTCTGTTTTTGTGTTTGGTGTCTCAAATGTGCCAAATATTTGGCATTTGGCACATTTGAGAGACCTGATAGGAATGCTCTAAAAAGCCTAAAGGCCTTAAACCTATTCCTACCTCACGATCCTCACCACATTTGCAAAGAGGGAAAAATCAGCGTGAAGCAAAGTGGGGTGGGGTGGTTAAAAATTTTCATTCCTCTTATATTATTTGTTTTCCATTCTTGGTTTCAAATCCTACTTGGAGGTGACAACTGACAATATGCGGCCCGATGCAAATTATTTTAACTGAGATTTTTTCAATATTTTTTTGGGTCAGAATATATGTTATTTAGCACTTTTCATTTTCTTCTAATTTTTTTTTAATTGTTATGTGTATTACATGCTTGTTTATTGTGGGGCCCTATTGCACTAACCACGCTAGCCCGCTACATGCAACCCAAGGCCCGCGCCGAGGTTAATGTAAAGGCCGAGGACAATGGGAAGAGCCCAGGTCATCCAAAGGCCTCGCCGAGGATGACACGTCCTCGGCACACCGACTTCACTAAAGGGAAAATATCCCTCATTCGTTGAATATATCTCACCAACATTCTGACCGCTTTAATGGTGAGGTGACCTGAAAACCCTAAAGCATCAGTCACTTCAACTATTATAAAGCCTGCAAAGGCGGCTGGGAAATAACATAAAACCTGCAAATACAGATGATGGGACAATCCCCTGTATATAGAGGCTCCGATAATTGACAAGTGGACGGCGAAGACTAAGAAAAGGAAAAATACTATATAACCAAGAGATTTTTCCCAACATAGGGGGGATGATTCGATGAGAAGTAAAAAAGAATAATAGATCCTCGGCCTGGGCCGAGGACAAAATATGCTTCACAAACACTTAGCCAAATTCTCATATTTAGAATCCAAGGGATCTCATGCCATCAATGATCTATTATAAACTTTATACCAGCCATTGTTTACTTCGGTGATGCCAAATCCTTAAACCTACTTCTCTACAAATTTTATTGTTAAGGGTCCGTTACAAATTGGGTCTCTACAATTGGCGCCCACCGTGGGGTGGAGTTTGTGCGCTGGCAAGTACGGTGATCGGTGTAAAGAAATTAAGGGCAACTTTTTCAGAAACAATATAACAAAATGATACAATCTACTACGGCAACAATCATTCAGAAGTCAACAATCACAAGAACAAAAATATGCGAAAAATAGAAAGAGGCAAAACAAGTCTACTTCTTTTATTCATATATGAAGAAAAATTACATCTTTTACAAGTAAAGCCCGTGGGGCTTATTCTAAAGCTAACTACAAAGGCAGACGCTTGACAAAGCCGGCAGAGGAACAAAAGGTAGAAAGCAAAGCTGGCTGAAGAACAAAAGGTGGAAAAGAAGTGAAGGAAGAGAGGAGGAAAGAAGAGAAAGAAAACTGGCAGAGGAACAGAAGATAGAAAAGAAGGCTGGATGAGAAGTAAGAGAAGAGGAAAAGAAAAGAGGAAGGCTCGTTGTGGAGTAAAAGAAAAAGAGGAAAAAGAGAAAAGAGGGAAGAAGAGCTACATAGGAGGTGGAAGAGGTCGCGGCACAGGACGGCTCCACTTCTGGGTTCCGCCTGGTCTCCCTCCCACCCCCAATGCAGCCAGCTTGGAGGGTCAATGACCCATACCCAAGGGAGGGTGGTTACGTTCTTCCTGGATCCTCCTCCAGACGGCGAGGAGGGTTCCTCCTCTGGTTAGGTTGAAAAGAAGGAGAACCTTTGGATTTCCCCTACTCCAACCCCAATGTGACGTCCAGGGTCGGAGTGCCATCCTCGGCTCTTGATAGGGGCTATGCGTCCCCAAGATCGCCCTTTCCAAGGGCCAACTCATTCGAAGGGGCTCAAACGGCTATGTTCGATAGAACCTTTTTTTGGTGATATTTTTGGAGAAGTTTAAGATGGATGTTTGTCAAAGTATGAAGGAGAAGGTTGCCCTAGAAACGCCTTATATAGAGGGCGGAATATTGATGAGGGCCAATTCACAATAAATCCCAGGGAGAGATTTCCGGAGGCAATAACTCCGCCCCAAGTTCCAAGGGGCCTATCAACCGTTAGATCCTCGTAAATCCATGGCTAGCATTAATGAGGAGGCGCCTTATTAAACGAGAAGACACCGAAGCGTCAGAACACGTTACCCGGACAACCCAAGAGACGCCTCGTAATCAGAAGAGTCCCATCAAACGAAGAGGCAAAACACGGCAAGGTCTTATCCTCCACCAACTCCAGCCTACATTTATTATTATTATTCTGCTTGAGAAGTGTAATTACTTAATGCTTATTGTAAATTATATCAATGTAGAACTAAACGGCTACGAATAAATAGATAAAATAAATGATAAAATGAGAAAACTAGGTACTGGACAGAACCAAGGTATTGCATGGTCCTCGGACCCAAGCCTCATGGGGAAACCAGATACTTCAGATGATTAAATGAGAAAACTAGGTACTGGACAGAATCAAGGCATTGCATGGTCCTCGGACCCAAGCCTCATGGGGAAACCAGATACTTCAGATGATTAAATGAGAAAACTAGGTACTGGACAGAACCAAGGCATTGCATGGTCCTCGGACCCAAGCCTCATGGGGAAACCAGATACTTCAGATGATTAAAATGAGAAAACTAGGTACTGGACAGAACCAAGGCATTGCATGGTCCTCGGACCCAAGCCTCATGGGG
The DNA here is from genome assembly GCA_023736055.1 of Quercus glauca. Taxonomy (NCBI): domain Eukaryota; kingdom Viridiplantae; phylum Streptophyta; class Magnoliopsida; order Fagales; family Fagaceae; genus Quercus; species Quercus glauca. The sequence continues at coordinate 73,198,344 of CM043316.1, read as the reverse complement.
AAACCAGATACTTCAGATGATTAAATGAGAAAACTAGGTACTGGACAGAACCAAGGCATTGCATGGTTCTCGGACCCAAGCCTCATGGGGAAACCAGATACTTCAGATGATAAAATGAGAAAACTAGGTACTGGACAGAACCAAGGCATTGCATGGTCCTCGGACCCAAGCCTCATGGGGAAACCAGATACTTCAGATGATTAAATGAGAAAACTAGGTACTGGACAGAACCAAAGCATTGCATGGTCCTCGGACCCAAGCCTCATGGGGAAACCAGATACTTTAGATGATTAAATGAGAAAACCAGGTACTGGACAGAACCAAGGCATTGCATGGTCCTCGGACCCAAGCCTCATGGGGAAACCAGATACTTCAGATGAATAAAATGAGAAAACTAGGTACTGGACAGAACCAAGGCATTGCATAGTCCTCGGACCCAAGCCTCATGGGGAAACCAGATACTTCAGATGATTAAATAAGAAAACTAGATACTGGACAGAACCAAGGCATTGCATGGTCCTCGGACCCAAGCCTCATGGGGAAACCAGATATTTCAAATGATTAAATAAGAAAACTAGATACTGGACAGAACCAAGGCATTGCATGGTCCTCGGACCCAAGCCTCGTGGGGAAACCAGATGCTTCAGAATAAAAACTAAGTGTTGGACAAACTCAGGCACTACGTAGTTCGAGGACTCCAGCCAATAAGGAGACCACTCCCTCAAGAAATATTAAGTGTTAAGAAAAACCAGGGTCTTAGTATGAATCACGTGTCCAAATCTGCGGCAAAGCCAACCCCCCTCAGGCGCTGAGTAATGAGTCCTACTAAGGACGAAGATCACGAGGAATTGGGTGCTTAAGCACAAATGACTCAAACCTACAGTTCATAAAGATTCCTCAGACGGCCCCTTAGCGCCAAAAGGAAATTACAAGAGCGGTCGAAGTAACGATAAAACTAACAGAAACGCAAAGCTCAACAGGGCGCGAAACAACGCCGAGGAAGTCAAAATCCTCCTTCCCGCCCAAGGGGACGTGCAGCAGAATTTTAAGGGGCTATTGTGGGGCCCTATTGCATTAACCACGCTGGCCCGCTACATGCGGCCCAAGGCCCGCACCGAGGTTAATGTAAAGGCCGAGGACAATGGGAAGAGCCCAGGTCATCCAAAGGCCTCGCCGAGGATGACACGTCCTCGGCACACCGACTTCACTAAAGGGAAAATATCCCTCATTCGTTAAATATATCTCACCAACATTCTGACCGCTTTAATGGTGAAGTGACCTGAAAACCCTAAAGCATCAGTCACTTCAACTATTATAAAGCCCGCAAAGGCGGTTGGGAAATAACATAAAGCCTGCAAATACAGATGATGGGACAATCCCCTGTACATAGAGGCTCCGATAATTGACAAGTGGACAGCGAAGACTAAGAAAAGGAAAAATACTATATAACCAAGAGATTTTTCCCAACATAGGGGGGATGATTCGATGAGAAGTAAAAAAGAATAATAGATCCTCGGCCTGGGCCGAGGACAAAATATGCTTCACAAACACTTAGCCAAATTCTCACATTTAGAATCCAAGGGATCTTATGCCATCAATGATCTATTATAAACTTTATACCGGCCATTGTTTACTTCGGTGATGCCAAATCCTTAAACCCACTTCTCTACAAATTTTATTGTTAAGGGTCCGTTACAAATTGAGTTCCTACATTTATAATTATAATTATTTTCATTATTATTTTTATATTTTATTATCTCATTATGTTCAAACTCATTTTGAAACTTTTACCGGTTTGTGAGATCTTTACCTATTATTTATTTATTGTTAGTAACAAATTTGTCAAAATATTCTTGTTGAAATCTATATTTTTATTAGTAATGCACGACTGTTTCAACATTATGTTTTAAACTTCTATGATGTTTTGACGATAATCTTTGATGTGGACCGAATTGAATCACAGGGACTAGGCTTGTTGACCCTATCGGCTGTGCTTCCTTCTCTCGTTGATTACGTTGACATCAACAAATCTATGTCATGTTGTCCTAACCTTACAGAGATTTTATTCTTCTTCTCTCTATATCTAGTAGCAGTTGCGCAAGGAGGACACAAGCCCTGCATTCAGGCTTTTGGAGCTGATCAATTTGATGGGGAAGATCCAAAGGAGCGGAATGCCAAAAGCTCATTCTTTAATTGGTGGTTTCTTGGTGTATGTGGGAGTGCCGCGGTAACAGTTTTGGCCTTAAGTTATATACAAGACAACCTTAGCTGGGGCCTTGGATTCGGAATCCCTTGCATTTTGATGATAATTGCACTGGTTATCTTCTTGCTTGGAACTAGGACTTACAGGTACTGTATCAAAAGGGATGAGACAAGCCCATTTGTGAGAATTGGTGGAGTGTTTGTTGCCGCAGTTAGGAATTGTCACACTACCCGTTCGACAATAGCTATTGAAGAGGAAGCTTGTGGAACGCCACACCATAGCTCTGAACAATTCAAGTAAGAGAAATGATTATCATCTTAATTATACTTATTGATACATTAGAAAGAAAGGATATTAGAAAAGCAGAAAGCTCAATGAAGTAGTGTAGTTGTTTTCGTAGGCCACAAGACCTTACACTTTCCAAATTTTCAACTGGTATTCACATATCCTATTAAAACCACTCAACCTATCATTTTTTATTTGGTATCTAAGTAGAGTCAGTTTTGTGTATATTTAGCATTTGAATTTGATTGTTTCATTTTCCTTAAATTTCTTAAGTAATAAGAAAATTTTTTAAAAAATAATTTCAAGAACTGAAATCCATCCACTTATTAAGACAAGAACATAGATCAAGTCAAAATTAATAGACTACCACAGATTATTATTTGAATTATCATTTGTTAGGACGACTGCATACATTGTATATGCAACTGCTACATAATGCATTATTGCATTACCATGGAACTTTAAGACGATTATGGAATAAAATCCTAGAGGGAAATTGCGGTTCCTTACTGTAGGACCCTTACATCCTTGTAGGATATAAAACTTCACTATGACAAAAAGATGTTTTACTTAACCCTATAAAAAGAACACACTGTGATGCCCCAAGTTAATTATATTGATTGAGTGCGTGTTATAGAAGTGTGTGATGAGTATTACATTGGACAATACTAGGTTGATTTGAAATTTATTACCAACTATAAGAATTCTTAATTATGACTAGCCTAGTTCTTTTGGGGTATAGTGCAAATGTGACGATTGCTTTTCCTTGAGTCATTACAAATGTTGTTAAAGCAAACTTGGTGACTCCATGTAGCTTGAGGGCACTATAGCACAACATGGGCACTGATGAGGACGTCAAGAATTTAAGTGGGAGAAATTGTAATACCCTAAGAGATTGTGATAACCCAATTTATGCGGATTTGATTGGATTAGATTGGATTGGATCACAATGTCTAACTTAAAGCATTACTTAGATCCCAAGACACATGGGAGATATTGAAGAAATATATGTGTATTTACAAGATGAAGCATCTTTGACTCAAAATCAGAAGGAAGCTTTGCATAAGACTCTAAAGAAAGATCAATAAGTTCTAACGTTAATCTATCATGGTTTAGATGAAACCTCCATATTTGAGAAAGTTGTAAATGCAACTTCATCCAAACAATCATAGGAGATCCTTCAAACTCTTTGAAGGGAGTTAATAAGGTTAACTAGTTAAGAATGCTCACCTTCAAACATTGAGAGATGAGTTGGAAACCTTACACATAAAAGAATCCTAATCAGTTTCAGATTATTTTTCAAGGTTGATAGCTGTTGTGAATCAATTGAAAAGATGTGTTAAGAAATTGGACGATGCCTATATGGTAAAGAAAATCCTTCAATCATTGACCAACTCATTGGATTTTTACAAGCCCATGAAGAAAGGCTTAACAATAAGAAGCAAGAGACTTTGGAGCCTGTTAAACAATACAATCTTACCTTGAATGAGAAAGGATGTCATGAAAGTACTCAAAGAAGGTCAAGACATGTACATGGTCAAGGAGAAGGAACCAAAGCAACCTACACTAAATTATGGAGTACCTGGGAGATCCAAAGTTTCTCTCCCTACCCAAAAACTAGTCATTAGCAACACCCAAACTCAATATAAAAAGGCATCTCATCAGCTCAAAAATGACTAATTACGTTTCATCCTTGGAGCTGAAATTAAATTTTAAAGCAAAAGTCCATTAAAATAGCATAAATTCTTATTGTTTTGAAACTTGTGGGTGGAAATATTGATATGGAGGAAGCTTCCACTCTGCGGTCTTATCAATTTCTTCTTGTTGTTGTTTATGGGTCAAAATTTCAAACATGAAGTTCTAAGTGTATTTTATTCATTTTTGTTATCGTAATTTCGATTTCTCTCTTGTTAAAGCACTATTAGCCTTTGTTCATCACACATTTAGAATTTTGAGCCTGACTTTTAACAGATAGTCACTTCTAAAAAACCTAAGGGACATTTTGAGCATATTCTTAAATTTTGGTCTTTGTCATAAAAACGTCCACGACAAGAGTGCAGGAGGAAAAACCCTAGAGCAAGCTTAGAGTGGAAAAAGCCAATGATTTCCCATTTACTCGTTGCTAGGGAACACATTTGCATATATATGCATGTATTGGATCAAAAGATGTTCAACATAGATGACAAGAGTGAGAAGTATGTGTTCATCATCTATGATCCAAGCTCTAAGAACTATACCAAACAATCCAAGAGTCAAAAATTCATTGTTAGTAGAGATGTGGAATTTGATTAAGAAATGACATGGAATTGGAGCACGCAAAAAGAAGAGAAGTATGGTTTGTTTCCTTTACGTGAAGAGGAAGAAGAATAGGTGAATAAAGTTCAAGAAGAGGCTACCACTCCCCACCTCTATCACTAACATATCCTATTCAAAAAGGTCTATATTCATCATCATCACTGGAAAGAAATTCTAGTGAAAGACCAAGGAGATTGAGAAGTCTCTAGAATCAACTGATAATATATATGATCTAACTCTCTTATATCTATTTACTGATAGTGAGCTTGAAGGTTTAATTATCCAATACAAGATAAGATATAGAGATATGATATAGGTGAGGAGATTAAGACAATAAAGAAGAATCATACATGAGAGCTAGCAACTCTTCCGCATGGGATAATGTCACAAGATGAAAAAGAATGCAAAAGAAGAGATATAGTGATTCAAGGCAAGATCGGTAGTCAAAGGCTATATCTAGCGTCCATTTATTGACAATGTTGAGATATTTGCCCCAGTTGCTTGTTTAGCAACTAAACGACTTATAATTTCTTTAGCTGCTCAGAATAAGTGGACAATTGATTAGATGGATGTTAAATATACATTTTTCACTGGCTATCTTGAGGAAGAGGTTTGTATTGAGGAACCATAGGTTATGTTGTCAAGGGGCATGAGGACAAAGTTAAGTTGAAGAAAAAACCCTATACAGTTTGGAACATGAATCCAGAGCTTAGAATAACATAATTTCCAGATACTTTTAGTAGAATGAGTTTTGAAAATGCCCGCACGAACATGCACTTTATTGTAAGGTTTATGAAAATGGAAATATATTGATTATTTGTTTATATGTATGTGATTTGATTTTTATAAGCAATAATTCAAGATGAAAATGGAAATATAAAGGTTTGGGATTTTGAAATGACTACTGGACTTATGACCTGCTATCTTAGAATTTAGATGAACCTAACAAAGGATATGATTTTCATTTATCAAGAAGTTTGTGTTTCGGAAATCCTTAAGAAATTTAAGATGTTTTGCAAGCCAATAAGCACCTCCGTGGATGTAACGCGCGTTAAACTGCTAAAGCGTGATAACAAAGACAAGGCAAATCCAAAAATTTTCAAGAGTATGGTTCGAAGTATGGGATGCCTAACATGCATAATACCATACATTCTCTTTGGTGTCAATCTCGTTAGTCGCTACATAAAAGCTTTGACTATGATTCGTATGAAGATTTCCAATAAAATTATTTTCTACTTGGAAGCTATATTTGATTTTGGATTGCATGAATCACCTTTTATAGAGTTTAAACTTGTGGACTATAGTGATAGTATTTGGGGGTAGAGATATGGATGGTAAAAATAGTATATACATATATATGTGTGTGTGTGGGCGACACATACTACATTCACATGAACTTCCAAGAAGTAACAAATTATAACATTCTTGTCAAGTTGTGTATGTTTCTACAACTGCTAGTGTTTGTCATGGGATTTGGTTCAAAAGTTTATTAAAGGAGCTGCGTTTGTCGCAAGTAGAAGCCATAAAGATATTTGTTGGCTATAAGTTATTGCTCTCTCTTGTGGGTTTGGCTTACCTCCAGTATTCTTTTAACTGGACATGTCTTTTTATTTTAAATATACAATAACAAGTGGTAGTGAATTTTAATCTTCATATTTTATTTAGTTAGTGAGTAACGTGACAGTCTCTCATTAAAATAAAAGGAGATTCCAGTTAAAAAAGTACTAGAGGTAAGTCACACCCCTCTCTTGTTTATAAACTATCATTTCAAAATAGAAGTAAGAAACATTGATACCATATATCATTTTATTCGAGAATGTATTTGTTAAAAACAAAGTTCAACTTGAGTTCCTGCTGTCACACGATCAAGGTTTTAGATATACACACCAAGCCACTCAAATAAGACACTTTTTACAAATACTAGCCTTGGAGTGACCAGGCCCACCGGGGGATGTTAGAAGTTACTTGTTTTAACTAAAATCTCATTAATAACATGACTTATATGAATTAAATAACAATTGAATCAATACATGTGAGAAATCTCTTTTATGTTAAGCTGAAAGTTCATAAATGTAATCAAAGTTGAAAGTTATATGGTGTAGTATATATGGCCCAAATATCTGTCTATTTGTAATTAAGAGTGAAGAAAAGAAATAATAATACAAAAGAGTTTTTCTTGATTCCATTATATTTTCATTTGAGAGTGAGAGTCCCTTCGATTAAGAGTGATTTGAGCATGGGAGTTTGTGTGTGAAGTTCCACCAGCTTTCGATATAGTTTATTTTGGTCTTAATTGCAAATATTAACTAATAAAAGGTTTTGAATTGCTCATTTCATTTACTAAACTAATAAAGAGGTTTTGAATTGCTTACTTAGACCAAAAGTAATCTTAAACATAGCAATTTGTATCTTCTAATGTGGCAGGTTTCTTAATAAAGCCTTGCTGTCTCCAGAGCATCATAAAGAAGAAGGTAAGGTTTATACTATTAGTGAGGTTGAAGAAGCAAAGGCAGTTCTTAGGCTTTTTCCAATATGGGCTACAAGCTTGGTATACGCAATAGTATATGCACAGGCCTCAACTTTTTTTACCAAACAAGGGGCTACCCTAGACAGAACACTTTTTGCAGGCTTTAAGATATCAGCAGCTTCATTACAGTTCTTTATCGGCCTAGCCATTGTTCTTTTCATTCCTGTATATGACCGTATTTTTGTTCCTATAGCAAGAGCTTTCACCACTAAACCCTCTGGCATCACAATGCTACAGAGAGTTGGAATTGGGATGCTTTTATCTGCTGCTTGCATGGTAGTTGCGGCTCTAGTTGAAATAAAAAGGCTTAATACTGCTAAAGAATTTGGGTTGATTGATAGGCCAAATATGACTATTCCAATGAGTGTGTGGTGGTTGGTTCCTCAATATGTCTTGTCAGGAATTGCTGATGTTTTCACCTTGGTTGGTTTGCAAGAGTTCTTCTATGATCAGGTCCCAAGTGAATTAAGGAGTGTGGGTATTGCTTTTTACCTAAGTATTCTCGGTTTGGGCAGCTTATTAAGCAGCCTCCTTGTCTCAGTCATTGAGGAAGCAACTGGGGGTTATGGTAGATATAGTTGGTTTTCTAATAATCTTAATAGGGCACATCTTGATTATTTTTACTGGCTACTTGCTGGACTCAGTGTAGTAGCATTTGCTGCTTACTTGTATTTTGCAAAATCTTACATTTATAAGAGGCCAAGCACAATGTAAATATAGTATCATTGCAAGTGAAGTTGTTGTAGCCAAATATATGGATGGGGAAATACATAAAAATGCAGGTTTTATCTCATGAATACTGCACTATAAATATTGTAACCAAATTATGGATGGGGAAGTACATAAAAATGCAGATTTTATCTCAAGAATACTGCACTATAAATATTGTAAGGACGTAAGGCTTTCGTTTAGTTTAGGCTAGTATCTCTAGTTGTACAGGAGATATTTTGTCATCCTTTTTTATTCTAGAAGCTCAAAACTTCTAAAATTGAGAACTAATAATAGTTAAGAATTCGGAATGCTTAGCAGCATAGACTTCTCTTATTTATTAGGACAACCAAGGTTCAAATCTCACTTCTCCTATTATACTATCCTATTATAAGTTACTCAAAAAAAAAAAAAATAAAAACTATTAAATTATAAAAGGCGTAAATGCACTTTTAGTCCATATATTTTGGCTTTTTTTCATTTTAGTCCCTACATTTTAATTTTACAATTTTTAGTCCCTAAACCAATTAATGTGTGTTATTTTCGTTTTTTCCGTTAGTCAACCAACGAAAATAGCTGAGGTGGTAGCCGAAAAAATTAAAATATTATAAAAATGCCACATCACCCATGACACATCAGCATATAAATTTAAAAAATTAATTTATTAATTTTAACAAAATTAAAAAACATAAAACAAAATTTAAAACATAAAAATACATCAGATTTGAATCAAACACGCAAAAAACCCAGAATTTTTCTTCAGAAACAAACACACAAAAAAACTCAGAATCTCTACCTCACCTCCACAAAAACCCCAAGACCCTACTACCTCCTCATCTTCTTCGACGCCACCTAGCTCCACGACAAGTCGGAGCTCCAGCTCAAACCCTCCACTCCGAATTCTCTCTTATCGCCCAATCCTTCGTTACCAACAACCCTAACCCTAACCTTAGCAACCCAAACCTTTTCTTCTGCGACATCGAGTTCCAAGAGTCTCAGCAGAGCTTCGCTCTCTTCAACGTCAATGCCCTCCCTCACCCTCATCACTCCGCACAAGTCCTCGAAGCAATCGGAGTAGATGGACCAGGGCGATTTCTCGCAACTTGCAGAGTCGATAGCCGATTTCGTCCAGGCCAAGACCAAGCTCAACGTCAGTCCAATTCACTAGCCTTCGTTCCTCTCCACCAGGCAATTAGGCTTCATTGTGGTCACGACTTTGGTTTGGATCCCCTTTGCGATCAAGAAGATCGTGAAAGGCGAGACCTTGCTTCACAATCCCAAGCTCTGCCTCGCTGGCTCAGTTTTTGTTTACTACTTCAGCTTTCTCTTTGGATCTGGGTTTAGAGAAAGAGATGGTGAGTGCTGGGTTCGACTGGATTTGCTGGGATTTGGGATTTCTCTTCTGCTTTGATCGGTGATCGTTGGTGGGTTTGACTGGGTTTGATCGGATCTGGGTTTAGAGAAAGAGATGTTGGTGGGTGTTGGGTTCTACTGGGTTCGTTGGTTGGGATTGCAAGGTTTGTTGTTGTTGTTGGTCTAATCGGTGATCGTTTCTAGACATTTGGGGTTTGGGGTTTGCTGGAGATTTGGTTTTGGCGTTTGTTGGGAATTTCGCATTTTGAAATTTCTTTTTGTTTTCTAAGTTATTAACTTGTTGTGGTATTTGAAATTTCTTTGATTATGGTTTGGTTTATGAGTGGATGAGTTGGGTGCTTTGCTGGGTTTCTATTCTTTGGATGGTTTGGTTTGGGTGTGGTTTCGTGTGGGTTTTCCTGTGTTTGCTCTTGTTCAAGCTTTTTGATTTGGTGATGTTCATGTTTTTTTTTTCCTGTAGGTTTGATGTTCATGTTCTTTTGTTCTGGGTTTGATGTCATTGCTGGGTTTATTTCTTGATTTAAGAAGAACATTGAAGAACAAGTTCTTATCTTCTTAGATCTTAATCCATTTTTTTTTAATTTTTTAATTTAATTAAAATTAATTTAGATGCTAATGTGACATTTTTAATGCCAAAATAGAATTTTTAATTATTATTTTAATTCCTCCGGCTGCCACTTCCGCTATTTCTGTCAGTTAACTAACGGAAAGGACAAAAATAACACGCGTTAATTGGTTTAGGGACTAAAAGTGGTAAAATTAAAATATAAGGACTAAAATGGAAAAAAGCCAGAATGGGAGGGACTGAAAGTGCATTTACGCAATTATAAAAATAAATTTAAAAAATTATAAATTTTATTTTCTATCCTAAATTATGAGGTTATGTCTAATGTCTTTCTTAAACCACAAATGTGACAATCAACCTCAATTGAATTGAAAATAAAAATTTTGGTGTATTAGTGTTCCAAATGTTGTTGAAAATAACGGTTGTAGAATTTATGAGCTGGGGAGAATTTGTGGTGGAATGAAGAGGTCTATAAAATCATTAGGTCAAAAATAGATTTTAAAAATTATTTTTAGGATAAAATGCAAAACTCACCCTTTAAGTTTCTTCAGAATTCTTTCTCAAAAAAAAAAAAAGTTTCTTCAGAATTTATTTCAATTTTTTAACTTTGCTTTCATTCATTTTAGTCTTCCAAGTTTCAGATTTATTCAATTAAAGGTTTTTTTGTTAACTTTCATTAAAAAAAATTTCAATCATTAATTGAATTTTTTAAGTTAAAAAAATTTGAAGAAAAATTTAAAAAATTGGAAATTAATCATAGCATATAACAAAAGTTAATAGAAAAATCTTAATTGAATAAACTTGAAAGTTAGAGGATTGAAATGAACAAAAGCAAAATTAGATGACCAAAATGAATTTTGGTGAAATATAGAGGGTGTGTTTTTCATTTTAGTTTTTTTTTTTAATTTTTTTTTATATAGGAGCTTTATTTCTATACATGTAGAAATGATGAGATTTATGAAAAACAAAAGTTGTAAAAAAAAAAAAAAAAAGACACTAAAAACATAATTGAGAGTAATTTATTTGACAATTTTTTATTTTATTGTCCATGAAAGTGACATTAAATTTTTTTATAAAATAGTCTATTAATTAATACCTTAAAGGCATTTGTTAATAGATCCAAAAGATAAAAACCATCAAAGTTTTACTTACATTAAAAAACAAATGCTAAAATGTAAAATTCATCTTCTATATTTCACCAAAATTCATTTCAGTCATTTAACTTTGTTTTTGTTCATTTCAGTCCTCTAACTTTCAAGTTTTTGTTCATTTCAGTCCTCTAACTTTCAAGTTTATATTCAATTAAAGTTTTTTTTTTTTTTATCAACTATTGTTATATGTTGTGGTTAATTTTTAAAATTTTATAAATTAAAAAAATTCAATTAATGATTGAAAAATATTTTTCAGATTTAAAAAAATTAACAAAAATTGATGGAAAAGTTTTAATTAAAAAAATCTAAAACTTAGAGAACTAAAATGAACTAAAACAAAACTAAAGAACCGAAATAAAATCTGGAAAAAAAATTTAGAGAATCATTTTTGTATTAACCTTAAAAAAAAAAAAAAAAATCACAATCAAGCCAAATCAAATATGAAGAATATGGTGAGTTCCAGTTGAGATTCAATCTCCGTCTACACTGAAAACTATCATAGGTAGGAACTCTCTAAAAAAAAATGCAAAGAATATGCTACATTTTTCAGTAAAAACAAAAAAAAGAAGTGAAGAATTTGCTCCAGGATGTGATTTCTAATTTTATTTAATAAAAGGTGTGTGTTGTTTATCAAAAAAACAAAAAGTGAAGAATATGCTTGCCAGTGAAGCCGTCCACAAATTGAAAACAAGAGAAGGGGAAAAAAAAAAAAAAGAGAAAAGCAAAGGCCATCTCTGAGTCTGGCATGGAAACTCCGCTACTGCTATTGGATACCGTGGATGGTGCAGTTGACCACAAAGGGCAACCAGTCTTGAGATCCAAGTCGGGGGGTTGGAGATCCGCAGGTTTCATCATATGCGTGGAAGTGGCGGAGAGGTTTGCTTACTATGGGATCAGCTCTAACCTCATCACCTATTTGACCGGCCCGCTCGGTCAGTCCACCGCCACCGCCGCCCAGAATGTCAACACCTGGTCCGGCACGGCGTCTCTGCTTCCTCTGTTGGGGGCATTCGTCGCCGATTCTTTTCTGGGTCGTTACCGCACCATTGTCATTGCCTCTCTCATCTACATCCTGGTTAGTATTTTTTTTCACTCAATAGATACGATGGAATCTGAATTTCAGTAGGCTAACCGGTGCTTTTATTTGATAGACTGAGTTAACTAGAACCCACTTATTATTATTAGGGAACGAACCATTTTAGGAAAGTCTATATTTATACCCTATTGCTGAAAGCTTTGAGCTTGGGTTATGGACTGGCATTCTTCACAAATAGTGAAAATTCAGTCAAAAAGCTTGATCCTTCAAGTAGTGGCTCCTGCATAAGAAATAAAAACACAATTGAACAAAAATACAATTGGCTTGCAAAAATAAATAATTCTAAATAAAAATAATTTTCTCTTTGAGCCGCCTGTCTCCTAGTGTTAAAGCTGGAGATACATTATTGAAAGGCCCCAGGTTAGCACAAAAACTGGAAGAGAAAAATTGTTCTGAGAGACATGATTATCGTGATGAGGCTTGAGATACAATGAAGAAAGTTTGTGTCGAAGTACTAGCTTTCCCTTGCCTCTTCAAAGTCTTTAAACCTGGCTGCAAGTTATGCCCCCATCACATGAGGTAGTCCAAACCAATGTGAGCACCCAATTCAATCCCATGTTATTTGGTGAAGGAAAGTTGTCATTCCAAAATATAAGAGATAGATGACTTGTACTCTGGTTGTTATTGATGTTTTACACTTTACCATTTTGCTCCGGTTTAAAACTCTAGTTATAGACTTGTAGGCTAAAATAACCATTTTAGCATGTATGTCATGAATAATCCATTTCAATACAGGGATAAGTGTGGCTTGTGAACACATTTACCCAGTTACACTACCAATGAAAGACGTGCAAAATATGGAAGCCTTAGTGGTGTTATACCTTGGGGTCTTGTGCTCGAGTCTCAGACATATTTGCTACCTGCTGTTTGCAGGTTATTGTATGTATTTTGAGCCCACTAAGTGGGATCCGAGGGTTGCTTGACATAACTTAGAGAGTTTAAATTTAATTTCTAGTAATTTTCAATGAGTGCCCTGGAAATGTTTATTTGAATTTATTGGAAATGATTGTCAATGTCTTTCAAGCACAGTGTTATTAAACTTTAATCATCTTTGATTGCTAATCATTTTTTACTGGGAATGGGATAAATCACAGGGACTTGGCTTGTTGACTCTGTTGTCAATGCTACTGTCTCTCAACTCTTCTAACTGTCAAGGCACCAGTAAATTTCTTTCATGTTCTCCTCCTCAGCCCCAAGTAATCCTATTCTTCTGCTCTCTATATCTAGTAGCACTTGGGCAAGGTGGACACAAGCCTTGCGTTCAAGCTTTTGGGGCTGATCAATTTGATGGTCAAAATTCAGAAGAGTGCAAAGCCAAAAGTTCATTCTTCAATTGGTGGTATTTTAGTACATGTGCAGGTTGCTTAGTAACACTTTGGATCTTAAACTATATTCAAGAAAACCTTAGTTGGGGTCTTGGTTTTGGATTACCTTGTATTGCAATGATTGTTGCGCTGGTTATTTTTTTGCTTGGAACTAAGACTTATCGTTACAGTATCAAAGAGGATGAGAAAAGTCCTTTTTTGAGAATTGGTCGAGTGTTTGTTGCCGTAGTGTGGAATTGGAGAACTACCCCTTCGGCCATAGCTATTGAAGAGGAAGCTCGTGGGACTCTGCCTCACCAAAGTTCGGAAGAATTCAAGTAAGACAAATAACTTTCAACTTATTCTCTTACATTAAAAAGGAAAAAAGAAAAAAAGAGGGGGTGGGGGTGGGGATGGAGGGAACTGCACCTTGTGTTTATAAAAGTGACAGTTTATTTGCTACTAAGCTCTATCTCAAATGACACGTACTCACATAAGATAGGGTGCATGCTATGGTCATGGGTTCAAACCCACTGGATGCATGTGTAAATTTACAAAAAAGAAAAAGAAAAAAAGAGTGACACTTCATCCACCTAAGGGTCACTCTATTAATGTCTGTTATGCTTGGTTATTAAAAGTTATTATACAATCAAGAATTATAAACACTGGACATGGGTAAAGTTCCTTTTCTCTAAAATTTGTGGGCAAAGTTCTGTTTTTCTAAACCACAAATGGGTAAAGTGCTATGTAAAGCATGTGATTTCTATGTGCATATTTTGATGGCAAAGTTGGATTCTAAAGAAAACTGACCTCAAATGGGCAAAGTGCAATTTTTTAGACCATTTCCATATTATATTATAGGTTGACAAACTGTATCTTTCCTCAAAAAAGGAATGCAAAAGCTAGTACAAGATAGATTCAATATAAAATTTTGATTCATTAGGCCACAAACAGGCCTCTCTCATGGGACTCACAATTCAATAATAATTTATTTCTCATAAATAAATAATCAAAACTATTCTATTTTACGTGGCATCTGATATGAGTCACCTCGTTTTTATTTCTAGAATTAACCAAGACCATTTTTTTGTTGACATTATTTTGAAATATGAGCATTTTCAGATTTATTCTTCCAAATATTTTAAGTATTGTACGCTGGGAGTATTACACTTTTTGTCATTTTATTTGTTCCTTTGCATTATCATGCAGCTTTGAAATGCTTCATTTTTGAAAGAATTTTTGGTCATGATGCTGAATATTTATCTAGGGTGCACAGACACTTCATTTGGGGTATCGTACCCATGTTGTACCTATGTCGTAATGATATCATGTTATAATTTTTTTTTTTAAATTGCTTGTGTCGCCTTATCGTACCCGTGTCCTTGCGTCCTAGGTATTTATACTCTTTAAGAGAACTCACACATCCTTGTAGGATAGACCTTTTTGTTATTTCCCTCTCTGTTGGCTAAGGAGGTGTTTAGGGCTCTTTGAGCACCTGGTTTATTGACAGGCATGTGCAGTTATGTCTCACATGCACTTTGCAATTTTGGGTCAAAATCTATAAGAACTTAGATCTCTTAAATCTGAAGCCGATGGGCCACACAATCCAACCCTTTGAGGTTAACTCTTTGTTACATTAAAGCAAGTTCCATTATTATATTGCTAAAATAACTCAGACACCTTACTAGGTTCCTAACTATTGGAGAACTCTTGCTCCTTGTGTAGTCAAACTGACGGATGCCAACTTACAAAAAGAATAATTAATTACCTTTAAAAGAAATGAAAAAACTTAATTTGTTGCTTAGATAAAAACTCATCTTTAATCGTGATTTGGATTCTATGATATGGTAGGTTCCTCAACAAAGCTTTGCTTGCACCAGATGGTTCTAAGGAAGATGGAGTGGTGTGTAGCATCGGCGAGGTTGAAGAAGCAAAAGCGGTTCTAAGGCTTGTCCCAATATGGGTGACAAGCTTGGTGTATGCTGTTGTCTTCGCACAGTCCTCAACTTTCTTTACAAAGCAAGGGGCTACTATGGACAGAACAGTTGTGCCAGGCTTTGACATATCAGCTGCTTCTCTTCAATCCTTTATCAGCCTTTCCATTGTTGTCTTCATTCCCATATATGATCGTATTTTTGTGCCTATAGCAAGATCTTGTAGCAGGATACCCTCTGGCATCACAATGCTACAGAGAATTGGAATTGGGATGCTTTTATCTGCTGCTTCCATGGTAATTGCAGCTTTAGTTGAGATTATTAGACTCAAAACTGCTCAAGAATATGGGTTGGTTGATTTGCCAAATGTGACAATCCCAATGAGCATATGGTGGTTGGTTCCTCAATATGTCTTGTTTGGAATCGCTGATGTTTTCACCATGGTTGGTCTACAAGAGTTTTTCTACGATCAGGTCCCAAATGAATTAAGGAGTGTGGGTCTTGGCCTCTACCTGAGTATCTTTGGCGTGGGGAGCTTTTTAAGTAGCTTTCTTATTTCCGCCATTGAGAAAGCAACTGATGTGGATGGTCAAGATAGTTGGTTTGCCAATAATCTTAATCGGGCACATCTTGATTACTTTTATTGGCTACTTGCTGGACTTAGTATAATAAATTTGGCTGCCTACTTATATTTTGCAAAATCTTACATTTATAATCGGAAATGCACAATATGATTGTAATCCTCGTCAACTGCAAATTGTTGTGACACTCGGACGGGGAGACTTGTTAATATATATATAAAGCTAATTAGCTTTGTGAATCACGGCAAAATTCTAACTAGCTAATTAGCTTCATGAATCACTGAAATTTTTATGAAGAAATGATGTCTCGTGGTGAAGCACTGCAAAATTCATGCCCATAGTCAAGTGAAGCCCAATTAAAGGTATGATATCTTCTTTATGACTTTCTGAATGTACTTTGCATTATCTACAAAAGTGTTAGAGTCCTGTCAGAATGCACTCGCAGACACCTGCTTTCTTATTCCCTTTCTTCTGTTAGATCATGTTGCATGTTTGCTATGATTTATCTTTGATAGTTTCCATTTGTGGCTGTTATTGACTTATTGTACATGAATTCTGTAAACCCATTATGTTCGTTGCAGTATTGTAAGCTGAATACCATTCTTGAATTTCATACTCTGGTATTGGTAGCTGCCTATCAGAATCGGTGCCATCCATGCCATTAATTCAGGCGATGCATAATCGATTTGGATCCAGTGCAATAGCATGCAATTACCACACCATGTGAGATGAAAAAGTTAATACATTTCCTTTTCTATTTTAAAAAAGAGTCATGCTAACAAGTGTTCTTAGGGCATTAGTTAACAATCCAGTTAAAGAAAGTTTTTATGAGAAGAAAAAAAAAAATTAATGTTTTGACAGTTTATTTTATTTTTCATAAAAGTGATGTCAAAACTTTCTTAAAATAGATTGTTAACCAATGTCTTAAGGACACTTGTTAGCATTTTTCTTTAAAAAATTATCCTATTTACTTTTACATCTCACTTAGGTGTGGTAATTGCATGGTGCAGATCTCAATTATTGCAACTTGAATACAACATTTAAAGAAAGTCTAACTGGGCGTGTTCACAAATTTTGAGGAAAAGTATCTTATTTTTAGCAATGTTGGACCCAATTATAACCCTTATTGTTGTTTGGTTGTCTTTACAAGATAAATTTTGGCGCTCGTACAAAGTTGTAAAACAAATTGATCAACCTTAGTTTGGCCATTAATCATCAACATGAAACCTTCTACACAAACACGGTACTTGCATGCTACAATAAGTGCATTGGATCCAAATCTCTAATTAGTCACTTGTGCAATGCACTGGAAACTAACATAATATGATTTATTTCTCATATTTTTTCTTCTAAATATGAAATTCAATAATTATGATAGTTATAAATAGGTATTAATTATGATTGTGTTTGTATATAGAATTATGTATATCCTATCATTACGCATAATAATATAATAATGTTTGTATATGAAACCATATATTCTAATATTTAAAGAAAACATGTTATGCCGAGACTTTAATGGAGAGTTTAAATATCCAAAATAATAATAATAAATTTAATTAAATTTATGCGAAACTATGTTATTGGTTTCTAAAGTTTGGTAGTTGAAGTTTCTCAAGTTTTAAGTGGGAGCTATTAATTCCTCAAGTTTGAAAAATGAGCAATGTTGGCGTATGTGTTAACTTTAGTTAGTATCACTGCCTATGTAGCTGAAGGAACAATAATATGACTAAGTGACGTGCCAATATTTTTAATATTACAAATATTAAAACCCATGCACATCCAAAAAAAAATAAAAATTAAAACCTATAACCGTCTCAGCTGATAACGAACGCCGTTCACCAAACTTGTTCAAGCATGGTTTCTTGGCGAAGGATTTCCCATCAAACTTATCATGATCAGACTTGTGAAGGTGAAACCTAGCCGTCATGTTATGGATGTGGCTGCTGGGGAACTGAATGAACAACACAATAGTGGTAAGATCCTGGGCATGGCCGTTGGCAATGAAGAATATAAAGACTAACTCTGCCCTGAAATGATTTGAAACCCATCTAAAAATTTGTTCCCACGAATCAATAAATATGAGAATCTAAGATGAACATAAGCGAAGCCTATCAACAAACAAGCCTTAAATCTTAATTATGAGATTCTTCTAAAAAGGTAAGCAGAGAGAGAGAGAGAGAGAGAGAGAGAGGGGTGGCGGGGGGGGGGGGGGGGTGGGTAGGTTGAGGGTGTTGGGGACCAGAAACGAAGAATGGTGAAAGTTGAAACAAGCAGAGAGGGGTAAGAGCAAATATTTGTGGGAAACATATTGTCTTTTTGTATATAATATATCTCCAATTTATAAATCTTGTCACACCTTTAGGTATTTATGTAATTAGAAATGTAGCAACTCAAATTATAATGAATGGAAGGGACAGAGCTTTAGAAAAAAATAATAATAGAAGAGCCTCTAAAATTTATGACACTAAACAAGATGAATGAATAGAAAATTATGACACTAAACTCCAAAAAAAAAAAAGTGCTTCATTGTACGCGCGAAGTGTGTATGATGTGGCTAGTTTTAAATATTCTTAATGAATTATATTATATGCTTTAACTAATAAAAAAATATATATAGATAAATAATTACATTACATATATAATTAGCAATAATCTTGAAACGGTACATCAATATTGACCGATGTTGAAATATTCTATTTCCATTGTCAAGTCAAAACAACTTATGGTATGATACTGACTTATTTATTTAAAACTATATTAGTATTGTGGGGCCAGAGAACTTGGCAACCCCGGTTCAATCTACGTTAGGCCCAAGGCCTACTCCGAGGAAGAAAGATGTGTCCGAGGATGAGCCCATTCGCCAGTACTGCCGCCGAGGACAACCATGTCCTTGGCCCACACGGAACATTGAAGGGATGAGCAAAGTATCGTCAGAGGTAACCTTCCAGGGCGAATCCAGGACAGAGACAAGTACAGCGGATTGGCCATAGCAGTATGGTGGAGGAGTAATCCCAGGAGAAACTATCACCTCCACATTTAATACCCCCAACTAACGTTCTGGCCGCATTAAATGGAGAAGTGACCCCTGAACAGTGCCGTCTCAGTTGCTACAACCCACAGAAGGGATGGAAAGGTGGCTGATGGGATAGGCGCTGGAGTGATGATCTGCATGATCGACAGATGGAGGGCAGAGATTAACTAAAGGGGGGTATAAAATGTAACAAGTCCTCCAAAGAGGGGGACGGCAGTTTTATGAGAGAAAAAGATCATAGCACTTGGAAAAACCTTTGTAACCCAGTATTAGGAGAGATATAAGAAGGATATTATTAGCCAAAGTGGCCGAGGAGCTTAATTCCATACTTTCAATTTATATCCTTGTCAATCGAGCCATGCATTACCATGCTTAATCGCACAACCTTCACTAGGGCTTAGCTCTTTAACCCGCTCTCTACAAATTTATTGTATTGGACCAGCCGGGCTCGAGTCCACTCGTTCTCTAGGAATAGTGCTCGAACCAGGTCCCTACAATTGGCGCCTTCTGTGGGAAAGAACTTGTGCGTTAGTTAGGGCAACGATCAAGTATGGCAGGAACAGGCCCTCACCAAGCAGGATCCCATCAGTCCAAACCAGCGAGGTCCCAACCACAGGGTACCTTCCCCAACTCCGAGCATGGCAGAAACAAAGAAAACGGAAAGTTTCGAGAGGGAAGCGTGCACACCACCCAGACCAGCGGAAGTCGCACTCGCGGGGAGAGCCACGTGCTACGAAGGCGAAATGACGACCAGACCATACAGTCGGAAGAGGTCAAAAGTCACGTGTCCGAGAGACAGGATGATAAGGTGGCCATGCAGCGGGAGATAGATGATTTGAGGAGAAAGCTGCGCTATGCACAACGAAGGCGGTCTCACCCTAGTCCCGACACACCCTCCGACGAGGATGGCGATGATGACTATAGGCGGAGGTCAAGGACCCCCCAAGCGAAACCTTCTCCCACGAAGAGGAGCACTACTGGAGGCGCAAGCATAGAAGCCCGTCCCCCAGAGGTGTGGGGAGTGATGCCATGAGCAGGGCACTAGACCAAGTCTCCAAGTCGCCTTTCACCCGCCACATTGAAGAGGCTACGCTTTCTCGGCGATTTCAACAGCCAACCTTCACCGTTTACAACGGCAAGACGGACCCCGTAGAGCATGTGAGCCCATACAACCAACTGATGGCCGTCCATTCCAAGAATGAGGCGCTGATGTGTAGAGTCTTCCCCTCCAGCCTGGGGCCAGTAGCAATGAGGTGGTTCAATGGCCTTAGGACGAACTCCATAGGCTCATACAGGAAGCTGACCCAGGCTTTCGGCTCCCGATTCATCACAAACAATAGAACTCTTTGGCCCTTGAGCGCGTTGTTGGCACTAACCATGCACGAGGGAGAAACTCTAAAAGCCCATTCGAACCGATTCTGGGAGATATACAACGAGCTGGATAGCAAGTATACGGCTGTCGCCATAAGCACCTTCAAAAACGGCCTTTCGACGGGGCATGGCTTGAGGAAATCTCTGACCGGCAAGCCTGCCACCAGTGTGCTCCAGTTGATGAACTGGATCGATAAATATAAGCGGGTAGAAGAGGATCAGCTGCAAAGCAAAGGAAAAGAAAAGGTTATCCCTCAGGAGAGAAGGGATTTCAGGTTGGACCGATATAACAACAATCGCCGAAAGAGAGATTTTGCGGGGCAATCCGGGTCGGCCAACGCCCGGGCTGTCAACGCCGTATTCCGAGAGTCAGTACACAGGGTGCTGGAAAAGATAAGGAATGAGCCATACTTCAAGGAGCCAAATAAGATGTTTGGAGACCCCATGAAGCGCAATCAGAATTTGTATTGCCAGTATCATCAGGACCACGGACACACCACGGAGGACTGCAGGAACCTCTAGGACTACTTGGACCACCTGGTCTAGGAAGGAAAGCTGAAGCACCTCCTGCACCATTCTAGTGGTCGCCAAGGCCAAAACTATCAGGAGCCCCAGAGGGACACTACCTTAAGGGCACCAACGGGGACGATCAATGTGATATTAGCTGCGCCAGGAAGAACAGGCGCGCGCCCCTCGCGAGTGTAATTTGTGGCCCAGACGCGGGCTGAGGGGTCCCAACCGGAGATGAAGAAGGATAGGAAGAATTTCTACCCAACCTTATGCTTCTCAAAAGAAGACAAGATAAGGACCACCCAGCCCCACGATGACGCACTGATCATCACTCTCAGAATCGGGGACTATGATATGAGAAGGGTGATGGTGGATAGTGGCAGTGGAGCCGAGATTATGTACCCCGACCTTTACAAGGGGCTGGGACTACAACCAGAAGATTTGACACCCTATACCTCCCCCTTGATGAGCTTCGATGGGAAGCTAGTTATCCCAAAGGGCATGATTAGGCTGCCTGTCCAAACCGGCCCAAAGGTGGTGGAGGTAGACTTCATAGTGGTGGACACCTATTCCCCATACACAGCCATTGTCGACAGGCCCTGGCTACACACCTTGGGGGCTATCGCCTCCTCTTTGCACCAGAAGGTGAAATTTCCGTCAGGGGATCATGTCCTTGAAATCCGCGGTTGCCAATCCACATCAAGGCAATGCATGGTGACCGCTATATCACATCGGCTTGATACGGGACCCCCTACCATCGCCGAAGAGGGCTTATAGTAATCAAAGGACCCGGCGGCGCCTCCCAATGCGGCTGCCGAGGAAGCAAAGTGTGAAGATCTTGACAAGACAGTCATTGGGGATGATCCGGAGAAGTTCTTTCAGACAGGGGTTGGCTGCCTCTTCAGGAGAAGGAGGAGTTGATGGCGTTCCTCAGAGAAAACATCGATGTATTCGCATGGGACGCCTGCAACGCCCTAGGGATCGACCCAGCCTTTATTTGTCACCATCTTAATGTCAACCCATCCGTCGTTCTCAAGCAACAACCACCTCGGCGCCCGTCAAAGGAGCATGCCGAGGCGATTAA
Source organism: Quercus glauca (assembly GCA_023736055.1). Lineage (NCBI taxonomy): Eukaryota > Viridiplantae > Streptophyta > Magnoliopsida > Fagales > Fagaceae > Quercus > Quercus glauca. Next base: position 73,176,322 of record CM043316.1, on the reverse strand, counting down.
AGAAGATGTGAAAAAGTTTAAGCATGCGGGGGCCATCAAGGAAATCTTTTACCCTAAATGGCTGGCCAACACTGTGGTTGTCAAGAAGAAAAGCGGAAAATTTAGGGTTTGTGTAAACGTCACGGACCTAAACAAGGCATGCCCAAAGGACCCGTTCCCTATGCTTCAGATAGACCAACTAGTGGATGCCACTACAGGACATCCTCGGATGAGTTTCTTGGATGCCTTCCAGGGCTACCATCAGATACCACTAGCCCTGGGAGATCAGGAGAAAACTGCCTTCGTGACACCTGTTGGGAATTACCACTACAAGGTGATGCCCTTTGGCCTGAAGAACGCTGGATCCACCTATCAGAGGATGATGACGAGAATGTTCGAGCCGCTGCTGGGCAAAAGCATTGAAATCTATGTCGACGATATGGTGGTCAAAAGTAAAGTGGCGTCCTAGCACCTCAGGGACCTTGGCTGTATCTTCGACATCCTAAGGGAACACAAGCTGCGCCTGAATGCTTCTAAATGCTCGTTCGGCGTAGGGTCAGGCAAGTTTTTGGGCTACATCATCACCCACAGAGGGATTGAGGTCGATTCTGATCAGATTAAAGCTATCAATAACCTGAAGCTTCCGCAAAACCCTAAGAAGATTCAAAAACTCACTGGAATGATCGCGGCCCTAAACCGGTTCATTTCTAGGTCAGCAGATAGATGCAGGCCTTTCTACCTCCTGATTAATAAGTGGAAGGGGTTCGAGTGGTCCGAGGATTGTGCCACCGCCTTCCAGCAGCTCAAGGAATACCTATCTCGACTACCGACCATGTCTAATCCTGAGGCCGACGAAGTCTTGTATGCCTACATTGCCGTGGCCCCTCATGCAGTGAGCTTGGTGCTGATACGGGATGACGGTGGCATTCAAAAACCAGTCTATTACGTGAGCAAGTCGCTGCACGAAGCCGAAATCAAGTACTTGCCCTTGGAAAAAGCCATACTGGCTGTAGTCCATGCTACGCGAAAGCTCCCCCACTATTTCCAGGCCCACACAGTAGTCATCCTAACTCAACTGCCATTGAGATCTGTACTTCGGTCTGCTGATTACACTAGAAGGATCGCCAAGTGGAACACGATTCTAGGGGTTTTTGACGTTAAGTACATGCCTCGGACCTCCATAAAGGGCCAGGTCCTGGCTGACTTAGTGGTTGAATTCGCTGAACCAATGGAAGGAGCAGTGGCCGAAAAGGGAGACATGGAGGGGAAATCAGTTGGGGCGACCTCTGTTCTTGGGCCCCCACGCTGGAAAGTGTACGTTGATGGAGCTGCGAATCAAAGGGGGTCTGAAGTGGGGCTAGTCCTAGTGTCCCCAGAAAAGTCCGTTGTGGAGAAATCCCTGAGACTTAGGTTCCATGCCACAAATAACGAAGCCGAGTATGAAGCCTTATTGCAAGGTATGATGATGGTGCAAAAAATTGGTGGAAAATCAGTGGATATGTTTTCGAATTCGAGGTTGATAGTGGGCCAAGTAAACGGAGAACTGGAAGCCAGGGACGCAAGGATGCAAGAATACTTAAGCCAAGTAAAGCGCCTGCAGTCAAACTTCGACTTCTTCGGTTTGTCACATGTCCCCAGAAACGGAAACACCTACGCAGATTCATTGGCCACACTTGCCACGTCCTCGGCAGGGGACTTGCCTCGGATTATTCTTGTTGAGCATCTGGAGAGGGCAAGTGATGTGACAAAAGGCACGACCCACGTCCACCAGGCTAGGGTGAGCCCCAGCTGGATAGACCCTATAGTGCAATTCCTCAAAGATGATATCTTACCTGAGGAGAAGTCAGAGGCTGACAAAGTACGGAAAAACGCCCCTCGATTCTAGCTGTCAGAGGACCACAAGCTATATAGGCGCTCCTACTCTGGGCCCTACCTACTGTGTATTCACCCCGAGGTGTCGGAACTACTACTCGAAGAGTTGCATGAGGGGATCTGCAGGAGTCACACAGGAGGAAGGTCTCTGTAGCACCAAGCCCTCACCCAAGGATATTGGTGGCCGAAGATGCAAAAGGAGGCTCTTGATTATGTAAAGAAGTGTGACCAATGCCAAAGGTTTGCCCCAAACATTCATCAGCCGGGAGGCGTTCTAAATCCTTTGTCCATCCCGTGGCTGTTTGCTCAGTGGGGCCTAGATATCGTAGGACCTTTCCCCAAGGCACCAGGGAACAAAAGGTATCTGTTGGTCGGCACAGATTATTTCACCAAGTGGGTCGAAGTTGAGCCCCGGGCCAACATCAGAGATGTGGATGCTAAGAAGTTCATCTGGAGGAACATCGTCACACGATTTGGGGTCCCCCATACTCTCATCTCAGATAACGGACTTCAATTTGATAGCAAGGCCTTCAGAAGATACTGTTGCGAGCTTGGGATCACGAACCAATACTCAACTTCGGCTTATCCCCAACGAAATGGGCAGGCCGAGGCTGTCAACAAGGTCATAGTCAATGGGCTTAAGAAGAGGCTGGATGACGCAAAGGAAAGATGGGTAAAGGAGCTACCGCACGTCCTATGGACCTATCGGACTACACCACGACGATCGACGGGTGAGACACCTTTTGCCATGACCTATAGGGCCAAAGCCGTTATACCTCTAGAGGCAAGCTTCCCAACGCTGAGGACGAGCTCTTTCTCCTCGGACGGTAATAATGGGCTGCTGGGGGAGAACCTAGATCTGATCGATGAACAAGGGAGAAGGCGATGATCCAGTTGGCCTACTATCAGCAAAAACTCAAGCAGGGGTATGATGCCAATGTGAAGTCAAGACCACTAGCACCAGGGGACTTGGTGTTAAGGAAAGTTGTAAGCGCTGCCAAGAACTCATCCTATGGAAAGTAAGGGCCCAATTGGGAAGGACCATACCAAATCACCTTAGTGGCGGGGATAGGTGCATACTACTTAGAAGATTTAGATAAAAAACATGTACCTCGTCCGTGGAATGTAAATAACCTGAGAATGTATTATTATTAATAAAAGTATCTCTGTCGATTCATATCTTAAGTCTGTTGTGATTACATGCTTCTTTCCCTGATAAATTTCATAAGTGCTAGACAGAACCAAGGTCTTACATGGTCCTCGGACTCAAACCTATGGGGAAACTAGTTACTTCAAAATGATAAATGTTAGACAGAACCAAGGTCTTGCATGGTCCTCGGACTCAAACCTGTGGGGAAACTAACTAGTTCAATAAATTCTATAAGTGCTAGACAGAACCAGGGTCTTGCATGGTCCTCGGACTCAAACCTATGGGGAAACTAGTTACTTCAAAATGATAAGTGCTAGACAGAACCAGGGTCTTGCATGGTTCTTGGACTCAAACCTATGGGGAAACTAGCTACTTCAAAATGATAAGTGCTAGACAGAACCAGGGTCTTGCATGGTCCTCGGACTCAAACCTATAGGGAAACTAGCTACTTCAAAATGATAAATGTTAGATAGAACCAAGGTCTTGCATGGTCCTCGGACTCAAACATGTGGGGAAACTAACTAGTTCGATAAATTCTATAAGTGCTAGACAGAACCAAGGTCTTGTATGGTCCTCGGACTCAAACCTATGGGGAAACTAATTACTTCAAAATGATAAATGTTAGACAGAACCAAGGTCTTGCATGGTCCTCGGACTCAAACCTGTGGGGAAACTAACTAGTTCGATAAATTCTATAAGTGCTAGACAGAACCAGGGCTTGCATGGTCCTCGGACTCAAACCTATGGGGAAACTAGTTATTTCAAAATGATAAGTGCTAGACAGAACCAGGGTCTTGCATAGTCCTCGGACTCAAACCTATGGGGAAACTAGTTACTTCAAAATGATAAATATTAGACAGAACCAAGGTCTTGCATGGTCCTCGGACTCAAACCTGTGGAGAAACTAACTAGTTCGATAAATTCTATAAGTGCTAGACAGAACCAGGGTCTTGCATGGTTCTCGGACTCAAACCTATGGGGAAACTAGTTACTTCAAAATGATAAGTGCTAGACAGAACCAGAGTCTTGCATGGTCCTCGGACTCAAACCTATGGGGAAACTAGTTACTTCAAAATGATAAATGTTAGACAGAACCAAGGTCTTGCATGGTCCTCGGACTTAAACCTGTGAAGAAACTAACTAGTTCGATAAATTCTATAAGTGCTAGACAGAACCAGGGTCTTGCATGGTTCTCGGACTCAAACCTATGGGGAAACTAGTTACTTCAAAATGATAAGTGCTAGACAGAACCAGGGTCTTGCATGGTCCTTGGACTCAAACCTATGGGGAAACTAGTTACTTCAAAATGATAAATGTTAGACAGAACCAAGGTCTTGCATGGTCCTCGGACTCAAACCTGTGGGGAAACTAACTAGTTCGATAAATTCTATAAGTGCTAGACAGAACTAGGGTCTTGTATGGTCCTCGGACTCAAACCTATGGGGAAACTAATTACTTCAAAATAATAAGTGCTAGACAGAACCAGGGTCTTGCATGGTCTTCGTACTCAAACCTATGGGGAAACTAGCTACTTCAAAATGATAAATGTTAGACAGAATCAAGGTCTTGCATGGTCCTCGGACTCAAACCTATGGGGAAACTAACTAGTTCGATAAATTCTATAAGTGCTAGACAGAACCAGGGTCTTGCATGGTCCTCGGACTCAAACCTATGGGGAAACTAGTTATTTGAAAATGATAAGTGTTAGACAGAACCAGGGTCTTGCATGGTCCTCGGACTCAAACCTATGGGGAAACTAGTTATTTTAAAATGATAAATGTTAGACAGAACTAAGGTCTTGCATGGTCCTCGGACTCAAACCTGTGGAGAAACTAACTAGTTCGATAAATTCTATAAGTGCTAGACAGAACCAGGGTCTTGCATGGTTCTCGGACTCAAACCTATGGGGAAACTAGTTACTTCAAAATGAAAAGTGCTAGACAGAACCAGGGTCTTGCATGGTTCTCGGACTCAAACCTATGGGGAAACTAGTTACTTCAAAATGATAAATGTTAGACAGAACCAAGGTCTTGCATGGTCCTCGGACTCAAACCTGTGGGGAAACTAACTAGTTCGATAAATTCTATAAGTGCTAGATAGAACCAAGCTTTTGCATGGTACTCGGACTCAAACCTATGGGGAAACTAGCTACTACAACAAATTCCATGAGCATTCGACAAGCAGGAGAAAACAAAACACGCTCTACATTGAGTTCATAGAAAGTACACAACAAGAATCATGTTGAAACATCTAAAAAAAATAAAATAAAATAATAAAAAATAAAAAATAAAAAATGAGGCAAAAGTGCTATTACATTGTTCCAAAAAATAGAAGGGAGATAAAATAAGGGCGCCATGGGGTCTACTTCTTCAACTTTATCTTCTTCCCCCCTGTGAGCGATGGATTTGTGGAGGCCTCAGGGTCCTCAGAACTCTAACGTGGAGGAGCAACCTGCAGGGGCGCTGCGGAAGGCACCGTCTCCTTGGCAATAGAGACCTGGATGTCGGCCGAGAGGTTGGTTGTCTCCTGGGGCATTTCTTCGCTGGGACCTTTAGATGCTTTAATCTCTCCTAGAGGACCCGTCCTCACTGTAGGATCGTCGGAAGCTATTGTAACCACCTCGGTGATGACCGCGGCCTCCTCGGCTCCTTCACCAGGCGCAGCATCAGTCTGCCTGGTAGTCGCCTCGGCCTCAGAGCTGGGAGGAACGGCCTCGCGAATGGCAAAAGGATAATACACACTCTCCTCCTTCCACAGGACAGACGAGGCTTCAACTCCAGCTTGTTTGAGGGCCTCACTCCAGACATGGGAACAGTAGAGCCTGCACACCCCAGGGACTTGGGCTCTGAGAGCGGCCTCCGTCTCGACTACCCTAGCTGCGTAGGCCGCCTCCTCAATTTCTTCCTTAGAAGCCTGGGCCTCCTCTCTACCAAAGTCCGCTTCAACCTTAGCCCTAAGAACTTCCTCTCTGGCCCACTCCGCCATCTTCTTGGCCCCTTCGGCATCGGCCACTTACTTTTTCAAATCAACGATCAAGTCATTTGCGAGCTTCAACTGCTCCTCCACCCCATCCAGGCGCTTCGTCTGGTCTTGGGCCTACTTTTGGGCACCTGCCAGACCTGATTCAGCGCTGACTCGAGCCCTGGTCGCTTTCTTAAGCTCCTCTTGGGCTTTCGCGAGATCAGCCTCGGTGACCTTAAGAGTCCGACTGGCCGTTATGCGCTTATCGCGCTCGGCATCAGTGGTTTGGTCCTGTTTGATGGAAGCCTCCTCCAACCTGAAAGTGGCTTGGACAGCCTGCCAATTGAAACAAATGCGCAAGTAAGAAGGAAACAAAAAGGAAAGAAAATCGAAGTCAGAAGAATCGTAAGTGTTAAGAGTCTCACCATCCCCAAGTATCGCTTGAGGCTGAGAAAGACCTCATTACTCTTCAAAGCCCCCAACTCAGCCATGTCCACAGGGAGTAACAGGGACTTCTCCAACGCGTCGGCTACCAGTGTGCCTTCGCCCCCTTGGAAATCCCTAAGAGAGGCATCGTCCATCAGAGGCACCCCATGGAGCATTGGGGCTGGAAGCCAAGCATTAGCCTCGGAGCGGACGGCGGCCTGCTTGTCTTGACCCTGAGGCCCGATCTTCAACTGTTTCAAGGGTCGCCGAATATCACCCTCCTCCTGGGGGGAGCGAGGCCTCTCCCCTCCCATTGGGCTTTTACCCTTGTCCTTCCTCTGCTTAAGATCAGGGGGCTCGGGCCTTGACGACGGGCTCGGCCGAGATGTAGGAAGAGGAAGTCTGGACTGGGTGGAAGCCGACCTGGTCTGGGCGGGCTGAGACTTGGGAGGAGGAGGAGGAGGCTTAGGCTGATGCTTCCCCGACTGGCCTTCGAGCAGGTCAAGCAAGTTGGACTAAGATTTCCTCTTGAAACCCATCTCTGCCCGAGAAGAACCCTCTGCTGACAAGGGGTCTGCTTCGGTCAGACCCTGGTCACCCAAGTCCCCAGATGGCTCTTCGGACAGGCGAACTTTTTCGAACACACAGAAATCGCCCTTGGCTAGAACTGAACCGGTACCTCCCTCCTTTGTTTGTTCACCTCCCCCCTCAGTCTCCGCAGCCTAGCGGGAGGTAGAGGAACTCGCCAACGGAGCTCCCGCCGAAGTAGAGGATCCCTCCAGGATCAAGAAACCGTCCTCGACCACGGTGATCCTTCGGAGCGGAGGATCCTTGGCCTTGATCACACACTTGGGCGCGGCAAATGACTTCTGAGTAGGATCGTACCCCAGAATCTTGTGAGCAGCCCTAACTTGGTTGTCGGCCTCGTTCACGAAGATCTCCGCCCTTAGCACTTTCTCCAAGTCCTCCTTGTTAACCAAGCCAATATGACGCTCGAAAGCGTGTGGATCTATAAAAGTGAAAACGTACTGTTATTAGCGACCAAGCAAAACAAGCAGCGAGAATTCAAAAAGTAACACCCTCTCCTACTCCGCATGCCCCACCTAGCGTGCCCTCCACCGTGGGACAGTGGAGACCATCATGCCACTCCCCGGACACGATGAGAAAGTCCTTATCCAGCCCCTTGCTGGACGAGGGGAGGCACTGAATAAGCCGTACTCTGTCTTCCCTCGTCTTCATGTAGTAGGACTTGTCCTTCAGGCGCTGAAGGTTGTAACACCAGTTCACATCATAATGGGTTAGCCTGTACTCCATCTTCTCATTTAAGGCCTTTACACAGCCCAGAATCCTAAACATATTGACGCCGCATTGGGTGGGGGCGAGACGAAAATGCCTAAGGTAACTCCTCATCACCTGACCCATGGGGATCCGCATACCACCCTCTAAAAAAGCGATTATGGGAATCACCACCTCTCCCTCTTCCCTCCTAAACCTCCACTCCCCCTTTTCACAGTACCTTAGACCTACGGTGCTGGGTATCCTATAATCAGCAATGAATTTCTCCATCGCTTCTTCAGATTCAACAAATTTCTTGAGCTTACCCATTCCCAGAGACAACTAAGAGACACAAAAGAAGAAGTCTAAAAGAGGGGAAAACGCAATTGTAAAGAGAGAAGAAGACTTACAAAAATGAGGAAGAGCTCCTTGGGCAAGCTTTTTGTACTGAAAGAAGTTGCGAGTTCAGTTGAAGACGTGACCAGATTCAAAGTATGTGTACAATATCTCTTGAGTGCGAAAGTAAATGGGTGGATCAATTCAAATGAGTATTTATACCCCCAATAAAAAATAACAACCGTGCAAAGTTTTCCCGTCCAAACGATCAAGAAGATCACCACCGTTAGATCATTATCACACCATTGAACGTGGGGAGCACAGGGCCGCCCGAATTTAATGCGAGTACGCTTCGCATACTAAGGCGTTAGAAACGTGCCTTGGACAGGCGAAAGGGCACAGATACTCATGGAGGACAAGACTCAACAAGTCGCAGCGGAGGCCCGAGAACGTCAAAATCCTCCTCTCAGTCCGAGGAGATTGACAGCAAGATTTTGAGGGGCTATTGTGGGGCCAGAGAACTTGGCAACCCCGACCCAATCTACGTTAGGCCCAAGGCCCACTCCGAGAAGAAAGATGTGTCCGAGGATGAGCCCATTCGCCAGTAATGCCGCCGAGAACAACCACGTCCTCGGCCCACACGGAACATTGAAGGGATGAGCAAAGCACCGTCAGAGGTAACCTTCCAGGGCGAATCCAGAACAGAGGCAAATACAGCAGATTGGCCATAGTAGCATGGTGGAGGAGTAATCCCAGGAGAAACTGTCACCTCCACATTTAATACCCCCAACTAACGTTCTAGCCGCATTAAATGGAGAAGTGACCCCTGAACAGTGCCGCCTCAGCTGCTACAACCCACAAAAGGGATAGGAAGGTGGCTGATGGGACAGGCGCTGGAGTGATGATCTGCATGATCGACAGATGGAGGACAGAGATTAACCAAAGGGGGGTATAAAATGTAACAAGTTCTCCAGAGAGGGAGACGGCAATTTTAGGAGAGAAAAAGATCATAGCACTTGGAAAAACCTTTGTAACCCAGTATTAGGAGAGATATAAGAAGGATATTATTAGCCAAAGTGGCCGAGGAGCCTAATTCCATACTTTCAATTTATATCCTTGTCAATCGAGCCATGTATTACCATGCTTAATCGCACAACCTTCGCTAGGGCCTAGCTCTTTAACCCGCTATCTACAAATTTATTGTATTGGGCTAGCCAGGCTCGAGTCTACTCATTCTCTAGGAATAGTGCTCGAACTAGATCCCTACAAGTATATGAATATTCAGACTAGTATTTATTCAGTATTAACGTAATAAAAAATACAAAATAATTGTTTCTCAAAACACGTCAACTCAATAATTTATTAAAATGGACCTCAATGCTGTTTTAAATCTTAAAAATCTTTTATGATTTATTTTATACTAAAATTCGTAACAATTTTTCTTTCAAGGTATAAAATCTAACTAGAAAAATATCCTATTACTTTAAGAAGAGAATCGTTGGTTGCGTCAATGAAAAGATTTTGACAGTATTTGTGGCTAGAAAAGTAAAATATTTTTTTGAAGGTGTTGATACCCGTTTTTGCGACACATCTCGTACAAACCCGATTCAACTAAGCCCGACTTCTTTGTGGGCTCAATTTATGTATTATATTTTATTTATTCTTTTAAGCGTGGCCTAAGCCCATGCGACATATGGGGAAAATTGAGGAAGTGTGGTTTGGAGGGTATAAGTCGGTTCCTTTTGGACCTTTTGCATGAGTCCAGCCCACGCGTGCTACCAAGTGGGCAAGGGACACTGGTAGCACCTCAGGCTCATGGAAGAGGTCTTGTATCCAAAATTTCCACCCCAAAATAGCTTTTATGCTCTGTGTGACTGTGGCCCAAAGTTTCTGTCTGAACCTTCTTTTTCCTTTAAAAATGGTTGGCTCTCATTGGCCAACTTCAGCTGCTAGCTCTCATTTAGTTAAGCTTCCCAAAAGTCTGAAACAATTGAAAATGAGGAGCCAATGAGGGTTTAGTCAAGCTTTCCCTTAATGATGATAAAAGTAATCCTTCCTTTTATCCAAACAAAAGCAAACCTGAAAATCACTCATTGCTTAACACCTTGGGGTCCAAAGCCTTTTCTATTGACCAAAAACCAGTCACTTAGAGCACCCCAAACTCAATATAAATTCCACAATCATATTCAAAACAAAAGGAAGACATTTTACTCTGAGAGCAACACCCAAAGCTCAATACAAGAGTCTTTCTTCAACTAAAAAAACAACCAGTCACGTTCTACCTAGAGACCTGAAACTTCAGAGCAAAAACCCATTCAGCCAGTCAACAATCTCACAAATCCGAACCTTAGGGGTGGAAATATGGGTACAGGGGAACCTTCCCTCTCTTCCTCACGACCTCCCTCAATTCCCTCTTCTGTGTGACTACGAGTTGAAATTTCAGACCTGTTATGTTTTTATGGTTTTCTGCACTTTTGTTGTTATCATTTTGATTCTCTCTTGTCAAAGCACCATTAGCCTTTGTTTTTTATACATTGTGAATTTTAGGCTTGATTCTCCATAAACAAATACTTCTAAAGAACCCAAGGGGAGATTTGGGCTGTTTTCACATTTTTGGCCCTTATCGCAAAAACGTCCCCGACATTTTGGCGACTCCGCTGGGGAGTCAAGCAGTTGACACAAGAGAAATGGTGCCTCCAAAGGTGTGGAACCAGTAAAGAGATGGTGTTTCTCACACCAATTTGTCGTTCCAAGGGAAATCGTATCATGCTTTACCGTGCAAGAAGAGCGTTGTGAAGTTGAGCTTGAAAAAGTTCTATCCTTAGCTCATTGAGCTACTGGAGATGCTCCAAATCATATGACAAAATTGCTCCAACCTCCAGAAACTACCCAAGAAGTGAAGGACGGAGGGAGAATCAACTTTCTTATTCAAGGAAAAAAAAAAAATTCTTCCACTCATCTATATTATTATTTTTTAGCTATCATTCTTATGGATAAATCATCATATATTTCTTGCTTTACATGATATTTATGAAAATTTTTGTTGTAGCTTGAAAATGCAAAAATGGCGAGCCACAAATCCAACTGCAAAGGGAATGACAGTTCTAACCAATAATCAACAATGCAAAGCTCTAAACATCAATTTCAAAACCAAGAACCCCTCACGCGCTGAGCATATGGGAGCCGCGGGTGATTGACTCATTTTGGCACAACAATAATTGCTGCTATGTGCGACCCATTCGCAGCTAAATATTTTTGGCGTCACCGGTAAATGAAGTCTTCACCAAATAGCTAAAGGCCATAGCTAAATGGCCCACTGTAAGGCGCTAGACGTTCCATGCACTAAGCCTTGAGGTAGCAACATACCATACATCAAGTTGTATTGTTGCTGAGCCAGCACTGAGCATATGGGGGCTGCCACGGGTGATTAACTCATTTTGGCACAACAATAATTGCTGCTATGTGCAACCCATTCACATCTAAACATTTTTGGCGTCACCGCTAAATTAATTCTTCACCAAAGAGCTAAAGGCCATAGCTAAATGGCCCACCGTAAGGCGCTAGACGTTCCATGCGCCAAGCCTTGAGGTTGCGACACACCATACATCAAGTCTTTAAGAAGCGACATTTCATAAGCCAAGTTTTGTCATAAGAGCAACACACTATCGTTTAAAGTACACTTAAGCTAAGACTCTTGAGCACTCTCTTCACTAATTCATTTTTTTTTATACATATCGTTTAAACCATTTAATTTTTCAAATTTTTAATCAAAATATTTTTTATAAGTTGTTTATGCTACTTCGCTTGGCCATGACTATCGCTTACTAATATAAATCACATTTGCACTTAGGGTGAAACAGAAACCTTCTCGGAGCACCCAACAACAAAGAAAATCCAAACTCAATTCCCTCTCACCGAAGTAGTGACACGCTCATGAACGCTAAGCTATGACGAGCTCTCGCATCCAAAATCTTGGTTGATTCGTGCACGCCAAGCCATGGCATATTCATATATCTCAAGTCATGACAAGTGCATGCATTCTAAGCCATGACAACGCCTTGATCCTTCTTGAATTTGAGATTATACATGAAGAGGGAAGTTCAAATGTTGCCATCATCAAGAAAATTGTTCTTGTCACTCAATTCTTGCAATTGAAATCCGCGGCCAAGCCTACTAATAAGGAAAGTTCGTGTGCACCTTTGAAGAATGCTTCACTAGAGCTCGCTCTAAACATTGATGTCAAACAACTCAAAAATTATAAGCTAATTGCTGGAAATCCATTCCAAAGATTTTCGAGTGGAATCTTAGTATTGATGTGAAAGCTTGGTATAAGCAGCATAGAGGCCAATGAGAAAAATTGTTGTGCTAGGGATGCGGCAACCCTATACCGACGTCTCTAATGCTTAGCCCATCATTGTCCGAAAGTTAGAAGCCAAGCAAGCAAAGTATGGAACCGCTGTCTGCGGTACCATGTATCTTCGACAATAGGCTAACCGAAGCATGGGAGAAAAACTGCTGTGCTGGGAATGAAACAACCCTATATCGACATCTCCGACGCTTAGCTTATCATTGTCTCAAAATTAGAAGCCAAGTTAGCTGAGTATAGAGACGCTGTTTGCGGCACAACTAATCTTCGACAAAGAGGAATTATATTCTGCCCTTTATATAGCAAATGAAGAACCCCATTTTTGGAATTTATCTTGGAGGAATATGGTGAATACTAAGGGAGAAATAAATCCTACCAACAACTCTTGGCAATAGGATACCATTGGTTTGGCATAACCAAATTCGCTAAAGTCGCCACACTTCCAAGTGCACTCCAAGATTATATGCACACACCATATAAGCCTTCAAGACATGAGCGCTCCATAGCCTTTTATACTCGGGGGCTTGAACTCATCAGACCTATCCATTCACCCTTGAATGAGTACATTCGGGTCTTTGCCGCCACTAAATAGTTCACTAAGTGGGCGGAAGCAATTGCACTCAAGAAAAGAGATGGGAATGCTTGTAGCCAAACTCATCAAGAAGCATATCATTTGTCGCTTTGATATCTCATTCATAAGCGACAACAATACATCTCACTTATACCAATTTTCAAAGGCAAGCCCTATGAAATACTAGGAAGCCGACAAACTATCATGTTATCGAAGCATGGTGAGATCCCTACATGCGAAGGTGTAATGCCTTCAATAAGGTAGGGAAAGCCAACGCTTTCTTCTAATGAGAAACCTTGCGAAGCGGCAAGAAAACCAACAAATTACTCCTATGGCAAAGCCTCTACATGCGAGGGTAAAAAATACTCTCAATAAGGTAGGGAAAGCCAAAACTTTCTTCTAATGAGAAACCTTGTGAAGCGCAATAAAACCAACAAATTACTCTTACGGCAAAGCCTTTACATGCGAGGGTAAAAATACTCTCAATAAGGTAAGGAAGGCCAAACACATACTCTCTCAATGGTAAGCCTTATCAATTAGCTAGGAAGCCAATGAGACGTTTTATTATGGCGATACCCCTACTTGTGAGGGCACGACTAGCCCTCAACAAGGTAGGAAAGCCAATGCGTCCTCAAAAGGAAATCTCTACCGAATGATTAGGAAGCCGGTGAGATGTCATATCATTCATATGTGGCAAGACCTCGACAAAGTAGGGAAAGCCAACATTTCTTAACGGCAAGCCTTACGAAGCGGTATTTAAGCCAACACAATATCTTATAATTCAAGCATAGCAGTCCATTACATGGTGGACATAATCATCCCTAAAACATTATGGGAAAATCGACGCAACAAATCACTATCTCATTGCCACATGGTAATTTGCTATACGCGAGGATAAAATCCTTCCTTAAGAAATTAGCAAGCCTATGTATGTGAGAACATGATTGCCTCTATGAAACGGTGACAAACAAGTGCACCATGAGCCGCAGCATGCGTAAACGCAGCCCATATGTGGGGGCTTCTTGAAACTAACGAAATAGCAACCTAATATGTGTCGAGAATAAGTCGACTACCAAACGGCGAGCCAAGCTTCAATATATATGACGTGCTATCTGTGAAACCAAATCTGCCTGTCAATAAAGTGCTGAACAATGGTGCACAAGCAGCGAAACGTGCGCTTAGCCAAAACCTTTTCGCAAAGGCGTGACAACCAAGCAACATGTCTACCAACTTGTCCTTGCAAAGGCAAAGCCATATTCACAAATTATCCAATCAACCACAAGTCATTCTCAAGAGACTAAGTGCATATAATCTAGCAAAATTATTCTACTCAATCACAAGGTGCACATGACATTTCCAAGCAAGCTCTCCTCAACATACTCAACTGCTCAGAGCCATACATGGGCTGTTTTCACAACAAAACGTGTTCATAGCCTATCAATGAAAGGTACAAAGTCATTCTCAAGGTATAAATTACAAGCATGTACATCCTTGGGGTACAAATTAATTTTTCATTCCAAAATACAAAATATACATCCAAATATCATATATGTTCGTTTTGTATATAAATGCAAATTATGTCAACTAACCATGATAATATAAACTCAAAGTGGCACCAATATAACTAGACAGGAGCTGCTTTATACATAAGTGGGCTGTCCACAAGGATGAAATACAAGAGAAAATGTTTCTATAGCAGCAGCCCATATTACACACTTCAACTAGTTCGAAATTTCAAAGCTTGGAGCTCAATACAAGACAGTCGAAAAAAAAAAAAAAAAAAAAAGGGAAAGCAAGAAAGTAGGTGAAGGAAAAAGTTGAAGCAAAGTCATGGTCACCATCCAACTTCGCTATCTTTGGGACCTTGGCTTGCAGTCACTCTCTTTTTTACTTCGAAGCCACAAGTGAGAGACGGACCAAATGGTTCAAAGTTACTAACGGCTGGCATGGTACTATCTATTGTAGCTCTACGTTGCTGTTTACAGTGGCTTCCACCTCAAAAAAATGATACATTGGCAGTGGGATTGGCCTCAGGAATGAAATTGCCAACAACGGCATCATGATTGTCTATACCAAAGCCATCTTACAAGAGATTATGCTACAACACACTCAACAATCCCTATTGGCATGAAAAGGGTTGACAGCGAATTTTGACTTGCCATAACAAATTTTAACTCGCCAAACAAATCGAGGCTTCATTCTCAAACAGACGAAGCTGCTGTCTATGCAAAGTGTCGAGGCTGTCGACAATTACATAGAAGGAATAATGACCGCAACATGGAATCATCAACTTCGGCTCCACCAATTCATGCTCATAATCAAGCTATGCAACACATGGCTTACTCTCAATGGCATTGCTGGGGGCTAAAGGCTTACTCAACCGCTATGCGCCCCTGCACTAGAAATTCAAGTTTCATTCCTACACTTTCATTTCAAGCTTGCTGAATCGATAAGCAACTACCACCTGGTGACTATCACTCTTACTTGCGTTCATCGCAAGAATACAATATAGGGGGCTGCCAACCAATGTAGTAGCTATGACACACCCCTATACTACATCGCCGAGTGATATCTTTGCTCCATTTTATCTCAAATAAGCTATCCCAAGACAGCCAGAAGTACCGCTCATGGCTACGACTTCATCGAAATTAATCTTGGCAAACACGATCTCACCAAATTGGTCAACAATAAAGCTACTAAAAAATTGAATCATCCTCAATATGTCATTTCATCATCATCTCCTCATATGGACCCAATTCACTCATTCAAATTTACAACAAACAACGGGGACAATTTGCTTCCAACACGAAGTCAAGCATAGCCACATTGCAAACTAATTTCCATGACTATCGAAATCAACGGCAATCAGCTTCGACATGAGCTTCGGCTTCAATGAGAACAACGGCTCAACCTCATGAATCAACGCAATGAGACTATCATTTTTCCAAGGAAAAGCCACTTTACAAATTTAATTGAAAAATTTGTTAACATATTAGCAAGCGCAGCCAAGAGATAGCGACAAAGAACAAATCGACTTACTAAGGCACCGCTTCACCACCATTGGTACCAACAAGCTCATGGCCATGGGTAGCGGGTTGTCGCAGACCTTCATTGGTTGTCGTTGTCAAAGTTCCTTGCTTTATACCGTGGGGTTCCCTTTCTTATTCAGCAATGGCATTTTGTCCCGCCTAGATCTTGACTTGTGGACGGCGTGCAGTGCCAAGCTTTTTCAAATTCATTTGAGTGGAACGCCCTTGCTCCTCACTTACAAGATATTCTCTATTTAGCTACCACCGCCTCATCATCCTTCTTGGGTTTTTGATAACATGAGTTGTTAAAATTGGAGATCTTGTTTCGAAGAACGGAAGTGCGAATTAAAAAAAAAAAAAGCATGTCTGGAGTCTCATACCCAAAGCAAAATTTCTTTGAAATTAGAAGCAATATAGTGTGATGGCTGAAGCAAAAAATTGAAGAAAGAAGAAAGTGGCGTGAAATGCCCGAAGCAAAAGAAAATAAAAATGATGCACAACAACATAGAAGAAACTAAGCTCTGCCAAAAGAGAAGTTTTGAAGTGCCCACATATATCGCCAAGCCAAGCAACAAATGGCGTGAAAGCCAGAGTCATTGAAAAGAAGAAAAAAATGGCTGCATCTCACTCTCACATGCCTCCTTGTTCGTATAATATCTCTTGGGCAAGACACATTCAATTACCAAAAGGGACCTACTATATATTGTTCAACATGACACACGGGTTAAGGCTTAAGCTTAAGGCCTTGATTATTTGTCATGACCCATGGGCTTTGAACTAAATCAACCCACACGCGTATGCACAAGCATTGCCAAGATCATTCCTTTGGCAGCCAAGACATATAAAGTTTAGCACTCATCAAACATCTATGGTCTATGCCACGTTCAAGTTACAAGAAGGCCGAAAAAGAAATAATAACATTATATAAGAATATTATTATTCTTATATGTGGCTATGAAGGCTATTGATCAAATAGTTGGACTTAAAGCTCAAAGAGTCAAAGTTCCAAAAACAACTTCATCCGGTTACAACTTGACTCTCATAGTCTCACGGGCTTCATCACCACAATATTTCAACACATAAGCTTTTTTCTTCAACTGGCGATTTTTCTTAAAGCAGGCTCTATGACCGACAACATTTCAACATATGGGCTTCTTTGACCCATGTCATGTCAACAAAAAATAAAGCATTTGGGTAAACTAATTCTCGAACTCGCAACATCTACAAGCAATGGGAATCATCAACTACTTACACGTATGCCGCAAGCACCACACGTGCTCGGGGGGCTAATGTTGATATCCGTTTTTGCGACACATCTCGTACAAGCCCGATTCAACTAAGCCCAACTTCTTTGTGGGCTCAATTTATGTATTATATTTTCTTTTTTCTTTTAAGCGTGGCCCAAGCCCTTGCGACATATGGGGAAAATTGAGGAAGTGTGGTTTGGAGGGTATAGGTCGGTTTCTTTTGGACCTTTTGCATGAGCCCAACCCATGCGTGCTACCAAGTGGGCAAGGGACACTGGTAGCACCTCAGGCTCATGGAAGAGGTCTTGTATCCAAAATTTCCACCCCAAAATAGCTTTTATGCTCTGTGTGACTGTGGTCCAAAGTTTCTGTCCGAACCTTCTTTTTCCTTTAAAAATGGTTGGCTCTCATTGGCCAACTTCAGCTGTTAGCTCTCATCTAGTTAAGCTTCCCAAAAGTCTGAAACAATTGAAAATGAGGAGCCAATGAGGGTTTAGTCAAGCTTTCCCTTAATGATGATAAAAGTAATCCTTCCTTTTATCCAAACAAAAGCAAACTTGAAAATCACTCATTGCTTAACACCTTGGGGTCCAAAGCCTTTTCTATTGACCAAAAACCAGTCACTTAGAGCACCCCAAACTCAATATAAATTCCACAATCAGATTCAAAACAAAAGGAAGACATTTTACTCTGAGAGCAACACCCAAAGCTCAATACAAGAGTCTTTCTTCAACTAAAAAAACAACCAGTCACATTCTACCTAGAGACCTGAAACTTCAGAGCAAAAACCCATTCAGCCAGTCAACAATCTCACAAATCCGAACCTTAGGGGTGGAAATATGGGTACAGGGGAACCTTTCCTCTCTTCCTCACGACCTCCCTCAATTCCCTCTTCTGTGTGACTGCGGGTCGAAATTTCAGACCTGTTATGTTTTTATGGTTTTCTGCACTTTTGTTGTTATCATTTTGATTCTCTCTTGTCAAAGCACCATTAGCCTTTGTTTTTTATACATTGTGAATTTTGGGCTTGATTCTCCATAAACAAATACTTCTAAAGAACCCAAGGGGAGATTTGGGCTGTTTTCACATTTTTGGCCCTTATCGCAAAAACGTCCCCGACAGAAGGCAGAAAAAATAAAATATTGTTGTTAGTTTTCCCATTATTTACAAATTAAATATAAATCATATTTATTGTCTCAGTATTTTTAGGGATGGTCATGGACCAAATTTAGGTCGGGTATACCCAAAAACGGCCCAAAACTTTTTGCATAGATACTCGGATCCCATTACCCGTTAAGCTGGGCAGTATAATACTCCAACTAATCGAACCTCTCAAATCCACTCGTCCTCTGGCCTGGAGCAAGATAAACCATTTTTGGATTTTATATACATACATACATACATACATACATACATATATATATATATATATATATATTAAGAGAGAGAGAGTATCTAGGTCCATTAATTTGTATGTATTGAGTTTGAGTGAGGCCTGGCCAGAATGAGAAAATTCCAATTCATTGCACTGAGAGTCTGAAACTAACATCCATTGCCAACCTCTGATCGCAGTGTTACATTGTGGCCCATAGCCTAAAGTTTCAATCACGTTTCAGTCACTGTCGTGCTCGGCAAAGTAATGTCAATATTCTCAATGGTCATTGTCATGGTTTCAGTTTGCACATTTGTACTCTTAACTCCAACTCCAGCTCATCTATCCGACTTATATTGTCCATACCAACATTATACATATATATATATATATATATATATATATATATATATATATATATCCAGCTCATCCATCTGATAGCTCATAGCTCACTTCTCCACTTCTACGGGCTGCTCCTAACATGATATTTTCAAATGGACTTTTTCTTTTGCTACAACTGTATGGAAACAAGAGACCTTTCACCATTTTATTAGTGTTCATTTTAATCGTAAAAATGGGGTTATTCCATTTAGAAAAATGTTATATCTATAACATTTTCATAACACATTTACAACAAATCTTAAGTAGCAAATTGTTATTAGCTACTATTGGTGAATAAAAAATTAATTTAACTTAAAGATCCGTTTAAATGGAGGGGTTGAAAAGTGGGAGGATAGAAAATGGTGGGAGGATGGAAAATTGAGAGAATAGAAAATATTTTAATTTCTCTAGTTTTTGTTTGGTTATGAGTGAAAAAGTGGATGGACGGAAAAAAATGAATTTGTATAAATTTAGTCATACACCCTTGTTAAAAAAAGATGGCTAATTAAAACAAAAAAGTGAAACAACCAAAAAAAAAAAAGCAATCACCCAATTTATTAAAAAATAAGTCCCAAAAAAAATCATATCTAGTTAAAAAAAAAAAAAACAAAAAACAAAAAAAAAAAACAAAAACTATCACACCCACAGCCCAAAAAGGAAAAAAACAAAAATAAAAGGGCAAAGTCCAGGAAAGAAAAGAAAAAAAAGAGGCAAAGTCCAGGAAAGAAAAGGAAAAAAGAGGCAACATGCCAACCCACCGCCCAGAGGAAAAAAATAAAAAATAAAAAATAAGAAGAAAGGAACTAGGTATAGGCATTTTTTTTTTCCATTAAGCAGCCTTATTTTCTCCCTTCAGTTTTCTCTCTATTTTTTGGAGAAAACTTTTTAATGGACCCGGAGAGAAAACACCTGAACCCCACCATTTATTTTCCTTCTTCCCCATCCAATCAAACACACTCAAAAAAGTTTTCATTCCCATTTTTTCTCCAAAGTTTTCCGTCCACCCTATTTCACATCTAAACAAACACACCATAAGGGTTCAAATTCGATGGAAAATATTGTGTAAAGATAGTTTTCCGTACTTTCCAATGTTTGGTAACATTATAATAAATGAGTCAAAGGAAAACTATTTTTAGTCAACATTAAAAGTATGGTTTATTTTAAGAGATTGTTTTCCACTTTTTTTTTTGGAAAATAACTTTATCTCACAACATGCTAAATAAGGAAAGTTATGAGATTATTTTTCAACTCATTTAAGGTTGTTACCAAAAATAGGAAAATGAGATAGTTTTATGGAAAATATTTTTTGAAAAATGACTCATTTTCTAGAAAATATCATTGCTGAAACAAACAAAGCGCTAATAACAAATTACCACTTATGATTTATTGTAAAAGTATTATAAAAATATTGTGAACGTAATATTTCTCATTCCATTTATGGTTCACTTGAGGTAACGCCTTCTCCCCTCTCTCTTTGTGTATATGTGTTAAAAATACTTAGTATTCTCAAAAGAAAAAATAGTGGGTTAATCCCACATTGGAAAACGAGTATGAGCAAAAGAGATTTAAAACCCGTGCTGTGTATCCAAGAGTTAGACCGTTTTAGATATATATCACTATAAGTTTCTTTAAAAAAGCATTCTCCCCTCTCCCCTTGTATGTGTGTGTTAAAAATACTTAGGCCCTCCTTGGGAGGGGGGAATAGAATGAAATGGAAATGAATGAAAATAATAATTTTAGAATATTCTTCCATTATCTTATTTAGGAGTTTTAATGGAGGGAATGGAAAGCTCATTCTCTTGTTTGGGAGTTTAAGTAGGAGGGAATGGAATGGGTAGGAGGGAACACTCATTCCTCTCTATTCCCTTAAAATCTCAAATTTTCATTCCCACAAAATTGAGAGGAATGGGGGAGAATTGAATTAAATTTAATGATTTTTTTACTAAAACTCCCAAAATACCCCTATATATTCAACCCTTTATTTTAAAATAGGAGTCGAATAGTAATATTGTCATAAAATGATTCAATTCCATTCCCTCCATATTGCTCCCAAACAAGATTATTTCATTTCATTTATTTCCATTCCTTTATTTTAAAACATCCAATTAAGGTTACTTTATTCCATTCCATTCCATTCCTTTCCCTTACTTAAATACATTTCATTCCATTTTTTTTCCATTCCCTTATGATGATTCTATTCAATTCCATTCCATTCCTTTATGAACTCCCAAGCGGAGCCTTAGTATTCTTAAAAGAAAAAATAATGGGTTAATCCCACATTAGAAAACGAGTGTGAGTAAAAGAGGTTTAAAACTTATGCTGTGTATCCAAGAGTTAGGCTCTTTTGGATATATACCACAGTAAGTTTCTTTAAAAAACCTTCTCCCCTCTCCCCTTATGTTTGTTAAAAATAATTAGTATTCTCAAAAAAAAAAAAAAAAAAAAAAAAAAAAAAGAGGAAGAGGAAGAAGAAGAAGAAGAAGAAGAGAGATAACGCCTACAAAGTTTATTATCTTCTCATTTTTACTTATATGGTGACATGACTATCAAGCCTCTTTTTATTTTGTAATGACAAGGTACTGGTTGGGATTCAAACACAAGCTTTGTAGGGGAATATGATTTGTGAGTTGAAAAAAAAATAATAATAATAATAATCACACAAGATAATATTTACTTAGTTTGGTAATTTGACTATGTTCATAGAATTACTGTTATTTCATTATTTTTAAGGAAAAATACAAGATATAGAAGTACAATTTTTCTCTTTCAAAACAATATCAAAATCCTAATCTCAATCAATGGTATTTATATGTTACACAAAGGATTCATAACGCCCTAAAAACCGATCCTCTTCAACTCTAAAAGGAAAAAAAAAAAAAATGGTAGACCCCAAAAAAAAAAAAAAAAAAAAAAAAAAGGCATCAGCTTTTCTTGTTCTTATCAAATGTGCATATGCTTCCTGGAGTGCACTGGAAGCACAAAACACAAGCCCGACGCAAAATTATTTTTAAAACACGTGTCAAGTTCCATAGACTAAAACAATGGGCCGAAATTCAAACATAGAATAGGTTCTCCCATTGCACTTTCAATTACAAAGCTGGTTGTCACTATCATGTCTTGTATTTTGATCCTTACTCGAATAGACTTTAAAAAATAACTGTAGACCAAAACGGCAAAACAGGGTGGTAGCTTCTTGCGGCACATGGTATTTTTAGCCACATATATGGTAATAATATTATAGGTAAAAATTATTTTATAAAAAATATTACAAACTATTAATGTGGTAAGTAATTTTGTATTTTGATCCTTACTCGAATAGACTTTAAAAAATAACTGTAGACCAAAACGGCAAAACAGGGTGGTAGCTTCTTGCAGCACATGGTATTTTTAGCCACATATATGGTAATAATGTTATAGGTACAAATTATTTTACAAAAAATATTACAAACTGTTAATGTGGTAAGTATTTATTGGTAAATAAAAAAATGATATTAATAGTAGACTTAAATGAAAACTAATAAGAGCTAATCACATTAACATTTTATAAAAATATTGTAAAATAATTTGTATTTGTAGCATTACTTTAATGTACCTTTGTAGCATCAAATGCATTGGAGAAATGGACACGAATCCAGTCCTTACCAAATTGAGAGAGAAGGTATATGAAGTATGAACATGCCCTCAAGGAGGACCGTGTTTTTTAATTTTGGGTATTACTCACACGACAGAAGTTAGGTGTTACAGCACATTTGGTTCTTTTTTTATTTTTTTTAAGGAAAATTTGGTTCCCAATTAAATTCAAATAATTGGTTTCACTTACTAATATAACTCGGACAGTATGAAATACAATCCAGTTATACATTTGAATTTAATTAGAAATTAAAACTAATGTAATACGGCAAAAAAAAGTAATGCTGTCTTCTCTGAAAAAAACACAAAAAGTGATACTGAAGTTCATTGGAAGAGGCAAGCTACCATAAAGAAGAGAATTTTCCAACAAGTTTTGCCAGCGTGGGTGGTCTTCAACCCCCTTTCACAATATAAAAATTCTTAGTTTAAACTGTTGTGGGCTTAGGTTCCCCAAGTTGCTATTTGGCAAGAGAGGAAGATCGCCAATAATTTTCCAACTAGAACTAAACTTTTTGTCCAAAAGATTTCTCATTCTTTCTCATGGGGACTCTGTAACGAGGAGGTTGAATCTTGCACAAGTCATTTGGCTGAAAGCTAGACTACAACAGCTTCAATCATGAGACAAGCTTAATTATTCTGTCAGGAAAATTATTTTGCTAATGTCATTGTGGAGAGAATTGCGGAGAGAACTTTTGGAGAGCTAGTTGATCTTTTGAATTCATAAAGAATTTGTCCATTGGAGGTCGCATGAATTCTTAAGGAAATTAATTTCATTTGTGAAAATTTCTATTATATGTCATTTGCTAATGTACCTTTATGGTGTAATAGAGCTGCTCTATTTTTTTGTTAGTGTTGCAAAAGAAAATAAAGAGTTCATTGTTTGGTTAAAAAAATATTCTTCTTTTCTTTTTTCCAATGCACAACATAATCTTCCATCAATAAAATCTAAAAAAGTAAATAAATAAAGAAGAAGAAGAAACTTTCTCACCCTAAACTTACCCTAGTCCAGTTCTTGGTGCTTGGCCTCATCTATAATAATAATAATGCACTTGATGATATATTAGAAAAAAAAAAGTCCATGATTCTTATCATAAGTAGGAAAACTACATTATCACGGCAGGTAAAAACATGGGGTTTGCGCATTTGATGATGAGATCCCGACGGTCATGGAAAAGAAAGTCATTAGGAAATTGGAAACTCTTTTTTTTTTTTTTTTAAACCGCGAAAGTCACCCAAATAATCATCAGCACGAGCCACGAGTCCTGAGGTCTCTCGTATTCTCATATTGATACAATTACAAGATATTATTTTATGACATTATTGGCGCAAGGGATGCTTCATCAGACCATAATCACACTTTGACCCTGCCAATTAATGAATGTGAGGTTAAGGGTCACAATCAATCACGTCTTTAATTAAGATGCTGGGGAAAATGATTACCAACCAAACTTGGACCCCTATCCTATGAAGGAATCAACCAAAAATATGTAAGTACCCGAGAAGCCAGAAACTTTAAAAATTAAAAAAAAATAAAAATAAAAATAAAAACGTTAGTACCAATGGAACAGTATCAATCACCTATTGCCTTACTCAAGATGTTTTTGGCGTTTTGCACAAATTTAATTATTAGAGTAATTAGACCTATTTAGGCTGTGTTTGTTTTGGTTTTAAATCACTTTGGGAAATGCTTTTCTGTAAATTTGGGTGTTTGGTTGCGTATGAAAAATAAATTTTTTGGAAAATAATTTCAGTTGACTGTGAGGCAAGGTGAAAATCACTTCCGTTTTTATTTTACCTTCAAATATTATTTTCTAGAAAACAGAGAGAGAGCACGAGCTGCGAGCTCGAACCGCCGCCCCAAGCCCAGAGCAACTGCATGAGCACCCCTCCACACGACGATGAGAGAGAGCCCATCGCCGGCGACCCAGAGCCTTCGCACCACGAACCCACGAACCAATCTTCGACTTCGCCAGCGAACCTAGAGCCCAGATCACAGCACGAACCCAAAGCCTTCGACCTAGAGCCAAAGCCTTCGACCCAAAGCCAGAGCCTTTGACCCAGAGCCTTCTACCCACCGATCTTCGACCCAGAGCCTTCGACTTTGCCAAAAACCCACGAACCGATCTCTCTGTGTGTGTGATTTTGATTTCTGTGTGATTTTGATATTTGTTGTTGTTGTGGTAGTGTGGGTGGTGGTGTTTTGGTGGTTTTCCTATTGTGTGGTGGTGGGTTTTGTGTGTGTGGTGGTGGAAAATAGCATTTTCAGAATGTTACCAAACACATGAAAATATTTTCTAGAACAATTTTCATAATGCAACCAAACACTTGAAAATATTTTCTTTTCCCGAAAATAGCATTTTTAGAAAATAAATATTTTCCGGAAAATATTTTACGGGAACCAAACACAGCCCTAATAGCAAATTTCAAGTATAGTTGCTCAAAATAATGTTTAAATTATGGTTTAGAAAATATTGTGAAAACACATGTTTAGAGTATTTATTATAATGTAAACAATGTATTTAGTATCATATTTCAAATAACATATTTTAAAATGTGAAAAAAAACATAAAAGAGTATTTGTTATATGTATATATATTTTTTAAATGATGAGTACAATAAAAGTATTATTATTTTATTTGAAAATAGATAAAATTCTCTCATTTTACTGTTGCCTCTCTTCAATCTTCATAGACTTTTTCCTCCCCTCCTTCTCTCTTTTCTTTTCTCCACTGCTACTGTTAGGACATATGTGAATCAATGTTAGGAACATATGTCAATGTAGATAGAATTGGCTAATCCTTAGACAAAACACACTTTACTTGTAACTGGGTAGATCAAGGATGTGTTTAAGGCTTCAAGAAACAAAGTTTCAAGTTCAAGTGTTAAAACCATGCAAGTCTGTCCAAGATCCAAGTGAAGAAATGCTGGATTTTAAAACTCGACAGCTAGTATCTATCGAGATTCAGAAAGCTGTTTCAGCCCGATGCTCGACAACTGCTTGACAGATAAGATATCTATCGAGGTTTAAGAAAATCAGTTTTGATCTGATTTCACTCCCATCCATGAATAGATGTTTGGGCTTTTTTTTTTTTTTTTTTTTCTCTCTCTCTCTCTCTCATAACCCTAAACATATATAATGATTATTTTAAGGGCCATTACAGCTGATGCAACTCAATACAAAAGTTTTTCACAAGCATATTGTGAACCGGAGACATATGCCTTAGTTCATCTTTCTCTTCAAGAAGCTGCTGTGTTTGTACACCGTAGGGTTTTGTAACTAAGGAGCATTGTGATCTTCATCGTGTTGATGAACTGAAGAACTTTGCAGCCAACTTCTTTTTCAAGTTGGTGAGCAAGTCGCATACTGGGATCTGCGCATCGAATTGGTTAGTCATGTACTCGGAGCCGTGCATTGAAAATGAGAAATTGTCACTACATAACAAGTCCAATTAGGTATTGGGATAAGGGTTCAACTGTAGGTTGGTATAAGGTACTGTGATTCATTTACTTGTAACCGCTTGTTGTGATAATAGTGGATTCTCGAGAGTGGTGACCTTACAAGCACCCATTGGGGTTTTTGCCGTGTAGATTTTCCCCAATCGTAAATAAATCGACGTGTCAATTTATTTTTCACTACATTTTAACTTAGTTGGTAATTTGTTTGTGCTAACACGCTTATTGCATGCTAATTGAATTAATTAATTAACTTGGCTAATTAATTGGTTAATTCATCACAAGTGATCAATACATTCTTGGCCTATTAGCTACTTCTCTCTTTCTTTTTCTTTGTGTCCTTAAAACCCATTGGTTCTCATCTCTAATAGTGATCTACTGATTTCCTATGTGAAGTAAGTCGCTTTTGTCACCATTAACAGCCACCACAAAACCCATGCATCAAAGTGTACGACTTGAACTCTAAAAATCCACAGATCTTACTGCAAATCCAAGTTTAAAGAAAGCTGGGAAGGATTTGATAGGAGATTTGAATCAAAAGATTTTATTTATGAGAATGAGTCATTGGTAGATAGAAGAGTAAATGAATCTGAAGAATTTATGAAAATTTATGAGGTAGAATCCAAATGAATTTTTTGTGAGAGAGGGAGAGGGAGAGGGAGGAGTTTGAAAAGGACTGTGCATGAGAGGGAAGGTTCTAGGCATGAATGGGAGGAAAAAGAAAGAGAAAAAGAAGTTTGGAGGCATGAGAGAGAGAAAGAAGTTCCAGGTGTGAGTGGGGAGTCCCAAAACTTTCAATTACGTGTAGTCTTATTAGGAAAGGCCTACAATTTTTAATATATTTACAAAAGTGTCATTAAGTAATGTTATTTGAAAACTGAAAACTGGCATGGATGAGTTCTTTAAATATAGTTTTCAAACACCCTAAAATAAGAAATGTAACTCAAACACTTCTAAATAAAATTTCCTACCAAGCATTTTTTTTTTGGCTCACAGTTTTCAATGTTTAAACATTGAAAACTATTATTTTGGAATTGCTTACCAAACAAGCCCTTAACATCTAAGTTTGTAAAAAAAATATCTATTTTAACACACAAAAAAGTACTTTATTTATTTTAACACATTATTTTACATCTCTCTCTCTCTCTCTCTCTCTCTCTCCCCCCCCCCCCCTTTGGGCCTTCATGACAAAAAAAAAAAAAAAAATCTCCATTAATCTCAAATTGTCGTGATAAGAAAATATCGTGGTTGTGGTTATGGGTTTTGGTCTGGTCTCCACCGATCTACTAGTTGTTGAGTGTTGGTTGGTTTGTGCAGTTTGGGTTTTGGTGGTTGTTGATTTAACAGATTTTGGTTGTTGTTTTAATGGGTTTTAGTGTGTTAGGACATATGTGGAACTTGTTAGAACATATGTCATGTAGAATTGGCTAATCCTTTGACAAAACACACTTTACTTGTAATTGGGTAGATCTAAGATGTGTTTAATACTTCAAGTAACAAGAACTCAAGTCTAGTATTGAAGCCATGCAAGTCTGTCCAAAAAACAAGTGAAGAAGTATTATTCATTAAAGCTGGACAGATAAATCTATCGAGGTTTAGTAAGAATTCTTGATAGCTACTCGACAAAAGCTGTATCTATCGAGAATTACGAAATTCAGATTTCCAAATCTTTTTTTCACGCATATCCAAGTTATTCGTGTAGGGTTTCTTTTCGCATAACCCTAGACATATATAAGGATTATTTTAAGGGCCGTCTAAGGTGATGAAACTTGATGAAAAGTGATTATTCACTCAAATTGTGACCAAAGACAATTTGCCCTTGTTCATCTTCCTGTAGAAGCTGCTGTGTCTTTGCGCCAAGGGTTTTGTAACCAAGGAGCTTCTTGATATTCATCGTCTGGATGAATTGAAGAACTTTGCAGACAACATCTTTCTCAAGTTGGTGTGTTAGTCACATAGTAGGATCCGTGCATCGATTGGTTAGTCACGTACTTAGAGCCGTGCATTGAAAGGAGAGATTGTCACTACATTACAAGTCCAATTATGTTTTGGGGTAAGGGTTTAACTATAGGTTGGTATTAGGTACTGGGATTCCTTTTACTTGTAACTGCTTGTTTTGATAATAGTGGATTCTTGCTTGCTCACTCCCAAGTGCAGGAGATCGTAGCAATATAATTCTCGGAGTACCGAGGTAGAACCACAAGAAGTAAAGTAAATTCAAAGACAATATAATTAAATAACAATTTGGGTGAAGAAGAAAAGTAATTTTGCTTGGTAATTGTTAACAAGAATAATAATAAAAACTGATTTAAATCAATAATGTAAATATCAGAGTATCGGGGTGTTTCCCTATATCGATATGAGATTCTTTGTGATCTAAGAAAATATATATTTCATAATTGATTGTTCTTATACAATTAAAAACTTATGATTTGGTTGAATTGAGACAATTCAAGAACGCATGATAACCTCGATTAATAATGCGGTTAGAAAAGTTTTCAAAAAAACTCATTCATTTTAAAACCTAATTTCTATTTGAAACTATTAGAAATTCATCTAAATAATAAGAAAAACATGATTGAACTTATTGAAAGCATGGAAGAACTAATACATCAAAAGAAATCTAATTGAACAATCAAATATGTTGTTGATAAAATCCTAGAAAAAATCACATTGAATATTCATACCGTATAGAAGAAACATAACTCTTAGCCCTAACAAAGAGTTTAGGCTACCATTAGAGAAAGGAAAATACAAGGTTTTCTCTCCAAAATTCGTTCTACACATCCTCCCTTCCAAGCCCTCACGTCTCAGTGTCCAAAGAAAATAAAACTTTTACTATTTTAATTTTCATCCAGGTTTACAGCAGTAACTTGTGAGTTAATGTCGGCCTTCAGAAATTGAGAATTTTGAAAAACTCAAAATTGGAAAGTTCTAGATATTTAAGTCACGGTTCCAACCCATCCAGCTTTGTGTCAATTGGATTTTTGAGGAGAGAGATACGCCCAAAATACTGATCTGTGCTCAAATCAGATTTTTCCTTTTCAGATTCTACCTCTTTGATTTCTTTCCTTATTTGAAGCTTCCAATCATGGTAGATGATCCAAGCACTCCAGCTGCACCTCCTTAGACATTTAAGCATGGTCCTTTAGCTCCACTTTAATTCTAGTTTGGCCTCCATTCTCTCACAAATTCATGTAAACTCATCTTTCTCATATGATTTCCTGAAAGTAGAAAATTACAC
The DNA here is from genome assembly GCA_023736055.1 of Quercus glauca. Taxonomy (NCBI): domain Eukaryota; kingdom Viridiplantae; phylum Streptophyta; class Magnoliopsida; order Fagales; family Fagaceae; genus Quercus; species Quercus glauca. The sequence goes on along the minus strand of CM043316.1, from coordinate 73,147,030 downwards.
ACAATGAATAGCATCTTATTCAAGAAATTATGTAAAGATAAATAATAGGGACTAATGTAAATCATGGTTTAATTATACAAATTAAGTACAGTAATAAGGAGATAACGCCCACATAAATATATAACAAGTATATATTTTAAGGCGTTATCACTAGGGATGGCAACGGGTCAGGTTCGAGCCAGGTTTTTTCATACCCGGACCCGACCCGCGGGGCAAAACCCGTAGCCCGGACCTAGCCCGTTTAGGGTACCGGGTTTTTTCCCGGGGCCCGAACCCGCCCCAGCCGGGCCCCGTTTAGGAATTGGGCCCAAACGGGCCCAACCGAAAAAAAAAAAAAAAAAAAAAAAAAAAAAAAAAAAAAAAAAAAAAAAAAAAAAAAAAAAAATTAAGCCCAAATTTTAATTTAAGCCCAGATTTAAGCTCAAATTTTGCCCAGATTCAAGCCTAGATTTAAGCCCAGATTTTGCCTACATTAAGCCTGCATATTCAAGCCTAAATTGATTTTGTTGATCTATAAATTGATTCATCACTTTCATGCACCAAATTATGCACTAAAGTGGATATATTGATTTTGGTTCCTGTGCCAAGGCACTCCTTGTGCAATTGAAAAGGTTGTAAATAGTATACAGCTTATGAAATTGTTTCTAAATCCCCAATTAATCACAATATAATTATTTCAATCCATGGTTTTTGTTATAGATATATTAGGATAATCTAGGGTATATTAGGGTATATAAGTGATCACTACACCCCTATAAAAATTTTTGATTTTTTATTGGAGTTGTTTTCAATTTTTGTATTAAATTTCAAAAAAAAAAAATAAATAAATAAATAAAAACTACGGATACATTGGTCAATTTTAAAGTCTACGGATACATTGCAACTGCACCATAGCTAAGCAGGGAAATTGCAATTAACCCCAATTTTTATTACATACATCCAGATTTTGTTATGGTACACTCTAAACTTGGACCTTTCATGCTTCAATCGATTAATGGATTACAAAATTGCTAGATACACATACACCACACAGAAACCTAAATAAAACCTAAGTTGAAAGATATATATCCAAAATTACTTTTTTAAACTATCAGTATAATCACAAACATAGTTTAGTTTAAAGACAACTAATAAAAAAATAAAAAAACTAAATCAATCAGAGAAGAAAAAAGAAACAGCAAACAGTAATTTAAAGCAAGTTCTGCTCTATAAATCTGAAATAGCTATCAAAAAAAAAAAAAAAATTACCGACTATAACACCCCAAAAACAAAAAACAAGGAAACCCATCTCTCATTCTATCTGTCTCTGAAATCCGAGAAACCCAACACCATCAAACTGAAGAAAATACCCGAAGAAAATCTGATCCTCTTCGATTTGGCTGAAGGCTGAAGCTGAATCTGATGCTCTCCGATTTGGTCAAGCCTGAAGAAAAAACTGATGCTCCAATTTGGTGAAGAAAAGCGACGAGACAGCTCCGATTTGGCGAAGAAAAACGGCGACAGCTCGAGGTGAGGCGGTGGTGTTGTGAGGCCGTCTGGGTTTTTGGTGGTGTTCACGGTGGAGTGAGGGTGAGGGAGTGAGGCGGTGGTGTTGTGAGTGAGGGTGTTGTGAGGCCGTCGGATTGAGAGGGAGGGAGCGTAGGGAGGCTGCTGAGTGAGAGTGAGTGAGGCTGCTGTCTGCTGAAGTGGGAATTAGCCAATTAGGGTTAGAAATGTTAGGTATATATATATATTAGGGTATTTTAGTAATTTTAATTAACCGGGTTTTTACCGGGCCGGGTTTCGGGTCGGGTCTCGGGTTTTTTAATAAAACCCGAACCCGACCCGGACCCGTTTCGGGTTTTTTTTTAAAACCCATACCCGACCCTATTCTTAATCGGACCGGGTAAAACCCAGCCCATTAGGGTCGGGCCGGGCCGGGTACTCGCGGGCCGGATCTAAATTGCCATCCCTAGTTATCACACCTCACAACTTAAATCTTGCTAGTCCCTAGCAATCTACAAAGCACTCATGTCTACTAAAAGTGAAAAATTAAAACTAAAATACAAGCTACTTTCATAGGCTACACGACTGCACTTCTCATGTGCAGCAAGTCTTTAAACTCCTAGGTCATCCTAGTGGACGAGTTTACTCTCGTGAGGGTTTACAGTGACTCTACCCACAAAAGTCAAAGGTTTCTTGAAAATTCCTGCAGCAAATGTTAGTATGCTTATCATTATATCATACAAATGAACTTTCAATTTTGAGTTGGGATACTATTCGTCATATTAAAGAGTTTTCACTAGCTTCACTTTTGGAGTGTGTGCGTGCGTAGCTCATCCAATCAAACCGGCTTTTCCAAACATGCATAGACCAAGAATAATCTAGATCAGAGCCTCTACTCCAAAACCTCTCTTAAGTCATCGACACTCTGAAAGAACACACATAAAAGTAATGATTTCTCTCTTCAAATCACATGTGAACAAAAAGGAAAGAAGAAGTTTTAAGAATATCACATGTATATACAAAAACAGCCGCTAAAACAACGAAAAAAGATCTCATAGAAAGGATGTTGAATTCCTGGAAACATGAGGTTAATACCATTCTCATCCCTAGTTTTTATCCCAAACACATACCAGCCAAGCACCTTTAAGATCAAGTAGGACTTTAAGCTCAGTGGTATTATAATCTTATGGCTAGGTAAAGGAAAACTTCTCTCTTTGAAATATGAGGTATATGAATCAAATGCAGAAAATTCAAGACAAACCCAACTCATAGCGATAACAACCAACTTGAATCAAAATAACCTTTACTCAACCATATAACCCTTTTGAAATACATGAAAGATGTGTAAGACACCAATAATTTATTGATTGATTATGTATGTTTCCTCGTTCTTTTTCTTTTTCTTTTTATCTCTTTTTTTTTTCTTTTTTTCTTTTTCTTTCTTCTTCTTTTTTTATTTATTATTTTTTTTTTTTAAGAAAAGAGAGACAATGGTGGTATCTAAACACATTAATTGCTCAAAACTTGAACCCCCATGAGAATACCCATAAATAAAAATGTTTTGTGGTATTGTAGAAGTATTTCTCATGACTCAAATGATGGTGACAATGGTTATTGTAAAGGTAGGCTGGATATTTGTTTAGCTGGTGACAAAAAATTGGTGGTCTTAGGCCCTCATCTCCTAAAATTCCACATAAACCAGCATGCCTAAGGACAAAAATAAGTAGGATCATGGTATATCTCCCCATAATGTTTCCAGTAGTCAACCAAAAAATATAGAGATCTTTTACAAAAACTGAAGCATATGAGAGAAATTTAAGAGTTCAAACAAAGATATACTCTCACAAAGAAAAGTAAGGCTCAAGAACTCTCCATATGGGTTGAGTTTCAGCTTATATCTAACTTGTTCATGATCCATGCATATCCAACATCCAACCGTCCACTAACCTGGCTATTGTGCTCAAAAGTTTCCAATTGTGCTCTTCATTAAAGAGTCTTAATATAACAAATATTATAACCAACTCAGCATTATTCATTCTATCACATGATATAAAAATAAAACTTATAACTCTTCTGCATTCAAATTCAAGGTTTTTTTTTTCTTTTTTTTTTTTTTTTAGAATTGAAAAGTTGCAACCAAAAAAAGAGAAAAAAAAATTCATACAAGTTGCAGCAAAATGTGTAGACCTCTCCCCCCAACTAAAATATTGCATTGTCCTCAATGTATCAGAGCCAAAATTAATTCAAGTATAAAGGGAAGAAGTTACCTTAAGCATTTCACACCTGCAAATGTTAGCTCACAAAAGAAAAATAATAACAAAACAAACAAAAAACATAAACAAAAGGCAAAAAGAAAATTAAAACAAATATGGTACAACTTCATAAGGCTCTTTCAGAGTTCACGTAGAATCCCAATAGGCAGGGATCTCCAGTGACATAGTCTTCTCCTCAAGTATAACTCTCCCTAAGAATAGTTTTAACCTTTGTCCATTTATTTTCAAAATCCTACCATCTTTAGCGTACTCAACTACTACAGCTCTATGGTTAAACACTTTTCTTACAATGAAAGGGCCATCCTACCTAGGTTTTAACTTACTTGGGCCTAAATATGCATATTTAAGACCACCGGGCAGCGGCTTAAACTCTAGTTGTGGTGTCTCTTCACTTGAATGCACGAGCTTTTTTTCATTTTCTAGTAGCTCCTCAAATCAAGGCTTCCATCATTTATTAATTGCCATCATCTGTTGTTCTTCCAAAACCTATGAGGAATCCAACAAAGAAAAATTTTCAGATACATGAATACCACATTCTAAATCATAAGAACCAACAGAATTATTAAAGAAGAGTTTCAAGAGGATTAGAAAAACAATTCTTATTAAACTCTTCTTGAACCACCGCCCCAATGAGGTTCACATAAGCACAGTCATCATCCTTTTGTGGTTGTTTAGCCACATGAAATATGCTTAGCTCTAAAGTCATGGAACCAAAAGTGAGTTGCATCCTTCCATTCTTGCAATTAACTAAAGCATTAGTTGTGGCAAGAAAAGGTCTACCCAAAATAATAGGGGTATGAACACTAGGATGTAAAACAGGTTGGTAATCTAGAACAATAAAATCAACAGAATAATAAAATTGTTCAATTTTCACCAACACGTTCTCAACAATCCCTCTCGGTTCCCTTACAAAGTGATCAGCCAACTGTAAAGTTATTGAAATAGGTTTCAACTCACCAATTCCAAGTTTTTGATATACACTGAAAGAGATCAAATTAACACTTGCCCCAAGATCTAGCAATGCATGCTCCACGATATAATCTCCAATAGTACAAGAGATCGTAGGACAACTTGGATCCTTATACTTTGGTAGGGTCTTATGTTGGATAACTGCACTTACCTGTTCTATTAGGAATACAGTTTTCTTCACATGATGCTTTCTCTTGATGGTGCATAGGTCCTTAATTACCTTGGCACATGCAGGCACTTGCTAGATAATATGCAATAATGGCAAATTTATCTTGACTTGATGCAAATGCTCTAATATCTCAAATGTGGTGTCCAATTTCCTAGGTAATTTTAAAGCTTGTGGAAATGGTAGAGGGATTGGGCATTGTTCAATTTCACCAAATCCAAGTGACTCAGTTTCATCCTTCTCTTTTTCAACTGGGTCTCCTTAGATTTCTTAGTTACTAAAGGAGAACTTTTATTAATCTCTTTACCACTCCTCAAAATGGTCACAGCTTTACTTCCTCATGTTTATCCTTAAAGCCAATTTTTAGATTTTGATTGATGGGATTGGGTTAAGTTTGGGAAGGAAGCTTCCCTCTCTCTATCCCACTTAATGAATTTGTAAGCCTAGTTATATGACTCTTGGTCTCTCTCACCTCTTCATCTAGCTTAGTGAGCATGGATTCAAACTTTTGATTTTGCTCACTTTGCCTTTGAATGAAAGTACTAAGTGCATCCTCCATGGAAGTTCTAGATGATGATGATGCATGTGGTGAATTAAAATTCCTTAGAGTAGGAGGATTCAACACGTTGTCACTCTTATAACTCAAATACAGATGGTTTCACATATTTGGGTTATAATTGTTAGAATATGAAGAATTATTTGGCCAATATGAATTAAATGCATGTACTTGTTCTTTTGACACATTTAAGAATAATGAAAGTGATGCACATTCATTTGTAGCATGGTTTATCTCATGACATATTTTACTCACCTCTATTGGGTCCTCTCTAAAGGTAGCACTAACACTCCTACTTCCTTTCATTTTGAGTGCCTCAATTTCTTCAGTTAACATGCTGATTTTTGCACTCATGTTATCATCTTTCCTCAACTTGAAAACACTTCCACTAGAAGTGGTAGTGTTAGTTCTAGTCCTATCAGTGCAGTCCATAGGGCTAGGTCCAGTCCATGTGTTAGACTTTTCAGCTATCTTATCAAGATAATTCATTGCATCTTCGGGTTCTTTTTGTAAAAAGTCCCCTCTGCATGAGAGTTGAACAAACTGTCGGTCCCTAGGTGTAAGTCCTTCATAAAAATAGCTAACCAACCTCCAATCTTCATACCCATGAGTTGGGCAAAAATTGAAAAGATCTTTGTACCTTTCCCAAGCTTGGTATAAGGTCTCATTTTCTCCTTAGACAAAACTAGCTATCCTACTTTTTACTTGCTAGACTTTGTGGGGAGGAAAATGTTTCTTAAAAAACTCTTGGGCCATTTCCCCCCAACTACCTATAGACCTAGGTTTCAAGGTGTAAAGCCAACTTCTTGCCTTATCCTTAAGAGAAAAAGGAAAGAAACGTAACTTAGCAGTCTTAATAACATTTTGTGCATAGAAACTACTAATTACCTCTTCAAAAGCTCTAACATGGACAAAAAGATTTTCATTTTCTTGTCCCCAAAAGTCAGGAAGTATTGTTAATAAACCTTGTTTCAGTTCTACATGTGGTGCATTAGGTGGAAACATGATGCATGAAGGAACAAAATTTTGTGTGGGATGCAACAATTCATACATAGTTCTTCTATTCTCTTCATGATTATTACGTGTTTCATCACCCATGATTGATGAAGAATGTGAAGGTGAAGGTGTGTCAAAAAGATTACCAAAGTAAGTTTCAAAAATTTCTAGTCTGCCTCTCTCGTTTCTAACCCAAATGCTCATGCAACAATGAATCCACAATCAAATCAAATATAATAAAAACAAATAGAAAAATAAAAACAAAATAAGGGAAAAAAAATGGAACGAAGTTACCAATAGAAGAATTTCCACCAGTTATGCTTTGCTCCAAAAGAAATTGCCTCTGAACACACAGCAGCTCCCCGGCAATGTCGCCAAAATTGTTTGCTCACTCCTAACTGTAGGAGATCGTAGTAATATAATTCTTGGAGTACCAAGGTCGAACCCCAAGGAGCAGGGTAAATTCAAAGACAATATAATTAAATAACAATTTGGGTGAAGAAGAAAAGTAATTTTGTTGACAAGAATAATAATAAAAAGTGATTGTTGACAAGAAAAATAATAAAAACTTATTTAAATCAATAATGTAAATACCAGGGTATCGAGGTGTTTCCCTATATCGATATGAGATTCTTTGTGATCTAAGAAAATATATATTTCATAATTGATTGTTCTTATACAGTTAAAAACTTATGATTCGGTTAAACTGAGACAATTTAAGAACGCATGATAACCTCGATTAATAATGCGGTTAGAAAAGTTTTCAGAAAAACCAATTCACTTTAAAACCTGATTTCTATTTGAAACTATTAGAAATTCATCTAAACAATAATTAAAAAAAAAAAAAAAAAAAAAAAAAAAAAAAAAAAAAACATGATTGAACTTATTGACAGCATGGAAGAACTAATACATCAAAAGAAATCTAATTGAACAATCAAATATGTCGTTGATAAAATTCTAGAAAGAATCACATTGAATATTCATATCGTATAGGAGAAACATAACCCCTAGCCCTAGCAAAGAGTTAAGGCTGCCATTAGAGAAAGGAAAATACAAGGTTTTCTCTCCAAAATTCGTTCTACACAGCTTCCCTTCCAAACCCTTAAGTCCCAGTGTCCAAAGAAAATAAAACTTTTACTATTTTAATTTCTGTCCAGGTTTACAGCCATAATTTTTGAGTTAATTTCGGCCTTCAAAAATTGAGAATTTCAGAAAACTCAAAACTGTAAAGTTGTAGATATTTAAGTCATGGTTCCAACCCATCCAGCCTTGTGTCAATTGGATTTTTGAGGAGACAGATACATCCAAAATACTGATCTATGCTCAAATCAGATTTTTCCTTTTCAAATTCTGCCTCTTTGATTTCTTTCCTTATTTGAAACTTCCAATCATGGTAGATGATCCAAATACTCCAGCTGCACCTCCTTAGACATTTAAGCATGGTCCTTTAGCTCTACTTTAATTCTAGTTTGGCCTTCATCCTCTCACAAATTCCTGTAAACTCATTTTTCTCATATGATTTCTTGAAAGTAGAAAATTACACACAATGAGTAGCATCTTATTCAAGAAATTATGTAAAGATAAATAATAGAGACTAATGCAAATCATGGTTTAATTATACAAATTAAGTATAGTAATAAGGAGATAACGCCCACATAAATATATAACAAGTATACATTTTAAGGCGTTATCAATTTTCGAGAGTGGTGACCTTATTTACCCGGTGGGGGCCTCGGTAGTTCTTCCCATTCATAAACAAATCACCTGTATCAAATTTATTTTCCATTGCATTTAACTTAGTTGGTGATTTGTTTGTACTACTACGCTTATTGCATGTAATTGAATCTAATTAATTCACTTGGCTAATTAATTAATTAATTTACTAAATGGGGTTAATACATTCTTGGCCTATCAAGTGGTATCAGAGCGGGCACACTCTAATTAGGGTTAAATTTTGCTGTGTGATCCATTGACCCCAGTTTGTCATGGATAGAAGACAATCTTTAATTATCCATCCTTTATTTGATAGCACTAATTATGCATACTGGAAAATGTGCATAAGAGCTTTCTTGCAATCCTTAGATGAGAAAGTATGGCAAGCTGTAGAGATAGGCTGGACTAAGCCAAAGGAAGCACCGGCTGATTGGGATGATGCTAAGATCAAAGCGGCAATCTTCAACAGCAGAGCATTGAATGATTTAAAGTTTCAAAGATTCAAAACTTCAAAGACTTACTACGAGCTTTGAAGAGATTAAGATGGAGGAGGATGAGTTGTTTAATGAGTTCTATGCCAAGCTGAAGGAAATAGTGAACTTTGCATTTAATCTTGGGGAAACCATTCCCGAACCCAAGGTTGTAAGGAAGATGCTCAGATCTCTACCTGAGAAATTTCATGCCAAGATCACCGCTATTGAGGAATTGAAGGATATTGATAAAATTCCTTTGACAGAACTGGTTGGCAACTTGCAAACCTATGACTTGGGTTTGACTAGGATAGGGAAATCAAGCAAGAGCAAGAGCAAGAGCATAGCTTTAAAGGCCAAAAGCAGTGATACTAATGAGTCTACTGATGATGAAGACTCTAAGATGAAATCTTATATCATGAGGCAGTTCAAAAACTTTATGAAGAATTCCAATGCAAAAGGATTTGACAAGGACTGTAAGCAATCCAATTCTTCACAATTCAAGAGTCAAGATAGAGGAAAGAAGGATGCTAAGGAAGGCGGTCAGTACACTGTTCCCTCTGGACCAAAGTGCTTCGGATGTCAAGGCTTTGGACACATGAAAAAAGAATGTTCAACTTATCTCAAGACTATTGGAAAAAGCAAGGCTTTTACTGCTACCTTAAGTGACACCGAGCCTAAGAATGATTCAGATGACAATGATGACGAAGGAATCTTAAATGCCTTAACTACTACAGTTGATCCTACTAATGGGGTTTCAGAAACAGTAGATGATGAAGAGGACTTGATGGACTATAAGTTTGAGAAAATGGACGATCAAGATAATATTCTTACATCCCATGAAAAATTGTACAAGGTTTCTGAGAAGCATGAGAAACTATACAGGCTAGCCACCAAGAAGCTGAGTGATGTTGAGCTCGATCGAGAGGAGTTCTCCACAAAGTTTGACGAAGCTAATTAGACCATTGGAGCACTACGGTTTGAGAACAATTTCTTGGCTGAAAGGACCAAGAAGCTTGAAGCGGAGCTGTTTCAAGTCAGAGGTCAATTAGAGAGGACTTCCAATGCAAAGCTTGATGACATGCTTAGCTTTCAGAAATTTGCTTCTGATAGAACTAGTTTAGGGTATGGCATCTCTTCTCCTAATATTGCTTCCTCTAGTACTACTATGTTTGTCCCTCCTGCTAATAATGTTAATTTTGAGAATAATGAATGTGAAACTGATATAGCTAGTGAGAACATAGACAAAGGCAAATCTATCTTAGGAGCACCCCCTAAACTTGAAAAGAAAGAGATTAGAAACCCTAGGACTAAGAAGGGTAATAACCAAAAGTCTAAACAGAAAAAACAGCATCTTTATCATCACTATGGAGCTACATGACATACTCGACCTAATTGCTACAAGTGGTTAACCACTTAACAAAGTAATAGTATGATCTCATCCGGAAACCAGAATCAGTTTCCATCCTCTTTTGCTCATTTTGGAGATCTTCTTAAGGCCCTCATGTTCCTTTCGAACTTGAACTGTTTCAATTCTTCCCCCTCACCACTGGATCAATAGTTCAACAAACAAAAAGGTTCTTTCAAGGTGTGAAAGGAAAAATGCTCAAAGTGATTTAGTCACTCTCTCTCTCTCTCTCTCTCTCTTTTTGTTTATGCATTACTTGTATGGTTTGCATTCTCGTTTTGAGTCAGTCTAGTTTTATGCTATGCTTTGTTTAACATGTTTTTGTTTGTTTGTTTTTAGTTTTTGTTTTATTTTGCTTTCATAAAAATAAAATAAAATAAATCAAAAAATCAGAAAAATACAAAAACAATTTGTGTTTTATGTACAATTATACTTGTGTACCTAGGATGGCCATTGAAACAAAATTTTCTAAACTTTGTATCCTTTGTAGCTTAGATGAGCATTTCAATGCACAACTAAGCAAGTGAGTTTTGTGATTCATGTTTATGATGAGTATGATTAAGTAATCTCTTGTACTTAACACTCATATCACTCTTTTTGACGGGAAGGATTAAAAAATCCTAAGAGAAAGGAATAAATAACCATCTCACTACAAAAGCCTGCCAATCATGAATAACATTTATGTGCTTCGGCATGGCAAAATTATGATGTTTAAGCTTAACATAATTGGGTATTACTTTTCTCTCTTATATGTCCATGCACAATATGCTAAAAAGAAAAAAGAATATGCAAAGAAAATAAAAGCAAAAAGAATTAAAATGCTTTTAAATATGGTTGCAAGCATGTTTCTAGGAGATGTAGGAGTCATAGGACGTACCTCGAAGGTGATAGTCCCCATAAAGCAGTTATGATTGTGTGTGAGTTAAATTGATTTTCTTATATCTCAAATTATCATAACACGAGACACTTATGCAATCTTGTGATGTTTTCACTCCCAACACGCAAAATTCTTTGCTACTTTTGATACATGTGCATGTATAATGTGATTTGGCCATCACAAGGAATACATGTGTTAATGTGTACTCATTAAACTGTCTTGATTTGTTTTTTAAATATAAAATTGGTTAGACTTGTTCAGTGTGTGTCTGTGTTTTGGATCATGAATGCTTTGCATTCTCTTGTTGAGACATGTTTTTGAAAGCTTAAAATGTTGTTTGGATCTTTGGTTGAGTTGCTTGCTTGATTGCATTCATTTTTGTGTTTTTCCTCTCTTTGAAAAACTGTTTTTATCAAGCTCGACAGATCTCGACAGATAGCTATCTATCGAGACCCTTGGACTTCTTTTCTCGACAGATCTTATCGCATCTTCGATCCATTGAAGCTTTCTGGAATTTGTCTTGATAGCTTCTCAATAGATTCTCGATCCATTGAGAAAGTTTCTATTTGGCCGATAGCTTCTTGACAATTTTTCGATCCATTGAGGCATTTTTGCCGTCGACAGATTCTCGATAGCACCTTGACAGATTCTATCTATCGAGATTTAGTGCTCAACAGATCCTCGATCCATTGAGACGCGTTTCCTTTAAATAGCTTCAGCATAAAAATCAAATTCATTTCTCTTATTCTCTCTCAACAAATTTGTGTCTTTTCACCTCCCAAACACTTTCTTCTCTCTATAAACCTCAAACCCACTTGGATTTCGGCCTAAACCTTGTGTCTTTCCTCTGGTTTGCTTCTCTAATCCTTTATTTTTCATGTATTTCACGCATTTAGACTTAGTTTTTGGGTTTTCTTAAATATTTTTGGGGGTTTTGAAAATTGATGAGTATTTTGTGAAATTTTTGGATTGGATTTTGCTTATGTGATGTTATATGCTCATGCATTGGATTACATTTGTATTTTCACAATATTTTATGCATTATAGATGTGTGTTTATATGTTGAAACTTGTGTGCTATTAGGATTAGATTGGGTTGAACCCATGATGCAATTTTCTTTGCACGTCACATGCTCATGCATTGTTTATGCATACGTACCTTATCATTTCCTTTTTTTTTTGGTACTCTGTTGTGATGGTGCTTTTCTGTTTGTCTCCCTCTCTCTCTCTCTCAAATAGTCTGCGTATGGCACCCAAGCGCAAATTCGCTCCGTACCGGAACTCTCTTTGTTCTGGGACATCTTCTTCTAATCCTACTCCTCTTCACGTTCGGCTCCGTGATGATAAGGTCCAAAAGGACTTCTCAGAGAACTTCGCCAAACGTGGTGTTCATTCGGAGTGCCGCATGATTCTATCGGACTTTTTCAATACTACTCTACCCACTATCATTCACAGTCGGGGATTGGAATCTTTATGTGAGATACCCGTGAGTTATCCCACCATGATCATTTAGGAGTCCTACTCCAACATGCATGGTTTCGATACCTTTATACCTTGGTTTATTACACAGGTTCCAGGTACACGTATTGTAGTTACTCCGGAGCTTATTTTTTATGTACTACATGTTCCAAGGGTATCGCATCCTGATTATCCCTCGTGTCCACGTCTGAGGAATGTGTCCAAAGATGAACTTTTGTCTCTCTTTTGTGAGATACCTTCTTTTTAGGGTGATTGTTAAAACACCTCATGCTCGGGCTTGGCATAAGGTTCGAGGTTCCTTAATATAGTGATGACATTTTTTCTCCATCTCTTGTCTCACTATAACTCCATTACCGAGCCTCGTGCTCGCTTTTTGCTTTCCCTCATTGAGGACCTTACTATAGACCTTCCTTCTCATTTCATTCTCTCCCTTATAGATGTTTATAAGGATACGGCGACCTGTGATAAGCTTATCTTTCCTTTTGTTATCACGAGGATCATTCGCTATTCTTCTATCCCTTAACCCGAGTCTTCTCACTTCATCGTCATGGGTGCCATTAGCGCCGCATTTGTTCAACAGAGCAAGGCCCAGTTTCGATCGAAACAACCATGAACCGAGACGGTGACTCCTCTAGCCCCTTCTGTTCCATCCACCTCCACTCCTTCTTCTTCTTTTGCGGTTGGTGTGACGCTAAAGGCCATCATGGTGCAGCTTGAGTGCATGAATGCTCACCTTGATACACTTACCACTGAGTTGTATCAGGTGAACACTCGTGTTAGTCGTATCTCACGACGACAGGCTCGCATGGGTGGCTTCACCGCGTCTCCATCTCCATAGGCTTCTGAGGACGAGGACGATGATGATGGCTCTGGTGATGATGATGATGATAAGGATGAGGATGCTAGCTCTTCCAGTGATGAGGAGATGACCGCTTTTCAATGACTTACCCTTTGTCATTCATGACAAAAAGGGGATGTAGTTTTAGGTTTAGCATAGTCATGTACTTAGGGGGAGAGTTAGCATAGGACTTTTTGATAGGGGGAGTGTTTATATCTTTTGAGGGATGTAGTGAGGATTTATGTACTTTTCTTTTCTTTCTTTTTATTTACATTATCCTTTTGTACATTGGTCTTGTGACCATTCAGTGATAGCAAACATTGTACTTATATCTCTTTTATATATATGACGATGTTGTTATCATTTCACCTATCTCTTCATGTGTTGTTTCTTTTCTCTCTTTATACACATGTTTCTTTATGTATGCAATCTTATATTTCTATTTCACACTAAGATGCCTTGATGAGTTTTGTTTAAAGTATTTTAGAAAGACAGGTTGTCAAAATCTATCATGCCATAAACTCTCTTCTTGCAAAGTTTTTCAAGAGTTTGTATTAGGATTAGATTTTATTGTATTTGACAAGTGATTATGACTTTAGTGATTTATGACTTCTCACATACTTCATTTGTTTGTTGTGGTTTTGTCACGGATTGCCAAAGAGGGAGATTGTTAGGACATATGTGGAACTTGTTAGAACATATGTCGCGTAGAATTGGCTAATCCGTTGACAAAACACACTTTACTTGTAATTCAAGGAACAAGAATTCAAGTCTAGTATGAAAGTCATGCAAGTCTATCCAAGAAACAAGTGAAAAAGTGTTGTTCATTAAAACTCGACAGATAGCTTGATAGATAAATCTATCGAGGTTTAATAAGAATTCTTGACAGCTGCTCAACAGAAGCTACATCTATCGAGAATTATGAAATTCAGATTTCCAAATCTATTTTTAACGCATATCCAAATTATTTGTGTTGGATTTCTTTTCTCACAACTCTAGACATATATAAGGATTATTTTAAGGGTCGTCTAAGGTGATGCAACTTAATGCAAAGTGATTATTCACTCAAACTGTGACCAGAGACAATTTGCCCTTGTTCATCTTCTTGAAGAAGCTGCTGCATTTTTGCACCAAGGGTTTTGTAACCAAGGACCTTCTTGATTTTCATCGTCTAGATGAACTGAAGAACTTTACAGCCAATATCTTTCTCAAGTTGGTGTGTTAGTCACGTACTGGGATCCGTGCATCGATTGGTTAGTTATGCACTTGGAGCCGTGCATTGAAATGAGGGATTGTCACTGCATTACAAGTTCAATTGTGTTTTGGGGTAAAAGTTCAACTGTAGGTTGGCATTAGATACTAGGATTCCTTTTACTTGTAATCGCTTATTTTAGATAATAGTGGATTCTCGGGAGTGGTGACCTTAAATTCACCTGGTGAGGTTTTGCCTCGGTGGTTTTCCCCATTCGTAAACAAATCACCTGTGTCAAATTTATTTTCCACTGTATTTAACTTAGTTGGTGATTTGGTTGTGCTACCACGCTTATTGTATGTAATTGAATCTAATTAATTCACTTGGCTAATTAATTGATTAATTTACCCAAGGGGGTCAATACATTCTTGGCCTATCAAGTGGTATCAGAGCGGGCATACTCTGATTAGGGTTAAACTTTGTTGTGTGATCCATTGTTTGTCATGGATAGAGGACAATCTTTAATTATCCCTCATTTATTTGATGGCATTAACTGTGCATACTGGAAAGTACGCATAAGAGTTTTTTTGCAGTCCTTAGATGAGAAAGTGCGGCAAGCTGTAGAGATAAGCTGGACTAAGCCAAAGGAAGCGTCGGGTGATTGGGATGATGCTAAGATCAAAGCAACAAACTTCAACAGTAGAGCATTGAATGCTTTATTTAGTGCAGTCACCAATTTGCCTTTCATCTCTCTCTCTCTCTCTCTCTCTCTCTCATAAAGCCACGACCTACACACCTCTATTCCTCACCAAATTGTTGATCTTCTCTTTGAAACGACCATCCACAGCATACTTGGCGATGGCGACGATAGTGACAGCGAAAATTTGGGTTTTATTTTGGGTTTTCTATTGATGGGTTTGGGTTGATTTTTTATTTGATTTTTTGTTGATTTTGGATTTGATTTTTGTTGCAATCAAGTTAAAGCAAAACCAAGTATAGATTATTCGCAAGTGATAATATCTTGGTTGGTGTGAAGTTGATTCACAAGAAGTGATTGACAATAATGTAAAAACCTTTATTATTAAGCAGAAAATAAAATAGTTGTTTGTTGTTTTTCCACCTAAATATGGAGCTAGATATTATTTAAATTACAATTGAAAATATTAAATTTAATTGACTTTGAGAGAAACTAATGAAAAAAAAAAAAAACTAGAAATTCAAAGATCCACCTAATATTTTATCATATGAACTTGGATGAGGTTCTGCCATGTGGCGCACTCTTTGAAAAGATAATTGAAATACTCTTAAACCACATCATAGATAAGAAAAAATTTTAAAATATGGACTCTTTATTTCCTTTGGTTCAATGTTTCAAGATTACTTTTTGTTTCTTTTGATTCAATGTTTCAAGACTTTTCATTTCTCTCTCTCACACACAAAACTCTTTGCATTTCCATTCACCCTTTTCACTCTACTCTTTTATATACACATGCCCACAACCCTTCATGCCATCTCGTCTCAAATGAAGCCATACAAAAAACAATATCACTTACTCTCAACCTTTCAACAACACCTACATAACTCCAGCATTGTCTAACCATTTGATCCTAACCCGTATAAGTAGGATGTGATCAAAGAAGGGGGCTAGCGTTTTTTATTCTGTGATGGAGCTTACGTTTTTTATGTTAAAGTCGTACGTTGTGGATTTTGTGAAAGTTGTGATCAACTTTGAATCTTTGGGTATTCGAGATTTTGGTGTGGGACAATCATAAATGTACTTTGTTTTAGAATGAAAGATAAGGAAAAAGAAAAATTTTAATTGATTATTTATGAATTTAGCTTTGTTTTGGTTTGTTTTAGAAATCATAATTTGTAAGTTTCTTTTTAGGTTTTTTAGTACTACATTGTGCGGTATGAGCCATATTGATAAAACTAAAAATCAATGTGTTTTTAGCCAATTTCTCTTTATTTAATCACGTTCTCTTTATTTTGATACTTATAAATAATTTCCTTAATTTCATTGAGATAATGAATTAGGTGTTTGAGATTGGAATCTCCATATTTGGTTGTGACAATAGAGTAGTTAAGGAAATGTTTGGAAGGTTACTTAAATTTATGTAATTTTAGGATGTAAAAGTATTTTATGCTTTAAATTTTTATTTAAAGATTTCAAAATCATTTAATTAGTTTAAAAAATATTATCTACGTTAAACAGGAAATATTATAATATGCTATAGTCTTATAATGTTATACAATTAAAAAAAATGAATTAAGAAAATCAAGTTTCAAAATATTCAACAATATTGTGGGCAAACACAAATACTATACAACAAAATAAGTATTATATTTAGGTCTTAATATACATAATAATGATTTCAAATGAGCATTGCATGGAACACTATCTAGTTCTATCTAAAAGCACATTAGCTGAAAAATACTCATAACCCGTTTTTCTGGTTCAGTTCATTCTGCTGCTTCTTTTCTTTTCTTTTTCTTTTTTTGCTTAAACTGTTTTCTATGGGGGGTTCCAAATAGCAACCTAAGTGCTTTCGGAAGTTGTTTGATGTAATGTTGAGGGGGAATTGATTCCACTAGTTTCCAATTCTTATGGTTGAAAAGTATCAATAAATGATCTTTTTTTTTTTTTTTGATTGGATTGGATCAGTAAATGATCTTAATATAGACTTTTCACTTCTGAATATTAAACATTTTACTTTTCCTTACTTTCTAAGATCCATATGGGCCTCTTTTGTCAATATTTTGACCGAACATACCAGTGGACTTACCAAACCGTAGATCAACATTGGCAACAAGTCAGATATAAAACAAGCGGTCTCGGATAGAACAACAATTTTTTTTTTGGTCAACTCTAACTTGACAAACTATGTGGTTTTCTATCAATTTTACATTAACTTACAATTGTGTTAAAGTTAAGGTAAAAAAAAAAATTTTGGTCTTAGATTTTCTCATATGGAACTAGTTCATGTTCATAGGCCATTTGTGGAGGTAAAATAAGCAGAAAACCAGCCAACAAAAATGAATCAACAAATCATTATTTAACATAGCCCAAGGAATGAAAAAATAAGAGAAATTTACACAAATTTTACAGGCAAGAGAGTATAAAAGGCAGTAACAAAGTTTCTGTTCACAGTCGACACTCGACACACCTCCATTCCCCAACCATATGTACTTCAGAATTTGTCTCTCATGCATCCCGAGTCCCAGACTGTTATTTCACCATTAATGGTTTACAATTCAAACCAAACAACAAAAATCCCAAAATAACTTTTAAAAGAACATATAAATAAAATCCCTCACCCCCACATTTTAAATTTCCAAACGAAATTAAGTTTCAAAGAAATATTAAACCCTGTATTAAAAACAAAGAACCCTGTTGCTTATTCTGCAATTCAATGCCCTCCCAATTGACAGGAATTTACACCCACCGGCCACAAAGGTATTTGCTTAATTAAGCTTAATCTGACGATGGTTTGGTCTTGGACCTGTAGAGGAGCTTCTTCTTCTTGGAGGTTTGGTTATCAAAGGTAAGCACCACTTTTCCAGGCCCTCCTACTTTGAAGCTGTTAGAGATCACTGTTTCATCAGTTGCGGCAATCTTCCTTGACTTCTGTACAATCACGGTGTACCCGCCCTCCTCGTCCGGCACAAATTCAGCTCCATAGCTGACATCCCAACCAACAACTCTGACTTCCCAAACCAGCAAGCCAGTCTACAAAATTCAACAATTCCCAATCATAAATTACATGATATACAGCTAATTATAACATTGTCCATTAATTAATAAATTTTATTTATTTGATCAAAGGTAGGCCTGGCTAGTACCTCAGTATATGGGAATTCAATAGTCTCTTTAGATGATGGTTTGATTGTATACTCGATAACAGGATCTTCAGTGGTGAATTCTTGTTCATCCTCCCTCTTCAGCCCACCATACTGAACTGGCACTTGCTCAGGAGCTATATATCTGTTTAATTAACCAAACAAGTGAATCAATAAGAGAAACAGGCCCAATTTTAAACCTTTTCCATTTCATTCATTTCACGATTAAGATTTTATGTTTCAGATCTAACAATATACATACTGTGTCATGTTGGATTTCTAAAATTTAATAACCATGAAATGAATCCATATACAAAGGTACAGAGAAAGAAATGAATGAATGAAGTAGAGTTTATTACTTGAAAAGTGTTTCAGCAGACTTGGATGGGCCTGCAAATACAAACTTGCTCTTGGTCCTTTGTGTCAGGAATGGACTAATCATTCTATTATAAGCAAGGTACCACCATGGAACGTTGATAAACACCTTCAATAACCAAAAACCCCACCAGTCAATAAGAAGATCAAAACCCAAATTTAATTAAACAATTTTTTTTTAAAAAAATTTAAGGAAAAATTAATATTTATGTACCTGTTTAGCTAGGAACTCAGGGTAGTTATCCTGAAGCAATTGAACAGCCAACTTGGTGGCCTGCCAGAGCTCCCTCTTGCCAATTCCAAAGGAGTTTTTGAAATCATTGACCTGAACAATAGAAGAGATGCCAGTAGGACTGAAATCAAGCTTCCTAATACTCTTCTCCAAGAACTGAATCCTCCATTTAAGGAACTTCTGGCGCTTCTCATCAGTTGAGAAAGTATTCTGATACAAATCCTTGTTCCGGAACTCACTGAAGGCGTTGTAGCAAACAGGATGGCCTTTTTTGTCATATCCATGAGTGAAAGCCACCTTGTCCCAATCATTACCATGATCTTGCTCAAGAAGAGCATCAATTTCGAATTCCTTGCGCCAACGGACCGTGTTCTTTATCATAGTGAATGCATCCTTCACCTTGTAATCCCTGGCTCTAAGGAATTTCAAGAGAATTACATCGCTTCTCTCGTCTTGAAGAAGCGGGATTCCCCAGATTGAGACTTCTTCGGGAGCTGGAGGAGGAGTGACTTCTTCTTTAGGTTCCTCTGTTACTGTTTCTGTTGTGGGCGGAGGAGGAGGAGCCGAGACTTCCACTATGGTCTCTTTGATTTCCTCAACAGTCTTCGCACCATCCTCATCGACAATAGAGGTCTCCTTATC
Organism: Quercus glauca; assembly: GCA_023736055.1. Lineage (NCBI taxonomy): Eukaryota > Viridiplantae > Streptophyta > Magnoliopsida > Fagales > Fagaceae > Quercus > Quercus glauca. The sequence continues at coordinate 73,127,520 of CM043316.1, read as the reverse complement.
CACAACAGCAGCAACAACCTCTTCAGTGGGTGGTGGTGGTGGTGGTGGTGTAACCTTCTCTTCTTCTTTTTCTTTTGCTTCAATCGTAATCGAGGGCGAGGCTTCTTGTTCCACTTTAGGAGTCGCTAAAGCAATCAACTCTTTTTCTTCTTCTTCTTCTTTTTTGGCTTCCGTCACTTCTTCCTCCAATTTTGAAGCCTCTTCTTTCACTTCTTCAGTTTTTGATTCTTCTTTCACTTCTTCCGTCTTTGATTCTTCTTCAGCAGCAGCAGCAGCAACAGGAGACTTTTCCTTCTCCTCTTTCTTCTCTTCCTTTTTCTCTTCTTCTTTAGGTGGTGGTGGTGGTGGAGCAGTGAACTCGTGCTTGTTAAGGGCATCTTGGACGAGTTGTTTCAGCTCATCAAGTGCCTTCTTTTGTATATCAGGGAGCTCCCCAACTACATAGCTTTCTTCCTTGAAAGAATCCGATTGGGCAATATTAACTACTTCTTCTGACGGTTTGGTTTTTTCCTCTTCCACTATCGAAGTGGCTTTTTCTCCCTCCACCAATTCTTCAAAAGTAACAGGCTTTTCCGGTGCTTCTGGCTCCGGCTCTGGTGCTGGTGCTGGAGCTGGTTCATTTTCTGTGATGGGTTTCTCAGGTGGGATCACTTCCACCACCTCCTCCACTACCGTTGATGAGGCTGCTACTTCTGGCGCTGGCTTTTGATGCTGTTCCTCAGCCATGGAAGAAAAAAAAACTATATGTTTCTTTGTACTTGTGTTTGTGTTTGAGTTTTGGGCTGGGTTTGAGTTTGTGTTTGTGTGATCAGCGTGTGGTGTGTATGTATAGAAGAGCAGAGATTGTTGGGGAACAGTGGAAGGGCTTAAAAAGAAGAGGAGAGTTGTGTGTGAGAGAGAGAGAGAGATATTGGAGAATAAGCAACAAGAAGGTTGCTGTTGGCTTTCTTGTTGTTGTTGATCCTATGTGTAGAACCAGTCTGTCAGACCAGTTCGCCAGCTAGTACACCACTTCGTTAGTGGGCCCATGCTCCCCTAGGGCTATTCATTATTATAAACAAACAACTATCTTCTTTTATTCTTTTTTTTTGGTTATGTATGGAATTAATTGCCTTTCAGTTTCACGGGTTCACCACGCTGTTCTTTTTCATTTCTTTCTAATAATTCTCCCCTTTTTAGTTTCAACTTTTAACTTTGCCGTTTGTATTGACAAAAAAAAAAAAAAAAAAACTTTGCCGTTTGTTTTTACCTTTTTATTTTAAAGCTAAATTACGTAATATAACTCTAAAATTTGGGATTTTTAAATTTAACATCTTAAAATTTTAAAATTTAAATTTTACACCTAAAAGTTATATCCTTTTTAGATCTTTATTACTTTTCGCTTTTGCTTATGTATAGCTTATGAAGAATGTTAGTCAGCCCAATCAAATTGTGACACAAATTATTTATTACATTTTATAGAATAATATAATTTTTATAAAAAATACTTAAACTAAATCTTAAAATCAAATCAAATTAAATTATAATTATAATTTTTACATTTCAATATTTTTACAGAAGAACAAGATGTACACCTTCTCCCTTAAAGAACATATTTGGTTGTTAAGAAAAATCTCAGTTTCTAATATTCCTAGAAAAAATTTGAGTAAGGGATATGTCGAAGCTACCCGATTCAGATGCCAATCCATGGAATCCTAGAGCTATTATAAAAGAGTCTCTAACGAAGTCATAAACCCTACATGATTGAGAGCTAACAGCGAAATGTGAGGATCCTTCCACATACCAAGTTGCCACCATCTCAAACAATTTTGGTACAAGGGCGTGGTGTCAAGTTAAGAGTTCAAACTGTTCATAGCTCCAACCTAGACAATGTGTTTTTATGCTTTTTTCAACAAATAATCCCTTCGCTTGGTTTCCAAGAAAATGAAGGAAAAGCACCAACTAACCCACCTACGAAATCCCATTTGAATCCAAATTAAAATCAAACTTCAACCCTAATCAAACTCCAAATCATAAACCCACTTGAATTGAAACCCCATTGTTTTAAAAATTGTATTGGCCCGGCCATTTCAACTGGTCTAATCGAGAACCAAACCTAGAACCTATTTGGTCTAAACCGGGGAAAAAAAAAAACCAATCAAAATCGGTCAAGAACCAGTAAAAACTGAGAACCGATCTTTGTAGACACCTCATTTTGTACCCATTAATAAACTTTGGTCCTCGGCCCCAATGATGAGCTTGGCATACGCCAACCTAGGGTAATTAAAGGGTTCTCAATAGATTGGAGGTAATCACAACTCAAAAGTGCTTAAATCACTCTAAAAATGATGCTAAAAAATGACATTTTCTCATTGTTTTGATTGTAAATTTTGATGCACAAATAAGTTTTTGCATAAACATTAAGGAAATAAATAAAACAACTAACACAGAATATGTTTTGATATTGAAACAACATACTAATGCATTAAAAAAAATAAAAGAAAGAAGAATGGAGGAGAGTATGAATCATGGGAAAGATCCACATATCCTCCTTGTAGCACTTACAATGACATTGATTACTAGTCCCTCGGCTGAAATTGACTACTGTAGTTGTGTGTGTGGAGGAATGATTCGAATGGTTTTGTTACGGTTGGTTGAATGACCCTAAGTGGGTTGCTAGCAAGTTTGAACCAACTAAAAGTTTTGAACGCAATGAGTAGGAGATTATCTTCTAACAAAAAATGGTTGAATATTAATCCAACACTCACCTTTTTTGCCCTTCTAGCCTAAACTCTTAGGTTTTAATTTTCTAGATGTATTTCGACAAAGTTTCTATAGGTGTAAAAAGTCTAACCCTTTTGATGGTGAAAGTGGGGTTTTTTATAGGAAAAATTGAGGTCTAGGGTTAGGTTAGACGTTTAGGCAGCTAGTTGATCAAGCTAGTTGTCCTAGATTCTCACCGAAATGGAAATGAAGTGATTTGAGGCTTCTGCCCAAAAGGTGTGTATGCCACATATTAGGTGCGTACACATCATATACCCGGCATACACTCCTTTTGTAAGTCTCAACCAGATTAGGTCAAAAATAGACTTTTGGGCTTGGTTCTTGGGCCATAATTAGGCTTGAGCTTAGACTATGTTGAGCCACTTTTGGGTTTATATGTTCATTTCCACATAGGATGCTGATAATTTTAGTAGCGAATGGTTGTCTCATCATAGGGATTAGGGAATTCGGGTATCGGTTAGAACGAAATAGGGTGTTTAAAGTCAACTTCGTTTCCTTAGGACATCCTCTCACAAGGATCATCTTAATCCAATCTATTTTTGTTTGGAAAATGATAGAAAATAACAAAAAGTTTAGTAATATCAGGGGGCGGCACTACACTATTCTCAGGGGGTTCAAATGAACCCCCTAACTTCCAAAATATATACATATATATATATATATATATATAATTTTTTTTGTTAGTTTAATACTATAATTTTTTTAAATATATATATATATATATATATATATATATTTACACACCCTGACTTAAATTTTACATACCCTTATTACAAGTATTTCCAACTCTAAGAATAAAAAGTAAGTGTTTGTGAATTGTAAGTATCACTATTTTTTATAAATTTATATTATGTGTATGAGTGTGTCTAATATTGATTGTGTGCATTACTTTTTGTTATAATATTTTGTGTGTGAATTATGATGTGTGTGGATGTTTGTGTGTACATTATAATATAAATATATATAATTTAATAATTAGGAAATAGATATGGTTTGTTACATGTGTGTATATTGTAATCATGTTGTAATAACTTTTTGTTATAAAGTTAGTAAAATTCAAGAAAAAAAATGTAAAGTTAGTGATTGTTCAAGCATTTGATTGGTTAAATAGACACTAGTGTATAATTTTATGTATGAATGAGTGTAGTTGTGTGCGTCAATAATTAATAAAAAACCAATGAGTTTAGTTTAGTCATTTAGTTTAAAATATTTTTATAAAAACAATAACAAATAAATAATAAAAACTGCATAAAAATAAAAATGTTAGATAAACTTAATAAAATAAAATAATTATATGTTCATAGCTACCCACATTGGCAATAGATACTTATAATGAACTATCATATAACAATTCAAAATTTGAATACTTGTACAAAGAGATTGTAAAACTTCATGTATTATTATTATTATTATTATTTTTTGTCGGTAACTCGATATGTTCAAGTTTTTTTTTTTTATTAAAAATTTTTAATGACCTTCCTAAACAAAATTCTTAGAGCCACCATTGAGTAATATACATTGTCACAAATTGTTTAGATTTCAATTAATGATTAAAGTGTTTTAGATGGTAGACACTTGTGTAAATGATCTAATTCAATCAAGTTGACATCCAAGTAAATTGTAGTATAGTGCATATAAAAATGTTACCATGACCAACTATTCTTTTACTCAATTTCACAATACACTGATTTGATGAAAAGTGGTAGGCTGCAGTTGCACTAATCAATAGTGGACAAAAATGTCAATAATTTAAAAGTCATGTATATCTAATTTCATAATTTATTAATAATTTAGATTTATTTATACATAAAAACTAAAAAGCATGATGTAACTTTAAATTTATTTGATAAGAATGCGTGTTCCCATCGCAACTCAAAAACTCGACCTTATCGCGAGAACTGAGTTGTAGGCCGCTGTAAAAACTAAAAAGCCGGCTGGGAATGGGATAGATATGTATGTCAAGGCGAAGCTATTTTTGTCTTCTTAGTCATAATGGGGTCCACGTTGCCTTTTTTTCTAGTCATGCAAAGCAAGCCAAGGCCTTTTTTTTCTTTTCTTTTTTTCTTTTTTTTTTCTGTCACTTTCTTCCTAAGTCTTGTTTGATTAAAGAAATCAACATTTTAATAAATGTAGAAAACAGGGGTTACGTAGTTTCAAAAAAAGAAAAAAGAAAAAAGAAAACAGGGGTTACGTGCAAGAGGCATTTTGTCGGAAATTGGAACTAGTATTAGGGGGATTAATAATAATACTAAAAATAATAAATACTTGAGAGTTTATGCTAAAGTACATGAGTTGTGCTGTGACTTTCTGGAGTTAGGTATGCATGTTTGTAGACGCTTTTCGGTGACAGTGCTGGCCTGGCAGCCAGCGTTGGGCGTGGAAAAAGCTCCGAATACTGTTTGCTGTTATGTTTGTTGTTGCCGCTGTTGTAAATTTTTTTTTTTTTTTTTGAGAAGGGCTGCTGTTGTAAATTAAAATGCAGTGTGACAACCCCTACACGTTCACGGCAAATTGGTTGGGCCGGTTGAGCTTTTTAAAGCTTAAATATTAGGCTGGGCTGGCTTTTGAATTTTGTTAATTAATAATTTTGGGCTGAGCTTTTTAAAAAAAAAAACTGTTTTGAAGCGAAAGTATTGGACCGGGCTGCTGAGTTTTTTAAAATTTTCAAACAATTTATTTCATGGTATATGGAAATTACATTACTGTGTTTACACTTTACACAGTAAAAACTAGAAGCAATGAAGCACAAATCTTTCGTTACAATTCTGAGCTAGTCTTATAACATGATGAAATAGTGTTTCATTTTCTCACATTCATGTTAGATTTTACCTTAAATTTAATAAGTAGACATCACCATAAATGTAAGAAGAAAAAGCATTATTCTCCGTATTTCGAAAATAAATACCTAAGATTTTTTTTTTTTTTTCTCTTGAGAAGAATTACTTGAAAGGGAAAGTGCCGTAAACAATTAAAAACATAGTAAACACAATTTATTTAAAGGTCCAGTTAGCAGGTATCCTTAAATCATTTATTAATAAACTATTTTATGATCTGATACAACTTTTAAAGAAAATATAAAAAGCAGTAAAACAAATTAGTTACTTTTTTTTCTTTTCTCATAAAATGTTTCTAAAAATGTTTTCTAAACTAATTGCCTTTAACGTTTTTATTTATTTAATGGTATTGAAATATTAAAATAAAAACAAAAATAAATTGCAAATACAAAATACCATCTCAAATATTCCTTCGTAATAAACACCATCTCTCACTGGGTAAAACAAAACAAATAATATACACAACAAACATACCTGCTGCATAAAACTTATACTATCACACACACACACTACCATCAAAACAACAAGAATTCTATTAAAATATAGACTTCGATTACAATGCACAATTTCTCATCTTGAAGCCTAGGGTTTGTTCTGTTATTCCTTTTGTTACTCTTTTATTTCCTATTTTCTACTTGTGCTGCATCAGTTGGATTTTAGCTCTGATCGGTAGTGGCATTCTGAAATTGATGCTTACTTCGTGTTTTTGGTTCAACAAAAGGGGATTTGAAAAGGAAATCCATGATAGTTTGGCTCAAATTGTTGCCGCCCCCAAAGAAGAAAAACTGTTCCCCATTTATGATGTTTCATGAATTATTTCATAAGAAATATATTATTACACACTCTATTTGAAATTGTGTTTTCAAAACACAATAGCAAGTGTGTGATAATCATTACCCTATTGGCCTATCATAATCTTTTACTAGAGGAAAATGAATGATTACAAAAGATTCACCTGAATAGAGCACATAGAAATTAATCTGACAGTTTAGCTAAAATTGTTGTCACCCCTCAAGAAGAAAAACTATTCCCCATTTACGATGTTTCATGAGAGAGAGAGAGAGAGAGAGAGAGAGAGAGAGAGAGAGAGAGAGAGAGAGAGAGAATCACAGTGCCAAATTTAAGATATATCAAATGAGAGTATGTAAACTTGATTTAAAACGTCATAACATCCCAGTAACATTGAACCTACCAACATCCCAGCTTAGTAGTGCAATTACATATTCGACTTTTTGGATAATTATGGAAAATATGTGTTAATAAATTTTATTTTGTCCTATATTTATGTATAAAAAAAAAGAAAAAAGAAAAAAGAAAAAGAAAACTACCTGTTAAAATGTAATAACTATCGATTCTTCTCTAAAATTGTTTTAGAAAAAAAAAGGACAAAATTGAATTGCACTTCCCTCGTAAGTATAATCTAATTGCAATGTCCTGCCACACTATAAAACTGAACAATATATAACCTCTTATGTTGTGCATAATTTAAAATAAAATAAAATAAAATGTTTTAGATGAAATAGTTATTGGTATTTAATCATCTTGATTTTTTGTAAAATTTTGTAGGCATAGAGTGTATAAGAAAACAACGTAATCCAAAGACGGATTTTTTCAAAAATCACATACAATAAAAAGTTATTAAGTAATTTAACATTAACAAAACTTACACTAGGTATAACTAGAACTTAACACACCCAAGTAATGTGACTTGTGTATGATAATATAGGGACCTGGTTCGAGCACTATTCCTTGCAAATGAGTGGACTTAAGCCCAGCTGGCCCAATACAATGAATTTATAGAGTGCGGGTCAAAGAACTAGTCCCTAGTGAGGATTGCGACAATTAAACATGGTAATGCAGGGATTGGGTGGTAAGAACACAAACTAAAACATGAAACTAGGCTCCTCGGCCATTTTCTTGGGTTGTATATTTCTTATTCCTTCTTAGTACTAGGTTACAAAAATCATACAAGTGCTACGGTCCTTTTTCTCTCCTAAAACTGCCGTCCATCTTTCTGGAGGACTTGTTACATTTTATATCCCCTTCTCGTTAATCCTGACCCTCCATTTGTTGATCATGCAAGTCACCACTTGAGTGCCGTCCCATCAGCCACCTTCCCATCCTTCCTGTGGGTGGTAGCAGCTAAGGTGGCACTGTTCAGGGGTCACTTCACCATTAATGCGGCCAGAACGTTAGTTGTGGGCATTTAATGTGGAGGTGACAGTTCCTCATGGGATCGCTCCTCCACCATGCTTCCATGGCCAACCCGTTGTACTTGCCTCTGTCTTGGATCGCTCTAGAAGGTTACCTCTGAAGGCACTTTGCTTTTCCTTTCAATGGTCCGTGCGGGCCGAGGACATGATTGTCCTCGACGGTACCCCTGGTGAATGAAGCTTCTTGAAATCGTCCTCGGACGCTCCTTCATCCTCGGCGTGGGCCTTGGGCTTAGCATAGAGTGGGCTGGGGTTGCTAAATTCTCTGGCCCCACAATAGCCCCTCAAAATCCTACTGTCAGGCTCCTCGAACGGGGAGGAGGATTTTGAAGTCCTCGGGCCTCTAACGCGGCTTGTCAAGTCTTGTCCTCCATCAATATCAGTGCCTTTTCACCTGTCCAAGGCACGTTCCTAACGCCTTGGTATGCGGAACGCGCTCGCATTAAATTCGGGTGGCTCTGTGCTCCCCACGTTTAACGGTGGGAACGGTGGTGATCCTCTTGACTATATGGGCGGGAAAACTTGTATGGTTGTTATTATTTTTTATTGGGGGTATAAATACCCATTTGAATTAATCTGCCTCTTTACTTTCGCATTCAAAAGACCTTGCGCACATACTTTGAATTTGGTCACATCTCCAACTGAACTTGTGACTTCCTTTAGCACAAAAAGCTTGCCCGAGGAGCTTTTTCTCATTTCTGTAAGTCTTCTTTTCTCTCTCTAAATTGCGCTCTCCCCTCTTTTAGGCTTCTTTCTTCGTATCTCTTAGTTGTCTCTAGGGATGGGTAGGTTCAAGAAATTGGTTGAGTCTGAAGAGGCGATAAAGAGGTTCATCGCTGATTATAGGATACCTAGTACCGTAGGTCTAAGGTACTGTAAAGAGAGGGAGTGGAGACTTAGGAGGCAAGCGGTTGAGGTGGTGATTCCCATAATCGCCTTCTTAGAGGGTGGTATGCGGATCCCCATGGGTCAGGTGATGACGAGTTATCTTAGGCATTTCTGGCTTGCCCTCACCCAATGCGGCGTCAATATGTTAAGGATTCTGGGCTGTGTAGATGCCCTAAACGAGAAGATGGGATTGAGGTTAACCTATCATGACGTGAATTGGTGCTACAACCTCCAGCTCCTGAAGGGCAAGTCCTACTACATGAAGACGAGGGAGGATAGGGTACGGCTTATCCAGTGCCTCCCCTCGTCCAGCAAGAGGCTGGATAAGGACTTTCTCATCGTGTCTGGGGAGTGGCACGATGGCCTTCATTGTCTCACAGTGGAGGGCACGCCAGGTGGGGCACTCGGAGTAGGAGAGGGTATTATTTTTTTTGAATATTCGCTGCCTACTTTGTTTGGTTGCTAATAGTAGTATGTTTTCTTCTCTGCAGATCCACATGCTTTCGAGCGTCATTTTGATTTGGTCAACAGGGAGTACTTGGAGATCGTGCCAAGGGCGGAGATCTTCGTGAACGAGGCTGACAACCAAGTTAGGGCCGCTTACAAGATCCTGAGGTACGACTCTATTCAAAAGTTATTCGCGGCGCCAAAGTGCGTGATCAGGGCAAAAGATCCTCGGCTCCGGAGAATTACCGTAATCGAGGACGGTTTCTTGATCCCGGAGGGGTCCTCTACTCCAGAAGGTACTCCGTTGGCGGGCTCCTCTACATCTCGCCGAGCTGCGGAGGCTGAGGGAGGAGGTGAACAAACAGAAGAAGAAGGTATCGGTTCAGGTCCGGCCGAGGACGACTTTGGCGTGTTCGAACAAGTTCACCTGCTCGAGGATCCCTCTGGTGACTTAGGTTACCAGAGCCTGACCGAAGTAGACTTTCTGTCAGTGAGGAACTCTCCTTGGGCCAAGATGGGTTTCAAGAGGAAAAACCAGTCCAACTTACTTGACCTACTTGAAGGCCAACCAAGGAAGTCTCAGCCTAAGCTTCCTCCTCCTCCACCCAAGTCTCAGCCTGCCCAAACCAGGTCAACCTCCACCCAGCCCAGGCTTCCTCTTCCTCCATCTCGGCCGAGTCCGCCATCTAGGCCCGAGCCCTCTGATCCTAAACAGAGGAAGGACAAGGGTAAAAGGCCTATGGATAAGTCCCATTCCTCCCAGGAGGAGGGCGACTCTCGGCGACCCTCCAAGCAACTGAAGATAAGGTCTCAGGGTCAAGACAATCAGGTCGCCGCTGGGCTCGAGGCTCAGGCCTGGCTCCCAACCCCAATGCTCCACGGGGGGTCTCTGATGGATAATGCCTCTCTCAGGGACTTCCAAAGGGGCGAAGGCACACTTGTAGCTGATACGCTGGAGAGGTCCCTGCGGGCATGGCTGAGCTGGAGGCTTTGAGGAGTAAAGAGGTCTTCCTCAGCCTCAAGCAATACTTGGGAATGGTAAGACTCTCAGCAATTATGATTCTTTTAGCTTCAAATTTTTTTTTTTTGTTTCCTACTTACTTGTGCATTTGCTACAATTGGCAGGCTGTTCAGGCTACTTTCAGGTTGGAGGAGGCATCCATCAAACAAGACAAAGCCCAGGATGCAGAGTGTGATAAACGCATAGGGGCTAGTCGGACCCTTAAGGTCTCCGAGGCTGATCTCGCGAAAGCCTGAAAGGAGCTAAAGGAAGTAACCAGGGCTCGAGACAGCGCTGAATCAGGCCTGGATGGTGCCCAAAGGCAGGCCTAAGACCAGACAAGGCGTTTGACTGAGGTGGAGGAGCAGCTGAAGATCGCAAACGAGATGATCGCTGATTTGAAAAAGAAGGCGGCCGATGCTGAGGGGGCCAAGAAGGCGGCTGAGTGGGCCAGAGAAGAGGCTCTAAGGGCTAAGGCTGAGGCGGACTTTGGTAGGGTGGAGGCTCAGGCTTTCAAGGAAGAAGCCGAGGAGGTAGCCTATTGATAACGCCTTAAAATGTATATTTGTTATATATTTATGTGGGCGTTATTTCCTTATTACTATGCTTAATTTGTATAATTAAACCATGATTTGTATTAGTCCCTATTATTTATCTTTACATAATTTCTTGAATAAGATGCTATTCATTGTGCGTAATTTTCTACTTTCAGGAAATTATGTGAGAAAGATGAGTTTACAGAAATTTGTGAGAAAATGGAGGCCAAACTGGAATTAAAGTGGAGTTAAAGGACCATGCTTAAATGTCAAAGGAGGTGCAACTGGAGTGCTTGGATCGTCTACCATGATTGGAAGCTTCAAATAAGGAAAGAAATCAAAGAGGCAGAATCTGAAAAGGAAAAATCTGATTTGAACACTGATTCGTATTTTGGGCGTATCTCTCTCCTCAAAAATCCAATTGGCACAAAACTTGATGGGTTAGAATCATGACTTAAATATCTACAACTTTCTAGTTTTGAGTTTTTCGAAATTCCCAATTTTTGAAGGCCGAAATTAACTCACAAGTTACTGCTGTAAACTTGGACGGAAATTAAAATAGTAAAAGTTATTTTTTCTTTGGACACTTAGACATTAGGGTTTAAAAGGAGGGCTGAGCAGAACGAATTTTGGGCAGAGAAAACATTGTTTTTTTTTTTCTCTAATGGCAGCCTAAACTCTTTGCTAAGGCTAGGGGTTATGTTTCTTCTATACGGTATGAATATTCAATGTGACTCTCTAAGATTTTAGACAATAACATATTTGATTTTTCAATTAGATTTCTTTTGATGTATTAATTCTTTCATGCTTTCAATAAGTTCAATCATATTTTTCTTACTGTTTAGATGAATTTCTAATAGTTTCAAATAGAAATCAGGTTTTAAAGTGAATGGGTTTTTCTGAAAACTTTTCTAACCGTATTATTAATCGAGGTTATTATGCGTTCTTGAATTGTCTCAGTTCAACTGAATCATAAGTTTTTAATGGTATAAGAACAATCAATTATGAAATATATATTTTCTTAGACCACAAAGAATTTCATATCGATATAGGGAAACACCCCGATGCCCTGGTATTTACATTATTGATTTAAATCAGTTTTTATTCTTATTCTTCTTAACAATCAACAAACAAAATTACTTTTCTTCTTCACCCAAATTGTTATTTAATTATATTATCTTTGAATTTACCCTGCTCCTTGTGGTTCGACCTTGGTACTCCGAGAATTATATTGCTACAATCTCCTGCACTTGAGAGTGAGCAAGCACCTATGCAGCTGGGATGGCTGAGACAGAGGCTGCTCTCAGAGCCCAAGTCCCTGGGTATGCAGGCTCTACTGCTCCGAGGTTTGGAGTGAGGCCCTCAAACAAGCTAGGATTGAGGCCTCGTTCGACTTGTGGAAGGCGGAGAATGTATACTATCCCCTTACTGTCCGCGAGGCTGCACCCTCCAACTTTGAGGCCGAGGTGGCCGTTGAAAGGACTGATACTGCCACTAATGAAGAAGCCGAGGAGGCTGCAGTCCCTACCGAGGTGGTTACTGCAACCTCCGACGAGCCTGCCGTGAAAGTTAGTCCTCCCGGGGTGATTGAAACAGCCAAAGGTCCCAATGAGGAAGCATCCCAAGAGGCCGCAAATCCCTCAGCCGATGCCCAGGCCCTTCTTGCCGGGGAGACAGCACTTTCTGCGGAGCCCTTGCAAATTATTCCTCTAAGTCAGGGCTTAGAGGACCCTGAGGCCACCACAAATCAGCTACCCACAGGGGGGAAGAAGATTAGGCTGAAGAAGTAGTCCCCTTGGCGCCTTTGTCTTATCTCCCTTTTATTTTTTGGAACAATGTAATGACACTTTTGCCTTATCTTTTTTTTTTTTTATAAATATTTTAATATAATTCTTGTTGTGTATCTTTTATGAACTTAATGTAGCGCGCGTTTTGTTTTCCCTTACTTATCTAACACTTATAGAATTTATTGAAATAGTTAGTTTCCCCATAGGCTTGAGTCTAAGGACCATGCAAGGTCTTGGTGCTGTCTAACACTTATCTTCCGAAGTAACTAGTTTCCCCATAGGCTTGAGTCCGAGGACCATGCAAGACCTTAGTTCTGTCTAGCACTTGATTCTTGAAGTAATTAGTTTCTCCATAGGTTTGAGTCCGAGAACCATGCAAGACCTTGGTTCTGTCTAGCACTTATAGGATTTATTGAAGTAGTTAGTTTCCTCATAGACTTGAGTCCGAGGACCATGCAAGATCTTGGTTCTGTCTAACACTTAGTATTTTCTGAAGTAACTAGTTTCCCTATAGGTTTGAGTCCGAGGGCCATGCAAGACCTTGGTTCTGTCTAGCATTTATAGGATTTATTGAAGTAGTTAGTTTCCCCATAGGCTTGAGTTCGAGGACCATGCAAGACCTTGGTTCTGTCTAACACTTAGTATTTTCTGAAGTAACTAATTTCCCCATAGGTTTGAATCCGAGGACCACGCAAGACCTTGATTCTGTCTAGCACTTGATTCTTGAAGTAACTAGTTTCCCCTTAGGTTTGAGTCCGAGGACTATGTAAGACCTTGATTCTGTCTAGCACTTATAGGATTTATTGAAGTAGTTAGTTTCCCCATAAGCTTGAATCCGAGGACCATGCAAGACCTTGATTTTGTCTAACACTTAGTATTTTCTGAAGTAACTAGTTTTTCCATAGGTTTGAGTCCGCGGACCATGCAAGACCTTTGTTCTGTCTAGCACTTATAGGATTTATTGAAGTAGTTAGTTTTCCCATAGGCTTGAGTCCGAGGACCATGCAAGACCTTGGTTCTGTCTAGCACTTAGATGGTTGTCAGGGTAAGAAGCATGCAATCACAACAGACTTAGAATTTGAATTCATAAAGACGTTTTCATTAATAATAATACCTTCGCAGATTATTTACATTTTATGGACGAGGTACAAGTTTTTCATCTAAATCTTCTAAGTAGTATGCACCTATTCCCGCCACTGAGGTGATTCGGTATGGTCCCTCCTAGTTGGGTCTTAGCTTCCCATAGGATGGGTTCTTGGCAGCGTCCATAATTTTCCTCAACACTAAGTCCCCTGGTGTTAGTGGTCTTAGCTTCACATTGGCATCATATCCCTGCTTGAGCTATTGGTGGTAGTAGGCCAGCTGGATCATTACTTTCTCCTTTCGTTCATCAATCAGATCTAGGCTTTTCCCCAGTAGCTCATTATTATCGTCCAGGGAGAAGGAGCTCGTCCTCAGTGTTGGAAAGTTCGCTTCTAGAGGGATAACGGCCTCAGCACTATAGGTCATGGCAAAAGGTATCTTTCATGTTGATCGTCGTGGTGTAGTCCGATAGGTCCATAGAACGTGCGGTAGCTTTTCTACCTATCTTCCCTTGGCGTCATCTAGCCTCTTCTTGAGCCCATTGACTATGACCTTGTTAACAGCCTCGGCCTACCCATTTCCTTGAGGATAAGCCGGAGTTCAGTACCAGTTTGTGATCCACAGCTCACAATAGTATCTTCTGAAGGTTTTGCTGTCAAACTGAAGTCCGTTATCTGAAATGAGGGTATGAGGGACCCCGAATAGTGTAACAATGTTCCTCCAGATGAATTTCTTAGCATCCACATCTCTAATGTAACACCCCAACCTAATTACACACTTAATTTTATGGGTTTATATGCATGATATTATCTTAATTAATTTTAAGTGCATGAAGCTTTGATTTTGTACATATTATAAATAATTGAAATAGCTAGTTGCATTATAAATATATATTTAGTACGATGCATGGTTGGTATTTTAATTAGATATATGATGCATGGCATGTGATAGTGGAAATTCAATTCACATGCAACCAATAAGAATTCAAAACAACTAATACTTAAGCAACATGCAAGTTGACAAACCAAAAGGCCAAGGCTTGGCCGGCCATGCAAATTCACCAAGAGCCATTTTATTTGACTTTCTCAAGCATTAGAACATCCAAGAAGTTAAGCTTTTCCATTGTTCCACTGGTACACACACACAAACCAGAAAAATGTAGGTGTGAATGCAAGAAAAGTTGAAGAAAGTGGGTGTGATATTTTCTTCCCTAGTATCATACGTATCCCACCCCCCAAAGTCAATATTCTTATCCTTCTTTGGCTGCCCAAAAGTCTCTCTTTATCTTTTCTTTTGCTGGAACCAGAAAGTTCAGCACTCATTCTCTTCTCCTTCTTCTTTATTCTGGTTTCTTTCTTCTTCCCCTCTTACACGGCTGAAACTCCCTTTCACCCTTTCACCAAAAATCATAAACCTCTCTCTAAGGAGAAATTAAGAGCCTAAACACTAAGGTTTCATCTTCAAAGTGTGTAGGTAAGTAAGTTAAAGCTCATCTGATTTTGTGTACTTGGAATGGTATGATTGTTTGTTTATTTTCATTCTTTATCCTCTGTTCTGTTTTGTGGGACTGAACTTGTGATTTTGTTTTTGTAAGTTTAAAGAGTGATGGTGTTATGAGCTATAATTTTATATGCTCATCCTTTGTTATGTTTGGAGTATATATAAATTTTATGCCTTGGGTTCTCTTTGGTTTGGATGCATAATGTGTTTAATGATTGTAGCATATGCTTTGGGGAACTTATTGTGATGGGAATTAAGATTTTCTTGAGTTTGAGAGTTAGGTTATGATTGAGGATAAGTTTAAATACTTAGGAAGAGGTTGTCAATAATAAGTTTTGGTTTTCATTTAGGTGACGAGAACGAGAACACGGACACTTGAGCTCTTCTTGTACAATCTCTCGCGTCTTCGGCTTTCAGGTAAGGGATTTGAGATATGTGTCTTTGATAAGTATAGATATTATTTAGAAAAGTATTATGCATTAAAGCTTTTATTTAGAGATATTATGTATAAGCATGAGTTAAGCAAAATATGCGTTCGTGAGTTATTCAATCTTATATACATAATAATTTTAGCATATTGATGCTATTATTTATATCACGAACAAGATATTTAAAAATGAAGCGGATATGCTACTATTGTGATACGTTTATGTAAAAGCAAAGTTATCAGAAAAATATAGTTTTCAGTTATTCCATCGTTATGATCTGAACTCAGCCAGTAGGGGTTATAGTACTGGCATTTCCATGGAAATTCTGATTAGCCATTATAAGTGGGACTGGCTCTGCTGTACCCCCCCTTGTTGGTAATAGCCAACTTGTGGAGGATGTCAACCTACCCCCATGGTTGAAAAGATGTATTATGATATGATTCCGGAATGACCTAGCATTGTGGGGAATGCTGGATGCCTGGCACTTTGTGCTGGAAGCCTCCCAAAGTTGTGACAGACTTACAGTTAGATTAACTAATACATATGATAAATGAACTATGTTTATCCTTTTATTATTATATGAAAGGAAAATGAAGTACGTTCATCTGAAAGCTCGTAAATTATTTTGAGAACAATAAGAATAATATGAAGACTATTTTATCAAGTTGGCATATCCATAAAGTATGTAATTTACATGCATTCTTATCAAGGGCCCATGGAGCTTAAAAACCTTACTGGGCTTCGCAACTCACCCTTTTATATTTCAGTGCACAGGTTCTTCCTGGAAGCAGCGAGAGTATTAGAGGTGGCAAGGATTCGGTGTTTTCTCGTTTATCAGAATGTATAGTTAGTTTTTGTGGTACAGTAGTTAGCTGTTCTTTTGTTGTATAGGTGGAATCAAGATGTACTTGATTCTAGAGCACAGATGTAATTTAGTAGCCTAGTTTGTTTTGAACCCCAGTTGTATGCCTTTGGGGTTAGGTTTGTAATAAGAGTTTGCTAAACGTTTAGCTCTGTAATATTTACACTAATACCCTAAGCTTCAGCCAGGTGGTAATCTTCGAAGTTAAAGGGAATGAAATTTCAGGGTTTTCATCATTTTGTGTATTATGGTTTTTATGGAAGAAAATAAGCAGGTATTCAAGAAAAAAAAAAATATTCTGAATAAGCCCCTTCAGTTTAAGTTGGTTCGTGTTAGTATTGAGATAAACTTGATATTAACATGCCGGTCATGCTCTAAATCCTGATGTACAGGTTTGGGTCGTGACATCTAATGTTGGCTAAGGGCTCAGCTTCAACCCACTTGGTGAAATAATCTGTGCCGACCAACAGATATCTTTTGTTCCCTGGTGCCTTGGGGAAAGGACCTACAATATCTAGGCCCCGTTGGGCAAACGGCCATGGGCTGGACAAAGGATTTAGGATGCCTCCTGGCTGATGAATGTTTGGGGCAAACCTTTGGCATTGGTCACACTTCTTTACATACTCTAGGGCTTCCTTCTGCATCTTCGGCCACCAATATCCCTAGGTGATGGCTCGGTGTGACAGGGACCTTCCTCCTGTTGACTCCCACAGATCTCTTCATGCAACTCCTCGAGTAGTAGTTCTGACACCTCGGGGTGAATACACCATAAGTAGGGTCCAGAGTAGGAGCGCTTATATAGTTTGTGGTCCTCGGACAACTAGAACCGAGGAGCGTTCCTCCGTATTTTATCAGCCTCTGACTTCTCCTCAGGTAGGATATCATCTTTGAGGAACCTCATTATATGGTCCATCCAGCAGGGGCTCACTCTAGCTTGATGGACATGGGTCGTGCCCTTTGCCACCTCACTCGCCCTCTCCAGATGCTCAACAAGGAAAACTCAAGGCAGATCTCCTGCCGAGGATGTAGCAAGTGTGGCTAATGAGTCTGCATGGGTGTTTCCACTTCTAGAGATATGTGACAAGCTAAAAAGGTCGAAGTTTGGCTGCAGGCGCTTTACTTGGCTTAAGTACTCTTGCATCCTCGCGTCTCTAGCTTCTAGTTCTCCGTTTACCTGATGTGAGAAACCGCGCCTCCGGCCCCCTTTTTTATAGGATGTTGGGTCAAACCTACGTGAATGAGTGGAGTCGTGTTATTGCCTCTCAAAATGGAGGTTGGACTAGTTATATTTTTCCCTTTAGATTAAGGGTTTAACAATGGAGTCGCCACTTATTTAATTATTGGAAAAATAAGAAAACCATAAGTGAAAAAAAAAATTCCTCATTTTATTAATTTGAAATTTACATTGATCATGGGAAAATTACATGGCTTTGATCCTAGATACAACCTAAAATAAAGTACATGGCTTTGTTTTCTAATTACAATCTAAAAATCGAAAATTACATGGATAAACACTTGATCTACTAACCCTTGATCTAAGTTCGGAGGCTATGTTACAAAGTGAGAAGGTGTTAAGCACCCACCTTGCCCGGTGAAACCGGTCTTCTAGACTATGGTGGCCAACATTCATATCATATCATCCAATATGTCAATCAATTTGCATGTTGAATTTAATGTGTGTGCATGTGATGAACCTAAATCTAATTTATTAAGCATTGCATTTGGATTGAAAATTAAATTCTAGTGAATGTGTGTGTATGGTGATATCCTAGATTCAAGAATTTGAAAGAATTATGAAAAAAACATGTTTTTTATATTTTTTTTATGTGGATTTAAGATCAAAACTAGTGATATGCATGATCATGTGATGAACAACCAAGAACATGTGAAGAACACATAAGAACATATAAGAACATTCAAACATATTCAAGGGAATTTAAATAATTACTATCATGCTTTAATCCTAAATTCTCATTATGGCAACATAAAAAACTAGTTAGGGAAAGAGATTCTACCTTCATGTAAGATCTATTTGGTGGAGGAGGAGACTCTTGGTAGAGGTCCTAAAGGAGGGGAAAAAAAAGAAGAATTTGAAGAGGGAGAGTGAGTCTCACTCAATACCTTGAGTCTCAGGAAGACCAAGATATGACAAAACTACTCTACTTCACTAGAACTCAAGAGAGGAGAAGAGAGGGGTTTTTTTGTGTGTGCTTTGGAATGAAGTAGAAAGGGGTTTATATAGTAGTGGTGGAGGAAATATGAATGGAAGGCCATTTAATGAGGGTTGACAAAGAATCATGAACCTAGACCTCATTTTAGCCTTGGGGAAAATCTGGTGCATTAAATGGAAAGATTAGTAGGAGTGAGGAAAAAGCCAAAATTCGGTTTTCCTATAGCTGCTGTAACAGCTTGTAGAGCCAACTTCAAAAAATCATATCTGACTCAATTCTAATCAGAATGGCCTCGTTCTTATGCTCAAATTGAAGCCCCGGATGTCTAATTTCTGGAAAAATTAACCTCATCCACAGATTCAAAATTTTATAAGAGATATTGATAAAATGGTGAGCAGAGGTCATTTGTTAGAAAATGGTTTCAGCACAATTAATATTAATAAGTCTCAAATTAGCTCCCAATTAACATTAAATGGCTCCAATCACTCCCATTTCAGACTTAATTGGTTCCAAATTTACTCTAATTAAAAGATAATTACAGAAATTACTCATTGAATAATTAATGTTTAACTATCTAATTAATTAGGTGTATGCAACCTCACCATAAAATGTAATCCTAACCAATCAAATTATGACACATCATTAATCTCAAATTGATTAGAATTATAACCAATTGGAATCAATTGTTCATAATCACATATAGTCGGACTCAATTTTTGATAGTGCATCTCGGCCATTAAAACTTGATTTGATGATAACTTTCAATCTGATAGTCCGATTAGGGCTTATGACCAGTCGATTTGATCGTTACAACATCAAGATCATTTTGATAAAATGAGATTAAGAATCTAATGACCAGAATCAAAATGCATATTTTCAAGTCAAAATTACCCTTTTACCCTCTCGGTGAGGTTAAATGCGGGTTGCAAAATGGGGTGTCAACACCTGGCTCATCACCAACCTCGAATCCGAGAACATATCCACTGCTTTTCCGCCCATTTTTTGCACCATGACCATACCTTGCAGTAAGGCTTCATACTCGGCTTCGTTATTTGTGACAGAGAACCTGAGTCTCAGGAACTTCTCCACGACAGACTTCTCTAGGGACACTAGGACTTGCCCCACCCCAGACCCCCTTTGATTCGCAGCTCCATCAACGTACACTTTCCAGTGTGGGGGCCCTGGAACAGAGATTGCCCCAACTGATTTTCCCTCCATGTCTCCCTTTTCGGCCGCTGCTTCTACCAGTGGTTCGGTAAATTTGGCCACCAAGTCTGCCAGGACCTGGCCCTTTATAGAGGTTCGAGGCATGTACTTAATGTCAAAAGCCCCCAGAATCGTGTTCCACTTGGCGATTCTTCCAGTGTAATCAGCAGACCGAAGTACAGATCTCAAAGGCAGTTGAGTTAGGACGACTACCGTGTGGGCTTGAAAATAGTGGGGAAGCTTTTACGTAGCATGGACTACAACCAGTAGGGCTTTCTCCAAGGGCAAGTACTTGATCTCAGCTTCATGCAACGACTTGCTCACGTAGTAGATTGGTTTTTGAATGCCACTGTCATCCCGTATCAGCACCAAGCTCACTGCGTGAGGGGCTACGGCGATGTAGGCGTACAGGACTTCGTCGACGTAGGCGTACAGGACTTCGTCGACTTCGAGGTTAGACATGATTGGTGGCCGGGATAGGTATTCCTTGAGCTTCTGGAAGGCCACGGCACAATCCTCGGACCACTCGAATCCCTTCCACTTGTTAATCAGGAGGTAGAAAGGCCTGCACCTATCAACCGACCTAGAAATGAACCGATTTAGGGCCGCGATCATTCCAATGAGTTTTTGGATCTCCTTAGGATTTTGCGGAGGTTTCAAGTTATTGATAGCTTTAATCTGATTAGGGTCAACCTCAATTCTCCTGTGGGTGATGATGTAACCCAAAAACTTGCCTGACCCTACGCCGAACAAGCATTTGGAAACATTCAGGCACAACTTGTGCTTCCTTAGGACGTCAAAGATACAGCCGAGGTCTCCCAGGTGCTCGAACACCACTTTACTCTTTACCACCATATCATCAACATAAATTTCAATACTTTTGCCTAGCAGTGACTCAAACATTCTCGTCATCATCCTCTGATAGGTGGACCCAGCGTTCTTTAGGCCAAAGGGCATCACCTTATAATGATAATTCCCAACAGGTGTCACGAAGGCTGTCTTCTCCTGATCATCCAGGGCTAGTGGTATTTGATGATAGCCCTGGAAAGCATCTAAGAAACTCATCCGAGGATGTCCCGCGGTGGCATTCACTAGCTGGTCTATCCAAGGCATGGGGAACGGGTCATTTGGGCATGCCTTGTTTAGGTCCGTGAAATCTACACAAACTCTCAATTTTTCACTTTTCTTTTTGACCACCACAGTGTTGGCGAACCACTCAAGGTAAAAGACCCCTTTGATGGCCCTTACACGCTTAAGCTTCTTCGCCTCTTCTCTAATCGCATCTGCGTGCTCCCTTGACGGGCGCCGAGGTGGTTGTTTCTTGGGGACGACAGATGCGTTGACATTGAGATGGTGACAGATAAAGGCTGGATTGATCCCTAGAGTATCGCAGGTGTCCCATGCAAATACGTCAATGTTTGTTTTGAGGAACTCGATCAACTCCTCCCTTTCCTGAGGAGGCAGCCGAGCCCCGACCTGAAAGAACTTCTCTGGATCATCTCCAATGATCATCTTGTCAAGATCTTCATATTTTGCTTCCTCCGCAGTTGCATCGGGAGGCACTGCCGGGTCCTTTGATTGCTATAAGCCCCCTTCAGCAGTGGCAGAGGGCCCCGCATCGAGCCGATGCGATGTGGCAGCCATCATGCATTGCCTTGACGTGGATTGGTAACCACGAATTTCGAGGACATGGTCCCCTGACGGGAATTTCATCTTCTGGTGCAAGGAGGAGGCGACAGCCCCCAGGGTGTGGAGCCAGGGCCTGCCGACGATGGCTGTGTACGGGGAATAGGTGTTTACCACTATAAAGTCCACGTCCACTACCTCTGGACCGGTCTAGACGGGCAGCCTAATCATGCCCTTTGGGATAACCAGCTTCCCATCGAAGCTCATCAGGGGGGAGTTATAGAGTGTCAAATCTTCTGGTTTTAACCTCAGCCCCTTGTAGAGGTCGGGGTACATAATCTCGGCCCCGCTGCCATCATCGACCATCACCCTTTTCACATTATAGTCCCCGATTCTGAGGGTGATCACCAGTGCGTCATCGTGGGGCTGGGTTGTCCCGACCTTGTCTTCCTCTGAAAAGCACAGGGTTGGGTGAAAATTCCTTCTAGCCTTCTTCGGCTCTGATTGGGACTCCTCGGCACGCATCTGGGTCATGGATAACACTCGCGAGGGGCGCACGCTTGTTCTTTCCTGCGCAGCCAAGATCACATTGATCCTCCCTGTGGGTGCCCTTAAGGCAGTGTCTCTCTGGAGCTCCTGATAGGCCTGGCCTTGGTGGCCACTAGAATGGTGCAGGAGGTGCTTCAGCTTTCCTTCCCAGACTAGATGGTCTAGATAATCCCAGAGGTTTCTGCAGTCCTTCGTAGCGTGTCCGTGGTCCTGATGGTACTGGCAATATAGGTTCTGATTGCATTTCGTGGGGTCTCCGGCCATCATATTCGGCCCCTTAAAGTATGGTTCATTCCTTATCTTCTCCAACACCCTGTGTACTGGCTCTCGGAATACGACATTGACAGCCTGAACGTTGGTCGCCCTAGATTGCCCTGCAAAATTCCTCTTCGGGTGGTTGCTGTTGTACCGGTCTGACCTGAAATCTCTCATCTCTTGAGGGATAACCTTCTCTTTTTCCTTGCTTTGCAGCTGATCCTCCTCTTCCCGCTTATACTTATCAATTCGGTTCATCAGCTGGTGCACATTGGTGGCGGGCTTACCGATCAGAGACTTCCTCAGGCCATGCCCCGTTGGGAGACTGTTTTTGAAGGTGCTGACGGCGACATCCTCATATTTGTCGTCCAGTTCATTGTATATCTCCCAGTATCGGTCTGAGTAGGCCTTTAGAGTTTCTTCATCATGTATGGATAGAGACAACAGCACACTCAAAGGCCGAGGAGGTCGGCTGTTTGTGACGAATCGGGAGCCGAATGCTTAAGTCAGCTGCCTGTATGAGTCTATGGAATTCGTCTTTAGACCATTGAACCATCTCATTGCCACTGGTCCCAGACTAGAGGGGAAGACCCTATACATCAGCGCCTCATTATTGGAGTGGACAGCCATCCTTTGGTTATATTGGCTCACATGCTCCACAGAGTCCATCCTGCCATTATAAATGGTGAAGGTGGGCTGCTGAAATCACTGAGGAAGCGTAGCCTCTTCAATGTGGTAGGTGAAAGGTGATTTGGAGAGCTGATCCAGTGTCCTACTCATGGCATCACTCCCCACGCTCCTAGGGGACGGGCTTCTACATTTGCGCCTCCAGTAGTGCTCTTCTTCATTAGAGAAGGTCTCGCTTGGGGGGGGTCCTTGATCTTCGCCTATAGTCATCATCGTCTTCCTCATCGGAGGGTGTGTCGGGACTAGGACGAGACTGCCTTCGTTGTGCATGACGCAGCTTTCTCCTCAGACCGTCTATCTCTCACTGCATGGCCACCTTATTGTCCTGTCTCTTGGACACGTGGCTCTTGACCTCTTCTGATTGCACAGTCTGGTCGTTGTTTTACCTCCGTAGCACGTGGCTACCCCCGCGGGTGTGGCTTCCGCTGGTCTGTGTGGTGTGCGCACTTCCCTCTTGAAACCTTCCGTTTTCTTCGTTTTGACTGCGCTCGGGGTTGGGGAAGGTACCCTATTATTGGGACCTCGCTGGTTTGGACTGGTGGGATCCTGCTTGATGAGGGCCCGTTCCTGCCATGCTTCATCGTCGCCCTTACTAACGCACAAGTTCTTCCCACAGACGGCGCCAATTGTAGGGATTTGATTCGAGCACTATTCCTTGCAAATGTGTGGATTCAAGCCCAGCTGGCCCAATACAATGAATTTATAGAGTGCGGGTTAAAGAACTAGTCTTTAGTGAGGATTGCGACAATTAAACATGGTAATGCAGGGATTGGGTGGCAAGAATACAAACTAAAACATGAAATTAGGCTCCTCGGCCATTTTCTTAGGTCGTATATTTCTTATTCCTTCTTTAGTACTAGGTTACAAAGATCATACAAGTGCTACGGTCCTTTTTCTCTCCTAAAACTGTCGTCCGTCTTTCTGGAGGACTTGTTACATTTTATATCCCCTTCTCGTTAATCCTGATCCTTAATTTGTTGATCATGTAGGTCACCACTTGAGTGCCTGTCCCATCAGCCACCTTCCCATCTTTCCTGTGGGTGGTAGCAGCTAAGGCAGCACTGTTCAGGGGTCACTTCTTCATTAATGCGGCTAGAACGTTAGTTGTGGGCATTTAATGTGGAGGTGACAGTTCCTCTTGGGATCGCTCCTCCACCATGCTTCCATGGCCAACCCGTTGTACTTGCCTCTGTCTTGAATCGTTCTGGAAGGTTACCTCTGAAGGCACTTTGCTTTCCTTTCAATGGTCCGTGCGGGCCGAGGACATGATTGTCCTCGGCAGTACCCCTTGTGAATGAAGCTTCCTTGACTCGTCCTTAGACACTCCTTCATCCTCGGCGTGGGCCTTGGGCTTAACATAGAGTGGGCTGGAGTTGCTAAATTCTCTGACCCCATAGATAGTTTTCTGCAATTTTTGTAGGTTAAGTAGATAGCTTTCTTGAACTATTACGGTTTATTGTTAGCGTTAATTGTATAGCCGCTTTAAGTAACTTGATGTTGGTTTTATTAACTTGAGTTGGGTTGTAGCTTAATTTGTTGAATTGGATTTTAAAAAATGAATATTTATATTTAAATAAGAAGACTAGCTTTAGTGCTGTGTTTTTGTACTTGAGTCCTAGATTTAATGTTTATTTTTGTTTTCTTGATAACCATAGGCTTTGTTGACATTGTGGATTGTAATAGTTTTCGGATGCATTGAAAAACGTTTGGTGGAATAGTTAACTAAGAGAGGTAATAAGACCGACCTTCAATTGGGTCCATGTTGAGTGTTTTAAATCATTGTCTTTTGTCCTTATCTTTTAGATTTGATATTGTCATTAAGTTGGACTTTTATTTATTAAATTTTTGTTATACCATCAATAAACCACCTGTGAGTATGATTGCCGGGTTCAATTGATCGTCGCACAACAATATCACTTGCTAAGATATGAAATTACGGTGGTTACAAGTTTTCTGCTGAGCTTCAAGATAAAATATTCGAAATTAATCCCTCCCTCTCTCGGATCATAAATAGTACGGGCCCGTTTGGGAGAGAAGTTTGAATAATGTTGTTTGTTTTTTTTTTTTTTTAAATATGTGTGATTGAAAAAGTGTGTGAAAATGTGTGTAATGTTATTTAAAAACTGAGAATGAGTTGTTTAACAACTCTATTAAACGGGGCCTACATTTCTCAAGAAAGTTTTTAATAAAAGAGATAAGCTCATCAAGGTGTCATAGAAAATTTTATATATATATATATATATATAATTTTATTTTTTCCATAATTAACTTAACAAACATTAATTTCTGGCCCAAGCTTCACAGTTGTATATTTAGTGAAATTTGACATGAAAATATTTTTTAGAAAGTAAAAATTCTTAATGTGAAATTTTTGTTGAAACTAATTGATCTATATGTTATAAGTTTATAACCAATTGCTTTTTTTTTTTTTTTTTTTTGCAGGAAAGTTGGTGTAGCGACCGAGTTTGGGCACTTTTCCTTAGATGAAGTGGATTCTAGCCTAGCTAGTCCGATATAATGAATTTGTAGAGTATGGGTTCAAGAACTAGGCCCTAATAAGGATTGCAAAAACTAAACATAGTAGTGAATAGGTTAAACAACAAGAATATAGACTAAAGCATGAAATATTATTCCTCAGCCTTCCTTTTATGGGCTGGAAGTTTTTATTGCTTCTTCAGTGCTAGGTTACAGAGATGATACAAGTGCTACCACATTTTCCGCCTCTCATTTTCTGTCCCGAGGACTTCTTACATTATATACCCCTTTTCAGTTGATCCTAACTCTATATTTGTCGACCAGACAGGTCACTACTCGAGTGTTTGTCCCATCAGCCGTTTCTCCCTCCTTCTGTGAGTTGCAGCTACCAAGGTTGCAGTGTTCAGGGGTCATTTCCTCATTAATATGGGCAAAACGCCAGCGGCGGGCATTTAATGTGGAGATGACAGTTTGTCTTGGATTTGCTCTTCCACCATCCTCCATGATTGGCACATTGGTACCTGTTTTTTCTAATGGGGTGCTCTGGGAGGCTGCCTTTGATGGGGTGTTGACTCTCCCTCCTCTGGTTTGGGGTTGGCCGATGACATAATTGTCCTCGGCGGTCATCCTGGGTGATCCGGACTTTTTCACGTCGTCCTCAGAAGTTTTCTTCTTCCTGGGCATGGGCCTTGGGCCTGGTACGCAATGGGTCGGGGTTGCCTAATCCCTTGGCCCTACAGTTGGCATTTACTAAAAAGGTTACGAGTTAAGGTAAGATTTTTACTAGAGGATTGCTTTTTGTGCAAAGAAATATAATGAGTTGACATAATACTTGATTAAAATTGATTACATTTTCATACGTATACTTTAATAATGAAATTTAAGAAACCATGATTTTAATATAGGCTTTCACTTGCTATGCTTTGTTGTTAATAATGTAGATATTTGGCTTTACTTTAGAAATTCAATGGACACGTTTACAGTTGGATGTAGTTGAAAAATTATTTTATTTGTTCACTTAAACTGAAATGGTCAATGTTAATGTATTGTATCAGTATAGAATATATATATATATATATATACAATTTTTTATTACATTGTTTGTAATCTAATTCAAGAAATATGACTACCTTCTTATTTTTGCCGTTTAGTCTTCTTGTTGAAACTTGAAACTGGTTCAAAATGCTCTGTACACGTTTAACCTAAATTATATAAAAGACA
The DNA here is from genome assembly GCA_023736055.1 of Quercus glauca. NCBI lineage: Eukaryota > Viridiplantae > Streptophyta > Magnoliopsida > Fagales > Fagaceae > Quercus > Quercus glauca. The sequence goes on along the minus strand of CM043316.1, from coordinate 73,100,989 downwards.
GTGTATCTTCAGCTTGTTATGTGTTTTATGGAGAGAGGGAATCAAGAAACTGTTAATTATTTATTTTTGCTTGTTCAACTGCTAGAGCAATGTGGTTTGCTTGTAGCATAAAGGTTTGATTTATTGCAACCTCAATCAATAACTTTTTAGTGATTATTTAATATTTGAACATGATTCTGATAATACCTTGCTTGTAGTTCTGACTGAAGGTGTCTTATCTTATGGTCTATTTGGTTTTTAGAAACAAAGTTGTGTTTGAAGGAATGTCTATATTACCTAATGGTTGAATATGGCATATGGTGGACTTACACATGCAGAAGAATGCTTATTGCTGGGATTAATCTAAAAAATGATACAAGTTACTCTAAGAAAAAAAAAGATTTAATGGACTTAGTGTGTAAGGACAAGCTAGAGAGAAGTATGATGCTTTGCTGTTATGGTGCTGCAGCAACAATAAAAAATGAGGCAGTCATTATAGCTTTCAGAAGCTTTTGGGGCACTTGTTTGAAGCATTGTATAATGCTATTATCCTGTTTGGTATTCATCATCTTTTGTTGGAGCTTCTTAATATATTTGTCATTACATTCGTACCTAATGCATAAAGTTTCCACTTTTTTTCGGGTTTGGGAAAGATTATCTTAAGTAGTCTTATCCCCAAAATCTTGCCATTATATTGAACAATAATATAAGTTCAAATATTAAACCTATTTATAACACAATTACACAACCAATATGTAAATCATATTTTGTGTGAATGGAATAAATAAAAAATGAAAAATTGACATTTCAAAATTCAATTACAAGTACAATAAACCTTTTGCCCTAAGGAATACATATTCCATACTGCAAGCCACCCTCGACATTACCTTAATATACAGCTTTCTCCATTCTCCAACATCCAACTACAATTAAAAAGTCCCTAGGCCATATCTTGTACTTCTGGTCAAAGAACACGCCTATGGATCAATAATTGCTATTTACCTGCAAGACAAAAACTGGAATTTTTTTAATTCCAGATTTGATTAGAAGTAGCTTTCAGGTTTGATGCGCCCATTGTTTTTGCTAATACCAACCAATGTTATCAAATGCAGCACTAATACCACACCGACACCGTATTCACTTTTAGTGACTCAACTCTGCTTACAATTCTAACAATAAATTCTACCATATGAAATTAGTTTTTGTTAGAAAAACTCAGTTATAAACATAGAAAAGAGGTTTAATACAAATGATCTATTTACAATAACTGTTTCTGTGAGATAAAATATGGTTAATACAAATGGTCTGTGTGATGACTGTCTATTTACAAATGGTTAATACAAATGGTCTGTGATGAGGGAAAAACTTGCTTAGGCATACACGGCCTCTATTCCTAACGGACCAGAACTCTGACGGGCCCGTGTCATGTAAATTGGGTATGGTTGGTCCAATTAAGTTGGACAGGCCCATAAATGGAACATCCACACTAATAAAGATTCTATGGGCTATATCCATTATTGGGTTTTCTTCATTAGGAATAGCCTTGTCCACCAAGCCTAGGTTTTCATGAAGAAGAGTCCAATGAGGAAAGGATTCCTATATGGAAAAGACTTCTACTCCAAGTAATAAAGGTGAACCCCCTACTACTATAAAAGCCCCAATACCCCCACAATCAAGGTACGCATAATTTATCCTCTCTAGCACTCTAGAGTTGTGAGAATATTTTCTGACTTAACCTTCGGAGGGTATTCGGCCGGCACCACACCGGTGCTCTTCGTTAGGTTTTCCCTTCTCTTTGCTGTGTAGGTTCACATTCGTGCAAGTAGATACCGTGTGGCTCATTGGTGAAATTCTTGACTTCATCAGTTGGCGCCGTCTGTGGGAACGCCTCGACAATAGTTATAGTTGAGATTCACAACCATACTATTGTTTCCCGGACTATAGGGTTACATGGTACTCACTCGCTCGATGGCAACCACCAACGACGTTCAAGGAGAAGAACCCGCCACGACCGCCCTCGACAGACAAGTACGAACTCTCGCTGCGGCCGTAGAGCGCCTCACTAAGCAAAACAATGACCTGGAAGAACAGCTACGCCAGAAGAACGCAGGACCGAACGAACAGGGGGACCAAGAAGGAACCAGCGCTGCAAGAAGAAACCAGGAGAGAGTTGAAGCCAGCCACGCCCCGACAGGGACGGAGAGACAGAACGTGAGCATGCCATCCCTCACGGATGCGACTCCTCCACACTTCGCCGCAGAGATGCAAGCAATGAGAGAACAAATGGAGGTTATGATGAACGCGCTCAAAGGGCGAGTTTCCAGTGACCTTGACGACCTAGTCAATCGCACTGATTCACCCTTCACTGCGGCTGTAAACTCCTTCCCCCTGCCGCACAAATTTCGGATGCCGAATATTGATAGTTATGACGGACTGAAAGACCCTCTGGATCATCTAGAGACGTTCAAAACATTGATGCATCTTCAGGGGGTCGCAGATGAAATAATGTGCAGGGCTTTCCCCACCACGCTGAAAGGAGCCGCCAGGATCTGGTTCAGTCGGTTGACACCGAACTCTATCAGCACATTCAAGGAGTTAAGTGCCCAATTCACATCCCACTTCATCGGGGGACACAGGTACAAGAAATCGACGGCTTGTCTGATGAGCATCAGGCAGCGGGAGGACGAGACATTGAGATCCTACATATCCCGTTTCAACAAGGAGGCACACTCGATCGACGAAGCCGACGACAAGATACTGGTGGCAGCCTTTACGAATGGGTTGCGAAAGGGCAAATTTTTGTTCTCGATATACAAAAATGACCCGAAAACCATGACGGAGGTCCTCTACAGAGCAACGAAATACATGAATGCGGAAGACGCATTACTGGCAAGGGAGGACAAACCGAGGAAGAGAGAACGACAGGAAGACAACCGGCAGGACCAAGAGCGGAAAAGACTCAAAACTGGGGACCGAAGGGACTACCGACGATCCAAGCCCCAAGGAAGAAAGTTCACGAGCTTTACGCCATTGAATACCCCAGTAGACCAAGTCCTAATGCAGATTAAGGACGACGAGGCTCTAACCTTTCCAGGAAAGCTCAAAAGCGATCCAAGCAAGCGATCCAGAGACAGATACTGCCGTTTCCACCGCGACCACGGACATGATACGTCTGATTGCTACGATTTGAAACAGCAGATTGAAGCCCTCATCAGACAAGGGAAATTACAAAAGTTTGTAAAAAAGGAGAAGACGGATCCCCCGCCTCAAGAACAGCAACCCCGAAGGGAGAACGAACGACCTAGGCCCCCAGTCGGAGACATAAGGATGATAGTAGGTGGAACTGCAACAGCAGGTTCATCAAAAAAGGCCCGAAAAACTTATCTCCGAATGGTCCAAAATGTTCAGCTGACGGGCTCGGTCCAAAAGATTCCCCGTAGGGATAGCCCAATCATCGGATTCTCGGAAGAAGATGCACGACGACTTCATCATCCGCATGACGACGCCTTGGTCGTCACCCTACGAGTCGGGGAATATAACATACACAGAGTATTGGTCGACAATGGCAGCTCAGCGGATATCCTGTACTATCCCGCGTTCCAACAGATGATGATTAGTAAGGAACGACTGACACCGACAAACGCACCCCTGGTGGGGTTCGGAGGGACGAGAGTATTCCCGTTAGGGGCAATCACACTTTCGGTGACGGTAGGTGATTATCCCCAGCAGATCACACGAGACGTGACATTCCTTGTAGTTGACTGCTCGTCCGCATACAATGCTATCCTCGGACGACCAACTCTCAACGCATGGAAGGCGGCAACCTCAACATATCACCTGATGATTAAGTTCCCCACGGAGTACGGGGTTGGGGAATTACGAGGGAATCAGGTGGCTGCCCATGAATGCTACTTGGCCATGATAGAGATGGAGGATCAGCGGCAGGCAATGTGCATAGAAGAACAGCGATTTACAGCCGAACCCGTCGAGGAACTGGAAGAAGTCGCTCTGGACGAGTCAAGGCCTGAACGAACGACCAGGATAGGGACTTCAGCCAGTCGGCCCATACAGCAGGCCCTCAAAGCGTTCCTCAGGATGAACCAGGACGTCTTCGCCTGGAGTCACGAAGATATGCCCGGGATCAGTCGCTCAGTCATGGTCCATAAGCTGAATGTGAATCCCAATTTTTCGCCCGTAAGACAGAAAAAGCGCGTCTTCGCTCAAGAACGGGACAAGGCAATAGCAGAAGAAGTAAAGAAGCTACTCGAAGCAGATTTCATCCGAGAGGTGTATTACCCCGATTGGTTGGCCAACGTCGTGATGGTCAAAAAGGCGAACGGAAAATGGCGAATGTGCGTCGACTTCCCGGACCTCAACAAAGCATGCCCAAAAGACAACTATCCATTACCTCGAATAGACACTCTAGTGGACTCAACTGCGAAGCATCAACTCTTGAGCTTCATGGACGCCTTCTCGGGCTATAATCAGATCAAGATGGACGAAGCTGATCAGGAGAAGACCTCCTTTGTCACAAGTCAAGGACTTTTCTGCTACAACGTAATGCCGTTTGGGCTCAAGAATGCAGGAGCGACATACCAAAGACTAATGAACAAAATGTTCGCACACCAAATTGGGAGGAACGTACAGGTGTACGTCGACGACATGCTTGTAAAAAGCCTTTGGGAACAAGACCATCTTAAAGACCTGCAGGAGACGTTTAACACCCTCAGGTCGTACAACATGAAGTTAAATCCGAATAAGTGCGTGTTCGGAGTAACGGCGGGGAAGTTCTTGGGATTCATGGTATCCCACAGAGGAATTGAGGTTAACCCAGAGAAGGTACGGGCTATCATGGAGCTAAAACCGCCGAAATCGGTTAAAGAGATGCAGAGCTTGAACGGAAGAATCGCAGCCTTAAACAGATTCGTCTCCAAAGCGACAGACAAATGTCTACCATTCTTCCGCACCTTAAGAAAGGCCTTCGAATGGACGGAAGAGTGTCAAGCAGCATTTGAGAGTCTGAAAAAATACCTCGCCTCTCCCCCACTCCTCAGCCCAGCCGAACCAGGGGAAGAGCTCTACCTGTACTTAGCAGTCTCACAAGCAGCCGTGAGTGCGGCCTTAATAAGAGAAGAACAAGGCACTCAATTGCCCGTCTATTACATAAGCAGGGGCTTTCGGGGGGCAGAAGAAAGATACCCCCAGATGGAAAAGCTGGCCTTCGCACTAATAACCGCAGCCCGAAAGCTCAAGCCTTACTTCCAGGCACATACCATTGTGGTCTTGACGGACCAACCCCTGAAGAGAGCCATGAGCAGCCCTGAGGCTGCTGGACGAATGGCTTTGTGGGCAATTGAATTAAGTGAATTTGATGTACAGTATCGCCCGCGAACTGCAATAAAAGGCCAAGCCGCAGTAGACTTTATCGCCGAGTACACCAAGTTAGACGACAAAGGGGCAGACACACTCAGAGAATGGAGTATCCATACGGACGGATCTTCAAACAGGCAAGCTGGAGGAGTTGGAGTAGTAATTCACTCCCCGGACGGGGACAAAATCGAATGTATGATTCGATTAGATTACGCAACCACAAACAATGAGGCCGAGTATGAAGCATTAGTGGCAGGATTGGACCTCGCGGTAGCGGCTGGCGCTGAAGTCATGGTCATACATTGTGACTCCCAGGTCATAACGAGTCAAATTAACGGCATTTACGAGTGCAAAAATGAAAGGATGAAGAAGTACCTAGAAAAGGTAAAGAGTCGGATAAAAGGCCTCAAAGTGCGCTTCATTCAAATCCCAAGGGAAGAGAATGAATGCGCCGACCGTCTGGCAAGAGCAGCATCAGCTGAGCCTATGCAAACCACTAATCAAGTATTATCCTTCATCCAGACTTCATCAACTATTGACGACGGAGCAGAAGTGCAGGAAACGAATTCTGAGAATGATTGGACCACACCATTATTAGCTTACCTGCGGACAGGCGCGCTACCAGACGGAAAGGAAGCGGCCAGGAAACTGAGGGTCCAAGCTTCACGGTTCGTACTAATCAAAAACCTTCTGTACAAAAGGGGATTCTCACGGCCGTATCTGAGGTGTTTGAATCATGACGAATCAAACTACGTGATGAGAGAAGTCCATGAAGGTGTCTGTGGAAACCATTCGGGAGCACGATCTCTAGTACACAAACTTATCCGAGCAGGATACTACTGGCCCACAATGCAGAAAGACGCACAAAGTTTCGTTAAGAGGTGTGACAAATGCCAGAGATTCAGCAATCTGATAAGGCAACCCACCGAGGAAATGACACCCATCACGGCCCCCTGGCCATTCGCCCAATGGGGACTGGACATCATGGGCCCTTCCCAACTGCGGCAAAGCAACTAAAATTTCTAGTGGTTGGTATCGACTACTTCACAAAATGGGTAGAAGCAGAAGCCCTGGCCACCATCACGGAGAGAAACATCCGAAACTTTGTTTGGAAAAATATTATCTGCAGGTACGGGATACCAAGAGTTCTCGTCTCCGACAACGGAAAGCAGTTCGACAACAGCGCATTCAGGAACTTCTGTTCAGAGCTGGGCATCAAGAACCATTACTCCTCCCCCGCACACCCTCAGGCCAATGGACAAGTGGAAGTCACGAACCGAACCTTGCTCAAGATTATCAAGGCAAGGCTCGAGGGGGCAAAGGGCATCTGGCCTGACGAACTACCAAGCGTCTTGTGGGCATATCGCACAACCGTAAAGGTACCTACAGGAGAAACGCCATTTCGGCTAGCATACGGGGCTGATGCGGTCATACCTGCAGAGATAGGACTTACAAGCTATCGAGTGGAGAATTACAGTAAGGATGACAATGACGAAGCCATGCGCTTGCAGCTGGATTTGGTGGACGAGGTCCGTGCTACGGCAGAACAGAGGTTAGCACGATACCAGAACCTGATGGCAAAATATTACAACTCCAATGTCAGACAGAGAGATTTTCAGATCGGTGACCTAGTGCTGAGAAAAGTAATGGGAGCTGCTAGGGACCCCTCCCAAGGAAAACTCGGCCCCAACTGGGAAGGACCATACAGGATCTCATCATGGCACAGAAAAGGGACCTACCACCTCGAAACCCTGGACGGGCAGAAACTACAGCACCCGTGGAACACAGAGCACCTACGGAGATACTACCAGTAAAGGCGATGACGTGAAGCACAACACCTATCTTTTTATTACTGGTTACTTTTAAATTTTTAGCTACAATAAGCCCAGCAGGCACGATTTCTATTTCAATTTTTTGCTACAATTAAGCCCAACGGGCACGATTCTTATCTCGGTTTTTGCTACGGTATATTTTTAAGCCCAAGGGGGCAAGAATTTCCTACAAATGCATGGTTTTTATCAACGACCTTTATCTACATATACTATTCAAATTCTTCAAGTCTACAAAGTGGACGGATATCCCCACGAGGGATTAAAACTTAAGTCCGAAACATAGACGGACAGAACCCCATAAGGGGTCAAAATTTTACAAGTCCACAAAGTGGACGGACCTGCCCACAAAGTGGACGGATATCCCCACGAGGGATTAAAACTTAAGTCCGAAACATAGACGGACAGAACCCCATAAGGGGTCAAAGTTTTACAAGTCCACAAAGTGGACGGACCTGCCCACAAAGTGGACGGATATCCCCACAAGGGATTAAAACTTAAGTCCGAAACATAGACGGACAGAACCCCATAAGGGGTCAAAATTTCACAAGTCCACAAAGTGGACGGACCTGCCCACAAAGTGGACGGATATCCCCACGAGGGATTGAAACTTAAGTCCGAAACATAGACGGACAGAACCCGAAAAGGGGTCGAAATTCTACAAGTCCACAAAGTGGACGGACAAGCCCACAAAGTGGACGGATATCCCCATGAAGGATTGAATCTTTAAGTCCGCAACATAGACGGACAAAACCCCATAAGTGGTCAAAATTTTACAAGTCCACAAAGTAGACGGACTTGCCCACAAAGTGGACGGATATCCCCAAGAATGGTTTTAATTCTATCAAAAATAAATGATAAAGTACACAAGGTAGACGGGTTACTTTAACATGGCCAATGCTTAAAAAGGACGGATGTTCCTTAGGCCGACGGTTTCAACAAGCCATTCATTAATCAAAGCAAGTAAAAAGATTAAGCAACAAAGCAAAAATATAAAACTTACAATTACTGACGGACAGAATACCCCTTAGAGGGAAATATTTGTATTACAAAAAGAACTGAGCCATAAATTGTTTTCCAAATATTTTTAACATACCCAAATTCAATATAAAAAGGAAAAATACAAGACGGTCACTTTGCTCCTATAAACACGACGGATTTAGCCTTGCTTGGGATCTGGTTGATCAACACCGGCATCCTTACCGTCCGCAGCATCAGCTTGAATCTGTTTTTCTCCAGGAGCACTGACGGGCTGGCTCTCTTCAAAGAGTTCGTCCGTATTCTCGGAGTTTGCAGGACGGGCAGAAGTAAGCTCATTAGCATTGACATTGACGGACGAAACGTCAAGATCAGGATATAACGCCTTCACTTGACGGATCGCCTCGTCAAAGCCCTCGTTATAAGAATCTCCGAGCTTGGAGAGCAGGGCGTCTGAATCTCGGTATTCCTGGACGGCTGTCTCCTTCACTTGACTAATTTCTTTTTCCTTGTCTTGAATGATTACCCTCAGCTCTTCCGTCAACGTGAACAGCTCATTTCTGTCCTCCTCAAGCAGCTTGAACTTCTTCTCCTGAGCAACCCTCCACGTCCGAAGCTCCTGAAGCTCTTCCTCCGTCTTCTTGCCCTTATCCCTAAGACGGTCCAAGGTAGTCTCATGGTGAAGGCACCGTCCCATAAGTCCCTTCACCATGACCATGGTCTGAAATGTTGAAAAATTAAAAGAAATCAAAAAGTGTACGACGGATGAAGGACAACTATACATAACATAGACGGGGGCTTACCTGAGCGATGCTAAAAAGGCTTGTTTCGCCCATTGCCTCCGTCGAGTGATTACCAAGATCTTCGTAATCCTCTGAAGTAAGAAGGGAGGACAACTTTTCCAGAGCGTACCCAGCGTCGTCACGGAGAAGGGGAGGTGGCTTCTTAAGGTCTTCTGACGGACCCTTCATTAATCCTTTACCAGCCCCATGCTTTATTGGGGTGACCGTCTTGGCACCTTCTGCCATCAGCCCCACGACGGGCTCCAAGGAGACCTTAGGCTTCTTTGGAGGACGGTCTCCCTTAGACGGCTGTTTTCTCTTCGCTGGAACCGTCGTCTCCTTCGGTTCGGAGGCATGGGCCGCTCGATTCTTCGCGGCGTTGGACCGTATTAATGCCCTTCTCTTGGCAATATCCATTTCTGTATACATGAACGGATAAAAGTTAGCTTGTTAAAACAAAAACTAATATTCAAACAAAGAAAGCGACGGACGTACGCTGACGGATTCTTTTTTCGTATTTAATTGCTTTTGGTGATGGTACGGGCCCGTCGCAGTACCAGCAAATAGTATCAAGGTTAACTAATTTAGCCCAAGTCCTTTCCTCCGGCTTGGTCTTGTTAAAAATTTTCTCAAGGAAACTGAACTCCTCGACTGTAACTTGAGGGCGCCGTCGGACTGCATATAAATAAGACGGTTAGAAAAAGTTCGAAATATTTTAAAATAGATAGAATGAAGGATCTACGCAACTAGGACGGACTCATACCATTCTCAGATAAAATGCCCCAAGTTGTATCGACGGGCATGTTGTCCGTCTCCCCTGGACGGCACATCCATCCGTCACCCTCTAAGAAAAAATAACGGCTTTTCCAATCTCGGTTGGAGTCTGGGGTTTCGTATATGACCTTTAGCAACGAGCTTCTAGGTACAAAACTGTAGATACCCCTAGATTTATCGATTTCATCTGGACGGTAGCAATGCAAAAACTCTCTCACCGTCAACCTCCTAGCCCCGTCAGACATGGCCCCGTACAGAATCTCCATCGCGATGAAGACTCTCCAGGCATTAGGTGAGATTTGATTGACGGCCAAACCCAGATACTTTAACAACTCACGGTGAAGTGAGCTCAGTGGGAATCTGAGTCCGGCTTTTAACATTTGTTCATAAATTCCTACACCGTCTACCCCTTCATAATAACACTTCTCTGATTTGAAAGGTAGACGGATTGGAATATAATCAGGGATCTGATAATTATCTCTGAGGGTCTTGAAGTGGTTCTCTTTAATGGTTGATGTGAAATCATTGACCGTCCACTCCTGGAGCATAATGAACTCCCTTGGCCCATCAGCTCCTACAACTTGTTCTAGTTGTTGATCCCCATCTCCGTCGGAATCTACTTCAACTAACTCCATATCCTCGTTTGTTGAGGACGGAGAAGAGGCTGACGGACTCCTATCATCACTAGGACTGCCTGGGTCTTTATGACCAGATTGGTATATATCCTCATAACCCTCCCCATCACGGACAAACGACTGATTACTAGACGCTCTAGACATTGCCTAAACTCAAAGACCGATCCCTCTATAAATAGTGACGGGTGTATGATTTGAAGTATAAAAAATCTGACGGATTAGCTGAATGATAAGAAGAACTTACCCGTCAGAGTAATGTGAACGGAGAGGATTTGATGACGACGGACGCGGATTACTTTTCTGAAAGTCTGACAAAGTTGACGGACTGAGCTCTGACAGAATAATTTTTGAGCAAAGGTAGGAAATGAGAAGCGAATGCAATGTATTTATAAAGAGATTTGTACGGGAGACGAAACGACGCCTCGATCCGAGACAACGCCCAATTGTATGGCAACGCGTGTCAAAAGTCATTAAATGAAATTATGTTAATACGATGTGAACGACCAAATGAATAATACTGCCCGACATACTTCTTACCCGTCATGGTTATAGGTCGTGAGGGTTTGGTCTTCTCTTATCACCCCGCGAACCCTATAAAGTTATGACGGATTCACGGTGTAAGGGGGCAACTGATGAGGGAAAAACTTGCTTAGGCATACACGGCCTCTATTCCTGACGGACCAGAACTCTGACGGGCCCGTGTCATGTAAATTGGGTATGGTTGGTCCAATTAAGTTGGACAGGCCCATAAATGGAACATCCGCACTAATAAAGATTCTATGGGCTATATCCATTATTGGGTTTTCTTCATTAGGAATAGCCTTGTCCACCAAGCCTAGGTTTTCATGAAGAAGAGTCCAATGAGGAAAGGATTCCTATATGGAAAAGACTTCTACTCCAAGTAATAAAGGTGAACCCCCTACTACTATAAAAGCCCCAATACCCCCACAATCAAGGTACGCATAATTTATCCTCTCTAGCACTCTAGAGTTGTGAGAATATTTTCTGACTTAACCTTCGGAGGGTATTCGGCCGGCACCACACCGGTGCTCTTCGTTAGGTTTTCCCTTCTCTTTGCTGTGTAGGTTCACATTCGTGCAAGTAGATACCGTGTGGCTCATTGGTGAAATTCTTGACTTCATCAGTCTGTGTGATAAAATATATAAGCTCAAAAGCTTTGATAAACAGAGAATGGTGACAAAGTTGAAAATGGAGAGAAATTCTTTGGCCGTGTTTTGTATTCCTGAATCAGACAAATTGATTAGTTGGTCGATGAGTCAAGACTAAGATTATACGAAAATGTGATTCTTATTTCCAGTACTATTAGCAAAGGGAGAGACATGTGAAGATGATTGCATAAGATTTAATACACACAATGGCAACAGGTAGGGGTGGCAAATGGGCGGGTTGGGTCATAAATGGGTTGAGTCATAAATGGGTTGGGTGTGTAATTACCCATTTATCCATTTATGACCCGTTTATATATAAATTAATTATCCATTACCAACCCAACCCATTTAATTAGTAACCCACCCATTTAACCCAATATGACCCAAATACCTCTAAAACTATTTGAATACCCTATTGACCTCCAAAATTACCAAAATACCCTTAAATACCTAAAATGATGCAAATACTCTCTGCACTTCCAAAATTACCAATATACCCTTGGACATCCAAAATTATCCCCAAAATCTCTAAAATGAACAAAATACCTATGAAACCTCTAAAATGACCAAAATACCCCCGATATCTCTAAAATCATCATATATGCTTAAAAACCACTAAAATGATCAAAATATCTCCAAAATCTCTAAAATGACCAAAATATCCCCTAAAACTCAAAAAATGACCAAAATACCCCCGAAACCTAAAAATGACCAAAATACCCCCTGAAACCCAAAAAACGACCAAAATACCCCCAAAACCCAAAAAATGACCAAAATACCCCAAAAATCTAAAAATTACCAAAATACCCCTAAAACCCAAAAAATTACCAAAATACCCCCGAAACTCAAAGAATTACCAAAATACCCCCGAAACTCAAAAAATGACCAAAATACTTCCAAAACCCAAAAATGACCAAAGTACCCCCAAAACCCAAAAAATGACCAAAATACCCCCGAAACCTAAAAATGACCAAAATACTTCCAAAACCTAAAAAATGACCAAAATACCCCCCAAAACCCAAAAAATGACCAAAATACCCCCGAAACTCAAAAAATGACCAAAATACCCTCGAAACCTAAAAAGACCAAAATACCCCCCCAAAACCCAAAAAATGACCGAAATACCCCCGAAACTCAAAAAATGACCAAAATACCCTCGAAACCTAAAAATGACCAAAATACCTCCGAAACTTAAAACTGACCAAAATATCCCTCAAAACCCAAAAATGACCAAAATACACCCGAAACTCAAAAAATACGAAAATACCTCCGAAACCGAAGAAATGACCAAAATACTCTCAAAACCTAAAAATGACCAAAATACCCCCGAAACTCAAAAAATACGAAAATACCCCGAAACCCAAGAAATGACCGAAATACCCTCAAAACCTAAAAATGACCAAAATACCCCCGAAACCTAAAAAATTACCAAAATACTTCTGAACCCTAGAAATTTACCGAAATAACCCAAAAATCTAAAAATTATTGAAGTAACCCTAAAACTAAAAGATGACATAATTGTTAGGTTTTGTGGGTATTTCGATCATTTTTTTAGGTTTTTGGGGTATTTTGGTCATTGTTTTAGGTTTTGGGGTTATTTTAGTCATTTTTTAGGTCTTGGGGTATTTTGATCATTTTTTAGGTTTCAGGGTATTTTGGTAATTTTTTAGGTTTCAGGGGTATTTCAGTCATTTTTTAGGTTTAGGGGGTATTTTGGTAATTTTTTAGGTTTAGGGTGTATTTTGGTAATTCTTAGGTTTCGAGTGTATTTCAGTCATTTTTTTATGTTTTGGGGGTATTTTGGTCATTTTATAGGTTTCAAGGGGGGTATTTTAGTCATTTTTTAGGTTTAAGGGTATTTCAGTCATTTTTTAAGTTTAGGGGGTATTTTGGTAATTTTATGAGTTTTGGAGGTATTTCAGTCATTATTTAGGTTACGGAGTAATTCGGTAATTTTTTCAAGTTCGGGGGGTATTTTAGTCTTTTTATAGGTTTCTGAGGTATTTTAGTCATTTTTTAGGTTTCGGGGGCATTTTGGTCATTTTTTGGGTTTTGGAGGTATTTTGGTAATTTTTTGGATTTTGGGAGTATTTTGGTCATTTTAAGATTTTGGGGGTATTTTGGTCATTTTAAGATTTCGGGGGTATTTTGGTCACTTTTTGGGTTTTGGGGATATTTTGGACATTTTAGAGGTTTTATGGGGTATTTTGCTCATTTTAGAGATTTTGGAGGTATTATGGTCATTTTGTGGGGTTTGGGGGTATTTTGGTAATTTTTTTGGGTTTGGGGGTATTTTGGTAATTTTTTTGGGTTTCGGGGATATTTTGGTATTTTTTTGGGTTTTAAGGGTATTGTGGTCATTTTTAGGTTTCGGTGAGTATTTTGGTCATTTTTTGGTAATTTTTAGGTTTTTGGGGTATTTTGGTCATTTTTTGGGTTTCGGAGATATTTTGGTAATTTTTTGGTTTTGGGGGTATTTTGTTCGTTTTTTAGGTTTTGGGGGTATTTTGGTATTTTTTTGTCATTTTTAGGTTTTGGGGGTATTTTGGTCATTTTTAGGTTTTGGGGGGTATTTTGGTCATTTTTTGGGTTTTAGAGATATTTTGGTCATTTTTTGGGTTTTGGGGGTATTTTGGTAATTTTTAGATTTTAGGGGTATTTTGGTCATTTTTTGGGTTTTGGGGGTATTTTGGTCATATTTTGGGTTTCAGGGGTATTTTGGTCATTTTTTGGGTTTTGGGGGTATTTTGGTCATTTGTTGGGTTTTTGGGGTATTTTGGTCGTTTTTGGGTTTTAGGGGGTATTTTGGTCATTTTTTGGGTTTTGAGGAGTATTTTGGTAATTTTTTGGTTTTTAGGGTATTTTGGTAATTTTTTGGGTTTTGGAGGTATTTTGGTAATTTTTTGGATTTTGGGAGTATTTTGGGCATTTATTAGGTTTCAGAGGTATTTTGGTCATTTTATAGAAATTTAGATTCTATGTTGTTTATTTAAATTTTAGATGGGTTTAGTGGGTATTAGTGGATTTATCCATTTAGACCCATCTAATTAAATAACCAAATGGGTCTTTACCCATTTAACCCAAATATTAAATGGGTTGGGTTAAGACTTATCCAAATAAGGTGGGTAATGGGTGGGTTCATGGATATGGGTAAAAATTGCCACCCCTAGCAACAGGACACCAAAAACTTCAACTTGTGTTAACAACAGAACCATAAAACTCTAACTTTTATCACAGCCACTCAATGCACAAAACCCAACTGAATTTCCCTAATAATCACTCTAAAGGAAAAATTCAACTGAAATGCAAGACAGGGTCAGCAATGCCACATTAGAATCTAAGTCTTAATCCATCCCTTATATGTCTATATGAAATTATTTTTTTGCTACCATCCCCTTCTCCTAAAAGATCTATTTATTAGTACAATTAACATCATGTGAGACTACATATATAGCAATTGTTAAAAAAAAAAAAAAAAGAACAACATAAATCTCCATATAAATTATTTCCACCAAAAAGGAGAAAAAATTCCAAACAATGTTATGGTTTGCTTTCCAATCAAATAAAATTATGCATGTAAAGTTTATAATTTTCTAATAAAAAAGTATCTTTGGCTTTCAGTTACTTATACCCAAAAAAAAGGATGTACCTTTCAATTGCCCCTTCCAACTTGCACCTAAGCCACCATATATCATTATCGAACTCCCTCACTCAACATTTTACGTAATCCCATAGATTACATATATTGAGAAGGCACACACTTATGGCAGATTTGTGATTATAAGCTTTTGTTTTATTTTGTTTCATATATAAAAAATTACTTTGATTTTTAAAGTAATAGCATAAAAACAATAGTATTCCTCTCCTTAAAATTCACAAACCAATGAACAATTGGTAAACACATCCTGAAAATACTAATTCAGTAATTCCCAATCAAACCATGGCACTGACAGCAAAACATTTCCACAAAAACTTGTTGGACACACAAAATAAGTGTGTGTTTGGCTCCAAATTAAAAAACCAGCTTATTTTACTATTCAACTTATTTTTGCTACTGTTCATAGGCCTCATTGCACTTTTTGGTATTATTCATAGGTTTCACTGTACTATTTCAGTTAATTTTTACTTTTATCTACAGTATTTTTAGTAAAAAGTTTTCAGTTTTAGCAAAATAAGCTAATTCCAAACAGACCCTAAGCTTGTTTCACCTCAGCCAAAGGTATGCTCGTAATTTAAAATCCTCAAGATAAATATAATAGTTCTTGAATGCAATTTATTAAAAATAGAAGTTTAGGGGTACCCATTTTTTGGTTAATATAACCCACCAAAAAAAAAAAGCAAAAAAAAAAAAAAAAAACAAAACAAAACAAAACCAGCTTAACTAAGATTTTTAAGAAAAAAACCATAATAACTCTCTCCAAAGTTTCAAGTTTAACAGACCTTAATGGTCTGTTTGGATTGAGGAGAAGGGATGGGAAATAGAGTAGAGTAAGATTGACCCAAAATTAGCCTATTTTCAACTAACTCTACTCTACTCTCCTCTACTCTCCTCAATTCAAACAGGACCTAAACTTGTAATCATGTAAAAACTATGCAGATCTAATCCTCAAAGAGCTAGAGAGGGAGGGAAAGCTGACATGGACAGCTGGGCTATAGCTCTTCTTGAGAGAAGAGGATAATTTTAGGGTCTGTTTGAGATTCGCTTATTTTGCTGAAACTGAAAACTTTTTGCTAAAAGTACTGTAGATAAAGGTAAAAGTTAACTGAAATAGTACAGTGAGATCCATGAATAGTACCAAAAAGTGCAATGAGACTCATGAATAATAGCAAAAATAAGCTGAATAGTAAAATAAGTTGGCAAAATTAATCATGCCAAACGGACACTTAGGGTCCGTTTGGATACCGCTTATTTTGTTGAAAACTGAAAACACTGTAGCAAAATAATTTTTAAATGTGTGAATAGTGTCGTGAGATCTATTTTTATGAAAGTTTTGTTGAAAAAAGAGGTTTGTGGATCTCGTGAACAGCGCACGGGACTCATTGGAACTCAGTTAATACTCTTCTAAAAAAAAAAAAGTGCAACACAGACGCTGCCAATATAATTAGTACCCAAAAAGGTACTTAGTAAGAAAAGAAGAAGAAGATGAAGGATTTGCCACCTTGAGATTTTTTAAAAGTAAAGGGCGAAATTAGAAAACTTATAAATTAAAAGAGAGTGAGAAATATAATCCAATGCTTCTGATCATCTCATCGACTTATCTTCTTATAACTAATTCCCTTTTGCTGTCCATCACTCTCTGTGCATGAGTTTTTGTCTCAGCAGTGAGTGAGCACAAATGAAGTGAAATTTTAGTATGTAACAGTGTGTTTTTATCAGCACGACTCACCAAAAGAGATAAAACTTGACATAACTAAAAAAAAAAAATCATATTCTTCTTAAGGCTCCTGACCAAGGTTTTTAAACCCGAACCGTTCATTGAACCGTAAAAGGGAGAGGTTCAAGGTTTTTGAGGTCGAACCGAGGTCGAACCGGTGTTGAACCGTGATGACGTCATAATTAATTTAATAATTATTTTAAATATAAATAAATACATTAAATTAGTAAAAAAAAAAAAATTAGCTAAAATAGTCTCCAAATAAATATGAGATTTATCTTTCAAATATATTTTTCATATCATAATTTTCATAAGACACATAAAAAATATTAAATCTTAAGCAAACCTAATAAATAAACAAATAAATAAGTATATAACAATATTATAGTGGATGATATAGTGAGTATAAAACTTTTATACTCATTATATCATCCACTGTAATATTGTTATGAAAATATTGTGGACATTTCATTTCTCTTTTAAACTTCTTTTACTTTTCGAAGAGAAATGATATGTTCACAACATTTTTACAATATTTTACAACAAATCTTAAGTAGCAGGTTATTATTAGTTGTTATTGTTGAGTTAAAAAAAGTAATTTTAGTGTTAAATTTAAATTTGAACCAATAATAACTAACTACCTATAATTTATTGTAAAAATATTGTGAACGTAACACTGTACCTTTTCAAATTGCCTAAGTACAAGCTGTTTTTCCTTTTTCTTTTTCTTCTATTTTTTCTTCCTTTTTTTCTCCCACCGTTTGATTGACTGATTTATCCCCTCTACCGTTAATTCTACATCTTTATCTATTTCTTTTTTCTTTTATTTTTTTACTAATATCTTCAATTTTTCTCATCCACTCATTTAAAAATTTCACCTTCCCAATGCTCTTTTACTTTCCCAATGCCTAGAGTTGCCTACACATTTGACGTTTCTTCAGTACTCCATGTTTCTGACTTTCTCATTTTGATGAGCTCTTCACTCTTTCTTCCTCACAAAAACTCTTCCTCTGCCTCCTTCTCAGTTTCACTCACGGAATGGTTTTTTTTTTTTTTTTTCTCTGTCAAAAACTCTTGCAGAGCATTTCATTGTCACCGTGCAGTGGCTGCTCCTTTCTTCTTCTTTTTTTTTTTGTCAAAAAAAAATCAAAAAACTCTTCCTCTGCCTCCTCAGTTTCACTCACGGAAACAATCATGTTTTTTTTTTTTTTTGGTCAAAAACTCTTGCAGAGCATTACATTGTCACCGTGCAGTGGCTGCTCCTTTCTTCTTCTTTTCTTTTCTTTTTTTTTTGTCAAAAAAAAATTTCGCAGAAGCTCTCATTGCAGAAAAGAAATTTTCACCTCAAAATATCCAGAACATTGATGCGAGTTCAACGTTTGACAGAATGTTATGGTTGAAGCTTCAACAACGGTGATTTGGTGCAGTGAGTGTGTAATGTTTTTTTTTTTTTTTTTTAATAATAAAATAGCTCTGATTTGAACCGCCAGAACCGCTCACGGTTCACAGAACCGGGCGGTCGGACCGCGGTTCGTACGGGTCCCTGTTTTTTTGCATGGAACGGTTTTTAATGTTAAACGGACCGTAATTTTGAGCGGTTCAAGGTTTTTCCGGTCGGACCGTACGGTCCGGTCCGGGTTTAAAAACCATGCTCCTGACTCCTTTTTTATGTATAGTTGGTGAAAGATTATTAGAAGTTTGGAACACAAGTATCAAGTAGAAGTTGATAGATTAGTAGAAACGTAGCAAGTAGAAGTTGTTACTGTAGAAGCTGTTACCATTGTATGAAAATTTAAAAATGTGGAGCAAGAGCTTTTGTTAGCGTTTGATATGTTTGTAGGAGCAGGATGGAATTTATGTTGTTCTCAAGCTTTGCATAGAAGTATAATTAAATTATGTTGGTCTCAAACTAAAACACAACCTCTTAAAAACACAAACAAATTATCAATCATATAAGCTACAAAATCATATATATATATATATATATATATATATATATCGTTATTATATCAAAATAAACTACAAATCAACCAAAACCTTAAAAAACCCATAAATAAAAATCACTATTTCTACATAAACCAAATCTGTAGTATACATACCTCAAACTGCAAACCAGCTATAGATTGAAAAAATCCAGCAAAGAATCTGTCAAAATCATAAACCCAAATTAAACAATAAAACCCATGAGAAAAATAAAGATAGAGTTTAACTCTGACAAACTAGTTTAGAGAGAAATTCTTCAAACTTCTCATATATCTATTTTTTGAATTTAACTGTTGAATTTTATATTCCTTATGTTCTCAACATACATATCAAATTTTATTCAACTTGGATGTTATTTTCTATTTGATCAATAAACTTACTTTTTATACATGATTTTAAATAACAAAAACTTGAAATTTTAACATTTGTTTGATGACATATCAATTAATCTTTAAACTTCTTGAAAGTTTGCAAGTATGAAGAATATAATAAGAACATACAATATCCAACGATTAGATTTTTAAAATTCACACTCAATATAAAGATATATGATATTTTGGCAAATAAAAAATTAGCATTATCTTTATTTTTAATGCAAAAACATGTAATAAAAAAGCGAGCTCGTATATACCAATTTCGATTCTCATATAAAAAAAAGTATATACCAATTTCATTACACTAACTTTTAGTGCAAAAATTAGTGTAATGAAAAACATGTAATAAAAAAAGTACTTTTTTTTTTAGGTTTAAAATAAAAATTAAAAAGCGAGCTCATATATACCAATACCACGGGGACACTGCAGGTTATTTTTGGAAGGTAGTTTCAACCTATGGCTAGGGCTGTCCAACCCACCCGGTCACCTGCCCAACTCGCCCATACTCAACTGGCGTTCACCCGATCCGACTGCTTCGATGGTTGGCCGCGGGTCTCGAGCTTCAAAACTCGACGCTGGCGGGTCAGTTTTGAGTCCCCTCGTTCAAAACCCGTGAAACCCGACCAGCCCGAAGACATCAAATTCTGGCGAATTCTCCAGCGATTTCGACAAGTTTTCAGCTTGATTTGGCAGATTTCGGCGACCAAAACAATCAGATCCGGCATAGATACACCAGATCCGGCGATTCTCAACATGATTTAGGGGAAAAATCATTGGATTTGACGAAATTGTCAACGAATCTTGGCCGAGTCGAGCGAGATCTCGCTGATTTTTTCCTTTTTCTGTGTTTTTCATTGAGTTTTGACCTCGCCCAAAACCAATGCCACCTGCCGTCGGCGAACTGACCTGCGAAACTCGACCCTCTTAACGGGTCGGTTGCGGGTTGAGAATCTGCCCACCCGATCTCTTACGGGTCGGTTGCGGGTTGGGTACAAACCTAACTCACTCAACTCATAGACACCCCTGCCTATGACGTCTGCTCTTAATAATAATAATTTTTTTATTATTAAATCAAAATATTAATTAATATTTGGCCTTAGACGGAGTTTGAACTAATATCTTACTCCAACGTAAGGGATTTTACCTAACTGTAGTCCGGACCCACGGGACACGCAGTCTAGAGTTCCACTTTTGGTCAGGTGCTATTCAAAACTTGCCTCATAAGTAAATTGTTTTGAAAAAGGCCCAAAGAGAGAGAGAGAGAGAGAGATAGGGAGAGATGGATGATCCTTTGGCGGACGATTGCTGTTCGGTGTGCCGTAGCAGCTTCAATATTCCTTGTCAAGCCAATTGCTCTCACTGGTTCTGCGGTCAGTGCCTTTCTTTCTTCACTTCTGTTTCATTCAAGAATTATTATTAGATTGTTGAATTACTCAGATTAAATTCTAGGTTCTTCGTTTTCCGCTATTTTATTGCTTGTAATTCACAGGACCGATTCTGAGTTTTTATTCTCTTCTTTGTGTCTACTCTAAAGTGGGTTCCTAAAACAAAGTGTCCTTATAAGCCTGTAAATGACATGTTAGATTATGTACTCTTTGAGTTTTGTTGACAATTATGAAGTCTTAGTAATTTTTCTTAAACAAAACAAGAATCCATATAAAGCTATGCTGCTGGGAACCCAAAAATATGGGGGATTCAACTTTTGGCCTCACCCTTCACCCCTTACTACGTGGATAGGGAATATCACATGAGAATTATATTTGAGAAATCTCACAAACGATGATATGGAAGCAAGCCGACAAGTTGGCATTTGTGCAATTGCATTGCGTTTAAAGATTATTGTGACTTGGCTCAAGTTTGACATCATTGTGTGTCACAGGGTCAATTTTTCTTTTAAATTTTCTGCCTGTGATGGCACTAAGCCCTTAACTTAGTCTCAGCCAACACACCACACACACTGCAGGAACACTCAGAACAGAATTATCAAGGGAATTCACACACACACCGCACACACAGTATTTACAAGGCACCAACCTCATCTTTTATTACTCAATATCAAGTACAAAGGAAGCCTGGAGAATATACACAAAATTCTCTAAGCCAAAAATTACACACTCTGCTGTTGACAGCCCCAACAGCCTAGGATAAATGCACAGAAATAATTGTCACGGCAGTTACTGCCAAGTAACTGCCCCCTTGTCCAGGACTTGCTGCCACATGTGGTCTGACTTAGGACACCTTCAACTGATGTTGTCTTGGCCTGCTTTCCACGTTTTCAGCCCCTACTCAGTAGGTTTGATCATCAGGAAAGCTAGGAACTGCTTGGTAACTGCTGCTAACTGCCACTGCACACTCTGCACATGCCAGCCCATGTCTCAGCACATCATGGGGTTTCTGTCCATGCTCCAGCACACCACACACTTGTTCCAGCACGTTTTAGAAGGCTTGGCCCCTGCCCAAGCCCTTCTCATCAGCATCACAGCCCACATAGCATGCCCATTTGCAGCACTTCAAGTAACTGTCATCAGCCCACTCACACAAGTCCATGCATTCTGCTAGCACCAACCAGCCCAATGCCTTGCACAGCATATCATCATCACAGTAGCCCAGCACTGTCTTGCACTCAAGCTATCAAGCCCACACACAAAGCAACCATCAGCCAAGCCACCAATGCCATGCACCATCTCATAGGATCAGCACCACCTACTGCTGCCCAACATCACAATCCGTCTCAGCCCACCATGGCCCTCATCTACCATGGCCTTGGGGCATCATGTGGAGCAAGGTGTCTCCATATGTTACCCCTCATCATGCTCATCATTCTAAATCCAGCAGGGAGACCGGGCTTGTCCCCCTCAAAGAGCAGTTAGGAGCTTTACTAGATAGGCATGAGGAGCCATTAGTGTGTTGAGAAAACATAGAACCAAGTGACTGGCTTGATGTTGCCCAAGCACTCCAATTCCTCATGCCATCATAATCAGCAACTAAAGCTCCTAACATTGTGCCTATAATGGATTTACATGTCTATATGAAAGGGCATCATCTCCAATATAAAGAGAAAAAACCTCATAGCGTTCCAGAGATCTATTTTGTGAATTGGTCTCACTGGATGGAGGGATTTAGGGGAAAGGAGAGAAAAAGAGGGTTTTAATTCCTATACCGTGATTGGATGGAGAAAAAAAGTAGAGGATGGCAAGGAGTTTACCCCTCTTAGGCTCACTTTTACAATCTGCCCAAAAGTGGGTGGATTGGAGGCGAAGAGAATCACTCAATGTATATTTATTTTAAAAAGAAAGTTTTATCCTTCAACTTAATGAAGTAAGGGGAACAAGAAGGCACAATGTAATGGCAAATCAATTTCATTCTCTCTATTTTCTCTTATAAACATGCAATCAACATAAGATAAAATAATCCTTTCCTCTTCTCTCCTTTCCTTGGGGTAGATATTCATATTATCCTTTTTTTTTTCTCCTATTTCTAAAACTCCCTATCATAGTGTAGAAAGGTCTTTACACTTTATATATGAATTAGGATTATGAATAATTTCTACCTCAAATTGCATCTTCTCCCATTCCAAGAACAAGGTAGAGGTTGTGTAATTAGCAAAAAAAAAAATATATTGAATAAAAATTGAGTGTAATATTGATTCTTGGGGAGCTAGAAGTGGCTCCAATCGATGAGACGGAGATGGG
This sequence comes from Quercus glauca, assembly GCA_023736055.1. Classification (NCBI taxonomy): domain Eukaryota; kingdom Viridiplantae; phylum Streptophyta; class Magnoliopsida; order Fagales; family Fagaceae; genus Quercus; species Quercus glauca. Next base: position 73,078,049 of record CM043316.1, on the reverse strand, counting down.
TTGGATGGAGTTCAAAAAGGAAGAGATGTTATGTATACTCAAGGAAAGGAAGGGATAAAGCTCTAGGTTTGGATGGCATCCAGCATTGTTGAGGAGTTATGGAGAAGTTTTAGGAAGTTTATGCTTCTTTGCTGCTTTGGAACAATGCTTCATTTATAACTTTAGTGCTGCAAAAAAAATAAAAATAAAAATGTAGAAGTAATAGAAATTTGTGACCACCGATTAGTTTGGTTGGAAGAGTGTATAAATTTTAATGGGTGTAGAAGTAATAGAAATTGTGACCACCGATTAGTTTGGTTGGAAGAGTGTATAAATTTTAATGGGTCCTCTCTTATCACTTTCCCTTGGAAAGGTATTTGGGAAGTGAAGGCCCCTTGAAAAGTGTCTTTTGTTTGGACAGCAGCATGGGGCAAGATTCTTACTTGTGACAATCTTAGGAGGAGATGATATACTATAGTGGATTGGAGTTGCATGTGTCAATGTAGTGGGAAGGGGGTGGATCACCTTTTGATTCATAGTAAGGAGGTTTATCAATTGTGGTGTTCTATATTTAGGTCTTTGGGTATCTCTTGGGTTTTGCTAGGGAGTGCAAAAGATATTTTGTTTGGTTGGAGGAATTGGTTTGGGAAAATTTGTTGGATGTTTGAAATTTGGTTCAACTTTGTTTGATGTGGATTCTTTGGTGAGAATGGAATAGGAGAACATTTGAGGATTTGGAGGGATCAAGGGACCAACTTCTAGCTCATTTTGTTGGGACTTTGTTTGATTGGTCTCGAGCTTGGGGACTTACGAATAAAGATTATGTTCTTATGTGAATTGAGTCTCTTTCTCATTGTATATAATTTTCTGTATTTGTTTGTAATTCTTTAGGCTTCTTTATGCCCTTTTGCATGAAGTAGCCTCTTTTCAATTAAATTTTTGTACTTATAAAAAAAAAAGATGTGTGGACAGCTGCTTTGGGTATAATTTTAACTGTGGCTAATGTTATTAAACGGAATATTGACCTAGTCAATTGGTGGTGTACTTGGAATCTGTTTTCAATAAATATTATGAAAATCAGGTTGTTAATTTATTGTCTTCGTGTTCAGGCAATTGTATTATGCAGGTTTGGCATCATAGTTCAACAATTCAGCCGTGTAAATGCCCACTGTGTCGTCGTCAAATTACCTTGTTGGTTCCTGGAGAGGCTTCATTGAGGCGGCCTCATGACCCGGAGGTTGCTGAGATTCGAAGACAGGTTGAAGAATACAATCGCCTTTTTGGTGGGCGTTCCAATGGTCTGATTCAGGTAATTATGTGTGCGCGTGTTTATGTGTGCATAAAATCTTTTAGATGTGCTAGCAAATTATTCTTGTTAAGGACTTGTTTATTGGAACGCTGCTTTTAAATACACAGCATGAATATTGAGATAAGTTTGAGGTTGATGACAGCATTTGACTGCACATTCAATATCGGCTAACAAATTTTGTATGTATGCATAAAATCTTTTAGATTTGCTAGCAAATTGTTCTTGTTAAGGACTTGTTTATTGGAATGCTGATTTTAAATATGCGGCATGAATATGGAGATAAGTTTGAGGTTGATGACGGCATTTGATCACACATTCAATATTGACTAAAAAATTTCATATATATGTATATATATATATATTTGCCTTCTATTATGAGATATGAGAGGAGAAGTATGTTCTATTGGGTCCAGAAATTCAATGATACAAATATTGGTCCTTTTGATGTTAGGCACAAAACTTAAATATCAAACACACGCATCTTGAGTTTGATATATGACTCATACAACTCATCTTGAGAGGAGAAGTATGGTCTATAGTGGGCTTGTCTGTAATTATACAACTCATTGAGTTTTAGCGCACCTCTGATTCTTCTCTTATGAAAGATAGGAATGAATGTAATTTAATGAGGACAAAAGGTTGACAAAGAAAATTTTTCATCATTGATACATATACAATTAAGATTTCAACTCTTAAGTTCATAAAATAGGAATACATATAGGATTTGTGGGCTTGACTATAATTATACAACTCATATTGAGTTTGATTGCACCTCTGATTCTTCTCTTAGAAAAGATGGGATAGAAAGTAATATTGGTTGGAAAGGGGAAGATAGAATGGCGTGGATGCCTGCCAGGAATGGTTCTCTTGATGTAAGCCGTATTATAGAGTTTTAACTGCTGGAGGAAGTCGTTCTTTCCTGTGGAGAAGTATTTCTAAGGTGAAGGCTCCTTCTGAGGAAGCTATTTCCACTTGGACAGTTGGACAGCTACCGAGGGAAAGATTTTTATGTTGGATAATCTCAGGATGAGGAATATGTGTTGTTAACCGCTATTGGCTGTGTAAGAATAGTTGGGAATCGGTGGATCACCTACTCCTTCACTGTTCTTCTGCATATGGTTTATGGACATTTGTGTTTAGCGTGCGCTTGGTGTTTCATGGGTGGTCCCTAAGCAAGTGTTGGAAAATTGCTAGCTTGTTGGAATAGGGGTGTTGGTCGGCATCAGGTAGGCAGTTTTTTGGGGGGTGATTCCATTGCATATCATTTGGACTATTTGGAGTGAACTGTACCACCAAACTTTTCAATCGGAGAGGGGGGTGGGGGGTGAGGGAGAAGCTTGTTGAAACAGTTCTTGCTTTCTTTGATTCATTGGATGACTACTATGAGTTAAGAGAGGTTAGTTCTAGGTTAATAGGTGTTATTTGTGTTGTTGTGATGGGGAATTTGTGGATCATCTTCTATTCCACTGTAAATTTTCTAATGCTTTAAGGAGTGAAGTTTTTGAGGTGTTTGGGATTCAGTGGGTAATTTTGAAAATAGTCAGCTCCCTTCTTCTTGCTGGGAGAAAATTGGTTTGGAAATCACCTGTCAACTATATGGAATATGGTCCCAGCATGTTTAATGTGGTTAGTTTGGCAGGAACGTAATACGGTAATACTTGTACCTTTGAAGACAATGAGAGAACCTTAGACCTCTTAAAATCTCTTCTCTTCGGTACTTTGTTTTAGTGGACTCGTATTTGGGGTTTTACGCACTGTATTTCATTTTCTAAATTCTTACAATCTGTTAGCTTTAGTTCTTGAACTTGTTGTATTTTTTTTCTTGTTCAGAGTGCTCATCATCGTGAACATGATGTTAAGTTATTTCAATAAAAGTCTTATTACCTATCCAAAAAAAAAAAAATGAGGGTTCTTTCCATTCCTTCCCTTTTGGATTTTTAGATTTGTGAACTTTTGCTTAGTTTCTTGTTTTCCCATATTACACTACCTGTGTACCAGGGGAGCAGCTTGTACTATTTCAATTTCCTTTTAATAAAGTTTTATTTACCTATAAAAAAGAGTAGTTTAATGAAGACAAAAGGTGGAAGAATAAAGATAGAGATGAACCTATTGATGACAAGATGAGGGAGAGTTGTGGACTAATGCACCTGTAAGAAAGTGAGTTGAATCCAGTTGAGGGAACAAAAAAGGGTAGAGAAAGACAAAAAAATAACATTAGTATAAGTATTAAAAAAGGACATGTGATGCCAGACACTATCAAATATGGGGGGATAGAGGAGAAGTTAAACAAAAAGAAAATGAAGGCCCTAAGAATCAATGCTTTGAGGTTTGCCTGGAATCATCATCAAGCAGAGAAAACTTTGGAATCTATTAATATAGCTGATACACAGGAATTTATTTAATTAGAAACTAACAGTTGAAGAATTTTAGGGTTTCAATTGTGTTTTGGGTTTAAACCAGGGGCAAAACAGTAATGTCACTGTACTCCTTTATATATAAATAATATTTTATGTGCTAGGGTCAACTTATCAAACCATAAACACTTTTACCTTAACAACATGGTATCAAAGCCCCTAGTCCATTACTTTAACCCTTCGACCACCACCCATCGGTATCCCTACCGCCAACAACCATAATAGTTGAAAATCTCTACCTCACCTCATCTCTCCATGCTTTAACCACATCCTTGAATTCTACTGTTGTTCCTAAGTCTATCCAGGAGGCTATGTCCATCCCTGGTTGGAAGTCTGCTATGGAGGCAGAAATGTCTACCTTATCTCGAAATGCTACTTGGTCTTTAGTTACTCATCCTTCAGGGAAAACTATAGTTGGTTGTCGTTGGGTGTATATTGTGAAGTACTTGCCTAATTGTTCTATTGAGCGTTTGAAGGCTTGCTTGGATGCCAAAGGGTATACCCAGACATGAGGTGTCGACTATGTAGAGACATTTCTTGCCTGTTGCTAAAAATTTTTATGTCCAGATTTTGATCTCCTTGGCTACTAATTTGGGCTGGCCACTATTTCAGTTAGACGTTAAAAACGCGTTCTTGAATGGTGATATAAAGGAAGAGTTGTATATGGAGCAACCACTTGGGTTTTTTGCTTAGGGGGATTTGGAAAAGTGTGTAGGTTGCGTAAGGCCATCTATGGTCTTAAACAATCTACCAGAGCTTGGTTTGGTAAATTCAGTGAAGTAGTGTTAAAGTTTGGATTGCAATGTCGCTACTCTGATCATTCTGTGTTTTCTCATACCTTTGCAAGAGGAAAGATTTTGTTGATAGTATATGTTGATGATATTATAATCAATGGTGATGACAAAAAGGATATTGATGATTTGAAGACATATCTTCAAAACTCCTTTCGAACTAAGGATTTGGCTTCATTATTTCTTGGGTATTGAGGTAGCACGATCTAAAGAAGGCATCAGTTTATCAAAAAGAAATTATGTGTTGGATATTTTGGAAGAAACCAACTTGTTAGGATCTAAACCAATGGAGACTCCTATGGATCCTAATGTCAAATTGTATGAAGATCAGGGGGAGCTGTTATCTAATCCTGAGAGATATCGCTGTCTAATTGGTAAAGTAATTATCTCATAATTACTCGCTTAGATATATTATTTGCAGTCAGTGTTTTTTGAGCCAGTATATGAAAGATCCTCACGTCACGTTCCACATTGGGAGGCAGTTATTTGGATTATGAGGTATCTTAAAGCACATCCAAGCCGTGGTCTTTTGTATGAAGCTAACGGTCACCTACGAGTAGAAGCCTATATTGATGCTGATTGGACAGGACCACCATCAGATAGAAAAGCTACTACTGGCTATTGCTCTTAAGTAAGAACCAAACTGTTGTTGCTAGATCTAGTGCAGAGGCTAAGTGATACTCTTTGTTGGTGCCTAAAAGGAAATGGTAAACTTGACACCCGGTCTTTCTACCATGAGATCGAGAATGCTCAGAAATTTGTGTTCCCTTGGAAGGGTGTTTGTAAAACTAAGGTTCCTAAGCGAGTGGCTTTCTTTTTGTGGACAACTGCTCATGGTCGGATTCTTTACTTTGGATAATCTCATGCTTAGGGGTTGTTTTTTGACAAATCGGTGTTGTATGTGTTGTTGTAATGGGGAATTTGTTGACCATTTATTTCTTCATTGTCCAATTACATACATATTATGGGCTGTTATTCTTCATGCTTTCGGCATTCATTGGGTCATGCCAAGCATTGTGGTGGGTTTGTTATTTTGCTAGCATCAATGGCTTGGCTTGGGAATCATACTTCGTATATTTGGAATTTGGTTCTAGGTTGTTTGATGTGGATTGTATGGTTGGAATGAAATCGCCGCTCCTTTGAGGACACTGAGAAGACATTGGAAGAGTTAAAAGTCCTTTGCTAGCGTAGTTTGTTTGATTGGTCTCGATGTTGGAGTTTTACTGATTGTTCATCTCTCTCTGAGTTTTTATGTTCCCTTAGATTTGCATCCCGATTTCTTTCTCTTTGTTGTTTGTTTTTGTTATCCTTGTGTTCATCATCATGAACAACTTGTATTGTTCCTTTCTATTTTCTTTAATATTATTTCTTTGATTACTTATAATAAAAAAAATAGAGCCATGACACAAACATCATGTGAGCTTATGTGGATTAAGCATTTACTTGAGGAATTAAAATTTGTTGTAAAGGTTTCTATGACTATGTATTGTGACAATCAAGCAACAATTCACATTGCCTCCAATCCTATGATCCATGAGAGCATATAGAAGTAGATTGTCATATTACTTGAGAGAAAGTAGAAGATGGTATAATTGCTATTCCATATGTTTCTACAAGAGTTCAAATTGTTGATATGTTTACCTAAGCTTTATGTTAGACTTGTTTGGGTTTATTATGTAACAAAGCTAGGATTGTATTATATATACTCTCCAAGTGGTTCTAGTAATATACTCTCCAGCTTGAGGGGGGGAGTGTTATGGGTTTAAACTAGGGGCGAAACACTTTCTATATAAATAATTTTTTATGTGTTAGGGTCAACTTATCAAACCCTAAACACTTTTACTTTAACAAGTTGGACTCAGCTGTGTCCCTAAAGAAGGGTGACACTGGCATTCATACCTAACTGACTTGCTTGACTGACACATGAAATTTTGGTAAAATGATCACATCAACCATACATGAACCGTTTTGAAAGGTTAATAGCAGACTTAAATATGATAAAGGAAAGAAGCTGAAATAAGAGAGACTCAATTAATCTGACCAGTGTACCCCTTTTTCCTTGTAAATGTTTTTTTTTTTACACTGTGGCATCGTTCCATCCATGGTAGCTGATTTGTGTAGTAATTATGAATGAGAAGTTAAATATCTTCAGTTCTCTTCATATGAAGATATAAAATGTCATCCAACTGGTTGTACTGTGTTAGTTTTCAAAAATTTCCCACCTATTTCATAATGTGTAGTTGCATTCACAAAACTCCCAGTAAATCAAGGTAACATTTGGAGAATCATATTATATTTCCTGAACTAGAAGATGGAACATACTTATAAAAAAAAAAAAAGAAAAAAAAAAAGAGATGAATATATGAGATCTCTGGCCATATTCTAATGTATGTATGCATGCATGTATGTGTTTAAAATTTTTCAAATTATATATATATATAAATGTATTTATTATGACTTATTGGCTGCATTAGACCAGTTGGTGCAACATTTGTGACTTTTTTTTTATCATTTACAATTGCATTTTTTTTTTCATATCTAAGCACCCTGCGCCGAAGTCACTGTTATCTCACGTACAAATGATGTTTTCTTTTTACAGAGAATGCAGGACCTTCCATTTCTCCTCCGAAGGTTGTTACGGGAACTGATGGATCCTCAGAGATCTCTTCCTCTTGTCATCAGAGCCCGTGTCTACATTGCAGTTAAGTGAATGACACAAACATGCAGACATGTGTGGTAGCTCCTTGCATTTCTGTTAGATTCACTCTTACTTACATCTTCTTCAGTTTCAGCAGCATAATTATCTGTTCATTTGAATACCAGTGTTTCTTTTATTAAATTAAGGCATGCATCTTTTCTGCCTTAGCAGCATAGTTTGTTACTATACCTGGGTGGAATAATTTTAGTGCATTAATCTGGGTCTTTGAAGTCCTAGATATTATTTTAAGCTGCCATCTAGAAACTATTGAGGTTTCTCTTTGATTCAGACAGCCAAAGCTAATATAGAAACGTCATTGATTTAGTACCTTAAACTTGTTGAATGATATGATATAGTTTAAGTATGATCCAAAAATGTATATTGTTTAATTCTTAAGGATGATGGCTTAAGTATTGCTGGATATCTGGACCAACATTTTTAGGGTTTGAGTGGCTCCAGTTATCAATGAAGACGATTTATGAGATGCTTTTATTTTTAGTTTGTCTTTTGGTAGGAAAAGAATAATGGCATGTTTGATCTTTGTAATTGGACCTGTTGTGTGTCAGGTTTTCCATATGTTGAGGTGGCATGGTCTTTTTTAGCCCCTTGACTAATCAAGGCTAATTTGACAAGAGTCAGAACCATGTTGTTGACCTTTTGCATTTGTTCTTTCCTTTGGTAACCAAAGTAGGCTTGAAAATAAGCAGCTGCAGGACTTTGTGCATTACATCGTTGTTTGTAGCTTGTTTGTGTTATTTTGACTTCATTGGATGGCTAAGTCCAACCTGATATGCAGTACTATATCATTAACCCATATATTTTTCTTATAATCTTTTATTTTATTTATTTTTTTCTTTTTTCTGACTAATTTTTCTACTCCTTTCATAGTAGTTTTACCCTTGACCTGGATAACCCATGTCATGGGTAGTCCACTTGTTGATTTAGAATAACGGTTATCAAATGTATGGAATGCTATTCCTATATGTTTGATGTAGAGTATTCATAAGAAATGACATTTTAGGACAGGTTTGAAGGAGTCAAAACCTCATTGCTTCAATTGAGACTTTTATTTTTAAGATCTATATTTGAATGGATGAGGGATATTGGGAATCTTTCTTGTACTCCTGTTATTGATTTTTTTAAGATCTTTGTTATTTTTTGTGTTAATTCTTTGGTGGTGGGGCTCTTGTTACTCCTGTCTTAGGGCTTTGCCTCTCTTTTCTTTAAAAAAAAAAAAAAAAATTAGGCTCTTGTTAGTCCTGTGTTCTAGGGCTTTGCCCCTGTTTTCTTTTTAGTAAACTTTAAGTTATATATATATATATATATAATTTTTCTTTTCTTTTTTAAAAACTAAGAATAAGGGTTATAATTGACCATCTGTTAGGCTAAATATTAATGAAAATTTGAAAATCAAGGGTAAAAAAAAGGATATGTTTGTTGTTGATATGGCAGTCTGATATGAATCAGCTTTGCCAAATGTTGTATTGCGCACACACACACGCACAAAAATATCTATTATATATGGTTACTGGTTGTTTTAGACTTTAGTAGCTCAAGAAGCTTGAGAGAGCTTTTTTGGGAGAAGTAGAGAAAGCGATTTGTCACTGCTGTTTATTCTGGTTATGGAAGCTCCAATGTTTTGGGCTGTACAGTGTGCTCTCTTCTTATGCCCTAGCTTGTGTTAGCTCAAGGATCTTTAGCAATTTGGACTTGATTCTAGAGAGGTTGAAGAGGAGGCTAGGAGTTTAGAAAATACATACTTGTTTGAAGTAAGATTACACAGTACTCTGCCTTGTTTCAGATCTGCTTTATGCCCTTGTTCTTTTTTCCCAACTAAGTTACACACCTGGTGGGTCTTAAAAAGACCTCATGTACCACCTCATATTCTTGTTTGGCGTGTGTGTGTGTGTGTGTGTTTTGGGGGGTGGGGGTGGTGTTGTTTGTTGGAAGTGTTGTTTGAGCTATAGCTCATTGGCTGTTTTTGTTCCTATTTCAATTATTTAGAAACACCTCATGAAGATTTTTTTATTAAATAAGAGTGATGAGTTTAAATATCATCTAGTAAATTGGGGAATGTGTGCTAGCTATGTAGAATGGGAGTCATGACCTTAGGAGTAGAAGAGTATTGCATAGGGCTTTCTTTGCTAGATGGCTTTGGCATTGAGCGGTAGAAATGGATAGTTTATGAAGGGGAGTGGTTGGTTTGAATAATGGGGAAGGTAGAGGCGTTTGGACCACCCTTATTGTAGGATGTTGGTCCACGTGGGTTGGGTTTTGCGGAACAACAATAGGAGTGGTATTTTGTAAAAATAATTTCCTTCAAAGTGGGAGATAAATGGCAACTTTTGTTTTTGGCAATCTTCTCTTTCTTTTCTTCTTCTCTTTTAAAGGTGCTGTTCATACAGCCCTGAACATAATCTCTCTAATTCTTCTTCTATCCTAACCCTAAACCCACTACAAACACTCATGGAAAAATTCCCTAATTTTTCTTACATCAACCCTACTTCTGCACAGAGTCTTGTAGCTCATGGTGTTTCTAAAAGAGACATACATCCCTACCTTAGGATTCAAACATTCCATCACTTATAGACTCCTTTCCAACAGTTTTACCCTTTTCGAGGATAAACCTATACAAATTTAACTTGGAATTCTCAGAGATCCTTAGGTGACTGTCATTAACTTGACACTCATGCATGACTACCTTACATTCCCTCTTTGCTACTTAAGGGCATCTGTGTGAACCATTCATCCATGAAGTATGACTAGCATGTAAGAAAATTAGAATGGTTTATACCAATTAGAATGCATTAAATTAAATGGTTATAATGCTAAAAGTGTGACAGTGGGATACTATGTTGTATTGGCAAACAATCTCGTAGGGCTTTGTTTGCAGCTGCATGTGCTATAGCATGGCTGCATCTGGCAATTATGTACAATGTACACAGGCACGGCCCAATATATGCTGTAGTTTAGAGTCATATTTTCAATTACCAGGGTGATAATCTAAATGTTATCATGTTTTATATTAACCTAAAATCTTGAATTTTACTTTTACTGGTATTTCAAGGACAAGCTCTTATTCTAGTTGTTATGGACAGATGATACTAAGTGCCGTCTACGTACTGAGTCCTGTCGACATTATTCCAGAAGGTATCTTGTTGCTTGTACTTTTAGTTTGTTGAATTCTTATGGACATGTTTTGGTCCCTGAAGGTGATTAATTGCAATGCAGGAATACTGGGAATAGTTGGCCTCTTGGATGATCTCCTTATAGTGCTCATCTGCTTCCTCCATGTTGCTGCCATGTATCGGTCGGTACTCTATTTCCGTCATGGAGGTTCATGAGCTGTCCTATGGACGTGACTTATTCAAAACTGAAGAGGAGAGCAGCAATGAAGGAAAGGAAAGTTTATACAATCCCTGCAGAAAGCAAGATATGTTTTTGTCTTCTGATTTCCTACTTGGTGCCACCACCAATCCTAGACAGGATTAACTTCTTGGATACAAATGATTTTAAGCCTAAACCTTTTCTTTTGTACCTTTTACGAATCACTCTGTTTGTGGCTGCAAAATAGTGCAAGGCTGCTTTCATCCATCTTTTATCAAACATGGTAGTTTCTTTTGTTTATGGGCAAGAAGTCATTCTTTCATTCGAGTTTATAAATAGTATCATGCTCATGTTGCTTTAGATTACACAGGGAATGGCATTGCTATAGTACCGGCACTCTGAAAATATCCAAACAGTGTTATGGTTGTACAGTGCAGACAATAATTTGGTTCTACAAGCAAAAGTACCGGAAAAGTAGATGACTGATTCACCAATATTTGTTTCCTAACTACTGATACATGTCTTGCCCAAAATTTAATTCTACAGTTACTCTTGGTTGCCACTGGCAAGGCACCCTGGTCTTAGAAACAAAGGAAATGTCTACTTTATTAAGTTGTTTATTTTTAGATTTTAATTACGCACCATGTATCTTGTAGAGTTGTAGTAATTAGTTTCTATCCCACTTTCCAGATTTCACCTTTAAGTTAGAAATCTCATCAGAAAATTAAAGTATCTATGGCATGATATTCATTTGTGTAATTTGTGTGACTAATTAACACTAAAGAAAACAACAAATAGAATGCAATTCTTTCCTTATTCTTCTCCAATGCTTTTAGAAGACTCTTTAGAATATACACCTCTTCAGGGTAGTGATGAGTTTCTAGATTAATTGATGAGAAAGACAAACTGGCAAAGTAGGGTCTTGATAGAAACAATTAATTGGTTGGTGCTGCATCATAAAGGAAAGTTCTTATTACTTTGTGATTTGAAAATTAACTTGGGTGGGTGGCACTTGCAACACCTGCAATTAGTTATGCTTCATTATATTACAAATTAAATGGTGACTGAAATGCCGTATTAAATACCCTCATATCATGATGAAGGTTTAAAAATTCGATTACAAAGTAATTGGAGAAGTAATTGAAGCTTTTGTGCAATCTCAGAGTTGGTTTAATAATTTCTAAGACCTCATGATATTGATATTCATGAGATACTGGATTTGAAATCTCTTGTAGGTTGTACTAAGGGTTGAGTAGACATAAGGCCACAATGATGTTATAATTAAATTTAATATTAAATTATAAAGAATAATTTTGTAAAAAAAAAAAACTTGATAAAAAAAATATTGACTGAAATTTAAATAATTTTCAACATATTTCACAATTTATGTAAGAAAAAAAAAATAAAAATAAAGCATAAACACTGAAAAAAACTTATTGTCAATCCTTCAAGTTCAAAGCATAATTACATAAACAACAAATAACTTTGAACTTCAATATTTAAAAATGCCCTCAAATCATGATGAAGGCTTAAAAATTCGATTACAAGGTAATTGGAGAAGTAATTGAAGTTTTTGTGCAATCTCAGGATTGGTTTAGTGATTTCTAAGACTTCGTGATATTGATATCCATGAGATATTGGATTCGAAATCTCTTGCAGGTTGGACTAAGGGTTGAGTAGACATAAGGCCACAATGATGTTATAATTAAATTTAATATTAAATTATAAAGAATAAATTTGTTAAAAAAAAAACCTTGATTAAAAAAATATTGACTGAAATTTAAATAATTTTCAACATATTTCACAATTTACGTAAGAAAAAAAAAATAAAGCATAATCACAGAAAAAAAAACCTATTGTCAATCCTTCAAGTTCAAAGCATAATTACATAGACAACAAATAATTTTGAACTTCAATATGTAGTCATGGAAGGCCAAATACTTTTTCATAGTGCATGATTTCTTTTTCATACTGAAAAAGATGAATGTTTTTCCTCTATTGATCTGTTGTCCTGAAATTTTTTCATAAGTTGTTAGAATTTCCAACACCTTTAACATTCATGTCTATCTGCACTACAAAAAAGAAGGCTGTTATCTGCAAAAAGCAAATGAATTAGTCTAAGGCTCCTTTTACAAATGGAAAAAACCACGAATAGAGCCTTCCCTATCCGCCTTAGAGATTAGGCTATGGAGTCCTTCAGTGCAAAATAAGAAAAGGAAGGGGGACAAAGGATTGCCTTGGCAAATCCCTCTAGAAGGATGGATCAGACCGTTCACCAAAGTGGAATAAGAAACTGAAGTGGCACAGATCATCATGGGGTTAATCCACCTCTTATTAAAACCTAGTTTTCTCATCACTACCTCTAAGAAAGCCTACTTCATCCTATCATAAGTTTTGCTTATATCCAGTTTAAGAGCCATAAAATATGTTTTACTATTTCTTAGTCTATTATTAGATATTAAGCTTTTTTTTATTTATTTATTTTTTATGAAGGCACTTTGGTGTTTTGTGATGATAGACGAACAGATTTTTTAAATTCTATTTGCCAAAACCTTTGAATTTTTTTTGTATAAAACATTACATATACTGATAGGCCGATAATCAGAGACAGACTCAAGACTTTTAACTTTAGGAATTAGTGTGAGAAAAGTATGATTAAAGGGATGATGTAGAAAGGCTGTGTTGAGATAGGATAGAATAGTTTGTGAGACATCACTACCAACAACACTCCAACTATTTTGATAAAAGTGAGGAGGCATATCATTGGTTCCAGGAGCTTTAAGTGGAGCCATTTGTTTCAACGCAATCAGAACCTCCCATTCCATAAAAGCTTGTAATAATAGGGAGCTCATCTCATCACTGACAATATTTGGAATTGGATTTAGAGCTTTCTCACATATAAACGAATTTGAAGTAATAAAGAGGTTTTGATAAAAATCAATGGGTGACTTAGCAATTTCATCTGGTTGTGAACACCACCTGCCTATTGAATTGTAAATACTCGAGATTTTATTCCTCTAATACCTCTAAGTGTGCTCTGCTATGAAAGTACTTGGTATTCTTATCACTTCCAACCAACCAAAGGATAGTTGGAATTTTTTTTTTTTTTTTTTTTTTTTTTTTTTTTTGCATTTAACATTATTTTTTAAACATTTTCATTAGTTGTCAAATTTGCAAAACTATATAACAAACTAGCATATCGAGATTCTAAAACTGGAGTTTAATGCCGAACTTGAGTTTCTAATACTTGAGATTCAAGGGATGGTGTGCTTACCTGGACAAAATATCCACCTGGAAATTGAGTCTACTCAAGGTCTTGCACAGTTCATCACCTTCCTCTTTTTTCTTGTTCTTTGGGGTTCTACATCATCTCCGTTCTCCAGATCCAGATCCGGATCTTCTTCTTCCTCAGATTCAGTTTTGATCTTCTTCTTCTTTTGATCCGATCTTCTTTCCCTTCTCTTCTTCTCATTTTCTCCTTTTCCATCTTCAAATCTGCTTCTATGGAACTCGAGGCTTTCAAACTTGAGTTCCATGTGACTACACGCCAGCAGTAGAAGTTGAATTTCAAAGACTCGATTTTGTCATCGATCTCGAGTTTTAAAAACTCGAGATGCTAGATTGCAAAATTCTTTCAAACGTATGTTAACTTATTATATTCTTTCTCCTCACTATGCTAGCATGCAAATTACCTCGGATAGTTGGGGTCACTCACTAATTATTAAGACAATTTGTATGATATTAGTAAAATATTTTCTATGGAATTTATATATAACGAAAATTTTCATTTACACATATTTTTAGGGCCCGTTTGGTAGAAGAGTTTGAGTAATGTTAATTATAGTTTTTTAAAATAAGTATAGATGAAAAAATACATAAAATTATATATAATGTTATTTAAAAATTGAAAATGAATATTTAAAATGTCTTACCAAATGGGCATCAATTTGACACACAGTAAAAAATATGTATTTACCCATATTTTGAATTAAAGAAAGATTCTAAAAAAAGAATTAAAGAAGAGTTACACAGGTACTGGTCAGTTCAGTTCAGCGGCTGCCCTGTTTAGTGTGTACCCAGAAAGCAGTTTTGAAAAAACAAAAACTCTAATCTAGTCCCTCCTCACCGGCGACACCTTGATATCCATCCCAAAAGTTCACGGTAAAGTAAAGTTTTATTTAGAATATATACAAATGAATATAGTATGCCACATTCTGCTAATCGATGCTAACCATCTTCTGTATCCATTCCTATTCCTTTCTGTGCTTTTATAGTTATTTGTTATTGTTAACTGTCATTCCCAGGCTTAGGAGTTAGGAGGGACATCACATCACCCATGCCATGCCCCCCACTTTCTCACTCTCTCCCTACAAGGCTTTGTACGTAAAAATAAGTTTTTGGTTGTTTTTTTTTTAAAAAAACTTTTTGCACAATGGAAAAACCCCAGTTGGCTACTTGGTTATTGTGGGGGTTTTTTTGTTTTCTCAAATATGTAACACCCCACAAGGAAAAAAAAAATTAAAATTTGATTTCTTTAGTTATTGTTCGAATTTATTTCATTTATTTATTGTGGGTTTTTTTTTTTTTTTTTTTTTTTCTTTTTTCTCTCTAGGAATTTTGGAGCTCTAGCATTTGGAAAGTTGTCGAAATTTGAACTGAAATTTCCTAGCAAGTGTAGTATTAGGCAGATTCGAATGGCGGCGAAGACCCATGAATCTGTCTTAAGTGGTAGCAACAGTGAGTCAAAAAGAGGTGCCTTGATTGTTCTAGAAGGCTTAGATCGTAGTGGGAAGACTTCACAGTCTAGTAAACTACTCACATACTTGGAGGGATTGGGGCATTCAACTGAATTATGGCGGTTTCCCGACAGAAGTACGAATGTTGGGCAAATGATATCTATGTACCTCTCCAACAAATCACAATTGGATGATCACACTATCCATCTCCTATTTAGTGCAAACCGTTGGGAGAAGAGGTTTGTTTTGTTTTTTTTTTTTTTTTCAGCTTGCTGTGATCTGGTTTGTGGTATTTATGTATATAAACCAGAATGCCTTGTTTGTTCTGATAGTACCTTCAGTGCTTACCAATCTTTATGAACCCTTAAGGTTCTCATGAAGACTATGATGATGAGAAAACCTGTCCAGGAACAGTGTTCTGCTTTGTTTCTCAAATTTACTTTTTCCTGATTCCAATCTATTTATAACTAATCTTCATATCTAAACCAATTTGTTAAAGTATCATATGACAATGACATAGCTAAGTTTCATTAAAATTCTGATAATTTTTATTTGGCTTGACAGTTAAAGAACTTCCATTGAAATTTGTTACCAATCTGCATATCAAAACCAAAAGTTTGCTGCTCCATTCTTTTGTTTCCAAGTAAAAGAGTTGCTCTAGTTTAGAACATCAGAGGGCAGCCAATAAGTTTGTAAGGACAAGTTGAAAGTTCATAAACTGTTATGGATCTCACGGTTTTCTATTTCTAGAGGCTCTGATGATGTATAGGATGGTGTATTCCATATTAAAGGAGCATCTTTGAGGGGGGCAATAGGTGCACAATTCCCTTCGAGGAGCATATGAGGTGCTAAGGTGCCTCGAAAGGTTGCTTTTTTCAGTTGGACTGCAGCACTATTTTAAATTTTTACTGTGGATAATTTCAGAAAATTAAACATATTATTGATTGGTATCTATGTGCAAGATTAGTGGGGAGTCAGTTAAGCATCTTGTATTTTATTGTTTAGTGGCAATATCTTTGGCCATTTGTATTTTCATTATTTGGCATATCTTGGGTTATGTAGAAGACTTGATAATTCAGATGCTTGGTTGTTGGCAAGCAAGATTTGATCACCATTAGAGTTCAAAAATCTAGAATTCTGTTCGTTTGTATGTATCACAGACAATTTGGCCGGGGAGGAATAGTAGCATTTTTAAGGTGTTGAACATCTCAGCGTGTTGTTAAACAGTCTCTTTTGAGATCTTTGTATGATTGGATTTCAACGGTTATACTGTATTACTTCATTGGCTTGTGAGAATCATTTTCATAATAGGTAATTCAAATTTTTGAGTCCTTGAACTTATTAATTGTTTATGAATCCCTGGCATGTCAGCATATTTCTTCTTATTATTTTTTCTTCCAAATCTTGGTGCTTGGATACTTGAGATTTGTTGTAATTTTATGTTCTATGTTTGGCATCCCTTTGATTGATGCATTGTTACATATATTTAGGCTTCCATTTGTGCTTATATTTGTTCCTCATTTAATGTGTATTCCTTATATTCTACCTTGTAACGTATATTCATAACTCCATTGAGATTAATACAATACACTCAAAATTCTTGATCTTACATGGTATTAGAGGGTCTTATGACCTAACCCAACTTCCACCCCGTTTTTTTGTTTTAGTTATTTTCATACTTTTGAGTCGAGGACTCTTGGTAACCTTGCTGTGCTGCCCCGTGTTCTCACCACACCATCACTGTATCAGCCTACAATGCTACTGTGTTACCCAGTAGCCTTGCCTAGAGGACTCATGGTCCCATTGTCGTTGACCCTGACCTTAGTAACTATATGCTTCATGTCTGCCACTTATTTAGTGCATTCAAAATTAGGCCTCAACAATCTCCCTGCTTACTCTTAACCCTGTCGCACCTGCTTTTTGCTTACTTGAGTAGTGTGCCCTTGGGAAGCCAAGCCATCATCTAGTTGACTGTGAGGGACAATTGAGTTAAGACTATGTATGTGCCACACAAATCATGGATTGCTATAATGCACACCTTTTTAGTTGTGTGTCCTGCCACACAGTCAATAATACCTTTTTCCATGGATTTCTTTAGGAAACAGTTTGCCTAATTTAACCTTTGGGCTTGTTGATCTCCATTTCTCTCACCATGTTTGTTAGCTTTGAAGGCAACCAATGGCCTCAAACAGGCCCTTCGTGTTTGGTTGGTTTTAGCAGTTCAACTCCTTTATCCTCCAATTTGGCTTTGGCATAGTCGAGTTGATCACTCCATGTTTGTAACCGTCATTGGGGAGTAGTACGCCGAACTCATGCACGGTGAGGGAAGAATAATGAGAGTGAAACATAGGCGAGACCTTTTTTTTCCTGTCTTCTTATTCCTTGCGTTTTATTTTTATTTATTTTTTTAAAATTTTATGACCGGATTTTTTTTTTACCCGTAAATTAGAAACACGCCAAATTTCATTACTAACTGAAATGGATGACTTTTATCTCAATTCTCATAAAAAAAAAAATTTAAAAAAAAAAAAAAAAAAAAACTGAAGTGGATGACGTTTTTGTTCATTACTTTTTTTAGAAGGATTATGTACACAATTTTTTTTTGGGTAAAAAATTAAATATGGTAAGTTGTTATTGATTTTAATTTGAACAACGTTGTTCAGAGCATGGGAAACCTATAGCGGCATAGGCCGCCAGAAAGGCTTGCCTCCACTAATGGTTCCCCGGTGCACTTATCCATCGTTTCTGTAATCACTCCAAGCCACAATCCTCATGTCACTCCTTGATTAATACCATACCGCACTGAATCCGTAAAGGACTGGCGCCCTAAAACCCCATCCCAGATTTTTGGCTAGCATGCTTAGTCTTTGTCAGAGTAGGGGAGCCTGTTGCGGCTTCGTCCAGCTTTTGGGCAATTTGTGGAGGGGAATCCCTTCTGTTTATTCTGGCAAAGGTATGCCAAAATCAAAGCCAGGCAATTTTAGGCACTTAGTCCAATAAACTCCCTTGGGAGTCAGGTGTCTCCTTTGTCGGCGGCTATAGTGCCATTATGGGCTTGGTAGTATCTCGTTGCAATACCTTTGAACACCTTATATACTACCTTGTAATGTATATTTGTAACTCCATTGAGATGAATACAATACACACAAAAATTCTCAATCTTACAATTGCCATTTTCTTAAATTTCATATCGATATCCTATCTTTTTTACTGCCAAAATTTTTTTTTTTGTTAAGTCTTTACAGATCTTCAAAGTCAGATTCTTGTTACTTTTTAATAGGATTAATAGGGTACTAAACATTGCACCCCCAATTCTGTGCATGATTTAGCAGTGAGAGATTTTGAAATGTTGTGATTTCATACAAAATTTTATGGTTTCATCAGTTTAAATGAGACATACAAGGGAAGTGTATAGTACAGAATCTTTTAGCTTTATGTCGTGCTTCCACAATCTGGATTTGTCATGGGTAGGCTATTGGGTTGTGGTTGGACTGTTTATGGTGGTTTTTAGAGCATATTCTCTGTTATCACTTGTATAATATGGTGGTTATGGTCATAAATGTTTCAGAATGTGAAACGACAAATTTGTGTGCATTTTTATGGCTACTCTTAATGCAGAGTGTATATAGTAGATATGTTCCAATTAAGCTATGGAGCCTGTGGGGAAATTTTGCTTAAATTTGGACATGTTGGCTTAGGTGGTAAGACAATCAATATCTTGTGGTTCAATTGGTTGAGTGCAATGTGGTCATGGTATGTAAATTTGGATATAATGGTTATGAGACATATTGTCCATATCCCATTTCATTCATATACCTTATGGTCAGAACTCATAAGCATTATGGACTGGATGTGAAAAATTGATGCGTGGGCACTTGATGTTTAGCTTGTTGCAATGCAGTGTGTATGTACTATGTAATAGAATTGTGCCATTTTAAGCCGGGGAGCATGTGGAAGATATTTTTTTTGAGTTTTATATGGCGACTTAGGTGATTCTTGTGGCTTGAGTTGTTGTATGCAGTATGGGCATGCAGGGGGAATCCACCTGTTGGTAAGAGAAGCTCTTGAACCATGACAATTAACCCGTATATCCAGGACCCTTTACAGACTGATATTATGCTATTCAAATTGTAATAGGTGGAATTCTTTGATTCCACTATGTGTTCTTGCAAGATTGGTTTATACTTTCAAGTTGAAAAAAATTCAATTGTAGATGGGATAAAATTTTTTGTGCCTTTTAAAAGTGACAGCACCTGGGTTTTTTTTTTCCCTGAACATTATTTCTTGGTTCAAACATTTAGTGACAATGTGAACAAGCACTCTTTTGACTGTTGCTGGACTTGTACTCAGTTGCCTGTAATGCATGCGCAGATCGTTGATGGAAACTAAATTAAAAACTGGAACAACGCTCATTGTCGACCGTTATTCGTACTCTGGGGTGGCTTTCTCCTCTGCCAAAGGACTTGACCTTGAATGGTGTAAGGTGAAGACATGGTTCAGACAGTTCTTAAATGAAGTATACATTTTTTATGTTGTTATTGGGAAAGAGGTCTTCTTTTTGCAGGCACCAGAGATTGGATTGCTGTCTCCAGATCTGGTACTTTACCTTGACATACAGCCAGAGGTAAGTTGAAACTAAAATAATGTTGATTATAATAATTAACGAAAGTAAAGATCAAAAGACTTCAGTCATATTATCAGCATGTGTTTCTTTTTTGATAGGATAGCTTTCATTGCAAACAGACTACTCCATGTTTGATTTCATTTGTGCCATATTGTTCACATCAAACATAATGGGACTAAATTCCAAATGTCCAACTAATGCTTACTTGGTGGGCCACTGTTATAATTTGTTAAAGATTGATTTTGCATTTGTAAGATGTTGTAGGCAAGGGTGAGTGAATGTAACTAATAAATCATAGGTTTATATCAAGATAGCACTTAGCGTGCCTTAGCAATTATAGAGAGTATATTAGTTCTTTGAATGAAATAATAGAAATTGCATTAGGGTATAATACTGGTGGAGGATGAACCTGATGTGCATGTACACACAATGTACACATTGCATTTACCATATCCTTCTAAAGTGCATGTGCACACACACACACCCACACACGGACTTATATACCTCTAGGACTGAGATTTCTTTTCAAAATCTTCAGAAAGCTGCAGAGAGAGGAGGATATGGAGGTGAGAGATATGAGCAGCTAGAGTTTCAGAAGAAAGTTGCCAAATGCTATCAAGTCCTCCATGATGCCTCTTGGAAGGTAATTTTATGGTTCATGTGGTTCATATGTATGTATGTATTGTGATTATTGTGTTTCATGTAGTGATATTTTGAATCAGAGAAGATGCATATTTGACTCTGGTTGTAATTCTATCTGGTGGGAGGCACCTAGGAGCCTGCCACTACTTAGGATAAAACTATTCTTCAACAGCTATTTATGTTTTTCAGTATAGCTTCATATATACTATTTCATCTATTAAACTTTTAGCCATAAAACATTCCAGTTCTACTCCACGATGGTAACGCAGCTAAGCAAGAGTTTGTTGTTGATTGATTTCAGTTTGCATTATCTTTATCCTTCCTTTAATATGTTTTTTAAAGAATGCTAAAATATTTGTTTTTAGATGATAAGTGGCTAGGCAAAATAATTCATTAGCAATAGGTTAACTTCAAGTCCAAATTTTGGCCTGCATCAAGGGGCCAAAATGGCTTTGAGCTAAAGTGCCAACACAAAACCAGCAAGCACTGTAGCTTATCCATCCTAATTTGTTTATGTCCTTTTTTTTAATTAAAAAAAAAAATCTGTCTTCTCTCTCTTCCCAATGCACATCCAACACATATTCCCTCTTTCTCTCTCGCTGAACTCCCAAATTTTGTCTTTGTTTCAACTCCGCTCTAAAATCCTCGAGGTGATGGTTGTGGATGAATTTGGGGTTTTTTTTGGAGGAATTTGGTACTAGATGGCCGCTGTAGTGGCGGCAGGAGGTGGTGGCTTCATTCACCAGAGGATCTTGATGGGAATTTGGGTATTTTTGTGATGGGTTTTGATGTGATGACGATAGTTGGAGGCTCTTGCAGAGTGTATTTGAAAAGTGATTACCTAAAATAGAAATAGTGGGGCTTATGGTTAAATTTTCGCTAAACTTTGGACTAATATGATGGGAATGCTCTAATAGCACTTATTCCTTCTGAAGTTATGTTGTTTGTTGATCCTCATCAATTTTACTCTTGGAGTTTATCTTTATTGATGGACACAAAAATAGTAAAAAGGAAAAAGGAAGCTAAGTTTAGATAGTAAGAACAATATTCTGTTTTGAAGTTACGTTCTTTGGTTTCTTCTATTTTATGGTGGAGTTTTTCTTTTTCTTTTTACAAAGACCAGACTCATTAGACGGCCAATACTACCTGCCCATAGTGCCTGACCGTGGTCTATTCAGCTTTGTGTTAGTAAAGTTTAATTTTGATGCATGGATTGCTTTGGATGTTTGAACTTGTATTCTTGATTGATTACAGATAATTGATGCCTGCCAACCAATAGAAGATATTGAGAAACAACTGCAAGAAATTGTATTGGATTGTGTCATGACATGCCAGAAAGGCAAACCCCTTTCCAACCTTTGGTCAGGTTAACTCTTGCAGCCTCTTATTGTTGTTATTTATTTCCCTTCACTATGGAAAGGGATTATGCAAACTTGTCCAAGTATTTTTTAACACCTTGGTATGGGTTTAAAATTCTGGTAGTGTTTTACAATCACATTCAGCCCTTGTTTTAATGACAAAGGAGGTCTCTGAATTTAATAGTTGAATTAAATTGTGAAAATTCTATATTTTGCAAACAATGAATAGTATGAGATTAGCTGTTGGCTTGAAGGAATTTTATCTTTCTAATATTGTTCTTAGTTGGAAACAAAAAATTGGAGTTTTAATGTTTATGTCAAGTTCTCCATTATAATGTCTATTGAGATATATGTTAATCTGATGCTCAGTGCTTACGGATTTAGATTCTCAAATAATGTTTATACAAATCTAGATTGGAACCATGTGATGCTCACCGTAGTTTCTTAATATTAATCATGATCTTGGCTATTTCACCTTAACGTATTCAGAATATCATTTTGTTATGAGTTTGTATCGGGTCAAGAGCAAAATATTAATAACATTGTAATCATCCACATATACAAATAATATTTTGTGTTAGGGTAATTAAACTTTGAATGCCCAAAATATGCTTCTTGAGACAGCGTGGTATCAAAGCCTTAATTTTTCTTCTTCCTGTCGTCGCAAGAGTTCACTATTGCTGTCTAGACTCTAGACATCGCAAAATTGGACCGGACTTGAACACGAGGGAAAAATACCTGACCCAAACCTAAAATTTTTGACTCATAAATCGTAACCCGACCCGACTCAGCTGACTTGTGACTGACCTTTTTATTTTTTATTTTTTTTTAAGTGTGTTTTTATTTTATTTTTATATAAATAAAATTCAGAACTAACTAGTTTACTTTTTTTTTTTTTTTGAGAAACTACTGGTTTACTTGTTTGTTTTGAACTTTACAGTGCACAACTCATTAAATTGACAATTAATGTCAGTGCCTCGACATTTTTATTTTTATTTTTAAAAATGTTAATTTTGTCAAGCCATTCAATATATATATATATATATATATAATGGCCTCAAGAAAGTAGTTAAAGGCTTTATTTGGTTGTATATAAATAAATTGAAAAATGAAAGACTGCGCCATTTTCTCACTTGAATAACACATGAAGCCAATATTTTTAAATAGTAAATGACATTGTTCATGCTATAAGATAATTTGGTCGTAGTAGAAGCATTCAAATTGTGAAAAGAGTGAAGCGTAAATATATCAATGAAATTGACATAAATTATGGATGTTTAAGTCAAATTTTTAGCTATTCATGGCCAAAATAAACGACTTTTTTTTTCCAAATAAAAGATTGTGTTATTTAGAGCAGGAATTGCTTAAGAATGACATGATATTCATAAAAGAGACTATGTATAAATAAGTAAACAATCAAATTTTGATACATATTTTCAAATTGAAATAGAGTGTCAACTACTGTGCATCTAAAAATAAACACAGCTATTAGATTATGAAATAAGTTTCCAAAATTGTTAATTTTTTATATGATTTATTATTTGTAAAATTAGCTACCCAACAGGGGTTTTGTAATTTTGTTCTCTATTTTGGGATGTTGATATTGCGTGGAAATAGAACTTGTGTGTCTTTGATGTTTTGTTTTGGTTAGCAATGCTAAGATTTGTATAATTTTACTATTAATGAATAAGTATCAAGTTTTTGATTTGAGCTCTTTCTTGACATGGGTGAATCCAAATTAATGCATTTCACATTAAGTAATTTGTTGTATGATTTACTAAGTGGCAAATACACGTTTCAAAAAAAATTCATATGAAAAATTACGAGTTGACCCAAACTCGATTGACAAGAATTGTTTCTAAGCTATTTAAAATGACCTGTTTTTTACTCGACCTAACTTGACCCAATCCAACTTGTCCTGCTTACCACATCTATTATTGTTGACATTGATTATTGTTAACGACCACACAAATTGAGTCTAGCGACAACATTACTTGGCAAAAGCTTAAAGGCCAATTGTAAGTTTCGTCATTCGTACCCCCTTTTGTGATACATTGGCATGTCGGTTCCTTCTCACGAAGGTCGGGTGCGTGGTGCTTAATCTCCCTGAAAAGCAGTTTTAGACTCAAAGCTAGTGCGAATTTGGTAATATGCATAGCCTTTTAAAAAAAATGAAGGAGTCGCTACCTGATTATAGGTCCAGGGACCAAAACTTGGCTCTATGAAGGTCTACCTACCAGACTAGGTCCAAAGTTAGTGTATAGGATGGGAAGAAGTTAGGCACCCTAACCCTGCCCAGCTTACCTGGCCTTCATATATTGTTACCGGATAGTGGTCAAATGGTGTCTATTTAATGAGCCTAAGTGAACGTGCCGCGTGCGCATACATCTAAGTCTTAGATTTTGTCTACGAGTAATGTGAACAGATAAAACAAAAAGCATGAGAAAACAATCATGTTAAGGTCAAAGGAATGTATGAGCATATGTACATCTAATCATGTGAATATCAAAACATGTGGATATGTGAGCATGTAAACATCCAAGCATGTGAACATGGAAGCATCCGAACATGAGAGCTCGTGTGTAGCACATGTCAATTACTTCTTGTTGTTTCTATTAGAAGCTTTCACTCAACATATCAAAAACTATTATTACAACTTTTTAAAGTCTTATGTTTCTTAAAAAAAACTTCTTATTATTTATTTTTTTAAGTATGATTTTGCTTTTACATAATTTATTTTGTATTAAAATAAAACCAACAAAAATAAGCTAATTTATTTTCTGTAAATATCTTTTTGGTCCCTATATTTTGGCAGTTTCCACTTTGGTCCTCACATTTTTTTGTGTTCCTATTTGGATCCCTAAATTTTAAAAATCATTTTTAATTTAATCCCTATTGTCATCTCATTAATGAAAATTGCTTATGTAGTAAATGGAGTGCATTGTTGGCATGTTAGACGCTGACAAGACTAATAAAATAATACAAAATTAAAAAAATGTCACATTAGCACATGATTTGAAAAAAAAAAAAAAATTTAATCTCTCAATTTTAAAGAAAAAAAATAAAGCTAGGAATCCTAAATTTTCTTGTATTTTCTTGAACTTTCTTAACAACCAAACACACTCTTCGCCAAAGACCCACAATAGCCTTAGAAACCCTTGACAAGCCACACCCCATCAAATTTTCTTGTTCTTCCTTAAAGCTTTATGGCTGAAAGCCCATAAGTTTTTTTTGTTCTTTGCCACTCTTGAGTAGGCTGTTGGGTTCTTAGGATATTCTTCAGCTTGCCCCTTCCCCCATTAGAACAGTTCTTGAGGAAAGTGATAGACCAACACCCATGGGTGAAACCCTTCTTCCTAAAACACATATGGCCGAAAACCTTCTTCCCCAAATATTTTGGCTGAAAACCCTTCTTCCCTAAAGACACAAATCTAGGAACAAAAAAGAAAAAAGACAAATTTAGGAACCCAACCACCACTAACAGTGGCAGTACCCACTGGCCACCAGTAGTTATCTCTCTCCCTTCCTCTTTTGTTTTATTTTCTATTTCTCTGTTTATTTTCTTTTCATTTATCTTTTTTTTTTTTTTTTTTTTTTTCTTCTGGGTATGGTCGAGACTCATTGTTTGTTTTATTTTTGGTTTGGTTTGGTTTGATTGCAAGAAGTTGACAAGTTTGGCTATGTGATCTGATATGGGTGTTATTTAATTTGGGTTTTGGATTGCTTTCAAAATGGGTTTGTAAATTTGGATTAATGTGTATACTATTGAAGTGTTTGTGTTTCAAATTTGATTTGTAAATCCGTTTGCTTTGATTTGTGTGAATACTTGTGCGTTGTGTTTACATTTTAGGTGTGTTTCCTTGCTAGGTTAATGAGTTTGATTTACTGGAGGTTTTAGGTCTATATGTGTTTTCTTGTGTTCTGGAGGTTCTTGTGTTTGAATTTTATAGGTTTGTGTTTTTGTGTGTTCATGTTTAAGATGAATCCATATCCGAATTCATGTGTATTTTGGGTTTATTTTTTTCATTTTTTGTTATGTTAAAATGGATAAATTAATTTTTTAAAATCAAATTTTGATGTGGATGCTAACATGGATTTTTTAATTATTATTTTATGTTGACATGGAATTTTTTAAATACCAAATAAATATATTTTTTATTAGTTAAGTCAGCCATCAGCGTCTAACATGCCAGCATTGCACTCCGTTTGCCACATAAGCATTTTTTGTTAGTGAGATGATGATATGGACTAAATTGAAAACGATTTTCAAAATTTAGAGTCTCGAATAGGAACGCAGAAAATGTTGGGACCAACGTGGAAATTGCCCAAAATGTACTTATTAAAATGGCATTTAAGGTTTTTTTTTGGCTTTTAGAATTAAAAAAAAGAAAAGAAAAGAAAAGAAAAGAAAGAGATCAAATTGGGCCTAATAACTATTGAATTGAGGAAAACTAAGGGTGCATTTGACAATGTTTTTTTTAGTAATGTTGTTTAAGTGTTGTAAAAATACGTGTGGATGAAAAAATATTGTAAAAATATATATTAGGTTATTTAAACAACGAAAACTATTGTTCAAATGACATTACCAAACTGCCCTAAAGCAAAACAAAATATTGGGTTGAGTTAAGCTGGGGAATGTTTGAGCCCAAAGCGGTGGCACGGACTCATGAGACGAAGGTGTTTCTTATAATTCTTTTCTTTTATTTACCCTAAAAAAATTGGAAATTGGTGAGAGAGAGAAGAGAATCCTAGTCCTAGAGAAAGGGCAGGAGCGAGTGAGTGAATAATAAGCTAAGAAAAGAAAAGAAGCAAACGAGAGGAGGCTTGTCTTTCTCTTTCCATAGCTGAGGAGGCCTCAGAGACTGACATTACATACAGATACAGTTACTACAGCAAAAAGCAATCAATCAAATCAAATTGAAGAAGAAGGGGTGGAATGGCGGCTGAGAAGAACAACCAGATTGTGGGCCAATCCAAATACGACTTGGACGCTAAGTGGGATGCGTGTCTCGATCTGACGGTTCGCCGCTTCGTCTACTCATCCTTGGCGGGCACCTTCGGTGGCCTCCTTTTCTTCAGTTCGTTCGCTCTCTCTCTCTCTCTCTCTCTTAAATCTTATTTTCTTTATTTGCTTCTGAACACACATAACCTCGATTGGGGGATTATTGGTTGCTTTTACATTTCCATGTCATTAATTTACACTATTCCTTTGATGTTGTTAGTTAACAAGGGTTTTTGGAATTATAAAATTTTTAAGATTCTTTTCTTATGATGAATGATACATACATACTTAATTTTATGTAATGGAATGGAACAGAATCGAATCTACCGATTTGCTTTACTTGCCTTGCCTGACACACATACATTTTACATGGGTTTGATCATAATCACTATATTTGTACCTATAAATAAAACACATATCCTAAGTAGAAGTAGGTAATTTAGGAAGGGCAGCAGCAAAGCCTCATTCGCTGGTTCTTGATAGTAGTCAAATGGTATGTATGGTGACCATGTTTCCTCCTCTACTTGCTCAAAAATCTTTGAATTGAGTCATTGATTTTCCTAGTCTAATCGGGCTGAAGGGATTCAGCAAAGACTGCATCTCAGTATGTTGGTACTAAGTTTAGTTCCTTTCTGCTTAATACTAGTGCCACTTGAGGCTACAGGCAGGCATTCGATTCTGTTATAACTGCATGGTATGTTAGTATTGTGAGTTCTTTTTCTTTTTGATGTTTGGTTGAATTTAAATTTAACACAGTTTTTTTTTTTTTTTAATTGGTAAATTACACACCACCCGGTGGACTCTTGAACCCCACAACCTCATCCTCCATCCTGTTATTATAAGAGAAGGAAGATCCAGTTGAGCTATAGCTCATTGGCTAAAAAACACAATTTTACATCTTCAATATCCTATTTTTGTTGAAATACTGTTTTTATGTTGTCATTGTGTGCATGCTTGCATGTTTTTAACATGTTTCGCATAAAAAATTCCTTAAATTTTTAAATTTCTTTCAGCTTTATCTCTTTGATTCTTATACGCTGCAATTATTTTTTTTGGTTCATGGGCTGTTTTATGTCCTGGTTGCCACCTCTCAAATTTAAACTTGCTGTTCAGGGAAGTTGAATTGGGTTGCCTTAAAGGTCAATCTGTTGTGTACGTAGGGCCCAACCCAATCACCTCATATTGGGATTTTTCAATCAAAGCTGTGGGTCACATGATTCCTTTTCTGAATTGTCCAAAACTTAAATATGTCATATAGAATATATATTAGAAGTGACTTGAAACAGATTCTAATGTTAGGAAACAATCTTACAGTATGAGAATAATATGGTGTATCAAATGCTTTATAAGCAATTGTAGGCAGGACTCTTTGTTATTACCACAGTGTTGGTAAAAGCGCAGGGCACACTTAAACTCAAAGGCCTCTTGGAGCCTAGGCACAAAGTGCAAGTGCGCGCCTGATTGAAGTGAAGCACACATTTATAAAAAAAAAATTATAATAAATTTACAAATAATTATCAATGAAAAAGAAATACAACAATCAAATTATCATATAAATTTATATAAAACATTTTATATAATTCATATAACATTAATATAAGCCCTACTTTTGCAATTTTAACACAAAAATTGCAAGTCAAGTCATTTTAATTTTTTGGATCAGCTAGATATGAGTACTTCCATGTAATAACCTTTCATAAATCTCCGATAGCCATAATGCCATATGACTAATTTCTAATATTAGTAAATAATTTAATCACTTATGGACGATAAGTCTTTAAGAATTAGTCTTCTATGTTCAACATCAACTACTAAAGTAACTAAACAATTACCCCAAATATATTATATCATACTTCTTTTTTTTCATGAATGACCTAAGAATATGAAGATGTAGCAGTATGGTAATTGGTATGAAGTAGATATTCAAAAGGGAAAAAATAGAAAAAGAAGAAGAAGAATAACCTGTGTGGGTAATTGTTTTGGGGAGAAAAAACCAAGAGCAAATAAAAATAAAAATAGAGAAGAACTAGGGGGTTGTGGGTTCTTGGACAAGTTACACTCAAACTTGTATGTATTTTTGATAAGTAAGTTGCACTAAAACTATAGATATGTTGAAGAACTTGCTTGCTAGGACTTCGTTTGTGTGGTCTCGTATTTGGGGTCTTACGCAAAGTAGTTCCTTGTCTGATTTTCTTATTTCTATTAGACTTTCCTTATGATTTGATTGTATTTGTTTCAAGGGCAGTGAGTTTACAATCGTAAACACATTGTTCCTTTTCATCAATAAAACTCTTATAATCTATCAAAAAAAAAAAAAAAAAAGTTGCACTAAAAATATGGCAAATCAATGGTTTATATCAATAATGTCAAGATCCTAAAGTTTTAATTCAGTTTTGGTTTTTTTTTTTTTTTTTTTGAAAATATAAAAAGTGCAAAAAAGCGTGCTTTGAGCTTTTTGAAAAAACCCAAAAAAGCATGCCTAAAGCATGCTTCTTTGAGTGCGCCGTGCTTTAGAGGCAAAAAGAACTAGAGCCTTGGGGCTTTGCACTTAAGCGCGCTTTTACCAACATTGTATTACCATGGCTTATCTCATTGGCACTGAAATTGAAATGTATAATATAATCACAATGGGCATTATTCATTTTAAGTTTCTACTAAATGTTCATCTATGATGATGTCACTGGAAGCTTTTATCCCTGGCATAATGATATAAATTCTTTTGCAATCTGTTGATTAGAAGCTAGTGTTTTTAACATCCACAAATTAATTATCTTGATCAATGTATCCTGATTTGTCATACCAGGGAGTCCTGTTTCTCGTTGGGCATCTGTAGCTTTTGGTGCTGGAGTGGGTATTGGATCTGCATACACAGAGTGTTCTCGTTTATTTGATGGATCTCCTGCAAAGTTGGCAGCTCCTAAGATTACAGAGACTCCTGCTCCTCAGGTAGGACTCCTATTTTTATTTTTTAAATAACTAACATAATTTTCTATTTTGGTAGACATTGCCTTCAAAATTAGAATCAGATAAAATTATATGAGGGATGCAATATTGCAATTTAGGATTGATCAAGTGACTTTGTTGAGAAATCCATTATGTTTTGTGAAGAACCATAAGAAGAGTAGTTTTGGATAGCTCAAACCTAGGAACAGTGCCTGGGTACAGGTACTGCTCTAAGCTGTGCTTTCAAGATACTGGAAAAAAGACGATAAAGCTTTATATATAGGCAGAAGAAATGATGTTCACCTTTAAATAATTTCTACACTTCATAAGGACTTGAAAGTCAATGCAAAGTTGGAAATGAGTCGGAGAAATTGATTTAATATAATACGCTCAATAAAAGTAGCTAATTATATTTTTTTTTGTTAGGAAAAGTAGCTAATTATTTGAATGGGAAAAAAAGGAGAAAATTGGTGCTGGACACATAAATTTGGAATGCAACTTTTGTAACTTTCAACAGGATCAATTTTATCCCATCAAGAAGTAGATTAATCATCTGATTACCGTAAATATTAGAACAATTCTACCTATCAAAATAAATATTAGAACAATTCTAGTTAGTTTAGTTTTTTATTTATCAGCTGTACCCAATGGGACCAATTTGTTTGCTTGATTTTTGACAACTACTAAGTAATGCTTGAACAATGTGAAGTTTAGAGAGAGCAGTGGCATGGTATAGCTAGCCCCTTTATGTTGCATGCATCAGTAATTGGATAGACAATGATGACTACTATTACGCGTATGATTTAGATGCCTAAGTATTGGTGAATAATTTATCTATATAAATCTTCTTAAAGAGACATGTTATTGCAACGTGACATCTTTGTTACATGTTTACTCAGATTCATTTTTATTTCTGAATATTCAGTGTTGGTAAAATTGTCGGGTGCACTTAAGCGCAAAGGCCTCTTGGAGCCTAGGCGCAAAGCGCTGAAGTGAAGCGCACATTAAAAAAAGAAAAGAAATTAATGGTCAATACAACAATCAAGTGATCGATTAATCATATAAATTATACATTTATATAATTGTCTTGTGCTTTACGAAATATATGCAACCATGATATTTAATGGCCATGATTAAAATGAAGATATTAAGACTACATGCCAATGCCAATGCCAAAGAAGGTTGGTGCCCTTTAATTTAGAGATTTTCAGTGGGTTAGCTTAAGTATGGACAAACCATATCAAGTGGGCTTTGGGAAAGCTAATGTTGGTTTCTCGAAATGAACTTGTGGAAGCAAGACAATTTTGGATTTGGTTTTTTGTTTAAAATGAATGTTTGAATGGAATGCTAGAATTAATATTAGGGGTTGTTTGCAAATTGTATATTTAAAAAACTTATGGTATTGTCAATGGGAGTGGTTAATTCATGCCCCTTCTGTCCGAATTGTTTGGCAATCTTTGAACATTTAACCCTTTTGTCTTTGAATTAAAAGTTACCAGTTTAATTTCAAATAATATACAGATGGAAAAATAGTAGACATATATAAGAAGACTAACAGATTTGATATATTTCAGTTTGTTATACTCTTTTACTCTTTTTTTTTTTTTTGGTGTTTGTGGGTGGCTGGGGGGGGGGGGGGGGGGGGGGGGGGGCGCTGGGGAAGAATTTACACTCGCACTTGATGGAGCTTAAATTCATACTCTCATCCTCCAACCAATTATTATGCAAGAAGGAAGTGTCAGTTCAGCCATAGCTTATTGGCTTTACTTTTCAAATATATTTGTTATTACTTGATTATTGTTTTGAACACATTATATGTATTTTAAAGAAGAAATTATCTGCTTATTAGGATTTTTATTTTTATTTTCACTCTCTCCCAGGATGGCCAGGACTAAGAATGGACTCTTGACGTTACAATCAAGTTGGCTGGCGAGCAGAATCATAATTTTATTGAAGTTGTTGGTGTTTTCTTTCACCGGAGAGGCTTTTAAATATGTAGTACAAACATTGTTTTGAGTGGATAAGCGACTAACCTGTTGTACGTCGAATTCTATTGTTTCTTGTTCTGTAGTCTTATTTCCTTGAATGGAAGTTTACTTTTGGGGAAAAAAATGAAGAAATAAATTGCTTTAATGTAAACCCTGCTCTTGGTATTTAATTTATCAACTATAGAAATGGTGGCCAGGGTTGCTGAAAGTGGTATTACTTTCATGGGTGAAGTTGTCCCAGCCCAACCTGTTTTATTTGCTTTCTTCTTTATTGGGCACAGCACAAACATGTTCGCCGACTTTCACTTGCACGCTTTATGTTAATGTCTCAAAATTCTGAACCACCTGCAATAATTCTCGCATGGAATCTTCAACGACAGGAGTCATACTTTGGGAATGAGTATTTTCGTCTTTATCGCCGTTTTGGGAGTTATCAAATGTCTTAGGGAAATTTTGCAAATGGCCTAAGAAAAAAAATATCAGATTATCAAATATTCCAAAAAAAAGAAGAAATAAGGATCGTACATGATTCCCATAAAATAAAAAATAAAAAAAAAGATTGTAGATGATTTCATAGAATTTATGAATTAAAGGCAGAAAATCTTATGGCTTTCATTCAATGGAAAAAGAAATAGAGGCTTTAGCGTGAGTGTGGCACAAATGAAAACTCCAGCTTATTCCGTGTTTTGATTATTTTTGAGCTACAAGTGGATTCCTTTTTACTGTTTATGGGGTCCATTCACAAGAAAAAAAACGCAGCTTATTTTGCTCAATACGCACCGTTTAGCAACGGTAATATTTTGAAATTTCAGCTTTCTCTTCAGCCCAACGGTGCGTATCTTGCAAGATCTCGACTCTTCAATTCTGGCAGCCGGACTCTCTCCTCATCAGTGCCACAACTTCTTCCTCTTCAATGCTATTCAATTTTACATCTACCCACCAACTGCCCAAATTTCTGCTTCACATCTGACTGCCTCTTTGTTCTTCCTTTATTCGGACAAATCCTTACTGGTGATTTCCAATAGAGAATATATATATATATATATATATATATAATATATATATTTATTTTGTTAGTTTAAAATTCCGTCATCAGAAAAAAAAAAAAAAAAAATTAGAGGTCCAAAAAACCACGTTTGGTCGGGTAGAGGTTTTTTTTAGGCTAGTTTAGCTAGATATTTGAGGCAGCTTATGTGAATGTTCTTACATGATGCTAATGTCAATTTTTTGGGTTCGAACAATATTATCATCATCAGGTTCTTCCGTTCTTGAGCAGTTTAGCCACAAGATATGTAGACAGGTGTTGCCTGCATCCAGTATGTAGACATAATACCACGACAACTAGATCACTACTCCGAATGGATTTTCAATTCAATGGCAATAACAGTAACACTTATTTACGGTCAATAGTGCAATTACCACATTAAATCATATTTACTATTCATACGTTACGCATCATTTATGGCCATCAACGTAAAGAAATCACACATTTTTCCCCAATTTCAGAAGCAAGTTATCCCTTCATTCACCTATGTTAGAGTATCTCCAGCAAATTCATCAAATTTTTGTACTGTTTGGAGAATGAACAGTGACTTTTACCTTTATCTACAAACTTTTTCAAAAACACTTTCCCTCAGATTCTCTATCTCATTTAAATATTATTTATTAATTCATTATTTATTCTTTTTTTAACAACTACACATTTTCCAACATTTTTTTTTTAACACCAAATTATTATAATAGAAAAAAATGATTTGAAGAATGAACAGTAGTCCATCAGACTTGATGGGATTTCCGGATATAGAGAAGCTGCTGGAGCATGAATAGTAACATATAGAGCATGGACAGTGTAAAATATTCTCTATATTTTGGCAATGCATTGATGGTTGGAGATGCTCTTACTAGGGCATGATGTACATATCAAATTACAGATGCATTGTCTAAATCCACAATCAGACAAAACTACATGTAGCCAAAAGTTTCTTCTTCAATGTTAGGGAAAAGTGAAGTTTCCAAGGAACAAAATGTGTTCAACAAATACGATTGATTTTTTTTTTTTTTTTGGGATGAAAAAAGAAAGCTAATACAGCGCGGTTTCATTGCTCTAGCCCACTTAAACCCGAATTCTATAGAGTGGGACTATCAAAGCTGTTTGGGGCTATCCATGTGGGCACAACATTTTAAAGTGAAGTGCCATGACTCGAACTACAACTCTCGGACTAGCACGAGTAATGGTTCAAGGGATTCATACCATTAGGCTGCCACCCTTCGGTGGTTCAACAAACGCGAACATGATGCGGGAGCTAATTCTATGATTTATTAATAAGCTTGACCATCTTGTATTATTTCAATTCCAAATTCTCGATAATCCTTAAAATAGTTTCGATCAACAAATCTCAGAATCTATAGCCATTTAGACCCATTGCATTTATTGTAGAAATACTAATTTCTGAATTTATTTAAAAGGCCGTCCTTTTTTGTGGTAAATAAGGATTTTCATTCAAAAAGTAAGAAACAGAAATAACAGACTTCATAGACCGGTTATACACAACGCCTGCAGAATCTAGGCTAAGCAACATAGAAACATCAAAAGGTGGGACTAAGAAAACAGCAAAATCCTGTCCTGACTAAGCATAGCTCCTCGTCTAGTTAGTGCATATGCACGTTTGTTAGCTTCTCTAAAGGACTGTTGGATTTTAACCAAGGGGAGGCGGCTTAGACCATCCTCACAATCAGCAAATAACATCAATAACATTTTGTTGTCAGTCAAATATATCGAGAAGATCCCCAACCAATTTAACATCTAGTTCAATCTCTACGGCAGGAATGCTTAAGGCTTCTGAGGTCTGCTAACACTGGAAAAGTATGGGGTGAATCAAACTTACCCGATATGATGAATGAGGGAGGACTGGATGTATAATTTTTATATTTTTGATTATATGAAATAAGAAAACACTCAAGAATTAAAATGATAGATACGCTCACCACCAAAGCAAACCCAAAGGGATACAAATATCACCACCCAAAAGAATTCACCTAAGGATACAGAACTGAGCTGACTAACCACTCAATGGAATATATAATATCACCACTCAAAGAGATATATAAACTAAGGAATTTAGCTAAGGATACAGAACTGAATTGACTCACCACTCAATTAGATATCAAATTTCACCACCCAAAATGATACAAAAATTGAACTTGCCACACAAAGGAATCTACCCAAAGGATAAGAGTTAATTTAGAATAAATCCATCCTCTAAAAAGCACAAAGGCTAATTTTAAAAACACTATACAATTTCATTTATTCACCCTTGAATGGACAACCCTATAAGCATGGGAGAACTTTGATTTATTCATTTTAGCTAAATGACTTATATAATGCTTAGGACAACCCTCTAAGCATGGGAGAAATTAAACTCACCCTTGAATGAACAAACGACGAAGATCAAGAAGCTCCTTGGTTATAAAACCCTCGGCACAAAAACGCAGTAGCTTTTATAAAGAATATGATGAACTAGGGCAAATTCTGTCTCAGGTCACAATTTGCATGCACAATCAATTTGCATTGAGTTGCATCACTTTGTATGATCTTTGACTGCCCTTAAAATAATGCTTATATATGTCTAGAGTTGTGAGAAAAAGAAACCCTACACAAATACACTTGGATATGCATGAAAATAGATCTAAAAATCTAAATTTCGTAATTCTAGATAGATACTGTTTCTGTCGACCAGCTGTCGAGCATCAGCATTAAACCTCGATAGATATTATCTGTCGAGATATTTGTCAAGTTTTAATGAACAACACTTCTTCACTTGTTTCTTGGACAGACTTGCATGACTTCAATATTAGACTTGAACTCTTGTTCCTTGAAGTACTAAACTCATCCTAGATCTACCTAATTATAAGTAAAGTGCGTTTTGTCAAAGGATTAACCAATTTACAATAACATATGTTCTAACAAGTTCCACATATGTCTAGGGATGGCAAAAATAGCTCGACCTGCGGGTGCTCGACCCAATTCGACCCTAATGGGTCAGGTAAAACCCGACCCGCGAAGCAAATGGGGCGGGTTTGGGTTTTAGAAATACAACTCGTAACGGGTTCGGGTCGAGTCTGGGTATTATGCATACTGACCCGAACCTGACCCATATATATATATATATTAAAAAAAAATTAAAAACCCTAACTATCCTAACCCTAATCCTCATTTTTCATTTTCCATCATTCTTTCTCTCAGCCGTGCGCCTCCCTCTCCCTCTCCCTCTCCCTCACTCCCACTATTACTTGTTACTTGCTGCCACTACCCTCCTCTATCTTGCAGTCGCCGGTCTTTCCTCCACCGCAACAGTCCATCCTCGCTCCGTTCCTCACCACGCCGCTCCCTCCTTCACCGCGCCGCCACTCCTCCACCTTGCCACAGACACCGATCCTTCCTCTCTGCCTCCCTCACTGCATCGCCACTCCTCCACCTCACCACAGTCACCAATCCTTCCTCCCTGCCTCCCTCACCTCACATTGATTGGAAAAATGAGGGATTTTTATTGGGTTTACTAAGTGTGTTGTGGCTTTGTTATTGGAGTTTTGGAGGGGTTGAAACAATGGTAGCTTTTGGGTTGTAAAAGACAGATCAATTGTTGCCTTGTGTTGGTGTAAAAGGAAAAATGAAGGATTTTTATGTACTTGGGTTATGTATTTAGGATTTCTGTATTTGGGTTTGTAATTTTTATGTATTATTTCATTGTCAAATTTTTATTTTAAAGATTACGTATTTAGGATTTTTGTATTTGGGTTTGAGATTTTATGTATTATTTCATTGTCAAATGTATTTTGAAGATTATGTATTTAGGATTTCTGTATTTGGGTTTGTGATTTTGAAAGGGAAAATGAGAAATCTGAAATTAAATTATTCGTTAACCCCTAAATTGTAAGCCTTAAATCACTAACCCCTAAATCGCTAACCCCTAAATTGTAAACCCCAAACCCTAACACCTAAATTGCTAACCCCCTCTAAATCTCTAACCCCTAAATCACTAGCACCTAAATATCTAACCCCTAAATTGCTAACTTCCAAATTGTAACCCCTAAACCCTAAATCGTTAACCCCTAAATCTCTAAACCCTGAATCGCTAACCCTTAAATCAGTAACCTATAAATTGTAACCTCTAAATCTCTAACCCCTTAATCACTAACCCCAAAATCCCTAACCTCTAATTCTCTAACCCCTAAATAGTAATCCCTAAACCCTATCCCCTTAATCGCTAACCCCTAAATCTTTAACCCCTACCCCTAAATTGTAACCCCTATATCGGTAACTCCTAAATCGTTAACCCCTAAATCACTAACCCCCAAATTGTAACTCCTAAACCGCAACCCCTAAATCGTTAACTCCTAGATCTCTTAACCATGAATCACTAACCCCTAAATTGCTAACATCTAAATTGTAACCCCTAAATTGCTAACCTCTTAATCTCTAAACCCTAAATCGCTAACCCATAAACCCTAACCCCTAATTCGTTAATCCCTAAATCTCTAACCCTTTAATCACCAATATCTAAATCTCTAACCCCTAAATCGCTAACCCCTAAATCTCTAACTCCTAAATTTATATACCCTAAATTGAGATGCCTAAATTTCTAACCCTTAAATCGCTAACCCCCAAACCCTAACCTCTAAATCTTTAACCCATAAATCACTAACCCCTAAATTGTAACCCTAAAGCCCTAAACCCTAAAGTATCATGATTTTGAAGCCAAAAAAAGTCAAGTTGTAACCAAGTGATAGTTCCACCTTCCCAACCCAAAATGCTCATTGCCTCCCATGCCTCACATGTTTAAAAATAACTTTTCCCTTCATGCTACTATGGTTGCTATAGCATTTTTTCAAAGTAGCTTTCATGATGCCATGGTGATTTTGTCATTCCCTTTTATATAAGGTTTTCATGCTACTTTGGGTGAATATAGCATGTCTTCATGAATAGCATTTTGATAGGTATCTAACACGCCACTTTCTTCTTTGTATACATCCCAAGTAGAGCATTCACGTCATCTAAAAAATTTAATTTTTAACAACTCAAAAAATTGTTTTATCTATTTTAACAACTCACTTTATAATACACACTACAGTAAATGTTTTATATTAACACTTAACATATTAAAATAATATAAACAACACAATAAAATAATTTATCTATCACAATAACTAACAACCACAACCATCAATACATTAAAATACATTTTTTATAACACTCTACATTAAAATAATATTTTTTGTTTTGAGTTTTGAGCTACAGCAGCCCACTGTAGCACAAAGTTAAATTTTCAAGTTTAGTTGCTTTGCTGTAGGTGCGGTTTGGATTGCACGTCTGCGTCTGGCATTGGTGTTTTGGTTCTTTTTTTTTTTTTTTTTTTTTTTTTTTTCCATCCGCTTATGTTGACTCTGATAGAAAAAAATACTGTGCATGAACAGTGCATAAACAGTTTATGCACTGTTCACACAATAAAAAATATTAAAAATGGGTCCCACGACATTATTCACATATTTAAAAATTATTTTGCTACAGTGTTTTCAGTTTTCAGTTTTCAGTTTCAGCAACAATAAGTTCAATTCAAACGGACCCTAGCCACAATTTTAGAGAAAATGTCACTTTAGCAACCTCACTTGGATGCCCTTAGTAAACTGTAAATAACTTTTTTATTTGTATTTCATGATTAATTAAATAAACGAAAAAATAAGAAAAGAAAAAAAAAAATTAAGTGTATAAAATGTATCAAAGGCAATGAGGCAAGATACTAACAAACCATGCGTGCTAATGCACTTTATTAATAATATCCACAAAAGATTACAAACGCAAGCTCTTTACAAAAGGAGACAAATTCAGCAAAATTGCATACACACACAGCACATTACAAGCAAGGTCTGCTCACAAAGGAGCTAAAGACCAAACGAACATCTAATTAAACATCACAGAAACGTCCATCAAATGATCATGACCCCCAAGCCATAGAAAGGCAACATCCATTATTCAACTGCACTTTCGGGGCGTAGACTTTCGGTCACATCATCACACGTGCTCCACACCTTTATTCTTCTTCTTCTTCTTCTTCTTTACTATTATACTTTCACGCTATCATCACATATGGTACTTAATCAATCAATCAAACAAGGTCCAAACAAAAAACAGCACAAAAAGTAAGAAATAGTATTTAAACTTTATGGCAGCTAGGCTGCGTCCTTCGTGCTCCTAGCTAGGCCTAGCTAGCGACGGAAGCTCCTGACCTCGCGCGGTGGTTCAACCACGTCACCTTCTCGGAGCTTCACCAATGTATAGGTTCCTGCACCA
Source organism: Quercus glauca (assembly GCA_023736055.1). NCBI lineage: Eukaryota > Viridiplantae > Streptophyta > Magnoliopsida > Fagales > Fagaceae > Quercus > Quercus glauca. The sequence continues at coordinate 73,038,893 of CM043316.1, read as the reverse complement.
GCAATGGCCCCAAGTGTGGGGGCCACCAGGAACACCCACAAATCCTTGTAATTTCCTGCTGCAACTGCTGGCCCCAGAGTTCGTACGGGATTCATTGAACCCCCACTTGCTGGCCTGCCACGTTTAAGCCTTTATCATTAACAATATATAATTTTTTATGGAAAAAAAATATATATATATATATATATATATAATTTTAAAATTTATTACCAATTCTTCCTTAATTCGGTACCGTGCACTTTTTCAATATTGGGGTAAAGCAACTCAAATGAAAACAAAATCCACCATCTCCTTTCCCACAAATGTCATGTGTTTGCTCACCTACCAAAATGTCCTTTCCATCATAATCAGTGGGGGACCCTTTCTTGCTTCCAATTGAAGCTAACAACCAACGGCAGAGAGGGAAAGAGGAGGTGGAATTATATCCAACAATAATTATAGATATAGGTTCGGTTAACCTGTACTCTTTTAATCACATATTTTAGAAAAAAAAAACATTGTAAAAGTTTTTGATAGTTTGATAACATTTTCAATTCCTTTAAAAAAAATTTCTAAAAAAATTTACTAATATATACATTAATAAAATCTATTATATATATATATATATATATATACACACACAAAACAATTTTCATAAAATGTTTCTAATGATAAATTATAAAATGATATGCCTAAAATGAACCAATTCATTTAACAGGCAAAAAAATATTATGAAATTACTGTGTATTTAACATTACTCATAATTATCCACGTTTCATCTTTTATGCCAATTGATTTGTACAAATCTTTTTTTTTTTACTCTTAATAAAGGGTCATGTTGACAGAAAAATTTAATAATGTAGACAGGATTATTTCCTAATGTAGATAAGACTCCTTTTAATTCATCAAAAAAAAAAAAAATGTAAGACTCCTTTTAAGTTTCTTTAACCGGTTTCTAAGATGCATTCATTTTCAAAAGCCTTTAACAAACAAGTAAACAATCTTACATTTTAAAAATAAATTAAATGATTTGTTCAAATTTTATTTTTTTCATATTTCAACAAATAAGCTAGCAAAAAAAATACAAGAGGCAAAACTAATGTCCCTAACTAGTACAAATTTAAACAGAATATTTATTTTTAATGAAGCTCGAACAGGTGTTCTAATTGAATAATTTACCCGTCATAAAAACTTTAAATTATTTCAAAATTGAGGTGATTTACTTTTCAAGATCAATTCAAACCAAACGGAACAAAAATGTTAGTTTGATATAAATATATCTATATACTTTTGCCTATTTTTGGTCTGGTTAATGTTTACTCGTAGAGTACATATTAATAATTATCTATTTTATGAAACTTTTTATAAGAAATTTAAAAGACTGTTAAAAAAGTTAATCACTCTTTTGCTTTCTCATAAAAAAATTTCTTAAAATAATTTACTAACATATGCCCTAAAACCCTTCTATTTTTGCTGCCCTGAAGTACTATCCTTATTCTTCCTCTTTTTTTAATAAGCTAAGTCTTCAATTATTGAAAAAAATGAACATCTCCTTATAAAAATAATTTATAGACCTTCTGTTTGGTCTTTTATATTGGGTCTTTGTCATTTCATTTTATTTATTTTTCAATATTTATTGAACTTAATTGATCAAACTTCTTTTCCACCTTCAGTTTTGACATAATAAAATTACTAATTTCCTATCAAAAAATATATATATATATACTAATTAACGGAATGGTAGAGAAATTGCACTCTTGTTTTGTGTATGAAATCTATATCCTAATAATAAGTGAGTTTTACTCACGTATATCCTTAAGATATATTAGTATACTATTTTAGAAAAAAAATTTATGAAAAAATGAAAAAATGATTAATAATAAGTGAGTTTTACTCACGTATGTCCTTAAGATATATTAGTATACTATTTTAGAAAAAAAATTATAGAAAAATGAAAAAATGATTAATTGTTTTTTACAGTTTTTTCAATTCTTTATAAAAACTTTCTTAAAATATATGATTTTTTTTTTAGAGATAATTACAACATATTACTAATTTCACAGTTCGAACCCTTTTTCTTTTAGACTCCCGAGTAATTTGTGTATGAGGAAGTGTCAATTCAGATAAATGGTATATGTCTAAGGTGTACATTAACTAGAGGCATAATAAATAAATAAATAAATAGAAATCAGAGCATAATAAGATCATAAAGCAGATCCCATAATAATGCATGAATTACGTAAACAATCACCCTTAGATGAGAAAAGCAAAGAAGTTACTCACCCCGCCACGAGAATGTTGAGCAGAACGGTGGCTCCAACTGCTATACCCGCTAACTCTCCCACCTGTAGCAAACAAAAACGAGAGAGACGATCTAAGCACATCTTAATTCTTATCAAATGGAACTAGATTACTGCATGTGATACTGATACATTAATTACATACCGCTCGAGTGTCAGTGGCGACGGCAGTGACAACAAACAAGAGATTGAAAGTGATAATGAACTCGAGCGCGAAAGCCTGGCCGGTGCTAACGGAAGGAACCGTAACTCCACCGGACATGTAGGGATGGAAAACACCCTTGAGAGCAAAGGAAGCACAAATGGAGGCTGAAACCTGTGCTGCAATGTAGGCTGGGACCTGGACCCAAGGGAAGTGGCGCAGTGCTGCAAACGCAATGGTGAGGGATGGGTTTAAGTGTGCCCCGGATATGTGTCCTGTCGACAGAATCACCACCATCACTGCCAGTCCTGCACAAGCCGCATTCCCGATCAGTGACTCCGCTCCATTGTACTTTTGGTTCACAATGGGTCCTGCTGCTGCTCCAAATATAAGGATGAAAGTCCCCACAAACTCTGCTCCGAGCTGCAAATCCACCGATATATATTATAAAAAAAGAGACCATTTTAAAAGAGAATAATTTTTTTTTTAATGCAATTAATCATGATTCGATCTTGTGTCAAACCAGTTTTTGAATGGGGAATTATATCTACGTTTTGTCCTCTTCAAATCAGAACCGTCAAAGGTCTGATTTTCGGTTTTTTTTTTTTTTTAATTCTTAACTGGTTTTCATCCGTTTTGACTACTTTTGACTGGTTTTTATCAAATCAGTTCTAGGTCCGATTCCTAGTTCAACCAGTTTCTCCGATCCGATACCAATAATTACCACAAGAGGTTAAACATTGCTTCAGCCCCTCAAATTATTACTCTTGCACCACTTATGTGGTGATAATTAAATTTTTTTTAAATAAAAAAAAATTGTAAAAGCAACAAAGTTTCACAGACAATTATCAAATTTAAAGAGGTTTTTTTTTTTTTTTTAATATAAAATAAAAATTTTACTTTAGTCTAATTTAAGTGTATTAATTTAATCTAAGTGTATATATACATGAAACTCTCTCTTAAAAATTTAAATCTCAACCAATTCCTTTTACACACTACAAACATATGCTCTACCGACGTAAGTTTTGTTACAAGTTTCATGGCTCAAGACATCATATTAACAGGTTTTTGTCAACGAATGCCTTGGACATTCACAGCCAAAAAGAGAAGTGTGCTAGTGGGCACTAGTTTACAAAAAAACAGCCAATTATAGGTGTGCATTGACTAGAAAGAAAAGACAGCCAATTATATGGACATGACACCGTAGTCGTGTCACTCTAAGATTGCATTCCCTAAAGCACAATAATAGTAGTTCAATAATAGAGTACAATACAATTGGCTTTACGCTAAAATCCTATATCTAATAATTAAAAAAGAAATATCAATGGAATACTCCAATAAGATAAGGAATTGAAATTGTTCTGTGTAATTGACTAAATAATTATAAAAATGAGTATGGAATAAGTTATAGCCTTAGAATTTTTTTAATTAAAAGCTTAATTAGTTACACTAGATAATTTTCAAAATTGGCGTTAAATAAGTTATGATTCTAAATAATTTTCAATCAAGAGCTTTGTTTTCTTAGCTGACTTTTGCCTAGTTGGATATCCTCTTTAAAATAGAGGCCGAAAAAAGAAAATTATCTTCTAACAAGATTATATAACAATAATATGCCGTATCAACAATTATTAAGAAAGGAGAATTTTTTAATTAAAAGCTTAATTAGTTACACTAGATAATTTTGAAAATTGGCGTTAAATAAGTTATGATTCTAAGTAATTTTCAATCAAAAGCTTTGTTTTCTTAGCTGACTTTTGCCTAGTTGGATATCCTCTTTAAAATAGAAGCCGAAAAAAGAAAATTATCTTCTAACAAGATTATATAACAATAATACGCCGTACCAACAATTATTAAGAAAGGAGTAGGTTAGAGTCTCACCGTGAGACGTATTCGCAAAAATTTTAATCTTTTCCAATTACTCTATCGAACGTAATAACGGATTAAAATATGGTAAGGTAACTGAAAAAATATATATTTTAACTAATTAAAATATGTACAAAATGTCACTGTAAAATAGTCAGCAAAAACGAAAGTTTGAACACTTTTTATTTTATTTTATTCATTAGTGTCCAAAAAAGGATAGGAATTATGTAATGTACGGACCTGCTATACGCAACGATGTCTCAGTGAAATCTCTAATCTAATTGTCTAACACACCGTCTTATGCAACAGATGCGTAAGGTAACACGTCCATTTCAAAGTCAACATTAGTGTTTAGCGTTATCAATGTCTGGTTTGAATTTTTTATTATTTCCTACGAATCGACTATTAGTTAAAGATAAATAATTGGATTAACAATTGGAGATTTATTATGATTACGTATGTAAAAAAAAATGAATTATTTTTAATATCTTAATTGTGGGACCAGAATTTCAATAGGCTTGCTGATTAGAAACGCCCTAAAGGTTTCACTGGCTCTTTTGCATTAAATTTCAAGTAGACAATACGGCCATGTAAAACTATTCTCTCAAATAGACTAGAGGATGATTCGAAGGTGTTACTAGAAATGTATTCTTAAAAGTTAAAACTAACTTTACAGGAAACTGATCGATTAGTATGAAAGTATATTATTACGAATCTAACTTGTGTGATAATGTATCCAATTTTTGGGCAAATTGAATTAATATGTATATGTGTTTATCACGTCTTTACGTGTCAAGATATGTATAGTTTGTATAAAATTGAATTTAAGGGTTCTTGTTATAGTCAAATAGTTATGATATTTTCAGTTGTGTCCCATAGACCCCACTTCCCCCTATCTTACTATCTTTTTTTTTTTTTTTTTTTTTTTTTTTTTTTGAGAAACCCCTATCTTACTATCTAGGTATGATAAATCAATAAATAAACATATTTATTTATTTATAAACATAGAGAAAATTCTATTGATACTCTATATATAAAATAGATTCTTATCCTATCAAAAAAAAAAAAAAAAAAAGCTTCTTATCAAATTATCATGAAGCACCGCTATTTGAATTTATTGTTTATTGATCATAAAAGGGCGAAATTTGACATACACAAACCATTTTAGGAATCATTGCCTCAATTTAAAAAAGAAAAATAAATTCAAGAATAATTGACTAATTTTTTTTTTTTAAAGAAAAAGTTCAACCGTATAAAGTAAAACTAACATTTAGCATCCAAGGTTTAATTTTTTTTTTAACCTCTTGTTTTATTCTTTTTTGATGGTTGAAATAGAAAGATATAAATCATAAATGTCTTTATTAAAAAGAGAAATACTAACATATGCTATAAGGGCATTTGTTAATAATTTATTTAAAGAAAGTTTTTATGAAAAAAGAAAATAAAAAAAATAATATTAAGACAGCTTCTTTTCATTTCCTATAAAAATGGTGTCAAAACTTTTTTAAAATAGATTATTAACCAATGCTTTTTTTTTTTTTTTTTGAGAATATTAAGTATTTTTAACACATACAGGAAGAGAAGAGAGTTTTTTAAAGAAACTTACAATGATGTATATCAAAAAGGACCTAACTTTTAGATACATAACACATGCTTTATTAACTAATATCCTAAGGACGTTCGTTAGTATACCCAAAAATACTAAGAAGTGTCAATTGAGTAGGAGAAAAAAAAAGAAGCTCTAGGCAATAGGCATACTTTTTCTCTTACTATCTTATATTTTATGAGAATCAAACAAACAAAACATTGGAAATATTAAAGATAGTTAGGTTGGTACTTGGTACACTCTGTATTTATGAGTACTACTACTTATTACTATTTCATTTATTAACAAAACTTACAAATTTTGGAATCGAATTTGATATTTCCCAAAAATTAATCTAAAAGTCCACAAGTAGCTGGTTTTTTGATTGAAGACCGAAGAAACTCAAATTGAGGGTTTGAAAAAGAAAAAAGAGTTGTCTTGTGGGGGGAAAGAATTTCGTCAAATTGTGAGACACAATGACAGTAACTTTCCAAGAAGTCAATTCGACCTCAAGGATAAGACCCCACAGTCGAGACCAATTGGGTTTTATGAGAAGTTATGACCATATATGTAATCGCATTTATTCTAGTTGTGGTCGCATCGCATCAATTTGAAAAAAATCACGGGTTTTAGAGAACCAACGTCAAACAAAAAAAACCGAAAGGAAATCGAATCAATATTCAACCAAAAAAAGAAAAAGAATCATTATTCCAAATACTTGGTTTTACTTTCAAAAATATTATAAAAATAATTGGTCTTTCTCTGCAGAGAGAGAGAGAGGTACCTTCCGAGTGAGAGAGATATCAGGCGCGGGGAAATCGGTGAAGCACGTGTGAGGGTGACCCCAAGTTGGAGCATTAACAGGCAAGCACTTACATCTTGGCATTGACTTGCGATCATACGACATCGAGTCCACATGGAGAGATGAAAACAGCGGAGCTGGCGTCCCTGGTGTTGCCGGAGCCGACACCGGTGGAGTTCCTGCCTCTGATTCCGGCATTTCTTCTTTTTTTGAATTTAAAAACAATAAAAAAAAAACTTAAATATATAATTTTTTTTTTTTTTTGGGGTTATAGGAGGCTAAGAACGAGGTTGATAGAAATTACATGATATGGTAATTTTTATAAAGGTGTCGCTACACGAGGGTTGTAATCTTGGCCAGGATAACTAACAGTAATAATAAAGATTATTGATAATTGTTATGACAATATTACGAACTAGGCTTTATAAGCAGACTAAAATTTTGTTTTTTTTTTTTTTTTTGGTTGGTGTTTTGGAGAAGGAAGGAAATAAGATTACATGTTTTTCAGGATTTTTATAAATGTGTTTCTAAGGAATGGGAGAGATGAAGCGAGCCAGGTTATACACTACAACTGAAAGAAAGGTAATTCAATTCAATTCTTCATATACATGCAAAAGGTTAAAAAACTGGATGAGAATTTTCTGGAATTGAAAAGGGAAAGGCAAATTTACATGCTTCAACTGAAAATAGACAAAGAACAATAGAAATGCAATCGCGAGTTAGCTACTGCTGCTAGTAGAGGGAGGAAAAAAAAAAAAGGCGGGGTTGGATAGTAATCGATAAAACCTGAGTTGAAGAAGAAGAAGAACTGAAGAAGTGCAAGAGAAACGAGACAAGGGGATGAGTGGAAGTTGAAAATTGCAAAAACAGAAATATAGGTGCTTTCTGGGGTCGGGAATGAATTGAAGGAAGCTAGAGGGGTGTCAGAGTTAGCTTAATTGCATAGTCGTATATATACAAAAAAGGGGGCCATCTATATAACTTCACTGATTCTTTTATATAGAAAAAGTCAATGCCCATCCCATCATCTATGACAGCTACTGCCTCTACTTCTACTTGCTTTATGAAACTAATAATGCTAGAGTAACTGCTTCTTTGACGATGGCCATCAGCACAGCACCACACACCATAGCCCATCAAAACTAATTGCCTAATTTTTTTTTTTTTTTTTTTAAGAAGAATTAAAAAAAAAAAAAAATTAACACAAAAAGAGAAACCGTATAAATACTTCTGAATATATATTTTTGATAGACTTGGATAATGGCACACTATTTGAGATTCAAGTCATGGTTGGCTAATTTTTGTAGTCGGTGCATATTTTTTTTCTATTTTTTTTTCTTTTAGGATATAACAGAACAATAAATGTTATATGATTGTAACTGAATGTTCAATATGGGTATGAACCACCCTTGAATGTTTAGACGCCAATTAACAAATTATCAATTCAAGTTTATTATTAAACAATTAATGTGTGGAATATGAACATAAGTCAAATACAGAATTGATAAACAATCTAAACCAAATATAAACACATCCACAGTAATAAATATAAGGCAAAGATAAAGGGAAGGAAGATGCAAACACACGGACAACACACGATGTGTTATTGAAGAGGAAACCAAAGCCCTTGGCGTAAAACCTCTCCGCCGCCCTCCAAACGATCAAATAATGCACTAAAGAATGTAGTTGGGATACATAAATAGCAGAAAACCCTCCAAGTCTAATCTACCAAAGTACCTAAGCCCTCCAAGCTTCTTGCTCCAACGAGGTTACGCCGAACCTATTTCTTCTTTAGCTTCCCGGATTACGCTACTGGACTATAACATCAACCAATGTAGATTGGTTCCTTCCAACTGCTTCCCAAACAGCACCAAATAAACCTTCTCATAGACGTGGGTGTGGCGAGATAAGGATTTGGCTAAAAACCTCTTAAGGGTATTACAATAGAAAGGAAGAAAATAGAGGAATTTGTAGAGTCTCTAAGGTAAAGATTGTGGATGAATCAATCTTGTTTTTCTCTAGGGTTTCTCTCACGAAATTCTCTCTGGAAGCTCTCTACATTTGGTGGGTATAAGGGTCTATATATAGTGGGGTGAGAAAGGAATGCGAAGAGTCAGTTTTTCCCAAACAGGGCTGATTGGTGGCTTGGCCTCGCGACTGGTCTGAGTCACGAGTTCAAGCCGCGAGATAACGGCTTGGCCAGCCTAGGACTTTTGTCCTGTAGTGCAACAGCTGGCGCGACCCTTTAGCTCCCCATGTGTGCATCTCACGTGCCTGCAATTGGCGGCTTGCTAGTCGCGAGTCAACCGTGAGTCCTAACCGCGAAACTCTGCCTTCTTGCACATACTTGAGCTTTTCTTTACACCTTCTCACACACTACTCTTACAATAATCCCACCTAAATACAGGGTTACTAAATGCTTAAATTACAAGCAAATTTGCATGGAATAAAACCAATAAGATGGTTGATTAAATTCAACCTTACAAGAACAATAAGTGTTTAATCCCAAAACTTTACTAGAAAGAACACAATTTCTTACCAAGAATCTTTCTATTTTTTTTAGTTTATAAAATGCTTGTAATTGCTGTATTTTTTATTAGCGTAACGCTGTAATTTGTATCGAGCGTGAACCAACTGCCTAACTAGTGCGTTCAAATTCAATTCATTTTGATTAAAAAATGAGCTGGCCCTCCATTTGTTTTGCGTTGCGTCCGCTGGTGGGTATGATTGATGACAAAGACAAACTCTCTCCCACTCGCAAATGCCCTTTGACGCTTTCATTTTTCCCTAAAACAATTCCCACCTCCCACCCAATCATGTATTATTAAAAACAAATTTATTAATAAGTAATAACAATAATGTCTCTTGTAGAATATCTTAATTTTTTTTTTTCTTTCTCCAACATATCATTATCATTATTCATAAAAAAATAGTGTGCTACTGTGGCATTGTTTCATACTTTATCTTTGCTTTACTTTGTAAGAAATATAATTAATATGAGTTCTATAGAGCCTCAAAAGAATCCTAGTATATATACTTTAGCTTTACTTTGATTTCCGACCTTAAGCAATTAAGCTTGTTCCCACCACCATTCCTTTTAGTTTTTTTAATCCTTTCCGACATGTGAGAGAGCGCGCAAACCTAAGTCCCAGAAGAATTTATAAAAGACAAGTCTAAGTATTTACCAAAAACGAAAAGATGAGTAATGTTAGCTACACCGCAGACAATTCCTATGCGCCTCTTCTTCTTATTTTTATCCATCCAATCAAGTGAAAAACGTGTTAAAACAGGCTGCTTGGTTGATTCAAGTTGTGACGAATCGCGTTAATAGGGCAATACCACCCTAGGTAGAGGGCAGCCGAAGCCATACTAAGCATTAAAAACACGTCAAAAGGAGGCCTCTATCACCTATATATTCAATATCAAACGTGAAAATACAAAGAGATACCTGCTCTACTAACACTAGTCTACTATTTCTTCCCTAGCTCTAGGACAGATAAAGGAGGATCCCGATCACCATGCAATTGTGAGAGGAAAAAGTTGAAAATGTAAAATGATAAAAAATTAAAAATTAAAAGTTTTGATTATCATGGGTTTAAGATTAAAAACAAAATTTTTAACTTTCAAGCTTAACTATCATAAATGTTATTGCATGGCGGCTATCGTACCAAAACTCAATCCAATAAAGGAACCCCAGCCGCGCCACATAGTATTTAATTTTGTTTTTTTACTCATAGTATTTTTAAAGTTTGTGTTTTCATCACCTTAAATTGAAATTTTGAATTCCTGAAAGAAACCCAATAACAAATCAATTCAATACCAACATTTATTTTGGCTTTTTTAAACTTAAAAAAAAAAAAACCCAACTACAAACCAATATGATCTAAAATCCAATAATAATAATAATAAAAAGCATGCTCAATAACAAAAATTAGTAATTTGTTCATCTTAAATCTCAGGGAAAAAAATAAATTAAATGGCTAGTAAAGTGTAAACAACTAACACTAAAAGACAATTTAGTGTGAGTTAGTGGAAGTGTGATGTGGGATAGTGGAAACTAGGAAGTGAATTTTTTCTTTTTTTTTTTTTTTTTTAAGGATTGTATTATTGTGTTGAATTCTTGATAGAGTAATGCAAAAGACACAAATTTTTTTTTAATGAATTAAAAGACTAATTGTGGGGGCCAGACAGCCAGAATGTACTATTAAAACTGTATATATTGGGCCTATGGCCCAGTCCAAGGATATTAACCAGTACGAAGATGGTCAAACAATATTATTATGGGAATGGTAGAAGAGAAAGAGATAGGGATTGTATATGATGGTCTGAGAGTAGTCCGAGGATAGAAGCCGTATTGGAATTGTGAATTCGAGATTAGTAGGGATATCCTACCTTCCTAAGTATCCTACCAGGTAGCATCATAGCTAGAAGTCAGACGTTAGATAGGAAAGGAGTAGAAGAAAGTTACAAATATCTACAAAAGCTGCTATCTCCGCATTAAATGCTCTGCATCTAACTCCCTGGCCGCATTAATGTGGAGGTGATACCAGAACAGTGTAAAGTTGGCTGCCCCAAAACCTACACGACTAGAGAGGGTGTCTGATAGGACAGGAACTCAAGTAGTAATGCAGATGATCAACAAGTGTAAGATTAAGATGCTTTGGAAAGAGATATATAAGAGCTGAGACCCTTCATAAAGAGGGGATGGTGATTCATAAAAAAAGAAGAAAAACACGATAACGGGGAGGAATCAAACTTGTAACCTAATTTCAGAGAAATATATATATATATATATATATGAACAGATCACCTCGGATCGTGCCGAGGAGGATTTTTCCTCAAACTTAACCCTATCCCTTTGTATTATTCGGTCACTTAACCTATTCCAATGTTGGTTTGATCATCTAAAACCCAGTTTTTCTAATTTATTCTCTACAAATTCATTGCTTTGGGCTTTTTGGGCTAAGTCCATCCACGTAGTGGGCTAGAAATTCAAATCTGGTCCTTACACTAATAAGTTGTCAAAGTAAAGTTGAATTGTTAAATAAAATAATTGAAAATAGTAAAGACAAAACTTATAAATAATAAATTAAAATATTCTGAGTAATAATAATTAAAGTTCACTTAACAACAATAATTAACAGCTTTATTATAGTAGGAGACAATAGATGATTTCCAAGATTTAATTTTAGCAACATTAATCTTTAATATACTAAGAAACAATATGTTCAATGAATGAACTTATAGTTTTACATTTATTCCCTTGCTGTATTATGGATACATTTTTTATAAAGAAATCTCGCATACTGTAAGATTCATCTCCTACCTAAGATTTATTATCTAAAAGAACTTGTGTTGACTTGAAAAATCTTTCTTCGAATCATAGGTTGCGAAAGATCTCATCTTACCATCCTAATAATCAAGATGAAATAAGAAAATATTATTATAAAAGAGGTGCTTGTCAACCTCTTCAACACGAATTTGAATGACCCTCCTAGAAAATATTCCTAAAGCCGCTACTTGTTGCAGTACAAAGCTCCATTGCCAACATAATTTTTGCAAAAGTTCCTTTATTCTAACAAGAGATTTCACTTCCTAGCATGATTTTACCGATGGTGTTAGGGTCACATTTTTATGTAATTGGCATATCTTATAATAAGATGCACTTTACTTGTATTTGTATTAGTTCTAGTGTGTTTAAGAATATCATGAAATACTTTTACAAGTGGTAGTATTGAAGACATGAAGAATACTCAAGAAATTGTACAAGAAAAGCTGGAATAGAAGATCTCAACACCTGGCTCAATTTATCGAGATTTAATGAACCTCGATAAATACCTTAATACCTCTCGATTTATCGAGTTTCATAGATTTTGAAATTCCATATTTGTTTTCAGCCCATGATGACAAGGTTTTTTAAGGGTTTCGTGCTATATATTTCTAGAGGATATGAAAGTAATCTTTTACAACCTTCATCGTAGACACATGATATACGCTTTACAGGAGCTGCTGAGACTTCTTGTGCACCTTAAGGTTATGTACCAAGCTGCTTCTGGATATACAAGTGTGGATTGAAGAATTTTGCATCAAACAGCAACAATCAAGTTGCTATGCTGTTAGTCATGTACTAGAATCCTTGTAAAAGAGAAGTCTCTATAAAAACAAGTCTAATTAGGTATTGGAGTTGATATTAGTATAGGTCATTAGGTTCAACTGTAGGTTGGTATTTTGGGATAGGCCTGTAAGATAAGATTCCTTATACTTGTAAGCACTTGATTCTTTATTAGTGGATTCTTTGGGAGTGGTTACCTAAAATTCACCTGGTAGAGTTTTTTTTAGCGAAAATTTTCCCCATTGTAATCAAATCATCGTGAAAAATTTAATTTTCACTACATTTAATTTAGTTTGGCAATTTGATTGTGACTCCACGTGATTTGCATTAATTTGAATAATTAACCAACTTGGGTAATTGAATTAATTAACCGAGATCAATCAATAACCCAACATATGGTATTTTCTTTGATATTTTAAAATTAACGTATAATATTTTAAGCTGTTATTTAAAATATATATATATATATATATATATATATATATATAATTATACTTCAATTAACTTTCAGTATCAAGTATTAGAGCATTTGAATCAGTCTGTGTATTTCCTCAATTCTTTCTAGCCTAAACTGCGTTGACCTTATAAATTTGGGGTACATAAATTGTCTCTTTTTTCGCAACAAATTTTCCTTCATTCTCCCTTTTTTCTCACCATAATTTTTTTGTCATGCCTTCAATGTCTTGGCATTGGGAATTTAAAGCAAATTATGATAAAAGTAGGTATAGCTTAGACCACCACCTAAATTAACACCTCTTGACTTGCCTAATAACAATTTTTCTTTCCAACCCTAAAGTTTATTCCACACCCTCTTCTTAATCTAAGCCAAGCTAGCCTTTTTACTTCTCCCTACCAATGATGGTAACTCCAAATATCGTTCATACTTGATGTCTTTGTTAAAATTATGGTTGAATAATTAAATTCACCATTTCTTAATAGTTTAAACTTTTGGGATAATTAGTAATTTAATTAATATAGTATTAGAGCCAAACTGTGAGGGGGTTTGAGCTCACATGTGACGGAGAGTTTTAGAATTATGTGGTTAATTAAATGATTAAATATACCATTTCCCAATAGTTTAAGAATTTGAGTGAATTGGTAATTTAACATGGTATTAGAGTAGTAAATCTTAAGTTTGATCCCTAACTTTACTCTTTCTCCCATTTAAAATGTTAAAAATCTCACATGTTGGGCCTTATTTATTAAGGGTGTGTCTTTTTTTTTTTTTTTTTGAGATAGTTTCAACCTATAGCGTCCGCTTCTAATGATAATTCTTTATCATCAAATCAAGACACCAAACAATTTTTGGTATAAACAGAGATTGAACTCTAGATCTCATGTGTTGAGCCCCATTTATTAAGGGGAGTTTCTTTTTTCTTTTTTCTTTTTTCTTTTTTTTTTTTTTTTTTTTTTTTTTAAGATAGTTTCAACCTATGGCGTCTGCTTCTAATGATAGTTCTTTATCATCAAATTAAGACACCAATCAATTTTTGATATATGCAGGGATTGAACTCTAAATCTCTTATTCAACCATCAAATACTTTACAAATTGAGTTAACTGGAGCCCACACTTATTAAGAGGAGTTTAGGCGCACATGTGAGGGGAAATGTTTAAAACTATGGTTAGATGATTAAATTTATAATTTCCTAATTGCTTAAACTTTTGGGAAAATTGGTAATTTAACAGTCTTTTAACAAATTCTAAGTCTCTTCTTGTGTGGGCTTACTACAAAAATAATGTTGTTTTTCCTCTATTAATTTGTTGCCCCAACCCCATGGCCTACTCATATTTGCTGAGGATTTCCTGTATCTTTTGACTATCCTTTAAAGATGATTTCCAAAACAACAAATTATCATTTGCAAAAAACAAGTGAGTAATTTTAAGACCACCTTTACTGATGGAAATACCACAAATATTACCAATTCTAGCAATTTGATTTATAAGAGCATTTAAACATTTCACACCAATAACAAACAATTGGCTCTTCTTGTCTAGTTCCTAATAACGCCTTAAAATGTATACTTGTTATATATTTATGTGGGCGTTATCTCCTTATTACTATACTTAATTTGTATAATTAAGTCATGATTTGCATTAGTCCCTATTATTTATCTTTACATAATTTCTTGAATAAGATGCTATTCATTGTGTGTAATTTTTTACTTTCAGGAAATCATGTGAGAAAGATGAGTTTACAAGAATTTGTAAGAGAATGGAGGCCAAACTAGAATTAAAGTGGAGCTAAAAGACCATGCTTAAATGTCTAAGGAGGTGCAGCTGGAGTGCTTGGATTGTCTATTATGATTGGAAGTTTCAAATAAGGAAAGAAATCAAAGAGGCAGAATCTGAAAAGGAAAAATCTGATTTGAGCACTGATCAGTATTTTGGGTGTATCTCTCTCCTCAAAAATCCAATTGACACAAGGCTGATGGTTGGAACCATGACTTAATTATCTACAACTTTCCAGTTTTAAGTTTTTCGAAATTCTCAATGTTTAAAGGCCGAAATTAACTCACAATTTACAGTTGTAAACCTGGACAGAAATTAAAATAGTAAAAGTTTTACTTTCTTGGAGACTTAGACGTTAGGGTTTTAGAAGGGAGGCTGGGAGAACGAATTTTGGCAAAGAAAAACTTGTATTTTCCTTTTTCTAATGGCAGCCTAAACTCTTTGCTAGGGTTAGGGGTTATGTTTCTTTTATATGGTATGAATATTCAATGTGATTCTTTCTAGGATTTTATCAATTACATATTTGATTGTTCAATTAGATTTCTTTTGATGTATTAGTTCTTCCATGCTTTCAATAAGTTCAATCATGTTTTTCTTATTGTTTAGATGAATTTCTAATAGTTTCAAATAGAAATCAGGTTTTAAGGTGAATGGGTTTTTTTAAAAACTTTTCTAACCGCATTATTAATCGAGGTTATCATGCGTTCTTGAATTGTCTCAGTTCAACCGAATCATAAGTTTTTAATTGTATAAGAACAATCAATTATGAAATATATATTTTCTTAGATCACAAAGAATCTCATATCGATATAGGGAAACACCCCGATGCTCTGGTATTTACATTATTGATTTAAATTAGTTTTTATTATTATTATTATTCTTGTTAACAATCACCAAGCAAAAGTATTTTTCTTCTTCTCCCAAAATGTTATTTAATTATATTATCTTTGAATTTATCCTGCTCCTTGTGGTTCGACCTCGGTACTCCGAGAATTATATTGCTACGATCTCCTGCACTTGGGAGTGAGCAACCAATTTTGGTGCCGTTGCCAGGGAGCTGCTGTGTGTTCAGAGGCAATTTTTTTGGAGCAAAGCATAGCTGGTGGAAATTTTTCTATTGGTAACTTCGTTCCATTTTTTTCCCCTTATTTTGTTTTTATTTTTATTTGTTTTTGTTTTTATTATATTTTATTTGATTGTGGATTCATTGTTGCATAAGCATTTGGGTTAGAAACAAGAGAGGCAGATTAGAAAATTTTGAAACTTACTTTGGCAATCTTTTTGACACACCTTTGCCTTCACCTTCTTCATCAATCATGGGTGATGAAACACGTAATAATCATGAGGAGAATAGAAGAACTATGTATGAATTGTTGCATCCCACACAAAATTCCGTTCCTTCATGCATCATGTTTCCACCTAATGCACCATATGTAGAACTCAAACAAGGTTTATTAGCAATACTTCCTGACTTTAGGGGACAAGAAAATGAAAATCCTTATGTCCATGTCAGAGCTTTTGAAGAGGTAATTAGTAGTTTCTATGCATAAAATGTTATTGAGAATGCTAAGTTACATTTCTTTGCTTTTTCACTTAAGGATAAGGCAAGAAGTTGGCTTTACACCTTGAAACCTAGGTCTATAGGTAGTTGGGGGGAGATGGCTCAAGAGTTTTTTAAGAAACATTTTCCTCCCCACAAAGTCCAACAAGTCAAAAGAAGGATAGCCAGTTTTGTCCAAGAAGAAAATGCGACCTTATACCAAGCTTGGGAAAGGTACAAAGATCTTTTCAATTTCTGCCCAACTCATGGGTATGAAGATTGGAGGTTGGTTAGCTATTTTTATGAAGGACTTACACCTAGGGACCGACAGTTTGTTCAACTCTCATGTGGAGGGGACTTTTTACAAAAAAAACTCGAAGATGCAATGGATTATCTTGATGAGATAGCTGAAAACTCTAACACATGGACTGGACCTAGCCCTATGGACTCCATTGATAGGACTAGAACTAACACTACCACTTCTAGTGGAAGTGTTTTCAAGTTGAGGGAAGATGATAACATGAGTACAAAAATCAGCATGTTAACTAAAGAAATTGAGGCACTCAAAATGAAAGGAAGTAGGAGTGTTAGTGCTACCTTTAGAAAGGACCCAATAGAGGTATATAAAATCTGTCATGAGATAAACCATGCTACAAATGAATGTGCATCACTTTCATCATTCTTAAATGTGCCAGAAGAACAAGTATATGCATTTAATTCATATTGGCCAAATAATTCTTCATATTCTAACAATTATAACCTAAATATGCGAAACCATCCGTATTTGAGTTATAAGAGTGACAATGTGTTGAATCCTCCTGCTCCAAGGAATTTTAATTCACCACATGTATCATCATCATCATCATCATCTAGAATTTCCTTGGAGGATGCACTTAGTACTTTCATTCAAAGGCAAAGTGAGCAAAATCAAAAGTTTGAATCCATGCTCACTAGGCTAGATGAAGAGGTAAGAGAGACCAAGAATCATATAACTAAGCTTACAAATTCATTGAGTGGGATAGAGAGAGGGAAGCTTCCTTCCCAGACTCAACACAATCCCATCAATCAAAATCTAAAAATTGGCTCTAAGGATAAACATGAGGAAGTAAAAGCTGTGACCATTTTGAGAAGTGGTAAAGAGATTAATAAAAGTTCTCCTTTAGTAACTAAGAAATCTAAGGAGACCCCAGTTCAAAAAGAGAAGGATGAAACTGAGTCACTTGGATTTGGTGAAATTGAACAATGCCCAACCCCTCCACCATTTCCACAAGCCTTAAAATTACCTAGGAAATTGGACACCGCATCTGAGATATTAGAGCATTTGCATCAAATCAAGATAAATTTGCCATTATTGCATGTTATCAAGCAAGTGCCTGCATATGCTAAGGTAATTAAGGACCTATGCACCATCAAGAGAAAGCATCATGTGAAGAAGACCGCATTCCTAACAGAACAGGTAAGTGCAGTTATCCAACATAAGACCCCACCAAAGTATAAGAATCCAGATTGTCCTACGATCTCTTGTACTATTGGAGATTACATCATGGAGCATGCATTGCTAGATCTTGGGGCAAGTGTTAATTTGATCCATTTCAGTGAATATCAAAAACTTGGACTTTGTGAGTTGAAACCTACTTCAATAACTCTACAGTTGGCTGATCACTCTGTAAGGGAACCGAGAGGGATTGTTGAGGATGTGTTGGTGAAAATTGAACAATTTTATTATCCTGTTGATTTTATTGTTCTAGATTACCAACCTGTTTTACATCCTAGTGTTCATACCCCTATTATTTTGGGTAGACTTTCTCTTGCCACAGCTAATGCTTTAATTAATTGTAGGAATGGAAGGATGCAACTCATTTTTGGTTCAATGACTTTGGAGCTAAACATATTTCATGTGGCTAAACAACCACATAAGGATGATGACTGTGCTTATGTGAACCTTATTGGGGCGGTGGTTCAAGAAGAGTTTAATAAGAATTGTTTTTCTAATCCTCTTGAAACTCTTCTTAATAATTCTATTGGTTCTTATGATTTAGAATGTGATATTTATGTATCTGAAAATTTTTCTTTGTTGGATTCCTCATAGGTTTTGGAAGAACAATAGATGATAGCAATTAATAAAGGATGAAAGCTTTGCTTTGAGGAGCTACTAAAAAATGAAAAAAAGCTCGTGCATTCAAGTGATGAGGCACCACAGCTGGAGCTTAAGCGGCTGCCTGGTGGTCTTAAATATGCATATTTAGGCCTAGGTAAGTTAAAACCTAGGTGGGATGGCCCTTTCATTGTAAGGGACGTGTTTAACCATAGAGCTGTAGTAGTTGAGGACCCTAGAGATGGTAGGATTTTGAAAGTAAATGGACAAAGGTTAAAACCATACTTAGGGAAAGTTATACCAAAGGAGGAGACTATGTCACTGGAGATCCCTGCCTATTGGGATGCTACGTGAACACTGAAAGGGCCTTATGAAGTTGTACCATATTTGTTTTAATTTTCTTTTCTTTCTGTTTTTTTTTCTTTCCTTCTATTTTTGTTTTTGTTTTTTGTTTTGTTATTATTTTTTTGTGAGCTAACATTTGCAGGTGTGAAAGAAATGTCAAAAAAAAAAAAAAAAAAAAGATTAAATGCTTAAGGTAACTTCTTCCCTTTATACTTGAATTTATTTTGGCTTTGATACATTGAGGACAATGCAATATTTTAGTTGGGGGGAGAGGTCTACACATTTTGTTGCACCTTGCATGATTTTTTTTTTCTTTCTTTCTTTTTGGTTGCAACTTTTCAAATCTAAAAAAAAAAAAAAAAAAACCTTGAATTTGAATGCAGAAGAGTTATAAGCTTTATTTTTATATCATGTGATGGAATGAATAATGCTGAGTTTGTTATACTATTTGCTATATTAAGACTCTTTCATGACGAGCACAATTGGAAACTTTTGAGTACAATAGCCAGGTTAGTGGATGGTTGGATGTTGGATATGCATGGATCATG
Source organism: Quercus glauca (assembly GCA_023736055.1). Taxonomy (NCBI): domain Eukaryota; kingdom Viridiplantae; phylum Streptophyta; class Magnoliopsida; order Fagales; family Fagaceae; genus Quercus; species Quercus glauca. Next base: position 73,019,352 of record CM043316.1, on the reverse strand, counting down.
AACAAGCTAGATATAAGCTGAAAATCAACCCATATGGAGAGTTCTTGAGCCTTACTTTTTTTTTGTGAGAGTATATCTTTGTTTGAACTCTTAAAATATGCTTTAATTTTTGTAAAAGATCTCTATATTTTTTGGTTGACTACTGGAAACATTATGGGGAGATATACCATGATCCTACTTATTTTTGTCCTTAGGCATGCTGGTTTATGTGGAATTTGAGGAGATGAGAGCCTAAGACCACAAATTTTTTGTCACTAGCTAAACAAATATTCAGCCTACCTTTACATTAACCATTGTCACCATCATTTGAGCCATGAGAAATACTTCTACAATACCACAAAACATTTTTATTTGTGGGTACTCTCATAGGGGTTCAAGTTTTGAGCAATTGATGTGTTTAGATACGACCATTGTCTCTCTTTTCTTTAAAAAAAAAAAAAAAAAATCAAAAAGAAGAAGAAAGAAAAAAAAAAGAAAATAGAAAGAAAAAGAAAAGAAAGAGGAGATATACATAATCAATCAATAAATCATTGGTGTCTTACACATCTTTCATGTATTTCAGAACGGTTATATGGTTGAGTAAAGGTTGTTTTGATTCAAGTTGGTTGTTATTGCTATGAGTTGGGTTTGGCTTGAATTTTCTGCATTTGATTCATATACCTCATATTTCAAAGAGAGCAATTTGCCTTTACCTAGCCATAAGATTATACTACCACTGAGCTTAAAGTCCTACTCGATCCTAATGGTGTATGGCTGGTATGTGTTTGGGATAATAACTAGGAATGAGAATGGTATTAACCTCATGTTTCCAAGAATTCAACATCCTTTCCAAGAGATCTTTTTCCATTGTTTTAGCGGCTGTTTTTGAATACACATGTGATATTCTTAAAACTTCTTCTTTCCTTTTTGTTCACAAATGATTTGAAGAGAGAAACCATTACTTCTATGTGTGTTCTTTCAGAGTGTTGATGACTTAAGAGAGGTTTTGGAGTAGAGGCTCTAATCTAGATTATTCTTGGTCTATGCATGTTTGGAAAAGCCAGTTTGATTGGATGGGCTATGCACACACACACTCCAAAAGTGAAGCTAGTGAAAGCTCTTTAATATGATTAATAGTATCCCAGCTCAAAATTGAAAGTTCATTTGTATGATATAATGATAAAGCAAACTAACATTTGCTGCAGGAATTTTCAGGAAACTTTTGACTTTTGTGGATAGAGTCACTACAAACCCTTACAAGAGTAAACTCGTCCACTAAGGTGACCTAGGGGTTCAAAGACTTGCTGCACATGGGGAGTGCAGTCGTGTAGCCTACGAAAGTGGCTTGTATTTAAGTTTTAATTTTTCACTTTTAGTAGACATGGGTGCTTTGTGGATTGCTAGGGACTAGCAAGATTTACGTTAGGGGGGTGTGATAACGCCTTAAAATGTATATTTGTTATATATTTATGTGGGCGTTATCTCCTTATTACTATGCTTAATTTGTATAATTAAGCCATAATTTGCATTAGTCCCTATTATTTATCTTTACATAATTTCTTGAATAAGATGCTATTCATTGTGTGTAATTTTCTACTTTTAGGAAATCACGTGAGAAAGATGAGTTTACAGGAATTTGTGAGAGAATGGAGGCCAAACTAGAATTAAAGTGGAGTTAAAGGACCATGCTTAAATGTCTAAGGAGGTGCAGCTGGAGTGCTTGGATCGTCTATCATGATTGGAAGCTTCAAATAAGGAAAGAAATCAAAGAGGTAGAATCTGAAAAGGAAAAATCTGATTTGAGCACTGATCAGTATTTTGGGCGTATCTCTCTCCTTAAAAATCGAATTGACACAAGGCTGGATGGGTTGGAACCGTGACTTAATTATCTACAACTTTCCAGTTTAAAGGTTTTCGAAATTCTCAATGTTTAAAGGCCGAAATTAACTCACAAGTTACAGCTGTAAACCTGGATAGAAATTAAAATAGTAAAAGTTTTATTTTCTTTGGACACTTAGATGTTAGGGTTTTAGAAGGGAGGCTGGGAGAACGAATTTTGGCAGAGAAAAACTTGTATTTTCCTTTCTCTAATGGCAGCCTAAACTCTTTGCTAGGGCTAGGGGTTATGTTTCTTTTATATGGTATGAATATTCAATGTGATTCTTTCTAGGATTTTATCAATTACATATTTGATTGTTCAAGTAGATTTCTTTTGATGTATTAGTTATTCCATACTTTCAATAAGTTCAATCATGTTTTTCTTATTACTTAGACGAGTTTCTAATAATTTCAAATAGAAATCAGGTTTTAAGGTGAATGGGTTTTTTCTGAAAACTTTTCTAACCGCATTATTAATCGAGGTTATCATGCGTTCTTGAATTGTCTCAGTTCAACCGAATCATAAGTTTTTAATTGTATAAGAACAATCAATTATGAAATATATATTTTCTTAGATCACAAAGAATCTCATATCGATATAGGGAAACACCCTGATGCCCTGGTATTTACATTATTGATTTAAATCAGTTATTATTATTATTTTTGTTAACAATCACCAAGCAAAAGTATTTTTCTTCTCCTCCCAAATTGTTATTTAATTATATTGTCTTTGAATTTACCTTGCTCCTTGTGGTTTGACCTCGGTACTCTGAGAATTATATTACTACGATCTCCTGCACTTGGGAGTGAGCAAGCAGTTCCCTAGGCAGTTAATTAATCCCTTAAGTTCCTCATTTACCATAATAGAGTAGGATACTATGCTTATACATTCTATCATCAAAGTTATTGATTTGTCATGAAAACTAAGTTGTCTCATTATCTGTTTCAGAAATACTCATTCCATCATGTCATATGCTTTGTTCATGTCAAGTTTGATGGTTATATATCATTTTCTCCTTATGTTCTGGATTTTCATATGGTGAAGAGTTTCAAAATTCACAAGTATATTATCAGTGATGAAGCTGGAAATTGACCTCGTCAATGTTGATGGACGAACTCCAGTACTTGTTGTCAAGAAAAGAAAGGATGACAAAGGAATTTCACCGGCATAGCGCCAGTTGAGAACGCTTCGATGCTAAAGTCAGCTAATGGCTCTCAAAGAATTGTATAATAGGTGTCTACGGAATTTTTCATCTATCTTTACCTGAGTTCCTTTGCCCTTTTATAGTTTGTTTTATGTTGAATTGGTCATGTCTATTAATGCTCTTCTGGGCGGTTTTCTCCTGAGGGAAACATAACATTTAATGGCCATGAAAACTCTGTTTAATGTGTAATGGATGACCGTTGGGCCATCATTACTTCTGTAACTGTTCTAGTGCACTTATTCTTTATCAACTGGCCTGATGGCATTTACTTTTGCTATCAATGCTTGCAAGTTCGTCTCGGTTGGACGAATGATCTCGTGCCCTTTTTCTCGTCCTCGACTTAAACGCGATTGTGGTCGTCCTTACGTTGGACGACCTTTGACCGGTACTCATCAGTTGCCCCCCATTCCTAGGTCGTCAAGGCTTTAGACGATCTTAAGAATGCAATCAGTTGTGACGACTCATATCTTCCTGATTCCCAAAATTTGGCTTTCGTCTTAAATGCAAAACGACTACTCTTCAGGAAATGAACACGTGTTTGCTTCCTATTCGCGGCGTGTGTGAGATTTTCTTGATCTTGGCGCACTCTAATTCCGATTTTTCCTTCTTTAGAAAAATTGTTCCCTTTCCTCCGCCTTATTTGGTTTGAACTTCGGAGTGTTGAGAAAGTCCTACACTTCACATTCTGCTGGTAAGGCCTCTTTTCCCTATATTTTGATGGTTGGTTTTGAGTTCCTTAGTCAAGAGTAGCCCTCGGTTTCACTTTTCTTCGCTAGGTTGGGGGTTTTCTTAGAGTATTCTTTTGGTCGACATCCCCAAGTGGGTTTGTTTATGTCCCATTTTTCTGCACTTAGGCTCGTTTTGCTCTCCCTCTACCCTTTAATCCATCAATCTCTAATAAAACACCATTCGGAGATGGCCATTGTTGAGTATAGGGAGGATGATGTCAGGTCAAGTGAGTTGGAGACAAGATTGTCTTCCAATGCGGAGTCTTTAAGTAAGGTAGTTGATACCACTGCCTCAAAGTTGCCCTCGTCTTCATCTTCACCCCCCTTGCATGCTCTTTCTGAGACTTGTTCCTTGAAAGAGAAACATTTAAATGGTTTTAGGAAAAGGTTTCAGTTTCCCAAAGATACCTCTATTAGACTACCTAGCCTAGGTGAGAAAGTTTGTAACTTTGCCCACGGAGAGGTGTGTTTTTACAAGGCTGACTTTTTGTGTGGCCTTCATTTCCTCGTCCATCCGTTCATCATGCAACTTTGAACGAATTTCAGATCGCCCAAAGTCAGCTCATCCCTAATGCTTGGAGGACGATCATAAGTTGTATGTCTATCTGGATGTCTACTTGTGATGGAGAAATGATAACTTTGAATGAATTTTTGTTTTTATACCGTCTGAAAGCCTCCACCCACTATGGGTATTTTGAGCTTTTACCTTGGGATAGGAAATCTAGGGTTGTTAGAGTTTTTCTTTCGTCTTTTCATGATTGGAAATTACGATACTTTTTTATTTCTGGAATGAGTTGGGAAACCCTGTCTGACGATTTCTGGGGGGAAGTCCCAAGGTTACTACAAAAATGGGAAGTCCCAGTACTTGGTGCGTATTTCCATTGTCCCCCTTTGCTTTTCTTTCATATCGCGATTGCTGGTCTAATAATGTTTTCTTTCTAATTTTCGCAGCTTTTGATCGTCCTGATCTAGAAGATAAACACCGTCATCGGGTTTGTGCTACCTCACCTATGCTCATGAAATCGAGAATTTTGACGACCTTGTTGATCCTTGTCGCCTGTTTGACTACTGTTTTGGTCCTGAGCCTTCGAAGTACGTATTAGAAAAGATTTGCCGTGAGGAAAAAAGTAAGATCGTTTGTCCATTAGTTTCCAAGACTCCTTCATCTTTATTAGCTTCGTCTGTATTTTGCCTAATTGCCTACTTTAAAATTGCTTCTCTCCCTCTTTTTTTTTTTTTTACTTAGCAGAAATGGCCACTAGATATAGTAAGGAGGCATATGCCCACATCAGAAGTTTGAAAAATGAGCCCTTATCCAATCTCGCTGCTGATTTGAAGAAGAGGAAATTGGGTGAAGAGAAAGGTGAGACTACTGCTCTTCTGCCTGTTCACATTGCCCCTTCTTCTCCCACTCCATCCTTAGAAGTGACTGCCTTTACTCCTCTAACTACTCGCGCGAAAGGATAAGGCACAGCTGGGAGGAGTGTTTGGGACGACCTTGCTGCTGACGACCTTGCTACTGCTTTAGGTCGTGCTTACAATGTGATTACTAACGATGAACTTAAGGGTTTGTCGTCTATTCCCTCCCATGAGCTAGTCAACCTTCATATTCTTAAGTTTGTGCAGGTACGTGGTTTTTCTCTCTCAGCATCCCTTTTATACTTTTTTGTATACGCATGATCTTCCTTCGCATTCGTTTATCTTTACCAGGTCCTTGGGGAGTCCCTACGCATCACGACTGACTACTTGAATACAAAAGAGAAGGTTGTGGTGGCTAACTCAAAAGTGGAATTCGTCGAGGTTGAATGCTCCAAATTGAGGAAGGATCTAATTGTTGCTATGAATAAGACGAACAACACAAATGAGAAAATAAGGGAGCTTATTGAAGCCTTGCGTGTAGAGAAAGCGCTCGTTGTTCAGAAGAACGAAGAAATCCAAGCAGCCCTCCTGAGGACCGACGCTGAGAAGGACAAGGTCGTTCAGAAATTCATACAGTCAGACCAGTTCTTCGATCTTCAATTCATCCAATACTTCAAAGGGTTTGAGCTCCTGCATCGGTGGACGATGAAGCACCACAGTTTGGTAGTGAACTTCTCCAATTTAGACTTTGAGAAGATTGACACCGAGATACTCGTAGACGAGGCCAAGGAGCAAGAAGAAACCAAAGCTGGTGCCGTGATGGAGAAAGATTCCGCTGAGAAGGACGTTGCTGAAGGAAAGGATAGCAACGAGTCTGCTGTCTGTCCTTTGTAGTATTTTTTTTTTTATTTGGAAAACAATGGTTGCCCCCTTGTTTTGGGGTTCTATTTTTGAAGAACAATGGTTGCCTCCTTGTTTTGAGGCTTTAGTCTTTCCCTACTTTATTGCCTCTTGGTTTTGAGGCTTCTGTTTGGACTAACTTGCTATTTTGCTTCACACTATAACTTTGCTTGTTTTTATCGTCGTGATTTGGACTTGGAGTTTTTATCATTTGAACTGCCATTTGAACTCGTCACTCATATTGACGGAGTTTTTCGTTCTTTGCAATTTGACCTTGAAGCTTTTATCACCTAACCTGCAAGTTAAACTCGTCATTTATTTTGACGGAGTTCTTTATTCTCGTGATTTAAACTTAAAGTTTTTATCACTTAATTTGCAATTTAAACTTGTCATTCATATTGACGGAGCTTTCTCTGTCTTTGTGATTTAAACTTGAAGTTTTTATCACTTAATTTGTAATATAAACTCGTCATTCATATTAATGGAGCTTTCTTTGTCTCTGTGATTTAAACTTGAAGTTTTTATCACTTAATATAAACTCGTCATTCATATTGACGGAGCTTTTTATCTCTGTGATTTAAACTTAAAGTCTTTATCACTTAATTTGTAATCTAAACTTGTCATTCATATTGACGGAGCTTTTTGTCTCTGTGATTTAAACTTGAAGTCTTTATCACTTAATTTGTAATCTAAACTCATCATTCATATTGGCAAAGCTTTTTGTCCTTGTGATTTAAACTTGAAGTTTTTATCACACAGTTATGATTTAAACTCATCTTTTATGTTGTTGGAGTTTTTATCATAGTTTTCATGCTTTGAACTCGTCTTTTCGATACAAGAGAATTTTCACCACGAAGGGTTTGACATCTAATCATTTGAAAAGAAATGGCTCTGCAGACGCCTTATTTGTTTTATTCATCCTTGCTTGTACAAAAGGGATTACAAGGATTTACAAGGATAATACTTTACGAGAAAACGGAGAGTACTGAAAATAAAGTATTGAAAATAAAACTAATGCATGAAAACAATGAAATCTCGCTTATTTGTTGATGAATAACTGAGGTGTTCCAAACCCTAGAACTTATTGTTGCTGAAAGTCCATTCCTTCACTGATCGTACTTTAAGGTGCTTTGGATTCCAAGGACGAGGCAAAGGTTTCCCATTTACATCCTCTAGGTAGTAGCTTCCTCTCCTTGAATAACGGACGACCTTGTATGGACCTTCCCAATTGGGGCCTAGCTTTCCTTCATTTGGATCTTTGGTGGCTTTTGAGACCTTCCGCAGAACTATATCTCCAGGATTGAAACGCTTCAACTTCACCCTCTGATTGTAATACCTTATCATCCTTTCCTGATATAGGGCCATTCTGTTAGCTGCATAGTCCTTGACCTCGGGTAAGAAATCCAAAGCTAGCTTGAGGCTTTCATCATTGTTGTGCTCATCGTAGCATGTTCTTCTGACACCTGACATTCCGACTTCCACAAGAATCATTGCTTCAGTTCTAAATGCTAGCTTGAAGGGTGTCTCGCCTGTTGGTGTTCTCATTGTCGTTCTGTAGGCCCATAAAACTCTTGGAAGCTCTTTAGGCCATGCTCCTTTTGCCCCCTCAAGTCAGGTTTTGATTAGATTAAGCAAAGTCCAATTTGTAACTTTGGTCTGGCCATTTGCTTGTGGGTGTCCAAAAGAGGAATAGTGATTCCTTATCCCCAGTTCCTTGCAAAAATCCCTGAACTTGTGGCTATCAAATTGTCATCCATTGTCAGAGATGATGACCTACGGAATCCCGAACCGACAAACGAGGTTTTTCCACAGAAAGTGTTGTATCTTGGCCTCCGTGATTACTGCTAAAGGCTCTACTTCCACCCACTTCGTGAAATAGTTAATAGCAACGACTAGAAATTTTACCTATTTCTTACCAGGTGGTAGGAGGCCCAGTATATCAATTCCCCAGGTGGAGAATGGCCATGGTGATGCGATGTTTGTCAGGTGTTTTGCTGGGACATGATGCACATTTCTAAACCTTTGGCACTTATCACATTTTTAAACGACCTGAGCTGCATCTTTCTGCATGGTTGGCCAGAAATACCCTGCATGAACAACTTTCCTAACAAGTGATCGTGGTCCAGAGTGATTTTTGCAGACTCCTTTGTGGATCTCACTTAGTACATATACAACATCATCTGGATCAAGGCACTTTAAGTAAGGTTGAGAAAATCCCCTCTTGTAGAGCTCATCATTCAGGATCGTGAATTTGGACGACCTCACTTTAACTTTTTTGGCTTCCGAGGGATCTGCAGGGAGGTTGCCATCCCTGATGTACGTGATTATTGGGTCCATCCAGCTCCCTCCAGATTGGACGTAGCTCACATCAAACCCCTCAATGCTTGGAAGGTGCTGCACTTCCATGTACAATCCGGGTCGTCCTTCGTTGGTGTTTGACGACGCTAGCCTAACAACTTCATCTGCTTATGAGTTTTCCTCCCTTGGTACCTGAGTGATCTTGACTTCATCAAAGTTAGAAACCAACTGATTGGTCAGCGTTAAGTACCTTTTCATTCTGTCTTCTTTGGCCTCGTACTCCTTGGTTATTTGTCCTACCACAAGCTTTGAATTAGAATTCAGCTTTAAGTTTCAGACACCCAAGGCTTTTGCAATTCTCCGCTTCGTTATTCGTTGCTGGGAATTGAAGCTAGAATCCATACCTGAGGATGTCTTTTTCAAGGGATAGGAGGATCACTCCTACACCGCCAATGCCTGCTGCTAACGACCCGTCTATATACACTGTCCAATACTCTGATTCTGGATCTTGATCTATCATAGTGAACTCGGCGACGAAGTCAGCCAATGCTTGGGCCTTAATCACCATTCTAGGCTTATAATCAACGTCAAATTGACTCAATTCCACGGCCCATTGGACCATTCTTCCTACAGCATATGGCCTACCCATGGCCTTTGGTAGAGGTTGGTCCATCATGACCAAGATCGTATGCGCCTGGAAATAGGGACGAAGTTTCCTTGATGCGATGATCAAGGCAAAGGCTAACTTTTCTATCTGTGGGAATCTTGCCTCTGCACCTTGGAAAGCCCAACTTGTGTAATAGACCGGCTTCTAGATCTTGAACCCTTCACAGATCAGCGCCGAGCTCACAGCCGTCTAGGAGATAACTAAATACAAGAATAAATCTTCTCCTTCAATAGACGGACTTAAGAGTGGTGGCTTGGACAAGTAATCCTTGAGGGCTTGGAAAGCTTCTTCACACTCCTCCGTCCATTGGAAGGCCTACTTCAATGTTTTAAAAAATGGGAGGCATTTGTTCGTGGCTCTAGAGATGAACCTGTTCAAAGCTGCTACTCGTCCTGTTAGCCTCTGTACTTCCTTCATGCTCCTTGGGGAGGTCATGTCTAATATGGCTTTGACTTTTTCTAGGTTGGCCTCTATGCCCCGTTGCGAAACCATGAACCCCAAAAACTTGCCTGACGAGACTCCAAACACGCACTTCACCGGGTTCAACCTCATCTAATACTTCCTCAAAGTGTCAAAAGTTTCTCTAAGGTCGTCCAAATGTAACTTTGCCTTCCTGCTCTTCAGGAGCATGTTGTCCACATACACTTCCATATTTCGTCTAATCTGCTTGTTGAACATGTGATTCACTAGCCTCTGGTAGGTCGTCCCTGCATTCTTTAAGCTAAATGGCATAACTCTATAACAGTACAACCCCTAGCTAGTGATAAAGACTATTTTCTCCTAGTCCTCTTTGCTTATGGGAATTTGGTTGTAGCTTGAAAATGTGTCCATGAAGGTTAGTAGCTCATGACCAGCTGTTGAATCCACTAGCTGGTCGATCCTAGGGAGTGGAAAGCTGTCTTTTGGGCAAGCACGGTTAAGATCTGTAAAGTCAACACATATGAGCCATTTCCTGGTGGACTTCTTCACCATGATGACGTTGCCAAGCCATTCAGGGTAGAAGACTTCCATGATGAACCCAACAGTTAAAAGTTTCTCTACCTCTTCCACGATAGCTTTATTCCTTTTAGGAGCAAAAACTCTTCGCTTCTGTTGGACGGGTTTTCTGGTGGGGTCGATATTCAACCTGAGCTTTATTACTTTGTTATCTATACCTAGCATGTCCTTATGGGTTCAAGTGAAGATATCCAGATTCTGCTTTAGGAACTCTACGATTTTGCCTTTCAAGGCTGAGTCAAGCCCTGCTTCAACTTTAGTGACCTTGGTAGGGTCTCCTTCTACCATATTCATGTCTTCCAGATCTTGGGCAGGTTTCTTTGGCTCTTCTTCTACTACCCAGGTATGGTTTTCTTAGGAGGTTAACACCACCTGGTAACACTCTCGAGCCAGCAGCTGGTCTTTGCGTATTTCCCCTATCCTATGTGGGGTTGGAAACTTTACCTTGAGGCAATAGGTTGAGGTTGTAGCCTTAAGCCGATTTAGTGTAGGTCGTCCTAGGATGACATTATAGGACAATGGGTAATCAACAATCAAGGAATCAACCTGTTTTGTTACCTGGGTTGGATGTGTTCCCGCAGTGACTGACAATGAGATGGTACCCTTTGGATAGATACGGTCCCCACTGAAACTGACCAATGGGGATTTGAAAGGTCAAAGCCGTTTTGGGTCCAACCGCAGCTGTTGGTAAGCCGTCATGTACATTATATTCATTGAGCTCCCATTGTCAACCAGTACTCTCCTCGTGTTGAAACCTTTAATTTCTAGTGTAATGACGAGCCGGTCTTCATGGGGTTGCTTAATTCCACTTGCATCTCGTTCAGAAAATGTGAGGTTGTCACTCTCTGATCGTCGATACTTCGTAGATGGATGCTTAATGTGAATGCTATTAATCTGCCTCTGGTAAGTCTTCTTCAAAGACTTGTATGACCCTCTTAATACTGGTCCCCCAATTATCATCCTTATTTCACCTACTGCCTACTTTGGATGGTCTCGTCCATCATCCTTACTATCGTCATGAGGCTTGTCGTCAGTTCTCGATTGGGGCTGGTGGTCCTTCTTGATGAACTTTTGGAGTTTCCCCCATTGGATCAATTCTTCAATCTGTTCTTTCAAATCACGACATTCGACAGAGTAGTGGCCGTGATCTTTGTGAAAACAATAGTACTTCTTCAGGTCGCGCTTCTTGGAGGATGTGCTTAGCAGCTTGGGCCATTTCAAACCTGGTTCATCCTTAATTTGCATCAAGATTTTTTTTGCGAGCATCACCAATGGGGTAAAGTTCATTTTCTTCTTCGGGGTGTCTGAGCTGCTCTTGCTAGCCTTAGTCTTTGAGGAAAGGTCTTTGCGGTCCTTCTTTTTACCCTGGGAATCACCAAGTTCCTCTTTTTTCCCTTTTCCCATCAGTCCTTTCGCGGTAAGGGCATCCTCTCCGTTCATGTACTTCTGAGCTTTGAACAAGAGATTCCTCATAGAAGTCGGTGGCATCTTTCCCAATGAGAAGACAAGGTCAGGGTTGTTGAGCCCAGCCTGGAAAGTCGTCATTATCACTTGGTCATCAGCTTCGTCAATCTTAAGCACGGCCCTGTTGAAACGCTTCACATAATCTCTTAGGCTTTCCCTTTCCTGTTGCCTCACTGTTAGCAAGTAAGAGGTTGGCCTTTTGTGACGCTGCCCCCCAATGAAATGGTGAACAAATGAGTCATTGAGCTATTCAAAATTCGTGATCGAGGACGCTAGCAGCTTACTGAACCACACCCTAACAGCCCCTCTAAGGGTGGTAGGGAAGGATCTGTATATGACTTCGTCCGGGGTTTGTTGGAGGTTCAAGATAGTCTTGAAGGCCCCTATGTGGTCAAGAGGGTCCTTCGTGCCATCATAGAACTCCAATTGTGGCAAACGAAACTTCGGAGGCAAGGGGCACTCCAAAACACTGGTTGTGAAAGGTGAATCTGTTCATTTGGGCATGCCATCAAGGTTCATTGCCGTCTTCCCCTTCATGGCATTCTTTACCTCATCTAACTCCCTTCGTAAGCTCTTCATCATGTGATCGTTGTTATGCGTGGACTGCCCGATGTATTCTGAGGTATCCTTTCCCTTGCTGTTTTCAGGGCTACTAACTTCCTCGTCATGTCTGCTACGGCTACGTCGGTGATGCAAAGCGTTGCTGCCCTCTGGATGGGTTCGGTGCTTCAACTCTTCGTTCTACTTCATTAGCTCTTGCACATTTGCTGTTAGATCCTGGATCTGTTGAGCCATCACCACAGAATCCAGGGGTGGTGCTGGTGTGGAGTCCATCGAGCAGCAGGAGCTTTATCGATAGGAACACAATGGTTTGAAAAAGAATCAACTCGTTTTCCCACAGACCGTGCCAAACTGATGAAGCCGGAAATTGACCTCGTCAATATGCTCCTCATCAATGCCGATGGACGAACTCCGGTACCTGTTGTCAAGAAAAGAAAGGATGACAGAGGAAGTTCACCGGCATAGCACCAGTTGAGAACGCTTCGATGCTAAAGTCAGCTAATGGCTTTCAAAGAATTGTATAATAGTGTCTATGAAATTTTTCATCTATCTTTACCTGAGTTCCACTGCCCTTTTATAGTTTGCTTTATGTCGAATTCGTCATGTCTGTTAATGCTCCTCTGGGCATTTTTCTCCTGAGGGAAACGCAGCATGTAATGGCCATGAAAACTCTGTTTAATGTGTAACGGATGACCGTTGGGCCATCATTACTTCTGTAATTGTTCTGGTGCACTTATTCTTTGTTAGCTAGCCTGATGGCATTTACTTCTACTATCAATGTGTGCAGGTTCGTCTCGGTTGGATGGACAATCTCGTGCCCTTTTTCTGGTCCCCGACTTAGACATGGTTGTGGTCGTTCTTACGTTGGACAACTTTTAACTGGTACTCGTCAATCAATAATCAAATGCTCTGAGACAAAGGCACTTTGAGACATCAAAATAATAAGAGACAATACCTTTTTGAGTCTAAGTCTATTAGTCCAGACCTTTGACATCAATTTGTAAATAACATTACGTAAATTGATATGTCTAAACTTAGTCACCAACTTGAGGCTTTTCACTTCGGGAATGAGAGTAACATACGTTTGATTAATTTGACTGAGAATACTACTAGTAGAATTTAAACAAGATCACACATCATTGGTGAAATCAAGCCCAACAATATTCTAGTAATTTTGATAAAAATATAAGGTTCATACTGTCAAGTCTAGGTACTTTCAGGGAGCCATTTTGTTATGAGTCTTGTTAATGGGTACTTTTAGAGCATTTGTTAATAAATCATTTTAGGAAAATTCTTATATCACTTTTATGAGAAATATAAAAAACTATCAAAAAAATCAATTACTTTTATCTTTTCCCATAAAAATTTTCTATATGTATATATTTTTTGAAGATGGTTACAATATGCTAACTACTTCCGCAGCTCGAACCATTTCTTGAGTTCTAAAAATATTTTCTAAACCAATACTTTTAGGGCACTCATTAACTTTTTCGTTGTTATAATTCATCAAAACGAAATGGAAATCATTAAAAAACAAATGTCCATATATGCATTTGGAGGTAAAAAGTGCTGTTTTCCAAATAAAACCGAGACGCAACTCCAATATATACCCGCAACAGAATGGAGAAGCAATTGACTATTTAAAAAACATCGTGGAGTGCGTTCAAAGAAAACACTTTATCATTAATTTCCAGAACATGTAGGACAGGGTGTAAGACCATGTCAACACCATTAGCATACGTGAACGCCCTATTAATTGGAAAATTATTATATACTTTGGAAGGATACTCCTTTGCTGGAGAAAATGGGCAAATGCCCTTTGCAAACATAGCAGTATTTTGCCCCATTTCTTAAACTAATTAGAGAAATGTTCATCTTTTGAAAATCGATTTTCTCAAAATCGAGTTAAATTCTATAGTGGCGTTTTTAAGGAGCGTATAGTGACGTTTTAAGGACCTATAATGGCATTTTGTAACTCGACCTCTATAAACTCTTGTTATAGGTTAAAAAAAAAAAAAAAAAAAATTGTCTATAACTCAAGTTCATGGAGCTCGAGTTGCAAAACGCCACTATAGGTCCTTAAAACGTCACTATAGGCTTCTTAAAATGCCACTATAGGGTTTCAGAATTTTTTTTTTTTTTTAACTCGATTTTTAGAAAATCGAGTTACAAAAGATGGGTATTTCCCTAATTAATTTGAGAAATATGGTAAAATGCCACTTTGTTTGCACGAAAGGGGCATTTGCCCATTTTGGCCCTTCTTTGCCTCTATGTGATAGGAAGGGAATATACTCCCAAAATATACAATAACAATTCTTGTAATTAATTGGGTCTCAAATTAATAACTAGTAGAAGTCCGGGACGTGGTGATGACCGATGAGTGACACCATTATTGGCGGTGCTCTCCATTCCTCACCATGACTACAGGAGAGGATACCACCGACTCTTGGTCTTAATTATATTATTTTCATCTCATATACATTGGAGTCTGGATCCCTAAATATATGGCTCACGTTATCAATGACTCAAGTGTGATGACTCCTCCCAACTACAGGTTTTGACCACTTCATAGATAATTAACGTTGTATGCTAATAGACGCAATAAAAGCAAAGGAGTAACAAAAGTATTTATTTTAATTTTACATCGCATTCACACCTTTTGTTGGATGTACATGACGTATATATGTTATGTATTGCAACAAAAGCATTAATTTATTGACAATCATAAAATAATATAAAGTACGAAATTGATTAAGAATATAACCATCTAATTGGATGCCATCACTAAGGTAACCCCTCTATATATCCGTGTGGGGGTTGCGTGGAGTTGATGCCACTTTTAAAACTTGATTACCAAACTCTATTATATAGTATAGTGTGGAGATTCCCCTACCACTCACTTCCAGGGGTACTTTAAATATTCTTTACTTAATTAGCGAATAGCTATGCTACAGACATTAATCAGAGAATATTTGGTGCCTGATGGCCAAACCTCCTCCATGTCTCTGATTGCTGTGTTTGCTACCTTGACGCGCTGTCTCAAACAAGTATATTTTCTGTACGCTTCAGTACATGCATGCACGGTAATTGGCTTATATTATTATAACTTTTTATTTATTTATTTTTAGAATGGCTTATATTATTATGATTGTTGCCCCAGTTTTGCTTTAATATTGATTTCCCAAAGATACTCTAGGTGAAGGTGACCCAGTTGAGAAGTAATCAGGCATTTCAGTGAAAAAAAAAAGAACTGAATTTTCCTGAAGAACTGAATATAGTACAAAAGTTAGAAATGGATGTTTCATTAATTAGTAGAGTCTAGAGATGTTGGAGACAAATCCTAGTGGAGAGACTTTCAATAATGAAAGTTGAAAGAGAATTAAGACGGAAACTTCCCAGCTGCTTTCCTTTCGGTTCTCCACTGGGAACTGGAACTCTTTTTCTTCATTTATTAAAATTCTGTTTGATTGGTACTATGTATGCAAAGAAACAAAAACTAAATGCGTAATCCCAATTGGAGAATCCACATTCTCTTTAGTTTTTCCATATAATTACTAGGCGATTAAAAGAAAAGTTCTTTTCCGCATAAGCGTGCCCCACTCCAAATGTATCATAATTGGAATTATGAAGTGCATCGTTCCTTTTGATTGCACTACAATTTAGGACTAACTTTAGATTGCCACTATAATGATTGCGTGTGAAGAAAGCCGGAGCGTTTTGACCTTCAAATACTCCTCCCCTAATAAAAACCTATAATATTTAATATTTTATGTGGCAGAAACTTTGGGAGATGCTTGTTGATCGAGTAGAAGATACTCCACATGATTCTCATTTCTCATCAATAAGTTGTAGGTGCATTAGTCAGTTCTCTTTTTGCCCATTTTCATTTCCCTCCATTCTTTTAAAGCCAGTGGACGTGGCCCTATCAACTTTATGCACAATGCAAGCCATAATCATATGATGAACCAAGCAACAACTACAGTATAGATCACTAGAAATCTCTGCTGGGCTGCAGTGTGAATTATTTGATTTTCTGTGAGAGAGAGGTTTTCTTGAGAAAGAAAATTAGATTAGGATTCCTTCCCACTTCCAACATCCAACTTTTCTTGACATGAATTAAGGGTCAAATTTGAAAGGGGAACAAATCAACATATCCTGAAAAGACGTACATTGGTCATTGGTTATTACTCATTGAGATCTTTTTTTATCATTTCCTCAGGTTTTGTGGGTTAATTTTTTAGACTTATATTTAGTGATCGAAGGATATTGTCAAAAGAAAAAGATATGTCAAAAAGACCTCTAAGTTGATGAAAGAACTCAAAGGGTGAAAGAATGATAACCCATTTGATCTCAAGTAATTAAATCAAAGGATTTGGGAAAGGAAATTCTCCAAAATTGTCATATATCATTCGTTGGAAAATATAAATAAAAGCAAATTAACAAATAAGCCAAGTTGCAGGAGATTGCTTAGCTAAATTATAAATAAACTAGTTCAACTCAAATTTGATTGGATTGGTCAAGAAGTTCAAGTTTGACCTCAACTCAACTACTAGCCTCCCGACTTGTTAGTGCATTAGCCTTTATACGATTTTATATTTACATATATAGCTTTTTAGCTTGCGCACATGTATACGAATTTTATAATTCTATGAGTAAATGAATATATATTTTTTATATGCACAAAAATATAAATATTTCTTTGGGTAGGTCTCAAGCTCAGGTTTGTAACAGAATTAATGAGAGCTTCAGTTGTAGAACCTTTACCCCAAAAGAAAAAATCTATTAAATCAAAATGGTTAAGAGTTTGAAAAATTAAATTATAAAATATTTTGAATATGTTATACTCATTTAGAAAATGAACTAATATAGAGGTTTTATGAAGCAAAAAAATGACACCATATGATATTATTATAAAAGGGGGGTTTGGCTTACCTCCAGGATTTTTTTGACTGAAATATTCTTTTATTTTAATGAAAAACTGCCACATCACTCACTAATTAAATAAAATGTGAAAATTAAAACTCACTACCACTTGCTATTGTTATATAAAACAAAAGAAGATATCCAGTTAAAAAAAGTACTGAAAATAAGCCAAACTCATAAAAATAATTCTAAATGTTGCTATTTTATTTTAGGACAAAATTTAGATTAAGTGCTTTAGGTAATATTTATATATTAGGTACCCTTTTAAAATTCAGCTACTTGTCTACTTAAATAACTCACTTAATGACGTCTCTTTCTCTGTGGATTCTTAGGGCCCGTTTAGTTTAGACATGACTCAGTTTTCATAACTCCATACTCATAACTCATAACTCTAACTCAAATCTCATCACTCATAACCCAAACCCCACTATCACTCAAAAACTCCAAAATTGTTGTTTGGTTACAAAACTCAGTCACCTATCTCAACTTTTAAGTCCACTTTTTGCCAAAATGGTGGAACCCACCCCATTAACACTTCATAAGGGTTATGGTCACTAACCACATCATTTTTCTTTTCCCTTCTTTCATATTCTCCTAAGTCCATCACCACCATCAATGACAAACTCAGAACCTACCACTGTCAACACCACCAATGGCCACAAAACGAAAAAAAAAATCTCAACCAAAAGAAAATCCAACCATCAGCAACACCCACAAAAAGAAAAAATGTCCAATCATCAATACCATCACCAACCACACAAACCCACCTTCATCACAACCCAAGCTTCAAACCACAACTACAAACACAGAAAACCCAAACGCACCAACACAAAATCTTCAGATCGATGATCCAAAATTGCCAACCCAAACCCACAAACATAGAAAACCCAAATCTAAAACCAGGAATACTTAGATTGAAGACAAAAATCATGAAAATGAGGAGTGGGTTTCTGTTTCTGGGTATATATTTACGCGTGAATGAACATGGTGAGTGGGTCTGAAGAAGAAAGAAAGAAAGACAAAACCAAGAAGAAGAGGAGAAAAAAAAATACCAGTTGGTGGTGGAGTGGGTTTGATGAAGAAAGAAAGAAAGAAAGAAAAAGAAAGAATGAAGAAGAAGAAGAAGAAGAAGAAAAAAAATGTTGTTGGTGGTGGAGTGGGTATGAAAAAGAAAGAAAGAAGAAGTAGAGGAAAAAAAAAAAGGAGGAAGTCGGTGGAACTCAGTAGAAGAAGAAAGAAAGAAAGAAAAAGAAAGAATGAAGAAGAAGAAAAAAAAATGTTGTTCGTGGTGGAGTGGGTATGAAGAAGAAAAAAAAATGAGGAAGCTGGTAGAACGCAGTAGAAGAAGAAAGAAAGAAAGAAAAAGAAAAGATGAAAAAGTGGTATGACATTGTTATTTGATGGTGACAAGTCAGGAGAATGGGTCCCACAAATTTGATTTTTTTACTATTTTTCCATTATCACTCATCATCATCCATAATCTGAAAACACCAAAATTGTGTTTTCAGTTTCCATCATCCAAACTCAAAATTTTGATTTTTGAGTGATGCAAACATCCAAAATCAAGCCAAACACTACATCATTTGTAAAATTGGAACTTTAATTTGGAATTCTAATTTGAGTTTATCTCAGTTTCACCTATTATCATATATATAGACTAGTGTGTAATCTTGTGCATATACACAGTGCATTTAAAAAAATCACAATTATATATATATAAATTGTTTGCTAATTGATTATGAATTAAAAAAAATTGAAATTAACATTTAGAATAATAAACATAAAAATAGAATTAGTTATGCTATGACAACATTTCCTAAGGGACCAATGCCTTCACCAAAATAACTTGGAAAAGAGTTTGACAAAGACCATCTTGCTAAGACGCGTAGCCTTGTTAGCATTCCTATACACCCAATTAAACTCCAGCCGGTCCAATCTTGCATATAGTAATCTGACTTCAACAACAAAACTAACAGTTCTCTAGTGCACTAACTTGGACCTATTGGTCACTACCTCAACTCAAATTTTGGAATTACCCTCAATTACCATATTCTAAATCTACTTTTGACCTACTAATTCTACTGCCCCCAAAAAAGCTTTGGCTTGCACTTGAATAGGGACCTTAGTATTCACTTTTTTTTAGAAGGCGAATAAGCTACACTATTAGCCACATTCCATGGGTGCATGTAGAAGCTATGCTTCATACATGATTCCGATATCAAGTTCAACATGACATAAAATGACCATGAATGACAACATTTAGGAGAAAAGTTTTTGTCTTAAAAAATTTAAAACTCAAAACTTGCCTTAAACTATGGACAATGACAATGCCTTAAGAGTCAAGGTTAAGTTATGTGCATTTGATTTGCGAAGCTTAAGGTCAAAGATACAATTATCAAATGACTTGCACCCACTATTATATTATGCTATATGATTCTCATATGAAATATTCCAGATTCATTCATATGTGAATCTTCCAAACCAAAATTCACTCATGAATTAAGACAAATAAATAGCTTTCGTTGAGAGCTTTCATTTGTTCCACTATATTTTCTGCTATATGATACCATTGTTTCTAGCAATGCTTAGCTTCATTAAAAGTCACACATAACTAAGTATATACTATGAAGAGCGTTACAAACTATGAAAAAAAAAACTATTATAAAAGCTTGTAAACTAAACAAATTTCTCTGAAAATGGATTGAATTTATAATTTTCCTATTTTTTTTTTTTTTGGTTTGTTTGTTTTTTTATATGATCTTTTCAAAGATAAGTAACAACACTCATATGGAATGCTATATTTTAGCTATTGATGAATATTTACCGCTTTTGAGTATCATCCCCCATATTGGATCTAAGTAAATACTATCTCTCTATATTTATCTATTGAGAAACTAAATATATTTTAAATTTTTAATCGATAAATCTCATCTACCTAACTGTATAAAAAACTTGTATTAAAGTTTGGTCATTGTTACTAATTGCATAACTAAATTCGACTATATATTTTTTCATTATAGATCTTATCTCATGCAATATGAAAAATTTCAAGAAATACCACTTTCAACTTAGTGTCTCCAAAAAATAAGTCATGTACATTGGACTTGGAAGAAAAAAAACTACTGGTCTTGCCCAATCATGCCCTTATATTCTTACCGCAAATAATTGGAATACTAGCTTTGTTTATTGTTGAGATGCAACTCAAAACAAACAAAAAAAAGCATACGACAACAACAAAATCAATAATAAATAAAATCTCCAAATAGCATTATAATGAAGTATTGTTTCCAAAAGCCATATTTTTCAAATTCGTATGGTTGCTTATTTTAATCCCCATACAGGATTTAAGTTTCATTTATACATTTGAATATTGATATTGTTAAATTCAATGGTTAGTTATGAAGTAAAAGAGTTGTTAACCGTAAAAAAATATATGTGAGAAAAGGAATTGACAATGTTTCATAAGTCAATGAATATGAATATGAATAGAAAAGGGGCTGCAAGTTTACTTACAAATCTATTTGTTATGCATTGGGGGGTTGCCGATGTGTTTTTAAGAGTTGTTTGCTGATGGTAGCAAGTGGGTAGGGGTTGAGATTATATTTAGAAAAACATTTAAGAGAGAGAGAGAGAGGAGCTTGAGAGTCTACATAGGTGTCCAGGTGAAATGTTCTTGTTTAGGTTATTTTTGTGGTCTTCTTGGTTTTTGTATTACGTGTTAATGTATTATTTATTTTGGCACAAAAATTTTAAAAATTTAGATAGAACACATGGCACAAAATTGAGAATCCAATTAACTCACTTAACCAAAAAAAAAAAAAAACACGTGGCGCAAAATTGAGAATTCAATTGATATCTAATTGGATTTTCGTTTAACTTCACCTACTATTATTATTATTATTATTATTATTATTATTATTATTATTATTATTATTATTATTATTATATATACTAGAGTCTAAATAACTTATAAACAAACCCCGAATCTGAATTAGGCCATAAATGTAATTGAACGACAACAACAAATAAGTAATTGGGATTTAGGAATTGAGCGCATTAGAACATCCTATTCTATAATTTTATGTTCTTCATTCTTGGTATAATTTGTTCAATCTAAATTCAACTCATAAGTGGGAATATTCATAATTTTCAAAGAATAATTATTAGATAGTCTTAAAATATGGTGGCATGGTGCTCCATTTTTTCACATTTATAGTAGATCCCACTAAATAAATTCATAGTTTTGTCCACCGTGAATATGAGAGAAGGGAGCTCCACCTCTATATACTCCAAGAATGCTTAATAATTTTTCATTTTCAAGATTTAGGGTCTGTTTGGATTGAGGGGTGAGGGAGGGGGAGTGGAGAGGAGTAGAGAAGAATTCGTAGAAATAGGCTAGTTACCTGCCAACTCTACACTACTCTCTACTCCCACTCAATCCAAACGGACTATTAGTGCTTCCAAAAAAAGAGGTGCAATTCAAACAAGAGCCTATTGGCATTAAAGTTCTTCTATTTTGGTAGATATGTAGGATTATTAACTAGTTATAAAGGTGAATTCAATACTCACCACCTAGCTAGGGTTAATTGCCCAAAAGTAAAAAGTTTCTCACATAATTTGGTTAAGGATTAGAGTACTCACATTTAGCTCAAATGTTTAGCTAAAATAATTACTAAACTCACCCAAACAATTCTGCATCAACCTCAATAAGCAATTGAATTAAAATAATTTATGGATAATAACTCAATCCATGAATCAAGTTACTCTAACTCAATAACTAATTCTTCAATACTCAAGATTCAATTTGGTCCTTCAAGTTGACATAGTGAAATTGGGGAAGGATAGGGCAATATATATATATATATATATATATATTTGGGGAAAGAGAAAATAATATTTAGGGTTAGTAACATACTACCTACTTGCATTTAAACCGAATTCACTTTGTCTACTCATGATTTGAAAATTGTCACGTTACCTGCCCAATGTTGACTCTGTTATGCAGCTATTACTCACCTCATCACTTTCCCCATTAAAAACATAATAAAACATAGAAATCAATATTTTTTTTTAAAAAAAAAATGATATTTTTAAAAATTGTGATGCTTTGGCTCAAGAACACTTTTCCTCTTCACAAGAATGTTCTTGAGACAATCAATCTAAACCAAAATCCATTCAACCCAATCCATCCAAATGTTACCAAAAAATCATCAAGCAACCCATTTGCATTTGGCTTCAAATCCAACCTTCAAACACATTCCCACAAACTTAGAGAAAAGGAAAATAATTAAATAAAATCTCTATGCTCTTTGGTCCTTTGCCTCCACTGCATCACAACTATAACCAATCATAACCAGGGGCGGCTCCACTTGGAGCCCAGGGGATTCAAATGAACCCCCTAAATTGAACCAAAAAATAATTATTGTAATATATATATTTTTTTTTCCTGTTTTGACACTTAAAATAAAAATTTGAACACCCTAACCTTAAGCCCAACTAAAATAAACTTAAATATAATCATTTTAACAATATCTTGACATTTTTAAACACAAAGAAAAATCTCAATAACAAATCAATTTGATCTAAAATCTAGGGAAAATAATTTTAATTAGCCCAACAACAAAAGTAGATTTGCTAAATCTTAAACCTTAGAAAAAGATCACTTAGATCTTAAGAAATATTAAATAAATCAATCAAATGGGAAATAAGTGGATGAATGATTGCTTGACTATGTACATTGAAATAGATGTAGCTAGTAGGATTGATAATGAAGATATCATGCAACGATTTCAAAATACGAAACATTATAGAAGGCAATTGTAAAACTTTATGTATTAAAGATTTTTTTTTTTTTTTTTTTGTGATGTCAATATATTTAATTTATCTTTTGTTTAAAATTTTGTATGATTTATGTTTCATATATTGAACCCCCTAGAAAATAATCCTAGAGCCACCACTAATCATAACCCTAATATCCGCTATGTTCTCTCTCTCAAGGCCAAACCTATAATTTCACACGGAGTTAGCCGAGCCTAGAAGCTTGAAGAACCTTTGGACCCCATTGTCAACAGTGCCTGCATCACCAAGCTCTAGCTCCTCCTATCTGTCACCTCCTCAAAGTCAATGGGTTGGTTTGCTTGGGTGGTTTTAAGAACTTGAGCTTTTGAAGCTTTAAACCCACCAAGCTCACCGATTCCGCACCAAGACAACTCATCGAGCTAGGTTTCACCCTAAAACCCACCGAACCCTATGATTAGTGTTGGGATTGTGAAGAAGAAGGGAAATCCTATGAAAGGTGTAGATGAAGTAGGTGCATGGGTGGTCATCAACAGTGATGTGAAATGGGATGGAAAGCTTCTCAAAGGATTTGCGAATTGCGAAGAGTGGTGGATTTGAAGATTTGGTTTAAGGATTTGGAGGTTAGAGAAATGTTTGCTACTTCTTTTGGGGTTAGCCATGGGAGGATTAGCTCAAATCATTGGAGGAAACCCTAGTTGGGTTATTAGCCTCTTTTTGTTGTTGAATCTATGCCCTTTTTCTTTTCTTTTCTTTTTTTGGTGTGTTTTAATCGTTTTTGCTTAAATATTTTTTAATCTTAAATAACAATATTTTAAAAAAAATTGAGTTGTTGAAAATATTTTTTTAATATAAATATTCTTTTAGATCTTAATTTTTATGTTTTCGTTTTTTTTAAATGTTTTTAACAATGAAAGTGATGTGGTGGATAACAATTGAATATTGAAGCCAATCTTAAGTGGGTAAAGTGACAATTTTCAAATCACAAACCACAAGTATGTAAAGTGAATTCGAGTCCAATCACAAGTAAGCAATCAATAATTATTCCTAATTTTTAAATGGAATAGTGATAGAATGTTGAGACTGATGTAATTGTCTGTGAATAGTTCATTAGCTAAACTAACAAAAATGAAAAATTTAGACTAAATTTAGCTAAAAATACATTGAGATTGATGTAAGTACTCTTAAATCCTAAGTTCACTCGGGATGCCCCCATACAAAATAGACCCCTTATACATTGGTTCAATCGATAAAAACTAGGATAAATTGCAAAATTGAAACACAACCTCCACCACCCCCCAACCCCCAACACACCCCCCCCCCCCCCCCCCCCCCCCCGCGCCCCAACTCTCCCCTTTTTTTTATTTGGCTCTATCACAAAGTTAATTCACTAATTTCCAATTTAATTCACAAGTTTAATGTTTTCTCACGAGTGTGTTGGGGGGGGGGGGGGGGGGGATGTTGGCTATTTTAGAGAACTTAACTTGACAAAAATACTCCTCACATTTAAAAATTAAAAAAAAAAAAAAAAAAAAAAAAAAAAAACCCACCCTGAAGAAAAACAAATCAGATTTGCGATGAGCCAATTTAAGAGATCTGCTATTTTTTCGGGAGAGTTTCATTTAAAGAATAATATGTTCATTAGCATTGTGCTGAAAATTTTGTGGAGATCTAAGGACCTTAGTTTGCTGCAACAGTGTCTCGTCCTTGTTTCTTGGAAAGGTCATTAATTTGAAGTACAACTTGTCTATATGGTGGGTTTAAGTTTGGGTTTAGACAGAGCAGTAGCGGCTTTAGGAATTTTTTCCAATGTGGTCCTTAAGAAGCATAAATTACACAATCTAATAATAAGAGAAATTCATATATTGACAACAACAACAACAACCAAAAAACAAGCAAATACATAAAGTTTTACAATTATTAATTAGTTGTTTAGTAGTTTCATTATTTTTCTTTGCCTAACATAATTAAAATTTTTTTTTTCTTTTATAATGTCTTACTCACTAACTTTTAATGCCTCCATTACCCCAATCCTAATATCCAATGCCATGGCTGGCCCCATCCACCCCACTTAAGAGACAAGAGCCAGCACCAACCAATCAACACAATTTAACAATTACATTACATTCAGACTATACGGTCATACACTTACACAAAACATTAAAGAAATATAAAACATATGTTAGGACATATGTAGAACTTGTTAGAACATATGTCATATAGAATTAGTTAATCCTTTGACAAAACATACTTTACTTATAATTAGGTAGATCTAAGATGGGTTTAATACTTCAAGGAACAAGAGTTCAAGTCTAGTATTGAAGCCATGCAAGTCTGTCCAAGAATTAAGTAAAGAAGTGTTGTTCATTAAAGCTCGATAGATAGCTCGACAGATATATCTATCGAGATTTAATATGTGATTCTCGACAACTCTCGACAGAAGCTGTATCTATCGAGAATTACGAAATTCAAATTTCCAGATTTGTTTTTCATGCATATCCAAGCTATTTGTGTAGGGTTTCTTTTCTCACAACCCTAGACATATATAAGAATTATTTTAAAGGTTGTCAAAGGTGATGCAACTTGTTGCAAAGTGATTATTCACTCAAATTGTGACTGGAGACAATTTGCCCTAGTTCATTTTTCTCTTGAAGAAGCTGTTGTGACAGCTTTTCGATCCATCGAGGCACTTTTGCCATCGACAGATTCTCGACAGCACCTCGACAGATTTATTTGTCGAGAATTAGTGCTCGACAGATTCTCAATAGATCCTCGATCTATCGAGACACATTTTCTTTAAATAGTTTTAGTGAGATTTCAGATTTCATTTCTCCCATTCTTTCTCAATAGAAACTTGTCTTTTCACCTCCCAAACACTCTATAACCTCAAACCCACTTGGATTTCGGCCTAGTGTGATCATTTCTTCTCTGGTATGATCTCTCTTTCCTTCATTCTTCATGCATTTCACGCATTTAGACCTAGGTTTTGGGTTTTTGTAAATTTTTTGGGGTTTTTGAAAATATTTGAGTATTTTATGAAATTTTTGAGTTGGGTTTTGCTTATATGTTGTGATATGCTCATCTATTGCATCACCACAATGTTTCATGCATTTAGATGTGTATTTCTATGTTAAAAACTTGTGTGCTGGGAGGATTGGATTGGGCTGAGCCCATGATTTTTTTTCTTTGCATGTCACAAGCTCATGCATTGTTCATGCATACGTACCTTTTCTTTCTCATTTTTGGTACTCTCTGTTGATGGTGTTTTTTTGTTTGTCTTTCTCACTCACTCTCTCTCAGATAGTCTGCGCATAGCACCTAAGCGCAAAACAACTCCATCTCGGAACCCTCTTCGTTCCGAGGCATCATCTTCGGACTTTTCCAATACTACTCTACCCACTGTCATTCACAGTCGGGGTAAGGAATCTCTATGTGAGATACCTGTGAGTTGTCCCTCTGCGATCATACAAGAGTTTTACTCCAATATGCACGGTTTTTATTCTTCTGTGCCTTGGTTTATTACTTCTGTTCGAGGTACACGTATGGTAGTCACTCTAAAGCTTATCTCCAATGTGCTACATGTTCTGAGGATATTGCATCCTGATTACCCCAGATGTCCATGTCTGAGGACTTAGTCCAAAGACAATCTTTTGTCTCACTTTTGTGAGACACCTTCTTCATTGAGTGGTCGTCAAAACACCTCATGCTTGGGCTTTGCAAAAGGTCCGAAGTTCCTGAATATAGTGATGACATTTGTTCACCATCCCTTGTCTCACTATAATTCTATTACCGAGCCTCGTGCTCACTTTATGCTTTCCCTCATTGAGGACCTTACTATAGAATTTCTCTCTCACTTCATTCTCTCTCTCATGGATGTTTATAGAGATACGAGAAACCATGATAAACTTATCTTTCTTTATGCTATCACGAGGATCACTTACCATTCTTCTGTCTCCTATCTTGAGTCTGCTCATTTCACCGTTATGGGTGCCATCAGCATAACATCTGTTCGACGAAGTGAGACCCAGTTTCGACCGAAACGACCACGAACCGAGACGATGACTCCTCCAGCCTATTCCACTCCATCCACCTCCACTCCTTCCTCTTCTTCGAGTGGTGGTGTGACTCTTGAGGTGATTATGGCACAACTTTAGCATATGGACGCTCACCTTAACACTCTTACTGATGAGATGAGTCAGGTGACCACTCGTGTGGGTCGTATTGCACGATGTTAGGCTCGCCTTGGTGGCTTCGTCGCTTCTCCCTCTCCATCTCTACAGGCTTCAGAGGACGAGGATGATGATGATGACTCCGGTGATGATGATGATGATGATGATGAGGATGCTAGTTGTTCCGGTGATGAGGAAATGATCGCTTTTCAGTGACTTGCCCTTTGTCATTCGTGACAAAAAAAGGGAGTAGTTTTGGGTATGAAAGTAGTCATGTATTTAGGGGGAGAGTTAGCATAAGACTTTTTGATAGAGGGAGTGTTTATATATTTTGAGGGATGTAGTAAGAATTTATGTATCTTTTCTTTTCTTTTTCTTTTTCTTTTTAAATACATTATCTTTTTGTATACTGGTTTTGTGACCATTTAATGATAGCAAACATTGTACTTATATCTCTTTTATATATATGATGATGTTGTTATCATTTTTCACCTATCTCTCCATATGTTGAGTCTTTTCTCTCTTTATACACATGTTTCTTATTATGTATGTAATATTTTATTTCTGTTTCACACTAAGATGTCTTGATGAGTTTTGTTTAAAGTTGTTAGGACATATGTGTTTACATGTTAGGAACATATGTCATATTTTATGTAAATTGGCTAATCCTTTGACAAAACGCACTCTACTTGTAATTGGGTAGTTCTAGGTGTTTTTAATACTTCAAGAAACAATGTTTCAAGATCAAGTGTTGAAGTCATCAAGTCTGTCCAAGAAAAAGCAAGTTGAAGTGCAGAAATTTTAAATCTCGACACCTTCTCGACACCTACCTCGACACCTGCTAGCTGTCGAGAATTAAAAAGTCAGAATTCTGATATGATTTTCTTGGGATCCGTGAATGTGTTTTTGGGCCTTCTTTTCTTCTAACCCTAAACATATTTAAGGAGTGTTTTAAGAGCCGTCAACATAGACACAAGTTGCATAAGCATTGAGTAATCCTTGTTCAAGCAAATTGTGCTCTAAGACGAAGTTCTTAACCTAGGTCATCTTCTTCAAGAAGTTGCTGTGTATTGTGCACCTTAGGGTTTTGTGACCAAGCATCTTCCTGATCTTCATGCATAGGATGATCTGAAGAACTCTGCAGCCAACCTCTCATTCTAAAGTTGGTGATTGAAGTCGCGTACTGGGATCCGCGCATCTGGTTAGTCACGTACTTAGGAGCCGTGCATCAAAGGTGGGAACTGTCGCTACAGATCAAGTCCAATTGGGTATTGGGATAAGGGTTCAACTGTAGGTTGGTAAGGTACTGGGATTCCTTATTTGTAACCGCTTGATTTGATAATAGTGGAGTTTCGGGAGTGGTGACCTGAAAATCACCCGGTGGGGTTTTTGCCGTTAGGGTTTTTCCCCATTCGTGAACAAATCACCGTGTCATTTATTTTCCGCTGCATATTTAGTTATTCGGTGATTTGTTTGTGCTACCACGTATTTGCATGTTAAATTGATTAATTAATAACTTGGCTAAATTAATTAATTAGTTTAAATCACAAGGGGTCATTCAATTTGTGGCCTATCAAGTGGTATCAGAGCGGGCACACTCTGATTAGTTATTAATCTTTGCTGTGATTGATCCATTGACCCCTGTTTGTCATGAATAGAGGACAATCTCTTATTATACCTCCTTTATTTGATGGGACTAACTATGCCTACTGGAAAGTACGCATGAGAGATTTTTTTGCAGTCCTTAGATGAGAAGGTGTGGCAAGCTGTGGAGATTGGCTGGACAAAGCCAAAAGAAGCGCCGGCTGATTGGGATGAAGCCAAGATCAAGGCGGCGAACTTCAACAGCAGAGCGCTGAATGCTCTATTTAGCGCTGTCACCAATGAGGAGTTCAAGAAGATATCCTCAACAGAAACTGCCAAGGAGGCGTGGACCATCCTCCAGACAACCTATGAAGGAACAAAGGCTGTCAAGGATTCAAAGCTACAGAGGCTCACTACTAGTTTTGAAGAAATTAAGATGGAGGAGGATGAGTCGTTCGATGAGTTCTATGCCAAGCTGAAAGACATAGTGAACTCAGCCTTCAATCTTGGGGAAACCATCCCTGAACCCAAGGTTGTAAGGAAGGTGCTCAGATCTCTACCTGAGAGATTTCATGCCAAGATTACGACAATTGAAGAATCAAAGGACATTGATAAAATTCCTTTGACTGAGCTGGTTGGGAACTTGCAGACCTACGAGTTAGGGTTATCAAGAATAGGCAAGTCAAGCAAGGGCAAGAGCATGGCCCTGAAGGCAAAGAGCAGTGATACAGATGAGTCTTCCGATGATGAAGACTCCAAGATGAAGTCCTACATTACAAGGCAGTTCAAGAAGTTTATGAAAAATGCCAATGGGAGGAGCTTCGACAAAGACCGAAGGCAATCCGGTTCCTCACAGTTCAAGAGCCAAGACAAAGGAAGAAAGGATGCCAAGGATGGCGGTCAGTACACTGTTCCTGCAGGACCAAAGTGTTTTGGGTGTCACGGGTTTGGACACATGAAGAATGAGTGTCCCACATATCTGAAGAGCATTGGGAAGAGCAAGGCTCTAGCTGCAACCCTTAGTGACACTGAGCCTGAAAATGATTCCGATGATGAGGATGACGGAATCCTAAATGCCTTCACTGCTTCAGTCAATTCTACTGATGGGATTGTTGAAGAAGAAGAAGAAGAATTGGTGGACACTGAATGTGAAAAGATGGATGACAAAGATGATATCCATTCAGCCTATGAGAAGCTTTACAAGCTTTCTGAAAAGCATGAGAAGCTATACAGGCTGGCCACCAAGAAGCTCAGTGATGTGGAACTCGACAGAGAAGAATTGTCCATAAAGTTTGATGAGGCGAATCAAACTATTGGTGCACTGAGGTTTGAGAATAACTTCCTGGCTGAAAAGACCAAGAAGCTTGAAGCAGAGCTGTTTCAAGTCAGAGCTTAACTGGAAAGGACTTCAAGTGCAAAACTTGATGAGATGCTCAGCAACCAGAAATCTGCTTCAGATCGAACAGGTTTAGGGTATGGTCTTTCTATCTCTAATTCTGCTTCTACTAGTTCTACTGTTTTTGTTCCACCTGCTAATACTATTAAAATTGAGAACATTGATGATAAAACTGAATTAGCTAGTGAGAACATAGACAAAGAAAAATCCATCTTAGGAGCACCCCCTAAGTTAGAAAAAAAAGATGCTAAACTCCCTAGGGACAAGAAGGCTAACTCTCAAAAGCCTAAACAAAAGAAGCAGCATCTCTGTTATCATTGTGGAGCTGCCGGTCATACTCGACCTAATTGCTACAAGTGGCTAGCCACCCAACAGAGCAACAGTATGACAGCATCTGGAAGCCAAAGTCAGCTTCAATCCTCTCTTGCTCCTCTTGGAGATCTTCTGAAAGCCATCATGTTCCTTTCGAACTTGAACGGTTACAATTCTTCCCCCTCACCGCCGGTTCAAGGTTTTAATCAAAGGAAAGGCTCTTCCAAGGAGTGGAAGAAAAAGGACTCAAAGTGATTTCATCACTTTCTTTTCCCTTCTTATTCTTCTTATTTGTTTCATTGCATGTGTGTTTTGCATTTTTAATTGAGTCAGTCTAGTTTTATGCATTGTTCTGCTTGTTAACATGTTTTTGTGTGTTTACTTTCAGTTTTGTTTATTTTGTTTTTGATATAAAAATAAAAAAATAAAAAAAAATTGAAAAATTGAAAAATACAAAAACAGTGTGTGTTTTGTGTACTTTGGTACTTGTTTACCTTAGATGGCCAATGAAACAAAGTTTTCTAAACTTTGTATCTCTTGTAGCTTAGATGAGCATCTTTATGCACAACTAAGCAAGTGAGCTTTGTGGCTCGTGTTTGTGATGAGCAAGATTAGGTTATTTCTTAGACTTAACACTCATATCACTCTTTTTGACGGGTAGGACTAGAAAATCCTAAGAGAAAGGCATTAATAACCATCTCACCACTGTTGCCCGCCAATCATTAATGACATCTGTATGTTTCGGCATAGCAAAAGTGTGATGTCAATGACATTTGTGTGCTTAGGCATAACAAAATTGAAATGTCAAAATATCAATGGGTATTTCTTTTCTTTCTCATAAACCCATGTATGATATGCTTAAAAAGAAAATATGCAAAGAAATAAAAAGCAAAAAGATTAAAAATGCTTTGAAATGGTTGCAAGCGTGTATTCTAGGAGATGTGGGAGTTATAGGATGTACCTCGAAAGTGATAGTCCCCATCAAACAGTTATGATTGTGTGTGAGTTAAAGTTATTTTCTCATATCTCAGATCATCATAACATGTATACACATATGCAATCTTGCGATGTTTTTCACACACAACACGCAATATTCTTTGCTACTTTTGATACATGTGCAGGTACAATGTGATTTGGCCATCACAAAGGTTTACATGTGCTTTTGTATGCTCACTAAACTGTCATGACTTATTTTTGAAATATAAAATTTGTTAGACTTGTTTAGTGTGTGTGTGTGTTCTTGGGAGATCCATGTGCTTAATTTTTCATTGAGAGATGATTTTTGAGAGGATTATATGTTGATTGAATCATGGTTGAGGTGCATGTCTTGATTGCATTCATGTCTGTGTTTTTCACCTCTCGAAAAACTGCATTTCATAGCTGGCTCGACACCTTCTCGATACCTCCTCGATACCTGGTCAGCTGTCGAGCCTCTAAAGCCTTTTTCTTATCGCAATCTCGACACTTCCTCGACACCTGGTGGATCGATCGAGATTCTCTCTGTCTGCTCGATACCTTCTCGACACCTCGTCGATCGATCGAGCTTCTGGTGTTGGTTCAGCTGTTTGGTACCTCGATACCTCCTCGATACCTTAGCTGTCGAAGGCATATTTTCTCGACACCTTTCTCGACAGCATCTCGATACCTCTCGACACCTCAGCTGTCGAGATTTACTGAAGGTCCTATAAATGCTTTTGTCGCGATTTTCTCCTTCATTTCTCGATCTCTCTTCGATCTGTCCGAGGCGGTTCAACTTCCTGAGCAGTTTTCTTCAATCCAATCTTCATCCCAAGTGATTTTCATCATTTCTTGCTTCAAATCAAGTGGTATGATCTTCTTTTCCATTCCTTTTCATGCATTTCATGATTTAAATCTTAGGTTTTGGGATTTTTTTTTGAAAACTTTGGGTTTTTCAAAATCTTTGAGTTTTTGTTGAAATTTTGGGTTGGTTTTTCAATAAAAAGTGTTTAAAATGTCATGCATTGCATTCCATGTGCATTAGAATGATATTTTCATGCATTTAGTTGTGTGATTCTTGTATGTGTGCGCTGCTAGGATTGGATTGGGCTGAGCCCATGATGCTTTGTATGGTTGCATGTAACATGATCATGCATTCCCATGCATACGTCCATTTTGTTCAATATATTGTCATATTTGAACTGTTTGGGACTTTTCTGATTGTCTACCTCTCTATCTCTTTTCTCATTCTTTTACGTTAGTTGCATCTATGGCACCTAAACGTAAATCCACTCCGGCTCGGAACCCTCTGCGTTCTGGAGCTTCTTCATCCTCTGATACTGCTCCTCATACTCTTCGGTTCCGTGATGTAGATGCCCAAAAGGCGTTTACTGAGAACTTTTCTAGACGAGGTGTTCATTCGGAACGCCAAGTCATTCTGGCGGATTTCGCCGACACTGACCTTCCCTCTGTCATTCACAGTAGGGGATGGGAGTCACTGTGTGACGTCCCGGTCACTTGTCCTCTCGTGCTGATTCAGGAGTTTTACTCCAACATGCACGGGATTGATCGTTCAGTACCTCTCTTTTTCACTCGCGTTCGAGGTACGCGCATTGCTGTCACACCGCAGCTGGTTGCGGATGTGCTTCATGTTCCTAGGATAGAGTTTCCTGACTATCCTACTTGTGAGCGACTGAGGACTGTGTCCAAGGATGAGCTCATTTCTGCTTTCTGTGAGCGCCCTTCTGAGTGGGGTGAGCATATGTACACATCATGTAGACCTTTTGCTAAAGGTCCTAGGTTTCTTAACATGGTGATGACTTTTGTACTTCATCCTCTTTCTCATTATAACTCTATTACTGAGCCTCGTGCTCGTTTCTTGCTTTCTCTACTTGAGCATCTTACGATAGATTTTCCCTCCCACTTCATTTTCTCTATCATAGATGTTCATTTAGATGCGGCGTCCCGTGATAAGCTCATCTTTCCTTCCGCTATCACGAGAATTCTACGCCATTTTTCCATCCCTTTCCCTGTATCCGACCACTTCACACACATCTCTGCCATAGATGCCGCTACCGTAAAACGTAGTCAGGCACAGTTCAGGGCGAGACAGCCGGATTCCACTCCGCCCTCCCGTTCGGCTCCATCCAGATCTGCTCCATCTACATCGACTCCTCTTCCTTCCTCCAGCGATGTATCTCTTGGAGATATCATGGCGCAGCTGCAGCGCATGGATGCTCGCCTTGATACACTCACTACTGAGCTGTATCAGGTGAACGTTCGTGTTGGTCGTATTGCACGACGGCAGGCGACCATGGGTGGTTTTGCATCTGAGGCTTCTCCTCCACCACCTCCTCCAGTTGCTTCAGATTCTGATGCTGAGGATGATGATGATGATGGTGATGACGATGATGTTTCAGATGATGATGATGGAGATGCTAGCTCTACTGATGAGATGTCTACATGACACTCTACCCTTTGTCACTCGTGACAAAAAGGGGGAGTAGTTTTGGGATTATGAGAGTAGTCATCTTAGGGGGAGAGTTAGTATAGGACATTTTTGATAGGGGGAATGTTCATACTTTTTGAGGGATGTAGTGAGGCTTATGATGTATCTTTTCTTTTCTTTCTTTATAGATACATTGGTCTTGTATATCAGTTTTACATACATTGTACTTATCTTTCTATATATGTGGATGTATGTTTTTCTTTCACCTATCTCTTCATGTGTTGTTTCTTTTCTCTCTTTATACACATGTTCTTTATATTTGTATGCAATCTAGTTAATTCTGTTTCACACAAGATGCCTTGATGAGTTTTGTTTATAAGTGTTTCAGAACTACAGGTTGTCAAAGTCTACTTGCCATAAACTCTCTTTTTGCAAAGTTCTTCAAGAGTTTGTGTTAGGATAGATTTTATTGTATTTAACAAGTGAATATGAGTTGAGTGATTTATGACTTCTCTCATATGTTCATTTGTTTGTTGTGGTTTTATCACGGATTGCCAAAGGGGGAGATTGTTAGGACATATGTGTTTACATGTTAGGAACATATGTCATATTTTATGTAAATTGGCTAATCCTTTGACAAAATGCACTCTACTTGTAATTGGGTAGTTCTAGGTGTTTTTAATACTTCAAGAAACAATGTTTCAAGATCAAGTGTTGAAGTCATCAAGTCTGCCCAAGAAAAAGCAAGTTGAAGTGCAGAAATTTTAAATCTCGACACCTTCTTGACACCTACCTCGACACCTGCTAGCTGTCGAGAATTAAAAAGTCAGAATTCTGTTCTGATTTTCTTGGGATCCGTGAATGTGTTTTTAGGCCTTCTTTTCTTCTAACCCTAAACATATTTAAGGAGTGTTTTAAGAGCCGTCAACATAGACACAAGTTGCATAAGCATTGAGCAATCCTTGTTCAAGCAAATTGTGCTCTAAGACGAAGTTCTTAACCTAGGTCATTTTCTTCAAGAAGTTGCTGTGTATTGTGCACCTTAGGGTTTTGTGACCAAGCATCTTCCTGATCTTCATGCATAGGATGATCTGAAGAACTCTGCAGCCAACCTCTCATTCTAAAGTTGGTGATTGAAGTCGCGTACTGGGATCCGCGCATCTGGTTAGTCACGTACTTGGGAGCCGTGCATCAAAGGTGGGAACTGTCGCTACAGATCAAGTCCAATTGGGTATTGGGGTAAGGGTTCAACTGTAGGTTGGTAAGGTACTGGGATTCCTTATTTGTAACCGCTTGATTTGATAATAGTGGAGTTTCGGGAGTGGTGACCTGAAAATCACCCGGTGGGGTTTTTGCCGTTAGGATTTTTCCCCATTCGTGAACAAATCACCATGTCATTTATTTTCCGCTGCATATTTAGTTATTCGGTGATTTGTTTGTGCTACCACGTATTTGCATGTTAAATTGATTAATTAATAACTTGGCTAAATTAATTAATTAGTTTAAATCACAATGGGTCATTCAATTTGTGGCCTATCAAAAGTGTCTTAGAAAGACAGGTTGTCAAAATCTATCACGCTATGAACTCTCTTCTTGCAAAGTTTTTTAAGAGTTTGTGTTAAGATTATGTTTTATTGTATTCAACAAGTGATTATAAGTTGAGTGATTTATGACTTCTCTTATACTTCATTTATTTGTCGTGGTTTTGTCACGGATTGCTAAATGAGGAGATTGTTAAGACATATGTAGAACTTGTTAGAACATATGTCATATAGAATTGGCTAATCCTTTGACAAAACGCACTTTACTTGTAATTTGGTAGATTTAGGATGTGTTTAATACTTCAAGAAACAAGAGTTCAAGTCTATTATTGAAACTATGCAAGTCTGTTCAAGAATCAAGTAAAGAAGTGATGTTCATTAAATCTCAATAGATATCTTGACAGACGTATCGAGATTTAATATATGATTCTTGACAGCTCTTAACAGAAGCTGTATCTATCAAGAATTACGAAATTTAGATTTCCAGATCTATTTTTCACGCATATCCAAGCTATTTGTGTAGGGTTTCTTTTCTTACAACCCTAGACATATATAAGGATTATTTTAAGGGCCGTCAAAGGTGATGCAACTTGATGCAATGTGATTATTCACTCAAATTGTGATCGGAGACAATTTGCCCTAGTTCATCTTTCTCTTGAAGAAGCTGTTGCGTTTGTGCGCCGAGGGTTTTGTAACCAAGGAGCTTCTTGATCTTCATCGTGTGGATGAACATAAAAACTTTGCAGCCAACATCTTTCTCAAGTTGGTATGTTAGTTGCATACTGGGATTCGTGCAAAGGAGTTAATCACGTATTTGGATCCGTGCATCGATTAGTTAATCAGGTACTGGGAGCCGTGCACTGAAAGGAGAGATTGTCACTACATCACAAGTCCAATTGAGTATTAGGGTAGGGGTTCAACTGTAGGTTGGTATAAGGTACTGAGATTCCTTTACTTGTAATCGCTTGTTTTGATAATAGTGGATTTTCGGGAGTGGTGACCTTAAATTCACCTAGTGGGGCTTTGCCTCGGTGGTTTTCCCCATTCATAAACATCACCTGTGTCAAATTTATATTCTGTTGCATTTGATTTAGTTGGTGATTTGTTTGTGCTACTACGCTAATTGCATGTAATTGAATCTAATTAATTAACATGGCTAATTAATTGATTAATACTGAAGGGCTCAATACATTCTTGGTCTATCAACATACATAAAACGACAAACTCACAAACTAATAAAGTCAAATAAAGGCAATTAGGTAAAGCTATTCAATTCAATCAATTCCAAAGAGATTCAGAGAACCATATTTTTTAGTTTCAAAGAGAAAGAGACAGAGAGCGCCGCTCTCATAGCAAAGATGACATAGAGAAAAAGAGAGAGAACTGAAATACCTTGATAGGCTGCACTGGTGCACGTTGAGAACTTAGAACTGGATAGGCTGGTTGGGTTACCTTCATCACTGCTCTAGGCCAACCGATCTCGTCGTCACCATCGTCGATGTGCTCTAGGATCAAGGGCAGTAGCAAGTAGCACGTTGAGGCCAGTGACTGCTGAAGACTGAAGTTCTTATTTCCCTTTAGGTTAGGAATTATTTTGGTTTAAAATTTGATTCAATTGGCAGTGCGAATTGATGGGTATTTAGTTTATAAAAATTTAATTATTATTATTTTTGTTCATTTAAAAATTTGTTTGAGTACTGAGTGAGGGAGGATTGATCTTGGGCTTTTTTCCCTAAGGTCTTTATTGGGCATTTGGGCTTGCTATTATTATAATTTTTTTTTTTTTACAGATTTTAGTTCAAAATTTTTTTTTGGGCTTTTTCCTTTTGCTTTAAAGGCTCCAATATATTTTTAAGTGGACCAAAGTTTAATTCTATTAAGCATAAAAAAAACTCAAGGTGGTCACAAATATTTTTTTAAGGGTAGACAAGTATAAAATTTTAAATTAGGCCCTCAGAGCGGCAAAAATTGGGTTTTACTCCTTTCAGCCAAACTTTCCAGCAAAATTCCCCATGTCTGAAAATGTTTAAGGATATATCCCTGTTTTGAAACTCGATTTACCAAAAATCGAGTTTCTTGAAAAAATTTGCATGGAACTTGAGTTCCATGCAAATTTTTTTTTTATTGCCTGTAACTTAATTTTCAGCAAATCGAGTTTTTCATTGAAACTCGATTTTTAGAAAATTGAGTTTAAAATAGAGGCATATCCCTAAATAGTTTCAGACATGGGGCATTTTCCTAGAAAGTTTGGCTGAAAAGGGTATATCTCCATTTTGGCCCTCCAAAGCTAGGCATTGAAATAGATGTAGCTAGTAGGATTGATAATGAAGATATCATGCAACAATTTCAAAATACGAAACATCATAGAAGGCAATTGTAAATCTTTATGTATTAAAGATTTTTTTTTTTTTTTGGTGATGTCAATATATTTAATTTATCTTTTGTTTAAAATTTTGTATAATTTATGTTCCATATATTGAACCCCCTAGAAAATAATCCTAGATTCGCCACTAATCATAACCCTAATCTTCACTATGTTCTCTCTCTCAAGGCCAAACCTATAATTTCACAGGGAGTTAGCCGAACCCAGAAGCTTGAAGAACCTGTGGACCCCACTATCAGCAGTGCCCGCATCGCTAAGCTCTAGCACCTCATATCTGTCACCTCCTTAAAGTCAATGGGTTGGTTTGCTTGGGTGGTTTTAAGAACTTGAGCTTTTGAAGCTTTAACCCACCAAGCTCACCGATTCCGCACCAAGACAACTCATCGAGCTAGGTTTCACCCTAAAACCCACCGAACCCTATGATTGGTGTTGGGATTGTGAAGATGAAGGGAAATTCTATGAAAGGTTTAGATGAAGTAGGTGCATGGGTGGTCATCAACGGTGTTGTGAAATGGGATGGAGAGCTTCTCAAAGGATTTGCGAATTGCAAAGAGTGGTGGATTTGAAGATTTGGTTTAAGGATTTGGTGGTTAGAGAAATGTTCGCTACTTCTTTTGGGGTTAGCCATGGGAGGATTAGCTCAAATCATTGGAGGAAAACCCTAGTTGGGTTATTAGCTTCTTTTTGTTGTTGAATCTATGCCCTTTTTGTTTTTGTTTTTTGTGTGTGTGTTTTAATCGTTTTTTTTTAAATATTTTTTAATCTTAAATAATAATATTTTTTAAAAATTGTTTTTTTTTAAATTTTTTTTAATATAAATATTCTTTTAGATCTTAACTTTTATGTTTTCGTTTTTTTTTTTTTAATGTTTTTAACAATGAAAGCGATGTGGTAGATAACAATTGAATATTGAAGCCAATCTTAATGGGGTAAAGTAACAATTTTCAAATCACAAACCACAAGTATGTAAAGTGAATTCAAATCCAATCACAAGTAAGCAATCAAAAATTATTCCTAATTTTTAAATGGAATAGTGATAGAATGTTGAGACTAATGTAATTGTCTGTGAATAGTTCATTAGCTAAACTAACAAAAATGAAAATTTTAGACTAAATTTAGCTAAAAATACATTAAGATTGATGTAAGTACTCTTAAATCCTAAGTTCACTCAAGATGCCCCCATGCTAAATAGTCCCCTTATACATTGATTCAATAGATAAAAACTAGGATAAATTGTAAAATTCAAACACAACCTTCCCCCCCCCCCCTCCCCCCCAGGCCCCAACTCTCCCCTTTTTATATTTGGCCCTATCAGAAAGTTAATTCACTAATTTCCAATTTAATTCACAAGTTTAATGTTTTCTCACATGTGTGTTGTTTGGGGGGGGGGGGGGGTGTGAGCTATTTTAGAGAACTTAACTTGACAAAAATATTCCTCACATTTAAAAGAAAAAAAAATACCCACCCTAAAGAAAAACAAATCAGATTTGCGATGGGCCAATTTAAGAGATCTGATATTTTTTCCAGAGAGTTTCATTTAAAGAATAATATGTTCATTAGCATTGTGCTGAAAAATCTCCACATTAGCATTGTCTCGTCCTTGTTTCTTGGAAAGGTCATTAATTCGAAGTACAACTTGTCTGTATGGTGGGTTTAAGTTTGGGTTTAGACAGAGCAGTGGCGGCTCTAGGAATTTTTCCAAGGTGGTCCTTAAGAAGCATAAATTGCACAATCTAATAATAAGAGAAATTCATATATTGACAACAACAACAACAACCAAAAAACAAGTAAATACATAAAGTTTTACAATATTAATTAGTTGTTTAGTACTTTCATTATTTTTCTTTGCCTAACATAATTTAATTTCTTTGTCTTTTATAATGTCTTACTCACTAACTTTTAATGCCTCCACTACCCTAATCCAAATATCCAATGCCATGGCTAGCCCTATCCACTTCACTCAAGAGACAAGAGCCAACACCAACCAATCAACACAATTTAACAATTACATTACATACAAACTATACAGTCATACACTTACATAAAACATTAAAGATATATAAAACATATGTTTGAACATATGTAGAACTTGTTAGAACATATATCATATAGAATTGGCTAATCCTTTGACAAAACGCACTTTACTTATAATTGGTTAGATTTATGATATGTTTAATACTTCAAGGAACAAGAGATCAAGTCTAGTATTGAAGTTATGCAAGTCTGTCCAATGATCAAGTAAAGAAGTGTTGTTCATTAAAGCTCGACAGATGTATCTATCGAGATTTAATATGTGATTCTCGACAGCTCTCGACAGAAACTATTTCTATCAAAAATTACGAAATTTAGATTTCCAGATCTGTTTTTCACGCATATCCAAGCTATTTGTGTATGGTTTCTTTTCTTACAACTCTAGACATATATAAGGATTATTTTAAGGGCCATCAAAGGTGATGCAACTTGATGCAAAGTGATTATTCAATCAAATTGTAACTAGAGATAATTTGCCCTAGTTCATCTTTCTCTTGAAAAAGCTGCTATGTTTGTGCGCTGAGGGTTTTGTAACCAATGAGCTTCTTGATCATCGTCGTGTGGATGAACTGAAAAACTTTGCAGCCAACATCTTTCTCAAATTGGTGTGTTAGTCACATACTGGGATTCGTGTAAAGGAGTTAGTCACGTACTGGGAGCCGTGCATTGAAATGAGAGATTGTTACTACATTACAAGTCTAATTGAGTATTAGGGTAAAAGTTCAACTGTAAGTTTGTATAAGGTGCTGGGATTACTTACTTCTAACCGCTTGTTTTGATAATAGTGAATTCTCAGGAGTGGTAATTTTAAATTCACCTTGTGGGGTTTTGTCTCAGTGGTTTTTCCCATTCGTAAACAAATCACCCGTGTCAAATTTATTTTCCGCTGTATTTAACTTAGTTGGTGTTTTTTTTGTACTACCACACTTATTGAATTTAATTAAATCTAATTAATTAACTTGACTAATTAATTTATCGATTTACCAAAGGGGTTAATATATTCTTAGCCTATCAACATACAAAAAATGACAAACTCATAAACCAATAAAGTCAAATAAAGGCAATTAGGCAAAGCTATTCAATTGAATCAATTCCAAAGAGATTTAGAGAACCAGATTTTTTAGTTTCTAAGAGAAAGAGAGAGAGAGCGCCGCTCTTAGAGCAGAGATGACATAGAGAAAAAGAGAGAGAACTGAAATACCTTGATAGGCTGCATAGGCTGGCTGGGTTACCTTCAGTGCTACTCTGGGCCAACCGATCTTGTCATCACTGTCGTCGATGTGCTCTAGGATTAGGGGCGGCAGCAAGCAGCACATTGAGGTCAATGACTGCTGAAGACCAAGGTTCTTATTTCCTTTTAGGTTAGGAATTATTTTGGTTTAAAATTTAATTCAATCGGCGGTGCGAATTGATGGGTATTTAGTTTATAAAAATTTAATTATTATTATTATTTTTGTTCATTTAAATATCTGTCTGAGTACTGAGTGAGGGAGGATTGATCTTGGGCTTTTTTTCCTAAGGTCTTTATTGGGCATTTGGGCTTGCTATTATTATAAATTTTTTTTTTTTACTGATTTTATTCAAAAAAAATTTTTGGGCTTTTTCCTTTTGCTTGAAAGGCCCCCAATATATTATTAAGTGAACCAAACTATGGACCAAAGTTTAATTCTATTGAGCATAAAAAAAATAAAAATAAAAAAAACTCAGGGTGGTCACAAATATTTTTTTAAGGGTAGACAAGTATAGAATTTTAAAATAGGCCCTCAGAGCTAGGCAGAATTATTGTTGTGAAAATGCTTAAGCAAAAGTCGGCAAATCCAATTTTCGTTCTCAACGCATTTGTTGTTGTTGTTTTTTTTTTTCCCCTTAGATTTTCTTTAATTGACTGTCGTGATGATGAATATGTACCGTGGATTTTATGTTTAGGTGATGTATCTTTGAGATGAAATTTGAATTTTGATAATTATACTGGTTTTATATTGGGGTAAATTGTGTTTGAGATCAAATTTTAAATCTGTTGCCCATCAGCTTTTCGTAAAAATCAAAATACATGAATAGATTATTGTTGTAAATATCGCCTCTTTGTTTGATATTTTTTAGTGAGTTTGTTCTCAGAAGACTGGGAAGTCTTCCAAGCATGGCATCCTCCCATCCTGGTTCAACGCCTAGATAAGAATTTTTCTTCAGATTGTGATTTTCATTTAGACATTGAAAGATAAAACATTGAAGTTAAGTTGTGTTTGGTTGTCAAGAAAAATGTGAGAAAATTATAAGAAAACTCATTTGAACATAGCAAACTTTGAAGAAGAAATCAAGAAATGAAATTGAGGGAGATGATCTGAATTTTATACACTTGCAGGATATTTTTGCCATAATATTCAAACATTGCTTCAAATTTTTTATTTGGCAAGTTATAACCTATCCAATAGGTCTTGAATCCATGAACTCACCATCCACCTAAATCTTGAAAAGGAGGAGGAGGTGCCAGAAATCGAGATTTGGCACCATACGTTGGGGGCCAACCAAAAATATATGAACCACTGCTCAAGCATCATTGTAAATAATATTTTTCACAGTATGTACAACAAGGGTAAAGAAGGAAGTTCACGAAATCAATCCCATAAAGGTGCAAGAGATGTGTTTGCATTAATTTTTTTTTAATTAAAATAAATAAATAATAAAAGATCAAAACTACATTTACATATTCAAATTTGTAAATCCAAAACATAACCAGCTTGTTTAGGCATTTTGTAAAATAGAATTCACATTCATCATTGTGAACTTTTCCTTCTGTGTAAGTTACACCATTAAGTACACAATATCACAACCAAGAACAAAATATAATTGGGAGCAAGCAAAGCAACTCATGCATAAATCAATTCTAATTACTTCCGCTCGAAGTCAGAAGACAAAACATATCAAAGTAACTTAATGAATTAACTCAGGCTAGAGCATATCAAAGTAACTTAATGAATTGACCTGAGCCTGAGGCAGTTGATTTCTGAGCAATACTTTGTGGTATTAGAGGAAACTAAAAGATCAGAGTTTATCATGTAGATATGCTGCGATAAATATAGCCAACGCACAGATAGAAAGACCTAACAAGGGGCCTGCAGGAGTTAACTTACGTGTAGCTGCCAATCGTATAGCTGAGAACATAAAAATGAAGGGAGAGAGAGCAGGCTTCAAGTCAGTCCAGGAAGAAATGCAGAGACATTTTAACGCCAAACATAAGAGGGAAAACTCAAAAACATGAACATTGAAAAGGCATACCAAATACAGAAGAGAAAAGGAATGAGGATCCAAACCCAACAGCATCACCGATTGCTTTTGTATCTGGTACTTGCATAAGAAAGTAAGCCTATTGGGAATTGCATAAAAAAGTAAGGCTATTAGGAATTGCAAATATTCTGCATAAGAACACTGAACTGTTCGTAGTGGGGTGTTGGGGGGATACTGTACTTGTAAAGTTCTTATTGGAAACAATTTCTCCAAATATTATTCAGATTATTTTTTTCATTTTCAGCTTGTTTCTGAATAAAATTAACGAACCCCCACCCCACAACCCCTCCCCCCTAAACCCACCCCCACCCCCCCAAAAAAAAAAAAAAAAAAAAAAAAAAAAAAAAAAAAAAAAAAAAAAAAAAAAAAAAAAAGAAGTCCAAAACTAACATCTTTCCTCTTTTTCAGAAACTTGAATTTCTTATATTAGTTATTATATATATATACACATATACATACATATATATATATATATACATATATATAAGTGAATTTATTATATTAGATAAATGCATAAAACTAATTTGTGCATAATATTCATAAGGTCTA
This sequence comes from Quercus glauca, assembly GCA_023736055.1. Lineage (NCBI taxonomy): Eukaryota > Viridiplantae > Streptophyta > Magnoliopsida > Fagales > Fagaceae > Quercus > Quercus glauca. The sequence goes on along the minus strand of CM043316.1, from coordinate 72,975,945 downwards.
GGGTGACGTAGATAATTTTCTTTAATATTTGATCTAATAACACAGAAAATAATAATAACAGTTGCAGTAGAAGTAATATTTATATGAAAACTAGAGGTATGGTGCTGGTGCGATGACAACAGGTAGTAGGTTTGAGTTCAGAAATCAACCTCTTCAAAACAATAATAATAATAAAATTGGGGTTAAGGCTACCTATCAATCACCTCTCTCAAACCAACAAAAAGGGGAAGCCTTGTACACCATGTATGACCTTTTATTAATATGAAAACTAATAATAGTAATGGTAATAAACTTTGTTTCTATTTCACAGTTCTTTTAGCAAAAATCTAAATGTGTTAAGGATTGGATGTCAACGTGAAATTTCAGTGAATTCAATACATTTTTTAGTAATTTTAATACTTACAGGTAACATTGAGTTTAATAGAATATTCTCAGCCCAATAATTCTGATGCTATCTACTTATAGAATAAAACGGTGTTCTCAACTGGACAATTGACCTATAATGACCGCAAGCCTCTACTTTAAAAGATCCCTACCAAAAATAATTCAAGGAGTTCTAGGCATCTATCTTTTGTATGGTGTATGAAATTTATTCAATTTGTTTAAAACCGCATGGATATCATATGTTTACTGGTCAAGTATATCCTTCCTCAAAAAGTGGTTAAGGTAGTGTGGTACAGAATTTTAATCCATTGAAGGGAAATGTCGTTGTTAATTTCTTTGCAAGCCAAGGAGAAAAATGTGATGGAACTTGACAGAAGGGACACATTGTAAATGTAAATAGTGAATAAAATAAATAAATAAATAGTAGAGCTAATATTTGAAGTTGAAAATGCTAAACTTACAGATGCCATTAGAGCAGCCCCAGTAGTTCCGCCGAAAATTGATCCCTTGCTTCCTGATTTTGTATCTGGCAGCCGCAATTTGCAAACAGAGAAATTATGTGAAGAGATTGATTTTATAATTTTTTTTATTTAAAAAAAAAAAAAAAAAAAAAAGCTTCAAAATTTGAAAAAGAAATGAAAGAGTTTACAGGCAAAGAGACCGCCGCCTAGAAGCAGGAGTCCGTAGGCGGCAGAGGTGGCTGGGGCGAGGTCTGCCAGTTGAGAATTGCACCGAAATAGGATGCGGCTGCTGCTGGCTTTGGATTTGGATTTGGGTTTGCTCATCCTTGCTGTTGCTGAGACGAAGGAGATAGCATATTGATAACTGTTACTCCAATTTACATTTAATGCTACTGCGCCACATTTCAGATGATGATGCTCCCGGAAACAACCAGTGGCCGGAGCCGTGATCGGTAACGAGGAGGAGTAATAGGCCATCTCTCTCTCTCTCTCTCTCTCTCCGGTGTACTCTACTAATACTATAGTCTCAGTCCGATGCCTTCTCTTCTTTCGGAATTTGAGTTCTCAAGTGGGCCTCAGCCCAAAATCGAACTGGACGAGGTTTTTCAATGCCAGCCCCATCATCCGTTTTTTTTGAGGCCGCCTAACATGGACCAAAAGCCCACACTCTTCTCTCTACTCTTCATCGTGCTTAATAATAATAATTAATAAAAAAAAATATTATCCTACCCTAATTAGTAGTTAGTAAAATATGATAGGTGTATAATATGGTAAATATATGGGTATAATTTGGCATCTCTTAAGAAAAATACATTTCAAAAATTCGGTATAAAAATAATAGAGTAGAGTGCAACTACTATAGGTTTACTTTTATAACTATTTGTGTTAGGGGTGTGCAAAAAACCAATGAACCGAAAAAACCAGCCAAAACCGACCGATCCGATTTCAATTTTTTGGTTCGATTTTGGTGCAGTTTTGTTTCAATTTGAATTTTAGAAAACTGAAATATTTCGGTTCGGTTTTGGTGCTGGATTTTTTCACCCTAAAACTGACCGAACCGACCGATATATATATATATATATATATATAACTTTTAGACATTACTGATTAGTGGCTTAGTGGTATGCTCCCTGCGTTTTGGCTATCTGATCCCTAGTTCGAGCCTTCGCGTGGGTTTTTGTTATTTAATTTTTTAAAACCCTAGTAGTAGCATGATATAAATACCCCCTATTCTTTTCTTTTCTTTTCTTCAGCTGCCCCTTTCCTTACTTTTCTGTGTCTCTCTCTACCCTTCTCGCTTCAGCGCCTTCTCATTCTTTTTCTTTTTCTTTTTTTCTTTCTCCGCTGTTTGGATGATAACAACTTATTCAAGACTTGATTTTTACTTCCAGGGCTGGAAGATGTCACAGTTAGAGGCCGAATCAAAGGAGGCCACTCGCCCATCAAAGTGGCTGCAAGCTGACACTTCTCTTGAATCCTACTAATCCCTTCATTATCATTTGAATCCTCAATCTCGGCCATCAAAAACCAATGCACCTTCAAAGCAATCTTCAAGGACTTGGAGCATATATCGATCACAAACTTATCCAAAGAAGGGCTAGGCTTGTGCACCATGAAGTAAAACACTTGAAACAAATAGCTCTCGATACCGGCTCTTGCTATGGTACAGCAACGGGAAAGTTTTGTCTAGACCCTTTTGCTAATTCAAAATATTTTCAATTTTATGTTGGAATCTGTGTGTAAATTGTTGAACAAATATTGTTGGAAGTTTTTCTTTCTCTGTCATTCTGATTTGTTCAACAACTTTCTCTCTCTCTCTGTTGCTCTATTGCTTTGTTTTTTATATGTGATTAAAGTTAAGGACTTAGGGTTTTGAAAATCTCAATAACCCTCTCTTTGGAAAACCGAAAACCAATCGAAATCGATTGATTTCCAGCCATTTCGATTGGTTTCGGTTGAGAATTTCACAAACCAAAATATTCGATTTCAGTTGGCCATACCCATTAAAATCGACCAAAACCGAACCGAGCACACCCCTAATTTGTGTTTATGTAGACCATTTCTTAATGTTTTCCTATACCATTTCTTATCAATTAAACAATACGGGTTCTCAATAGAATGCAAATAATATTTCTTTTGGAGGGGGGGGGGGAGAAAACTATGTATATAACCATACAATTCAAAAGAGAATGCCAAAAAACCCGAGTTTTCTTTAAACTTTACAAACATACGCGTATTGTACATATAATTCCTTGTGTCACACCCCCAACCCGAACAAATAGGCTTAAGCAAACAACAATTAACAGCCACACACCTTATAAGTGTGCAAGACCATCTTATACAATAATGACTATCCTCAAAGAATTATTACACCAAAGTAAAATCCAAACTATCTTTAATAATTCAATTGCCAAAAATCTCCAAAGCATCGATGAAAATAAAAGTCCAAATCCCCAATTTTACAATTTTTTTTTTTTTTTTTTTTTGGTTGAGATAGTTATAATATGCTGCTAACCCAATAATTCGAATCATTTCTCCCCTAAACTCCCAAGCGCTTTGTGCATTGATAAGTGCCAATTAAACTACAAGACCCTTGGCTTTAATACATAAAATACTAAATAGCAAGAAATTACTAAATACTAAAAGCCAAAGTCTTATTCCAAAAAAGATTCATAAGTTCCACTCATTGGCATCTGAATATGTAAAATGCATTTTTCTCTATTTTGGATAACTCTATAGAAAAAAAAATCACAAAAACACATGTACCCGCATCCAGTGATGTATTATTGTTTAAAATTTTACTCATCGCTATAGTAATCTAACTATACATGGCCATTGTATAAACATCTAAAAATTAAATGCGCATATTTTATTCTGGACAAAGTTTGTCTACAAACTTAATTGTAGTTTAAGATTACAACTCTCACTAAAAAAATTTTACATGGCTATATATTTTGAAAATTTAACCGTTGTATTGCGTGTTCTTTATATTCTTAACACACGTATCAATTTTCTTGTCAATTGAATGGTTTTTACTATTTGATTCATAAACCTATATGCATAATTTTAGAGTATAAAAACTTGAAATTTAAACATTTGATTGATGACATAACTATTGATCTTTGATTTTCTAGAAATTTTGCAAGTATGGAAGATACAAGAATAAAATGCAATCCAATGGTAAATTTGTTAAATTTACATTTATTAAAAAAAATATTGAGTGGATTTGTAGTTTTAGCCGGTTACAACCAAATTTGTAACTAAACTTTATCCTTTAATTCCACCATCTCTTTTCAGTTATTTTACTCTAAAAAACTCAATACAGATCTCTCTCTTTGTATGTGTGTGTGTGGTCATAGAGAAATCTCTCTTTATAGCACTTTGGACGAGGGAAGTGGGTGATTACTTTGGGCTTATCCTTGTGGACTTGAGACAAGAAAATGACAATGCTCATTGAAGACTATAATCTCTCTCTCTCTCTCTCTCTCTCTCTCTCTCTCTCTCTGGTTGACAAAGAAATCTCTTTCTATAGCACCTTGGCCGCAGGAAGTGGGTGACCAATTTGGGCTTACCTTGTGGATTTGAGACATGAAGACGGCAATGCTCATCAAAGACTAAAATCAATCTCTCTCTCTCTCTCTCTCTCTCTCTCAGCTTGTCATTGATATCGATATCATATTTTGTCCTGATTGAATGTTAGATTAACCAATTTTATGGTTCAATGTCAAAATGACCAAAATTTCCAATGTTGACTCGACTTTAACCTAATTGACCAAAGAAAGTCAAAATTTCAACAAATTAAACCACCTAATTTTATCATTTCATACATGTTTGGGTTGGCTGAATTTAAATGCAGTGAAATGAGTTTTTATTTGGTTGTTTCTATTATTTTATTGGAATGATTATTTTTTTTTAATCGGCTGAATGAAAAAAATAAGAGATCGAATGTAGGGTGAATTATAAAATAATATATTAAAATAAATAAAATAGTTTTTTAAGATGCTAAACATTAAAGTTTTTAGCACCTCAAATGTAAATGTTCTTATATATAGTTTTTTAAAGTCTCAAATTTTACAGTTACAATTGTATTTTTATCTACTTTCATCAAAAAGCTAATACAAACATACACTATGTCTGATTTACCATTAGAAAAATTAAGGAATAGAAACTTTCAAATTTATTACTATTCTTTTCGATAGTTTGTTTCGTAAATGGGGGAGAAAAACAATAAAACAATAAAAGGTTATATTCTCTAGATATTTTTATATAAATTTTAATTTTAATTCTTTTATTGTTTTTCTCCCCATTTTAATTTATACTCCCCTCTATTAACAAATTAACATAGATGTCTTGCTTTGAAAATAATCTTTCTAATATTTCTCTTATTTTCATATTAAAAAAATCTAGAGAGTATAATCTATTTGCATTGACATGTCAAATATGCTCATTTGAAAGAGTAAAACAAACTAATAATATTCTTCTCTAAAAAAAACTAATAATATAAATAAATATATTTCTACCTACTTAAAAATAGAAAACAATGATAAAAAAATCAAATAATAATAATAAAAAAACGCACGCGAGGGTTGTTAAAGTGTCACTGTCGAATGATATTATGAATGTACATGGTATGTTATTCAACACCAACCCTAATAAATCCAGTTGCAAAAGATCCAAAGTGTAATATAAGTTTTTTTTTTTTCTTTTTTTTTTTTACAAATTTACAGAATCACACTAATAGATCACGAATCACGAATCATGAGTTGACCAAATTTGTCTTTGTCCGGTGGCGGTGAGAATAGGAAGGAGGTGGAAGAGATTTTGTCCTTGATAGTTTGCAAAATGTGGGTGGCAGAAGGCCTGAGGGTGGGCGAGTGGCCAAGGCAGAGGGCTGAGATGGAAAGCATGGCCCTTGCTTCTTCCATATCATAGTCTCCGCCCAGTCGTGGGTCCACCATGTCCGCCACATCCCTCGTCAGCAATGTCGGTCCCACTATAGATGTCAAGAACTGGCCCCTTTCGGAACAGAAGGCCTCCATCCCTGTCACAAGCTCCAAAACCACGACTCCATAGCTGTAAATGTCGTTCTTCTTTGAGGCTAATCCAGTTCTCAGGTAGTGTGGATCGGTGTAACCTGGAGAACCCATCATCACTTGCTTCCTCCTCGACGAATACGCAGGGGAAGATGAAGAAGGTGGGAGTATGGTCGAAGAAAACCCCATCTTTGAGAACCCGAAATCACAGAGCTTGCAGTTGAGATGGTGGTCTAGTAGGATGTTTGAAGCTTTAATGTCACCGTGAACAATCTGTGGGCTACACTTTTCATGCAAATATTCTATTGCTTGCGCTAGCTGGAAGGCTATGGTCATGCGGCTTCTCCACGAAAGCTCAGGCAATGATTTCCTTTTGCTTTTTGCTTCTTCTTCTGCTATACCAGCACCACCACCATGGAGCTTCTCTTGCAAGCTTCCGTTGGGGACGTACTCAAATACCATTGCCCCTTGTTCTGAAATTTTATATATATATATATAAGACGTATCAAATATCAATATATCATGATTCATGGATTAATTTCAGATCTCAAATCTCAATTAATTAAAAAGATAGAGCAAAATACTACATATATGTATAGTTCTCACCTCCGTCATCACAATAACCAAGAAGCTTGACGATATGTTGATGGCGAAGACAGAGCAGGATGTCCAGTTCTTGCTTGAACAATTGGTTGAGGCGCTCACTGCCAATGTGGACCTTAATTGCCCCCAGCTCCAGGCACTGGAAGTGAGCCAAATAGACGGTGCTAAATCCTCCCGATCCAATCACCTTGGAGAAGTTCTTGGTCAGCCTCTCAACCTCATCCCAACTGAATTTCCTGATCACCCCAACCCCATCAATATTCCGCTTTTGACCATGAATTAGCTCAAGTCTATTAGTCTTACTACTATCAGCAGTAGCTGTATTAGTAGTGGTGCCATTGCTAGTAGACTGGTTCCGGTTCCCATCATGCTCCTGATTATAAGTAACGACACGATTGGATCTGCGTCTAATTTTGAATCCAATAAGGCACTTGAGGAAACCCATCACTTCCAATTCCAAAAGCAGCTAAGCCAAGTATAAGGATAGCAAGCTAGCGCTGGTCAACGTGGTGTGGTTTGATGTCCCTCCCGTCCGTCCTTGAAACTTTTATAGGAGATGGAGGTGTCGGTGGGTGCAGTGTAGTTGGTAATAGAATCTATTAAGTATTGTATTAGATCAAGGACAAACTATAGTAGCGGTGGTACTACTACTAAGTACTAACATAGGAAGAAGAAGAAGCGACCCAGAAAGAGTGTAGGTGAGTCTGAAAAACTAAAAAAGAAAAGATTTCAAAATGAAAAAGGGATGGACACCACACCAGAAGACAAATACGGACTGTCGGTTCAAAGTACAGACCCGTGCGGTTGAACCTCTCTAGATTTGTTTAATCTTCATACTGGAGGTCGCTACGGATGCAGAATCCAACAGTGCCTCCTTTTCTGATCTAGAGTTTAGAGAAAATTAATGAAGCTTCCCAGGAAAACAGTTTTATCATTTGTTAAACGTGCCATTGTCTCATCCCAACAAGAGGGACCGTTTCTAACAATGGAACACCGAATAATTATGGGTTTTTTAAAAATACTCTAGCTGTGATTTTCCAAGATTCTGGTTTCCTACCCTCTACCTTTTCTTTTCTTTTCTTTTCTTTTTTTTCTTCTCTTTTTTTCCTACCTTTTTTCTTTTCTTTTTTTTATTTTTTGGCCGTATGTCAATTCTAACGTCAAATTAGGAGGATTGCTAGTTGCTCGCTCGCTTTAAAATTTAAAACACGAGGGAATACTATAGGCATCACCTTGTGGCCCACTAATACCACTAAAGGCAAAAACTTGTTTTACACATTGTGATTTATAACTTTTTTTTTTTTTTTTTGAGAAACATGTTGTGATTTATAACCTTAAATATTAGTTATAATATAATTCATGTTGAATATGCTTGTATAGATGTGAAAGAGAGAAACATAAAATAGGAACACAAGAACACGGGTTACGTGATTCAGTCTAGCGGCCTACTTCCACGGAAGAAACCCTAAGAGCATTCACAGCAGTAAATCTAAAATTTTAGCTATTTAGCTACACAAAAAGTCACTTTATCTATTTTACCTACACACATGTTGCAGCAGTGGATCTATTTTAGCTTTTAACACAATAAAATAATATAAATATCACAATAAAATATTATAACCACTACAATAAAATAATATATCACACTACCAAAAAAAAACATCCATAGCACCAACCACAACCACCTCTACCATCAGCCATAGCCACAACCACCACCACCACTAACACCAGCAGGAAAAAAAAAAAAAAAAAAAAAAAAAAAAAAAAAAAAAAAAAAAAAAACCCCAAATCTCCAATCTTTTTCCTCAGCCACAACCACAACCACCACCAACACCACCACCAGTCCACAGCAGGAAATAAATAAATAAATAACCCAAATCTCCAATCTTTTTCCTTAGCCACAGCCATAACCACCACCAACACCACCACCACCAGCAGTCCACAGCAGGGAAAAAAAAAACCCACCACGAGCAAGCACTCCGATCACGTTGGCGAGCTGGGTCGACAGAAGGGGTGGGTCGGCAATCCACGAGCAAGCACTCCGACCGGAGTGAGAGAGTGAGAGGCCGGAGTAAGAGAGTGAGAGGCCGGAGTAAGAGAGTGAGAGACCAGAGTGAGGCTGATCGGCGGCTTGGGAGACCGGAGTTGAGAGAGTGAGAGGCCGGAGTGAGAGAGTGCTTGAGAGAGATGTTCAGAGATGAGATGAGAGAGAGAGAGAGAGAGAGAGAGAGAGAGAGAGGCAGGTATTATTTTAATCACCGGTTGATTAAAATAATTTTTTTTTTCTTTGCTTTCATGAACAGTACACATTTATTTTTAGATGTGTACTGTAGCAGTGGAGCTAAAAAAAATAAATTTAGCTCCACTGCTATAGCATGTTTTTTGTGATTTGGGAGCTAAAATATACCAATATACCTATATAGCACCACTGCTGTGAGTGCTCTAAAAATGTCTACATCTTTAATATATTAGAGTGTAATATAAATCATGTATTATAATGAACCATAATATGGGTATATATAGTAGACTAAACCCTAAATTAATAGACTTCTAGTATAAGTAAGAGACTTGGCTTGAACACAAAGTAAAATTACGCTTGATCCTCTGCTAATGAGCTAATATATCTATAGCAATAACTAAGGACAAAGTTTAGCCACAAAATTAGTTGTAGTCTAAGGTTACAATCTTACTCAATAAAATAAACATTACTACATATTTTGAAAATCTAACTGTTGAATTATATATTCTTTATGCTCTTAATACACATGTCAAATTTTGTGTTAATCGGATATTATTTACTATATGACTATAAGTTTATATTTTATGCATCATTTTAAATTACAAAAACTTGCAATTTAAATAGTTTATTGATGATATAGCTATTAATCTTTAATTTTTTAGAAATTTTATAAGCATGAAGAATATAAAAAGAAGATGTAATCCAATAGTGGATTTATCAAAATTCACATCTAATAAAAAGATATTGAGTAAGGTTGTAGTCTAAGGCTACAACCAATTTTGTAGCTAAACTTTGTTCCATAACTAAAAACATGATTTATTTATTTTTGAGAGGAAACGATAGTAGACTTTATTTAAAATCATGTTATACAATAGGAAAGCGAAAATAGGGATATTCTTTTAACCAAATTATGACATTCTCGTTCTCTTTTGCAACACTAGCCAAAATTAAAGCAGCACGATTAAATCGTAAAGATATACTAACAAAAAAATAAAAAAATAAAAATCACAAAAAAAATTAATGTCTTCAAAAATCCAAGCTATTGCAGGAAAATCTTTCTGGCTTCTTCTTGTAACCCCCACACATGTGGGCTCGGTTCACAAACCGTCAGGCCATGATGACGGTTAAATGTGACAGTCTAGTATGGCGCTCCAATCGAGAAAGCATTGATGGCTATCTCATCCATTCAGTAGCCAACAGTTGGGCTTCCCGAGGAATCACAAGCGCCACTTAGATTGTCCTTGATTCGCTCCCGGTAGCTGGGCACCAATCAAGGGGGGGCTATTGTACGAGCCAAGGCCCCAGGCCTATTGGGCCTTAGGACCTAGCCAGGCAGCCTAATACGTCACCCTACCCCCATTGGACCTGCGACCTCGACCGAACACCTCCGAGCCCATTTTGGGCCCAAGAGCTGAAATAATGCCGTGCTAACATGAATACCCTAAGCAAACCCCTCCTAATCATCTCCAGCCTAGTCGAACACAATGTTGCTCGGGGACATCCTGTGCTCGGCTGCCCGGTAGTGCCTTTGAGAACATCACTACCGAGCTGACTTCTGGGGGTAGGAATTAGTTCCAATGCCACTACTACCTTTCCGATGGAACATCCACTTTGAGATGATGGAATTAGACCCTTATTCACACGAGTGAGAGGGAGCAATCATAACACCTCCACTGATCTTAGGCTATAAATAGGAGAAGAGAATGAGGAAGAGGGGTTGGCAATTTTAGAGAGAGAACACTCAGAAAAAGGGCAATCAAGTTAAGAGAGAAAGGGAGTGACTCAGTGAGGCAAAGAGAAGAGTTTGAGAAAACAGGAGCGTACTTAAGCCACTGAGCATAGGATTACCCATAGTAGGAAACCCAAAGTCCACAATACAAATAGATTGTGAGCCCAAGTAGAGGTTAAACCCAATAGCCATATTTTGGGTACACACAAAAGGAATTTGAATTTTCCCGCTCAAGAGATTTTTTGGGAGGGTCATCCATGAGGTGTCTAGTTGTCATCTCATTGGATTTTCTAACCAATGGGGGGGGCTGTTAGTTGGTGACATGGTTCATCGGGTTCATCGTCACCTTTATCTTCCACAGATACATGTACTTCATCATCATCTTCCTCTCTTGTTTCAAATTTGCTAGAGCTATTCTTCTTCTATCCAAATTTTGGAGCTAGAGCACGAAGCCAAGGACCATATTGGAAATCATCCTCCTCCGATGAGAGGCAACTTTTTTTTTTTAATTTTTTGGCATTCATGATCATGATGACCAAGTATACCACAGTGGTAGCAAAAGATAGGCAGCCTCTCATATTTGAAAAAGACTCATCCTTCATAAACATCTTCAATATGAGTAATTTTTCCTCTCATCAATGGTTTTGTGATATCAATGTCCACTCTAATACGAAGAAATGGGCCTTGAGCTAGACCGCTCTTAGGAGTTTCAACCATAAAAGGAGTGTCTATTTCCTTAGCTATACGAGTACCAACAGCTCTATTCATACTTTTAATATGAATGTTAAAAACACGAATCCAAAATGGGGAATGTTGGAAAGTAACGTTAATAGGGCTTACGTCACCATGAAGCACTTCAATAAGACCAAGGACTTCTGTCTTGAACTTCAATCATGTTCTCCTCCTTAACAAAGATTGACATAAATAAATTACTCCCAACTTTTATATAGTCACACCATGAGAGCACCACTAGAGTTGGTGAAGAGTAGATTTAAGAGCCTCCTTGTTGAAATCTTTGTTTGTTTGTAGCTTGAATAGAAGACTAAATTGGGCTTATTTTTTAGAGAGAGCCACTTCCTCAAAACTAACCGTCATAACCCCTTTTTCTTCTTCAGACAAGTGGAACTTTTTCCATAACTCCTCCATAGAAGCATTCATGTTGGCAATGATAAGGAAAAAAAAGGTAAGAAAAGAAAGTTTATGTGAGAAGGATAGATGGATTGTGGAAAAAAATAAGTAATAAAAAATCAAATCTCCTACAAAAATCTTATAGTTAGATTTGAGAAGTTTAAATCTTATGTATGGAAAGTACAAGTTGGTTTCTTTTACGTTCCAAAGTCACATGGAGCCAAGAAGAAAAAAGTTTCAATTTGGTAACTTTAAATTTTAACTGAAAACATGACTTAATATTATATTTTTAAGTTTAAAAAATTAAGTATTTAAATGCACATCACCCAAAATTAAGAAGTGCCAACAACTAGGTATTTTTTATTTTTGTATTTCTAACAAATATTTATATTATTCAAATCTCTCACCCCTACCATTAAAATTATAAAATAAACGAAAAGTAAAATATCAAGCTAATCATTTTAGAATTTTAAAATATATTATTCTTTTTTTTATAATACATCATTTTAAAATAATATAGTTTCTTTCATAGCTCAACCCAGACCCAAAGTCAAATCACCCAAAGCCCTAATCAATTTCGTCACCAACCATCTCCATTTACATCTTCTCGTATCCACACAAAACCCATCACCAAAATTTTAACTCACTCTTCAGAAAACCCAACAACTTGTCACTGTAGTTTCGACTGCAACCCGTCACAAAACCCATCAATACAAACCCATATATGGCCTGAGATTTCAACCAAGGCTCCCTTATTACCATTTTAGCCACCCAGGTCACTAGTAACAGTATTCACTATTCAGAGAGAGAGAGAGAGAGAGAGAGAGAAATGGGTATGTATGGTTGAGAAGTTTGAGTAATGTTGTTTGTATTTTTTTTTATATATGTGTGAATGAAAAAGTGTGTAAAAATACGTATAATATTGTTTAAAAACTAAAAACATGTGTTTGAGTATGTTTACCAAACAGGCCCTTTAATAATGTGATTTAACTATATGAAATTGCTAGTGGTTTTGTATATTTAGAACATCCACAGTAGTTGAGCTAAAAATTTAGCTATTTAATATTTAGCGCTACAAAAGTTATATTATCTATTTTACCTACTCACTTTATAAAACATCCAGCAGCAATGGATCTGTTTTATATTTCAACACAACAAAATAATATATCTACTACAATAAAATAATATATTCACTACAATAAACAACAATCACAACCACCGCTACCACTACCGCCGCCACCGCCGCCACAGCCACTACCACCGCCAGTGACTCTTCCACTGTTGTAGCCACCGTCGCCCCCACCACCACTGCCACATGATAGCAAATAATCGTCTAGTATTAACAAGTGATTTTTTTTAATAACAAATTATACTTATATATATATATATATATATTTTTTTTTTACTAAAACAATTTTTGAATCATCATAATGGCAAATAATTATCTAGTGTAATCCCACTTATAAAGAGAACAATAAATTCATTTTTGAGCATCCCAAAACCAAACTAATAATTTCTCATTAAATCTAGAATTCATGATTCAAGTTTATTCGTAGGAATTTCGAAATCAAAAAATCAATTCCTCATAAATTAATACCAAAGATTCACCAATCAAGAAAACCGACATGCACCAGATTGTGATTCCATCACACATCAAGAGCAGTTAAGACTTTACATCTTAAGAAGTGACTTACAGCCACTATATATAAGACAACACCAAGACTTTATCATATGTGTTGGCAAGTAACCCACCTCAGCATGTATTGTTTGCTTCAAAGAAAAAGCTGGAGCCAGTAAATTACTTACTTATTTTTAAAATAATTTGGTTTAATTAATCATTTTACAATTTCTCATTTTACTAAAAAGGAACCAAAGCCACAACCACATGCCATGTGAAAGAAAAAAAAATCTAATAATTAACACTGGCAATCAATTTGATTGAATGGTTCTTTATTTTACACATAATCAATAGGAGATTTGAAATCAAATTCCATGCCTTGGTGAGACTATTTAAATTAAAAACCGAAAATATTTTTTAACCATAAATTTCAACCCACAATATTATTTGCTTGCAATTACTTACCATTGAGCCAAAATTCATGAAATATGCAAATAAATTAGGATCAACAAACAGAAAATCAGCAAGAAGCAAAAACAGAAACAAAAAAAATTGTAGCCTTCCCTACACACAGAAAATTCTCAAACTAACATTTAAAAATAAAAACATAAATTCCTGCAAACAGAAAATTCTCAATACATTCCAATCCTCAACGATTTATCATTAGATTCAACAAATATTATAAATTTATCATTCCAATTACCCAAATCAAAAATCCCAAGCATGTAGATGAAGAAGACAGAGTCAACTCACTTGAAGGCAAGTTGGGTCGGAGGTGTGGGTTAGACGCGTGGATCGGCGTCGGCGGCGGCGAGACAGAGATGTGAGAGTTTGAGAGAGTTAGAGTGAGTGAGTTTGAGAGAGTTGAGAGCATCAAAGAAGGTCGAGATGGGTTGGAGGCGTGGATCAGTGGCTTAGGGCTTGGGAGTTCGACGAAGTGGGTCAGCTGGTGGGTCGGTGACGTCGAGCTTCGGTGGGCCGGTGACATTGAGGATTGAGTCAGGCCGGCAGTGGTGAGACAAAGAGGTGAGAGTTTGAAAGAGTGAGTTTGAAGGAGTTGAGAGTGTTTTGTCTGAGTCTTGCACGGTTGGAGAATAAAAGAATAGAAAAAACCAAACGAACAAATATTATTTTAATAGGATGGAGAATAAAAAATGAATTTTTCTTTTTAGCTCTCAACTACGGTGCACAACCATATATAGATGTGCACTGTAGCCATGGTTGTCAAAATCCCGATCTGGATTTTACGATCCTACGATTTTACGATCTCACCTACCCAAAACGATCTAAATTTTTCAAGGATCTTAGCGATTGTTCAGGATCATACGATTCTGACGATTCCAAACAATTTTGGTTTCTTGTAATCTTCTTTAACTTAACAGAAGATTCAGTTGGACCCAAATGAAAAATAATATTCCAATAGATCAAGTTTTGCTATTCTAATGTAGCGAGATAGAGTGTTAGTTGAAAACAAAAAAAACAAAAAATAGCATCCCAATAAAGTGTTACGTTTTGAGATTTTTGACATCTTAAATGATACTTACAAATGAATGTAATGATGCATGGTAATTACATCAAATGGATGCAAATTTTTGATTTTTTGTGAATGTATAATTTATGTAATTATTTAACATACCAATTTGTTTTTTTTTTTTTTTCCAAATAATGTAGGATCTTACGATTCACGATCCGATCCTACGATCTACGATTCCACCTACCTCCAACGATCTTACGTAGGGTCCCGATTTTAACAACCATGACTGTAGCAAAGAAGGTAAAATTTTTACCTTTAGCTCCACTATTGCAACACTCTTTTTTATATGTAGTGGTGCTAAAAATAGCTTTTTAGCACCACTATTGCTAGTGCTCTTACGAGACCACTATAGCTTTTGTATTATTTTTGCAAAGCACTAGATGTGAATATTCTAATCATTGATTCTAAAATATTTCTCTTCATCTATACATATATATATTTTATTTGACAATCTTTGTCAAACGCCTTACAGTTGAATTGACACCTCCCTATGCACAAAGTGCTTGAGAGTCTAAGAAGGAATTGGTTCAAGCTGCGGTGTTAGCAACATGTTATAATTATTTCTATAAAAAAAATGATCTAACAATCTTTAATTATATCCTAAAATCTCTTTATTTTCCTTAAATTAGATCGCATCAAAGAATCAAGCTTCTTACCTTTATTATTTATTTTGAGAAAATTTCTTGCCTTTATTTAATGAGTTGTAGAACCATTATGGTCACATATAAGACCATTTTCATTTGAAATTTATTTATTTTATAATTTAAATTAAATATTACAAATTTAAGAATATTCAAAATGTCGTGTTAAGAGAATTGAAAAAACCAATACACAACACAAGGTACAGATTTTCTTCTATTCTCTTATATAATTTATCTTTTGACATCGTCGGCACGCGTTAGAAATTAGAATTTAAAATTGAGTCTTTAGTCATTTGATGCATTTTTATTTTTTCATATGGTTGCATATTCTAATCCCACGTCATCATCGTCCTAACTACTCGTGCACTCACAAATTCCTTTTTTTTTGGTTTTCTATTTGGCATGTCCTTTTCTCTTTGCTAAAAAGACTCATGCAAGCTAAAGTCAGCCCTTTTGATTTATTTACAAAAACTTGCTGCCACGACGTCTTTGTCATAAAATTTCTTCTTCTTTTTTTCCTTTTTTTTTTTCATAAAAGATTTTTAAAAACCTTATATCAAAGTTAGATATATTTTTTTGCAGTAAAACTTAGCTAGATATATATGGATATATATAGTAGTATTTTAAGTGCAGTACATTAAAGTTTCTCAATCAAATTCAAATACATACTTGCACTGAATTAAATTGTCTTTAGAAAAGATAATGCTTATTGTGTTTTATTAGTCAATATAACAATATGTATGGATTTAATTGAGAAGCCTAATACATTGCACTCAAAGTATTGTACCTAAGTTTTGCCCTAATTTTTTATAAGAATTTTTTTTTTTCCTTTTAGATTTATCATGTTCCATTTCTTCTTCTTTCTCAAAAAAAAAAAAAAAAAGTTTCATCCCTTCATCTCAAGATTGCGTTGTCAATTTCCTAGTGAGGGAACTCTCTCTCTCTCTCATACAAGGCCTATATTACAAAAAATTTCATCATTGAATGTACTCATCTCATCGCCTACAATATACGTGGCGAAACACCTTTCTTCACTTAAACTCAGTTGCCAAATGTCTTGGTGATGAAAATATTAGTAGCCAAATTGTTTAATGACTAAAATAAAAAATAAAATAAAAATAAAAATAAAAATCATAGGCAACTAAACTATTTCATCGCTTAATATTTTTCTTGCTAAACGAAAGTATTCGCAGACAAAATAAATGTGTAAAAAATGTTTTTTTTTTAATTTTTAATTTTTTTATGTAACAAAATTAGGCAGTGAAATATTTCATCTCTAAATGTATTTTTTTTTCTTATTTCAAATAATTAAGCGACAAATTATTTCATCATCAATTTATTTTTATTTTTTTAGTTGTCGTCAAATTTTTTTTTTTAAAATCTATGGTAACGAATAATTTAGTCACCAATTCTTTTTTATTTTGAACTTTGTTATTTCAACATTTTGGTGAAGAAAAAGTTTGTCAGCAATTATTTTTTAATTTTTCAGTTCCAAACCCTAAACCCTAAACTGAATTTTCTTCACCAAATTGTTTTTTTTTTTTTAGTTGTTTTCTATTTTTATTTATTTATGCTCATTACATTACATTAATCTGTTCATTTTCAACCATGCGTTCCAAAACAAACCATCCACATAATCGAAAAGCAAATAAAAACAACTATACTATTCAAAGTTTCAAACCATCCATACAAGTAAGTTGTTCACAGCACAATTACAGCAAAAGATGAAAGATATCTTACAGCAATATTAAATAAAAATGAGTTCAAGTAGTGCCACACAAAATGTCTTTATGCTCCCAATCTCATATTTGCACAAAGATAAAGAAAAATACATCTAGACCATAGAGCAAAAAGATTAATAATGTTAGTAATATAAGAATTATTGTTAGTAATGCGTTCAAACTAATAACATCATTACATAATTTAAATTTAAGTCACAACAACTCATAAAAGATAAGTTGTAGAAAGTAAAGATATATTTTTAAGGGTTATTTAATGCACAAATATGTCTAACTCTTTAACCATGAGTCCTATTGGTGAGCCTAAGTTCTTACACTTGAGGGTGGTGTTTGTGTAGCTCACCAATGGCCCCTAAAAACAAGAGTCTCATTCCAACCCCCACCCCACACCACAGGGAAAAAATAGGCTAACTTTGCATGGTTTATTGTTATGAATTGCTTCAATAAGTTCGCATGCTTCATATATATATATATATATATATATATATATATTTTATAAGTGTTTAAAGAAAGTTTCATTATTTTTACATATCAAAATAATAAAAGTTTCTCACCAAAAGTCCCTTTGTAGCATCTATTTCCCTTACTTTAAAAAAAAAAAAAAAAAAAAAAAAACCAGGACTCAAACTGCTATTTCCTTTACTTAAAAATAAAAAATAAAAATAAAAAACAAGAACCCAAACAGCTAAATATACCAAATTTTTGAATCAGCTTAACTATCACATTGATACTTTAAAAAAATCTCAATCATGCTCCAACAATTTGATGCACTAACGGCATAAAAGAAAATAAAAGGCTAAGAAACATCATAATCTAGCACTATCATATTGATTAGTCTGAGAAAACTGCAGCACAAACAAGAAAAGTAAAATTTACGCTCTTCGCATGTCTCTCCATCAACATCACAACCTTTTTTTTTGTAAAAAATTCATCCTATAAAGAACCCATGTTGGATCCAATTAGTAAAGAAGTATCCAAGCATTTCTTATTTTGGTATGGATGACTTATAACAATACAATTAACACAAGGAAAAATGAAGAACAAACAGTGTTAATCATGATTCTAAGGGCAAAGCAAGAAAATACAATATATTCGAAAAAGTTAATGCAAGGGAAGAATTTTAAAATTCACGCAAAGTCCCCAGCAACAAGCATTGGTAAAATAAAAAGACAATGTAAATGCAATGAATATTATAAAAAATTCTACAATTGTTACTTTATCATGAAAAAAAATACCAGGAAGTCTATTAGCTAGTATATGAGCTCCCAACACTCCCAAAAGTGTTATAGAAACCCTTGCTTCTCAAAAAGTTTATGATGCCATGCAGTTGTTTGAGTATTTTGCGAGTCTATCTTTTCCTCATGCTTTATGTTTGCATCTTTGAGCTCATCTATCTAACCCTTGACATGCAGGATATATTGAGTTTAGGAAGTAAATGAGACAGTAGTTGTAAGAGATGAGGAAGACCTCATACTAAGTCTCTTTATGTAGCTAGATCTAGGCTTAAGAACCATTATAGATATCTTCTCTTCTGTCAAGGGATCTACTTCTTCGTGACCAACAATTTTGATCCATGCCCTTTTATTTTTGACAAATAGGTGATGGGAGAATTATTTTGTCACTAATGATACCAAATTTTTTACATATTGGGCAACGATATTAGCTTTTCGTTACCTCTTATCAGTAGTTGGCAACGCCCAATTTCGTCTCCCTAGATCTCACTTTCCAAAATGAAATAGTTTGTCCCCGTAAATATCCGTACATCTTGTGCCTAAAAATTTTGGTGGTGCCATTTTTTTTCATGACTTATAGCGACAAAATTTTGATTTCATCACCATCTTTAAATTTTTTTAATATTTGATGAGAATTGATTGTTTCCTCACTGGATGTTATTTGAAGACAAAATTATTTTTCTACGCTAGATTTTGTCACCACACGCCATGTTTGTTGCTCTCTCTCTCTCTCTCTCTCTCTCTCTCTCTGTGGTGCAAGTGAGATCTTTTACTTGCTAATATGTCAAAGTCAAAGATGTGAATTGATCTGTAAGTACAGAAGAGAGATGACTGCTCATGACATATTAACCTAACATAGTTTAACACTATTTGTAATTTTAAAATCAATTTAACAATACATATTAAAATGATGAGATGGAAAATGTGGATTTAAAAAAAATTATATGTCAAAATTAGAAGAAATCAAAAATGACTTTTGTTTTATATTATCGTTTCTTTGTGTGTAATATTTAAAAATGTGGGCTATTAGCCAATGTAGCACAATTAGTGTATAAAGTTAACAATGTTATTTATTGGTTAATGCCGCATAATCATATTCTTGTGTATATATAGTTAAAATTCTCAAGTTTATATTCCTTTAAAAAAAAAAAAATCTCAAGTTTATATGGTTGAATTTAATTAGGGAACATATTTTACATTATCTAAATAAGTTTACATAAATTTAGGTGTATAATTTTAGATATAGATGTGTACCCGTAGTCAAACTTTCTATAACTGGTTCATCAAATTAAAAACACTTTCTATAACTTCTCCCAAAGCCTCGGCCCATTAGGGACCTGGTTGCTTCATTTTAGAAGTTTCTCAACAGTTAACACTCTATCGTGTTGGTCTTGAGTGTCAAAATCAAATAATTACGAGATATATGAGAACAAAGTCAGAAGTAAATAATAATGATGATGATTTTCTTTAGTGATTAGAGATTTGTATGGAACCACTACAAAAAAAAACGTCCTATACCCAAGATCAATATAATAAGACACAGAGAATTTAATGGGATCTAGAGCATTTTCAATTTTGCTAGAAATTGAACTCAGTTTTCCTATATCCAAGACCTACTGAATGCGAGCTCAATAGCAAGGTCATGCGTGTAAAAGCACAGTTTGGGCCAATAAATAGGGTACAATGTCTATAGGAGCGGACTGATGAAGAGCTACAAGCTGGCATTTAGAGATGGGCTGCACCAAAGGCCCTAATATTCGAGAAACTCTGCACTTTCAATTTAAAACCAGGGTAGTTAGATTGAGGTTAAGAGGTTTACTTTAAGCACACAAACTAGGCCCATAGTCCCTTAAGTATTAGAAATTATACTATCTTCATGGATAACATCACTTGTCCATCATTTAGTGACAGGGCCACTCTTGGACAAGAAGGGGCAAACGCTCCCCTAATTTTTTTTAAAAAAATTATTAGTATATATATATATATATATAGGTAGTAATTTTAGCAATTTTGTTCTATAAAATCACACTTTATCCCCTTAACAATATCACTAATTCTTTTGAGAGTAATGCTATAGTCACAAACTTTTTTGTAATATTTTTACAAACTGTTGAAGTTGCAAATTCTTATTAGTTTGTATTTGGGTCTGCCACTTACATTAATTTTTTACATGATAATAACCACTAACCACATCAGCAATTTATAAAAACGGTTGTAACTCTAGCATATACTCCTTTTGAAGGCTATAAAAAATTTATAGATCTAAAATTTAAAACAAAATATACAAGTCCAGAAAAATTAGCCCAGCAATAAAAATTACCAATAGCAAAATTTTTTTTTAATTTTTAAAATTAAGTCCAATCAAATAATTTTAATCAAAACAAACAACTTGACCCTTTAAAAAATTTTAAACAAACTAATTTTGTCCTTACCCAGCAGTACACATTAAAGACACTAAAAAAAAAAACATCTGCGGTTTACACAGCAGATCCGAAGAGTGGAACCACTACATGCAGTCGGCAGCAAAACCGCCTCCCTTAGGGCACATTTGGTAGATTGTAACAGCAATTACATAAAAATAAGAATATGTATTACAAGGAATATAAGACGTTGTAAATGTAATGTAATGCTTATTACTATTCATTTGTTTGGTAACACAATAATAAAACCCTTAATACAATAGAATGAAAGCATTTTAAATCAAATTTAAGAAATATTTTATGAAATATTTTACTCATATAATTATATTTCTTAAAAAATAATATTTTTTAAATTTGAAAGAGAGATTAGTTATTTTTTATGATTTTTTTATTTTCATAATTGTTATATACAAATGGAAAGTTTATTTATTTGGAAATATATTTATTTTAGAAATTAATGCATCTACTAAGGAATAACTATTATATCAATTTTAAAAATGAATAGTTATTAGCTAAACTATAAGAATAAATATTATATTACAGTCTACCAAGCATATGCTTAATTCCAAGTCCTAACTCTGTCCTTGCCACATTTCTGTTAAACGACTTTTATATGTTTAAAATTGTCAAGTCAGTTTATGATAAAAAAAAATTTTGATAAATTGACTCAATAATTTTAAATAAATATAAATAAATGAGAGTCTTTTAGCCGAATAGTAAATAAGTGACTACTCCACTAGTATACAATTTCTCCTTAAATAGACATACTTTTCTTTTATTTATTTATTTAAAAAAGAACAGGCGGTGGAGTCAGCAACACTGTAATAAGAGATAACACAGGGACCTGTTCACACGTAAAATTATTAATATTATGGGAATAAAAGTTATATATATATAGGGAGTTAAATAAAGCATTAAAAAAAGGGGAAGCAAGGGGCATGTGCAGTGAACTGGGCAAAGGGGTAGATGCCTGGCAGTTAGGGGTTTCAGAAATCCGGGAGAAACGCCACGCACGTTCTTACCACCACCTCATGTAAAATGGGCCCCCTGCTACAGCTGTATCAATCTGTTCTTGTCTGCCTTTCCCATCCATCCTCATTCCTCAATGTAAAATGGATTTGGGTTTCTTTCCTTTTCCTCCCAATTCTTTTTCTTCTTCTTTTTTTTTTTTTTTAATAACTTTTTTGAACCCTTAATTAATTCCACTTTATTAGCTTTAATATATATATATATATATATATTTATTTATTTATTTATTTATTAATTGTTGGATTCATCATATCTAAAAGAAAATCTTTGTTGAAACCCAAGTTTTTCATTTTTAAAAGATTATAAGGTATAGAACAACTGCTTGATTCAAAAAGATTTTTGAGAAGTTCATCATGAAAAAGAAAAATAAAAATTAATAACCACTTTTCTTAACATCTCCCCCTTACACTTTTTCAAACTCTAAGGGGATCCTCTTCATTATAGTCCAGACTAGAAATAGCAAATGGTCTATACTTTGGGATAATAATAATAATAATAATAATAATAATAATAATAATAATAATAATAACTTTTTAAAATCAACCACTCTAAATATTTCTCAAAAAAGAAAAAATCTCTTTAAATATTTGAGATATAAAACTTGTACTAAATATCATTGAATTTACATTTGAATAGCCTAAACTTCACTAAACTTGTCTATTTATCTTTACCATGGTCAGGACAAATATATCAAAAATAATCGTATAGAACAAATTAGTTTTTATAAATTTGTTAACAGAGAAAAAAAAAAACACTTAGTTTTAGGATTGGTTTGGGTTTGAAAACCCACTAACCACAAGATTGACAATAAATAATTTATTTATATAAAAAAAAAAAAGTACTTGACAATATTTGAAAATTAATCCCTTTTGTATCATCTCGTAATCCTAATCACTTGATCCGAGACATAGGGAGAAATAAGAAAATTTTGCTTATGGAATATAAAATGTATACAGTGCATTAAAAAAAAAAAAAAAAAAAAACTTGATAGGCAATTCATAGTTGATTGTAAAGATAAAGAATTAGGAAAGTGACTTTAGTGGACGGAGAGTACGAAATAAAAATGTGTGAATCGTACAAAAACCTACAAATGCCGAATTTGATAGGGGCCGATCTAGTAGCCACAGATGATTGTGATTATTCGCTCGGTTTACCTCGGCATAAAAGAGGTGGTAATACGGAATTTAAGACGCCCCCAATCACATGGAACTTATTTAAGCATGTCAGGCGGAGATGGGGCCGACACGACAGCCCCAACTTTGTTAAAAAAACTTAAAACTAAACTAAAGTCACCTCATCTCATCTGACACCACCACTGATCCAGAAAGCGCTGCCTAGGCTAAGCCAAGCCCTCCTCAACCAACCAAACACAAACACCCAGCTGAGCTCACTGTGATGCGGCTTATGCATATATGGGATTAGAGTTGTTCTCCACTACAAACAAACTTATAATTTTTACATGATTTATTATATTTTCTCTACCAATCAGCCACATGAAGTTATACCCTTTTTTTTTTTTTTTTTCGTAGTGTTAGATTTTTGGGTTTTACTATCCTATGCTCTTAGGGCATTTGTTTTTGTTTTTTGAGAATGACTTAGGGCATATGTTGAGAAACTATTTAAGTAAAGTTTTTTTTATGAAAAAAAAAAAGTGATGAACTTTTTTGACAATTTTTTTAAATTTTCATATAAACAGTTTTCAAAAATAAATAGTTAATATATGCCTTTAGGACATACATTAATCGGATTCTAGATTTTATTTTATGAGGTGATTGAAAATATTACTGAAGTGACATGTGAAATTAAAAAAAGTTAACTTTATTAACTTTACATCTTATAAAGCTGATAAAAAATCTGACATAAAGCAAAATAATTTGATATAAAGATATTTCGAGATCTTATTAACACTACCGTATTATTATATGAAAAATATAAAAATAATTAATGAGTTTTCATTTAAAGTGTGGTGGGTTTTAGTAGTAATATTAATTAATAATAAAAAATAAAAAATAGTAGTCGTCGTAGTAGCAATAGTAGTAGATCTAAGCATTTGGTCTATATCTATTTTGGGTTACAATTTTAACTCTGGTTAAGTTGGAGCGTAGACAGATTCTGATTCTCCTGGGCTTCAATCCTCGAGTTTGTTCCGACTGAAGAAGTGCGTAGTTTAAAAATAAAAATAAAAAATTTGGAGTTTGAACTTGATAAAAGAAAGAAAAGGAAAAAAGAATCTGTTGTGTGTCCCTTGAGAGAAGGGCGGCAATACTTTGCTGCTGTCAGTTCTGAAACAGTTAAAACAAAGTCCAATAACGAGATGCCACGTAGACCAAAAATGGAGTGTTAGTCAATTTACTTGAACATGATTGAAGATGGGGTGGCACTGGATTTTTATTTCCGAATGATGGGTACTCGTGAGTGTGTGACGGATTGTTTGCCATATCCTTTTTCACAAGTTTTATTTTTATTATTATTTTATATATTAAAAAAAAAAAAAAAAAAGTAGATATATGTTGGTAAATGGTTTTAACAATTATTAGCTGCAAAGTGAGAGCTGCTGACAACACAGCATCCAGTTGGTTTTATCATTTTCTCTTTCTCTCTCTCTTAATCATCATAATCCTTAATATCGTCATCTCCATTCATTTCTCTCTGTCTCTGTCTCTCTCTCTCTCTCTGTCTCTCTCTACATTTATCTCTTTCTTTCTTTCTTTCTTTCTTTCTTTCCCCCACAGCCCATTCTCTCCTTCTTCTTCTTTTTTTTTCTCACAGTCAATTTTGCAGGGGCAGGACAGTGCAGTGCCAGTTGATGATGATGATGATTATGCCCGTTTGCTTATCTTCACTTTCTTCTTTACTGCTTGCTTTTTTTTCCTTAAATCTTATTTTATTTGGTTCCAAATTAGAGTAAAATAAACAAAGGAATAAAGATCAAATCTGAAGGCCAGCACTAACTCATAGAAATTCACTTTCTGGCTTTCTTTTCTTTCCAGTTGTCTACTCTCTTCTCTTTTTTTCCATTCTTAACATCGATCCCACAATCTTCATCTTTCACCAAAACTTCTCTTTTGCTCTCTCTCTCTCTCTCTCTCTCTTTCACCTCCAGCAACATTACGAGTAAGTGAGTGAGTGAATGAATAAGCTTAGGGAGGAAGGGAAAGTGAGAAGAAGATCCAGTTGATCATTTTGTGGCTGCTGCGACAGGTGCTAGAATTATATATATTAGAATTTGGAAAGCAAGGTGCAAGGCGCACAAGTGGAGGAGCTAGCTAGCTAGCTGGGTGTTGAAAAATTACAGATGCAACAAGGAGGTGGAGGGTCTAATAAAGCTCAGTACGAAATGAGTGCTGCTGGAGCTAACCCGAACCCGATGGGTATGGAGAGCAGCGAGCAAGGTGGTGGTGGTGGTGGTAGTAGTCAGCTAGTAGTAGAAGCGGCTTCTCCCATCAGCAGCCGACCTCCTGCCTCAGCCTCAGCCTCAGCCACAGTTAATTTGGATGAACTGATGCCTTTACAAGGTGATGAAGTTGGGGATGAGGCCGATCGAGCAGGAGGAGCAGCCGGTGGCGTTGGCGGTGGTAATCGGTGGCCTCGTCAAGAGACTTTAGCACTTCTCAGAATTAGGTCGGAGATGGACGCTGTTTTCCGTGATGCCACTCTCAAGGGCCCTATCTGGGAAGATGTTTCTAGGTACCCCTTTTTTTTATTTTTTTTTTATTTTTTATTTTTTTATTTCATTTCAACTTTATTTCAACCTTCTTCTTATCTTCCTTTCTTCATTTCCATTTTCCAGACAAGTTTATTTATTTCATTTTAAGAAAATTGAAAAAAAAAATCCTTTTCTTCATTAAAACGCATTGTCTTCCGGAGCTTACATTGAAAGCTTTATTAATGGTAGTAGTGTTTTTTAGTAATGATGGACTCCTGAGAGCTAGCAATTTTTTTTTCTCAAGATCCCTCTCTGTCTCTAACACACACGCCCCACTCTCATTCTGCACACAATATGCACATGGCTTCTTATCTCTTTCCCTCACAATTCACGAGCTAGCTGTTAGGATCCTTCTCTCTCTTTAATTTTTTTTTTTTTTTAATTTATGAGCGGCCCAGATCCACTGCATGTATACCACCCAATCCCCTCATAAACGCACTAAACTTTCCTCTTATCTATGTTATTTTCCTATTTTCAATCGGAAATTGAAAATCCCAAGAAGAATTCTTCTTTTACTTTCATTTTTTTATTAGTTTTAAAATAGTTAATATAATAGGAAACAAAAAAAACAGTAAACTTGTCTCTTTCTCTCTCTATCTCTCTCTTCCCTCTTTCTTTATGTATGGAGTTCACCTTTTTACCTTTGATAAACCAACTAGTTTATCAAATTCAGTGTCGGGTTTTGTTTCTTAATCTTCAGATATAATTTTGTATAATTGTGAAATTGATGATACTCTAGAATTTGATGGAATGCGTTTATTTTATGTAAAAACTGGGGTTGGTGCGCAGGAAGCTAGCGGAGCTGGGATACAAAAGGAGTGCCAAGAAATGCAAGGAAAAATTCGAGAACGTTCACAAGTATTACAAGCGAACAAAGGAAGGGCGAGCCGGTCGTCAAGATGGGAAAAGCTACAAGTTCTTCAGCGAGCTTGAGGCTCTCCATAGCTCATCACCTGCCAGTAGCAGTGCCGCCACAACCAGCAATAACGCCTCACCTTTCCTCATATCGCCGCCACCCGCGACGACTACTACCAACCCAGCTGTTGTGTCCAGTGCGGCTGGGATAGGCATCATCAGCAACCCTATGCCAATCTCATCCGTCAGAGTTACCCAAGCTCCTCCTCCTACTATCGGAATATTTCCTGCCAATCCGAGTGCATCAACAGCAGCAGCAGCAGCAGCAGCGATGACTGCACCTGTGGTGTCTGTACAACCACCAGCAGCTGCAGTAGTAAGAACAACCACCCAGCTGCCCACTGGTATCAGCTTTTCATCTAATAGTTCATCCTCTTCTCTGGGCACCAGTGACGATGATGATGATGAGGAGGAGAGCCTAGAACTAGAAGGGGAGCCATCCAACGTAGGTAGCAGCCGCAAACGTAAACGGGGGTCATCATCAAGCAGTGGCACCCGTAGGATGATGCAATTCTTTGAGAATCTAATGAAACAGGTAATGCACAAGCAAGAAGTGATGCAACAAAGATTTCTGGAAGCCATTGAGAAAAGAGAACAAGACAGGATGATAAGAGACGAAGCTTGGAAGGGGCAAGAGATGGCTAGGCTTGCCCGTGAGCACGAGGTCATGGCTCAGGACCGAGCTATCTCTGCTACTAGGGATGCCGCCATTGTTACTTTTCTACAAAAGATTACTGGCCAGACCATCCAATTACCTACACCTGCACCACCTCTAAGTTTTCCTGCTGCCCCAACACCACCGCCTGTGTCGCAGCAAGCCCCTATCCCCACGCAGACTCCAGCGCCAGCGCCAGCGCCAACGCCAACGCCGCCACCATCACAGTCACAACAACAGCAACAAGTTCACCAACATTCTCAAAACTTCTCCCAAGTAGTGATGGCTGTGCCAGAACAACAGGTACCCCCACAGGCACGGGACGTTATTATGAGTGGTGGAGGAGGGAGCTTTGAAGCAACATCATCCTCGAGATGGCCCAAGGTAGAAGTTCTTGCACTTATAAAGTTGAGGAGTGGGCTTGAACGAAAGTACCAAGAAGCAGGGCCCAAGGGTCCACTTTGGGAAGAAATTTCAGCTGGGATGCACACGATGGGTTACAAGAGGAATCCGAAGAGATGCAAGGAAAAATGGGAAAACATCAATAAGTACTACAAGAAGGTGAAGGAAAGCAACAAGAAACGCCCCGAAGATGCCAAAACCTGTCCTTACTTTCACGAACTAGATGCCCTTTACCGGAAAAAGATACTTGGCGGCGGCTCTACCAGTGGTGGCGGCGGCACCAGCACTACTTTTGTTAACCAAAATATGCCACAACAACAACAAGAGACCATCAAGCAAGATACAAGTGATGCCCCAGCAGCAGCAATTATGCCAACTCCACAAACGCAACAACAACCACTCGCTGCTACCACTGCATCTGAAAACAAAAATGGAGCTAGTACACAAGTACAGGCCCAGACCCAGTCAAGCAATGTAGGTTTGCCAGAAGATCTCTTTGGAGAAGGAATTGGAGGGGCATCCAAGAAGGTAAACTGAATCCCTATAGTTTAATTATTTACTTTTAAGATTTAAAAGAGTATTGGCATTATATAGGCTCTTCCAAGAGAAATATGCTGATTTTTGTTTTACTGAAATTTGAAGCCAGAAGACATTGTGAAGGAGTTAATGGAGCAGCAGGAGCATCAACGTCAGCAACAATTAATAGTAGAAGACTATGACAAAATTGAGGAAGCTGAAAGCGACAATATGGATGATCAAGAGGAAGACGAAGAAGAGGAGGACGAGGATGAAGATGATGAGAATGAAGAATTAGAGAGAAAGATGAGCTATAAGATAGAATTTCAGAGGCAGAATACAGGGTCCTCTAATGGGGGAGGAAATGGACCTCCCTCATTTTTGGCCTTAGTTCAATAGTCCTTGCTCTTGCAGCCATGATTTCGTACCCAGTCAAGTCAGGTCAGGTCAGGTCCTCCTCGCCAAAACTGTACCATAAATGTATGTACGTGTTTAGAAGCTCGAGAAGATACCTAGCTAGCTAGCTAACGTCTGTGTTGAAATCCTCATTATAATAACCTTAATTCCTCCTCCTCCTCCTTTCAGTGTCAGGAAAAGGAAACAAAAATATTATTTTCCTATCCAATTCTTTCTGACTCCTACGATCACTAGCTAACATCTTCTGCTACTTGTCCGGTACCTTTGGTTAGAATATACATGTGTACGTTAATTAAGGTGGGAAATCTTTGGATGGCATTGCAGTCACTTCACTTGTACCAGATTTTTCTAATTTATTGATTTGTTGGTGAATAAACCGTTTCAAAGGTAAAACGGGAGGAATGGATTATTGAATTGAGACAGAGAAATAAGCTTGCCCAGTAGCAGCAGCAGCAACATCATGAGAGAGACACACGAGCAGGGAGATTAGGTAGTTTTGAAAGAAGCACATGTTGTACTTTCAGGTTTTCCTTTCATTTTATTTTTATTTATTTATTTATTCTTAATTTTTAAGCTTTTCTTTCTTTCTTTCTTTCTTCTTCTTGATTTGGATGAAGAAAGAAACTGGGGGTATCCAGAAATTTGTCCTTCATATTCAAATTGTAATAATATTACTACCATTTTCCATTTCCTATAATATTTGTTATGTTAAATAATTTCATCCTCACCTTCTCCTACACCTAATTTCCAATATATAGTTGGCTTCTAACGGGGCAACACTAATCTTACTAATTTTTTGTTTGTAAGAAAATTTAAAGCCTATCAATCTTTTGTTAAAATTAAATTGTTAAAAAATTATTACTAATTTTATTACAAAACAAATGGATTTGGATACAGTGATGCTGATGAAACGAAAATTTTCTTTTTTCTTGGATACTGTGATCCTCCAAATTGTTACCTGAGAGAGAGCAAATTCGCTAGACATTTCAATTTGTGTAGGATTTAAAAATCCTTAACTACCTCTTATTCTTTCGTCTAAAGCAATGACCCTATCCACAGGAGGGAGAGCTATGTTCAATCCACAATGATTAATGAAGGATTTTGCCTGGGCAAGGTTATCCCATAGTGTAACTTATAATTACCAATTGACAGAAAAAAAAAATTAAAAATAAAAATAAAAGAAGAAGAAGAAGGGGGAAAAAGTGTTCTTTTTATCACTGTTAAATGAGTTATTAATGAGATGGGGTCACATGTAGGGAGCACGAGAAATCATGTAATAAATATAATCATTAAAAAAATATATTGAGAAGGCATTAAAAAAAATTAGGGTTTAACTCTTAGCTCAAATCTCTTATATCTATGATTTTACCCCATATAAAACCAAGCCATTAAGAAATAATCCTAAAATTTTACTCTAAAAAAAGTTTTGAATCCTGATCTCATGTGTAATTTCACGAGTAAGATGCAGGGTCAAAACTAGGATTTTGAAATTGGAGGATCAAATTAGAGAAAAAATTATTTATAATTAAAGATTATAGGGATATATATATATATATATATATATTTTGATTAAAAGGGATGTATTTGTTGTGAGTGATGTTAGGTTTACTAGCTATAAGTTTTACCACATGACTTATAACTAATGTATTAACTTTGTACACAAAATAAAAAATGTAATTATAAATTTAATTTATTATATTATTTATGTGACTAATCACATTATTTAACATTATCGGTTTATAAGATTTTGTTAGTAATTTTGATAGTATATTTACTATTTCTCATGTGACAAAGAAAAATTCTTATAATTTTATATATATTAAAAATGTTATATTTGAGTTATTGAAGAATTTTAATTTTTTTTTTTTATAATTGCACCCACTAAATATAAATTTTGTGGGATCAATTATGAGTATTCTTCAGAAAAAAGAATATCAATTTGCAATTTTAAATAGAAAATATAGAAAATTTCTTTTCTAGATATGATCAGGGACGGAACCGGGATTTGAATCTAGGGGGGGCGAAAGCATGAACCAAAAAAATTTCAAGTGGCATGGTTTATTAAAAAAAAAAAAATCATGGTAGACAAAATAATTGCACTTTATTACCATAAATATTTAAGTCAAGAAGGAAATAATATGAACCAAAAAAGTTAAAAGTTACAAAATGATATTCAAACATTTTCTAAGAAGAATAAAAAAAGAAGAGGATTTCGGATCTCCAAATTTTGGATAATTGGAATTAATATGTTAATTTTATCACATTGACCAACTCACCAATATGATAAACCCATACTTTTGGATGCAACTAAAAATCACACTAATAAAGTTTTCTAAACTTTGTTTGAGGATTTTAAAAAATTGGGATATTAATATTAAGAGTTGGCAATGTTATATCATCAATATTGGCTTCTAAAAGAATTTTGCATTTTATCTTTTGAAAAAAAATTTAAATATTGTAATTAACTTTCCCATAATTTATAAATCAATTAAAAAGTTATATAAATTATTGTCACCTCCGTAAGGGAATTTTTTTTTCTATGAGATTTTTTTGGTTATGAGTTATTGAATTATGATATTGGTGATTTGTAGATTTTTTTTTTTGTGTTTCATTTGGACTATGGAGGGGCCATGGGTCCAAAGAAATGGTTAAGTGATTAGTTTTTTTTGGGCTATTTGAACCAATCTAAAAATTTGAGGGGAGCCAACTATAAACTCTAAAATATGGGCATACTAATAAAATAGCTAATTTGAAGGGGAGATAGCCCCCCCCCCCCCCCCCGGCGCCCCTGGGTCCGTCCCTGGATATGATCTCGAAAAAAAAAAAAAAAAACACTAATTTCTGAAGAGAGTTCCTAAAAAAAAAAAAAAAACTGATAACCATCCAACCTCCCCCTTTCCTTCTTCTCCCTACCGTTGGGAAAGTTTGGAACTACCAAACAAGAGTGAGGAAAAAAAAAAAAAAAAAAAAAAAGAAAGAAGAGGAAGAAGATAACATTTTGGAGATAAGTAAAAAAACCTTAAGTCATGAATTCTTAAATTTAGTTACAATTATTTGATTTTTGGACAGTAAAGTACATGCTTATAGTATGTTTTTACTTGATGAATTGAAATGATTTATTTTAGGTCTTTTATTATTTAGTTTTTGAATAGTGAATTTCTTAATCATATCTGTTTAAGTATTGAAAAGTTCAATTCTCTTCATTAGTAAATTTAAATTCATATTAGGTTATCAATTATTTTAAAAAATAAACTTATATATATTCTTAAAAAGTTTTGAGGTTGATTATATATATATATATATATATATCAATTATGGATACAGTTCTAAAAAGAG
This sequence comes from Quercus glauca, assembly GCA_023736055.1. NCBI lineage: Eukaryota > Viridiplantae > Streptophyta > Magnoliopsida > Fagales > Fagaceae > Quercus > Quercus glauca. Next base: position 72,944,208 of record CM043316.1, on the reverse strand, counting down.
AATAACAAATAAACACTAATATTGTGTATCTATTAGTGTATTTGCTTGTGAAATAGACTTGATTTTACCCATATCAACTATAATTTTGATATTTTTCGATGCTTATATATACGGTAAAGAGTTGATTGTGTGAAATAATTGGATGAATGTTTTTAATTACAAACTTTGAGAGAGATGTTTTTGATGGCATTGATGATGAGGCAACATATGCTCTATTTTTTTTTTAATCTTAAATATAATTCTACTATAGTCTAATTTAAGTATATATATATATATATATATATATGTATGTATGAAGCTTCTTCCATGTACACATGCTCCACTTTAAATATATAAAAACTTGTTGAGGAGAATTGTAATGACTTAATGATTTAAAATAAGAAGTTTTCTATACCAAACAATATCAAATCAACAATGAAAAATCTTACAAGGTTTTGTTCCATATATTTATATTTTTTTTTTATCTTCTATTTTTATGATAATGTGTACAACAGAGCTTATTCTATACTTCTCAATTATTTTTAATGACGTTATTAAATATTATAGTTCTTTTAGAAATCTTAGATGCAACTAACAATGGAACATTTTAATACCCTAAATATAACAATTTTAGATTTTTTCAAAAAGAAAAATAAATATAAATTTTAAAAAAGACAATAAAAATTATATAAATCAAACTTGTTGATTCCATTAATACCTATCACTTTCCCCAAACTAAATAGCTTCGTCAACCACATGTCATGAAAAGTTATATATAACGTGTAAACATCAACTATTCTATGTCAGTCATTTCACTAACAAAACAACCGAAGAGTACGTAAACCAATAATGATAATAATAATTCATGGAGACATAATAATTCAATTAACTTCATAGGCAAGAATACATATATAAAACAAGCTAAAAGAATACTTCAAAAATAAAAATTATACTTTCATATAGACTTGAGAATTCTTTTGCTTTTGGCAGCTTGAAAGTTGAAACTTGTTAATTGTTACAGCTTATTTAGTTATCTGCCGGTTGAATATGTTAAAAATTGTTACTTCTCCGCCATCCAATATTAAAAGAGACTCATTTAGCTAAAAACAAAACCGAAGTATCGAATTTCAAGCCTCATAATTACTGCAGATATATATATATTTTATTTTTATTTTTATTTTTTTTTATTTTCTGGTCGACGTGAAAGTTATGAACCTCAAAGTTTGTGGCCAGATTTATCTTTTACCTTTAGTCCTTTACAAAATAAGTATGTTTCCGTAATTCGGTGAAAGGAGTGGTCTATAATATTTTGGGTAAGGAAATAGAAGAAACAATAGGACAGGAATGGAAGTACCTAGGGAAAATGTAATAATGGGGCTATGCACTTTGACAAAGTAGGAACAGTAGTGTTACTATTATAACATCAAATAAATGCCCTCCATTAATTCCACTAACATCATCTTTTGCCAACTTATATCAACGTGGGTTTGGTATCTTAAGTGCAAATGCAACTCCTTCTCTCACAATCACAATAATGATCCAACTCATATCAACCACACAAGTGCCCTACCATGTGCTTTTTTTTTTAATAATTGTTTTTTAATATATACTACATAGTACATTGGCCGACTTATTCTCTCCTTTCACACTCACCACTTTTTTTGTTGTGCTTTTTTTTTTTTTTTTTTTGTTTTTTGTTACAAGGTACAATCGAGCCTTTCAATTACTACTAACTTTAAGCCTTTAAGAACATTTCAAAACTCTCCAAATTCATAATTCATGTGCAATTATGTATATATGCATCTATCTATTTATGGGCATCTTTGATTGTGTGAATGATGTGGTAGCTTTACTTGCTGTGATGCATCTAATAAAGTTCATATATATATATATATATATATATATATATAAGAATATTAATAGTTAATTAATTAATTAAATAGGTGCAGACTGGAGCACATGGCAGATAGAAAAATAGATTGGTTGGTGTTTATATGATCAGGAGGAATAGGATTTCCACATTATTAATTAAGGAAGGTCCCAGACACTACTTTCTTAATCACAAGTGATAAAATTAAGGAAACAAAGTGGAGAGGTCAGGAAGGATAAAATAAAATGTTAGAAAACCATGTGATAATATCTCTTTCTTCCACTCCCTCTCACTTTGCTTAGCTTGGACTCGATAAAATACTTTACACATGGGATATATTTTCTTTATTCTGAAATTTCTTTTAGTTATATATTCCATTGCATTCTATTATGGCAACCTTATTTTCTTTTTGTTTGAGAATGTGATCCCTATTTTCATGTTTCAAAAGATACAAAGAGTGGAAGGCCATGTGATGAGACTTTTCTCCTTCTGCAGCATCATAATATTTTGTTATTATTAGCGTAGCATATCCTAAATCTCGGTGCTCCAGAAATCAAAATTGACACCCCAAGTTATATACCTTTATAGACTGATCATTATCTCTTCATCTCTTCCAAAACAAAGTAACTTCATCTCATCTGATACATATGTCCCTTATTTCCATGTCTTATCTCATTTCGTACATGCTTTCTTACCTTATTTTATTTTATTATATGACAAAAATAAAAATAGAAGGTAAGAATTACCATTTTTCAAATGATAATGGAAGTGTAGCTTAATTCAAGTCAAGTGAACAAAAAAAAGATAGAGAAATATTTAAAATAACATTAGTAAGAGTAATTAAAAAAAATCACCAATTAAAGAGGAAATAGAGATCTCTCTAATACACGTCGCTTACTAAATTTTAGAATTGAGGCTTGGTGGTTGTTGTTAATAAGGGAAGTTCCTAATGCCTCTTTGGTGAATATTTGTACTTAATTCATATATAAGGAGGCAATATATCTAAAGTAAGTCAACCTTGCTGCTATTTGACAAATTAATAGAGCTTTATAACTTAAGTGGTATTTATTGATACAATAAAAATGTTCAATGTTCAAATCTTTCATTTTAAGTAAATAAAAATAAATAAATAAATAAAAGGGAATAGAGGTATATATATATATATATATATATCACAGCCATCATTAACACTTCATCCAAGGCCTGGTTGGCCCACCCACCCAATCTAGTGGGCTTCAACTTTCAAGCCAGGTCCACGTTGTGTCACCCATGTGATCTGCTGCACTCTGTTTTAAATATCACTACCACAATAAGTAGAGGAACTGTTGGCAAATGGTTGATACGTGACATGCAAGTTTAACTTCATCCTACGTGCGGCAACCAAAAGGGATTAACCCATAAAATGAGCCTCATATTCACAACAGTATTCAACAAACGTCAACAAAATTAACTTTAAATACTTCTTTCAAGTATAAGATATGAATTTCTCACGAGAATATATCAATTAGTAGGTCCATGACAGTTTTTTAGGGAAAAAGTCTAGCTTCAAATCGATATAGAACTATCTTCTTCTCAATGGCGGAGTTAGATATGGCAAAATGCGTCAATATTCATTGACCTAACCCAAATTAGAATTAAAAAAAAAAAAAAAACCTGATCCGTCTAACCTATGACAGACTTTTTTTTTTTTTTGTTTGGGTAAACAAAAAAAAAAAAAAGTCAATTTTTGTTTAATTGTTTTTTGTGAACTTTATAGTGCACAACTCAAACTCAATTGACAAATATAATGCACGTTATTATTATTTATTTTTAAAAATATCTGTTTTTTTTGGATAACTTCATTCAAATATTATATATATATATATATATATATATATATATAATGTTATTTAAATACAATGGTCTCAAGAAAATAATGAGACATTTATCTAGTTGCATACAAACAAATTGAATTCTGTTATTTGAATAATGCGATAAGTAAAAAATTTTAGATATTAAATAACAAAATACACGCTAAGATAATCTGGTTGTAATAAAGTAAAAAACATATATTTGACAATATATATATATATATATATATATAGACATGTATGAAAAGCAGTTATAAGTGTGAAAAAAAGTGAAGTTGAAGTATATCGATGAAATTTGGCAAAAATTATGGATGCTTATGCTTATTTTTTTAACAATCCATGACCAAAATAAAATATGATATACCTTGGATTTTTTTGTTTAATAATGACATGATATTTATAAAAGAAACCATATATAAATAAGTAAACAATCAAATTTTGATGTATATTCTTAAATTAAAATAGAGTGCCAACCATAGTTGATATTAGATTAGAAAATTAGTTTACGTTTTAGGATGTCGATATTGTGTAGAAATGAAACTTATGTATCTGTTTTAATTAGATGTTCAAAATGTAGACTAGACTCCTTTGTGCTATTTTGTTTTGGTTAGCAATGTTGAGAGTTGTATAATTTTATAAGTATTGAACAAATATTAATTTGTTGAACTAAGCTCATTCTCAATATGAGTGGTGAATTCAAAGTAATGAATTTTACACTAAGTAATTTGTTGCATGACTTACCAAAAGGCAAATGCATTTAAAAAAAAAAAAAATTCATTTGAAAAAATACGGGTCAACCTGACCCAACCCGCTTTTTTTTGCCACGTCTAGACAAAGCTAGGAATTTGTCTTTGGGAATAGTTTATCTAGCATTTTGCTGAAAATATTTTGTTAAAAATGTGCTAAAATATACTTGTAACTTGAAAAAAATTTGAAAAAGTGAGAAAATACGGGAAAAATAAGGCTTTAAAAAGCTGTATATAAAAATTAAAAATTAAAACTTAAATATTAAAACTAATGCCAAACTCACCTTAAGTATTCAAAAAAAAAAAAAAAAATCCTAAGAACAAACTAAGTACAAAAGTTTTATATATATAGACACACACGGTTATCGTATTAGGATTGTAACCTTATTTACATGAAGATAAAATATAATTTTAGACTTTCTTGCAAAAAAATTAATACTAATTTTTTTTTTGTTTAAGAAAAATTAATACTAATTAATTGTTACATATAAGAATTCTTATTCAACTGAAATACAAACTAACGCTGGTTGTGATAAAGTGATATCCCCTCAGAATTAAAAAAGAGTCCTACAGTTAGTGATAAGATATGTGATAACATTAGCCATTAGAATTAGAACCATTTATAATTCAAAAACCTTTCATTTTGTAAATTTAAACTCTTCTATCTGTGCATAAAATATTTTCTATGTTAATGAATAGCTAATTACCATGTATTGTTAGGCTAGAAAAATTCAAATCCACTTAACTTGTATCCATGGTTTTAAAAACCAAAACGGTCAAAAAACTGAAAAATTTTCTATTTCTCGGTTTTTACCAGTTGAACCAATGGTTTTTTACTAATGAACCACCGATTTTTATAGTTTTTACTGGACCAATTAAGGGTCTAATTCCTGATTAAACCGGCCAGTCCGATCCGGTTTTTAAAACTATAATTGTATCTTTACATTACGTGACTCTACCACTACTTTCTCCAACTCCTTATATAGTGATTTTTATTTTTTTTAGAACACTAATAGTGATTGAAGAGACTATTTATATATAGTTTTAATAACATAGTTTTTTTTTTTTTTAAATGAATCACGTGATTTATTTAAATAATATACATGTATAGTCTTATAAATCGCTACGTAGTAGGTTGGAAGAGATTTCTCCAAACTAGTTTAAAGGCAAATTTTGTCGGCATATTAAATTCTATTGTTTTTTTTTTACTCAATAATCAAAGACATTTTTTCCCTTCCTTTTTAAGTTTCTATTTCTTTGAATATTGAGTGAAATTCAAACTGACCCATGTTCTTTGAATTTGAAATTGAAAGCCTTGAATTTTTTGACAAATATTTAAATTAGTCATTTTGTTGCATTCAATGAAATGAATAGACGAAAGAAGTTAGAAAATGCTTCGCACTTGATTTATATTAATCAAACTTCATGTTGTAGTAAAAATTAATAAAAATCCATTATAAAACCTTTTGTTTTTTTCTTTCTTTTTTCTTTCTTATAAAGATTGAGCTTTGGTAAGTACATGGCAAAGGTCTTTCATCTAAAGTGACATATCATGGTTGGGGGATAAGGTTACTTATCAATTATTTATGTTGACTTCACAAAAGTGAGAGTTTTGTATGCCAAGTTTAACTCTCTCTCTTCTTTTTTCCTCAAAAAAAAAAAAAAAAAAAAAAAAAGAAGTTTTAACTCTTTTTACCTAGGTATCTTCTTCAAACGGAGTTTTAACTATCAGGCTTTGGCTTTGTTTGAGTGAGCATCACTATCAGTAGGGGTTTGATTAGCTGTGAAGAAGCTGGTTTTGGCAACTGACAGTGGGTTTGTGCCACCGACCAGGGGCAGCTCCACGTGCATTTCAGGATGTTCAAATGTGTTCCGACTTGCCCCAAAAAAAAAATTTATATGCATAATTATTTTTAAACTAGCACATTTTCTCTAAATATTGAACACTCTAACTTGAAAATCCTAAGTATTTGTGTTCAACAAAAATAGAGTAATGCTAGAATCACAATAATTTTATAACAAATCTTAAGTAGCAAACTATTACTAGTTTTCAATGGACCTACCATTGACATCATTTTTTTTTATCCATCAATAACAGACTGACACCTACGATTTGTTGTAAAATTGTCGTGGATGTAACATTTCTCACAAAACTTATCTTGGTTCCCCAAACATAATCCTTAACCCTTAAAAAAATATATCCTAAAAAAAAAAAACCCTTAATAAAATATAAAAATAATAATAATAAAAACTAGCCTAAATAACATCAAAAATAACCCAAATAACAACAAATGAACAAAAGATTCAACAAAAATAACAATAAAAACTTAAATAACAATAAAAATTGCCTAAACAACAACAAATGAACAAAAGATTCAATAAAAACTTAAATAACAATAATAAAAATTAACCTAAATAACAATAAAAATTGCCCAAACAACAACAAGATTAGGCCAAATAACAACAAATGAATAAAAGATTCAACAAAAAAGTCCATTAAAAAATAAAGAATAATAACCTCTAATCATTCAGATTTGTAACTTGATCAACCCATTACATAAATATAATTCCCAACTTATTTTTCTTTTTAAAAAAAGATACTAAGAGAGATAATGTGACCATGAGTTCTTCTCGCAGCGCCAACAACTTTGCTCTCCTTGGCTTTTTGGTCGCAATAACTCTACTCTATTCGGCGGCTCAACTCATAGTTGCAGCAACTATCATCTCTCTCTCTCTCTCTCACTCTCTCTCTCTCTCTCTCCATTTTTCTCTTCTTTATCATCATTTTATACTCTCTCACTTTACTACTCTCATATTAGCATTATCAATTCTCACTTTAACTCTCGTTAATCTTTTTGCTTTCTCATTTTGTTAGTAGAAGGAAATTGTAAAACTTTATGTATTTCTTTTTTCTTTTTTCTTTTTTTTTTTTTTTTTTTTGTTATGTCGACATATTCAAGTTTTCTTTTTATTATATTTTGTATAATTTAAGCTTCTTTTTTACCACCTTAAAAAAAATTTCTAGAGCTGCCACTACCACCATCGTGGGGTTTTGGATGTGAGTTTGGAATTTTGAGGATTATTTGGGTCTCTCAGTTTGAAGGTGGTGTTGGATTGGCTTGGTTTATTCTTAATGGAGGATAGGTGTCCTGCTTTGTTTGTGATTCAGGTAGCTTGGGATGATGAAATTTATTGTTTGGGTGATGATTTGTGGAATATGGGTGAGATGACTAGCAGCTGGGGCTTGGTGTAGTCATGGAAGGGAGTCCATAGTTGGGTTTTTAATGGTTTGTCGCTTGTTGTTTTATGTGTGGGGCTGTGTAGTGGTGGTGTTGCTGCATTTTTTAGGAGGAAGAGGAAGCTTTGCTCGTGGTGGTTGTGGGGCGGAGCTGATGTTCCTTCTTGTTGTCCTCTTTGAGCATTCACAGCAAGGTTCTCAAAAACTTATTTTATTTATTTTAACAACTCACTTAATAATACATCCAACATCAAAAATTTTATTTTAACAAACAACACATTAGAGGAATATAAACAAACAAATAAAATAAATATAATAAACACTACACATGGACAAACTTGAGAGAGAGAGAGAGAGAGAGAGAAACAAATTTAATAATGAGAGAAGAAAGAGAAAATAATTTAATATTTGTAGCAACTTGCTACAGTGAGCTGTTACTACTAACAGCTCACTGTAGCAAGTTGGTAAAATATTTTAAGTTTAGCAACATTGCTGTGGGGTGTTTTTGTTTGTTTGGAGCTATGAAATAACTAAAAAGCTATTTTAAGAGCATTATTTTGGATGCTCTATAGTTCTTTTTTATTTGTTGAAACTCTAAAACCATCACACCACCATCAGCTTTCCAAATCTTCAGGCAACCCCAAACCATCCAGACCACCCCCACTCATCCTTCACCTACAATGTTTTTTACTCTCAACGTAATGGCATGTTTGGATTGAGAGGAGAATGAGGAAGAGTGGAAGAGAGTAGAGTAGAGTTGGTCGAAAATAGACTAATTTTAGGCCAACTCTACTTTACTTTGCTCCCCTCTCTTCCCCTCAATCCAACAGATCATAAGCTTTTATTGAATACCCAATTTCACAACAGAGAGGATCAATCAATACTCCACGAAGACAGAAGATTGGGAAGGTGGACTAAATGCAATATGTAAAGAGAAGTATAACTGGAACCATCACGAATTGAATGAGTGAAACAGTAGGCTACAATGTCAGAGCTTTGACGAAACTTGTGTTGGTGATGGCTCCTGTTGGAAAGGAAAGAAAAAGAAACCGGCAACCAAAAAATAAAATGAGTTTTATAGGAATTTTTATTGATTTTAATATATAATCACCCAAGTGCTCACATCTTCCATCCACCCAACTCATGGAATAATTACCGAATGACAAATTGAGACATGTTTCATACTCAAAAGGGTTTCTAATTTCAAAATTAGAAGAATAAAGAGTCCAATTCATTTTGATCCAACGTTTGAGATTACATTTTTCCCAAAGGGGATTATTACTGATAACAAGAAACGAACAGCTCGTTAAGATCAAAAAAAAAAAGAACACACAAATGTCGACCCTAAATTTGGCAGCATAGAATTGGAACTATAAAATTGGGATCATATCTACATTCACGCATCACGATATTTCTAAAGATGGCCTTCAATTCCAAATCTATGGTCCTACTCTTTTGCTGCCAAGCACAGCCTTGGTTCTGCATAATCAAGCTCTGCATAGAAACAACCCCAACCCACCTTCACAAAAAGAGGACTAATCTCCGCCAACCATGTTTCATTTTAGGAAGCACTCTGGGTTTCTCAGTGACATCTTCCTACATGATTGCTAGCAAAACCATCTCAAGGATGAAGTACAATATGACCTCAGAGTCTATACCTTGATTCCAACTTTACCCAAACTTTACCCAAAGAGGTGACCAAATAATATGGCCAAGTACTCCACAAAATCATAGAATTTGAATCCAACATCACGGTTGTGTCAAAATGCATTCGTACTCGCAATTAAAAAAAAAAAAAAAAAAAATCAATGCTACATCATATATAGGTTTATGGGAAGTTAAAACGAAGATTTATGAAGCAATTTTTTACAGCCTTAACTTCAAGAAGCATGTTTGAGATTGAGACCAAGAAAAGCATTACAAAAATGGAATCCTACAAAAAGCTTTAGGAAGAAGATGGTAATTAGGGATGATCTGTTACAGTTCCTGCTTGCTCTTACTTCTTTTCATCTTTGCCTTAAACCTTGACTTCGCCATGAGTGTCTCTACTGTATTTGTAAAATTCCCAACAGCCATTAAAACTAGAAGGATCCCACAAAAAAATACCTGCCAACAACAGCTTTCTATCAATAAACATTGCTTCAGTACATAAGAGGCAAGAATGCTATATCGTTTGGCTAAAGTAGTTTTGTACAATAACTTACCTGCCATTCAGAAACAACCCCAATGAATGCAGTCTTGAGTAACAGTAGTCCAACGTATGCCTCAAAACCCTATATCAAGTCCAAAAACACAAAAATATACAAGCCACAACTAAACTCAGGTCACTGTGCTAACTTCAACAAATTTATTTATAACAAAAATGAAAATTTACTCCTAATATACCACCATCCAGGAGGCCATCATCTTCTTGATATATTTTTAGCACAAAATAACATTAAGGCCCAATTTGTTTAGGCATTAACATTTTTCAGAAAATATTTTCCTCAATTTCGGGCGTTTGGTGCAATTAAAAAACTTGGTCAAGCCAAAATCATTTTGTGTGAAATTACATTTATCTCCTAATTTATTTATAAATTAAAAGGAAAAAAAATGTAAAATACATTCCAAAATGACAAAAATACCCCCTAAAACCTCTAAAATGATAAACCTAAAATCTCCAAAATAACAAAAATATTCTCAAAACCTGTAAAATGACTGAAATACCCCCGAACCTATAAAATGAGGGGAAAAAAAAGCTTTGAAACCTTCATAGTGACTAAAATACCTTCAAATCCTCCAATATGACTAACATACCATTAAAACCAATAAAATGATAAATAACTCTCAAAAAAATCTCTCAAATGTGTAAGTTTAGTTGATAGCTTCTATTGCTTTCCACACAAAAAATAATAGTAATAATAATAATAATAATAATAATAAAATGATATCTTTTGTTAATTGTTATATTAATTTTTTTTGTAGCAATCTTATTTTGATTGTGCTTCTTATTGTAATTATCAATAATTTTATTTTAATTTTGCTTATTTTTTAGGCTGATTTTAGTTTTTCTATATTAATATTTTGCGTAAATTCCATTAACATACCTTGAAGTTTGGGCTAACACTAACTAGGTCCAAAACTTTTCAAAACTGACCAATTTGGTCCCTAAAGCCAACTTAATACCTAAGACAATTGAGGAAAAATGACTAACTAGCCTAACAATGTTTAGGGACTAAGTTGGCTTTAAGGACCAAATTAGTTAGTTTTGAAAAGTCTCAAGACCTGGTTGGCATTAGCCCAAACCTCAGGGTATGTTAATGGAATTTACCCTAATATTTTAAAGTGATGAGTAAATTTATGCCAAACAACAAAAAATGTTTTCCCAAACATTTTCCAACAGGAAACATTTTACACTAAAACAAAGGGAACTATGCCAAAACCCCCCCTCTCTATCTTTACCAAATATAAATTCAGCCAACCCTTAGTTGACATGACTTCTACGTTCCCTAAACAACCTTTTCATTGAAGCTGTGTATAGGTAATCAATTAATATCATTGCATGTCATGCAAAACACATAAAGGTGTGACAGATGCAATAGGTTATATTCATCTTTAAATGAATCATTCAAAAAAATATGCTAAAAAAAAAGGCGCAATCCTAAAACATGGGGAATATATAAAGTGCCAAAAGAAAAAGAAAGTTAATAAATACAGAAAAAAAATTTATCTAAGATTCATGCTAACCAAGGACTCTAGTAAGTTTGATGTAGAGAATGACACAGTAGCTGAATAATTTAAGTAGCATGCTTCTGTAAATGTTTAACAAATAATGACCAAGTTTTGCGTACGTCACCTGCAAAATGAAAAGAATGGGACACAACAACCACAGTTGTCCGTCCACACCAGCCGTTTCTCCCCAGACAACATCCATCCTCTTAGCCTGAAAACAATAGTAAAATAAATATTGGAACCATATGTTCACATATATCTGAAAGAAAGACATTCCTCATCATTCTTGTCATTCTAACAAAGAAGATTCATAATAGCAATAACATGGAAGATCAAAAGAACAAGGGTGGGGATGGGGGGAGGGGGAGACCAAAGACCAGGGATCAAAACGTGGAAAATAGTCTATATTTTTTTTATAAAACATAGAATGACAAAGGCAAATTTAAGGGGCAAAGACAATTTGGGGGATGGCACCTTTCCCAATGCAATACGAGTATAGAGTCTCTGGCGTTGATATCTATTTTGTAAAAGCATTGCAACCCCTTGCATCATAGCCCATTGTAGGAAAAGTTGAACCCCTCTCTGCACAAGATTTAACTGATAACTATATACAGAACCTATGTTATTGTTAGTACATTGTTAAACAAAAGTAACCTGCTTTCGGGCGCAATTTGGTTGTCCTTTAATCTCCCAGGTGAGACTAACCAGGGCCATAAGCATAGCACAATAGTGATGATAAATCCACCTGCAAAATCAGTGTGTTTGTAAAATACTCTATGCTGCACAACACAGCCAAAACAGAGTGCCATGTCAAAGATGAAGCACTGATAAAGAAACTGAAACACACCATTTAATGTGCATTTTGACAGAAATATAATGTTGATATTTCTTTTGAGGTAAGTATAGAAAATTTTATCAGGGAAAACCAGGTAGATCCCTAATCAGAGGAAGTACACAAGAAAAGCCCCTAACTACAAAGAGACAAGATTATCTCTAAAAGCTCAAGGCATTTGCAACACCCAAGAAAAAAACTGGGGCAGGGGGGTTAGAAGACACGAACCAGACATCAATTTAAGTCAGTACAATAGAACAGAGCCAAACTTCCTTTTTATTTTTCTCTCAAGTGTCTGAAGTCAGCCAAAGTCAAACTCATACAGAGCTTAATCCATCATCTTTTGAGTAAAGGGGCGGCTTCATGCTTGCTTAGTTCAATTGACAACCTAGTATTACTGCTTAACAAAACACACCTTCTTGTTGGAAGGGATTCACTAAGTCAGGGGATTGGAGCAATCAATTATATTGATAAGAAATTCAAATTCAAAATAGACACGTAATAAATTGATGGTTGACCTATTTTCAAATTCTTTTTTTATATATAAGTAACAAGGTATGTAGCCCTAGCACACAAGAAGTATACAATAGGTACACCCACAATTAAATTCTAAAGTTACAAAGATAATCAAATCTAACAAGTTTGAAAATGAAAATAATCCTGACACTGTCATCCATTTAAACATGGATCTGAAAAACAGCAGTTTCAAATCTAAAATGGTCATTTCACACCCCTCGAAGCTTCTAGAAATCCTTATTTGCCTAATGCTCTAATGCATCACATTAAGCAATAAGGTGTGCGTTTGGGATGAGCTGAATTTTTCAGCTTCTCTCCACTTTCAGCTTATTTTTGCTACTATTCATGGGTCTCACTGTACCTTTTTATACTATTCATGAGTCCCACTGTACTATTCAGTTCATTTTTTAACTCTTTTTCTATATTTTCAGCAAAAAGTTTTTAGTTTCAGCTAAATAAACTATTCCAAACGGACACAAGGAATCACCTTTCATAGAATTTCCTTTTATTTTGGGATAAATAACAAACGTAATTGAGACCAAAAACAGTCAACAATAATTTCTATGTTCCAACATCAACCAAATCGACCTTCCCAACAAGCTAATAAGTCTTAACTCCCTCCACATCACCCATTGAGCCCCAAAAAAGCTAAAGACCATAGTCCACAACCCTAAAGCAAGTGAACAATGGAGTAAATGATCAATTCTCCCCATGCCTTTTGCACATACAACATCAATTCAGCATAATAATATTCTTTTTTCTCAAGTTGTCTATTGTTAAGATTCTCCCCAATCTGGCAGTCTACAAAAAGATAACAACTCTTGCTGGACTTGAAGGCTTCCAAATGCTTTTCCAAGGAAAATCCACATCTCCATTGGCGTTAAGGCTCTGTAGTAAGATTTGACCTCAAACTCTTTTTGTGCATATGGCTTCCAACAAAGTTTATCTTCTCCACCTACCTAGCTCTAATAGTGAATATATTAAGTCCAAGAAAGACGAAATGGACTCCCAACTCCCAATCATGTATTGTTTGTATAAAATTCAAAACCCAATGAACACATCCACTGCAGTTCTGTAAATGATTTGCTACTAAACTTTCCCTATCACGTAGTCTCAAGGTTGATGGGGGTACTGACTTCAGACCAGGAAAGTACAGAGGGCTGTATTATTCAGTTTTATAAGAAATTATTTACGGAACATGTAGCCATTCGCCCTCAACTGGATGTGTTAAACTTTCCAAAAATTTCTGCTGACAAGGCTGTGAGACCTTTTGATGAAGCAGAAATATTTGAGGTGGTTAAAGATTTTAGGGGGGACAAAGCTCCTAGCCCAAATGGTTTCCCTATGATTCTTCCAGACTTGCTTGGAAGTTATCAAATTAGATCTTTTGGAAAATTTTCAAGTCTTTTATGAGAAAGGTCAGTTTGAGAAAAGTTTAAATGCCACCTTTATTTCTTTGATTCCCAAAAAATCAGATGCAATGGAGGTGAAAGATTTTCGCCCTATTAGTCTGATAGGTGGGGCTTACAAAATTATTTCTAAAGTATTTGCTAATAGGTTGAAAGAGGTGGTTGGAGATGTTAGTTCGGAGTCTAAGGATGCCTTTGTCAAAAATAGGCAGATTCTGGATTTTGATCTTATTGCCAATGAGTGGACAGTAGGTTGAAATCAGGAGTTCTGGGAGTGTTGTGCAAGTTGGATGTGGAGAAGGCTTATAATCATGTGAATTGGGGTTTCCTTATCTATATGCTTGAGCGGTGTGGTTTTCCAGAAAATGGAGAAAATGGATTCTCTTTTGTATATCCATGGTTAAATTCTCAATTTTAATTAATGGAGCTCCTTGTGGTTTCTTTGAGAACTATGGAGGTTTACGACAGGGTGGTCCTTTGTCCTTATTGTTGTTTGTTATAGTTATGGAGGCGGTTAGCAAAATGATGGACAAGGCAGTGAGGGAAGGTCATTTGTCTGGTTTCAGTGCAGAGGGTACATCCAAGGATGATCACTCACAGCTAACTCATCTTCTTTTTGCAGATGATACATTGATCATGTGAGATGCTAATCTTGACCAGATGTTGTTTCCGCATTTGATTCTATCATGGTTTGAGACCATATCGGGTTTGAAAATTAATTTGGAAATATCTGAGTTAGTCCCAGTGGGAGTGGTTCCAAATTTTGAGCTACTAGTAGATGCTTTGGGTTGCAAGCGAGGTTCTCTTCCAATGAAATATTTAGGTCTTCCATTAGGTGCAAAATTAAAAGAGAAGACAATCTGGAATCCCATGATTAAGAACGTGGAAAGGAGGTTAGCAGGATGGAAACAGTTGCATCTCTCCAAAGGGGGTAGAGTTACTTTCATAAAAAGTACTCTATCCAATTTACCTACTTATCCTCTTTCCCTTTTCCCAATTCCGACAGATGTAGCATATCATATAGAACAACTCCAATGGAATTTTCTTTGGAGTGGCTTGGGAGATGAATCAAAACTTCATTTGGTGAACTGGTCCAAGGTGTGTTCTCCTATTCAAGCCAGGGTTCTGGCAATTAGAAATTTAAGATGCTTTAATGAAGCGCTATTGGGAAAATGGTTGTGGAGATTTGGGTCTAAGAAAGACGTGCTATGGAGAACAGTGATAAGGGTTAAATATGGAAGTGAGGAGGGAGGTTGGTGCTCTAATTTTGTTTAAGGCCTTTATGGGGTGAGTTTATGGAAGACTATTAGTAGTGGCTGGTCTACTTTTTCTTGCTATATTCAGTTTGAGATTGGAGATGGGACTAGAGTGAAATTTTGGTATGACGTTTGGTGTGGGGATAATCCTTTGAGTGTATGTTTTCCAAAGTTATTTAGAATCAATAGTGCTAAGGACACAAATGTGGCGAATCTCATGAAGTTCCCCGATGGGGTTCTCTATTGGGATATGGAGTTCTTGCATGCTATTCAGGATTGGGAATTGGAATCTTTGTCTAACTTTATGGATGTTATATACAGAATCTCGTTGAGGGGTACTGGTGAGGATAAGAAACGTTAGATAATTGGTTAGAGAAGGGGTTTTAAGGTGAGTAGCTATTATTAGGCCTTATTGGGGGTATGCAATCAATCTTTTCCTTGGAGAAGCATTTGGAAGCCAAAGGTTCCTTCCAATGTTGCGTTCTATTTTTGGACTATAGCTTTGGGGACTATTTTGACTATTGATAATTTACGCTTGAGGAAAGTGTGAATTCTAGATTGGTGTTATATGTGCAAAAGGAATGGAGAATCAGTAGATCATCTTTTCTTACATTGTCCTATTGCTTTCAAGATGTGGTCTATGGTGTTCACCTTGTTTGGTATCTACTGGGTAGTGCCAAAGACTTTGGTTGATCTCCTAGCATGTTAGCAAGGAAAGTTTGGTCAGCATCATAATGGAGTTATTTGGATGGTTGTCCCTCGTTTGATGAGGTGCATTTGGTGGAAGAGAAATAGCCAATGTTTTGAAGATTCTAAAAGGACAACAGCAGATTTAAAACTTTTTTTCTTTAAAACATTATCGGGTTGGAAGTCTATCATAGGAAGTCTTTCTATTTCTTTAGTTTATTATCTGATAGATGCTTGTAATTTGTGTTTTTGATTGCTTTGGTCCCCAATTGTATACTTGGGTTACTCCTTTTCATGATATGAATAATATTTTCATTACTTATCCAAAAATAAATAAAAATTTTCCATATCACGTGCAATACCAAATAGTTCTAGGGAGGCCTCCTTGAAAGAAGGATCACCACACTAGAGATCAAAGCAAAATTAAATTTTGGTACCATCACCCATCTAAAACTTGATGAATTGCAAAAACAATTGCACAACTTCTTATATATTATCCTAGGCTAACACCATAAGACCCATTAACAACATCAGTACACCATCCACCCCATAAAGTACCATACTTCTTCTCTACAACCCTCTTTCACAATGCCTCTCTCTATGAACCATATCTCCACAACGACTTCCCTAAGAGAGCTCCATTGTACTATTTCAAGTTCCAAATGGTCAAACCCCCGCTTTGAAAAGGTTCACAAATTTTATCCCATTTAATTAAATGAAATTTAGACTCTTCACCTAAACCCCTCCACAAAAATCTTGCTATAAATTTTCATTAAATCAGAGTCATTTCCATTCCACCGGTCTTTTTTCCATATTTCTAGAATGGTGATCCAAATGATCTTCACTTTGAATTTAAAATCAAAAGGAAGGGTTAAATATTCCATTGGTAACTTTGACATTTTGCACCCCAAAATAGTCACCAACTCCTCTAGATCATGCACATTCCCAACTGGAACCAACCATGATTTTCCTAGGTTAACCTTTATACCAAAGACAACTTTAAACCAAGTAAAAACATACCTCAAGTGCAAAACTTTATTCGAGTTAGCTTCACAAAAAATCAATGTGTCTTTTGCAAAGAGAATACAAGAAATCATCAATAGATTATTCTCCAAATTGCTGATTGTAAAGCCCGATAAATACCTACCTACCTCCTTCTGCCTAATTTTTACATTCTGCTCAATGCCTCTATAACAATAACAAAAGGCAACTGATTTCCATTGATGAAGATTGAAAAGCAAACTGTAGGTATGCAAAACTTCTACAAAACAAAATCCATCTCCTACATTTTGCTGAAACCCCACATCTTCTCAACAAACAATGAGAAAATCCCAATTTACATGGTCAGAGGCTTTCTCCAAATCAAGTTTGCAAAGCACTCCAGGTCTCTTGATTTTGTACTGCTATCAAAGCATTAATTAACTCTTAGAATGAAATCTAAAATTTGCTTCCCCTTCACTAGGGAATTTTGAGAATTTGAGAACATTCTCTAACACCAATCTTAGCCGATTAGCCAAAATTTTAACAAGAATTTTGTGAACTCCACCTACAAGGCTAATGGACTGAAATTCCTTCACCTCAACTGTGCCATACTTTTCTGGAATGAGAGCTATAAAAGCTTTTCTCAAACTAACCCTACTTGTGGAAAGCCTGAAACACCGCCATAATATCAGATTTAATTATGTTCCAACATGTATGGAGGAAGGTAAAAAAAAAGCCACAGGAATGCCATCTGGCCAGTTCATTATGTCCATTCAAGCTCTTGACCACACCACACCTAAAACTTCTTTTCAAAAAAATTTTTCCAACCACTGAGCATCATCTTCAGTTATAGCTGAAAAGTGTAAACTATCCAGCAAAAGGCGCCTAAATTCTATCCAGCAAAGGATTTCACCATGTCAATACTATGGTTTTATCTTCATAGGAGTATTTCTTGCGGAATTTTGATTGAGGGTGAGTTGCCATTTAATGTTTTGAAGTATGTAAATTGATTCATAATAAGTTTCTCATTTGTTCGCTAATTTTCTCATACTCCACCAAAAATAAAAAGTAGTACAAACTACTTTGCAGGAAGTAGTTCAAAAATAGGTTTCAATTCCTACAAGTTGTGCATTTCCTCAAAAATTTAACAATTTAATGCACAACTTGAGGGAGAATGTAGGAGAATATGTTCATTTTCCAAAAAATGAAGACTAAATCAAAAAATTAATTACTTGGAGTAATTCAAGAGACTAAATAAGTCAATCATATTAATATGAAATTCAAATTCAAATTATACATGTAATAAATTGCATGGTTTTAAAAACCAGAATGATCAAAGAACCGGAAAGGAGACCGGTTCCAAGTTTTTACTGGTTCTTAACCGGTTTTTTCGGTTTTGGCCAGATCGGGTCCAGTTCCTGGTTGAGCCGTCCAGTCTAGTTTTTAAAACAGTGATAAATTGATAGTTGACCTATTTCAAATTCTATAAATCCCATTATAAATATGGGTGGCCTTGTAATTTGTTGTCTATCAAGTGAATGAAAGACATAGGCATTTGGGTTTTGGTGCTCACTTGATAGAAAGATAAAGGAATTTGGGTTTTGGTGTTGTGGACTTTGGTCTTATTGACCGAATAACAATAATATCTTCCATTCTCTTTTGCATCTTAAGACCGAGCCACGTTAATATCTTCCATTTTTCTTTTCTCGTCTTCTATTTATTTTCTATAGTATTTCGAAGTTTGACACTTCTCATTCATAGAAAACTTCCAAATCATCTGAGCCTCACCAAACTCTCAGGGCTTTTCTTAATACAAGAAATCAAAGGTAGTATCTATCCATTCCAATTCCCAATCTTGCACTGCTATACAAACCACAAGTTCCAACCAAAACAAGTCTGGAGACTAATGGAATGTCTAAAACCCAAACATCATGCCAGAAGCAAAGTCTCTAACCATCCCCAACATCAAATCTGACATACAATTAAAATAACCTTCCTCCACTCTTCCAACCTCTTCTCACCCCTTTCAAAGACTAAACCCCATGTTGACTTTGACCATGTTAGATATTTTCAAGCCAACTAGAGAGATGGCAATATCTAATATTTTCAAAATACACATTTCTAGTACCATGTATTATAATATACGGTCCTTTCATATTTTCAATCAGATTTCATATTGGACAAAATTTAGCTACAAAATTGGTTGTAGTTTTAAGCTACAACCTTACTCAATAACATAAACATTACTACATATTTTGAAAATCTAACAGTTAAATTGCACGTTTTTTACACTCTTAATACAAATATCAAATTTTGAGCCAATCAGATATTATTTACTATATGCTCAATAAGCTTATATTTTATGCATAACTTTAAACTACAAAAACTTGCAAATTAAACAATTTATTGATGACACAGTTATTGATCTTCAATTTTCTAGAAATTTTGCAAGCATAAAGTATATAAGAAAAAGAAGAAGTAATCTAATGATGGATTTATCAAAATTCACTTTCAATAAAAAGATATTAAGTAAAGTTGTAACCTTAAGCTACAACTAATTCTGTAGCTAAACTTTGTCCTTCTATATTTATTCAAGTCAAACCACAGATTTTTCCTTCACCTCTCATCATGTACGCAATACCGAGATTTTTTTTACTGGTAAGTCAGATATGCACCAAATGGGTATCAATACCTAGATTAAATCTTCTACATCAAGATTTGAACATCCTATACCAAGAATACCTGAGATAACCAACACAAACAATATAAAAAGTGCATTTACCAGGTAGTGAGTAGTGACACAAATAAGATACCCAAAAGTAGCTTGGTAACAGGATATAAAGCCTCTCTTTTTTTTTCTTCTTTTGATAAATAACTTAACTTTATTGGAAAAACAAGGCCAAAGTCTACAAGAAGTATACTATGAGACCATCACAATCAAACTCTCAAGTTACAATGATCAATGAAATCTAAAAGAGACGTCGTAAAAGAAATGTAACCCAAAGATGACATCCAATCAAACAAACTGACCTTGCCAAGAAGAAAACAAATCCAAAACTCTTTTTCGAATAGCCCATTGAACTCCAAACAAACCAAATATACT
Organism: Quercus glauca; assembly: GCA_023736055.1. NCBI lineage: Eukaryota > Viridiplantae > Streptophyta > Magnoliopsida > Fagales > Fagaceae > Quercus > Quercus glauca. The sequence goes on along the minus strand of CM043316.1, from coordinate 72,924,030 downwards.
CCACAAGTCAGTAGCTATACGATAATAAAGGAGTAGATGGTCCACAGTCTCCCATCTAATAGATTTCCAAAGACTAACCCCATAAGGATCCAAAACCACTTCAGTGCACCCCCCCTCACACAAGCACTACTTCACCTCAATCACTCTACACCATAACAAAACTCTCTCAATGCCATATCTACACAACCACTTCCAAATAAGGCTTCATTAAATTTTCTTAAATTCCAAATAGCCAGCCCCCCATACCACATTGTCTCTGCATCTAGTTAGGCTTCTCTCTCTCTCTCTCTCTCATCTAAATGCTGGTTGAACCTCCTTTTTCCACTACCAAATCTCCTTAGTCTGTCGCTCACATCCTTTAGGTTTATTGAGTACTTCTTTAGCCACTTTTTTTAATACAACTAGCAATTTCATTCCACATCTTGTCAACATCTTTGTCTAGATCTCACTTGCCTTTTTTTATCATTTTATTTTTAAACACATTTTGTTTCTCTCCCTTCAAATCCCACCACCTAATTTATGGGTTTCCAACCATGCATAGACCTTCATAAAGGAACAAGTAGATCCAGATAAACTCAATATTAACTAAAAGGTCATCCAAATATAAGTCACCACTAAAATTGAATTCAGATGTTTTCTAATATATAATATATAAAACCATTGTTCACAGAGTGTCAAACCAGTTTGTTCTAATTAGGAAAGTAAAAACACAAGAAACATGCTATCAAAGCCCCATATTATGACAAAAAGCATGATCATTGTTTATTTAGTAGCAAAAATTGAATGCCATGAAAGATTGTATGCACTTCTACCATGGACGAATATCGCTTCCGTTCACTCTCAAAATGTTTTCTCGCAATGCCAAGCCAGTGTAGAGGAACAAAAGCCAAGCCTGACAAAGTGCATGTTCCATATTAAATATCAAGAAATATACATATACAAATCTTCAAAATCAGGGCTCAAAAACTTAATTAGGGAGATACCTGGTACAGTTGAACAGGAAAAGCTGGCAAGCATCCATCCCAAATCCAAGACCTCAGAATAAGAAGCACTGATGGGAAAAGGAGAAACAGAAGGGCAGTTCTATCCTGGTCCAAAGAGATAAAAGAGAGTTTTTAGTGGAAGCAAAGCTTCTTTGATTGATATTCTTTTAGGTTGCATTTGAATATGAAGATTTAAAATCAAGGGACTTGAAGAACAATTGCTAGTATTAAATGCTTAATATGAATTTAACAACACTTGATTGATCGAGCTTTTTTTTTTTTATGAGCTAGAAGAACTTCACTCGGATTAGTTGCAGAGAGCATACTGTACAACAATCCTCACTATAAAAAGTCGTTTGCTATTTGATACTCTATTCAAGTCATTTAAACAAAATATTGAAAATTTTAATTTATAATTTGTTCCATCCAAATGAAGCATTAGGCATTATAATTGGTAAGTACACTCTAAATGTGTTGCAGAGGAGGATGAAAAGAAAACATAGAGTAGTGTATTTGTAAAAGCAAAAAAGCAGAATAGAATACGACAAATAAGAAAAAGGAGGAAGAGATAGAAAGATAAAGAAGGAAAGCTTACTCTGTAACTGTTGTACTCCTCTTTAACCTTTAATTGAACGTCTTTTTGAGAGGCACGAACATTTATAGGACCCAGAAACATCTTCAAAAATCCCCCTACATATCAAATTCATTTCATTTCAATTCAATAAACAAATTCAAATATAAACATAAATATAAATTTGGATTGGAATTCCAATAGTAACCTTGAGTTTTGGGAGGAAGGAAAGAAGCGGCGTCTCCATCAACCATGATACACCTCGCTCTCTGTAAATCTTCTTCGAGCTGCTCACAAATTAAAATTAATGAGAAAAAAGAAGAAGAAGAATGGGAATGGGATCCAAAGAGAGAGAGAGAGGGAAAGAATAATAATGATTGCCTTGTCTACTAACTTGGGATCGAGAAGGTGGTGGTTATGAGAGAGGAGGGAGCGGAGGCGTCGAATGGAAGAGTCGAGAGAAATGACACGGTTACGGAGGGATTGGTCGTCGGAGGAGGCCTTAGAAATGAAAGACGAGGCGGAGTCCTGAAGCTCCTTAGCCTGCTCCACCACTCTTCCTACTTCTTCCTCCATTTTCTTTGCCGATGCCGATTCCGATTCCCCCATCTCTTCTCTTCTCTTCTCTTTGAATTCCCCCTTCTTCTTTTTTTTAATTCTTTAGAAATATTAACTACTGAGAGTTATTGTAATTCAAATTGGAGATTAGAAGAGAGACCCAGGAACAGGCAGCTCTAAAAAAATACAAAATACACTCAATCTCAAAGAGAAGAAAATGAACCCAAAAAAAAAGAAAAAGAAAAGGAATATGCTTTTGCTACTCACTCACAGTCACTCACCTTTTTCAGTTTTCACGCACTCTCTCCCATTCGTTTTGTTCTTTCTGGTTGTGGGAAAGAGAGATTCACATCCTCCTCAAACTGGTGCTGGAACTGGAGTCGGGAGGTAGATACCATTACCCACAGCTTCTTTTCATTTCTATAAGTCTTGCACACTCTACAAATAAACAAACAAGCCTCTGGAGGGTAAAACTGTAATAATACCCATTACCCGCTGTTTTTTTTCTTTTTTTTTGGATTTCAATCAGTTTTTAATATTTATTATTTATTTATTAATTTAAAAAATTAATTAAAATAAATAAATAACTAATCAAGAGGGATCTAAAGTTTGTTTGGTAAGAGGATTTAAATATAGGTTTTTTTTTTTTTTTTTTGCAAACCATAAAATGATGGTCTCGCACTTGAATATATTGTTGATTGAGTTTTTTTTTTTGAGAATCTTGTTGATTGAGTTATGACTATATTTTCTATTTTGACTCTTCTTTTTCTCATCTTATTATCTATTTCTTTCCCAAAAAATGGTGATTATTGTCTCTCTCTCTCTCTCTCTCTCGCTCTCTATTATTTATTCTTTCTTGCAATCTATAATGATTAATTATTGTATTTTTTTATAACACTATTTTGGGTTAATATGATTTGGTGGTGTGTTTTTAAAGTTTTCCATCACAAGTGCCTATTAACTATTTGAGTAATATCAAGTTTTTTTTTTTATGATAAGTTTTTATTATTATGAGAATCTCTTTAATTTAAGAGAATGAGAAATTTGAATAAAATATTTAAAACTTAAACAGTTTAATTGTACAACAACAACAAAAAAAATTGGAAAATATAATGCACCATAACAAAGCTTAGAAAAATATGGAACACCTGAAAAAATAATGACATCAATCAAACAAATCCAAATAATAAAATGATGGCGACATATTTTTTGAGATAGATAAAAGAAAAATAATTTTATAAATTGTTTAATTTTATGAGGAAAACAAATTATTTCTCACAAAAATTTAAAGAACAAATTATATAGTATACCTTAATTATAAAATAATTATCGATTTCCACACATTGCGCAAATCTACAACTAGTTTAAATTAAAAATTAAAATCCTTCAATAGTATATCTTTCCCTTGGTAGTATATTTCCATCTCATTGAACTATAAAAGAATTTGACCTATATATTAAAAAAATTGGACATACTAATAGCAGGGGAGTTTGGCAGGCACAACACCTAAATTAGAAAGTGTACGAGTATCAATAAATTCCTTGCAAGCTGCAACAAAGTGTGCCAATGTGGTATCTAGTTTGTTCCATATTGAGCTAAAATCAAAATGGGTGGGGGGTGGTTGTCTGCCTTTCAAGGGTTGGCGACCTGTACTTCCCATTTGTAGTGCAAATTAAGAATTTGACATTGCACGAGGGGCACATCACATCTCACTGCCCACTGCCCACTGCCCACTGCCGACTTCTGACTATATATATCACTCTGCGTGCTCGTGGAGATCTGTAAACGACTTTGCTGTGTAGTTCAATTATTGCAATCCATATGGATAACCAAACTTAGGGCCTTTGGTGGAAAAGTTTGAATAATATTAATTGTAATTTTTTGAAATGCATATAAGGGTAAAAATGTATGGAAATGTGTGTAATGTTGTTTAAAAACTGAAAATAATTTATTTAATAATTTTACCAAATGCCCCTAACTTACTGTCTCCAATTCGCTTACATTACATGACTTCTGTGTATAGCTGTCTTTCTTCATAATGAAAAAATGTCCAATTATAAATTGTATCATTTTAATTTTATATAAGCCCAATAAAATAAATTACCCAAATTAAATTACATGACTACTGCGGATAGCTGTCTTTTTTTTTTTCTTAATTTTATTTAAGCCCAATAAATCAATTTTACCCAAAACAAACAACTTGACACTTTAAAAAAAGTTTAACAAAATAATTTGTCATTACCCAGCAATATGCATAAAAAACACTTAATAAAAAAATTATTAAAAAAAAAAACCCCTAAGTGGCTAAATAGCAAAGCCAGAGACTAGAGCCGCCGTACGCAATTAGCAGCAAAGTCGCCATCCCTAATTTCAAGTCTTGACTTCGTCCCTGATCTCAAGCATTACTTTTTAAAATTCAATTCAATCTTGTAATTTTTAATTTATTTATTTCAATCCTATAACTTCCATTCGTATACTTCCGTCCACTTTTGTTGGAAGAGTTTCCATTAAGTGTCCCAAAACAATGTAGTTTTGGTAATTTTGAATTTCCCAAATAACATTCGTTTTATAGAACTAAAATAGACAAATCAAAAGTTACATAACTAAATTGAATTTTAGACAAAACTAGTTATAAACCTACGCGATACATGAGAAAATATAGTATAATTATTTTATAAGAATATAATGTAAATTTGTAGGTTAAATAGTGCTTGTATTATCTTATGTGTTATCTAAAAGTATTTTTTTATTTTTATAATTTTTATGTAATGGAAAATATAATGTATTTTGTATTCAACAACAATTTATAGTAATATATATATATATATATATAACATAATTTAAAAAATTATTAAATTACATAATTATACATCCTCAAAAAAAAAAAAAAATACATAGTTACAATATTTTTTTTTATATAAATGGAGAATATGATATTAAATTTTTTTTTAAAAATATACAATAATTGTTTGACTAATTTGAACATATCAAAAAATAATTATAAAAAAAAATGTACATCCTCATTCCATTGAACACATGTAATATGTTATATTAAATTAAATTATTATATAATTATATAATTTTAGCATTTTAGCATTTTTTTTTCTAAATATAAGTATAATTCCTATATTATTGAAACTTGAATTTTAATATAATTTTTTGAATATTTTTTTTAGGGGGTTCATATCTTTAATTTCTAATACCAATTTTGTTTGTATTTTTTAACCCAAAACTAAAGAGCTGGGCCAAATAGAGTAGAATTTCATACTTTTTAACCCAAAAATTAAGAATAAAAATTGAGCCAAAAACTAAAAATCAACCTACAAAAAGAATCAATTTAAATCTCAATTAGTCCAAAATTGACTAAATTGACCAAGTGGGCCAAAGTGGACTAATCGGACTAAAGTAGACCGAATGGACCAAAGTGAACAAAAATGGACTGAAGTAGACCAAAGTGGACCGAATTGACCAAAATGGACTTAACTGACCAAAATACTACTAATAGTATCACTAAAAAATAATTAGGAAATTTTTAATTATGTTGTTGATGTGTGTTGATGTGTGTTGAGGTCTAAAAAGTTATAACACCAAGGCCCAAAATAGCACAGTGGGTGAACCCCATATAAAAGGGTTGAGCTCACCACAAAAGAAAAAGGATAGCCCAAGTCCATTAAAAAGATATTTAAAGCGCAGAACCCACGAAAGGACAGGCCTTAGGGCCCATGAAATGAAGGGAAGAAAGGAAAAAAGCCAAGCCTGTCAAGATCAGAAAATCAAAAGGAATCCAATGGGAAGAACTGGGCCGAGATACCCAAAGGCTGCCAGGGGCTTGGGATCCTCGGGTGTGCAACACAGCTAGGATGAGATTGAGATAGTTCAGAAGAGCACCAAAAAACACAAGAAACGAAGGACAGATATGTCCTTCTCAATCGCCCAATGATGCAGAAAGGAACCAGAAGGCTTGGAGAGTAACAATTCATGAACGAGGGGGCTGGAACCTCGGGCAACCCATAAAGAAGAACTATAAAGGGAAGTAGCCGGGAAAACCTTCAACCTGGCAGGAATGGATTAAGCTCACTTGGGAAAAATGAAAAAAAAAAGAAGGACAACTAAAAGGCTGAGTCTAAAAAGGTAAGGTTTAGAAGTCTTGAGGGAAGAGAGATTAGAGGTCAGCCCTCTAAAGACACCCCTGAATGGAAGGTCAGCAAGAAGCTTTTAGGGAAACAGCACCAAAAGAAGAAAACTATGAGAAACAAGAAAAGGACCAGTTATCAGAATGGCTGGCACAACGTAAGCTCTGGTACCCAGGGGAGTAAAGGAAGGGAATCAGTGGTACCCCGAAACCCTAGAGTGACACTATAAAATGAGGAAGCAGCCAACGTTGGAGGGGCATTCAGCAATAGGGAATCATAACAGAATCACTAATAAAACTCTGTCAAAAAACTCAAAGAAAGTAGTAAAAGAAAGAGAAATATCGTCCAGTATCCCAAAACAGCCACTATAGAATATACTTAAATTCAAAGGGATTCAAACTTTGCAAGTCTTAGAAGTTTAGATAGCTATCTAAGTCTGTAATTTTTGAGCTTGTTTGGACCTTGTAACACGTCTTAGTGAGCACATTGTGATTTACAACTAAAGAAAGTAATGAAATATTTCATAGTGTTTTAAGGATCCTTAACAATATATTTGTCTCTCTCTTTATTATATTGTTCCTTTACTGTTTCTTACTATTCAATACATATATTCTTACTTGCTAGTATGTATGTATTGTAGGACTCTTGTTCTGTGCACCACTTGGTTTGTAAACAGCTCATTTAGCTGCGGTGAACCAAGTCTAGTCCTTTTAAACAACAACTCAAAGGCCCAGGGTCCTTGCTTCAACTTGGGCCTGGACACTGTCCAAAAAAGGACCTTCACAATGTAAAAGTAAAACTAACCAATCACATCACTTTGTAAATTTTTTAGTTAGTAAATGATATTGTTTAAGTGTTCTTTTTTACTACAAAAAATTTATATGAAAACATTCATAAGATGCATTATTTAAAAGATGTTATTGTTTGATTGATATTAATTTTAAAAAAAAGCTCAAATGACTTCATGTATTAATAAATTTGGACAATATAAATAAATTAACTCATTTAATTAATTACTAATAGATTTTTGTACCGAAATGGACAGAAATAGATCAAAATGCTACGTTGATGTGGCTCAATAAGAACATAGCAATACTACAAATACTACATTTCAACTTTTAGATATTAATATAGATTAGAGAGTGGCAATGTAACCAAAAAATAAATCCTAATGTAGTGAAGTATATATGTGTTGTCTCTTCTTTAATCTTGCGCAAACCAATTTTAACAAAGAGAGAAACCAACACAGTTTTATGTGGTTTGGATTTTGGAATCGTGCCTACATTCACGAGAGCAAGTGGCTATTAATTCCCAGAAATACTCCTATTATGCTCCATTTCAGTCCGCTCATTACTTACTGCTCCACTCCACTACGCTCATAAGACCTCAAGCTAGTGGGCTAGAAACAAATAAGAGCCAACTCATACAATATTTAAGACGTTTGTGTGTGCAGGAGCACAGGAGGACAACATTGCTAACCTAAGTTTGGAACCGTGTATTTGCAACAGAGGAAGAGAACTGAGAAGGCAAGGACTAGAGTAAGTAATTAGAGTTCCCAACAGAGGGCTAGAGTCAGTTATCAGATTCAGACATTGGGCCACCCTATATAGGTCTGCATATTTGGAACTCTAAATTATATTCTGGCCACCCATGCCTCCTCCCATTGAAACATCAAAAGGATAACGCCGGTGATCGAAGGCTCAACACCCTTTCTTGTATATCTTGAGACCAATCTTCTCTGCATTACAACGTCTTTCCTACCCTTTGTAATTTGAATTTCCTGTATATACTCCTATCCATCAATTCGCAATAACGGGAACCTAAGAGCCCATTTCATCAAAATACAGAACTGTGCATTCCTGCTAAGCTAGTCCAACCATGCACAAGAACAAAATGACCATTATGATAAAAAGAAACAATATCCAACCTGCAGACTATGTCAACAAAATTCATGATGACTAAGCAAAAACTAACCTTTCTTCCCTATTAACAGGAAAAGTATTTTGCAAAAATAAGAAAACATAATAATTCCCAAAGAAGAATAGAAGTCCCAAAGCTGCAAGCCAGAGAGAGACAGGAGCTGCAGGAAAAAGAAAAGAAAAAAAAGAAAAGAAAAGGAAAATACACTATGATCTGTACTAGTTTTTTTTTTGTTTAGCTTCACCGGTCCAGTAATTTTTGACAGCAACGAGAATTTTCTCGGGATTGAAGGGTCCACTTTCATGGTCCATAATCTGGCTCTTCCATCTCATCCCATCTGTTATAGCCTTAATCTTCACAAGGACCTCTACTGTATCTCTAAATATAACTGTCCCTTCTGGCCTCAAAATTCTATCCATTTCTAGCAGAATGTAGGAGATGTCACACCTTCAATACACAAACACAAATTCAGCCAAAATATAAAAAATTACCAGACCAAAGATCATTGAGCATATAGTGTGCATCTGTATCTCAAATTTTACCTGTCCTGATATATGCTGAATACACCACCTGCATGTATGAGATCATAGGTTCTTGGATAAGTTGAGAATGCCTCACACCAATCTTGGTATGTCCCAATGAAACCTCGTTCGTAAATTACACCTAGAGTGTCCTGGTTCGAGTTGGCAGGAACCACATTCATAACCCACACAGGATACTTTACCAAGGCCGCAGCAAATCCACCAAGGTAGGCATTCATGTCCATTATATTCCTGTATCGTCCCTGTGCTAGGGGTAGGTTCCGCTTGTAATGTGTCACCCTGTCCTTCCATAGTTCATTGTCTTCTCGGAAATTTTCAGCAGTAATGCCTGGAATTGAGCCAGTGCTAATTCTAGGAGGGATGGCAAAAGCGCGCTGGGGCCACTTCTCCAAAGCTCCACCAGCAACTTCATCTGAGCTGCTTGCCTCTGGTAGTGGGGTTATGCAAGTTTCCATATTTCTGTACCTTTTCAGCACAATTGATGCAAAGATAAATAGAGTCAACCACAATAGTTTTAGTATTAACATAACAAATGATAGCATGAAAGATGAGATGGTAGTACCAAGCAGTGTCTGGATTGTCCGATTTGCATATATGTGGCGTTTTATAAACCTTCTTTCTCTTGTTGCATTCAATGTGGTTGATGGGCTTTTGCCATATTGCAAGATCATTCTTTTCAATCACTTTCTTCCAGCAAAGGCTCTTAGCAACACCCTCAATTGCATCTTGCTCTTGTTTCAAATCTTCTTGGGTTCTTTCCCATCCTCTCCAGTATTTCTTCCAGCGGATAGGAGGGCCAGAAAGAATCCAGTAACCACCAGGCCTTAGAACTCTGTCCACTTCAATTAGATACATGCCATCTGTAAAAATCAAAAGATCTCAGATGAAACATTTTTTAATGCCACACAGATAAATGAGGATGGTTGAAATTGATGATAGGTTTAGTTTTTTCAATTTGCATTTTGTTAAGCATGAAGGACAATGTTTCTATCTCCCGTATTGTTCGATGTTTCAAGTTTGTGAACTAACAAAAGATACAAAAAATTCTTACCAAATTTATGCCAAGGTATCAAGCAACGGGAACAGTGAGCCATATCAAAAGCCCTAGCTGGGTATGGAAGCCTCTGAGAAGCCATGATGCCAATCATAGCTGGAACTCCCCGCTCCAATGCAAACTGGACCTGTGCTTCATGCGTGTCCCTTGGTGCAAAAGACATTGCCAGGATGTCCCTCCTCAACAAGTAAGCACCCCAACTTGCTACCTTAATTCCCACAACCAAGAGGTGTAGAGGGAAAACATATTAGCAAATTGCATGTCATATATACTTGGAATTCACAAATCAAATAAAACTACAGGTAGCTTAAGGAATATTTGGAAGTCTTTGGTGAAGTCCTCATTTGCCGTCCCAAGTAATTTTAAAAACAAAATACAAAAAAAGTTGAAATGAAATATCAAGCCAGAAATGATGCTGATTTTCTTACACCACAGCCAGTATCTATGGCAGTTCTGATACTTCCACTTGTGAGAGGAATAAGTTCGTTAATGTCATCAATATAAGCATCAGCTCCACGGGGGAACATGGTGCCTCCTCCAGGGAATCTGAAACGATCACCCTCGACCTGAATCCAATTCTGAACAGCCTTCTCAATGCTGAGCTCTCTATGGGGAATATTGTCGTACCAAGCATAGTCTCGACTCTGAGGCCATTTGAAAGGGGTCTTATATTTTGGTGGAGCAGGTATCTGGCAATGGAGGAGCTCTTCCTTGGCAGGGCAATGCCGCTCTCTGTATCTCAACATGGTGCGATCAAATTTCCTTCCCCTTACAGGATCTTGGCAAGGAGTGTATTCACTATAGGACATATCACAAGGTGGGAACTTCTGGACTCCACCAGAGTTGTTGATCTCAACTTGATGATGGCTTTGAAAGTCCAGTGTATTTGATGAAGGTGATGATGTTGATGATAAGGGTACACCATTGCCTGCTGGAGGTACATCACAACCGACTCTATTGTAGGCCTCAGATCGATTGGTGGGAGCAGGAGTATTCTGCCAAGCCCCAAAAATGTAAGACAAAATGCAAAGCCCACTAACCCCTAGGATCCAAGAGAGCCGCTTCCTCTTTGCTTCCAGCTGGTGATGCTTTGGGGATCCACTGTACTCCTTAGCCATTCCTACTTCTGCAAAAAACAAAAATCACATAAATAAATCTCAAGAGAAACTAAATACACTCGTTTCTTTCCTTTTAAAACAGAGGAGAGTCATTACTGGATAATGCTGTTTATAAATTTCTTGAAAAGTAGACATTACACACAACTGAATAATAAACATTTCCCCTTCTGAAAAAGCAAAACCAAAAAAAAAAAAATGAAAGGATACAACAAGTGTACGACAATCAAAGTCAATAGCTGATAAATCAAATGAACTGCAGAAACAAATGAGAAAAAAAATTTGTAGAGTGAAGATCATAGGCTCAAAATGGAGATTAAACAGAGGAAGAATAGTAACGGAAGGCAGTCCCAAAAGCCACTATTTTAGGTTTCACAGAGAGACCCCAAAAAAAAAGTACTGGAAAAGAACAGCTCAAAACATGAAAAGATTAAAACTTGGAAGACAAAAACAAAATCTGAAAAAGGTAGACAGAAAATTAGAGATATTTTAGATCCCACTCCCAGCAAGGCTGCCGGTACTGTATAGGACTAGGAAATGAAAAGAAATTAATTAAAATCCGAAGTAAAACAAATAAGGAAATGAAATTGAGTAAATGGCATGGCAAGTGGCAACTCACACTCCAAACATACCTCTCCTTCCAACAATAGAAAATCAAAAGCCAAAAATTCAGAGAAAAAGTCACTTCCTCTCCCCTCTTTCTTCCATCCACTTCATAAAGCTCTAGAAAGAAATGAACTTTGCAGAACCTTTTCTTTTGCTCTTTTTTTATTTTATATTTTTGGTTATGAACCCAACAAAAATAAATAAGAAAAAAGAAGTCACTTGGATCTTCAGGGAAACACACAGGAAACACCAAACATCTAATGCAGTGTTGGATTATTAAAAAACAGTAATAAGAAAGAGACAGAAGCATACCTGAAGGTGATAGTTGATATTAAATTCAGCTAAAGACTCAAAGATTCTTCTCCCAACGAAAAGTATTTACTGGCAAGTGAACATGGAGCTCCTTGGTATTCGAGTCTTTTTTTCTCCTTTTTCTTTTGATTTGTTGTAGTAGTTGGAAATAGAATTAATTACAAATAAATATACACATATTAGCCGTACATGACAAAATTTGGAGTCCGAGAATGACACATGAATGTAGCCTGGGACACAGGGGGGAAGGTAGAGAGAAAAAAAAATAGAGGCCAAAAGTTTAGAATTAGAATAATGAATGATGGGTCACAAAAAAGAGAAGGGAAGGTGCAAATACACCGCCATTACAGGAACTGCTGATTGGTGAGGAGAACTGAACATGCTTTTTTATGATATATATTCAAAACAAACAGTGAAAGAAAAAAGCAGAGATGGATATTGTTGTTTATTTTATTAGTATTTGTTATTGTATTTTAGTTTTGCTTTTAGTTTTTTAGTTTTTCTGGTATTAAGAAATGAGAACAGAAATGACGAGGAGAGAGTGGATTTGGTCTACAGGATATTGCGAGTGGCATCATGTGAGTGTTCGAAGGAGAGTGACTAGCCTCATTTTCCTCCCCACCCTTAGCTCTTCCCTTTTCCTTTCTTCTCCTAGCTAAACATTAGAATATTGTAACTTTTCCCCCTCTTTTTTCGGTAGCTAAATAATCCAACCTGTCTAAATCTAAAAGCCACAACGGAGTATATGTTTATATATAGCACTGATTATTACACATAGTGGGTGCGCAAAGCCTATTAAGGTTGCGTTTGGGATAGTTTATATTGAGCAGCTTCTTTTATTATTTAGTTTATATTTACTATTATTTATGAGTCTCATTATACTTCTTGATATTAGTCATAGGTCTTGCTGTACTATTTCGGCCAACTTTTAGTTTTATCTACAATTTTTTAGCAAAAAGTTTTCAATTTTAATTAAATAAATTGTTCCCAAGCGGACTATAAATTACCTGAAATCATATGTTCAAAACACGATTTCAATTTTCCCTCCAAAAAAAGAAAAACATGATTTCAATTTAATTGTGAAGATATTCACAATTTCAAAATTATGACCAAAATCATGTTTTAAATACATAATTTTAAAAAATAATAATAATAATTTCAAAGTAAAGTATATAGATATGCATGCAACAAATAAATAACCTATATATTTTTTCAATTATTTGCTTATTGGTTCAAAATTAATATAAATACAATTAAATCTAAAGTACTACAAAATTGCATATATATAAACTAGGTTTATTACACACGTTTTACGCGTGCAATAATGTTCTTTTTTACTTATTTGTTTTTTTGGTTTAGTGTCATAATGTTTCAAAGTGACATATCAAATTTAGACAGCCAAATTGACCAAACTGATTAGTTATACCAATGATGTAAAAGTCCATTTCAGTTTAAGATGGTACCAACCATATTGCAATAATAAAGTGCTACAAAAAATAAATTTTGACACAGAGATGTGGTTACTGATAGGATTGACGATCTCTCTCTCATAGACGAGAAAACCAAACATCTCCGTCAGTATATCCACGTCACTGACGAAGGTAGGGAAGCTATTCAATGCAGTCAATGACACATTGGACGGTTACAAAACCAGCAGTGTAGACTTTTGGAGGCCCATCAAGGCCCACATTACTAAGCATGAAGCATTACCAAGAGAGGCATTAAAACCACAATAATAGCCACAACGGCTAGGGTCTGTGGAAACATATATAAAGTCCTCACAAGCACCAACACAAGGTACATAGACACTCCTTAAATCACTCATAATTTCTCTGATATTCTGTGTTATTCTCTAAAGGCTTCTTTATACTGACTTTGGCATCAGAGACGTTGTGGCAGGCACCACACCGATGACCACCTTAAGGGAGCCGTCTTACTATATTTGCAGAGGCATAGATGAGGACTCAGCTCCATCTGGACACACTCACAAAGACTGAAGATTTGCACTTCATCAGTTTGGCGCTGTCTGTGGGGACAACATTTTCGTACTTAGGTTTGAAAGCGTAGTTTCCAATTAACTTCTACATTCAAATGGAGCCCAACTAGGATTCTGCAGCATTAGCTTTGCAAGTCCAGGCTCTTGCGGCTAGCGTCGAAGAGCTTACCAGACAAAATCAGGAAATAAGGCTACAACTTCAATAGGAGGAGAACCGGTCTAGAGCCAATCAAGAGGATGAGGGAGATAGCAATAGAAGGAGCAACCGTCGAGGGCCAACTACTCCAAATGAACAAAACTCAGATCTTCTTCAGAAGATGAGAAAGGAAATGGACGAGCTGAGGAACGCCATTAAGGGAAAAACAGACTAAAGCCTAGACAGAATGGTCAAGGCAACAAATTCGCCTTTCAAAACGGCAGTCTTGGAATGCCCTGTGCCTTAGAAATTTCGCTTGCCTTAACTTGAGCCATTTGACTGACTTAAGGACCTTTAGGACCACGTTAACACCTTCAAGACACACTAGGCCTTCAACAGCCTCCTAACAAAATATTGTGTCGTTCTTTTCCCACCACTCTCAAAGGAGCTGCAAAGGAGTGGATTACAAAGCTACCAACATCGTCCATCGATAGCTTCAAGCAATTGTGCAGCGCCTTTTTGAGCCACTTTGTTGGGGGACAACGCCCAAAGAGGCCAGTAGACCTCTTACTCACCATTAGACAAGGGGAGAAAGAAACCCTGAGGTCGTACGTGAAATGCTTTACTCAGGAGACTCTGGAGGTGGACGAAGCTGACAGGTGGACGAAGCTGACGACAAGGTGCAGTTGACGACCTTTAAGACAGGATTGAAGTCCAGAGAGTTCGTGGTTTCCCTCGTGAAGAATCCTCCTAAGACGATGGTAGAAATGCTCCTAAAGGCACAGAAGTACATGAACGCTAAAAATGCTTTAGCCGCCATAAAGGATATGGAAAGGCCAGGAGACAAGGGAAGGAAGGAAGACGATCATAAAGGACAAAAAAGGGAACTCCCAAATCGTTACACTAGTGACGAGAGTAAAAGGAAAGATGAAAAAACTCCTCGAATGGTAAAATTCACTCCGTTAATTATGCTTGTTGACAAAATTTTGGCGCAAATTAAGGATGAGCACTACCTTAAATGAGCAAGGCCATTACATTTGTCGCCCAACGTATGTAACAAAAAGAAGTACTGCCGTTTCCACAATGATCTACATAGAGGATTGCAGGGACCTAAAGGAGCTTATACGGAAAGGAAAACTGCAGAAGTATGTGAAAAAGGGAGAATCTAGTAGGTTCAGAGGCGGCAGCAAAAACCAGTGCAAATTTCCACCCAGGGATAAGGATCACATGTCCCAGCGCCCACCAAGTGCGATCGGGGAGATAAAGACGATCACAAGTGGCTCGTCCACAAGTGGGTCGTTCAGATCCCTCAGGAAAACATGCCAAAGGCAGGTGAACAGTGCCTACAGAATGCTCCTATTTAAGCAAGGACAGACATACTGTGACATGTTTTCTCGAAAGAGGATGTTAGAAGAGTGAAACAGCCTCATGACGACCCCCTAGTCATAATGCTCATGATAGAAGGATTCAATACTAGGAGAATCCTCATGGACAATGGCAGCTCTGCGGATATCATCTACCTCTCCACTTTTCAGCAGCTGAAACTAGATCCAAAAAGACTTCGCCCATTCGACTCTCCCCTCGTCAGCTTCAGTGGAGACAGGGTGTATCCTAAGGGCATAATGACACTGACGGTTACAGTTGGGACTCACCCGAGGCAACTGACTCGTTAATTGGACTTCTTGGTGGTAGATTGTCCTTCATCTTACAACATGATCATTGGGAGACCCACGCTCAACCGTTGGAAAGTAGCCACGTCTACCTACTGCTTGAAGGTAAAGTTTCCAACAGAGAATGGTGTAGGCAAGGTAAAAGGAGATCAAGTGCTGGCCAAGGAATGCTACCAGGCCGTGCTAGCAACCAAAGAAAACCATACATGGATGATCGAGGAGAAGGAAGAGGATAAAGTGGAAGCCCTAGAGACAATGGAGCTGGTTGAAGGAGAAATAGCAAAGACGACCAGAATAGGGACGACATTGAGTCCCGAGATGAGGGCGGGACTCGTCTAGTTTCTTAAAGAGAATTTAGACGTCTTCACATGGAGTCATGAGGACATGCTAGGTATATCCACGAAGGTCATCCAACACAGGCTGAACGTGGACCCTAAGAAGAAGCCAGTCCAGCAAAGACGAAGGGTTTTCGCTCCCGAATGGAATCAAGCAATCATGGACGAAGTTAACAAGCTGCTATCAACAGGCTTTATTCGAGAAGTTTACTACTCAGATTGGCTCGCCAATGTCGTCTTGGTGAAGAAAGCGAATGGGAAATGGAGAATGTGCGTGGACTTTACAGATCTGAACAAAGCCTGCCCAAAAGACAGTTTTCCTCTGCCAAGGATAGACCAACTAGTGGATTCCACAACAGGGCATAAACTATTGATGTTCATGGATGCATTCTCAAGATACAATCAGATAAAAATGGCAGAAGAAGACCAGGAGAAAACTGCCTTCATCACAAGCTAATGACTGTATTACTATAAGGTAATACCCTTCAGACTGAAAAATGCAGGAGCGACCTACCAGAGGTTAGTAAATAAAATGTTCAGCAAGTAAATCAGGAGAAATATGGAGGTATATGTGGATGACATGCTCGTCAAGAGTAAAGAAAAGCTTGTTCATCTAGACGACCTCAAGGAAACATTTGCCACACTCAGACAATACCAGATGAAATTACACCCCAGTAAGTGTGCCTTTAGAGTAGCTTCAGGGAAGTTCTTGGGGTTCATGGTGTCCCAAAGGGGGATAGATGCAAAGTCGGAGAAAGTGCGAGCCATACTCGACATCGTCGCCAAAGACCATCAAAGAAGTCCAGAAGCTCACAGGAAGGATAGCAGCACTCAACAAGTTCGTCTCTAAAGCGACGGATAAATACTTACCCTTTTTCAAGACGTTGAAGCAAGCCTTTACCTGGACCGATAAATGTGAGGCGGCATTTCAAGAACTTAAGTGTTACTTAAGCAATCCACCCCTTCTAAGTCCGTCCAAGGAAGGGGAAAACCTGTATCTGTATTTGGTAGTATCAGCCACAGCCATGAGCACAGCCTTAATTTGAGAAGAAGACAAGAAACAGTTTCCAGTTTACTATGTCAGTCAAGCTTTCCAAGGGGCAGAAGCCAAGTACCTAAGGATTGAGAAGATTGCGTTTGCATTGATAGTACCTTCGTGCAAGCTGCGACCTTATTTTCAGGTGAATCTCATCTTGGTAATGACAGACCAACCCATCAAGAAGTCCATGAACAAGCCCGAGGCAGCAGGGAGAATGGTCTAAGGGGCAATCAAGCTTAGCCAGTTCGACATAGAGTATCACCCTAGGACAACCATTAAGGCGCAGGCTTTGGTAGACTTCATCGCCGAGTTCACTCTTCCAAACGAGGACAAGGATAACCCTACCGACGAGATAGAACGGTAGATGATACAGACTGATGGTTCGTCAACCTAGAGGAGGGGAGGAGTAGGGATCGTTATCTCCACCCCAAATGGAGAAATGCTTAAATATGGAGTTCAGCTAAGATTCCTGGCCACCAATAATAAAGCTAAGTATAAAGGAATATTAACAGGGCTAAGGGTCGGAAAAGCACTAGGAGCTAAAAATTTGCTCATCCAGAGCGATTCTAAGCTGGTAATAGGACAGATAAAGGAGGAGTACGAAGCTAAGGAGGAAAGAATGCAAAAATAGCTCAGGCTAACGAAGCATTTAACACAGGAGTTTGATAGGGTGGAATTCGTGCAGATCCCTAGGAGCCAGAACATGATAGTAGATGAAATTGCGAAGCTAGCATCGTCAGAAGAAGGATCAACGAGCATGGGCTTAGAGATGGAGGTCCAGAAATGCCCTAGCATTGAAGAAATCTCCACATTTGCAATCCAGAGCACAGGTAGCTGGATGACCCTAATCATATCATTCCTCCAAGACGACCACCTCCCACAAAGCGCAGAGGAGGCCAAAAAGGTCAGGAAGAAAGCAACCAGATTCACAATCCTAAACGACACCTTGTACAAGAGAGGCTTTTCCATGCCCTAACTGAAGTGCGTAAATGAAGAGGAAGCCAAGTATATTCTGGAAAAGATTCATGAAGGGGTTTGTGGAGACCATGTAGGCCCCAGATCCCTGGTGAGTAAAGTTATCCAAATAGGTTACTTCTGACCTATTATGCAGGTAGACGCGAGAGAGCTCATCAAGAAGTGTGACAAGTGTCAAAGGTTTGGGAATGTCCAACGCCTTCCATCCGAGAGACTGACAACGATAGCCTCCCCTTGGCCATTTGCACAATGGGGAATCGATATCGTTAGCCCATTACCCCAAGGCAAAAGACAGGTAAAGTTCATACTAGTCGCTATTGATTACTTCACAAAATGGGTTGAAGCGGAGGCATTAGCAACTATCACCGAAACAAGAATCCAGAGTTTCGTATGGAAGAACATAATTTGCAGATTCAGAATTCCACGGACGATCATCTCAGATAATGGGCGACAGTTCGACAGTCAAGGCTTCAAGGATTTTTATTCAAGTCTAGGATCAAGAGCCAGTTCTCATCTCTGGGACATTTACAGGCAAACGGATAGACGGAGGTGACTAATCGAACATTAATCAAGATTATCAAAGCCAGGTTGGACGATGCTAAGAGGGCCTGGCCAGAAGAATTGCCCAATGTCTTGTAGGCTTACAAGACTACAGCAAGAACCCCAACAAGAGAAACCCTCTTCAGACTCACTTACAGCATTGAGGCAGTAATCCCAGTCGAAATAGGAATGAGCAGTACCAGACGAGAGATGTTCCACGAGGACAGCAACAACGATCAACTATGAGTCAAACTAGACTGCCTGGACGAAGTCAGAGCCGGAGTTGCTAACAAGATAACGAAGTACCAGTAGAAGATAGCCAACTACTACAACAAGAGAGTGAAGCTCAGAAGACTTGACATAGAAGACCTCGTCCTACGCAAGGTCACCCTAGCAACCAAAGACCCTACCCAAGGGAAAATCAGCCCAACGTGGGAAGGACCCTACCGGGTCGTTCGTTATTCCAGACAAGGCAGTTATCACTTGGAGACCTCGGAAGGGCGGAGACTTCCATAACCTTGGAATATTGAGCACTTGAAGATGTACCACAAATAGATGTAACAGGAAATTGTATTCGTTTTCAAAAACAATAAAAGAACTATTCAGCCAACGACTCAATACTAGTGAACCCAAGAGCTTAAAAGCCAAAAAAAATTGGCTAAGTAACAAGATTCCGCCTAGACAGATGTAAGTTACTGACGAAGCCAAAGAATGACAAAATCCCTTAAGAGGGTATAAGTCATAAAAAGAAGAATGGCTAAGTAACAAGATTATGCCTAGACGGATGTAAGTTACTGACGAGTCTAACGAAAAACAAAAGGGGTGTAAGTCGCAGGAAATTAGCTAAGTGGCAGAATCCGCCTAGATGGAAACAAAGTACTGACGCAAGCAAAGAATGATAAAATCCCTTAAAGATCACAACAGAAAATTTGGCTAAGTACAAGATACTGACACTGAAAGAGTAACTAAAGGGACGAGGCAAACAAGAATCACATAGAAACAGAAGTACAAGCAAGTAAGTATGCAATCACAATATAATTAAAAGCCCAAAAAACAACGAGCAGTTACCATTGTTTTCACTTTAAAATTAAAAGCCCGTAAACACTAGGCGAAAAACATTATTCTTAAGTTAGAAATATTGTTCTGAAAGTAGAATTTAAAAGCCTAAAACACACTGGGCAACAAAAAATATAAAGTTAAAAGAAAAACAAATGAACATAAGGTAGGGTCAGGTAGCAGCAGTATTGTCACCATCTGGAAGAGGCATAGGAGTATCCCCCGGAGTAGCTTCAGTAGGAGTAGTGGATTGGGAAGCCTCGTCCGCCGCCATCTCCTGGTCAACCACTTCCATATCAAGATTCTCAAGGTCTACTCCAGAAGGATGTTTGACCAAGTACCGACGAAAGAGCTCGAAACCCTTGAAGTACCAGCTGAAGAGCATAATGTTATTCTCCTCAGTTTGCTGGAAAGCCTTGACGGCCTTGGCAGCAATGGTCTTCAGCTTTTCCCTAGCAGCCTGGAGTTGTTCATCCTTCTCCATCGTGAGCTGCCTCTCCGCCCTAAGGTCATCTCCTAAAGATTTGACCTTCTTCTTGACAGAGTTGGCCTCATCCATAGCAATAATTAAATCCTTCTTCAACTTGGAATTTTCTGCCTCCAGAGCCTCTACCCTGGACACTGCCGAGGTAATTTTTGCTTCCTAAGTAAGGTACTTGGAAGTAATGTGAAGACTCTCCCCCAGTACTTGAAAAATTGAATCCAACATTAAGGATGACACAAAAGGAAAGAAAACGAAAAAGGTAAAATCACACAAGTACAATACCTAGACGAGCTTGTGGAGATGACTACCCACAACCTCGTTGGTAGACACCCCTGAGAACACTTTCATATCCTCAGCAGTAAAGGTATGTTGCGCCCAAGCCAGTGTAACCCCGGCATCGTCCCAAACATTGAAAAACTGGGAGTCAGCTTTCTCTTTCTGCTTATCCCCGATTTGCTACCTTTTATTCCATTGAGGAGGAATCTCCTCAACTAAGGTGGTCGGGGAAGCAATCCTCACTGACTCGATGCCAGGAGTAGACGAGGTTGCTGTAGTGACAGGAGTCCCCTTTTCCATCACTTGTACAGCCTTGGTCCCAAGATTGGACAGGGGCTCGTTCCTTTTAGCCCTCATCTGGGCATACATTCCTTGGTTAAATTTGGATGTCATTCCTACAAGAGGAAAACACTTGTAAAAAAAAAAAAAAAAAAAAACAAAGAGAGAGAGGGGGCAAGAGAATCAACATAGACGAGCCTAACACTTACTCTTTTTTTTCTCAATCTCAATATTTCACAGGACGAAGGCAGATGGTTCTAAACCAAGGCAATAGAAGGCAAGAGTTCGCGGATTCACCAGATCGTCGAAATCCTCAATCGTCCTTGCGTACTCAATAACCTTCTCAACACGTACCTGCTTTTAAGCTTGGACTGTCTCTTAACTGCACAAGACAATGGGCAAAGGACTTAATGACAATAAATAAACACGATGAAAATTAAGGGACGAGTAGAAATAATGTCGCACCTAAGTTTGGGGTACTCCACCAACGGAGTAGCCTTGGGAGATCACCCCAAACTTCGTTAGAGGGAGTCTCCCAGTCATCCCCGGACACAAAGAAGAACCAAGACTTCCAGTATTTGAAGGACGAAGGTAGATCTCGGACGATCCTAGTCCTCCTCTCCCACGGCACCAGCTCATAATACCCGTGCTCCTTAGACTCCTTTAAACGGTACAGGTAGACAAGCTCATCCACTCTGATCATGTCTCCATTCATAGCAGCCAGTCATATCCCCATGCAGCTGACCACTATCCTCCACGAATTAAGCATAAGTTGCCCGAGAGCAATACCAAAGTGGCATAACAACTCCATAATAAATAGGTGGACGGGGAATCTAAGCCCATATAGGAAGGCAGCCTCATAAAAGTATACCTCCCCAAGGAAGAAGTGGCAAGTCTGTTCCTCCTCATGGGGTAGACGAACCCTAACCCTATCTAGGAACTAAAATCTGTCCTTAAACTTAGAAAGTGTCTCGTTGTCCAAACCGCACACCTCCTCAAGGGCATGGAAAGCCCTAACCTCTTGAGGGACAGCAACAACAGTATCCCCCTCCACGAGTTTGTCACTGGACAATAACCCGGTCTCTAACTCACTTGACCTCACCTCTGACATCACTCCATGCTCCTTTATTAAACCCTCAAACCAATCAACTGACTGACGGAGCAATGGTAGCAAGTCACCCAATGCAATGCTCAAGCCACTATCCTCTAATATGGAATTCTCAAGATATGGGAAAGCACCTAAGGATCCCCCTAAACGTGCAAAAAGGAAAGATATAGAGGGACAAAGGGCCTTAACCTCAGAGCTACTAAGCATAGGACTCAAAAAAAAGAGAAGAAGGGTAAAATAAAGAAAATAAGGGTAAAATCCTAGAAAGACCAAAAACACAGAAAAAAAAAAAGAAAAATCAGAAAATTTCTACAAAGTTATCTACTTAAAAAGAAAAGTAGCAGGAGGAAAAGGCCATACCTCAAAAGCGCTAGAGAGAAAGCAAAACGTAGAAGATTCACAGCAACAATGGCAGCACAAGAATAGCAATGGCAACTCGGAAAGCACAGAACAAAAGGGAAAGTGAAAAGTGAGGAAGAAAGAGGAGGAAGGAAATTTAAGAAGCTAAGCACAGAAAACTGAAAAAACAGCGGGAAAACCAAGAGTCACACGGAGTGGAGCATTAAAATCACCCCTCAGGTTACACCACGTGGCCACAACACACCTAGCGCCGCCACTGCACATTGAATACGGAGGGAAATCTTAAGAGACATGTCAAAAAAAAAAAAAAAAAACCTTTCGCCTCTTAGTGATCATCAATACATGGATGACCACAGAGCCTGGGGGGCAACTAATAGGATCGACGATCTCTCTCTCACAGACGAGAAAACCAAATATCTCTGTCAGTATATCCACGTCACTGATGAAGGTAGGGAAGCTATTCAATGCAGTCAATGACACCTCGAATGGTTACAAAACCAGCTGTGTAGACCGTTGGAGGCCTATCAAGGCCCACATTACTGAGCATGAAGTGTTACCAAGAGAGGCATTAAAACCACAATAATAGCCATAACGGCTAGGGTCTATGGAAACATATATAAAGTCCTCACAAGCACCAGCACAAGGTACATAGACACTCCTAAAATCACTCATAGTTTCTCTGATATTCTGTTTTATTCTCTAAAGGCTTCCTTATACTGACTTTGGTATCGGAGACGTTGTGACAGGCATCACACCGATGACCACCTTGAAGGAGCCATCTTACTATATTTGCAGAGGCATAGACGAGGACTTAACTCCATCTGTACACACTCACAAAGACTAACGATTTGCACTTCATCAGTTACTAAGGGAAAACTCTGATGAAAAAAAAAATCTAATGGTGATTTATAGCTTATCACCAAATTAACTAAAGAATTCACTTTAGCAGAATGGAAGTACAACAATACAAAAATATACCCGATCATAATATTGCTACCTATATTAGGACTTATGTGACCACATACAACTCCAACCTAGTTGAACTTTCTATCTCGTGAATCTTCTTGGAGCTAGCATAGATACCTAATCAGTGTCTACACTTATAACATAAGCTTGATTGAAGTAGGTTTTTCGTATAGCAACTTCACTGGGGACACTCTCGGATCTTCAATATGGTGCCGGAGATTTTGCTTGGCACAAACCCTTAACGCACAAATGTTATTCTCCCTTTTGTTCATGATGGCCTAAGATATCTTTAAATACGTTATGGAACCATAGTGCAGGGATCCTTAGGTCTTTGGTCATCATGGGCCACAAACTAAGAAAACAATTTGCCCAAGTTTTGATCGATCAACTAGAGTCGAGCTTTAATGAAGATCAATCAATTGAGCATGTAGTCAAGACAATAGAATTAACTAGTTTTGAGTAACTTTATATGTCTTCAATGTAGATCTTCAACCACTAATCTAGACACTAAAACTTACAACTCAATTATGAATTAACAAAGTTCTGGAAACAAGTTATGCTAACACAAATTACATTTCACCCTAACACTCCATAATCAAAAACATCATTCAACTCATGGCATTTGAACAAATTTCCAACTAGAGGACGTTCATGTCACTAAGAAGTTTCACTTGTCTTATTTAGCTCATTATCAGTCAATTAGGGGTAAGCATGAAGCCATGAAAACCGATCCAATTGCTTGACTTGGTCTAACCCACAACTTCTTTATTGATTTTGTCGGCATTTGTCGTTCAATATCGAATTTCAACAGCATGAAACTCGACCCTTGTTAAGACAGATATTAGGAGGAGTGGGCCCATAACTATTTCAACTGACAAAAAACACACCTATCATGGGTGGTCCTCATCAATACATGGTGAAATCTTACAGCCATCATTGTGAAGGCTGTTTTGGCGTTCGTGAGGCTAGGATTTGGCGAGTTAGAGGTCAAATATTTACCAAAAAATTGAGATCTTGTTGTGATAGGAGTGGAGAACATCATCTCTTCCCCTCCCCTCGCTTGCCATTAGCCGCTACTCAGTCATTGTCATGAATGTGCCACACTCGTGAAAGCGCCTGGATTTGACGTGCTATTGGAGGATGCTAGTTGCTTGAATACTGAGTGTCAAGTGTCAACGATCGATATCATGTTCTTACTTCATACTTTCTAAACCCGAAATTGTTGGGTTAGCTGGCAAATTTAACAAAAATTCACTTCACTTGAGTCTTGACATGTGATCACCATGATGCCAATATGAGGGAGAATGGAGGAAAGAGATCTTCATCTTGAATTTATTAGAAAAGTTGTGGAATTCGTTCAAACATAACTAACTTTAGGTGTAATTTATTAATTAATGAGTTGTCAGTTTAATTCTAAGAGACTTTTTTTTTTCCCTTAATCTTTGAGATATTTCTGCTTAAATTTTTGTTAGATATTTTTTATTTTTAGTTAAAAAATTGATAATATAAAGAATCACCTAATGCTCTTAACCTTCACAATTAAAAATGGATTTACTTAAGATCCATTTTTAATTGTAAAGGTTAAAGTGTACCATAAAGAAAAAAAATGGTTTGATGATGACTTGTTGATAAGAGATACTTTTCTTTTCTTTTTTATACAAATTTTATGATATTACTATCCATTTAAAAAAAATTATGATCTGACCAATCTCATTTTTCCCCTCAAAAAAAAAAAAAACCAATCTCATTTTATCAACTTTGAGAACCTACCTGTCCAATTAATGAATTAGAAAATTTTTAAGAGTTATTACTTATTAGCGCCCTTTGTGAGTGTAATCTCATGACTCATCATATATAAATTTAAAGGTTTCTCAACCAAAAAAAAAAAAAATATATATATATATATATATAAATTTAAAGCTAAAGTTTGATTAAAAAAAAAAAACTCAGTTAAAATCCAAATTAGTTTTCAATTGAAGTCTAATTTTGTGCTATATCACTCATTTAAGTTTTTTAATTTTTGTATCAAGTGAGTTAATTCAGTGCAAAATATGAGGAGTCCAATATTAATGAACCATAAGAAACCTAATTATATATCTAAAGCTCCTATGAAAAAATTCTATATCTAAAATTAAAAGAAAAGAGAGTTTCAAAGATTATTCTTTCCAATACCATTGACTTGTCTAGCTAAAAAATAATTCAAATTTATAAAAATTTACATAATACCATGAAGTATGAACAAATGTTATTTATTATTAAGTAAAAATTTATATACATTGTGTGTGTGTTTTAATTGTACCCTTGCATATGATACGGGTATAAACTAATATTACTAAAGATATATATTTTTTTAATAGAAATGTATTGCTTTTTTTTTTTAAGAAATGTATTACTAAAGAGTAAGGAGTAACTAATTCATCAAAAAGGGTAAAGAGTAAGTAAGATGTTGATTTTATCCTTGTTAATATTTAAAAATCAAATTTATTTTGTTTAAGTCGTGCTTCTTGAGAGATTTAGACATTATTTGGTATGCGAGTTTAAACACATGTTTTTAGTTTTTAAATAATATTATACATATTTTTACACTTTTTCACTCATATATTTTTTTAAAAACTAAAAATTATTATTTAAATACACGTAACAAACGGGCCTTTAAAAACTTTCCCATACCTCTTTATCAATTGACAGATTTTTTTTTTTATTTTTTTATTTTTTATTTTTTGAAAGATTGGTCGACTTGGATTGAAGTTCCTGTTAGTGTCTCTGACATCAACGCATGGCTCGAAATTCTATATTATCTTATCAATCTGACTTTGTTAACTCGAGTATATTCATCTTCTTTTTTTCTTTTTCTTTTTTATTTGGCTGAACTCGAGTATATTCTTAGCCTTTTTTTTTTTTTTTAATAAAAAAAAGTCTTACGTATATCTATTTTTTATTTGAAAATTTAAAGTAGCACTATAAAATTTTATTGGTGAAAAAACTTGATCTGACCCAACCTCGTGCTGACCACACACAACCCACCCCCCAATTTGGTTTTGTTTTAGTTATTGGGATGATTTTTATGTGATTTGGAGATTGATAAATTTGATCTGCATTTAAAGTTTGGTTGTCAAGAAATACAAAAAAGAAAAAAAGAAAAAAAAGAAATGTTCCTACATTTTTTTTATCCGCAAAATTGAAAAAATATAATTTAAATGTTGATGTGACAATTTTTAATTTCAAATAAATTTTTCTCTAATAAAACAATTGAAGAGGAAAATTAATGTTTGGGTAAAATACAAAACTACTCATGAGGTTTGAGCTAATGCAGGATACTACCTAAACTTTTCAAAAATATCCAATTTGCTCCCCGTTGAAAATTTGGACAACCAAATTTACCAAACTGATTAGTTATACCCATGATATAAAAGTCCATTTCCGTTTAAGATGGGAACAACCATATTGCAATAATAAAGTGCTACAAAAAATAAATTTTGACACAGAGATGTGGTTACTAAGGGAAAACTCTGACGAGAAAAATTCTAAGGGTGATTTATAGCTTATCACCAAACTAAAGAATTAACTTTAGTAGAATGGAAGTAGAACAATACAAGAATATACCCGATCATAATATTGCTACCTATATTAGGACTTACATGACCACATACAACTCCAATCTAGTTGAACTTTATTTCTCGTGAATCTTCTTGGAGCATAGATACCCAATCAGTATCTACTCTTATAACATAAGCTTGATTGAAGTAGGTTCTTATTTCAGCAACTTCACTTAGGACACTTTTGGATGTTCAATATGGTGCCGGAGATTTCGCTTGGCACAAACCCTTAACGCACAAATGTTATTCTCCCTTTTGTTCATGATGACCTAAGATATCTTTAAATACACTTTGGAACCATAGTATAGGGATCCTTAGGTCTTTGGTCATCATGGGCCACAAACTAAGAAAACAATTTGCCCGAGGTTTGATCGATTTACTAGAGTCGAGCTTTAATGAAGATCAATCAATCGAGCAGCAATTGAGCATGTAGTCAAGGCAATAGAATTAACCAGTTTTAAGAAATTTTATGTGTCTTCAATGTAGATCTTCAACCACTAATCTAGACACTAAAACTTACAACTCAATTATGATTGAACAAAGTTCTGAAAACAAGTTTAACACTCCATAATCAAAAACATCATTTAACATCGTTTGAAAATTCACCTACTCCTCTGTTTCCTTCTCCATATTTCCTTACTATTTAAATACCATTTGCTTTCTATACAATCCTCACGCATATAATTGCCTATAATCAGACTTGTGTAGTTAAGAGTTAAGATAAGTTGTTGAAAGAAAATAAAGAACTTAAGAGAGCAAGAGATTTCAAATGATGTTAAATGCATTTATGTTTAAAGAGCAAGATAAAACATATGGAGATTTTTATAATAATCTTGGTAGTAACTAAAGTTAACCCAAGAATCAAGGCGGTTTTTGTATTTTAACTTCTAAATTTTTGCTCAAAAATGTTTCATAAGGGTTGTGGGGATAAATGAGCTGAGTAGGAGTATTAGGCTGTGGGCCATGCTTGAGGATATAAGGGAGCACGAGGATGGTCGAACAGTAAGATAAGTACGTGGGTCAATGGGTTGACAACAAGGACAAGTAATAACGAACAAATGGTGTCTCCCGAGGATCCAAACTTCCTCATGAAGAGTTGTGGAAGGTTGGAGCCCGGTCGCCTAAAGAATACCGTGCAAGAGGCAACCATACTTCTAAGGATAAGCTTCAGATAAAGGAGTCCACAGTAAACTAAGAAATATCTGAGAAGAAGACTGCTACCACCACATTAAATGTTCTGCACCTAACCAACTGGCCGCATTCATGTGAAAATGACCCCTGAGCAAGGATATCTCAGTTCACAACTACTCACAAAACTTCTAGGAGGTTTCTGATGGGATAAGCATCCAAAAGATTGCCTACATGATCAACAAGTGGAAGGTTGTGATTGAAAAGAATAGGACTATATAAGGAAATGGCCCCCGTGAAAAATGGGGCATGGAATCTAAGAGGAAAAGAAAGAACTCCTTGTACTTAGAAAAAGCTTGAGTAAATATAAGAACACTTCATCCTCGAACTTGACTGAGGAGTGTTATTCCCTTCAAATTGTGTTTTCTTATCTTTCTGGCACGAATCCCTATTGTGGCTCATACTTGATTTACTAAGTCTTTTACCTGTAAATCCACTCTCTAACAAATATATTGTTTTAGGCTTATTGGACCATCATCCATTTTCGTTGGGCTGAGGGTATAATTCTAGTCCTTACAATTGGCACCATCTATGGGAAATAGGGAAGCACTTGTAATTTTGTTCAGTCATGGTGGGTTCAGGATCAAATTGAGAAGAATCTGTGGGATCTCAACGTCAATACCATTTTCTTAACTTAGAACGGAGGAGAGGTCATGAAGTTAGTGTGCATACGACTCACACTAGTATGAGTCATTCTAAAACTGGGAGTCATATGTTGCATGGGGAGGAAACAAGGAATTTCCAGTTAGAGATAAACCATCTACGCAGAAAATTATGTCGTAAACAGAGAATGGCATCTCCTTCAAGCTCCGGATCTGAATCGGGGGAAGATAACAGTTACAAGTCAC
The DNA here is from genome assembly GCA_023736055.1 of Quercus glauca. Taxonomy (NCBI): domain Eukaryota; kingdom Viridiplantae; phylum Streptophyta; class Magnoliopsida; order Fagales; family Fagaceae; genus Quercus; species Quercus glauca. The sequence goes on along the minus strand of CM043316.1, from coordinate 72,895,384 downwards.
GGTCAAGAACCTCTCCTAGTGAATCCTTTTCCTACAAGGAGGAACGGTATTATAAGCAAAGGAGTAAAAGTCCGACCTAAGGGTGTGCAAAAAATCGATGAACCGAAAAAATCGGTCGAAACCGACCGAACCGAGTTCAATTTTTCTGTTCGATTTCGGTTTGGTTCAGTTTCGGTTTGAATTTTAGAAAACCGAAATATTTCGGTTCGGTTTCGGTGCTGGATTTTTTCACCCGAAACTGACCGAACCAAACCGATTTATATATATGTATATATTTATATAACTTTAAGAAGTAAATGATTAGTAGCTTAGTGGTATGCTTCCTGCGTGTTGGTTAACTGATCCCCAGTTTAAGCCTTCGCGCGTGGGTTTTTGCTATTTAATGTTTTAAAACCCTATTATTAGCATGATATAAATACCCTCCTATTCTTTTCTTTTCTTTTCTTCAGCCGTCCCCTTCCCCAAATTTCTGTGTATCTCTACCCTTCATGCTTTAGCGCCTCCTCATTCTTTTTTTTTTTTTTTTCTTTCTCTGAGTCCCATAGTCCTTTCTTCAACCGCCCCTTTCCCCAATTTTCTGTGTCTCTCTCTACCCTTCTCGCTTCAGCGCCTCCTCATTCTTTTTTTTTTCTTTCTCTGGCCCATGGACCATGGCCATGCCTCTCTCTTCTCTCTAAGTCACATATCTCTGTTCTTTATTGAAAAATCACTACAAAGACATTGTGGTAGTCTCAAGCATGGTGCTAGGCTTTTGCTATGGTGCAGCAATTGTAAAGTTCTTTCTGGACCCTTTTGCTAATTCAAAATATTTTCAATTTTATGTTGGAATCTGTGTGTAAATTGTTGAACAAATATTGTTGGAAGTTTTTCTTTCTCTGTCGTCCTGATTTGTTCAACAACTCTCTCTTTGTTGCTCTATTGCTTTGTTTTTTATATGTGATTAAAGTTAGGGACTTAAGGTTTTGAAAATCTCAATAACCCTCTCTTTGGAAAATTGAAAACCGACCGAAACAGAAATACACTTAAACCGATTGGTTTCCAACCATTTCGGTCGGTTTCGGTTGAGAATTTCACAAACCGAAATATTTGGTTTCAATTGGCCATACTCATGAAAATCGACCTGAATCGAACCGAGCACACCCCTAGTCCAACCCATAGGAGCTTGGGGAATGACACAATGAGTAGGGCTTTGCGCCAGATTTCAAAATCACCGTTAACGCGAAGGATTGACAAGGCCAAACTTCCTCGACAATTTGCACAGCCCACTTTTACCATTTACAATGGGAGGACTGATCCAGTTGAGTACGTTAGTCATTTCGATCAGAGGATGGTTGTTCATTCAACGAATGAGGCTTTGATGTGTAAAGTATTCCCCTCTAGCTTAGGGCCTGTCATGATGAGGTGATTTGACGAGTAGGATGAAGACTTAATTGGCTCTTTTCAAGAGCTCACCAGGGCTTTCGAGGCCCAATTTGTTACATGTAGCAGGGTTCTTCGTCCCCTAGATTCCCTGTAATCCATGGTGATGAGAGAGAGTGAGTCACTGAAAACTTACTTAGATAGGTACTGGGAGACGTTTAATGAGATAGATGGAGATTTTGAAAAAGTGGCAATAAGGACGTTTAAGGTCGACCTTCCTACTAAACATGAATTGAGGAAGTCCTTGATAAAGAAACCAATGCAAAGCATGCGTCAGCTCATGGATCAGATTGATAAATATAAATGGGTCGAGGATGATCAGCAGCAGGGGAAGGGGAAGGCAAAAGTGGCTCCCCCTGACCAAAGAGCCTTTAGGTCTGAGAGTTATAATAACAACCGACCCCGGAGAGATTTTATTGAACATACTGGGCTTCCTACTGCCCAGGTGGTCAGCACAGTATTCAAGGAGCCTGTGCATCAAATTCTTGAGAAGATCAAGATTGGATCATACTTCAAGTGGCCAAATAAAATGAGGGGTGACCCCACAAGGCGTAATCAGGGTCTTTATTGTCAATATCATCAAGACTGTGGACACACTACAGAAGATTGTATAACTTTATGTGACTATCTAGAGCAGCTCGTCAAGATCAGGAAGTTGAGATAATTTTTGCAGCAGCCTTCTAGACAAGAGAGTCAAACTGGGTCGGCATATCAGAGGGAGTCTTCCTATAGACCACCCCTAGGGGCAATCAATGTTATTCTGGTAGCCTTAGGTCGGATTGGAGCATGTCCATTAGGGGTTATGTCCATAGCACTACCATGTACCGAGAACTCAGTCCTTGAGTCTAAACGAGGGAAAATGGATGTCCGACTAACCTTGAGTTTTTCTGATGATGATAAGGTGGGAATAGTTCAACCACATGATAATACCTTAGTGGTTACCCTTCGAATAGGAGGGTATGATGTAAGGAGGGTCTTGGTAGATCAAGGTAGTGGTGCAAAGATCATGGATCCCGACCTGTACAATGGACTTAATTTAAAGCCTGAGGATCTAGTTAGCTATGACTCCCCTCTAGTGGGGTTCGACGGGAAGACCGTTATCCCAAAGGGCCTGATGAGGCTACTTGTTCAAGCAGGGTCAAAGGTGGTTAAAGTAAGTTTCATTGTGGTGGATGCTTATTCATCATATACTGTTATTTTGGCAAGACCATGGCTTCATGCTATAGGGGCTATCTCTTCGACTTTGCATCTGAAGGTGAAATATCCCTATAGGGGACCAGGTTAGGGAGTTGATTGGAAGTCAGGCTATGGCAAGGCAATGCCTAGTTGTAGCTATCAGACACCAGTCTGAGGGTGAATCCTTGGCCACCCCAGAAAGGGCCTTGTAGTAATTAATAGAAGTAGAAACATCCTCGGACGTTGTCAATGGAGGAGTGAAGTGCGAGGAGTTAGAGAAGGTTATTATTGATGCTGATGTAGAGAAGTATTTCCAGATTGGAGCTCAATTGCCTCATCGGGAGAAGGAGTTGCTGACTTTTCTTGGAAAGAACGTTGATGTATTTGCTTGGAGTGCCTATGAAGCTCTCGGGGTGGAGTTGAATTTCATTTGTCATCATCTGAATGTCAATCCAACAGTGACCCCTAAGAAACAACCACCTTGGTGCTCTTCTAAAGAACGTGTCGAGGCTGTTAAGGAAGAAGTAATAAAACTTAAGAGTCCAAGGGCGATTAAGGAGGTCTTTTACCCAGAGTGGCTAGCCAATACAATTGTGGTGAAGAAGAAGTCAAGAAAATGGAGAGTTTGTGTAGATTTTACCGACTTGAATAAAGCTTGCCCCAAGGATCCTTTCCCGATCCCTCGGATAGACTAATTAGTGGACGCTACAGTTGGTCATTCTCAGATGAGCTTTTTAGATGCCTTCCAGGGGTATCATCAGATACCATTAGCTTTGGCTAACCAGGAGAAGACTGCTTTCATGATGCCCACTAGGAATTATCATTACTGAATAATGCCATTTGAATTGAAGAATGCTGGGTCTACTTACCAAAGGATGATGACTAAAATGTTTGAGTCTCAACTTGGAAAGAATATTGAAGTTTACATCGACGATATGGTTGTGAAGAGTAAGATTGTAGCCGAGCATTTGAATGATCTCGGAAGTGTATTCGAGATACTAATGAGACATAAGTTACATCTCAATGCTTCAAAGTGTTCCTTTAGCATCACCTCTGGTAAATTTTTGGGCTATATGATCACGCACCGTGGAATTGAGGTTAATCCTGATTAGATTAAGGCGATAAATGATTCACAATCTCCTCAGAATCCTAAAGAAGTACAGAAGTTGACTGAGATGACTGCTGCTCTGAACAGATTTACTTTTTGGTCAGCAGATAGATGTAGACTGTTCTTTCAACTCCTTCACAAATGGAAGGGATTCGAGTGGACTAAAGAGTGTAACCTCGCCTTTAAAGAGTTAAAAGATTTTCTGTCTCGACCACCTATTCTTTCTGGGCCGAAAAAGGAAGTGGTTCTTTTTGCTTATATCATAGTAACATGTTATGCAATGAGTTTAGTTTTGGTCAGAATGGAGGCTGGGTTGTAGAAACCAGTCTATTATATGAGTAAATCTTTACAGGAGGCAAGTATCCATTATTTGCCACTGGAAAAAGCCATTTTGGCCGTAGTGCAAGCAACGAGAAAGCTCCCTCACTACTTCTAGGCACATACTGTGGTAGTTCTCACTTAACTTCCTCTACAATCATTACTTCGAAGGTGTAATTATATGGGAAGGATCGCCAAGTGAGGGACAATTCTGGGGGCATTTGAAATAAAGTACAAGCCTCGTACCGCTATTAAAGGACAAGTTCTTGCGGACTTTATGGCGGAATTCATTGAACACCCAGGGGCAGGTGGAAGGGGAATCAACAGGAGTGCAGGTCGCGAAGGTTGTGGTCCAGGAATGTTCAACATGGAAGCTTTATGTTGACGAGGCGACTAACCAAAAAGGGTCTGGTATGGGGATAGTGATAGTATCTTTGAATACAATTACTATTGAAAAATCTTTGAGGTTGGGCTTCTCAGCCACTAATAATGAGGCTAAATATGAAGCCTTGTTGACTGGGGTAGCTATGATAAAGAAACTGGGAGGAAAAGTTGTTAAGGTCTTCTCGGACTCAAGGTTAGTCGTCGGGCAAATTAAAGGTGAGCTAGAGGCTAGGGATCAGAGGATGAAAGGATATCTGGGTAAAGCTCAACAATTACAATCTGGCTTTAAGTCTTTCTTTATACAGCAGGTCCCGAGGAGTAGGAATACTCACGCAGACTCTTTGGCAACATTGGCAACCTCTTCCAAGCAAAACCTTCCTTGGGTTATCCTCATCAAGGATTTGGTAAAGCCTGCTGAGATGGAGGTGATGAAAGTCAGAGTATACCAGATAATGGTTGGTCCCAGTTGGATGGACCCTATAGTTTTATTCTTGAAAGAATGAGCATTACCTCTTGAAAGTAGGGAGGCAGAAAAGATAAGAAGAAAAGCTCTCCGTTTCTAGCTGTCCGATGAACAGAAGTTGTATAAACACTCTTTTTCAGGGCCGTACTTACTTTATGTCCATCTCGAGGTGATGGACCCACTTTTAGAGGAATTGCATGAAGGAATTTGTGCAAATCATACAAGAGGCAGATCGTTGTCACATAGGGCTCTTACTCAGGGTTACTGGTGCCTAAGCATGCAGAAAGAAGTACAAGATTATGTTACAAAGTATGATTAGTGCCAAAGGTTTGCTCTAAACATTCATTAGCCTGGGGGCATACTGAATCCTTTGTCTATTATGTGGCCATTTCCACAATGGGGCTTGGATATTTGAGGGCCATTTCCTAGAGCTGTGAGAAACTGAAGGTGGCTTCTTGTCGAAACGGATTACTTCATAAAGTGGGTTGAGGCTGAGCCATTGTCTAATATCAGGGATGTTGATGCAAAGAATATTGTTACCCGATTTGGGATTCCCTATACTCTTATCTCGGACAATGGGCTTCAATTTGACAACAAGGCCTTCAAGAGGTATTGTGGTGAGCTTGGCATTAGGAATAGATACTTAACCCTAGCCTATCCGCAAGGGAATGGGCAGGGTGAAGCAGTTAATAAGGTTATAGTTAGTGGGCTCAAGAAAAAGTTAGATGAAGCAAAAGGTAGATGGGTTGAAGAGCTCCCACGTGTTCTTTGGACATATCGGACAACTCCTCACCGTTCAACTAAGGAAACACCATTTTCCATGACATATGGTTCCGAGGCCGTGATCCCTTTGGAGACTGGGTTTCCGACGTTAAGGACAAGCCTGTTCACTCCCAACAACAATGATCAATTACTACAAAAGAGCCTGGATTTAATCGATGAATAAAGAGAAGTGACCATGGTCCAGTTGGCACATTATGGTCCAATTGGCACATTATCAGCAAAAGCTTTAGCAGGGATATGATATGGGAGTGAAGGTCAAACCATTAGCATTTGGAGATTTGGTGTTGAGAAAGGTGGTGGGAATTGTAAATAACCCATCCTGGGGAAAACTAAGACTTAGCTGGGAGGGGCCATACCGCATCACTTCGATGGCCGGGATTAGAGCTTATTTTTTGGAATATTTAGATGAAAATTTTGTACCACATCCGTGGAGTGTAAATAACCTTTGAAGGTACTATTATTAATGAAAGGCAATCTTGTCATCTTTTATTTTGATTATTATTGCCTACGTTCTTTCCTATTTTTCTAAGTGTTAAAAAGAACCCCAGTCATGCCTGGTTCCCCGGACCACATACCTTGAGTAAATTAATACTTCATATTTTTCTAAGTGTTAAACAGAACCTCGATCATGTCTGGTTCCTCGGATCATATACATTGGGTAAATTAACGCTTCATATTTTTTTAAGTATTAAACAGAACCTCCGTCATGCTTGGTTCCCTGGACCACATACCTTGGGTAAATGAATACTTCATATTTTTCTAAGTGTTAAACAGAATCTCAATCATGCCTGGTTCCTTGGATCACATACCTTGAGTAAATTAACGCTTCATATTTGTTTAAGTATTAAACAGAACCTCGGTCATGTCTAGTTCCTCGAACCACATACCTTGGGTAAATTAATACTTCATATTTTTCTAAGTGTTAAACAGAACCTTGGTCATGCCTGGTTCCTCAGATCACATACCTTAGGTAAATTAACACTTCATATTTGTTTAAGTATTAAACAGAACCTCAGTCATGCCTGGTTCCTCAAACCACATACCTTGGGTAAATTAATACCACTTATTTTCCTAAGTATTAAACAGAACATCGGTCATGCCTAGTTCCTCGGACCACGTACCTTGAGTAAATTAATGCTTTTTATTTAGTCAAGTATTCAATAAAATCTCGACCCTGCATGGCTCATCGGATTATGCACATTAGACACATTAGTGATGTTCACTTACTAAAGTGTTAGCTTGTTAATTACTTGAATTGTGTAAGTATACTGGAACAATGTTATGCTAGTTTTTTAATCTTTGGGGTCTACAGTGCTGTTTTATGCTTGAATGCTTAACCATATTTAGTAGTAGATAGTTAGCAGTACAAGTTAAACATAAGTAGTAGGTACTTAGAGAAAACTAAAAATTTTCATTAAATTATGCCTTGGTAAGGCAAAGGAAGTACATGTTAAAAAAAAAAAAAAAAACACATGAAGTGTAAGACAAATACAAGTTGGAGCAACAATGCCCTAGCTACTAGCAGGTGGTGGGGGGTCGGCCTTAGCTGCTAACTGAGAAGAAGGTTTAGGCGCTTTGTCCTTGGCTACTTCCTTTTCCTTGGAAGCCTCTTTAGCTGCTGGTAGAGGCTTAGAATGTTCAGACGATTAGTCCTTGGTTGCCTCTTTTCCCTTAGCCTTTATGCCTTCCTTACCAGGCTCATTGGAGGGCTCTGAGGTGGCTTTAAGGGTACCAACATCAACAAGCTGAGCAGTTTCAAGCGCTTTAGGAGTAGAAGTTGCTTGGGAGTTAGGCTGGGCTGTTATGCGCAGTGTTGGAGGGTAGAAGATATTTTCCATCTTCCTCAAGTCCAAAGAAGCACCCGACCCAGCCAGGTTTAATGCCTCGATCCATACCTGAAGGCAGTAATCTCGGCAAACTCCTATGACTTGGGATTTTAGAGTGTTTTTGGTCTCTTTAACCCCGATATCATAGCCATTTTGCTCAGCTTGAGCAACAGCCTCCTTATTCTCTTCTAGCTCTTTTTTTTTCTAAGCTTCTATTTGCTCCCTAGTAATTGCTAGTTGCTCCTTGGCCTTACGCAACTGCTGACGTTGGTCTTGAGCTTGTTTTTTAGCACCGGCTAGAATGGCTTCTACGCTTTTCCTTTCCCTATCTGCCTCAGTCAATTTTGCTGAGCTCTTTAATTCTCTTCTCAGCCACAGCCAAGGTCTTAACAGCAGATATACGACGAGCCTGCTCGTCCTTCAGCTGTGCATGGGTACGGTCCACTCATTCCTCGACGATATTTATCGTCTGGATTTCCTAAAAAAAGAAAGAAAAAAGATAACAATGTGAAGAAGGAAAAGTAAGTTAAACCCTTCAAGTGAAATAGGTAATAATAATAAGTAAATAACTTTTGCAAGATAATGAATTGAGCTATGTACCATAGCCAGGTCCCTTTTCAAGGTTAGGAAAACTTCATGCTTCTTCAAGGTTCTCAGGTCGGCCATGTCCTGAGGCAGAAGCAGAGGTTGTTCCAGGGCGTCAACAATGTAGCCTGCTTTCCCTTTCTGAAAATCCCTGATGGAGGAATCCAAAAGGAATGGGGCCCCATCCAGTTCAAGCACAAGATTCTAGACTGGAATCCTAAGGCGGCGATCAGCAACCATGTCTGCACCCGAGCCTTCTGGTGTGTTCTTCCATTTTGCCCTTTTAGTGACCTTTACTTCTTTCTGGGGCTCGAGGTCCTTGGGGGCAATTTCACCCTCCTTGGACACTTCTTTCCTTTTCTTCTCCCTTTTCCTTTTCTTTTCTAGTTGTTTTGAAGGGGAAGTATGAGTAAGGAGGGGAGTGGGAGATTGAGGTTGGACAGCTACCTCGAGGGTATACCTTCTTGTATATGATTCCAAAAGCTCGAGGAGGCTAGTGTTCTTTTTGCATTGGAGCACCATGGCTTCTGGATCGTTGGACGACTCTTAGCTACTGCTCACTTGAGCAGAAGGTAGATGTGTGAAAGTGGCACTTGGAAACTCTGTAGGAAGCGGTTGATCAAAGACCTCGAAATCTTCTTCAGAGTCTAGAACTTCAATTACTCTGACTGTTTCTTCTTCGAGAGTTGAATGTGAGGAGGTTGCTTCTTCCTTGGTAATGCGCTGGGTGGGAAACTCAACTTGGTGGGTACCTTCAAGTGGAGGGTTAGTAAGGAACCCAGGTACTACGATGCTGATTTGCTGTAACTGGGGATCCTTCGCCTTGATGATGTACTTAAGGGATTAAAAACTGGACAAGATGGGCTTATATCCTAGGATGACGTGAGTGGGACGCAGCTATCTGTTCGTATGGAGAAAGATCTCAGATCGGAGTATCCTAATGAGATCGGGTTCATTAACAAATTTGAAATTGGGGGCTGTGACATTCTTATTTGCAGAAATCTGAAAAACAAAAGTATAATCACAAAAGGGACTTTCTAAAAAATATATATCTCCGAACTATAAGAAAAGAACGAAGAGACCATGATATTAAAGTGTTCATAGTTAAAAAAAAAGGGTACTTAAACCTAAAACACCCCATCTGGTTGCCCCTCTCGTGTCGGACAATGAAGACCATCATACTACTCACCCGAGACTATTAAAAAATCTTGGTCCATGCCCTTGTTAGATTTGGAGAGACACAAGATAAGCCTGACTTCAGGGACCCTAGTTTTGAGGTAGTACCCCATACTCTTAAGGTGTTAGCAGTTATACACCCAGTTGACGTCATGATGGGTGAGGTTTACCCCCATCTTTTCATTAAGGGTGTCCACACTACCTAATATCCTAAATAGGTTTAGGGAGCATTGGGTCGGGTAGAGTCTATGGGCAATCAGAAAATCCCTAGTCACCCTCCCCATAGGGATTTTCATTCCTCCTTCTATAAAGGCGATCATTGGGATCGCCATATCCCCCTCTGATCTTAGAGCATGCCATTTACCAAGAAGGCAATGCTGTATAGAGACCCCAAGTGGGATATTGTACCAAGCCATAAAGCTTTCTATACCCTCGGGAGTATTTACTAAGCTAGCAAACCTACCCATCTAAGAAGTAAAAGAAGACTGTTGAAGAGTGAGGTGGAGAATAGGAGGCCGAGGAAGAAAGGATTCTAAAAGTCAATATACGAGCTAAAGGGTACTTACAAAGAAATAGAAAAGGAGCACCTCAAATCGCTTCTTGAGAGATTGGAGATTCAAAGAAATGGAGAATTTATATTCCCCTCACACTTTATATAGGAAGAGAAGATGAGCGGGAAAGTTCCCGCTTGAATTTCCATGGAAAATCTCTACCGCAAGATTCTAATTGGACCGCAGAACGTGGGGGACAGAGTACCGTGTGAAGCAATTAATGGGGCGTTGCGGATGCCGAAGCGTCAGGAACTTGTACAGAGCAGGTGCAAAGACGTTACCACATGGGAATGTTCACTGAGCGTGTGAAGTTTGGAAACCAAAATCAGAACCCCACTTTCCTCAAAAGAGAAAAAATGTGGAGTTTTAAGGGGCTATTGTAGGGATAAATGAGCTGAGTAGGAGTATTGGGTTGTGGGCCATGCCCGAGGATACAAGGGAGCCCGAGGATGATCGAACAGTTTGATTAGTATGTGGTTCAATGGGTCGAGGACAAGGACAAGTAATAACGAACAAATGGTGTCTCCTGAGGATCCAAACTTCCTCGAGAAGCATTGTGGAAGGTTGGAGCCAGGTCGCCTAGAGAATACCGTGCAAGAGGCAACCATACTTCTGAGGATAAGTTTCAGATAAAGGAGTCCACAGTAAACTAAAAAATATCTGAGAAGAAGGCTGCTACCATCACATTAAATGTTTTGCACCTAACCAATTAGCCGCATTTATGTGGAAATGACCCCTAAACAAGGATATCTCAGTTCACAGTTACTCACAAAGTTTCTAGGAGGTTTCTGATGGGACAAGAATCTAAAAAATCGCCCACATGATCAACAAATGGAAGGTTGAGATTGAAAAGAATAGGACTATATAAGGAGATGGCCCCTGTGAAAAATGGGGCATGGAATCTGATAGGAAAAGAAAGAACTCCTTGTACAATTGTACTTAGAAAAAGCTTGAGTAAATATAAGAATACTTCATTTTCGGACTTAACCGAGAAGTGTTATTCCCTTCAAATTGTATTTTTTTTATCTTTTTGGCACAAATCTAATTTATTGTGGCCCATACTTGATTTACTGAGTCTTTTACCTGTAAAATCTACTCTCTAACAAATATATTGTTTTGGACTTGTTGGGTCATTATTTATTTTCTTTGAGCTAAAGGTCTAATTCTAGTCCTTACAAGGGTTTTTATTTTTATTTTTTTATTAAGTATTCATAATGTACGTATCTCTTCCTGTACAAATGCAATATATATAACTCTTTTTTTTGTTGGTAATACAATAAATATAACTACTGCATGGGAATATAGGATCGGGTCCCACACGCGCCACACCTGGCGTACACTGCTCCCACAAGCTTGGACGGTTCTAATTTTATCGGATGTCCCCCGAAGGGGCCACAAGGTTGGACAGTTGATCCGCCAAGAACAAAGTGAAGTGAGACGAAAGACTATAGAATAGAATAGATGCCAGAAGAACGTTTAGCAAACGGAAGTATCATGGTAAAAGTAACGGAAAAGCAATAGCCTTTGACACAGATGCTGACATGACAAAACTGATTGCAAAGCTGGTCGCGACGTGGATCTTTCAAAAAAGCGATTGTGTTTCTTGCTCTTTAGGAAATGCATATAATTCTTCCTCAGTAGTTACCTAATTTACTTGTCCACAAGTAAGTACCAGTCGCACTCACACATGTCGCTGAGAGACACAGAGGTATCCTATCCTATCAGGCTTATTAATTGTCCATTCGTCCACGACTAATTTGCATGTGCCGCTCACGCACAGAGAGCGACACACACACAGATTTTTCTTTCGTTCTCGACTCGAGTACGAACCAAAACAATTTGTCATCCCCACTCGCGATGCCACACATGCTGACACTTTACATACAGTCACTGACACTTTACATACAGTCAATAAGTTTGTTTAGAATTTGTGCTATAATAATTGCACAAAACAGACTCATACGTTACGAATACTGAGTCGAGGATGGATACTTCGCACTTCTAAATTATAAACTAAGCTAGAGCTTAGCATTGGGGTTTGTTAAGAAATATCTATTTTTCCATTTCAAAATATACTTTATTTATTTTACCATTTTATTTTATAACTAACTTAACATCTATTTTTACATATAATTCATTAAAATGATATAAACTACAATATCAAATAATAATAATAATAAAATGACATAAATACATTTTTAGTTCCTACATTTTAGGTCATTTCTCGATTTAGTCCCTAAACTGATTTTGCTCCTAGGTCAGTCCCTGAAATAAAAAAATAGATTCTATTTTAATCCCTACCGTCAACCCACTAACAGAAAAATCTAATGAGGCAAACGGAGTGCCTTGTTGGCACATTAAATGCTGACGTGGCTATTAAAATAATAATAAAATATTTTATTTGGCATTTTTTAAATGCCACATCAACATTTTAATTTTTTTTAAATAGCCACCTTAGAAAATTTAAAAAAAATTAAAGAAAAACCTTAAATTTAATTTAATTAAATTTTTTAATTAAATTTTTTTTTCATAATGTTGTTCATGTTCTTCAACTTCTTCACAAACTCAAACCCAACAACCAAGAACACAAACCCATCGCAAGAACACAAACCCAGCAACCAAGAACTCAAATCACAAGAACACAAACCAAGAACTCACCCATCATGAGAACACAAACCCAGCAACCATGAACTCAAATCACAATAACACAAACCCAGCTACCAAGAACTCAAACCTATATCAGAAGAACACAAGCGAAAAGAAGAAAAAATTAAATTAAATACTAACAGGAAATATTCTTCATGTTCTTCCCAAGTCCAAGAAGCAACCAAACCAATCTCTAGCAAACCCCAAATCCAAATCTAGCAACCAAATCCAATCTTCATCACCAAAAAAACAAAAAATAAATCTAAGAAACCAAACCATAAATAAACCCAATAAACAAACTCATAAACATAGTAACCAACCCAATCTCCAGCAACCCATAAAACCAAAAATTTTCTTGGGAAACAAACACACAAAAAACCCATAAAATCAAACAACTCCACATTCTCTCCAAAAAACAAAAACAAAAACAAACCCAGAACAAGAGGAACAAAGTTTTGCAATTGAAAAAGGTGAGGAAAATCGGACCACAAGGCTTGGGGTGGCTCATCCATGGCAGATCGGGAATAGGTGTGCTGCTACCTCCACCAACAAGCCTCCCACGTGAAAACCCTCAAGGGAAACTCCGCCGAACCAAGACCCAAGACCGCATCAAGATACCGTCCATGGCAAATCGTTTTCTCCGCATCAAGCTTGTGAGCTCCGGCCATGGAGTTATGATGGAGAGAGATTCTGTCCATGGACGGTGAAGAGAGAGAGAATATTTTAGATTAGAAAAAGTTTGCATGTACACGGCATATTTGGGAAAAATTTCTAGTTTTTTGAATTTGAGTGTTTGTGTTACTTGGATTTTTGTTTTTGAGGATTTTAGAGAAATGGGTTTGGTCCAAAAGATATCTAATTTGCGTGTACACGGCATTAGCAGCTATTGAGGAATCAAGGATGATTGTCTCTAAATCTCAAGTTTCTGGGATTTTTTCTCTTGATCTTTGTGAGGGATCAAATGAATTAGCCAAACGGGTTGGTGAGAAAGGCATTGATTGATTGATTCGAACGTGTAAATGGCCGGAAGAGATTGAATCGAAGAGTTTTTGATCTAGGTTGGGGTTTGTGGGATTTTTTGGGATAGGAGCTCAATTTTTTAAACTGAAAAAGCTTCTTCTTTTTTCTTAAGTTAATTAAATTAATGTTTATTTATTTTAAAATTTCTGACCTGGATTTTTGTTTTAATTTTTTATTAATTTAAATCTAAGGTGGCATTTCAAAAATGCTAAATAAGTTTTTTTTATAATATTTTAATATCCACGTCAGCGCCATGTCAGCAAGTAGGACACACCGTTTGCCACCTCAGCTTTTTCCGTAACTAGGTTGACGGTAGGGACCATTTTAAAAACGATTTTAAAAAGTCAGGGTCTGACCTAGGAGCAAAATCAGTTTAGGGACCAAATCGAGAAATGGCCCAAAATGTATGGACCAAAAGTGTATTTACACCTAAAAAAATTACGTTTCTTTCTTTTAAAGTATGAGAGAGAATAAAATATCAATATTTTTGTTTACAACCTATGAACAGTAACACCAACATTGGGGTGTAAAAACCCTCCGGTTACTATTTCAGCAATCAACAACCCCAACCCAAAATCTAGCCAAATCCGAGGGTAGTTTTTTTTTTTTTTTTACCAACTATTCAGAAGGATGTAAAAAATATGTATTTTTTTAATGAGGAAAGGGAGACAAAAAGGTAGAGAGGAAAGAGAGAGATGGGAGGGAAGAGAGAGAGTTGATTTGTTTATATTATTTGTTGGTATGGTTTATATTATTTTAATAAGCTGTATGTAAAAATAGAAATTGGGATGTTGGGTAAGTTATAAAACAAGATAGTAAAATAGATCAAGTATGTTTTGAGGTTGTAAAATAGTTAGACACCTTTTTGCATTCCCGAATGCTAGTGCTAGTTGTGTATATACAATCTTACTGTTCATAGATGCTAAATTTTTTTACAAACCTATACTCAGATGAAGCTCTATTTTAATTTCATAATAAGAAACAACAATTATAAATTGTACACGCATGTCCACTATAATTATTCAGTTCAAGTAATGAGAAATAAAAAGGCAATTTTGGAGGAATATTGTAGAATAAAAGTTGATATAAAATGTGTTTTTCTATTTATTTTTAATTCTAAAACAAAATACACTTATTGCTTTCCTACATTAACATCCCAAACACCCACAGTCAATCACAGGCTTTACAAGATCCATAAATCCACAACGTCTGACCTTAACATCAAAATCGTAATTACCACTGTCACTCAATATAAAATGCAAGCCCCTTTCCCTAGATTAAATGAGACAATAATGTTGGAGCTAGGTAGGTGTTGTCAAAAGATTGAAGGTAAATCATATCGTTTTTTGTTTGTATGTATTTGACATGGGATGACATGAAGGACTATGGGTAGGTAGTATATAAAAGAGTAGAAGTGCAAGAGGTGAATATGTTGAATTGAAATGTAAAGAGTTTTTTGTATATATGTGAAGGAGGAACACGGCTCTCCTAGCTAAACTCAATTGGAGATTTCACACCGAGAAGGAATCTCAATGGGCCAAAGTTCTCAGATTCAAGTACGGCTTAAGGTAGCGGATAAATTCTAGAAATGAGTCAAAACTTCCCAGTTTTTTTACCTAGAAAGGTTTGAAAAAAGGCGAAGCTATCTTCAAAAAAGGGACTAAATGGGTGCCAGAGTATGAGAGTAATCTTAATTTTTGGTTGGATTGTTGGTTAAATAGTGGTCCCATTAGATCTAGCATTCAAGGCCCCCTCCCCCAAGGATCGGCCAACCTCACTTTGAAGGATCTCCATGCACCATATGGTTGGAACTGGGCTGCCATACCATTTGAAATTCCCTCAGAAATTAAAGCTAACATTCAAGCGGTCCCATTGCCAGTAGTTGCTAGAAGTAGTGATAAATTGGCTTGGAAGTTTTCTGCAAAGGGAAGTTATGATATGAAGAGTGCTTACCTCTTAGCCACAAATCAAATGGAAGCTGATTTCTTCTTGGGTGCATGGATTTGGAAGCTCCAGACCTTGCCTAGAATCCAAATGTTCATCTGGAGGTGCATGCACAACAGCATTGGTGTCAAGGAGTGCTTAGCCAAAAGTGGTATTTCTTTAGACATTTCGTGCCCCTTGTGCTTAGAGCAACCTAAATCTATTTCCCATGCCCTTCGTGACTGTTGATCGGTGTGGCAACAGTTGGGGTCTCATAACTTCAATGCTAATTTTTTCTCTCAAGACTTTAAACTTTGGCTGACTTCTAATGCTAATTCAAAGTGTTCTCACTTTGTCAAATGTGTTCCTTGGCATTCCCTTTTTTCGTTTACCATATGGTCATTATGGAAGCAAAGGAATCAAGTTGTCTTCAATAATAGAGGAGTCAACCTAAACCTTACCAATTTGATAATTAGGCAAGCAATGGAATTTGTGCTCTGTGTTACTCAACCAATGTGCAGCAATCGAATGGTAATCAAACAAATCAAATGGGAAAAGTCAAACACGGGTTGGGTCAAGCTCAATACTGATAGGTCTGCGGATGTTGCTTCAGGGACTGCTGGAGGAGGAGGACTAATTAGAGATGACCGAGGCAATTGGATCATGGGTTTCACTAGAAAAATCAGTAAAGTTAACAGCTTCTTAGCTGAAACATGGGCCTTGCATGATGGTCTCCTCCTATGTAATCAGCTAAACTTGAATGTTGTTATGGTTGAGCTTGATGCCAAAGCTCTAGTTGATGCTCTCAAAAATCCTTCATATGCTAATACTATAGTCTCCTTGCTTTTTGATGACTGTAGACGACTAGCTGCGCAGATTCCCCACCTAAGCATCAAGCATATCTATCATGAAGCTAATAGGTGTGCTGATCGATTAGCTAACTTAGGTAGTTGTCAATCTTTAGATTTCATTTCCTATTCTTATCTGCCTGTGGACTTGGTGCCTCTTGTTATGGCCGATTGTCATGGGATGGTTGTAAATAGGCTTTGTCCTGAGCTGTTGCTTTCTCGTTAGTCTTTATTAATGATAATTCCATTTTACCCAAAAAAAAAAAAAAGAAAAAAAAGAGGAAAATATTTAGAACATTATTGCAAAGAAAACAAAGAATATTTATTTTTTAATTAAAAAAGTTTTGAAACATTGAACCAAATAAAATAAAAAGTCTATATTTAGTTTACTCTTATCTCTATGTGGCACTTGAGAGTATTTCAATTTTCTTTGCAAAGAATGCACCACATAATAAAACTTCATACTTCCTCACATGAAGTCTCTCCTATAGTCCTATGCAATTAAAAAAAAAAATCACTTTGTGAAATGGATTTGCCCCACTTACCTGCAATTCATGTAACCAGAAGTTCTACAGGATATCCATCAGGGACTTTTGACGTGATCAGCATCGTTTAAAAAGCTATTTATCCATATCTAGTGACTCCAACAGAAGAAAGTTTGGGATTCTTATTTCTTGTCCGATGGACTTATGAGGTGATCAGCATCGTTTAAAAAGCTATTTATCCATAGCTTGACTCCAACAGAAGAAAGTTTGGGATTCTTATTTTTTGTCCATTAGCTCATTATCTGTTGGTGCATATATTTCAGTTGTTTGGGATTTATTGGGTCACGCCAGGTTCTGTATTATTTTGTTGGCAGAAATGGTTTGGGAAACATAATTCCGATATTTGAAATTTGGTTCAAGGCTTTTTGATATGGATTATTTGGACAGAATGTAATTGGCATTCTTTCGAGGATACTGAAAAATCGTTGGCTTAGTTGATAGATTTGTGCCAACAAACTCTTAGATTGGTCTCAGTGTTGGGCTTTCTCAAACTGTTCTTCTCTTACTAAATTTCCCGTCTCTTAGCATAATTTTTTTTTTTTTTTTTACAAGATAAAATTTCTACTTTAACTTAATCTAAGTGTATATATGTGTAAAGCTCCTTTCTGGAGACTTGAACCCGGCCCTTACCACCAACACCCTACAAACACTTATACTTATGGAATAATCATCACAGCAAATATGAAGCTCTCATAGCATAGCTTTTTTTTTTTTTTTTTTGAGAAGAAATATATAACTTTATTAATGCAAAAACTTAAGGGATTGTGAACTAAATAAACAATGTCTGGTGGTACCAACTCCATCCAAACTAAAAGGGAAAAAGAATTCCTAACTCTTTTGGCTAATGCATGAGCCACAGCGTTGCCCTGCCGCTTAGTATGAGAGAAGAAGTGGGCTTGAAACAAACTCGAAATAGACTTGCAGTCTTTTATGATGTGCCCTATACAAGAGCGGTCTGAGGGAGCTCCAGATAGTGCCTTGAATACTGTTTCAGAATCACCCTCAAAGACAACCCGTTGTAGGCCCAATTCTGCAGCAAATAACTGCCAAGGCCTCCAAGACTTCCATGCCATCTGGCTTATTGATTTTTTCAGCTAAAGATCCCATCACTTCCCCTTTTTCATTCCTTATCACAACTCCTAGCCCTGCTTCACCCGATTCCTCGAACAAAGCTCCATCATAATTAGCCTTACAGAAATCTGATATCGGTGGTCTCCATTTCATAGCATAGCTTCTTGATTCCTATGTTTCTTTGCATTTTGTTTTGTAGTTCTTTGTTTATTATTGTGAACACCCTGTATTCTTTTACCTTTCTTTTTTTAATAATATTACACTTTCACCTGGGTAAAAAAATAAGAAGGTTTAATGAAATTTTACTGCATTCCATCACTAAAAACATCATAATCAGTTTGATTTTTGTTAGCACTCTCTCAACAACATGATAGATCATCATGTAGTGGATTGTCCGCATTGAACATCCTAAATTTAGTACCATCATTCATATTGCATATTAGTGCGAAGAGTTGTTGGCACAATCTACTATCATTTGTTTTTAGTCTACAATCTGCTTTATGTACATGAACATATTTTACTTCTATTGATGCCAAAACAGACCAAGAACATTAGTAGTATACATTGTAAAGACCTGTGCTTGCACAAATATGGTATTTTGGAAGAAAACTCTTCGTGGTGCTTCACATAATGAGGGATAATGACATCCCTTCATGCACCTTTCTGACGGACACCTCACTTTTGAGTAAATAGGAATAATCATATTGGAGCACAAAAATGGCTGACATAAACCTTTAATATGAATTCATCAATTGATGCCCTGTACAGGACTCACTATATCAGACCATAATTTAGAAACAGTACCACCCTCCCATTTAATTCACATTCAATTCCCACCAAATCAGTACACCCTAGTCATGGACTAAAAATCATCCACAAAACTTCCCTGTTAGTGATATGATCTTCAAGCTGCTCGTGGCTAACTGTCACAGTAAGTGGGTAGCAACTGAAGCCTGTACACACCCCATTCTAACCCTTCCAACACATCCATTATCAGGAATTTTTTAGACGATCTGTGTTCTTTCATTTACAACAGGGCTCTGTAAGGTACAAAATCATGGGGCTGGGATATGAAGTGCAGAAGTAAACCACCAGATGTACGACAAGGACAATAAAAAAATTTACCATATGCTGCTGTCCAACTTCTCTAGTTTCTGAACCATTGAATGATGCTTCCTGCCTTTAAATACTTCAATTAGTGATCGTAGTGCTTTGGAAATCATCTCTTTCTTTTGGTCCCAAAGATATATATTTTCAAATTCAGACTGAGCACTTGTCTCTCCTAGTGACGAGCATAGCACCTTAAACCACTCCTCAAGAAATGAAGCTTTCTACATGGAACACAGTTAAGTAGCCAAAAATAGAGAAATTTGTCAAGCACTAAGAGAAATGATGGGCATATAAAAGTCTAAATCAGTTAAGAGCAATCTGCCAAGTCATCCCCCTTAAAGGTACAGACATTATGGAAAAGACTTACTAATGTTGCAGACACACACCATAAGAGAAACCAGATGCAGGCATGTCTACATGGCAAATTCTTGAAAACAGAGCATGGACAAAGCTATTAGGAGGTTCAAAAGAACGCCACGTATATACTTGCACGAACACATTAATTTTCCTCTCTCAAACATCATTACATATCATTTAGTCAATGCTTTAATTAGACCTAAAGTTCAGATGATTTGATACAACTCCCTTCCTTTACCACCCCCACCAAACATATACCACTCTGCCTGAAATGAAACAAAATCTGTATCTGAAAATGTCCAGCGTTTTACTGTGCATGAACCATACAAGTGTCTGAATTTACAGATTTCCATTCAAACTTTATGAATTTGTAAAAGTACTCCTGCCCTATGTTGTTGGTCCTCTATTCCATTGTAGGATGTCCTAAACATTTTACTCTTCAAAAAGTCATGGACATAATAGTGTTAATAATTTTACCAACTAACCTTTTATTTATTTATTTGATAAGTTAGATAATTTTACTAAAAAATAGATTACTGCATGCTTATGATTGAGCACTCTGTAACCTAAAAACATCACAAAATATTATACTAAAAAAAGAAGATAATGTGTGAAATCTATTAGCGTGTTAAAATTTGTAATTCCCCAAACTCGAGACCAATCAAATAAAGTGCATATCAACAACGATTCTAGTTGAGTCCTTGATCTGTCTGTATTCTCAAATGTACAACTATTTCTCTCCTTCCACGATTACCGCATCAAACATAATGGTACAATGTTCCATGTTGGCAAAGAGTATTCCCAAACCACTTCCTCCATCCAAACAAAAGATCAACCACTCTCCTTGGTAAGACCCATTGAATCCCAAAGACGTAAAAATCTGACTCCATAAGTCATAGGCAACACCAGAGTGGATTAACAAATGATCTAAAATCTCTCCGCTACACCAGCACATTCAACACCACCCAACTAAGGTAAATCCCTGCTTGATTAAATTATCATAAGTAAGAATTTTCTGCCATTGCAATCCAAAAGAAAAAGAGACCCTCTTGGGGCCTTAACACACCATGGGAAAGAGTTAACCGATGCACCATGAAGAACCTCATAATAGGAGCGAACAATAAAAACACCACTCCCTTTCAATTCCCAGATCATCTTGTCACCCCTCCCTCCTAGGAGTATTGGAGTATAGAAGGTCCAAGAAAGAAACAGCTGACTCCAGCTTCCAATCATGAAAACCTTTGTGAAATCTCACATTCCTTATCTGGCCTTCCCCACCTACCAGACTCTCCATGACTGAATGGACCGATGCATTCTGATCAAGCAAGCAAGCATACTAATCATGGAACTAGTCTTCTAGAGAATGACTTCCACACCAAATATTCAATATTCCTTTTTATTTGAGTTGACATTAAAACTGCTAGTTTTGGAAACCTCTACCTTTTAATTTGAAAGATAGTGCATTTAATGATATTTGCATTTGATGATATTCCCTTAAAAAGTTGGATCTACTAAATAGGAACAATAATATATGGCAGAGGGAGTATTAATGCTTGAAGCATGTCTTAGTCAAAGATCTTTAGGTGTTGGTGCTACTTGGGCTGCTTGTCAGCCAAACGATTATTGTGAAACCTATCCACACTCACAGCCAGCATACTCAATGCATTAAATTATCCATTTCAGAAAATATTTCTTAGCAAGAAAAATGACACGTGTGACAACAACCCCCCCCCCCCCCCCCCCCCCAAAAAAAGAAAAGAAAAAGAACTGGCATAATTTAAAATAAATTTTGACAGCACATTGACTAGTATTCACATACATGGAAGTACTTACTTTCACAAGAAAATCTTTCAGAGGTTCATGATCAGTGCTTGACGCAAGGCTAAGAACATGCAACATGGTTGAGGTTAGCTGTAAGAGGCAAAAAGAATAAATAAATTTTATAACACAGAGAGAGAGAGAGAAAAATTAAAGGAAATAGGCTTACAAAACATAACAGCTCTCAATAATTCAGTAAATATCTAAACCGAAAGAGGAGAATGTCACAATTTATATTTTGAATCATAAAGCTCGTTTGAGGGGAGAAAATAATGGAATGAAATAAATTGAAAATGATTTTTACACAATATTCCATCTAATCCCTTGTTTGGGAGTTTTGTGGGAAGGAATGGGTGGGGATGTTAATTCCATCCCATTCACTCATAAGCATTCATCCTAAAAAAGAGAGGAACACTCATTCCTTTAATGAAATAAAGAAGAAATATTGATTCTACCACTATCCTGAGAAAAGACAAATAAAAGGTAAATGGTATAATATTACTTTTTTTTTTTTTTTTCGTTGATAAGTAAATGGTATAATATTACTTTCCCTTTCATTCCTTCTTTTATAAATTCCCAGACACAGTGGATACAAAATGCCATAGTCCATTCTGTTCTTGTATAATCTACCAATTTCATTACATTCCAATCTCTTATAAACTCCCAAACATAGTGGTAGTCCCCCTGCCCCCGTCAAATGGAGTCAGGAATTGGTGATTTGAAGTGTAAGGGGGTGTTCATGATACTTTGCAAGCATGAACTCTGACACTAGTACTAACAATTTGATGCAGATTATCTGCACATACAAGCAGCATGGTGTTTAACATGACAAAATTTTGAATTTTCATTGAGTAGATATAAGTTCTAATAATAATAAAGAAACTTTCAGATCCCAAGCAACTGAGATAATACAATTGTAAAATATTATTCATGTTTGATCTCTAGTAAATAAGATCATAATTTTCATATAATAAAAATGTCAAAAAATATGTATTTCTTCTATAAACTTCAAAATAAGCATTCTTTTCAGATAATTAAAATAAATAAATTTACATAACTATAACACACATCATTTGTCATAATATTTTGGAAACTTATATGTCACTATTTACACACTCCCAATTCATCCAAACTGCTACGGATTGGTTACATGAATTCACCAATGCAACAGAGAGGCACAACCCTAATACACCAGGGGTATATAATAGGAAGCACCCACAGAAATGAATTCACCTCATCAATTCAATATAATATATTTCAGTACCCATATAATATTTGTCATACATTGTCCCCGTTACTTCAAATTATATAATATATTAAATTTATTATCTTATCTGAATCTGGCAACTACAGTCAAATCGGGATAATCACATATAATATCAATCCATACGAGTGCTCAAATGCAAAAGATCTAGGAGCTAGACCTGCTTCTCAAGTGCAACCCTATATTTGAAACTTGATGCCTCTGAAATCTGATCTGATCCTAGATTCTCTACTATATGCTCCAGGCCTTGGATGACATCTGGGAAGGATTTCCCATAATCTGCATTAAACAAATGGGGAGAAGACTAAGTTACCTTCTCATCCAATTACTTATTTTAGAACACGGCAGGAAACCTCAAATTGAACAATACAAGGTCCCAGAAAACAGGAAATGAAACTATCATGGGGTTAAAAAGAAGATGACCACGATGCAATATATATCCTAGCTTTGGCTTATGCTGATAAGTAAATGGAATTGTTGAGTTACTACAACAACTACAATCACATTTTAATCATGAAAATGGAGAAAGGAATCAAGCCTACTACTCACCATATATTGATGCTGGCACAGCCAAAGCAGCAGCAGCTTGTATCCTGATCTTAAAGTTGGAAGAATTGCGCAACAACAGTAGAAGAATACTAAAAACAGATGGAGCCCTGCCAAATTATTGGGTATGGATAATTACATCATATTACAATGCACTTCAATACTCAAAGGAAACGTTTATGACATGCTAACAAGGTGGATGACAAGAACTGTAACTAAATATTATCATTAAAAAATTTACAACTCGCCACAGCATACATGAACAATAAAAATATGATAGTGCTAATTCAAGGCAAGAAAGGGGAAAAGAAAGACAAATGCAAAATTATGTATTTTCAACAGAAGCTGATTTAAACAGTTAACTATGAAGAGAAAAGGGAGAAGGAGATGACAATCACAGACAAAGATTAAGACAACTTCGCCACTTTTATCCCTTTTTTCATTGATGTCTATTGGTATCATCGCTAAAATTGAGAGGAAAAATAACAAGGGAGACATACATCATTGTCACTACCCCAAGAAAAAGGTACCCAACTAATGGACGCGATTAACTATGCTGAACTAGCATTACCAAAGGCCAAGGTATTTCATGTACTAAGTGCAATACTTTGTTTCCTTGCTTTATGCAAAATGGTGTAATGTCCACTCTGAATAGTGGTATCCATCTAACGCATTCTCAAAATAGAAAACTGACCAATATAACCATGAGTTCAGAGGTAAAGATGAACTGGGAACAAAAATTTTATTTACCATTAGATGGGAATGGTTTAGAGTGTGTAAAAAGATATTTTGGGTAACAAAACCCCCTGGATGCTTGCACTATCTGCTCATGAATCTGAAGAGAAAAACTAGCATACAGAAATACATCTAGCTGCAAAACAGACCTCATTGCACTTGAATCCATATGGCCTTTTCTATACATGCCCAACCATGCAAGTTTCTATCCCCTTATTCAACTCTATAAGAGCACATGGAGTTCTACAAATAGCACAAACAGAGAACCTGAAACTAATATCCATATGCAAACACCTAGATGAAGTATATGAAGTGCCAGTATAAAGATAAAATCTTCACTGTCTATTCAATTTCTTCACCATTACATTTTAATCAACTTATAATTACTTATTAGCATCAGCACACATCTACAATTCGTTAACACAAAATCAGGAAAATGCATATGTAAACAAATAGGCATCTCAACAAAAGCAAGCATAATTACCATACCAATCCATGTCTTGAAGTCTTAACGTCTCATTTAGAAATAGGTTGCTCAATGCATGACAAACATTCCACTGGACCTGTTAGACAGACATGTCACACCCAGTGCCCAACAAACTTGATATTAGAAACAAAGATATGCAACTTCTCAGCCAAGTCCAACTAGAAACGTGGTTCCACAAATATAACAATGGGGATATGATACCTTAACATTCCCAGTCGTGACACAAGAGATAAAAGCTTGGACCATTCTCTCAAGCCGACACGGATCTCCTATAGAAGCTGGATGGAGTGAATTTGACGTGTGGCTACCTTTCATATAACTGCTTGATGGAAACACCTCATTGTTGCTGGTCTTTGGAGATAGGCCAGTATAGTCCATTGGTTTGTCACAAGCACCAGACAAAAATGTATATTTAACAAATCTTGAGAGATTCCCAAGAGCCCTCACAGCATTTGATTTTATCTGATGGTAATGAAAAAGAAAGGACTTTCTAAAGCAATGAACAATTATACATATTAGACAAGTATTAAAAAGAATACAAAAAGAAAAGTATAGTAGGCGGCTGTAACCAAATTCTTTCCAGCTTATAGATCATATCTGCTGCTGAACCCAAAAAAGAGAGTAAAACCTGGAAACTAAGCAACTAAAGAGAGACTTTAATTTTCATACAAAAAAGTGAGGCAAGCAGCAGGTAGGGGCAAATGTAAAATGAATCAAAATGTTTGATACTTCGTCTAGCTTGTGGTATTTGTGATATAGGCCAGATGCTCTGCATCAATATATTATCACAAAGCAATTATACTATTACTCACATAGATAATAAAACAAATCTATATACAAGATGGTCAAGTGTCTGGAAGAAAAAGTATGAGGTAAAAAGTCTATGACAGAGACATCCAAAAATGGTTCTATATTGTTGATCATATTCGTCAAGGTGCTATTCTAAGTTTAGAGAATATCATTAATGATGAGTGCCTCCTGCCTCCCCATATCACCCAACCAAAGGGCAAAAAACAAACCAATCAACAACAATTACCTTGTCTCCATCCATTGTAAGATGCAAAGCACACTCAATTAATAACCCAATTAATGAAGAGTCCACATCTGAGTCTATAACAACAAATAATAATAAAACAGTAATTAAAATATTGAATGCAATGATTCTCCAAAATAAATAAATAAAAATTAAAAAATTAAAAAAAAAAAAAAAAGCCTGACTCATATTACGACTCTAGTGACTTCAAGCCCACCTTTAGATTGTTTTGATTGAAAATCATCAACACAGTGGCGGATTGAATCACATATGTTGGCCAAAGCCCAAGAGGCTGTTATTCTTACCTGAAACAAGTATTTTCAAATAAGGTTTACCTCCTTCAGCAAAAAAAATCAAATGTTTGTTTAAAATATATATATATATATATATATATATATATATATATATAAAATAAAATAAAAACAAAGAAAAAATATACCGAGACCAAGGGATCACGAGTGTTAATCTCAACAGCAGGGATAAACTTGGCAAGGATCTCTGCACTATATGGTTTACATTTTTAGTAAAATCTCTAGCCATTTTCTTGCATAAAAACAAGTAGATAAAAGATCATAAGAATTTTAATAGACCATATAACAATATTTCAGAATCACCTCTGAGAAACTTGAGGAAAACATGAGATGACACCAATGGCTCGACAAGCAGCAGACCTAACTGAAGGCATCTCATCATTTACAGAAGCCTTAATCTACAAAGATTTTGCAATTAAATCCAGAACCTAATTAGCAAAGCATTCAATTCCATTCATCATAATACAGAAAACAACCACAGGTTCATGTACACTTACTAAAGAAGAAAGAATGAAATCTTGTTTCTCCTCCACGAGAGAAAAGAAAACAGAAGATGTTATACCCGCAAAACATGTAACTGATGCTGCTCTCACCTTCCAGAGGAAAAGGAAAAAAATTTAGATAGATAGATAGATAGATATATATATATATATATATATATATATATATATGTATGTGTGTATATATATGTGTTATAAGTAACAAAAATCCATTAAAATAAAAACACAAAGTCAAAGCCCGAACAAAAATAAAAACAATGAACTAAACATATGTTATTGGAAGCTCAAAGAATCCAGGAATTTTAGTAAGTGTTAGAAGTTTAGGTCCAGTCATATAAAGTCTTCAAAAATAAAAACTTTTGTCGTATGTATCTCTTTCCCCTCAAAACATTGGGCATTTTTCTCTCCATATTTATATCTGGTTTTGCCTTGTGTGTTGCTTAAAAATCTTTTGTTACATTCTCAAACAATAACAAAACCCATTGTTCATCTGGATTGGAGAGACATTTTCAGAAGTGTTAACTATAAATCCACCAATACATTATAATAGCTTTTCAGAAGTGTTAACCAACCCCCCCACCCCCACCCCAAAAAAAAAGCATTAATATCATCAAGTTACAGTGCATAGTCAATGGTTCTCTCTCCAACTAGCACTGTAGCTCAGAAAAATAAATGTATATATTGTTCAATGGTTCTCTCCCCAACTCAGATCTCTCTCTCTCTCACAACTGAGGCATGCGGTGGCTGTTGTTGGGCACACGGTGGCTAGGAAGAAAGGACACTTCATTTTGGCATGCTGTACCCATGTCGGACACTTGACACGACTGGGACACCTTTGCATGACACTGCTAGGACACAAAAACAAGAGGAATCAAATACCCTTTCACAAAACAAAGAGAGCATTCATGCTCTGAATGGTAATAATGCATTTGAAAATTAATACTATAAATATCTTTATTCTTGGTTTATATTCTAATTTCTAAACATCCTTTAATAGTCATGGATTTGCTTTATTATTCATTATTACTCTTAATTTGATATATATATATATATATATATTTAACATTATACGAACAACAAATGCTTAATAATATATGGAAAATAAAAATAAAAATATATTTAATAATTATCTAATAGACGTGTCCCGCCATACCCATGTCTTATTTTTTTCAAAAATTGTTGTGTCGCTCTGGCGCCGCACCCGTGTCGGAAGCGGCCCGACGCGGCGACCCGCGTCGGACACCGCTTACCGCGCGTCCGTGCCGCGTCTTGCCGCGTGGCGAAGCCGACTCGCGCCAACGCGGCTCAAATCGGGCCGATTCGGGCCGTTTCGGCCGTATCACCCTCCCTCACTCCAATCTCGCGTCGGACACCGCTTACCGCGCGTCCGTGCCGCGTCTTGCCGCGTGGCGAAGCCGACTCGCGCCAACGCGGCTCAAATCGGGCCGATTCAGGCCGTTTCGGCCGTATCACCCTCCCTCACTCCAATCTCCATCGCTCGTCTCTCTCTTCTCTCTGTGCTCTCTGGTTGCTCGGCTCGGCCAGATTCGCGCCGATTCGGGCCAAAACGGGCCGATTCCGGCGGAAACGGAATCAGATACGGCTGATATGGCCACCGAAACATGCCGATTCCGGCCGAAACGGCCACCGAAACAAGCCAATACGGCCGATTCCGGCCGAAACAGCCGCCAAAACAGGACGAAATGGGCAGTGGCTGCCATTCTTCTGCTTCATGTGGCCTTGTGAGAGGGAAAAAAAAAAAAAGAGAGAGAAGGAAGAAGAAGATGAGAAGACACCCAAAAAAAAAAAAAAAAAGCTGGAAGAATAATAAATGTAGTAACTGAATATAAATTAAGGAGGTGGAAAAGTCAAATATTTAATGTGGGTGAGCTAGGGAATTGAAAAATGAGTAAAGGAACCTTCTTGAAATGTGGTTTTTTGTTTACAATTACCAAAAATATTGATTTTATTAAAAATAAATCATAAATAATTATTTTTTAATAATAAATTCTACCATTTATTTGATTTTTTTATATAAAAATATTAAATTCACTATATAAAAATATTTTTAATAATTTTTTAATCGCCGAGTCCCGCCGCACCCGTACCCACCTTTTTCAAAAATTGCCGAGTCCCGCACCCGTACCCACACCCGCACCCACAACCGCACCCGAGTCCCGAAACGCACCCGTGCTTCATAGCGTGTCATACCCATGTCCGTGCTTCTTATTAGCTAATTGGCCATTGAGTGGCTGATTTGGCTGTGAGATGGCCAATCTTGGCCAGTGGGTGGCCAATCATGGCCATGGAATATCCAATCTTCTGAATGGAATGGTGGCCGATCTTGACCGAACAATTTATTTGTGAATAAAAATAGAAAAGATCAATAATATTTAAATAAAGTAGTTAATAAAAAAAATAGGGAGTCAAGTGTTAGTTGAAATAACAAAGTGGCTTTTTGAGTCAAATTTGGCTAAAATTTTGCCTAGTCCAATGTGAGTGCTCTAAGGTGTGTATAAACTTTTACTATCCTCATTAAGACAAGATTGCTTATGAAAATGCCATAATGTCTATGCAGATAATATGACAGAATACAGCAAAGATATCATACCTGTCCATGCAGATAATGGCAGAATACAGCACACATATCATTTAGATCTAACCAAAAACTTAAAGCAAGCAATATGAAATTCTAAAATTTTCATCAGGACCAAATATACTAACGAAACTTAATTGTTCAAAAAAATGAAGATCAAAATCCTAACCAACCATTGCAGAAGTATGCCATAAAGTTAGAGGCATATGCTTATCAATTGCCTCACACCACTGCTCAGTGCCTGTCTGACACGCTTCAGATTCATTTTTGGTAGCTTCTGTGCCATCTAGTTCATAAGATGGGGCTGACGATACTTTCTTCATCCTTATGCAGTCAGACGTAAATGGGGTAACTTTATCATCAAAAAGATCCTCAGTTCCTTTAAATCCAGATATTGCACGAAGACATTCATCCAAAACCTGAAAGTTTTAACTTGAACTATGACACTGTGATCAGAATAAGAAGAACAGGAAGAAGGTATTCCCGTCACAAAAAGTGAAAAACACATTTGAGGCACACCACACATCATCCAGAAGAGAAGTCCTATAAAGAGGTGGAAATATGACAACTGCATCTCTATCAAGGTAAAAATGAGCCTGTAGAACTGGAGGCTCTATTGTACATGTTCTGATATCCTCTAACTTCAAATACTATGAATTTTGCATTCAACCAACCAAAATTCCTAGATTAAGAAGATTTAAGCATCGTGATAAAACATAAAACAGAACTCTCCAAAAGCATGTAAGAGTCCTTCACAGGCCAAGATCTGATAAATACATTAATCTCATAATAAAGAGGCCATCAAAAGAGGTGCTAATGAAGTGAACCAAAAAAAAACCATATGGATCAGTACACGTTATTGAAGGACATGTTAAATTTGAGCAGAAGTAATAATATGATACTATCAGTAGAAATCAACAGGAGGAAATGCTTGGAACTAAAAAAAGCACAATCTGCCTTTTTTTCCTTTGCCTAGACAAACAATTTTTTTTTTTTTTTTTTTTGGCGTGTGGGGGTGGGTGTTGGGTGGGGTGGGGGGTGTGGGGAGGGGAATAGACATGCACAGAGGTCCTACCTTGACCGCAGCTGTAAGGAATTTTTCCCCAATAACCCCAACAATGTCTCCAGCGTTTCCCTTCCACGGCCTTGCAGGTACTTCAGGAGTTGCTACCATGAAGAAGCCATAAACAATGGTGGAAACCCGTTCCCAACATGCAAACATAATGTTTGGGTAATTGTGTGACACAGCTCTAAGTGCCTGTGAACCATAATATACAATGAATGTCAAGTTCCAAAACAAGTTATTACCAACAAATGCAAAAATTTAAGTAACATCTTTAAGATCTTTGACCATCCTTTTTCTAAATTCTAGCATAATTTGCACAACTAATTAAAACATTGAGCAGCCACTAGTCACTGTCTTGACAAAAGCTGTAAGTAAAACTCATTTTATCTAAAAGTACCAAGGACACAGGTATGAGCACAAATCTAAGTGTTGAGTTCATATAATAGGATGTTACTGTTGTAAGCAGCCTACATAAGTATGGGTTTCAAATAGTCCCATAAAGATTACATTTTATTAAAATATTTGTGCCTCTTAGGCCAATGAGCAATAGCACAACTGACACTTCCTCCTCCCATAATAATTGGATGGAGAGTGAGTCGTGGGTTCAAGACCCATTGGGTGTGTGTAACTTACCAATAAAAAGAAAAAAGCTTCTAGATTTTCTCTCATTTAATAACTGTGTAAGACAAAACCTTAGCTTTAATGAGCAGACTGAGTTAACTATATGCATCCCAGATAACATTTTTCAACAGAACCATGACAATTACCACATACCCCCCAGTCACCCGACTTCAGAAAAGACAAGGAGAAAATGGCAAGAACAGAGGATGACCAGACAAGAACTTTAACCCCAGTATTAATAATTTGAAATAAAAATAAAAAATAAATAAATAAAATACTAGTTTTCTTATGAAATTACCTGGAGAGCCTCAAAGCATATATTTGGGCTGGTTAGTTGTTCTGAGTATTGAAATATTGCAAAAAGAACACCTGACTTCTTTTCAGCCTCAAGGAAACCTGGAAAGAGGCATCAAAAGAATTTCCCAGGTAACCAAAAAAGAAAATACCAATGAAATTTCCAACCTTAATAATAAGTTGATTATGCAAATAAACATCCAGCCTGAAGACAAAGGCGATTGCAATGAGAGAGATACTCTATACTTGACACATATACTGTATTTCTTAGTCCGACATCATAAATACATTCATAAGGGTAGCAGTATAGCAGTTAATCAATGAGAGTGATACTCTATGCTTGTTTCTGGTTTTGTTTACAAAGTTTCCAATCATGATTCTCAATGTGTGATTCTAGCAAATTCTTTATGGGTTTTTACTTTTTATGTTTCAGGCTTTCGGTATTCAGTGGGTCTTGCCTAGCTCTGTGGTGGAATTATTATTTTGTTGGACTCATTGGCTTGCGAAAAATGATTCAGATATTTGGAATTTAATTCCAGGATGTTTGATGTGGACTATATGGATGGAGCGTAACGTCGGTCCTTTGAAGATTCTGAGAAGTCTTTGGTTGAGTTAATAGGCTTGTGCCAAAGAAGCCTTTTTGATTGGTCTCGGTGCTGGGGTTTTACAGAATGTTCTTCTATCGTTCAGTTTTTTTCTTCTCTTAGTTTAGTCTCTTGATTGTTTTCTATTGTTTTCTAGTTTTTGTGCTTTGCTATGTTCATTCTCATGAACTCATTGTATGTTTCCTTTTCTCTTTTTCATCAATAATAATTCTTATATTACCTATCAAAAAAAAGAAGCGTGTTCTGAACTCTAACGCAGTGTTGGTAAAAGTGCATTTAAGCTCAAAGTGCGAAGTGCCAAGGCTCTAATGCTTTTCACCTCTGAAGTCTGAAGGGAGGTACATTCAAAGTAGCACACATTATTACAAAGAAAAGTATTTCTTATATTTTTTTTTTATAAGTAAAACCAGTATGAGAAAAGTATTTCTTATATATCAAACCTCATTTTCTATATTCCCATTTTTCTTCTCGGATAAATGAGTTTTCCATCTGATGCATGGGGCAATGGGAAGACAGATTTATTATATTTTATTTGATTTTATGTATCAATGGCAGTTTTGTAATTTCATAATATTCTGGAATGGGCTATGCTAACAGTCCATTAGATCTTCTTTTGGGCTTTATTTTAAGTTTGGTTATTTAATTGGGCTTAGTAGTAAAAGCCTAAGTCTACATCCAAGTCCAAGTCTTATTAGGGTTTTAAGAAATCCTAGTTCAACTAGGATTAGGTATTAGTTTTCTATTTAAAGAATTGTATTACTTTCTATTGAGTTGATTATTAATGAATGTTTTGAGAATTTAAGAGCCATGAAGCTTTCTTTATCGTTTGTGTGATGCAACCTTCTCCGAGGTGTGATGCCAAGGAACCCTAGGTGTGATGCTTAGGAAGTCAAGGTGTGATTCCTAGAATTTATCTATTTTCTTTAATTTTACCATTCACGGTTACTATTCACATCACTGTTCACAGCAACCCAAATCTTGATTTTCACCTTTGTTTTCATTCCCAAACCCTATTAATCCTTGTCCCCTTTGAAAACCCTATAATCCCTATTATTTTCTAGCCTATTCCCCACCAAAACCTAACCCTAATTCTTCAAAACCCAAGCTATACCAGATCTGCCCCTAGTGTTCTAAATTAGATTTTGTTGTTTCCCCTTGTCCTACGTCACCATCCCTCCACTTTTCCATTCCCCAACCAAACACAAATGAGGGAAACTAAAATTTCTTCCATCCTCCTACTTTTTCATCCCCCAACCAAATGGACCCTAAGAGTTAGTAGACGCGGGTGAGGCAAAATCATTAAAGATGAAAGCAAACGAATGTTATAAGACATATCACATATCAAAGTCAAGAAAGTGGTCGAGTAGCAAAAAGGTAGAAGACGAAAATTCTATGTTTTCTATACATATGACAATACCACCGCCAACAGCAAGCCTTGTCCCAAAACCATGGGGTCATCTATGGATCTGAACAAGTTCATTAGAATTGTTCACTTGTATTCTTCTCTACCATTCTATCCTATCCAAAATCATACTCTTTGTCACCCCCTTAATTAACATGTCTTTTCTACTACTTTTTCTTGTATTGTTTTAGGTCTTCTCTACCTCTTTCTGTTCCCTCAACTTGAACAAAATCAATCTTCCCACTAGTGCATTAACCACTCTCCTTTGCACATGACCAAACCATTTCAAATGACTCTCCTTCATCAATGCGGCCATGGAAGATTAATTTGCTATTGCTTTGCAAATTGACCTATTCAAGAATCATATTATTTTATGGGGTCCATGTGAAATTCAATCGAAGTAAAATTTGTATGGTTTTAAGGCCTAGGTATGAGTCTTTTAGGGTTAAACAACTTTTTATTTGGGTTTTTATTTTATTAGTTATGGTCAATTTTGTAGTTAGAGACAAATTTGTAATTAACCATTCCTACAAATTAAATGTATTTTGGTAGTTTAATTGATTCTAGAATTTTCTAGGAGATCACAACTTGGAGTTTGTTTTCTTCAAGTTCAAGTTAGTTTTTTGTTATATTTTTAGTTTACTAGTCAAACCAAGAGTAAAAATACCACTAATACAAGAGTCATTATATATACATATTTGCGCTCAACATATTAAAAAAGAAATGAAGTTGATTAATAAATTAATGAGTGTTTTGAGCATTGAGGCATGTTGGACTTTGTGTGTTTTTTTCTCCCTTTCTCTTCTTTGTTTTCTTCTACTCTTTCTTGTGATAATGTTCACACTTCACAGATACTATTCATACAGCCCCTGAACACTATAAAAACCTCTTTCCTTCTTGCTTACAACCTCAAATCAAGCCTTTCTTTTACCTGTCATAACTTTAAAACCCCACTTACTTTCTTCTACCAAATAGCCAGCAAATAACTTATCAAGTTGCCTGTTAATTCCTAACACAACCCCATAATCCTTTCTTC
Organism: Quercus glauca; assembly: GCA_023736055.1. Taxonomy (NCBI): domain Eukaryota; kingdom Viridiplantae; phylum Streptophyta; class Magnoliopsida; order Fagales; family Fagaceae; genus Quercus; species Quercus glauca. The sequence goes on along the minus strand of CM043316.1, from coordinate 72,861,761 downwards.
AACAATTCTAAACCCTAGATCCACAAATTCTTCTAACTCTACACCCAGTACAACCACACACCCACTACAACCACTTGTAAACAAATTCATTAACTTTTCCTATGTCGATATCCTATCTTTCCTTGGATTTCCACTAATCATTTTAACATTATCATTTCAGATCCGCTCATTTTATGAACATGTTTCTTAATAAACTAGCATCCAGTGCCTAACATGGCTAGTCTTATAACATTCTTGCAAAACTTTCTATTTGACTTAATAAATATCCAGTACCAAAAACACCCCTGATCTTCTAATTTGAAATCAGAAACCCCTGAACTTTGAGAAATGCCCAAATTGATCCTTTTTGACTAACTTGCCAACAGTTATTATTCTCTGTGACCATCAAGCCACAGTTACAGAGATGTTTCATCTTTGTGAGTTCTTTTGATTCTACAGCATTCCTCCATGTTTCCAACTTGTGTTGACTCCACATCTAGTTTCATCCACTAAACTATATTGTCTGCTACAGACAACAGCAACTTAAAAGTGGCTGTGGATGGGGGCTGGATTTTGCTTGCATTAGAGAGGATGAGAGGTTGTCCTTGGAGAGGGAATTCTCTAAAGAAGAGGTTACCCAGGTTTTGTCGGAGATGGAGGGGGATAAAGCACCTGGGCCTGATGGCTTCACCATGGCTTTTTTTCAAAAATGTTGGAGTGTGGTGGAGGTGGATGTCATGGCTGTTTTTGAGCACTTTCACAGGTATTCTGTGTTTGAACGGTCTTTAAATGCCTCGTTTCTTTCTCTAATTCCCAAGAAAAATAATGCAATTGATGTTAAGGATTTTCGGCCTATTAGTTTGGTAGGGAGTGTGTACAAGCTGCTGTCTAAGGTATTGGCAAATAAACTGAGGGTTGTGCTAAATAGTCTCATCTCTGAGTCCCAAAATGCTTTTGTTGGTGGGAAACAAATTTTGGATTCAGTGCTTATTGCTAATGAGTGCCTAGATAGCAAATTGAAAAGTCGGGTCCCCGGGGTGGTTTGTAAACTGGACATTGAGAAAGCCTATGACCATGTGAATTGGGATGCATTGTTCTATTTGCTGGATAGGATGGGTTTTGGGGGGAAGTGGAGGGGGTGGATTAAGGCTTGTATAACCACTGTTCGCTTCTCTATTATTGTGAATGGTTCTCTGGTTGGCTTTTTTGGTAGCTCTCATGGGTTGAGACAAGGTGATCCACTGTCCCCTCTTCTTTTCCTTTTAATTATGGAAGTTCTTAGTAGGATTTTGAAGAAAACTGAGGATTGTGGTCTGCTTCGAGGCTTTCATGTGGGGCCAACTAACTCTATAGGGGTCCGCATTTCTCACTTGCTGTTTGCAGATGATACCATTTTGTTTTGTGATGATTCTAGAGATCAAGTGATGTCCATTAGGCTGGCTTTGACTTGCTTCCAAGCTTTTACTGGATTGAAAGTTAATGTGGGGAAGAGTGAGATTGTTCCGGTTGGAGAGGTTGGAAATATAGATGCATTGGCTTCCATACTTCGATGTAGGGTGGGTAGTCTGCCTATGAAATACTTGGGAATGCCGTTGGGCACTCCATACAAAACTGTTTCTGTGTGAAATCCTATATTGGAAAGGATGGAGAAGAAGCTCTCAGGTTGGAAGCATCTTTATTTATCTAATGGGGGTAGACTTACCTTGTTGAAGAGTACTCTTTCTAGCCTTCCTACGTACTATCTATCATTATTTGTCATCTCTGTAGCTGTGGCTGATAGATTGGAGCGTATTCAGAGAAATTTTTTATGGGGATCTTCAGAGGAGTGCTTCAAATATCCTTTGGTGGCTTGGGAGAAGGTGTGTTTACCGAGAGATTTGGGGGGTTTGGGGATCAGGAAGTTAGTGCATTTTAATAAAGCCTTGTTAGGGAAATGGTTATGGAGGTTTGGGCGAGAAGGCACTCATCTTTGGAGGAGGGTTATTGCATCTAAATATGGAGAGGATCAAGGGGGGTGGACTACTAAAATTTGTAGAAGGGCCCATGGATGTAGTCTGTGGCGTGGTATTCATGATGGTTGGGAGATTTTCTCCAATCATGTGGCCCTAGTGGTGGGTGATGGCACTCGTATTCTTTTTTGGCATGATAAGTGGGTGGGAGATAACTCATTAAAAAGGCTTTATCCTCAGTTGTATGCGTGTTCTAATGATAAGGAAGCTTGCATTTCTGATGTATTATGCTTTCAGGAGGGTGGAAACGTTAGAATTTGGAATTTGAGATTTCATAGGGATTTTCATGAAAGGGAATTAGAGGCTGCCTTCTCTTTCCTTGAGTTCATTCAATCTCGGATCCCTAGGGGTGGTGGGAGTGACACTTCTCATTGGTGTTTCAACGGAAATGGCAAGTTTGATACCCGGTCCTATTACCATAACATGAGGGGTGCAGCTGCCTCCAATTTTCCATGGAAGGGTGTTTGGAAAGCTAAGATCCCTAAGAGGGTGGCATTTTTTGTGTGGAAAGCGGTTCATGGGCAAATCCTTACATTAGATAATCTCATGCTTAGGGGGCGCATTTTGGAGAATTGGTGTTGTATGTGTCATCGGTATGAGGAAACTGTGGATCATCTGCTCCTCCATTGTCCTGTAGCTCACTCTCTGTGGGTTTATATGCTTCAGATCTTTGGGACCCAATGGGTCATGCCAGGCTCTGTGGAAAGCTTGGTGTTTTGTTGGAGCTATTGGCTGGGTAATTTTAATTTTGAGATTTGGAATATGGTTCCTGGCTGTTTGATGTGGATTGTTTGGACGGAAAGAAATAGGCACTCTTTTGAGGATACCGAGAAATCCTTGGCTCAATTACAAGCTCTATGCTTGAAGACTTTATTTGATTGGTCTAGGTGTTGGGGCTTCTCGGATTGTTCTACTATTTTGGAGTTTATTTCTTCTCTTAGTATTGCACTTTAAGTTTTTTGTTGTAATTGTTTGTTGGTTGCATTTCCTTGTATTTGCTTTATTCTATTTTTTTATGTGTTTAATATATCTCTTATTACCTATCAAAAAAATAAAAATGGCTGGATATTGGCTTTAAGCAGTACTGTCTAGAATTCTGTGTTTCTTACTTCATGGAAGCTCTGTTAAAGTGTTAAGTCTCTTAAGAATTGCTTTGTTGAATAAGGAGATAACATGCTTAGGGCCTAAGGCAATTGGGTTGCCAAGGTTGTTGAGGTTGATGTGGCTTCAAAGAGTTCTTCTAGGTGTTTGTAACTAGTGTTGGTTTTCAAAAAAATTTAATTTACCTACACATACACAAAAAGGAGAAAAGGAGGGAGGGGGGGGGGGGGGGGGGGGGGGTGGATTTAACCTGTAGATATCTCTTCTAAAAGCATTTCTCTGACTTGTAAGGAAGGTGAAGTAGACAGCGCTGCAGTCAAGCAACTAACAGCAGCAGCCTGTTAAAGGAGGTAGAAATATGATGAGAGGTCAGTAAAACAGGGAAGTGAGAGTTACAAATATTTCAATATAACACAGGAGGAAACTAACCAGAAGGCCAGTCTGATCACTTTTGAAAGAAAAACCTTCATTGATCCTAGTCTGAAGAGATGTAATAACTGTTGGCAACAACTCTCCAGGCATTCTTGAATATCTGAAGAATTATCATGAATACAAACAACAATATTGTAAGTAGGCACATTTTCTCACAACGATGAAAAAATTCAAAGTATGCTCATCCACCATTCGAAAAAGACCCATGACATCAAATGTTTAGTTCGTTATTAGGCTCATTTATCATATAATTAATCAACTAGGTCTAGGTAGAAAATCCTAATCCTTTGCTAAAAACAAAGCTACATTATTAATGGTTCAGAGTCTTCAGATTCATTACCAACTGCCATAGATCAGAAGTTTGGCATTGCGTTAAGTTAAGAAAACTTTTTGCAAGTTAATATCCATTTAACCATCATATCAGAAAGCAAGCTTTACTATATCATAACATCATATATTCTATCATTGTATAAGATAGTTAAATACTATAGGTGTGTATACAGACATATGGATAATTTAAGGCCAGAGTAGATGAATCTGACTTATAGACGTAAACCCATGATCAACGAGGTTATCCCAGTCTGACAAGAAGGTGACAATTTGAACCACGTATGGCATGTTTTGGAACTGAATTCTGATAGGTACAAGTGACATATGTTTTACGTGTATGAGGTTTTGCAAATTAGTTTAGCACAATAGGGACAACATGAAAAGCAGTAATAAATAGTACAGCATTATGAGATCACTAAGAAGAAGATTCATACGGTGTGGATGATACTAAAAGCATGAGAATCTTGAATAAGGACGCCAGCAATCTACCATGAGTTTCACGCTGGATTAAGTACAGAATCCCTACACAAAATGGATTTGTAAAAAATGTAAAATGCAAGCATGTAAACAGTATATAAATAACCTCATGCATTGAAAAAAAGCACCAAAATGAAGTCACAATTTGCACCAGCCTAAATGAGGAGTGCAACAATATATTTAAATACCTGCATGTAGTTGCATTAGTATCTGTCCAAGGGAACTTGAAAGTGCCATAAAAGATCCATATTTGGAAGATTCTTTGTATTCTGCTACCTGCAGAAAAATGGTAGAAGGCCCATCCAACATGACTGCCAGAGCTGAGGCAGAAGCAATCCTAGCCTAGGCAGCACAGAACAGCTCAATGTGTTAGCCAGGGAAACCAATAAGGAAAATCATTATATGATAGATAAAAGATGTATGAAAGCTGCAACAAACAAGGAAGAGGAAACATATGTATCATATCTCACAGATTACAAATAAACTTATTTAATAATGGACGCTTAGATTTTAATTAAATAACCAAAAAACAGAAGTGATTACATATAAACAAAAGAACCAATACCTTTAAATAAGGATCATATAGCAAACATGTCATTAAAGTTGCTTCAAACTTCCTGTAAGTAAGCAAGTCACAATGAAGTGGAAGGTTAACAAATTTGGGGACAGGACAATCGAAATAATTTAAAAAGAAAGGCACAAAGAACAATGAAAGTTTCACCTAAGTTGCAGTACATCACTGGTCGGCAAAAGCAGAGTCCATTGGGTTGTAAATGATTTGGAATCAGCTTGACAGAGATCCTTCCAGCCAACAGTAAAAGTTGTCATTGTCAATAATAGCCAAAATGGTTTTCACCAGAGGTAGCGATAAAGAATCTACAGAGAGGGCTAAGCTAACATGCACAGCATAACTCTCTTTTGTGATAGGTAGTAATTAACTACAAGTACCAAAGGCAACAAATACACACATGGGACATCTCAAAATCAAGCATCATATGCAAATAAACCGAAAAGTGCTAAACTGATAAAGAGAACTGAACATGCTGTTTACAATCAGGGGTCTTAGGATAGTTGACCTGAATAGGTCCTCATTTTAGGCATTATCTCAAAAAGACTATATATTTATAGCAAAATCTAGCATCTGAGAAAATAACCCACATGTGCCACCCCAAGTGCAATGATCACCTAAGTGACCTTCACAAGTTCATATTAACACGTGTGATCCCAAGTACAATCCCTTGCTCCCTCCAAGAGGGGGGAGGTTTGAAGGTGGGTTCAACCAGAAGAATAAGGGGAGGATTCCATTGATTTTTGTAGGCTACTATTGCCATTTGATTTAATGACGGAAAAAAAAAGGACACCTTGAATGACTCAAGCATCATGAGAAGAATTGAGAATTTGTGAACTGACCTGAATACAAACGATGGCAGCTACTCTAACCTTAGAGTGCCAAACAGTCTCACTTTCTTTAACTGATCCATCACTGTCACTGTAATCTGAATCTGATGATGTGAAATCAACTGTAGAAGATTCATGATCTGAAGAACTTTGAGAATTTTGAGATTTCTTCTGCCTCATATATGAAGTGTCCTTTTTGCGCAAGTGTGGAGGCCGATATGGACTATGCTCTACTTTTTTAGGTTCATCAAAGCTTGACTTACTCATTATACGGAGCTCCTTCTCCTGGTTACCAGGAGCTGGATATGTAATTTGTGTTCTACTTTCAAGGCCATAAGTAAAGAACATTCGTAGTGCCGCTACAAAACCTGTCACCTGGAAAATATATCACAAAGGAAGAGACTGTAAAAACAAAAACTGCAGGAACAAATTCATCACATGATCCAAAGTCCCAAAACACAGATGTTACTTACATGGTCAGAAAGGGAACCTTTAGGATCCTTGAGTACCAAATGCAGACAATGCAAGAGAGATGCATAAAACCTGCAGGGCAGAAGTACCACCCACCCATCCATGAGGACGATAAGAACTTTTTTAAAAAATGCATAGATTAGAGCAATTAACATTAGGGAGCTTTTTCTGTTAGTCTTTCTTGGGATTCAGTTATGAGGAGGAGGTATACCTGGACATAACATTGTCTCCCACGAGCAAGCTCTTAGATGCCAGGAAATCCATCACTTTCCTAAAAGCCTATTCAAAATAGACAACCCTTAGCATCTATATGCGTAGATATCACCAAAGAAAGAAAAAGCTAATATGATCACTGCCCACCTCAATAATCAATTTCCAAATATCAACTGGAACGGATGATCCATCGCTTGAGACAGTATCACCAAGCATAGCGAAAGCAAGAGTCTGGACTTCCCACAAACTGCTGTATCTGGGCATTTTCTTTCCTGTGTCAGCAGCACGTCTTTGGTTTTTGATAGAATTAGACAAGCAAAGTAATTCCGTATGAGAGCGCGAAATGACACTGAGAAGGAATTTCACCAGCTGGGTATCTTCAGATGGTGAACATTTTCTATGATATAGACTGGCAAGACGTCTGCGGCAGGAAAAGGTGAAGTTAGAATATAATTTTTAGAAGTTGGAATACATATTCTCTGGTCTGGTATGAACAGCAAAAAACAATGAACGAAAGTCATACATTGATAATGATGCAAAACTTGGAAAGACAGTTTAGGGCATTGTATAATGGTAGAAAAGTAGCATTTCATAATGCATATGCATAAAAAAGGAATTTGGGGGAAAAAAAAAGGAGAGTAAACAAACTTAATGGTGTGGAGGCATTCCATGACGGAAGCAACTGAAGCAGCATTAGTGTGAATGAGATATTGGAGCATCTTTGTAAAGGAGTCAAGGATGAGAGTCCAAGAAGATGGATTAAGGTCAAAGGAAACACGAAGACAGATATCATGAATCTGTGAAAAAAAATATATAATATATTCAGTAAAAGAAGAACGAGAATTAAATAATTAAAAAAGAAGAGAAGAAAATAATAGGTACTTACCAAGTGTGAAGTAAGAGTAAAGGTATCAGTGATATCATCGGGTGGGGCGTGAGCATTCACCAATTCCAGCAGAAACAAGAGGTCGGAGGTAACCTAATCAAATCATCATTATATTCAAATTCAAAGATGTGATTTTTGAGCAAATTTAGAAAACAATAACAGAGAGAGAGAGAGAGAACCTCGTGAGGAGGAAGTTGGGGAGCGGCGGAGATGAAAGATTGAGACTGGGAGAAGATGAGATGATGAAGGAGTTGGTGAATGGAGGAGGAGGATGAGGAGGGGGCGCCTCCTCTGGCGTGAGGACTATGACTTGTTAGGGTTTCGTCTCTGAGCGTCAGAAACGCCGTCCTCCATGACCTAACCGCCGTTGTTGATGAAGAAGATGCCATCCGTTACCAGATCGATCAAACGATCCCTCTCTCAACCTCTACAACAACAAATCCACGGTTTTGGCGGTGACCATGCGTTGTTGTATCTCTAATCTATTTACTGCCATATGGATATGGTGCGGCCATGCGAGTGAGACACTCACATGTTCTGTTGCAAACCCAAATCACCACTTGTCACTCCACTATCTATTTACTCCTCCAAAACTTCCAACATTCCTCTTTTTGTCTCATATTCAAATTCAAATCAATAAAAGCATTCATTCACAATTTCAAATTCATATCTACATCACAGTAGAGAAGTGAACTATGTACATGACGCTTAGGTGGTAGGAGTTTTCAATTTGAATCCACCATCCCTCAAGTCCGTAACAACTTCTCCCTTCAAGTTTTTTTTTTTTTTGGGTCCTATTTTGTAGAAAAAAAAAAGTGTTTTTTTATTTTTTATATATATAATTTTTATTTGAAAATCTAATTTACAAGTGAATAAATCAATTTGAAAATTAATAGAAAAGTAGTCTTATTTTTTAGGCAGTGTTTTAATGGGAGTTAGAGTTGTATTTTTACTGGATTGTCCTTTAGTTTTGTCTCTACTTAAATATAGGGATGTAGAAACATTGTTGAACTAAAAAATGAGGAATTCAAACAAGAAAAGTCTCTTAAATAATAGTATAGATTAGATGTTATATTTTTTTATTTATGTTATATCAAATTGTATCATCTATGTGATTTTTCTTGTTTGGAATCTCATAATAATGCATATGCACAAAAAGGATCTCATAATTCATATCAATATCACAGTAGAGAAATGTATTGTGTGCACGACGCTTAGGTAGCAAGTTATTACGATTTTTTAATTTGAATCCAACATCGGTCAGAGCATGTAACAACTTCTCACTTAAAATTTATTACAAAAGTGTTGTAAAAATGTTATGAATATAACATTTCTTTGTGTTAGAACCCATTTCTCTCTCCCTTGTGCGTGTGTGTTTATTTCTCAAAAAAAGAATGAGTAATTGTCCCACATTGCTTAAGACAATGTGTTGTGTGTAGTATAACTTACCTCACCCTCCCTTAAAAGTTACAATGACTTTTGAGTGGAGTTGTAGTGTGCCTTTGTGTTAAAACCTCTTTCCCTCTCCCTTGTGTGTGTTTGTTTCTCAAAAAAAGAATGGGTAATTATCCCACATTACTTAAGAGAGTATGTTGTGTGTAGTATAATTTGTCCCACCATCCCTTAAAAGTTACCATAACTTTTGAGTGGAGTTGTGATGTGCCTTTATGTTAGAACCCATTTCCCTCTCTCTTGTGTGTGTGTGTGTTTGTTTCTCAAAAAAAAAATATACTTAATCGTATCATTTCATCTATTTCAATCATTCGGTGCACTTTAACCTTTTTTTTTTATTAGTTACAATATGTTGTTAATCATGTAGTTCTGAAGATTTTCTCTTATAGAACTCCAAGTACTTGATTCTCAACAAAAAAATATATATATGTACTTTATGCATAGAGAGGTGTCAATTAAGTTATAAGACTCAATCCACTTAAAAATAATATAAAAAAAAATAAATTAGATTGAGAGCATCTATTCTAAATCCGAATATATATCTAAAACTCATACTAAAAGTTAAGCTTAAAAATGGTGGTTGCACCAAGTTTTTTTTTTTTTTTTTTGAGAAGCAGAAAGCTGTAATATTATTAAACAAGGGATGCCAAGTTGGCAATAATTACAACGTTAAGATGTGAAGGAACACCATCGAACACCATCCATCCACACCTTTAAATCACTAACATGTCTAGCAAGATTGTGAGCAACAAATTTCCTTGTCTCTTAACATGAGAAACAGTAAAACCAACAAAGGATTCTGCTATTATAACCTTTGCATCCTCAATCAAATGACCAAAAGAAGCAAAAGAAGACTCTTCACTCCTTAAAGACTTTATAACTCTCTCGGAGTCACCCTCAAGGATAACGAAAGAAAAACCTACTTCTTGAGCAAAACATAAGGCTCTTACAACAATCAAAGCTTCAACTTTATCAACAGAGGAAGGCAAATGAATATTTTCAAACGTAGAAGCCATAACTTGTCTAAGATCATCTTGGATTACAACCTATATCCCAGCTGAATTACTCTCTTTAAACACAGCACCATCAAAGTTAACTTTAAAAATTAGTGAGAGGGAGGAGACCACACCACTCTAGATGAGCCATGTGGATTTAGAGCTGGCAAATCATCAAGGAGAGTATGGATAAAATCTACATGATCTGCAATTGCATTAGGAAGAACTTGAGAAATAGGGAAAGTCTTGTCTAATGTGCAAAGGAGATTTCTCCTATACCAGATTGTCCATACTATAACAGCAAATGGCTCTAGATTCTTCCCTCTATCAATGATAAATTTGACCAAGTCCCCAAATCTGTTAAAACTGAATTTTGTCGAAAATTCCACATTGAATCTAAATCCCAAACAGGAGAAAGACAAGGACAATTCCAAAGAGCATGCATTGTATCTTCACAGGAAAGATGACAATGATCATAAATATCTTCACTAAGTACCTTCCTTCTCACCAGATTTGTCTTGACAGGGATAGAATTTTTACAAGCTCCCCAAACAAATTTACACACCTTATTTGGAATTGACAAGCTCCAAATTTTCTTCCATTCAGCTTGACCGAGAGGGAACACATCTGCCTGGCCGAATTGCAGACCATCAGCATCAGAATTCTTCTGCTCTTCCACTAAGAATTGGTAACCAGATTTAATAGTGTACAATCCCAATTGATTTAAAGGCTAGAAAATTTTGTCAGCAACCCGATTCTTACAAAAAGGAATAGACATAATGGAACTTACCTCATGGGGAAGAAACAGATTATTAAGGAGTGAAAGATCCCATTGTTTGGTCATAGGATTAATAAGATCAACAACTTGAGCTCCAATAAAAGATTCTGGCAAAGGAGATTAAAGCCTTGTATTTTCAAAGGATGGCATCCACAGATCTGCCCACAAATTAATACAATCCCCTGTTTCAACCCTCCTACGAACACCTTTTTTGAGCACATATCTACCTTTTAGAATACTCCTCCAAGCATATGAACCTCCAAAATTTTCTTTATCATCCAAAATTGAACAATAAGGAAAAAACTTAGACTTAAACACCCTGTAAAATAGTGAATCTTTATTGTGAAGAAGTCGCCAAGCTTGTTTAGCAAGAAGGGCATCATTAAACAAAGTCAAATCTTTAAAGCCCATACCTCCTTCCTTTGGCTTACACAATTCATCCAATTTCAACCAATGGATTTTCCTTCAACCACTCCTTTGACCCCACCAAAATTTTCTAATCAAACTCTCAAGGTCATTACATAAACCTAGCAGCAATTTGAAACAATTCATTGAGTAAGTAGGGATAGCTTGTAACATTGCCTTAATCAAAACTTCCCTCCCAGCTTATGACAAAAGTTTTTCCTCCCACCCTTGTAATTTCTTCCAAACCTTTTCTTTAATGAAATCAAAGCACTGCTTCTTTTTCCTTCCCACAAAAGATGGCAAACCCAAATATTTTTCATATTGCCTTATTTCCACAATCTTTAATTTGATTCCTGCTAGCTTCTGAAGTTGATTTACTAAAAAAGAAAATCGTCTTGTTCTTGTTCATTTGTTGACCCGAACACCTCTCATATACTCCTAGGATATCCATAATTTTCTGACATTCCTCAAAAGTAGATCTATAAAACAAAAGACTATCGTCTGCAAATAAAAGATGCGTCAATTTTGGGATGTGCTTACTCGAAGAAAAACCACGAATATCACCCTGATGAGTTGCTTGGGAAATAAGTCCATTAAGTCCTTCAGTGCACAAGAGAAAAAGAAAATGTGAAAGAGGATCACCCTGACAAATACCCCTTGTAGGATGAATAACTCCTTTAGGTTCACCATTAACAAGGATGGAATATGAGACAGATTTAACACAAAACATTAACAAAGAAATCCATTGATCGTTAAACCCCATCTTCCTCATTACAACCTCCAAAAAGGACCATTCTACTCTGTCATATGCTTTGTTCATATCAAGTCTGAGATCCACAAAACCTTCCTTAACTGATTTGTGATTTTGCATACCATGAAGAGTTTCAAAAGCTATCAAAATATCGTTAGATATGTTATGATTCTTAGTAAAGGCACTCTGATGTTTTGTGATAATCCGAGGCAGAATTTTCTTGAGTCTATTCACCAAAACCTTAGAAAAGATTTTGTACAAAACATTGAATAGGCTAATAGGTCTAAAATCATAAACTAATTCCAGATTATTAACCTTTGGAACAAAAGTAATGAAAGTGTGATTGAGGTGTTGGGGAAGAGAAGCAAAATTAATGAAAGACAAAACAGATTGTGAAACATTTGTACCTACAAGATTCCAGTAATTTTGATAAAAGAGTGGAGGCATACCATCAAGACCACGGGCTTTGAAAGGAGCCATTTGTTTTAAAGCAGCTTGGACTTCCCACAACATGAAATCTGCAGAAAGTTTTGCATTCATCTCTGGGGTAATTAAACTTGGAATTGTACTGATGGCTTCTACGGGTTGACAAATACCATAAGTTGTAAATAAGGACTTGTAATAGCTTACAAGGCAGACAACAACTTCAGTAGGATTTGTAACCCATAGTCCAGAGAATTTTTAATACCCCCAATTTTATTTCTTCTAAGCATTTGAGTAGCTTTACCATGAAAATATTTTGAATTTCTACCTCCATGAATAGCCCATAAAGATCTTGATCTTTGAAACCACATTATATTCTCTTTATCAAGCAAATCATTAACTTTACTCCTCAATTTCAAAACTCGAAAATTAACCCTCGAAGTCATAGCATCCTTTTCGGCTTACACTAATTTTTCCCTTGTTTGTTCCAAGTCCCTCCTCACACTATCAAAACAATTTCAGCTCCATGAAGTAAGAGATTTTCCACACTTATTAATCTTGTTGACAACTCGAATTCCAAAATCCACATGATTAATGTTAGTCCAAACAACTTCAATAGTTTCATCACAACCTCTATTTGATAGCCACATCTCTTCCAAACGAAAAGGTTTAAATGGTCTAGTAGTTTCTATACCATCAAGGACAATCCATAATGGATTATGATCTAAAGTACTACAATGCAAGTGATGCACTTTAGAACTAGCAAACTTAATCAACCAATCATTATTAGCCAAACATCTATCCAACCTTTCCCAAATTGAATGACCATTAGAAAAGTGTTTATGCCTAGTAAACTAAGACCCTAAGAGACCCAAATCTAAAAAACCACATTCATCAATTACTTCCCTTAAGAGCTGCATTTGAACTTGACTTCTTGAACTTCCTCCCAATTTTTCTGAACTACTCACAATCTCATTAAAATCTCTAGCATAGAGCCAAGGTAAATCAAAACGCCGATTCAGCAAACAAAGTAAATCCCAAGACTCCTTCCTCTTCTGTGTATCTGGTTCCCCATAAAATCCTGTAAATCTCCAAGCTTCATTCAAACCCTTATCAATAATTGAGTCAATATGATTCTTAGAGAAAGATTCAACTGACAAATTGATAGAATTCTTCCATAACATAGCTAAACCTGTGATGCCCCAATTTGATTGATTGTGTGATGTGTGTAGGTGTGTGATTAGTCTCACATCAGGTATTTACTAGGTAGATCTGAGCTTTATTAACAACTACAAGGAGTCTCAATTGTGACTAGTCCTTTTGAGGTATAGTACAGATATGGCTAGCGCTTTTCCTTGGGTTGTTACAAAACCTCCACCTCTATTCACTCTTGGAACAAAAAACAAATAATCAAATTGAATATCATTTTTAATTTGTTTTAGTCTTGCTTCATCTGCCTATATTTCAGCTATAAATACGATAGAGGGATCTTTAACCCGTACTAATTCATTAAACTCCTTCCCTGTACATAGGTTCCCAAGCCCATGTCAATTCCAAACTAAGAGACTCATTGTTCTTGGCAGGGTTGCATAACAACCTCCACCAATTTCTAATGTACTGCTTCATCATCTTTCAAAACCTGCAAGCGTTTGCTAGGTAAATCCAGTTGATTTTCTTCACTATTAGACATTGCTTTCTTCCCATAAGACTTATCATGCACAGATACAATCTTTGACTTTTTCTTTCTAACCAATCATTTCCAAGACCTTGAATTAAGAGGCATATCTTCTTCATTGGATTGATTAGTCATGAGAATAGAAGTTGGAATAGATACAATACTTACATTAGACTCCTTAGCCATCCCCCCAACTTTGATATCTAATAAATCCTTATCTAGCTTATCAGATAAAGTCTTTGAAGATGAGGGAAGTATAGGATTTGGATAAGCCTAAGCCACACCTTTTTGAAGAGAATCCTTCTTCAATTCAGCATCTATCTGTAGAATTTTAGCTTCTAAAGAATTTGGGGTTGAAAGCGAAGTGTCCAGAGAGGAAATTTGACAATCCGAAGGAATATACTTACTGAATTTTATGGAGTGATTAATCCCCACCAAATTAGGAATTTTTTCAGTAGAAAGTGTAGTAGCAATTTGAGAGATAGTTGTTGTACCCTCAGTTGAAAATTTTTGAATTTCCTTATTTGGTGGAATAATGGTTCCTTGTTCTGTATCCATAGAATTGACAATAACTGCCCTGGCCACTAATGACTGTGAAGAAACACCATGAACCTCTTCCCAGAACCTTCAACAATAACCACACTCTTCCTACCAGAATTGAAAACCGAAGCTCGAAGCCAAGTTCCAAATTCCTGCGATTCAATAGCCAAAGTTCCTTTGCTAGATAACCAACGCTCACAATCCTTATCATCATGACTTACAAGCCCACACCAATAACAAAAATTGGGAAGCTTCTCATACTTAAACGCCACCCATCCTTCCTTACCATCTTCGAAAATAAATTTACGGCCCCGACAGAATGGTTTTGAAACATCAACTTGGACTCTAATATGCATAAAGTCACCCCCCATCATATCATTCTTAAATTGAGTCGAAACTACTGTGGCCACAGTCTTTCCGACCTCCTCTGCAATATCGATATTCAGTTTATTCACTGGCAAGCCATGTAGTTGAATCCAGAACAGAGTATGAGATAAATTAATCTTTTGTGTAGATGAATTATTTTCCAGACGTTTGAATAAAACTAAGTGTTTATCAAAACTCCAAGGTTCATTCATCAACACTCGCTCAGCATCAATGTCAAATTGGAAAACAAAAAGTACAACATGGTTACCAACATCCCGAATCTTGAATTCCTTTCGAGATTTCCAGAGTGGCTTAAAAGTCCGACCAATAGCCTCAACATTCAAAGCACGTTTGGTTAAACACTTTGCTACCAAAACAAACTCAGGATAATCACCACGTCCTGTAAGATGGACATGAGAAGTTTCTTAGTCTGATAGAGTGAAACGGTTCCATTAAGAGAGAATAGAATCCGTTACATTGTCAAATAAAAACTGTTTCCTCAACCCCAAAGAAAAAACTCAACAAATCCTATCAGTAACAATGTTAAAGGAGGGAAATAAATATCACTCTAAAGAAGATAAAATATTCTACTGAGTAAGTTCCAAGGCAGAGCGCCAGAGAGTCTTACATAGAGAAAAGGGCGTATTTGTTATCTAATATAAATAAACATAACAAATTAAAATTTTAAATAAACAACTTTTTAAAGGCTCATCTTAACGGGTACCTTTAGGGCAATTGTTAATAAATTATTTTAGCAAAGTTTTGACACAATTTTTATGAAAAATATAAAAACCTTTTAAAATATTAATTTTTTTTTTCCATAAAAACTTTTCTTAGAGCATCTGCTAACATTTCCATTTTTAAATTAAAATAACAGTTTAATTGTTCTTATAATTTATCATGACCTTATCAATTCTTTGGATAAACATAAAAGTTTAATATCTTTTTATCTTTTTTTATTAAAAAAAAAATTTCTTTCTTAATATACATACATTTATAGATATTTACGTTGAACAATTTTTTTCTAATGCACAGTTTTTTTTTTAACTCATGTTTAACAAATTTTTCCCTAATGCACAATTTTTTTTTTTTTTTAACTCATGTTTATACATAAGAAAATCCCAAACCACTCCAAATCAACCTAAAAAACAACAACCATAATTAAGGGTGTTCGCCGTGTGGTTTGGTGTGGTTTTGGGACATTTTAAACACCACACTTTGTGGTGCAGTTGGCCAAAACCATAACCGCATTGCATCTCAATTTTGTGGTCACATGTGCGGTGCGGTGCGGTGTACAAGATACGGTTTGGTCGGTTTTGGGATGGTATATTTTTTAAGATGTCATAGTCAATTTCTAATTTACTATTAATAATTATGACAATATGATAACACACTTAAAAAAAATGTAACATAAATATATACAAAACAAAAACAAATTCATGACAAATTTACAGTAAACTAAAAGTATCGCAAATATATAGTATATACAAAACAAAAAAATAATATTAAACTTTTGAATTTTTGATTTTGTGAAAGAGAGAGTGTGAGATGGAGAAGTGAATGATGTATTGAATTTTTTATTTTGTATTTATGCAAAACAAACTCATTTTGAATGTGAAACTAGAATGTACTAACACTGGGCTGGACACTTACTTCATATAATAGTAAATTATTAATATATATTTAATATATATTTATCAAAAAACCACACTTCGCACCACACAATGCGGTGAAGTGCGGTTCATTACCACTTGCGGTGTGGTTACTTCATTTTGTGGTCGGTTTAGGTGCAATTGTGCATTTTGAGTGGTTTGGTGAACACCCCTAATCATAATTGTCAAAACATAAATCGTAATGTAAATCGATTTTTTATTTTTCGATATCTTATTGTATCGTATGTCGTAAGATACACAAACACTTAATAAAATTTATAATAAAAAAAAGGTATAGATATACATGTATAAATAGTATATTCATTATAAATTTTGAATATATTCAACTAATAGTCATTATTCATAAATTATGTAATAATATTTAACAAGCTAACTAAATAAATCAAACTAGCATTTGTTTATAATATACACATTCAAATTGATTAAACTCAAAAGTGATAATACATTACAAATGACCCAAAATAATAATTTATTTTTCATCATATTACCCAATCAATTTCATTTAAGTTAATGTTATCATCATTTTCATCATTTTGCAAAGTTATTTCTTCTTGAAATTTTCTTCTTCAACATCAATATTTATTATCTTTTATTGTTCTTTTATTTTAATAATTAAAAAAAATTATTCTTGACATTCTAGTTTCTTAAACTTCTAACAATAATGAAAAAAATAATTATATTGTTAGTTAATATCTTATTCACTATATAGAAAAGAAATTTGTATAAAAGTGAAGTGTAAGTGTGTAGTCCAAATTTCATAGGATAAAGAATTAAAAAAAAAAAAAAAAACCTTATGAACATGTTATTTTCTTAGGCTAAATTATGTAATCTAATAATTTTATGTTAAAGACAAGTCTAAAAACTTGTTATATTCAAATAAAATACAACTTTTAAAGCATATGTTTATGTATTGTATGATATGTACGATTTTACGATACGATATGATTTGCTTCATATGATACACATCTTATATCACACGATTCATGAGCACTTACGATACTCTCTTACGATAAGAAACTTTTTACACACGATACATATCGCGTATTATACGATATTGAAAATTATGACAACATCTATTCCATAGTCCATACAATGTATGAACTATCTCTATATTTACGTTGAACAATTTTTTTTCCTAATAAACAACTCTTTTTTTGTTAGTACTTTTTTGTTGATATTTAAGATAAAGTGTCACAAGTGTTACCATTTTTTTCCCAAAATACAACATTTTTAGAGTATTTGCATCGTGCAAAATCTTCTGTCCATTTTAACATCATGACCTACTTTTTCTATTTTACACTCTTTTTTTCAAAACATCATACATTAGATTATCTATTTTATATTACATTTCATTAAATTATCAATTTTTTTTTTATTTTTAAAAAAATGTTTATCTTTCTTCACATACAATAACTACCATTCACTCTCTTCCTTCATCCTCAAGATACGTAAAAAATAGAATAAAAAACTAAAGCAAAATAAATAGTGTTAATGTAAATTTACACATTTACGATAATAAACTTGTAAATTTATACAATTATATGTTGATTGATGTTGGTCATATCTAGGCAAAACTATGTAATTTTTACATTTTTTTTTGGCGCAAATACCTTTTTCGTCCCTACATTTTCACACGATTCCCACTTTGGTCCCTAACTTTTTTTTTCACCGATTTTAGTCCCTATTCTGGAAAACGCGTCTCTTTTTTGTCCCTACCGTCAGTGGCCTAACGGCAAAATCCTAGGTGGCAGACGGAAGCTGACATGGCGCTAATGTGGCAATTAAAATATTATTAAAAAATATTATTTGACTTTTTTTAATGCCATGTCAGCATTTTAATTTTTTTAAAAAACCATGTCAGAAAATTTTAAATATTAAATTAAATTAAATTAAAAAAAACCATAAATTTAATTTAATTAAAAATTTTAATTAAAAAATTTTTTTTAATGTTCTTAGTGTTCTTCATTTTATAACTTTGTTCTTCATTTTATAACCTGTTCTTCGTATTCTTCCCAAATCAATCCCAGCAACCAAGAACTCTAACCCATCACAAGATCACAAACCCAGCAGCCAAGAACTCAAACCCAAATCACTAGGACATAAATGAAAACAAGAAGAAAAAATTAAATTAAATGCTAACATGAAGAATGAAGAAACCAAGAACTCAAATCTCAAGCAAATCAAGAACTCAAACCCAGCAAATCAAGAACTCCCAAATCAAACCCAGCAACCCAAGAACTCAAACCCAAATTTTCAGCAAATCAAACCCACAAACCCAGTAAACAAACCAATCTCCAACAAACCCATAAACCTAAAATCAAACCCAGATCCCAAAACCACCACCACCACTACCACAATCAAACCCAGATCCCAAAACCACCGCCACCACCACCGACCAACAGATCCATTTTCAAAACCCCAGAAAATTCAAAGCCCAGAAGGAGAACAAGAACAAATCCAGAAAATTCATACCCACGCAAACCACTAAGATCCATACCCTTCAATACCAAACCTCCATACCCAGAAAATTCATACCTACGCAAAGCCCAGAAAATTCACTACCAAACCTCCATACCCAAACCACTAAGATCCATACCCTTCAGTTTTGAGAGACCCACGCAAGACCCGAGATCCATTACCTTCAGTTTTGCCGAGCCACAAACCCACCAGCTAAACCAACCCAACAACCATCCAAGCCAACCCAGCCACCATCGAATCCAACCCAGCCAACCCATCAAATCCAACCGACCCACAGCGAGCCAAGACCACCACGGCGAGCCACGACCACCCCACCCACGGCGACCCACGACGAGCCACGACCACCTCACTCACGGAGGGCCACGACTACCAAAATCAAACCCAGATCCCAAAACCACCGCCACCACCACCGGTCAATAGACCCCGCCGATCAAACCCATTTCCCAAAACAGCAAACACCATGACTCCGCCGAGAGAGAAAGAATCGGAAATGGAAGAAGAATGAGGTATTTTTTGAGACCCAACAGTTCGGGGTAGCGACGGAGAATGGGTTTGAGTTGGAGGAGCAGTAGCGGCGGAGGAGTTGGCCACGGAGGAGTCGCCGATGTCGATGTCGATGCCGCCGTGCCGCTGCTCTCATCCAAGACGATCTCACTTGACAACGCTCATCCCCGCCGTGGAAAGCCCACCAACCACAAGGCATTCGGCGAAGCCCTCGCCATTCTCGCCGGCGATGGCCTCTTAGCCTTAGCTTGGATTTGGGTTTTCTGAAGATGGAAGAAATGAGTTGCTGGGTTTGTGTTTGGTTGAAGGAAGTTCTGTTTTTATTTTTGGGTTTTTGAATTTTCTTAGTTTTTATTTTTATTTCAGTTTTTCCCCCTTTTTTTTTTTTTTCATTTAGTTAAAATTTACAAATTAATTTTTTGTTTTTAAAAAATGACGTGGCATTTATGGGTATTATTTTAATATTTTTAATTTATTCCGTTTGCCAGCTGTGCAATTTCCGTCTCTAATGTAACGGTAGGGACAAAAAAGAGACGCGTTTTCCAGAATAGGGACTAAAATCGGTGAAAAAAAAAGTTAGGGACCAAAGTGGGAATCGTGTGAAAATGTAGGGACGAAAAAGGTATTTGCGCCTTTTTTTTTCCTATTATACATCCATTGATGTGAGTACTCTTATAATCAATAATTCTCTAGCTCTTATAATTTCAAACACGTGGGGATATAGACACATGTCCAGTACAACTAATGCACTACAATGCTCTTCCTTATAATTCCTAAGTTGATCAGAAATCAAGCTTCCTTACAAATTGAAATATTAGTGGACTATAATCTATTAAGATATTTATTGAGTGATACTTATTGGATAAATATGCATTTGTTGTTGAGAACAGATAAACTAGCATAATCCTTTTGAATCTCCTGCTGTTAAGGGAAGTAAAAAAGTCGGTCGAATTGAGATTTCAAGTAACATCCTAGAAGTATTGCAACTATTTTTTATATTTATTCTTATATCATTAATGTTCTTTCTGTATTGAAATGGAAGTGGTGTACTCTGATACTTAATTTGGAATAGAATACTCAATGCACTTATCAATGGCTTTGTTCAAAAGGTATGGATACTCTTTCTTAATTTATATATATTTTATATTTTCCTTAAATTCTCAATGCTTCATCTTCATGAGGCACCTCTTCCTCACCATCAGATTCATCGTCCTTTTCTGCATGGAGGAAGCCAAACCAAACCAAAGGCTTAATTCATAGTCACCTAGAATGGTTCTAACCAGCTTTTCCTTATAGCTTCCTGTTAACGTGTAATAGGTTGTTGGCTTTAGGCCTACCTTGTTTACTTGTATAGCACACATACTTGTACTATACACTCTGCCTCCTATATAAAGGCACTCATGTATATTTTATTACTTGAGATATACAATACATTCATCCAATATTTCAAACATGGTGTTGAGGGGAATATTTTGATGTTTTCAAATAGAATATGGGGTAGCCAAGCCGAAACTCGACAATGGGCCCTTGAAATAAAGCCTAAAGGCTTTCGGTGTCGTGTAAGCCCGCCCAAGCAAGAGATACAGGCTACACCCTGACAAGAAGGCAATAATAAAGCCCAATAAACAAGTTATTGTTGTTAGTTTGTTACATTATTAGTCCTCTTACAGCATCATAGTTCAAATCAGTCCTCCAGCGATAGGGTAAATTATATTCAATTATTAAATATATTTAATAAATCATTACTTTCAAGAAATTCTTGTGTATTTTGTTCAATAGGGTCCACAGTACTCTCAGCCATCATTACATTAATATGAAGAAAAAATTCCAAAAAAGTCTTAAATACATTATAGCCTCCCATAGTAAAACAATAAGTAAATATTAGTGGCTGCATAGTGATGAAAAAGGAGTTATTTGGCATGGTATGTAGGAAGAGAGAAATCTCAGCTCAGTGCAGCAAGTATTACACTAAGATTTTGGTAAGTATGTGTACATAAGGCATGAATGGGGTAATGTGGGCTGTTTTGAGTGAGTGAGATGGGATTAATACTGAGGTTAAGGCTTTAGTGAGTGGTGGGCTGTCTGTGACTAATTAGAAGACATTTATGAGCTGTAATTGTGTAGAGGGGGAAAGGAATATCTGAGGTTAGGTGAGTGTGGTCTAAGAGGAATGAATGGTGAGCTTAAGGAGAGCTAAACCACAAACAAAATGGTAAACTAATCAAGAGTTTCAGAGGAAGTGGCTGTCCCCTTGTGGGCTGAGGTGCTTATGCTTTTATAATGGAGTTTAGTGAAGCATTAATTAACAAGAATCAAAAAAAAAAAATGTAGGTCTGATTCAAAGGAGCAGGTCAGCTAAATTAATAACCTGGATTTGGCCTAAAAATGAAAGATTTGCTTTTGGGGCTGTTTTGCTTCTTTGGGCAATGCCGCACATGGGTAGTATTTTGGGTAATCTTACATTAAATGCTAAGATTGCTGAGATTGTGTTCAGCCAATGGGATTAAGGCAAGTATTAAGAAAGAATCTTAGTGTTGCAACTGAGATTTGGACCCTAGGAAGTAGGATTCAACACCCCAAGCCAGGTATCAAAGTTTAAGTCAACTTCAGAGGGTTCCGCTAGAGATCTCTTTATGCCCTCCAAACCACATGTTCCCAAATTTTCTCCTTTAAGATTCATGAGCTTGACACATGAATAATGTTTTGAACGTTTTTGACATTTATAGCATCAATTTTGTTGAAGTTTGGATAACTTAGTTTCAGCTCCCCTTCTGTTGGAGGTACAATCTTGAGGAAGATGATGGAGTTCCATCACCTTTTAGATTTCAGCTAACATCACAACCCTCGAGCACTGTTCACGTTAGTTAGAGGGTGACAGAAAAGCTGATGGGACAGCATCTAGTTCATCCTCAAAGACTTGGTTCTCTTGTAGGGGCTTCTAATTATACTTTGGTTAGGGATGAACAAGGGCTGGTTGCCCACTTTCAAGCCCCTTTCTGGGGACCTTTTTGGGCTGGAACTTTACTCTATTTCAGAACTTTTAGTTGGGCCACATGGCCCTTTCATTGCTTGGGTTTGTTCCCTATTCCATGAGATTCTTGGGCTTACAAAATGGGCATTAAAGACATGCTTTGTCATGAATTTTTTACTCCTCGTGGGCTTTAGTTGTTAGTAGAAATAAAATGAATCCATGAGTTTTAAATAACAACTTGTATAGTTTGTCATAATTTTTGCTATGGATTACTTTGTAAATGCTATTTTCTTTGGGGCTTTTTAAATAATGACCTCCAATATTTTCTTGAGAATACTATTTATCATGGGTTTTAAATAAATACGGTAACAACCATTATAATGGAATAATGTGATGTTCTCATGAGTTTCTCTATAGATAATCATAATGGAAATGTAAGATGAATAATTACCATGAGTTTTGGTAATAAATTTTATGAATGTTGTGATGTAGGATAGATAGTGAACATAAATTTATAATATGAAATAAAGAAATGTCATGGGTCTAATAATCATAACTTCCCATGGGCTTTTATAAGATGATTGTCATGGTTTTTGAGAATAGATAATTCATAAATTCCATGAGTTTGTAATATTATAGCGTTAGGTTTAAGAATTTAAAGTATTGTTCATTATTGGACTTTTAAGTGAAATAACTATAATATAATATTTTGCCAATTATTAATAACCTTGGGCATTTGATAAAATAGTGCCAAGTAGTTAGCTTGGGATTTTAATAGTGCCAACGTAAGTTGGATTTTTGATATTGCTAATGAGAATTTGGCTTTAATATTGCCAATGAGAATTGGGTTTTAAATATTGCCAGCGAGAACTGAGTTTTGATATTACCAATGAGAATTGGGCTTTGATATTATTAATGTGAATTGGGTTTTGGATAAATATATTGCCATGGGTTTAAACCATGGGTTTTGATTATGGATTTGAATTCCATTGATAAAATTATTTTGCCATGAATTTGAATCATGGGCTTTTCAAATTTTGCCAAGCCTAAGTATTCTTGGGTTTTAAATAGAATAGGATGTGTGTATTGGGTTCATAGGGTCTTGGGCTTAGCTAAATAATGATAATAAAATTGGATAAAATATGAGTTTTTGGACTTTTTGTGATAGTTTATATTATGACCCAATTTAGATAATGAAATATAAAATATTTGTGATTAACATAATAATAGAGCAAAAAATATTTGGAAAAATCCAATAACTTATTAGTGGTATAAATAGGTGGTACTCAAATAAAATTAGGTGTAAAAAAAAAAGTACCCTAACACATGGTATCAGAGCTACTGCTTTAACTATAATTTCTTGTGTCTTGCAGTCTTGTCTTTGTTGGTATTTTTCGCTGCCTCAACTTCTCCGGTCAGTAAGCCTTTTCAGTGCCATCTCTAAACTGCTCCGCCACCATCAAAGATCCTCAGGGTTGAATCTCCGCCGCCAGAAGGTCATTCTCTACTGCCAAGACCACTACCTTCATCGGATTTGTCACTTTAGACCTCCGATTAAGATACGAGACTTATCATCGTGTAGACAGTCAACTGATCTACTCAACACCACAGGAAACGTCAACATCGGAGTTGCCATGTGCCTCCACGCGCCGCCCAAAGGTTCGGCGAGTTACCTCCATGCGCCTTACGCGCTGTTGGGTTTCATGCTGACGTCATCACTGCCATGTCATCATCCACGTAAGCCTTAGCTAACATCATCCTCCGCTAGCTCCTTATGCTAGCATCAGTCAACTGCTTATGTCATCTTGCTGATGTCATCATAGTTGACTTCGTTGGCCAAGTCGTTGACCGTTGACTTTGACCATTGACTTTTTTTGTAGTTTAGGTACTCCTAACCCAGTTTTTCATGTAGATTCCATTTTTGTAGTCCATTTTTGTATATTTTGCTTCTAAATGAAGAATAAGGACATGTCTTCTTCTTATTGCAACAATCATCGCCGACAATCCAACAAATGTTTTTGCAATTTTTGCAAACGTCTTGGCCATTATTGAGACTTACTATCATTGCAATAAATTAGCTGCTTCCATTTCTATTGCTACTGTTACTAATACTGAGAGTATCCAACCAATGGCTCCCATCTCCGCACAGTCCAAGTCTTCTAGATCCACAATCACCATTTCCACAGTCAACCTTCAATAGATCATCGCTAATACCATTTGTATGGTTGGTAATGCATCTTATTCCTCTTCTCTCTCAATTCAATCTGTTATGTCTCCTTCTTTTTATTTTATGGATTTTGCTTGTTGCAATCACATGACATCTCACTTTTCCTTATTTTCTCAACTTGAACCTGCATCACACCTTCTTAATATTCGCACAGCAAAAGGTTCCACAATGTTTGGTCATAATATAGGTTCTATTTCGACCTCCAATCTCTCGGTTCCTAGGGTTTTTAATGTTCCTAACCTTTCTTGCAATTCATTTTCTGTGGGACAATTAGCTGAGTTGGGTTATCGCATTACCTTTGATTATTCTGAGTGTTTTGTGTAGGATCCGAGGATAGGACAGAAGCTTGGGACCGGTCCTAGAGTTGCGCGTATGTTTCCTGTAGACAATCTTCGTCTTCCACCTGTTGCTCCTGTTTCTGTTGCTGTTGCAGCTACTGCAGTTTCTTCTATTCCTTCCCTTGCAATTTGGCATGCCCAACTTGGTCACCGTCTTCCTCTCGGGTACAACACTTAGCTTCTAGAGGTTTGTTAGGTTCAGTGTCCAACAAAAATTTTGATTATATTTCATGTCAGTTAGGAAAAGAACCAGCTTTGCCTTTCAATACTAATGAATCAATGTCCACTGATGTCTTTGACCTAATTCACTCTGACGTCTAGAGGCCTTCTTTTGTCTCTAGTATTGGTGGATTTGGATATTTTGTTGTCTTTGTTGATGATTATTTTTGCTATAACTGGATTTTTTTTATATGAAACATCATTCTGAGTTATTGCAAGTATATTGTATTTTTGCAAAAGTGGTTGAAACTTAATTTTCCAAACGCATCAAAATTTTTCAATTTGATAATTCTCTTGAATACACTCAATATGTTTTCCAAGTTATTTTGCATTCCTATGACACTATTCATCAACTAACTTGTCCAAGTATCTCTCAGTAAAATGGTAAAGCTAAATGAAAACTTAGTCATATCTTTGACACTGTTCGTGCTCTCCTTCTTTCTGCCAAAGTTCTTGCTTCTTTTTGGGGCGAAGCTGCCCTTCATGCTATTAATCGCATTCCTAGTCCTGTCATCCAAAATCAAACTCCATATGAGTGCCTTTTTGGGTCACCTCCAGACTATCATTACCTCCCTCAGTTGTGCCTATTTCGTTCTTCTTCAACCGCATGAGCATAACAAACTTGAGCCTCGATCTAGATTTTGTTATTTTATTGGCTATGGAAAAACTCAAAAGGGGCATCGGTGTTATGATATTGTCTTTCATCGTCTCAGTATCTCTCGCAATGTTGTCTTTTGGGAACATCGCTCCTTTTTCGAGCTCTCTCACTTCCGTGCCTCCTATCTACCTCCTTTGTCTTAGTTTTTTTTTCCAGATGAGCCACATATTCCTTCTATAGTTGCTCCTAATCCTCCTATAGACTTCTTTGTCCAACCATCAGATATTTTTGATGCCTTTCCTAGATCACCCTTTAATGAACAAGTGGAAGATGAACAGGTCGAAGATGAGCTACCTAACCTTAAGCTTGGGTCCCTTGCTTCTGCTCCACTTGAAGATCTTGCACAAGACATTCCACCTCGTCACTTAACTTGAGTAAGATCCATTCTTGCACATTTATTTAACTATTATTGTTACACTGCCCTTGCTACACTACATGAGCCTCACACCTATCGTGAGGCCTCTATTGACCTTTTATGACAGATTGCAATGAAAGAGAAACTTGATACATTATCTAAAAACCATACTTGGGATTTGGTGACTCTCCCTTTTAGGAAATCTGTGATTGGTTGTAAGTGAATCTACAAGATCAAGACTCACTCTGATGGGTCCATTGAGCGCTATAAAACTCGTCTTGTTGAAAAATGTTTTACACAGGAGTATGAGATTGATTATGAAAAGACCTTTACTCCAGTTGCTCGAATCTCATCTATTCGTGCCCTTTTAGTTGTTGCCACTGTTAGTAAATGGGGTCTTTTCAGATGGATGTCAAAAATGTCTTCCTTAATTGGAATTTAAGTGAAGAAGTTTATATGCAACCTCCTCCTGGTCTCTCTATTGATCCATACAAGGTTTGTCACCTTCGACGTGCTCTTTATGGCCTTAAACAAACTCCATAAACTTGGTTTGCCAAGTTCAGCTTTACCATCTCTCGCTTGAGGTACATTGGCAGTCATTATGATTCTACCTTATTTCTTCGTCGCACCGACAAAAGCACTATTTTGCTTCTCCTATATGTAGATGATATGATCATAACATGTGATAACCTTAGTTGCATTCAAGAACTCAAGGACTTTCTCAGTCTGCGGTTTAAGATGAAAGATCTTGGACATCTCAGCTACTTTTTAGGTCTTGAAATCACTCATTCTATATATGGACTTTATTTTACTCAAGCCAAGTATACTTCTGAACTTTTGTCTCAAGTTGGACTCACTGAAAGCAAGACGATTGACACTCTGGTTGAACTTAATATGCATTTGACTCCCTCAGGGGGAAAGCTATTATCTAATCCCTCTCTTTATAGACGCTTGGTTGGCAGCCTAATTTATCTCATTGTCACTTGTCTAGACATTTCCTATGTTGTTTACCAAGTGAGCTAATACCGATTTACTCCACGATCGACTCACTATGCTGCTGTTCTGCGCATTTTCGATACCTGAAGGGCACTCTCTTCCATGACATTTTCTACTCTGCTCAGTCTCCTCTTATTCTCCATGCATTCTCTGATGCTGATTGGGCAGAAGATCCCATTGATCGCAGGTCCACCACTGGTTATTGCTTTCTTCTTGGTTCTTCTTTGATTTCTTAACGAAGCAAGAAACAAACCCTTGTGGCTTGCTCCAATACTGAAGCAGAATATCATGTCCTTGCTGATACCATATCTGAGTTCCTTTGGCTATGATGGCTTCTTAAGGACTTAGGTGTGTCCACATCCTTTGCTACTCCTCTTTATTGTGACAACCAGAGTGTCATTCATATTACTCACAATGATGTCTTCCATGAACGGACTAAACACATCGAGATCAATTGTCATTTTATCGATTGTCATTTTATCCATTATCATCTTATTCATGGTGCTCTCAAGCTGTTCTCAGTCTCCTCTAAAGATCAACTTGCAGATATCTTCACCAAGTCACATCCTAAGGGACACTTTTGTATTTTGGTTGACAACTTCAAGTTGGTTTCACACCCACCTTGAGTTTGAGGGGAGTTGTTAACGTGTAATAGGTTATGGGCTTTAGGCTTACATTGTTTATTTGTATAGCACACATACTTGTACTATACAGTCTGCCTCCTATATTAAGACACTCATGTATATTTTATTACTTGAGAAATATTATACATTCATTCAGTATTTCTAACACCAAAAATATTACCAACTCTACCTTGGTTATCCGATTCCAACTTCGGGTGATTTGGGTAGCTTCCTCCTCAAAACTCCGCTCCTATTCTGTTTCATCGTTCCTTGGCTTTGTTATTTCATCCGGTTGGTCCACTTTCATGAGCTGCAGGTTTTCTATCACCCTATTGAAAAAAAAAAAAAAATGTTGTAGTCATTGGACTCAAAATTGACCTGACTATTTTGGGCCATTTGGTTTTCTTGGGCCCACGGAATTGATGGACTTTTAATTTTGTTATTTCATGCCAAAAAAGAAAACGAAACAGAAGAAAAAAACGAAGAAAGAAAATTAGAGAAAGGGACCTCTTACCAAACATAGTAATTAAAGGCATGGGCAATGGTGACAAGGACGCTACTTGCAATGTCATATCTGCTTGCAAAGTAGATATGACATTACTAGCAGAAGATGCACCAATTTGCTACTATGATAAGTTGCCTCTCTGCCAGGCAATTTCATTTTCAATCTATTTAATAATGTATTGTTTTTTTCTTGTTGAGAATGTTAAATAATGTACAAGTAGTGGGGGCAGTCGTGATTCATGTGGCAGGTGGAATGTATTTGCTGAGTCAACTCGGTGGATCCAAAAATGCCAGCGTTCTGGCATGCCCACGTTCACGTTCGTTTACTGATAAGGGCCTCTTTTATTCACCACAAAATTTATAACTCGTCCAATTGTCCGAGCAATTCTGAGTAGCAGATAAAGATGGAGACAAGTGTCTACGTGTTTCTGAAACCTTTGAGGCATATCTGATATCTTTTCTTCTTTTTTTATTTTTTTCCCGATAATCAAATTTTAAAGGCTGAGAAGGACGTAACTGATATCTCCTCACCCCCTGTCCCCTAATACGAACAAACTAGAAAATACTGTCAGCATTTCTGTTTGTTGACAGGCTCTAATGGTTTCGGAGCCCATTGGTTCATCTGTCTTTTTGTTTTTTGTTTTCTACCCACTTTTGAGATAGAAAAGCCCAAAGATCAATTCTCCATTATTGGGGTCTACAGCAACAGGGTGGATCTCTTCTTTGGGTTGTGTTTACGGGCACCGTAAGGTGCCCGTTAACAACATATCTCTTGGTAACTTTTCAAATATTTGGCCAGTTTTTAACGGCTTTTGACAATTTTTTTTATCACTTTTGGTAATTTTTTTTCCTTTTTTTGTAGTCAGATCCAAAAAGGGAAATATGTGCTTGTTAACATTTCCCCTCTTCTTTTATCCTTTTCTCAATGGGTACATGATATTATGATCATATAATGTATTGATGCATTTAATTATGTATTCTATCTAGCAATGGGCACATTATTATGATTGACACATTTCAATCTCTTGTTTTTCTTGGGGTTTATATCCGTTATCAATCAGCACCAGTAAGACTAACCATAAAAAGTTTACATCGAGTCCCATAAACGACACTTAATAATATCATCACAGACTCTATATTCATATAAATTTTGAAGTCATGGATGTAGAACACGTGTTCTCAAAGATATGGAAAAAAAAAGGGTTAAACAGAGACAGTGATGAATAATCGTATAATATGAAGAAAAACCAAGTGGAAAGTGATACCAAAGTGAAAATAATGAAGGAAAAATAAGGATCCTAAAGAAAGACTCTTTTTGAAGAAGCAATATTCATATTCTAAAAAGAAGTTGCGTTTGAAAATGGTAAGATTCTTGTCTCCCAAAATACGTTGAACATCGAAAAGGGTTTTTTAAGTGCGGCTAGGAAATCTGTAAAGCCAAAGGTAGAAGGAAGAGATAGGAACTGCAGGCCCCACATAAGAAAAGTTTATGGTAATTACCACTAATTAATGCACTAACAATGAAAAATTACACGTCCTGGAAAGATCCACGTGTTTTTGGAAATTCAAAAGATTAACCTGAGGCGTACGTATTCATTTCTTGATGCCTGGTGCGCATATCAATAATACCAGTCTGGACTGAGTCCAAATCTTCTGTCCCACTTTTCCTACTCCACTCTATACTCCACCAATAAAAACTAGCCACGTGTTTACCTAATTAATTAAATACTACTATTAATTAATACAGTAGTATTAATAAGTCAATAATGATTGTATTTAATTAATTAGGTGAACATGTGGCAAGTTTTTATTGGTGGAGTATAGAGTGGAACAATAAAAGTGTGACAGAGGATTTGGACTCGTCTGGACTCCTACGCAATCTCTCTCTCTCTCCAAAGCATAACTGAGTGCCTGTGCGCTGTGCCTCACCTCAAAGAGTGAAGACAACAAAAGCAAAGACATAGGCCAGAAAATACAGAAAATTTCAGTGAGCATTAGAATTGAAAAGAGAGAAACAAATGCGACCACTACCACCACCACAACCAGCTGCAGCAGTAGCGGCAGTAGCAGCTGAATCTGCTATAATACACCTCTCCCCACCACTCTCTCCGTCGACCCCAACAAAAACAAGATGTGAGCCACAAGATGATGGCTGCAACAGGTGGCAGCCGTACTCTAATTCTCGGGATTTTGAAGCCAACGCGGCCACAATCCTCATCGTCCTCCTCTGCGCACTCATATGTGCTTTGGTTCTCAACTCCGCCATTCGCTGCTTCCTACGTGGTGGTGGTGGTGGCAATAATCACCAACAGCCACTGCCCCAAAACCAACAACAACAACAAGAAGTACAACATGATGAGCGAAAGAGCACGCTGGAGAAAGAGGCAGCTGATACGTTAATTGCAGCTCAGAGCCTGGTGTTTTCGACAGGGATGAAGCTGGCTGGAACGGAAGCAGAGTGTGCGATTTGCTTGTCGGAGTTCGTGGAGGGAGAGGGGATTCGTGTGTTGGGAAGGTGTAACCATGGCTTCCACGTGAACTGCATTCAACAGTGGTTGTCTTCCCACACCTCCTGTCCCACTTGCCGCCGCAGCTGTCTCCCTCCCTCTCCTATTCCTACACAAACCTGCAGCCAAACCAATACTGGAGAAGGACCAATTCTCTCTCTCTCATGATCACCCTCAAAGTTCAAGGCTAATTCAGACAACTCAGATCAGAGTATGTACATTTGGAGCTGGCTAATATATATAGCTAGTAACTAGCTAGGATTGTGTGTATTTCAAATTCAGGTTTTAATTTCAATTTCTCTCATGAATCATGATTACTTCATATATGCATAACTTTACCTGTTTACCGACCATATAAACAGATTACTCTTTAGCTAGCCCGACCTCTCTCTCTCTCTCTCTCTCGGGGAATTAGAGAATAATCATCACAAGGCCAATATGTATGGAGCCTCTGCTGGTGGTCTAACCGATCTAGTGTGAACTTCACAGCAGCAATTCTCTGCAGAATAACCAAAACAAACATATGACTATTTTTCGTAACAAATTCCATCTCTGTTGATTTGTCAAATTGTTGTTTTTAGTTCTCATAAGGCTCATCACTACACCACTTTATTGTCTAACGTTTACAAATTACAACTCAAGATCATTTCGGCAGTAGTGAAAATTTGTGAAAAAAAGTTCTTATTGGGTCATTATTCAGCTGTCATTCCATAACTAAAGCCTAAAGGTCCCAAATCCTCTCTTTGCGACGACTGTTTTGGGAGTTTTTCTGGCTCATAGACAAAATTATTGCAATATAAAATCTTCAGTTTTGGCTCTATCAGTGGCGGACCATCACAAGGACCAAGGGGGGCATTACCGCCGCCCCCCACCCCCCCCCCCCCCCCCCCCAAAACACCCCATTTTTGAAAAAAATTAATGAATATTTTTTTTGAAATTATCCTAAATAATTTAAAAAATTTTAAAAGAATCTTATCATGTTAGCCCCCATACTCGATAATACACACACACACACATATATATATATATATATATATATTTTTTTTTTTTTAAATCTAAAAATAAACATAACTTTCATTTAAATAGAAGAATAATGCTAGATGTATAAACTATTTTACAAAAAAAATTACAAATTGTTGATATAGTAAGTGGTTATTGGTAAATAAAAAAATGATATTAATGGTAGGTTTCAATGAAAACTAATAAGAAATTGGTCACATCAACATCTTGTAAAATAGAATACAATTCAAAATCTTTTTTTTTTCTTTTCAGTTCTTTCATTTTTTCATTGCTATTGCAATTTTGGGTTTACAATATAAAAGTAAAAATTCTGTGTGACTAAACTAGACAAGAAAGAGTGAAAGACAAGCTTCAAACTTCTGTAGGGCCCTCACCCATGTATAGTATTTTTGTACTACTTTACTTTTCATTTGCCTTCTTTTTTATTTTCCTTATAATATATTATTTGTTATTATAATAATTAATATATTATATACCATATGGAATTATAATTTATTAATGTACTTGATTAGTTTGATTAAAATATACCGTATATACTACTATATTTATATGTATTTAGCACTTCCAAAAAGAAAAAAAAACTTGTATTTAGTTGTTGTTTATAACACATATTGAGTAATGAAGTATTGTACATTACTATTTTAAATTTCATACATACATAGAAATTTTTATAAATGCCCCAACCATTCCTCCCCCCCCCCCCCGGCCCAAAAAAATAATCGCAATCTATTTTTCTTGTTGGTTATATGGATCAAATGAAGTTCAATTTAGTAAAATGCTTCGGCAATTGACCCATTTTATTGTTTACGAAGTGCAACTGTAACTGTTTGCTTTAAATTGTGACACGGTAAGACATATATCTGGAGATCCATGCCACATATGCATAGGTTGGCTCTAGCCACTGAAGTCTTATCATGCGTGGTTTGATTTCATTTTTAACGAACATATTTTTTTATCATTTCTGTTCCATTCATAATTTTAATAAGCGGAAGTGGCAACAAATCTTGATGAGAAATGATGATGCCGAAAATCGTACACAGTCCTCGCGTGCTCAAGACAACGCCTGCACAACACAAAATAAGAAGATCTTGGGAGAGTATCGGTGTGGTATCGGCTAAAGACCGTCCGAAGATTAAGTTAGAAAATGTTCACAACTCTCGAATGCCAGAACTGAGATAAATTATGCGTACATTGATTTATGAGGGTTTTGGGGCTTTTATAGTAGTGTAGAATTGACTTTCTTTGTTTCTTGGGGAAGGGAAACTTTTCCTTATAAGGAAGATCCTCATAAAAACACTTATTTTTTGGGATCCTTTCCATATAAGTATAATGATTTTGTTGATCAAGGTTAATCGTGAGGCGCAAGATATTTACTTTTGAAGTTTCTTGAGGACTACTTAAACTATGTGGATGTCACATGACCTTTTCGCCATCCACATTGTATTTGTCACCTTGAGGATAGCTTACACCATGTGGATGTCACGTGGCCCCACCTGTCGTTCACATTGTACCCATCCACTTCCTCATTCATCCTCGTATGTACACGCTGCTCGTCTTCTTCCATTACCTTGATCACAAGCTAAAGGTACCGTTACTCGTGACTGATTAGTAGAATGAGACCGTCTACGTCTATTTTTCCCTTTTCAAGAAACAAAGATTGTGACTTTGATACTATTTTAAAATAAAAATAAGAAAAGAAAATTATGTAGAGACAAGGGAAATAAGAGAATTAATTTATGTTACAATAAATCCAATATTGGAAATTTGTAGAAATATATTAGGCTTATATGGTAAAAAGAATGATAACCCCAAACTATGGTAGCCCCTAGTATTACAAAACCACGATACTTCATAATATTCTACAAAACCATGGTCTAATGGTGGGTGTTGGATTTTTCCTTGGCATGACTGAACTATAGTATTTTTTTTTTTTTTTTGACGTCAAAGATAGAAATGACTGAACTATAGTATTAATATAGGATCCGGGAATAACATATTTAGCTGAAGCTAAAAAATTTTTGTTGAACTTTTCGTAGATAAAGTAAAGCTAGCTAAAATAGTATAATAAGATTCATAAATAGTACCAAAAAGTGCAATGAAACTTATAAACAGTACTAAAAAGTGCGATGAGATTCAAAAATAGTAGCAAAAATAAGTTGAATAATAGTAAAAATAAACTAAATAGTAAAAAAGCTGCCTTTTCAGCTAATACCAAATGCAATCATAAAAGATAAACTCAAAAAATATGCATACATCATAAACACACGCAAATGTATGAAAGAATTTTTTTTTTTAATTTCTAATAATATAGTAAGTTATAAACCATAATATATTGTTTATAAAATTATCAAACCTCTCATTTGAATGAGAATTAGTGTTTAAAGCA
Organism: Quercus glauca; assembly: GCA_023736055.1. Lineage (NCBI taxonomy): Eukaryota > Viridiplantae > Streptophyta > Magnoliopsida > Fagales > Fagaceae > Quercus > Quercus glauca. The sequence continues at coordinate 72,827,621 of CM043316.1, read as the reverse complement.
TTATTCAAAGAGTTCAAAAATCAAGTAAGCTTTTAAGTTTTCAAAATAGATTATATTCTCAGTTTTATTTTGTACAGTTATTTTTTCCTTGCAACATATATCTTTCACAATATTCATCCATATTTCTCTCTTCATCCACTCATTGTATTTTTCCTTGAGTCTTTATATGATATCAGATAATTGGAGTATTACTTATGATTGACCATTATCTTACATGTGTGTGCGTATACACATATAAAGATGATTTATTTTCTCCATGAACTTTAGAACAAAAGGATCATCAAGGCCTAAGCCAACATGCCTACAAAAAAGTCCCTAGACTAGCACCCATCCCAAAAATGTTCAATCTAAAACCACACCTATGTTATAAGGGAAAATTATTGCATAATCTAGGACTATACTCCCTGCCTCTCACAAAGAGGTGGGCCCTATGGTGGATGGGACCTACCCCTCTATGAGTGAGAGGAAGCATAGTCCCAGACTATGCAATAACAACCCTGCTATAAGTTGTAACCGCCTCATTTTGTCAAATAACAAAATTTAAATGTCAATCATATATCAAATAAAAAGATTCAAACGGAGGGACCGACAAAAGACACTAAGGGAACAATCCTAACCTTTGCCTAATTACTCTTGGAGCTCAATAGATGAGCTCCCCTAATCTTAATTAATTAAGCCTTTCCCCTTAGTAACATAAGGGGACGACATGTTGTCAGGTTCCCTTCACTTATCGGGAACTAATCATCGTCCCAGAAATGTTCAATATAAAACCACAGCTATGTTGTAGTTGCACCTCATCTTGTCAAATAACATACTTCAACATCAATCACACATCGAATATGCACCTTATCTTGCACATAACATACTTTAAAGGACAAAATTTTGCTACAAAATTAGTTGTAGCTTAAGGCTATAATTTTACTCAATATCTTTTAATTGGAGGTGAATTTTGATAATTCTACTATTGGATTACATCTTCTTCTTATATCCTCCATGCTTGCAAAATTTCTAGAAAATTAAAGATAATAGCTAAGCCATCAATAAATTGTTTGAATTGCTAGTTTTTGTAGTTTAAAATAATGCATAAAATATAAGTTTATAGATCATATATATATAATATCCAATTGACATAAAATTTGACGTGTATATTAACAGTGTAAAGAATATGCAATTCAACGGTTAGATTTTCAAAATATGTAGTAATATTTATTTTATTGAGTAAGGTTATAGTCTTCGGCTACAACCAATTTTGTAGCCTTAGGTCGCAACTAATTTTGTAGCTAAACTTTGTCATACTTTAAATGTCAATCATATATCGAATAAAAAGATTTAGAAAATGGGGATAGTGAGGGAACAATCCCAACCTTTGGCTAGCATAGCACCTGATCTTAATTCATGAAGAGATGACATATTGTTAAGATCCCTTCACTTATCAGGAACTAATCATCGTCCCAAAAATGTTTAGACTAAATCCACACCTATGTTGTAACTGCACCTCATCTTGTCAAATAACATACTTTAAACGTCAATCATACATCGAATAAAAAGAATCAAATAGAGGAACATTGAGGGAACAATCCCAGCCTTTGGCTAGTATCTCCTGATCTCAATTAGTAACATGAACTAATCATCAACCACACTCGAGAAAAACCTATTGTTGGGGAGAGAAAAATCTTGGGAAGACTCCTTAAGTAGTTAATATAATATATATAGACACCATTTAACTCAAAAGGTTTAAGCCTAATGGGTATGAGTTTAAATTTGTTATATTAACCACTCACTCTTCTCATTAGTATCCAATGTGGGACTTTATTATTTAACCAACCACACTACTCACATGTAAACACTCCAACACCTATAAATTTCTAGACAATTAATCTCTAAAGTTTTCTTTTCTATTGAATTAACGTTAGACTGCGTCTAAATAAACTATCTGGTCAATTTGAAATCTAGAAAGTAGGCTGTTCAATTCTTGTATTTAGGTTTGAATTCGGTTAATTTCATCCTATCCACTACTTTGATCAATCGAAATTCTTGGTGTGGCTCCTCTAAAAAAAAAAAAAAAAAAGGACTAAAGTACACTTTTGACCTTTAAAGTTTGAGATTGTTTTTATTTTGACATTTATGTTAATTTCACTTTCATATTGGTCATGTTGTCCAATTATTTTAAAGTTTGAGATTGTTTTTATTTTGGCCTTTATGTTAATTTCACTTTCATATTGGTCATGTTGTCCAATTCTATGGGTAATCCGACCATTAAGTGTCCTTCTTGTATAATTATTTCATAAAATACTATCTTTAAAATGTTGTAGGATGCAAACATTTCAGTGTTCTAGGCAAAAAAAATATTATGGATGGTTATAAGAATGACATATTAATATGAAACCAAAATAAAAAGCAGGACAAAAATAAAAATTTTAAAATAAAAATGATAAAAATGAAATCAATCTCAAATTTTAAAGATCAAAAGTGCTTCTAACCTTTATATTAAACAAAAAAAATTAAAATTATACTTTAGTAAAAAAATAAAAAATAAAATATTCGACACACTGTGTTATTGGATTATTATTATTTATTTTTTGGGTGGGGGAGCAAATTTTAACCCAATAACCAATTGCTATGCTTATACTATTAACTAAAATATAGTCAACCCTAGATTTATTATTTAACTTTAATTATTAGAGATTTTACCTGTTAAATTAATTGGAACACAAAAAAAGTTTATCCTAACTAAAATTACATTAGAAAGTTGTCTTTACTTTTTTTAATGACAGCGTTTTTTTTTTTTTGGCGTAAATGCACTTTTAGTCCCTACATTTTGACTTTTTTTCATTTTGGTTCATACATTTTAATTTTACCACTTTTAGTCCCAAAACCAATTAACGCGTGTTATTTTCGTCATTTCCGTCAGTCAACCAACGAAAATATCTGAAGTGGCTGACAAAGGAATTAAAATATTATAAAAAATGCCACAACAGCATCTAATTTTTTTTAAAAAAATTATCAATTTTAACTAAATAAAAAAGAAAAAACAGAATTAAAAACAATAAAATACATAAATTTAGATTTAATTCATTTTGAACAAGAACACATAAGAACATGATTACAGATTTAAACATCAACACAAGAACATAAGGGCACAAACCTAGAACCAAACATAAACTCAAATTTAAAAACACAAAAAACATAATAACAAACATAAACTATTTACTCTCAAAAAAAAAAAAAATCAATCCATATATATACACAAACCAAATTATCCAAAAGAAAAAATAGATTTAAATTTGAAAATTAAATCAATACAATCATTAACAAAATCTCTACGTCCATCATCTGCCCATAACCCAGAAAATCAATTACCGAAAAAATCAAACCCAGAACAAATACCTAAACCCAGAAAATCAAACCATAAAATCAAATACCCAAACCCAAAAAATGAAACTAGAAAAAAATAAAATAAAATAAAATCCAGGAAACAGTAAACTTTTCTTGAAATAGTAGAGGAAAGAAAGGCAGGGAGAACCCCTCAGCAGCAGCAGCAGAGGGCTTCATCGTCGACGACAATGATGACGATGATTACAGGGGCTTGTTGTTCGTCTTCTTCTTCGTCGTTGTCTTCAACCTCCTTGTCTTTGTCGAAGTTAGATTGTTCGGTGGTTCCGAATTCGGGTTTGGGTTTGGGTTTGAGATTGAGTGGTTTCAGAGAAACAAATTTGGATCGGTTCTTGGAGCACACTACTCCGGTGGTCCCAGCCCAGTAATTATCTAAGGTAAGTTTTGTTATTTAGGGTTTTTGCGTGATTTTGGGTAATGGGAGATGTGATGGTTGCCATGGAGCTTCGGTACAGAGGAGAGGAAAGATTTAGTTTGTTATTGTGTTCTTTGTGTTTTTAAATTTGAGTTTGTGTTTGGTTTTGGGCTTGTGCTTTTACGTTTTTGTGTCAATGTTTATATTTGTGATCATGTTCTTGTGTGTTTTTGTTTAAAATGTTTATTTTATTGTTTTTAATTCTTTTTTTATTTAGTTAAAATTGATAAATTATTAAAAAAAAATTAGATACTGATGTGACATTTTTTATAATATTTTAATTCCTTCGTCAGCCGGCTCAGATACTTCTATTGGTTGATTGACGGAAAGGACGAAAATAATACACATTAATTAGTTTAGAGATTAAAAGTGATAAAATTAAAATATAAAGATCAAAATTAAAAAAAAAAACTAAAATATAGGAACTAAAAGTGTATTTACGTCTATTTTTTTTAATTTTTAACTTCAATAATAACGGTGTTTGGACTTTGGATCCAAATTTTGTCCAAATTAAAAAAGTGCTCCGTTCTATCGTTTATCTTCAAAAAAAAATGTGCTCCGTTATAGTGTGTGACCCGCCAAGGTCATGCGAATGCTCTGACGAGAGAGAGAGAGAGAGAGAGAGAGAGAGAGACATGGCGTCTTGGTTTTTGGATTTGTAGAAATATGAAGGAATTGGGGACATATGCTCCCTACTCCCTACCTACAATTCTGGAGAATGGCGGTACTCTCTCTCTCTCTCTCTCTCCTTGTCTCTTATTATTGCCACTTGTTGTTTGCATTATCACAATTCTTATTATTTTCTCAACAAATTAGTTTCAATCCTTAATTTCCCAATCACCCTACTAAACTACAACTACAACTACAAATAGTTTGGTTTGGTTTGGCTACATCTGGGTTGGGTGTGTCTCTCCTCACAAAAACAGTATAAAATCACATGACATGTTCATTCACACGGAATAGGCACGCAATTCTTCTCTTCTGTTGTAGTTTTAATTAGGACTTGTTCAAAGAACATACATTATTTTAATTTAAAACTATGTCAATTTGCTTTCTTATCTCAATCATCCTTTTATGTGCAATCTGGCCTATCAAATTGTTTTTTTAACCTTTTCTATGCTATAATTCGAAACATTTAAATTTCCTCATATTTTAACCATTCAAGCGTGCTTTGTCTTTGACTTGCACCCAAACTTTTTTATAGAGCTTGCTTAATGATTTAGTGCTGATTCTTTTCTGAAACACCAAGTGTAGTAAAAAATAAATAAATTAAAACTTGTTGTCAGGCATGGTTTCTTCTAGTTTTAATAGCTTGACACCATATAGGGATATCCAAAAAAATTTTATTTTGATATTTTGACACTGCAAAAGGATATTCAAATTAAAATCATGCAAAAAAAAAAAAAAAAAAAAAAAAACCTCCTTCAATTTACGTTTTTTCTTAAACTTTCTGTGACTGACTGACTGTGAGAGAGATAAAAACTTGGAATAAGGATGCCCATCTCAAAGCTTTTCAGGTTGACATATCATCCTTCCAGTCGATATTCAACTTTAAGAGCTTTCTGCAGCAGTGGCTTTTGGATTCAAATATGCATACTTCGGTCCAATTATATGATCAAACATGCAGACGGCATGACAACAATTTGGATGAGCTTCAGCTTTCTTTTGATTTGTATAATTTGATCTAACTAGCATATGTTGCTAGTGACCTCTGCACTTTTAATACCAATATTACCATGTTCAATTAGACTTGACCCTCATGGAATTGAGACCTACAAGATTGTGTAGAAGTCGTTTTTGTCCTTTGTTTTATGTGTTTCATCTTCCATTTCATATCTTTCTTTATTATGCAAAAATTGTGTTTTTTGGTGCTACATTTTCAGCAGGTTTTTGCTTTTTCATTGCATCTTTGCAAAATACATTTTGATGTCATCACAAATAATCGTTAGCAAATATCTTATTCATTTTAGTGCCTATGATACATCCCTGTTTCCTACCCACATGAAGTTCAATCATGGGTTGTTTGATGATAAGTTTACATGTGTTTTTCAGGATAATGGCTACAAATTACATTGGTGCATTCTGTTTGACCAATCTTTTACTACCACTTCTTAAAAATAGTCCTGTGCCTTCCCAGATCGTGAATGTTACATTTTTTTACTCATCCAAATGGTAAAATTGGTTTGTAGTTATGTAGTTATGTATGTGAATATGTTTCTATGAACAATTAGTAGTTCATTAGGGAAAAACTTGTACACTTCTAATTACTGCCTGTGTACTACTTGCTCATCCTTGATTCTATGCCAATGCCATTACTTTGGCATTGGCTCTGAAATTGCTGTCCATTTTTGATACATTCAATCTGCCGATATGATGACATTAGTTGGAAAAAAAAGTGAAAAGAGAAAAGCAAAGAAAAGAGAAGTTAAAGAAGGAGACTTGTAAAAGAATGTTAGTGCTGGAAATTTTGTTTGACAGGCATATTGATGTGTCAAAGAGGTCACCAGGCTTAAGTTGTAATGTTTCATTAATATGGTAAATGAATGAATGTGCTAACTTACTAACATCTGACTGTTGCCTTAACTGAAAATGGCAAAAGAAAAGTGCATGCTGATTGATCCCTCAGGATAAGATATGCTTTGATGGCTTTCCATTGAGCCAAAAAGATAAGATATGCTGTAATGAGAGTTCTTGCAATATCACCTTTTCCACATGGTGCTTGATGGTTTGTTAAATTTCTTTATAAGCAGGAATTTATAGTTAGAAGAGTTGAAACCCATAATTGCATCGGCTAACAGATTATTTAACACAAAATTCATGACCTCCTTTTTCTTCAGTTTTTAATTTGCAGGTTGACTAGGAAACTGTTTCGGGGAAGTGCTTCTCAAGAACAAAACCATATCCATGTGCTCGTATTTATGAGAATTCTAAATGTAAGATATAAATGCCCCACCAGATATATCAGACTATCTTTTATTTGAAACCTTACAAGTAGCACCCCATTTTTTGCTGTAGTATGCCTAGTGCTGTTTTCTTATGGGCTTCACCAACAACTTTGCTTGATGGAAAAGTATCATCGGGTCTCTTTCATGTATTGCGCTTTTTTTTTTCTTCTTCTTATGGTTTTTCATTTCTTTTCGGGCCTTGGTGTATCTTTGAACGTATAATTATCACTAAACTTGCTTGAGTGCAATTTTTTGAATACATATTTATCATTTTCTGAGCTTTGTGCATTAAAAACTAGGATTGTATCCCTACATTTTCCCTTTTTTAACTCTTTGTACTCTAGATTTCTTGTCTTCCATTCTCATACCATGTACAACATTTTTGCTTTTTAAGCATATTTGAGAAATTTTAGGTCTAACTAAATGCTGTCATCCATTATGCTTTTTCAAGATGTTCTTATGCACAACAATTTCCACCTCATTTTTGTTTCTGTTTTTGTTTGATTTGAAGTGCTGTGGATCCCGGAGTAGTGGAAACCAATATTATGCGAGAAAGGTACCCTCATGCCTTTCTTGTGTAGCATTTACAATCTTGAAGCTTCTCGGCCTTTTGCAATCACCTAAAAAAGTGATAAGCTCTGTTCTTGATGCAGCCCTTGCGCAACCAGTGAGTTTACTCCTCCTAATAATTTGTATTATAATTCTCAAACTGAAGTTGTTATGCAGGCACACCTTTTTTCATTATATATATCTTAATCAAAGCTATTATGCCTACAATTTCATGTGTCAGTCCAACTCCAGTAGTTATATCAGCAATTTGATTGTACTGAAGCAATCGACAGAATTGTGGCATGCTAGAGTGTATTGTCTAATGCTACTAGTTCTAATCTTGTACCTTGATATACATCAATAATTTCTGGAATATCTTAGATGCTCCTCCTATTTAGTAATATTAAGCAACTTATGCTGTGATAAAGCCGGACACCTTTTTTCTTCTTTATGAACGTTGTTGAGGTAATTTTTTCTTGAGACTCTTGAAATGCACCCATGTATTGTTAAGTGTGGGGTGGTAGTAGAACACCAATTTCTTGTGATGAGTTTTTGATTGTGTTCTATGGACAGATTGGATGGTAAGTGCCTCTGGTGTCTTTGGTGTTTCAAAGTTGAATTGGTTAATGCTCTTTTCTGGACATGCCTTGGTTTAATAGGTGGGACACTCCAAGGCATCAAATATTTAGTGTTGACCATTACTTGATACTGATGTCACGTGGATTATATAACGGATATATTTTTCTGCTGATGAAAATTAGTGCCTGCAAATGGGCCAGTTTTGTCTATTGCTGTTTGCGGCAAAATCTATAAGATTGGTCTATGACAGGCTGTTCAAACCCACAAATTATAGTGTTGAAGATTTCAATTACCCTGCGTGTTTTCTGGAGTTAGTTTACTTGGTGGGTAGAAAGCTTTTGATTGAGTGCTAACATTACTAACCTCTTGTTGTGGTTGATAACTTTTTTGATCTGGGTATGATTCTCATTGCATGTGTGTTAGAAACATTTAGCTGAATTATTATTGAATTGGATTTTGGTGTAGTTTTATTGACTTTATGGAGGAAATCTTGGAATCCATGTCAATGTGTTGGTTACTGAGATAATTAGTTTGTGTTTATTTCAGGATATATCTGGAGTATACCTTTTCAGTGGAAAGGGTAGAACCATAAACTCTTCTGCACTTCCGCACAACAGCAAACTTGCACATGAACCTTGGACCACTTCATGCAATCTGTTTATGCAGTCATAGCTTGCTGTTAAGGTTAAGGAAATTTCCACGTGAATATTTGATTGTAATAGCCAATAGGGAGGGAATGTCTTCATCAACGAAAAGCAAAGAGAAATAGCATGGATTTGAAATGGTGGCAGGTGCACGGAGTGAGGTTGATGGCCTGTTCACTTCTCAGTTTGTCAGTCCTTTTGCATCATGGATGTTGTGATAGATGCAGTCTTGCAGTTGCAGAGCTGTAATTGGAACTTGTTTATGTTATTTCTTTGCGAAAGCCTTGAGAGCTTTTCAAATATCATGGTTCTTTAAAAGTAAGATCATAAAAGAAATGGTGGAACACAGCAACAGAAGCCAAATGGAGACATCGTTGTTCATGTTGTCTGTGGGAAATAGTGGAGACATAAGTGGAACTTGTTTAAGTTTTGTGGGCTGAATATATAAAATGTTAACAACGCGTTTACATAAATGTTAATTGTTTTTGTTTCAAGACATATACGAGAAAAAGAGGAAAGCCTCAAATTGACTGCTGCTGTAGCAATATATATATATATATATATATATATGTAGAAGATGCCATATCTTATGTGAATGAATGCATATGGATTGTAGTTTAAATAGAAAGGAGGGAAAAAGAGTTAGGGGGAATGTTTGGCTTTTAAGTATGGCAGATGTTAACAAGCACCGCACGGTGCTTGTTAATATTGCACTAATGTGGCTCTTATTTGATAAAAAAAATTGAAAAAAAAAAAACATAAAATTGGCCCTATAATTTATTTTAATATTTTTTCCTCTTCTATAGTTCTATAAAGCTGGTCTCACAATCTAAAAGCTGTAAAAATATGACATAAAGCTGTAATAAAATTGAAAAAAAAAGTACAAAGAGTTGCAGCTTATGGTGCCTATTAACACAACCTTTTTTTGACACCTCACCTAGGGGCTGGGGTTGGGGTTGGGGGTTGAAGTTGAACTAATTGATGCTTCGGAACAGAGCCTAATGAGATTTGTAAAAGTGTTTGTTTTTAGTATAGGCTAGTGTATTTCAAAAATTGAGGGATAACAATGAAATCATCTAAATATTATTATGAGTAATTCATAATAATAATAATAAAGAAATTAAAAAGGTTCCTCTTTATCTCATGTTAAGTTTGGGGGGAATGAAACCTCAACTCATTTTCATTATATTTTGGAAAACAGGTTGTTGTAAAACGAAAATCTAAACAGAAGAAGGATGCCATTGGAGGAGGGTAAGCAAAGGTAAAAGTCACGTGAGGGACACGTGCTCATTATGAAGGGTTTCTACTTTCTTTCTTTCTTTCTAGTTAGTCGATTTTATAAACCCAAAACCTCCCTAGCAGCTCTCAGTCTCAGGTGAGGTCCGAGACCCAAAGTGGAGAAGTAGAAAGAAACGGTGGCGGAGTGGAGTAGAGATGTGGTTCGTCGGCGGACTGTTTAGTAGGAGTAGGAGTGCTACTAGTAGTGGTAGCCTGATGAATATGATGAGTAGTAGTCTGGTGAGGCATTTCTCTCGAAAAAGGGGGGAGAATCTTCGGAAGATAAATCCCAAGGTGGCACCACAGGAGGCATCTAACATAGCTCAAGACCTCTACCGTCTCATCAACCAACGCGGCCCTCTCACCATCTCTAATGCTTGGATTCAAGCCCAGGTCCTTCCTTTTTCCTCTTTCCTCTTTTCCCTTTTCATTGTCATAATTGATAACACATCTCCTATTTCTATTTGAATCAAACACCTATAGCAATATTATATGAACTAACTCCACACTTTTACATTACCATCTGTGACTATGACAACATAATTTTTTAATAATAATGAAAAAATTTATTCTTGTAGTTGTAGGTATGCTTGAATTAAATACATTGTTTTTGTTATATTTTTATCTATTATGGTATAATTGAAGAAATTGTGTCTCAAATGCGAGTAATTTCTAATTGAAAATGCCACTAGAAAATGAAACCTCACCAACCTGCATAGCCATAGATGCGTATTCACATCTTGTACCCTGCTCCTTCCTCTCACAAGGGAAAAGAAGCTTGCATTGTTTCATTTGAGCTACAGCCCACAGCTCATTCCCCTCTATTATGCTGCATAACATTATATCAAATGAATCTATTGTTTAACAGGTTTTAATTACTAAATATTATATATTTTTTTTTCTCTTACTCGAATTACTTCATTTTCATTTCTGTTCATTTACTGCTTCACAAAGTTCTAAGACCTTTGTGCTTGTGGACGTGAAAATAGAACCCAAACATATACCAACATGTTCATGTCTTAACTGACGTATCCAATATCTAGCAGAATATTTACAACATTAACTTTTTTTTGATAAGCAGAATATTTATAGCTACTATGAATTTTGTTTTGAATGTATAAATTATTTTTTGCATATTAATCATAAGTGTGTGTGTGTAAAATAAGTCAAGAGCCTTGTCTCAATTGGCACCTCTTGATATTTCCAATAGAGACGTTTAGGGTTCAAATTCCCCCACCCTCAATTATTGAATTATCAGGAAAAAAAAAAAAACCTTGATCGTGAATAGAATAAATGTATTGATAATTCAAAATAGACTTGTAGATATAGAGATTTCTCAATTGCAGAATACCAATTAGAACTTTGATTCACAAACATCATGAGTAAAACTTTGGACCTCTACCAAAATCCATCCTCACTCTTTGTCACCTGTGTTATAGTTGAGATGTTCCTAGTCAAGTTAATTCCATAGACTAACTTTTCATTTGTTTACAATAAAAAGAATGAAACAAAATCTATCAATTTTTTGTTTGAAAAGGTTTTATAATGAGACAAAATGCACTAGAACCATATAAATTTTGTTGTCTTTGTTGTTTTGAGGGTCAAGTACTAAGCATGGTTAAATTGAAATATCTATTTTTCATTATTGTTTCTTCTTTGTTCTTGTGTTTCTGGTTGTATACAGCCCATGTACTTTGGTGCACTCTTCTCTGATTTTTAGTGGAAAAAAAAAAGGCTAAAATGCAAAATTCACCCTTTAAGTTTCACCATTTTTCTCAGTCCTATAAGTTTGAGTTTTATCATTTTAGTCCTCTAAGTTTCATTTTTTTCTAATTAAGTCTTCTGTTAATTTGCTGTTAATTTTTGCCGTAAACTTACCATGTTATTCAAGATCCAACCCAATTAAGTCCTCCGTCTTCATCTATGTTATTCAAGATTCTTGTCTGACCCATTACAGCCCTCATATTCTTGATTGTTTTTGCTACATTTCCAGACCCAGATAAATCCCCTTGAATCCTTATCATAGCCGCACCTTCTCTTACTCTGCTCAATGCTTCTCCGTGGTTTTCACACCCACAAACAAATGGGCAACAAAAGCTGTGCTTGTTAATGAAATTGTCCTCATCTGCAAGAGCAGTAGCTTCGCTCTCATCAATGTAATCAATCCCAATGGCTTCAAGTATCTGGGCCTCGACGAAATGGCCGAGACGGGCATTGACCATTATGGGGATCGAAATAATGCGCTTGATTTCCTTGATGAGAGATGGGCCTGGCATGCAAGAAATGCCTCGTTGAGATGGGTCCGACACAATGAGACAACATGCACCAGCTTGTTTGGCGATCTCGGCTTGTTCAGCGTTTGTGACTTCAACAATGGCTCCGCTGCGTACCATTTGGGTTAGCCCAGCTTTGATGGAAAATGGGTTTGTCTTGGCATCTGTGATGGATATGCTATTGTAGATCGTGACGGCACCGTCTTCAGCCATCGCACCAGGTGTTTGTGAAATTTCCTGAACCAAAAAATGATTAGAAAAGAAAAGGAAATGAGAAACAAGGAATGGTTGGCTTTTGGTAACAGAAAAAAAAAAAAAAATTTAAATATTAACAGAGGTCTAAAACGACGCCGTTTTGGTGAGTTAACGGCAGAAATTAACAGCAGGTTAACGGAGGATTTAATTGGAAAAGAATGAAATTTAGAGGACTGAAATGACAAAACCCAAACTTATAGGACTGAAATGAAAAATGGTGAAACTTAGAGGGTTAGTTTTGCATTTTGGCAAAAAAAAAAGGTCATTTCCACTATCTCAGACAAACCATTATGAAGCTACTTAAATGACACGCTTGTTCATGAAACATTTAAACATATTTAAGCTATGGTTTTAACTCTTGAAGAGTGGTTTGAAGTTGGTTTCATTATTAAACAAGTTTTGTTTTTCTCCTTTTTGAAGCTGCGTTTGTTCATGATTCTTGGTTTATATTAGCCCTAACTTATTCTTTAACTCCTAAACTTCACTTGTTTCAATTATTTTTCCATTTCACACTTCTCCAATATTTGTCTAACATCAGTATCTCTATGGATGGTGTAACACTTTATAAATCTTGTGTTCTAATTGACCTTTTCTTCCTTGTATAGTACTGCTGATTAGACTCATTCTTTAGTTGTTATATTAATGCCAAAGACAAAATATGACGTTATGACTGGCTCTTCAGTAAAATTCAAGTTATTTAAAAGGACTTTTGTAACCTATTTTGATGGTTATGACACCCTAAAATTTGTATAATCTAAATGTGGTTTATGTTTGTCTATGAATCAATTGAGGATCCATAGCCAATCCCAAAGCCTTTGTGTTGTTGTTGTTGTAATTGTAGTTAACTTTCTAATGTTATTCTTTTGCAATTTATGTGCCTATGGATGTATGGACAGTCATTTGAATTAATTGACACTGCACATGTCCTTCGTTTACTGAGCCTGGGATGAGGTTTTTTTTTTACTGTACTATGCCATGGAATAATTATGTTGCTACTAACTTGCTAACTTTGGATTGTGCACAGGGCACCTGAGGATATATAGATCATCTATGGTACATCATACTATGTTATTGAAATATGAGTCACAGATAGAGGATAATCATATGTTCTCGAAATGAGTCACTTATATGTTGTTATTTTAAAAAAAAGTATATGGGATATTATATCTGCTTGTGTAAGCTTTATGTTTTTTATTAGATTTGATTTTTCGTTACAGGAATCTGGTATTAGTGGATTGAACAGCAAGACACACTTGAAGCTAATGCTCAAATGGATGAGGGGGAGGAAGATGCTGAAGCTGTTCTGCAACCAAATTGGTTCCAACAAGAAATTTCTGCTATGTACTTTGCCAGAAGACCCTCAAATTGCACAATTTATTAAAAACTCAGAACTGAAATTGCAGACTGAGAAGCCTTCCATAAAGAGGAAGAGAAAGCAAAAGAAATAAAATGTATGTATCCAGACCTACCCCTTTCATCCGGAGTCGGTATAATCCGTGGTGACATGAGTGCTTCCTTCAGTTGATGTCTTGAACATGTTTTTTGTATCAAGATTGCTGTCTAAAGCTGTTTTGCTAATTCGTTAGGCTTTTGTATGCTGCCCAATTTGCTTCTTTCCCATTTTCTATGTAGTTGGATCCAATATGGATTGTTAAGATACAAACTATTGATTTTCATGTTTTGGTGGGATTGGGAACAGAGAAATTTGGTCATTGAGAAATTTGGTTCAAGCCTAAACTTGGGCTTGGGTTTGATTTGTTTGCTAAATAAATTTATATAAACAAGCTTTTTCTTGAACCAAGCTCCAGCTATTTATAAATAACTCGTTTTTAACTTCCACTCTAAAATATTCTCCTAATGAATCGGAGATTGTGGTTTTCGCTTCCCTAATTAAATTCAACCATGTGATTGTATTTTGGCCGATACACTATAAAATAAAATATGTTATCTTCTCGCAAATTAACTTCAATTATAGGACTCAAAAGTCAATATAGCCACTAATTTGAGAATCTAAGGTACATATCTAAGGATATATACGTTAAGTTTTGTGTCTGCAATAAAGAATTTATTGACCTCAAGTTGTTGAGGTCGTTTTGCTCAATAATGCAGGCTGGCAAATTATTTGCCAAATAGAATTGTTTCAAACTTATGGAAAAATAACCTCTCTCTTTTTAGCATAAAGTTTCATGCCACATCTGCTGATGTGGTTGTGGTTTATGTAGTGTTTGTAAAAATAACGTTCATCTGGATCTTGACTCTTTATGAGGCGAGATGCATGTAAATAGATTTAGTTCCTCTCCCATTTCCAAAATTTCTCTCTCTCTCTGTTAGCCACTAATTGCCACCTAGAGCCACTATTTCATGCTTTGAAGGTACACCTCAAAGTCTAGCTTATATCCACGTCTCTCATTCTTAGCTTTTGTAACTAATGCCTTAGATTTTAAATGATAAAAAACACTATTCGAAGTGTTGTTTTTGATAATGTAAACCCATTGATTTTATATATAAATTGATGGAAATGTAAAAGGAGGTTTTTTAGGTATGGGTTAGCATTTGAGATAGGTTTTCTTGATTGTATGTTTACAGTTTATGAGACCTGAAGATTGGAATCAACCATCTTGAAGAGGCGAGTTTCATTTAAGCCAATTTTGCTTCTTTCAGAAATTAGTTATAAGTTTTAACAAAAGACGCTTTACGTCAAAGACTTAAGTATTGATCGGCAATTAGAGAATTCATAATGGCACCTACCCTGGAACCAAGTGTCGAATATCATTTCACCTGTTGAAGAGTTGAGATCATAGTTTCAAGTGGGTCTTACCTCTTTAAGAACAAAATTTATGTAAATCAATTATTTTGAAGATCCACTTGAAACTTGCTTCTTAAGAAGTTGTTATCCAAGTGAATCATTTTTTTTAAAGAATGTCATTTCACAGACTTATACCAATAAATGTATCTTGAAACTTGCTTCTTGAAGAGTTGAGATTCAAGGAAAGAGTCAAATTTCAAAAAGAAATTATATTCTAATATATAAATTTAATATAATCTTATTTGGCAAAATAGTTCGAAAGCAATATTATTGAGCAAAATCGTCGAGTTATTGAAGAGAAGCTATGGCTGTATGTAGAGAAACCAATGTTTTGGCCCGCTTTGACTCATTTGAATTCTGTAATAGGAATAGTCCCATAGCTCCACCATTCCAACTCAAAGGAGGTCACTGCCTACGTAGTAACGTCGGTAGTCAATCTAAATAATTTGATCTTTTTTCATCATGATTCTTGAATAAATAATTCCATTCATATTAAAAATATAAAAAATAAATAAATATTCAAGGTCAAGGAGGTCACTGCATACGTAACGATAGAGTCACCTGATGGGAGATGAGATGACCATGGTCAATAACTCAATATCACTCAAAATGAAACAAATCATTTCATCTTTTTTGGTCTAATTAGATAATTCTTTGATATTAAAAGCCTCTTGAGTTCATTTTGTTTAATTTGACCCATTTTGTTTTTTTTTGTTTTCATATAAAGGCTCGCTTTTAATGATTGTGCTTTTATTCAGTCCAAGACATCAATTGGTGTTTGGTGTAGACAGAGATTGAATTCCAAATTTCTTATTCAACCATTATAAATTTTATTTTATTTTTTTGAGAAGGCAAAATTTTTCTAATGGAGCTAACTGGAAATCACCATTTTGTTTATTTATTATTTCATTCATTTTGGGGTGTCCCAAAATATTATTCATTTAGACATTTAGCCAATGGGGGCTTGGTTGAGTGGGTAAGGCTCGGGCGCTTCGTGCAACACACCTAGATTCGAGTCCCGCTGCCCGTAGGAGTCTGTTGGTGGGCATACTTAGTGAGGGGTGTATTCAAAAAAGGTGACTCTCACACAGCCGTTAGCTACTTTTCAGCTGGGTGGGTCCCCCGTTGGTTTCCTGTCCGGGGGTGTAATATAGCCATAAAGGTCCCTATTTTTCATTCTCAAAAAAAAAAAAAAAAAACCTTTTCATTTAAGTTTAAATTAAAATGGTTATTTTGATAATTTTTTTCCTAATTAATTTAAAGGATAATGTATTGTAATCCTGGATTTTCTAGAGTTTGACAAACAAAATAGAGGGAGAGAGCAATATTATATAACATATTATTAGTATTAATAAAAAAAGTTAACCTATCTAAATTGGATTCTAAAAAGACTGATTCTAATTGGAGTGGTAATAATCGAGCGTTTTCGAGTGTAAGGTAAAGAGCCGTGGAATCATGTCTACCTATAAATAGTAGAGTGAGGAGGAGAGGTTGTTTTCATCCTCGTACTATCTCTATCTATCATTCTTATTCTCTGTCAAATTTCAATTAGTAGACTGAGAAGAGGTTGTTTTCATCCTCGTACTATCTCTATCTCTATCTATCATTCTTATTCTCTGTCCCTCTCCATACATATATATACTTCCTTCGTCAATCTTGGTAAGCCAACACAGTCCCATCTTTGCTACTTAAAAGTAGCCGTTATCTAAACTCTATAATTCTATTTTCTAAAACGACCAATAATTTTCATAGCTGGTTTTGAATTCGATTACCTTTTTAATCATAGATATACAGTGGTTCTTGAACTCAATACTTTTACCATTTAACTTTTTTTTAAGGTAGAGGAGGTGCTATATATATATAAGCTAGAGTTTGTCAGCTGATTTATTTTTATTTGAAGCAACATAAGGTGCATATTAGCATGTATATATAACCTTGATGGATTTCTTTCAGTCCCCCAATTATATTTTCCTTTGAGGAAACTGATGCTTTATTGCTTTATGGTAAAGCAGTCCACAACAATGAGCTCCTTGACTGCAAATGATGATTGCCTTGGATGGGCGGCAAGAGATGCATCTGGAGTTTTATCACCCTACAACTTCAGCCGCAGGTGTGTCTATTTATTCTTCTTTGAGGGGGGGAAAGATGATCGAGTAGAGCTTTTCAAGGAAATAAAACAAGAAAAAGCTTGCATGTTTATTCATAATTATTAAGGGCACATTTGGTTGTCCATGAGTTTGAACACCGCCATTCATAACTTATTTTGACATACAAATCCATCATCTTGAATGGGACCGTCAAAAACATCAAAGCCATCACTACAAGGGATGGGATAAAGCATTTCTACTTTCATTAAACTTTTTATGATGGTTGTGATTCTTGAATTGCCAATTGAAAATGTTGGGTATGTTTCCCCAAAAAATATAGAAATATGAGTGGCCAATCTGTTTTAGCTCAAATTGCAACTCCTCCCATTGTTAGCGTAAGGTGGAGGAATGAGGTCGCCCATTCAAGACTTATCAGGTGCATGTGTAAGTTAAGTATAGGCGTCAAATGTCATAGGGTAACCAGTTCTTGATTTGTCTATGCATTAGTAGCAAAAATTTTACATCTACCTTCTTCGGCCTTTTCTTAAATGGCCAATGTGTGTCATCTTTTTTTTAAGAAAATGTTTGTTTAAGCATGCCTTGCAGGTCTTGCTTGCTTTTGTTTTGCTTAAACTCCTAACTATGTTGTTTAGCCTTTTTATTTTTTTTGAGTAAACAGTAATACTTATTAGAATACACATGAAAATAGTAATACTAATGTTTTAAACCAGGTTTATAATTATGTTGTTTAGCCTATTAGTAGTCATATAATGTCCTATAAAGCTTAGATTAATGGTCAAGTTCACTTTTTTATACAAATAATTCAGTATAACATATCATGCTGATACAATTGTATATGATAGAATATAAATGGGTACTTGACGTGATGAATACCTTCTTGAAGTACAAGTATATAATAAACAAAAGAAAAGAAAAATTATATTTGCTTGATAGATGAATAGCCTTCTATTTATACATTATCTTATTTGGTGATGTGTTTTTATTCTCTTTGATGTTCATAAAGGTAATGATTTACTTAAGTGAATGAAAAAATGTAAGCAATTTGCTTAAGTTTATGAAATATTAAAATTTTTATAGAGAAGTGAATCCATGTGTTAATTTTTCATATCATTAATTAGTTGACAATAATGATCTTATACCTGAGTTCCCATATGATTTTGAGATCTACAATTAAAAAATAATTGAAATTTGCTTCATGAATTGTGTTTTTCTTGGTTATATGATTTTTTTAATATTATATTCTGATTAAGAATTAACTTGGGAAATTTATATATACAGGGCTGTTGGGAGTGATGATGTTTCAATAAAAATTACGCACTGTGGAGTTTGTTATGGTGATGTAGTATGGACTAGGAATAAACATGGGGATTCAATGTATCCTGTAGTGCCTGGGTAGGTGGACGAACTTATGCTATGAGTAGTCTTAAATATCCTTGACCTTTACTTATATTTAAAAAAAAATAAAAGTCTTAGATATATTCCATGAACTGATATATTTGTAATTGTACACCAGACATGAAATTGCAGGAATTGTGAAAGAGGTTGGTTCTAATGTTCATCACTTCAAAGTTGGTGACCATGTTGGAGTGGGAACCTATGTCAACTCATGCAGAGATTGTGAGTATTGTAATGATGGACTAGAAGTTCATTGCGTAAAAGAATTAGTTTACACCTTTAATCGCGTGGATGTGGATGGTACTATTACTAAAGGAGGATATTCCAGTTACATTGTTGTCCATGAAAGGTAAGTATTCTTTTATGCTACTACATACTCTTCCTTTAGTTTCCTTTACATACAAATTCAAAGTTATGGAATAGGACCAATTAGGGATGACAATGGGGGGGGGGGGGGGGGGCGGGGCTGAAAGATGGGATCTTCGTCTCCGCCCCACATGATTTTGTCTTGCCCCATCCCCGCCCCGCCCCGCCCTGCTCCGCATGACGGGGAAAACTTTCTCATCCCATCCCCGCCCTTTGAAGCCCCGCGAAGCCCCGCCCCACCCCGTAAAACTCTATTTTTTGTTAATTTGCATTACAATTAGTACAAATTTTTTTAATGAAACTTATTTTATTAATAAAAATATACTTGAAATTATAACTAAATTTATCCCATCAAATCAAATCAATTTTTAGAAAAAATTGAATAGTATATCTAAGTGTTTAACAAGACAATCATAAAGAAAAAAAAAAAAAACTCATAGTATAACACATAACAAAATAAAGGCAGAGAACCACATTGGGGAGAATAAAATAAACTAATATTGATATGTTATTTAAATAGTAAGGTTTTAGGGTATGAAAATTTACAATTATAACTCTTAGCAATGCGGGCGGGGCGGGGACGGGGAGGGGCAGGGCGGGGCGGGGCAGGTCTAAAAAGTCTAAACCCATCCCCGCCCCGCCCCGTGGTGCGGGGATAAAATCTTGCCCACAGGGCGGGGAAAACCCGCGCGGGGCGAAGCAGGGGAGGGGCGGGTTAAGCAAAGTGGGGCAAAATTGCTATCCCTAGGACCAATCCCTCCCTTGTTAAAATTAATTGTTTCTGCAGAATGTATGAAGCTATCGCTCACATTTGCATAGTATTTACATCTAGGCCTCTTAAACTGATGCACTTGCAAAACAAGAAGTCTAAGTTCATACTACTTGGATTATGTGCCAATTCATTTGATCATTTGTTTTCTGGAGATGTTAAATGGAGGTTACTTTTAAAAAACCAAAAAAGGAAAAATGAAATTACATGGAAGTTGTAGATTTTAGCGTCCAGGTAAGGCTTCCCAGGGGCCAGGGGGCCTGTTTTTGGCAGTTTTGCCAGTAACTAAACAACATACAATATTCTTGTACATTGTTTTTATTTTTTGTTTACTTGGTATCAAAGCCTTTGATAAAGGAAATCAAGAATGGAAAATCGACATCAGTATATAAATCTTACTGATGGAGCCTGCATCTATACTTTGCATGCTATTGGGAAAAGGACACAATTATGATTTCTTATTAAGGTTCCAAATTAGTCAACAGCAACCATAGTTTCATGTCACAACTTAGAGCGTTCAGATTTGATAACTTATTCCGATAATTGACCAACTGACTTTATGCTTAAGGGAATTTAGCTGTTTTAAACACAGATTAAGCATATCAGTTTTGGTCATGAATATACAGGTACTGCTTCAGGATACCTGACAACTATCCATTGGCTTCAGCAGCTCCTTTGCTATGTGCTGGAATTACTGTATATGCTCCTATGGTGCGCCACAAGATGAACCAACCTGGTAAATCTCTAGGAGTGATTGGGCTTGGAGGTCTTGGTCACATGGCAGTGAAGTTTGGGAAGGCTTTTGGATTGAATGTAACAATTTTCAGCACTAGCTTATCCAAGAAACAGGAAGCCCTGACCTTGCTTGGTGCAGACAGATTTGTAGTCTCGGCTGATCAAGAGCAGATAGAGGTAAATTTATATAATAAAACTTCTTAAAAAGCATTTGTTTCCCTGTTCACATAAGCACTATTGAAATCAATAACCTATCTTCAGGTTCTGTTAGATTGATGGTTATCTGGATTTTGCAGGCCCTGGCTAAGTCATTTGACTTCATAATTGATACAGCATCTGGTGTTCACTCACTTGATCCATACATTTCGCTGTTAAAAACTGCTGGTGTTCTAGCCCTAGTAGGTTTCCCAAGTGAAGCCAAATTCAGTCCTGCAATCCTTAATCTAGGTACTATGACAATTTTTAGATTTGAAGAGTTACATGAACTCTTTTAGTTAGACATGTTACCTTTCCAGGTTTTGAACAAAACAATTTTAATGAACTGCATGCATTGACCTTTTTGCAGGTATGAAAACCATTTCTGGTAGTATAGTAGGTGGTACAAAGATGACCCAAGAAATGATAGACTTCTGTGCAGCTCACAAAATTTACCCAAGCATAGAAGTAATTCCAATTCAGTATGCAAATGAAGCTCTTGAGAGGCTAATAAAGAAAGATGTGAAGTACCGGTTTGTGATTGATATCGAGAACTCCCTAAAATGAAACTGCTAGAGAAACAAGGAATTCTTCTTCCCAATATGTATGGTCATATGGATCACATATTGATACTCGTAAAGCGTACTGTGATTGGCAAGTCTTCCTTGTTGGATGGTGGGCATTTACTTCCATCAAAAAGCACCTGGTGTTGATCTTCTACATCCTGCAAGTGTCTAAATAGCCTGAAATTACTGAAGGGTTGTTGAGTAGTGTTGTGACAAATGGTTTAATAAAAATGATGAGTATAGAATTTTAAATTACAATCCTTTCATATTTTTATCCTGTAGTCAACCTTAGCCATTAGTATTTAATTTACTTGAATGAGGGAACGGTATGAGTTGTATTTTTTTTTTTTAATTTGTTAATGAAATTCCCTTAAATTAAGGTCCATTTTCATTTTGTGGAATCATGACTTTCAAAGAATGAGAAATTTTGGCTAAAAAGATCACAGGTTGCTTCATAAAAACAGTAAAAAGCCTTTAATAAAACAGGTGGTTACTTTCTATGGTGAGATCCGTGCAATCACGACTAGCTCGAATTACCTAATTTTAGAAAAGAAAAAAAGAAAAAAAGAAAAAGAAAAAAGTATTGCATCTGTATAGACCAGTCACCCATGACCCAAGCTTCTAAATTTGCATACTGTTCATACTCCATGATCGGAAAAATTCATGAAAATTGAGAAATTCTCCCACCCGCCAAAGAGCTAAGAAGTAAAAGCATTGCCCTGCGCATGGTTCTAACTGCTGGGCGAAACATGTGACTTTCTGATCCCGTCTCACCATTTATATTTTATAGATCGGAAGGTTTACCTTACGTGACGGGTTCTGTGGCATCATGCAAAGTCCGCTCGCTGTTCACAGTACATGAAGTATGACATAGATTCATATCCCACCTAGCCCTTGTTTTACACTTCTACTGGATGCCTAAATTGGATTCATATCCCACCTAGCCCTTTGTTTTACGCTTTTACTGGATGCATAAATTGGCTGCCAGAAATCTCTCCCTCTCTCCTTTGATGGGGTTAGAAGGTATTCGCCTCAGAAGGTATTCACCTCTTGGTCTAGTGATAGACAAATATTATCAATATGTTTGAATTTTCACTAAATCAATTGCAATTTGTCCTGCTTCATAAGGATATGATGTACTACTGAAAATTGAAACAAATCCTTCGCTTCATATCAATATTAATATACAAAATAAAATCTATTTTCTTTAGTTTGGTAGAGCTACTTAACTACCATGAGAAAATCCCTGGGCGTTTCTAAGTAAAAAGTCATCTAAAAATGCATAAGCTACTTCTCAAAATTGGCAAAAAGATAAAAGCACCTTTGCTTAGCTGGGAAACTATTATTTACTTCAAAGTAATTTGATATTTACATCTTACAGATGACAGGTGAATGGCATCCCACAAAAGATAGTGGTTCACAAATGCTGGGAGCTGAACATTTAAGTACAAAGATAATCCAGTTACCATCCACCTGCTCCTGCGTCAAAATGTCTGCACAAAAGTTTGCTTCCTGATATACTCATCATACTTTGAAAGGCCAGGATCTATTGAGCAAGCTCCTGCAATCGGACAAAGGCACAGGCAATTAGCAGTCAAATAATGAAAGACTAGAAAGAAGTCCCCATTAGGATATTCCTGTAGCTGTATTCCCACGGAAAGAGTAGGCCTTAGGCCATAGCAGGCTGCCCAAAGTTTGGTTGCCAAGCTGGTGGCATGTCCTTAGTTTCCTAACATCAAGATCATCCTTTTCTTTTCACTTTCTCCTGAAGTTGTAATTAACAGAGGATTAATTAATTGTTTTTACTATTTTTTGTGCACTATGAATATCATCTCATGCTATCAGCTTGATCATAATTTTGGTAAGTCCACATGTTTTTGGACTTACCAATTACAACTTCTATGGTCATTCATCTTCAATCTACAGTCAACCTTGGCAATTTCCTCCATCCAAAATGCTAGTTACAGGAAATTTTATTCATGGGTTATGTTTGCTCCTCTGCCCTAGAAACAAATTTTTCCTGCCTTGCTTTTCTTTCTTCCTCTCATAAAAAGTAAAACCTTCATTGACAAGCAAAAAACAGTAGTGAATCCATTTGATATATATACATGTTTCATCATTTAAGAGGTCTTCCCAGTATATTATACACACGTATAGTTAGACTTGACTAAGAGAAAGACCCTGCTGTCACCCCTTTCACTAGCTGATTGACAAAAAACACAAAAAGTTGTAACCATTCGTTCCATTCCTTTCACAACCCAACAAAAAGCATGACCAGAAATTGTTACATCTGGTCAAGTACAATATGATTTCCTTAATATATATATCCACACCACAAGAAGAGTTGACATTATAGTTATATTAGTGGTCGAATAAGAAAAGACAGCATAGTACGTTGTATGTTAGTTATACATTAAGGCTAACAGAAGGTCCTGAGAACTTATCCAGCAAAAACTAAAAAGCATCTTTTGGTTCTTTTTACCTTTGGGTTGCTGTCATTTTGATCCCTCAAGAATGAAAAGTTGCAATTTAAACCTCCAATAGAATTGTTGTAAACGTAAACCTTCTGTTAAAATCTGTATTACTTCCAGTCACTGTCATTTTATTTTATTTTTGATAGGTAAGAAAAAATTTTATTCAAAAAAGGACTTCTTTATGCAAAAAACATAAAGCAGCCACAAATTACAAAAGAAACAGAAACTAATACACGAAAGAAATGACTCTAAAAACAACAGGAGAGATTCACTAGGTGTGTGTTTGGCATTGGCTTAAAAAGCCAACTTTTTTGACTATTTAGATTATTTTTGCTACTATTCATGGGTCTCATTACACTTTTTGGTACTATTCATGAGTTCTACTATACTATTTTAGCTATCTTTTAGGTTTATCTACAATATTTTCAGCAAAAAGTTTTTAGTTTCAGTTAAATAACCTGTTTCCAAACAGACACTAAATGTGAGTCCCCAAACCCCAATCAAACAAGGTGCCAACAAAGGAGGCAAGCCAGTGTTGTTAAAAGAGCGCTTAAAGCGCGCTTAAGCGCAAAGCGCAGAGCTCTTGGGGCTTTTTCCCTCTAAAGCGAAGCGCCCTCACAAAAGCGCACTTTTTTATTAAGCGCAAAGCGCACTTTTTTGACCTTTTTGTAAATTTTTTTTAAAAAAAACTCTGATTTGATTTTTAGCCATTAGATCTAAATATGTTTGAAATAAGCCATTGATTTAATATATAAAAACTAATAGTGTGGTGCGCTACCATACACCTAAGTCTATCTCTTTAGATAGTTTTGAACTTTTAACCACAACCACACAAACAAACACTAAATTAGACACTCACAAAGATAACATTACTTAACATTCTAGTACTTTTTAGCCTTTGCCTTCTTGGTTCTATACTTCTATTTTGATTCAACCATGTTTTGTAATCATGGCCATCAAATATCATGGTTGCATATATTTTGTAAAGCACAATAGAATTATATAAATTATATAAAATGTTTTATTGTAATTTATATGATTAATTGATCACTTGATTGTTGTATTGATCATTAATAATAATTTTTAATTTATTAAATTTTTTTTTTTAAATGTGCGCTTCACATCGATCAGGCACGCGCTTGCGCTTTGCGCTTCGCGCCTAGGCTCCAGGAGGCCTTTGCGCTTAAGTGCGCTCGGATCTTTTAACAACACTGAGGCAAGCAGCTGATTGCTTGAACTCTCCACATCCTCAAAAGTGCAACTGTTGTGCTCCGTCCAAGTACACTACATCAAACACATCATAATCAAATTCCAAATGCTGGATGAGGGTTTCCCCAACCAATTCTTCCATCCAAAAAGAAGATCAATCACCTTTCTAGGGAAAACCCAAGAGATCCCAAAGGCTCTAAGGACAAAACACCACAACTAATAGGCCTTCTCGCAATAAATCAATAAATGGTGTACAGTCTCTCCACTATACCTACACATACAACACCAATCTACAATAGGGAAAGTGAAACCTCTCCTCCTCAAATTATCACTAGTGATAGTGAGCATCCTCCCCCAAGTCCATTCAGTTGCTGTCATTTTAACCCCTCAAGCAAGAAAAATTGCAATTTAAATCTCCAATAGAATCATTGTCAACGTAAACCTTCTATTAAAATCTGTTAGTACTTAGTAGAGTGCCAATAAATACTCCAAACTAAGTTGTTTTTGGCAGAACAAATTAAAAAAATGTCGTTTTGCTACATTTAACAGCTTACAGTTGATGAATCTTGATTAAAGGATCACATTGACAAAAATCCTAAAGTTGAAGGTTTTAATTGCAACTTCTGAAAATTGAGGGACCAAAACAACAACCACCTAAAATTTAGAGGAACCAAAAGGTATTTTAGTCTAATTATTACTCATTAAAAGCATCCAACCTCGAGCCTTGTATAACTTATGTCCTTTTAAAAGGGAGCTGTTGAAAGGTGGTTCTATATCATCCATGGAAAAGTATATGAATATGGAATCAAGTAAAATTTGAGTTAAGTTTAATGGCAGGCTATTTCATAAAGTCATACACCAATATACTTCTTTTTATATGCAAAGAGTCTTGAACCCACAACCTCACCCTCCACCTTTTTTGACAAGAGGAACAGATACCATTTAAGCTGGAACTTGTTAACATCATAAACCAATAAACTTAAAAGAATCTTGACTCTAATTTTCATTTTTTTTTTTAATTACTAAATCTTGACTCTAATCTTCATCCACAACATCGGTCATATCTTCAATGTTTTGCCATATGTTGGATGTGATCTTAAGAGACAAGAACACTAACCAACTCCAACTCCAGAAGAATGTTTTACATCAAATCACCACTCAAAGCCTCCTATGAACTCTGTCATTCTAGATTTATTAGTATACGAGATGCAACTTTTGACAACATTTTAATTATGACACCACTACTAAGGTTGCTTAAAAAATTTAGGAGTAAGTTACACAATCAACATAATACATATCTTAAATGGAAAATGAGCTACAATCTTCCACCCTTTAGATCCACCCGTTACAAAGCAGGTTTCAAAAAATAAAATATGATGATCAACTAAACTATGAAATAATAAAATTACCTTTGTCATCTGATGTACTAAGCAATTCAGTCAATCTTCTCTTAATTGTCTAACGCTCTTTGGCCAACATCGTCCTCCATTTATCCTTGAGATCTTCTGGAGTTCGACTCTTATGAAATATATGATGACCAAGTTCCAAAATTTTCCTCCAGGGGACATTTTTTTTGACTGAAGCTGAAAAATGATGCACACCTTCCTGCAACATGAGAGTGCTTGATAAAGTCAGATGCCAATATGCCAGACATTTAATCTCTCTCTCTCTCTTTTGAAAGACAGCTTCTTATCTCAGAATTCCAATTGTGCTCTCTCTCATTTCTCTTTTCACATATCCTTGACTTAAGGAAAAAATACATGTTCTTATTTTAAGCCATCGTTTTCTTGTGCATACTAATTTCATACTTGTCTAGTCTTGTGCCCCCTTGAGTGTCTAACGTACTTATTTATTTACCACCCAAAAACCGCCACTTTCTACCACATACTGGAAGAAATATATACACCCACAAATGGAAAAACTTTAGCGTACTACTTAGCTCTTTCAAATTACATATTTTAAAAAATAATAATAAAAAATCTCTGATGAAAAAATAGGAATCAAACAGCAAAGATCATGGAAGTGGAACTTGGATACTATGGCAAAGAAGACAAAGAAATCCAGCATTAGTAGGTTGTCATATCAATCTTTATTTAAGTTTAGATCTCTTAGTGAATATCAAATATATTAACACTCTGCATGTATCCGGTCACACTATATCCATGAAAATTAATCTGTTCATATTTCCAAACAAGTGTTGCGATACCAAAATGAATTTATTAGAATGGATTCTTGATGTTTTCTATTATTGGGGAAGAAAACAGGGAAAATATACATAATAATCGAGCATAGCTCTAGACAAGCAGGAGCACTGTGTCCAAAAACATATACCTTTAACATATTTTCCTCTTCAGCTGTCCAAAGTAATCTCTTTCGCTTTGCAGTAGGAAAAGGCATTGTTGTGCTGCATGTAGAAAAAGCAATTTAACTAACCAAAAATAGTTGGTACACACCAAACACTATAAATAATATTCACTCCAAATTTCCACACTCTCCAGATTAAACCTTATTTAGAAAAAGGAAAACCTTATATGACATGAATAACTCACAATTGCTTAGTCGACACTTGAGGTTGTCTTGACTTTTTGGAGGCAGCATGTTTCTTATTCTTGGAGGTGACCTTTTTCTCTGTGGTGCCATTTTCCTGAGAGGATAATTTCATTGGTGAATCATCATTCTCAGGGAAAGCCTTCTTTTGGGCTCTTTGTTTGATTCGGCATACTCGTGCTGAGAGTATCTCCATATCTGAATCCGTAGTTCCAGAGGCAAAATCGGCATTTGAAGTCTTCTTTGGTGATTTTGGCTGCATTTGTTCTTCATCCTTGCTACTGCTTTTATTTTCCTCAGATACGTTTAAACCGCCCTTTGATCCTCCTTTTGATCTATCAAGTGCACCATCTGCATTCATATCTACTTGTATGTTTCCTACATCTTCTGCAAATTTAGACTGATGTGCTTCAGAAATGTTTTCCTCATGTATCTTTAGACCGCCTTGTGATCCTTTTGATGCATCAAGTGCACCATCTTCAGTCATCTGTTCTTCCGTATTACACTGATCCTGACCCCTCTTTTCTTCCCCATCTTTCTGCTTTAGCCCATCCCCACCAACGGCATTTGTACCCAAAAATTTCAATAAATCCTCCTTTGCCAATTCAGCCTTTTTTCTCAGTTGTTCTTTCTGTACCAACGCTCGTTTGTACAAACAATATGGGCAGTAGAATTGTTCTAAGTCGTCATCAGATACAAGTTCCCGACCCACGCACTTCTTGTGGAGAGCAATTGGGCAGCCAGGTTCAGTACAAACAGAGACATGTCCACCTTGATTGCATTTTATACAAGTCTGTTTGAAGCAATCAATCTCCATATCATCATCTTGAGTAGAAATGTCAGGAGAGGTATGGACTCTTGTTTTGGAAGCAAAAGTGCGGTCAACCAAATCAGGATCTACATCATTGTGTAGCTGAGCATTGGGCATTTCTCCACAGATGCTATCTTCGTCCAGTGTGAACTGAAGATAGATTCTCACGCATTAAGCAAGAACAGGAATAGGTAATTCTTAAATTCCCAAAATAAACTAGTGAGGATTTGCATAATGCATGCCTACATAATTATACCTCAGATTAAATAAATAATAATAAAATAAAATGAGTTCAAAATAAGCACAAATAGATATGAAATTGAAAACCTAACGAACAAAATAAAAAGAGTATAGATTGTGAAACTGCAATGTTGAACAAATATAGAAGAAGAGAACAAAAATATGAATGAAAAAACAAACCTGATTGTGTTTGTGATTGAAGAGCATAGGAAGTGAAGTAGTAGTAGTAGTAGTAGTGATAGAAGGAGAAGAAGAAGTGGAACGACTGTGTTTGGGCCTACCCCCGCGCCCACTCTTGCTTCTCATTCTCTCTCCGATTCCGATCACAACAACGCTTCTTTTCCCTTTCGCTCCTCCGTTTTTCCCATTTCACAGGGAACAGGCCGAACTGTATTCATTTCTTTGTAATGTCCGTTGCTCTTCCCTCCTGGCCCAACCAAATAGGCCCACCACAGATGATATGGGAGTTTTTTTTTTTTTTTTTTAATGAAGCATTTATATTGGGATTATTATTATATTTTCATTGTTGATATTTAGATGGTAAGACACGGAGATTTAAACCTTGGATGTTGGAAGGTGAACTATGAAATGAGAATTACAATTATTCTCTTCAAATTATACGAAAGAGTTCATTTGGTTAAATTATGAGCAACAAAATTGATCACCTTAAAAATTATAACTAACCATTACTAGAAAGAATTCAAAATCAACTTATACTCTATTTGTTTCAATGTAAATATTTTTCCATTTTTCACATCTTTATTTGCTTGTAAAATATTATTCCGTTGATTGAAAATTTGTATTTTTAAAAAAATATAAAACAAGTGTAAAACATTTTACAAAAATCTTATTCTCAACCCTTTCTCTCCCTCTCTTACACTCGCCCAAGCTAGTCCAAAGAGACCACCCACAAGTGACAGCACCAACCATATTTGACTTCACTCATCATTGGCGACAAGTCTAGCAAACTCTGTGAGAGGATGATTTCATATCTTAGCATGTTTTGACGTTAGAGACGCTGTCACAAGAGGCCTAAGTGACCCATTGTCACCACTACTCCGTTGGTCATCATCACCACCAATGCCTTTGAGTCATCCCTTCTCTGATTTGGTTCTCTCTCTCCCTCTCTCTCTCTCATCAGATCTACCATGGCTTCACCTCTCACAACCACGTTGGTCCTCACTATGCCTCTTACATATCTAGTCCTTTGTCGCATCCTCCCTACGCAAATCTAGTCCTCCTTACATTCGAGTCCTTCTAACACACATACATGGTCCTCCATCACTGGTAGTTTTGGTTTAAGAGAGAGAATTTTTCATTTTATGTAAATGGATTAGTTGGATTGTGACTAAAAGTGGATGATAGTGGGTTTGCGAATGAATTTTTTTGGTTGTTCATCGAATCATCATGGTGAATAGGTTGTGAGATGGATTTTTATTTTATTTTATTTTACATTGAACCAAACATTTAAAAATGTTTTTCAAAACATTTTCAGACACCCCCAAACACAGTAAAAACAAACATTTTTCATTGAAACAAACAAAATATAAATAATATATATGTTAGAGCATTCTCATCGAAAGTGCCAAACTTATCATTTTTAACACCTATTTAGCAGTTTATGTGGTTAGAGGGTAAACACAAAAAATATTATTTAAATAAAATAGAGAGAAACTCTAGTGGTAAAAGAAAGAATTAATTTATTTTTATTTATTTAAATGACAGATTATTTGATAATGAGCAAGTGGGGATAGTATAATTGGCATTAGGGATAAGCTCAGTCAGGCAGCCCACTAGTGTGACACTGTCAGAGCTAGAAGAGCTCTCTTTTCTTTCGCAAAAACGGGACAGCATTGTTTTGTTAATTGTTAATATATTATGAGTGTGTAGTACAAGCCACAATTCCCTCTCCTCTCCTCTCTCGGATCTCTTTCTCTTCACTCTTCTACTTCTCCATTGCGGACTTCAAACTTCAAAACCCAACTAATAAAATCCAAACCCTAACCTTCCTCATTTCCATTTCTGCTCGGTGACGGTGAGTTTCCTTTTTCTTCTTCTGTTACTTATAAATCTTTGTGATATGAGTTATGATTTTGTTTTTGTATCTCTTTGCATATTCAATTTAGCTTGCCTCATCGCCTTTTTCTATTAGGCTTTACTTGCTGTGGACCCTAAACTTCTCACTTTTGCGATACCTTCTTCTTCTTCGGAGTTCAGATTTCAAAGTTTAGACTGACAGCTCCTCTGGTGCTATTATTAACTAAGAACTTTCTTCTCTATAATAATATACTCTAAATATGATGCTATTATTCACTATCTCTTTCACCTTCCATGTATAACTTTAACTTTATATGGAGGGAATTACTAAACATGTATATGCTTGTAATTAGCATGCTCTGTTTTGTTTTTTTAATTTTAGTCTTTGGTTCTTTTTGTTGGTGTAATATTTCTCTGACCCATCAATTCTTTTGCTGGCTGTATTGTTGCTCTTCTCCATCCAATGTTTTCTGTTTTAATCAACTTTCAATTCCTTCTCTACTGTATACAATTTTTTTTGTTGCTTTTGATGAAAAGATCTGTAAGGTTTTAGGTCCCTTGGCGTATTGGTATATTTTTCTTTTCTAACAAACATGTGCTTGGCATGGTATTGCTTGGTGTACTAGTTTGCTTATTGACATAATTGTTGAAAACGGCCAGCAGGTTTTAGATTGTAATTAATCAAGTGGCTCGACATTTAATTTTGATATGAATTCTCAGCTTGATCAACCAATCTAATTTTCCAAGTTCATAAGATCCATAATTTGCATTATTCATGTACTATGATTACTTCACATCATAGCTGGTAAGCATCTAGGAGTGCCCAAAATTTCTATTTTAAACTCTGGCCACTTCTTTCTCTCTTTTTTTTTTTGCTAAATAAATTATGAAACTTCACATGTTCCTCATAGTCTTTTGGTATGATTAGGTTGCCTTATTTGATTGGAAAAACAATCAATAAGCAAACTATTACAAATATCCGTGTCCTTTCATATCTGTTAATATCCCAACTGTGTGACAAGGTTTATATCATGCGCTTATGATATATGGGAGATTTTGATTCCTTTGAGTTTGTGATCCCCTGTCATTTATTTAATTTTATCAGAGATTCTAACCCATTGTTGGAATACAAGAAATAATCTAGAACCTTAGAAACATCATTGAATGTTGAAATTGTAATTTTTATGATTAAAATGACGTTATGTTCTGATAAATTTTTATGCATTATATTGTAGAGGCATGGAAGAAGAAAAAAAAATTGGTTCTTCACGTGTGGAGTTGAATGAAAATAATATTGAGAATGCAACAGAAGAAACAAGAAATGTAAAAGACAAAATAGAGGATCCTAAGGTGGGAATGATGTTTAACTCCATTGATGATATAATGAAATATTACACAAGATATGGAAAGGAAAAAGGGTTTGCAGTGGCTAAAAGAAGCTCTAAAAAGGGGGATGATGGAGAGGTAAGGTATGTGACTATTGCTTGTAATCGTGCTGGAAAGCCAAGGAATAGATCTAGCAACCCACTTAAATTGCAATCAGAATCAAAAACGGATTGCAAAGCACAGCTTAGGGCGGTTCTATGCCCGGATGGAAAGTGGATATTGAATGCCATGGTACTTGACCACAACCATGGATTGAGTCCAAGCAGAACTCGATATTACAAATGCAACAGGCTTCTCGAACCACATGCAAAAAAGAGGTTTGCATCGAATGATAAAGCTGATATTAGAATGAAGAAGAATTTGAAATCATTTGTGGTTGAGGCAGGGGGGCATGAGAATTTGTCATTTATAGAAAAGGATTGCAGAAATAAACTCAGCTGTTTACACCTCGGGGAAGGAGATGCTGCTGCAATGCAAGATTTCTTTTTGAAAATGCAAGTTGATAATTCTGACTTCTTTTACACAATGGATTTTAATGAAAATGGCCAATTAAGGAATGTATTTTGGGCAGATGCAAGGAGTAGAGCAACATTCAAAGAGTTTGGTGATGTAGTCATGTTTGACACAACATACTTGGTTAACAAATATAACATTCCATTTGCTCATTTCGTTGGGGTGAACCATCATGGGCAATCTACATTGCTAGGATGTGGATTGATCTCAAATGAAGACACAGAGACATTTACATGGTTATTTCAAACTTGGCTTAAATGCATGTTTGGATGCCCACCTTGTGCAATAGTTACAGATCATGACAAAGCCATGAAAAAAGCGATAGAAATTGTTTTCCCTAAAGCACGACACAGATGGTGTTTATCGCATATCATGGAAAAGCTATCTAAAAAATTGAGAGGGTACAAAGAATATGAATCAATCAAAATTTGTATGCAAAATGCTGTGTATGATTCCTTAACAAAAGAAGAGTTTGAAGAAAGTTGGGGGAAGTTCGTTGAAAAATATAAACTTGAAAGTAATGAATGGTTACTTGGGTTGTATGATGAGCGTCATCGTTGGGCACCTGCATTTGTGAAAGATATGTTTTGGGCAGGAATGTCAACTACAAAGCAGGGTGAAAGCATGCATTCATTCTTTGATGGGTATATCAATTTGAAGACTACTTTGAAACAATTTTTAGACCAGTATGAGCCTGCTATAGCTAAAAAAGTGGTAAATGAAAATAATGAAGATTTCAATTCTTTGAACTTGTGCATCCCATGTATCACTCATTATGAAATGGAGAAGCAATTTCAAAGTGCTTACACAATTGCAAAATTTAAAGAGTTCCAACAAGAGTTAATTGGGAACATTTGTTGTAATTTGTTTTCATGCAAGAAAGGTACTATCTTTTCAGAATATGAACTACATGAAGATGTATCACTTGGAGAAAGTCATCGACCTGCAATTTTTAGTGTTTATGTTAACGAGGATACCAATGAAGTTAACTGTAACTGCCAGTTGTTTGAGTTTAGGGGGATATTGTGCAGACATCAAATTATGGTGTTCATTCATAGGGAGGTTTATCGAATACCAGACAAGTACATCTTAAAAAGATGGAGTAAAGCTGTCATAAGGAGCCACAATAAAGTTCGGATAAGTTATGACAACTGGTTTGTGAAGCCTGAAGCACTGCACTATGATAAAATGTGCAAAGCCTTTTATGAGGTTGCCAACTTAGCAGCAGATTCGGAAGATAGGTGTGATAAGGTGATGGCACAAATTCAGGAATTAAAAAGGGAGTTTGAAAATGAGGAAGGTGTTTGTGGAAGGAAGAAGCCTATTTAACGGTTTAGCCTCATGTGGAGATGATCTTGCAATTTCAAAAGAAAGTAGAAAAATACTTGATTTTGTTGGTTTTTTGTTCATAGAGCCATTGTCATCTAAAAGGAAACAATCTTTACATTCTACGCAAGTATGATTGGACAAGGGTTTGGCATGCACCCTTTTTTTTTACCGTGATAATGAATCAGGTGTGCATTTATTTCCTTAGCCATTTTTATAGCTTAAACAGATTTTATAACAAAGTTGAGTGTCTTTAGCATAATATCTATTATCATTCATTTTTATATTTTAGGGTCATCATCATCCATCTTGGAAGGCAATTTATGATTTGGCAGCAATCTATCCCTCAAGTTCCACCAGATTGATATGAATGACATAGTGAAAGCTAAAATCCAAGATTGCACAAAGATAGTAGGAGTGATTCAAGTGCCTGTGATAGATAGTGCCAGAATGGTCTTTGGGGTCTCATTCTGTACCCTTGAGTTCACATCCTTCATATTCCCAAATCCCAATCACATGCTCCTCTTTTTTTTTTTCTTTTTTCTTTTTTCTTTTTTAAAATACAAAAAAAAAAAAAATTGAAGAGTTACTCTTAAATCTCAAGTCTGTACTGAACCCCATCTTTGTTTTCATCATAAACTGGTTCCTGTCTAATCTATAGGTTGTCTTTTGTCTCCCAGTAAAGGAAATTTCATCTTGGTCTTGGTCCTCATTGTTTTTTTTTTTTTTTGCATTTGAATATTATAAATATTTTTTGATGATTCAATAGTTGGGGAGGAGGGGGGGGGGGGGGGGGGTGGTGTTTAAACCTTGGATGTCTTTGTTGGAAACAACAGGAGGTGCCAACTAGCTTATCTTCAAGGCTCTTAGCATTTAAATATAATAAATTATTGGTTTGTTATTATTTATTGTCTCTTTGTGAAAGTTAGAGAGGTGTTTTATGCCTTTTAGCTTTGATGGATTACTCATATTTGGGATATTTTTGAATTGTAAATTCAGTATTCTTTCATTTCTGTGTTTTATGTTATATCACCTACCACTGTTTCATGTTTCATTGTCAAGGTCACTGAACCAGTCCCCTCTTCTGAAAACATGAATGCTAAACATAGGTGATAGAATACAATTGTTATATAGAGACGTCCAAAATTATTTCAGGTGTTTGATTGATTAATTGTATCATCATGTAAGAAATAGATTTAACTTTTGAGATTAAATTCTATAAGGATGGGGTGTAAAACTCATGTTTTACGCCATTCAATAAGTGATTGCCACGTCAGCATTTTACTTAAAATTTAATACATCCTACCACACCTAATAGCATCTCAATAAATTCTCAATTTGGTTGGATTTATATATGAGTATTAGAACTGATTGAGTGTGATTGTGTTTATTTTTAAATATGTGATAAGATGATGTGACATGTTAGGATTGGAAGGGTAAAACATAGGTTTACACCATATTCTTATAGAATTTAATTTCTTAACTTTTATGTGGTTAAATATTTAAATATAATTTTTATCTAACTAGCTCTCTTTTTAATCTAATTTTTAATTAAAATGCATACACAGGATGAAAATCTTTAAGCTTTGCCGCCAGTAGAATTTCACTGAGCAATTACTTCGAATGCTTGGTGAACAGTGTTACCCCCGCTCATGTAGTGGACTAAATAATTTAACCAATTTTACATTGTAGTAGCTGTATCTACTCTCAGCACGGGTTTATATAAGACATTAATCAGGATTTGTATTTCATAGAAACTTTATATATTTCGTGTCATGAGGTGAGCTAGCCATGCCCTTTAGGCATATTGTTGCTTTCTATTTTATATTGGAGTAAAAGTGCTCTTGAAGTGGAAATAAAATTTTTCATTTATTTATAAAAAAAGTATGCTTGAAATAAAATTTTCCAATTACATATATTAAAAAAAAATGTGCTCTTGAAATATTTATGAATAGAGTATTACGATGGGATGTCAGTAACTTGCAGAAGAGTAGTTTCAAATCCTCTTTATGCAAATCAGCTTGGGTTGTCTCTATATATCCCACTGGCTGATTCAAAGGAATGTGAGGTGTTTCATGTCAGAGCTTGGGTTTCAAATCCTCTTTATGCAAAATGACCCTAATTCTATTTGTGATAGGATTTTATGAAGCAGGCAGAGTATTTGTTCTTCTTTTATAAAGGGTGGGTAGTGTAGGCCTTGTAGGGTGTAATGTTTTTGTGTGTTTTACTGTTTCCGTTATGCTGTTTGTGTGTTTGCATTGCAGATAAGGTACATATTCCATTCATACTTGAAAATCTGGTATGCATATAGCATGTTTCGCTAGATTATTAACTACACTATTGCCGTTTCTTTAAAGTGAGAATACAATAATCTTCTAAAATTATTCGCATAAACTTTCACATCCTCCACCAACAAACCTAATGGGCATAGGTTCTGTTCTTGTGACTTCAAAGCTTAAATCAAACCAAGAGCATCACCTTCGAGTATGACGTTTTGGAACCCTAGCTCATGTGCAAATGTCAAGGCTTTCAGAGCAGCCAAGGCTTCTGTCTCCTCTGCCTTATACGCCTGAATTTTTTTTTTCTAAGCATGAAGCTAAAACAACACCATTGTTATCTCTTATTACAATTCCAATACCTGACTTATTTGAGTCACCAAAGACTACGCCATCAAAGTTTACTTTCACAAAACCAACTTGTGGTGCTTTCCATCTATTTCCCCCATCGTCGTTGATCATCACCTGCCTTTTTGAAGCTTGTGTGTTTGCTCGGTATTGCGCCAACATTGCATTTGTTTGTTTAGTAACTTGATGAAGTAGACTGACCTGTAAATTCAACCTTTCTTTATTCCTTTGATTCCAAACATTCCAGGCCATGTATGCTAATAGCTCCAGGGACTTTCCTTCCTCTATCATCCATGACAGTAGCTCCTTTACACCTGTGAAACTAATTTTGCACCTAAACCCCCCATATTTCCTGATCAACCCACACTACATTCAGCTCCAGACATGACCGCAATGCATGCGCCGAGTCCTCTACTGCCTGCTTACACCTCTCACAGATTGGGTCCTCTAAAA
Source organism: Quercus glauca (assembly GCA_023736055.1). Taxonomy (NCBI): domain Eukaryota; kingdom Viridiplantae; phylum Streptophyta; class Magnoliopsida; order Fagales; family Fagaceae; genus Quercus; species Quercus glauca. Next base: position 72,790,730 of record CM043316.1, on the reverse strand, counting down.
TTTTTCTTCGCATCAGCGCTTGTTTGGTTGGAAGTACGTTATGGCAGGCTCTCCAAAGAAAATTTTTGATCTTTGGCAGAGCTTGCATCTGCCATACTTCCTTCCAAACCCGCTTATCACAGATTGGGGGGGCTTGAGGATTTGATTGCAGCTCCGTTTCCTCTTTAAGGAACATGTATCCGGACTTGCAAGAGTAATTTCTGGAGATAGAATAAGGCCAGTATAGGATGTCCTCTACTACCTATTGACTAAGGGGAATTTTCTTGATCAACTCAGCATCCTCTTCCACAAAAAACCCATCAACTAGCTCTTCATTCCATCTTCTTGTGCTTGGATCAATTAGTGTGTCTACAGTATGATTTTCAAAAGTCTCCAAGGGGCAAGTTGGTTGCTGAGTTGTGTGTTTTCTTGGCAGCCAACGTTGCAACCAAATGTTTATTTTTTCTCCACTTCCTATCCTCCATAATGCCCCCCTTTGAATGATGTCTCTTTCTCTAAGAATACTATTCCAAGTATAAGACCCCATCCTTGAATCGGCAGTCTCCATAAGTGATGAATTTGGAAAGAAACGAGCTTTAAATACTTTGTAGAAGAGTGAGGTTTTATTATGCAAGAGTCGCGATGCTTGCTTTGCTAAGAGGGAATCATTGAACATAGCAAGATCTCGAAAGCCCAGACCTCCAATAGTCTTAGATTTTGTCATCTTTTCCCATTTAACCCAATAAATTTTCTTGTGATCACCTTTTTGGCCCCACAAAAATTTCTTGATTAGAGCCTCGATCTCATTGCACAAACTCAACGGCAATTTGAAACATCCCATAGTGTAAGTGGGGATAGCTTGTATGACTGCCTTTAAGAGCACTTTCCTTTTGGCTTGGGAAAGTAATTTTGCTTCCCACCCTTGAAGTTTCTGCCATACCTTCTCCTTTATGTAGTTAAAAATTTCTTTTTTTCCTTTCCCAACCAAGGAGGGCAGCTCATGGTATTTTTCATAGTGCAAGATTTCTAGAACACCTAAAGCCACCTTGATTCCGTGTTTCACCTAAATAATGTTAGTTAGCCAAGGTATACACATTACTCTATAGGGAGATCTTTATGACTGTTTATAAGCATTCTATCCATATGCATTATTTAAATTAAACAAGTCACATGACTCATAAAAAAAAGTTATATAACTAAAACTACATTTGGATGACTTCTTTACTGCCATGTAGTGGGATGAAGGGAGATTCCTTCAAACCGGAATATATATATATATATATATATATATATATGTTTGCAAATATTATTTTTTCACTGTAAATGCCTACTAGAAAAGATCAATCTAAATAAAAATTACGAAAAGAATGAGAGAAAATAGAAAAATGAAGTGAATCTTAAACGATGCCTTGATGAAGTTGTTACTAGGAATTAAAAAGAAGAAAAAATAATAAAAATGAAGTTGCTGCTAGGAATTAAAAAGAAGACAAACAAATTAAAAAGGATTTTGTAAGATAACGAAAAATAATACAACATAATAATAACAATGAAAATGATCATATTGAAATTTAAATAGGTTAAAAACATTTCCTGGTTACATAAAAATACTAAATGTGGGGCCTAAGAATTTGGCAACCCTGACCCATTTTACACCAAGCCCAAGGCCTGCGCCGAGGAGGAAGAAACGTCCGATGACGAATGATGGGAGTCCGAAGTGCCAAGAAACATCGCCGAGGACGATCCTGTCCTCGGCCAGCCGAGATTATAGAAGCGCCACCAAAGGCAGTCTCCTAAAGCATCCCAAAGAAAAGACAAGTACAATAGATCAACCCTGGAAGCATGGTGGAGGAGCAATTCAAGGATAAACTGTCACCTCCACATTAAATGCCCACAATTAACATTCTGGCCGCATTAATGGGGAAATGACCCCTGAAAAGTGTTGTCTAGGTTGCTGCAGCTCACAGAAAGCCGAGGAAGGTGGTTGATGGGACAAGCATTTAAGTAGTAACCTGCATGATCAATAGATGGAGGGCTAAGATCGACTAAGAGGGAGTATATAATGTAAGAAGTCCTCTAGAATGAGGGGGAGACAATTTAGAAGCGGAAAACACTGAGAAAATAATAAGAACTTCAAGTTCCTCAGGGGAAGACCGAGGATATAATTTCACACCTTAAAACTGTTTCCTTGCTATTCAATCCACTCGTAGCCATGTTTAGTTGTTGTAATTCCAACTAAGGCCTAGTTCTTAAACCAATTCTCTACAAATTTATTGTATTGGGTTAGTTGGGCCTAAGTCCACTCATCCAATAGGAGTAGTGCTCAAACTCAGTCCCTATAATTGGCACCGTCTGTGGGGAGAACTTGTGTGTTAATAAGGGCAACAATCAAACATGGTAGAATCAGGTCCTCACCAAGCAGGCTCTTATCAGCTTGAGTCGGCTAGATCCCAACGACAGGGTAACTTTCCCAACCTTGAGCATGATCGAAATGAAGAGAATGAAAAGTTTCGAGAGGGAAGTGTGCACACCACTCAAACTAGCAGAAGTCACTCTTGTGGGGGCAGTCACGTATCCCAGAGACAGGATGATAAGCATGCCATGCAGCGAGAGATAGACGACTTAAAGAGAAAGTTGCGTCATGCACAGCAAAGACGGTCTCATTCCAACCTTGACGTGCCCTCTGATGATGAAAGCGATGATGACTATAGGCAAAGATCGAGAACTCCTCCAAGCGAGACCTTCTTTCATGAAGAGGAGCACTACCGGAGGCGTACACATAGAAGCCCATCTCCTAGGGGCTTGGGAAGCAATGCCATGAGTAGGGCACTAGATCAACTCTTCAAGTCGCCTTTCACACGCCATATAGAAGAGGCTATACTCCCTTGGCGGTTCCAGCATCCAACCTTCACTATTTATAACGGCAAAACAGACCCTGTGGAGCATATGAGCCAATTTAACCAAAGGATGGCTGTCCATTCCAAAAACGAGGCGCTGATGTGCAAGGTCTTCCTATCTAGCTTGGGACCAGTGGCAATGAGGTGATTCAATGGCTTAAAGACGAACTCCATAGATTCGTATAGGCAGCTAACTCAAGCCTTTGGTTCCCGTTTCGTTACAAACAGCAGAGCTCCTCGGCCCTTGAGTGCATTGTTGTCTTTATTCATGCATGATGGAGAAATTTTAAAGGCCTTCTCGGACAGATATTGGGAGATGTATAATGAAATGGACGGCAATTTTGATGATGTCACCATCAGCACCTTCAAAAATTGCCTCCCAACGGGGCACGGCTTGGGGAAGTCTTTGACTGGCAAGCCTGCTACCAGTGTGTGCTAGCTGACGGATCGGATTGATAAGTACAAACGAGTAGAGGAGGATTAGCTGCAAGGCAAGGGAAAGGAAAATGTTATCTTTCAAGAGAGGAGGGATTTCAGGTCGGACTGATATACTAGTAACTGCTCGAGGAGAGATTTCGCAGGGCAATCCAGAGCAACCAGCACACAGACTGTCAATGCTGTATTCCGAGAACTAGTACACCGGGTGTTGGAGGAAATCAAGAACGAGCCATACTTTGAATGGCCAAATAAGATGGCGGGAGAGCTTATGAGGCGCAATCAGAACCTTTATTGCCAATACCACCAGAACCACGGACATACCATAGAGAACTGTAGGAAACTCTGGAACTATCTGGACTAATTGGTCCGAAAAGGAAAGCTAAAGCACCTTCTGCACTAGTCTAGTGGTCATCAAGGCCAGACCTATCAGGAGCCCCAGAGAGGTATTGCCTTGAGGCCACCCACAGGGACAATCAATGTAATCTTGGCCACACCAGGAAGAACAGGCACGCGCCCTTCACGAGTGTTATCTATGGCTCAGATGCCCGCCAAGGAGTCCTAGTCTGAGCCGAAGAAGGCTAGAAGAAATTTCCACCCAATCTTGAGTTTTTCAAAAGAAGACAAGAGTGGGACCACCTAGCCCCATGATGATGCGCTGGTGATCACCCTCAGAATTGGGAATTACGATGTGAAAAGAGTGATGGTAGATGATGGCAGTGGGGCTGAGATTATGTACCTTGACCTCTACAAGGGGCTGAAGTTAAAACTGGAGGACTTAACACCCTATAGCTCTCATTTGATGAGTTTTAACAAAAAGCTTGTTATCCCAAAGGGCATGATTAGGCTGCCCATCCAGACCGGCCTAGAGATAGTGGAGGTGAACTTCATCGTGGTGGACACCTACTCTCCATACACAGCTATCGTTGGTAGGCCCTGGCTCCACACCTTAGGGGCTATTGCCTCTTTCTTGCACTAGAAGGTGAAATTCCCATCAGGGGACCAGGTTCTCGAAATCAGTGGTTGCCAATCCACAGCAAGGCAATGCATGGTGGTTGTCATTTCACATCGGCTTGATGCAGAGTCCTAAGCCTCTGCTAAGAAGACCTTATAGCAATCAAATGCCCCGGTGGCGCCTCTCGATGCAGCTACCAAGGAAGCAAAGTGTGAAGATCTAGTGAAGGTGGTCATTGGTGATGACCCAGAGAAGTTCTTTTGGGTCAGGGCTCAGCTGCCTCTTCAGGAGAAGGAGGAGTTGATTGAGTTCCTCAAAAGAAACATTGACGTATTTGCATGGGATGCTTGTGATGCTCCAGGGATTGACCCAGCATTCATCTGTCACCATCTCAATGTCAATCCATCCATCACTCCTAAGAAGCAGCCACCCCGGCGCCCGTCAAGAGAGCATGCCAATGCGATCAGGGAAGAAGTAAAGAAGTTTAAGCGTGCAGGGGCTATCAAAGAGGTTTTTTACCTCGAGTGGTTGGCTAACACCGTGGTGGTCAAGAAGAAAAGTAGAAAGTGGTGGGTTTGTGTAGACTTCACGGACCTAAACAAGACATGCCCAAAGGACTCGTTCCCCATGCCTTGGATAGACTAGCTAGTAGATGCAACTGCGGGCCATCCTCGGATGAGTTTCTTAGATGCTTTCCAAGGCTATCATCAAATACTACTTACCCTGGAGGATCAGGAGAAGACAACCTTCGTGACACCTACTGGAAACTATCACTACAAAGTAATGCCATTCGGTCTGAAGAACGCAGGGTCCACTTATCAAAGGATGATGAGGAGAATGTTTGAGCCGTAGTTGGGTAAAAGCATTGAAATCTACGTTGATGATATGGTGGTGATGAGTAAAATGGTGTCTGAGCATTTGAGAGACCTCGGCTGTACCTTTGATATCTTGAGGAGGCACAAGCTGCGCCTGAGTGCTTCCAAATGCTCATTCGGCGTGGGGTCAGGCAAGATTTTAGGCTACATTATTACTCATAGGGGAATCGAGGTTGATCTTGACCAGATCAAGGCTATTCATAATCTAAAGCCTCCGCAAAACCCCAAGGAGGTCTAAAAATTCACTAGAATGATTGCGGCCTTAAATCGATTCATTTCCAGGTTGGCGGACAGATGTAGACCATTCTATCTATTGATCAACAAGTGGAAGGAATTTGAGTGGTCCGAGAATTGTGCCACAGCCTTCCAGCAGCTCAAGGAATACTTATCTCGGCCACCTATCATGTCTAGTCCTGAGGCCGATGAAGTCTTATACTCATATATTGCTGTGGCCCTTCATGCCATGAGCTTGGTGCTAATATGGGACGACAATGGCATTTAAAGGCCAATCTATTACGTGAGCAAGTCACTACATGATGCTGGGGTCAAGTACCTACCCTTGGAGAAAGCCATACTGGCTGTGGTCCATGCTACCCGAAAGCTTCCCCACTATTTCCAGGCCCACACAGTAGTTGTTCTAACCCAACTACCTTTGAAATCTGTACTTCGGACTGCTGATTACACTGGAAGGATCGCCAAATGTAACATAATTCTGGGGGTTTTTGACATCAAGTACATGCCTCGGACCTCTATAAAGGGCCAAGTCCTGGCTGATCTGGTGGCCGAATTTGCTGAACCGCTAGTTGAAGCAAGTAGCAGAAGAGCGAGATGTGGATAGAAAATCAGTTGCGGCAATCTCTGTTCTAGGGCCCCCATGTTTGGAAAGTGTATGTTGATGGCGCAACAAATTAAAGAGGGTTTGGAGTGGGGCTAGTCCTAGTATCCCCTGAGAAGACTATCATAGAGAAATCTCTGAGGCTTGGATTCTCGGCCACAAATAATGAAGTCGAGTATGAAGTATTGTTACTAGGGATGGTCATGGTGCAGAAAATGGGAGGAAAAACAATAGAGATGTTTTTGGACTCATGATTGGTAGTGGGCTATTAAGGGAGAGTTGGAGGCCAGAGATGCGAGGATGCACGAGCAGTGGCGATGCCACGTTATGGTCAGGGTGTTCTTGGGAACACCCTGACCTGAAAAAAAAAATTTATATATAATAATTAATTTTTTTTATTTGTTTACTCTTAAAAAAAAAAATGTAGGAACACCCTCAATAAAAATGAGGAACCCCCTTAAATTAAAAAAAAAAAAATAGTTGTTCTACTTTCAAAGGAAAAAAAAAAAAGCCCAAAAAAAATTTGAACTAAAATTTGAAAAAAAAAAAATGTATCAGGGCAAACGGCAAGCCCACGGATTCTAAAAAAAAAATGGACGGCAAGCCCAACCAACATCAAGCCCACGGCATGCCCAACAGTAGCAAACCCACGGATTCTTAAAAAAAAAAAAAAAAAAAAAAACCAAACCCCAACAAAGGCTAAACCAAACCCTAAGCTCCCAGTATCTCCTTCATAGTCCCACAAACATCTTTCGCCATACTTATCAAAAAAAAAAAAAAACCCACGAACCAAATCGTTCACGACCCACAGCCAAATCAGCCACGACCCACGGCCAAAAAACCCCATGAACCAAATCAACCAAATCAGCCACAACCCATAGCCAAATCAGCCACGATCCACGACAAAAAAAAACTCACGAACCATGAACTAATCGGACCCACGAACCAATCAGAACCATCGAAGCACAGTCACCCACAACCCATGGCCAAACCGACGACGACACCTTTGAGCACGTCCTCACCCACAAATCTGAGCACCACAAAGTTCAAACCAAAGTTCAAACCCATATCGAGCACGTCTTCTTCCGGTCGCGCTCCGGCTCCTTCAGCGCCTTGATGACTAGCGCGGCGGCGGAGGGCACCACGGACACCTTAGCCTGACGGTTCTGGACCGTTAGCTTGACCATTACACAGAGATCGGCAATGGCAAAAGCGAGATTGACGACGGTATTTTAGTTCTCTTTCCTTTTCCGATTTTCTCTATCTCATCTCTGCTCTGACTCTCTCTCTCTCTTTCTCTCTCTCTCATACGGTCATACTTGATTCTCATAGTTTGAGTGTCTGACTCGTGTGTTGTGTTTAAACTTATCTTTTGACAATATAATTATATAAATTTCTAGCTTTTCTGCTTTTGTCTATTTTTTTTTGTTTTTTGATAAGGCTTTTGTCTTCTTTTTGACAATATAAATTGTTTAGCTTTTTACTATTTGTCTTCTCTTGACAATATAAATTGATTAGTGAATACACATTATTAAAGATAAAAAAAAAAAAAAAAAAAAAAAAACTATGTTAAGCAATTTTGCAGTGGGTTGATACTTGATATACATATATACACTTTTGTACTATTTTTAGTTGTTGTTTTTCATTATTTAATTACATATTTATGTTTTAATATTCTAAAATAGTAATTATTATGTAATAACTAAATGATTTGAGTGCAAAAAAAGAAAAACTAAATGATTTGTTTTATTTGAGGTTTTCTTATTTGGATTAATAATTTTATGTTTTATAAGAAAATATAAATATATATTATTTTTAGAAACCCCGAAACGGTTCGTCGAAATAGATTGGTACCAAAATATTCCGTTCCACAAAACAAACCAAAACAGGGTCCAAAATGGTATTTATAACATTGCTTTCAAGCAAAAAGAAAAAGCTAAAAAAAAAATTTTGAACTAAAATCTAAAAAAGAAAAAATTGTAACAAAGAATTTGAAGAAAAAAAAATTGTAAGAGGAGATCTGCCTCGGGTTATTCTTGTTGAGCATCTGGAAAGAGCAAATGAGGTGGCAACGGGCACGGTTTATATCCATCAAGTTGGAGTGAGTCCCAGCTGGATGGACCCTATAGTGAGATTCCTCAAGGATGATGTTCTGCCCGAGGAGAAGTCAGAGGCTGAGAAGGTACGAAGAAACGCTCCTTGGTTCTGGTTGTCCGAGGACCACAAATTGTATAGGCACTCCTATTTTGGGCCATATTTACTATGTATTCACCTTGAGGTAGCAGAATTACTGCTTGAGGAGCTGCATGAGGGGATCTGTGGGAGCCACACAGGGGGAAGATCTCTGTCGCACCGAGCCATTATCCAAGGGTATTGGTGGCCGGGGATGCAGAAGGAAGCCCTAGAATATGTTAAGAAGTGTGACAAGTGCCAAAGGTTTGCCCCAAACATTCATCAGCCAGGAGGGGTCCTCAACTTGTTATTCAGTCCCTGGCCGTTTGCCCAGTGGGGCCTGGATATTGTAGGTCCTTTCCCCAAGGCGCTAGAAAATAAAAGATATTTATTGGTCGGCACAGATTATTTCACCAAATGGGTCAAGGCTGAGCCATTGACCAACATTAGGGACGTGGACGCTAATAAATTCATCTGGAGGAATATTGTTATGCGATTCGGGGTCCCTCATACCTTCATTTCAGATAATGGACTCCAATTTGACAGCAAAACTTTCAGAAGATACTGTTGTGAAATGAGAATCACAAATAGATACTCAACTCCAGCTTACTCTCAGGGAAATAGACAGGCTGAGGCTGTCAACAAAGTCATAATCAATGGGTTTAAGAAGAGGCTGGATGACGCCAAGGGAAGATGGGTAGAGGAGCTGCCATATGTCTTTTGGACTTACCGAACTACACCACGGCAGTCAACAGGGGAAATACCTTTTGCTATGATTTATGGGACCGAGGTTGTTATCCCTCTAGAGGCAAACTTCTTAACGCTGAAGACAAGCTCCTTCACTCCAAGCATTAATGATGAACTACTGGGGAAGAGCCTAGATCTGATTGATGAACGAAGGGAAATGGCAATGGCAATGATCCAGCTGGCCTATTACCACCAGAAGCTCAAGTAGGGATACGATGCCAATGTGAAGCTAAGACCACTAGCACTGGGGGACCTAGTGTTGAGGAAAGTTGTGGGGACTGCCAAGAATCCTTCCTGGGGAAAATTCGAATCCAATTAAGAGGGGCCATACCGAATTACTTCAGTAGCGGGGGTAGGTGCGTACTATTTAGAAGACTTAGATGAAAAACCTGCACCACGTCTATGGAATGTAAATAACCTGAGAATGTATTATTATTAATGAAAGCATTTCTCTATTTCAAATTCTAAGTCTATTATGATTGTATGCCTTGTGTTTTGACAACGATCTAAGTACTAGACAGAACCAAGGTCTTGCATGGTCCTCAGACTCAAACCTATGGGGAAACTAGTTACTTCAAGAAGAATATAAGTGTTAGACAGAACCAAGGTCTTGCATAGTCCTCGGACTCAAACCTATGGGGAAACTAGTTACTTCAAGAAGAATCTAAGTGTTAGACAGAACCAAGGTCTTGCATGGTCCTCGGACTCAAACCTATGAGGAAACTAACTACTTTAAGAAGAATCTAAGTATTAGACAGAACCAGTGTCTTGCATGGTCCTCGGACTCAAACCTATGGGGAAACTAACTACTTCAAGAAAAATCTAAGTGTTAGACAGAACCAAGGTCTTGCATGGTCCTCGGACTCAAACCTATGGAGAAACTAGTTACTTCAAGAAGAATCTTAGTGTTAGACAGAACCAAGGTCTTGCATGGTCCTCGGACTCAAACCTATGAAGAAACTAACTACTTTAAGAAGAATCTAAGTGTTAAATAGAACCAATGTCTTGCATGGTCCTCAGACTCAAACCTATGGGGAAACTAACTACTTCAAGAGAAATCTAAGTGTTAGACAGAATCAAGGTCTTGCATGGTCCTCGGACTCAAACCTATGGGGAAATTAACTACTTCAAGAAGAATCTAAATGTTAGACGGAACTAAGGTCTTGCATGGTCCTTAGACTCAAACCTATGGGGAAACTAACTACTTTTAATAAAGATGTGAACAAACACAAGCCCATGAACATCACTTAAGGCATTCTGGGGCACGTTGAACTTAACTCCTCTGCATAATCAGCATCTAACTGTTTTCTTAAGGTCAGTAAATTTTTAGAACATATTTATGAGTACCTTTACACATTGCGCTATGGCATTTGATCTTAGGATTTAAAAGCTTATCTTTACGAATGCTGCGTGCTTAGCATTTTTTACCATTTATGATAACCAATCCATGAGGTACAGGATGCATATTATGAGGTCATTCCCTTTATAGCTCATTCAACGAAGGCAAGTCATAGTAATAAGGTGGCTCAATTATTAACCAAAGTCTAACTTTAAATTAACATTATGGGCTTTACACTTTGTGGCTGCTGTTTCAAAGATGAAAACATGTCACATTATTGAGGCTGTTTGGCTAATAACCAAAGCACATGTTATATAAATGGCAAGGCCCATCATAATAACGATAAACACATAATGTAGAAAAGAAATTTCATACATCCAATCTAAGAGTAACATTACATCTTCCAAAAAGAAAATATATATATATATATATATATATATATATAATAACAATAAAATAAAAAAAATACAATAAGGAAAAAAATACAACTGGAGCTAGCCAGGGAGGCCTACTTCTTCAGCTTTATTTTGATCCCTTCCTTAGGGAGCTGAGCAGAAAGGGTCTCAGGATCCTTGGGGCCCTCAGTTAGGGGAGCAACTTGCAGAGGATCAACTGGGAGAGGTGCCTCCTTGGCTTCAAGGGCCTGGGCATCAGGTGAGGGGTTTGTAGCCCCCTAGGGTGCTTCCTTGTCAGGACCTTTATCTGTTTCAATTACCCCAAGAGGATTAGCTTCCTTGGCTGGCTCATCAGGGGCATTTGCAACCAGAACAGCCTTTGGCTAAGCAGTCTCAGCCTCCTCAAGAGCAGCCTCAGCCTCGAAACTAGAGGGAGTAGCCTCACAGATGGCCAGAGGGTAGTATACATTCTCCACCTTCCACAGGTCAGATGAAGCCTCAACTCTGGCTTGTCGAAGGGCTTCATTCCAGACCTGGAAATAGTAGATCCTGCATACCCCAGGCATTTGAGTTTTGAGAAGAGCCTGAGTTTCGGCCACCCCCGATTCGAAGGCCTCCTCCTCGGCCTTCTTCTTTGAGCTCTCTGCCTTGGCCATAGCAAACTCTACCTCTTCCTTGGCCCTCAGGACTTCATCCCTGGCAAACTCTGCATCGTTCCTGGCCCCATCTGCCTCGGTCAGTTTCTTCTTCAGGTCAGCAATTTGCTCTTTGGCAATCCTCAGCTAATCTTCTGCCTCGAGCAGGCGCCTTGTTTGGTCTTGGGCCTGCTTTTGGGCGCCGACTAGGATTGCTTCGGCACTATCCTTGGCCCTCATCATCTCCTTAAGGGCTTCCCTGGCTTTCATGAGATTAGCCTCGGAGATCTTAAGGGTCCGAGCAGCTTCCAGGCGCTTATCACGCTTAGTATCCAGGGCCCTGCTCTGGTCGTTGGCTACTTCTTCCAGCCTAAAAGTGGCCTGGACAGCTTGCCAAATTGAAACAAGCACAAAGTAAGTTGGAAACCAAAAAGCAAAAATCAACGAGGTCACAAGCATTAGAAGTCTTACCATGCCCAGGTACCTCTTGAGGCTAAGAAAGACCTCTTGCCTCCTCAGGTTCCCCAACTCGGCCATATCGGTGGGGAGTAGCAGGGACCTCTCTAGCGCATTTGCCACGTAGGAGCCCTCACCCCCTCGGAAGTCCCTGAGGGAGGTGTTTTCCATCAGAGGTTCCCCATGGAGCATTGGGGCAAGGAGCCAAGCCTGGGCCTCAGATTGAATGGCAACCTTTTTGTCTTGGCCTTGGTGCCCTATTTTCAGTTGCTTTGAAGGCCGTCGAGCGTCGTCCTCCCCCTGGGAGGAACGAGATTTGTCTGCTCCCACGGGCTGTTTGCCTTTGTCCTTCTTCTATTTAGGATTACTGGGCTCGGGCCTAGGTGGCAAACTTGGCTGAGGTGGAAGAGGTGGAAGCCTGGCCTGGGTGGAAGATGACCTAGTCTGGGCAGGCTGAGACTTGGGTGGAGGAGGAGGAAGCTTAGATTGAGACTTCCCCCGCGCGTCCTCTCCGGCTGGCCCTCAATTAAGTCGAGCAAGTTGGTCTGAGGTTTTCTCTTGTAACCTATCTCGGCTTGAGGAGAAGTCCTTGCAGATGAGAGGTTCGCCTCGGTCAAATTGGGGTCACCCAAATCACCAGAAGGATCCCCAAACAGGTTAACTGGGTCGAATGTGCCAAATTCGTCCTCGAACAGACCCAAGTCAGCTACTTCTTCTTCTCTTTCTAGTTCTCCTCCCTCAGCCTCTGCAGCTTCGTGGGATGAGGAAGGGCCCGCCAATGGAACACCTTCTGGAATAGGGGATCCCTCGGGAAGCAGGAACCCATGCTCGGCTACAGTGATTTTATGAAGCAGAGGATCTTTGGCTCTGATCACGTACTTAGGCGCTGAGAATGACCTCTAAATCGGATCGTACCCAAGTATCTTGTGAGCAGCTCTAACCTGGTTGTCAGATTCGTTCACAAAGATCTCTACCCTGAGGACAGTTTCTAAATCCTCATTGTTGACCAAATGAAAGTGTCGATCAAAAGCGTGAGGATCTGCAAAAAAGAAAGCATATTCTTGTTAGCAACCAAGCAATGCAAACTATGGTAACACAAAAGATCAAACTCCCTCCTACTCTAAATACCCCACCTGGTGTCCCCTCCATTGTCGAACAATGAAGGTCATTGTGCCACTCCCTGGACACGGTGAGAAAGTCCTTATTTAACCCTTTAATGGACTCAGGGAGGCATTGGATAAGCCGAACCTTATCCTTCCTCGTCTTCATGTAATAAGACTTACCCTTTAGGTGCTGGAGGTTGTAGCACCAGTTTACGTCATGATGGGTTAGCCTCAACTCCATCTTCTCATTTAAGGCATCCACACAATCCAGAATTCTAAACACGTTGGTGGCGCACTGGGTGGGAGCTAACTGGAAATGCCTAAGGCAGTCCCTTATCACCGGACCCATAGGGATTCTCGTATCGCCTTCTAAGAAGGCGATTATGGGAATCACTACCTCACCCTCCTACCTCCTAAAATACCCCTCCCCTTCTTCACAGTATCTCAAACCTACATTACTGGGTATCCTGTAATCAGCGATGAACTTCTCCATTGCCTCTTCTGTCTTAACTAATTTCTTAAACCTACCCATCCTTAGAAACGGCTAAGAGACTCAGGGAAACACTAAAGAAAAGAAGGAATAAGGAGGGAAGAATCTTAGAGAGAGAGAGAGAGAGAGAGAGAGAGAGAGAGAGAGAGAGAGAGAGAGAGAGAGAGAGAAACTTACAGAAATGAGGAAAAGCTCATTGGACAGGCTTTTTATGCTGAGAGGAGACGTGAGTTTGGTTGGAGGTTTGACTGAACTCAGGATATGTGCGCAAGAACTCTTGAATGTAAAAGTAAAGAGGCGAATCGGTTCAAATGGGTATTTATACCTCTAGTTAAAAATAACTGCGTGGATTTTTCTGCCCATAAAGTCAAAAGGATCCCCACCGTTAGATTATCATCACACTGTTATACATGGGAAAGCATAAAGCTGCCAGAATTTAATGAGGGCGTGCTCCATATACTGAGGCACCAGAAACGTGCCCTGGACAAGCGAAAAGACTCTGGCATTGACAGGGGACAAGACTTGATAAGCCATGACAAAGGCCTGAGGACATCTAAATCCTCATCTTCGTCCGAGGAGCCGAACAGCAAGATTTTGAGGGGCTATTGTGGGGCCTAAAAATTTGGCAACCCCGGCCCATTTTACACCAAGCCCAAGGCCCGCGCCAGGGAGGAAGAAATGTCTGAGGACGAACGAAGGGAGTCCGAAGTGCCAAGAAACATTGCCGAGGACGATCCTGTCCTCGGCCAGCAGAGATTATAGAAGGGGAAAACAGCACGCCACCAAAGGCAGCCTTCTAAAGCATCCCAAAGAAAAGACAAGTATAATGGATCAGCCATGGAAGCATGGTGGATGAGAAATTCAAGGAGAAGCTGTCACCTCCACATTAAATGCCCACAACTAACATTCTAGTCGCATTAATGGGGAAATGACCCATGAACAGTGTTATCTAGGTTGCTGCAGCTCATAGAAAGCTGAGGAAGGTGGCTGATGGGACAAGCACTCAAGTAGTAACCTACATGATTAACAGATGGAGGGCCAAGATCGACTAATAGAGAGTATATAATGTAAGGAGTCCTCCAAAATGAGGGGGAGACAATTTAGAAGCGGAAAACACTGTAGTAGTTCGTATCATCTTAGAAATTTTTGTAACCAGACATTGAGAAAATAATAAGAACTTCAAGTTCCTCAGGGGAAGGCCGAGGACAGAATTTCTGACCTTAAAACTGTTTCCTTGCTACTCAATCCACTCGTAGCCATGTTCAGTAGTTGTAATCCCAACTAAGCCCTAGTTCTTAAACCCATTCTCTACAAATTTATTGTATTGGGTTAGTTGAACCTGAGTCCACTCATCCAATAGGAGTAGTGCTCAAATCCAGTCCTTACACTAAATTATTTTTCAAATAAATTTCTTACTTAAGTTTACTAATAATCTTGTTATAATTATTTTCTCAAAAGGAAGTTTTTATTTTTATTTTTTTAAATTGATGAAATTCTACCTAAAATTAATTGTCACCAAAAAATTAAGTGAATTATATTATTAATTAAAAAAAAATGCTAGCAAAACCTAGACACAAAAACATAATTAGTAATTCTACATCTTAGAAAGAAGAATAGAGTTTAATTAATAAAAATATTAATAATGGACTTTAAATGTAACAAATGTCCACTTAAAAAATGTTGCCTTAGGCCTCAATTTGTATTGAGCCAGCCTTGCATTCGATGATAATTTGGTAATCATTATTATTATAGAGCCTACCACATACTTTTTCTATCCAAATCTAATACCAGTTAATGTAAGATAAGGAATAGAGAGTGTATTAGTAGAATTCGATTCTTTGTGGGTGCTTGAAGTTATTTTTTGTTAGTTAGGACTTAGTAGATGCTATCTCTGGTTATTAATGCACGCAGCAAACCTCTCACAACAGGTGAGTTCTACATTTATTTTGAGTAATTAAATTTAATAATTATTATTTTGAATAAGTAACAAAGGAAACGTGGGTTTGTTTAACTAATAAAATCTATTTCTATTGCATTGAATCTTGTTTACATACTAAAGAAACATATTTATATTTTGACTAGATGATAAATAGTAATCTTCATAAATGCAATAAAATTAAATAAGCTTTCAAGACTGCACAATTTGAGATGTCATTATATATATATATATATATATATTGATAATTCAAAATTTGAGAATGAAGTATTTGAACTCTAAACATTTTTTGATTGCAAACATTCCATTTGAAATAAAAGTCTGTTGGTTAAACTCGTATTTTTAATTATATTATAATTCAGCTCATTTGCATTTTTTTGAAAATTAATGATATGTAATATAATTTAAATTTATTTACACATGGTAATAAATGAGTATTAGTTGTAAATTGTGTATATGGGGATATGCCGCAAGTGTATATGTCAGCGCTATTTTTTCTCTTCCAAAAATTTGTATGTGAAAGTCAACAAAACTAAGAAGTATCTATTCTAATTTCTAAGGGGGATTCTCAGCAACAACAAAAAAAATATATTCTAAAGGGGGGATTCTCAGCAACAACAACAAAAAAAAGAATCTACTCTAAGGGGGATTCTCCAAAAAAAAAAAAAAAAGAAAAACAAGAAAAAGAAAAAGAAAAGAAGTACGTACTAAAACACTAAAAAGTAAAAAATAACGTTAATGGGCACCTCATGTCGCATCATTTTATTTTATATTTTTATGTTAGATTTTTGATCAATTTTGTAGAATGTAAAGCTAAAATAGTTAACTCTTTGATTTTCACTTGTCATTTTAATAATATTTTTAGTCCTTTCATTAGTTTATACGAAATTTTTATTAGTTGAACTTCGCAATACATCATCCTTACCCGGCACGTTAACAATTCCAAAGTAAAATATCACTATCACTTTGAAATTTATAACTTATTCTGGGAATAGTGGAGATCAGATGGTGGTCAATACCCAAGAAAAGATGAATGTATACATGTAATTCTAAATTTTGAAGACCGATTCTAATGTAATAATCACTGAATGAATATCCTAATTGGGGTGGGTTAGAAATAATCGAACGTAGTCGGGTGTAATGTAAAGAGCCGGGGTAGTATCATCATCGTGACTACCTATAAATACGAGACTGACGCAGCACCTTTGTTTTCATCCAATTACTTACCCTTAATTGTCTTTACTTGGATTCGATTAGATTGGATTGGTCTTTTATAGATAGTATATCTCTCTCTCTCTCTCTCTCTCTCACACACACACACTCACTCTCTCCATAATCCATGTTCTTGTTCTCACTTTTGTCTCATCAACCAACATCCTCCCTCCTAACTGGTAACCCAACACAAATCTGATCTCTCTCTGCCTCTGCCTCTGGTGTAAGCCAACGCACACTTTAATCTCAAATCTATTACAGTTGCCTTTATCTGAAGAACTCAAGTTTTGGATTTAATTTATGAATGCCCCAAATATTTTTATAGCTGCTTTTCTGAATTCCATTGAATAGATAAATAAATGAAAAGATTACTTTTTTCATTTTCTTTTTTTTATAATTTGATATCAGTGCCTCTTGTTTTATCAAAGCTATGAGCCTCAATTGCTTGATTTTATTAAATGTTAAAGTGGGAATGCTTTATAACTTTATTTGATTTCTTTCTCCAATTATATTTTCCTTTGAGGAAACTGGTGTTTGATTGCTTACTTTATGGTATGGTAGACCAGTCCAAGATGAGCTCCTTGGCTGCAAAAGATGACTGCCTTGCATGGGCAGCGAGAGACCCATCTGGAGTTTTATCACCTTACAACTTCAGCCGCAGGTCTTTCTTCTTATTTTTACTTTTCTTCATTTTTTCCATGCGCTACTAGTCAATTTTTTATAACGCGTTTGGATGTGGCTTTTGTTTGAAAAGCTTATTTGCAAAGTTGATCAAACTGTAGTTATAGTTTGATCTGAAAAAAGTGAGACTTCAAGAAAATATACAAAAGCAAATAAAGCTAAATGGCAAATGGGTTTTTTTTTTTTTTTTGAGAAGGAAATGGCAAATGGGTGATATCATATTTTTAATAAAAATGAATAGGGTGTCTACTTTGATATTTGTTTGAGGCTTCAAACTTTGAGAATGCCTTGCAGAGTTGCAGGTCATATGCTCTTGCTTATACTATGTTGTGCTTCCTAACCATGTTGGTTAGCCTATTAGTGGTCATATAATGTCAAATGAAGCATGGATTAGTGTTCAAGTTCACTTGTTCATGCAAATTTGTATATCGTAGAACACAAGTGGGTACTAGACCTGATGATTCCTTTTTTTGACAAGAATAAAAGAAACAAATGAAAAGAAACTCTAAATGCGCTTGAAAGCACAAACATATTGATCTTTTTATACATTATGTTATTTTGTCGAGGTGCTTTTATTCTCTTAGATATTCATAATGGAAATGATTTGCTTAAGTAAATTAAAAAAAAAAAAAATAGAAGTAATTTGCTTAAGTTGGTGAAATTATTAGTTAAAAAGGTTACCTGGAAGTGAGTTACATATCTTGATCTTTCATATCATTGGTTAACATTAATGGTCCCATACATGAGTTCCTCTATGATTTTAAGAACTATGATTAAATGATACTTGAAATTTTCTTGATGAATTTGTTTTTCTTGATTACATGATTTTATAATATATTCTAATTATGAATGGATCTTGGGAAATTTTATTCAGGGCTGTTGGCAGTGACGATGTTTCATTAAAAATTACACACTGTGGAATTTGTTATGCTGATTTAATTTGGACCAGGAATTTTCATGGGGATTCAAAGTATCCTGTAGTGCCTGGGTAAGTGGACCAACTGTATACTATGAGTAGTCCTAGCTATCCTTGAACTGATGTATTCTTTGAAATGGGACTGTACACATCCTTTGTATCAGTCTCTCTTCCTCCTTCAATAAAATATTTACTTAAACAAATAAAATAAAATAAAAAACTATCCTTGAACTGATGTATCTTTACCTGCGCAATAGACATGAGATAGCAGGAATCGTGAAAGAGGTTGGTTCCAATGTTCACCGCTTCAAAGTTGGTGACCATGTTGGAGTGGGTACCTATGTCAACTCATGCAGAAGTTGTGAGTATTGTAATGATGGACAAGAAGTTCATTGTGTAAAAGGATCAGTTTACACCTTTAATGCTGTGGACGCAGATGGTAGCATTACCAAAGGAGGATATTCCAGTTACATTGTAGCCCATGAAAGGTAAGAATTCTCTAATTCTACTACATTCTGTTCCTTTATTTTCCTTTACATAAAACATTCACAGAAAAAAACACCTTTCTGGCACCCAATTAATGGTTGGTATCTGCTGAATCTTTAAAGCTGTTGCTCACATTAGTATGGTATTTATATATAAGTCTCTTAACCTCATGCACTTCCTAAATAAGAAGGGTCTTGGTTCATACTAATTGGAGTTAATGTGACCTTGTGAAAGTTGCGTCAATTCATGTTATCATTTTGTGGAAGTGATAAAAGGGTGTTACATGGAGGTTGTAGATTTTGGTGGCTAGGTAAGGCTTCCCAGGGGACCTATGTCTTTGGCAAATTCACGAGTGACTGAACATAAGCTACATGCCACCACATATGTGGCTAGGTTTATGAAAAGTTCCATTATCATGCTGTTCTCTCTCTCCCCTCCTTCCAGTTTTTGACATATTTGACATTATATTCTTGTACATTGTTTTAATTCTTTGAATTCTCTATCTTTTACTTGGTACTAGAGCCTTCAATGAAGGAAATCAAGGATGGCTGTTCACATCAATATATAGATCTTGCTTATGGTTGGGCTTTTAGAGCTCGCAGTTATACTTTGCATGCCATTAGGAAAAGAAGATAATTACCATTTCTTTGTTACGGTTCTAAAATAGTCAATGGCAACCATAGTTTCATGAAGCAACTTTAAGATTTTGGAATTGAGAATTTGCCAAGTTTTTAACACAGGTTAAAGTACATCAGTTTTGTCCTTGAATATGTAGGTACTGCTTCAGGATACCTGAAAACTATCCATTGGCTTCAGCAGCTCCTTTGCTTTGTGCTGGAATTACTGTGTACTCTCCCATGGTGCGTCACAAAATGAACCAACCTGGTAAATCTCTAGGAGTGATTGGGCTTGGAGGTCTTGGTCACATGGCAGTGAAGTTTGGAAAGGCTTTTGGGTTGAACGTAACAATTTTCAGCACTAGTGTATCCAAGAAAGAGGAAGCCCTGAGTTTGCTTGGTGCAAACAGATTTGTGGTCTCATCTGACCAAGAGCAAATGAAGGTAGATTTACCTAAAACTTCTTATAGAGCATCTGTTGCCCTGTTCATGTAAGCAACGCTGAAATTGATGAACTGTCTTTAAGTTTTGTTGGATTGATTGTTGCTATGTTGTTGTAGGCCCTGGCTAAGTCATTTGACTTTATAATTGACACAGCATCTGGTGATCACCCATTTGATCCCTACATGTCACTGTTGAAGACTGCTGGTGTTCTAGTCTTGGTGGGGTTCCCAAGTGAAGTCAAATTCAGCCCTGGAAGCCTTAATATAGGTACTTAGACAATTCCTAGATTTGAAAATTTCTTGAAATTAAAGAACTATTTAGTTTGATAGTGTTACCTTTCTAGGTTTTAAGCACCACAAGTGTAATGAATTGCATGCATTAACTTTTTGTAGGTAATAAAACCATTTCTGGTAGCATAACGGGTGGTACAAAGGTGACCCAAGAAATGATAGACTTCTGCGCTGCTCACAAAATATACCCAAACATAGAAGTAATTCCAATTCAGTATGCAAATGAAGCTCTTGAGAGACTAATAAAGAAAGATGTGAAGTACCGTTTTGTGATTGATATTGAGAACTCCTTGAAATAACACTGATAAAGAAACAAGGAATTCCTCCTCTCAAAAGCATCCAGTGATTGGCAATTGTTCTTTTTTGGATGGCGGGCATTTAATTCTATTAACAAGCATTGGGTGTTGCTCTTCTGCATCATGCAATAGCCTGAAATAAGTGAATAGGTCTTTGAGTGGTTTTGTGAGAAATGGCTTTATAAAGACTTTTGTATCATTTTCTTAGGTCTTTGAATGGTGTCGTGAGAAATGAATTAATAAAATTTCGAATTATGGACCTTTAAACTGTTGTGTTTTTGTGTCCTTATTGTCTTGTGCCTGCGCAGCAAGCTCTACTTGTAGGGAATATGTCATTTTGTTTTGGAGTTCTTTATTTTATTTTGTTTCCTGGAGACCAAACTGAAAAATCCCCCAACCAGAATATCTTTGTTTAACACTCATAACGCTAAAGATTTGTTCAGTTAAAGGTAAAGCTCCATATCGTATAAACTCTATTACTAAATTTCTGTAGTTAAAACTTACTTCCTACGGTAATGCCAAAGGGGTATTAAGACTGTTTGAAATTACTTCCATCTTGCCTAGCTTTTCGCCAATTTTGGGAAGCTTATGCTTTTTAGAATCATCCAAAGATTACTTCAGCTTGTCATGTTTCTGTTTTTGTATTTTTATAACAGAGCTTCTCATGTATTTGAAAAGCTGTGGATTACTTGCATCTTGACTATGCTATATCTGTTTATTTTAGGCAAAAATATTGTTTCCATCAATAAAAGCTCATCCCTAAATTTCTAAAAAAGTATTATTTTCCCCTAAATTGTTGAAAATGTTACATTTTTTTTGTCCTTGATTCATTCGGTTAACTTTTATCCTAGGTGGTACTATTTTTAGCATTAGAGAATTGACATGTTTGACGTGGATCATTATATTGGTCAAGTGGCATGAAACTATTGGTCATATGCACTGTATAAAAGATCTTTTTAAGGTTTGGGATAAACAATATAATTTTTTTTTTCAATAGATTAAGGATGGAGAACTCAATAAAATTCAAGAATGAGAAACAAACTTATGCAAATTTTAAGAATGCAAACAATATTTTATTCATAATATATATATATATATATATATATATATATATATATATATAAAAGCTGAAGCATAGCGTTTATTGTTGCTATGCTCTTGTTGAGCTACATCAGTAGCCACATCATCTACCCATTTCTGACATTTTTTTTAACTCTTTTTTTCCCTAATTAATTTCTCAACTTATTGTTATACTTTCTCAAACTTTTCCTTTTTCTTTTACCTTTTCATCACCCCACTACTATCTACCTTACTATCACTTTTCTTCTTACCCTTTATCTTCCTTATTTTTGGCTTCTTATTCCCCTCTTCTTACTATAAATTTACAATTCTCTCTCTCATTCTATACATAGTTTTCCCACTCACAAAATGTTATTTCTCTCTCTTTCTCTTTTTCAAAATTTTGTTTTTCATTTTTTGGAGCATTTTTTATAAAATATTTTTCTTACATCTCTACTTTAGGTTGATGATTTTTTGTACTATTTGGAACTTTACTTTAGGTTGATGTGATTAAGTTGTGTTTTTAAGTTGTTATCTTTTTTATTCTCTTTTATTTCATAGATGTTATCCTATTGTATTATAAAGATAGGGGATAATTACACTTTACCAACCTGTGGTTTGCCTCTAATTCTATGTGCCTACCCGTGGTTCAAATTTTGACACTTTGCCCACCTGTGATTGTCACCGTTTATGTGCCGTGTACCCACCTCTCCCTCACCGTTACTCTAACACAGAAATATGTAAAAACTCACTCCCATCCGGATCAAAACACTCTCATTCAAATCTTAAACATGAAGAACACGAAAAACATACTCAAATTTTGAAACTTGAGTTGGCTCACTAAACCCAAAACATGAAGATTAACCAAAAACTAAACCCATATTTTTCTGTTTTTCATGTTTAAACTAATTGTACCCAAACTAAACCCACAATCATGTTCTGGGTTTAGTGAATATGAAGAAAAGTAAAAGAACGTACCCAAAAACTAAACCCAGAAATCTTGAAGATTAACCAAAAATTAAACCCAAAAATTAATATTTCTCATTCCAAGGTCCTTTTTATCTTTTCTCTCTTACTCACATTTCACAATCAAAATCGCTCTCATCAGAGAGAAAACCCCAAAAACAACGCACATTCCAGTCAACACTCATGGAAGACCAAGCCCAGGTAACGGTGACTACCACCACCGCCGATTATACAACGTTGTTGTTTTCCTTAATTTTTTTAAAACTTCGATTTTCACTTTGTCGGTTCGTTTATGAAACAAAGATTTGAAATTGAACAAAAATGATTTGTGTGTGTTCTTGTGTTGGGTTGCAGAAAATGGAGGCGTTGAAGAAAGCTTACGCGGAGATCATTCTGAACACGGCGAAAGAGGCGGCGGCGCGTGTAATGCAGTCGGAGAGGAAAGCGCTGCGCTTTCAGCACGATCTTCGTGCCACCAAAGACGAGGCGCTTCGAATGCTGACTCGGTTTAAGCAACTCATCGATTCCAAGGTCCTTTTTTTAAAATTTTTGTGTTTGATTTTATTGTTCAAATTGGGTTTTGTATCAGTTTCAGTGATGTGAAATTATGATCTTCTTGAGTGTTACATTGGTTATGTCGCCGCCGTCACCTAGGATGACGAGTCCATTGCTTTTGTATGAATTTTCTACTGAGATTGAGATAAGAGTGAGGGATTGGTGTTAAATTCGAAGAAAATAAGTCTTGATGAGTTCAATTTGTTGATTTATGTACAGAAGGTTATTGATTCGAAAATCTCTGCAATGGACTTGCCGTGGATAAGAAATTGGTGGGATGAGAAATATTAATTTTTGGGTTTAATTTTTGGTTAATCTTCAAGATTTCTGGGTTTAGTTTTTGGGTATGTTCTACTTTTCTTCAGACTCATTAAACCCTGAACATTTTTTTTTTTGAGAAACATTAAACCCTGAACATGATTGTGGGTTTAGTTTGGGTACAATTAATTTGAACATGAAAAACAGAAAAATCTGGATTTAGTTTTTGGTTAATCTTCATGTTCTGGGTTTAGTGAGTCAACTCAAGTTTCAAAATTTGGGTATGTTCTTCGTGTTCTTCACGTTTAAGATTTGAGTGAGAGTGTTTTGATCTGGATGGGAGTAAGTTTTTACATATTTTTGTGTTAGAGTAACGGTGAAGGAGAGGTGGGTACACGGCACATAAACGGTGACAATCACAGGTGGGCAAAGTGTCAAAATTTGAACCACGGGTAGGCACATAGAATTAGAGGCAAACCACAGGTTGGTAAAGTGTAATTATCCCTAAAGATAGTGATGGTGTAAGAGATCAGTTAATTGAACACTTCAGCTTCGGTGGACTACGGCGGTAGCGAAGGCCTGTAAAGAGAAGAAATAATCAATGGGTGACCGGGGTGGACCGGCCAAATACCCTCCGATAGCAAAGTTAGTTTCTCACAAGAAAATGGAGTTTCAACTTTTTGGGAATAAAATCTCAGAATCTCATACCTTTGCCTGATTCAGACCGGTCCTTATATAGGAAACCTTGGGGCAGTTACTTGGTTTAGTAACCTCCCCAAGATTCATGGAAGTCCGAAATTACAGAGATAACTTCTCCAACGGCTATAGAAGTAGTAACCGCTGATGGAAGTTACATACTTAGGAGAAATTGCTGGCGATGAATGCGGGTTGATTAACCACTCCAGAATTTTGTCAAGTGTTACATGGTCGTCCATGTGCTTTGCCCATGGACGACTCTTTGTATATAGATTGATGTTGTGTGGCCGTCCATGAGCGTTGCACATGGACAACCCTTCCGACCTGATTGCCTGAGGTTTATTCAATTGATTAATACTCATGGACGACCCAGCTGGACGAATCAGGGATGGTCTGGCCATTTGGCTGACTGGAGATCATAGACGATTCTCTTGGACGAACTATAGATGTAATTTTTGCTATCCCATCAGTTGCCCCCTTGTCCAGGGATCGTCCAAGGATATTGTGGGGATTTAACCCACACTTTTACGCAGCCACGTGTCATGGTTTAATTGGTTAACACGTAGTGTCGATTACATTTTCTCAGGTGATTGTCACGTGTTGTTATCTTAATGGATGGTGTCGCTTCGTTGGTCCCACTTCTGGGCCCTATAAATAGGTACTTTCTCTTTTTCACCCTTCACTTTTCTCATAATCTCCCTTCTGCCATCTCATCCAAGAGTTTCGTTTAGCTCTTCATCTTAGTTCTCAGGTATTTCCTCTTCCCTTCTTAGGTTTTTTGTCTTAATCTTAATTTCAGTCATGTCTTCATCTAGTAGTCTAGAGAGAGAGATAGAGAAATATCAGGACGACTCGTCTAGGAGTTATGAGAGTGGTGAGGGTAGCACAAGCTATAGCAGTAGTTCCTCAGATGAGTGTTATTCGTCTGGGGTCCCTGGTATTTCCTTAGAGGAATTCCAGGAGATGTAACGCAGGATGACCTCTGGAGTTGGGACTAGCTCGTCCAGAGCGCCTCCTAGCCCTTCTCAAGATAAGGATGAAGAAGAAAATGTCATATACAGTTGTGCTCTTGAGATAATGTCCACTCTAGACGCCCCAAAGTTGAAAACTCTAGTGGATAGATACTAGATCCCTGTTGAATTTAACCCTCGTCTACCTACGGAAGGAGAGTGGTGTTGCTCTCCTTCTTCTGGTTTAGGAGTATATACTTCGTATCTTTTAGCTGGCCTTAGGTTCCCTCTGAATTTTTTTTTAGAGGTCTTCTCCACAGGTTGGGTATTGGACCTAACCAGCTCAACCCCAATGGTTGGAGGACGATAGTTGCCATGCAAGTGCTATGGCGTGAGGCACTGGAAGGGGAATGTCCTATAACAGTGGACGAGTTCCTCTACTGTTATAAGCCCTCAAAAATAAAAAAGTCTGTTGGTTTTTACCAGTTCTCATCCAGAGGCTCTCACTATAGCTTAATAAACGGCCGCAGCTCGTCTGATAGGCTCTGGAAATAAGAGTTTTTTTTATTATTTCTAGAAATTGGGCTGGGGACCCAATAGATGTTGGTAATGCCCCCTTCCCTCCTTTTACCAGCCCCCTAGGTTGCCTTCGTCTTAAGGGTATGTTTTCTTTCCATGTTATTTCTTTTATTCCTTACACTTTTTCTATCTCTCAATCGTTTAACCACCTTTCTTTTTATTGGTGTAGCTGTTGTTCGTCCACGCTTGGACAGATCTTACTTGAATCAAATTGACCAAGTACGTGCCTTCCCTAGAAGGACTTTTCATGATCTAGTAACTTTTAGCAGTTTGGCTACGTGGGGGCTTGGTCCAGAACCTATTGCTGAGAACCTAGGCCACGAAGAAACTAATCACAGAAGTAAGTATCGTCCATCTCTACCTCATTTCCTTTTCCTTTTTTTTTTTTTTAAATTGACTTCCTTTGTCGTAGGAATAATTACGATGAGAGAAAATAAGGAAAAAACAGTAACTAGTGGGGACGAGGATGCTTCTATGCCACCAGTCGTCCAGAAGGCTCCCGTCCAGGCTGGGAAGAGAAAATCTAAAAAGATTTCTAGTGCTGTGGACCTGGACGACCTTCCTAGTCGTTGAGGCTCCAAAAAACAAAAAACCACCCAGACTTCATCTCTTCCCAAGGTCCCCAAATTTACACCTCCGACGGTGAATTTGGACGACCCTCCTGTCAACATGGAGCCCGTCCAAGTAATTCACCCTGTTCAAATTGATCCTACACCCCCTCCAGCTAAGACTTCTCGTAAGCCTCATCCGTCAGAGCCATCTGATCGTCCTTCCAACTTGGTGCTGGACGAGGGCTATGCATGGAGGACGTTCAAAGGAATCGTCACTGACAATGAAGTTAACAAATGTTACAATATGTCAGTGAATGAATTTGAACGTTTTGGCATTCATGACCTTTTTAAAAAAAAAAAAAAAAATAGAATCTCTAACTTTCCTTCGTCCATGCACAGGCTATGTCAAAGTTTTATACAGCAACGTGCCAGGCCAAGGAACTTGCTAAGGAGGCAAAGACGGCGAAAGAGAAGGCTTAGGAGCTGAATAATGAAGTTCTATTGAAAAAGGGGGAAGTAATCAGGTTGACCGAGGATTTCAATCGCTTGCAAGGAATAGAGACGAAGTTGAAGGACGAGGTTGAGGAACTTAAAGCAGATGCTATTAAGAAGGATACTCGCATCGCTTATTTGGAGGGACAAGTCTCAGAATTTCCTTCGTCCTTGGAGAAAGCACGTGAGGAAGCCATATCAGCCTTTAAGAAGTCTGACGAATACAAGAATCGTCTAGACAACCATTATGCTGCTGGGTATGAGAACTTCCATGCTGATGCCAAGGACACATTCCCTAACTTGAACTTCGATACATTTAAGATCCCCCTTGCTACAGAGAGTTCCTTGCTTATGATGGGCTCTGAGGACGTCAATGTGGAGGACGATGCTAATAACGAGGTGACCCAGGACGATCCGAAGACCAATCCACCAAAGTGACTTCAGCTTCAGAAAGTTTTTATATTTTTACTTTTGTTTGGAAGTGCCCTAGTGTTTTGGGCTTTTATCTCTTTTTTTTTTTTTTTTTTTTGAAATTCATTCAAGCACAATTCCCTCGTCCAAATTTATGGACGAGTTTTATTAACTATTACTCTACTTTCAAGGGTTTTTAGATGGTGGTCGTCTACCCTAAGAGTTTATGAATGAATGCTTTTTCTTTTCATTGTTTCTATCATATTTGAATGTGTTTAAGGATTTACGGACATACTTTATTAGTATCGTCCATACCATTAGGAAAACATTTTATCTTAGCTTGAACTTATGGATGAAGTTCTTTCGTCACAAAGCTGGAGTAAAAATGAACCTTTAAAACGCCGTTCTTTAATTCGTCCATGAACATCGTCTTTTGGCTAGCTTAAGGATTTATTCAAACTTGTGAAATGCTCGTCCATGTATTGGATTGCTTGGTCTGTTTAGATTCGTCCAGGGGCTTGTGGTGTTCCCTCAAGCATATTTTTTGTCCCTGGTTTGGACGTTAAAACCATAGGTTTTATCTCGACTTGAGCTTGGACGGATATACCTCAGATTTTATCTCGTCTTGAGCTTTAGACGGAGATACCTTAGGTTTTATCTCGTCTTGAGTTTAGACGGACATACCTTACGTTTTATTTTTCCTGCTTTATCCTTACTTGAAGGAAAGCTAATAGACGATATTCCCTAGCTTCCAAGGATTTTATTCGTCTTTGGCCTTTCGCCTTCCGTGGATCATCTTGAATCATAGAAAGTTAAGGATTCCCATACAATCATACATATACTTAAAAATACATCATATATATACTTGGAAATCCATACTATGTAATCATTCGTCCATAATCATGGCACATGCTTGAGAGCTAATGCTTGAGAGCTAGTGCTTTTAGGAAACTAAAAATACTTATACAACATAACTTCATCCATGAGTAATACAAAATACTTATACACTTAAAACACAATAGTAGTAATAAGCAAACACAAGAAAACAATACTTCATGCTTCAAATCGTCCATGGCATTCATCCTGTAGCGATGAACATTCGTCCTGCAGCAATGTTCATCCATGATCACCCTTTATTGATAGTACCTTCTTAGGTGTTCAACATTCCAAGGGTGTTCCAGCTTTCTTCCATCCAGGGTTTCTAAGTAGTAGGATCCTTGCCTCTTGCAGTTGATTACCCTGTAAGGTCCTTTCCAATTTGCTCCCAATTTCCCGTGGGCCGGGTTTTTGGTGGCCAAAGAAACCTTCTTCAGGATGATATCCCCAATGTTGAAGCACCTAGGTTTCACCATGGCGTCGTGCTGCCTTGCCATGAGATTTCTGTACCTTACTGCTCTTTGCTCCGCGTCCATTCTTACCTCGTCTATAAGATCAAGGTTAAGACGAAGCTATTCGTTGTTTTCCTCATCTTGGTACTTCATCACCCTATGGCTGGCCATATGTACTTCTGCAGGTATGACTGCTTCACTCCCATAAGCCAGTTTGAAAGGAGTCTCTCCTGTGGGAGTCCTCACTGTTGTTCTATAAGCCCACAAAACACCTAGTAATTCATCCGGCCATACTCCCTTTGCCCCTTCAAGCCGAGTCTTGATGATTTTCAGCAAGGATCGGTTTGCTACTTCTGCTTGTCCGTTAGCTTGTGGGTGGGAGGGTGAGGAATAATGATTCTTGATTCCAAGCTGTTCACAGAATTTTCTGAAGGGGGTATTGTCAAACTGTCGTCCATTGTCAGATACTAGTACTATTGGTACTCCAAATCTGCATACAATACTTTTCCAGACGAAATTTTTGACATTTTGTTGTGTAATTTTCACTAAGGGTTCAGCTTCCACCCACTTTGTGAAATAATCTATTCCCACCACCAAAAACTTCATTTGTCCAGTTCCAGTTGGAAAGGGGCCTAAAATATCTAAACCCCACTGTGCAAAAGGCTAAGGGGCCATCATCGGGGTAAGATATTCTGATGGCTGTCTAGGAATATTATTGAAGCGTTGACATTGATCATATACCTTAGCATCAGCTTGGATGGTTGGCCAATAGTACCCTGCACAGACGACCTTGTGGACGAGTGATCTATCGCCTGAGTGATTATCACATGCTCCTTTATGAACTTCCCTCAATACATAATTCGCCTCATCTAGAGCTAAACATCTTAGGTAAGGTTGTGAAAAACCTCTTTTGTATAGTACTTCGTCCATAAGGATGTATCTGGCTGATTTAACTCGGCGCTTCCTGGCTTCGTCCTTCCCCTCTGGAAGCCTTCCGTCATTCAGGTATGATACTATTGAGGTCATCCAATTCTCCTCACCTTCTGTTTGCAACATCTCTGGAAGGTCTATGCTTGGCATGTATTGTATTTCATCAAACTTGTTCATTGCTTCATTAGCGGAGGCTTCCTTCGCTAGAGTATCTGCTTCTATGTTCTCTTCCCTCGGGATTTGAACAAAATTAACTTCTTTGAATTTCTTCACAAGGCGTATCACTTTCTTCAAATATTTCTTCATTCTGTCTTCTTTGGCTTCACACATTCCATTTACTTGGCCTATGACCAACTGAGAATCTTCCAAGATGAGTATTGAGTCTGCCTCCACAGATTTAGCCAACTCCAACCCTTTAAGAAGGGCTTCATACTCCACTTCATTGTTAGTTGTTTGATACTGCAAGCGAACCTTGTGATTCAATTTATCTCCTTCTGATGTTTGCAAAATCACTCCTATTCCCCCTGCATGCTGTGTAGATGATCCATCTACATGGACGACCCACTTGTCATTGTCTCCTCTTTCACCTAAGCCTTCACAACTTGGAGTGAATTCTGCAATGAAATCTGCTAAAACTTGAGCTTTTAGTGCATTTTTTGGTTGGTACTGGATGTCGAATTCACTAAGTTCGACTGCCCATTGTATCAGTCGTCCTGCAGCTTCCAGTTTGTTCATTGCCTTCTTGAGTGGATGGTCCGTCATGACATTGATGATATGAACTTGGAAGTAATGTCTTAACTTCCTGGAAGTTGTTATCAAGGTGAAAGCTAACTTCTCCATCAACGGGTATCTTCCTTCTGCGCCTCTGAGTGCTCGACTAGTGTAGTACACAGGCTTTTGTACTTTCCCTTCTTCTTTTATCAACGCTTAACTCACGGCATATGGGGACACTGCCAAATATAGATAGAGTTCTTCTCCTAGCACGGACGGGCTTAACAATGGAGCCGTGGTAAGATAATCCTTTAGATCTTGCAAGACCTTTTGACACTCGTCCGTCCATTCGAATGCCTTCCTAAGAATTTTGAAGAAGGGTAAACACTTGTTTGTAGCTTTTGAAACAAATCTGTTCAGAGCTGCAACTCGTCCAGTGAGGGATTGGACTTCCTTGATGTTCTTCGGTGGTTCCATGTTCAAGATGGCTTGGATCTTGTCTGGATTTGCCTTAATTCCTCTCTGTGAAACCATGAATCCTAAAAACTTTCCAGATGATACTCCGAATGCACACTTACTTGGATTCAACTTCATCTTGTATCGTCTAAGCGTTTCAAAGGTTTCCTGAAGGTCATCCAAGTGGCTACCCTCGTCTAAGCTTTTCACAAGCATGTCGTCCATATACACCTCCACATTTCGTCCTATCTGCAGACGGAACATGTGATTTACTAACCTTTGATAAGTTACCCCTGCATTTTTCAGACCGAAGGGCATCACTTTATAACAAAACAAACCTTGACTGGTAATGAAGGAGGTCTTTTCTTGGGCAGCCTTGTCCATCTTAATTTGATTATATCCTGAGAAGGCATCCATGAAGCTCAACAACTGATGGCCAGCTGTAGAATCCACCAGTTGATCAATGCGTGGCAAAGGATAACTATCCTTGGGGCAAGCCTTGTTCAAGTCAGTGAAGTCTACGCACATCCTCCGCTTTCCTTTTGCTTTCTTCACCATCACCACATTCGCTAACCAATCCGGGTAATAGACTTCTCGGATGAATTGCGCTGTGGTCAGTTTCTGAACCTCTTCCTTGATAGCTTTGTCTCTTTCAGGAGCGAACACCCTTTTCTTTTGACGAACAGGCTTAGAAGAGGGGAATACATTCAACCGATGAGTAATTACACTTTGATCAATACCGGGCATGTCGTCATGACTCCATGCAAAAATATTGGTATTCTTTTTCAGAAACTGGACGAGGTCTTCTTTCTCCTTCATCTTCATACTTATTCCAGTTCTAGTGAACTTCTCAGAATCATATTCTTGCAATAAAACATCCTCCAATACTTCAATAGGTTCCGCAACAACTCTTTTCTCTTCTATACTCATAATCTACACCTGTTCGTCCAAAGCCAACATGGCTAGATAACACTCTTTGGCCACCAGCTGATCTCCTTTTGCCTGTCCAATCCCGTACTCTGTAGGGAATTTGACTGATAAATGGTAGGTAGATGTTACTGCCTTTCAACTGTTTAAGGTTGGTCTTCCAATGATGGCATTGTACGAGGAAGAACAATCCACCACAAGGAAATTCACCTCTTTAGTTATCTGCTGCAGGCATGATCCCATTACCACAGGTAATGTAATGGCGCTCACGGGTTGCACTTTCATTCCTCCAAATCCTACCAGTGGTGAACATGCTGGATGGAGTTGGTCTCGCCTAAGCCTCATCTGCTAGAAGGCGGGATAATACAATATATCCGTTGAGCTTCTGTTATCTACCAGTACCCTCATAGTGGTATAATCTGCAATGAGTAGGGTAATGAAAATTGCATCGTCATGTGGATGATGATCTTCTCAGCTTTTTCGTCCGTGAAAGAGATAGTTGGCTCGTCTGTCTTCCTCGTCCTTGGGGATCGTCCAGAGAGTTGGACATTTTGCACCACTTTGAGGTACGTCTTCCTTGCTTTGGAAGATTGTCCTGTCAAACTCCCACCAATGATAACCCTTATCTCTCCAAGTGGGGGCCGTGATGACTCTTTCATCTTCCCTTTCAGCTTCTCATCTTTATGGTCCCTTCCAACGAAATGCTTCAACTTTCATTGTCTGATGAGATTTTCGATCTGCTGCTTCAAGTCATAACACTCGTCCGTGTCATGCCCATGATCTCTATGGAAGCGACAATATTTATTCTTATTGCGCTTGTTCGGATCTCCTCATATTCTCTGGCCACTTCAAGGAAGGATCATCCTTAATTTGCATGAGCACTTGATCGAGTGGGGCATTTAAGGGTGTGTAATTCTGATTCCTTGCTGAAGGGCCTGCTTTCCTGCTATCTTTGTCTCGTTCTTTCTTATCTTCCATTCGTCCCTTCTTTGGACGAGGTCCTTGGTCTGAATGACAAGCGGGGTTTGCTTTCATTCTATCAGCTCTCTTCCTCTTCTTAGCTATGATTGCGTCTTCTGCATTCATAAAGTTTTGGGCTGAATGGACGAGTTTAGCCATGGACTGGGGCTCTTTCTCATACAGCTTGTGAATGAATAAGTCTGAGTTAACCCCATTCTATCAGCTCTCTTCCTCTTCTTAGCTATGATTGCGTCTTTTGCATTCATAAAGTTTTGGGCTGAATGGACGAGTTCAGCCATGGACTGGGGCTCTTTCTAATACAGCTTATGAATGAATAAGTCTGAGTTAACCCCATTGTGGAAGGCTGCCAATAATAGCTTATCGTCCACCTCATTTACTATCAAGGCTTCCCTGTTGAAACGAGTGATGAAGGACCGCAGACTTTCATTCTCTCCTTGTTCTATAGTTAACAGGCTGGACAAGGAGTGTTTGTGCCTTTGTCCTCCAATGAAGTTATTGACAAACAACTTGCTCAATTCTTCAAAAGAACTGACTGTGTTTGGAGGTATCTTGCTGAACCACACTCGCGCTGGCCCCTTGAGGGTGGTAGGGAAGGCTCTACACATTATTTCATCGGGAACCCCTTAAAGATGCATAGTGGTCTTGAAGGTGGCTATGTGATCAAAAGGATCTTGCGCTCCATCGTACGAATTTAGGGAAGGCAATTTGAACTTTGGTGGTAGAGGGTGACCGTTGATGGAAGCCGTAAAGGGGGAATTGGTTCTGTGGATCAAATCTTCTATTGGATTAGCCCTTCTTAGGTTCTCTTTCATCTCTTCCATCACTTTCTTCATCTGGCCCATCTCCTTCTCCAAGTGTGGCACCCTTCGTGAAGTGGCGCCTTTGGACTGACTTCCAATTTTTGCATCCTCTTCATCTTCTTGCCTACGCGTTTGTCCTTCCTGTTCTTCATGCATTTTCCTTCTTAGATTGATCTCCCTTCTTAGTTCTTGGTTCTGGCGAGTTAACTCCACCATTGCAGCCGCCATAGATTGAACATGTTGGACAAAGGGCGTCTGCATGACCGGTGCAGATTGGCGATCGCAATGGGGGTTGCTTGAAGCGTCTCTGCTTCCCTGATGGCCTAGGCTTGTAGCCCTCGACCTAGTCCGAACCATTCAACCTTTTGTCCTAGAAAGCCAAATCGTAAAACAATTTACACTTCCCACAGACGGCGCCAACTGATGGTGTAAGAGATCACTTAATTGAATACTTCGGCTTCGGTGGACTACAGCGGTAGCGAAGGCTTGTAAAGAGAAGAAACAATCAATGGGTGACCGGGGTGGACCGGCTAAATACCCTCCGATAGCAAAGTTAGTTTCTCACAAGAA
Organism: Quercus glauca; assembly: GCA_023736055.1. Taxonomy (NCBI): domain Eukaryota; kingdom Viridiplantae; phylum Streptophyta; class Magnoliopsida; order Fagales; family Fagaceae; genus Quercus; species Quercus glauca. The sequence continues at coordinate 72,757,322 of CM043316.1, read as the reverse complement.
AATGGAGTTCCAACTTTTTGGGAATAAAATCTCAGAATCTTATACCTTTGCATGATTCAGACCGGTCCTTATATAGGGAATCTTGAGGTAGTTACTTGGTTTAGTAACCTCCCCAAGATTCATGGAAGTCCGAAATTACGGAGATAACTTCCCCAACGGCTATAGAAATAGTAACCGCTGATGGAAGTTACATACTTAGGAAAAATTGCTGGCGATGAACATGGGTTGATTAACCACTCCAGAATTTTGTCAAGTGTTACATGGTCGTCCACGTGCTTTGCCCATGGATGACTCTTTGTATATAGATTGATGTTGTGTGGCCGTCCATGAGCGTTGCACATGGACGACTCTTCCGACCTAATTGCCTGAGATTTATTCAATTGATCAATACTTATGGACGACCCAGCTGGACAAATCAGAGATGGTCTGGCCATTTGGCTGACTGGAGATCATGGACGATTCCCTTGGATGAATCATAGATGTAATTTTTGCTATCCCATCAAATAGTATATAAGAATACAATGTTATTTTATTACATAATATAACATGGCTTTGATGATTTGGTGCTTATTACTATATTTTTTATTTTACTTTTTTTCTACTCATATTATTTGTTATAAATTTCTTATTATTCTCTCTCACATTCTCTCTTGAAAAAGTGGCTATTCTCTCTTTCTTGATTTTTTATTCTTTCTTGAAACTTTACTTTATATTGATGAATCAACTTTATGTTAGGTTCATACGTCTTGGTGTTGTAGCTTTTAGTTCCCCAATATGTAGTATCTTTATCTCTCTTATAATTTTAGCTTGATTTTTGTTTGAGTTAATACTTTATTATTTTAGAAGTAAGAATTCGAGTTTATATCAAAATACAATCTTGGCTATGCTAAATACATATTGGTATTTGGACAATTTTGGTCTATTTTGGTCCACTTCATTTATCCAGTCTAGCTTGATCTATTGCAGTCCACTTCTATCAATTCAATCCAATTCGGTTTCTTCAGTCCAGCTCGCTCCACTTAGTTCACTTCAGTCTATTTCGGTCTACTTTGGTCAATTCGGTCCTTTTCGGTCCACTTTGGTCTATTCATTCAATGTGGTCCATTTCGGTCCCATTTGCTCCATTCGATTCTCTTGGGTATATTCGGTCCAATTTGGTCCATTCGATCCACTTTGATTTATTTAGTCCATTTGGTCTATTTCAGATCACTTCGGTCCAATTCAGTGTACCTAAGAAAAATAAAAGTTTGGGTTGAGTAATATCAATTGTAATTATTTGATAAGTTTTTGTTATTATAATAATCTCTTTAAGAGAATGTGAATTTGAATAATAACTTTGAAACTTAAAAATATTAATTGCACCCAAAGAAACTAGGAAAATATAATACATAATAGCAATGGTTAGAAGAATATGGACCATTTCAAAAAAGAATAATATCAATAAAAAACATTAAAAAAAATGATGAAATTATAGATTTGTAAAAATAGAGTGTTGGAAATTATTTTTTGAAAATTTTTAATTTTTTGGGAAAAAATTATGTACAAAAAAAATTTAGAAAATAAATTATACATATTCGGTATAAGTTTGTTATGAGTTTTTATTATCATAATAATTCCTCTTAAGAAAATAAATAATTTTAATAATTTATTTAAATAAAAATCACACACACATATTGCTTGAAGGTATAATCAGTTTCGTGCAATTCATTTAAAAGTAATGATTTTAAAACAAATGAGTAACTGCCCTAAATATTAGATTTGTATATTTATACCCTTGATATATTTAGAAAGACTTTTTTTTTTACTTAATTTAGCCAAACCAAAGTGGTTTAAAATACTATGTTAATGTGACTCAACAAAAGTGAAGCAACAATAAATGTTATGCTTAAAATTTTAGATATTATGAGTTTGATATATATATATATATATATATATATTAATAAATTTATATTTAGAATAGATGCTCTCAACCCAAACATGTCTTTTCCCTATATGTAAGTGCATAAAACTAGACCAAAAGGGACCGAAGTGGGTACAAATGGACCGTATTGGAGCAAATGAAAAGAAGTGGACTAAATTAGAACATGGTGGACAGAATTGGACCAAATGGAAATAAGGTGGACCCAATAGAACTGAAATGGGCCGAATACAAACAAATGGACAGGTTAGAACCAAAGTGGACGCAATAGACCAAATAGAAACAAATAGGACTGAAGTGGATTGAATGGGATCAATGTTGACTAGATAGGACCGAAGTGGATAGAATGGACCGAATAAGATCAATATGGATGAAATAGGACCAAAGTCGACTTAATGGCCTGAATAGGACTGAAGTGGAGAGAATAGACCGAAGAGGACGAAAATGGATTAAATAGAACCAAAGTGGACCAAATAGGACTTTTGAATATTTATTACTTTTATTGCATTTTTAGAGCTCATATTTTTAATTTCTAATTTTTTTTTTTGTAATTTTTAACTCAAAACTAAAGAGTTTAGCCCAAAATATAATAAAATTTCATACTTTTCAACCCAAAAATTAAGAAAAAAAAAATAATTTTTGAGCTAAACTTGAAAAAGGGAACATAAAAAAGAATCAATTTAAGACCTAATTGATGTTTAATTTTTAGGAAGAAAAAATTATCTACAACAAATTTTAGAGAACAAATTATACATTATATTACAATTACTAAATAATTATTTATTTTCAAGCATTGAGCGAGTCTACAACTAGTTATACTTATATATAAACAAATTATGCATTTATTTGTTTTTTAATTAACAATATGTAATATAATTGAAATTTATTTACAAAAAATAAGTATAATACCTGCATTATAAACTATAAAGTTGTAAATTCGGTCTTGGGGTGGGTCGTGGGGTACATGCAAGAATGTCATCGCAGGGAAAAATCGTCACGGTAAACGGCCTACATCAGCGCTGGCGTAAGGTTATCTCAACATGGAGGTCACTGCCTACGTCAGGCTGTTCAATTTTTTACCTTCTAAAAATGGTTAATAATTTATGGGTAAAAAGTCCGTTTCTCAAGAAAAGAAAGAAAAGAAGTATGCGGGGTAGTTGGAGACTTGTATGTAGTACAATATATGAAATTAGTAGTAAAAAGAAATACTAGAAAGTAAAATACCACAATCATATTGAAGTTTATAACTCCTTTTAATTGGGACAGTGATATAATGCTGCTAGAGTAGTGGAGATCAGACGACGATGATGTAGTCGAGTGTAATGTAAAGAGCGGTGGTATCATCTTGTCTACCTATAAATACGAGACTGACGCAGCACCTTTGTTTTCATCCACTTACTCATTGTCTTTACTTGGATTAGATTGGATTGGTCTTTTATAGCATACCATCTCTGTCTCTGTCTCTTTCTCACCCTCTTCATAAACCAGTCCAAGATGAGCTCATTGAGTGCAAAAGATGACTGCCTTGCATGGGCGGCAAGAGACCCATCTGGAGTTTTATCACCTTACAGCTTCAGCCGCAGGTCCTTGTTCTTATTTCTACTTTTCTTCATTTTTACCATGTGCTCTTGTACTAGTCAAATTTTCATAATGCGTTTGGATGTGGCTTTTGTTTGAAAGCTTATAATTTGCAAAGTTGATTAAACTATAGCTATACATAAAATAAGTGAGACTCGAAAAAAATATATATACATAAGCAAATAAAGCTAAATGGAAAATGGGTGATATCATGTTTTAAGAAAAAATGAATAGGGCTTCTACTTTGATGTTTGTTTGAGGCTTCGAACTTTGAGAATGCCTTGCAGAGTTGCAGGTCATATACTTTCGCTTATACTCATGTTTTGCTTCCTAAGTCCTAACCATGTTTGTTTAGCCTATTAGTAGTCATATAATGTCCTAGGAAGCATGGATTAGTGGTCAAGTTCACTTCTTGATACAAATTTGTATATGGTAGAACATAAGCGATTACTAGACCTGAAGATTCCTTTCTTGACAAGAATAAAAGAAACAAATGAGAAGAAACGCTAAATGTGCTTGAAAGCACAAACATATCGATCTTTTTAAACATTATGTTATTTTGTTGAGGTGCTTCTATTCTCTTATATATTCATAATGGAAATGATCTGCTTAATAAGTTAATTTTAAAAAATAGAAGCAATTTTCTTAAGTTGGTGAAATTATTAAAAAAGTTACCTGGAAGTGAGTTACATGTCTTCATCTTTCATATCATTGGTTGACATAATGATCCCATACTGAGTTCCACTATGATTTTAAGAACTATGATTAAATAACACTTACATGTTTTTATAATATATATATATATATATATATATTCTGATTATGAATGGATCTGGGGAAATTTTATTCAGGGCTGTTGGCAGTGACGATGTTTCATTAAAAATTACACACTGTGGAGTTTGTTATGCTGATTTACTTTCGACCAGGAATTTACATGGTGATTCAAAGTATCCTTTAGTGCCTGGGTAAGTGGACCAATTGTATACCATTAGTAGTCTTAGCTATCCTTGAACTGATGTATATTCTTCCTGTTGTTACTAAGAACAATAATAAATAAATATATTGAATTTCATAATATGTAAAATATTATTTAAATAATAATAATTCACATAAATTAGAATTTACCATAAAATTATAACAAAATTAAGACATATTACGTTGATGGTGCACAAAGTATGCCTCATAACATGATAATTAATTTACCTTCAATCAATAAGTTTTTAAATGGTGGAGTTGAGGTATGGACCATGTCACTATCTTAAGATGATATATGCCATATTGCCATTTATGCGATTTCCAATGTATCAGACTAACAACATTATACGTGTTGCAATCGAAATACAATAATCCAGCCATTTTGCTGATTATCTTTACAAGTCTACACCACTTGTAAGATATAAAACTCTTTACACTCTTTTACCCATAAAAATAATATATGAAAAACACATATATTCTCAAAAGAAGAAAAAAATGATCAAGCAAAGGTTTTTAAAAATAGCTACTGCCGTGCAAAGGGTCAAAGGGAAAAATTTGACCGCATTATGTTTTTGACACTTGCAATGTCTATATCATAAAACTCGGTCATAGAATATTGCCCAATGGTTTATATTTTTACTAACGTTAAACCTTTGAAAAAAAGTTTGACAAAGTAAAAGATTTAATAAGGAAAATATTCCAAATAGTTTTAAAGGCTCCAACGTATGGAAAATTTTGCTAAACAATATGCATTGATTTAGCCAACTCATAATAGGAAAGGCATTAAAGAAAGAAAACTGATTTCTATTAAATCTTTTTCAAAATATTTTAATCTTTATAAAAATATTCCAACACTTCCTCCTTCAATTAAATTTTTACCTATAAAAACAAACAGAAAAATATCCTTGAACTGATTTATCTATGCTTGCACACTAGACATGAGATTGCAGGAATCGTGAAAGAGGTTGGTTCCGATGTTCACCGCTTCAAAGTTGGTGACCATGTTGGAGTGGGTACCTATGTCAACTCATGCAGAAGTTGCGAGTATTGTAATGATGGACAAGAAATTAATTGCGTAAAAGGACCAGTTTTCACCTTTAATAGGGTGGACACCGATGGTAGTATTACAAAAGGAGGATATTCCAGTTACATTGTTGCCCATGAAAGGTAAGTATTCTCTATTAATGCTACTACATTCAGTTCCTTTATTTTCCTTTACATACAAATATTCACAGTTAAATTAGTATGGTATTCAAAAGTCTCTTAACCTCATGAAGCACTTCCTAAATAAGAAGTGTCTTGGTTCATACTAATCGGAGTTAATTTGACCTGGTGGAAGTTGTGTCAATTCATTTGATCATTTTGTAGAGGTGATAAAAGGGTGTTACATGGAGGTTGTAGATTTTGGCGTTCAGGTAAGGCTTCCCAAGGGGCCTAAGCCTTTGGCAAATTCGCAAGTTTCTGAACATAAGCTACATGCCACCACATATGTGGCTAGGTTTATAAACAGTTCCATTTAGGGGTGTGCATGGGTCAGGTTGAGGGGATTTTTTGACCCAACTCACTATGGTGGGTTAAAAAAATTCAACCCAACCCAACCCATCACATAAGTTCAACCCAACCCAACCCAACCCAATCCACATGGGTTGGGTTGGGTCGGGTTGAACCCATGGGTTTAACAAATTTATTATTATTATTATTATTATTATTAAATTGAGTAAAAAAAATATAAATATAAATATTAATATATTTAAAAAACCAAAAGATTCGTTTCTTTAAGGCAAACAACACTAATAACTAAACAACAATGGTAATTTATTAAGATTTGTGTGAACTAATTGGCTTTTATATAGGATAGGAAAAATTGGTTATTTAAAAAAATTTATTAATTATATAATATTATATATATATATATATATTAAATTAGTATTAGTAGAAGGAACTGAGGAAGTGCTGCTCTACAGCTGGATTTTTTTTTTAATTATTAAATATATAATATATATTTAAATATATAAATATAAGTGCCTACAGTTGATTTTTTTTAAAAATTATTAAATATATAATATATTTTAAATATATATTAAAAATGGGTGGGTCGGTGGGTCGGGTCGGGTTTGGTGGGTTTGTAATTTTATGACCCAAACCCAACCCGACCCGCTATAAAAAATTTTTTTGTAACCCAACCCAACCCACCAAGCCTTAAAAACCGACCCAACCCGGCGGGTTGGGTTGGGTTGGGTCGGGTTTGGCGGGTCGGTGGGTTTTTTGCACACCCCTACTTCCATTGTCATGCTAGCTGTTCTCTCTCTCCCCCTTCTTCCAATTTATGACATATTTGACATATTATATTCTTGTACATTGTTTTAATTCTTTGAATTCTCAATCTTTTACTTGGTACTATAGAGTCTGCAATGAAGCCAATCAAGGATGGGTGTTCAAATCATATATAGATCTTGCTTATGGTTGGGCTTTTAGAGCTTGCATTTATATTTTGCATGCCATTAGGAAAAGAAGATAATTATCATTTCTTTGTTACGGTTCTAAAATATTCAATAGCAACCATAGTTTCGTGAAGCAACTTTAAGATTTTGGGATTGAGAAATGAGAATCTGATGTGATAATTTTGATCTATTGACTTTATACTGGGGAATTTGCCAAGTTTTTAACACAGGTTAAAGTAAATCAGTTCAGTTTTGGCCTTGAAAATGTAGGTACTGCTTCAGGATCCCTGACAACTATCCATTGGCTTCAGCAGCTCCTCTACTTTGTGCTGGAATTACTGTGTACGCTCCCATGGTGCATCACAAAATGAACCAACCTGGTAAATCTCTAGGAGTGATTGGGCTTGGAGGTCTTGGTCACATGGCAGTGAAGTTTGGAAAGGCTTTTGGGTTGAACGTAACAATTTTCAGCACTAGTGTATCCAAGGAAGAGGAAGCCCTGAGTGTGCTTGGTGCAAACAGATTTGTGGTCTCCTCTGACCAAGAGCAGATGAAGGTAGATTTACAAAAAAAAGACTTCTTATAGACCATCTGTTGCCCTGTTCATGTAAGCAACGCTGAAATTGATGAACCATCTTTAAGTTTTGTTGGATTGATTGTTGCCATGTTGTTGTAGGTTCTGGCTAAGTCATTTGACTTTATAATTGACACAGCATCTGGTGATCACCCATTTGATCCCTACATGTCACTGTTGAAGACTGCTGGTGTTCTAGCTCTGGTGGGGTTCCCAAGTGAAGTCAAATTCAGTCCTGCAAGCCTTAATATAGGTACTTAGACAATTTCTAGATTAGAAAATTTTTTGAGATTAAAGAACTCTTTAGTTTGATAGTGTTACCTTAACAGGTTTTGAACACAGAAATTTTAATGAATTGCATGCATTGACCTTTTTGCAGGTAATAAAACCATTTCTGGTAGTTTGGTAGGTGGTACAAAGGTGACCCAAGAAATGATTGACTTCTGCGCTGCTCACAAAATATACCCAAACATAGAAGTAATTCCAATTCAGTATGCAAATGAAGCTCTTGAGAGGTTAATAAAGAAAGATGTGAAGTACCGTTTTGTTATTGATATTGAGAACTCCTTGAAATAATACTGATAAAGAAACAAGGAATTCCTCCTCTCAAAAGCATACAGTGATTGGCAATTGTTCTTTTTAGGATGGCGGGCATTTAATTCTATTAACAAGCATTTGGTGTTGCTCTTCTGCATCATGTAATAGCCTGAAATAAGTGAATAGGTCATTGAGTGGTTTTGTGAGAAATGGCTTCATAAAAAGACTTTTGTATCATTGTCTTAGGTCCTTGAGTGGTGTTGTGAGAAATGGATTAATAAAAGTTAGAAGTATGGACTTTTAAACTGTTGTGTTTTTGTATTCTTGTCTTGTACCTGCGCAGCAGTCTCTACTTGCAGGGAATATGTCATTTTGCTTTGGAGTTCTTTATTTTATTTTGTTTCCGGAGGCCAAACTGAAAAATCCCTCAACTAGAATATCTTTGTTTAACACTCAATACGCTAAGGGGGCTTTTGGTTCGCTGTAACGTGCCCTTGATGTGATGCTCATTACGATTGACAATGTTAAATATTGGTTTTCCATGCTATGTAGAGTACTGAACTAGTGATTGAAGACATGATTGTTTTTCTTATCTCATAATTTAGTCTAAAATTCCAACTTCCAACACATTGAAGCCCCACTGCCATCACGTTATTAGTATGATTAGTATGTTAATCATCGCTCATCACCTGCCATGTCATTAGAGATAAGTGTCCACATTAGTCTTTGGAAAAATATACGTAAAATACTATTAAAAAAATGTATGACTAAACTATTTTGTTTTATCTTTGATAAGTAAAATTAAGACTATTTGTGGGGGTGACATACTCGCTGAGGGTAGTTTGATTAAATATCAAACAATCAAATGTGCAGATTATCAGTTGTAGCTAGGTGTAGACACTTCATTTTGTATCCGTTAATAACTTTTGGTCCCCAGCCTCAATGATGCATTTGACATACTTCAACTAAGGGTAATTAAAAAGTTCTCAATAGTTTGAAAGTAATCATAGCTCAAAAGTACTCAAACCACTTTGAAAACAATGCTAAAAAATGACATTTGCTCACTGTTTTTCCAAAGAATATTTGAATGAGGTTTGCTTCATTGGAAAGTAGACATCTAGGGTTTTAATTTGAATATAAATTGTTTTGTAATTTGGATTTAAAATGAGTAAGTTATGATTGTTTGAAGTCAGGCCAACAGTGCAGTCGAAATTAGGGTTTTTTAGCAAGCATGCGTACGCATTCGTTGAGGCTGCGTATGCACCCTTAACCAAGCTTACGCACCCTCATTTCTAGGACTTCATAACTTAAGGTTTGGGCCCCAAAAATTCATTCTTTGATGGGGGGGGGGGGGGGGGGGGGGCAGCTCCTATACCCTTAGGAATGTCCAAAGGCCTCTAAAAAGCCTTGAAAATTATAGTTTTTAAGTTATAAATATCTCTAATCCAAACCCTAGCTAAAGAGAGAGTCTCCACTTTTCTAAAACCCTAATTTTCTCTTCTAAACACTCACACAACACCTTTGCACGTTTTTTCAAACTATTCAAAACCTTTCACTAGCACAAAACTAAGGCATAAACTTGTTCTTAATTTCGTTTTACAAACTATTGTGTTCTTTATTATCCTTTGTTCTCTATCTAATCTCTTTGTTGTAGGCACTGAGGGTCGGTTAAATAAACTTCAAAACTGTGATTCTTAAGCAAGGTGAGCATTCTTTAAATGATTTGTTCATTTGCTTAATAGGATCCATATCTTTTTGTTGTGGTTCTTTTTTATTCTTGTTCTTAACTTGTTTGATGTTTATGGTTCTTTAGATATGTGTTAAGATGGCTATGAGTTGATTATAATATGTTCTTAGTGCTTTTTTGGTTTTATTCAGTTTTTATGTTATATTAACATGTTCTTTGTGTTATAATATATAGAACTTTTCACATGTCCTTTATTTGATTATTATTTTATTTATTCGATTTATGTTAATATGACCATAGTATAAATTTTTTTTAGTCTTTAGTATTTCCTTCTTATTTTCTTGCATGTATGTTCTTAGATTTTAAGTTGTTTTAGTCTAATATGTGATTTTTACAGTTTTTGTGTTAAGGATGCGTGTGCATTCTCGAGTATTCGTATGCGGGGTTTCAACCCTGCATATGTATAGTTGAGTATTAAGGAGATTATCATGATAATCAAAACTTATCATATAATTGTAATTGATATTATTCAAATAATTGATAGTACTCTTAACCCAAACATGTTTTTTTTTTTTTTTTTTTCAAAGTACACCAAACTAACCTAAGTGAACCGAATTGGACCTTAGTGGAAGAAATGGACCAAATTGGTCGGAATGGACAGAAATGGACTGAATTAGACCAGAATGACCAAACTTGACCGAAATGAACTGAATGCCAAACCGTAATTAGTAAACATAACTCAAAAAATTAATAATAATTATAATAATAAAGTGATGTAAAACTATAATCTAAGATAAGTAAAGTATTCCAATATGATGGAAGTGGTTTGTTTTTGAAGTAACACTAATCAAATTTGTAATCACATTAATATTTTTAACTAAATAATTACGCATGCGTCTGTGATTTTATGTGGATGTTAAAGGTTTTATTTAAGTTTGATTTGGCACCATGTAGAGGAAGTTGGTACACTATAAAAAAAGCATATCAGGAAACCCACTTGCATGTAATATCTTATACAAAAAGAAAAAGAAAGAGGGAAAAAATAAAACCACTGATGTTGCGATGGCGGTGGTTATGATGGTTGTTTATTGTAATGGATATATTATTTTATTGTGTTGTTTGTATTATTTTATTGTGTTAAAATTTAAAATAAAACCACTGATGTTGGACATTTTGTAAAATGAGAAAGTAAAATAGATAAACTAGCTTTTTGTGGTGACAAATAGCTAAATTTATGGCTCCACCAATGTGGATGCTCTTAAGTGCTCTATTATCTCTATCTCTTGAAATTGATAAAAATGACATAGGGTTCTCTAAGTAGGAGCGAAACTTAACCCTTCAACTTGGCATTGAATACTACATTAGAATACATAAATGAATATAGTGGTGAAAAGAGATTTTTTTTTGGGTGAGTATAAACTATGAAAGCTCAAATTTGTGTGAAAATACAAGAGTTATTTAGACCCCCAAATTAAAAATTATGGCTCAATTAATTTTACTCTAAGTTAAACTAAGTGTAGAATAGAGTAGATGTGAGTGTACAAACAATATAATTACTCTAAGCCATATTCATCAAATCACAGCAGTAAAATGAAAGCTAAAAGAAGAAGAATGCAAATATAAGATAACACGCCGATGTGTTATCGAAGAAGAAACTGAAGAACTCGACAAAAAACCTCTTCGCCACCCTCCTAGCGGTAAATTGATCCACTAGAGAATAAGTTGGAGTACACAAATAACAAAAGACCTTCCAAGCCTAGTCTACCCCATATACTTGAGCCCTCCAAACTCCTGCTACCAACTGACTTGACGAAGTCTTGTCTTCTCTAGCTCTCCAGATTATGCAATTTAGCCCGATTGCATCCACCAAACAAATGGCTTCTTCCAATGCTTCCAAGCAGCACCAAAACCTCACTTTACACTCAGAATGGGTATGGTAAGTGTTTGGGCTATCAACCTCTCAAGGATTTGGATATGGAGAGGTAGGAGTTGAGGAAAACCACAATGGATTGTGGGTATGACAATCTCCCAGTCTCAAGGGTAATGGCTAGGGTTTTCTCTCTGAAAAGCACTCCTCTCAATATGTGGTTAATGTGGGTATATATAGTGTGGGTAGAGATAAAGTGTATTGGATATGACAAAATAGCAAAACAGAATGTTTCGTGGGTATCTCACGAGAAGGCCTTAGCCGTAAGACACTCGTGAAAACCAGCTGTCATCATCTGTCATGACTTTTCACATTTCAGTCATGTGCTGAGCACATGCTTCACTTCGCGGGGAAACTTCTTGCGAGATACCTACAAAAACTCCTTTGATCTTCAATTTGCCTTGAGTTTTCACACTCTTTCTCACACACAACCCTTACAAAGAAATCCCACATATAATATAGGATGCATAAGATTGAACATAATTGCAATCAAATTTGACACGGAATTAAAGCCAATACAAAATAGTTGTAAATCACAACTTTACAAACTAAAAATAAATAAATAGTGTCTCCATCCAAGATGTTTGTAATACATTTAATTTCTATTATAACTTACATCTAGGTTTAAGAATATGTAAAGTTATGGTAATGAAAAGTGATAGTCATATCATAATTGACAAGTTATAATTAGTTTTGAGAATGAGTAAAGGCATAATGCACTATCGCATTCATTAATATTTATATACATATATTTTTTTAAAAATGATAACATGACAAATGATGTGATTTAATATAGGCGTAGCAATAATAAATAGTATACTTTCAACTTTTAGATATTATATAAATTATGAATAAAATATTGTTTGCATTCTTAAAGTTTGGGTAAGTTTGTTTTTCATTCCTGAATTTTAATGAGTTCTTCGTCCTTAAACTATTGAAAACATTATATTATTTATCCCAAACCTTAAAAAAGATCTTTTATACAGTGCATATGACCAATTGTTTTGTGCCACTTGACCAATATAATGATCCACATCAAACATGTCAGATTCTCTAATGCTAAAAATAGTATCACCTAATTAGACAGGTAGGATAAAAGTTAACCAAGTGAATAAATGACAAAAAAAAAAATGTAACATTTTCAACAATTTAGGGGAAAATAATTCTTTGAGAAATTTAGGGACGAGACTTTATGGGTGGAAACAATATTTTAGCCCAAAATAAATAAATATAGCATAGTCAAGAATCAAGATGCAAGTAATCCACAGCTTTTCAAATACATGAGAAACTCGGTTCTAAAAAAACAAAAACAAAAACATGACAAGCTGAAGTAACCTTTGGATGATTCTAAAAAGCATAAGCTTCCCAAAATTGGCGAAAAGCTAGGCAAGATGGAAGTAATTTCAATCTTTAGAAGAAGAACCTCTAGAAAAGGCCTGTCAAACAAAGTCTTAATACCCCTTTGGCATTACCGTAGGGAGTAAAGTTTTAACTATAGAAATTTAGTAATAGAGTTTGTTGGGGACATATTTTTATGTAATTGGCATATCTTTTGACAAAACGCACTTTACTTGTATTTGGGTAAATCTAAGTAGGTTCAAGATGATCACTACAAGTGGTAAATTGAAGACATGAAGACTACTCAAGAACTATTCAAGAAAAGTGCAATCTGCTGGTCTTGACACCTGCTCGATAGAAGCTCGATCTGTCGAGATTCATTAAATCTCGATAGATGCCTCGATCAATTGAGCTTACGAGATTTTGTCTATAGCCAGCAACGTTTTATTCTAAGAAGGCTATTTGTTTATGGGTTTATATAATCCTTATTGGACTAGGAAAACCCAAGTTTGTGTAAACCTATTTGGAATAGGAGAGCCCATTAAGCTCCTATTTAAAGGAAGTGGAAAAAGAAAAACCTAACCCTAGAGAGATTCATAAGGTTTTCTTTTTGAAACCCTAGCCTCCTTCTACAGAAGAAAGAGTTCTTGCTGCATTTCTTGTACGCCTTTAGGTTCTGTAACCAAGCAAAGTCTCTTGCACCAACATTAAAGATCTTATTGGTGTTTCTATGTGAAGTTGCTGCAAATCAACTACAACAATCAAAGGGTTGCTGTGGAGTTAGTCACGTATTGGGATTCGTGCAAAGGAGTAAGCCGCGTATTGGGATTCGCGCATCAAATTGGTTAGTCACGTACTTGGGAGCCGTGCATCAAAAGGGGGAACTATCACTACAGAACAAGTCCAATTGGGTATTGGGGTAAGGGTTCAACTGTAGGTTGGTAAGGTACTTGGAATTCCTTTACTTGCAACCGCTTGTTGTGATAATAGTGGAGTTTCGGGAGTGGTGACCTGAAAATCACCCGGTGGGGTTTTTGCCGTTAGGGTTTTCCCTATTCGTGAACAAATTACCGTGTTATTTATTTTCCGCCCTGCATATCTAGTTTATTGGTGATTTGTTTATGCTGCCACGCAATTGCATGTTAATTGAACCTAATTAATTCACTTGACTAATTAATTAGTTAATTAATCACAAGGGGTCAATTCGTTTGTGGCCTATCAAGTGGTATCAGAGCAGGAACACTCTGATTAGGTTTAATCTTTGCCGTGTTGATCCATTGACCCCTGTTTGTCATGGATAGAGGACAATCGTTAATTATACCTCATTTATTTGATGGGACTAACTATGCCTACTGGAAAGTACGCATGAGAGCTTTTTTGCAGTTCTTAGATGAGAAGGTGTGGCAAGTTGTTGAGATTGGCTGGACCAAGCCAAAAAAAGCGCCGGCCGACTGGGATGAAGCCAAGATCAAGGCGGCAAACTTCAACAGTAGAGCGTTGAATGCCCTATTTAGCGCAGTCACCAATGAGGAATTCAAGAAGATATCCTCAACTGAAACTGCTAAGGAGGCGTGGACCATCCTCCAGACAACCTATGAAGGAACAAAGACTGTCAAAGATTCAAAACTTCAGAGGCTCACTACAAACTTTGAAGAGATTAAGATGGAGGAGGATGAGTCATTTGATGAGTTCTATGCCAAGCTCAAGGACATAGTGAACTCAGCTTTCAATCTTGGGGAAACCATCCCTGAACCCAAGGTTGTAAGGAAGGTGCTCAGATCTCTACCTGAGAGATTCCATGCCAAGATTACGACAATAGAAGAATCAAAGGATATTGACAAAATTCCTTTGACTGAGCTGGTTGGGAATTTGCAGACCTACGAGCTAGGGTTATCTAGGATTGGCAAGTCGAGCAAAGGCAAGAGCATGGCCTTGAAGGCAAAGAGCAGTGATACAGATGAGTCTTCCGATGATGAAGATTCCAAGATGAAGTCCTACATTACAAGACAGTTCAAGAAGTTTATGAAGAATGCCAATGGGAGGAGCTTCGACAAGTACCGCAGACAATCCAGTTCTTCTCAGTTTAAGAGCCAAGACAAAGGGAAGAAGGATGCTAAGGATGGTGGTTAGTATACTGTTCCGGCAGGACCTAAGTGTTTTGGGTGTCATGGGTTTGGACACATGAAGAATGAGTGTCCTACATATCTTAAGAGCATTGGGAAAAGCAAGGCACTTGCTGCAACCCTGAGTGACACTGAGCCTGAAGATGATTCCGACAATGAGGATGACGGAATCTTAAATGCCTTCACTGCCACAGTCAATCCTACTGAAGGAATTGTTGAAGAAGTGGATGAAGAAGAAGAATTGGTGGACACCAAGTGTGAGAAGTTGGATTATCAAGATGATATCCATTTAGCCTATGAGAAACTATACAAGCTGTCTGAAAAGCATGAGAAATTGTATAGGCTGGCCACCAAGAAGCTCAGTGATGTGGAACTTGATCATGAAGAGTTGTCCACAAAGTTTGATGAGGCGAATCAAACTATTGGAGCACTAAGGTTTGAAAACAACTTCCTGACTGAGAAGACCAAGAAGCTTGAAGGGAGCTGTTTCAAGTCAGAGCTCAACTGGAGAGGACTTCAAGTGCAAAACTTGATGAGATGCTCAGCATTCAAAAATCTGCTTCAGATCGAACAGGTTTAGGGTATGATCTTTCTTCCTCTAATATTGCTTCCACTAGTACTACTGTTTTTGTTCCTCCTGCTAATATTGTTAAAGTTGAGAACACTGATATTAAAACTGAATTAGCTAGTGAGAACTTAGACAAGGGCAAATCTATCTTAGGAGCACCCCCTAAGTAAGATAAGAAAGATGCTAGAAACCCTAGGGTTAAGAAGGCTAAATCTCAAAAGCCTAAACAAAAGAAGCAGCATCTCTGTCATCATTGTGGAGCTGCCGATCATACTCGACCAAATTGCTACAAGTGGCTAGCCACTCAACAGAGTAACGGCATGACAGCATTTGGAATCCAAAATTAGCTTCAATCCTCTCTTGCTCCTCTTGGAGATCTTCTAAAAGCCCTTATGTTCCTTTCGAACTTGAACGGTTTAAATTCTTCCCCCTCACTGCCGGTTCAAGGGTTTAATCAAAGGAAAGGTTCTTCCAAGGTGTGGAAGAAAAAGGATTCTAAGTGATTTCATCACTTTCTTCTCCCCTCTTGTTTTTCTTGTTTGTTGCATTGCTTGTGTGTTTTGCATTTTTGTTGAGTCAGTCTAGTTTTTTTTGCTTTGCTTTGCTTTGTTAACATGTTTTTGTGTGTTTACTTTCAGTTTTTTTTTTAATATAAAAATAAAAAAAAAATTGAAAAATCAGAAAAATACAAAAACAGTGTGTGTTTTGTGTACTTTGGTACTTATGTACCTTGGATGGCCAATGAAACAGAGTTTTCTAAACTTTGTATCTCTTGTAGCTTAGATGAACATCTCTATGCACAACTAAGCAAGTGAGATTTGTGGCTCTTGTTTGTGATGAGTAAGATTAAGTTATTTCTTAAAACTTAACACTCATATCACTCTTTTTGACGGGTAGGACTAGAAAATCCTAAAAGAAAGGCATAAATAACCATCTCATCACTGTTGCCCGCCAATCATTAATGAAATATGTATGTTTCGGCATAGCAAAAGTGTGATGTCAATGACATTTGTGTGCTTCGGCATAGCAAAATTGGAATGTCAAATATCAATGGATATTTCTTTTCTCTCTCTTATAAGCCCATGTATGATATGCTTAAAAAGAAAATATGCAAAGAAAATAAAAAGCAAAAAGATCAAAAATGTTTTAAAAATGATTGCAAGCGTGTATTCTAAGAGATGTGGGAGTTATAGGATGTACCTCGAAGGTGATAGTCCCCATCAAACAGTTATGATTGTGTGTGAGTTAAAGTTATTTTCTCATATCTCAGATCGTCATAACATGTATATACATATGCAATCTTGCGATGTGTTTCACACACAACACGCAATATTCTTTGCTACTTTTAATACATATACAGGTACAATGTGATTTGGCTATCACAAAGGTTTTACATGTGCTAATGTATGCTCACTAAACTCTCTTGACTTGTTTTTGAAAAATAAAATTGGTTAGACTTGTTTAGTATGTGTGTGTGTTTTTGGGAGATCCATGTGCTTAAATTTTTCATTGAGAGATGATTTTGAGAGCCTTTTATGTTGATTGAATCAATGGTTGAGGTGTATGTTGGATTGCATTCATGTTTGTGTTTTTCACTTCTCGAAAAACTGTTTTTAAAAGCTGTCTCGACACCTCCTCAATACCTGTCTATCTGTCGAGCTTCTCCAGCTTTTTCTTATCGCAATCTCGACAACTCCTCCCCACCTGGTGGATCAATCGAGAATTCTTCTGTCTTCTCGATAGCTTCTCGACAGCTAGGTCGATTGATCGAGCTTTTGCTCTTGTGTCTTTGATTTGTCCCTCGACAGATCCTCGACAGCTTTCTTTGTCAACGTTGTTTTTCTCGACACCTTCTCGATTGATCGAGATCCCCTTGCATGCATTTCATTTTTTTTGTTTTGCATTTTTTTTTGTTTTGTGTCCATAGCATCTCGTTTTTGTTTTCTTGTAGGTCTATGGTTCCTTGTTCTCCTCGTTCCCTCTTTGTCATTTTTTTTGTTTGTCTCTTGTCTTGTTTTTTGGCTTCTTTTTCCCTTTGACAATCGTGTCAAAAAGGGGGAGAAATTTGAGAATTGAATGTCTTTCCTCAAGGGGAGTCATAGATTTAGGGGGAGAACTTCATGTTAAAAGGAAGAAAGTTTTTGATGTAACTAACTTAAGGAGAGAGTTAGTTTGATACACTTTGATATTGATATATTCTTTGTGTTGTGTATCTTTTGGTTTTGTAACCATTTACATACATCTTGTGTTGTTTCTATATTTGATGATGATGTATGTGTTTCACTCTTTATCTCACATGTGTTGTTTCTTTTCTCTCTTTATACACATGTTTCTTGTTTATTTAACTTGTCATTATTTTCCACATGGTACCTTGATGTGTTTTGTTTAGTGCCTTTTAGGAAAGACAAGTTAAAGCCAAGTCAAGATTCCGAACCTTCTTCTTGCCGCAACTTCTAAGGTTCAAATCTTTTAGACTAGGCTTATTTATTCTGTAATCTTGAGCAGAATGTATTCTAGGACATTCAATGTACTCTTGTGATTTTGTCACGGATTGCCAAAGGGGTAGATTGTTGGGGACATATTTTTATGTAATTGGCATATCCTTTGACAAAACGCACTTTACTTGTATTTGGGTAAATCTAAGTAGGTTCAAGATGATCACTACAAGTGGTAAATTGAAGACATGAAGACTACTCAAGAACTATTCAAGAAAAGTGTAATCTGCCGGTCTCGATACCTGCTCGATAGAAGCTCGATCTGTCGAGATTCATTAAATCTCGATAGATGCCTCGATCGATCGAGCTTACGAGATTTTGTCTATAGCCAGCAACGTTTTATTCTAAGAAGGCTATTTGTTTATGGGTTTATATAATCCTTATTGGCCTAGGAAAGCCCAAGGTTTGTGTAAACCTATTTGGAATAGGAGAGCCCATTAAGCTCCTATTTAAAGGAGGTGGAAAAAGAAAAACCTAACCCTAGAGAGATTCATAAGGTTTTCTTTTTGAAACCCTAGCCTCCTTCTACAGAAGAAAGAGTTTTTGCTGCGTTTCTTGTACGCCTTTGGGTTCTGTAACCAAGCAAAGTCTCTTGCACCAACATTGAAGATCTTATTGGTGTTTCTATGTGAAGCTACTGCAAATCAACTACAACAATCAAAGGGTTGCTGTGGAGTTAGTCACGTACTGGGATTCGTGCAAAGGAGTAAGCCGCGTATTGGGATCCGTGCATCAAATTGGTTAGTCACGTACTTGGGAGCCGTGCATCAAAAGGGGGAATTGTCACTACAGAACAAATCCAATTGGGTATTGGGGTAAGGGTTCAACTGTAGGTTGGTAAGGTACTTGGAATTCTTTTACTTGTAACCGCTTGTTGTGATAATAGTGGAGTTTCGGGAGTGGTGACCTGAAAATCACCAGATGGGGTTTTTGCTGTTAGGGTTTTCCCCATTCGTGAACAAATCACCGTGTTATTTATTTTTCGTTGCATATCTAGTTTATTGGTGATTTGTTTATGCTGCCACGCAATTGCATGTTAATTGAATCTAATTAATTCACTTGGCTAATTAATTGGTTAATTAATCACAATGGGTCAATTCGTTTGTGGCCTATCAGAGTTTTTGCGATACAGAGCTTTTACTTTAACTGAACAACTCTTAGGTTAAAGTTAAAGCCAAAAAACTCTATTACTAAACTTCTATACTTCCAAACTTTACTTCCTACGGCAATGCCAAACGGGGACTCTGTTTGATAGGCCTTTTTCTAGAGGTGATTCTTCTAAAATTGAAATTACTTCCATCTTGCCTAGCTTTTCGCCAATTTTGGGAAGCTTATGCTTTTTAGAAGCATCCAAAGACTACTTCTCTAAGCATTTGAGCTTGTCATGTTTTTGTTTTTGTTTTTTTTTGGAACCGAGTTTGTCATGTGTTTGAAAAGCTATGGATATATTTTGGCATTTTGGACTATGTTATATTTATTTATTTTAGGAAAAAAAAATATTGTTTCAATCCATAAAGTTTGCTTGAAATTTCTTTCTAGTCCCTAAATTTCAAAACGTATTATTTTCCCCTATACTGTTGAAAATGTTTCATTTTTTTGTACTTCTATTCGCTCGGTTAAATTTTATCCTACCTATCTAATATCTAAGTAGGTGTTACTAGTTTTAGCATTAGAGAATATGACACATGGATCATTATATTTAAAAAAAAAAATGAAAAAAGAACACATATGAGGTGAACAAGTGGCATGAAACTATTGGTCATGTACATTGTACAAAATATCTTTTTTAAGATTTGGGGTCCGTTTGGATACAACTTATTTTTGTTGAAACTGAAAACTAAAAACTGAAAACACTGTAGCAAAATAATTTTTAAACGTGTGAATAGTACCGTGGGACCTATTTTTAATATTTTTAAATGCATGAACAATGCTACTACAGTGTGAAAACAGTGTTGCTACAGTGCATGAACAGTGATAATTGTCTCCCGCACAGTGATTTTACTGTTCATGCGCTAAAAAAAAAAGAGGAAGGAAATGTGAAATAGAAACGTAGACACGCAATAAGCCCTATCCAAACACATACTTGGTATAAACAATATAATGTTTTCAGTAGTCGAAGGACAAAGAACTCATTGAGTTTTAAGAACGGAAAACAAACTTATGAAATTTTTAAGAATGCAAACAATATTTTATCCATAATTATATATATATATATATATATATATATATATATATATATATATAATATTTAAAATTTGAAACATAGTATTTATTGTTGTACGCTTTTGTTGAATCACATCAGCGATCATGTTATTATTTTATTTCCATCATTTCTTTAAAAAAAAATGTATATAAATATTTATTTATGCAATAATGCATTATATCTTTACTCATTTTCAAAATTAATTATAACTTATCAATCATGATATGACCATCATTTTTCACTATTATGACTTTACATATTCTCAAACCTAAATGTAACTTATAATAGAAAATACATGTCATACAAACACTTGGGGCAGAGACACCATTTATTTATTTTTAGTTTAATACTCATCTAGGAAAAAAATAAAATCTCATTCCACCACTATATTCATTTCCGTATGCTAATGTTATTCCAGGCCAGGTTAAAGGGTCCAATTTTGCTTCTACTTAGAGAATCATATGTCATTTTCAACCATGTGTCTTAACAAAGGGTGGGTTTTTTTTTTCCTTTCTTTTCTTTTTGTATAAAATATTACACGCAAATGGTTTTCCTGATATTCTTTTTTTATGGTGTACAAACTTTCTCTATATGGTGCTGAATCCAACTTTAATAAAACCTTTAACAGGCAGAATCACAAACTCATGCATAATAATTTAGTTAAAAATATTAATGTGATAACAAATTTGATTGATGTTATTTCAGTAACAAATCATTTCCATCACATTCGAATACATTACTTATGATAGAATATGGTTTTACATCACTTTATTATTATAATTATTATTATTATTATTATTATTATTATTATTATTATTATTATTATTATTATTATTTTGAGTTATGTTTAATAATTACGTTTCGGCATTCGGTCTAGTTTGGTAATTCCAGTCCATTTCAATCCACTTTTGTCCAAACACTTTCAAACTTTAGGGAAAAAAATCTAAACATCCTTAAAATTTAGGGGGTAAAATCTAAATTCTTAAACGTTAGCGTGTAAAATCCAAACACCTACAAACTTTAGGTTGTAAAATCCAAACTCTGAGACTTCAGAGTGTAAAATTCAAACGCCCCTAAACTTTAGAGGTATCATTTGCAATTCATCCAAAAAATTATATATTCTCATGCATTGCGTTGTTATGCAACTAGTTTTAACTTTTAATATCTATACTATTTATAAGAGGGTTCCCATTCTTGGACTGGATTTTTATGTGGTTCAAAAACACCCTCCTAAACGTTAGTTTAATATGAAAAAAAACTTGAAGACAACACAGTAAAAATATATCTTCAACTCTACTTAAAATACCTACAAAATATGCACTCTCCTACTAATCCATGTCTTCAAAGCAAACTTGTACAAGTAAAAATAAAATAAAAAATGGGAGAAATTATGACACTAGACAAAAAAAAACCCTTATCCCACGCGGTGATAAGGCTAGTAATTGTATAAGCGCATTTGAGTTAATTAGGGGAAGAAATACCATTGGAGGAGGAATTCTAAGGATAATGAACATTGGAAGAGTTGTTTTGTAAACGTATATATTAATTAGAATGAATTGTCAACCTCAAGCATATGTTCTTGATGCTTAAAAAGTGGATACTGGTATTTTGATTTTTTCGGTAACTGATATCTTAATGAAGAAATTATGCTTGCTAATTTGTCAAATTCGGGATGTCGATTTGGTAGGGAGGAATCTTATGAACAATGTGACCTCTATACTGCGGAAAATGGGACAAATCTTGGAGATTTTTGCTAATGGTTTGAAAATCTTAGAAGACTTTAATACATGCCACAGTAGAGAAGCAGAAAATGGCATTAATTGATTGGGGGAAGTAATATTCATGTCTCAACGTGTGTCAGGTCCCTTCTCTACCAAATGAGATGTTGTATGTTCTGTGATTATAATCACTTTGCATCTCTTTATCCTTCAGAGTATAAATTTACTTCACATGTTGCACTCCCTGCTTCTAAACTTGAAATAGCAACAATGTGCTCTCTCTCTTTTGTACATATCATTCTGTTCGGTTCATAGAACTAGTGGCATCCAGGATTACTAATGATGAAAGTTCCAATCCAGTTGCAAATTCCTGAAGTACTTCATAAAGTGATGTTGCAGGTTTACAGCCTTTACTTGCAAACGAAATGATAAGAATGGTTGTTTTGACAATCAAATGAAAAGTAAAACATCTAATCTGTTTTACAAGGGAAATGAAAAACACCTATATATTTATATTTATTTTCCAATAAAGGTGTATTTCATTTTGGTCATCATCAAATCCTTTTTCATCGTCTGGCTGCCCAATGACAAGATTTTCTGTCCTTTTTGCCCAAAGTACACAGTAAAGGCCTACAATGATGAGAGACGCTCCTACCAAGCTGGGCAACACCAAATATACAAAAGAAAGTAGTTTAGTTCCTCATTTCCTCCCTAGCAATATGGACAATACACACAATGCCAGATTGTTTGTGAGGTTTTATTATTTACTAACAATTATGACATGAAGCAGAAAACAGAAAATTGTGATAGAAAGCTACAACTGGATTGTTATAAGCAAATTTTTATGATAGGAGAATCAGAAACCAATGACTTGCAAGTGGCAGAAAGAATTTGTGTTCTATCTATAGCCCACCTGCCCACGTGTAGTCTCTCTGCAAAAGCAATTGCCGAGAATATTCCCACAATAATTAAGAGTAGTGGACTAAACATTGCTGCAAAAACTGGTCCCTTATTACTGATACACCATGTTTGCAAGTAGTAGACTAAAGCTGAGATCACCACTCCCTATTACAAAAGTAAGCAGGGAGAGATGAAGACTATAATGTTTTACTTTCAAAGGTATCAAATTCCATGAAAGACATGCATGTGTAAGAGTAAACACTCACACAGTAGAGGATGGTTAATAGCTGCATGTTCCACTCCAACTTCCATTAAGTCTCGATTTCTTGCAAAAAACAGTGCAAGAAAAAAAGATTGCAATGATGCAAAGAAGCAAATCAAAGTGTTCAGCGATAATCTAACTGGGTAGACTTTGTAGACCACAGCCTGAGAATAAATAGACCAAATTTGGGGAAAAAAATATGAAAAAAGAAAGGAATTTTTTCATTCATGATATATTGCTATCATTTGAAAATATATAGTACATCACCTGGAGAATCAGCCATGCACTCCATGCTATGTGACTTGTCAGAATAAGTGCAGCACCCTTAATCCAGTTATCCTTGCCATGGCTCAACTCACAACTGTTGGTGCTACAGATGATTATCAGAGGCCTGTGCACAAAGCCTTTGAAAAGATATCTTCCTTTCCAGAAGGTAAACGTAAGTGCCCCACCAATGCAAATCAGTGTACCCAGCACCTTAGCTTGACCTCTAACACTTGCTATGTTCAATGTCTCCATCCTAAATTAGAGACATAAAATCAAATGAAGGGCATCCGGTGAACTAGTAAAGAAGGTAACTGCATTTTATATGAGGGAAGCTCAGATAATACCTAAGTATTACTGCTATGAGGAAGGTCAAACTAGGGATAACATTACTTAAGGCAACTGCAACTGTTGGAGAAGTGTATGCTAAACCAGCATAGTAAACATTGAGATGGATGGTTATCCCAAGTGACGAAGGCAAAAAAATCTTTGCAATCACAGAGAATGAGAGTGGAGGCCTATTTTTCCTGCTTTGCAAGAAGAAAATAAATAAAAAATTTTTTTCCTCAAACGCTCCAGCAACTAGTCATGAGCCTAAAAGGCATATGATCACTGACCATATGCCTTTCTAGTGATTAGCTTACATCTCAATAGGGGAAAAAATGGTGCACGCACACACACACATCACTGAAGACTGACCATAAGAAGGATAACTAACCTTTCAAGTACATAAGCAAAGGGACCTAACAAAAGCATGGCAATTATATGCCTGTAAACCACAAAGACAAGTTGATTGAGTCCCTTTTCAAGGGCAATTTTCGTTAGGATATTTGCTCCACCATATGCTAACTGGACTATTACCATTGCCCCATAAGAAGTATAGGACTTCATGGCTATTCATAATGCATTTCCTCTTGATGTTCATCTGGTTTAAGTAGTAGTGGACAGACAACCTCAGCCACCTCTTCAAAGGATTTATCTAGATACCACTTATTTTGCTGAAAACTGAAAACTTATTACTGAGAACAGTATAACAAAATAATTTTTAAGTTATGAATAGTGCTGTGGGACCCAAGATTTAACTAGAAATCTGCGAGGCTGTTTGGATGTAAAAATTTCATCACTCATCATTTATCACCCATAACTCATCACTCTAAAATACCATGTTTGTTTGACACCATCACTCACTTTCCATCGCTCAATATTTTTCACACTATTTGTAGACCCCATACTTGTCACCAGCTGCTGTTTTTTTTTTTTTTTTTCAATACCCAAACTCATCGAACTCAGTGAAAAAAAAAAAAAGAAGAAGAAGAAGAAGAAGAAGAAACCCAGAACAGACAGACCAGTGAAAGAAGAAGAAGAAGAAGAAGAAGAAAAAAAAAAAAAAAAAAGAACTGAACAGCCAACGTAACCCAGGAGAAGAAATGAAAAAAAAAAGAAAAAAAAAAAGAAGAAACCCAGAACAGACAGACCAGTGAAAAAAAAAAAAAAAAAAAAAAAGAACTAACAGCCAACGTAACCAAGGAGAAGAAATGAAAAAAAAAAAAAAAAAATCAAAAGGTGCGGCTGGTATGGTTTGTGGGTCCCCTATGTGTGTTTAATTACAATATTGCCATTGAGTTATGAGTTATGGAAACTGAAAACATCCAAAATGTGTTTTCAGTTTCCGTAACTCATAACTCAAAAATCAGAGAATTGAGTGATGGAAACAGAATTATGGAAATTGAGTTATTGTGCAGCCAAACAAGTATTTTGCTATGGGTCCCACCATTTTTGAGAATTGAGTTATGGAAACAGATGAACCAAACACCCTCTGCGTTTTCACAAGTTTGGCTGTGTCGTGAATAGTACCGTGGGACCCAGCCAAAAATGCAAACTGCAATTTCATTTCTATGCAAACACACGCAAAGAATCATTTTTTTAAGCCTCATATGGGAAGAATCACATTTCAATAGCAAGTGGAATGCATTATCACACTACCAGTATGCTTGAAAAGCATAGTACCACACTTGAAACAGAAACGAACCTATAAGACACCGTCTCTTTTCCCAATTAATATTTCCTATTTTCTTTAATTTTGTGATTTTTATAGAGAAATTTTATTATGGAATGTCTAGTTACAGGAGCTGTACTGCTTTTGAGTGAACTTCCATGCTTAGGGAACAGTTCAACACACCTTTAGCACATTTTATTCCTTGCAGAAGGAACCGTTCAGCACTTATTGATCTTGGAAAATCCTCATAAAAGATTGATACGTAGGTAATTTAGCTTGCTTTGTTGTAATTTTACCTCAATTTATATTTGTTTGAACTATGATTAAATAATTAAATTTATCACTTCCTAATAGCTTAAACTTTTATTACAATTAGCCGCAGACCAGCAAACCCACGTGATGCGTGGGAATATAAATATTATGTAATAAAGTATAATATATAAAAAGTAACAATTACTTTAAGTATTTTTTTTAAAAGATTTTTACAAGTATTTTTTTTTTTTAATCTTTTTATCTCTACAAATATATGATTTTACTATTTTTTGTGTTTGATTAAATTTTTTTTTTTAAGGTGAACCATATTCTTCTAACTTCTATTGTAGTATATTATATTTTCCTGATATACAACTAAACTTTATAAGGTTTAAATTTATTATTCAAATTTCTCATCTCTTAAGGACTAAGAAAATTATCATAATAATCAAAACTCAACACAAAATTACAATATTATGTTAGCCAAAATTAAAATGAAACTAAAGGAATAAAAAATAGACTTTATAATAATTTATTACTCAAACAATTGATAGGCATACTCTAATTCATATTTCCAAAAGAAACTAAGTATTAACCCAAACCAAAATTCAACCAAAGCTATAAAATGGAAAGAGAAGACTTTCTAATGGGAAATTAGAAAAGAAAAAAAAAAGAAAAAAAAAAACCAAAGCACATATTAAAAAAGAAAGAACAAAAATCCACACAGAGAGAGAGAGAGAGAGTACTCACAGTTTTGTGGGGGAAAAAAATATGGACTGAATGAAGAAAATGATATCAAATCTATACAAAATGAAATGGACAAAAGAAGAGTCAAAATATAAGAAAGAGAAAGAAAGTGTAAATGGTAAAGTTGAGAGTAGTGGGGAGATAAAGAGACAAAAATGAAGGGAAAATGTTGGAAAAAATGTAATAGAAGATGTGAATTAATAGGGAGAAGAAGAGTTTTTTTTTTTTGATAATAGGGAGGAAGAAAAGTTTAAATAGAAAAAGAAAATGTAGAAAATAAGTAGATGACGTGGCAAAGAATCATTTCTACGCAAACGCACGCAAAGAATCATTTTTTAAGCCTCATATGGGAAGAATCACATTTCAATAGCAAGTGGAATGAATTACCACCCTAGTATCACTACAAAAAAACGCAGCTATAGACCATAAAAACGCAGCTAAAGCTTGTAACCGCATTTACAAACGCGGCTTTTACTGTGCAACAATAGCCCTGCAGGGTCTATAGCCGTGTTTTTTTTAACGCGGCTATAGGTCCCCCTATAGCTACGTTTTTCCATCCCTATAGGTTGAGACTTATAGCTGCGTTTTATAAAAAACGCAACTATGGACCCGCTTTGGGGCTATGTACAGTTTTGGCTGCGTTTTTGAAACACGGCTATAGGTTTTTTTTTTTTTTTTTTTTTTTAATTTCTTGGTTTTTTTTTTCCCCCAAAAAATTCAAAATCAAACACAACATGTGCTTGAAAAGCATAGTACCACACTTGAAACAGAAGCCAACCTATTAGACACTTTCTCTTTTCCCAATTAATATTTCCTATTTTCTTCAATTTTGTGATTTCTATAGAGAAATTTTATTATGGAATGTCTAATTACAAGAGCTGTACTGCTTTTGAGTGAACTTCCTTACAGAAAGAACAGTTCAACACACCTTTAGCACATTTTATTCCTTGCAGAAGGAATAGTTAAGCACTTATTGATCTTGGAAAACCCTCATTAAAGATTGATACGTAGGTAATTTAGCTTGCTTTGTTGTAATTTTACCTCAATTTATATTTGTTTGAACTATGGTTAAATGATTAAATTTACCACTTCCTAATATCTTAAACTTTTATTACAACTAGACGCAGACCCACATGATGCGTGAGAATGTAAATATTATGTAATAAAGTGTAATATATAAAAGTAACAATTACTTTAAGTATTGTCTATTTTTTTTTAAAGATTTTTACAAGTTTTTTTTTTTTAAATCTTTTTATCTCTACAAATATATCATTTTATTATTTTTTGTGTGTTTGATTAATTTTTTTTAAAGGTGAACTATATTCTTCTAACTTTTATTGTAGTGTATTATATTTTCCTGATATACAACTAAACTTTATAAGTTTCAAATTTATTATTCAAATTTCTCATCTCTTAAGAAATAAGGAAATTATCATAATACTCAAAGCTCAACACAAAATTACAATATTATGTTAGCCAAAATTAAAATGAAATTAAAGGAATAAAAAATAGACCTTATAATAATTTATTACTCAAACAATTGATAGGCATATTCAAATTCATATTTCCAAAAGAAACTAAGTATTAACCCAAACCAAAATTCAACCAAAGCTATAACAGGGAAAGAGAAGACTTTCTAATGGGAAATTAGAAAGAAAAAAAAAAAAATACCAAAACACATATTAAAAAAGAAAGAACAAAAATCTAGAGAGAGAGAGAGAGTACTCACAGTTTTGTAGGAGAAAAAATATGAACTGAATGACGAAAATGATATCAAATCTATACAAAATGAAATGGGGAAAAGAAGAGTCAAAATATAAGAAAGAGGAAGAAAGTGTAAACAGTAAAGTTGAGAGTAGTGGGAAGATAAAGAGACAAAAATGAAGGGAAAATGTTGGAAAAAATGTAATAGTAGATGTGAATTAATAGGGAGAGAAGAGTCTTTTTTTTTTTTTTTTAGAATAGGGAGGAAGAAAAGTTTAAATAGAAAAAAGAAAATATAGAAAATAAGTGGATGACGTGGCTGCTGATGTGGCTCATCAGGAGCGAAGCAATAATAAATACTACAATTCAGCTTTTAGATATATATATATATATATATATATATTGATCAGTAATTTATCATACTATCAAAGTCCTGAGTTTTATTCCCCCCATTTAGAATGTTAAAAACCCACGTGTTGAACCTCACTTATTAAGGGGGAGATTCAGCAGTGTTAGAATTATGATTAAATGATTAAATTTACCATTTCTTAATAATTTAAACTTTTGAGAAAATTGATAATTTATCAATAGTTAGTGTTGTTTATAGTTTGATTTGATCAGTTAAATCATTTAAAAAATATGTCCAATACCTATAACTTCAATCCTGACTGTCTAACAGACTGCTTGCAGTGTTGATACGTTTGTGCTGTGTTTTAGATATAAGGAAGGATTTTCTGATTGTGGAGTGGACAATGTGTTCTTCAGTTAGTCTGACTGCAGGTTTATTCTAATCGTACCTTCTCTCTTAATTTAATCTACAAAATTGTCCCATTAAGTATCAACATGGTAATAAGTGGAACATGTAAACTTTAGCTTTAGTGGAAGATGGCATGATTGACATTGAATGTGCTACCAACTTGTACAGTTTTGAGCACTAGACTATCTATCGAAGACTCGGGTTGTTGCTGTAGCACTTTTGAACACGTTTTTAATGAATGCCCCATTGCTCAGATTGCCTGATCCAACTCATCGTGGCCCATCAGTTTCTCAAGAATGAATGCAACTTCAGCAAGTGGATAGATCACACTGTTGCTCAATGCAAATAACATTCTCAACATCTCTTCAGAAGAATCACAGAGCCTTAATCCATCGCCCATAGGGCTTCCAGTTGTAATGACAGAAGGATCACAATCTCTTTGATTCTAAGCTCGGTCCTGATAGCTCAAGGAATTCAATATATTTTTTACTCTAAAAAATAAATAAATAAATAAAAATTCAAGCATTTTACTGAAGGAGACATTGGTAGGTAAAATTTTTTGTTTCAACTTGCCTTAAAAATTGCTAATGCAGTGTGTTATTTCATTTCATGGTCAAAATGCTACCGGGAAATCCACTCATATTTTTCAAAAGATAAACCAACATGGCAATATCCCTGAAAATTATGTGCCACAGTAATACTGCTGCAAGACCATTAACTTGTGGAAAGATTTTTGAGGGTCAGAGAAACCTGAACTAAGCAATGAATAATTTTTTTGAAAAATACAGAGTAGGATGAGCATGCAAAACAGGGACGGGAGTTTTAGAATAAATTATAAGAAAAGAAAAACAGTCATATCTTCAATCACTAGTTCAGTAGAATCAGTACTCTACATGACATGGAAAACCAATATTTAACATACACGCATGTGTGTGGATGGAAAACAATGTGATCAGCCTAAATTGGTCAGTCTCTTTCAATATCTTGGCCCTTCTCACTGGGAGGTTCGCTTTTGAGCATCAGTTGATTGTACTCCTTGCTCCTTCCCCACAGGACAGAATAAAGACCTCCAACCACCATAGTTCCACACCATCAATGCACAAAAAGTAAAGAATCAGTCATGATTCGGAGTAAGGGAGATAGATTCAGGTTTGATCATACATGGATGACTTCTTGAACCATCCTCTTTAGAATTAAAGATCGAATCAGGATGACTTAGCATGGACTCAACATGGATCAAGATCAAGCACATATCACACACAAAAATCATTAAAGTTATAGGCAATATCAACATCTGAAGCTATCACATAATGCGTCTTAGAAATTCAAACACACCCATGCCTAGTTTGATAACCTACTCCAATGGTAATTTAACTGATACTAGACATCCAATGACAATAAATTCAATTACTAAAAGTTGGCATTTATCTACCCAATCACAGAAACCAACTACCCCATTGGGGATCCAACCAAAGAAAACGAACATTCAGAGTACTGTGAGCTTCAAACTATAATAGTTTGAACTTTTTCCTCAAGTCATCAAATTCAAAATACAATTCTAAATGTGTATCTTATGATTACTATTGTAGGGATCTTGAATTACTAAAAGTTGAGAGTTAGCACGCACCTTAAGGACTAAAGGAGTCTTTTATGAAATCTTGACACAACAAGATAGTAAAGCAGGTTAACCCGCTACCTCTTAATGTAGGATTTGTCCCCTATGTTTTGCCTAAAATAAGTGGATAAGGGGGATTCAAACCAAGTTCTAGGACAACCAGACAATACAGCAGAATCACAATAGCTGTTGGCATGTGGGACTCGATCACTTAATCAACTATTCTACTCACACGTGAACAAAATGATAACTATGTGAACAATAAGTCCGGCCAATATTAGCCCATTATTTAGCATGGTAGGTCTAATTCAGATCCACCAGCCACAGAGTTTGTTTTGGAAGACCAAACTCTGCTCCAAAATAAGAATTTTTACTCAAAAGTATGCAACATAAATTCTAAGAGGCATAGACACAATTGTAGATTTGTATAAGATGAAAGACCATTCAACCAATACTAACTCATATTAATAAGGCAAAAATTTAAAAATCCAGCAAAGCAGAATGACATAATCAAAGAAGGTAAAAATCCAAAATTTGATAATCCAAAAACCATGTAGCACTACATCCATTGCTTATTGAAAAACAAAATAACTAGGTTGTAATAATCAATCTTCCACAGCAATTGTGTCTTTCTCACTCACATAGATGCCATCAAGAAACTTGCGGATATCTTTAATAGGGTGGACACCAATGGTAGTATTACAAAAGGAGGATATTCCAGTTACATTGTTGCCCATGAAAGGTAAGTATTCTCTAATGCTACTACATTCAGTTCCTTTATTTTCCTTTACATACAAATATTCACAGTTACATTAGTATGGTATTCAAAAATCTCTTAACCTCATGAAGCACTTCCTAAATAAGAAGTGTCTTGGTTCATACTAATCGGAGTTAATTTGACCTTGTGGAAGTTGTGTCAATTCATTTGATCATTTTGTAGAGGTGATAAAAGGGTGTTACATGGAGGTCGTAGATTTTGGCGGTCAGGTAAGGCTTCCCAAGGGGCCTAAGCCTTTGGCAAATTCGCAAGTTTCTGAACATAAGCTACATGCCACCACGTATGTGGCTAGGTTTATAAACAGTTCCATTGTCATGCTAGCTGTTCTCTCTCTCCCCCTCCTTCCAATTTATGACATATTTGACATATTATATTCATGTACATTGTTTTGATTCTTTGAATTCTCAATGTTTTACTTGGTACTATAGAGTCTTCAATGAAGGCAATCAAGGATGGGTGTTCAAATCAATATATAGATCTTGCTTATGGTTGGGCTTTTAGAGCTAGCATTTATATTTTGCATGCCATTAGGAAAAGAAGATAATTATCATTTCTTTGTTACGGTTCTAAAATAGTCAATAGCAACCATAGTTTCGTGAAGCAACTTTAAGATTTTGGGATTGAGAAATGAGAATCTGATGTGATAATTTTGATCTATTGAATTTATACGCGGGAATTTGCCAAGTTTTTAACACAGGTTAAAGTAAATCAGTTCAGTTTTGGCCTTGAAAATGTAGGTACTGCGTCAGGATACCTGACGACTATCCATTGGCTTCAGCAGCTCCTCTACTTTGTGCTGGAATTACTGTGTACGCTCCCATGGCGCATCACAAAATGAACCAACCTGGTAAATCTCTTGGAGTGATTGGGCTTGGAGGTCTTGGTCACATGGCAGTGAAGTTTGGAAAGGCTTTTGGGTTGAACGTAACAATTTTCAGCACCAGTGTATCCAAGGAAGAGGAAGCCCTGAGTGTGCTTGGTGCGAACAGATTTGTGGTCTCATCTGACCAAGAGCAGATGAAGGTAGATTTACAAAAAAACTTCTTATAGACCATCTGTTTCCCTGTTCATGTAAGCAACGCTGAAATTGATGAACCGTCTTTAAGTTTTGTTGGATTGATTGTTGCCATGTTGTTGTAGGCTCTGGCTAAGTCATTTGACTTTATAATTGACACAGCATCTGGTGATCACCCATTTGATCCCTACATGTCACTGTTGAAGACTGCTGATGTTCTAGCCCTGGTGGGGTTCCCAAGTGAAGTCAAATTCAGTCCTGCAAGCCTTAATATAGGTACTTAGACAATTTCTAGATTAGAAAATTTCTTGAGATTAAAGAACTCTTTTGTTTGATAGTGTTACCTTAACAGGTTTTGAACACAGAAATTTTAATGAACTGCATGCATTGACGCTTTTGCAGGTAATAAAACCATTTCCGGTAGTTTAGTAGGTGGTACAAAAGTGACCCAAGAAATGATTGACTTCTGCGCTGCTCGCAAAATATACCCAAACATAGAAGTAATTCCAATTCAGTATGCAAATGAAGCTCTTGAGAGGCTAATAAAGAAAGATGTGAAGTACCGTTTTGTTATTGATATTGAGAACTCCTTGAAATAATACTGATAAAGAAACAAGGAATTCCTCCTCTCAAAAGCATACAGTGATTGGCAATTGTTCTTTTTTGGATGGCGGGCATTTAATTCTATTAACAAGCATTTGGTGTTGCTCTTCTGTATCATATAATAGCCAGAAATAAGTGAATAGGTCTTTGAGTGGTTTTGTGAGAAATGGCTTAATAAAAATACTTTTGTATCATTGTCTTAGGTCCTTGAGTGGTGTTGTGAGAAATGGATTAATAAAAGTTAGAAGTATGGACTTTTAAACTGTTGTGTTTTTGTATTCTTGTCTTGTGCCTGCGCAGCATTCTCTACTTGCAGGGAATATGTCATTTTGCTTGGGAGTTCTTTATTTTATTTTGTTTCCGGAGACCAAACTGAAAAATCCCTCAACCAGAATATCTTTGTTTAACACTCAATATGCTAAAGGGCTTTTGGTTCACTGTGATGTGCCTTTAATATGATACTCATTACGATCGATGATGTTAAATATTGGTTTTCCATGCTATGTAGAGTACTGAACTAGTGATTGAAGACGTGATTGTTTTTCTTATCTCATAATCTATATATTACTCAAAGCTAAAGCATAGTATTTAATGTTGCTACGCTTACGTTGAGCCACATCAATATTTTTTGTTTCCAATTTTTCATATATATTTTTAAAAACATTTTCTCATTTAAGGTGATTTAAAAACTCCATTATTTAAAAATTAAAATATCTTTTAACCATTATTTTTATTATTAATTTTCCAAAACTCCCCCTTCCTTTTACCTCTTCATCTCCCCACTACTTTCTACCTTAATATCATTCTTTCTTTGCATTTTTATCTTCCTTTATTTTGACTCTTCTTATTCTCAACATCTTACTATAAATTTGACATTTTCTTTTTCATTCTATGTATAGTTTTCTCACACAAAAAATGTTACTTCTCTCTCTCTCTCTCTCTCTCTCTCTCTCTCTCTCTCTCAATTTGTTTTTCATTTTTGGTTTGATTTTTTATTTTTTTATTTTATTGCATCAGTTCTTTAGGTTGATGAATTTTTGTGTTAATTAGAATTTTACTTTGAGTTGATGCAATTTAGTTTTGTATTTTAAGTTGTTATCTTTTATATTCTCTTTGATTAAATATTATCCTACTACATTATACATATAGTATATAATAATATAATATTATTATTGTAGGGTAGGAATTTGTTCCACCCCGCATCTAATTGTTATACGACGAGGTGCCAGGCGCGATGCGTCTTTTGCCTTCGTACCGAGTGTAGGACCAAGAGGCCACGGGCTTGCTACTTGCGCAAGGCACCAAGCTTTGGCTTGAATCCCACATCGAATAGAAAGAGCGCCCCACTACCCTTTATAACACTTCTAGAGCTTGGTACACTACCCAAGCTCCAGAGGTACGAATTGTACATAACAGTTCAAAAGGTGTCCGAGGAGAGGATTCATATCGGAATTGTGGATCCGAGGTTGGTAGGAATATTCTACCTCCCTAAGCATCCTACCAGGTACCATAACGGTTAGAAATCAGACGTTAGATAAGGAGTGAGTAGATGAAGGCTACAAATATCTACTAAAACTGCTATCTCCGCATTAAATGTTTTGCATCTAACTCCCTGGCCGCATTAATGTGGAGGTGATACCTGAACAATACAGAGTTGGCTACTCCAAAACCTATACAACCAGAGAGGCTATCTGATGGGACAGACACTCAAGTAGCAACGTAGGTGATCAACAAGTGTAAGGTGAAGATGTATGGAAAAGAACTATATAAGAAGAAAAACCCTTCGCCAAAAAGAAAGAAAGGACGGTGATATTGAAAGATAAGACTTGTAACCTAATTTGAGCATAATATACATGAACAGATCACCTCGGATTACTTCGAGGATGACTTTTCTTCTACATAACCTTGTCTCTTTACATTACTTCATGATCCAAACCTAATCTAAAGTTGGTTCAATCATCTAGAGCCCAGTTTTTCCAACCCATTCTCTACAAATTCATTGCTTTGGGCTTGTTGGGCCTAAGTTTCTCCATATAATGGGTTAGGAGCTCAAATCTGGCTCTTACACATCTACTTATAACAAATCATATTTCTACCATTCAAAAAGTCACAATTTCTTTTTTCAAAAAAAGGCCTTTTACATTTTCTTGGAATTATTTTTTAAAATTTTTTTATAAAACCTTTGACATACCACTAACCTAACCACTTCATACATCAAAAAAATTTAAGGCTCATTACTTCGATTAATATATTATGGATATCTTAATTGATTGAGACCAAACTAGAGGAATGACTTTCATATTTCCTTAAAAATTTAGAAGGAAAAAAAAAAAAAAAACCGTTTGACATACCACTAATGTAATCACATCTATAACTATAATTAAGCCATCCATAATATCTATTTCTTATTGATAACCATAAAATTTACAACTAGCAAGGGAACATACAAAGTAATAAAGAATAAATGAAGAAAGAAAAAAAGAAATGAAATCAAACATCAATTAATAACCGTTATTTGGAAAATAAAAAGGTGGTCAAGAGAAGTAAGATATTAAATAAGAGATGGCTATACAGAGGACATTGAAAACTTTATGTATTTTGGCTAGAGGACTCTCCACCACTAGCCTTGGAGGCACTGTATGTTGACTCTCTTCAGTTTCAATGAATGAAAGTTTGCTGCGTTTTCAAAAAAAAAAAAACTAATCAAACTCTAACTAGGGAAATTATGTGTATATAAAATCATAATCTTTATACATTATGACCCAAAAAAATTTAATGAATAGTTCTACCTCTTATTTAATGTCTATGTTATGCAAATCATCAACCAATAAATATATGATAATGGTAAAAAATGTTATATACAAGATTATGAAAAATATAATAAAACTATTTTTTCTTAACTCTTTATAAAGTTTAGGGATTAAAATAATATTTTATCTAAAAAATAGTCACGCGTAACGCACGGGTCTGTGACTTGTTTATTCTAAAATTCCAGCTTCCAACACATTGAAGTCTCACTGCCATCACGTTATTAGTATGATTAGTATTTTAATCATAGCTTATTACCTACCATACCATTAGAGATAAGTGTTCACATTAGTCTTTGGAAAAATATATGTAAAATACTATAAAAAAAATGTACGACTAAGCTATTTTGTTTTATCTTTGATAAGTAAAATTAAGACTACTTGTAGGGGTGACATATTCGCTGAGGGTAGTTTGATTAAATATCAAACAATCGAATGTGCAAATTATCAGTTGTAGCTAGGTGCAGTGGTGGAGCCAGGAATTTAGGTCAGAGGGGGCAAGATTAAACGACAAGATTAAAAGTAAAAAACTAATCTAAAAAAAATTAATTAATATTAATAACAAAATAAATAAGCAACTATATGCTATTGTAATTGTCATATAGAATCTAACATAAAATATAAACTTTAATTTGGCTTTTCACACCTAGCTTAATTTACTTAATTGCCCTCGACGATTTTTCATATTTTGAAACCGCTGCATGATTTTTTCACACTCAATAGTCTTAAATATATCTTTCTAAACAATCATTCATTCATTGATTTCTCATTTGATTGCGTAATTGATTTTTAATTATGTTCATTGCTAAAAAAGCTCTATTAATAATAGTTGTTGCAATTGGTAAGATCAATGCCAAGGTCACTAATGAGTAAACCAATGGATATGAAACATCCTTTTTCATTTCTACCATATTTTCAGCAAGCTGTCCAATTCCTTTAAGTGCTGGATGCTTTTAAAAACTAAACAAAAACTCTGAGGTACAAATCGAAAGAGACTGGCATAAAATTTTTTTTTTATTTTTTTATTTTTTAAATGTGAGGCACCCTTTACTCCTTTATACTATATATATATATATATATATATATATATATTATAGAGTCCTATTAGTATTAGTATTAGGTAGTTTAATTCCTTTTTCGTTTGGCAGTACGATCCTCTTTTCTTTTCTTTATTTATTTATTTATTTTACTCATTATTAGGTCAGCACCATTCCCCTATGATTCCTATTTCCTTATGTCAGTCTCATTCCCATATGATTCCTATTTCCTTATGGCAGTACGATTTGCATCTTCTGTACAGCTACAACCTAATGTCTTTTGTGTCGGGGGGGCATGTGTAATATATGTACCATATTAGTACTAAAAAAATTTGAAAGTCCGGGGGGCCACCTGCCC
Source organism: Quercus glauca (assembly GCA_023736055.1). Taxonomy (NCBI): domain Eukaryota; kingdom Viridiplantae; phylum Streptophyta; class Magnoliopsida; order Fagales; family Fagaceae; genus Quercus; species Quercus glauca. Next base: position 72,720,145 of record CM043316.1, on the reverse strand, counting down.
CCCCCCCCCCCCTCCTTCCTCCCTCTACCCTTGGCTAGGTGTAGACACCTCATTTTGTATCTATCAAAAACCTTTGGTCCCCGACCCTAATGATGCGCTTGACATACTTCAACTAAGGGTAATTAAAAAGTTCTCAATAGTTCGAAAGTAATCATAGCTCAAAAGTGCTCAAACTGTTTTGAAAACAATGTTGAAAAATGACATTTGCTCATTATTTTCACAAAGAATATTTGACTGAGGTTTGCTTCATTGGAAAGTAGATATCCTGGGTTTTAATTTGAATATAAATTGTTTTGTAATTTGGATTTAAAATGAGTTAGTTATGGTCGTTTGAAGTTAGGCCAACAGTGCAGTCAAAATTAGGGTTTTTTAGCAAGCATGCATACGCATTCGTCGAGGCTGCGTATGCACCCTTAACCAAGCGTACGCACCCTCATTTCCAAGACTTCATAACTTAAGTTTTGGGCCCCCAAAAATTCATTCTTTGATGGGGGGCAACTCCTAAACCCTTAGGAACGTCCAAAGGCCTCTAAAAAGCCTCGAAAATTATAGTTTTTAACTTATAAATACAATCTCTAATCCAAACCCTAGCTAAAGAGAGAGTCTCCACTTTTCTAAAATCCTAATTTTCTCTTCTAAACACTCACACAACACCTTTGCATGTTTTTTCAAACTATTCAAAACCTTTCACTAGCACAAAACTAAGGCATAAACTTGTTCTTAATTTCCTTTTACAAACTATTGTGTTCTTTATTATCCTTTGTTCTCTATCTAATCTCTGTGTTGTAGGCACTAAGGGTCGGTTAAATAAACTTCAAAACTGTGATTCTTAAGCAAGGTGAACATTCTTTCAATGATTTGTTCATTTGCTTAATAGGATCCATATCTTTTTGTTATGGTTCTTTTTATTCTTGTTCTTGACTTGTTTGATGTTTATGGTACTTTAGATATGTGTTAAGATGGCTATGAGTTGATTAGAATCTGTTCTTAGTGCTTTTGTGGTTTTATTTAGTTTTTATGTTATATTAACATGTTCTTTGTGTTATAATATGTAGAACTTTTCACATGTCCTTTATTTGATTATTATTTTATTTATTCGATTTATGTTAATATGATCATAGTATAAATTTTTTTTAGTCTTTAGTATTTCCTTCTTATTTTCTTGCATGTATGTTCTTAGATTTTAAGTTGCTTTAGTCTAATATGTGATTTTTACAGTTTCTGTGTTAAGGATGCGTGCGCATTCTCAAGTATTCGTACGCAGTGTTTCAACCCTACATACGCATAGTTGAGTATTAAGGAGATTATCACGATAATCAAAACTTATCATATAATTGTAATTGATATACTCAAATAATTGATAGTACTCTTAACCCAAACATGTTTTATTTTTTTATTTTTTCAAAGTACACCGAACTAACCTAAGTGAACTGAATTGGACCTCAGTGGAAGAAATGGACTGAATGGACCAAATTGGTTGGAATGGACTGAAATGGACTGAATTAGACTAATGATCGAACTGGACCGAAATGCCAAATCGTAATTAGTAAACATAACTCAAAAAATTAATAATAATTATAATAATAAAGTGATGTAAAACTATAATCTGTGACAAGTAAAGTATTCCAATATGATGGAAATGGTTTGTTTTTAAAGTAACACCAATCAAATTTGTTATCACATTAATATTTTTAACTAAATTATTATGCATGCCTTTGTGCTTTTATTTGGATGTTAAAGGTTTTATTTAAGTTGGATTTGGCACCATGTAGAGAAAGTTGGTACACCATAAAAAAAAAAGCATATCAGGAAACCCACTTGTATGTAATATCTTATACAAAAAAATAATAATAAATAAAGGGGAAAAAAATAAAACCACTGATTTTGCGATGGCGGTGGTTGTGACGGTTGTTTATTGTAGTGAATATATTATTTTATTGTGTTAAAAGCTAAAATAAAACCACTGATGTTGGGTGTTTTGTAAAGTGAGAAGGTAAAATTAATAAAGTAACTTTTTGTGGTGCCAAATGGCTAAATTTATGGCTCCACCAATGTGGATGCTCTTTAGAGCTTTATTATCTCTATCTCTTGAAATTGATAAAAATGACATATGGTTCTCTAAGTAGGAGTGAAACTTAACCCTTCAACTTGGCCTTGAATACTACATTAGAATACATAAATGAATATAGTGGTGAAAAGAGATTTTTTTTTTTTTTTGGTGAGTATAAACTAAAAATAAATAAATAGTGTCTACATCCAAGATGTTTGTAATACATTTATTTTTTATTGTAACTTACATTTAGGTTTAAGAATATGTAAAGTTATGGTAGTGAAAAGTGATGGTCATATCATAATTGACAAGTTATAATTAGTTTTGAGAATGAGTAAAGGCATAATGCATTATCGCATTCATTAATATTTATATACATATTTTTTTAAGAAATGATGAAAAAAAAATGATAACATGACTACTGATGTAATTCAACATAGACATAGCAATAATAAATAGTATACTTCAACTTTTAGATATTATATAAATTATGAATAAAATATTGTTTACATTCTTAAAGTTTACCTGAGTTTGTTTTTCGTTCAAGAACTTTAATGAGTTATTCATCCTTAAACTATTGAAAACATTATATATTATTTATCCCAAACTTAAAAGAGATCTTTTATACAGTGCATATGACCAATTGTTTTGTGCCACTTGACCAATATAATGATTCACGTCAAACATGTCAGATTCTCTAATGCAAAAAGTAGTACCACCTAATTAGACAGGTAGGATAAAAGTTAACCGAGTGAATAAATGACAAAAAAATTAAAAAAAAAAAAAAAAAAGTAACGTTTTCAACAATTTAGGGGAAAATAATTCTTTTAGAAATTTAGGGACAAGACTTTATGGGCGGAAACAATATTTTAGCCTAAAATAAGTAAATATAGCATAGACAAGATGCAAGTAATCCACAGCTTTTCAAATACAAGAGAAGCTCGGTCTAAAAAACCAAAAACAAAAACAAGACAAGCTGAAGTAACCTTTCGATGATTCTCAAAGGCATAAGCTTCCCAAATTGGCGAAAAGCTAGGCAAGATGGAAGTAATTTCAATCTTTAGAAGAAGAACCTCTTGGAAAGGCCTGTCAAACAAAGTCTTAATACCCCTTTGGCATTACCGTAGGAAGTAAAGTTTTAACTATAGAAATTTAGAATAGAGTTTTTGCAATATAGAGCTTTTACTTTAACTGAACAACTCTTAGGTTAAAGTTAAAGCCAAAAAACTCTATTACTAAACTTCTATACTTCAAACTTTACTTCCTACGGCAATGCCAAACGGGGACTCTGTTTGAGTTTGATAGGCCTTTTCTAGAGGTGCTTCTTCTTAGATTGAAATTACTTCCATCTTGCCTAGCTTTTCGCCAATTTTGGGAAGCTTATGCTTTTTAGAAGCATCCAAATATTACTTCTCTAAGAATTTGAGCTTGTCATGTTTTTGTTTTTGTTGTTTTTAGAACCGAGTTTGTCATGTGTTTGAAAAGCTGTGGATATATTTTGGCATTTTCGACTATGTTATATTTATTTATTTTCGGAAAAAAAATATTGTTTCAATTCATAAAGTTTGATTGAAATTTGTTTCTAGTCCCTAAATTTCAAAAAGTATTATTTTCCCCTATACTGTTGAAAATGTTTCATTTTTTTGTACTTCTATTCACTCGGTTAAATTTTATCCTACCTATCTAGTATCTAACTAGGTGTTACTAGTTTTAGCATTAGAGAATATGACACATGGATCATTATATTTTAAAAAGAAAATGAGAAAAGAACACACATGAGGTGAACAAGTGGCATGAAACCATTGGTCATGTACACTGTACAAAAGATCTTTTTTAAGATTTGGTATAAACAACATAATGTTTTTAGTAGTTTAAGGACAAAGAACTCATTAAGATTTAAGTACGGAAAACAAATTTATGAAATCTTTAAGAATGCAAACAATATTTTATCCATAATTTATGTATATATATAATATTTAAAATCTAAAGTATAGTATTTATTGTTGTACGCTTTTGTTGAATCACATTAGTGGACATGTCATTATCTTCTTTCCATCATTTAAAAAAAAAAATGTATATAAATATTTATTTATGCAATAATGCATTATGTCTTTACTCATTTTCAAAACTAATTATAACTTATCAAATGATATGACCATCATTTTTCACTATTATGACTTTACATATTCTTAAACCTAAATGTAACTTATAATAGAAAATACATGTCATACAAACACCTGGGCCAGACACACCATTTATTTATTTATAGTTGAATACTCATCTGAAACAAAAATAATAATAATAATAATCTCATTCCACCACTATATTAATTTCCGTATGCTAATGTTATTCTAGGCCAAGTTAAAGGGTCCAGTTTTGCTTCTACTTAGAAAATCATATGTCATTTTCAACCATATGTCTTAACAAAGGGGTTTCTTTTTTTTTTCTTTTTTTTGTATAAAATATTACATGCAAGTGGATTTCTTGATATTCTTTTTTTATGGTGTACCAACTTTCTCTACATGGTGCCGAATCCAACTTTAATAAAACCTTTAACAGGCACATAGAATCACAAACACATGCATAATAATTTAGTTAAAAATATTAATGTGATAACAAATTTGATTGATGTTATTTCAGTAACAAATCATTTTCATCACATTCGAATACATTACTTATAATAGAATATGGTTTTACATCACTTTATAATAATAATAATAATAATTAATTTTTTTGAGTTATGTTTAATAATTACGTTTAGGCATTTGGTCTAGTTTGGTCATTCCAATCCACTTCTGTCCAAACACCCCCAAACTTTAGAGAATAAAATCCAAATACTCTTAAAATTTAGTGAGTAAAATATAAATTCTTAAATGTCAGGGTGTAAAATCCAAACACCCAAAAACATTAGGTTGTAAAATCCAAACTCTAAAACTTCAGAGTGTAAAATTCAAACACCCCTAAACTTTAGGAGTATCATTTGCAATTCATTCAAAAAATTATATATTCCCACACATTGCGTTGTTATGCAACTAGTTTTAACTTTTAATAGCTATTCTATTTATAAGAGGATTCCCCTTTTTAAACTGTAATTTTATGTGGTTCAGAAACACCCCTAAACATTAGTTTAACAGAGAAAAAACTTGAGAACAACCCGATAAAAATATATCTCCAACTCCACTTAAAATGCCTACAAAATAAGATACTCTCCTACTAATCTATGTCTTCAAAGCAAACTTATCCAAATAAAATAAAAAATAAAAAAAGGGGAGAAATTATGACACTAGACCAAAAAAAAAAAAACCTCATCCCACGCGCAAATCGTGTGTGATGAGGTTAGTGATTGTATAAGCGCATTTGAGTTAACTAGGGCAAGAAATACCATTGGAGGAGGAATTCTAAGGATAATGAACATTGGAAGAGCTGTTTTGTAAACGTATATATTAATTAGAAGAGAAATGATATGTCTACAACATTTTTACAACAAATCCTAATTAGCAGGTTGTTACTAGTTGTTATTGTTGGGGCAAAAAAGTAATCTTAGTGTTAGTTTTAAATTTAAACCAATAACAACTAACCACTTATGATTTGTTGTAAAAATGTTGTAAAATTGTTGTAGACGTAGAATGAATTGTCAACCTCAAGCATATTTTCTTGATGCTTAAAAAGTGGACACTGGTATTTTGATTTTTTCGGTAACTGATATCTTAACGAAGAAATTTATGCTTGCTAATTTGTCAAATTCGGGATGTCAATTTGGTAGGGAGGAATCTTATGAACAATGTGACCTCTATACTGCGGAAAATGGGACAAATCTTGGAGATTTTTGCTAATGGTTTGAAAATCTTAAAAGACTTAAATACATGCCACAGTAGAGAAGCAGAAAATGGCATTAATTGATTGGGGTACGTAATATTCATGTCTCAACGTGTGTCAGGTCTCTTCTCTACCAAATGAAATGTTGTATGTTCTGTGATTATAATCACTTTGCATTTCTTTATCCTTCAGAGTATAAATTAACTTCACATGTTGCACTCCCTGCTTCTAAATTTGAAATAGCAACAATGTGCTCTCTCTCTTTTGTACATATCATTCTGTTCGGTTCATAGAACTAGTGGCATCCAGGATTACTAATGATTTGCAAATTCCATAAGTACTTCATAAAGTGATGTTGCAGGTTTACAACCTTTACTTGCAAACGAAATGATAAGAATGGTTGTTTTGACAATCAAATGAAAAGTAAAACATCTAATCTGTTTTACAAGGGAAATGAAAAACACCTATATATTTGTATTTATTTTCCAATAAAGGTGTATTTCATTTTGTTTCATTTGTGGCAGAATTCATCTCAGTCTCATTGATGGAAATCTCTTGCATTTTGTCATCATCAAATCCTTTTTCATCGTCTGGCTGCCCAGTGACAAGATTGTCCGTCCTTTTTGCCCAAAGTACACAGTAAAGGCCTGCAATGATGAGAGACGCTCCTACCAAGCTGGGCAACACCAAATATGCAAAAGAAAGTAGTTTAGTTCTTCATTTCCTCCCTAGCAATATGGACAATACACACAATGCCAGATTGTTTGGGGTTTTATTATTTACTAACAATTGTGACATGTAGCAGAAAACAGAAAATTGTGATAGAAAGCTACAAATGGATTGTTATAAGCAAATTTTTATGATAGGAGAATCAGAAACCAATGACTTGCAAGTGGCAGAAAGAATTTGTGTTCTATCTATAGCCCACCTGCCCAAGTGTAGTCTCTCTGCAAAAGCAATTGCCGAGAATATTCCCACAATAATTAAGAGTAGTGGACTAAACATTGCTGCAAAAACTGGTCCCTTATTACTGATACACCATGTTTGCAAGTAGTAGACTAAAGCTGAGATCACCACTCCCTATTACAGAAGTAAGCAAGAAGAGATGAAGACTATAGTGTTTTATTTTCAAAGGTATCAAATTCCATGAAAGACATGCATTTGTAAGGGTAAACACTCACACAGTAGAGGATGGTTAATAGCTGCATGTTCCACTCCAGCTTCCATAAGTCCAGATTTCTTGCAAAAAACAGTGCAAGGAAAAAAGATTGCAATGATGCAAAGAAGCAAATCAAAGTGTTCAGAGATAATCTAGCTGGGTAGACTTTGTAGACCACAGCCTGAGAATAAATAGACCAAATTTGGGGAAAAAAATGAAAAAAGAAAGGAATTTTTTCATACAATATATATTGCTATCATTTGAAAATATATAGTACATCACCTGGAGAATCAGCCATGCACTCCATGCTATGTGACTTGTCAGAATAAGTGCAGCACCCTTAATCCAGTTATCCTTGCCATGGCTCAACTCACAACTGTTGGTGCTACAGATGATTATCAGAGGCCTGTGCTCAAAGCCTTTGAAAAGATATCTTCCTTTCCAGAAGGTAAAAGTAAGTGCCCCACCAATGCAAATCAGTGTACCCAGCACCTTAGCTTGACCTCTAACACTTGCTATGTTCAATGTCTCCATCCTAAATCAGAGATATAAAATCAAATGAAGGGCATCTGGTGAACTAGTAAAGAAGGTAACAGCATTTTTATTTGAGGGAAGCTGAGATAATACCTGAGTATTACTGCTATGAGGAAGGTCAAACTAGGGATAACATTACTTAAGGCACTTGCAACTGTTGGAGAAGTGTATGCTAAACCAGCATAGTAAACATTAAGATGGATGGTTGTCCCAAGTGACGAAAGCAAAAAAATCTTTGCAATCACAGAGAATGAGAGTGGAGGTCGATTTTTCCTGCTTTGCAAGAAGAAAATAAAATTTTTTTTTCTCAAATGCTCCGGCAACTAGTCATAAACCTAAAAGGCATATGATCACTGACCATATGCCTTTCTAGTGATTAGCTTGCATCTCAATAGGGGAAAAAATGATGCACACACTCACACATCACTGAAGACTGACCATAAGAAGGATAACTAACCTTTCAAGTACATAAGCAAAGGGACCTAACAAAAGCATGGCAATTATATGCCTGTAAACCACAAAGACAAGTTGATTGAGTCCCTTTTCAAGGGCAATTTTCATTAGGATATTTGCTCCACCGTATGCTAACTGGACTATTGCCATTGCCCCATAAGAAGCATAGGACTTCATGTCTATTCATAACGCATTTCCTCTTGATGTTCATCTGGTTTAAGTAGTAGTGGACAGGCAACCTCAGCCACCTCTTCAAAGAATCATTTTTTTAAGCCTCATATGGGAAGAATGACATTTGAATAATGGCAAGTGGAATGCATTATCACACTACCAGTATGCTTGAAAAGCATAGTACCAAACTTGAAACAGAAGCCAACCTATTAGACACTGTCTCTTTTCCCAATTAATATTTCCTATTTTCCTTTAATTTTGTGATTTCTATAGAGAAATTTTATTATGGAGTGGGAGCTGTACTGCTTTTGAGTAAACTTCCTTACAGAAGGAACAGTTCAACACACCTTTAGCACTTTTTACTCCTTGCAGAAGGAACAGTTCAGCACCTATTGATCTTGGAAAACTCTCATAAAAGATTGATACGCAGGTAATTTAGCTTGCTTTGTTGTAATTTTACCTCAATTTATATTTGTTTGAACTATGGTTAAATGATTAAATTTACCATTTCCTAATAGCTTAAGTTTTTATTACAATCAGTAATTTATCATAGTATCAGAGTCCTAAGTTTTATTCCACACATTTAAAATGTTAAAAACCCACATGTCGAGCCTCACTTATTAAGGGGGAGTTTCAGCTCGCACATGAGATGGAGTGTTAGAATTATTGTTAAATGATTAAATTTACCATTTCCTAATAATTTAAGTTTTTGAGAAAAATGATAATTTATTAATAGTTAGTGTTGTTTATAGCTTAATTTGATCAGATAAATCATTTAAGAAATATGTCCAATACCTATAACTTCAATCCTGACTGTCTAACAGACTGCTTGCAGTGTTGATTCGTTTGTACTGTGTTTTAGATCAAAGGAAGGAGTTTCTGATTGTGAAGTGAACAATGTGTTCTTCAGTTAGTCTGACTGCAGGTTTATTCTAATAGTACCTTCTCTCTTAATTTAATCTACAAAATTGTCCCATTAAGTATCAACATGGTAATAAGTGGAACATGTAAACCTTAGCTTTAATGGAAGATGGCATGATTGACATTGAATGTGCTACCAACTTGTACAGTTTTGAGCACTAGACTTGTACAGTTTTGAGCACTAGACTATCTATCGAAGACTCGAGTTGTTGCTGTCGCACTTTTGAACATGTTTTTAAAGAATGCCCCATTGCTCAGATTGCCTGATCCAACTCATCGTGGCCCATCAGTTTCTCAAGAATGAATGCAACTTCAGCAAGTGGATAGATCACACTGTTGCTCAATGCAAATAGCATTCTCAACATCTCTTCAGAAGAATCACAGAGCCTTAATCCATCGCCCATAGGGCTTCCAGTTGTAATATGACAGGAAGGATCACAATCTCTTTGATTCTAAGCTTGGTCCTGATAGCTCAAGGAATAGATGGAATTTGTTCTTCCTCTTTCATTCAACATATTTTTTACTCTAAAAAATAAATAAATAAATAAAAATTCAAGCATTTTACTGAAGGAGACATTGGTAGGTAAAATTTTTTGTATCAACTTGCCTTACAAATTGCTAATGCAGTGTGTTATTTCATTTCAAGGTCAAAGTGCTACCGGGAAATCCACTCTCATGTTTTTCAAAAGATAAACCAACATGGCAATATCCCTGAAAATCATGTGCCACAGTAATACTGCTGCAAGACCATTAACTTGTGGAAAGATTTTAGAGGGTCAGAGAAACCTGAACTAAGCAATGAATAATTTTTTTGAAAAATACAAAGTAGGATGAGCATGCAAAACAGGGACAGGAATTTTAGAATAAATTATAAGAAAAGAAAAACAATCATATCTTAAATCACTAGTTCAGTAGAATCAGTACTCTACATAACATGGAAAACCAATATTTACATACACGCATGTGTGTGGATGGAAAACAATGTGATCAGCCTAAATTGGTCAGTCTCTTTCAATATCTTGGCCCTTTTCACTGGGAGGTTCGCTTTTGAGCATCAGTTGATTGTACTCCTTGCTCCTTCCCCACAGGACAGAATAAAGACCTCCAACCACCAGAATGCCACCCAATAGACTTAATAAGACATGAATGGCAAGAAATTAGCCTAGAAATAACAAAAAAGAAGAAAAATTAAAGTACTGCTTTTTTAATTGTTCTTGTAAAGCAACGTTCAAATTAACTGGAGGCAACGAACCTTCCCCAACTTAACTGCTCAGACCATACTAGAGCAAAGAAGATAGCTGTTATAAGCAATGAAAGTGGAGAAAATATGGCCACATAAAATGGCCCTTTCTTCTCTATACACCAAACTTGCAACCCGTATGTGAATCCAGTTACTAGAATACCCTTCATATTATACAGGCAAGACATGCATTAATCCAACAACCATAAAGAAAATTATGAGGAAAAAACCATTTTGACAAAGCAATAAAAATATACTGAAGCAAAGAAAGCTGAAACATACACAATACGCTAGGGAAGCAAGTTGAATATCCCATCCTATCTTCCATGAGTTAAAGTTCCGCTGCAAGGCAGCTGCTATGACAGTGGATTGCACAGAACTGAGGAGACACTGCAGAGTGGACAGCTTTAGCCTGGCAGGATATTGCGTAAGAAGCTTTGGTTGCATGATGAGCCATAATGACCAAGCTACAGAACTGAGAAACATAAGCACAGGGCCTACAATCAAGTTCTTATGACCCCCAACGTGAGATGTTTCAGTGCTACTTCCCACAGGGCTTGGAGCATGGGGGTTTTTCAAAGGAGGACCCCGGTAGAAGCTAAGTAGCATGGCTCCTCCAACAGTTTTGAACATACCGACAATCTTTAATATACCATAAAATGAGCTCCAACCTACAGTCTCCATCCTACCATTTTGTGTTTTTCAATAATTTTGTGATAAATGCTGGCAAGAATAAGATAGCTGAAAGATAGACATAACCAATTAACTATTACTAGCTATGATGAAAGTACAAAATGGTGTACCAGATAACCACATGGTTTCTTGATCAATATCTTTGCCCATTGGTTGATTTATGCAGTAGTACCCATATGACTTTATAACACAGTTTAATATGGTCAGAAAAGTATGTCATAACTTATATATGTGTTATTAGGAGGGGTAGTTCACATGCTATATAATTTTCAACCAAGCTTCTGCGAAGATCAGTTAAAACTTGCAAGGCAAGGCAAATGTAACTTGTAGATTGATTTATAAATAAATAGTATTCTTCTCTCTTGAATACTAGCTGTATACTTGCATATAAATGAAATTCAATATAGGTGGAAAGCAAAATTTTTGCCTCACCTCAGCAGAACAGAGAGGATAAGTGTGACTACTGGAATGGTATTAAGCATCGCAGTGCCATATGTGGCCGAGGTATAACGGAGGGCCATATAGTAGAAATCCAGGCTCGCTGCAGGTCTACATTTCAATAATCAACAAGTTGGAAAAGTTTCAGACCAAAAAGAAAAAGGGAAAAAGTAAACAAGCTGATTAAGGTAGAGCAAGATGTGCATAATTCTTCTTAATCATCAGAGGCATTTGGTTACCTATCACCAGGTCTAGATTGGCTTGCAAACTACAGTCTTAAGGATGATTAATGGGCCACATGTCTAAATTTCCTTCAAAAGGTCTTGACTTTTTATCTTTTTGGTGATGTGGCTAGCTAGATTTATGAAGTTGCTTCCAAATCACCCCAAAATAAAAATCGAAATTGCATTTTTTTTATTTAAAAAAAAAAAAAAAAAACTCCTAAAGGCCTCAGAAGTTCTTTCAGAGTACGAAGCCAACATTATGATACACACTTTTGCTGCTTATTGCAAAGTTCTTTGTGTACTCACCCACATAAAGCAGCAAGGAAGATCTTGCAGAAGAGGCCAAATGACAGCGAACAATGTGTCATCCTATAGAATAACACGATGAGGAAGCAAATTAGAACCTATACTCAGCATGAGTTACATTTACAATTTTTATTTGGGAAAAGTTACTATACTTTTGGAAGTTAAGACCAATAATGGGAGGAAAAGATTGACAGCTAAAACCATGTACAGAAAGGAATACCAACCTTTCCAATAAAAATACAAAGGGTGCCAAAACGATTGCAGCAATAGCTTGCCTATAAGCATTGAGCACCAGAGGACTCATTCCCTCATTGAAGGCAGCCTTGCTTATTAAGGCCATGCCTGCATATGACAACTGTATGAAAATCATTGCCAGCAAGGTTTGGTGGTTAACCACTGCTACTTTTATAGCTTTGTATAGGTTCATGGTGCAGCCTTAAAAATAAAACTGAGAGATATGGCAATTATTAAGCAAAATGGAAGAGAATTAAACCTTAAAGGGGAAATCTACATAAAGAACTGCAATAGATAGAATGGCGTTTTTTCCTTTTAAATTTTTAGTGGGAGTCCCACTTTGCACTGAAAATAAAATGCACTATGGCAAATACCGGCAAACAGAGTTCACTACTTTTGCTTGGAAAAGACATACATGGTATAAGATCAACATGGTGTGCTACCCCATAATCAATATCATTTCATTAGGACATGATAAAAGTATTGGTTATTGTGGGTAAGAAAGCCCAGTGTCGTATGTTGGGCCAGAGGCCTAATCCGGACAAGGCTCTCTGTCCGAAGAGGATAAAAAACATCAATGTTTTGCCACCTTGGTATGAGTACAGCCCATGAGGGACAAATGTTCCGTCCGAAGACAACCTTTTCGGTCCGAAGAGACCATCTCCCACGGGCCTGCCCAGGACTTGACCAAGGAGCTATGCCGAAGATCTTCCTGCGAAAGCTGAGCCCCGAGCATGCCTAACTGCGAAGCTATCATGAAATATCCTGCTATTAAAGCTGCCACCGCCACATTTAATGCACTGCAGCAACTTTCCTGGCCGCATTTATGTGGAGAAGACACCTGAACAGTGAATCTTCACCTACCACCACTCACTGCAGGTTAAAGCAGACGGCTGATGTGACCAGTACTCAAGTAGGTGCCTAGATGAGGGACAAGTGTGCGGTGAGGATAAGTAAAGGGGGTCTATATAAGAATAGCAGGCCTCACAAAGAGGGGGGGGGGGGGATTTTTTGTACAAGTAAAAAAGCTTTCAAATATAAGGCCTCTTCGGACCAAAGAGATCAATCTATAAAACACCGGTTTACCTTCGTTTTTTTATTATGTCAGCCTACATGAATCGTTGCTAAAACATAACCCAGCCCTGCTGTTTAACCCACTCTCTACAAATTTATTGTTGGGCAATTGTTGGGCTCACAACACAGAGTTGGTACCAGGCCCAACAAATCCATACCCTACAGTTATATTTGCACGAAAACTCTAATCAGTAATCACAATTAGAACTCCTTGTAATTGGTTATATGGTCTAAATCAACATTCTCCGATATAAGACTTGACACACTTTATTAATGGTAGAAAGTAAATTAAACTAATCATGCACAAAAGGTGAGTCATCTTAGCTAGCAGTGAATTTATCTTTTTCATCAAAAAAAAAAAAAAAAAGCAGTGAATTATATTTAAGCGCTAATGACGTGCTATGTTGGGGTGGGTAGGCAGACTAGATAGACTTTCCTAAAATAAACAACAAGGTTTGGTTGCTGTATTCTTCAGTTTCTTCTTCTAAAATAAAAAAAATAAATAAAAATAAATAAATAAAAAAGGTTTGGTCGCTGTAGCGATCGACTCTACAACATTACAATGCAAAGGAATGCCAGATATTCTTTTTATTCATCCTTTTGTTTTGTACTCTGTTAAGTGGAATGTACACAACGGTCAATTTGGTTATTATTTTTCTGAAGCGTCATTCTCTTCTTTTATAATGTTTTGCTCAAAAAGTTCGATGCTTTATGAATGGTGGAAAGTCCATGGCCCCTTGTATCTTTGGACGTTCGACGTAAGCTTAAATTAAGGTCTCTCGACTTATCTTCTTATTGTTTCCAAGAACGGCATTCTCAAAGAGTAATTTAATTATTTGTTTATTGTGAAATGAGTAAATTAAAATTTTAACATATATTAACAATAATTCAAACTAACATTAATTACTGGTATTATTTTGGTTTTTTTTATTTATTTATGATAATTCCCCATTTCAAAGTAAAGAAATTTGAACTCTAAATATCTCTGTTGAATTAAAAACAACATGAGAAGGAAACGAGTTAAACTATAAGACACTTGACATTTTATTATCTATTTTAATATATTGACGAATCAATTTACTTATTTTATTATAGATGATTGGGATTTTAAAAACTCTAAGATGAAAAAAAGGATTGCTAGTCGATTATTATTTAAGTGGACCTGAAAAATGGACTTAAATTTAGTTGTTTATATTGAGAGGCGAGCCTCCGGAGTCCGAAGTGACTCAAAGCTATTTTGCTTTGGCTGCGTTCCTGTTATTTTGCTTTAGTTGATTACGCACAAACTTAGCTTTTTTTAGTAGCTTGAAGTGACTCAAAGTTATTTTTCTTTGGAAGTGTTCCTGTTATTTTGCTTTAGTTAATTACACACAAACTTGGCCCTTTTTTAGTAGCATGAAGTGACTCAAAGCTATCTTTGCTTTGGGTAGCGTTTGTTTCACACACTTTTTAGCATGAAGGCATCAATAAACTCTTAAAAACTACCAATTGCATTTACCAGAACTCTTTAACAATCTAGTGTGAGATGAGTAAGAATTGTCAACTTTTATTTTTGAACATATATTCAATCCATAAATATTCATTATTAATGATCGTAAATATTCCTGTTATTTTGCTTTAGTTAATTACACACAAACTTGGCCCTTTTTTAGTAGCATGAAGTGACTCAAAGCTATCTTTGCTTTGGGTAGCGTTTGTTTCACACACTTTTTAGCATGAAGGCATCAATAAACTCTAAAAAACTACCAATTACATTTACCAGAACTCTTTAACAATCTAGTGTGAGATGAGTAAGAATTGTCAACTTTTATTTTTGAACATATATTCAATCCATAAATATTCATTATTAATGATCGTAAATCATTTTTATACAATCATGATTTACACAATCAAAAGGGGATAGCATGTATTGGAGTCGAGATTATTGATTTAAACATTTCTCTCTCCCTGACTTTAAAGTCAAAACTCATTGATAAAGTATTAAATCTGATTCACGAAGAACCTTATGATTCAAAGACATTACCCAGGTTTTCTCTATATGTAGAGTAGAACTTGGGTTCAAATCCTCGTCCCTCACTTGTAAGCAAAGAAACAGTTCTTACAATTTTTCAATGACACAAGATTTGCATGTGTATATTCTTACACCAAAACTTTAACTCGTCTCATACCACGTAATAGTTTTAAAAAGAAAAAGAAACCTTGTCTCGTACCTCCTAATTATATGTTAAGTAAAAAAAACCAATAAATTTGGGTCATCCTGAATGGATGATGTGGAACCATCAATGCACAAAAAGTAAAGAATTAGTCATGATTCGGAGTATGGGAGATAGATTCAGGTTTTATCATACATGGATGACTTCTTGAACCATCCTCTTTAGAATTAAAGATCGAATCAGGATGACTTAGCATGGACTCAACATGGATCAAGATCAAGCACATATCACACACAAAAATCATTAAAGTTATAGGCAAATATCAGCATCTGAAGCTATCACATAATGCGTCTTAGAAATTCAAACACACCCATGCCTAGTTTGATAACCTACTCCAATGGTAATTTAACTGATACTAGACATCCAATGACAATAAATTCAATAACTAAAAGTTGTTATTTATCTACCCAATCACAGAAATCTACTACCCCATTGGGGATCCAACCAAAGAAAACGAACATTCAGAGTGTGAGCTTCAAACTATAATAGTTTGAACTTTTTTCCTCAAGTCATCAAATTCAAAATACAATTCTAAATGTGTATCTTATGATTACTATTGTAGGGATCTTGAATTACTGAAAGTTGAGAGTTAGCACACACCTTAAGGACTAAAGGAGTCTTATTATGAAATCTTGACTCAACAAGATAGTAAAGCAGGTTAACCCGCTACCTATTGATGTAGGATTTGTCCACTATGTTTTGCCTAAAATAAGTGGATAAGGGGGATTCAAACCAAGTTCTAGGACAACCAGACAATACCACAGAATCACAATAGCTGTTGGCATGTGGGACTCGATCACTTAATCAACAATTCTACTCACATGTGAACAACAAGTCCGGCCAATATTAGCCCATTATTTAGCATGGTAGGTCTAATTCAGTTCCACCATCCACAGAGTTTGTTTTGGAAGACCAAACTCTGCTCCAAAATAAGAATTTTTACTCAAAAGTATGCAACATAAATACTAAGAAGGCATTAACACAATTGTAGATTTGTATAAGATGAGAAACCATTCAACCAATACTAACTCATATTAATAAGGCAAAAATTTAAAAATCCAGCAAAGCAGAATGACATAATCAAAGAAGGTAAAAATCCAAAATTTGATAATCCAAAAACCATGTAGCACTACCATCCATTGCTTATTGAAAAACAAAATAACTAGGTTGTAATAATCAATCTTCCACAGCAATTGTGTCTTTCTCACTCACATAGATGCCATCAAGAAACTTGCGGATATCTTTGTTCTTGACGTGGCATTTCTGTTAATCAAAACAAAACAAAACAAGACAAAGACAAAGACAATATTTTGAGAGTGATATCATATGACTAAACACAAACACAAACACAAACATACATTAATAGTAATTAGAGTCCATAGTAACATACTTGGTTTATAAGAGCAGCTGAGCGTGAAACAAGCTCGATATCATTTCCATCCAAAACAAGCTCATCCTTCACCTTCTCAGATCGAAGAATTGTCACACCCTCAAGCATATCCACTTTCCGAACCTGACACACCAATTTATACATATATGATGGTATGGAATCAACACCATGAAAGGCAAAACAAAGCAAAGCAAATCAAAGACAGAGAGTGTTTGTGCGAAAGAAAAGGGACCTTTTTCTCGCCGAGAAAGTTTCGGATCTCGATGGAGCGATTGGAGTTGGTGATGGAGGCGTTAATGGGGAAATGGGCGTACACAAATCTCATTTTGTATCGGTACCCTTTGGTCACACCGGTGATCAGGTTCTCCACATGGCTTAGTGCGGTCCGAATCGCCGCCGAGGTTTTCCTAGACCCGAACCACGCCTCGATCTTCAGCGTCCTCTTCCCTGTGGTCTCGTCCTTCAGAAGCTGGAAATCGAGGTTGAGGTGCTTGAAATTGCGGCTGAGCTTTCCGCGCGGGCCCTCCACCTCTATCACCTTCGCGTGCACCTTTATCTTCACCCCATCGGGGATCTCCATTGTATCTGAAGATACAATCGTCTTCATCTCTCTTCTTCTTCTTCTTCTTCTTAGGTCTCAACTCTCAACGCCTCCTCACAACCCTAACCCTAACCCTAGCAACAGATACAAATCAAGAATTGGTTGAAGCCCTTATATATATGTGTGTGACTTTGGATTTTCGGATCTTCATTTTGTCTTCAAACAGGCCCACCTATGGGCTTTCCCAATCCCAGACTCTGTTTTCCAAACTTCAGGCCCATGGTTAGCCTCTTAACACTTTTTATTTTCTTATACATTTTAATTTTATAGGTTTTAAATCTTTAAAATTTTATTGCATCGGTTCCATGATAATGGCTATTTATCCCCAAATCAAGATATAATTTTTTTTTTTTAATATTGGCAGAATTGATTATCATTCTTGTTTGTCTTGTAAGTTGACAAAAATATCAAATTTATGTGAATCAAAATTGATTCTCTTAAAGGTTAGGGAGTGTAAATCTTATATATATAAAGAAACAGCAAATGCTAACTCAGAGGAGGAAGAAAATGACTAAGAATTCAAGGCATCCTTAGAAGCCTCTGTTACTAATAACAATCCTTATTATCTTTATAATCAGGAATTATTTGGACATGATAAAGCCTCCACTCCAAACTTAGGAGAGGATTAACTCTGTTGGCATAAGGTCCAAAATTGCTAAGTCCATAGATAAAGAATCTCTTGTTAAAGCTGCTAATCTGCATTGATTCCATGTTAAAGTTACTAAAGTTGCTTGGATTTCTTGATAGGAGTATGGCTCTTGCTCTGACTGTTTTCCACGAGAAATGATTCCCTCTTATATATATATATATATATATATATTAATTTCCCCATTTTTCAATCAAATACAATAGAGAGTGAAAACTTTACTTGAATGTGATCATAGACCTAAAAATTAATGTCTTGAGAGAGAGTTTTTTTTTCTCAATTGTTATCCATCACCCAAACACATTTTGCACCTTAAAATTCGTGAGAATGCACTAGTTTTTAGAGTTTCCAAACATAGCCTAATACATCGGATTGAAATCCGGTACAATGCAAAACCACATTAAAGGGTTGAGATCAAAAGCACTTTTGAATCTCAACCCTTGGACTAATTTTTTCTTTTTAATCTTTTTAACTTCTACCTTTTTTAACTTTCATCTCTCACATTTTTTTTAATCTTTGAACTTCTATATTTTTAAACTTGTCTCTCATTACCACCGCGCACTCTTGGTGTGGTGATCACATCACAAGTATAAGTGCTTGTGAGGGTCACTCCAAGAGAAGCTTCACACACATATATACTCAGATTAGGATAGAGAATAAATTTTATCTTGTAAAAAAAAAAAGTAGTCACTAATTAATACACACAACTCATCACATTGTTACCACACTGATATTTACAAGTAGTCATTAGTTTATGTACATCTCTATCTCTATCTCATCTCATTGATGCCATACGCATGACACCCCACAGAAGGGAAATGTACAAAATGATGGAAGCCGATCTTAAGGGCGTTTCAGCTCCAGGCGTTCCCCTTTGGACTCACTGCCAACACGTGTACCCAAAAATTTGCTTTCTGATCCACATGAAGAATCTTATTCGTAAATCATAAAATTGACACATGAATCGTACCCTGATTTACCATATCGGTGCAGCAATAGCCCCGGATTTTTAAAAGAATAGAAAGAACATACCCTTGGCCTTGGTAGTGGATGTTCAGTGCAGAGCTTGGCTCCTTAAGCAACTTAGAGAATCAAAACAATTCCGCATACAAGGGGTAACATTGCGGACTCATTTATTCTCTGTACATTCTAACATAGCACGTACTTTTTTTAAGTTCATAAGTAAAAGCTTTTACAGGAAATTTCGGACTCCAATGACCAAATTTCAGATGCAAATTCTGCCCATCGAATGAATATATTTCACCACAATAAAAAGCTAATTGAAAGAAAACTAAAAATAACATATCAAACTGACTGAACATCAAATACAAAGCCCATTCGAGCCTAGAAAAAAGTGAACAAAAATTGTAAAACCCACAACACAAAAAACGGCACGTGATGCATTGATATACCACAATTTGGTGAATTCTATACAGGAAAAGAAAAAACTAAATCAATCCTCTTTCAGGACAAAACCCATAATGCATTAATACAATCGTCTTCTCCCAAAATCAGATATGAAACACATTGATGCTGGCACTTTCTTGTCAGCTAACAAATATCCCAATCATCTTCATCTCCCAGTATATGCAATCAGAAGTGACTGACTCTGAACTTCCACTCTCCTTTGATGGGGTCATAAGACACAAACTCAGCACCTTGGTCCTCAGCCTTCCTCTTGAGCATCTCCTTGTACTTTTCAATCTTTGGCCCTTCTGTATACTGCTGTCCAGTTTTCTTGTCAAAGCATTTTACGTTAAGAAGTGTTACCTCAGCAGGCTTATTTAGGCCCTGTCCAATGGGAGGTTTCTTGCTGTCATCCATGTATACGATCACCTCGCGATTGTTAAACTGAACAAGAGCCTCAAGATCAAGCCGCCGCACATCTGTCTCGCCCAGGAATTTGATGCTGCCATAGCCATGACGTCCAACCACAAAATCCCTGACATGACGGCAGAACCCAGGCTCAGCCCTTTCCTTCGCTGCTAGTTCTTGGATTCGAGGCTCAGTGTAGTAATCAGAACGTCGGAGCTTTGGCATTAGTGCCTCAATGTCAGCCCCATGCTCATACACAATGGCAGCCTCACCAGCTCTGTGTCCACTGAGTGTCATATAAGAATCCCCTTTTTGAACAGAATGATCTTCATGAACCCCATTTGGTTTCTGATTGACTTTGAGATTATGAACACGTTCCTTGGCAAGACCATTTTCAACTGAACTTTCTGCAATAATTTCAGAGATTAAGACAAATTAGTGTCCAAAATAAAGATAGTATTCAACCAAAAACACATTAATTACATGTCTCAACTCAAGTTATAACCTAACATATTATTCATCGCCTTTACACAAACTATCTTTATATTCTCAGATCAGTAATTCATACAACATTATATCTTTCTTACACAGGACTTCAATATTGAACACTGAGATCTTAAATTTCCCCAACTGAATACTCATAGAGATAATGAGATTATGAAGTCCTATGGTAGCTATTCTAATCTAAAGAACAGGATTCCTTATGTCCAGAAATCAGTAATTCACCTTCCAAACTACCCTACTGCTGGACTTAAAGCAAATGGTCAGTGAAAAGCAACAATTAAGTGGAAACATCAGCAGATCCCAGAACTAATAACAAATTTGCCAAATATCAATCACATAATTTCACAGCACCAAAACAAGTTAAACAACCAATCTTAGTCCAAAATATTTTGGGGGTTGGCTATGAATTCTCAATAGATTAGTCAGGGTTAGCCATATGTATTGTTTTCTACCATTCACATAATTTTCCATATCATAAATTTAAAAAAAAAAAAAAAAAAAGTATTATTGACATAGAAAGAGAGAATTGCATACAAAATGAAGTTATAAGGAATTACTAGTTGAAACAAAGTCATAAAGAAACATATACTTACTATCCTTATCCTCAGAGATGGAGCCACCTTGAAAAGGAGTGCCTGCCTCTTCAGAAACTTTCCCTGAATCAACATTGTATTTAAAAGAGTCAGCCAAAAACTATTTAGCCTTGACTTGTTCAGTGAACAACAAAAATCCCAGAATCTGAAAGGAGAGGATTACAAAAAAAAAAAAATCCGAATATTCCTGCTAAGACAAAAATCTTAACAGGGGAGAGAGAAGAATAATGCCCAATGATTCCTGTCATTGCTGTCATAAAGTCAATTATACACGCCCATAAATTGTTCTCAACTTTGATTCCACCATTGTAAAGTAAAGCATATGAGAGAGAGAGACAGACAGAGGGGGGCCAAGGATGAGGATTAACACTATGGGACAAGCATAAAGCAGAATAAAGAGATTAAATGCTATTAACAAGTTACCATTCTCATGCACCGAAGTGGATTCCTTCAATGGAGATGCTTTCTCAACACTAGCTCTCATAGGCCACTGCTCTATGGGACGAATGACCAGTGATCTTGGATTTTCCCTAGGAATGAAAAGAGCATCTGCCTTTGGTGTGCTGCTGGGTGTTTCTTCATCATCACTAAAGAATGGAACCTGTATACAAAAAGTAGCAATTAACATAACATACTGCATAGCTACTTTATAATCGTTTTAAAACAAAGATTAAATTTTAACAGAAGCATCATTCTCACCTTCGGCCCATCATTCTTAGTATGATATTTCCTTGCAGGCAACCTAATCCGCCTTTGTGACAGGTGTCGAGAAGTCAATAAGGATGATATTCGGACAGGAGCAGGTTTATCAACAACCTGATAGAATGTGTTATCAATACCATGTTCATACTCATCTCAAAATTATACCAATTCAAATTCAAAAAAGCAAAGGACAGTCATATTACTGGCAAGGAAGAAATTCCGTATTGAATTGAAGGTGCAGTTCCAACTCGACCAATTGACATTTGAGGCAATGCAGGGAGTGTTCCAAATGGATTTGTAGCAGGTACTGGTTGTACAACTGCAGAGCTCTGGGTAGCAGACCTGTTAAGATGAGCATACAGTGCAAATCATTAATTGATGGGGGAAAATGTCAATTTTGCGTGTCCATAAAGTTATAAATATGCTAATCCAAGATATGGAGATAAACTAGAAAAAACAAACCATATTTGTTAATCCAAGAGATGGACATAATAAAACAGAGTAAAGACACCCACACAAGAAGTGGCAAACCAGATGCAGCAATTCAGGCAATGTGGTGGAGGTAATAACCCAAACAAACCACTTCTTTTATAAATAGGGAAAAATTAACAGATGCCCTAAGAGCATTGGTTTAGAAAATATTTTTAGAAACTTTTAATAGGAAAAGAAAAAAGAAGCTGATTTTTTTTTTTACAACTTTTAATATTTCCCATAAAAGTGGAATCAAAACTTTCCTAAAATAGTCCATTAACAAATGCGCAGCCATTAACCAGACCCAAATAAATAATAACCCAAACCAGTCATATCAGTATTTAGGTGACATATGAGACTACAAATTTTTTATTTTTCTAAAGCATCTTCACCAAATACAGCTTTCTTCATCCTAATCTCTGCCACTTCAAAATTCATGTAAGCTGAATTTGGGTTGTATCAATCAAACACTTCTCTCTAATCTGAATGGAAACACGTGTTATTCGGTGTGGATGCATGTATGACACAAATACATGTGTTTTATATGCACGGATTTTAAATGATAGTAAATGCATAAAGCAGTAACTACAGAAGTGGCATACAATTGTCCAATGTTACTTTGACCCAAAGTGCCTGATGATCCAGCAAAGATACTTCCACCAGCTACAAAGGCAGAAAAGCAATTAAGTTAGCATACAATCAAATAAAAACCTCAAGGTCTATTATTTAGAAAAAATTAACGTAGAAAAACAGTACAAACTGAAGTTACCTGGTTGTGTCTGACCATAATTACTAAGGTTAAAAGTGCTAGCTGTCTGAGCAGGCTGAGCCGGTTGAAAAGGCATTGAAAAAGAGGGCTACAGGCGAAGACACAGTTAAAAAAATATATTGCTCAAGAATCAATATTACCTAAAGCATCAAAATTCAACACTGACAACAGGAGCACAAAATTACACGTTCACAGAGACAGGAGGATGTATAAATAAGAACTTAGACTAGCAAATTCATAAAATAATTGCATATGCAACATATTACATAAGACAGCAAGATTAGTCAGATACAAATCAATGAATTGTCACCGGCTACCTTTATTTATTATTTTTTTTTCAAAAAAAAGGTCGTAGTCATGGTCTATAAAGACTATGGTATAACTTATAAGTTTCAAAGAAAAAAAAATATTATTATCTTCTTCAGCTCCTACTCAGGCATATTTTACATAACAAAATAAAAAGTTTGAGGGCAAATTTGAAAAATAAGTACTTCACACAAATTCCTAAATAAAACATTTGGAACAAGAAGCTTAAAAAATGACATAATAAAAGGCATTCAAATAATTTAAAGAATTACTCACATTTGTTTGACTGAAACTAAGTGATGGAGTGCTCGAAAAAGTGTTAAATCCAGTGGAGGAAGGACCGAGTCCTTGACCAAAGGGTGAATTTGTAGTCTGCCCAAATGAAGATTGTCCAAATGTGGAGCTCGTCTGCCCGATTGGTGGAGAGGATTGGAATAAAGGGGATGACTGAGTGTTACTAGTAAATGCTGGATTTGTTGTCGGAGCTGAACCAGAATTAAAGAGAGATGGTTGACCAAATATAGATGGAGATGAATTAAGACCAAATGTATTTGTTGTTGTTGATAATGATGTTGATCCAAAAAGGGTGGATGAAGTTGATGCACTAAAAGGTGAAGAACTGAACTGAGGAGGAGCTGAGCTTGGAAAATTTAAACCACCAATGCTGGAATTTTTTGGTGCAAATGGATTGGAAGGCATTGAGGAAGAGAAAGGATTTGCAGCTGACTGGCCAAATGATGGAGAGGGAGATGAACTAAAGCTTATCCCACCAGAAGGCTGACCAGCAGGGAGTGGTCCACCTGAAATTTCAAAGTTAACATGTGAGTTATCGTCGCTGGCAGTAAGCACCATAGGAAATTTAAAATTTTGACACATTTTCAAAAATGTACCTTTATCTCCCAATTGATAGTCCTCCCATCTCAGCTCCTCATGGCTTTTATCTTTGTATACAGGCATAGCTGATATTGACTCTAATTTCCCACCAGCCTGTGCACCAGCACTACTGTCTGCTTCAGTTGTTGGAGTGTAAGCAGCTACTCTACTTCCCCCACGTTGACTCCCAAAAGGTGACTGCCCAATGCCAGTGCCACCAAATGCTGGTGTTGTAGATTGTGCTGCTGTACAACAGCTCATATGGAGACAGTTCAATAAGTATTGAATAAAATACTGAAATAAAGATTAACAAAAGTTCTTCACAGAAATACAGAAGCTTGTCACCAAGTAACTCACCAAATGGAGAACTTTGGGCTCCAAAAGGAGTTGTGCTTCCAAATGGGCTGCTACCAAATGCAGAACTTGATTGACCAAAAGCTGGAGTGGACCCAAAGCTAAAGGATGGGGAAGTAGAAGCCCCAAAAGCAGGAGTACTTGCAGCACCAAATGCAGACGTTGTGGCACCAAAAGCTGAAGGAGTTGAGGCACCAAATGCAGGAGCACTCGAGGCACCAAATGCAGGAGTGCTAGAGGCACCAAATGCAGGTGTGCTTGAGGAACCAAATATAGGGGGGCTGCTTGAAACTCCAAATGCTCCGCCAGATCCAAATACAGGGGCATTTGACCCACCAAATGCAGTCCCTGTGCTGCCAAATGCAGTTGTTGTTGCTGAACCAAAGGCTGGAGAGCTTGTAGCACCGAAGGCTGGGGTGCTTGCAGCACCAAATGCAGGAGTGCCAGTTGATCCAAAAGCTGGAGTACTATTTGCACCAAATGCAGATTGATTTGTTGCACCAAAAGGTGTGGTGGAACCAAACATACTACTTCCAAATGCTGGCTGTGATTGTTGATTTGTGCTTCCAAAGGGACTTGTTTGAGTAGGAGTGGACCCAAAGGTTCCAAAAGCAGGCTTCTGACCAAAAACAGATGACCCTATAGCGATAGGAGAGAGCTTTCAGTTCAGATAAAATCTTAAAAGAAAAAAAGTGAACAAGTTGAGTACATAAAAAGTACTTTTGTAGATAAGACATCCACCTATTTAAGAGAAATATTTATTAGCTTCTCTATAATCTAACCTATATAGTCAATTGCAGAGAATGATCATTTAAAGTACTTCTTGTGGTCAGGAAGGGAGAAATATGAGTGCAGGGAGAAAAAAGAAAAACAAAAAAAGCAAGCATCCATTTACTCATAAGTCGATAAATATAAACTAAAAGCAAATTCAATTAATGTCTTAGTTATTATTTAGTGATCTGTTCAAATTGTAAAGGTGAAACCAACCAACGCCAAAATGATAGAAAGGGCAGCTGCAATAAAGTAATAAAAGCTACCTCTTCGAAAAATAAATTTTTATTATATTTTTTATGACATTCCTTTCCCTCATCACTTACCAATGAGCTCTAGCTCAAATGGTAGCTCCAACCCCTATAAGAGCAAAGTGGAGGATGAGACCATGGGTTTAAGATCCACCAGGTGCACCTATAACTTACCAATAATAAAAAATTCCTGTCCCTCATCACTTCATACCCTTATCCCCTATAATTTCCTTCCAAAGTAATTCCATTGTATTTACTTATCAAAAAAAAAAAAGTAATTACGTATATTCAAGATAGAAAAAATGACCAAATAATACAATAAAAACCATAAAGCTGACAAATAAGTTGTCTAGCAACGAGAGAAGTACAAGAGACATGATATCCTACGAAGCAAGTGAGCAACTTACAATTTTCTATCCAACACACTTTTTTTTTTAAATTTATCTAGACAAACTCATTTAAATAATCAACCAAAAGCTGTTGTCCATTGCATCAACCACCAATGCATATCAAATCAGAGTGTATCAAGAATAATGCTTAGTTTTCCAGTTTGTAATCAGATTATCAAAAAAAAAAGTATAAAGAATACATCCACTTCATACAGAAAACTATATCCATACTTCAGCTCAAGCACAGCTTTCTCTTCCATGGATACTCAAGACTCTGAAATAGCATTTGAATATAACAAAAAGAAAATCTAAATATGCACAGGCAATATCACACAATTCACACACTACAAATAAATGATCATAGGATGCTGAGAGACATGATACATCAGGAAATAATCAGCAAAAACCATTTTTCTCAGCAATTAAATCAAAACCAAACAATCAGTTAACTGTATGAGAAGGAATAAGCAACTAATTGGACAAGTTAAAAAAAACTGTTAGACATACCACCAAATGATGATGATGATGAAGTACCGAAAGCAGGAGTAGAAGATGATCCAAAAGTAGACATTGTACTCCCAAACGCCGGTGATGATGAAGCACCAAAAGGCGTGGTGGAAGAGAAAGGTGAAGACGGTTGGGGTGTTGCACCAAAAACTCCAGTTGATGTACCCCCAAATAAAGAACCCCCAGTTTGTGAACCAAAAGGTGTTGAAGTACCAAAGGGTTTTGGAGCAAACGGATTGTTACTTGCATTGCTGGTCTGCCCAAAGACTGATGGGGACCCAAATGGGCTACTAGAAGACTGCCCAAAAGCTGTTTTATGAATAAGCACTAATTAATTTCCTTTCAAAAAGAAGCCCAGAGAACAAAACCTATAGATCATTACATACAATTCTGAAGATGAGCAGATGGAAAGAGAAAACCAAATGACTAAGAGAATCATAGCAAAATAACTAACTTGAGTAAATGCAAGTCATACTCACCTTAATAAAAGAACATGAACGTTCGATGATCAAAAGAGCTCAACAAAATTATTAAAGAAGTAAAGATGAGATATAATTTTGATGGAAGCAAACAAATTTTTCCATTTGTATAATTGTAGTTGAAATTTGAACTAGTACACGGGTATGGGTACAATACAGCGACACAAGCAATTTTTGAAAAATTATAACATGATACAGCAGATAGGACACCGTTACAACATGGGTACGGCACCCCAAATGAAGTGTCCATGCATCCTACTTATATGACACTCCAGATACACCACCAAAATGACAGAATCAAGAAAAGCCTCTAATATCTGCAAGTATAATTTTTCTAGGAATATCAAAGGCCTACTCATAACGGCACAAAAGCATAAAAAATGTAAAAAATAAAATTAGGATCAGATATAAGAGCCTCCAGAAAAATCTAATTAAACAGATAAGTAAATGCATATATTAACCAAACACTGAGGCATAAAAAAATAAAATAAAAGCACAAAATAATAATAATAAGTGACAAAGAGAAAAGGAACAGCTTTAAGCAAATTAGACTCGTGGACAAAACACATGCACTAACATATCAATAACATTGAAATGAAATTTAATCCAATCAAATACAAGCTCCCCAGTAAGGGTTGATTTCCCATAAGCCAAAAGTAAACATAAGATAACAGAAGGGAAAACATAAGATCCAAGAACATGAAATTTAGGATAACAAAACACATTGATTCAAGGATGACATAAAAACTTAGTTGAACAACACTTACGGTTCGAATTGAACATCCTTCAGTTTAACTCTCTTGGCCAATAAGATGAAGACGAAGACGTGTACGAAAACTGAAATAGAGAAAGCATAACACAAATCAGAATACTTAATAAATCATCAACGCCAAAAACCAAAATCGACATTCCACAATATTATTGGTTCCAGGGCGATTGGTTCACGAGCATTAAGGCTAGGTATATGAATGATGTGCAAATTTGGATCCAAACTCCATTG
Organism: Quercus glauca; assembly: GCA_023736055.1. Classification (NCBI taxonomy): domain Eukaryota; kingdom Viridiplantae; phylum Streptophyta; class Magnoliopsida; order Fagales; family Fagaceae; genus Quercus; species Quercus glauca. The sequence continues at coordinate 72,692,198 of CM043316.1, read as the reverse complement.
TTCCATAAATTACACAGACTACTCGTAGTGTTACTATAAATATCGAAATCGTAATGAATCGAGGCGTATAAATTTATGGGAAGGATTCAAAATCAGAAAGCGGATTAGGTTTCGAATTGAATAAATTATAGTATGTTGTGATTAATTGAGAAAAAGAAAAATTGAAATAAACCTAAGTTAGAAAGTAGTCGTAGAAAGTGAAAGAGAAAACAGCGAGAAAGAGAGAGAGAGAGTGTGTGTGTGTGTGTGTGTGTGTTAGGGTTTTGAAAGAACATACCGAAAGTGAAAGCGTCGATCTCAGAGGCTCAGAGCAGTGTGGAAGATTGGGGAAGAATATATGATTACAAGGGTTTGGAGGAGTTGCATAAACAGAACTTCAGAATTTTTATTTATCGTGAATGTAAAATATTGGTTTTTTTTTCCTTCCTTTTATATGGCACAGCCTCGGTTAAATCCGCGTAGCGTTTTAACTAATCTTTTACCACTCTATAGTCTCTTTGTCTGCGTGAAAACAACGTCCGTACCTCAGCATTTTTTTTTTCTTTTTTTCTTTTTTTCCTTTCTTTTTTTTTTTCCTTTAAAAAAAATTCAATTTAGTTCTTTAAGTGGTTGTGTTTATTTATTTTTCATTTTTTAGAAACAAAGAGAGAGAATGAGGTTGATGCAATTACCATCAAGTTGTGATATGGAAAGTTAAAAAAATAAAAAGTTGAAAGTTTTTTTTTAAAAAATTAATTAAAGGGTTTGGATTAAAAGTAATTTTTTTTTTAAACTTTCAATATTACGGAAAATTATTGTATACTCCCAAAGTACCATAAATGTATATTCCATCATTTCACATAAATGGTGGGTCCCACTAATTAAATTCATAGTAGGACCCACCATTCATGTGAGAGGGAGGAGTACGCATTTATAGTACTCCGGAAGTACCTAATAATTTTTCCAATATTACCCATTGATTCATTATTGTACAAGATCAAGATTCATTAGAAAAAACAATTAATATGATCACTGTAGGGGCAAAGGATCACTGTAGGGGTAAAGGCCCAAAATTATATATTGGGCCTTGGACTTTATCTAAGGAGGTTGACTGATCTGAGGATCGATAAACAATAGTGAGAAGGTCAAGTTTAGAATCTCATAAGTAAGATGCAAACGGAGAGAATAGGAAGGTAGTCCGAGGAAGCTCATCTTCTCAGATGAGCAAAGCATAGATCACATACATATCCTGTTATTCAAGGTGATCTTCCAGGATGTTCTACTGACAAGGACGTATATTGTAAATGCACAAGAGGGATGGAAGCTCAGAAACATCTAAGGAAAAGCTGCTGCCACCACATTTAATGTTCTGCAGCTAACTTTTTGGCTGCATTTATGTGGAGAAAGCTCTTGAATAGTGTTGTCTTAGCTATCCCAATTCACAGAGAGTTAGAAAGGGTGTCAGATGGAACAAGTACTCAATTATTGGCTTGAATGATCAACAAATGGAAGACCAAGATCGTTATGGGGGAGATATATAATGTAAGAGACCCCTTAAGGGAGAGGGATCGAAAAATCAAAAGAGAAACACTATAGCAATTTAGAATCAGACTTGTAACCATATTTAAGAACATTATATAAGAACTAGTCTCCTCGGACATTGCCAATGAATTTTTTCTTAAGTTTAAACTTGTTTATTTTCACTCTTTTGTCATCAAGCCTATCTAACTTGTTGTTTGATTAACTAAAACTCAATTTTTTAACCCATTATCTACAAATTCATTGTTTTGGGCTTTTTGGGCCTAGGTCCATTCATATGTTGGGCTACGAACTCAAATCTAGCCCTTACAATCATTCTTACAAATATTTTGGTAATTTTCGATAACCATAGAACAAGTTTATGGAATTAACAAAGAGTACGAAATGTGCTACTTGTTTTCTTCCCCACTCTTAAAAGCATATAAGAAAGCAGGACACAATTACCTGCACATAAGTTTAGTCCAGATTGGAGTCAAACCTTTGATCAGAGAATGATTGAATTGTTCCATTCTCATGGCCCTTAGAGACACTAGACATATCAGATTCAATGATAGTAACCTAGAAACCATCCAATCCAGTCTCAGTAGTGGACCAGTTCATTTTGAACTCACTGAGCTTCTGAGCTTTGATTATTGGGTCTTCGATTTGTTCTATGAGATCTAAGAGCAGTTCTTTTTGCTTAGAGAGAACACTGATGGATTTGTTTCTACAACAACTATCCATGCAAGGAATGGGTTCATCTGGGCCACTAGAGGAGCTAGATGAGGCTCTAGAGGGTTCAGAGGATGACTAGTAGATCTGTTGGATCTCCGTGGAGTTGTCACTATCTGAGTAATCAAGTTCAAGGAGCTTAAAGATCTCTTCTTTACTGGCTTGGTCACTAATGAGGGTATTGATAAGGGATTTGGCCTTAGCTTTACACTCTTTACTGAAATGACCTCTCTTTCTACAATTGAAACATTTTCCTGATGCTTTGGAAATAGGTTTTCCTGTGGACTTGGATTTTCCTTTCTTATAGAAATTGTCCTTACTGAACTTTTGTTTTCTATAATACTTGGCTGAAGTTTTCTTCCTGTGAAACTTCTCAGAGGATTCTTTGCCTCTGTATTTGGACTTTCTCTTGGGGATGACAGAAGGTAAGCCGTACTGTGTACAGAAGACAAAGCATTGTGATTTTACTGTTTACTTACGGCTGAAAAGATATTCACCCAGGGTAAAAGTAATTTCACCTTCCAGATTTTCAACAATTTTCAGTAGATTTCAAGGCTCCCTTCAGCCTATTTAAGGTAGCCTCAACTCCAGTCTGAAGCAGGTCTAATTCCTCACAGGTCTAATTCCTCACAAGTCTTTCAAGTTTAATTTTAGGAAAAACTACTTCACAACCCTCTTTATTTGTAATCAGTTGGCACTCCCAGTATCAGTTTACTCTTGTAACGCCATAGTCATGGCTTTCACATTTGTAACCCAATTCCGCTTCCGCACCCAAATATATATATATATATATATATATATATATATATATATATATATATAGACGCCCAAAAAGCCCATCACTCCATTGGATTAGGAAAAATCAACACTAGGTAAAGCGGGTTAGGCCAAGTGGGGAATTTTTGCATCCTTATTATAATCTAAAAAATAAGAAATTAAACCTTAAAGTTTCAATAATAAACAAATTTAACCTTAATCTATTTAACAATAAATAATTGTCTTTGGGTTTAATATATATTGAGGGTATAATTTGTAATTTTTGAAACTATGGAATTAGTATATTACTTTTGGAAATTTCATGTTTCATTCGTTACATTCCTAAATTATAAGGTTTAAATGTACAATTTTCTAAATTAAAATAGGGTTTTCTTGATTGAATTTTGTTCTTGTCCTTGAAATTAAAAAATGTTACAATTTAATCTCTATGAAATTTAAGAGATCTTAATTTCATACTTTCTTTTATATGCTATCAAAAAAATGCATACTTTTCAAAAGAATACTAACATGCTCTTGCATAAATTTAATAGAAGAAAAGTAAAATGAAATGACAAAAATGATATTTATAAATAATAATAAAAAGGAAAAAAAAAATTCAAGAATGAGCTTGCAAATCTGAAGTATGTTTTTCATATTAATCTTATCAACTTTCTTGCATGTCAATACAACCATTTCATATCAAATCAACCTCGAATTTGTATGGACTAGGTAATAGAGAGAAAAAATGAATAAATTATCCTACAATAAGATATGTAGGAAGACCCTTTTTATTTGTTATTTTAAAAAAATTGTGAAAAGGTGCTAAAGTTGAAGTCATTTGGATTTAAAGACTTGCCAAAACAAGCTTTTAGCATTAATCTTAACGTTAAATTAAATAAATTTTAGGGAAAAATTACATGAAAGACCCCAACATTATACCATAGTTCAAATTAAGTCTCAAGTATCTAATATTATCAATTAAAATCCCCAATTTATGAACTCGTTTCAAATTGAAGTCTGTGTCCATATGCATTAAGGAGTAGTAAGAAAGGCATAGAATAATAGGAACTAAAACTTTTTCAAATATCATTATGGTAAACCATTTTACAAAGATGGTAGAGACAAAAGAACTTCGCTTATAGCGAAACAAAAAGTATCAAAAAATCAAAATAAATTATCTAACGAAACACAAGGTTTATCAACAATTAAACTTTTTTTTACTGATTCATACTTCCCAAAAGTAACATAAAAATGAACTCCGGAGATAGACATGGTCTCACATTGAAACAATTTCATAAGTTTGAAACTTTAATCAACAAAATTAAAACCTTCATACCTTATTTTGAAACGTGTGTATACATACACATACGGATTTGGATTTGGTGCAATTGCACCTTGTAATTAGTAATTATCACATTCATGTGAGATGTAAAAGTTAAAAAAAAAAAAAAAAAATTACCCTTTTTTTGGTTAATTTTTACATCTCATAGGAGTGTTGTAATTACAAGATGCACTGGATCTCAATCCATATACACGAACAAAACCAAAACAAATTGTATAAAAGTTTTAAACAAATTGTATAAAATTTTTAAACAAATTAGGAGTTAGTGTGTTTCAGTGCACTTTGTTTTCTGATCTATCTTTCTAAGCACTTATTTGTTTCTTGGAATTGGTATAATCTTAGGCCCAATTGTTATGTAATTTGTGATATGATTTATAGAGTTGCCTTCGTAACAAAACAAAACCCCAACCCCAACAGTATATATGATTCGAGGTGGTTTAAACTTTTAAGTTATTCACCTCTATAATATGCATATGCCTGCGCTGGAATTAGAGTAATTCCTAGGGTAAAGGAATGGCAGAGATGATTGTAAGAATTTTAGATCATTGCAGTAAGCTTTTGACATAAAATTATGATATCGATTACTTGAGTTCATCTTAGGCTTGCATACTAAATTTTAAACTGCTTTGCTTGTCTTGGTCAGATTATAATCTCATATTGGAATTTCGTGTTTTTTTTTTTTTTTTTTCATGGCTTGCTTACTAATTTTTAAACTGCTTTGCTTGTCTTGGTCAAATTATCATCTATTAATATTGGCATTTCATGTTTTTTTTTTTTCAAGGATGTATTTGGACTTTGGTTGAAAATTTGAGACACTCTTTATTATTACTAATCCCCAAAAAAAAAGCAAATGAGATAGTCTTTACTGAGACCAATGAGGCCTTTTTTTAGGTTCACTACTTCATTGTAGGAAGTTTCCCCGTTGGATTGCGCACAATTTTTTTTTGGCGTTTGTACTAAAATCTTGTAGGAACTGTTCAAATCCCTTTTTTTTTGAGGACTTATTAAATACAGCTAGAAGGGGTGAGGTTTTTACGGATGTACAGTCCCAAGGTAACAAGCCACAATGTAACATCATCCAAAGAATCTAGAAGTCTTTCAAAGGCCACTATTGTTAGATAATGTATACAATCTCCTGTGCTTATTGTAAGAGGGCCATTTAGTCCAAGGATTGGAGAACCAAGACCATCTAAATGTGGTTAAAACTAGGAACAATCGGTTGTGTTTATATTGCCAATCACTAAATAGTGATCATTTAATGAACATGAAAAGAGGGCTTGCAATAACCTTTCTTTTACTTTCAACTTTTTTATTTTTATTTTTATTTTTTATAATTTTCAATTGGGGATCTCATTGTTGTAAGATGTTTTGCCTTTGTGGAATTTATTAGAGAGGAGGGATTTGTAACCACAATTTTTGTGAAAAATTATACTAAATTCCATATGTTTATTTCCAGTGAAACAGGACACTACAGCAGGAAATTGTACAAGCCCTATTTTGGCACTTTTATGTTTAAACTTTTGAAGGGCACAATTATGGTGAGATGTTGCTTTTAAGTTCGTAAGCCTTGCAATAAGCATGATATTAGTGAAATTTTGATTTTTGAAATACTAGAAGTGTTGCTTTAGTGAAATTTTGCACTCCTAAGATGATTTCAACCCTTACTTGGATCAAGGAAGAGATAGAAAGTGGCATTATGCCATATATGTGTAATATAGAGCACAATCAAAATTGAGGTGATACAACCCAGGTTTGGTAATAGAAATTGTAGTCAAAATAGACTAGCCTCCAAGAACGTGACAAAGAGTACTAGAAAATTTTCTGGAATTAATTTGCTTGCCTTCTCTATTTCATTCTTTGCTTAAATGCGAATTCAATGCTTGGAAATTCAAAATAATAAGTGATAATGATAGGAAATTTGGCAATTCTACGTGGTAAACCTTACCACTAGCAATCCTAATTGAAGTATTAGCAATCCTTATTTAAACAATAGCTAACAACCTGATCAACTAACAATTCCTATATATATAAAAAAGCTGGGCAACCAACAAGCATTCTATCCTTAGCAGGCAAGCCTTATCAGCCATCACTTATCTCTGCACCCTTATCAGCATTATCAATACGCACTCCATCAGCATTAGCAACATGCACTCCTTGCAATTTCGGACAAGCTTGTGTCATATCAGAGCCAATGTAGAATACAAAAAATTTATAAGTCACATGACCAAATACCTCACTATCCATGCTACTAAGTTTCAAAATCAACCACATTGTGGAAGTATCCATGCTACTTAGTCTCAAACTCCATGCCAACCAAAAGGTACCCAACCAACCACAGTATCCGTGCCCTGAGAGGAATTTTCGTCATCCTATTAAAATAATATCAAAACAAATAGGTGAGCTTAAATTTTATACAAACAAAAAGACTATGACTAACAAATTAAAAAAATATACAAAACAAGCCTAGAAATATACAATCAAGTTCAAGAATATGCATAACAAACCTAGAAATATACATAACAAGCCTAGACACAGGACAAAAACACTGCTAAGAACAAACATTATAATCAAAATAGAAAAAAAAAAAAAAAAAAGAAAAAAAGAAGAAGAAGAAGAAGAAAAACAAGTTTTTTCTTTTCAATACACTTGAGTTCAGATATATACAGAACAAACTTGGAAAATAGAAAATAGGACAAAAACACTACTAAGAACAAACATATCATCAAAATAGAAGAAATCAAGTTTCTTCTTTTCAATGCACATGAGTTCAGAAATATAGAGAACAAGCCTAGAAAGTAACAAATTGCCTACTATAAGAAATTGGTTCAAAGCAAGGTGATAAGAGAGGGTATACAATCCTCCAAAGGTCAGAAGTACCACAATAAGACTAGTTAAAGGCTACAATATGGACTCTTCAAGATCCAAGAGACTTGCTGACTCACTACCACCATTAGGTGCAAAAATGAGAAAGGGCTAGCTGAATTCATCCAATCAACATACATAAATAATAAACTGATATAATGCAACTACTTTAACAATCAATTCAGAAATATGGCTTCAAAAATAAAAATCCTTCTAGTCGAAGATAACTAATAAATGTTGATGATGTGTAAAAACATAACTCTTATAATTATTCCAAGATAATAACATAATTTTTTTTCTAATTTATTTACATGCCCATGGCTTATTCTAGTGCAGATCTGTAATGTGCCTTCATCCACAGGAGTGAGCGGCTAATAATCCATAGTATGAGAAATTAGGGTTGCAATAGTGTTTATATAACAAAACCCTACCCAATGCAAATTCCCGAAATACCCACTTTGTTCCATTCGTTACACTCCACTCTGTTCAGCCATAAGGCCCTTTGGCCAGTGACCTATAAACAATATGAGCCAACTACAACAGTATCCCCTACATTTCTTACCGCTGCCATTCCCTTCCCATCCAATCACACATTGTGCATTGAATTGAGACCCATTTGAGATCACAAATGGGTGATGGCCAATATTAGAGCCTAGCAAAGAGAAAAATGTGGAGGAATCTTTCCCTCTTGGTCCAATCAAAACAGCAGAAAACAGATAAGCATTGGAAATAGCATATAGGCATCATTGAACCAAAATTGAAGACGCTCATACTAGAAATCATACTATTAATTATTTTGCTTTTTTCTTTCAAAGCCTATATATAACATATGTAACAAAAAGCTCAAAAAATGACATAATGAGAGAAACTTCAATAATTTTAAGAGTTATTCACATTTGATTGATCATAACCCAAATGTGTTGCTAGAATTAATCAAGGATGACCTGCTTGATAAAGTACTTACCCTTAATCCAGTAGAGGAAGCACCACATATTTCTTGACCAAAGTGTGAACTTGTACTCTGTCCAAGGGCAGTTGTCTGTCCAAAATTAGAGCCGGTCTGCCCGATTGTAGGCGTAGATGATTGCAATAATGGGGATGGCTGAGTGTAACTACCAAATGCTGGATTTGTTGCCTGAGATGGACCAGAGTTGAAGAAAGATGATGCCGAACCAAATATAGATGGAGATGAATTAAGACCAAATGTATTTGTTGTTGTTGTTAATGATGCTGATCCAAAAAGGCTGGGTGAAGTTGACGTGCTAAAAGGTGAAGAAATGAATGCAGGAGTAGCTGAGCCGGCAAAAGTTAAACCACCATGGCCGGAAGTTTTTGGTGCAAATTGATTGGAAGGCATTGAGAAAGAGAAAGGACTCGCAGCTGATCGGCCAATTGTTGGTGAGGGAGACGAACTAAAGAAAATCCCACCAACAGGAACGCGAAGTGGTCCACCTATAATTTCAAATTATAATGTAACATGTTAGTTATGATCCCTGGCAGTAGGCAGTAAGCAGTAAGCACCATAAGAATTTTAAAATTTTGACACATTTTCAAAAAATATACCTGCATCTCTTAATTGATTGTCCTCCGATTTCAGCTCCTCATGACTTTTATCTTTGTATTCATGCAGGGTTGATATTGACTCTAATTCCCCAGCAGCCTGTGCACTGCAGTCAGCTTCAGATTTTGGAGTGTACGCAGTTCCACCAGCTTGATTCCCAAAAGGTGATTGCCAATAGCCAGTGCTGCCAAATGCTGTTGTAGGTTGAGCTCCTGTACAGCAGTTCATAAGGAGAGGAGACCAAGTTCAATGATTATTAAATAAGATACTAAATTAAACATGTATAAGCTAACATAATTCCTCACAAAAAGAAGGAAGCTTGTCACAAAATAACTCACCAAGAGAACTCTGGGCTCCAAATGGAGTAGTGGTATTACTAAACGGGCTGCTACTAAATGCAGAAGTTGATTGGCTGAAGGATGGGGCATTAAAAGCCTCAAAGGCAGCTGTAGTTGAGGCACCAAATGCAGGCGAGCTCGACACACCAAATGTAGGGGTGCTTGAAGAAAATATAGGGCTACTTGAAGCTCCAAATGCACCACCAGATCCAAACACGGGGACACTTGACCCACCAATTGCAATCCCTGTGCTACCAAATGCAGGAGTTGCTGTTGAACCAAAGGCTGGGGTGCTCGCAGCACCAAATGCAGGTGTGCTTGTGGCACCAAATGAAGGAAGCTTGTCACAAAATAACTCACCACGAGAACTCTGGGCTCCAAATGGAGTAGTGGTATTACTAAACGGGCTGCTACTAAATGCAGAAGTTGATTGGCTGAAGGATGGGGCATTAAAAGCCTCAAAGGCAGCAGTAGTTGAGGCACCAAATGCAGGCGAGCTCGACACACCAAATGTAGGGGTGCTTGAAGAAAATATAGGGCTACTTGAAGCTCCAAATGCACCACCAGATCCAAACACAGGGACACTGGACCCACCGATTGCAATCCTTGTGCTATCAAATGCAGGAGTTGCTGTTGAACCAAAGGCTGGGGTGCTCGCAGCACCAAATGCAGGCATGCAAAAGGCACCAAATGCAGGCGCATAGGCATCAAATGCAGGTGTGCTTGAAGAACAAATTACAGGACTGCTTGAACATCCAAATACTCTGCCGGATCCAAATACAGGGGCACCCGACCAACCAAATGCAGTCCCCATGCTACCAATTCTAGGAGTAGCTATTGAATTTGGGGTCCACGTAGAATTAAAATTAGGGGTGTTTGAAACATTAAAGGCAGTCATAGCTGGTTTACCTGAGATTTCAAATTATAATATAAAGTCTTACTTATTATTGTTGGCTGTAAGCAGCATAAGAATTTCAGAATTTTGACATATTTTCAATAATGTACCTTTATCTCCCACTTGATAGTCCACCCATCTCAGCTCCTCATGACTTTTATCTTTGTAGACAGGCATGGCTGATATTGACTGTAAATTCCCACCAGTTGGTGCACCATTCTGAACCTCAGTTGTTGGAGTGTATGCAGCTACTCTACTTCCCCAGCTTTGACTCCCAAAAGGCGACTGCCGAAAGCTAGTGCCACCAAATCTTAGCGTTGTCGACTGGGCTCCTATACGACAGTTCATAACGAGACAAAGTTCAGTAATTATGGAACAAGATACAAATATAAAGATGTATAATCCTACAAAAGTCCGTCATACAAATAAGGAAGCTTGTCACAAAATAACTTACCAAAAGGAGAATTCTGAGCACCAAAAGGAGAATTCTGAACTCCAAAAGGAGTAGCAGTGGTACCAAATGGGCTGCTACCAAATGCAGAAGTTGATTGGCCAAAAGCTGAAGTGGACTCAACACTGAGAGACAGGGTAATAGAAAAGGAACCAAATATAGGAGTTTTTGAGACACCAAATGCAGGAAGGCTTGAAGAACCAAATACAGGACTGCCTGAAGCTCCAATTGCTCCACCCGATCCAAATACAGGGGTAATTGAAACAGAGAATGCAGGACTTGATGTTGAACTAGAGGTTGGGGTGCTTGTAACACTAATGGCAAGGTTGCTTATAGCACCAGAGGCAGGGATGCTAACCTCAAAGGTAGAGGTGGGCATGGTACCTATTGCAGGTGTGCTTGTAGCACTAAATGAAAGCATGGTTGTAACACTAAAGGCAGGGGTGCTGCTTGCACCGGATGCAGACTGACTTGTTGCACCAGAAGGTGTGGAGGAACCAAATATGCTGCTTCCAATTCCAGATGTGATTATTAAATTATGCTTCTAAAGGGCCTTGTTCGAGTAAGAGTGGACCCAAAGCCTCCAAGAGGAAGTCTTCTAACCAAAGACAGATGAGAGCTATCAGTTCAAAAAAAATAAAAAATAAAACTTAAAAAGAGTAAAGAACACATGTTCAGTAGATAAAAAACTATTTTTGCAAAGAGTACTAAGATGTCCATATGCTTAAGAGATCATATATAGAAGTAGTTACTCTACTGTAATCTTGTCTTTATAGCCAATTGTAGAGGATGTTCATTCAAGATAAACTCATTCATATGGAAAAAGAATGCAAGCATCCATCTACTCAAAAGTCAATAAATATGAACTTAAAACAAACCAATTTAATACTTTGGTTATTTGACAAGCTGTTCAAACTGTAAAGAGGAAACCAACCCCATTGCCAGAATGATAAAAGAAAAAAAAAGAAAAAAGAAAAAAAAAAAAACTGTAGCTAGAATAAACACTATTAAGTTCTATTACTTCATTTATGATCATCCTTTCCCTCATAACTTCATAACCCTGTCCTCTATAATTGGCTTTCCCAAAGCAATTCCAATAAATACACAACAACGAAACAATTCCAAAAAAAAAAAACCCATAAATCTGACGAATGACTTGTCTGGCAAGAAGAGAAAAACTAGTGAAGAACTTAAAAATTTCCACACAAGACAAACTGATTTTAACAATCAGCCCAAAAGCTTTTGTGCATTGCATCAACTGCCAGTGCATGTCAAACCAGAGTGTCCCAAGAATAAACCCTTTGATATGAAAAACAAAATCTATGTTTAATTCAAACTCTAGCACAACTTCATCTCATGGGAATAGTGACGGCTCCAGGAATTTTATTTAGGGGAGTCACTACAAAATTTTAATAAAAAGAGAACTTGAATATATTGAGTTATCGAAAAAATAATAATAATACATAAAGTTTTACAATTTTATTCTACAAGTTTTCAAATTTTGAATGTTACATGATAGTTCATTATGAATATCTATTGCCAATGTGGGTAGCTATGAGTCAATGATCATTTTATTTTGTTTAGTTTGTCTAACATTTTTATCTTTATACAGTTGTTATTATCTATTTGACTTTGTTTTCATAAAAATATTTTAGACTAAATGACTAATTTCAACTCATTGGCTCCGTATTAATTATTAACGTACACAATCACACTCATTCATACATAAATTATATACTATGTGTCTTCTTAACCAGTTAAATGCTTGAACAATCATTTTTTTTTACTACAAGATAGAAATTCTACTCTAGTCTAATCTAATGTACATGTGTGTGAAGCTCCATCTAAAAAACTTGAACCTTGACCCTTGCTTTTCACACCCCACACCCTACACCTCACAAGCACTTATATTTGTGGAATGACCACCACACCAAGGGGTACAGTGGTAATGCTTGAACAATCATTAACTTTACAAATGTTTTCTTGAATTTTACTAACTTTATTACAAAAAGTTATTATAATATGATAACAATACACACAAATGTAAAAAAAAAAAAAAAAAAAAAAAAAAAAAAAAAAAAAAAAACCTTTCTATTTCTTAATTATTAAATTATATAAAGTTATATTATATTTATATTATACATACAAACATCCACACACATCATAATTTACCCAAATACATAACATTATAATAAAAAGTAATGTACACAATCAATATTAAACATACTCACACATATATAATATAAATTTATAAAAAAGAATTACACTTACAGTTCACAAACACTTATTCTTTATTTGGTTTCTCAAAAAAAAAAAAAAAAAAAACTTACTCTTTATTCTTAAAGTCGAAAATACTTATAATAAAAATGTGCAAAATTTAAGCATGCAAAAAAAAAAAAAAAAATATATATATATATATATTAAAGTATTAAGCTAATATATATATATATATATATATATAGTTTTTTCTTTTGAAGTCGGGGGTTCATTTGAACCCCCTGAATATACTTTAGCGCCGCCCCTGATGGGAAACAAATAACTCCAAGTTTGTATATTATGGAAAATAAAGATGAAAGAGATTGGAAAATAATAAACCTCTACGGGTGAGACATTGGCCTGTTTGGTTGTGCATGGTTGAATGTTGTACTTGTATGGAACTAAAAAGGTTACTGTATCTCTCCAAAAAAAAAAGTTACCGTTAATAAACAGTTTTATGTCATAAAAATCACATGTTTTGAAGGAAGGTACATACCGTGGTGAATCGTAGATATTTGGTATCAAAGCATAAACAGTAGTAACACACTAGAATTTTATTTGTAAGGTTGTGAACTGCCTCTCACTGCGTATATATAATATTTGGGCTGCGTTAAAATTAAGTCACTCACACTTTCACAGTTTCACTTACTCTGCGTGAAAAGTACGTCAATACCAGAAGCTTTTTAAAATTTATTGGTTGCTTTGGTCTCCTTTAAATCTTAAATTTCCATAGAAAAGCCCAAATATAAAAAATAAAATTAAAAAAAAATTTCAATTGATACAAAGACCCACAAAAAAAAAATAGCGTCTGGCCAAGTTCAATTCAATAACAAATTTTCAAATCCAAAATATATATATATATTTCTATAACAAATACCCAAATTAGCTAAGTAAGAAAAAAAAAAAAAAATCAATGATCCCTCGCAAATATAAAGAAATCTTCCCTTTCGTATGCTCGGCTCCGATGATCGGCGACCACCTTCCTCCAGACCAGTGGTAGTGGTGCAGTAGTATCTGTATCTCTCCTTTCGTTTTTGGTTTGCCGGTATCTCTCTCTATTATTCATTTCTGTCATTCTCTCTCCGTTTTGAATATTTTGAAGTTTAGTAGTGGAGTCTTCCTGTTGACGTGTTCTTCTTTATGTCATATCTTTGATTTTTTTTTTTTTTTTGAAACTTATAGTTAGTTTATTTGAAAATGGTTTTAGTAATTAAAGTTGGCCAAAATTTTGGGAATTAATCATGGTTGCCAAACTATATAGTTAGTATGCAACGTTTCAGAAGTTTATGGCAAACTAACATCTTGAGTTTCAAACACTTGATGTAGGCCTTAAAAATCAAGTTTTATAAACTCGATTTGTATGTTCTGAGTTGACCTAATTTCATGTGGAGTACACCTGGAACTTGAGTCTTAGAGACCCGAGTTTCATACTGACCCTTAGAAACTCAAGTTTTGTGCTCTGAGATTCCACGTGGATGCCACCTGGAAATCAAGCCTTAGAAACTCGGATTGTTAAAAGTGAAACCAAGCCTTAGAAACTCGATTTTTAAATTGTGGTCAATTATTACTCCACGCGGTTTTTGTCTAGGTTCCTATATCACAAATCTGGTTTTTTGTGGGTCTCTCAGGTATGTATACATTCACTTTTGTACCCTCTCCCACTCCCCCTCTCACTCTCATACAATCCCAACACTCATTGTACTCTCCCTCTCTCACTCTTATACAATCCCAACACTCACATTTGCACATTCTCATGTCAGGTAAAGTCTCACTCTCTTTAGTTTGTTGTTGAATGTATATAGTTGTTAGTGGATTTTGCTAGGTTCATGTATATTGTTAAGATATATTTGTATCATGGGTACATATGTATCATGACTTTTGTTGTTTGGTTTGATATTTGTCTTTAGTTTTTTTTTTTTTTTTTTTTTTTTTTTTTTTTGCTTGAGTATGAAATGATAATCATTGATATATTTAAGATGTATTGTTGATATTTGTATTGTTAGGTTTTTATCATGGGTATGTATCATGACTATTTCTTTTGTTGTTTGGTTTGATATTTGTCTTTAATTTTTTTAGCTTGAGTATGAAATGATAATAATTGATATATTTAAGATGTATTGTTGGTATGTTTGTATTGTTAGGTTTGTAATGATTGTATTGTTGTTTGGTTTGATATTTTTCTTTATATTTTTGTTAGAATGATTTGAAATTTTGTAATGGGGGTGAGTTTTGTCTTTAGATTTTTTTTTTTTTTTGAGTATGAAATGATAATGATTGAGTGTGTTTGTATGTGATGTGGGGTGAGTATATGCAAATGTGGGGTGTATTTGTATATGCATATGATGTAATAAGTTGTAATTTTTATACTTGGAGTAGATAGAAAAGGTTTTGTAATTGATGTTAAATGAAAGAGATAAAATATGTCACTAACATATTACACTTGACTCTAATAGGTTCATAATCTCTGAAGAATATTGATATAAATGTATACTACGTTGGACCCCTTGTCAATCCTGAAGAGATTGACGAATTCCCATTTAAAGGGCTGGGTATCGAGTGCTATTACATGATGATATATCGTAAGTTAAAGATGTTGAATGATTTGAAGATGAAAATAATAGAAGAATTGAATTTGAACCCTGCTTGTTATGACATAAAAATTATTTGCCGTTACCCACAAGAAGTCCTTCATGAACAGATAAATTACGGGTATATGGCGATCAAAGAAGACAAATATGTAAAGATCATGTTTAATAGGATCCATAAAATGCTGCTGAGTTGTATGTAAGTTCGAAGCTGCTTGCAAAAGTTGATGCCGAGGAGGTGCAACAAACAACTACATCTTTACAATTTACAGCCCTAGATGATGGATGCACTACAATGGAAGGCTATACAATGGGAGGTTATACACTCCCATCTCAAGATCATGTTGCCAATACTAGTGAAACACTCTAACCTCAAGAGACACATTTAAGGGAGGAAGATAAAGACGAAGATCATGCTGCGAATAAGGGTGAAAATCTTGATGATATGGATGAGTACGAAGAGAGGATTAAGCGAGGCGACTTTGACAGGGATGTGGATGACCATGAACTTGTTCCCAATTTTGAAGAGGAAAATATGGAGTACTATGATGAAGGTGATGTGGACGATGATATTGGCGTCCAGCATGATACAAATACGACCATTGCCTACACACCTCAGGCTGAGTCATTCTACACAAATACTTGAAAAAATATGGTTGATCCTTCACATCTTCAGATACCATTTGTTTCTACTTGGGAAGATGGGATGCATTTTAGTAAAGGGGTGACTTTTGCAAATAAAAAGGCGGTGAAGCATGCATTGATAATATACGCAGCAAAGGACAATAGAAATTTTACAATCCGGAGGTCGACCAAAACAAAATTGTGCGTCGCATGCATTAACACCAATTGCAAGTGGTACATTGGAGCATTCGTGAATGCTAAACTTAATGGTTTATGGATGGTCACGTCTTATGTGGGTCCACATAGTTGTATACACTTTGGTGTGCAAAGAGACAGTAAAATAATGGATTCTAATTTTGTTGCATTAGAAATTGTGGGACAATTGTGACAGGATCACACTGCTCGTATTGATCAGCTTTGGGACATCATACATACTAAGTATAATCTTGAGTTTTCTTACTATAAGGTATGAGATACGAAACAAAAGGCAATTGCTAAGATATTCGGGGATTGAGAACAGTCTTACCAAAGGTTGCGAAAGTTGTTGTTGGCATACTTGGATCAGGATCTGGGTACCCAGTACAACTATTTCACCATACCTAGGAACGTGTCTAATACTGCATTACTGCACTATGTATTTTGGGCATTCGCTCCATGCATTGCTACATTTAGATGTTGTAGGGCAGTGATCAATATTGATAGGACTCATTTGTATGGTAAATATTGAAGGGTATTGATGATTGCAATGGTAACCGATGCTAACAACAAGGTTTTGCCTCTCGCCTTTGCTGTTGTGGACAAGGAGTCAAGGCCTAGTTGGGGGTGGTTTTTAGAGTGTCTCAAGATTTCGATAGGACATGTGATACCTGACGAGGGCATTTGCATTATTTCTGACCGACATAAAGGTATCAAATGCGCCATTGCAAACTGGCCTAAAAGTGATGACTGAAGCTTACAGGTATTTCACCGATATTGCCTTCGACATGTTGCTAGTAACTTCAACACACACTTTAATGACCCGACTCTAAAGGCATTGGCCTTGAAAGCTGGATATGCGACTCATGAAACTAAATTTGAGTCCATAATGCAAACCATTAAAGTTGTCGAGATTAATGCACTTAGGAGGATAGACCCTGATGATGACAAACCATAGCGCTATATGCCATACACATATTTAATGAGTGAGGATCTAGACAAATGGAGCTAGTCACATGATGGTGGAAGATGTTACAAGCCAATGACAACCAATATCTCTGAGTGCTTTAATGGGGTACTTAAAGGTGCTCGCGGTTTGTCCATTGCTGCAATGGTTGAGTTCACTTGGTGCAAACTTGTTGCATATTTCCATGATCAACATAAAGAAATTACTTTTGATCTCTCTCAAGATAAGGTGTGGAGTGATTATGTCATGGGGATCTATACCAAAAATGGACACACTATGAGGGCAATTAATCATGAAACTGGTGTATATCAAGTGCTTACCCCGTACAACGACCATAGAGGTAGAGGAGGAAACCACAGTCATGAAATACACATATTCGCTAGAACATGTGGTTGTGGAAAGTGGCAAAACATTAAGATCCCTTGTTCACATGCAATTAAAGTTTTGCAGAGTTTACGACTCGATGCAACCAGCTATATTGACCCATGTTACAGTTTGGACAACACCATTCACATATATTCACATCAATTTGTGGTGCTAAAGTCAGAGTCATTGTGGAGGGACGTTCGCAGACCACGGTGGGTGCTTGACCCAAGTCTATTGCGGGCCAAAGGTCGTCCTGTGAAGTCAAGAATAAGGAATGAAATGAATGGGGTACGACGAGAACGAGGAAGCCGGAGGCAAGATTCGGACTTAAGGGAGATTCAATCGAGGTAGCGATGCAGAGTGTGTCATGAAGAGGGGCATAACTGTATAAGATGTCCCAATTCCCGTGGGGCTTCGACAAGCGCAAGTGTTACACACTAGGCAAGTGCTATTTTTATATAATATGCTCGGAATTTCATTTGCTTATTGATAATATTTGCATTTGGGAACTAATGACCGTACTTAAATGTTTGTCAGGTGAGCGTAGACTCGATTTTGGAACGACATTGTACGTGGAAGTTTTGGTTATCTTCAGTATGGACAAGTGCTAGGCGACTATGTAGACTATGTTGTATCGACTTAGTTGTTATTTTGTTTATTGTTGAATGTTGTAGTAATTGAACTATTCTCTATCCATTTTACTCGTTACATTAGTTGCGTTGTGTAGCTTTTTATTGCAACTGATTGGCTAGATATCACCAGGGTGGCTGATCTGAATTTTCTTATCCTTCATGGTCTATTTTGTTATGTTTTTCGTGTGCCTCATGTAGTGGATAAATTTGTCTGGTCTGTAGCTAAGAGGGTAACTATAATGCCCATGAACAGTAACTAGTTTAATCTAGTTTGGGACATCTGATGCACTCTCCCTTTGACTAGTATAAATATATATATATATATATATATGTATTATGCTTGTATTTAGTTGTTTACTACTGCCCATGTGAATTTGGTTTACTGCTGCAGGTGAGGGAAGAAAAAAAAAAATCCCAGTGGAATGTGTTGTGAATCTGGATAATTGCTACAAGTGGGGGAAAGAAAAAAAAAATTCCTAGTGGAAATCGAGTCTTTTAAACTTGATTTCCATTTAGGTGGCATGATGGTAAATAACTGTCAGTATAAATCAAGTTTCAAAGGCTTGATTTATATTGGATTTATTTATGAGTAAGCCACTGCAATGTAAATCGAGTCTTTGAGACTCGATTTCCACTGGGAATTTTTCCAATGGCTGTTGGCCATAAATAATTTTGAACTCTCGGCCTGGCGTACTTGCTACTAGTGAACTCGAGTATTGAATGGAAATCGAGTGTCTAATGCTTGATTTACACTGTTTTCGCTTTTTTTTTTTAAATAATGGAACTCGAGTATTATATACTCGAGTTCCACTGGAATTTTTTTTTTTTCAATTTCAGAACTCAATTTGAAACTAACAAAACTATGAAATTTAACTTGTACATATCTATCTTAAACTTCAATGTTTAATTTGAAATTTCTAGAATTAAATAGTTTAGTTTAAAAATTTTAAAATTGTAAGATTTATTTTGAAACCAAACCACCTTAAATCATAGGATTTAAAATATAATTCATTAACAATAAAACCAACCAAACTACCTAGACAGTTGGGACATGCATTTATTACCTGACAGATCACACAAGCTTAGAAACTAGAATAACGATTACGAATAGCGGCACATATTGTACATAAAGAAACACTGAGACCCCAACGCATGAGAAAAGACACATAAGGAGAGATGTGTAAGTGTGCAAAACCAATTGGACCCATGTTGAACAAAAAGGAAAATAGTGAGCATCATCATGTTGGAAATCATTAATAAAAGTCCACACAAGTTGAAAGCATTTAGGGCCCAAACACTATTTATCTAATGGCATTGCTTTCAAGCCTTGAAAAAATGTTACGCTCCAGCAAGCTCACCTCACTGCACTTTTATGTCATTTGCTGCAGAATAATTAAATTTACAAAATTTTATAAAAAAAAAAAAAAGGAGTTAGCTACTATAAGACTGCACTGGTTCCACTCCTCTCCTCACTTTCCGCTCACATCTCACAAAGCCAAAGCCGCTTGAAATGTTCTATTGTAAAATGTCAATCAACCTTAGTAGCTATAACCTGATAAAAACAAAACAGAAAACAAAGGCATGTAGTTTAGTTTAGTATCTATTTTTGAACAACATAAGCAAAGGGCAGAATTATAATTTTTAGCACTACAAACCTGAGTTGTCCATGGGGTTGCCAGCAGGGATTGGTTCCGGCTCCTTGATTTCAACAATTACTCCAGCAGCCATTAAATCTTCATAATCTCCAGTGGCCGCATTATATCCAAATTTAGGGTTGTCACTGGAAAGCACCTAAAAATAAAATAAAATAAAAAACTACATTACTTTCAGCTCAGAAAATTACAACATGAAGAATTAAAAGAAAGTATCAGTGCATAGCGTCTCCTAAAAGGCTGAAATGCGTGCATTAAAAAAAGAAAAAGAAAAAGGCAAACGCAGGAGACGAAACGCAATCCAAACGCACAAGTAATCTAACTAATACATATGCAAGCCAAAGACCGTTGGCACTATTGCAATCTGACTATAAAAAATTATGAATAATCCTAGGGGATGGAGAGACGGAATTATCTATTACTCCATTGTGTGGTGGCCTATGAGCTCTAGTCCTTTGATTTCTCTATGACTGGGGCACGTTGGGTAATGCCTAAAAGGGTTCTGAAAGAACTAGGTGGGTGGAGGAATTTGTTTAATCAGCATAGGAGCTCAATTTGAAATATGATCCCCCTTTGATTAATGGGTAGTTTAGAGAGAAGGAATCAGAAGAGCATTTAACGATGTTAGGTTGAAATCATTGATCGAAAGAAGATTGCTGCTTCAGTAAATCAGTGTGCTCAAATGTTTGATTATGTTAGGACATATGTGGTTCACATGTTAAGAACATATGTCATACTTTTATGTAATTGGCTAATCTTTTGATAAAAAGCACTTTATTTTAGGATGTGTTGAAATACTTCAAGAAACCATGTTTCAAGATCAAGTATTGAAGCCTTCAAGTCTGTTCAAGAAAACAAGCTGAAAGTGCAAATTCATTAAAGCTTGACAGCTGGCTCGACAGCTGCATCTATCGAGCTTCAGTAAAACTGTTCAAGCCCGTAAGCTCGACACCTGCTCGACAGTTTCTTGATAGCTTCTATCTGTCGAGATTTATAAAATCAGAATTTCTGATCTGATTTCTTGGGATCTGTGAATGTGTCTTTGGGCTCTTTTTTCTCCTAACCCTAGACATATAAAAGGATTGTTTTTAAGGCCGTTAAATGGTTCACAAGTTGCACAAGCATTGAGTAAACTCTATTCAAGCAAATTGTGACCGGAGATAAAGTTCTGCCCTAGTTCATCTTTTCTGAAGAAGTTGCTGTGTATGTGCACCTTTGGGTTTTGTGATCGAGCATCTTCTTGATCTTTATCATATGTATGAACTGAAGAACTTTGTAGCCAACCTTTCTGTCTAGTTGGTGATTGAAGTAGCGTACTGGGATCCGGGTAAATTTGTTAGTCACGTACTTGGAAGCCGTGCGTCAAAAGTGGGAACTGTCACTACAGAAAAAGTCTAATTGGGTATTGGGGTAAGGGTTCAACTGTAGGTTGGTAAGGTACTTGGGATTCCTTTACTTGTAACCACTTGTTGTGATAATAGTGGTAACCACTTGTTGTGATAATAGTGGAGTTTTGGGAGTGGTGACCTGAAAATCACCCGGCGGGGTTTTTGCCATAAGGTTTTCCCCATTCGTAAACAAATCACCGTGTTATTTATTTTTTCGCTGCATATTTAGTTTATTGGTGATTTGTTTGTGTTGCCACACAATTGCATACTAATTAACTTAATTAATAAACATGGTTAAATTAATTGGTTAATTAATCACAAGGGGTCAATATGCGTTTGGCCTATCAGATTACACTAACACATGTCCTGGTTTAGAGTTTATTGATTAAGCTTCTTTTAGGGGTTCTTCAGGTAGACACCCAATGTACATAAAGCTACCCTAAATCATTGATTGAAAGAAGATTGTTTCAGTGGGCTCGAATGTTTGATCATACTGATGCATGTTCTGTATTAGAGTTTATTGATTAAGCTTCCTTTTGGGGTTCTTTACGTAGATATCCTATGGGATCCATATCCCATGCAATAGCTCTATTCTCAGCTATAGATTTAATCTAATGACTTAAATCTTTGACACCTCACCAAATGACAAAAAGACTATTTTTCCCTTAAAAAATTTCACCCTCGCCCACTGTTTCATAAAACATAAACTCAAAATTTTTTTTTCTCTCTCTCCCCTGCGTAGCTACCGCTCTCTGCCTCTCCTTCAATCCATTGTCACAGCAGCCCAGTACCAGCCCATACAAGGCCAAGCCTCTCTCTTTGCCATCACTGTTGCTTCGATGAACCAATTCTCTGAACCTCTATAGCTTCGAGAACCCAGTAGAGTTACTATTCTTCCAAAGCTCTAGCGAAGCTTCAAGCACATCCGATTCTGATGCCGACGAAGAATCCCCAAAATCCCTTTTGTCCTCCTCTTTCTGGTACCCCTTTTCCCTCTTTCACTTCCTATATATTTGTGTGCGTGTTTGTTATGTATAAGATTTTTTTTTTTTGAGAATTGTTGTGTATAAGATAATTTAATGGTAGTGAAGAAGAATTTCAAATAGGCAATGAATTTTTTGGAGTCTAATTAAGTGGAATCGTTAATTTTTGAAGTGTCCCATATGATAAAAATTACTCTATTTTCATTTTCTTTGTCCTACCTAACAAAACAGAGTATCAGTAGTGGTTGGCCATTTGGGTTTTATGCTAAAAATTCAATTTTTGCTTCAAGAAACTAAACATATAAAAATCTAGGCTTTTGTTGTAAATTTGATAACTTTTCGTAAAATGAAGCTTAATTGCTTTAAACTTGAAGGTTAATTTCTTTAATCTTAATTACTTAATTGCTGTGATGTAGGAATGGGGGATGTTTTGGTGAGCTATGTGTTTGGGAAGAAGAAGACAACAGAAGTTGCTCACTTGTAAGTACTTAAAGACTAGATTCCTTGAAATATTGATTTTATATAGTTGTATATTTGGTTTGCTATTTTGATTCTTTACAAAGATTTTAAACCTTGATAATTCGGATTAAGATGTAGTTGATTAGAAGTAAATAGAAAAAATTGCTTCACCACCTCTTTTGGCTGCAAAGCTGCTAAATTGATAAATATATTATTAGTATTACAGTGGGAACTACAGAAGTAAACAAAGTAAAATATATAAGTGCACTCTAAATACAGCAGAGCATAAGTTCTTGCAAACTTATTATTAGCTTTGATGCCTTTTTTTAGTCTTGGTTCTCCTTAATGCAAAATGCATTTGTTATTGTCTGATTGCCCCATTCAAATTGGCCTGTGCACCTACCATATTATGTTATTGATTACAAAGGAATTAAATATATCTCATGAACATTCAAACTATATGATCTGCTTTGTATTTCACTTTTAATGTTGGTCCCTTAGCTGAGTTCTTAAGATGGAAATTCCTAAGCTAAACCCTCAACAAACTTACATATTTAGTAGTAAATAGTGATAGTGATCTTATGGCTTCACTTGTGCCTGCTGTTAATTGGAAATTTTGATTTATGTTTATCATTGAAATCACGCTTTGTTCTTTTGTCAGGTTGAATGGCATGATTAAAGGAATGTTATTCTTGATGTCAAAAAAAAAAAAAAAATGCTATTCTTCGTTTGATGACCAAGAGCGAGAAATGGCATCTGCTGGAGGGATTAGTGCTAAGTTTAGATTGTTTTATGTTAGTGAAGAATACATGTTCTCACACTTGTATAAGTTCTACTATTAAGAAGAAGTATTGTACAAATATATATATATATATATATATATATATATTTTGGATACCTAAACTGCAGCCACTTGTATAATTCAAAAATTGTTTTGAATGGAAGTATTTTGCTTGGGTATAATCTTATTTATTACACTTGGGCTTCAACTTGCATCCTTACAGAATTTGTGAATGCAAATTTTAGGTTCTTTTTTAGTGAAATAAATCATTGCCCATGATTGTGTTTTTAATTAGGGCTTTTGTTCTAATAGTCTTGTAATCAAAGCATACATATCAATAAAGTTTTGTTCATTATTGGATCAAACTCTTGCATCAATTCATGACCGTATAGGCAACAGCAAAATTGTTCAATTTGAAGCATTACAAGAAATTAGAAATAAAAAGGCACACAATCAATTACATTATATTATACACTTAAACCAATATCAAGAAAAAAATAACTAAATTTTGTTACATTTTTCTTGGTTTGTACTCTAAATCCTTGTAAAAGTTTTTGTAAATGAACAATGAAACTACCTAGTGTCAAAATAGAAAATACATTTAATGTTTCACTTATACTGAAAATAATTAGCCTATTGACAATAAGATATGGCTTCAATACATCATGGAGTGCTTGTAACAGGTTCTATGTTATGACTGGGTTTAATTTCTAACTGAATGGATAGTTATTTGGTTGTATTCAAGATGACCGGTCTCATGAATAAGAGAATAGAGAGGGAATTTGGGATGATAATTCTCTGCTACTTTATTAATTGCATTCTACGTTAAATGCAAGTCTTAGGAATTCAAATAACAAATAGATAACAATAGATACTCTTATGAATATTCAAAATACTAACAGATAATCCTAAAGGGATTCAACTTCTTAGAAACTCAAATACAAGTACCAAATCAGATATAACTTTATCTAAATAACATAATTCAAATATGAATGCAACAACAACTCCATAGTAATCCAAATACTAATTTCAAATGCAATAGCTATCCACCCACGACAATAGTTATCCACAATGCTAAGTCTTCCACATAATCTTCTCCCTTTCAGCAGTGCACTTCTTTCTTCAGACATCACATTCTACTTCGAAAAATTCAGTTACAAGTTACAACCGAAGGCCATCTTTGATAGAGCTACTATTTTCTTGACAGAGTACCAACACTTCATATTCTTAGCAATTTTTATGTCAAGCTTTTCTTTATGTAGCACTGTCATGTAATGTGTCTTAGATGCTATGCTCTTTTCTGAATGTGTCTTAGATCATGGAATGCTTCAAAACATTTTATCCTATTAACAAGAAAACAAGAGACATATAGCTATTAATCCATCTAAGCTTTGGCCACAATAAATGGGGAAAAATGCATAAAAAAAACTCTTGTTCATAAGCTCAATTGTGCCTAAATTTAAATGCAATTTTTACTTTATTGTATAGATCAGTACCATATTTGTATAACTTAGAAATGCCCAATTAGAATTAGAGTTCATAAATCAGTAACATATTTGTATAACATTGAAATGCCCAAGAATTAAAGTTCATCTAGAAATATTTGAAGATTTATTAAGAGAAAAAACACATCATCAAATTTTCAAACATTCTTTTGAACCGAAAACCCAAAAATTTGAGGGAGGCCTTAACATATAAAAATCTAAATTGTCTACTTAAAATTTGGGCTAAACTTGTTAAGTATGATTGGTAACTGTGGGGCCCTAATTGCACTAGCCACGCCGGCCCACTACATGCGGCCCAAGGCCCGCGCCGAGGATAGTGCTAAGGCCGAGGACAAATGGGAGAGAACCCAGGACGTCCAAGGCCCGCGCCGAGGATGACCTGTCCTCAGGCACACCGACTTCGCTAAAGGGAAAATATCCCACCTCAGTTGAATATATCTCACCAACATTCTGACCACTTTAATGGTGAGGTGACCTGAAAACCCTAAAGCATCAGTCACTTCAACTATTGTAAAGCCTGCAAAGGCGGCTGGAAAATAACATAAAGCCTGCAAATACAGATGATGGGACAATCCCCTACGCCTAGAGGCTCAGATTATTGCCAGATGGACGGCTAAGATTAACAAAAAGAGACAATATATAGTTAAGGGATTTCCCAACAAAGAAAAAAAGAAAGAAGGGATCCTCGGCCTAGGCCGAGGACAAGAAAGCTTCACAAACACTTAGCCAAATTCGGACATTTAGAATCCAATAGATCTCATGTCCTCGATTTTCATTATAAACTTTATACCGGTCATTGATTATTTTGGTGATGCCAAATTCATGAACCCATTTCTCTACAAATGTTATTGTTAAGGGTCCGTTACAAATCGAGTCCCTACAATTGGCGCCCACCGTGGGGCCGAATTTGTGCACTAGCAAGTATGGCGATCGGTGTAAAGAGATCAAGGGCAACTTTTTCAGAAACAATTTACCAAAAACGACACACTCTACTACAGCAACAATCATTCAGAAATCAACAATCACAAAAGCAAAAATATGCGAAAAATAGAGAGAGTAAAAACAAGTCTACTTCTTTTATTCATACATAAAGAAAAATTCATTACATCTCTTACAAGTGAAGCCCGTGGGGCTTGTTCTAAAGCTAACTACAAAGGTAAACGCTTGACAAAGCCGGCAGAGGAACAAATGGTAGAAAGCAACGATGGCAGAAGAACAAAAGGTAGATGAAAGAAGAGAGAGTAAAGGAAGAGATGAAGAACAAATATTAGAAAAGAAGTGAAGGACGAGAGGAGGAAAGAAAAGAAGAAGGCTCGTTGAAGAGCAGAAGAGAGAAGAGAGAAGAATGATTAGAAGATAGGAAAGCTACATTAGGGGCGGAAGAGGTAGAGGCACAGGACGGTTTCACTCTCGAGTTCCGCCTGGTTCCCCTCCCGCCCCCACTGTAGCTGACTTGGGGGGTCAATGACCCATACCCAAGGGGAGGTGGTTACGTTCTTCCTGGATCCTCCTCCAGACGGCGAGGAGGGCTCCTCCTCTAGTTAGGTTGAAAAGAAGGAGAATCTTCGGATCTCTCATACACCCATCCCAGCATAGCGGCCAGGGTTGGAGTGCCATCCTCGGCTCCTGATAGGGGCTGTGCATCCCCAGGATCGCCCTTTCCAAGGGCCAACTCATTCGAAGGGGCTCAAGCGGCTGTGTTTGGCAGAACCTTTTTGGGTGATACCTTTGGGAGGAGTTTACGATGGGTATTTGTCAAGTGTGAAGGAGATGATTGCCCTGGAAACGTCTTATATAGAAGGTGGGATATTGATGAGTGCCCATCTGCCATAAATCCCAGGGAGAAATTTTCGGAGGCAATGATGCCGCCCCAACTTCCAAAGGGCTTGCCAACCGTTAGATCCTCGTAGATCCATGGTCGGTATTAATGAGGGGACGCCTCATTAAACGAGAGGTCACCGAAGCGTCATAACGCGTCACTCGGACAACCTAGGAGACGCCTCGTTATCTGAAGAATCCCACCAAACGAAGAGGCAAAATACGGCAAGGTCTTATCCTCTACCAACTCCAGCCCCATTTATTATTATTATTATTATTCTGCTCGAAAAATGTGATTATTTAATGCTTATTGTAAATTGTAGTAATGTAAAATTAAACGGCTACGGATAAGCAGATAAAACTGATTAAAACGAGAAAACTAGGTACTGGACAGAACCAAGGCATTGCATGGTCCTCAGACCCAGGCCTTTGGGGAAACCAGATACTTCAGATGATTAAAACGAGAAAACTAGGTACTGGACAGAACCAAGGCATTGCATGGTCCTCGGACCCAGGCCTCTGGGGAAACCAGATACTTCAGATGATTAAAACGAGAAAACTAGGTACTGGACAGAACCAAGGCATTGCATGGTCCTCGGACCCAGGCCTCTGGGGAAACCAGATACTTCAGATGATTAAAACGAGAAAACTAGGTACTGGACAGAACCAAGGCATTGCATGGTCCTCGGACCCAGGCCTCTGGGGAAACCAGATACTTCAGATGATTAAAACGAGAAAACTAGGTACTGGACAGAACCAAGGCATTGCATGGTCCTCGGACCCAGGCCTTTGGGGAAACCAGATACTTCAGATGATTAAATGGGATAGAGAAACTCGATACTTCCAGCAGGAAGAACGTTTCACTATGAAAACTAAACGTTAAGGAAAACCGAGGTCTTGTATGGTCCTCGGACCCAAACCTACATGGGAACTAGTCATTATGAGACAATACAAACGCCGAACGGAACCAGGGCTCTTGTACGGACCATGAGCTCAAAACTAAGGCGGAGCCAACTCCCTTTCAGGCGCCAAATAAACGAGTCCTATCAGGGACAAAAGCCATGAGAAATTGAGTACTATAGCACAAACGACTCAAGCCCAACCATCCTCGGGCGACACTTTGCGCAAAAAGAAAGCTGCATAAACGGCCGAAATAGCAATAAACACTGACGATAAGGTAGAACCCAACCAGCCGAGAAAACGTGCCGAGGAAATCAAAATCCTCCTTCTCGCCCAAGGGGATGTGCAGCAGAATTTTGAGGGGCTATTGTGGGGCCCTAATTGCACTAGCCACGCCGGCCCACTACATGCGGCCCAAGGCCCGCGCCGAGGATAGTGCTAAGGCCGAGGACAAATGGGAGAGAACCCAGGACGTCCAAGGCCCGCGCCGAGGATGACCTGTCCTCAGGCACACCGACTTCGCTAAAGGAAAAATATCCCACCTCAGTTGAATATATCTCACCAACATTCTGACCACTTTAATGGTGAGGCGACCTGAAAACCCTAAAGCATCAGTCACTTCAACTATTGTAAAGCCTGCAAAGGTGGCTGGGAAATAACATAAAACCTGCAAATACAGATGATGGGACAATCCCCTACGCCTAAAGGCTCAGATTATTGCCAGATGGACGGCTAAGATTAATAAAAAGAGACAATATATAGTTAAGGGATTTCCCAACAAAGAAAAAAAGAAAGAAGGGATCCTCGGCCTGGGCCGAGGACAAGAAAGCTTCACAAACACTTAGCCAAATTCGGACATTTAGAATCCAATAGATCTCATGTCCTCGATTTTCATTATAAACTTTATACCGGTCATTGATTATTTCGGTGATGCCAAATTCATGAACCCATTTCTCTACAAATGTTATTGTTAAGGGTCCGTTACAAATCGAGTCCCTACAGTAACAATTCAAGCAAGCAAAAAGTTTCCCCTCAAGTTAGCCTATCAAGAGCCACAGTTTATACCTTTAAAATGAACTACAAAACGCAAAATACCCATCTGCAATTTAGGAAAATAACAGGTACCTAAGAAAAATTAGGACAAAAAGAGAAATTTCATAATGATTTTTTTAGCACAGACCATGCAACACAATTAATTTACAGATGTCAAAGACAACAACACACAACAACTACAAGCAGGCCACTTTCCCTTCAATCACAGCACATTCGGCTGTACCCAAAAACCTCCATTGTTTTATGCACAAGGAAACCTAGTCACTAATAAAAACTAAAACAAAATGGGGGTTTTGGTCATTTCTAAAAAGCAAATAAAAAGAGAAGAGACAATAAAGAGAAAAAGAGGGGTACTAGCGGCCACCAATGGTGTAAACACTGTCTATATGCACCGTCGCCGACAGTAGTGTGGGTGTAAGAAGAAGCTCGGCCAAGTGTGAGCTTTAATTTTTTTTTTTTTTTTTTTTTGGTTGAGAAAATTAAAAGAACAAAAAATCAAAGAGAGAGACAAAGGAACTTTACCAGAACCACCACCGAAATTGGTGGAGCGGAACACGGTGGCTACTTCTTGTAGCTATGGAGATTGAGCATCAACTTCTCTCTTTCCCGATTTTCTCCAAACCAAACCCTAACCTTCTCTGATTTGGGTTTGAAAAGCATCAATGTCTCTCTTCACACCCGATTCTCTCCAAACCCCAACCTTTACTCTCTCTCTGATCTAGGTCCAAAAAGGATGTGAGTGTTTGGGTGTCGGGAGCTCAGATGGTGAGTTAATGTTTTTTCTTTGTTTTTGCTGATCGGTTTGAGTTTGGTATGCTTGAAATGGAGACGATGGGTTGATGGAGAGGCAGAGAGCATGGAGGTTGAGAAAGTGGAGTGTTTGGGAGAGTGAGGCAGAGAACCTAGTTGAAGTGAGAGACATGAGAGATTTTTAGTGAAATTCAGATTTTGGAAAGCTAAAATGAAAACATAAGTGAGACACAGATTGCCAACCTGGCCGAGTGAGTTGTCAAAGATTTAAGCCATTAGATTAAATCTATGGATGAAAATAGAGCTATTGCACCTCGTGCAATACCCTAGGTATTGCACGGGATATGAATCCTATCCTATGTACATAAAGCTCCCCTTTTATTAGTAAGAGTGCATGCATAATAAATGTACATATGTACGTATTCAAAACAATTAAATTGATGAGCACCTTCCTCTTTAGGTCCTTTAATTAGAATAGAATGCAGTTTAATAACTTGAGTGAAAGGTATATAAATCAAAAGCTGCTCATCGGCATCACTCTCCAGATTCAATCCATCATCTTCTTTGTAACCCTAATCCATAAAGAAACATACCAACTATTACCGTATTACCTTCCAACCACAGTGTTCAGCTACTAAGAAGAAATTCAAAAGGGAAAATAAACAAATAAAATTCCACAGACATAAGTTTATAGTCACCAAGTGTAATGCAACTATGCGAATCTCAAAAATTTTGCACTTAAAAGGCTAGATAATAAAATGAACTTATCTAATTCTTTCCCATCAAACTTATAAGCAGCCATGCCAAAAGTAATAACAACTATCAGCAGTATTAATTTACAAATCAATGCCTCCCGAATTGTTTACCTTTTAAACTCATAATCTTCCACAGAAAGAGTAAAACATTTTACTTAATTTCAATGATGTTAAGTAAATCAAGAATACCAATGTTTAAAAGAGAAGAAAAGAGTCTTAAACTCTGAATAATTACCTGTTTAAGAGCATTGGGAATAGAGTGGCTAGTGCTTTGGTTGAGGCATTCAACCCCAGACCAGTCTATGAAATCCACTAAATCAACCTATCATTACCAAAATTGCAATATCAGAATTAGCACTTTGAACCTAACCTAGATTGGTTACCTAAAAACTACAAAAATTTCAACTGGGTTTCCATGCTCACATACCTAGCTCTTAGATTCCAAGTTTTTCATTTTAGTTTCCCACTATTTCCAAGCAACCAAACAATTAAAAGGAAAACTAAGTTCAAATACTCAGTTCCATTGTGCCCTTCAGTTTGTTTACAAAAACTATGGTTAAGGAAAAGAAAATTGCAAATCTTAATTCTTGATGGCATTCACCTTTGATGCAAGTCTAAGCACGATGCATCCACCTCCAACTACAACACCTTCCTCAACAGTAGCCTGAAACTCATTGAAATTGTAAATTGATAAGGACTTACTGTCAACATAAAACCTATTTGTGCAGGTGTACTTTACAATTGTAACAATATATTACTTTTTGTCAAGGGAGAAATTGATGCTTCTATCGAAGATGTTGGGAAGCCAAGCCGAAACTCGACTATGGGCTCTTGAGATAGTATCCAAAGGCTTTTGGTGTGATGACAAAGCGTATCCAAGCAAGAAACAAAGGCTGCAAATGACAAAAAAGCAACAAAAGCCCAATGAAAAACATGTTACAATACTTAATTAGTACATTAATGGTCTTGGTCCGATAGTTCAAATCAGTCCTTTAATGGTACAGTATTATCTCCAGTGGTAGGGTAATTTCAGGTTAGTAAGTGTGTTTATATGGTAAAAAATCATATTTTTTTCCTTATTATTATTAAGTCAATATAAGAGAAAACTTCCATAGTTTCCAAAACATTATGGCCTTCATCATAATAATACTAAACAAGGATTAAAAGCTTCATAGTTACAAATAAAAGAGGAAAAATAAGATGGAATGAAGGGAGAGAGAGATCCCAGCTCAGTGCAGCAAGTTTTAAACTATGATTTTGATGAGCATGTGTGCATAAGGCATGAATGAGGTAATGTGGGCTGTTCTGAGTGAGTGGGATGAGATTAACACTGAGGTTAAGGCTTTAGTGAGTAGTGGGCTAAAGGGGAATGAATGGTGAGCTTAAGGAGAGCTAAACCACAAGTAAAATGGCAAATAAATCAAGAGTTTCAGAGGGTTAGTTATGGGACGTTTATGGAGTAGGAAGGTGTAAGCAAGGTGGTGAATGTTGATGTTATGGTGACTATAGGCTGAGAAAGGTTGTGAGTGAGCTCAAGAGAGCTTGGGGAAGGTTAAAGAAAGCTTAATAGGGGTTGAATTTCTGCAGAATGTAGTCAATGACAGAAGTTTTTAGAGAGGCCTCCTCCCCTGTGGGCTAAGGTGTGTATGTTTTTATAATGAGGCTTTAGAGAAGCATTAATTGACAAGAATCCAAAAAACATAGGTCTAATTCAGGGGAGCCTTGATAGCTGAATTAATGACCTGGACTTGCCCTAAAAATGGGAGATTTGCTTTTGGGGTGCCTTGCTTCTTTGGGTAATGATGGGATTTTGGAGTGTTTGGGGTAGTCTTGCATTAAATGCTAAGATTGCTGAGATTGTGTTCAGCCAATGGAATTAAGGCAAGTATCAAGAACAAATCTTAATGCTGCAACTAAGATTTTGACCCTAGGAAGTAGGATTCAACACCCCAAGCCATGTGTTAAAGTTTAAGCCCACTTCAGAGGGTTTCGTTGGAGATCCCTTTATGCCCTTCAAGCTACCAGTTCCCAAATTTTCCCCTTTAGGATTCATAGGCTTGGCACATGAATCACGTCTTGAACGTTTTTAAGATTTTTAGCATCAATTTGTTGGAGTTTGAATAATTTGGTTTCAGCTCCCCTTCTGCTGGAGGTGCAGTCTTGGGGAAGATGATGAAGTTCTATCATTCTTTAGACTTCAGCTGATGTGATAGCCCTTGGGCACTATTCACGTCAGGCAGAAGGTGGCAGAAAACTGATGGGATAGCCCCTAGTTCATCCTTAAAGGCTTGGTTCTCTTATAGGGGTCTCTAGTTATTTCTTTGGTTAGGGATGAACAAGGGCTGGTTGCCCACTTTCAAGCCTTTTGCTGGGACCTTTTTGGGCTGAAACTTTGCTCCATTCCAGCACTTTTAGTTGGGCCACATGGCCCTTTCTTTGCTTGGGCTTGTTCCCTACTCCATGAGATTCTTGGGCCTACAAAATGAGCATTAAAGATATGCTTTGCCATGGGTTTTTTACTCCTCATAGGCTTTAGTTGTTAGTAGAAATAAAATTAATCCATGAGCTTTAATAAATATTTATGATAGATTTTGGGTATTAATTTCCTTGGGCTTTAAATAACAACTTGTATAGTTTCTCATAATTTTTGCTATGAATTTCCTTGTAAATGATATTTTCTTTAGGGCTTTTTAAGTAATTAGCTCCAATATTTTTCTTGAGAATAATATTTACCATGAGTTTTAAATAAATATGGTAACAGCCACCATAATGGAATAATGTGATGTTCTCATGAGTTTCTCTATAGATAATCAAAATGGACATGTAGGATGAATAATTACCATAAGTTTTGGTAATAAATATTATGAATGCTGTGATGTAAGATGGATAGTGAACATGAGTTTATAATATGAAATAAATAAATGTCATGGGTCTAATAATCATATCTTTCCACGGGCTTTTATAAGATGATTGCCATGGGTTTTGAGAGTAGATAATTCATAAATTCCATAAGCTTGTAATATTATGGTAATAGATTTGAGAATCTAAAGTATTGCTCATTATTGGACTCTTAGGTGATATAGTATTTTGCCAAGTATTGATAACCTTGGGCTTTCGATAAATAGTGCCAAGTAGTTAGCTTGGGCTTTTAATAGTGCCGATGTAAGTTAGGTTTTTGATGTTGTCAATGAGAATTGGGCTTTGATATTGCCAATGTGAATTGGGTTTTGGATAAACAAATCGCTATAGTTTCAAACCATGGGCTTTGATTATGGATTTGAATTCCATTGATAAAATTGTTTTGCCATGGATTTGAGTCATGGGCTTTTCAAATATTGCCAAGCATAAGTATTCTTGGGCTTTAAATAGAATAAGACGTGTGTATTGGGTTCATAGAGCCGGTTTTGGGCTTAGGTAGATGATGATAATAAAATTGGATAAAATATGAGTTTTTGGACTTTTTGTGATAATTTATATCATAACCCAATTTAAGCAATGAGATATGAAACATTTGTTATTAACATAATAATAGAGCAAAAAATATTTGGGAAAACCCAATAACTTATTAGTGGTATTTGAAAATAAATAGGTGATACTCAAATAAAATTAGGTGTAAGAAAAAAAAAAAGAAAAGAACCCTAACACCTTTCTTGCATTAAGAGCATCTTCGACTCTCAGTTTCTTTTCCTTGAGCTCTGTCTCAGTTTGTGCGCCAACCTTGTGTGAAGAAAGTCAATGAATTCAGATTTTCACTCAACCAACCAAAAAAAAAAAAAAATCACACATCATAATTACAACCAGCTTTTGGGAACTTACCTGGATAATAGCAACTCCACCTGACAATTTTGCAATCCTTTCATTCAGTTTTTCCCTCTCATAATCTTGCTTTGTAGCAACAACATCCTTGTTGGAATATCTACCTCCAGCTAATGTCCCAACTGTATCATTCTCCTAGTTCCAATAATGTACGTTAAAACCTTATTGAAAACAAAAATAATATCATGAAGTATTCAACACCAGATTAAAATATGAAAAAAGGAATACCAATCCACTGCACAAGACCATATATGATTTTCATCAAGAATAACCAAAGGGATCACATTAGTGTTTTTATAAAGAAGCCATTGACTTAGACTAACCAGAGCTGAACACCAAATTAAATAGAAAAACATAACTATCTAAAAATGTTCATATTTCCAACAGAAATACAGAAGGTTTTAGAACATTAAGCTTTGTATGTTGTTTCACTAGAATTTTTTTATTTATTATTATTATTATTGGTAAGTTATTCATGCAACCATGCAACCAGTGGGTGTTAAACCCATAACCTCACCCTCCACTTCACTCTTACAAAGGAATAATGTATCATTTTAGTTACCTTTTTTAAACCTTACGCTGTCTCGTATAATGTTTACCATGCAAAGGAGGAGGTCTTGCATGTCCTTCATCAGATGCCTCGTGCCCAGCTTTGTGTCCATGTTTGTGCCTCCCTGTCCCACAAGGAGGTGCCTTTGATATGCGTTTCAGCCGACCTTCTGGCTTTGTAGGTAACCCACCACTTGCTCAGCTTGGACATAGGATGGGTTGATGCCCGAAGAAGGGCCAGTGGACGTACTGTGGGAGGGTGGCTCCGTGTGCATGCTAGGAGGGGTTGGATCAATACCTAGGTCAAAGGATGGAATGGGTGAAAGCTTAGGAAATGACCATGGGGTGGGTGGAGGGATGTTAGACCCAGGACATGGACGTGGGGTGGGTGGAGGGATATTAGGGGTAGGAGATGGATATGGGGTGGGTGAAGGGATGGTGGTGCTAGGATATGGATGTGGTGTGGATGGAGAGGGATCGGGGATAGGGACAACCTGAGGGTAGCAATAAGCGAACGAGAGCGACATCCGGTAGGAGCTGTGCTCGTGCTTGGCCTCTTAGTAATGCTTGGCCTCTGAGTAGTCGCTGTCGCAAGAGTAGCTGCCTCGTCATTCGGGGCCTCAGGGATAGGAGGTTGTACACTATCAATCTCCTGAATTGCCTTCAGCACATCAGTAATGTCCTTATGGTCCTCCGTGTCCACTGGGTGACGCCTTAACAAACGGATGTATCCTTCAATCTGCACATGGAAAAACCATCATATTAGTGACGCAATACCAAATCAACAATGCCAATGAACAATAGAGTATAGTAATTTCAACAGTTTATCATTTCGCTTGATTATAAATCAGACTCAAGCATGCTGAATCTAAATTTGTCTTATAGTGGACCAACTAGCTAAAGGTGCCATATATCCTCCTTTGATGGAATACAAGAAAAAATTGTATTCCCTTGCAGACATGATAACTACAACCATAGGCAAGAATATAATCATCCTATGCCAAGGTGCTTTTAACTTGACCAAGTAGCATGCTGTGTTGTAAACTCCACCAACAAACAAAATCTGCCACATTGTCCTAGGAATTACAGGAAGACTGAAAGGGTAAACCACAAGGAACATCCAATATTACTCTTGTAGGAAATAATATAACCAATAATATAAATAGGAGCTTACATAGAATTTCTTGCTCAAAATCTGTACCTAATACTCTTTTGTGCTTTGGTTGGCCATAAAGGAGACAATGCAGACTCAGTTTTTGGGCAATGCACATTTAAATAGATCCAGATGTATATTCTGTCAAACAATTGAGAAAAGTGCAGCAATTCATAGTTATATTTGATGTAGGATTGGACTAATTGGAATAGTTGATTGCAGGATGCAGAATGCTACTACATTAATGAGGTGGTGATCATGTAAATGAGAGGATGGAATTTTTAATAGCAAGATAGGAACATGTAGATAGAACCAGTTGTAAAGTGTGCAAGTAAAAGGCTGACTAGTTGATGTCCATTCAAACTCCCACTAAAACAACAAAGATATTTGCTTGCATCATTAAAAATACTTATAAGTTGATTCAAACTCCCACTAAAGCTTGTCTCAAAGCTAAGGAATTTGACAAGCTAACTGAATTGTACATGCCCCTAAATTCTCCTTGTCCAACCAAACAAATGTTAATGAAACACATTTCATGCACCTCAAAACCTAACAGACATGATATCTTTAAGTTCTTCCTCTCTTCAACCAAACAAGTTTAGTGAACAGATTCCATAGCAGTATAAACCATAACATTTTTATAGGATAAAGAACACCATAGTACTAACAGAAACACGACATTTAAGCAGCTAACTTGTTGATCCGCATCCGATGATAATAAACATGTGATTGAACCCATCTATAGCAAAGGTCACATATCTTGGGACCAACTCTCTGTCATATAAATTAGCCTCTTCTTGTCAATATCAAGGTCAAATGCACTATAGAAACAAACAAAAGACCACTTAGCTTGAACCAAGGAAAAAAGTGCATGACCTTGGAATGGTAGCAAGCTCACTAAAAATTTAAAAAACATCAACTAGAATGAACCTGCCAGTTTATCAAGGGGTTTGTAGAAGGGATAAAAGGTAAAGCACAAATATATTAAAGCTTGAAATTGCTTAACCAAACATAACTACCTAGGAGCTGGTTTAGCTTTATCATACACTCTTTTTGTGCTTTGGATGGCTAAAAACCATTCAAATAACCACATCCCTACAGTTCTTACTTCTTAGCATATTATAATTGACAGATTTATACTTGAATTCAAGATAAACACTTGGCTGCTTGCAAGATGCAAAATGCTGTTATGTAAGGGATGATGTGGAGTTTAGAAATTAATGGGACAATGACAAGTGGAGAATGTTATTCTCATACTAGTGCTTGTAAAGAAATAGGAAAAGATTTACGAATGAAGCTCTATTAAGAAGTTATCATTAGAATCAAATTAGCGTCGGGGTGATTGATGAACCTTCGAGTTACCCTTTTGAACCAGTTGAAACACTGCTTCACAACACCGTTGAAGGTGATTACCCCATTTGATGATATGCCTAGCATGTTTCCGCGTCCAATCAACACCGACCTTCCCCCTCAAATCAATCTCATGAAGCATCGTATCAGTGTCAATATCACGAGGAATTTCTTGGATCATCCCAAATTGATGAACGACACGATCCGGTGTATGTTTCTCTACTAGGTGGAAACATACAAGCGGCACTGTTGCCATCCACACGGCCCTCCCTGCAATGTACCACGGCGGAAGGTCCTCTAATTTAGCTTTATATGGCTGCCACACCACCTACAACAGCCAAAAAACAAGTAGGCAACACATTAGGAAACAATGTTTATATTTTCAAAGTTCACCAAACGTATATCTTGTTCCTAAACATGTAAAACAAGGTATATTCATACCTGGCCTGGCAACATTGAAGCTATTTTCTTGCAATACCTGTCCCTGAAGATGTGGGCGGGCCTGTTTTTCTTGTTTGGGACCCACAACCACCTACAATCAATAACATGGGATTAATATCTAATCATTAAGGTTCCACCTAAGATAATCATATGATTAAAACTATAATGTAATCAAGTTAATGTAATAAAGTTGTAGTAATCATTAAGGTTGCATATAGACTCTCTGAGTTCCAAATCATGGTCATTCTGGCTAACTATAATATGTTATTGGGAAGAGCTTGGTTAATGTACACAATAATTTCAAATAAAGAATTACAACCTTAGCCCAGCCACTCGCTTTTCAACTAATCATTACAAATGCGCATACTTTGTTATATAGCATTTAGAGTATGTTTTCTAGTAAGATAGTTAATCTAGTAAACTAAAACTTGGTTAACTAAATAGCTTTTATATACTTATAAAATAAATAAAAAATAAAAAATAAAAAGAAGTAGCATATACTAACCTAATCATATTATTTAGGAAATTTGACACAAAATTAGAGTACATTAACCTAATCATATATGTGGGGTCAAAGAATTTGGTAACCTTGGCCCACTTTATACTAAGCCCAAGGCTCACGCCGAGGAGGAAGAAATGTCCGAGAACGAAATACGAAAGTCCAAATTGCCAAGAAACATCGTCGAGGACGATCCTGTTCTCGGCCAACCTAGACCATAGAAGGGAAGAGCGGCATGCCATCAAAAGCAGCCTCTTAGAGCATCCTAAGAAAAAGGACAAGTATAATGGGTCAGCCATGGAAGCATGGTGGAGGAGCAATTCAAGGAGAAACTGTCACCTCTGTATTAAATGCCCACAACTAACGTTCTGGCCGCATTAATGAGGAAATGACCCCTGAACAGTGCTACCTTGATTGTTGCAATTCATAGAAGATTTGGGAAGGCGGCTGATGGGACAAGTACTCAAGTAGTGACCTGCACGATTAACAAATGAAGGGTTAAGATCAACTAAAATGGGGTATATAATGTAAGAAATCCTCCAGAAGAAGGGATGGGGAATTAGAAGCAGAGAGTACTGTAGCAATTTGTATCATCTTAGAAACCTTTGTAACCAAGCACTAAAGAAAGAATAGGAACAACAAGCTCACCGGATAAGGGTTGAGGATAGAGTTTCATACTTTAGCCCACATTCTTGTTGTTCAATCCACTCATAACCATGTCTAGTTGTTGTAACCCTCACTAAGGCCTAGTTCTTAAACCCATTCTCTATAAATTTATTGTATTGGGCTAGTTGGGCCTGAGTCTACTCATCCAACAGAAGAAGTGTTCAAACCTAGTCCCTACAATATACATTGAACCTCTGTTTAAAATTGTTTAATATTGACTTAAATAATTCATAGAATCCTTTAAAATAAATAAATAAAATAAAGTTACATGATTGTGGGCTTAGGTAATGATCACATAATGTCTATGACGTGTATGAGGTAGAAACTTACTTCAGGGATAGTGGACCACGCACTGGAGGACCATAAACACCCACTGGCGGGCCACGCTCAACTGTCGGCCACAAATATAGGAACCTTGCCCATGCCTAATATTAGACCAACAGCAAGCACCCACCAATTTGACTGGATGTCTTATCGCTTGCCCTGCATAACTCTTTGTACAACTATGCAAGGCAAGCATTTTCCCAATTGTACCTTCGTGGGTTGCGAAGGTCTTCCAACTGTTGCACCTACATTAGATGCACCCTATCACTAGATTTGTCCATGAAGATTGTGTCCCCTAGTAGTGATAGGATGTAGCATCGTGCGTATTTTTGTAGCTAATCCTCTTTAGCATTAGGTGGCAATGGTTTGATGACAATCCTCTGGCCAGTTAATTGCTTTGTCTCATCATTTATAGGTTCAAAGCCACGAAAGTCCCGGCACACCTCCCGCCAATCTTTCTGCGTGCTCCCTGTTATAGCCTCGCCATCAACAGGAAGCCCAAGAAGAACCTCCACATCCTGTAATGTGATGGTGACCTCACCATGTGGCATGTGGAAGGTGTGAGTCTCGGGCTGCCATCGCTCCACTAAGGCCGTTATCAGGCCATGGTCAATCTCTTTACCTGGGGTCTTGAGGAGTCCCCCCAAACCAAGTGCCTTAATGATGTCAATGACTCGGTCATCCACCATTGGCTCTAGATTGGAGAACTCTTCACTATGGCTGCGGTAGGTGAAGGACCCTGGATCCTGCACAGAACAGAACCATGGATTAATATATGATAGCAAGTGCATGTACATTGAATGAATTAAATGGGGTACCATAAGAAGGATACAGTTCAAAACAACACAAATGGTTTCAGTGTTGTGTTTTACTTGCCTGTTCCAAATAGCTTCGGACCGATCGCAAAGTTAACACCGACTCGTCAATGGGTCCAGGCTATGCATGGTCAATCTGTCCAGCATTTGCAGTAGCCATACTGTACAAGAATGATAAGCAGTTAATTTGAGAAATGAACACACAATATGCTTATGGAACTAGGTATGTGTTAGAGCAACAAAAGCCAGTTTGTACAATGAGAATTCAATAAAAGATGAAAGAATGATTCAATAAAAGATGAAAGAATGAAGCAAAGATGAAAGAATTCAGTTAACTGCCCTAAGCCTTAACTAATTGAATTTGTAGTCTGCTGCCATATGGCATAAGCCTTAACTAAAAATTCACACATACTGTGTAAATTACACTGACAACTAATAAACTAAAAATCAACTGCATATCATTAATAGCACGTGTCCAAATAAAAACCAACCAAAAGAGCAACAATGACTAATATGCAAAGTAACATAGACCATCCACAGCAAATTCATAAATAGCTAAAATAAAAGGTAAGTACATGAAAATAAACTATTTGCTACTAAAAGAAATAAAATTAAGGCAAAATATCACATAAGCATAAGTTTACTAATTAATAAATAGACTCAAGAGAGTTTCTAGGTAGTTGTTCTTTAGAACATGATAAAGTTCCACAGAATATTCAGGTCCGTCCTCTTAACTGGAATACACAAAATAACTTGACACTACAAGCATCACTCTACTAAAAATTTAATGAATATCATGATAGTCTTGAATGTCATAACACTAAGAAAGATAACAAGTAACTAACAAACAGAAGGTGCAGATCATGAACTCAATATCCACACAAAGTCAGAAACAAAAACCCAATACAAGACTAAGTGTTACCTCAGTTCCTTTCAAGTATCCAATGTCTCCTTTATACC
Source organism: Quercus glauca (assembly GCA_023736055.1). Lineage (NCBI taxonomy): Eukaryota > Viridiplantae > Streptophyta > Magnoliopsida > Fagales > Fagaceae > Quercus > Quercus glauca. Next base: position 72,651,522 of record CM043316.1, on the reverse strand, counting down.
TCACCTTAGTCACCTTTCATCCCTTTTCAGGTGACCCCCTTTGTTAATGAATCATGGTTGAATATAATCCATTTTTGATTAGTGTTCTTTTACTCATTATTATTATTTCATAGTTTGCTTTGAATTGGATATGTTATGACTTAACAAGTGGATTCCCTAATCAAAACAAATTAATCATGTTCATCTATATGTCCTTGTACTAGAATTTCTGAGACCTGCTTAGGACTGGGAATTGGACTGTTTTATTAATCTTTTTAAGTAGCAGTATTCCACATGGGTTAGGGTGGGCAGGAAATACCAGGTGTGTTCGAAATAGACTAAAAATGGATGCTTTAGTGTTTGTTCATACTTCATACTATGAGGCTTTAAGAGGGCAAAGGCTCCTCCAAGGGCGGCTGTCTTTGTATGGATGAATTTTTTGGGGAAGATACAATTGATTACCTAATTAGATGAGGTATGTATGTTGTGAGTCATTGTATCATGTGCAAACATGGTAGGGGACATTGTTGAGCACCGGCTACTGCATTGGTATATAGCACATGAATTATGGACTTCTATTTTTGTTGTGTTTAGCATTAGATGGGTGATGCTTGAAGCAGTGAGGGGGGTGCTTCAGTGTTGGCGCCAAAGACCTATTTCTCTTAAAATAGAGTATTATCATGTTGTTCCTTCATGTTTGATGTGGGTGAGATGGAGGGAGAGGAATATAAGAATCTTTGAAGGACAAGAGATGAGTGTTGAGAGGGTGAAATCCAAGTTTATTTTTGTTGGATCGGAGTAGGCCTTCAAACATATGTGATTTTTTAGACTCATTGTATTCTTGATTTGACAGGAGAACTCAAAGCTATACAGCTGGTATACTTTGAATTTTTCCTTTTGTATCCAATGTAATATTTTTCTTCATAAAGTTAAATTTACTTATAGAAATCTGTGCTAGGCCCCTCCAGGCTCCAGATGCCTATATGCACATAGAGGATAAATCCCATTCTAGGAGATCCCCTTTCCTAGTTTGGAATTTGTTTGTGAATTAATTATTGGTTAAAAATGATTCTGTTCTGTATAATTGTGGAGCTTTTGTAGATGATATTTTTGGTGTTCGTTTGAGCTCCTGGACTTTATTGTATCTTGAACAGGATGTCTTTTATAGACTCCTTATGATGGCACTCATCAATATGGGGTTCATATTCTAATCGAAATTTATGTTGACTTCAGGTGGTTGATGAAACTCTAAGGTGATTCTGAAGATGATAAACCCGTGGAGTGGGTTTCTTATTGGAAACCAAATATTACAATCAATTTAGTAGATGATTTTACACGGTGGTAGAAAGATTATTGATTTTATACTGATAGTAAATTTCCTACCACTGCAATTAAACTTTGAATTGCAGTAACACCCCCCCTCCCCCTCTCTCAAAAAAAATTCAAAAGTGTCAATCAACAATCAGAATCATAAAGCATGAAACCCTAACCCTCCATTCATCCACCTAAAAAGAAAAATACAAATAAAAATCAAAGTCTGACTGCTATTTCTCATACCTCTTCATTTCCTCATATTAAAATTCCCAAACCAAGACAACCTCGGTACAAAAATGGAACGAAATAATATCCATTTTCTTTTCTACATTTTTATAGTGAACCAGACACAAAATAATGCTGCACAAACAAGTTTTAAGAGAACCAACTGAACATGAATGATGTTTTAGTGTACACCCCAATTCTCAAAACGTCAAAAATTTCTCCTCCTTCCCACAATTTCTCAGCAACCAAACTGTCTTCTAATCAAAGAAAAACAACAAGAAATCATCATAATCAAAATGCATAAGAGTAAGACTTAGGTGCAGCATATTAGGCTCCCAATTAAATTCAAACACATAACTACATTGGATTTATTTTTTCTCAGAAAAGATAACACTTTTTGTGCTTCAATGGTCAATGCAACCACGCATTTAAATTTAATTCGTAAATAGCCATTTTTAAGTTTCAGCCAACTCATAAAACTCAAATAGAGAGTAACACACGAAACAATCTGCTATTCCTAAAAATTTCTCAGTTTCCTCATTTTAAATTTTCTCAACCACACCAATACCATCATAAAATGGAAAACTTTCTTGTTATTTCCTAGTCTTTTCCTGCATTTTCTGGGGAACCAATCAGAGAATAACACATAAACAAAAAAAAAGTTTTAAAATAGTATAGTCAACAATCAAAACAATTATAATTATGGAACAAAAACCCTAAACCTTTGCTTATCCATCTAAATAGCAATAAACAACAACAACCAAAAAAAAAAAAAAAATCAAATCAAATCAAGTTCTGACTACTATTTCTCAGGTCTCTTAGTTTCCTCATGTTAAATTTTCTCAAACACGACAATCTCAGCATAAAATGGAAAATTTTTCTCTCATTTTCTTGGGAACCAAACAGAGTAACACACGAAACAAGTTCTAAAATAGTTCAGTCAACAATCAAATCAATCATAATTTTGGAACAAAAACCACATGAAAAGATCACATAATAAGAAAAACAACTGAAAATGTACTTCAAAAGTGGGTTTAGGAGAAGAAAATCACACCTGGGAGAACTAGAGAAGGTGCTTGAGAGTGGAGATTGAGTGAGAGTGGAGAGGGTGAGTGAGAGAGGCGTGACAGTGGAGAGGGTCTGTGTGAAAGTGAGAGGGTGAGTGATGAGTGAGAGTGGAGAGGGTGAGTGAGAGAGGCGTGACAGTTTGGTCTATGTGAGAGTGAGAGGGAGAGAGGCATGAGAGTGGAGAGGCGTTAGAGACTTGGTTTAATTTTGAAAAAGCCCTATATGAAATCGAGTCTTAGAGGCTCGGTTTTCAGGTGACTTTCACGTGGATCAGGTGGCTTCCATGTGGATGAACCACATCACATACAAATCGATGCTTAAAGGGTCGAGATATAACTCGAGTCTCTAATACTCGAGTTCCAGGTGGACGCCACGTGGAAAAATGCCAACTCAGAACATAGAAACGCAACTTAGAACATAGAAACCGAGTCTTTGAGGCTCGATTTATAAGCCCTAAATCGAGTCTTTTAAACTCGAGATGTTAGTAAAAAATATAGTTTTGAAACAATGCCTACTAACTATATAGTTTGGCAACCATGGTTAATTCCCAAATTTGGCCAATTAAAGTTTGTTATTGTCTTATGTTTTTTTTTTTTTTTTTTATTACATAGTTATATTTGATAAAGTAGTATGTGTGACAAAAAAAGAGTCATAGAAAAAGTGTTAGTAATTTAAGGAAGGAAATCATTCACAATTGATGCATATTTTAAGAGAAAAAGTGTTCAAAATTTGGATGCCATTGCTCAATTCTTTATCCAAAATACTGAAAATTGCACAAAGATGTGAACTTAATAGATATTGTTTCTTTGAACATGATCATAGATTACAATTATAGATATGAGAATGAGTTTTTGAGTGATTGCTTAGCTTTATACGAAGAAAAAAAATTGGCTAAAAAAAATTTAGTTCAAGCTCAATATAACCGTGAAAGAAAGTAGGAAACTTTGTTAAGTTAAAGTTAATTATATATTAATACTTTTTTTTTAAAAAGAATTTTGTTATAGTATTTAGCTTAACCCCTCCTAGAAAAATTTTCTGGCTTTGCCATTGAGTCTAGTGTTCTTGTAGAACTTAAATTTGGTGGAAGAGCAGTAGTAATTGTGCCTTAAAAATTCTATTTCTACATGCCTATCACTCAATGCTCCTATGTAATGGATTCAATACAATGTGGATACTTATCCAAAATTTGTCACATATCAGCATTGTGTCAAGTCCATTACACACAATATAACAGTGAAAGAAAGTAAGAAACTTTGTTAAGTTAAAGTTAATTATATAGTAATACTTTTTTTTATAAGGTATTTTGTTATAGTATTTAGCTTAACCCCTCTTAGAAAAACTTTCTGGTTTTGCCATTGAGTCTAGTGTTCTTGTAGAACTTAAATTTGGTGGAAGAGCAGTCGTAATTGTGCCTTACAAATTCTATTTCTACACGCCTATCACTCAATGCTCCTATATAATGGATTTGATACAATGTGGATACTTATCCAAAATTTGTCACATATCAGCATAGAGTCAAGTCCATTACACAAGAGCACTGGACCAAAATCTTCCCTAATAAATTTAACACTTTATTTCAAAATTAAAAAATAAAAATAAAATCTTATAATTTGGATGGCAATAAGGCAGGGTGTAGGGGAGGGGGATTGGATCAAGGTGCCCCATTCCCTTTTCGAGGTAGAAGCATTGCAAGTTTGGGGCATGACGGTTGGAGATATTCTACCATTCCTAATGAAGTTACCTAAACATCAACATGACAAAAATGGAAGCAAAATAGGAGGGGTGTCATGATTGTGCTAAGAGAGACAAAAATCAAGTTTTTTTTTTTTTTTTTTTTGATAATAGAATATGTATAAAAAATTAAATTATTTATAAGTTGGAGATATATATATATATATATATATATATATATGTTTATATAAATATAATTTAATCTCTTTTGTCTATAGAAACACACAAATCTAGACCGAGACAAGATAAGGTGGGGCGAGCAAAACATGTCCCCCGCCCTATCAGCTCTCAAGAGCTGGAAAATCAGTGCAAGATAGGACAAGTTAGACAAAGTAGGGAATTTTGTCATCCCTATTATAATTTAAAAAACTAGAAATTAAACCTTGAAATTTCAATAAGTAACAATTTAAACTTTAACCCATTTAAGTAGAAATGCATTATGTTTGGAGTTTCATATATGTTGAGGGTATAGTTTGTAATCTTTGAAATCGCAGAGTTTAGTACAGTACTTTTTGGAAACGTTAGGGTTTAACCTATTACTTGCAAAATTACATGTGCCATTCGTTACATTCTTAAATTATAGGGCTTAAAATGTACTCTCCTTTTTCTAGATTAAAATAGGCTTTTCTTTATTTGAGTTTATTTCAAATTTTCTTTCATATGCTTTAAAATAAAACGCAAATGTTTCAATGAGAGTACCAACGTGCTCTTTCATAAATTTAACAGAAAAATAAGTAAAATGATACATTTTAAATGATACTTGTGGTGGGTGAAAGTAAATCGGTTAATTAAGATTGGTTTTAATTAAGTTACAGTTCACTCACACAAGGAATTTATAGAGATGAGATGCAAGGTCAACCATGAAAACCCGTTGTGCAACATGAAACAAAGATCAGAGTTAAATTTTCTTATGCGAAATGGAAACATTCAATTAGAAATAGTGTAGAAATTAGCTAAGTGTTTGTCCTCAGGTTCAGTCCGAGGATGAGAGTATAGTTGAATGGTTTCTCTCTTTCTTTTGTTTTTCTCCCCTCAATCTCCCGTCCACTTTGATCTAGGTGCTCCTTGGCTTTATATAAATTAGAAAGGATGCATCTGGATCTTACACTTGGTGGGTTGAGATCAGATTTTCTTGATACTTGTCCCATCAAGATCTTGCTAAAAGTTTTCTACAATAAAATATGAGCTGTGAAGGACACTGTTCATGATCATTTCTCCATTAATGCGACTAGATAAGTGGTTGCAATGCATTTAATGCGGATGGGATGGCTGCCTTGTCCTTCCTTTTCTTCTCTTCCTTGTTCAGAACCAAGTTACCTTTGTCTCCCCGAGGATTGCACCATGCTTCCTTCATTCCGGATTCTTGAACTTCCCGAGGTTAAGTAGGAATCCTTGATATCTTCATCAATAGCATCATCCCGAACTCCTTACTAGTTAAACAAGTCCTCTCCATATAGTTCCCCTCCTCAGAATTACTCTTGCAGCCTCCATTAACTACCTTTGATCCTCATCCCCCCACAATACTTATATAAAAATATATGGTCTGTCTCCCATTCCATTCGAAATCCTCTCATTCCCTCCCATTTTTAATTAGTTGAAAGACACATGGCAAATAAACAAACCAAAGGCTAGGAAAAAAAAAAAAGTCAAATACAACTTTTCTCTCATGTGTCAATGTTATTTTCCCACTAAATAAATTTAGGTAAAATTACATACCAAAGTTGATACCATATTTTAGATTAAGTCTCAGGTTTTTAATTTTGTCAATTAAACTTCCCAATTTATGATATCATTTCAATTTGAAGCCCTTGCTCATCTCTATTACTGAGTAGTAGCAAAGCATAAATAAGTGGGAAACCATTGCTTAAACTTTGCATTTCACCTAAAACTTGTTCATAAATGAACAGAGATGGTAGAAAGAAAAAGCTTCTCTTATAGTGAAAAGGAGTATTAAGAAATCAAAATAAATTACCTAGGTGAAACATAAGATTTTATCAATAGTTCACCGTTTTCTCTATTACATTACTATCCAAAATAACATAAATGAATCATGGAGATAGACATGGTCTCACATTGAAATAATTTCATAAGCCTGGGACTTTAATTGACAAAGTTAAGAACATGAGACTTGTGGCGGGCAAAAAGTGGAACTAACGGATTAAACAGATTTTAACGTGTCATCTTCTGCTCACACAATTAATTTTAGAGATGGGATGCAAGGTCAATCTATAAATACCCATGACAAGATAAATAATAATAGTTAGATTAATCTCAGGTGTGATTGAATGTATTCAATTAGAAAAAGTCTAGAAATGGATAAGTGTTTGTCCTCGGGTTTAGTCCGAGGAAGAGGTTACAATTGGATAATCTCTCTTTTTCTCTCCAAAATTTGTCCCCCCTGATCCAGGTGCTTCTTGGCTTTATATAGTTAGCCAAAATGCATCTAGACTCTACATTTGGAGGGCTAGGATCAGACTTCCTTGATACTTGTCCCATCAAGACCTTGCTAGAAGGTTTTACACTAAGATGCGAGCTGTGTGGGTACTGTTTATGGTCATTTCCCCATTAATGCGGCCAACTAAGTGGTTGCAATGAATTTAATGTGGAGGGGATGTCTACTTTGTCCTTCCTTTTTCTTCTCTTTCTTGTTCAATGCTTAGTTACCCTTTTCCACTTTCGGGTTGCGCTGTTCTCCTTTTAACTCTGCCTCTCGACTTTAAGAAGTTAGGTGGGTGTCCTCGGTGCCTTTGCCAATTGTGGCCGTTCAACCTCTATACGAGTTAAGGGAGTATTTTTCGAGGACATCCCGCCAATACTCCTCGAGGTCTACCTCCTCGAAAATGCCCTCACCCCCTTTATCGACTGTCTTGGATCCTCGTCCCCCCACAAGACTTAATCTAAAATCATGTGTATATATACTCACACACACACAAAATCAAAAACAAATTGCACAATAGTTTCATACAAAAGAATATAATAAAAATTGGATTCTAGAAGCTAGCCGTGGGGAATGGATGCCCTTAGGCATTTGTTAATGCGTAATTTTAAGAAAATTTTAATAACACTTTTATGGAAAATAAAAAATAAAAAAAGTTATTTTTTTATTTACCTATAAAATATTTCTAAAAATATTTCTTAAAACAATGTTCTTAGGATAGTCTTTAACTTTTTCCATTATAATTAATGTTTATTAGTTATTATACACACTTTTACATGACTGTACACACGCGAGATCGGAATTGAAATGGTGACTTGAGTCATGATTTCAGTTCAAATTTCACGTGTGTGCAAACCTTCCTTTCACCTTCTTAGAATAATCCTTGGCCATGGCAAATATCATGAGCTTAAGGACTTCACATAAAGGAATAGACGATGGCAAACTAAACATAGGGGAAGTTCATATTGAAGAACCCACCCAAGACTTAGAAACATTTTCAAGAATTAGGAGCCTCCCTGTTGTAAGCCCTCTATGTATTATCAATGTTTGATGCAAGGAAATTATCGATCCCAAGAATATATAGCTGGTATCCTCTCCTCCTTAATGCTATGTTTGGAAGGAGAAGAGAGTAGACGGGTATGGTTATTCTCCACATTGTTTGGATTTTTTAAAATTAAGTAAGGGGAAGAGGAATAATTAGCCTTTTCATAGTTTGTAATTTTGTTAATATAGTAAGGGTAAATTGGGTAATTTATTTGGTCAAACACTTCTATGCTCTACTCTCCCTCCAAATCTCTCCAATTTGGGAGAATTAAAAATGAGAGGTTAGAAGTAATTAGAACCCCCCAAACCCTTCCAAATCCCTCCCCCTCTTCCCTTAAAAAAATCAACTTACTCTCCCTCCCTCTACTTTATTTCCCTCTACTCCATCCAAACAAAATATAAAAGTAGCTTTCAGGAACAGGGAAGGATACCACTGTAGAATCCATAAATCTCTACCAAAAGATAGAAAGCTTAGCAACACAACAGCCAATTTGCCACCTGAATGCCCTAATGTGTTTAACTATTAATTGTACATGACTTTAGAAAACTTCTTTTGACCCATCAAAAGATCCTAGAACACCTTTGATCAGATTTGAAGTACCTTTATTCTTTTTTTGAGACAGGAAGTGAGAATTAGTTACTTGTATTAGATGTACCTAGTGTTAGTTTGACACTTGGCAAGAAACTAATGGCTGTTAGTTGTATGACAGATTGTATAAGTACTCTTGTACTCTCATTTTAGTGATGAATTTTTGAGAATTAGTGATTTTAAGCCTTAGTGTGCTTTTCATTGGAACTTAGTGTTCTTGTAGAGGTGCCTACCCACCTACTAAATGTTCTAAGCAACTTCTATTGCTAAACAAAACTAGAAACAGTTCAGCCTACACACATTCCCTACACCAGGAAGTTTTATTGATTATATATTAAACAAGTGCCCTTTGATTATATACATAGAGGGTTGTCAAATGTCAAGTTCATGGGAATCCCACAAAAGATGCGGATTCACAAATGGAAGAGGATAAAAAACACTCTTCTCTGAACTTAGGTCAGCTACAGAGCCTCTTCTAGTGCCAGCACACAGCACTTTTAGAAGTATTAGCTTCTCAGTCAGGGGCGGAGGCACACATAAGCTTGTGGGGGCCATGGCCCCCCCCCAAAGCTTTTGAAACCCCTATATAATACTATATAAAAACAAGCTGCCCCCTGCAAGTGTATCAATTGGCCCCTCCAAAAAAATTCACATACCTAGTCTAATGTTAGTTTTAGTGGTTCCCTTTGAAATATGTTGTGGTTGGATGATCAATCAAAGAGCTGAGGCAATTATCTCTCAAAACTACATAGAATGACACACTAGCAGGAGTGATAAAAAATATTTGATACCATAAGTGTGTCTCAATTTTATTGGCTGACGATTGGATGTATCCAGAGCATGGAACTATTAGGATTAAAGAAGGTATACGGAAATAATGAAAATAATTAGCTAAGTGGGGTTGTCTAGCAAATTATGGCATATAAAATGACTAAAACAAAGTAAAAGTATGAGTTACCTTTCAGTCATTAGCCTTTGATTTAGCAATTGACTGGAGCGATTGTCATATGTTTTTATTTTATTGTGGGTCTTATGCATCATACAATGTTAATTTTTTATAGCATTCATTTTGAAATATGACTATTTTTACAATTACAATATTTTAGCTTCTCAAGTGGACTTCATTCAACAAAACACACGTTTACTCAAACAAAAAAAAAAAAAAAAAAAAAAAAAAAAAAAAAAAAAAAAAAAAAAAAAAATACAAAGTTGTCCAGATGCTATTTATTTTAAGTAAACAAAAGCGCACTATGTTTGTGCATGTTCAAATGTGAAAGTCACTAAAAGTTTATTGTTTTGCTTAAACTAGTGATTTATTTATTTATTTTGTGCAATCTTAATCTTTAAGTTTCATTTCTTTATGTCTTTTAACTCTATTTATCTCACACATACATACACATAAATATATGAGTTATGACTAATGTACAAGCATGTAATTCGGCCCCCCCAAGTTAAAAATCCTGGCTACGCCCCTGTTCTCAGTGTATGATATCTGACTTCAGCTTGCCAAGAGGTTCCTGTATCTTAACTCTAGCTGCAAGAAGTGAAGAGAAAATTATAAAAAAAAGTGACATCAAGATGTTCAGCGATGCTTCCATCCACTGGAATGGCTCTTGCAGTTGCCTCCAACTACACCTATTGAGAAGACTAAAAAGACTAGTCACCCTTAACTTCCTCTTGTGCAGGTGCATCTACGATGGTGTTGGTGGCTTGGTTGGGCAGAGGGATAGGCGCCTCTTCGGGAGCAGTAGAAACTGAGTAAAGAAACTGTCAAGAATTATATATACCTTAAAGCAACAAATTTATTCAACATTGGTCTTGTGACCCAGAATTAGACAACATGAGCACGAAATTGCAGGCACTATAACAAGAAGCAACTTACATTTACAAAATCATATAATACTCGCATTCACTAAATAAGACAACAAGAGTAGTTCTACACCAACCAATGAATTGTCACAAACAAACTACAATATTTTAATTGTGGCTCATAAAGACTATGCCATAAGTGTCTACTTGTTAATATATATATATATATATATATTGGTAAACTGGATAATTTCATTAACTAAGATAAGGAAGCAGTAACAGCTTGATGGACAGAGACTGGTACAATAATGGCCATAAAGGTCCGAGAGGAAAAATTCCAACAAACATGAGACTTTAAGAAGCTATACCCAATAATTTGGGAAAAATATGATGGCTAGCTAATAAGCCGTAATAAATAGACACAAATGAATAGCATTATTAAGCTTCTTCAGTCTTTGCTCAAGTGTAAATTATATACAAAAAGAAGAATTTTATGAAAGCTAAATTTGCCAAAGTAGTACTTCACACTAAATTTATTTGTATTTGTTGTGAAAATCAGGTTACACAAGATTAAAGAAGAGAGAAGACAGAAATCAACACAAAGAACTTAAGTGGTTTGGCAATGTGCCTTCGTCTAATAATCCACTAAATGAGAAATTAGGGTTACAACAGTGTTTATATATATCATAACCCTACCCGGTACAAATTCCCAAAATACCCACTGTGTCTCTTGTTATGCTCTGTTCAGCCCATAAGGTCCTTTGGCTAGTGGCCTTAAAACAAGTATGAGCTAACTCCTATTGTATCGACTACATTTCTTGCCTCTTACGTCCTGTTCCCATCCGATCATACATTGTGCATTAAATCAAGACCCATTTGAGATAATAAGTTGATGATGACCAATATTAGAACCTAACAAAGAGAGAAAAATGGGAAGGAATCTTTTCCTCTTGCTCCAATCAACGCAGCATAGCACAGATGAGTATTGGAAATAGCATATGGGCATCATTGAACCAAAATTGAAGAAACTCATACTAGAAATCATATTATTAATTATTTTCCTATTTTCTTTCAAAACCTACATTAAACAAATGAAACAAAAAGCTCTAAAAATGATATAATGAGAGAAACTTCAATAAATTATAGAGCTATTTGCATTTCATTGATTGAAACCTAATGAGTTGCTAGAATTAATAAGGGGCTATGTGCTCGAAGAAGTACTTACTCTAAATCCAGTAGAGGAAGCACTAGATTCCTTGACCAACAGGTGAACTTGTACTCTGCCCAAGGGCAGTTGTCTGTCCAGAAGTAGAGCCTGTCTGCCCGATTGCAGGCGTAGATGATTGGAATAGTGGGGCTGACTGAGTGTAACTACCAAATGCTGGATTTGTTGCCTGAGATGGACCAGAGTTGAAGAGAGATGATGGTGAACCAAAAATAGATGGAGATGAACTAAATCCAAATACATTTGTTGTTGATAATGATGTTGATCCAAAAAGGCTCGATGAAGTCGACGTGCTAAAAGGTGAAGAACGAAACGTAGGAGTAGCTGACCCTGCAAAAGTTAAACCACCAAGGCTAGTACTTGCAGCTGATTGGCCATATGTTGGTGAGGGAGACAAACCAAAGCAAATTCCACCAGCAGGAAGATGAAGTGGTCTACCTGAAATTTTAAATTATAATGTAAAGTGTTAGTTATTATCACTGGTAGTAAGCACCATAAGAATTGTTAAATTTTGACCCATTTAAAAAAAATGTACTTTTATCTCCCAATTGATGGTCCTCCCATCTCAGCTCCTCATGACTTTTATCTTTGTATTCAGGCATGGCTGATATTGATTTTAATTTTGCCCGTGCACAGCCGTCTGCTTCGGATGTTGGAGTGTACGCAGCTACTCTACTTCCCTCATGTTTACTCCCAAGCCCAAAGCCAGTGCTACAAAATGTTGTTGTAGGTTGAGCTCCTGTACAGTAGCTCATAAGGAGAGGAGACCAAGTTCTATGATTATTAAGTGTGTATTTGGCATCAGCTTATTTAACTTTTTGCTGATTGTTTTTTGCTGAAAATGTGTTAAAGTATGCTTGTCCTTTGAAAAAGTAAGGTTTTAAAAAACTGTACATAAAAGTTAAGAGTTATCAAAAATGCTAGACACAAAAGGACATTGAATAAGATACCAAATTAAAGATGTATAACCTAACAAAATTCCTCACAAAAACAAAGAAACTTGGCACAAAATAACTCACCAAAGGGAGAACTCTGGGCTCCAAACGGAGTAGTGGTGGTACCAAATGGGCTGCTACCAAATGCTGAAGGGGACCCAAAGCTGAAGGATGGTGCATTTGAAGCCCCAAAAGCAGGTGTAGTGGAGGCACCAAATGCAGGAGTAGTTAAGGTACCAAGTGCAGGCGTGCTTGAGACACTAAATGCAGTCATGCTCGACGCACCAAATGCAGGCGTGCTTGAAGAACTAGATATAGGACTGCTTGAAGCTCCAAATGCTCCACCAGATCCAAATACAGGGGCACTTGACACACCGAATGTCGTCCCTTTGCAACCAGATGCAGGAGTTACTGTTGTACCAAAGGCTGAGGTGCTCATAAAACCAAATGCAGGCATGCTCGAAGCCCCAAAAGCAGGCGAAGTTGAGCCACCAAATGCAGGAGTAGTTAAGGTACCAGGCGCAGGTGTGCTTGAGACACTAAATGCAGTCATGCTTGACGCACCAAATGCAGGCGTGCTTGAAGAACTAGATATAGGACTGCTTGAAGCTCCAAATGCTCCACCAGATCCAAATACAGGGGCACTTGACACGCTGAATGTCGTCCCTTTGCTACCAGATGCAGGAGTTACTGTTGTACCAAAGGCTGGGGTGCTCATAAAACCAAATGCAGGCATGCTCGAAGCCCCAAAAGCAGGCGAAGTTGAGGCACCAAATGCAGGAGTAGTTAAGGTACCAAGTGCAGGTGTGCTTGAGACATTAAATGCAGTCATGCTTGACGCACCAAATGCAGGTGTGCTTGAAGAACTAGATACAGGACTACTTGAAGCTCCAAATGCTCCACCAGATCCAAATACAGGGGCACTTGACACACCGAATGTCGTCCCTTTGCAACCAGATGCAGGAGTTACTGTTGTACCAAAGGCTGAGGTGCTCATAAAACCAAATGCAGGCATGCTCGAAGCCCCAAAAGCAGGCGAAGTTGAGCCACCAAATGCAGGAGTAGTTAAGGTACCAGGCGCAGGCATGCTTGAGACACTAAATGCAGTCATGCTTGACGCACCAAATGCAGGCGTGCTTGAAGAACTAGATATAGGACTGCTTGAAGCTCCAAATGCTCCACCAGATCCAAATACAGGGGCACTTGACACGCTGAATGTCGTCCCTTTGCTACCAGATGCAGGAGTTACTGTTGTACCAAAGGCTGGGGTGCTCATAAAACCAAATGCAGGCATGCTCGAAGCCCCAAAAGCAGGCGAAGTTGAGGCACCAAATGCAGGAGTAGTTAAGGTACCAAGTGCAGGTGTGCTTGAGACATTAAATGCAGTCATGCTTGACGCACCAAATGCAGGTGTGCTTGAAGAACTAGATACAGGACTACTTGAAGCTCCAAATGCTCCACCAGATCCAAATGCAGGGGCACTTGACCAACCAAATGTCGCCCTTTTGCTACCAAATGCAGGAGTTGCTGTTGTACCAAAGGCTGGGGTGCTCGTAGCACCAAGTGCAGGCGTGCTCAAAGCCCCAAAAGCAGGCATAGTTGAGGCACCAAATGCAGGAGTAGTTAAGGTACCAAGCGCAGGCGTGCTTGAGACACTAAATGCAGTCATGCTCGACGCACCAAATGCAGGGGTGCTTGAAGAACTAGATATGGGACTGCTTGAAGCTCCAAATGCTCCACCAGATCCAAATGCAGGGGCAATTGACACACCGAATGTCGTCCCTTTGCTACCAAATGCAGGAGTTGTTGTTGTACCAAAGGCTGGGGTGCTCGTAGCACCAAATGCAAACATGCTCGAGGCACCAAATGCAGGTGTGCTTGAACCTCCAAATGCTCTGCCAGATCCAAATATAGGGGCACTTGACACACCAAATGCAATCCCTATGCTACAAAATGTAGGAGTTTCTGTTGAAATAAAGGTTGGGGACCTTGGGGTGCACGTAGCACTAAAGGCAGAGGTGGTCATAGCAGGTCCACCTGAAATTTCAAATTATAATATAAAGTCTTATTATAGTTGGCTGTAAGCACCATAAAAATTTTAGAATTTCGACACATTTTAAAAAATGTACCTTTATCTCCCAATTGATAGTCCTCCCATCTCAGCTCCTCATGAATTTTATCTTTGTAGACAGGCATGGCTGATATTGACTCTAACTTCCCATTAGTCAGTGTATCATTACAAACTTCAGTTGTTGGAGTGTATGCAGCTACTCTACTTCCCCCACATTGACTAAAAAAAGGCAACTTCCCAAAGCTAGTGCTACCAAATGTTAGTGTTGTAGTCTGGGCTCCTATACAACAGCTCATATGGAGACAAATTTCAATAATTATTGATTAAGATACAAAAAAAAAAGATGTATAATCCTACAAAAGTCCACCATACAAATAAGGAAGCTTGTCACAAAATAACTTACCAAAAGGAGAATTCTCAGCTCCGAAAGGAGTGGTAGTGGTACCAAATGGGCTGCTACCAAATGCAGAAGTTGATTGGCCAACAGCTGAAATGGAACCAATGCTGAAAGATGGGGTACTAGAAGCCCCAAAAGCAGAAGCACTTAAGGAACCAAATGCAGGAGTAGTTGGGACACCAAGTGTTGGCACGCTTGAGGCACCAGATGCAGGAGTGCTTGACGAACCAAACACAGAAGTACTAGATGAACTAAATATAGGGCTGCTTGAAGCTTCAATTGCTCCACTAGAACCAAATACAGGGGTAATTGACACAAAGAATGCAGGACTTGCTGTTGAACTAAAGGTTGGGGTGCTTGTAACACTAAAGGAAAGGGTGCTCATAACACCAAATGTAGGTATGCTTGCAGCACTAATTGCAGGAGTTGACTGGCCAAAATCTAAAGTGGACCCAACACTGAAGGAAGGGACACTAGAAGACACAAAAGCAGGAGTACTTAAGGCACCACATGTTGGTGTGCTTGAGACACCAAATGTATGAGTGCTTGAAGAACCCAATATAGAAGTACTGGATGAACCGAACATAGGACTGCTTGTAGCTCCAAATGCTCCATCAGATCTAAATACAGGGACACTCGACACAATGACTTCAATCCTTGCAGGACTTGTTGAACTAAAGGTTGGGTTGCTCATAATGGTAAAGGCAGGGGTGGTCATAGCACCAATGGCAGGTGTACTTGTAGCACTAAATTGAATTCATGGTTATAACACTAAAGGCAGGGGTGCTACTTGCACCAGATGCAGACTGACTTGTTGCACCAAGAGGTGTGGAGGAACCAAATATCCTAGTTCCAAATTCCAGATGTGATTATTAATTTGTGCTTCTAAAGGGTCTTGTTTAAGTAAGAGTTGACCCAAATCCTCCAAGAGAAGTCTTCTAGCCAAAGAAAGATGAGAGCTATCAGTTCAAATAAAAACTTAAAAAGAGAAAAGAACACATCTTTAGAAGATAAAAAACTATTTTTGCAAATAAGATGTCCATAGGCTCAGGAGATCATATAAGTAGTTACTCTACTGTAATCCTGTCTACATAGCAAATTGTGGAGGATGATCATTCAAGGTAAACTCATTCACATTAAAAAAGAATGCAAGCTTCCATTTACTCAAAATTCAATAAATATGAGCTAAAAATAAACTAATTTAATGCTCTAGTTCATATTTGACAAGTTGTTCAAACTTCAAACTGTAAAGGACAAACCAACCACATCACCAAAATGATAAATAAGAGAAGCTGTATCTAGAATAAATGCTACCTCTTCTAATTATTAAGTTCTATTACCTCGTTTATGATATTCCTTTCCCTCATAACTTCATACTGCTGTCCTCTATAATTGACTTCCAACATTATTCCAATATATAAACACAACCACGAAATATACGATAGACACCATAAATCTGACAAAAAACTTGTCCAGCAAGAAGGTTGTACAAGAGACATGATCCAGTGAAACTTAAAATTTTCCACCCAAGACAAATTGATTTTAAACAATCCTCCAAAAGCTTTTGTGCATTGCATCAACTGCCAGTGAACATTGAATCAGAGTGTCTCAAGATGAATAACAAAATCCACGTTTTTTTCAACTCTATAACAACTTCATAGCATGGGAAGATAAACCCAAATGCCAATAATTATTAGGTTACATATTAATGATTTTAGTTCCATCAAAGCTCAGCCGAATTGAAAAAAAAAACAAGAGGCCAAGTGAGGAATTGTTATGGTACTTTTTGAGGTAGCATTATTGCGTAGCTCTCTAGCTCAGAAGAGGGCAGCAAAGCTATTACAATGGATCAATTTTCCCACGGGACATAGCATATGATGATTTAAGATCATATGTACATGGTAAAGAGGAGTGCTTTCCCACAGAATATTGATGAAATTTGTATATCATGGAAAATAAAGATGAAAGTTTTCTGAAGATGGGAGAATAATAAACCTCTCCGGATGAGACATGGAATATTTGGTTGTGGTTTAATGGGATACCAAGAGAAAAATCAATAAAAAAAATATTTAGTTTCTTGAAATAATAAGCTTAGTCTATAAAGTCAATTTGATTAGCTTTTTTCCTTGTCATCTGTCAACTTGACATAATGACATCTATTAAGTTTTGCTAGCAGAACAACAATTATTGAGTAAAGTGTAAGACATAATCAACTAGAAAGTTAATAATAAATAAAGAAGAAATTTTAAGGCATTTGTATTGAAAAGTGATAACTCTTGGTCTTGGCATGCATTTGATTTGGGTTTATGATTGTGAAAATGTCTAAGAAGAAGAAGAAGAAGAAGTACTTCACTTACCACCGAATGACTATGATGACGATGAAGTAGCAAAAGCATGAGTAGAAGAAGACGCTCCCAAAGCAGACATTATTGAATTGAGAGAAGAAAGTAAAACAGCGAAGAAGATGGTGGACTGGAGTGGAGGGAACAGGGAAGTGCTTGGTGTTGGTACTAAAAATGTTCTTTTCTTGAGACTTTTTTTTTTTTTTTTTGATCAGCTTTTCTTGAGACTTAAGAGTTAAGGCTTGGGGTTAAGTACTGGACTCATTTTCCAAGCTTTTTGGGCCACTATCATTATCATGTTTTGGGTTTTACTGACGTCTAGCTTGAAAATATATTAGAAAACCATTTTACGTTACATTTTATGAAAAAATGAAAAATTTATCAATTTTTCTTTTTTTTACAGTTTTTCAATTTGAATTTTTTTTTTATTTATAAAAATGAATGATTAACATGGAACCTAAGAACATACATTAATCAAACCTTTTGTTTTATTTGACTGTTGTAAATGATAATACATCTTTTTATGTTGTTTTATGTCCCCAATTACAGATATATAAAAAAAACTTGTCATATCCCAAGCTTTTCGGCCAAAATTACACAAAGTTCTTGAAAGAAATAATATATTTAACAAAGAAAGATAAAAATTTGGCCCAAGTTATATAAAAATAAAAGGTAAATTACAAATTACACCCCTAAAATTTGAGAGTGTTTGAATTTTACACCAAGAAGTTTTAGAATTTAGATTTTACTCCCTAAAGTTTAAGAATGTTTGGATTTTACACTGATGTTTCAAAATTTGGAATTTACCCAATAAATTTTAAAGGTATTTGAATTTTAGTCCTAAAAGTTTGGGAGTGTTAGGATTTAACACTCCTAAATTCTGAACAGTTTCAGAATTTAGGGGTATTAAATCCTAACACTCCCAATTTTAGGGAGTAAAATCCAAATTCTGAAACGTCAAGGTGTAAAATCTAAATATTTCCAAACTTTAGGGGTGTAATTTGTAATTTACTCAAAAATAAAAATAGCATTACAATTTAATTGAGATGATAAGTTGCTATTGAAGCAAAATCACTACTTTATATATATATAGACACACCCGTCATGTGAGTTAATTGATTTTGAGAATGGATTTTTTTGGCCAACTTTAAGCCAAAATAAATGGGTGATTTACTTGAACATTAGTTGAAGGCAATGAAACACATGGTTTCACGTTGGTAAATTTATAAGAGTTTTAGGGTCCGTTTGGATACCGCTTATTTTGCTGAAAATTGAAAATACTGTAGTAAAATAATTTTTAAATGTGTAAATAGTACCGTAGGACCCATTTTTAATGAAAATTTTGTTGAAAAAAGAGGTTTGTGGGTCTTGTGAATAGTGCACGGGACCCACTGACAATGCCATTCCAGTGAAAAATTTGGACGTTCAAAGAGGTAGTGGGTCCCGTGCATAGTGCATGGGACCCATTGACAGACACATTTCCACGTGAAATGCACTTCTCAAAAAAAAAAAAAAAAAAAAAAAAGGAAAACGCAAATGCAAACGCAACACGGCCAGAAATGCAATCCAAACGCATACTTAGTAGGAATATATGCATGGACCTACTGACAGACACATTTCCACGTGAAATGCACAAAGGAAAACGCAAACACAAACGCAGCACGGCTAGAAACGCAATCCAAACGCATTCTTAGTGGGAATATATACTCTTTTCTTAAACACATACCTAGGCCCCAAGGGGCATCGCATTTAGAATAGTGTGTTCATTCACCATGAACATTTAGGCCCCGTTTGGTAGAGTTGTTAAACAACTCATTTTCAGTTTTTAAACAACATTACACACTTTTTCACATACACGTATTTAAAAAAAATTACAACAACATTACTCAAACTCTTCTATCAAACGGGCCCTTACAATTCATTCTGAACCCTCACAAAATTTTTTACATCTCCTCAAGCATTCAAAAGTTTTTTTTTTCTTTTTTTTTTTGTCCATAAAAAGTCCAATCAGATAGAGAAATTTATTTCTAGCTGAAGTATTATTTTCATCCATAAATTTAAAAAGCTTACTTTTTTGTTCTTAAACTATTGAAATTATTCTAATTATTAATTTTCAATTTAAAAAGTTTGCTTCCAATTCCTAAGTTATTGTAAAAAATTATATGTTCATATCTCTAAACTATTGAAAAATTTCTTTAAAATTTTTTGGATGAAAAATAAAATTTCATGCAAACTTTAGGAACAAAAATAATATGTTAGCCTTTATTTCATTTATTTAATTTTCCATAAAGAGTCCACTAAAAAAAAAAAAAAAAAAAAACATTTCTTGCTCCCTGGGAACAACGACCACTCATGCCTTGCCGCACTTCGCCCCGAACCAAACCGGGTTGGATTGCGATGGGTTAGTCATGGATCTAATTAAATATTTAGAAAATAATAGTCTGAATAGTGTGTCTGTTCATCAATTTTTATTCATTCAAAATAGTGTCTGTTCATCATGAACGGTGGCAATTGTTTTGAAAAATTACGGATTTTCTATAAATATTTGGTCCCAAATTGCATTCAAAGAGTTTTTGTTTTGATCTATAAAGAACCTATTTACAGAGAGAGAGGCCAAAAAAAAAAAATCACAATTTTAGCGCACTGAGCACACCGATAGTAATGCTTCGGTGTGTTGAAGATAATTATTCTGTTATGGGAGGCAAAAAAATTGTCCCAATAACGTAGTGTAAAATACTGGCCTAAATCAAATAATGTTTTGTATTCTTTTTCCTCTGGTTTGTAAGTCTACTTGTTACTTATATTTACGCAATAACATAGTTTACAAAATTTCAGTTTGATATATAATTTGTTTACAAAATCACAAATAATACTTATATATATGTGTTATTTTTCAACACATCATTCACATGAGGATGTATCATAAAAAAAAAAATTGCTATTTGGGAAAAATGATTCTCAACAAGTACTGTACACCTTCTAGGAGAAGATCTGAAGACCCAGATAAACTTCCCTCATCCCCCAACTGGACAGCCATCAAGCTGGGATTCCCAATATTCTCCAAGGGCATCTGTTGGGGAGAAGGGAATGGTTCGAGGAAAAATTTGTGGACTGATAGTTGGATTAGAGGACATTCCCTAAGAGAGCTCATTGAAGGCCTTTTGACTCGGGATGAAATGAACCTTGCTGTTTCTGACTTGCGACATGAGCATGAATGGAATTGGGACTCCATTTCTTTTGACCTTCCCCTGCCTGGCTATTAAGGATAGGATTAAAGTCATTCCTTTTCAAGAAAATGGTAATGGAGAATATACAATTATGTGGAAGCATTCAAAAGATGGGGAGTTTACCATCAACTCTGCTTATCTCTTGGCCAGAGCTGCCCATGAACCTGAACCTCCTTTCCAAGGACATTGGATTTGGAAACTTGACATGCTGCCAAGAATCATAAACTTCCTCTGGCTAGCTTCTAGAGGCATTAATTGTGGAAATACATGCCCTCTGTGTAACTATCAATGTGAAACTATCGTCCACTTGCTTCGAGATTGTGCTTATGCTCGAGACTTTTGAAGCAAGATTCGGTTTCCTTATCCTCTAATCACCTCCTCTAATGACAGCTTATGCGATTGTATAAAGGTTAATTGCCAGAGTAACATTGTTCACCGATATACCATTTCCTGGAATATCCTATTCCCCTTTGCTGTCTGGAACCTTTGGAAGCACAGGAACATAGTAATATTTGAAAACACCCCCCTTAATCTCAACCTCCATGGCCCGTGTATAAGCCAGGCTTTAGAATATTTCTTTTGTGTTGGAAAAGTTAGATCCCAGAAACACAAGGTGGATTATTCCTGTGAGATGGGGAAAACCACCTTCGGGTTGGTTTAAACTAAACACAGATGGAGCCTCTTTTGGCAACCGAGGGAAGGCAGGAGGGAGAGGCCTCATCAGAGATAGCATTGGCAACTGGGTTAAAGGTTTCTCAAGGTCCATTGGGTATGCTTCAAGTATTATGGCTGACTTCTGGGCTCTTAGGGATGGCCTGCGGTTAGCTTCTGATATTAGTATCCAGAATTTAGAAGTGTAACTTGATGCTAAAGTGATTGTGGATCTGGTTAAATCTAAAATCAATGCTAATAGACCATATTCTCCCCTTTTTAATGATTGCAGGTCATTGCTAAGCAGTTTTCGTCAAGTCAGAGTGCAGCATGTATTTTGGAAAGTAAATAAATGCGTCGACGCTCTAGCAAATGTTCTCTCTAGGAGGATTTTGTTATTTTTTGATATTTCCCCCTTTGTTGAAGTTACTTTCCTTATTAATTTGGATGCTACTGGGTTTTATTATTGTAGGCTTTCAACTGCTACTTTTGCCACTTTGGCTAGTTAGTTCTTTAATGAAGTTTCCTTTTAACCAAAAAAATATAAAACTTTTATTATCTACCACCAATCACAACAAATCAGATACGTAGTTAATAAAAAATTTTGGGTTCTTAAATTAATTGTTCCTGATTTATTCCCTGTTCGTTGTTGGATTAAGAGCTTAAGAAAGAATGAAAGAGAATGGGGTGTAATGAAAAATTGAGTTATTTTGAGACTTATCAAATCCATACTAAAAAATGCAAATGTAGTAACAGGGCCACTTCTTTTCTAGCATGAGTTTAATGTTGGAAATATTCTTAGTGAATGTACAAAATCTTTAGTGAAAAAAACAAGTTTAATCCAAAAAATAACAAGAAGAATAGAAACTTCAACTAAGTTTAGAAACAATCTCATAGAATTATAGAATAACACAAATGTGTTTTTTTTAAGGTTGATTTATATCACCCAATGTAGAACTCATTGCGAAACAATTATCAGGCGACTTTTGTGTTTGACGCACTTCTACACAAAGGTTGAATAAGAACCTTCTATAAAACATTTCCTTGTTTGTAGTTGATAATGAAAATCCAAAGAGCCAAAGAGATCTGCGTGGGAGAGAGTAAGAAAAGAAGACAAAGAGCAAAGTAATCAAATGCTCAGTTCTGCTTTGCCAAATAAGAAATGGGAAATTGTCTGATGATGTATTAAACAAGTCATTGACTTGGTTAAATAATAATAATAATGCTAAAATACAAAATTCACCCTCTGAGTTTTTCTAAAATTCATCTCAGTCCTCTAGCATTGCTAAAGTTTCAAGTTTATTCAATTAAGGCCTCTTTGTTAATTTCTGTTAAATATTTTTTTTTTAAAAATTGAAAAATAGTTATCAATCATTAATTAGATTTTTTTAATTAAACAATTTTAAAGAAAAAAAAATTAAAAAATTGGACAATTAACCGCAACATGTAACAAAAGTTGATAGAGATACCTTAATTGAATAAACTTGAATCTTAGAGTACTGAAATTAATTGTGTAACATAGAAGATAAGTTTTGCATTTTAGCCTAATAATAATAATTGTAAGGACCTTTTTTGTAGCCCAAGTCCAAAGTTTATGAGACCTTGGCCCAGTGAGCCTAATACAATAGAATTTGTAGAGAGTGGACTGAAGAACTGGGCCTGAGTGAAACTAATAATGGCTAGTATGGATTTAAGTATGATCAAATGATAAAAAAGTCAATAATACAGCATGAAGGTGATGTCCAAGGAGGCAAAATGTGTTATAAATATAGAAAAAATTATTATAGACACTGTTCTTATTGCTACAGTGTTCCTTCTCTTTCTTTTTCTGATCCCCATCTTCGTGGAGGGGTTCTTACATTATATATTTCTCTTGGATCATCCGCACCTTACCCTTGTCAATCATCTGAGCCATCACTTGATTGTCTATCCCATCAAACACCCCTTCTGGCTTTCTGTGAGTGGTGATAGCCAAGGAAGCACTGTTCAGGAGTCTTTTCCACATAAATGCGGCCAGAAAAGTAGCTACAGTGCATTAAATGCGGTGGTAGCAGCTTTTCCTTAGATTTTTACCAGTTTCTATTATTCTTGTATATATATATATGGTGCCTGCCCTTATTACTGGAGCCTTCTGGAAGATCACGTTGGTTGTTGGAGTATAGATTTGAATTACATTCAACATATCCGAAGGGTAGTTCCTCCTCGGACCACTCTTTGTTCGTCCCTTACCTACAGGATTCTATGACTGAAGTATTCCTTAATTGCTTTCCACTTCTTGGCCCAAATTATGTCTCTAACCTATGGATTAAGCCCAAGGCCCATTATCTAAGTTTTGGGCCTTTTATCCCTACAATAGCCCCTCAAAACTCTAGTTTTTCCCTCGCATCCGAGGAGAAAAAGTGGGGTTTTGATTCACTAGGAGTCAGGGACATTAAATCCCTGAGTTTACACGTGTGAGAGTGCGGTTTTATGCACTTCATAATTACTTTTGATGCTTCGGATACCGCGAGGCGTCATTAACTGCTTCAGGCAGTGCTATGTCCCTCACATCTGATGGTGAAGCGTTCATCCAACGGTTGACATTTTCCCTTGGGTTTTGAGCAGTGTAACTCCCTTGAGTTTTGACATCTATATAAAAAGCCTTGAGGGAAACTGCTTCTCTTCATTTCATAAACTTTCAAGTTCTCCAGGGATTCCGCACATTCAAACCCACCAAGCTTCCTAACTTGCTAAGCTTTCCACACCGTTTTTCCAAGAAATCTTTGGGAATCTTTTCTAAAGTTTTCAAGAATCACCGTACGTCTTAGTTCTTGTAAGTTCTAGTTTCCTTAAACCTTTCTTTTCCTCCTCGGCCATTCCCCTCAGCCATCCAGTTATTATTTCCCCTACTGTTAATTTTAGTAGTTTTCCTTTAGTCTATTAAAATGGGTAGGTTTGAGCATTTAGTTAACTCCCTTGCCAAGATAGAGGCTTTTAAGAAGAAATACCATATACCACAGGAAGTCGCACTGAGATACTATTCATCAGAGCAAATAGTAATAAATAGAGAAGAGGGAGAGGTCATAATCCCCATGATAGCTTTCGGATAACAAATGATTACCTTATCAACCATAGGATATGCCCTCACCAGTGCGCACCTAACCTCTTTAGGGTCCTAGGAAGTGTTGATGCTCTGAATGAGTATTTGGGCTTAAGACTTACCTGGCACGACATGGTTCATATGTATGAGTTCCCAAACAAAAAGAAGCGGGATTTTACCTTAAATCCCAATCTGATGTTGTCAAGCTTATCTTGTGTCTTCCCAAGTCTGATAAGGGGATGAAAGATGACTACCTGATTGCTTCGGGGGCGTGGCATGATGGACTTCATTGCTCAGTCCGAGAGGGACAGCCAGGTGGGATGCCTTAGAATTAGGTTTTCCAACAATAGATTTAGATTTTTTAACCCTGAACCTGTCTTGCTTTTTATTTATTTTTTATTTTTTATTCTTTCCTACTGATGGATTTCAATTTTCTAATTGTGCTTCATTCTTTGTTTATGTTTACAGATAAGAGGCAGGTAGCTCCCAGGCTTAGCCTGACAAACGTTGAAGCCCTTAATTACCTGCTCATATCCGAGATCTTCATAAGTGCAGAGAGGCAGCTGCGGGCCGTTCATTTAATCTTGGATTTTCGACCCATCTCGGAGACATTTCAGGAAGTCGCCCACGCTATAAGAGCTGGTGACCCACGTATAGCTCGGATAGACGTATCTTGGCCTAACTTTTTAGCCCCATACGACCTTCCACCAGTAGCACATCTGTTCCAGCAGAACATACCTCTGGTCGTCCAACCAGTTCAACAAATCCATCCCAAACCAGCAATAGCCGGAGAGAGAATTGCCTCCACGAATTCCTCGCTTGAGGAAGAAATTAATAAATTTCAATTTGAAGAAGAGGAGACACAAGAAGTACAAGTTATCCCAGTCTCAAACGCCGAGGACAAGCCAAGTAGACACTCCAGCATTCACACCCTAGCCCTGGTAATTGCCAGTTCAGATGACATCTCTGAGGAGGAAGAAGAAGACGGAATGACTTTAAACAAAGGAGGCAAAAGCTTGCGGGTCCTCTTGGCTGCGAGGAACAAAGAGTCAACCTCAAAAGATGCCAACAAGCCCCAAGTCCTAACTAATCTTCCACCTCCCCCACCTCTCCTTGTGACCTCGACTAGATTACTCCCCAATCCTAATTTGAAAAAGAAAAGGAAGGAGCCAGAAGTGTATGAGGTAGAAGAGGGTGAGATGATCCCTTAGAAGGGAGCCAAGAAGCCCAAACGTGCAAGGGACAAACGGGCCTCCTCCGTGGAAAGCAGGGAGGACTCACAAGGCGTTGATGTGTGCCGACCACCACGCACATGGTCCCCCAAACTGGAAGTGGACGGTGCCTCTATCCTTTTGGATGCCTTTGTTTGAAACTTCCAAGGGGGGCATGCAAACCACATTGCTGAAGCCCTTGAGCAACCACTTCTCTTGCCGAGAGATATGGAGGCTTATAGGCACTTCAAGCAGCCTGAGCTCTTCCTGTCCCTGAAAGGGACCTGGCTATGGTAAGTGTTTAAGTACATTTTTGCATTTCATCCTTAGTTACTTTTTTATCATTAACATTCACTCATTCCTTTCTCTCTGTCTTTTACGTGTATTTCTTTGGCTTTCTCTGTACAAATTACCCAACAGGTCTATGTGGCCGAGGAGTGGGTTAAGAGTAAGAGTGATCAAGCCCGAGCAGAGGCCCAATCCCGCGTCGAGGCTGAGAAAATTTTGGGGGCGCTTAAGGAAGAGCATCTGAACTAACTAACAAGCTTATTGTCTCAGAGAGGGAGCGGAATAACGCTTTGACTGGCCTGAAGAGCGCTGAGACTCAAGCAGAGGATCAGCGCAAGAAGCTCCATATGACGGAGATTGAACTGGCCACCGAGAAACAGCATGTTCTGGACTTGAAGGCTGAGCTAAAGAAGGCTAGGGAAGCAGCCTAGCTAGCCAAGGAAGCCCTGGAGGCAGAAAAGCAAGCTTCCTACCAGCTCGGCATGGAGGAGGCACAGGTGAGGCTTGCCGAGGAGCTTGCTAAGGTTTGCAGGGACTATTGCGCCAAATCATAGGGTAAAGCTCTTGATGTTGCAGACGTCTCTACAGACTCAATGTAGAGACAGCTTGGGAGCATTTACTATCATTCAGAAATCTGTGCTGCCCCAGATGCCACCACTTCTGCTGCCGACCCTGCTCAAGAGACCTCGGAGTAGCCCCTGGCCATCCAAGTTGCTAACCAAGGCCAGGGGATCGAGAGGATCAATGAAAAGAGCAAAGGTCAGGAGAAAAAGCTCCCAGCAATAGCTGAAGACCCTACCATGGCCAAGCAAGGTGAAGCTAAAGCCAAAGATATAGAGCCAAAAGACAAGGACGCTGATCCCAAGACTAAGGATGTTACCATCTCCCAACCAAGCCAGAGCGCAAACCCTCCTGCTCCTAAGACAAAAGCTTAATATCCAGGATTTTCTCATAGCATATCACTTTTATATATATATTTTTTTGTATAGGCCTTCTGCCATGGAACATAATGTACTACACTTTTTTGATTAATGAGTGGATCTTTCTCTTTATTTCTTTTGTTCTTGCTCCATATATCTTTAATCTTATTGTTGTTACACGTGAACCTGCTTTGCTGCTAATTTAGTTCCTATAAAAACAAACATAAACATCTTGCAAATGCAAATAATTTGACTAAGTGTCAATGATGAAAATTTTTTTTCCACACTGATATTGCAAATTACTCTTTCTGCAATGATAGCTGAATCTAATAATCAAAACATCTAACTTACTCCGAACCATTAACCTGAGGGGTTAGCAATTATTATAGATCTGTATGGACACTTAGTGAAAAACAAATGAGTGTCATGGAGGAATACACAACTGATGTCATGGTGTGTTAACATTTCCTTAACATCTAGTCCGAGGATTTCAGGCATGTTTAAGGTTCAATTTAACACTTATAAAAGATGATAATGAATGTTAATTTCCCCAAAGCATCTGGTCCGAGGACTACAGGCATGACTAAGGTTTTGTTTAACACTTATAAAAGATGACAATGAATGTTAATTTCCCCAAAGCATCTGGTCCGAGAACTACAGGCATTACTAAGGTTCTGTTTAGCACTTATAAAAGATGACAATGAATGTTAATTTCCCCAAAGCATCTGGTCCCAGGATTACAGGCATGACTAAGGTTCTGTTTAACACTTATAACAGATGACAATGAATGTTAATTTCCCCAAAGCATCTGGTCTGAGGACTACAGGCATGACTAAGGTTCTGTTTAACACTTATAAAAACTAAATATTGATAAGTATAATGTCTTCGCATAACAATAGAACATATTGACAAAGGAAATTTTCATTAGTAATAATACATTTTCAGGTTATTTACATTCCAAGGGCGCGGTATTACATGTTCATCTAAATCTTCTAGAAAGTATGCTCCTATACCAGCCACTGAGGTGATGCAATATGGTCCTTCCCAATTGGGTCCTAGCTTTCCTCATGCTGAATTTTTTGCAGTACCTAGAACCTTTCTTAGTACCAGGTCACCAAGTGCTAGTGGTCTCAGTTTCACGTTAGCATCGTAACCCTGCTTGAGTTTGTGTTGGTAGTAGGCCAAATGCACCATTGCCTTTTCTCTTCTCTCTTCAATAAGGTCTAGACCCCTTTCTAGTAATTCGTTGTTACTGCTCGGATTGAAGGAGCTAGTTTTGAGTGTAGGGAAGCCAGTTTCCAAAGGAATAACAGCCTTGGCCCCATAAGTCATTGAAAAAAGGAGTTTCCCCGGTTAACCTGCGAGGCGTAGTTCTGTACTTCTATAGGACATGTGGCAGTTCCTCCACCTATTTTCCCTTCACATCGTCTAACCTTTTCCTGAGTCCACTTACTATAACCTTATTCACGGCTTCTGCTTATCCATTCCCCTGAGGGTAAGCTGGGGTGAAGTATCTATTAGTGATTCTCAGATCACGGCAGTATCTCCTGAAAGATTTGCTGTCAAATTGAAGACCATTGTCTGAGACAAGGGTACGAGGGACCCCAAATCATGTAACGATGTTTTTCCAAACAAATTTCTTGGCATCTACGTCCCTGATGTTTGCTAAGGGCTCAGCTTCTACCCACTTGGTAAAGTAGTCCGTGCTGACTAGTAAATATCTCTTGTTCCCTGCTGTTTTGGGGAAAGGACCAACAATGTCTAAGCCCCATTGAGCAAACGGCCAGGGGTTGGATAGGGGATTAAGAGTTCCTTTTGGTTGGTATATGTTTGGCGTGAATCTTTGGCATTGGTCGCACCTCTTCACATATTCCTGTGCTTATTTTTGCATATTTGGCCACCAATAGCCCTGAGTGATGGCTTTATGGGATAAGGATCTGCCTCCTGTATGGCTTCCACATATTCCTTCATGTAACTCCTCAAGGAGTAACTCTGATGCTTCAGGGTGGACGCAGAGTAGACAAGGTCCTGAGAAGGAGCGCTTGTACAATTTTTGGTCCTCGGATAACTAGAACTGAGGTGCTTTTCTTCGTATCTTGTCAGCTTCGGACTTATCTTCTGGTAGGATATCATCTTTCAAGAATAGTACTAGAAGATCCATCCAGCAAGGACTTACTCTAACTTGATGAACTTGGACCACTTCTTCCCTGGGTTTGTATAAGTCTTCTATAAGGATAACCCGAGGAAGGCCTTGAGCTTAGGAGGTTGCAAGAGTGGCTAAGGAGTCAACATGTGTGTTTCTACTTCTAGAGACGCGCAGTAAGCTGAAAGATTCAAATCTTGATTGTAGATGCCTAGCTTGACTTAGATACCTTTGCATTCTCTCATCTCTTGCTTCTAATTCACCATTCATCTGGCCGACGACCAATCTTGAGTCAGAGAACATCGTTATTGCCTTTCCCCCCATTTTTTGCACCATGGACATTCCCTCGAGCAAGGCTTCGAACTCAGCTTCATTATTAGTGGCCGAGAAATCTAGTCTTAATGATTTCTCAATGGTGATCTTCTCAGGTGAGATCAGAACTAGCCCCACTCCTGATCCCTTTTGGTTCGCTGCCCCATCAACGTACACTTTTCAGCACAAAGGTGATTGTAGAGTGATGGTGCCAACTGATTTTTCATCCATGTGCTGCATCTCTGTTACTTCTTCTAAAGAAGGCTCAGTGAATTCGACCACCAGATCTACGAGAACTTGGCCTTTGATAGAAGTACGAGGCATGTACTTGACGTCAAAAGCTCTCAGGATAGTACCACATTTAGCAATCCTTTTTGTGTAATCAGCACTCCGTAATATGGACTTGAGTGGAAGTTGAGTAAGGACAATAACTGTGTGCGCCTGAAAGCAATGGGGGAGCTTTCGTGTAGCATGTACCACTACTAAGATGGCTTTCTCCAGTGGCAAATATCGAACCTCGGCTTCCTATAGTGATTTACTCACATAGTAAAGTAGTCGTTGTATGCCACTATCAACTCGTATTAGCACCAAACTCACTGCATGAGGAGCTATAGCGACGTAAGCAAACAAAACCTCGTCCACCTCCGGACTAGACATAATAGGTGGCCGAGATAGATACACTTTCAGCTATTGGAAGGCCAAAGCACACTCTTTGGTCCATTCAAATCCCTTCCATTTATTCATTAAGAGGAAGAAAGGTCTACATCTATCAGCTGACCGAGAGATAAATCGGTTCAGGGCAGCCATCATATCTATGAGCTTTTGGACCTCTTTAGGGTTCTGAGGTGGTTGTAGGCTGTTAATGGCTTTGATCTAGTCAAGGTTAACCTCAATTCCCCGATGAGTTACCATGTAACCTAGGAATTTACTTGATCCCACACCAAATGAACACTTTGAAGTGTTAAGGCGCAATTTATATTTTCTCAAAATTTCAAAAATACATTCGAGGTCTTTCACATGTTTAGACACCAACTTTCTCTTCATC
Organism: Quercus glauca; assembly: GCA_023736055.1. Taxonomy (NCBI): domain Eukaryota; kingdom Viridiplantae; phylum Streptophyta; class Magnoliopsida; order Fagales; family Fagaceae; genus Quercus; species Quercus glauca. Next base: position 72,621,480 of record CM043316.1, on the reverse strand, counting down.
ACCATGTCATTTATATAGATTTCAATAGTTTTTCCTAGCTGGGGCTCAAACATTCTGGTCATAATTCTCTGATAAGTAGATCCTGCATTTTTTAGATCAAAAGGTATCACCTTGTAATGGTAGTTTCCAATGGGAGTAACAAATGCTGTTCTCTCTTAGTCGTTCGGGGCTAGTGGTATATGATGATATCCTTGAAAGGCATCCAAAAAACTCATCCAAGGATGTTCGACGGTTGCATATATCAATTGATCGATCCGAGGCATTGGGAAGGGATCCTTTGGGCGAGCTTTATTTAGGTTCGTGAAATCCACTCACACTCGTCATTTCCCGTTCTTCTTCTTTACAACCACAGTATTGGCCAGCCATTCAAGATAGAAAATCTCTTTGATAGCCCCAGCTTGCTTGAGTTTATTCACCTCATCTTTAACGGCATCAAAATGTTCCTTGGAGGGGCGCCGAGGTGGTTGCTTTTTAGGGGTAATAGATGGGTTGACATTCAAATGATGATAGGTAAATCTGGGGTCTACTCTTGGGGCTTCATAAGCACTCCAGGCAAATGCATCAACGTTTCTTCTTAGGAACTTCAACAACTCTTCCTTCTCCTTGGTAGGTAATTGAGACCCAATCTGAAAGAACTTCTCAGGGTTGTCGCCAATAACAACTTTTACTAAATTTTCACATTTCGCTTACTCGGCTGATTTAGCAAGAGGTGATAACAGAATCCTTAATTGCTATGAACTTCCTCCAACATTGATTGAGGATTCATTCTCGGGTTGATGCAGGATGACAGCTACTAGGCATTGTCTGGCCATAGACTGGCTCCCAATGATCTCTTCAATTTAATCCCCTAATGGGAACTTCAATTTCTAGTGCAGAGTAGAAGAGACAACCCCTAGGGCATGAAGCCAGGGCCTGCCCATTATGGCTGTATAGGGGGAGTAAGCGTCCACCACTATGAAGTTTACCTCCACTGTTTCGGAGCCATTCTGTATGGGTAGCCTGATTTGACCTCTCGGAATGACAACTTTCCCATTAAAGCTTACCAAAGGAGAGGTGTAGGCCGTTAGATCCTTAGGTTTCAGGTTCAGCCCCCTGTACAAATTGGGATACATAATCTCTGCGCCGTTACCTTGATCCACCATTACTCTCTTCACATCATAGCCTCTAATCCTAAGCATAGCCACCAGAGTATCATCATGAGGTTGTATGGTTCTAACCTTATCTTGATCTAAAAGACCAAGAGCTGGTTGAATTTTTGTTCTTGCTCTTTTAGGTTCTAAATTAGAGTCTTTGGCTGGTGGCCTAGACACAGTCATCACTCTGGAGGGACAGGTACCGGTTCTTCCCGGGTCAACGAAGATTACATTAATCGTCCCCAAGGGAGGTCTTAAGGAGTCTCCCCTCTTGGGCTCCGAATTGGTCTGGCCCCCTTGGTTGCTAACGTGATGCAAGAGATGTTTCAACTTTTCTTTACGGACGAGCTGATCCAGATGATCCCACAGATTTCTGCAATCCTCTGTTACGTGTCCTTGGTCTTGGTGGTATTAGTAGTAAAGATTTTGATTGTGTCTCCCTGGGTTTCCTGCCATTTTATTTGGCCGTTTGAAGAATGGTTCATGCTTAATCTTCTCCAGTGCTTGCTGCACCGGTTCTCAAAATACAGCATTGACCGCTTGAACATTAGCAAGGCCTGACTGTCTTGAAAATTCTCTTCATGGCCGGTTATTGTATCAGTCCGACCTAAAATCCATTCTTTCCTGAAGGATAACCTTCTCCTTTCCTTTCCCTTGCTGCTGATCTTCCTTTACTCTTTTGTATTTATCAATCCGATCCATTATCTGGCGCACGCTAGTAACGGGTTTGCCAGTCAAAGACTTCCTTAAATCATGCTCGGCTGGGAGGTCGAGCTTAAAAGTGCTGATGGCTACATCATCAAAATCACCCTCAATTTCATTAAACATCTCCCAATATCTATCTGAGTATGTTTTTAGATTCTCTCCCTCTCGCATGCTCAAAGAGAGGAGAGAAGCCAACAGCCAAGGAACTTTCCTGTAAGTAACAAATTGGGAACCAAATGCCTGGGTGAGTTCCCTAAAGGAGCTTATAGATTCTGCCCTCAGGCCGTTAAACCATCTCATCGCAACAGGTCCCAGACTGGATGGGAAAACTTTACACATCAAGGCCTCGTCCTTGGCATATACAGCCATTCTCTGGTTGTAATGGCTTACGTGCTCTACAAGATCTGTTCAATCATTATAAATGGTGAACGTAGGCTGGTGAAAGCACCGAGGGAGCCTTGCCTCGTCAATCTTATGCGTAAAAGGTGACTTAGAGATTTGATTCAAAGCTCTGCTCATAGCGTCATTACCCACTCCCCTACGTGGCGGACTTTTAAACCTCTTCTCATAATGGTGTTCCTCTTCGTAGGAGAAGGATTCACTGGGCAAGGTCCGAGACTTCCGTCTGTAATTGACGTCCCTTCCATCATCAGAGGAAGTAGCATAATTAGGAGAAGCTCGTTTCCTCTTTGCATGCCGCAACTCCCTCTTTAAGTGGTCAATCTCCAATCGCATACCCCTGTTGCTCTTCGCATGGGAGATATGGCTTCCACCTCGAGGTTGACTACTGTGATCAGTTTGTGTGGTATGCACACTTCCTGCACGATCACCTCTATGCTCAAGATTGACAAAAGGGTCGCCAAGTTGGGATCCCCTCGATTCTGCTGGTTGTGGACCTGGTTCTGTCATAGTTTACCGTTGCCTTCACTATCACTAATTCTTCCCATAGACGGCACCAATTGTAAGGACCCTTTTTGTAGCCCAAGTCCAAAGTTTATGAGACCTTGGCTCAGTAAACCCAATACAATAGAATTTGTAGAGAGTGGATTGAAGAACTGGGCTTGAGTGAAACTAATAACGGCTAGTATGGATTTTAAGTATGATCAAATAATAAAAAAGTCAATAATATAGCATAAAGGTGATGTCCGAGGAGGCAAAATGCGTTATAAATATAGAAAAGATGATTACAGACACTATTCTTATTGCTACAGTGTTCCTTCTTTTTCTTTTTCTGATCCCCATCTTCGTGGAGGGGTTCTTACATTATATAGTTCTCTTGGATTATCCGCACCTTACACTTATCAATAATCTGAGCCATCACTTGAGTGCATATCCCATCAAACACCTCTTTTGGCTTTCTGTGAGTGGTGATGGCCAAGGAAGCACTATTCAGGGGTCTTCTTCACATAAATACGGCTAGAAAAGTAGCTACAGTGCATTAAATGCGATGGTAGCAGCTTTTCCTTAGATATTTACCAGTTTCTATTATTCTTGTATATATATATATATATATATATGGTGCCTGCCCTTATTACTGGAGCCTTCTGGAAGATCATGTTGGTTGTCGAAGTATAGATTTGAATTACATTCAACATATCCGAGGGGTAGTTCCTCCTCGGACCACTTGGACCACTCTTTGTTCGTCCCTTACCTACGGGATTCTATGACTAGAGTATTCCTTAATTGCTTTCCCCTTCTCGGCCCAACTTATGCCTTTAACCTGCAAACTAAGCCCAATGCCCATTATCTAAGTTTTGGGCCTTTTATCCCTACAATAATAATAATAATAATAGTTAATTAGCTTACAAAGAAAGCTAAGCACTATTGGACCATAACGCTTATAAAAGCCTACGAAAGTTAATTTAGCCCAAAAATAAAAAGTTTGGGGAAGGAGAAAAAAAAAAAAAAAGAATGGGCTAATGAGACAAGTTGAAATATGTGTGTGTGACATAGATAAGGTCGATACACATTTTAGGCCCATTCTAAAGGGAAACCCATGATAGTTTGTAAGAGTGTTCACATTGGTGGAGCCATAATTTTAGTTATTTGGCACCATAAAAACTACTTTATCTATTTTACTTTCTGTTGATACTCATTTTGAGGCCCAATAGTGGGAAGAAGCCCAACAATATAGGCAGAGAAGAGTTAGTGGATGGCTAGAAAAACCATTAAGCCTGGATGACAGGAACAATGGTTCATAGGCCTATAAAATACACAAGTGGGCCTTGAAGAAAGTAAACGGGCCTAAAAGAGCCCGAAGAGAGACATAGTAAACTCATGGGCATTATGTGATGTAGTAAAGTAAGAATAAGCCACAGCGGGCTCGAAGTAATGAAGTAAGAAAGTAGGGGGTTAATGGGAAGCCCATGAGCCCCAAGGATGAAGATTAAGGTAATTGGGTTAGGGAAGCCCAAGGGAGTTAGTAAAAGCCCATGGGTATGCAGAATTAGAAGATGGGCTGAGGATGCCCAAGGAAAGCAAATGGGTCAAGGATGCTCAAGGGAAAATAAATGGGACAAAAGAACCCACAAGCAATGGAATGGGTCAAGACAAGCCCAAAGTAGCATGAGTACAAAATCAATGACCATATGGGATCATTAGAAGAAGAATAGGAAGCAGACCCAAATAAGCCCAACAGGCATGGGTCAAATAACACCACGGAAGGAGCAGCAAAATGGTATGACAGAAAATGGCAGTAAGATTACGGAAAGAGCAAAGAATGGGCTCAAGAAGAGAAGGCCCACAACCAGGCAAGGCCTAGCCCTTGAAAAAAAGCAAGTTGTAAGGAATGAGAAACTAGAAAGTAGTTCACGCCATAGTGGGTCAAGGATGAGCGGCAGAATGCACAGACGAGTCTCCAGACCACGGCAAACGCATAAGCAACGGACAAGGTTTGGACGTATTTAGGAGTGGAGCATGCATAAGGCCTAGATATCACCAGTTTATACCCAACCAATACAGGAAGTAGTGGGTCATGGGTCAGAGGTAAGAGAGGGTATGGTCTGGTGGTGGGGAGAGAGAAAAGTCTATTCTCAGGTTCCCGCTCAGGTTCTTTTGGGAGAAATATCTTACTGGGATGACATATTATCCTAAAAAAGTAAGGATGAGCTGGAACCACTAGGTGTATGCCATGAGGGATAGGAAGGGAGAACACCTACACCGTAGCGGATAAGAATGCCACGGTGAACAAACAAACAAAATAACCTTCTTTGTCTAGTGATGGGAAGTGGCGTAGTCAGCACGGGTAAGTAGTGGTGGCTGGGCAACTGACAAACCCGTGGGGGTTGGTAAGGACAACCAGACCAGACAAAGGTGGTTAAAGGCTAAAATGGTAAAAACCAGTCACGGCAGGCAGTATATAAAGGACCTTTACCATGCGCAGTAGGGGGGATCACCATCACGACAATAGTAATCACTAAGAGAGAATCACAACATTACTAGATAGGTAAGCACTGAGAAAAGAAAAGAGAAGGGAAAAAGAATTAGTAATAACAAAAAAAAAAACAGAGAGTATAGAATGGCAGGCATGCACCGATAGGCTAATTCCTTCTCTCCCTCTACAAGCCTACTCTCTGTTAGAGACAAAGGATTCTTTTGGGCACAAGCCATTCAGGCCGCTTCCCTCAAAGTGATTAATTTCCACGGCAGGGTCTTCCTGAGAGATTATTCACATTGAGGGAATGGTTCCCTCCTTGGCCTTGGTCTTGTAATCTACCTTAACATGGCGGGTTGATCTTTTCCTTCTTTGATAACTCATTTCTTCCTTGTTTATTTCCGCCATTTCATCTATAATGCTCTTTTTCTGCCGTTGTGATCTTCATTTTAATTAAGGACCATGGGCATGTGACCAAAGCTTTAGTAAACGGGGTGTGGTTTGCACACAAACCGGACCAAGATGGGTTGCAATTGGACTGGTCCCAGCTCTCTTATCCAGAACACTTGGGCCCAGTACAGCAGGAGGCAGTCCAGCCCAACATCATAAAAAGGCCCACCACACTTTCTCACTTTACAAAATATCAAATATCAGTGGTTTTATTTTAGCTTTCAACACAATAAAATAATATATAGAGTACAATAAATAACAATCACAACCACCACAACCATAACTGCCCCCACCACTGCCTCTGCAACCGCCTTAGCCATTGCCATCGCCATCGCCACCACCACATAATAGCAAATAATAGTCTAATGTAACAATAATATATTTTTAATCCTAAATTATATATACACACACACACACACATATACAATTTTTTTTTTTCGGCATAAAACAATTTCTAATAACTTAACAACTAAACTTATTATGAAATTATTGTAAAGTAACATATATTATATAAAATATTGTGGGGGCGAGCCCAACGATGTGAATTGGGCCCAGGGCTCAATTTGTATACCATTGTTTTTCCGAAGAGGTGAAAAGGATCAGGGTTAGGCCCGTTTGGTGGAAATACGCTCGGAGAAGAATACTGGGATACGTTCGAAGACTATCCTGCTTGTCCGAAGAGGTCCCATCGTCGGATCATCATGGTGCTTAATCAATCAAATATGCTGGGGGTAAAAGCGACCTTCCCCAACTGATTCCACGGTGGAGAGCAAATCCTGGGCGCTCCTAGGGATGAGGAGAGAATAAAAATATTTTAAAGGAAAAGCAGCTACCACCGCATTTAATGCACTGCAGCAGCTTTCCTGGCCTCATTTATGTGGAGAAGACATCTGAACAGTTCAGCCTCAGCTACCACCACTCACGGCCTACTAAAGCAAATGTCTGATGTTACGTGTACTCAAGTGGATGCTTGGATGAAGAACAAATGTACGGTGAAGATGAAGAAGGAGGGGGATATATAAAGGGAAGAGGCCTCTGCAAAGGGGGGGAGAAAAATTGTATTGATAAAGTTGAGAAATATTAAGTCTCTTCGGACTGAAAGGAAATCTTACTGAATACGAGTCCTAGCACCGTTTTATCCTTATTTATGTGTATGAACCGTTGCTAAATCCATAACAAGCCTAGCCGTTTAACCCATTCTCTACAAATTTATTGTTTGGGATTCGTTGGGCTCGCAGTGCGCTAAATTTGTGCCTAGCCCATCAAATCTTTACCCTACAAATATTAACTCAACAAAAATTTTAAAATTTTTTTCTTTTTCTTTTCTTTAATTTTTCTCTTAATTCACCCTGCCAATCGTCACTCTCATGTCTCATCTCATCCACTTCTAAAATAAAATGCTTCACTTTCTAATGTTTAATCTGCATCGCAAGATCTTAAGGGTGTGTTTGGATACCGCTTATTTTGCTGAAACTAAAAAATTATTGTTGAAAGTATTGTAGATAAAAAAGTTAGTTGAAATAGTAAAGTGTGGCCCATGAATAGTGTCAAAAAGTGCAGGGGGCCCATGAATAATAGCAAAAATAAGCTAAATAATGAAATAATTTTAATTTATAATTCCTTCCCAAACACACACTAAAAAAATTTCCACTCCATAATAATATAATATACTTATTATCTCCTTTTTCATTCATTCTTCTTTAGTTGTTTATTTGCTTCTTCCCAGTTCGCACCATTCTTCTTTTCTTTTCTTTCCTTCAGTTTACAAGCTTACGCAATAGCACTTTTAGAGAGTAGAAACAGGTGAGTCTATAGTCTTCATTTTGTAAAAGTTCTTTCACTTTCTCTTGCTCAGTTCGCTCTCTCTTTTCCATCATTGAAAAAAAAAAAAAAAAAAAAAAAAAACCAAGTTTACATACAGAGATTTTCCGGCCATTTCGACTGGAATGGTGTGGATGATGGATGAATTAGAAGTAAGAGTTTGATGAGGAGAATGATGGGCGAGAGATATATTGAGAGAGAGGTGAGAGTTTTGTTTTTGCGAAAGAGAGAATGAGTGAAATGGTGGAGGAAAAAAAGAAATAGAAAAAAGAAAGAAAGAAATATTATTTTAATGAGAGGTGGGAATAAAATATATTATTTGCTTTTAACTTTGAGCTACAGTGTACAGCCATCTACGGCTATGCACTGTAGCTAAGTAGGTAAAATTTTTACCTATATCATCACTAATGTTACACATTTTTTGTATATGGTGATGCTAAAAATAGCAATTTAATTAATGCTATAAGTAGATCAAATAGTCGGTTTGAAATGAACAGAACATACAAGTACAAAATTTGTCTGCATCCATCTTTTAGCACAAGTGTATGATCTCATGCATCCAGAAGCCCCTGCAACTAGGCTTTAATTATCCACAAACTACAGGATTCACATCAGGTGCAATACCTAATCAATGGCTGAGATTGAAAGTTGAAAATTCAACTTTCAATCTCAGCTATTAAATAAAATATATTTAAAAAGAGTTAAAACGTTAAGGTTAAAAAGTAAAAAAAGTTAAAAACATTGTTAGGGAAGTGGAGGTATTGCACCTGATGTGAATCCCAAACTACATTTGTTTGGTTATACCTGGGATGATCTTATATGTCAGAAAGTATAATAACAGTGCTAATTGCGACAATGGGACTATATCAATTAGTGCACAGTTTTTAATTGTTAATATAGGAAACAACTAATTTTGGACGTAACTACTACCCTTGGATTCATTTGGCATTTGGGTAGTTAAATATTAGGCGCTTCTTAGTCGTTTTGATATTTATTTTCAGCATGAGTTCATCAGTGCCAGTTAAGCAATGATGAAATAAGCAGTGATGAAATGAAACAATGACCATTTCGCAGATACCTTATTCTAAACAAAATTTCGTTGATATTTCAATGCTGCGTTCGATACAAACAACAGGCCTGCTTTGCTGAGTGCTGATAATGACATCAGATCATTATATATATATATATATATATAAAAGAGCATCCGATCCTTTTCACACACATTAAAAAATGAGAATGCCGTTTCCTCATTTGTCCATCAGTGGGACATGAAGATACCTTTTTTTTACTGACTACCCTCTATAAAACAAGAATTGCCTCAGCTACTAAAGGGTTCGATTAATAGGAAAGAATCAACATGGGACTTCGAGCTTCACCTGATGGCACCTTGCGTGGCAGAAGGAAATCATCATCAAGAGGACACCATAGATTTGTGGGGGTTCGGCAAAGACCCTCGGGGAGATGGGTGGCTGAGATCAAGGACTCATTGCGTAAAGTCAGGCTTTGGCTGGGAACATTTGACACTGCTGAGGACGCTGCACGTGCATATGATGATGCTGCTCGTGGTTTACGTGGTGCCAATGCGCGTACCAACTTTGAATTGCCACAGTTGGGCTCTAATGGTGTTGGGGCAGATACTATTGAGCCTTTTTCATTCGACCAAGTGTGCGCGACAGGGGCAGAATCAGATGGCCTTCTTGGTGCCCTTAAGGCCAAGTTGCAGGATGGCAAGGCACCTCAGGTGCTCGCTACTGCTAATTTGTTGGGTGCACAATCCTGCGTTGAGGCTAACTCACCTCATAATAACACTAATGCAAAGAGAGATCAGGTATTATCAGCTACTGCTGTGGTCCCTCATGGGATTGGAAATTTGGACCCTATGCAAGCGGGTTCCAATAAGGCTGATTCTCTCCCATATGATGAGGGAGTAGCAGGACATGTTGGGGTTCAGTGGCATCAAACAGCTTCGCCAACAAGCATGGCATGGTCTAATATTGAACCAACATATGAAGTGCCTTTGCCTACGCAGATGAACCCTGTGAATAATGAGCATGGATTGTTTACTAGTGCAACTACGAATGTTACGTCTGCATGGACTGACTCAACACTCAATTTGGCATATGCAGATCAAGGCTCTATGGAGCTGCCAATAACAAATAAGATTACCGAAGGTGTTTGGTTAAACGATCAGCAACAGGTTTTGCATCATGAGAACAACAATTGGGGTGGTGCAATTCCCCCTCAGGACCAAGCTCTCTTTTATGCATCTTCTATTCTAAGGTGATATATGATATCCATAGATCACTTGCTACTTTCATGGTTTTTTTTTTTTTTTTTTTTTTTTTTTTTTTTTTTTTTTGTGGGTGTCTGATACTACCATCCATCATGGTTGGTGTAATTATTTTCTCCACCCTGTATGACCAGCAAATTTCAACGGCTAATCATTCTTTTTCAGCATGCCCTATGGAAAGCACAGATTATGCTTTGGCCATCTACATGTAATTGTAATATGCTTCTAGACAAGTTTGATATATAAAATCACCTTTATTATTATCCACCATTAATTACATGAAGACTGTTATGTGAAAGGTACTCATTATTTCTTCAATCCATATATAGGGAAGAAATGCGAGATTCACGTGCTTAAAAATATTATTATTTGTTTTATTTTTCTTGTTTTTAGCTTTTGAATTGAATCTACTGCCAATTGTACTACAACAAATTCACAAACCAATAAGATTTATGACTAGTAACACGTTAACAGCATAATAAATAAATTCTTTAATTACTATATTTTTGTATGGATGATGCTAAAATTATTAAAACTTTTATTATCAAAAGCTTACAACTGACTTTTTGGTTGGTAATGAATATGATTGGTGTTGCTTTAATAACGTAATAACTAAATGTTGAATTAATTTTTTGCGATTAGTGACACAATAATTTGTAAAGTTTATATGATAAAGTTTATAATGTCTCCAGTATCACTACTTTTAATTTTTATATGGTGTATAAATGTTGTGGCTTACTCTGTTTATAAAAATTATGTACTAAAATTTGTAATATCCCTATGTGAGAGACCACGGCCCCACCTCGCCCTTTTTGGGCCAAACCAAGGCGAGTGGGTGGAAACTTGTGTGGTGTCCCTCATGGTGGTTATTCAGCTGATTATATCTTCCCTATAGATCAATGGTTTTACATGGAGTCACTACTTTTTTTTTTTTTTAAAGAAACCATATGAAAATTTATATGTTCATAATCATGTGTGATTTGACTTAAACATGTGGATGCATCTTAGGCGTTAAAACTTGATTTCAAGATATCTTTTAATCAGATGATTTGATCAGAGCCTATGACTTGTCATTTTAATCATTAAGACTTCAAGATTTATTTTATGTGAGTAATTGAAAATTTAATTGTCAAAATTATGATTTACCCTTGTGATGTGAAGTTGTCCTTTTATCCTTCTAATAAGGTTAAATGCATGTTATAAAATGGGATGTCTATACCTAATATAACTTCCCTACCCCCAGAAAATTTCATTTTAAACCTTATAATTTTAAAAGTAATAAATTAAACTCTCGAATATAAAAATATAACAAATTAAACTCTGAATATATATTGTTGGGGGCGTTTTTTCGTCGCCGATATGATGTTAGGGGATCAAGACCGAGACTCGACTTTAGGCTTGGAATATGGCTAAAAGGCTATCGGTGAAGTGTAAAAGGCCCATTTTGCTCAAAGTCCGGGTGCATCCAACAAATATTATAATAAGGCCCCAAAATACCTCTTGCAAAGATAAGCTGCACAAAGGATGACCCACCACAATGAGTGCTTAAATAACAGTCCAGTGGTAAATAAGAAAAATGTCTAGTGGCAAATGTTTGGGAAATCAATAAATGTATTTGCATAGTAAAAATTATGCATTTCTTCCATAGTTGGTTAATATAAAAGTGGGCCCGTTATAACAAGTACACAAGAGAAAAAATGGTTCAGCAGTGAACATGATAGACCTCCAGCGGTAGACGTTTGACAGGTTAATAAATATGTTTACATGGTAAAAATCATATATTTTCCTTATTATTATTATTAAGTCAACACAAGGGAAAACTTCCATAGTATCCAAAACATTATGGCTTTTATCATAATAACAATAAACAAGGTTTAAAGGCTTCATAATTACAAATAAAAGAGGAAAAAATAGGATGAAATGAAGGGAGAGAGAGATTCCAGCTCAGTGCAGCAAATGTTGAACTAAGATTCTTGGAATATATATATGTGGCATGATTGGGGTAGTGTAGGCTATTTTGAGTGAGTGGGTATGTAAGCTTGTGATGGTGTGATGGATTTAATGCTGAAACTAAGGCTTTAAGGGTGAAGGGTTGTTTGTGACTGATTAGGAAGCATTTATGGGCTTGGAATATGCAAAAAAGGAAAGAGAATGTCTGAGGCTAAGTGAGTGTGGGCTAAGGGGAATGATTTATGAGCTTGGGGAGAGTTGAACCACAAGCAAAGTGACAAGAAAATCAGAAATTTCAGAGGGGTTGGTGTATGTTTTGTGGGTTGATTTGCTTACCCTTTTATAGTGGAGTTTAGGGAGGTATTAATTAGTAAAAGTCCAAAAATGTAGGACTGATCAGGAGGCAGAATAGTAGACTTAATTATCTTAGGATTTGGCCATAAATGGGAGATTTGCTTTTGGGGTTGTTTTGCTACTTTGGGTAATATGACATATGGTGAGTATTTGGGGTAATCTTGCATTAAATGCTAAGATTTTTAAGGTTGTGTTTAGCCAATGGGATTAAGGCAGGTATTAAGGAGGAATCCTAGTGCTACAACTGAGATTTGGACTCTAGAAAGTAAGATTCAACACCCCAAGCCAGGTGTCAAAGTTTAAGCCCACTTCAGAGGGTTCTGCCGGAGATTCCTTTATGCCCTCCAAACCACATGTTCCCAAATTTTCTCCTTTATGATTCATGGGCTTGGTTCATAAATCAATTACATACATTTTTAGTAATAAAATAAACTATTTAATTAAGGATTTCATGAGCTTGGAGGTCTTGATTATGGCTTCCTTGAGTTGTGACCAAAACTTGGGGAAGAAAGTTATTTATTGCCCATTAGCCTTTAAGTGTCAGCCTCTGGTACTGTTCACATCAGAGTTGGCAGTGGGACAGGTGGCCAGCTCCTAATCTGGTTTTGGAGCTTAATTGCTTCTTGAGGTGACCTCCAGCGGAAGTTCTCTAGCTGAGTCAGTTTGCACACATGGTTTGTTTTGGCTGAGACTTCATATTAGGTTTGGCCATGAGGGTTGAGTACTTTGGCGGGCCTATGACTTTGTGGTTCTCTCCACTTGGGCCTATCCTTTTGCTTTCTCATTTTGAACCCTACAAAATGGACAAAGCTACTATATATTGCCATGGATTTTTATTCCACATGGGCTTTAGTTGTTAGTAAAAATGAAATGTATTCATGAGCTTTAATAAATATTTATGATAGGTTTTGGGTATTAATTTCCATGGGCTTTAGATAACAATTTGAATAGTTTCTTATAATTTTTTCCATGGATTATTTTGTAAATGATATTTTCTTTGGAGCTTTTAAATAATGACCTCCAATATTTCTTGAGAATAATATTTACCATACGTTTTAAATAGAGGCAATATCCATAGGTTTCAAATAAAATATGGTAACAACCACTATAGTGGAATAATGTGATATTTTCATGGGTTTTCTATAGATAATCATAATAAGGTGAATAATTATCATGAGTTTTGGAAATAGATATTAAGAATGTATAAGATAAATAGTGACCATGGGTTCTTATATAAATTCCATGGGTTTATAATATGGTATAAATAAACAAATGTCATGGGTTTAAGATAATCATAACTTTCCATGGGCTTATATAAGATGATTGCCATGGGTAGAGGATAGATAATTGCCATAAATTCCATGAGCTTGTAATATTATAGTAATAGGTTTAAGAACTTAAAGTATAGTTCATTATTGTACTTTTAAGTGAAATAATTATGGTATAGTATTTTGTCAAGTATTAATAACTTTGGGCTTTTGATAAAATAGTGTCAAGTAGATAGCTTGGGCTTTTAATAGTGCCAACGTAAATTGGACTTTTGATAGTGCCAATGAGAATTGGGCTTTTGATGTTGCCAATGAGAATTGGGCTTTTGATGTTGCCAGCGAGAATGGGGTTTTTGATGTTATTAATAAGAATTAGGATTTTGATGTGGCTAGCGAGAACTGGGCTTTTTGATGTTGCCAATGAAAATTTGGTTTTTTTGATGTTGCTAGCGAGAACTAGGCTTTTGATAAATAAATTGCCATAGCTTTTGTTGGATTCCCAGGACAATGTTGGCAATAGCGACTGGAGGTTCAGAGAGTCTATTAATAGCATCCCATAAAATCTTGGAATCACATTCAAATATAGCATCCCCAATACCCACATCCCATGCAAACAAAACACCTCTTTCATAGCCGTAGCCTCGGCCTACTCAATTGTTAAGTATTAAGTGTGTGCATTCTTAAGTACCAACAATAAAATGCATGAAAAAATGCATTCTTAATACATGAAAAAATGCATGATGTTAATACTGATTGTATAGTACACCAGCCAAGACATGGGAGAGTATTGATGTGGCTGGATTTAGACCTTACATATAGAGTGGCTGTGAGCAAGGGAGAGAAAACGTAGGCTATAAGATATTGTCCATAGCTCGTGCTGAGGACGTGATTGCCTTGGAAAGGAAGTAAGATATGCATCTGACATGGGTACTCAAGCACTTACAAAAAGAGAGATAGTGACCTCCTAAGGTCAGCAACTATAAAAACACCTCTCATTGGCTGAGTGCATGTTGGACCACTTCAGGGACACGTGTATTATCTTTAGCACCCCTGATGTCCCTCTCATCACTCAAGAGTTGTTCCCCATGTAGTGGCAAAGTCACCTACCCTCATGCAACATTGCTCATATTGGCGTTATCTCTCCTCCAGTCAACAAATAGTACCTTAGCTGTAGTAAGGTCCAAAATAAGAAAATGATGACTTGACACCTGTCTTTGTACTCAGCCATATTCCTCAAACTATAAGAGGAACATGCAATTGAACTATTAGGGTAAGAACCTGTTAGGTTCTAGAGATTTAGGTTTAAATGTTTAGAATCATGTTTGTATTGTGTTGGCAAACCGAGAACAAAACATGTCTAGTTCATGTATTAGGCAATGCTTAAAAGTGTTGGTTTCAAGTTTCAAGTTCAACCGACTGCAAAAAAAGAAAGAAAATTTCTGTCAAGCTTGACCAATCGAGAATTAAGCTCGACCAATCGAAAATAGCAGGAACAGAATTCTGCAGAGTTTTTAAATCAGGCCCAAGCCCGCAAAAACGTTTAAGGTTTCATTCTAACTTCTCTACATATAAAAGGGAAACCCTAGCTACATTTTTCATACTTTTGGAAGACTTATGTGTTACTCTTTGTAAGATCTGAGAGGTTTTGTACCTTCTAACTACAGAAGAATCTATCAGAGCAAAATCTACAATTAAGCGTAGGTTGAACATAGTTGCTGCATCAAGATTATTACTGATGGTGATCTGAAACCTTTGAGTGGGATCTCAAAGTCACAAGCAAGGTAGCTAGTGTTGGTGTAAATATAAGGAGAGAAATGGTTCGTGGATTCGGAACTTGCACGCGGTCGTGTTAGTAAGTTACTACATGAGGTAGCAATAGATTTAAGGTTAAATCTGATTGTAAAAACTTCAATTCTCTTATAGTGGATTTATTTTACCTTGAGGATAGTTAGGTCAAATTCTCTCCAGGATTTTACTTTGAGACGATTCATTTCATCCGTTTTCCTGAGTCATCATATCGTGGTGTTTTTTTACTTTTCCGCATTTGTGCATGATATGATATATGCTTGTTTAACCTAGCTTTAAATAATAAACCTAAGTAATCACTTGGTTAATATATTAGGTTAAACAATCTGGTTTAATGGGTCTAAACGAACAAACTAAACCTAAGTAGATCTTTTGAGAAGAGGGTAGAAAGTTGATAAGAAAGCAGGGTAGAAAACAAGGTCTCTCTTTTGAGGAAGAATATCCTTATTGTGCAAGAGATACCCCTTTTTCCACACAATACAAAGCTGAATAGAGCAAGAGTGATTCTCTCTTGCTTAAACTGTAGTTTTATATCCTTTTCTTAGGGTTTTCCATGTACATCTTTTGTCTACTTTACATTCTTACAATCACTTTCTTTTTCTCAAGATAGTATGATGTCAAAGCTTGCATTTTTATCACTCATGAGTTTTCTCATCGAGATGTAATATTAGATAACTTATTTACTCTCCCATATAAGTTTAAATCTAACTTGCACATACGCTGATACACTAACCAGTGTACATGCTAGTGATCGGTATCTTTTTATTTATTAAGAGGTCTCACTTTCCCATGTAGTTTGTCCTGAATTCTAATTTTATTTGCCAAGTGAGATATGATCATAATTCATATGACTCACCAGATGGGAAAAACTATCCCAAAAAAAGCACCTATATTTTTATTAGCTTATCCATAATTTGTAATTTTGCATATAAGCTGATCATTATATATAACTTGGACTGTCTGGGGAAGAAATAAAAATGAAAATTTGACATACAAACAAAGCCATCGGCTCCTTTCACTGACGATGTTGCGTTCAAGTTGCTTTCAAGTAATTTCTCTTCGTTTTTAACGTGGTATTTTTGTCCCAACGCAGACACAATAGTGGCAGCATATATATATATATATATATATATATATATATATATATATATATATATAATATAAAGAAGAATGATTGCAAGGGGGAATCCCATTGATGTAGACTTAATGGAGTAAACTGTGATATATCATCATTATTCATCACTACTAACAAGAATCTCTCAAAGTTTGCGTAAGATCGCAATGAATTATCCCCTAACCTTGTATAATTTTGAAATACATACACACTTTGTCTGCATGCATGCATGTACATCAAAAGAATCGATGAATGTCTGAGTTTTCCACTATTCCTTTACTTCTCAATATTATGTCTTTCCTCTTGTTGTTGCTACTGCAACTGTTCTACCACCACCATACCACACAATTTCACTTAAATTGAAAAGCTTGCCATTAGTATTATGTGCCTAATTTATATGAATTAGTATTTGATAAATAATGGTGGAGATATATTTTATTAATTTTAATAATTTAGTTTAAATTAGGATAGTTTTACTAATAGATTATCAAAACTCAGTATTTATCTTTATCTATTTGCTGGAATAAAATCTGATGTCGCAGAACCCTGAAGAAAGCATACACAATCGATACTCTTTTTGATGGAACGAAAACTAAACTATTAGTTTCTGATAGTAAACCTCTAATCCACGAGGAGTCCCTTGAATCTATGAGGGATAAATATGAAATTCACAAGAGAAAACCATTGAAAAAAGTCTGGATTCTATTGCGAATAATCTGATTTGCCTTTAGAAGCTACAAAATATATAAATACTGACAAAGTAAAACCCTAGGACGATTAGAAAACTGCCTGAAACCCTAATCCTCACTAATTACAAGATTAGGTGGCAAAATACCGAATTTTACCAAAAATAGTAAAATTGAGTTAAAAGCAAAATCATAAACCACTGACCTTAAGAACCGTCTCAAAATAAGCGTGACCTTGTTCTAACTTTTGAGCTAAAAGTTATTAAGAAAACAAAAATTATTAAATACAGCAAAATCACTCTTTTTGGGGCCTAAACAAAGGAATTCGCCAAAATCAAGGCACACCTCGTGACAAAGCACGCCTATTAATCAGAAGACCATTTCTCCTTAGCCTACCAAATTTCATGCAATTCTAGCTCTGTCGCCTAAATAATTTTTACTAGTGCCTTTTTACCTTGCAAGATTTCAGGTGCTTTTGATGTTCCAGGAAGGCTACAGTGGTCTGTTTTACGTCAAAATCAAATGTTAGCAATGAATAAAGATTTGTTATGAATTTCAAAGTCACAAATTTGTTAGATAGTCTAATGTGGAGGTCGGTACTCCATTGAAGTAATTTCTTTATTAAATTAGGAGGTATTGGTTCCTTGAAGCAATCAACACAAAAATTGGGCACCCAACAATTGGTATCACAGCTAGTTATGAAGGAACATCACACGGAGTGATTGGAAACTTAGGTTAGTGACTTGGTTTCCTTACCTTCAGGACAACAACAAATGATCAAAGAGATGCAACAAATGATTGTTGTGATGCTTGCCCGCCTTGATCAAATTGTGAGTAACCAAAACCACAATCATGCATAAAGCTCCCACAATTGTGGTGAAACAGAGAGCTCCAATCAGGAACTAACGAGTTCGAGTTTTGATATTATTTCAGAGTGTTAGGTTCTAAAGACTTAGGAACTAATGTATTTAGAACTCTAATTTGTATTGTTGGCAAACCATGATCAAAACAGTTTTTAGTCTTGTTTAGACTTGCTTAAAGTATGTTTTTATGTAAAGTTGGAATCGAGTGGCTGCAGAAGTATTAGTGACTTTCTGTCTAGCTCGATTGATCGAATCTCGAGCAGAACGTTTTTTTTTTTGTAGAATTTCCAACTTAACCCAAGCCCATTAAGGATTAGGGTTTCAGATCTAATTCTCCCACTATATAAAGGAAACCCTAGCCACATTTTTAGAGTAGCTTATGTTGCTCATATTTTCTGTTTTGTGTAAATCTCTTGTGAGATCTAGGGAGCTTTCCTTTACACAAAACTTAGGGTTTTCAAGGAGAAGATGTTATCTACACCTTGATGATCAACTCAGTTGCTGCCATTGGAGCTTAAAGAAACACAAGCGGCAGTGCTTGTACTTGTGGAGAATCCAAGAAAGAAGGAGTCTGTGGATTCGAAGCTTGCACGTGGTCACGTTAGTAAATTCTACTGGTAGGTAGCAATAAGAAATCGAGCGTGCGGGCTTGTAAGTCTTATTGTATGAACTTCAATTCTTTCACATAATGGATTCAAGTTTACCTTAAGGATAGCTAGGTTAAATCCTCCCCAGGTTTTTTACCGGTTTGGTTTTCCTGGGTGATCATATCTTGTGTTCTTTATATTTCTGCTTTATATGTTTAATATGATTATATGCTTGTGTTAACCTAGATTTGCATAATTTACCTAAGTTAATCACTTGGCTAATTAACTAGGTTAATCCAATTTTTGTTTTAAGGGATCTAAAAACCTAACAAGTGGTATCAGAGTGGGTAGCTCTTCTGTTTTAGATCTTTTGATCTAAGAGCTGATCCTTGACCCCTGTTGTCATGGATAATTTGAAGTGTCTTTCTGATCATGTTTCTGTTCATACTTCTGTTGATTTTATTGATGCTTGTGAAACTCTTCGTAAGGAATTATTGAAATCTATGAAAATTGCTAAGAAATTCAAGAGTTAAAATTGGCTAATCTTGAAAAAGAGGAATTGATTGTTAGATTAGATGAATCTAATAAAAAGAATGAATTTTTGAGAAATCAAATTTCCTTTCAAGATAAAAAGACGAAAAGCTTGGAACAAGAGTTAGTTGAGTCTAAAACTAAACTTGAAAATTTGACTAGTACCAAGCTTGTTGTTGATAACAGAAGTGTTTCTGTTTCTCTTAAGCCTAAAACTAAGAAAGTTTATATCCCTAATTTCAAGAGGAATAATAAAGAAAAGGCTTATTTTGCTAGGTTAGACAAAGGTAAAAGTTTTGATATAGACGCTAAAGTTTCTAAACCTAAGTCTAAACCTACTGTTAAAGAGCAAAATAAATCTGTTTTTGTGCCTACCTGTCACCTTTGTGGTGCTGTTGGTCATATTAGGCTAAATTGTTCTTTGTTGAGGCAAAAACCAAAATCTGAGACTAGATTTGTTGTTAGGAATACTGATGTTTCTAAATTTGTTCATGTTTGTCACTTTTGTGGTGTCTCTAGTCACATTCGACCTAATTGTCATAAATTGAAATTTAAGCATTCTATGTGTCAATCTAGGATATGTGATGATATTTTTCCTGCCATAAGTCCAAATAAATTGTTTCATATTCTTTTGAAAAGTTTAAATTTGTTGACTTGTGAAAGGAATTTGCAGGATTTAAGTCTATCTTAGAAGATTGGTGTAATTCCTCAAATACACTCTGCTTCTCATGGATTTTCACCTACAAAGCCGAAGTCTCATGCTATATGGGTGAGAAAAGATTCTCTAAGGTGAGTGTTGCTGACTTGTCCCTGTTTTAATTCTTTCAATTATTTGTGGACATGTCTTGTTTCTGTTTTTGGTTGTTTTGTTTTTCAGGTTGTTTTTTGTTTTAAAAAAAAATCCAAAAACATTGAAAAATTTTCAAAAAGACAAAAATATTTTATTTTAAGTCTTGTTTTATTTTTCTTGAGGAGTACATGAATTATGATATCTCTCTCTTGATTTAGAACATGCTTGACATTGTGGAGAAACTTGAATAGTATGTGCTAAGCTATTTCTGATTTTTTGTGAGTATGTACTAGTTTGTACATGTACTCAAGGGTTAATTAAGAAATTGATATTTCATGTTTGTATACCCTCTATAGCTTAGTTAAGCACTGTCATGCATTGCATTTGCATTGTTCATTTAGCATAATGTGTGCTTTTTGTTTTTGGTCATAAATTTTTTTAAAACCAAAAAGATTTTTGTGTTTTGCATTATTTTTCTTGGATTTGAAATCAAGGATTGACCATATTATCTTTACATAACATGTTTATGTACCTTGTTTAGCTTGGATGAGCTTATTTATTGCACTTTACTAGTTTGAGCTTTGTAGTGCATGTTATGTGGGAAGATATTTATTGTTTTTGATCATTTTGTCTTGATCTTGAAATCACATGCCTTTGATTGTCGGACTTGATCCTTTTGAGAAAGGCATGAATAACCATCTCACCATTGTTTACTAGCCAATCATGAACACCTTAGTGCATATCGTAAGATTTTGTACTCGAGAAAGTGTAGCACATGCACAAAAAGAACATAAGGTGTAGCCTCGGTTTAAATGCTTAAAATTGGTGTATACATTATTGGGCTTAAAGTTAAATCAAACAATTAAAATTGGTGTATACATTATCCCAGCTATTTTTAATAAGTTTCTGATTAAATAAAATTGGTGTGTAAATTATGAGGCAAATCAAGAAACTTACATGATTGCAAGCTTTTATTCTAGGAGATGTGGGAGTTATATGATGTAACTCTTTAGGTGATTGTCTTTTTCAAATTCTATGTGATGAATTTTGTAGACTTTGTGATTGCTTACTGTAGGCACCCGAGGGCTGAGCAAAGGTCTGAAAGGTCATTACAGCAATCCGAAAGCCGAGGAAAGAGGGTGAGAGGTAGCAGTGATGACGTGATGACACCAAGAGTCATAGGATCTGAGGACGGAACCACCTGAAGAAGAAAGGCCAAGGGTTGAAGGGAATGAACGATAGCAAATCATACGGAAGACACAGGCCTATGTTTAGGCCGCCGCCTCCGCATTAATTAAAGCCGGAAGCTGTGTCAGCCGCATTAAATGAGGAAATGATCGGTATAGGCCATAGCACAGTAGGATCCTACCTTCGTCCCTTCTGATGGGAGAGGTCACCAGTGTCAGAAAAAAGGAGATGGAACCCAATGAAATTGGACTGTGGAGATGCAACAAAGAAAGGCTATATAAAGGGAAAGAAGGGGGAAGAGAAGGGGATTCGGTAAGTGGGAACTGTGAATGTATAGAGATTAGACTTCAGTCCTTTTTTAGGGAGACTAGTCTTGTAAGAAGATACTGATATTAGTTCAGAAAGTGCTCCTCATTGCTATTGCTTCCCATCTCTCACAAATTTCATTAGTTTGGGCCAAGTTTAAGGGAAACAACCCATCAATACCAGTGGGAGTGGACTCCTTCGTCCTAAATTCTGGTCCTCACAATTGGCGCCGTCTGTGGGAATAGTAAGTACTTGAGTATCTGCTCTTAACACTAATGGCTAACGAAAGCCAAAGCAAGGAGGAGTCATTGGCTTCCCGAAGGGAAAACCCTTTCGTTAACTTAGAACGTAGGAGAGATAAGCGACGCACTCTGCACGGTGAGGGGGGATCCCATCGCACTAAGCGCACGGAGTGGAATCACTCTAGGTCCGGGGATCGGGCCTCGCCTGACCAAGAAACCATAGCATTGCAACGCGAGGTTGATCGACTGCGTAGGAGACTAAGACGCAGGGGGCGCCGTGGGCAAAGATCGTATACCTCGTCAGGAGAAAGCTCAGGGGAGAGTCGTGACCGCTCATACCAGCGCGGGTCCGAGACTCCAAGTAGCGAAGCCTACTCGGCTTCCTCGTCTGGAGACAGACTGATGGAAGACGACGAACTACATGAGAGAGGACCCCCTCACTACACAAACGGAAATAACGCCTTGAGTAAAGCCCCACAAAAGATATTCAGGTCCCCCTTCGTCAGGAGGATCAACAAGGCTAAGTTCCCTCACCGTTTCTCCCAGCTAATCTTCACGGTATATAACAGAAGGTCTGATCCTATGGAGCATGTCAGTCACTTCAACCAGAAGATGGCCGTACATGCCAACAACGAGGCCCTCATGTGCAGGGTGTTCCCGTCCAGCTTTGGACAAGTCGCCATGCGATGGTTCGACGCACTAGGTGAAGGTTCGATTGGGTCCTTTGAGGAACTGACTTGACCATTCGGCGCGAGATTTGTAACCTGCAGCAAGGTCTCCAGGCCACTGGACGCCTTACTATCCGTGGTTTTGAGGGAGGGGGAGGCCCTCAGAACCTACTCAGATCGATACTGGGAGACGTACAACGAAGTGGACGGAGACTTCGAAGACGTGGCCGTCAGGACCTTCAAAGTCGGTCTGTCGACCGACCACGACCAAGAAAGTCACTGACGTTGAGGTCCGCCTCGAGCATGCGCCAGCTCATGAACCGCATAGATAAATACAAAAGATTGGAAGAAGACTTGATGCAGGGAAAAGGGAAGGCGAAGGCCATCCTCGAGAAAAGGGAACCTCGAGGAGGAGGCTATCACAATAATCGGACCCGAAGGGACTTCCATCGGGGCACAATGGAAGGGGTTCACACAATCAGTGCGCTGTTTAAGGAGCCGGTGCACCAGACACTTGAGAAGATAAAAAATGAGCCATTCTTCAGGTGGCCCAACAGGATGGGGGGAGACCCGTCTGAAAGGAATCACAGCCTTTACTGCCATTACCACAAGGACAAAGGGCACACCACCGAGGAATGTAAGACTCTTTGGGATCATTTGAATCAGTTGGCCAGATTGGGAAAACTCAACTACTTTCTACTCCAACCCGAGGAACAGACTGGACACCAGAAGAGTGGGGTGCATAGAAGCGATAATCCCCGACCGGCCCTCGGAACCATTAACACGATCCTAATACGGACAGGAAGAGACGCTAGGCTGAATCCTCGGGTCATGACCATCGTAGGATGCGCCGAAGCATAGGTTAGGATGCAGACTAATAAGAAAGCAAAAAGGACGCCGTCGCTCCCCGACTTGAGCTTTATCGAGGAAGACAAGAAGGGCACCATTCAGCCACACGATAACGCCCTGGTGGTAACCGTTAGGATTGGGGGTTATAACGTCAGAAGAGTGCTAGTTGACCAAGGGAGCCAGGCTGAGATCATATACCCCGACTTGTACCAAGGACTAAATTTGAAACCCGAGGACTTGGACAAGTATGACACCCCCCTAATGGGCTTCAATGGCCAGACAGTAATTCCCCGAGGAATGATCAGGCTTCCTGTGCAAGTTGGAGCAGTGGAAGTCCAAGTGAACTTCATCGTAGTAGAGGCGTTTTCCCCCTACACTGCTATCCTCGGCAGACCTTGGCTTCACGCCATGGAGGCTATCCCTTCAACTCTACACCAAAAAATTAAGTATCCTGCTTAAGGGAAGGTAGAAGAGATAGTGGGTGACTAGGCCATGGCTCGGCAGTGCTTGGTATCGGCAGTGACGTAGCATCCTGCGAGCTCTGCCGTAGCAAACGAAAACGCAGTCCAATAGCAATTACAGGAAGCTGCCGGCGGGCAGCGAGCGGAGGCATCGCGGGGATCGCCGGAGGAACTTGAAAGGGTAATAATAGGGACTGACCTCGAGCGGTATTTCCAGCTGGGTTCGCAACTGCCACATGCAGAGAAAGCCGAACTGATGGGTTTCTTGAAGTCAAACATTGATGTTTTCGCCTGGAATGCTTACGATGTGCCAGGGATCGATCCGGAACTAGCCTGTTACCGATTGAACATAAATCCCGCAGCCTTACCTTGCAAACAGCCTCCTCAGTGCTCATCTGAGGATCACGCCGAAGCAGTTAAGGCCGAGGTAAACAAGTTGAAACAGGCTGGAGTTATTAAAGAAATCTTTTACCCCGAGTGGTTGGCCAACATGGTGGTGGTGAGAAAGAAAAATGGGAAATGGCGGGTGTGTGTGGATTTCACTGACTTGAATAAAGCATGCCCGAAAGACCCATTCCCTATTCTTAGGATTGACTAGCTGGTGGATGCTACAGTGGGGCACTCTCGGATGAGCTTTTTGGATGCCTTTCAAGACTACCACCAGGTACCTTTATCACTGCTCAACCAAGAGAAAACGGCCTTCCACACTCCCACGGGGAACTACCATTATCGAGTGATGCCTTTCGGTCTCAAAAACGCAAGGTCAACTTACCAGAGAATGGTGACGCGCATGTTTGAAGGGCAGATAGGAAGGAACATAGAGGCTTATATCGATGATATGTTGATTAAAAGCAAAGAGGTGGGGAGTCACCTTGCCGACCTAGAAGAGACCTTCTCAACACTAAGGAAACATAAGCTGCGACTCAACGCGTCCAAGTGTTCCTTCAGGGTTAGCTCAGGAAAATTCCTTAGGTACCTGATAACCCATCACGGAATAGAGGTCAACCCCGAACAGATTAAGGCAATTAATGACCTACACCCTCCTTGGAATCCTAAGGAGGTACAGAGGCTAACCGAGATGATGGCAGCACTGAACAGATTCATTTCTCGTTCTGCGGACAGATGCCATCCCTTCTTCAAACTGCTACACAAATGGAAAGACTTTCAGTGGACCGAAGAGTGCGAGGCCGCATTTGAAGACCTTAAACGATACCTGGCAAACCCCCTAATACTCTCCAGACCGGACAAGGAGGAAGTGCTGTATGCATACTTGGCAGTGACTGAATGCGCTGTCAGCTTCGTTCTGATAAGGAACAAGGACGGAGTTCAAAGGCCCGTCTACTACGTCAGCAAATCCCTGCAGGAGGTAGAGCTTCGGTACCTTCCCTTAGAGAATGCGATATTGGCCATCATCCTTGCGACTAGAAAACTCCCTCACTACTTTCAGGCCCATACCGTGGTTGTGCTCACCCAGTTACCCCTGCAGGCCCTGTTTAGGAAGTCGGATTACACTGGTAGGATTGCCAAGTGGGGGACCAAGTTGGGAACCTATGACATCAAGTATATGCCCCAGACTGCCGTGAAAGGGCAAATCCTGGCAGACTTTGTAGCAGAATTCGCCAAAGGGGTCCCCGAAGAGGGTAACTTGGGCGGAGTCAAGATAGTCTCATCGGCCACCACCGTCCGACCATGGCAAGTCTTCACGGATGGATCCTCCAACAGAAAAGGAGCCGGTGTGGGAATTGTACTAATCACTCCTGAGAAACTGATAATAGAAAAGTCGCTACGGTTAAGATTCTCGGCCACCAATAACGAGGCCGAATATAAGGCCTTGTTAGCAGGAATGAAGATGGTTAGGCGACTAGGAGGGGAAGTGGTGGAATTGTACTCGAATTCTAGATTGATTGTAGGGCAAGTCAATGATGATTTTGAAGCAAGAGACAAAAGAATGCAGGGATATTTAGCTAAAGTACGGGATGCCTAATCTCATTTCAAGAGTTTCACCTTACAGCAAATCCCAAGGGGGCAAAACATGCGGACTCTCTAGCAGCGCTAGCCACATCACTAGAGTCAAGCCTTCCGCGGACTGTTATAGTGGAAGACATGGAGTCCTCCAGCCTTGAGAAAGGGCCTGTAGCAAGCGTATGTAGCGTTCACGTGGGACCAAGTTGGATGGACCCCATAATCAGCTTTCTAAAAAGGGGAACCATGCCCGAGGAACAGGTACGTCGCGTCACCCCACGATACTGGTTGTCTGAGGAACAGAAATTATACAAACGTTCGTACTCGGGACCATACCTGCTATGCGTGCACCCTGAAGCCGTGGAGCCTATATTAGAAGAGTTGCATGAAGGAATATGTGGAAGCCACACATGAGGAAGATCTCTTGCACATAGGGCGCTCACCCAAGGATACTGGTGGCCCAACATGCGACAAACCGCATAAGACTATGTGAAAAAGTGCGACCAGTGTCAGAGGTACGCACCGAACATCCATTAACTCGGAGGGACTTTAAACCCATTATCCAGCCCTTGGCCCTTCGCTCAGTGGGGCCTGGACATAGTCGGACCCTTTCCTCGGGCTCTGGGAAATCGGAGGTGGCTTATCGTCGGCACCGACTACTTTACCAAGTGGGTTGAAGCCGAGCCCCTCTCCAACATCAGGGACATTGATGCTAAAAAGTTCGTCTAGAAAAACATCGTCACCAGATTCGAACTACCCCACACACTGATCTCGGACAACGGCTTCCAATTTGACAGTAAAAACTTCAGTGGGGAACTAGGGATAAGGAACGGGTATTCTACACCAGCGTACCCTCAGGGGAATGGGCAAGCCGAAGCCACCAACAAGGTCTTAGTAGCTGGGTTGAAGAAAAGGTTGGACGACGCAAAAGGAAAGTGGGTGGACGAGCTTCCGCATGTGCTATAGACTTACCATACCACCCCCCGTAGATCAACAGGGGAGACCCCATTCTCGTTAACATATGGGTTGGAGGCAGTAATCCCCCTTGAGACGGGATTTCCTACCCAGAGAACGGATCAATTCGACGCTAAAGAAAACTGCCACCTACTCCTAGATAGCCTGAAACTAGCCGAGGAAAGAAGGGAGGTCGCGATGGTGAAGATGGCTCATTACCAGCAAAAGCTCAAACAGCAGTATGATAAGGGGGTCAAGACAAGACCCCTAACCCTGGGAGATTTAGTTCTAAGGAAGGTGATGGGAACAGCCAATAACCCTGCATGGGGCAAATTGGGTCCCAATTGGGAAGGTCCATACAGAATCACCTCGGTGGCTGGCATTAAGGCTTATCACTTGGAAGACCTGGATGAAAATGTAATACCTAGACCTTGGAATGTAAGCAACTTGCAACGTTACTACTATTAATAGATCTTTCTTTGCTACCAACTGAGCCTAACCTTACCATAAAGTTCGTCGTTTTTAAAAAAAAAAAAAAAAAACCTAAGTGTTGAATAGAACTTGGGACTTGCCTAGCTCCTTGGCCACAAGCCCAGGGTAAATCATCACTACAAAAAAACCTAAGTGTTGAACAGAACTTGGGACTTGCCTGGCTCCTTGGCCATAAGCCCAGGGTAAATCATCACTACAAAAAAACCTAAGTGTTGAACAGAACTTAGGACTTGCTTGGCTCCTCGGCCACAAGCCTAAGGTAAATCATCACTAAAAAAAAAAAAACCTAAGTGTTGAACAAAACTTAGGACTTGCTTGACTCCTCAGCTATAAGCCTAGGGTAAATCATCACTACAAACAAAAAAACCTAAATGTTGAACAGAACTTGGGACTTGCCTGGCTCCTCGGCCACAAGTTCAGGGTTAATCATCACTACAAAAAAACCTAAGTGTTGAACAAAACTTGGGACTTGCCTGGCTCCTCGGCCACAAGCCTAGGGTAAATCATCACTATAAAAAAACCTAAGTGTTGAACAGAACTTAGGACTTGCCTGGCTCTTCGGCCACAAGCCCAGGGTAAATCATCACTACAAACAAAAAAAAAGCCCAAGTGTTGAACAGAACTTGGGGCTTGCCTGGCTCCTCGGCTACAAGTCTGGAGTAAATCATCACTGCAAAAACTAACTAAATACAGAATGAAAAGGAACATCCCAATAGTTTCTGGAACCAACGAAAGAGGACCATAAATGTTCCTTCGCTTGGGTCCAAAGATATTTAATTAAACGGGGTGATTAAGTCTTTGCGAGATAATTCATTATTAACGCCTCGGTAAAATCACAAGTCAAATTTATTCTTGATTAGCAAAATAATGAATATTAAGCAGGACAAAGGCGAAAGGAACACGCATAAAAGACAAATGTGCACAAAAGTAATCAAAGGGCAAATACTATTGATCTCAGTCTAATCAAAGGGCAAATTTAGGAAACCGGTAAATCACCCAAGAGGCCTTGCTAAAATAAAAAAAAATAAAAAAATAAAAAAAAAACCTAAGAAGGAACTAACCCTCAGGGTTCTCTCCCTGAACCACCCGTTTCTCCTGCCTCTAAGACCCCTTCTTTTTCTTTTTCTTCAAGACCGCCCCTCTCATTTCCTCCTCATCGCCTGCAACTATTACAACTTCCCCAGGAATTGGGACTTCCTTGCCTTTCTCCTTCTCAGGAACCTGGGGCAAAGTTGGATCTTCGCTATCCTGGGCGGCGGAAGATTGGGGAGCGATGTTTGGATCGGATTCAGTTAGGGGAGGAGGGGGAACCACACGCAGGGCAGGAGGGTAGTACACCTGGTCAGGCGCCCGAAGTTCTGACTCGGCTCTAATCCCTGCAGCGGTGAAGGCTTGACCCCACACCTCCAGGCAGAAGGCGCGGGCGACGTCCTGAAGTTGATCGATAAGACTCTTGGCCGTCTTAGTAACCCCGGCGTCATAGGCTGCCTGCTCAACCTCCGACTTCTCTTTCTCCATGGTCTCCAGCTGGGTCTGAGCTTATTTCAGCTCCACCACAGTCAAAGCCAGTTGACTCTCGGCCTTCCTCTGAAACTCCAAGGCATCTGCGGCCTACTTCTCATAACCCTTAAGGGTGGATTCAGCGTTTTTATGAGCTTTTTCCGCCTCGGCTTTCTGGGCAAGGGCCTCCTTCAATTTTTTGTCGGCCTCCAAACAAGCCTGCTCGGCAGCTTCTTGCTTGGCCTTCGAGTCCCTGGCAAAATCTAAAGCATGATCCACCCAGTCCTCGGCCATGAAGGCCACTTGAACGGCTTGCATAAGGGCGACGTCGAATATCATTCCAAACACTTAGAAAAATTAGAAACAAAATCATGAGGGTCCGTTTCCATACCTTAGCCAGGTCCTGCTTCAGCGAAAGGAAAACCTCCCACTTCCTGAAGGACCTCAGCTCAGCCATGTCCTCAGGCAAACATAGTGCCTGCTCCAGGCACTCAGCAACCAGCCCGGAGCTCCCTTTTTTGGGATCCCTCAGGTTGGCATTGTCCAAGATTGGGCTGCCCGAGCTTAACATAAAAGCGTGCCTCAATATAGAGGCCTTCTTAGGTTGCTCCCCTGCAACATCTTTGGAAGAGCCAGTATGCTCAGGCCTCTTCCTCTGCTGCCCTTTTTCTGTTCAGGGCTCCTTGGTAGGGGGATCAGCAATCTCCCCCTCCTCCACCACCTCGATTATTTTTCCTGCGTGGCCACGCTTCCTTTTCTTCTCAGCCACGTCCGTGGGAGAAGAGGTATGGGCTGCTGCTGGTGTATGGGGCCGAAGGGCCGCGGCAGAAGTCTGGCCAGCGCTGCCAGCATACGCTGACAGTAGGGCGAGAAGATATGGGGTCCTTTCCTCGAAACCCATGCTTGCTCGTGATCCGACTTGCAAAGTACTGGGAGCGTCTGAGCGATAGAAAACCTCGAAGTCCCTGTCTGTTGTCTCCTGAACGGGCAAAGGCGATGATTCCTCAGCTTCTGCGTCAGATGGGATGGCACGCTCCTGGGAATATGGGAGCTGGGCCACCAAATGGGCTTGGAGCTAGGCGTCCTGAGTCCCCTCAGGCGGAGGCTTGGTCAACAAGAAGCCTGGAACGGCGACATCTATCAGAGCCAAGCGAGCGTCTCGTGCCTTGATGACGTTCTTCGGGCTCTGGAAGTGCTTCATGAGGGTTTATAGCCAAGGATGATGTGTGCCGCTCTCAATTGCCCGTCCCTATACAGAAATATCTCCGATCTGAGTATCCTGTTCAGATCTTTAAAATTCACCAAATGCTTGGTGGGAGTACTGTGGTATTCGTCTGCCAAGTGGAATCACAGAAATAGTCAGTAAAGGCAGAGAAAAAAAAAAAATCTTTACGATAGAAAAAATTGCTTGGAGATCTACTTGGTTCCCCTTCTTTGGTGGGACAATGCACCCCATCGTGCCATCCTCCCGAGATAATGAGGAAATCCTCGTCTATGCCTTTGTTGGAGTCGGGCAAGCAGGAAATCAGCCTAACAGAGGGAACCCTACACCTTATATAATATTTAGTTTTCTCCCCCTTCTGACAGTTGTAAACCCAGTTTACGTCGTGCCAGGTAAGTTTAGTCCCCATCCGACAGTTAATGGCATCCACACACCCTGAGGACCCTAAAAATGTTCGAAGAGCACTGGGTCAGGGATAACCTAAAATTCCTAAGGTAATCCTTAGTTACTTGCCCCATGGGTATCTCCATCCCGCCTTCAATGAAGGCGATTATGGGGATAACCACGGACTCAGGGGGCATATCTAAAACTAGCCATTCGCCCTCTTCACAGTGCCTAATTTCCACGTTATCGGGGATCCTATATTGCGCCTTAAAGGTTACCCTATCGGACTCAGAGTCCACTAATCTAGCGTACCTACCCATGGCCTCTAAAAAAGGATAAAAGGGGGGGGGGGGGGGTAAAGTGAAAACCGTGCGAAAGAAAAAAACAAGCAAAAGTGGGCTAACACACCTAGTGCTGAAGGCAAAGTACGCTCCTCGGGAGGTTTGTTTCTCAAAGATTAATCGCCAGAATGCAAAAATGAGCCTCAGCCACCTCCAAATCCTCCTTTTATAGGAGTAAAAAACAAGCGGTAAAATTCCCGCCCATAAATGAAAGGAAAGGGGAGCCGTCCGATATTAATCTGATCGTAGAATGTGGGGAGACAGTCCGCTGCCTGACGCCATGAATGACAGGACGCAGATTTCGAAGCGTCAGGAGCATGCCAACGAAAGATGAAAAGACATGGGTACATGGGAATACGCGCAGCATGTGCGTCTGTCATTTGTGGAACTAAAACTTCACGCCTGTTTGTTAAACAGACGATGAAAGTTTTAGGGGGCTATTGTAGGCACCCGAGGGCTGAGCAAAGGTCTGAAGGGTCATTACAGCAATCCGAAAGCCGAGGAAAGAGGGTGAGAGGTAGTAGTGATGACATGATGACACCAAGAGTCACAGGATCTGAGGACGGAACCACCCGAAGAAGAAAGGCCAAGGGCTAAAAGGAATGAACGACAGCAAATCATAGGGAAGACACAGGCCTATGTTTAGGCTGCCACCTCCGCATTAATTAAAGCCGGAAGCTGTGTCAGCCGCATTAAATGAGGAAATGACCGGTATAGGCCATAGCACAGTAGGATCCTACCCTCGTCCCTTCTAATGGGAGAGGTCACCAGTGTCAGAAAAAAGGAGATGGAACCCAATGAAATTGGACGGTGGAGATGCAACAAAGAAAGGCTATATAAAGGGAAAGAAGGGGGAAGAGAAGGGGATTCGGTAAGTGGGAACTGTGAATGTATAGAGATTAGACTTCAGTCTTTTTTGAGGGAGACCAGTCTTGTAAGAAGATACTGATATTAGTTCAGGAAGTGCTCCTCATTGCTATTGCTTTCCATCTCTCATAAATTTCATTAGTTTGGGCCAAGTTTAAGGGAAACAACCCATCAATACCAGTGGGAGTGGACTCCTTCGTCCTAAATTCTGGTCCTCACACTTACTATTCATATATCACCTCTCATGTATCTCAAAGCTTTTGCTAGTTGCACACACTACATAAGTTACGCTTTGTTAAACTTGGTACATTGTATTGTGTGATCTTGTTGTGGCCATTCAAGATCATATATTCCTTGATTTTGATGCAAAATGTGTTTAATGTTTGAGTTTTGGAGACAAATTGGTTGAAAAAACTTGTTTTTGGAAGATCTGGGTTGAATTCAAGTGTTTTTGAAAAACTTTTCATCTCATACTCATGCATTTTATTCATAAAATATTGTGCTTTGAGGAGTTTCTGCATTAACTTGCTCTATTTTTCAAAAATTCACTTTTCCAGATTTTCGATCGATCAAATCTGTTTCTCGACCAATCGAAATTGCGATAAAAATTTTGGTTTGACCAAATTTTTTTCATGCATCATTTTTGTTTAGGATTCACATGCATTGCATTTTTTTTTATCCATCTTGCAATTTTGCGCTCATATCTCTCATTGTTTTCACACATAGCATGTATACACTTTACTAAATTGGGTACTCAACTTGATTTAAAAATTGATTGATTAATTTTTGAATCCTTTGTACATTTTAGTATATGATATTTTTCTGTGTGAAAAATATTTTTCTTAAGAGATATGATGGATAATCAATGTGCAAATATTTTTCTTTAGTCATGCAACTGTTTATGGGTCACATAGTGTCAAGTTTGCATTTATTGAAAGAGAGAATATATTTTTTTATGTGTATCCTCACCTTATCAACTTAGTTTTTTAACTTTGGTTTGTGTGTCTTTGTTTTCCCCACCTCCTGCCCAAAACTTGTTTTGTTTTTCCTATTTTTATAAGAGGAGAAACTTGTTTTTAACCTTTGTTGTTCATAGGGGAGTTGTCTCTATTTTCTATAGAGTTGAATTGTTTTGTGTTCCCTTGATTCTCTATTTTCTCTTATCCTCTGTCATGTATGTTTGAATTGTCTTTGTCAATACGTGACAAAAAGGGGGAGAGTTAGTTGAAATATGGGAATCATGTTTGTTTTGTTTAGGGGGAGTTGAATTTGTTTTTGATAGGGGAAGAAAATAAATTTTTTTTATGTATCTAACTTAGGGGGAGAGTTAGTTTGCATATTTGTTGATTTACTGTATTTCTATTACACGTGCATTTATGCGTTTTGTTTAGTATTTTAGGAAATATACAGGTTGATTTAATTGAGCCGCTGTCTACACTTGTAACTGATAGATAGTAGTTAGGTTGGATTATTTTGTAATGGGCA
The DNA here is from genome assembly GCA_023736055.1 of Quercus glauca. Lineage (NCBI taxonomy): Eukaryota > Viridiplantae > Streptophyta > Magnoliopsida > Fagales > Fagaceae > Quercus > Quercus glauca. The sequence continues at coordinate 72,588,838 of CM043316.1, read as the reverse complement.
TTATTTGTGTAAAGGGATTTTACTTGTAATTTTGAGCTTTGTGCTTGTGTTTTGTCACGGATTGCCAAAGGAAGAGTTTGTTAGGTTCTAAAGACTTAGGAACTAATGTATTTAGAACTCTAATTTGTATTGTTGGCAAACCATGATCAAATCAGTTTTTAGTCTTATTTAAACTTGCTCAAAGTATGTTTTTATGTAAAGTTGGAATCGAGTGGCTGCAGAAGTATTAGTGACTTTCTGTCTGGCTCGATCGATCAAAGCTTAGGCTTGATCGATCGAATCTCAGGCAGAACGTTTTTTTTGCAGAATTTCCAACTCAGCCCAAGCCCATTAAGGATTAGGGTTTCAGATCTAATTCTCCCACTATATAAAGGAAACCCTAGCCACATTTTTAGAGTAGCTTATGTTGCTCATATTTTCTGTTTTGTGTAAATCTCTTGTGAGATCTAGAGGAGCTTTCCTTTACACAAAACTTAGGGTTTTCAAGGAGAAAATGTTATCTACATTTTGATGATCAACTTAGTTGCTGTCATTGGAGCTTAAAGAAACACAAGCGGGAGTGCTTGTACTTGTGGAGAATCCAAGAAAGAAGGAGTCCGTGGATTCGAAGCTTGCATGTGGTCGTGTCAGTAAGTTCTACTGGTAGGGGCTTGCAAGTCTTATTGTATGAACTTCAATTCTTTCACATAGTGAATTCAAGTTTACCTTGAGGATAACTAGGTTAAATTCTCCCCAAGTTTTTTACCGGTTTGGTTTTCCTGGGTGATTATATCTTGTGTTCTTTATATTTCCACTGCTTTATATGTTTGATATGATTATATGCTTGTGTTAACCTAGATTTGCATAATTTACCTAAGTTAATCACTTAACTAATTAACTAGGTTAATCCAATTGTTGTTTTAAGGGATCTAAAAACCTAACACAAAGGTAGCAAACTCGAGTTTTTGTGTGTCAATGGCAATGGAGCCCCATAAAATATTGGCAAAATTGCAGGTCCGTGCAACTAAAAATCAATAACAATGTCTCAAAGGGTGGACAAGTAAGGTCACAAAACAATAAAAAACTTCCAGCCTTTATTTCTCTACGTCTTTCATTTAGGAAAGCTACATGCATCTCGTTTCAAAATAAGAACCTTGAAGAATGTAGGAAAGGAAATCAAATCAAATTTGAAATGCTTAAATACCAACATTCAAGAAACAGGAGAAATACTTTGTGGAGGTGAAGGAAAAACCTTGAGGACAAGGGTGTTTTCTGGTGGGGAAGAATGTTATGTGCCTAATTTATTTGAATTAGTATTAGATAAAAAATGGTAGAGATGATTAGATTAGTTTGGATTATAATTAGTTTTATTAATAGATTATAGCAAGTTAGTACTTATTATTATCTATTTGCGAGTTTGTCTTGTATGAGTTCAGATGGTGACAATAAATAAAGAATAATAATGAATTTCTAACTTTCAAAGTGTAGTTAATCAAACGTGGAGGTCTGGACTCCTTTAAGAGAGAGTTTCAACTTATGGTGTCCGCTCCTAATGATAACTCTTTATCACCAAACCAAGACACCAATCAGTTTTTGGTATAGGCGGGGATTGAACCCCAGATCTCTTATACAACCATCAGAAACTTTCGAAGTAATCTATTTATTATTATTATTTTAGTCCAATGAACCATTTCAACATGTTTAGTACCTTATTTTTACTACTAAAGCAAGCATTATCACAAGCCTGGCTAAATGGATGGACGAGGGAATTCTCCTTTAGAAGCTAATTTGGTTTCATATCATGTGACAGAAGAGCGAGTGGGACCCTGTTACCTGCCATTGAAGGAAAGGTAGTACAGGGTACAAAAAAGGTCTTGATAATGAACGGTCGTGGTCTTTCCTTAAAGTTGTGATTTGGAATATAGAATCATTATCTGGTTCCCAATAGGCAGTGGCCAATTCAGCTGCATAATTGGAGAAAAGCAGGAAGCCTTTGGGAACCTTCAGCAGAAAGCACAGGACAAAGACAGTTGATATCTTTGATTACATTGCCCTTGCCTATAGTTAATAATGCACAGAGCACTAGAAATCTAGAATATATACATTTGATTTTCCCATTCATGAGTTGTGGTCTCTAACGGATTGTACCATCTCTAGAGTTTCCCACAAGATAGACTCCAATGATGGAAGTGATATGGGTGCAAAAGATTTCATTAGGCCTAATAATTAGTACACACCATTCGCCATCCATTCATGAATAATTTAAAAAAAAAAAATTAAGTACCATCCAAAAGATGAACCAATTACATGAAATAAAATTGCTCAAGCTTAACAGGGGAAATATTTAGATCTTTGCCTACTAGGTTCTGAATTATCAAAGACGTAGCCATGTGGCATGTACCAATTTTAAAGAACATTTGGTCTAGCATTTGTTGACACTGGACCGTGGCAGTGACAGTTGCATAAAATTTTCCTGGTTGAGTTGTCCAAACAATCGTCCATTGATTTCCTATCAGCTTTTTCAGTATGTTATACAAGATTTGACACATTGTTCTTGCCTCACATTTTGTGGATATGAGGATGCTGTTCATGCTGTTTCAAAGATTAAGTATTAGATGCTATGAACAAGGGAGAGGCAACCTGGCAAGAGTATCCATTTTCCTACATCCCCACTCAAAAGATGCCTATGGATTACCTATGGTAGCATAGACAACCAAAAAAGCTAGAATGACTTGAAGAACAGTGCCCAAATAAAGCCTAGAAGAAAATGTAAACAGAAAACTCATGGCCTATATTGAAACTAGCTAAACTTTTGGTGATGAGATCATGCATTTATGCTCCATAATTTTGTATAAGCCAGGAAAAACGATTCTCAAATAATCTCCACAGTTGGAAAGTATAAGTCAAAAGAGAGCCAAAAGAAGGGAATAAGTAGTAAACTAATGTCAAAGTTGGTTGCTTAAAGCATTGATGTGATTTGAAGAATTTAATCTTGCTTTGTGCCCACTTATTCCAGAGCCCGTTTATTTAATCCTACAAATGTCTGTCTCTGGTCTGTTGTTAAGCATAAGGAAACCGTGACTGAGTGATAGGAGAAGCCTCACTCGGCCTCTGATAGTGCTCAATACAATGGCTGACATGAAGAGTTGTGAAGAATGGAAACCTTTTATTGCAATGATAGCAGTCGATTTTGCCTTTGCTGTTGTGAATATTCTTCTCAAGAAAATCCTTGATGAGGGAATGGACCACTTGGTCTTTGTTACATACAGGCTGACAATCTCTACCATATTTTTAGCTCCAATCGGCTACTTTTTAGAAAGGTAGGAAATCTTTAAACCTCAGTTTTTTGATATTTTGGAAATTTTATATACATACATATATATATTTATATATATATTTTTTGAAATTTTATATACATACATATATATATATATATATATATATACATATTAGCTATTGCCCCCAAGCCAAGTCATGTTCAAGCTAGATAATAAAATTAATTCATTGAGCTGAACTGTGACATCCTGAATATAGGATTCAGTCATAGATCTCTGACTCAAGTATGCTTTCTTTACCCTCTTCTTTCCTTTTGTCAAAATATGCATAATACTAATACTTCATATAAACTATACTTGCTTGCAGGAATAGCAGACCAAAGCTCACACTTCGTATCTTATGTTACCTCTTCTTCAGTGCAATCGTCGGGTTAGTAATATATTTAGACAGATTCATGCATCTGCTCAATCAGTTCATACTTACTAACGCTTAAATACACTTTTGGTAATGTTGACAGTGGGACTAAAATCGCTCATATGATAAAGTTTAAGGACCAATAGTGTATTTTGGCCTTACTATTATTATCATAACCATCATTCAGCTAAGTAATTCTTTCCTGTAGGGCATCGCTGACACAATACTTCTTCCTTCTTGGAATTCAATACACATCTGCTTATTTTTCATGTGCCTTTGTCAACATGGTGCCAGTGATCACATTTCTAATGGCATTACCTTTTGGGTATGGATGGATGCTCTTACAAGATTTCAGCCATACTGTCTTTTGAAAAATAAAATCACTTCCACTAATTTATTCTTTCTTTTCTTTCCTTTATTTACTAATACCACAGGTTAGAGACCGTGGACATAAAATGCAATAGTGGAAGAGCCAAAGTACTGGGTACTGTGGTGTGCATTGGTGGTGCAATACTGTTGACTCTTTACAGAGGAGTGCCTTTATTTGACCATTCACACTCACAAGCTGTAACTCAAATGATGGATCATGCTATCAAGCTCAACTCTACCAAGAAGACACAGAGATGGACACTAGGTTCAATAGCTTTAGTTGTAGGAACCTTTTTTTGGTCTTCATGGTTTCTTTTACAATCAACTATAGGCAAGAGATATCCCTGCCAGTATTCTAGCACTGCAATCATGTCCTTCTTTGGTGCCATCCAGTCAGCTATCTTAAGTTTTTCCACAAACAGAAACCTTTCTGCATGGTCTCTGAATGGGAAAATAGAAATCATGACTGTCCTTTATGCTGTAAGTAGACCTTCCTTTCAAGTTGAATGAATTCTCTGCAAAGATTAGTCAGGCTATGTAAACATATGGACTTCTCTGGCAAGTTGAAAAAAGATGGCTGCATTAATATCAATTTTCGATCTGAACTTCAATTCAAAATACAAGTTGCTAATTCAAAATATGAAAAGATGGCTGCATTAATATCAATTTTCAATCTGAATGTTTATTACTTTTTTTGTGATTGGTAACACATTAATTTTGTAAGGCTTATGTAGTATGATCTGTAGTTATCCCTAGTATCACCCTATGAAGTTTAGGTCTCAAGGAAGTCATTCATGAATTGTGACTTTTAAGTCATAAAAAAAGGGGTACTTTTAAGTACGCATTTTATTGTGATAAATATACCCAGTCTATCTTGCTCAAATCAGAATAATGTTGTACAACTTCAAATCCATCAATTGGTTGTTTCATAGCATTCTTTAATATTGAACCAGAGCTCCTTAGTCCTAAATAAACCCCTTTTAGTTGACGTGTAAATGAATCCTTGATGCATGCAGGGAATAATAGGATCCGGCATGTGCTATGTTGTTATGTCGTGGTGTGTCAAGAAAAGGGGTCCAGTTTTCACAGCAGCATTCAGCCCCCTTGTTCAGATAATGGCAGCCATGTTTGATATCCCCATCCTGCACGAGAAACTTTATCTTGGGAGGTGATTTATTCTAATTATTTCATAATTAACTGTACTTTTTTTTCTTTTATTTATATATTTATTTATTTATTTTATCAATAGTGAATATATCGCTAACTTTCTTCATATGCACTATAAATGAGCAGCATTCTGGGATCAATCATTGTAATTATTGGAATGTACATTCTTCTGTGGGGTAAGAACAAGGAGATGAAGGTTTGTCTAACAAAACTAGCCCAAGAAGCAGAAGAGATCAAGGAACAAGAGCCGCAGTTGCAAGTTGTTGCAATCTCTTGTGATTCACGGCACCATTCAGGCCAAGATGCATAATGTTTTTCCATTCACAAGCAATTTACTGTCTCCTCCAAATTTAAATTTTTCTTGTCACTTTTATTTTGTTATCACAAATAGCTTCCATACTTTTCAACTTCTCTATTTCCAAGAAAATAAAAATGAAGTCGGTTTTTAGACCAATTGTGATTGCCAAATATGTCCGAGAGGCACTATCAATCAGAGTCACAAAGTATTATAATGTAAGAAAACACAATTTGATTAGAAAGTAGAATAACAAATTTTACATTGTTTTAGCTAACCATAAGCCTACATCTACAAGCAATGTTAATCAAAACCCATCAACAAACAATGTGAAGGGTTGGGTTGGCTCAGCTCGAGTTGGACGGTTTGTCAACCTAACCCTTGTCGGGTTAAGAAATTCCCAACCCATCACATGGGTTGGGTTGGGTTGGGTTGATTGAGTCGATGGGTTGGACATACATGTTTTATTCCTTGTAAAAATTAAGCTTTCATCAATTATAAACTCTTTTTTTCAATAAATTATTTCATATAATATGTTTAAATCATATTCAAGTTTATCAAAACTGATTCTCAAAATATCAAAATCAATCAAACTAAAAATTAAAATAAGAGTAATAATATAAACTTATATATGGTGGGTTAGGTTTGGTTAGGTAGGCTAAAAAGCTATTAATTCATCTTATGGCAAATGTATTAGAATCCATTGCAATTCAATCCCACTTATTTAGTGGTTAAGTAAATAAAAGTTTCAACATGATTAATTTTTCTTTTCTTTGTGGTTGTTGCCTTTTATTTTAATGGTTTTGCTTTACATATATATATATATATATATATATATATAACTTAGCAAAAGACTTATCAGGTGTAGTAACAGATGTAGTAGGGCAAGGCGAGGCATGGCTGCCTGAATAGGGGGGTAAGCCGAGGCTTGAGCTCTGACTTGGAATTCCCCTGCCAAATAACAAAGGATATCTAACAATATCGTTAGTTGCCCGATTTTGAAAGAATGTGTGAAACTAGCATCTCGAGTGTCTAAAACTCGAGTTCCAAGATAAAAATCGAGTTTTTAAGTCTTGATTTGTAAGTGGATAGGTCTGATGCGGGAAAAAATCTACGTGAAACTCGAGTTTTAAATACTACAATTCCATAAATTGCAGAAAAACGCCGCTATAGGGCTTTAAAACGTCACTATAGGACTTAAAAATCGAGTTATAAAAAAATTTTGCAGGAAAAGCCGCTATAGGGCTTTAAAACGTCACTATAGGGCTTAAAAACGCCACTATAGGGCTCCCTAAACCTGGTATTGATCACACTTATGAAAAAATTTTGCAGGGAAACGCTGCTATAGGGCTTTAAAACGTCACTATAGGACTTAAAAACGCCACTATAGAGGCGATCACACTAAAATTTTTTTTGTATAGAACTCGAGTTTCTAAAACTCGAGATTTATGTGGCATTTTCATTCCAAGTCACCAGCAAAACACTCGTAAAGCGAGTCTTTAGAACTTGAGTTTTAATAAAACTCGAGATGCTAGTTTCCTTTATTCTTTCAACGATTGCCTAACTTACTATATACAAGCCCCTCACACCGCTAGTCTGCACATTCCCTCCTCTGACTTGTGCAATGGGGTTAACAAGGAAATCCCGGGTAACATTGTCAATAACATCTTGGGTGTGGGAGAACTTGTCCCACCATTTAACAAGCCACTGTCTGGCAAGAACACCACCATCCTTAACATATCACCATTTCAAGATCCATGGGACTTTATATTTTCTGACAAAATGTAGGGTAGCAGGAAACTTGGCACCATGTGCATTGATTTTGAAAACAAATGCAAATTATTTCAATGAACCAGTTAGGGGTCTTGGAAAAATATCAGTGATAGGACCAAATTATGTCCACCAACAGATAAACCAAATGGGGAGTTGTGATTTGAAATTCTTATCAAAATTAATAAACCATGAACTAGTCATAGTTGCATCTTTATGGAGCATGAACTTGAACCAAGTATGGATGTAATCATGATAGGAGTAGGGAACAGTTGAACTAGGTAATGGTTTTGTAGCAGCAGGACGAAGTTCCCATTTTTCTTCAGTAATTATGTTAAGAATGAAAACACTATGATAAATAATTTTGGATACATCAAACTTATCAGTTATGGGTTTGATGAAGATTGACCTTTCATGAAACAAGATAGTAGAGTAATATTTCAAGTCTTTGCAAGTATTTTTAGGAACCCAATGAAAGTTTAGAGGAAAATCATCTTTAGCAAGTTTTTGGGGATCTGCAATCATAGCCCAGTTGGGTTCAATAGAAAACAAGTTTTGGCAATATTGTTTTTTAACATAACTAGAAGCATTGGGATTTCTGGGAAAAGCAATTTGAATGGGATGAGTAGCAGTGGCAATTGCATATGGATCATATGAGGATGCTAGAATAGTTGTATAATTGAGTTTAGCAATGATACCAAGGGTAGTAAAGCGACTGGCAACTTCAACTAGTGAAGCAGGTTCATGCTTGACCAGTTGTTTATCATCATTTGTGGCAAGTTGTTTATCTTTTGAGCTTCGGCTTGCCATTATGGCACTATAAAAATTCATGGGTGAGAAAATCAAGGATAGAGTTTTGAGAACCTTTAATATATTCACTATCAAAATAAAAAAAAAACACTTAAAATAGTCTGCCATTTGGCAAAAATATGTTTTGAAGCAATGTTTTCAACATCTTTTTCTATAACATACTTAGCACTTTTACAATCAATACGTAGTAAAAACTTTTGGTTTAGTAAATCAATTTGAAATTTAGAAATACATAGTACCACAGATAAAATTTCCTTTTTAATAATACTGTAATTAATTTGTGCAGAATTCCAGACTCTAGAATGGAAGCGAACTATTTGTTCAGATGACACTGGGGAAACAAGTTGTTTCAGAATACCTCTATAATCAATGTCAGAGGCACCAGTTTCAACAACTTTAAAGGCGCTAATAGTAGGAATACCAAGAGAAGATAAAGTTTTAATATGATACTTGATTTGTATAACAAGAGAAGTATGAATATCAAACCAAGGAAGAGGATTGTTCTGTTACCAATCAAAGAGTGGTTTACATTGTTTCTTCAAATCTTTATAAAATTCAGCAATGTAATTCAAAGACCCAAGGAATCTTTGCAATTGTGTTTTGTCAGCAATGACATTGACGAATTCGTCAACAAATTGGATAGCTTTGTCGATGGGACAAATTTGTCCCTCAAAAATATCATAGCCAAGGAAACAAACCTTCGTTTGAAATAGTTTGATTTTTTTAGCGGAGACAACAAGACCATTATGTTTGATGACATCAAGAAATGAATACAAATGTTTTAGTGTTCATTAATGGATTTGGAGTAAACAAGGACATCATCAATGTAAACAATGGTGAAATGACTAAAGGAATTAAAAATATCATTCATAATGTTCAAGAATTCACTAGAGGCATTCTTAAGGTCAAAAGACATAACATTCCACTCATAATGTCCAAATGGAGTGGTGAAAGCAGATTTATACTTATCAATTTCACTAATTTGTATTTGCCAAAACCTAGATTTCATATTGAATTTAGAGAATATGACAGCATCACTCAACCTATGTACTAGGACAAGCCTTAGTAGGAATGTTCTTTTCATTAAAATCCTTAACATATGGTAACCCGACAATATGTTTTTTTCTATGCCAAAAAGCATTGGGGAGATCAAAACATACTTCATCAATTAATTTTTTATAACAATTATCAATTTTTTATTGTAACAGTTTATTAGAAAGTTGTTTAACAATTCTTTTATATTTAACTTCTTGTTTTAAATAATTTAAATGTGTAGTTTTAGCATGGATCAAGTTTAAACAATCATCAGTATCAATTTCAAATCTAGAAAAAAACTTAAAAATTTTACCTTTTGCCCAAAGGGGTCAGTAGTGATACCATCATGTTTAGAAAGGAAAGGATACAAAGAATTAATGAAAGGAGTTCCAAGAATTACTTTATTAGTCATGTTTTTAACAAGAACATAAGGGATATTGAAGCAGACATTATCATGGCAGACATGAGCATTATTCAATTCATATTTAATCGTCATTTGAGTTCCATTAGCAGAAAACAATTTCTCAGTAGATTTTTCATAGTATTTACTAGGAATTATTCCTTCTTGAATGCAATTCATATCAACTCTTGAATCAATCACGGCAATAACATTGAATTCATACTTATGGCAAACAACAATTTTTTCCTTTGAAAACCATTTTGGAGGAATAAGCCTGTTAATCAGACTAAGTCTATTAGTATTAGTAAGAATAGTATCAGAAAGAGCAGCTTGTTGACTAGGACTGTCTTCATCATTATGCTCATCATCATGCCTACTATCATAATGTTAGTTATCAAGATATTTATCAATTTTTAAAAGTTGCCAAAATGGACATTTTCCCCTTTCGCCAAAACTTTTCAGCAAAATGCCCATGTTCTAAAACTATTTAGCAAAATGCCCTTGTTTTAAACTCGATTTTCTAAAAATTGAGTTTCAATGAAAAAATTGAATTTTAGAAAATTGAGTTATGTGAAATGAAACTAAAAAAAAAAAAAAAATACATGGAACTCGAGTTCCATGTAAAATTTCTCACATTACTCAATTTTCATCAAATCGAGTTTTTCATTGAAACTCGATTTTCTAAAAATCGAATTTCAAAACAGAGGCATTTTGCTAGATAGTTTTAGAACATGGGTATTTTGCTACATCTTTTGGGTGAAAGGAGCAAATGCCCATTTTGGCCTTTAAAAGTAGTATTTCTTGTTTCAAATCAAGGTTATCATTTTTTAAGCTTTTTAAGTCATTTTTTAATTCAATGATTTCCCTCTTAATATTAGCAATTTTATGTTGTTAATCATTAATAGTTATTTCTTTGGATTTCTTTTTGTTAAACCTTTCCAAGGTTTCATCAAGACTTATCTTTGTCTTTATTCTTTTATCATTTTCTTCTTTAATCATAGTTTTCTTGAGCTTTTTAAGATATTCTTCTTTTAGCTCAAGGTTATCAATTTGGCTTATTAAATTTATTAGTAGGTTTTCTTGTTCTTCCCCTTTGGTTAAAATATTTATTGTTTTGCAAATTTTCCATAATTGCTCTATTAAAACAATCTTGGAAGGATGAAGAAGAAGTTGAAGATAACCAAGAATCCAAGACATCCTTAGAGGCCTATGTTGATTATCCTTATAATCAGGAATTATTTGGCTATGACGCAATAACTACTCTAGACTTGGCTAAAGATTAACTCTGTCGGCACAAATTGACAGAATTGCTACACCTATTGCCAATAATTGACCTGCTAAAACTACATCATCAATTCCACTCATCCTGTTAATGCTGCATTGATTCCCACTCATTTTGATAAAGTTTGATTCCTCCTGCTCAGATTCTGGTTGTTCCCCACGAGGGTTGATTCCCCCTCCCGACAACACAAGCCAACAAAATTATTGACGTCATTGCTTACATCCATTCTCTGAAGACCTACTGTAAATAGTAAAAAAATCAATTTTATTGTTCATTATTAAAAAAGTCAATGTCACTATTTAAATAATGTTTTATTTTCCTTGTTTATAAAAGGGCTATCCCTTTCAGGATAGAGGCAGAACTTTTTCTTTTTCCTAGTTTCAAATCCCCTATAGTTTCTAAGCTATCTCTAGAAGGTCTTAAGCTTTTAACCCTTTCCAAATTCCAATCCCTGCTCAAATCATTGTATCTACTGTTACTTCCAGTAAGTGTTTTATTTCAAATCTATTATTATACTTATTATTATTATTATTATTATTTTTTGTTAACAGGAAATATTATTAAACAACTAAGCCAAAATGGCTAAATTAGAGGTAGCAAGCCTACAAACAGTTTCCCCAATAGTATCAGAGTACACAAAAGCTGAAATTACATCAGATGGGGGATTATCCCAAAATACAAAATGGTCTTGCATCGCACAACCTAACTTAGCCATAGCATCCGCAACTCTATTCGCTTCCCTGAATGCATGCTGCACTCTGTAGTGCTGAAACCTGCCCAAAAGTGACCTACAATCAGACAACAAGGAGGAATAAAAAGCATTAGAGGGAAAGTAAGACTGCACCAGCTCAACAACCACCTTAGCATCTAATTCAATCACAAGATTCTGCACCCCCATCTGAATAGCCGCAACAAACCGTCCCTTAAAGCCCAAAACTCAGCTGTGATGCTGGTTGTGAAGCCGATAGACAAAGCAAAACCTCTCAACCATCTACCCTCGCTATCTCTTATAACCCCTCCTCCTCTTGCCCTTCCCGGATTACCAAAAGAAGCTCCATCAATATTTAATTTACACCATCCTAAGGGAGGTTTTTCCCACCTAATATCGCATACCACCTTATTCTTTTGACTCCTAATCTTACCTACACAGTAGTAATATTCCAAAGCTTGATTTTTACTAACACTATGTAAGTTTCCATTCAAATCTATTATTGAAATCTTGTTAAAATACCTACTGTTATTATTTTAAGCATTCTTATATATATATATATATATATATATATATATATATCACTTCTTAATTCTCATCATATCTAAATGCTAATGAAGTTATTTTCAATTAGGCATCTCCTCTTATATTAGTTACATAATTATCCACCATCTTCCATTTAATTAATCTTTGACTTATATATGATTCTTTTAAAATTATTTATAGAAAAACTCAATCTTACACAACATGCATTCATTATATAACTTAAAAGTGAAATATTACTTCGCTTCAAAAAAAAAATTACTTTAGTTTTATTATCTATTTTATTATTTACTTTTAATTAAATTAATAAAAATATTCTTAAGTTTTCATATGGTTCTTGATTGAGTCGTGTATTGCACAGGCATAATACTAGTTAAAAAATAAAAATAAAAAAAGTTAACTAGCACCATCATGGTGGCATTCTGTACATGGTTCAATCCAAAATGATAAAATATTAGCCATAAAACGAACACTACCAATCACGTAAATATGGTCAATGGGTTGAAAATGTAAGAGATTTTTTAATGTTCAGTAGTTTAGCATCATCATGGTGGCAATGTGGCATTTGTACATGGTTCAATCCAAAATAATAAGTTTTTTATTTTTATTTTATTTTATATATATACAAGATAGAAATTCTACTCTAACATAATTTAAGTGTATATGTGTGTGAAGTTCTCTCTTGGAGACTTGAACTCCGACCCTTGCCCTCCCGCACTTCAGAAGTATTTATACTTGTGGAGTGACCATCGCGTCAAAGGAGCATGGTGGTAACATAATAAAATATTAATTGTGAAACGAACACTACCAATCACATAAATAACATACATACATATGCATGCATCTATGTCTTAGTACATTAATTTTTATTTTTTAAGTCATAAATTTTTAATTCTAGTGTAATTTATATATACACACACACACACACACACCAAAGTTGATCTATAGAATTATCTTATATGAAAACTTTACATCTTTCTAAACTTCACATAATATACACAGGTTTTTTAATTTGTTATAGAAATGTATTACAAATATTAAAGATTTATTTTTCCAAATGTCAAATACAAAGACAAATTTGTTTCTCAAAAAAAAAAAAAAAATACAAAGACAAATTTAAGTATAAGCTAGTATGGAATTCAAAATAGTGAATAAAACCTATCCATTGGCTAAAATAAGTTAAAGGAAAGAAAATAAAATCGTAATCCATAAGATAAGTAAATAGAAATGAAAAATGAGAGGAAGAGTTTTATACCTCTTAAAAAAAATGAAAAAAAGGGTATTGATAACCAAAGGTAGATATTGAAAAGAGATTAAACTAATGTGAGAAGGGTAGAGGGCCAAAATGGCCAAGTGCTACTATTTGGTAAAATATGTAGGGATTTACTACTGTTTGCAAAATAATTAAGGATCTATCACTTTTTTAAAACTCGAGTTTATGAAACTCGAGTTTACCGTGTAACTCGAGTTCTTTGAAAAAATAGCCTTCAAATTATGTAACTCGAGTTCCATAAAAAACAACATGGCAAACTTAAAGGCTATTTTTTCAAAGAACTCAAGTTACATGTCAAACTCAAGTTTCACAAACTTAAATTCCAAATACATGATACATCCATATATATTTTCAAAACAATGATAGATCCTTATATATTTTTTCAAATAGTGGTATTTGGCTATTTTGACCAAGAGTAGAGCACCAAGCGTTGATGATAAATGATTAGAGATTTTTTGGGTGGCTAAGGATTTATTTAAATACCGCTTATTTTGTTGAAAATTGAAAATTTATTATTAAAAATATTGTAGCGAAGTAATTTTTAAATTATGAATAGTGCCGTAGAACCTATGACTAACCTATTTATGCGTATTTTTTAAAGTTTAATTAGGCTGTGAAGAATATCATAAAACCTAACCAAAAAACGCAAAACGCATCATAATCCTTCGGCAAACGCACGCTAAATAAGGAAAATGAAGCTGAAAAAAGTTGCAAGGGGATAAAGTTTCTAAAGGAATCTATTGCTAAAAAAAAGTAAAAGTAACCGCTGACTAACGTGTTGGGAGTCTTGGGACTTGGGAGCGGGATGGAGAAAGTTTTAAAAAATTGAGTCTAATTAGGAGGGGGACATGGACAGGTCACAGATGGGGGGCCATTATTTTTGGTTTTGGGGGCCATGGCCCCACTATGTTGCACTTAGGGGGGCTTGGCATTAACTTTTTGTTTTATAGTTTTTATATACAATTTTTATTTTTTTTTTAATTTCTACTTATATTTTTAAAGTACAAATATATATTAACATATTTTTAACAATAAATTAAATAAATTATTCTTAAACAAACATTTAATTTTGCCTTTGCCGATAACCATTTTGACTTGCGTCAAAACGAAGTCAAATTAACAAAATTATGTCGCGTCATTAACCCCACTATGTGAGTGGGGAAATCAAAACAAAAAGAAAGCCCAAACAAACAACTTTGAGTACATTATATTGTTCCACACAATCACAAAGAACAAAATCGTAAGCTCAAATAGTCAAAAGCCTTCATTGCTAAGATGCTAACTCAAGCTTCTTTTCCGTTTAGTTTGTTGATAAAGTGCCGGAAAAGAAAAAGATTTGAGAGGTTGAAGAAGTTTAGATCTTCATTCTTAATCATTGGCTTGAGGCATAAAGTTAGGTTGTTGTTGCTAGAATTGATTCTGCAAAGTGCTTTAGTTGCTGAGAAAATTATGGAAATCAAATGGGAAGAAAAGTGAGATGTTAGATTCAAAAAATTATTAAGTATCCCCATAGTATAGTGAATTAGTGACATAGTGCTCTCACATCTCAGGAAAAAAAAAAAAAAAAAACATAAAATTTGAATTTTACTAATAAAATGCTGGACTAATTTTACTAGAAAGTGTTTATATAATCTAACCTGATAATTTTTGGAGAATAAACACGATTTTAGATAAATACTTTAAATATATCTTTTTCAAAATGTATTTAGTATAATATTGTATATGTATATAATTAATGAGGTTAAGACTGTGTTACTTCGGACAAAAATTGATTTTTAGAAATATTTTTCGCATTTGCATGTGTTTGGGGTTGATTGAGAATACCAAGTATTTTAACACACACTAGAAGAGGGATTGATTAATTGATGGTTAACTTGAAAGTAATTTCCAATTGACCATAAAATTTAGGCACTTTGGGCATAAAATGTTTTACGCTTTCATTTTCCGTAAGACATTTGACACCTCACCCAAAACTCATTAGTCTAATCTCCACTCCCACCTCTCACTGTTAGTAGCTCAACCATGACCACCACCCCCAATGGTGTTGTTAGTCACTAGTTGTCAATCAAGATTTTTTTTAATCTAAAATTCTCATTTTAAAAAAAAATTATGTATGCGTTTGGGAAATGAGAAAATGGAGGAAAATAATAGAAAATATATTTTTCGTAACATTTTTAAGTATGCAACCAAACACTATCCGTCCAAACAAATGTAGCCAAAGTGAATGATACATATGTATCTAATAATTTTGAATGTGCTAGAAGTATCTACTCCCATTTGTGTCAAGTCAAGAAATTGAGTTTCTTATTGAGTCAATTTGAGTGTTCTTATGTATTTTACTATCATCAGTTCATCACTTAGCACTTGCGTGTACTTTCATATTCCAAAAATTAATAAATAAAGAAATTATTTTTTTGTAATTGATGAAATCTATTTATGTAATAAAATTTATAATATTTGAAGCATTACTCTTGCTAATAACACAACTGCATGAATCTGGCTTACAGAATACAGAGTAAACTCTCTTTTCTCAAAAAAAAAAAAAAAAAAAAAAAAAAAAAAAAAAAAAAAAAAAAAAAAAAAAAAAAGAAAGAAAGAAAGAAAGAAAGAAAAGAAGATAAGAGTAAACTTCTATTAAAAATATTTGATGTTGTTATTCATATACCTAACAATATTTCTTTTTCTTTTTCTTTTCGTAGGTAGGAGATATGTTTAACAATCCAAACAACACACACAGTATCAACAAATAAATACCATATTGTGATACATAACTTTGGAATCAAACTGAAATATGATGCATTAAAACTCAATACCTACATAAAATTTAACCCTTTCATCTCTTCTCAAACTTAAATACTCTTATATAATAAAGCAGCACGCTCACGAGGACTTATTAATTATTAGTACGTAATTATGGTAATATTGATAAAACTTGTTTAGCCTTTACGACCTCTTTGTCCCTGCAAATTTGTGATTCATGAATCATGATCTCCATCAGAATGCTCGGTGTGGTCGCTTTTCTGGGAGTCCTTCTCTTTTTTCTTTCCCTTCTTTCCATGTTTGTGGCCTGGCTTATGGCCATGGTTCTCTTGGATGTCAGTGATGTCCAGGTGAACACCTGGATCGTTGGTGGTGTAGCTGCCACCCATCATGATTGAGTTGTTGATGGCTTGGAAATTGCTGTTGACGTAGGTACTCAGTGTGTCATACTCAACAAGCGAATCCTTTTGAGGTTTCTCGTCCAACTCACTTCGTAGATTGGATCCAGAGTTGGTTCCAGCAAGCGTGATGACTCTTAAACCATGTTCATCATCACCCTCCACTTGCTGGGTACTTGAACCTGATTTCTTGAGATCACCAAGGCGTTGAGTTATGGCTGAGACCATCTGTCTCACATCACGGTCAAATGATTTTTGACTGTCTCCTCCACCTGATGAGGAGTTGGTTGGATTCGTTGATTCAGAAAGCATTGTTTTAAAGATCAGAGAAGGTGTATATATATATTATGTTTGTGCAGTACAGAAAATTGGAGTTGGAACTTGGGGTTACATATGAGTTAGTATTAATAATATGGGCATGTATATATATAAGAGGAGGTGCATGAAGCATGATGTTCTGTTTGTTGGAATAAAGGGAAAGTGAGTTTCTTACATGGCAATGCAAGGATTTTGATTTATTCGGTTCGAAAAAGAGGAGGATTACTTGACAGTGGGTTTACTTATTTGCTACACCTTATGCTTTTGTGAGGGTTAAGCTCTTTGGTTTGATTTGCCAGTTTTGGAGGGAAAGAATCTACTTGAGATAAGAGAAAGAAAATAGTAAAATTTTGCTTTTTTTTTGTTTGTTTGTTTTTGTTTTTTAAAAGAAAGATTCTGTTATTAATTGCTAAGTCAATTCTACTCTGTTTTAGTCATGTTTTAGTCAAATTTGTGGTGTTTATCATTTTAATTAATGTCTTGAATAGTACTATTTGAATTTTAATGTGTTTTATGACTGCCATGGAGAGAAGACAAGAAAAAAAAAAAAAAAAAGGAAAAACGAACAATTTTTCTTTTTTTCTTTTAAAAAATACATTTTTAAGAAATGTATTTAAAATGAACTTTTATAATAAATTTATTTTTATACTCAAATAAATTTTATTTGAAATTGACAAAAATGAGGTGTAACTCGTGGGGGTGTGTATCAAACCCACCAACTTGACAAAACAGATCAAACTCGACACCTCAGGTGAGTTGGTGGCTTGGTGGGTTAGGTTAGGTTGGATTGAAATTTTATTTAATGCCTTAGGTTGGGTCAAGTTTGGGTTGATAGTTTTTTTCAACCCATTTAACCTAATCTAACCTACCATGTATATAAGTTTATTTTAAATTTGTAGTTAAGTTGACTCTGGTATTTTATTAGAACCAATTTTAATGAATTTTGTATTTTAGAATATAATTTAAGCATATTATATGAATGGAAAAATTTTATATACAAAAATGTTTAAATAATTGATGAAAGCCTGATCTTTTACAATGCATAAAATATGTATGCACATCCCATTGACCAATGTGGATTAGGTTAGATTGATTTCTATACATGTAATGAGTTGTGTTGAAAATCTCTTAACCCAACAAGGTCAAATTAGTGTGTAAAAACCCTTCAACCCAACCCAACCTAGTCACACCTCTAGCTATTGATAGTTCTAGCATCTATAACACTAAATTGAAGATATAAGGGTATGTTTGAAAGTGATCCAAATCTCATGTGTCCAAGGGCCCACCCTTAAACTAAAAAACCTTTCCCTTTTCATTTTGTCATTTTCAAATTATTCTATACTTTTATTTTAGTATTTTACTGCAATTATCTCGCGATTTCGAATGACATTGCTATTTGTAATAAATGAAGGGTCATGTTAACGGGTGCTTTTAGAGTAATTATTAACAAACCATTTTGGGAAAGTTTTGACACCACTTTTAAAGGAAATAGAAAAAGATGTCAAAATATTAATTGCTTATTTTATTTTCCCATAAAAACATTCTTAAAATGGTTCATTAACAAATGCCCTTAGAGTATCCATTAATATTTCCCATAAAGGAAGAATAACTTTCTTAAATAATTAGTGGAGATTTTTCTAATGTAATCTTAATTTTATGTGAGTTTCAATTTTTTTTTTTTTTTTTTTTTTTTTTTTTTTTGAGAAAGAAGGTCAAGAATTTTATTAAGTAAATCAGCTATGATCGGCAAAAAGTACATGGGATAAGTGGGGAGGTGCATCCTCCGTCCACACCGAAAAACCTCTAACATGTCTAGCATGTTTAGCTAGGTTATGTGCTACAAAATTACCATTTCGACCCACATGTGAAAACTTAATGCTGCTTCCTGCTACCAACATAGATTTTGCCGAGCTGAGGATGTGATCGTATGGAGAAAAAGATTCATCATCAAACTGCAGTGATTTTATGATATTCATAGAGTCCCCCTCTAGTATAAAGGAGGTGAAACCAAGTCCCTGGGCAAAAGATATCGCTCTAACTGCTGCCATAGCTTCGATAATGTCCGGAAAAAATGGAAGACTTGCTTGCTCAGATAGAGAAGCAATTGCTTGTCCTCTGCTATCTCGAACAACAACTCCCAAACCCGCTTTGCCCATATCTTTGAACTGGGCTCCGTCAAAATTTACTTTAATCTCACCTTCCGGCGGTGGAGATCATCGATGTCGGGCTTGACTAAAGTTCCTGGTTTGTGTAGCATCATTTGAGTTTGCCCGTTGGAAGTCAACAAGTGCTTGAGATGCTGTTGGAGCAACCTGTGACAGAGGGTAATCCTTGGGAGATGTCCGTACCTGGTTTCTGCGATGCCAGAGAGACCACATAACAAACGCCAGCAGCTCTAGATTTTTTCGTTCATTGTGTGTGTAAATGAGCACTTCTCTAATGGAGGAAAATGCTTGTGTCTGCCTGAACGAAAAGGAAGGAATTGAGCTCCAAACTTGCGTGAGCTGTGTGCATCCCCAGAGAGCGTGAAAAACTGATTCGGTCTCGAACTTGCAAAGTTCGCACACATCTTCATTCAGGATATGCCTTCGTTTCAAGTTTTGTTTCACTGGTATAGCATTGTGGCAGGACCTCCATCGAAAATTTCGGACTTTACTTTGCACATTAAGATTCCAAATTAATTTCCACACATCATTCTGAGGCTGGCCATTCACCACAGGTTGATATGGAGCTTGGTCATAGGTAAGGAACCAAGTACCAGATTTCATTGTGTAAGTACCTGATGGGGTAAAGGGCCAAACAACAACATCCTCCACTGCATTGGGGCACAAAGGAATGCTTAAGATCAACTCTATCTCCTGTTCAGTGAAGAGTCCATACAGCATGTTTAGGTCCCATTTCCTTGTGGTTGGGTCAATAAGAGCAGAGACTTTCATGTCTTCGAAACCTGGTACCACTTGAGCTTCAATCCTCGGATGAGCTATGGATGGCAGCCAAGCATCGTTCCAAACACTTATTTCATCACTACTTCCCACTCTCCACCTTACACCCTTCAATAATAAGTCTCTCCCTTTCAATATGCTATTCCATGCATATGAACCCGAGTTAGAATAAGGGGCTTCTAGGATAGAACAATGTGGAAAAAACATCGCCTTAAAAACCCTATAAAATAGAGAATTTTTTTGGTGAAGTAATCGCCATGCTTGTTTGGCTAAGAGAGCATCATTGAAATTTGCCAAGTCTTTAAACCCCATGCCCCCTTCCGATTTGGTCTTACAAAGTGTCTCCCACTTGACCTAGTGTACCTTCCTTCGGTCACCTTTTTGGCCCCACCAAAATTTCCTAATAAGACTTTTGATATCTCCACAAAGACCCAAGGGAAGCTTAAACTAGGTTTTACATATGCAATTCAACCAATCATTAAATTGAGGAGCATTTTCTCTTTTCCCCAAAACATCCTCTCCTAAATGGAAAACTATAATTACATGGATTCAATCCTAAGCACACTTTTCTATTTATAAAATGTTGGTAGACAAGCGTGATCATGTGTAAGGTTTTATGTTGCAATTTTTGGACCATGACAAAGTCCCACACGTTTGTGGTCACTTGTTGTGAGCAAGATTTTCAAACCCGGATCGGACCGGACCGGGAGGTCGAACCGTGAAAATCGAAAACCGGGATGAAAACTAGTTTTTTAAGCATAAAGAATCGAATTTTTTGTTAATTCCATGAACCCCTAAAACTGGGGTTGGAACGCATGAACCGGTGGCAAGAACCATGTAGTCCAACCCCTTAACAATTTTTTTTTTTTTTATTTATAAAAACAACTTAACACAATTTTATTCTACTTAATTAAATTATCCATCTCTTATAAGGAATAAAAAAAATTATAATTAAAATCTTTCAAAGATATTCAACTTTACTTCAAAAATTAATCATAAATTTTAATATTTTCATGGTTATTATTTTATTTTATTAACTTTCTTATTTAATTATTAAATATATGCTT
The DNA here is from genome assembly GCA_023736055.1 of Quercus glauca. Taxonomy (NCBI): domain Eukaryota; kingdom Viridiplantae; phylum Streptophyta; class Magnoliopsida; order Fagales; family Fagaceae; genus Quercus; species Quercus glauca. The sequence goes on along the minus strand of CM043316.1, from coordinate 72,568,031 downwards.
GAAAATCATTAAATTTTCCTCACATATATAGATATAATAGTCAATTTTGCTAGTTTTATAAATTTAATATCTATATATAGGCTTTAATTAATTATTAAATTAATTATGATATCGTCACGGTTTAATTCCGGTTCGACCTTAGTTTGATCTCAAAAATCTTAAACTTCTCCATTTTATGGTTCAATGAACGGTCTGAATTTGAAAATCTTGGTTGTGAGAGGCCTGCTATATACATTAGTAACATGAGAGAGACTGTGAGATTATGTTGCTTGCAAATTGTAACTTTTTTTTTAATACAAAATAAAAATTCTACTATAGTTTAATCTAATCTAAGTGTATATATGTGTAAAATTTCTTCTTAAAGAGTTAGAATCTCGGCCCTTACCCCACACACACTTCAATCATTTATTATGTTAGGCTTTCTAATAAAGTCGGAGTGCATGATGCACCCTCACATTTTGGGCCTAAATTAAAGTGCATGATGCAACGTCACACTTTGGGCCTGTCTATGTTCTTTGGATTTTGGTGCACGGTGTAGTAACACTTAACCCAATTGAAGTTTTGTGACTTTGGACAATCCTCACTCTTCAGCTCGCACTTAATCCTGTGGCATTTCGCAGAGTCCGTGCGTGGCCCCCATATCAAGCCTAACTTCATAAAATTACCTTATATTTTTAAATCTTACTCCAGTAAATAAAAAAATAAAAACCCCATTTTTTTTGTTTTTTAGAAAAAAATAAAAAAATAAAGCATGTCATTAAGGTTTGAGATATTTCTCATTTTAGCTCTTTAGGTTTCAAAATTTTCATTTTGGCTCTTCATATTTCATTCCGTTTTCATATTAGTCATGCTGTCCATTTTTTATAGTAATCTAATTGTTATGTGCCAAATAAATCTCATTCATATAAGTTCACTTTTGTTAGTAATCTAACCTTAAGTGTAAAATAAATATTATTCATTGAGACATGTCACTTGTGTAAGCTTTAATTTTGTTAGTAATCTGATCGTTATGTGCCATCTATTAAGATACATAACCTATATAATACTGTGTCACCGGATTACTAACATAAATAGATGACATGCCCAATATGAAAATGAAATCAAATATAAAGGGTCTAAATAAAAATTACACTAAATGTTAAGAGCCAAAAATGTACTTTAATATATTTATTTTTAAATGTACCACTACCTCAATCTTATATTGTTAGTTGAAAATGTACAAATTACCAAAATTAATCTCATTAATTTAAATTCTAGTAGTAATAGAATGACATTAACCTTTTCAATCAAGTAAATGGTAAATTAAGAAATTTATTTATTAACTTTTTAAAAAGAATTATATTTTGACATATTCAAAAAGAAATAAATAACAACAATTTTTAAGCAAATGAAATAATAAAATATAAGAATTATTGGGGTTTTTTTTTTTTTTTTTTTTTTTTTTTTTTTGAGAAAACGTGTTGGGCTGGATTTGTTTTGCAGTATTCGCTATTACGTTACGTTTGAGCTCCCAACCAAAACCATTTATTTACCTTCCATATAACTGACTCTGTTAATATTCTAATGTGCTTTTCGCTGATTAATAGGTTGAAAAGGACTTAAATTCACCACACAACTTTATGATGTGTCTCCATCTCCAACCAGATTGATTCTGAAATTTGGTATTTCCCATATTATAGAAAGTAATAGAATGTCTCGCTTGCATTTTCTACAATAACTTCAATCTCAATCACAATGACAAGTGACAACGCAAGGATTCCTTCCTATGAGGTTTAAATTAATGGTAGGCAAGGAAACACTTGTAATTGGACACTCATCTATAAAAATCGGTATTTTTGCGTCCACCTCATGATATAGACTATATATATATATATATATATATATATATATATTTTTTTTTTTTTGGTAAACATGATATAGACTGTATAGTGTATACCGTGTATAAATATATCTTTCGGAATGTGTTGTGTGCCTAATTTGTTTCTGTAAATATGTCCAATACCATCATTGTCTGCGACAAGTTCTCAACTTAATTATTAAATTGAAAATACAGCATTAAAAAAAAAAAAAAAAAAAAAAGTGGTGGTTTTGTTGTCATAATCTGGAGGAAACCAAAGCGGCACGTAATGTTTCAAGCTTCACTCCGTGCCTTCCTTAATGGTACTTCAGAGGTTAATTAGAAGCAAAGTTGTAAAAAAGTGTAAATGAATAGATTAAATTTATGAATAATTCAATTCAAAACAAAAAATGTTTATATTTGTTTATGAGAATAAATTGGCTAGGAGCGGGGTAAAATGTGTGTTTTTCGCCAGCCAATCCCGACCCACCACGTCACTCACTTGAACTATAGCAAGAAGCTAAAGCAAAAAAATTACTATTTTATTCCTTCTCTCCTAACTTAATTAAATAATATTTTCTCACTCCCTTGTCTTTTTTCGATTTCCTCTTCACAGGTCAGTCACAGTGTCCATTCTCTCCCCCTTTCATTTTTTTTCTTTCTTCCTCATTCTTCTTAAAGCTCCATGCCAACACCATGGATCATGCTGTTGTGGTGGTGGTGGGTCACGCCGCTAATCACGCCGTTTCTGTTAGTTTCTGTGGATCAAACCGTAGGTGTGCGATGGTGGTGCAGTGGACGGTGGCATGCGTGTGTGGTGGTGGTTTGGGTTGCTATCTTGCTGGGTTTTATGGGTTTCCCACCTGTTGGTGGTTGATTTTGGGTCATGGGTTTGTGGGTTTCATATGGGTTTGTGTTTGATATGGGTTTTGTATGGTTTTCCAATTTGCGGTGGTGGTGATTAAGTGGGTTTTGTGGCGGTGGTGGTTGTTGTTATGGGTTTGTGGTGGTGGTGGTGGTGGTTGTTGTTGTTGTTTTTTCTTTTTCTTTTTTTTTTTCTTTTTTTTTTTTTTTAAATCGGAGTTGTGGTGATGGTGATTAAGGTGAGTTTGTGGTGGTGGTGGTGGTGGTTCAGAGGGAGTGGGTGGCAAGGGAAAATGGGGCCACCCTAGTGGTGGCTCGTGGCGGCAGCTATTGGTTGAACCATGGACTTTTAGCCATGGCAGTGGTGTTGGTGGCTTGTGTTGAGCTTTGAAGCTCCGGCCATAGAGGTGGTTTGATTCAGAGTTGGAGAGATCAGGTGAGGTGAGGAGAGAAGAGAAGAGAAGAGAAGAGAGGCCTAAGGTTTAATCTTTTTTGCTAAAAAAAAAAAAAATGGTGACGTGGCAGGTCAGGATTGGCTGGCGTAAATCACACTTTTTACGCCAGCTCCTAACCCAATTTATTCTCTTTGTTTATTTAAGAGTCTAGCTCAAACCTAATGTTAGTTTTTGGACTATTAAATAAACTAAACTTAAACGTAAGATGTTCACGTGATATAACATTACACACTCAATATTAGTGTATAATTTTTTTTTTTAATTTCTTTATGAGAAACTAGATGATTTTATTGAAATAAAGGAGATTGAGATTTAGCACATAGTAAGATAGGTAACAACAAAAGGACAGCTTAACTGGTACAATATCTGTAAAAGCTTGAGGAGCATAGCCTAACCAAAAGAATCAGTTAGCTTATTAGTCACATATGGGTGTCTAAAAAAATACTCATTTACCATCTAAAAAACTACTTTATCTATTTTAATACCATTTTGCAATTCACCCGACATCCTAATTCTAATTTTTCACATCTAAACTAACACTATTCATTTGTTTATTCATTTCACTCTCTTTATCTCACTTTCTCAGTGTCTCTCTCTTCACCCATTGCAATTTCTCTCTTCCTCTCTCTCTTTCTCTTTTCATCCACAATCAAAACTAGCCACCTACACCATAATCAATATGAGCCACCACCACCACAATCAGTACACATCCCAAAATCAAACCCTATAGCACAGCAACTACCACCCCCACAGCCCACCACCACCACCAACATCAACAAATGCCAAAATCAAATATCCATACCCACAAACCCAAATATAAAAACAAAAACAAAAAAACCAAATCGGAACTGCAACCCACTACCACCAACCACAAAAAACACAACAATTACCACTGCTAGCAACCACCATCATCTCTGCAAATACCTACACAAATCCAAATCCAAACCCACAAATCCACCGAAGATGAAAGGGAGGCCTAAAGGAGGAAGAGGGAAACAAAGGCGATAGGAAGGTTGAGATGAGAGAGAGGGAGGTGGAGATGAGTGAGAGGGAAGTGGAGGAGAGAGGGAGGCTGAGAGAGAGAGAGAGAGAGAGAGAGAGGTTGAGATGGAGATAAAGGGGTTTGGAGAGTGATAGAGGATAAGAGGCAGAGACATGGAAAGTGAGTGTGCAAGGAAAGAGAAGAGAATAAAATATAAATATTTAGGTTTATAAACTTGCTACAATATTGTGTAAAAGTAAGGATTTACTTTAGGAAGGTTTTATGTTTTTTTAGGTTTAACAACCCGGTTAATGAATTGTTTTTTGTGTTTGAGAGGGTAAAAAAACAATTGAGGGAAGGGGGGGGGGGGTGTTACACCCCCTAATGCTAATGCTCTTAAAGAATGGCCAAGTAGCTAAGCTGTGAGCTGTATTGTAGGCTTATCTAGGAATCTAATTGAATTGGGTATTTTGAGAGAGCTTTTCCATTAGAGAATGACCGAGTAGCTAAACTATGAGCTACATTGTAGGCTTATCTAGGAATCCAATTGAATTGGATATTTTGAGAGAGCTTTTCCAGTCTAAGCATGTTGGAAATAAAGGAGAGATAATACCTGAATTTTCCTTGGAAATTACACAATTTGATTTTACCAAAAGAGGTGGTAGAGATGAGGCGTGGACCAAGTCATTGTCTTGAGACAAATCGTGCCGTCTACGGTATATCCAATATAGTTAGACAAATAGTTTCTGCACATTGCCCTCAGGATACAACAACCCAGCCACCTTTGCTGAATATCCTTGCAAGCCTACACTGCTTGTAGGATATAAGCTCTCTATAGTACTTTCTTTTTCCAGAAATTTTTTTAAAAGATAGAATATTTTGTGAGTAGTAAAAAGCAATAGATGGTAAGCGTTTAGGATAATAAAAAATTGTTTTTGAAAAGTTTTCAGCTTTGTAATTCAAAAATAATGTGTGTCTATTTTTTTTTTTTTTCTATAACTTGTCTTTAGCCAAAGAATCAAAAGGGTTTGATATCAATTAAATAGTCATAAAGTTATCAAAATTAATAATATAATCAATGGCTATCTTAATATATATATATATATATATATATATATATAATATTATATAGACCGGATATCAAGTCTTTGCCAGCCTTTTGTACGTTGAGAACAAGAAAAGAAAGAATCATGATCTATGCATTTAATGTCTCATAAAATGGCTGAAGACTAAAAGCCAACCGTGTAATACAATTTCAAATATGCATAAATATTGCCATTTGTTTTTAACTTTCCTTAAACCAAATAGTAAACACTTGTTTATATATGGTAACATAAAATAATTCAACAATAGCTATACATTAAAGTGCTGAAAAATCTTCCGTATATGACGTTATTATGTCATATTCAAATAAGAACGTTTGAATACAAAACCTTTAGAATGGAAAGTATATATTTGTAATAAAATCAAATATGCTGGCAATTATGATATTAATATCACGTTAATGTTCATAAATTTCCTGATTAAAACCATTGACAAAAGCTATTCAAATTTTGAATTAAATTTGAATTTCAAAATTTAGCAATCAACGTATTTGACATTAAGGGATAATTGATACACATAAATGAGTATCAAAATAAATATAATATTTTTTATAAAAATATCCAACAAAGCATACCAGCACTTAAAACTGCTATTCTCCACGGAACTTCACTTCTTCTTCTTTTTTCTTTTTTTCCAGTAGGGTCTCCACACATATTTTAGCATCACTCTCTACTATGACATGGCTTATGTTGAGATTTAGGGCCTTATGATAGTGGCTAGGGTAATGGAAGCCAAGTGTTTTTCAAGTTTGAATTGAATTTTTTCCACTATCAACCAATGCTTCTTGGAAAATAAGGACTTTCCTTATTTTTCAAATCTAGTTTATGGCCTTTTTGGGGGGGGGGGGGGGGGGGGGGGGGGAGGGTGGGAGGGAAGAGAAGAGATAAGAGCACTCACATTAGTGGTGCATAATAAAAAAAAAGATGTAAAATTTACACAATTTGGCTTAAAACTAATTTACATTAGAGAGTGTAAAAGTGTGTAAATATACACATTAGCTACAGTTACCATTTTACAGGGTTACTGTAGTTGTGTATATAATATTTTATTATTTTCATGTTTTACTTTTACTTCTCTCTCTCTCTCTCTCAAATAACCAAGGTCTAGGAGAGATTAGCTCACTTGGATTTTCTAGTGGTGGTAAGGTGATTGTCAAGTAAGTATTGGTGCAAATTTGTTTTGGGTCAAGCCGGAGTTGGTTTTCTTTTGATGGGTCTTAAAAGGCTTCATTGAGATTCATTGATAGCTAGATTTTGCGATGGTGGCGGCACAATGGTGGTTGATTGATTTTTGTTTGGGTTGATCAATGGTAGGATGGTTGATTTTAGGTTGTCACTTCATGGCAGTGGGGATGGGTTTGATGACGTGGGTTTTTCTTTGCTTTATGGGTTGCACGTTTATGGGTATGAATTTTCTAGGTTGCAGGTTTATGGGTATGAATTTTCTAGGTTGCTATGATTTTCTAGGTTTACAGGTATAAAATTTTCTAGAATTTTTTTGGGTTGCTATGATTCTTTGGGTTTATGGGTTGCTATAAATTTTTTTTTTTGAATTTTCTAGGTTGTTCATGTGCTGTTGTGTGGTGAACTGGTGATCTTTCTTGCTCTTGCATTTGTGAAAGTGCCTTGGATGGTGGGAGGAGATTGTGGTTTGGCTACAAATTGAGTCTCTATAATTGTAAGGGAGAGATTCTAGAGATAGGAAGAGAGAAAGCAAATAAGGTTTGAAGGAAAAGAGATAGGAAGAGAGAGAATATTGAAGGAAATAATTAAAAAAATGTAGAAGAATGAATATTTTATTGAATATATTTGTAGAATATGTTAGTGTATAGATTAGGTTAGATTAGCCCATTGGGCTTAGCTCAGTATACCTTACTTATACTGCACTCATATTACTTGTACTGCACACATACCTAGCCTATATAAGGCTTTCTTTTGTACATTATTTTACATCACATCAATATACATACTATTTAGTCTTTCTCTCATTTTATATTGTTAACATGGTATCAGAGCCTTTCCTCTAATTTTTTTGGTTCCTGTGGACATCTCCGGTGTTCTTTCGCTGCCCTCGCCTTTATCCAGTTGTCACTATTAGAAGTGAGTCACCGCCGTCATGCCCATAGCCCTATAACACTTGGATTTCGTCAGTTTGTTGATCAAACTGCCAAAGTCAAGACACACATTGGCAGATCTGACAATCCCGAGCAAAACCCAACCAAGAACGGCCAGAAAAAACCTCTCACGCGTTCCCACGCGCCGGCTGAAGTTTCTGCTCACGAGCACGCGCCGCCACGCGCTGTCTTCCTTTCACACGCACCAGATCCTCTCTCTCACACACCTCTACGCGCTTGCCCCGTATCGTGTCCTGCCACGTCAGCCCTAGAGTGACGTCACTCATCCACGTCAGCATCTAGCCGTTGATCGTTGACTTTGACCAAGTCAAAATTTTTCAACAGGGCCTGTCTTGCTCAATTTTTCGCGTAGATTCCAATTTTGGACTCCATTTCTTTATTTGAGGTCTCTAAATCCCACTTTTTGGTCATCTTCTTCATTATAGCTCAACAAAACGAATGAGATATCATTCGTCCTATCACCATTATGTTGGATGGCCCTACTAGTTATCATGCATGGTCTCAGAATATGACTGTCTTTCTCAAGGGTTGTAAATTGTGGAGATATGTGACTGGTTCGATTCCTAAGCCAGTACCAAACCCTAAGTCTTAGGCCACAGCTGCTGAAGATGCCTCCAAGACTGCTGATGATTATGAAGAACGCCTAGAGGAACGGGAGAGTATTCAGAGTAAAATCTTGTCTTGGTTTATCAATACATCTATTCCCTCCATTCATAATCTTCTTCCTCGTCTTGAAACTGCTGAGACTGCTTGGAAATTTTTGGCCGATCGTTATAATTGCACTAATGATTCAAGCTTGGAGTTCCACATTGAATCAAAACTTTATCAAATGCGCCAAGAGCCAAGTCAGTCTATTTCTGATTTTTATTCTCATACTTCTACTATGTGGGAACAACTCTCTACTGCAGATCCTCCACTAGTGTGTTCTAAGGACATTAAGCTATTTGTCAAATATCGGGATCGCCGTAAATTTATGCACTTCAAGATGGGTTTACGTGAGGATTTTGAGCCTACTAGGGCTTCTCTACTTAGCCGGTCTCCTACTCCTTCTCTTGATACTATAGTCAAGGAGCTCATTTTTTAGCAGAACCGTCGGCCTACTCATCACATGTTATCATCTGATTATGTATTGGCTACACCATCTCCACAGCCTCCCATTGCTGCATTCACTGCTCCTTCACGAATAAACTCTGGCCGTCCCACCTCTCAGTCTTCCAAAAGTACTCACTGCAAGTTTTTTCGTGCTAAAGGCCATGACATCTCAGTTTGTCACAAACTGCATAAATTTGTGCAAGAGCAGAATAAAGCTTCTCTTCCTCAGGCAGCTGCTATATGTCCTTTAAATCCATCAGTTCCTACAGGTCCATCTTTGGCTTCCTCACTTACTACGACTGATATTGAGGCAGTTGTTCAACAGGTTTTATCCCGCACTTCCACTGTCCTTTCTGTCACCTCAGGTAAACAATCTTGATTTTTTGATACTGCATGTTGTAACCATATGACCCCTGATGAATCTCAATTTTCTGATAAGGCATCCTTAGAACATCCAATCACCATTTACACTGCCGATGGAACTCCTATGCCTGTTAGTCATAAAGAAACAATCTCTTCTCCTTGTTTGTCCCTCAGTGACACTTTTCATATCCCAAATTTATCCCTCAATTTGCTTTCTGTTGGTCAACTTTGTGAATTAGGCGTAGATCTTCTATTTACTAATCATGGTGTGGATGTGCAGGATCCCCGAACGGGTTAAGTGCTTGGGACAGGCCGTAAGGTTGGTCGCATGTTTGAGATTCATGACTTGAAGATTCCTTCACAAGTTATTTATGCAGCTACTACCACTGCCACCCTCTCACCTGATCTATGGCGTGCTCGTCTTGGTCATCCATCCTTATCTCGTCTTCAGTTGTTAGCTTCTCAAGGTCATTTAGGTTCAGTTCAGTTTCAAAAATTTGATTGTACTTCATGTCATTTTGGTAAACAAACTAAATTGCCCTTTAATAATAGTGACTCCTTTTCTTCTGCACCTTTTGATCTTATACATTCTGATATTTGGGGTCCTGCACCTGTTCCCACTGAGGGGGGATCTAGATATTTTGTCATATTTGTGGATGATTTTCTCGATATACTTGGATTTATCTGCTTCACTATAGGTCTGAACTTGTGTCTATTTACCAAACATTTCATAAAATGATTGAAACACAGTTTAATCGCACCGTTAAAGTTTTTCGATCAAATAATGCACAAGAATATAATGATAAATCTTTTTTATCTTTTTTAGACAGTCATGGTACCCTTCCTCAGCGGTCTTGTCCTTACACCTCTCAACAAAATGGTCGTGCAGAACGAAAATATCGTCACATTCTTAATATTATCCGCACCCTTCTCATTTCTGCCTCTCTCCCTGAGCGCTTTTGGGGTGAGGCTGCACTCACTGCTGTGTACACCATTAATCGTATTCCTTCACCAACTACACATAACAAATCTTCATTCAAGCTTCTTTATGGTCAAACTCTTGACTACTCCTCTCTTTGAGTTTTTGGTTGTGCTTGCTTTGTCTCTCTTCCTCCTCATGAACGAACAAAGCTTTAGCCTCGTGCTCGTCTCTGTTGTTTCCTTGGTTATGGTGTATCTTAAAAGGGGTTTCGCTGCTATGATCCCATTTCTCGCCGCCTTCGTGTCTCATGTCATGTTGAGTTTTGGGAACATCGTCCTTTCACAAGTCTTTAGTAGTTTCTTACGTCCTTTCCCTCAGAGTCTCCCATTTTTACTGATCTTTTCCTCCCTCTCTATCCTGAACTTGTTGAGGATTCTTCGACATCGGCTGCCTTTCCAGACGACTCATCTCCGGTTCTGTCCCCGACATATGACCCACTTGTCTTGGATCCTGTAGCACCACCCTCTCCTGAGCCTCTTGTTGGTCCTGAACTTCGTCGTTCCACTCGGGTAAGCATTCCTCCCCCTAATCTCACTGATTATCACTGCTATTTTACTCTTGCCACCCTCTATGAACCTCACACCTATCGTGAGGCCTATATTGACCCTCTTTGGCAGTAAGCTATGAATGAAGAACTAGATGCCCTTCATAAGAATCACACTTGGAATATGGTTGATTTACCTCCTGGTCAGTCTGTAGTAGGTTGTAGGTGGGTTTACAAGATCAAGACCAAGGCTGATGGATCTGTTGAACAATACAAGGCTCGCCTAGTTGCAAAGGGCTTTACTCAAGAGTATGGCATTGACTATGAGAAAATATTTGCTCCTGTTGCTCGCCTTACATCTGTCAGATGTCTCATTGCTGTGGCTGCTGTTCGCCATTGGCCTCTTTATCAAATAGATGTGAAGAATGCTTTCCTCAATGGAGACCTCCAAGAAGAAGTATGCATGCAACCACCCCCTAGCTATCCACAATTAGGCAGTCAAGTTTGTCACCTTCGTCGTGCTCTTTATGGCCTCAAGCAGGCTCCTCGAGCTTGGTTTGAAAAGTTTAGCTCAGTTGTTGCTCAGCAGGGTTTCACTTCGAGTCCTCATGACACTGCTCTCTTTGTCCGAAGATCTTCTGCTAGTATCACTCTTATTCTTCTTTATGTTGATGATATGATTATTACTGGAGTTGATTCTGCAGGTATTCGCTCTCTTCAGCACTTCCTTAGTCAGCATTTTAAGATGAAAGATTTGGGCATTCTCAGTTATTTTCTTGGGCTTGAGGTTACCTCATCCTCTGATGGATACTATCTTTCCCAAACTAAATATGCTTCTGATCTTCTCTCTAAAGCTGGTATCACTGACAATAAGACTGTTTCCACTCCATTGGAATACAATGCAAAGCTCACACCCTTGGATGGTGACCCTATATCTGATGCTACTCGCTATCGTCAGTTGGTTGGTAGTCTGATCTATTTCACTGTTACTCGTCCAGATATTTCACATGCCGTGGGTATGGTTAGTAAGTTCATGGATGCCCCTTGTTTTGTCCACTGTGCTACTGTTCTTCGGATTCTTCGATATGTCAAGGGCACACTTTATCATGGTCTACACTACTCCTCTCGGTCTTCTCTTGAGCTTCATGCTTATTCAGATGCGAACTGGGCAGGTGATTCGACTGATCGATGCTCTATCACAGGTTTCTGTTTCCTGTTGGGTACTTCTCTTGTCTCGTGGCGTAGCAAGAAGCAGGATGTTGTTTCCTGTTCCAGTACTGAGACTGAGTATTGTCTCCTTGCCGACACCACCTGCGAGCTTATCTGGCTTCGCTGGCTCTTGGCTGACATGGATGCTCCACAGCCCACTGCTACTCCTCTTTATTGTGACAATCGTAGTGCTATCTACATTGCTCATAATGATGTCTTCCACGAACGCACCAAGCACATTGAGATCGACTGCCACATCACTGACCAGCATCTCAAGAAAGGCAATCTCAAGTTGTTCTCCATCTTCTCTGCTGACTAGCCTGCTAATATCTTCACCAAGTCTCACTCGCCTAGTCGTTTTCGAGATCTCTTATCCAAACTCCAGTTGGCTTCCTCATTGCCACCTCGAGTTTGAGGGGGGATGTTAGTGTATAGATTAGGTTAGATTAGCCCATTGGGTTTAGCCCAGTATACCTTACTTGTACTGCACTCATGTTACTTGTACTGCACACATACCTAACCTATATAAGGCTCTCTTTTGTACATTATTTTACATCACATCAATATACAGACTATCCAGTCTTTCTCTCATTTTATATTGTTATAATCTGATATAGGTGTTTTTTTAGAAGTGATTGTGTAAAATAGAAAGGGGAAAAAAAGAGAGTAAATTTTTATGCTAAAATAGACATTTTTAGATAAACTAATACAAATGCTCTAATGTCGGATCAACAAGATGTGCAATGGATCCCAAATTTAGTTGGTCTAATCTAAGGCTTTGTTTAGTGCTAAACTAGAGGGCTATTGCTAGGTGGCAGTAAATATACATATGTAAAAAGTTATAATTTAAACTTTGAAAATTTTCATAATTAAATTACATGTGTGACATATAAATGTTAATGTTAAAGATAATTTTTTCCCCAAAGGAGGAGGAATCTTTTGGGGGGTGGGGTATTTAATTTTGGTGGATCGTGTTTGTTTCATGTTGGCCCATAACTTGATGTGAATGAGACCTGTGGGGGTAAAAGCCCAACATCACGTGTTGGGCCTAGGGCCCTATTTGAATATTATTGTGTGTCCGAAGAGAAAAAGTGGTTGAGAAGGAGTCCATGTGGAAGAGATACCTGAAAATGAACGAGGAGTATAGTCTGAAGAGAGCCCCAGTGGTCTGAAGAGGTCATTCTCCTCGATGCAAAGGGACTTGATCAAGCAAATATATGGAAGGTTCAAGTGATCTGTCTAACAACTTCAATGATAAGGACAAGCTTTGGGCATGCCTGGAGATGATAAGAATGGAGAAATATCTAAAAGGAAAAGTTGCTACCATTGTATTTAATGCACTGCAGCAACTTTCCTGGCCGCATTTATGTGGAGAAGACCCCTGAACAGTACAACCTTAGCTACCACCACTCATGGGAAACTAAAGAAGATATCTGATGTGACATGTACTCAGGTGAATGCTTAGATGAAGAACAGGTGTATGATGAAGATGATTTAGAAGAAGGATATATGAATGGAATAGGCTTCTAAAGAAATGGGGGAGCGAAAAAAGGGGAAGAAGAGGAAAAAGATGTTACTGTAGCTTTAAGAACTGTATTCATTTTCAATCAATAACATACCTCTTTGGATTTCAGTTTATTGAGTTTTCAAGTGTGTTTTTACGTTAGCTCATCCACGTATATCATAGTTAACTGTTGCTAAATTCATAACTAGCTCAGCTTTTTCACCCACTCTCTACAAATTCATTGTTCCGGGTTTGTTGGGCTCATAATCCAAACCTTTTGGGCTGGGGCTACAAAATTTGGACCCCATAAGACCCATTTAATATTCGTGTCAAAATCCTAAGATAACTTATTTATTAAGCAGGATGATACAATTTCTATTTCATTATAAGCATCTCCAAAATGTTTATAGTATACAACATAAGAAGTTTTATTTCAACCCAATGAAATTTCATAAAAAAAAAAAAAAAATGGAATAAGTGTTTTTTGTTACCGATTTCAAGTAAAACGTTTAGCAACTTTAGAGTTCCATAGTAGAATTTATCATTATAACAATTAAAATTAGTTTAACACTTTAATTACTAACTTATATTTAAAATTCAATTTCTTTTGAAATAATAATGACATTTATTTATGGAGTTATATAGACTAGTTTTGAAACAATCAACCTGCTTTAAACAAAGAATGAATCGTAATATTTTGAATTTATTTGAGAAGAGTATCATTTTGAATTAGTTACAAGTTAAGCTAATCAACATGAAATTAAATATTTTATGAATTGTGATAAAGCAAGTCCACTCATTTACACTAATGTGGCGTTTGATACGGCGGGATAATGTTTTAGGATTCTCAGGAATGTTTAAACATTCTCATGTTTAGTTGCAAATCACGCTAAGGAATTAGATGCCAGAAGAAACTAGATTCTCCCTTTAAGCCCCTCTTAGTAAGAATGTGAATTCTCTTTAAAACAAGTGGGTATCCAGATTCCCAAACTTAAAGAAAATTGTATTTTTTTTTTTATTTTTATAAATTGACAATTTTAACCATTTATCCTTATCATTTAAGCAATTAAGATAAAATATGAAACAAATCATCAATATCTTTTCTCTTATCTTTATCTTTTCCCGCCAAAACAACATAAACAGGATAGACAACTCTGTTGATATATTCTTTAACAAAGTTCTATTTAGGTTTCATGTGTGGAAAAAAAAAGTTTGAAGGGAACCCTCCATTATTGCCAGGTATTCATTTTTACTGTTGTGTGTGTGTTGCTCAATAAATTATTAATGGATTTATTTTCATGGAAATTTATTAATGTATCTATTCGTATCTTAGATCTTGGTTTTGTTTAGTTGCTAGATATATAGATCTAGATTGGTGGCTTCATCTGTTTGTTTTTTTTTAGATTAATGGCTTTGTTTCTAGATTTATATGTTACAGTACATGTCAATAATTTGTATCCTATCTGGTGCTTTTGATGTTTGTTATACAATGATATAGAATGTGTGCATTTTTAATTTTTAACAACCCATCATATTTGTATGCGTGTTTTTGGATTTTGAAACATATTGGAAGGTCTTGGACTTTGAAACCTATTGGATTTTTAAGTTTATATTTTGTTTTTCATTATTTATTTAGAGGAAGATTTTTTTTTTTTTTTTTTATAAGGGACTTGGTAGTTTACATTCAAATCTAAGGATAGAATAGAAAAAATAAATAATTCAATTAAGATTTCTGGGAATAAACCAAACATTATCATCTCACATTCGTAAGAATTTTAAAGAGATTCTCAATAAAACCAAATATAGGAATAGCTACATGCCTAAGTATCCAGATTGCAAAGAATCACATATTCGAAGGTCTTGGATTTTGAAACCTATTGGATTTTTAAGTTTATATTTTGTTTTTCATTATTTATTTAGAGGAAGATTTTTTTTTTTTAAAGGACTTGGTAGTTCACATTCAAATTTAAGAATAGAATAGGAAAAATAAATAATTCATTTAAGATTTCTAGGAATAAACAAAACATTATCTCACAATCCTAGGAATCATAAGAGATTCCTAATGAAACTAAACATAAGAATAACTACATTCTTAGGCATTCAGATTGCAAAGAATCACATTTTTCAAAATTCGAATGCTAGGAGTAACGTGAATTTCCCCTTACCAAATGCGACATTAACTATGAATTTATTCTTTCTCAAAAAAAAAAAAACTATGAATTTATTGATTCTATAAATTATTCTATCAGGTCTGGCACCTAATATAAAAAATTGCAATTCTTAAAACAAATAAGTATTAAGATAATATTTTTTATAATTGTTAACATGAGCTGATAATCGTACCTTCCAATGTACTACATGCTTGGGGAATAAGTTAGGCTTTGGGTTTTTTTTTTTTTTTTTTTTTTTTTAAACTAGCGTGTGTATATATATTAAAATAAGCCAATTTTTATCTTTTTGACAAATATTTAACATAAAAGTTAGTAAAAATTATATATATGTTTTTGTCTCATTTTTAGCAAATAAGTTACCTTAGTTACCGAGAACTAAGGGATAGCAAACAGAAACTCACTATGTCAACAATTGTAATCTGTTATAAGTATATATCTTTTTTTTTTATTGGGTTATTAGCATATATCTGTAAATGGGATTATGACTTTTTAATATTTGAATAATGCTAGATATATAAATTATTTTATAAAAAAATTTATAAATTGCTGATGTGACGAGTGATTATTGATAAATAAAAAGTGATATTAATAGTCAATCTGGATAAAAACTAATAATAAATTTACTACATCAATATTTTGTAAAAATATTATAAAATAATTTGTGTCGGTAGAATTATTCTTAATATTTGGTGGCGTGGTAGTCTCACATTACGCTAAAAACGAAAAGAAAAAAAAAGAAGACGTGCAGTTTCTGATCCACGGTGAGTGAAGGGAGATCAAATGAGTCTGTCATAGCAGTAATCGATTTGGCGCGTGGGCGTGACCTCAATAAGTTAACCACCAAACATGCTTTTTGCGTTGCTAAGATGGGTTGGAATTTGGATAATACTTTATGTTAATTAATTAAAACACTTTCTATTATAATTAGAAAAAAAAATACTATATCTGAAATTCTTCATTCTTTAAAAATAAAAAATAAAAAAATAAAATAAATGAAATCCTCCAAAGTTAGTCATCTTCTTCTAATTCTTCAACGCTTTCATTACTAATAATACCAAAACAAAAGAAAACCAACAAAACAAAACAAAAAAGCATTTCCAGGTACGAGGTTCGATCTTCCTTTGTAACTAACAGCCTATATATTTGTGTTTTTTTTTTTGGTTCCTTTTTTATATATTAATCTTTATATCGCGCTCTTTCTGTTTGTCAAAATGTCTCATGAATTTTTTTTTTTTTTTTTTTTTTGGAGTTCTATAGCGTTTGTTTGATTCTTATTTTTACGCTAATTGATAGATAGAGATTTGACAATAAATAAATAAATAAATTATAAGGTTGGTTCTTAAGTGTTTGGCAAAAATATCGAATCAGATGGTGAAAGACGCGGGCACCACTGGGGATAATGATGGTGATGGTGCTGCTGCCGCTGCTGATGATGGTGATGTTCCCGACCTGGAAAAGGGTACTGACCATAACACAGCTGTGACGGTGGGCTCCGGCGGCGATCATGGTGATCACACCTCAGTCACCGTCGTGGTTTCTAGTGGGGATTCACTCACAACCACTCCCCAACCAGAGCCAGAGCTGTCAGCAACTGACACCTCTAAGCAAGAACTGCCGACTCCTGTGTCTCCTAAGAAGCCATATTTGAGTAGGACTACAAGTTCTCCTGAGCAATGCAGGTAAGTCGTAGTTCCTTACCCCGGATTATGTGGATATGGATTGGATGAGCGTGTTGTCGAGGCGTGGTTTGACTCCTGCATCAGGTGTTTACCACATTGAATTGGGCTATGTTGGTAATTACAAGGAACCCCAATTGTAACTCGACTAATCCTTTTGGGTAAAACACAGACATAACTAGCATTTCCTCTGGTTTTTATAAATTATAAAATGTGTTTGCTCTTGTTTCTTATGTTGGGCATTCTATTGATTATTGCCTTAACTCGCCATTTGACTGAACTTTTCAAAAGTGGAACTTAAGTTGGCTGGTCTAACAATCTTAGTGTTCTATAGACAAGACCATAAACTCGAATATTTCTCATCTCCTAATTGTGTTTACTGGGCAATTAGAGGGCACCCAATTTTTTTGTAGCTAATTTACATACACGATTAAGCATGATAGTTTGGAACGCGCATGAGGATGAATCTTCATTAGATGATATTGCATGCAAACCACCTTCAAGTTGGGTTACTATAATTACCACAAAACCAGCAGTGTGATACACCCACACCAAATTTCATTAAAAGACCGAAATTAGGGTCTGAAAACATAGTAAACTGTAGTGTGATTGAAAATAAATTTTCACTTTAAATCAGGAGGAGTATATCTAAAAGGTTCAATCTTTTCAACAATCTCTTCATCCTATATTTGATGTCTGTTTTGGTTCCTTCTATTCATTTTACTGTTTGTAAGATTTTCATATTATGGCTTCTTGCCCTTGTTTTTTGAACCTATACTTCCTTTGCATCTAATCATTTTGGTCTCATTCAAGTTAGCTTATAAAATTTAGGCTGCACAGAACTGCTCTGTTGATTTTAAAGAGTTTTTTTCATATTAGAATTTGATGCTTCAAGAATCGTGCTATCCATTTGAAGTTACTACTACCTGTTTCTAAGCATCTTTCTTATTTATATATATATATATATATATATGTATGTGTGTGTGTGTGTGTGTGTGGGACAGATTTTTTACTTTAACTGCATGATCTTTATTTTCATGTTGGAAATGGAGTTTGATGGATACAAGCATTAGTGAATTACTTATTGCTTTATCTTTTTGTGTCATTTCAAAAAGTACTGGAACCATCATATTGGCTATTTTATTCTTTCAGAGTTTGTCAGCAGGAGAAGGAGGAAGTTCTAATAGATCTTGGGTGCCACTGTCGAGGTGGTCTTGCAAAAGCCCACAGGTCATGCATAGATACTTGGTTTCGTTCCAAAGGATCAAACAAATGCGAGATTTGCCAGTAAGTCTTTTGACTAAATTTGTTCAAGATATTGAGCCAGCTTAGTCTTAAAGGATATTATAATTTGGTTTTGCCTTTTTATGCAGAGAGGTAGCTACAAATGTGCCACCTCCAGATTCCCAGCCCAGTGTACGTTTTCTGTATTTTTTACTGCAAAGACTTGTAATATGCAATTGAGAATATTCTTTGCCATTTCTATTGAGCTATTTAAGATATGCATTGAGTTAGCAATTTGAATGGGATTTGTGATATCATATCTGTGTCAAATTAGATGCTTCTTGGATATATCCCAATAGATATTTTGTCTTTCATAATTATATCAAAAAGTTGGAATATTACTTAGTTGCTCTGTTAAAACTAATTGGTACTTACTGAGTTGTAACGGATGCACCCAAATTTTCAGGATATGACCTTCTCCAGAATAGACCAGAACATAGAATTGTTAGTAACAGCAAATGAAGGGTTTATGATATATGTTTCAATGACATCTAAAGTATGGATGCTTTTATGAAAAGACCAATATAGCATATACTCATAAAATATTTAAGAACTGGAAAAAAGGTTGACATAGATTTAGAAAAAGAATACATTTTATTATAGCATATACTCGGTATAGTGGTTACAAACCTTAGTATATTGAGCTGGAGATATGGAGAATATAATATTGAAGAACTATGAGCATATAAAGTATTAATGAGAATTTTGGCATTTTCAAATATCCTAATGCGTTTTTGTTGATAAGTAAGAAAGCTTTATTAAAAAAAACTCAGAGTAAAAACCATGTACACAGGGTACAACTACCTAAGCACCAAAAGAACAAGTATGAAGCATATCAAACATATTATCAAAATAAAATAGAGAGGAAGCATTCACCCACTGAAATAAAGATTTGAGAAGAAGAAGCTTAAGATCTTGCAGTGATTTATTTTTAATTATTTTGCCACTGCATTCTTTTTTCTGTGTTCCAAATCCAAAAATCTTACTGGTTATTAATTTTTCTAGTTTAATAATTGGGTTCAAACTCAAGTTTATAAAACTGCGATATGATGACTTGGACATTAGGGTTTATGCTGAAGATACACCATTGTAACAAAGCATTAAGTTAGTAGTGTGTTTGAAAGCCGAAAAAGGGAATTTCAATATGTGGGGAAATATACCCAGTAGTATGCTCTGCACTTTCTATCAATTACTGATGCTTCTGCATTACCCAGAGGCAGAACGGGTGATGTATTTCTTATTTTCAGTTCAGGGTATAGTTAGCGTCTAACAGGCAAGTCTGAATTTTTGTTCTCTTATGTTTCATGCAGCAGACTAATTACTGGGTTTGGAGGATTGAAAACTATAGACTTCAAAATCATCAAAGGGTAAGGGGTTACTGTGGTCAATCTGCTGAGTTACTCTTTATTTTCTGAAAATAATATTCATTTTCTATGATTTTTGCATTTAATGATCTTCGTATCAGGGATGTTTTAGTCCACTTTGGGTGGCATTTGCAATCCTCATTGGTGGTCTCCTGTTGGATGTGCTAATTTCCATTACCCTTGGTGTCTCTGCACTGCCTATCAACATTATAATCGGTTTGTAGTTCTATAATTTTGTGTACAATTCTGCTCATTCTTCCCAAAGGACAAGTTTGTTTGATGATGGTAAAAACTTGAGTTTATGTATAGGTGTTATTGTTGTGCTTGGACTTGGAACTGCACTGCGACTTGCACTGGAATTTGTTCATGAGTGGCATTTGAGAAGAGCTGTGCAAAGTATTGAAACAAATGGGAATCTTGGTTACCATCCTACCTTGTAGGTAAAACTATGTATGATAATATTTACAAGTAAACTCTTTAATTTATTGTTTACTGTTTGTAAGTGTTCACGATGTTTTTTCTATTTGCGAGGGATCCTCTGTTTCTTGCCTTTTAGTTTGATACCCATGATGCACTGGGCAACATTATTTGTTGTTGAATTTATTAAGAACCTTAGCATTTGAGTTTGAGATGAATCTACTTTCTTTTTAAGTTTTAATCACTTGCCTTAGACACAAGTGCTGTAAGTTTATTTTATGGTACATTCATGGTTATATTATATTGGTTTGGATGAGCCAACAGTTTTATAGTTCTTATTGTTTTTAACGGAAATATTTAGAGTTCAAATCTTCATACCCCCAACTATATGAGTTTATTATTATCTTAAAACAAAATTATAGCTTTTTAAAGAGAAGTGCTAGGTCTACAACATTTTTACAACAAATCATAAGTGGTAAGTTGTCATTGGTTCTAATTTGAATTTACAACTTAAATTACTTTTTTTTTCCACCCATAACAACCAATAACAACTTACTACTTAGAGTTTATTGTAAAAATGTTGTGAACATAGCATTTTTTCTTTTTAAAACGCCATATATTTCAAGTTACAACTTACAACTGTATTTTTTTTTTAATAAATTAATAAACAAAATAATCTGATAAAAATAAGTACGGTCAAAGCCAAACTTTGAGCATAAACATGTGATCTAATTTGTTGATGAATTTGAGTTTGGTTTCGTGTTCAAAATAAAATTAAATGAATAATCTTAAGTCTTTTAAAATAAATTAAAATGAATAAAATTCTGAATTTTTAATGGTTAACACTTAACAGACTACCTAGTTTACCATCATAGATAGGAAAAATAGGTTAGAAAAGTGAGAGGGAGATGCTGCATGAGGTAAATTGGGTAAAGCCCACATTCTAAATCTAAACTTTCTGCGGGAAAAGATATAGAAGCATGTGCTAGTAGAATCATCCCTTTTTTTAGGGTGGCGCCTCTTTCCTTTTTATTGGGCCTGTAAAGCCCTTTTGACACGGTCTTCTATAATTCTCACGTTGCTTCAACTATCACAGTTCCGTTACAAAAACCCATTTTCCTTTTCCTTTTCCTTTTCCTTTTTCTCGGGATTTTTGTTAATTGTCAGTTTGTCACCACTAAGCTTAACTTGTATTAATACTTTTTCATTTCTCCCGAAAAGAAAAAAAAAATCGTTAATAATAGGAAAGTCGTTACACAAATTTTGAAATTGCGGACGATTGACTGTTTGATACCTGATAACTTGTAAAATTAGATTTTAATTTTAGTCCCAAGGAAGAATTGGTAAAAGAAATTTCATGGAAATTTCCAAATGATTGAAGAAGTAGGTTCCTATTTATTAAGACTTATTAAGAGTAGAGTGAAAGATTATGCTGGCAATATTTTATTAGCATTTGAATGAATTAAAGAAATTGTAGAATGAAAGAGAAAATGAGAGGAAGAACATGGTTCAAATGTAATGAAGATCTATTACATTCAGAACATAAAGAATGATTGAGGTTTTACCGTTCAATTTCAAGAAAATTCTAAACTATATGACAATTTACATAGAAAGGTAGACTTTAGCAACAAAAAATAAAAAACATAGAAAAGTAGACAATATAGTAAAATAAAAAATATTAAAACCATGGAACATAGTTGGCCTATAGTTTTTTTTTTTTTTTTTTTTTTATTTTTTTTTTTTTATAATTTTTTTTATAGCATTCTCATAGTATTCCGTCAAAGAATAATAGTTTAAAAAGTGGTTACTTATTATTATTATATATTTTTGGTTTGATAATTTGATATTTAGAGGAAGGTAGATTTGAATTCTGAATTTCTCATTTAAAAATATGGAGTTGTCAATCAATTAAGCTATAATATGTGAGTTCCATGCAGCTCAACTAATTAAGTCCATGATAGTTGAATGAGCTTATACCAAAAATTGATTGGTGTTTTGGTTTAATGATAAAGAGTATAATAATCGGAAGTGAACAGGACATCGTAAGTTAAAACTCTATAAATAAATAAAATTGAACTATAATACTCTTCACAAAATAATTATCTTATTGGGAGTGGTAAGAAATGCTCTATACATGCTGTTCAATGTGTTCATTATTCATATTGGTGTAAACAATAGACATAGACTAATATACACCTCTTTCTTTTCTTTTCTTTTTATTTTTTTATTTTTTTTTATTTTTTTTTATTTTTTTTTAATGGGAAGACTAATACTCTTAACAAAAACAAAAGATAAAATATATAAGAGTTTGAATTTAGCAAAGATGGTTCTAAAACTCACGGTTCACATTATCCAATCAGAGATTGCCACATCATATTTTTACTTAAAACTCAATACATCCTAACACATCTAATAATAACTCAAAAACTCCTTATTTGATTGGATTTTCATATAGGCATTAGAATTAATTGTGAGTGATTGTGCTTATTTTTTAATATGTGATAAAGTAATGTGGTATGTTGAATTTAAATAATCTCAGTATATAATAGAGTAATACAACAATATACCACGTTTTTATAAAATTTAATATCAATATATCTACACTATATTATTATATATAAAAAAGGACTCCCTTCTTTGAACAAGACTTTTATATAATTCAAAAATATTCTCATTAATAGAAGGTAACTTCTCTTAGAAATTGGGTCATAAATATTAATTAACAAATTTCATTTTGATTTTAAAAGGAGAACTCTTAAAATTTAGGATTTTTCCTCTTCACATATAAAAATTTAGCATTGCTACTGCACACCCTTGGTGCGATGGTCATTCCACAAGTATAAGTACTTGTGGGGTGTGGAGGGTAAGGGTTAAGATTCAAGTCTCTAAGAGGAAGTTTCACACACACATACACTTAAATTAGGCTGGAGTAAAATTTCTATTTTGTATAAAAAAAAATAGCAATTTTTATTCATTTTTCATCTAAATAAAAGTAAAATACCCCTAAAATTTAGCCTTCTTTTCCCTTACGTTCATTTTATTCTTAAAGAAATTATAGTTACTGTTTATCTCTAAAATTTATCATTTTTATTTATTTAATAAATATAAATTATTAATTTTTACTAAAAAAATATAAAATAGCTATTGAACACGCGCAATGCGCATGCTTCCTGGCCAATAATATATAATACAGCAATACAGCGGTATATCACTATATTGAGGGCAGCTCCCTTACTCCTTTCTAGAAAGGACGCGGCAGAGTGGCACGCTAAGCGGTAACGGAGCTCAGCTACCGCGTTTAGACTAGTCTGCCCAAAACTTTGCCGATTCCAATCACGCGGTAACAGCACACAATTTTGTGCCCCCACAAAGATTAGAAAGTCGTTGCGTGTCATAATCCCATTGGTTGAGAGTGATAGTGGTTGGCAACATAGTAACGGTAACGGTGGGCACTGCATTTGCAAGAATAGAAAAACGAGTAGAGAACGGCACCACGTGTTGTGTATGTCCCAAAAATAGTATCACAAAGCAAAACAAAACAAAACAACACATTGTGATTGTATAGTGGAGTTACATCTATGTACATGTCCTAATCTTATGTTGCTTAACCAGCAAGTGGCCTCCCAACTCCCAAGGTTTTGTTTCAGTTTACTGCTGCTCCTATAATATTTGACCCTCAAAAAGAAAAAAAAATTTACCAAAGAAAAGAGTAAAGTGCGAGAGAGAGAGAGAGAGAGAGAGAAAAAAAAAAAAAAAAAAAACACACACACACACGCGCACACAAAAGAAGAAGAAGATGAGTGCTGCAGTGTTAACAATGGAATCTCTGCCTCTGGGTTTCAGATTCAGACCCACCGACGAAGAGCTTATCAACCATTACCTCAGGTTGAAAATCAACGGCCGCGATTCCGAAGTCCAGGTCATTCGCGAAATCGACGTTTGCAAATGGGAGCCCTGGGATTTACCTGGTATATTTCTATCTTCCTTCTTCTTCTTCTTCTTCTTCTTCTCCATTTTTATTTTTCATATCTAGTTTTTTTTTTCTTTTATGTTATGTTTAAAGCTCATTTCTTAATTTTATAATATTTGATTGTGAGGATTGAGAATTTTATTGATTGGTTAATTTTACTGTCAATTCATTTCCCTTTATTCTCCCATGAATAAATGAATAATTCCCCTTGAAAAAGCACATCCATATATCCCTATTTTGTATGCCAAAGATTCCTTTTTGACATTCTTCTACCTTCTATTTTCTAACCCTTAAAAAATTAAAAATCAAAACAAAGAGGATTACAATAGAAATTTAGATTTTGATTCTCTGGTTCGATCTGTTTCTATACTCAAAATATCTGTATCCTTTCTTGATTTGTGAATGGATTATATGCTAATTTTGGTTCATATTCTATATTATTGATTATTTGGTAAATAAGCTTTATATCAAAGTGCACCTGCTCTCCTTGTAAGAGCAAGGTGGAGACTGGAGAGTGAGATTGTAAATCAAGATCCATTGAGTGTGTGTGTCATTGCAAATCAAAAAAGAGAAAAAAGGATTGATTTTATTTTTATTTTTTGGCTGAAACCAGGGCTCTCAGTGATAAAGACAGATGATCCCGAGTGGTTCTTCTTCTGCCCACGTGATCGGAAGTACCCAAATGGTCATCGTTCCAACAGAGCCACTGATGCTGGCTACTGGAAAGCCACGGGTAAGGACCGCACCATAAAGTCCCGCAAGTCTAGCTCCAATGCCAGCATGATTGGGATGAAGAAGACCTTGGTTTTCTACAGAGGCCGTGCTCCCAAGGGCGAGCGCACAAGCTGGATCATGCACGAGTATCGTGCTACTGAGAAAGACCTGGATGGTACTGGTCCCGGCCAGGTACTTTTCTTTCTTAACAAGTTTTTATTCTAGTCTGGAAACAGCTTGGAATTCATATACACTTAAGACTTACGTTTGTCTTACATTTCTTCTTTCACACTCTGCAGGCTGCCTTTGTTCTTTGTCGCTTGTTCCACAAGCCTGAGGAGAAGTCACCAGTTTCAAAGTACGATGAAGTAGACCCTACTGGCTTGTCACCTACCACTACCAAGTCCTCTCCTGATGATACATTGTCAGATGTAGTTCAACTTCAAGAAACAGCAACGTCTGTTATGCCAGTTAGGAGCCAGTCTGAAGGTATAAAGCGATGGTTGACTGATAAGTCTGATAACATGACCCCTAATGCTCTAGTCCCTGCTGAAACTAGCTCCAATAGTTATGTGCCTTCTGATGTGGACGATCATGTACCAGAAGATGCTTTAGAGGTGAGAAGCGGACTCACATAGTATCTGTATTCTTTTTTCTTTGTGTGTTCGTCATCCTGTTTCTCTATCTTTTACCATGTATAAGCTCTTCATAATGAGGAATTTCTTTTCTTTGGTTTGAATCATCAAGAGACATTCTATGACTAAAATTTGTTGTTTTCTTGCTTTTCAATTTAGGTGAATCAGCAGCCCTCATGCGGCGAGATTGATTTTCAAGATTTCCCCACATTGCAATCACAGATTCAAATGGAGATAGCACCCCAAGTGGGTTCACCTTTTCCCAGTGACTTTGGAAATGGCAATAATGCACTAACATTTCAGGATGGTACCAGCGAACAGGACATATCTCTCACAGAGTTGTTAGATGAGTTCTTGAATAGCCATGATGATAACTCATTTGATGAATCAGCCAGTCTGAAGAACTCATTTGTTGGAAGCGACACCCTATTTACTGGTCAGGCTGTACCACCTGGAAGCTTTTATGTTAAAGACAGTGGTGCATATGGTGATGCGGACACTGAAATGGCTCAATTACAGGTAAAACAATACTTTTTCGGATTTTGAGAGACACGCTATTGGTAATCCTTGTCTGTTTCCAGTTTAGCTTGCACATTGCATTTACTTTGAAGTTCTGGCACTGTGGTATTTATATTTTGCTTTTTTCTGATGGCTGGGGGCGTGTATCCCTGGTGAGGTTTCACATCATTAAAAATATATATACTTTGCTTTTATGGGCATTTGATGTAGTTAATTAGTGAACAAATCTGACTCTGAAATTGACAATGTTTTGTTGTCATCCACCAGCGTGATTCTGAGATGGAAGTTTCTGGATGGTTCAATGAACATGTTGATAGTGAGCATGTATATTCCAACCAAGAACTTTGGGGGAATGACCTTTGGGATAATTCTGTTGGACAAGATACTTTGTCTGTTTATTCTGCTGTGTGCTCATCCTTGGCGCCCAGCTCAGAAGAACCAACTGATAAGAAGGAACCCAATAACTACAGCAGTGTTCCTGTTGGTGAAACTGGAATCAAGATTAGGACCCGGCAACCTCAGCATAGACCAACTTTAGGCAATATTCCATTTCAAGGTACTGCTCCAAGAAGAATCCGTCTGCAGCTCCAGTGTTCTGGTGAATCAGTTTGCCATAGTGAAGTGGGAGGTCCAAGCTGCAGTGAAGAAGATGAAGTGCAATCAACAGTTACTAAGGTAAGGTTCATTAAATGAAGCTGATATGAAAGTTCTGCTCATATGTATTTATCAATTATTGAGTCTAATGATGTTGCCTGCAGGCTGAAGAAGCTTCAGAACACCGTCCTCCTGTTGTTGAGATAGAGGAACAGAGCGAGCTTTTGAAGTCTGAGGAGAGCAGGGGAACTAATGAAGAATCCTCTGCAAAACTGAGGTTTAGGGTGAAACGTGATGCTCTTCCGGGCGGCAGCCAGCTGGAGATGTCAGAATTTGCGAAAGCACCTGCTCTACATCATACCTCACGATCCTCATTAGTCTATATAGCAGGAGTTTCTCTAGTTGTAGTCATGTCTGTTGTATTTATTGGGGTATGGAGGTACTTCAAATCTTGATGTTGTACACCAATAGCTATAGGTAGTCCGCTCCTGTGTTTTTTAGTTGCCAGACGAGGTAAATAAGCAGTTTTCTGAAGTTGGAGAGCAGAGTAACTAATGAAGAATCATCTACACAACTTAGGTTGAGGGTGAATCGTGATGGTCTGTTGGTTGCAGCCAGGCACTGTGCCCCAGGAACCTCATTATTATATGTCGGTCGTCGGAGTAGTTTCTTTTGTTGTAGTTGTGTCCATACTATTTATTGGGGAATGGACTGGGGGAGCTGCGTTTGATCATGATGTTGCACAGGAATAGCTATAGGTAGTCTATTCCAGTGTATGTTAGTTGCTTAGAAGCAGGGTTAGGTTTGTAAATTCCTCTGCTTTCCTGTATTCATGCGTATATATATCTAGAATAGCCAAATGTTGTGTACTCTATTATCGAACAATGTCGTTTAATTTAACTTTGTTTTCTTTTTTTGTAGTAGCTTTGTTGGAGGTTCTGAATTTTGTTTTGGATTTATTGTTTTGTACTCATGAATCAAACTAGCTTGTTGTATTCGCTTTTTTTTTTTTTTTTTGCTTGCATACTTTGGTTATTTAAGTTCATGGAAACACAGTCAAACACTTATGCTGGTTGTTTTGCCTTTGCGGGGTTTGTACCATGTACTGGAAGCTCTTACGAAGGAGAAGGTATCTTGTGGTGTTGTGCATGTAAACAAATGCATATCACACCTAATTCTCACAAACATGTAGTAGATCCCAATATGTTGTGGGGTCCATATTTCTGTGTCTAGTGGTGCTTCAGCTAGTGCTAAATTCATTTTCTGTTCTGTTTAGATATTGTTCACACAGGCATGCATATACTTGGGAAACCAGTCTGTGGCCGATTCTTTGGTGGGATTTTGTTACCGAGTATGACAGTCTGCGCACTCTTATGTTTTGTTTGGAGGGAGAGGGTGAGTAGAGTAGAGTAGACTGTAGAATAGAATTGATTCAAAATTAGTTTATTTTCAGCTAATTTTATTCTACTCTCGTTTACACACTCTCTCTCTCTCTCCAAACGAGTCATTAGTCTTGGCATCATGTAATGAGGATTGAGTCAAACTTCCAGTTCTATGCATGCTACATGAATGTACACTCCTCAGAATAAGATAACATCAATTTGCCGTATACTGAAAAACTAGAGGTTGCTAGAATCCGTTGGCCAGGCAGTCATAAGCGTAGTCTTGTGTTTTCACAATCAATTATAAGTTGACTTTTTGTTTATTTTATGTATTGTTTGTGAGTTTCATATTTTTTTTGTCTAAATATTATTTCTAATAAATTAATAATCTAATTTTTTAAAAATAAATTAGCTTTTAATTTTTTTTTTTGTCTCTATCTAAGCTATCATAGATAATCAATTGTTTTTAAAATTGCTTTCGTGTATTATTATTATTATTATCTTTACTTTATTGTCTTTTTAAGGGGTTACTTTTTTAAAATAAAGTTTGGTAGATGAAGCCGCTAGTATTTGGAGGTTTGTCGGGTAAAATCGGTGGGCTTCTTGGAAAGGAATACCACTATAATGCCGAAAGCGGTTTTTTACACTAAGCCGGCCCTGTAAGCCGTTGCTGCGCTGGTTTGTCCTATTCTCCTTTATAATATTTGATTATTGTTGTGTTCGTCTTTTATTCAACAATTCAATTCAATTGCAATTCCACTGCTAACGACAATAATAATTTGAAATATACTAGTGTGTCTATATATATCAAACAAAAAAATTAGAGAAAATTTAATTAAATTTTAAATTAGAATTTAATTGTTGGCTAATTTTGTGCCATATGTTTATTTAAATTTTTAATTTCTTTGCTAAGTAAATTAATGAGTATAAAATACTAAAAATCTAATATTAATGAATTATATTAAAAAAAAATCAATCACACATACTCAATTAAAATTATTATACAACAAAGATCATTACATATCTTGTTTTATTAAAAATTTTAAAAAATAATCATAATTTGCCGCGTGAGCAAGTTGTGGTACAAGTTGTGCCTCTTTATGTGGCACTAGCACAACTCACTAATTAAATTCATAATGAAACTCATTATTCATATGAGATAAGAAAATACACATTTATAATACTCTAAAAGTACCTAATAATTTTTTTGTTCAAATAAAAAAAAATACGGGGACTGCGGATATTCCAAATTCCAATAAGTACTACAAAAATAAAACTAGCCAATTCCTCAAAAAAAATAAAAATAAAAATAAAACTAGCCAATCATAGGATAGGAGCAGTTCTTCCATAGTAGATTTTGGATGCATCCAGAAAATGCGGCTACAAAAAACTTGGTAAATATAGGGAAAGAAAAGCCACTGCAGCTTACAATCCAGGTGGCAAAAAAAAACCAGACAGCTAACAATGCATATGATGACTGTGCATCTATTTCTTTTTTTTTATTGGTTGTTTCAAAGAAAAACCATAATTTCTTATTTTGAGATTGAGAGACTTCTAGTCTTTCGGCCTTAAATTTAGACTAGCTAACAATACGAAACTCAATGACTTAACACTATTTTTTCTTTCACTTTCAACAAATGAATTTATACAAAACAACTTTCAAATAGGTAAAGATTAATACTAATTTTGTCTAGTATCTAATCATAACTTATCCCAATCCAAACTAAAATAACTAAGCTTAATAAAAAGTAATTTATTTGAACAAGTAAAACATATCTCTCCTAAATTAAAATTAGATTAGACTACTTGCTGTTTAAATATAAATGGATAGAGAGAGGATAAGGATGATAGAGGCCGATAGTCACAGCTCATAATGCACAAAGCCTTTTCCGCTGGCCTTGTATAAACAATTAAAAAAAAAAAAACAAGAAGATATGGATAAAAATCTAAATCCTTAATAGTATGTCGTAAGGTACAGAGGCCCACGTGGAAGCCCAGCAGCACACTGGAAGAAGAAGTGGGCGCACCTTGGTGAAGGAAAAGAAAAAACCAGATCAGTGAGGTTCAGATTCTCGTGGCTTTGTTGGGTATCTTCTAGAGACAAAACACAAACACGCGCACACACACACACACACTTATATAACATATTTCTCTCTCTAGCTAGTTGTTGACTGACTCTCCTATTCTTACTTGGTCCAATCTTTTTCAAACTTTGATCTTTGAGCAGAAGAGATGATTCTGGTGGCTATAATGGCAGAGCTGATGGAGGAGTACACAGTGTTGCTGGCGAGGGTGCTAGAGCATGTGTTTCATTCTATGCCTTTCCCAAGAAGGGTTCGTTTTCTCATCCTCCGCAGCCTTCCTTTTGCTTCCCCACCAACTGGCCCTCTCACTCTAACCCCTTAGCCCTCCCTTTGTTTTTTCTTTTTTTTTTCCTATGAATGTAAGAAGCAAATAGTACCTGTGAATTATATGTTTTAATCTCAGCTTCTTACTTTATTCATTCATGTACAGCTTTCTGAAGTCTCTAATTTTTTTTTTTTTCTTTTCTGGATTTTAAGTTGATGCGGTGGTCCTAAATTTCTGTAAATATTATTGCGAGTTATCTTATTTCTGATTTAATTAGCATCTTGTATAAAGTGCATACTTTTTCCTTCTTTCTCAATCATGTATGTGATATATATTCTGCTTTACACGGTTATACCCTTCACTTTTTTCGGCTCTGGTTTCAAAATTTTCAATGTATATAAGAAAAAGCATTTGTAGGCAGATATGATGAGTGATACAATTAGATAGAGAGATTGCCCATATTAGAAAAAGGTTCTGGCGTTAACCTTAAGACGAAAATTGTGTATTCTTTAAAATAGGATTGAATTGAATATGATTCCCAACATGAAATTCATTTTTTTTTCCTCACTTCCAACGGTGGGTAATTGTCAAACCTCACAGAGAGATAATACTTTGGGAGAGAGAGAGAGAGAGAGAGAGACATAAAGGCAAAGGCATATATAGATGTGATGTACACTTTGAAAGCTGGCAATGCCCTTTAGAGAAGAGTGTAGAAGCTCCTTGGTTATCTTGAATTTTGTTTTTAATTAGGACTACTATGTTTCAATAATTCATTTTTATATTTTATTGAGGACAAAAGGTCGGTGTCATTTTTGCGAACTCATCTAATCTTAACTTGGGAACTGTTATTGGCGAAAATGGCAGTATGTAAATATTCAACTATTTTATTCCTATGATTTCCAGGTGGGACGCCAAACCTGGGTTTTCATTATCTCTATTGCTTGGTGGTTACCCACATTTCCTTTTCCTATATCTCGTAAATTAATAGTACTCGGAATCTTCTATAATCAGCCTGGATAAATACAAGTACCTAATTTTCTACCACTAAAATATGACAAGAAAGTTAAGAACTCCTTTTCTTCCCCTTTTCATCAATGCCAAATTTTCAATCTTATCAAATGAGACAGCATTATTATTATTATTATTATTATTATTTTATACAAAATAAAAATTTTACTCTAGTATAATCTAAGTGTATATGTGTGTGAAACTTCTTCCTAGAGTCTTGAACTCTGGTTCTTATCTCTCACACTTCACAAACATTTATACTTGTAGATTGATTATCGCACCAGTGGTGATATAGCATTTTTACTTAGTGTTGTCATATGAGAGTAAAATATGACGTTGATTTCCAATTGAGAGATATTACGTCTATAATAATTTTACAACATTTTTACAACAAATCACAAGTGGTTAGTTGTTATTGGTTTAAATTTGAAACTAACATTAAGATTACATTTTTGCCCCAACAATAATAACCAGTAACAACCTACCACTTAGAATTTATTGTAAAAATATTGTAGACATATCATTTCTCTTTCTAATTTTAATTCCCTTAAAAAAAAAAATTTAATAAAGAAGGGATAGGTTTTGTGGGTGTTGTTTATACTACTCATTATGAGATTATTTAATAAAAGCATCCCCAATGTGAAAACATATAATTGGACGGTACAGAACCACATCTGTCAGTGTTTGGAGTATGCATAAAAGAAGTTAATAACTGTCCTCAACTTATTGAGTCTATTGAGTAATGTAAACTACGATAATTTTTGAAGCAGACGTAAAAAAAAAAGGAAAAAAAAGAAAAAAAAATTAGTATAAAAAAAAATCACAGCTCTTTATGGGATTAATTGTGATTGACGAAGAAAAAAAAGGGTATTATGACAAAAATTATGAATTTGTTTATGATACTAGAAGAATTCATATGAAAATTCATGCGTGCTGAATGTTACTAAACTCCTAGCTAGTCCCCTAGCAATGGGAAATTTTTCCCGAGATTTTTTTTTTAATGAAAGTTTTAGAAAAGATTTTAAGATTTTAATTTAACTCTTTTTTGCACTTATCATCTTTCTAAAATAATTTTTAGGTGCCTAAGTTACCAAATACTCCAAGTTAATTCTTAAAAGTTAAAATGTTAGTTGTCTAATTTATACTAGTTATTTATCTTTTGAGGCTGATTATAAGTATAATTTTTGGACCAAAGGAGACATAGGATTTTGTATAAAAAAAACCTAGGAACTTGTTTGGTCATCCGAATTTTTTTTCCTTCTCCAAACTTAGATTATTTTTTCTTTCTTTCTTTCTAATTGTATTTGAAATTAGTCTTCAAAACCCAATTTTGACATGATTTGTTTTTTACTGCTACTAGTTGCAAATTCACGTGATGCATGAGAAATTGTAATATAATTATTTTATAAGAACGTAATGTAAGATTTATAGGTTAAACAGTGCATAAAAGTATTTTCAATTTTTATAAGTTTTATGTAATAGAAATGTGGAGGCACGAGGATCCAAAGCAGTAATAAAGTAGGCAAGGGTATTTCCGAGGAGGGCAATTTCGCGAGGAATCCTTGGAGACGACCTATTTTACTAATAAGGAGTTCGGGATGTTGCTGTTGATGAAGATCGAGGACTCCTTATTAACCTCGGAAGGTCGAGAATCAGGCGTATAGGGAGGACGGTGCAATCCCGAGGGGGGACAAAGGTAACTTGGTGTAAAACAAGGAAGAGAAGAAAAAGAAAGGACAAGGCAGCCATCCCCTTCGCATTAAATGCACTGCAACCACTTAGCTAGCCGCATTAATGGAGAAATGACCATGAATAGTGTTCTTCACAACTCATATTCTAGTGTAAACACCTTCTAGCAAGGTCTTGATGGGACAAGTGTCAGGAGAGTTTGATCATAACCCTCCAAATGTAAGATCCATATGTATCCTTGTTGAGTTATATAAAGCCAAGAAGCATTTGGATCAAAGGGAGAGAAAAGAATAGTGGAAGAGAAACAAAAGAGAGAAAAGAACCATCCCATTGTACCTTCCTCCTCGGATTGAACCCGAGGACAAACATTTAGTCAATTTTCAAGCTATTTCTTGTTGAAATGTTACTATTTTGCGTATAGTTCTTGGGTATGGCTGTCATCTTTTGTTATAGAACGGGTATTTAAAATTGACCTCACATCCCATCTCTAACAAATTAATTGTGTGAGTGAACAATAATTCGTATTTATCCATTTTTACTTTTTTGCATTCAACAACAATACATAATGATATATATATATATATATATATATATATATATATATATATATATATATATATTAAACACAATTTAATAAAAAGATTTAAATTACATAATTACAATATTGTTTCATATAAATGGAGAAGATGTTATTAAAATGATTTTTTTTAATAAAAAATATACCATAATTGGTTGACTAATTTGAACATATCCATGAATATTATAAAAAATGTACACCCTTATTCCATGGAACATATGTAACATGTTACATTAAATTTAAATTATTATATAACTTTAGAATTGTACAATTTTTTCTTCTTCTCAAATATATGTGTAATGCCTATATTTTTTTTTAACTTGAATTTTAAGATAATTTTTTGAATATTTATTATTATTTTTTTTTTGCCTTTTTAGGACATATATCTCTAATTTCTAATGCCTATTTTGTTTATATTTTTAACCCAAAACTTAAAAGGCAACCCATAAAATGAATCAATTTAAGGCTCAATTAGTTCAAAATGAACCAAAGGGACTAAAGTGGACTGCATTAGACCGAGTGGTTTGAGTGGACTGAAGTGGATTTAAATGTTACATTGATGTGGCTCAAAAGAAATACAACAAGTTTCCAAAAAAAAAAAAAAAAAAAAAGGAGTACAAGAATAATAAATGCTACATTTCAGTTCTTAGATATTATATAGATTTTTTAAACAAGTTTTCAAAAAGAGAAAACCTAAAAATGTTACTTTGGGTTATATTTTTTTATTTTTAAGGAAAAATTGTACTTTCTAATGCTAACAACGGTCATCTAGTAAAAGCCCGATTATATCCCTTCTCTCCTTTGTATCCCTCTTCCTTTCATAATCCCATTCAAGCTCCCTTGCATATGAACACAACTCTGTTTCTATCTCTCTTCCTCTCACAATGACCAAGGGAGCCACCAAAGCCAAAGCAAAACCCTAATTAGCCAAAGCTAAAGCCAAAACTCAATTAGCCAAAGCCTTACCTAAAAAACCCAAAATTTGTGGATCCAAGCATGTGCATGCGCGCGTGCACACACACAAAGTACCAAATTTGGACCTTAGAGAGCAAAGGTTTCGGGTGATGGCTAGGGTCAACAATGGTTTGTTGATTGTGGCGAGTTAGGTCTGTAATAGAGAGAGAGAGAGAGAGAGAGAGAGAGAGAGAGAGAGAGAGCTTACTAATGGCCAGGGTCGATGGCAGGAAAGGGGACTAGGATTAGTGTTAGATGAGTGAGACTTGATAAGGGATTTTCGATTGTTGTTGAGTTTGAATGAGACAACACATGGTGTGGGTCACACAACTTTTCGGCTTATTTACTAGATTGTCACTAAATTTGGTTCTTGTAAGGGACAAGGCCCTGGGCCCATTGGACCTTGAACCCCAGCCTCATGGTAAAGTACAAGACAGGGCCCCAGGCCCGTTGGGCCATAGGCCCTAGCCTTGAAATATGACACTTGACCTAACCCCTATTGGATTAATGGCCTCAGTCTAAACACACCTCGAAGCCCGGTTCGAGCCACAAAACCGAATTGGGGCCACTTTGTTTTGAACGGAAAAAATGAGCCCTACCTGGGAGTAATATTGCTCGGGGATACAAGGTCCCAATGGCTCGATATTGCCTTAGGGAGTGTCGCTATCGAACGGCTTTTTGATGGTAGGAACCAGTTCCAATGCCATTACCATCGTTCCCAACGGAACATCCACCAAGGCCACTTAGAAACGTTGGAATTGGACCCCCATTCCCACTAATGGTTAGGAATAATCATAACACCTCCACTTATCTAAGGTTATTAATAAGTGGATTAAGGGAGAAGTAGGGGTTGACAATTTTGGGGAGAACACTAAGAAAAAGGAGCGGTCACGCCAAGAGAGAAAGGGAGCGACTCTGTGAGGTAAAGAGAAGGGTTTGAGGAAACAGGAATGTACTTGGGTTTCCGAGCATAGGACCACCCATAGTAGGAAACCCAAAGTCCACAATACAAATAGATTGTGAGCCCAACTAGAGGTTGATCCAACAACCATATTTTGGGTATGCACAATTGGCATCGTCTATGGAAATCTCCTACGAAGCCATGGTTCTGTCAAGGCGTGCACGGGAAAATGTCTGGAGGTCAATTAGGAAGTTATGCTAAAAATGGCTCTGGGAGGTCTTCTCGGGGATCCACCTGGTGGGAAAGAAGGTAGAAGGGACGCGAAGATAAGGAGTACAAGGAGGAAGGGCCATCTAGCCTTGGAGAAAGGTCATTTCAAACATACCAGACAATGTCCGGCTCTTTAGGGTGTAATTGTTTCGACAATAGGGCTGAAGAGTTTGAGCGAAGGGATGAGAAACTTCAATGTCTACATAGGTTGGTGAGGGATTTGGAGTTGAAAGTGAGAGGTAGGCGTCGAAGAAGGGTCGGCTAGTGTGGGAGGTCACTATAGAGTAGGGTCCAACCAATCCGGATCTCATCAACATCGGGATCGCTCGTGGGAATATGCAGACCGGGACTTGATTTCACCGGAGGAGATATGACCTCGGAATGCTGCCATGGACGTTATGAACCGTGCGTTAAGCCGAGTTGCTCGATCACCATTCTCGAGGGACATTAAAAGGGCCCCTATACCAAGCAGATTTATACAGCCCTCGTTCAATTCTTACGATGGAAAGATGGACCCGGTAGAACATGTAAGCCGTTATATTCAAATGATGTCTTTGCACACTCATAATAATGCACTTATGTGTAAGGTATTTCCTTCGAGTCTTGGTCCCACTGCTTTAAGTTGGTTCAATGGGTTAAAGAAAGGCTCGATCCACAGTTTTTCCATGTTGATTCAAGAGTTTGGTGTCCGGTTTATGACCTGCAGCCAAGTTTTACAACATGTAGATGCAATGCCATTAATGAAAATGGGGGCTAAGGAAACCCTCTACAACTACGCTAATCGGTACTAGGAGCTATACAACAAGATTGGTAGAGGTAATGAAAAAATCGCAGCCAGTGCTTTTCGGTTAGGATTGCTCGAGGATTCCGAATGGTGAGACTCATTGACAAGGAGGCCTCTCGAGGATATGAGGCAGTTGATGAGGCGCATTGAAGAATATAAACAGTTAGAGGATAATCGGTTGCAGAGCAAAAGTAAGGCTCTGGTCATAAATCATCCTCGGCAGAGCAGTTTTCAGGCAAGACCTTGGAAAGATTTGAGGATCCAGGTGCCGGGCACATAAATGGGGGAGGTGAATGTGACATTCAAGGAGTTGGTGCATAGGATCGTGGATTGGATTAAAAATGAGCCATATTTTCGGTGGTCAAACAAGATAGAGGGAGACCTGTCTAGGAGAAATCATAACCTGTATTGTATTTACCATAAAGATAAGGGGCATACTGTCAAACAGTGCAGGGTGTTAAAAGGTCAACTAAAGCAGTTGGTGAAGGTAGGATACTTGAAAGAGTTTGTGGTGGACTCTAGGAATCAAGAAGTCAGGCAGGGCGCTCAGCCTCGAGGGAATCCCTTCCCTCCCCTACTGGGAGTGATAGAAGTAATCCACGCAGCTCTAAGAGACACTCAGGTGTCTAGGAGAAGGGGGATACTGACTGTGGTACCGGTAGAAGATTGCACGAGTGAGTAGCCCTTCGAAAAGAAGTTGAGGTACATTCAGGAACCCATTGCCTTTAACGACGATGATCTGGAAGGCACAATTTAACCACACGAAGATACTTTGGTAGTTACAGGCCGGATAAATGGTTTTATAGTAAATAAGGTATTGATAGATCAGGGGAGTGGTGCCGAGGTGATGTATCCCGACCTGTTCAGGGGGCTTGGCCTAAAGGATGAGGATCTTTCCAAGTATGATATGCCCTAGATGGGGTTTGATGGCCAGATGGTGATCTTAAAAGGACAGATTTCGCTTCCCGTGAATATGAAAGGTAAGGAGGTGAGGGTAACGTTTATAATGGTTGCTTTGTTTTCTCCGTACACGGCGATCCTTGGAAGATCGTGGATTCAGACAATAGGGGCAGTACCGTCTACCCTTCATGTGAAGGTCAAATTCCACACCGAGAAAGGTATTGCTATAGTGAGGGGTAATCAGCAAGTGGCCAAGCAGTACTTGGTAGCCACAGTTGGCCACGGAATCAAGCGGAAGGAACCATTCGAGGAGGTCCTTTTATAACAATCACAGGAGCCCCAAAAAGGAGTGAGCGCTAACTATGCTGAGGAATTGATCAGAGTAAAGATATTGCCGGATGATGACAGGTATTTCCAGGTAGGGGCAAGTATGAAGGATGGGGATAAGGTAGAGACATTGTTAGTTTAGAACATAGATGTATTTGTTTGGAGTCCGTATGAAGTGCCTGAGGTGGATCCTGAGTTCATAGTTCACAAGCTCAACGTAGACCCACTATACCCTCCCAAGAAGTAGAAGCCGAGGAGATCAGCTAAGGAGCACATTGAAGCTGTCAGGCAAGAGGTTAAGAGGTTAAAGGAAGCTGGGGAGATAAAGGAGATATTTTTTCCGGAGTGGTTTGCGAACACTGTGGTTGTCAAGAAGAAGAGTGGCAAATGGAGGGTTTGTGTTAATTTTACTGACTTGAACATTATGAGTGAAGTGCCTCAAGCCGCCGAGTAATTTGAAGGAAGTCCAAGTACTGACCGGCATGTTAGCTACCTTTAATCGGTTTATTTCCAAGTTTGCCAACCGTTGTCGTCTGTTTTACTAGCTTTTGAAGAAGTGGAAGGGATTCTAGTGGAATGAGGAGTGTGAAAGGGCTTTTTAGGAGTTGAAGAAATATTTGGTGCGAGCACCTATGCTGACAGCTCTAGTACCTGGGGAGGATTTATTCATGTATCTCTCGGTGTCAGAACATGCTGTGAGCGCCGTGCTTCTAAGGGATTGAGGAGTGCAACAACCAGTATACTATATCAGTAAGACCCTAGTTAATGCCGAGACAAGGTATTTTCTCTTGGAGAAGTTGGTGTTAGCACTAGTGCATGTTACACGAAAGTTACCCCATTACTTTCAAACTCACACCATTTATGTGTTGACCGAATATCCTTTACAGTCGTTGTTGAAGAGATCTGACTTCACGGGCCGAATAGCTAAATGGGGGACTCGGCTTGGCTCCTTTGATATTCAGTACAGGCCAAGAAGTTCGGTGAAAGGCCAAGTTGTCACACCCTGAACCTAAAAGGGTCCAAAGCATGAGAATGTTGTCTCAATGTACCTGTAGATCTTTCCTTTTTGACAAACCAATCCACAAAATCATAACAAGTACCAACATCAAGAGTTATCATAATAATTTCATTAAATATACTCTAAAAGTAAGTCAGAGCTCTGAGCAATAATTACAACGAACATTGGCCACAAAAGAATAGAGGTCTGAATTTTAATTACATATCATCAGCTTGTCCCATCAGTGGGAAAACATCACAACCACTTTAATATACAAAAGAATGAGTCAAGCCTATTCTAAGATTTACACTATCTAATATACCCATTACAAAAGTTTAGCCTCCATCAGGAGTTAGTCTAACTACTGTTAGCCACCAAAAAGCTGTCTCAAAAGACTGTTGCCTACTCTAAAAAGTTTATAAAATAATAGGATGAAACAGAGCCCAGTAAGCAGCATATTTAATGGGGGTGGGGGAAATGCAAGTTTCATCTTCAATAATAATAATATGACAAGAATGATTTAATAATGAAATACAAGTTCCTTAAAGTAAATATCTTGAAACCATATACTATAATTTGTGAGCAATAATAATATAATTCTAAAGCCATAAAATCTAACATATGGTAATTTATCTCAATATACCACACTACCACATAGACCGGTCAGGGGATCCACCCATTCACAATTGGCATGATATTGTCCTCTCTGGCATGCAGACTCTTGGCCCCATGGACAGTAGCCTCACCCATACCCTCAAGGTTTTTCTCTCCCCCCATGGGCAGCAGAGAGAGCGCGTCAAATAGGACCTTTCTTGCATGTGGTCTCTTAGCCCCATGGGCAACAGCCTCACCCACACACAATCAAGGAATCCTCTTCCCCCCATGGACAGCAGGGAAGAACGCGTCATCCAAAGTGAAAAGGCACTGACCTAAACTTGATTTTGTTGTCACAAAGACCACGAAAACCAAATTGGGTGATCATTGGGAAAATCACACATGGCATGGTGTTAAAACCACTTAAACTCATATGTTACATTACTTTGAAACACATAGTTCATATCCAGGTAGTTTTAGAAAACCTTAAATAATCTAACTTCTACAAAGTTTGTAAGGTTTTCAACTTCATTCTTGTCAAGAGATTTTCTATCAATTTCCCAAATAATACAAGACAAGATAAACATCTCTAAATTTTTCAATATACTATAAAATCAATGATTTTCTTATCAAAGATTAGATAAAAGATGCTTATTTTTCCATATCAACAATTCATACATTTCCCCAAATACAATACCAAATATGATGCATTTTCATATATAATCATATATATATATATATATATATATATATATATATATATATATATATATATATATATATATATATATATATATATATATTAAGGTTACGACATAGTAGTTTTTAGGAAAATATAGTTTCCATAGGTAATTTCCAAAAACGTGTCTAACCCAAAAACAACCTTCATGTTATTTTTCAAAAATTCCATTAAAAGCTACTTACCTCGCAACCACAAAATTCTAATTCTCGAAGCTCCAAGGAGATTAGCTAGATCCTAAACAAAATCAAGTAACCTATCACAATCAGTATAGAGCTTGAAATTGCATCTAGTCACAATTTAGGAATTGCAAAATAATCACTTAATTAGGCAAGCCTAATATTTAACCTCATCAATAATAATATATCCTACTTCCAAAGTTTCTCAACAAATTGATTCACAAGACATAAACTCCAATTTATAGAGTTAACCCATTTAATACCATCTCCAACATTATGACTAGCTTCCATAAAATTTACACTACATTGTTAAGAGACCCATGAAAGCAAAATCAAAATATCCTCCAAGACAAGAAATTTAGAACTTCAACTAACTCCAAATAAACGCAATGGCAATGGAAAAATTAAATTCACCAACCATCACATGTTATAACTTAAAACCCCTGTATTTTTCCACCATATATAAACCTTAAGTAGCCATCAATAGCACAAAATATATACCCACTCATCAAATAATTCCACCAATACCAAACTCATACATAAAAACACATAAATATCACTTCCAATGCTCATAAATCACATGGGTATCATTATTAAAACTTAGATAAAAATAACCTCAAGAAAAAGTGCAAAACCCACCAAAAAGACGAGAAATTTTTACCTCAAAAAAAGGATGTGAAGGTGTTTATGGGTTCTCAACAATTTTCCGGTGATCTTGGCGGAAAATGATGGTGGAAATGGTGGTGGAAGTGCCGGTGGAGAGGATGAGAGCAAAGAGGAGCGTATGAGAGAAAACCAAAAAAAAAAAAATGAAAAGAAAGAAAAGTAAAGAGTGAGCCGGCCAAAGAAGAGATAAGAGGGAGTGGGTAGTGGGGTTAGGTGGGGCTTGGCACGTGGGAACCCAAAATAAAATCTAGTCTTGACTTCTTCTTTTTTTTAAAGCTGACTGGGACGTTACACAAGTTCTTGCCGATTTCGTTGCAAAATTTTCCCTGAGGAAGGAAATGGAAGTAATCTGTCAGGTGGACAGTCACCCATGGAAGGTATTCGTGGACGGCGCTCCTAGTGCAGTGGGAGCTGGGGTCGGAATTGTCATCATCACTCTAGAAGTGATCAGATTGGAACATTTCTTCAAGTTGGGTTTTAGGGCTTCCAACAACGAAGCTAAGGATAAAGCCTTGTTCGGTGGATTGAGAACCATTCTGGATATGGGAGCACGGGAAGTTGAGGTTTACTTGAATTCTCGATTGGTGGTTAGTCAGGTATAAGGTAGTTTTGAAGCCCGAGATCCCCGAATGAAGGAGTACTTGTGAGTGGTGAGGCAGGTTATGAGTCAGTTTCTTAAGGCAAAGGTGGTCCAAGTGGCCTGGGGACAGAATCGACATACAGACTCTTTGGCCACATTGGTGTCATTAATGACCGAGGAGGTACCTTGGATAATTAAGATGGTGCTCGTAGTGGAACCAAGTATCAATGCAGTGGTAGGTGTCTCGGTGTTAACGGTGTCTGAGCCGTGTTAAATGGACCCAATCATTGACTTTCTGGCCAAGGATAAGTTACCAAATGATGAAAAGGAAGCTGGCAAGATACGATGGGTGGCTGCTCGGTACTAGTTGTCGACGGATCGCAGACTATACCGGAGGTTTTTTATGGGGCCGTATCTCCTATACTTGCATCTTGAGAAGGTTAATGAGCTCTTGGCTGAACTACACGATGGGGTGTGCGGCAGTCATATAGGAGGACGTTCATTGGCACATTGAGTGATGACCTAGGGGTTTTGGTGGCCACAGATGCAGAAGGATCTCGTTGAATATGTATTGAAGTGCGAACAGTGCCAAAAGCACACCCCGTTGATCCATCAGCCAGTAGGTAGTCTAAATCCTATTCGCAGCCCTTGGCCTTTTGCCCAATGGGGGCTAGACATTGTCTGTTCGTTTCCCCGAGCCACGGGCAATCGAAGATTTGTTTTGGTAGCTATAGATTACTTCACTCAATGGGTGGAGGCTAAGGCATTGGCTAATATTCGGGACGCAGATGTTAAAAAGTTTGTATGGAGAAACATAGTCACAAGATTTGGGGTACCAGAGTCCCTTGTATCTGACAACGGGTTGCAGTTTGATAGCAAAGCCTTTTGCGAGTTTTGCAGTAATCTCAGCATCAAAAACAAATATTCCACCCCGGCCTATCCTTAGAGCAATAGCCAGGCTAAAGCCATTAACAAAGCAATTGTAAATGGATTGAAGAAAAGATTGGAGGGCACAAAGGGTAGGTGGGTCGAGGAGCTGCCTAATGTTTTGTGGGGAGATCCATGGGAGAAACTCCATTTTCCTTAGCGTACAGGGTAGAGGCAATCATACCAGCCAAGGTAAACCTATGTAGTACACGGGTTACGAGATTTACCCCTACCCAGAATGACGAATTAATGGTGAAGCATTTGGATTTACTAGAAGAGTGCCGAGAATCAGCAACTATACATCTGGCTGAGTATCAGTAGAAGATTGCGCAAAGGTACAACCAAGATGTAAAGAAAAGGGGATTCGGCGCTGGGGACTTAGTGTTGTGAAAAGCTATTGGAAATATGTAAGACGCCAATGTGGGGAAGCTAGCCCCAACTTGGGAAGGACCTTATAGAGTTACTGCCATTGCGGGCGCAAGGGCGTACTACTTGGAAGATTTGGACGAAAGACCACTTCCCTTGCCATGGAATGCCTATAATTTGAAGAAATTGTACCATTGATTCTCAGTATGTGGGGGTATGGATTGAATGTAATGTTATATGTGCATAATATTAATTGATACGAAGATGATGCTTATCCATGCAAGCATATTTTTACTTATAATTCCATCATTGTTAATTCATTAGCCCCGGTCAACAAACGTGAGGAGAACTGAGACAAACTATTCCAAGGGTAGAAACCTGTTCCCGGTTTGATCTTCATCACTAGACAGGTGGAAGTCTAATCTTAAAATTTACTCAAAGGCAGAAACCTGTTCCTGGTTCGATCTTCATCACCAGACAAGTGAAAGCCTAATCTCAAAATTTACTCAAGGGTGGAAACCTATTCCTGGTTTGATCTTCATCACCGGACAGGTGAAGCCTAATCTCAAAATTTATTTAAGGATAGAAACTTGTCCCTGGGTCGATTTTCATCACCGGACAGATTGAAACCTAGTCTCAAAATTTACTTAAGGACGGAAACCTATTCCCGGTTCGATCTTCATCATTGGACAGGTGGAAACCTAATCTCAAAATTTACTTAAGGACAGAAATCTGTTTCTAGTTCGATCTTCATCACCAGACAGATGGAAACTTAGGCTGCGTTTGGTTGAATGTAAAATATTTTCAGGTGAAAATATTTTCGGGAAAGGAAAATATTTTCAAGTGTTTGGTTGCATTCCAAAGAATGCTTTGGAAAATATTCTCTAGTGTTTGGTTGTGTTCTGAAAATGCCTGAAAATGCTATTTTTCTACTAGTTTCTCACATTTTCTCAACCATTTTCTCAGCTTCCAAACAAATTTCATAATAGAAAATTTCAATATATAAAATTAAAACAAACAAAAATAAAAAACAAAACCAAACAAAAATCAGAACAAAACATTTGTTAACACCAAAAACTCGGTCAAACGAAGAGAAGGAGGAAGAAAGAGTGATCGACAAGTGAGGGAAAGGGAGAGGTTGATCGAGAAAGAGAGAGATTAAGCATAGGTGGGTCATGTGGATCGGAGCTCATGGAGGAGGGATCAGAGCTCATGGATGTGGATTAGAGCTCATGGAGGTGGGATCGAAGCTCTTGGATGTGGATCGATCTCGCCGATGCTGGGGTGCTGGTGTGTGATCTTGGTGGTGCTTGGATGAACAAAGCACTCATCGTCGCGTGGAGGGGATGAGGACGGTGATCTGACCAGCACGATCGTGGGTTCGATGACGCTATCTCTCTCTCTCTCTCTCTCTCTCTCTCTCTCTCTCTCTCTCTCTCTCTCTCTCTCTCTCTGTTTGTGCGTTTGTGAGTCCTTTCTCTCCCTCTTTCTC
This sequence comes from Quercus glauca, assembly GCA_023736055.1. NCBI lineage: Eukaryota > Viridiplantae > Streptophyta > Magnoliopsida > Fagales > Fagaceae > Quercus > Quercus glauca. The sequence continues at coordinate 72,523,996 of CM043316.1, read as the reverse complement.
TCTTTGCGCGTCTTTGGAAATGGTTTGAAGTGAAAATAACAACGGAAAATATTTTACGCCCCGTTGACCTTATTTTACAGTCAACACTAAAAACATTTTCAGTTTGACCCAATTTTCAGTAACAACCAAACACCCACTTTTACGGAAAAACATTTTCGGAAGTGGTTTGAAGCCAAAACAAACGCATCCCTAATCTCAAATCTTATCTAAGGATAGAAACTTGTCCCTGGGTCGATTTTCATCATCGAACAGGTGGAAACCTAATCTCAAAATTTGCTTTAGGACAGAAACCTGTTCCCAGTTCGGTCTTCATCCCCGGACAGGTAGAAACCTAATCTTGAAATTCGCTTAAGGGCAAACACCTGTTCCCAGTTCGATCTTAATCATCGGACGAAAGGAAACCTTATGCTGAGTTATACCAAGAATAGAAACCATCTTCCAGGCTCAATTCTAATCACCGGGCACATGGAGATTACGTTGAATTATTCAGGGGACTAAAACTGATCTCTTGGTTTCAATCCAAATCACAGGGAAGGTAATTACCCTAGACTAAATTTTCCTAGACAAGTCAAGGTATGTCAAATTCAGTTCTTATTGCCGAGGAGCCAATTCATTCTAGATATAGGCAATCTCTTCTAGACCAGTCCTGGTCACTATACATGCACAGATATAATCTATCCTTTTGAAGACAAACGAGAAAACAGTCTCAATCACCATTCAGAGCAAACCATGATTAGACTGCCCAGTCATTAGGAATATATATTAATATATATATATATATATATATATATATATATATATAAACGGAAACAAGTAGGCAGAGCATGACAGAAAGAATAACTTAGTAGTAAACATTCATAAATATGATTAAACTAGATGTTCGTTCACCATGTCTAGATGACTAATAAAAACAAAGAAAAGAAAATAGAAATACAAACCAAATCATTGTTCTGTCACCACAACTCGGTGACTGTAGGCAAACCAAAAAAATAAAAGTAAAAATTAAACACTAACAGAAAAAAAAACAAGCTAAAAACATAAGTATTAGACTGAAGGATTGGTGGGCGGGAGATGGACTGCATCATCAGCTTGCCGGTCTGGGATGTTTACGGTTGGATCAGCGGGTGGTTGCTAGACTTGTGCATCTTTGGTAACATTGAGGTTACTAGTGACCTCGAGATCGATAGTCTTCATGTAGGTGTCAATTGATAGTCTCCATTTTTGGCCACTCCCATTGCTTGTAGGGCTGCCAGCCACCCTTTCCTGAACCCATGAAACCGGGCTTGGTGGAAAATAGGCTCCACGGAGTTCTCGGCATCCATGAAGCCTTCGTTGTACCACTTCTTCTCACAGGCTTCAAGGGCCACCTTTAAGTCAGCTATTTCATCAGCTTGGGCCAAGTTTAGGCAATTTAAGCTCTACGCCCCCTAGCTTGGCTTCCATCTTGGTTAGTTCCTTCTCCGCCACCAACCATGCTTTCTCAGAAGATTGAGCCTTCTTTTCGGCAGCTTTAGCAGCTTTGCCCCTCTCCTTTACCATGGCAGTAGTAACGTCCTTCAGGGTCTTCTCCCGTTCGGTATCCTCGGCGAGCTCTTTCAACCTCTCATCGAGAATGTGGGTCAGCTCCGCGATCTGATATTGCAGTAGTGATTTGTATGAAGGCAAAGGGAATACGCATGCATCAAAACAAATGTGAAAGTGTGAGATAGAAAATTACTGCTATGGTGTGCCACTGTAACTGCCTAGCTAGTGATTCCTTGGTCCCGTCTGAGAAAAACTGAACATCCTTGGGCAGTAGGAGGCTGTGCATTAAGCTCTAGGCCACCCACCCCCCTTGATCTTGGGTCTAGGTCCTTAGGCCAGTAGACGCTAGCAAAGGCCCGTCGCTGAACTTGGAGGTGGGTTACCAACTGACCTCGGGCTGAGATAAAGATGCCACATTAGTTCCAACCTGGGTAGTTGGTTGGGAATCACCTGCCGGCTCTCGGATCGTTATCCCGCCCAATACCCGGGGAAGGATCTTTGAGAGAGCATCACTTGGGACCCTGGGCAGTTGATCGCCAATGCGTTGCCTTGAGGCTGTTGAGGTTAAGCCGTAGGATGAGTGCCAGGCAGGAACTGGTCAACGGTCATTTTTCACCTAGTCACCATCTCTGCGTCTTGATCGGCCTCAGCTGTTTTTAGCTCGGCTATTAGGACTTGAGCTTCGGCTCTTTGATAGTTATGTGGACCTTGCGGTTTTAAGACACACGTTCAGCCGATTCGTGTCTCACCAGTGCAAGATCCTCTATTGTAGTATATCGAGGGCCGAGATCCCGAGCTTCACCAATCGTCAAGGAAGGCGGAAGAAAATTGGCATGCCAAATGTCGATGTACGATAAAAGCGGGCTGTCCACAAGTAAAGTTTGGCTGAATGATTGCTAGGTAGAGTACACAGGGTTGCAGCTGAGTATTAGGTGGGTTGCGCCAATTGTGCATACCCAAAATATGGTTGTTGGGCTCAACCTCTACTTGGGCTCACAATCTATTTGTATTGTGAGTTTTGGGTTTCCTACTATGGGTGGTCCTATACTCGGAGACCCAAGTACACGCTTGTTTCCTTAAACCCTTCTCTTTACCTCACAGAGTCGCTCCCCTTCTCTCTTGGCGTGACCGCTCCTTTTTCTCAGTGTTCTCCCCAGAATTGCCAACCTTTACTTCTCCCGTAATCCACCTATTTATAGCCTTAGATAAGTGGAGGTGTTATGATTATTCCTGACCATTAGTGGGAATGGGGGTTCCAAGTCCAACGTTTCTAAGTGGCCTTGGTGGATGTTCCGTTGGGAACGATGGTAATGGCATCGGAATTGTTTCCTACCACCAAAAGACCGTTCAGCAGCGACACTCCTTAAGGCAATACTAGGCCGCTAGGACCTTGTATCCTCGAGCAATATTACTCCTAGGTAGGGCTCATTTTTGCCGTTCAAAACATAGTGGCCCCAATACGGTTTTGTGGCTCAAACCGGGCTTCAAGGTGTGTTTGGACCGAGGCCATTAATCCAATGGGGGTTGGGTCAGGTGTCGTATTTCAAGGCTAGGGCCCATGGCCCAACGAGCCTAGGGCCCTGTCTTGTACTTTACCACGAGGCTGGGGTCCAAGGTCCAATGGGCCCAAGGCCTTGCCCCGTACAATTCTCAATTTTCAAAAAACACCAAAAACTTGTTTCTGGTTTTTTGTTTTGACACAATGAAAATTGGATTTAGTTTTTTGAAAGCTAAAAGCTAAAAATACTTTCCAAACAACTATCACACTAGTGGGGCCCACGATTCAAAAATTAAAAAAAAAAAAAAAAACCAGGTTGAATTGACTTGACCAAACACCTTCTAGAATTCACTCGCCAATTCATATAATTTTAGTTACACTAGCCGCATAAATTGATGTAATAATTCTTAAATACAAAACAAAAAAAGTAATCAGAATATTAAATTATTTAGTTATTAAGTTGGCTTCTAAGTTTTTATAGCGAGCACGTGTGTATATATATATTCAATGTATGACATCCAATAGCATATATATGAACAATCAAGAAAAACGACATGTCTGTGGTTAAGACAATGAACTATAAGCGTTTGGCATTATATAGCCTTGTGTCAATGGAGATTGGAAAGGGTTTTATGTTTGCCAATTCGAATGCGTGCTCCTAGCTATGTACGTACTATAGTTTAAAATTTTAGGAAAATACCTACAAGCAGAGAATGGATGCTTCTACAAAATGAAATCCTTCAAGGAAAGGATAACAGTTAACAGATATCCTTGGAAAACACTTTAAGCTAGGAATAACACAGCTTCTCTCTCTGCCTTTATAAGCAGAAAAAATCCAATCTTATTGTTGTGAACGGCATCTACACAGCTCTCTGGTCAATTTCTTTATCATGGCCAGTCTTATCTTCGAAAACCCAGATGGTATACTATATATATCTTTATGTTCTTAGTGTGTATGTGTCTTTTTAGTTTTTACATATGAAAGCATTATTTGCATGAATGAAATCGTTTGACTAGTTATATCTCTCCTTTATGCAACTTAGCCCCTTTATACAATTGCCACCATATCAATTTAGAACACAAATCCAAAGGTATTTATTTAGCTAAATATTTGGTTTTTAATAATTATTTTGTTAAAAAATCTCTATGGCAATTTATTCAGTTATGTAGTCTTTGACTTTCTCAAAATCAAGTTTAAAGTAGACCTCGATTTCTCCGAAGTCGAGTTCTATGCAATTAAGTAATATGTGGCAAACTTGAAATTCAATTTTCTCAAACTCTAGTTCTATGTTCTATTAAATTGCATAGAATTCGACTTTAGCAAAATTGAGTTCCATGCTGAAACTCAACTTTTAGAAAACTGAGTTTAAAAAAGAGGCTATATAACTAAATAAGTTGTGAAAGAAGTTTTGTAACAAAATAATTTTCAAAAACCGAATATATATTTAGCAAAAAAGGACCAAAAGAAAATAATGCAAAAGAGTTAAAATGATTGGCTCCTTTATGAGATTGCAAATAAAATATATGTTTCTTATTTTTTTTGTAGTTCATTTCTGAGACATTTTGATTGCCTTCTATTGAATCCGAGTACTGTGATTTTCATTGGATTTGAAAAGAGATTGAGTTCAGTTTTTTATATACTCATCTTAAAGAAACATTTATGAGGATTTTTTATAACCTGATGTACTAATTTGCCATGGTGATAATAGGGGAGATGTCTTCTTATTTCACAACAAAATTTGAATGTTGTAATGCACATGCACAAACACAAGAGGCTTTTTCATATTCCTTAAGATGTCCAAACAACTCTATCATATGATCATCTCATTTTACATGATTGGCAATATTATATTATATTATATTATATATATACATATATTATTATTATTATATTAGCTCTTACCTCCTATGTTTGTGAACACAATTTGCAGACATTTCAAGATCTACTTCAGATTTACCAACAATGCACTTCACAGTCAAAATAAAATCATTTTCATTACTTGCAAAGAATTCAATGGAAAGATATGAAACAGGGGAATTTGAATCTGGAGGTTACAAGTGGTACATTTTCTTTTTCTCTGTTAATTTTATCCATAGCAAGCCATAGCGACCTTTTGATAGGGGCACGGCCTTTCATTATCACTATTTTCATGTAATCGTTAAAATGCATCAACCAATTTGGGACTTTCTTACAGGAAATTGGTTATCTACCCCAGTGGAAACAAGGACAAGAATGTAACCGAGCACATCTCTCTCTACTTGGCAATTGATGCAGCAGATTTACGCCTACCTGGTTGGGAAGTGCATGCAATTTTCCGGTTTTTCTTGCATGATCAGATCAGGGATAACTACCTGACTATTGAAGGTATTCCACTCTTTGCATACTCAAAAAATCTGAGGAGGTAACCATTTATTTTTTTTAACTTTTTTTCATAATTATTGACATGACTTTATAACAACAACAACAATAAAGGCTTGATTCAAAATATTTTGAGGCCGGCTATAAATCCTCAACAAATCACTTGTATTCTTTTCCTTCATTTTATTTTATTTGAAGCTATACTCTTTGTCACTTTCTTAATTAACATGTCATTTTTTACTAGTACTTTTTTTTAAGAGATTGAATTCTATAAGGAGAGTTTACACCATCCAATAAGGATATAACACATCATCATATTACTAAAATATAAATACATTTAATCATACATAATAACCCTTTGGTTTACACATCATCATACAACTTTTTTTTTTCGTGGTTGTACGTGGTTAACTCTCTTAATCAAACCTCAACTTTAACTGTTTTCCTGGGAATTAATGAAGCATTGTTTGTGTATTCTTGTCTAGCTAGGTTTTTTTTTTTTTTTTTTGGTCCAAGTATTCTTGTCTAGTTAACACATCTTCAATGTCTCAGTTTAATGATATTATCGAAGTGTATCAATTTCTCAGTTTTTTCGTCTAACTCTAAATGACAAAATATTTATTCTTTTTGTAAATTAGTTTTCCTTGATCACAATAAAATCTCAACTTCTATCTTATGCAAATACAAAGCATTTGCTCTTTGCTAATTATTTTTGTCACATTGTATTGCCTGTAGATACCAAAAAAGAGGAAAGGCGCTTTCGTGGAATAAAGCTTGAGTGGGGCTATGATAAAGTCATTCCTCTCAAAACTTTTAAAGATGCCAGCAATGGATATCTCGTTGATGACACCTGTGTGTTTGGAGCTGAGGTCTTTGTTAGTAAGCAAAGAAGCATGGACAAAGGAGAGTGTCTAGAACTAATAAAGGAGTCCATTACAAACAAGTTTGTCTTTAGAATCGAGAACTACTCTAAATTGACCGCAGATTATTATGACTCAAATTCATTCAATGTTGGAAATTATAAATGGTACTTATTTTTGAATTATGATCAGCTTTCTTGGCTTTCCGCTACCTCTTAAGTGTTTGTCTGTGTGTGAGAGATATATATGCTGATTGTCAAACATATATGCATGAGATACCAGAGGTTAATACACCATTCATGCTGATTATTGCAGGAAGATATGGCTCGCTCCCAATGGAGAAGGCATTGGAATGGGCAGCTATAATTCTCTGAGTTTGGCTCTGGCCAATAAATCATGCCTTTCTGCTGGTACGAAAATTTTTGCGGAATTCACGATGCGCATCCTGGACCAAGTAAATGGCAGGCATCCTTCCGCTAAACGTAATTGTCAGCTTCAGCTGGTTTGTTTGTTTGTTTGTATGTGTTTTTTCTTTGAGGATGTGATGCCATAAATCAAGCTTGGATAAGACATCAGGGGTTATTAATTGTCAAGTTTTGAAACAAGATATATAGGTGCATGTTAACTTAAGATGTGGTATAGAACCACACGCACAACCATAAATGGGAATGGAATTCTGAAAATTAGCTAAGATCCTTCTTTTCCTATTTGCAGTTAGCAGGTGGTTTAGTGCCTCAAGCTATGTGCATGGTTGGAACCGATTCATCTCAATCGGTTCTTCCAATCTGACTAACATGGGTTTGCTGGTGAAGGACACGTTCGTGGTGGAAGCAGAGGTCACTATACTTGCAGTGGTTAATACAACATCCTGAGTTTGTATTGCAAAATTATCAGATGTAAATTTGAAATATATGATTCATGAATTATAGGGTTGTAGGCATGCAGTACGTGTGCATCAACCCAATTGTTGGTTGTTTTACCAGTTCTTGGTGTCAGGTGTGTACTAAACATATTTTCATCTTTTCTTTCCTAAATTTCCTTCACATACATTCTGCGTGGAAAATTACAATGAATTGTTTTTATACATTAATTTTGTGACTATATGACACGACAGAGTTGCCGATAAGCTCTAATTCAAACATGATCTCTTCTTCTTGAAACTTATCAAAACTCAATAAGTAATAAAAAGAGAGAGACTTTGATACCAAATAATCCTCGTTATTAGTAACGGGTAAGAGGAAACATCATCATCATCAGTTCGATATAAGTAATCTATAATAATAATAATAATAATAATAATAATAATAATAATAAGTAAAGCAGAGAGAAAATCCAATTAAATTTCAAATTGAAATTCAATTAATGTCTAATTTTACGCTACGTATCTCATCTAATCTAAATTTTAGAATTTTGTGCCAAGTGAGTTAATTTAGATAAAAATTGAATTTCAATTAGAGTTTAATTTTGCGCCACGTGTCCCATCTAATTTAAATTTTTAAATTTTTGTGCCAAATTAGTTAATTTAATATAGAAAACAAGGAGTCCAATATAATAAACTATAAAAAACATAATCATATAACTAAAAAAAATCAAATTTATAAGTCATATATATATATATATATATATATATATATATATATATATTGTAAGGACTCAAATTGTATTAGACCCAGAAAAGAGATGGGATTCGAGTCCAACAAGCCCAAACAATAAATTTTTTACAGAGTGGGTGTAAGAACTAGTTCCAGTGAGTGGAAAAAGACATCGCTCTTGTGTAGTAAAAGGAATTTCAAAGTAAATAAAAGAAAACACTCTTTCTCCCCTCTCCTCGGCTTGGTTTCTAGTATATATCCCTCTGGATTCTTTTCTCTTTTTTCTTCCTCCCCCTTTCTTTGTCTTCTGATTTCACGTTATATACTGCCTTCTTCATCCTGCTCTCACCGTACACGTGTAGGTTCCATTCTGAGAACTTCTTTCTGTCCCATCCAGAACTTCTTGGATCCTCCGCTTAGTGGCCATAAGGCTGCTTGATTACTGTTCAGGGATCACCTCCACATTAATGCAGCCAGAGAGTTAGCTGGGAAGCATTTAATGTGGAGGTAACAGTTTTTAGGAGATATTTGTTACCTTTCCCGATTCCCTCTCTGTTCAATATTCATTAGTTAGTTTGTATGTAATTCTGCGAAGTTCCTTGAGTTCCTTGACTATTAAAAGAGTTACATCCATCTCGGACGCTGGTTTGAGGAATAAATCTTATCCTCAGACGCGGTTTGGGCAATATACATTATCCTCGGACATGTGAGGGTCCTCGGACTAAGTCGTTGGGTCACAAGCCCACTTTCTATGTACTCTCTGTTTAAGTTTTCGGGCAACTGGCCCCACAATAGCCCCTCAAAATTTCACTTTTTGTAACCTCGGAAAAAGGGAGATTTTGATATCATGTCCTTAACTCCTTCATTGGACTTTTCTAAATTTCAGAACGCCTTTCCATCTACCTAAGACACGTCCCTGACGTTTCGGCGACAGGGGCACGCCATTATTAAATGATGGCGGTTTCCCTGTCCTCCACGTTTCAGCAGGATGCGAATCAAACGGTGGAGGGCATCCAAAATTTATGAGCGGGACTTTTCCCGCTTACGATTTTTGCGCCCCTATAAAGAGCATTTCAAATCAAATTTCTTTTCAATTATAAAAAATCTCACAATCTTTAGCGAGTATTCATTGAACCTGTCCCCTTTTCTTTCTTCTCAACGTTCTCATAAATACCTGAAGTTTGTCCGAAGAGCTCATTTTTCACACTTGTAAGTTTCTTTAACCTTCCTCAGTCTTCAATCCTCTTCTTTAATTTTTCTTCACGATTCCTAAGAAATGGGTAGGTTTAAGTATTTAGTTGATTCCGAAGAGCAAATAGAGAAATTTAGAACTAAGTATAGGATTCCCCCAACGGTGGGCATGAGGTATGCTTCCCTGGAAGAGTGGTACGATGAGAGGAAAATAGGGGAAGTAGTTATCCCCATGATTGCTTTCATAGAGGGAGGGATGACTATTCCGATGGGCAATCTCATTAGGAGTTACCTTAGGTTCTTTAGATTGTCTCCCACACAATGCGCTCCAAATATGTTCAGGGTGCTAGAGAGTATAGAAGCTCTTAATGTGAGGTTGAACCTAGGCCTTACCCATCACAATGTGAACTGGGTGTACAACCTCCATCATCTGAAGGATCAGGGGTATTACCTTAAGTCTAGGTTCCCCAAGGTAAGGCTAATCTAGTGCCTCCCTAAATCAAACAAGGGCCTAAAAGATGATTTTCTCATTTTTTCTGGGGCATGGCACGACGGTTTACCCTGTCCGACCTAGGAGGGAACACCAGGTGGGGCTTTTAGGCTGGACGCCTTTGCACTTTAATTTATATTCCTTAATTCAAGTTGACTTTAGTTCTGATGGAATTTTTTTTTTTGATGTTTTATTGGTTTCGCAGATAAGCGTGCTACCAAGCCTCAACGCAGTCTAATTAATAGGGAGAGCTTGGATAAAATCCTACGGTCCGAGGTGTATGTAAACCCATCCGACGGCCAATTGAGAGTAGCGCACATAATCCTGCGATACAAACCAATCTCTACCACCTTTCAAGCTCCCAAGTGTGTGATAAAGGCTAGAGATCCTCGCCTGCACCGAATCAGCGTAGCCTTCGAAGGATTTATTGTCCCTGAGGGTGTTCCCATTCCTGAAGGCACCCTCTACACTCAGACATTACCTGTAGCTGCTATTTCCGTAGGGGCTTCCTCATCACGCCCTGCTATTCAGGAAGTGGAGGGGGAAGAGGAAGAAGAACAAGAAGAAAAAGTTGCAGAAGTATCGGATTCTGCGGACGGATTTGAGGTCTTCAACCAACCCCAATCTCCCGAGGTGGTTTCTGGCGATATGGGCATCTAGAGAAAGAGCCAAAGAAGTTTGTTGGATGTTATTGAAGGTAAATCTGGAAAAGAGGCACCAGGGCAGTCTACTCAAACCACTCTTCCTCCTCCCCTTTCTCCTAAACCTCCCCAATCTCAGGGGGCAGAACCTGTTGATCCTAAGAGGAGGAGAAAGCAAAAAGGTAAAGATATGGTGAAGATTGGGAGATCTCGTCCAACCTAGGAAAATGAGGATCAGCGGCCTCCAAAACAACAAAAGACAACTCGTGGGACTTCAAAAATTGCTGCCAAGCAAACTGTTCAGTCCTCGGAGCCCGAGGCCTGGCTCCCTGCTCCTATGCTCGATGGTGAGCCCTTGAGGGTAGACGCATCCATCAGAGACTACAATGGTGGGATTGGATGCCATGTCGCCTCGGCCCTAGAAGAAACCATCCTTCTTCCCAAGGACATGGCCGAGCTCAAAAACATGAAGAAAAATGAAATCTTCATGAATATGAAAAGGCATTTGGGCATGATATAGTATCCTTACAGCTTTACTCGTTCCTTTTAGTTTATTTTATTTCTGACTTTCTCTCTCTCTCTTTTTTTTTTTATTTTTATTTTTTTATTTATTTTTTTATATAGGCTGTTCAAACCACTTTCAGGCTAGAGGAGATGACCTATTCCTTCTATCTCCAGCTGGACGAGGAGAGGAAGAGAAGAAATGAAGCTGCTAAAACACTTATAGTCAGTGAGCAGAACATAGTAGAGTTGAAGAAAAAGTTGGCCAACGAAGAATCCGCTCGAAAGAGTGCTGATTCTGCCTTGGCCAGCTTTCAAAAGCAAGCTAAAGATCAGAGGAAAAGCCTCCGTGATGCCAATGACCAACTGACAGCTTCTAAGGAACAAGCATCAACGCTGATGAAACAACTGGAAGAAGCTCAAAGGTTAAAGGGTCAGGCTGAAAAGGAGAGGGATGAGGCTGAAAAAGCAAGAGCCGAGGCTGAGAAAGCAAAGGATGAGGCCGAACAACGGGGATATGACGTCGGCGTAGCCGAGACCGAGGATAGATTCCGAACTGAGGTCCCAGTTGTATGCCGAACATACTGTGCGCAAACTTGGGAGGAAGCTCTCAATCGTGCTGGGGTCGAGCCATCATCTGAGTTGAGAAGACCTGAGAACACTTACTTCCCCTCAGCCATACGAGCCCTAAGTCCTTCTCCTCAACAACAAGAGGTCTCCTCTACTGCTGTTGGCTCAGCTGAAAAAGCTCAGGATCAGAATCCTCTCCCAACCAATCAGAAGTAGCAACCTGAAGTGTCCAAAGTAGTAAAAGAGACCTCCTCAGCTAAGGCCATAGAGGATCCTAAGGATGGAACAGCTTCTCAAAGCTTTGAAAAAGACTTAGCTTCTAGCATTTTGCCTGCTGGGGAGGCTTTAAAGGAGAAGGAGAAAGATGTTCCTCCTCAGGAAACTGCCAAAGTTCCACCACCCAAGCTACAAATAAAACTAAACAAATAGTTGATGTAATAATTTTCTTTTTTAATTTTAATTTAATTTTTTCTTTTTTGAGGATATTCTTGGGTGCGGCATATAGTTCCCTTCTCAGATTTATATAAGACACTATGGTTTTATCTATTACTTGTATAATTTCCTACACGAATATTCTTACTTTTACATTATCTTAGGCTATAGAAGAGCAAAATCTGACTCTATGAGAGAAAATTTAACTTTATGTATGCCAATTGAAAATCAAAGCAAGCTGGAGATAGCATTCCAAACAATTAGTCCTTGGAGGTATTGAACACCCTAAAATGCTTTAAGTGATGCTCATGGAATTTGTCTTGATATATAAGGATAATCACGCAGATCCCATTTGAGAAGCGCTAACTTTCACAGTGTGCATTAATTTTCATTGAGCTGTGGGCCAAGAACCTTACATGATTTAAGTTCTGCTTAACACTTCAATAAAAATGAGTGTATTAATTTCCACCAAGTTGTGGTCCGAGGACCTTACATGACTTAGTTTCTATTTAATACTTCAGTAAATATGATAGTGTATTAATTTCCACCAAGTTGTGATCTGAGGACCTGACATGACTTAGTTTCTGTTTAATACTTCAGTAAATATGACAGTGTATTAATTTCCACAAAGTTGTAATCCGAGGACCTGACATGACTTAGTTTCTGTTTAATACTTCAGTAAAAATGAGTGTATTAATTTCCACCAAGTTGTGGTCCGAGGACCTGACATGACTTAGTTTCTATTTAATACTTCAGTAAAAATGAGTGGATTAATTTCCACCAAGTTGTGGTCCAAGGACCTTACATGACTTAGTTTCTGTTTAATACTTCAGTAAAAATGAGTGTATTAATTTCCACCAAGTTGTGATTCGAGGACCTGACATGACTTAGTTTCTGTTTAATACTTCAGTAGATGTCACAGTTGTATTAATTTCCACTAAGTTGAGATCCAAGGACCTTACATAACTTAGTTTCTGTTTAATACTTCAATAGACTTAAGGAACACAAGTAATAGAATTCAAATCAAGTTAAAAAAGAGACATATAGCAGAACTGTTCATATTAATAGTAATACCTCTTTAAGTTGCTTACATTCCAAGGATGGAGTACAGTTTTCTTGTCTAGATCTTCTAAGTAATAAGCACCTATTCCTGGTACAGATGTGATACAATATGGTCCTTCCCAATTGGGCCATAATTTTCCCCAAGCTGGATTTTTGGTATTCCGCAAGACTTTTCTCAACACCAAATCCCCCGGAGCTAACGGCCTCAGCCTCACATTCGCATCATAACCTTGTTTAAGCTTGTGTTGGTAATAGGCTAACTGAACCATCACTTTTTCTCTTCGTTCATCTATCAGGTCTAGATTCTTACCCAAAAGCTCATCATTGCCATCTGAGGTGAAAGTACTAGTCCTTAATGTGGGGAAACCCGTTTCGAGAGGAATTACAGCCTCAGCCCCATACGTCATTGAAAATGGGGTTTCTCCTGTTGACTGCCGGAGCGTTGTTCTATACGTCCAAAGGACATGTGGCAACTCCTCCACCCATTTTCCCTTCGCATCATCTAGCCTTTTCTTGAGCTCACTTATAATGACCTTATTGACAGCCTCGGCCTGCCCATTTCCCTGTGGATAAGCTGGAGTGGAATATCTGTTCTTTATTCCCAGGTCGGAACAATACTCCCTGAAAGCCTTGTTGTCAAATTGAAGATCATTATCCGGGATAAGAGATTGAGGAGCCCCAAATCAGGTGATGATGCTCTTCTAAACAAACTTTTTGACATCTACATCCCTGATATTAGTTGGGGGCTCAGCTTCGACCCATTTCGTGAAATAGTCCGTGCCAACTAATAGGTATTTCTTATTTCCTATTGTCTTAGGGAAATGACCAACAATATTTATGCCCCATTGCGCAAAAGGCCAAGGACTAGACAGAGGATTAAGGACTCCCTCAGGCTGATGGATGTTCGGAGCAAACCTCTAACATTGATAACATTTTTTAACATATTCCTACGCCTCCTTTTGCATGCCCTGCCACCAATACCCTTGGGTGATTTCTCTATGAGATAAAGACCTTCCTCCAGTGTGACTCCCACAAATCCCTTCATGCAGCTCCTCTAGAAGTGCCTCTGATGCCTTAGGGTGTACACAAAGCAGATATGGCCTAGAGAACTAGCGTTTGTATAACTTCCTATCCTCGGACAGCCAGAACCGAGGAGCTTTTCTTCGTATTTTGTCAGCTTCTAATTTGTCCTCGGGCAGTACATCATTCTCAAGGAATTCCATTATAGGATCCATCCAACTAGGCGCCGAGCCGATTTGATTGACCTGAAGCGTGTCCTCCGCTGCGGGAGTGGGTGTATTCAAATCCTCAACCATGATAATCCGAGGTAAGTTTTGTGCCGAGGAGGTAGCGAGTGTAGCCAGAGAGTCTGCATGTGCATTTTCACTTCTAGGGACGTGGGATAATTCAAAAGACTCAAAATCTATTTGCATACGCCTAATTCGGCTCAAGTAACTTTGCATTCTAGTGTCCTGAGCTTCCAACTCCCCTCTAACCTGGCCCACGACCAGGCTTGAATCTGAGAACATCTCCACTGTTTTTTCGCTCAGCTTCTTGACCATCGCTATTCCTACTAATAAGGCTTCATACTCTGCCTCGTTGTTAGTGGCTAAGAATCCCAACCTTAAAGACTTCTCGATGATGGACATTTCAAGAGATACTAGGACCAGCCCCACTCTTAACCTCTTCTGGTTTGCTGCTCCATCCACATACACCTTCCAGGGAGTGGGACGTTGCATGGATATAAGGCCAACCGATTTTTCATCCATGCCATGCGGACTGGCACCTATTTCCTCAGGGCCCTCAGCAAATTCGGCCACCAGGTTGGCGAGAACCTGACCCTTCACAGAAGTACGAGGCATATACTTTATATCGAAAGCCCCAAGGATTGTGCCCCACTTAGCAACCTTGCCAGTGTAATCTGCATTCCGAAGTACAACTCTAAGTGGGTACTGAGTCAGAACAACCACGGTGTGTGCCTGGAAGTAATGGGAGAGTTTCCTTGTAGCATACATCATTGCCAAAATGGCCTTCTCCAATGGTAAATAACGCATTTCAGCCTCATGAAGCGATTTGCTCACGTAGTAGACTGGCCACTGTACGCCATTATCCACTTGTATCATAACAAAACTAATAGCATAAGTGGCTATCGCCAAGTAGGCAAAAAGAACCTCGTCCACCTCAGGGCTGGACATAATGGGTGGTCGAGATAGATATTCCTTGAGCTGTTGAAATGCTAGAGCGCACTCCTCAGTCCATTTGAACCCTTTCCATTTGTGGAGTAAAAGGAAAAAGGGTCTGCACCTATCCGCTGACCTGGATATAAATCTGTTCAGCGCAGCGGTCATCCCAGTCAACCTCTGGACTTCCTTGGGATTCCGAGGTGGTTGTAAGCTATTTATGGCCTTAATCTGGTCGGGGTTCACTTCAATTCCTCGGTAGGTCACCATGTAGCCCAAAAACTTCCCAGAGCAAACCCCAAAGGAGCACTTGGAGGCGTTCAGTCGTAACTTATGCTTCCTCAGAACCTTAAACGTGCTGGTGATGTCCGTCACATGCTCGGACACTACCTTACCCTTTACTACCATGTCATCAATATAAACCTCTATGTTGTTGCCTAATTGTGGCTCAAACATCTTCGTCATCATTCACTAATAAGTTGACCCCGCGTTCTTTAAGCCAAAGGGCATTACCTTATAGTGATAATTTCCATTGGGAGTGAGAAAAGCTATCTTCTCTTGACCACCCAGTGCCAGTGGGATCTTGTGATAGCCCTGAAAGGCAACTAGGAAGCTTATCCGAGGATGACCTACTGTTGCATCAACCAGCTGATCTATACGGGGCATGGGGAAAGGATCCTTCGGATAGGCTCTATTAAGATCTGTAAAATCAACACACACTCGCCATTTTCTATTTTTCTTCTTCACTACAACTGTGTTCGCTAACCACTGAGGGTAAAACACCTCCTTGATAGCCCCTACCTGCTTGAGCTTGGTGACCTCGTCTTTAATAGCCTCGGCATGTAACCTAGATGGACGCCGAGGTGGCTATTGCTTCGGAATAGCGGAGGGATTGACATTCAAATGATGACAGATGAAATCTGGATCAACCCCTGGGGCTTCATAGGCATTCCATGCAAACACATCTACGTTTCTTCTTAGAACCTCAACCAATTGCTCCTTCTTCAGCGAAGGCAATAGCGCTTCAACCTGAAAGTACTTATCCGGATAACCACTAACATTCACCATCTCCAATTCCTCACACCCAGCTTCCTCGGCGTTTGTGCTGAAGAGGGTTCTTAGGTCCTTTGATTGCTATAATCCATCCTCGGCCTTGGCCGATGGACCTATCTCTGGCCTATGCTGAATAGCCGCTACCATGCACTGCCTTGCCATGGCTTGATTTTCCAATATTTCCAACACTTGGCCACCTGACGGGTACTTCACCTTCTGATGAAGAGTGGAATAAATAGCCCCCAAGGTATACAACCAGGGCCTCCCCAAAATCGCCGTATAGGGAGAAAAAATGTCCACCACAATGAAATCCACCTCCACCACATCTGAACTTGTCTGCACAGGTAATCTAATCATACCCAACGAAATGACCAATCTGCCCTTGAAGCTTACCAATGGGGAGCTATAGGCTGTCAGGTCTTGGGGTGTCAAATTCAACCCTCTGTATAGATCAGGATACATCACCTCGGCTGCGCTCCCTTCATCAATCATCACCCTTCTTACGTCATACCCCCCAATCCTCAGTGTAACCACCAAAGTATCATCATGCAGTTGTATGGTTCTTCTCTTGTCCTCCTCTGAAAAGCCTAGCACCAGCGAGGTGCTCAGTTTCACTTTCTTCGGCATTGAACTTGAGCTCGCATCCGAACAATGAGACACAGACAGTATTTTGGAGGGATAAGACTCTGTTCTCCCTTGGGCAGCAAGTATAACATTTATTGTGCCTAAGGGGGCTCCTGAAGAGGCATCTCCTCTCAACGTCGACCCTATCTGGCTTCCTCGGACACTGGAATGGTGCAGAAGGTTGGTCAACCTCCCTTCTCGGACCAGCTCTTCCAAGTGGTCTCACAGGTTTCTGCAATCCTCAGTAATATGCCCATGGTCCCGATGGTACTGACAGTAGAGGTTTTGGTTGCGTTTCGCAGGATCCCCTGCTATTCTATTGGGCAATCTGAAGAAAGGCTCATCTTGTATCTTTTCTAGAACCCGCTGTACTGGTTCTCGGAACACAACATTAATTGCCTGGGAGTTAGCAGATCCTGACTGCCCTACAAAGTCTCTCCGAGGTCGATTGTTATTATACCGATCCGACCTAAAATCCCTCCTCTCTTGAGGGATCACCTTGGACTTTCCTCTACCCCGTATTTGATCTTCCTCTATCCTTCTATACTTGTTGATTCTGTCCATAAGCTGTCGCATACTGGTAACAGGTTTGCTAGTTAGGGAACTCCTCAAATCATGATCGGTTGGAAGGCCCTCCTTGAAGGTATTAATAGCCACGCTGTCATTGGCTCCATCTACCTCGTTATACATTTTCCAATATCTGTCAGAGTAGGCTTTTAGAGTTTCCCCCTCTTGCATAGACATGGATAATATCGACCTTAAGGGCTGAACAACCCTCCTGCAAGTAATAAAACGAGCACCAAAAGCTTGGATGAGTCCCTCAAAGGAGTCAATAGTATTCGCTTCTAAACCATTGAACCACCTCATCGCCACTGGACCTAGGCTTGAGGGAAAAACTTTACACATTAGGGCCTCGTCCCTAGAGTGAATGGCCATTCTCTGACTGTAATGGCTAACATGCTCCACCGGGCCAGTCTAACCATTATAAATGGTGAACGTAGGTTGATGGAACCTCCGAGGAAGGCTTGCATCCTCAATGCGTCGCATAAACGACGACTTGGAAACTTGACTCAGTGCTTTGTTCAAAATGTCGTTCCCTAAGCCCTGCCAAGGTGGACTCTTATATGTCCACCAACGGTAATGCTCTTCATCATGCGAAAAAAGCTCACTGGGCGGAGTTCTAGATCGTCGCCTGTAGCTTGTGTCATCTGACTCATCAGAGGATTGCTTCGAGTTGTGAGTCGTACGCTTCCATCGCTCGTAACGTAATTCCCTTCTTAACATATTAATCTCACGCTGCATGTCCCCATCGTTCTTCGCATGGGAGACATGGCTCTTCCCTCGAGACTGACTCTTCTGCGTGTGGGTTGTTCGTGTACTTCCCTCGCGATCCCCCCTTTGTTCATGGATCACCAACGAGTTACCATGTTGAGGCCCCCTGGACTCTGCCTGGTGTGGACTAGTATCCACCTGCTGTGGTGCTCCCTCTGCCATCAGCTGTTGCACTTGTCTTTTCCTACGATCGGATCAAGCTCTCCCTACGGACGGTGCCAATTGTAAGGACTCAAATTGTATTGGACCCAGAAAAGAGATGGGATTCGAGCCCAACAAGCCTAAACAATAAAATTTTTAGAGAGTGGGTGTAAGAACTAGTTCCAGTGAGTGGAAAAAGACATCGCTCTTGCGTAGTAAAAGGAACTTCAAAGTAAATAAAAGAAAACACTCTTTTTCCCCTCTCCTCGGCTTGGTTTCTAGTGTATATCCCTCTGGATTCTTTTATCCTTTTTCTTCCTCCCCCTTTCTTTGTCTTCTGATTTCACGTTATATACTACATTCTTCATCCTGCTCTCACCGTACACGTGTAGGTTCCATTCTGAGAACTTCTTTCTGTCCCATCCAGAACTTCCTGGATCCTCCGTTTAGTGGCCATAAGGCTGCTTGGTTACTGTTCAGGTATCACCTCCACATTAATGCGGCCAGAGAGTTAGCTGGGAAGCATTTAATGTAGAGCTTTTAGGAGATATTTGTTACCTTTCCCGGTTCCCTCTCTGTTCTATATTCATTAGTTAGTTTGTATGTAATTCTGCGAAGTTCCTTGAGTTCCTTGATTGTTAAAAGAGTTACATCCATCTCGGACGTTGGTTTGAGGAATAAATCTTATCATCGGACGCGGTTTGGGCAATAAACATTATCCTCGGACATGTGAGGGTCCTCGGACTGGGCCGTTGGGCCATAAGCCCACTTCCTATGTACTCTCTGTTTAAGTTTTTGGGCAACTAGCCCCACACACACACACACACATATATATATATATTAATAGCTAAAGTAGAGAGAAAATTTAATTAAATTTTAAATTGGAGTCTAATTTTGTGTCACGTGTCATTTAATTTTTAAATTTTTGTGTCAAGTGAATTATTAGGTGCAAAAATCAAAATGTCTAAATTTAATTAGATTTTAGATTGAATTTTAATTGGAGTTCAATTTTGCGTCATGTGTCCCATCTAATTTGTTAATTTTTGTGGCAAGTGAATTATTGGGGGCAAAAACCGAAGAGTCTAGATCCAATTAGATTTCAAATTATATATATATATATATATATGTTATATGTAATTGTGATTGTTTTTAAATGTACCTGTGCACATGCATGGAATTACACACTAGTATATATTAATAGGTAAAGTTGAGAGAAAGTCTAATTAGGTTTTAAATTGGGTTTCAATTATTATCTAATTTTGTACCATGTGTCCTATTTTCGTTTTTTTTTTTTTTATAAAATTTTTGTTCTAGGTGAGTTAATGAGATGCAAAAGACGAAGGGTTTAATATAAATAAATCATCAAAAAGTCAATAAACAAAAAAAGAAAAAAAAATAGTAAACTCATGTGTATATTCAAAAGAAATTAAAATATAAAAATAAAAGAGAGAGAGAGAGAGAGAGAGAGTATAATTTGAATCCATATATATATGTAATTGTATTTTTTTTTTAATTGTACAGTGCAAATGCACGAGTTATACACTAGTTTGAAATAATGCAATGTGCAAACATGCATAAATAATCTCATTTCTTACTATTTAGAACTTTTCAATGTTTATGGAAAAATTATTCATACAATACGACAACAATTCTTGAACAGGATAAGAAAATTGAGAGAATCAACAAAACCTAAAAGAGGGATCAAGATTTTTTATTTTTTATTTAGAATCAAAAGGGGGTTGCAATGCAACACGAGGACCTCTTAAGAGGCCACCCATCCTAATACTTCTTTCAAATATTTAAAAGGGTGATAATGTTAGATAAAATACATAAGCACAATACTTTCTACTTTGTGATGCAGCATATAAACAAACTAGCTATCCTTAAGTTTAAAATTTGCAAGGCACAGACCAACCACAACATGCTCCCAGGTATAGTACAATTATAGATATCAGTATTCAAATTCAATGTATGGATACTTATCACACTATATATTATAATGCAATATTTGTATACACATTCTAGCTTGTTCACTAAGGAAGAGGAATTAAAATCTTATAAATAGACAATGTTGTAAAGAATTTGATAGCTTTAGTTCAAGGCTTCTCCCCCATGGAGAGAGAGAGGAGAAAAGTCATAGAATTGAGCATGAAACCAAGAAAGAAAAAAAAAAAAAGATTTTTGCTTGGGAGGTAGTGCAAGTAGAGTGAAAATAAAGTTTGGGTTTTGTCGATAACATTTTTTTAAAGTGCGCAAATCATGGAGAATTTGTGAGGTTTTGTTAGGTTGCAAAGTGAAGAAAAGAAAAAACAGTGAGTGTAGTGCATGAGAAGAAGAAAAGTTAGACATGGATAGCAACCAATAGTGTGCTGCTTGAAGAAATTTGTGTGTGTGTGTGTGTGTGTGTGTGTGTGTGTGTGTGTGTGTTCCTAAGGTTAAAATTATGTGAGTTTTCTAATTTATACCAGCTATAAATTTAGAGGCTAATAGTAAACATAATTTTTGGACCAAGAAAACATAAGATTCACTACAAAATGTGAGGGCTATAGCGGTGCTTGCAAAATGTTGCTATAGATCTTGAAAACGCCACTATAGGTCTAGTTGGGTCTATTATTGCATTTTGAAAAGTACAGTTATAGGTCCATAACCTATAACGGCATTTCTAAAACGCTGCTATAGGCCAATTTTATTTTATTTTACTTAAATTGTGATAGGCCAAAAATGTATTGACCCATTTGGGAAATTAATCAATTAATTAGCCAAGTGAAATTAATTAGATTCAATTTCATGCAATAAGTGTGGTAGCACAAACAAATCACCAACTAATTTAAATGCAGTAGAAAATAAATTTGACACAAGTAATTTGTTTACAAATGGGAAAAACCACTGAGGCAAAATCCCATTCTTGAGAATCTAAGGTCACCACTCTTGAGAATCTACTATTATCAAAACAAGCAGTTACAAGTAAAAGGAATTCCAGTACCTAATACAAACTTACAGTTGAACCCATATTGGACTCACTTTTTTTAGATTTGCCAATGAAACTTCTAAATTGGGTAACACCAGGAAACACAGTATACACACTGTCAATACACGGAGTCTGTAAAGAGAGAGTAATTGAGAAAGTTAAAACAGTTCTAGCTTTGTCAATTTAGGTTTATGATGGGTATAATTTGGGAATTACTTTTAAGGGAGATGTTCCTTACTTCAAAAATTAGAATCAATTGAAATTTTTTTATTAGTTATTTTGTCTCGTTCAAGTTCTACTTTAGTGGTAATTATAAGGTTGTACGAGGATATGTAACATGGTGAAGACATCTGAGAAAATGTATCTGACCTTGAAACTTGCTTTAGCGCCTGTGTTACTGTAAAGAGAAATCTTGTTTCTAAGTTTTTTTAGCAAATAGGAGAAAACTTTCATGGAGAAATTATTTCAAAGTTGTGCATTGGAAATAAATTTCAGAGAGAGGGAGAGAAGAGCGTATAAATAAGAAAGCAATGTTGTCTTATTTATTAGTTTTTTGTGGGAAGGAATAAGAGATAGAATGTTATGTCTCTAGTTTAGTTTGTGTTGTATACATAGGTATATACAAATAGGTTGTAATATATATACCAAAAGATACTTACTGAAAGATCATAACCCTACATATGAGAGATATATTAAAGGTGCATATTCAACAAAAATGTGCTTATTGCCCGAAAATGTGTTTTATTGAATGAAAATGTGTCTATTGACTCAAAATGTGCCTATTGAATGAAAATGTGCCTATTGGAGGTCATAATCTTTTCGGTATAAATAGTGGTTCATATTCATTTGGTAACTTCTTCTCAACTTCTTCTCTTTCATCTTTCTTAGAAACACAAGAAACTTGTAGGTCTTTTCCAAAATTGCTATTTGCAAAACCCAATATATTTGGTTGTATCCTGGGGACAAAGTTGTAGTAATCATTTTGCAACTCTTGTGTGGGGGCAAATATTGTCTAAGGATAACATTCAATTGTGCTTCTAAGTTGTTGAGGTACAATTTTTTCACTCATGCCACGTGCTTCAATCTTTATTTAATCACATTTATTTATTCACTAAAAAATACCAAAATATCACCCATAAATTATTTTGGGCCTCCATGAATATTTCTCATCCCATTGGCCTACAAATATTTCATATCTCATTATCTAAATTAGGCCACGATATAATCTTTCACAAAAAGCACAAAAACTCATATCTTATCCAATTTAGCTACACCCAAAACTAGCCTTACAAGCCTAATGCATACATCTCATTATTTTTAAAGCCCAAGACTATTTATGCTTGGCAATACTTTTATGTCCAATTCTCATTGACAATATCAAAAGACCAATTTATGTTGGCACCATTAAAAACCCAAGTTAGCTACTTGGCACTATTTAGTAAGAAGCCCAAGGTTATCAATACTTGGCAAAATACTATATCATAAATATTTCACTCAAAGTCCAATGATGAACAATGCTTTTAGCTTTTAAACCTATTACTATAATATTACAAGCCTATGGAATCTATCTTATAAAACCCATGGTAACTATTTATATATGTTACATAACACTATTCATTTTTTCAAAACCCATGGCAAACATATATCAAGCCCATGTAGAATTATGAATTTGTGTTACTAATATAAAAGCCAATGGAAAGTTATGATTGTTAGGACATATGTGAATCATGTTAGGAACATATGTCATTTAGAATTGACCAATCCTTTGACAAAATGCACTTTACTTGTAATTGGGTAGATCTAGAATGTGTTTAATACTTCAAGGAATAAGGTTTCAATTCCAAGTGTTAAAACCATGCAAATTTATCCAAGAATCAAGTGAAGAAATGCTGGATTTTAAAGCTCGATAGCTAGCTAGACAGATAGCATCTATCAAGGTTTAAAAGGCTATGTAAGCTTGATGCTCGACAGCTTCTCGATAGATAAGCTATTTATTGAGATTTATGAAAATCAGTTTTTTAGATTTGATTTCACACCAATCCGTGTATGCATGTTTAGGTTTTCTTTTTTCACAACCCTAAACATATATAAAGATTATTTTAAGGGCCGTCATATGTGGCACAAGTGTGAGGCAAAGTTTTGTTCATGCAAATTGTGACCAGAGACAAAATTTTCCCTAACTCATCTTTCTCTTGAAGAATCTGCTGTGTTTGTACGCCGTTGGATTTTGTAACCAAGGAACTTTGTGATCTTCATTGTGTTGATGAACTGAAGAAATTTGTAGCCAATATTCTTCTCAAGTTGGTGAGTAAGTCACTTACTGGAATCCGTGTATCGATTGGTTAGTCATGTACTGGGAGCTATGCATTGAAAAGGAGAGATTGTCACTACAGAGCAAGTCCAATTGTGCATTTGGGTAAGGGTTCAACTGTAGGTTAGTATAAGGTATTGAGATTCTCTTACTTATAACTGCTTGTTATAATAATAGTGAATTCTTCGGAGTGGTGACTTTAAATTCACCCGTTGGGGTTTTTGCCTTGGAGATTTTCTCATTCGTAAACAAATCACCGTGTCAACTTTATTTTCCGTTACATATTAACTTAGTTGGTGATTTTTTTGTGCTACCACGCATTTTGCATGATAATTGAATTAATTAATTAACTTAGCTAAATCAATTGGTTAATTTATCACAAAGGATCAATACATTCTTAGCCTATCAATGATTATTTATCTTAAACCCATGACATTTATTTATTTCATATCATATTATAAACCCATGGTAACTATTTGTGTTACGTAACACTATTTATTTTTCCAAAACCCATGGCAAACATATATCAAGCCCATGGAGAATTATGCATTTGTGTTACTAACATAAAAACCCATGGAAAGTTATGATTATTTATTTTAAACCCATGACATTTATTTATTTCATACCATATTATAAACTTATGGAATTTATATAAGAACCCATGGTCACTATTTATCTTATATCATAACATTCATGATATTTATTTCCAAAACTCATGATAATTATTTATCCTACTAGCCCATTATGATTATCTATAGAAAAACCTATGAGAAAATCACATTATTCCATTATAGTGGTTATTACCACATTTTATTTGAAACCCATGGATATTATCTCTATTTAAACTCATGGTAAATATTATTCACAAGAAACATTGCAAGTTACTATTTAAAAACCCCAAAGAAAATATCATTTACAAAATAATCCATGGCATTAATTATGAGAAACTATACAAATTGTTATTTGAAGCCCATGGAAATTAATACCCAAAACCTATCATAAATATTTATTAAAGCTCATGAATATATTTCATTTTTACTAACAACTAAAGTCCATGTGGAATAAAAATCCATGGCCATATATGGTAACTTTGTCCATTTTGTAGGGCTCAAAATGAGAAAGCAAAAGGATAGGCTCAAGTGGAGAGAACCACTAAATTAGAGGCCCATTGAAATACTCATCTCTCATGGCCAAGCCCAACATTAAATCTCAACCAAGATAGCCCATGTGTGCAAACTGACCCAGCTGAAAAACTCCCTTTAGTTTTGCCTTCCACTGGAGAGCACCTTAAGAAGGCAACACTCCCAAACCAAATTAGGGGCTGACCACATATGCAGTGAACAGTAGTGGAGGTTGGGCTGACACCTAAAAGCTAATGGGCAATAAATACCCATCTTCTCCAAGTTTTGGTCACAACTCAAGGAAGTCTTAACCAAGACCTCCAAGCTCATGAAATCCTTAACTAAATAGTTTATTTTATTACTAAAAATGTATGTAATTGATTCATGAACCAAGCTCATGAATCCCAAAATGGGAAAATTAGGGAAAAGTGGTTTGAAGGGCATAAGTGGGTGTATAGCAGAAGCTGCTAATAGATGCATCAATGGTTGACACTTAGCTTGGAGTATTAACCAACCCTCTTGAGTTCTAATCCTAGTTGCAGCAAGCAAGATCTCTAGTCCTCATACATGCTCTAATCCTATTGGATGAAATTAATCTCCAAATCCCAGCATTTAATGCCTAGGTTAGGAGCATCTCAGCCTCCAGCTACTTTACTTAAATAAGCAAAACACTCTAAAAACAAGTCTCACCATTTTGGGCCAAATCTTAGGAGAGATATTCTGAGATTTTGTTGTTGGTCAGACCTGATCCTTTCTAAATTTTGCTAATCAATCCCTTAAGCTTCAGTATAAAAGGGACTACCATCAACTCATCAAAGGGGGAATAAGAGTTTGTCATAAAATTCCTCACCCACCATGCTATTTTCAGCTTATAAATCAGTCATTTAGTTTATAAACCAGCTTTTGATCCATAAATACCCATGTACACTTACCCATAAACATCCCATTCCATCTCTTCAGAAAATGCCAACACCTTAAAATAGTCATAAACAACCCATTTTTACACCTTACCCAAAAATGGGTAAAGCACCACTCCATCTCTCTTCCATACTTCCATATATTCACTCATATTTTCCATAAGTCACTCCCACCACTTACTATACACATATATTCATCATTATGGGCATAATATAGCACAGATATTTGTTTAAACATTTGCTGCACTAGATAGACACTATTTCTCTCCCTTAATTCAATCCTAATTTTTCCTCTTTTACTTCTAATTATGAAGTCTTTGTTGGGGCCCATTTTTCGATGTGTGGCCACATGTTGTTCGTTGGAGGGGTGACATTGCTAGACCTGAGTTTGTATTGGAGTTGCGTCTAGAACTTAACATTGGGCCAAGAAGTCTAATGGCTTCTGGCGTATTTTTAGGCCTACAAAATTGGTAAAACCCAAAGTCTAAGAATCAAGATAATGGTTGAATAAATAAATAATATATGTTTGATAAAATAACTTTGATTAATAGTTGTAATAGTAGTTGAAATAAAGTAAGATGTATTTAAAGGTGAAGTAATCATGTATTCAATAATGTAAATTTATAGATATAAACGTGGTGACTTATCTTTGTATGGTTTGTAGCTTTAGCTGTATAGGATCAGTGAGTTAATAGCATTCTAGCAGAATGACTCTAGCAGTGGAGAGGCAGTTTGCCATGATAACTTCAAGATTGAAGAGGAAAAAATGGGTGCAACTGGAGGGAGAGAGAGTATGTCCACTTGTGTGTAGAGGTTGATTAAGTTTGTTCCCTTTACCATGCACTTAAATGAATTTCCCCTTAATAATGCTCTTTTAGATATTGTGAAGTTGTGAATAGTTTTTCCTTTAGTGGGAAGAGCTTTTGTTGAATAGGTTTGTGCCTTCCATGAGAAGGGCTTTTGTAAAAAGTATTTGTGCCTTCTAGAAGAAGGGCTTTAGTATTAGTGTTTGATATCTCTTGAGAAGTATGGAGATGGTAGAGAATATAGATGTTTGTGGGATGTAGTATTTGTATTTTGTATGAGTAATAAGTGTGGGTATTTGGTGAGAAATGGGTTTGTAACATATATGAGAAATATGTACAGAAAAGTTGTGAGAGATATAATTTGTAAGATGTATGAGAGATACATAAGATGGTAAATGAATGATATTAGAGTAAGGAAGTCAATACTGTACCGGAAGCTGTATTGGTTTGGCCATCGGTACGATATATTTTGGATACCAATCAATACCGGTGTACCGTTTCGGGTTTATTGCTATTTTATATATTTAATATATACATATAACTAACAATATACGGTATACCTGCCAACATTTGTTACTACTTTTTTTTAGTTTTTATTCTCTTCCACTATCTTTGGTTTCTTTTATTATTATTTTTAAAATCTTTTTTTCACTCTCACTTTCCAAGATAAGTTTTATCACATTACTTTTTCTTTTCTTGGTTGAAGAACTCCTCTGCCTCTTCATGTGGCCACACAAAATCTTTTTAAAATCTTTTTTTCACTCTCACTTTCCAAGATAAGTCTTATCACATTACTTTTTCTTTTCTTGGTTGAAGAACTCCTCTGCCTCTTCACGTGGCCATAGAAAACTAAGAAAAAAAAGCTTTAAAAATACAAACAAAAAGGAACAAACAAACATAGACACTCAAATGTTGAGAGAGAGATTTGAAGAAAGAACTAAAGAACAAAAAGTGGAGGAAAGCTGGAAAAAGTGGAGAACAGAAAAGTCACAAACAAAGAAAATATGAAGAAAAGGGAGAAGAAGAAGAGAGAACGAGATAATAGAAAGAAGCATAATCAGGTGAAAACAAAAATGTATAGAGGGTAAGTCGGTAAGTGTCTTTGTTTTGCCTAAAATCTATTTACGGGCTGGAATCCGATATCGAAGTCTTGAAGAAAAGGTGATTCTAACTTCATTTTGCAAAGCTATTGTGCATTTTTCTTTCATTTTTCTCTTTCTTTCTACTGGAATTTCTTAGCTTACTCAAATTTGCACCATCCTGCCCTTAAAAAACTGCCAAAATTACCACACAAAAAAAAAAAAAATAGCATTTTGTGTTTTGGCCCGGTGTCCATTTACCGGCCGAAACAGCCAGATTTTGCTGGAATGGCCAGTACGCAGTCAGTACGACCGGTATTTTTTCTGGTACGAAACAAGGAGTTATTTGTACCAGTGCACTGGCCGGTACAGTGTGGAATTGACTTCCTTGTATTAAAGCCATTGGAAAGATTATAGTGATAGCTTGTGTTGCTTTCTAAGATATGAGATTTTATAAGAGAAGTGGAGAAATAGATGTTTAGAGATATGGGCAGCAAGATAGATGTATTTTTTGAATATGGAGAGTGAGAGAATGAGCATAAGATGACTAATGATGTAATAGAGTATTTAGCAATGTTACTAGGATTTTCTGCTAGGGGTGGATAAGGGCTTATGAGTAGTGATATGATGAACATTTTGTCAGCTAAGGGCTGAAGAGCTTAGTTTCTAATTTGGAAACTAAGAACTCAGAAGCTTAGATCCTCATTAAGAGCTTAAGAAGATAATTAGAGGGAGAGAAAATAGACAAGTTTATGAGAGAGTTGTTCTTCTCTATTGGTGTGTCTTGAGGTGTTGATGAAGGGCTCTATTTATAGCTGAGTTTAAAGGGGTATTTAGTAAAAAATCTCAGCAAAAATCTGTCCCAATTAGCAATAAATCTTCAGAAAATCCATCTTAGGATTTGGCCGAAAATGGTATGTTCAGCTTTAAGATGTTCTTGCTGTTTTTGGTAATAGCAGCTGGAGGAAAGACCAGCAAAAAAGGAAAAGGTTTTAGTAAGAAAATATATTGGTTTTGGTTTTTAGCCAAATAGGGAAAATTTGTAATTTCAAGGTTGCTGGGTCAGCTGTCACAACTATTTTAAAAAAGCTGTCCCAGTTGTCAGAAAAAGTTGTCACAGCCGTCATAAGACAGCTGTTGCTTGGGGCTGAAGTAGATGAGGTCAGCTGGATGATGTCAGGCTACTGGAGAGAATATTTAGCATTTATTTCATGGATTTGGCTGAAAATGATAAGATTTTTTTTAAGGATATCTTGCTATTTTGGGTATAGTGGCTGGCTGCTAGGATTTGAGTATTAAATGGCTGGTGATCTCGCTTTCAGCCAGGTGTCAAGTACTGAACACACTACTGGTGTTTTGCTGGAAAGGTTTCCTCTTTTGGGTGTTTATATTTTGGTCCATGATCTTATTACAAAACATCTTTAGTAAGTAACAAAATGATTGATTGATAGTTAATGAAGCTTTAGAGATCTAGTCAAAGTCTCATTGTGTTGTGACTTAATATTGGCGAGCAAGAAGAGCATTTAATGTTCTGCTTTGGTAGTTGGTAGGGGAATATTTGGTCTGACTATGGTAGATGGCAACTGGGTATTAAAGATATCATGAATATTATATATTTGAAGATTAAAGATAGCCAATCAGATTTAGCCATGTGTTTGAGTTGGATTTTAGCTAAAAGTAGTAATATAATTTATTCAGAATAATATGATTAGGTTTCTAAATTCGTATAGCAATAGCTAGAGATTGAATGAATAGTTATGTTCTCAATATTTAAATGGCTAAAGATATTGAGTATTTGTCATATGATGAATATTAAGTTTTAGGACAAGAGCAATAGAGAGTTTTATCATTTTAAGTGCTATGTGATAAGAAAATCTTATAATATGTTACCTGCTACACACTGGCTCGTCAGAGTTCAGGGAGTTGGAGAAGACACATCAAGTAACATGTTTCTTTTATTAACTTTAAACTGCTGAAACTTTACTGAACATACCTTTTGGCCTTCCAAACCATGACTTCCAAAATTTCCCTGAAGAGACTCATGAGCTTGAATCATGAGCCGAAGATGAGATGACATACCTAGACCTTTGTTGTAATTTTGTGTAAATATGGGGTTTTGTTGAAGAAGTCACTTTCCATGAATATGAGGGAGGTAATATGGGCTGTGAGTTTTGATTCATTGCTTGAGCCTGATCCATAAGTTGATGTTGATGATGTTGTGGGTTATGATTCCAATTGATGAAGAAAAAATGTGGACCATAAATCCGCCTCTTGAAGTAAGGATCTTGTGGGCCATGTGAGCCTAATCCATGTAGTTGGATAAGATATAAGCTTATTTTTGGGTTTTAAAGGAGATTTACCCAAAATTCAATAATATGTTGATGTGGCGTGAGTTGCTAATGACCATGTGGCATGGAAAAAAAGTCCTCAACAGTCTTTAATCCTTGTTTATTACTATTATAATGAAGGCCATAATGTCTTGGATGCTATGGAAGTTTTCCCTCATGTTGACTTAATAATAATGAGGAAAATATATGATTTTATCATGTAAACACATTTATGGACTAATCAGACGTTATCGCTAGAGGTATGTAATATTCACTGATGGACCATTTTCCTCTTGTGTACTTGTTATAATGGGCCCACTTTTATATTAACCGACTACGGAGGAAATGCATAATTTTTTCTGTGTAAATACACTTATTAATTTGTTAAGCATCTATCGCTAGATGCTTCACTTGTTTACCGTTGGACTATTATTTAGGCACTTATTGTGGTGGGCCATCCTCTGTGTTAGCTTATATTTGCAAGAGGTATTTTTGGGGCCTTATTATAATCTTTGTTGGATGCAACCCAGACCTTGAGCAAAATGGGTCTTTCACACTTCAATGATAGCCTTTGGATCATATTCTAAGCTCAAAGTCGAGTGTCGGTCTTGGCTTCCCAAATATCATATTGGCGACGAAAAAACGCCCCTTGACATAAGTCAATCAAATTTTTTGTTTGTCTACATGATCATTTTGTTATTTCATTATATTACTCTTCTAAATTCCCAATAGTTTGGCAGTTGATTTTTTTGTCTGTCGATTTTTTTTTTTGGGTTAAATATTGAAAAGGTCCAAGAATCAAGCCAAACCAACGGTAGCAACAATAATACTGAACAATTTCTTTAAATGCCTTACATATGTTTTTCTTCTCACATTTCTCTTTCTCTTCCCTATGCCTTACCGATGCTTTTCTGCTCAATGACAATTTTTTGTTTTAATATATACATCTTATGTAAAGAGGTGAGTAGATACTGAAACTTAATGGGTGAAATGAAAAGGCACAACTATTTGGTATTTTTAAATGTATACGTGATATAAATTTATATAGGCACGTGGAGCAATAAGAAGTGGTCAACAAAAAGTAAAAAATTTCGCTTTTATACCGATGCTTTTCTTCTCAATGACAGTTTTTTTTGTTTTTTTGTTTTTGTTTTAATATACACATCTTATGTGAAACAAGGAGTAGATACCGAAACTTAATAGGCAAATAAAAAGGCACAACTGTAAAGTAGCACTTTCATGTAACATGCTATGGTCTCAATGCCCTTACGAGGTAGTGATGAGTTTCACACGCTCTAAGCCCAGCCTGCGCATGGTTAGGAAGAGACACGGTTCCCTAGTTGTGAAAGTAGTAATGAAGAAAGGGAAGCTTCGGGTCAAACCGCGTTTGTTGTTGCCTGTATAGCTTTCCAGAGCAGAGATTTAGCAATGCATTCTAGGCACAGATCATTGGTATTGGATGCATCGTTAGGTTGTGTCGAGTAAAATTTGCTCCAATTTTAAATGTATATGTGGCGTAAAAATATATATAGGCACGTGGTGTAATAAGGAGTGGTCATCAAAAAATCAAACATATTTTATATTATACTAGTCGCTAATCGGTGCAATGCATAGGTAAGGTATTTAGTATGATATATGATTTAATCTTGGTTTATTTATTAACAATTATATGTTATAAAAGGAAGAAAAAAAATTATTGTACAATTATTATTATTATTATTATTATTATTATGCTTTAAAAAAATTATGGAACGTAAAACTTGTTTAAAAAAGTCATTATAAATTAACAAAATTTGTTAACACATTGGAAACAAATTTGTTCCCCAAAATATGCATCTCTTTATCTAACTTAAAAATAAAATCTACAAAATATGAATTTAATACATTACAAAAAGTTTTATAACCCTAAACATATTGTTTAGGGGTGTATACTGTAGCAACCACACTATCATTTGCTCTGAAAAATTTGGTTAAAACCCATAATTCTTGTCCCATAACCCAAACATTCCCAATTAATATAAAAAATAAAATGGAGCATCAAACATATCAAATTCTATACTCATTTAACAAAATCTGCTTCACATTGAATATTCTCTAATTATTTAACAAATAGACAATCCTCTTCTACAATATCCAACAACTAAACCTTAAAATAACCCAACTTAAAATTTGGAATGGTGAATACAATTAGTGGATAGCAATAACCACAAAAATTATCTTTTTTGATTGCCTACAATATTGTGCATAGAAAAAACCACAAAAATCTACTATAGCCATTTAGCCTGTTATTAATAACAGGCTAAATGGCTATAGTAGATTTTTGTATATAGAGAACAACCTTACTGTTTAAAACTAAATTAAATGATTGGATCGATAAAAAAATTTCACCAAAAAGAGAAAGAGAAAAAAATTACATAAATCAAGCACCCTTGTCTGTCATGTCTCCAATATCAAATTTTTGGTCTTTAGACTTTACTTTAAAGTAGGGTTTATATAGAGAGAGAGTTAGAGTTAGGCATACATGGGTTTACATTAGAATTAGGTCTCTTGGGTCTACACACATAAACCTAATACTTCTAACAATTTAAACACTCCAGAAATCCTCTTCTTAAGAGGTAACTCACCTAAATCATCAATGACTTTTTCTTTGAGAAATTTGTTAAAAATTCTCTAATTTTAGTACTGTTAAGTTTTTAGACCCCTTAAACAACAATTAGATTAACCTAGTGAATTAGCCAAGTGATTAACTTAGTCAAATTATGCAAATCTAGGTTAACACAATCAGATTATCATATCAAGCATATAGCATCGGAAATATAAATAACACAATGATATGATCACCTAGGAAAACCAAACTGGTAAAAAACCTAGGGAGGACTTAACCTAGCTATCCTCAAGGTAAACTTGAATCCACTATATGAGAGAATCGAAATTCATACAATAAGACTTACAAGCCCCCACGCTTGACTTCCTATTACTACCCACCAGTAGAACTTACTGACACGACAACGTGCAAGCTCTGAATCCACGGACTCTTTATTTCTTGGATTCTCTACAAGTACACGCACTCCCGCTTGTGTTTCTTTAAGCTCCTATAGCAGCAACTGAATGATTATCAAGATGTTGAAGTAATCTCCTTCTTGATAACTCTAAGTTTATGTGAAGGAAAACTCCTTAAGGATCTCACAAGAGATTCACACAAACTGGATATATGAGCAACAAGAGCATCACCAAAAACATGGCTAGGGTTTGCCTTATATACCTAGGGTAAAAACATAAAACCCTAAACGTTTTAGGAGTTAGGGCTGAGTTGGAAATTCTGCAGAAAAAAAAAAATTTAGCTGATTTTCGATCGATCGAGTCTAAGCTTCGATCGATCGAGACAGGCCAAAAGTAACAAATACTTCTGCAGCCTCTCGATTCTAACTTTACATAAAAGATACAACTTTGAGCAAGCCTAAACAAGATTAAACAAACTGTTTTGATCATGGTTTGCCAACATTACGCATTAGAGTTCTAAATACATAAAATCCTAAGTCTTTAGAACCTAACAAGTACCATAGAAAAGTCATTATCAAGATAATAGCCAAGAAAGCTCATGCAAGAAGTAGACAATGCAGAAATTTTTTATAGTACCTACCATTAGACGTTTCTCAAAAATAAAAAACAAAAAGAAGGGTATAATGGACTTACCGGCCTTAGATGAGAAAAACCTTGCAAAAATTTCGAAGGAAAACGACAAAAAATTTGATGAGTGAGCTTGCCAAGTCGGAGAGAGAGAGAATGGTTTGAAACTTTTTGAAAAAGTGTTTTGAAAAAGTCAACATCTGATTTTTAAAAAAACTGAATTACGATTTTCAATTGATCGAAATTTACTTTCAATTGATTGAAACAACCCGAGACTCCCTAAGAATTTTAAGAACAATTTCGATTGATCGAAAAACAAACTGGATCAATCAAAACAGACAGAGGCTCACTAATTTTTGAAAAAAAACACAGTTTTGAAAAAACAAACACATTTTGGGCAAGAACTCCTCAAAGCATTGAAATTGATGAACAAAATGCATGAGTATGAGATGAAATGCTATTAAACCCAGTTTTTCCAAAAAAAAAAATTTCAACCATTCTCTCTTTTAATTCTCAAGCAACAAATATGTTGTGCATAATACTCAAGGTATTTTCAAACTTGGTTGGTTAGACCAAAAACACACACAATAACATATACAAAGTTTAGCAAAAAGTAACTTGTGTAGTGTGTACAACTAGCAAAAACTTGAGATACATGTGAGCTAATATGTAAATAGAAATCAAACACAAGTCTACAAAATTCATCACATAGAATTTGAAAGAGACTATTACTAAAAGAGTTACATTATATAACTCTCACATCTACTAGAACAAAAGCTTACAATCATGTAAGTTTCTTGATTTGCCTCATATTGTAGACACCAATTTTAATTGTTCAGAAACTTATTTAATAGCTAGGATAATGTACACACAAATTTTAATTGTTTGATTTAGCTCTAAGTTAAATAATGTACACACCAATTTTAAGCATTTAAACCGATGTTACACCTTATGTTCTTTTTGTGCATGTGCTACACTTTCTCGAGCACAAAATCTTACGATATGTACTAAGGTATTGATGATTGGCTAGTGAACAATGGTGAGATGGTTATTTATGCCTTTCTCAAAAGGTTCAAGTCTGCCAGTCAAAGACATGTGACTTTAAGATCAAGACAAAGTGATCAATAACTATAAACATCTTTCCCACACATCATGCACTACAAAGCTTCAACTAGTAAAGTGCAATAAATAAGCTCATCAAAGCTAAACAAGGTACATAAGACATATTATGTGAAAATAAATTGACCAACCTTATTTTCAAAAACAAAGAAAATAATGCCCAACACAATTTGTTTCCCTCTTTTTTTTTTTTTTTTTTTTTTTTTTTTTTTTTTTTTTTTTTTAAAGAGAAAACAAAGAAATCCTAGAATGAAATGCATGAATGATATGCAATGCAAAACCTAAAAAAAAAAAACAAATAACAATGGTCACAAAGGATAGAGCATTGAAGCACAAGGACCATGTTAGAAAGACTCAATTAAATCGAGTTTTTTGCATTCAAAACTTTTTAGATGCACAATGAGCATTGGAGTTCTTATTCACATTCGAGTGATTTCTAACTCCAGGATTGGAATAAAGGTTTAAAGCATTTACCAATTCACCAATGAATGCCATAGGATCTTGTGCTTGAGGCACAAACACTTTTGGTTTGTTTGCTTTCTTAGCAACTTGAAGCTTGTAACAGTTAGGACGAATGTGTCCAAACTTCCCATAAAAATGACAAACCTAAGCAGGTTTACCATGCATCTTGTCTTTAGAAAGGGTAGACTCCTTAGATTTAGACTTTTTCAGATCAACCCTAATCTTCCTAGATAGTGAAACTTCTATAGGTTTGACAACCTCACTCACAGGGGGTTTGACAGTTTCACTCACAACCTCACTCACAGAAGGTTCAGAAGAAGATGAAGGAACAAAGTTTGTGGAATGGGGTACAGATACAAAGATGCTTTCAACAAAACCTAATCTAGATTTGTCAGAAGAAGGCTTTTGAACACTCAGCATTTGATCAAGTTTAGAACTAGCAGATCTAGCAACAGATAAATCAAGTTCTAATTTCTTAACCTTGCCAAGCAAAAGCATATTCTCAGTTTTCACATTGTTCAAAAGTCCATTAGCATCAAACAGTTTAACAAGCAAATTCTTCTTATCAAGCTTAAGAGACTCAATTTTCTTCAGGCTAAGTTCAACATTCATAGCATCCTTTGCAGCAACTTTGCGAAATTTATTATAGGCCTCTTGAAGATCTGCATCTTCAGAGAGTTGTCCATTAGAAGGGTTCTCTTCAATAGACACACTTTCATTGACTACATCAGTAGCAGTGAAAGCAATGAAGTTTCCATCCTCGTCACATCCAAACTCATCATCAGAAACCTCATTATCACTAAGGGTTACAGCCATAGCCTTGCCCTTAGACCTCAAGAATGTAGGACATTCAGATTTAACATGACCATACCCTTGATATCCAAAACATTGAGAACCCAAAGAATTATTAAAAGATTGACCAACTTTTTCTCTAGGTTTTTCAGTGTTGCTAACTTTAGTGGGATCATTCTTTCTAAAATTTTTAGGTTCAGTAGTGTTTGTATTTCTTGCCTCTCTATTATTATTCCTAAGAAAGTTTCTAAAGTTCTTGGCAAGGTAAGCAATCTCTGTAGCAAAGAGCTCATCATCAAATCCACCAACCTCAATATCATCAACTGACTTAAGAGCCATTGACTTGGATTTGCTAGCTTTGGGTAGGTCCAACTCATAGGACTGAAGAGATCCTACAAGTTCATCAACAGGAATAGAGTCCACATCCTTGCTCTCAGTAATGGCAGTCACTTTAGGTCTAAAGTTTTCAGTTAAAGATCTAAAAATCTTCCTAACAATTTTAGGTTGATCATATATTTCACCCAAATTATATGCAGAATTAACAATATCATTAAGCTTAGCATAAAATTCATCAAACATTTCATTATCAGACATCCTAATGCTTTCAAATCTAGTAGTCAATTGCTGTAACTTGTTTATTTTAACTGCCTTTGTGCCTTCATGCACAGTTTGGAGGATATTCTAAGCAATGTGAGCAACCTCAACATTAGAGATTCTCTTAAATTCCTCCATATAAACAGCGTTAAAGATAGCATTCATAGTTTTGCTATTGAATGCAGTTGCTTCTTTTTGAGAAGTTTGCCACTCACTCATGGGAGTAGTGGGCTTCTCCTATCCGTACTCAATGAAATTCCAAACCCTCTCGTCAATAGATTTCAGGAATGTTTTCATCCTTACTTTCTAATAAGCATAGTTATTTCCATTAAAGTGAGGAGGAATAACAAGAGAGTGTCCGTGTTCCATAACAATAGGGGTCAAAGATCAGCTCAGAGATCAAAAGATCTACAACAAGAGAGCGACCCACTCTGATACCACTTGTTAGGTTTTTAGACCCCTTAAACAACAATTAGATTAACCTAGTGAATTAGCCAAGTGATTAACTTAATCAAATTATGCAAATCTAGGTTAACACAATCAAATTATCATATCAAGTATATAGCAGCGGAAATATAAATAATATAGTCATATGATCACACAGGAAACCAAACCAGTAAAAAACCTGGGGAGAATTTAACCTAGCTATCCTCAAGGTAAACTTGAATCCACTATATGAAAGAATCGAAATTCATACAATAAGACTTACAAGCCCCCACGCTCGACTTCGTATTGCTACCCACCAGTAGAACTTACTGACATTACCACGTGCAAGCTCCGAATCCACGGACTTCTTCTTTCTTGGATTCTCCACAAGTACAAGCACTCCCGCTTGTGTTTCTTTAAGCTCCTATAGCAGCAACTGAATGATCATTAAGATGTTGAAGTAATCTTCTTCTTGATAACCCTAAGTATATGTGAAGGAAAGCTCCTCAAGGATTTCACAAGAGATTCACACAAACCGCAAATATAAGCAACAAGAGCATCACCAAAAACGTGGCTAGGGTTTGTCTTATATACCTACGGCAAAAACATAAAACTCTAAATGTTTTAGGAGTTAGGGCTAAGTTGGAAATTCTGTAGAAAAAACAATCTGGCCAACTTTCGATCAATCGAGACAGACCGAAAGTAACAAATACTTCTGCAGCCTCTCGATTCTAACTTTACATAAAAGATACAACTTTGAGCAAGCCTAAACAAGACTAAACAAATTGTTTTGATCATGGTTTGCCAACATTACACATTAGAATTTTAAATACATAAAATCCTAAGTTTTTAGAACCTAACAAGTACCATAGAAAAGTCATTATCAAGATAATAGCCAAGAAAGCTCATGCAAGAAGTAGACAATGCAGAAATTTTTTATAGTACCTACCATTAGACGTTTCTCAAAAATACAAAACAAAACAAAGACCATCAAAATATAAAAAGACATGAAAAATTAAATACTTACAATTTCTAGCCACCTTGGAAATTCAGGACGAAGCAACACACCAAAAGCAGTCTAGTTGAGACTCTAATTCATGATAAAGGGATTGGGTTGGGGAACAGGCAGGGAAACGTATAGAGAATTGAGAGAAAAGCAACAGCCTCTATTCTTAGAGACTCGCATCTCTTTATTCACTTGAGACTCTAATTCATGGTGAAGGGATTGGCATGGGGTGCAGGCAGGGGGAACATATAGAGAGAGAAAGAGGAAGGATTCGTTAAACTTATAGAGAGAAGTAAATAAAAAATTCAAATTAATAAAAAAATAATGTTGATGTAGAAAATTGCGAGGCCTCCAAAGTTTATGTGGCAAGCTTTTATTAGGGCAGTAAAAATTCAAAAATTTCAGTTATATATATATATGTGTGTGTGTGTGTGTGTGTGTGTGTGTGTGTGAGAGTATGTATGTATAGCGTCCAATAGCATATGTACGAACAATCAAGATAGATAAACGCATGTCCTATAAAAAAAATAATAAAATAAACGCATGTTCTATCAAAAAAAGAAAAAGAAAAAGATAAACGACAGGTCTGGTTAAGACTATGAACGATAAGCGTTTGGCTGTATATGATGTAGAACAGACAGCACATGCCTTCCTAGAGCAGCAGGGGCGCAAGAAGTCACAACGCAGGCTCAAAGGGGGGTGCCAGTAGGGGGCCATCGGGGTGACAGTGTCGGAATTGCATGAAATTTGGCAGGTTGAAGGGAAACGGCATTCTGATCCAGAATCATGATGCCATGAACGTCGCCAAAATTTAGGCGAATTCCTTCATTAAGGCCCTGAAAACATTGTTTTTGCTATTTATAGTATTATTCGTTTTTCTTTAATAACTTTTAATTTAAAAGTCAGAATAAGGTCCTGTCTGTTTTGGGACGACCCTTAAGGTCAGTAGTTTATGATTCTGCATTTAACTCAATTTTGCCATTTTTGGTAAAATTCGGTAATTTTGTCACCTAATCGCTTAATTAGTGCGAATTAGGGTTTTAAGCGTTTTTTCTCAGTATTTATATGTTTTGTAGCCGTCAGAGGCAACAGAGACTATTATCAATAAACACAGACATTTTGTCAAATTTTCTTCTGGTGGATTCCAGTTTTATTCTCCTTGTGGATTCAGGGAAACCCCTCGTGGATTCGAGGTTTACTATCAGAAACTAATAGTTTAGTTTCTGTTCCATCAAGAGAGCATCGTGTGTGCTCTTTTTCAGGCTTCCGCGACATCAGTATATATAGCCCTGTGTGACTGTGTCAAAGGAGATTGGAAAGGGTTTTATGTTTGCTAATTAGAATGCGTGGTCCTGGGCCAGGCTTTGTACGTTTTATAAGGAAAACACCTACAAGTAGAGAATGGATGCTTATTCCTTCGACAAAATGAAATCCTTCAAGGAAAGGATAACCGTGATCAACAGATATCCTTGGAACACTTTTCAGCTAGGAATAACACAGCGTCTCTCTCTGCCTTTATAAGCAGAAAAAATCCAAACTTATTGTTGTGAATGGCATCTACACAGCTC
This sequence comes from Quercus glauca, assembly GCA_023736055.1. Lineage (NCBI taxonomy): Eukaryota > Viridiplantae > Streptophyta > Magnoliopsida > Fagales > Fagaceae > Quercus > Quercus glauca. Next base: position 72,484,823 of record CM043316.1, on the reverse strand, counting down.
TCTGGTCAATTTCATTATCATGGCCAATCTTTTCTTCGATATCCCAGATGGTATACTACATATATCTTTATGTTCTTCGTAGTTTGTATGTGTCTTTTTAGTTTTTACATATTAAAGCATTATTTGCATGAATGAAATCCTTTGGCTAGTTTTATGATTTATCACTCCTTTATGCTACTTAGCCCCTGTATACAATTGCCACCATATCAACTTAGAACACAAAACCAAAGGTTTTTTTTTTTTTTTTTTTTTTTTTTTAAGCTAAATATTTAGTTTTTGAAAATTATTTTGTTAAAAAAATTATATCGCAACTTATTCAATTATGTAGCATTTTTTTTCGAACTTAGCTTTCTCAAAATCGAGTTCAAAGTAGAACTGGATTTTTTCAAAGTCGAGTTTTATACAATTTAGTGATATATGGCAAACTGGGGACTTAATTTTTTCAAACTTGAGTTTTACATTCTATTGAATTGCATAAAACTCGATTTTAGCAAAATTGAGTTCCATGCTGAAACTCAAATTTCTAAAAGAGGTAACATAACTAAATAAGTTGCGAAAAGAGGCTTTGTAACAAAGTAATATTCAAAAATGACCAAAGAAAATAATGCAAAAGAGTTAAATGATTGGTTCCTTTATGAGATTGAAATAAAATATATGTTTCTTATTTTTGTTTTTTTTGTAGTTCATTTCTGTGACATTTTGATTTCCTTGGCTTTGAATCAGAATACTGTGATTTTCATTGGATTTGAAAAGAGATTAAGGAGTTCAATTTTTTATATACTCATCTTAAAGAAACATTTAGGAGGATTTTTTATAACCTGATGTACTAACTTGCCATGGTGATAATAGGAGATGTCTTCTTATTTCACAACAAAGTTTGAATGTTGTAACTTTTAATGCACATGCACAAACAAAAGAGGCTTTTTCATATTCCTTAAGATGTCCAAACAACCCTATCATATGATCATCTCATTTTATATGATTGGCAATATTATATATATTTTAGCTCTTACCTCCTATGTTTGTGAACCCAATTTGCAGACATTTCAAGATCTACTTCAGTTGCACCAACAATGCACTACGCAGTCAAAATAAAATCATTTTCATTACTTGCAAAGAATTCAACGGAAAAATATGATACGGGGGAATTTGAATCTGGAGGTTACAAGTGGTACATTTTCTTCTTCTCTGTTAATTTAATCGGTAACAAGCCATAGCTAGCTACCTTTTGATAGGGGCACGGCCTTTCATTATCACTATTTTCATGTATTCGTTAAAATGCATCAACCAATTGGGGAATTTCTAACAGGAAATTAGTTATCTACCCCAATGGAAACAAGGACAAGAATGTAACCGAGCACATCTCTCTCTACTTGGCAATTGAAGCAGCAGATTTACGCCCTCCTGGTTGGGAAGTGCATGCAATTTTCCGGTTTTTCTTGCATGATCAGATCAGGGATACCTACCTGACTATTGAAGGTATTCCACTCTTTGCATACTCAAAAAGTCTGAGGAGGTTTTTTTTCATAATTATTGACATGACTTTATAACAACAACAATAACAAAGGCTTGGTTTAAAATATTTTGGGGTCGGCTATAAATCTTCAGCAAACTAGTTATCACTTGTATTCTTTTCTTTCATTTTAATTTATCCGAAGTTATCCTTTTTGTCACTTCTTTAATTGATATGTCATTTTTTTAAAGAGATTTTCATAAAGAGGGTTTACACCATCCATTAAAGACATAACATATCATCATATTACTAATACATATAAATACGTCCAATCACACATAATAACCCTGTGGTTTATCACTTCTATTAATGTTATTTTTTGTCTTTGTTTACTATTTTTTATTTTCTCGGCTTGAATCAACTTTTACTTTTATCTCATACTAGATTTTTTTTTCATGGTGGTATGTGGTTAATTAACTCTCTAAATCAAACCTCAACTTTGACTGTTTTCCGGGGAGCTAATGAAGCATTGTTTATGTATTCTTGTCTAGGGTTTTTTTTTTTTTTTTGTCTAAGTATTCTTGTCTAGCTAACACATCTTCAATATCCCAGTTTAATGATATTATCGATGTGTATCAATTTTTCAGTTTTTTCGTCAACATTAAATGACAAAATATATAATCTTTTTGTAAATTTGTTTTCCTTGATCACAATAAAATCTCAACGTCTATCTCATGCAAATACAAAGCATTTGCTCTTTGCTAATTATTTTTGTCACATTGTATTGCCTATAGATACCAAAAAAAAGGAAAGGCGCTTTCGTGGAATAAAGCTTGAGTGGGGCTATGATAAAGTCATTCCTCTCAAAACTTTTAAAGATACCAGCAATGGATATCTTGTTGATGACACGTGTGTGTTTGGAGTTGAGGTCTTTGTTAGTAAGCAAAGAAACATCGACAAAGGAGAGTGTCTACAACTAATAAAGGATTCCATTACAAACAAATATCAATAAAGGATTCCATTACAAACAAATATCAATATATATTCTGGCACTACTCTAAGTTGACCGAAGAATATTATGACTCAGATTCATTCAATGTTGGAAATTATAAATGGTACTTATTTATGAATTATGATCAGCTTTCTTGACCCCTTAAGTGTTTATCTGTGTGTGAGAGAAGTGCTAATATATATATATGCTGATTGTCAAATATGTTGATAATACACCATTCACGCTGATTGTTGCAGGAAGATATGCCTCCGTCCCAACGGAGAAGGCATTGGAATGGGCAGCTATAATTCTCTGTATTTGGCTCTGGCTAATAAATCAAGCCTTTCTCCTGGTATGAAAATTTTTGCGGAATTCACGATGCGCATCCTGAACCCAACAAATATCCACAAGAGTCTTTCTGCTAAACGTAATTGTCAGCTTCAGCTAGTTTGTTTGTTTGTTTGTATGTCTCTGTTTTTTCTTTGAGGATGTGATGCCGTAAAATCAAGCTTTGATAGAGACATCAGGCGGTATTAATTGTCAAGTTTTGAAACAAACTATATAGGTGTCAACTTAATTAAGATGTGGTATAGAACCACGCGCACAACCATAATAAATGGGAATTCAGAAAATTTGCTAAGATCTTTCTTTTACTCTTTACAGTTAGTAGATGGTTTAGTGCCTCACGCCATGAGCATGGTTGGAACCGATTCATCTCAATCGGTTCTTCCAATCTGACCAACATGGGTTTACTGTTCCTGGACGCGTTCGTGGTGGAAGCAGAGGTCACTATACTTGCAGTGGTTAATACAACATCCTGAGTTTGTAGTGCAAAATTATCAGATGTAAATTTGAAATAATATGATTTATGAATGATAGGGTTGTAGCCTAGGCATGGACTATGTGCATCAACTCAATTGTTTGTTGTTTTATCAGTTCTTGGTGTCAGATGTGTACTATATATATTTTCATCTTTTCCTTCCTAAATTTCCTTCACATACATTCTACGTGGAAAATTACAGTAAATTGTTTTTATGCATTAATTTTGTGACTATATGACACGACAGAGTCGCCGGTAAGCTCTAATTCAAATATCATCTCTTCTTTTTATAACTTATCAAAACTAAACAAGTAATAAAAAGAGAGAAAGAATTTGATGCCAAATAATTCCCGTCATTAGTAACGGGTAAGAGGAAACATCATCATCATCAGTCCGATTTAAGTAATTTGGAATATTGCAATATGCAAACATGCATAAATAATCTCATTTCTTAATATTTAGAACTTTTCAATGTTCACAGAAAAATTATTTATAAGATATATAAGACAACAATTCTTGAACGGGTTAAGAAAATTGAGAGAATCAACAAAACCTAAGAGAGAGATCAAGATTTTTTATTTTTTATTTAGAATAAAAAAAAGGGGGTTGTAATGCAACATGAGGACCTCTCAGGAGGTCACCCATTCTAATACTACTCTCAATTATATAGAAGGGTGATAATGTAAGATAAAATACATAAGCATAATACTTTCTACCTTGTGATTTAAGCAAGGTGCACCACTGTATGAGAGAATTTTCATACTTAGAAACTGTGCCTGAGACAAAGAAATTTTTTTAGCAGCAATCCAACTTTACCATCTGTTTGGTTGTAGAGAAATAATAGAGATATCAAATGTGATGTGATTTTGAATTCCAAAGTTTTAAGTTATTTTGATTTTCGAAATGCAAAATCTAAAGCTTCAAAATGGGAAAGGAACCATTATAAACAGATAGTATCATTAAAAACTATTCTTAGTCCTGGGAATAACTTGCATCAAACTACAGCTTATAAACTAAATTAACAAAAAATCTCACATAAAATTTACTTAAAACTATTTCTTACTTAATTTTACCATAGAAAACTCCAAAATTTATAAAGCCAGAAAATTCTAATGGCCCTGAATTAGAGCTCTATACTAAACTTAGAAAGAAAAGCAATATACAATCTTAATTCAATCTTGCATGTTCTCTTAGTTTTGCAAACTTTTAATAAGTCAACACTAAGCCTAACTGTAACTGTATCACTGGTTTAGTAGAGTGGCAACCCATTACTTCTCAATACTCATATAATCAATGAAATCACACTATTCAAAATTTTGACACCTTTTTTCCATCACTTTCTAGCAAATCAAACAAATCTTAAAAGCAAGGAACAAAATTTATAAACAGAACTAAACAAATTCAATTTCTAAGCCATGCTGGCCTTATGTATATCTAAAAATCAAAGTTTGCATTAAAAAAATCACAAACAGTAACTCTTGTCAACAAATCAAACAGACCCATCAGGAAAAAAATAAAAAAATAATTTAAAGTTTTAGCAAATAAAGATTTAAAGTTTCTCTTTTAACCTTTAGTTTTCTAGGAGAAGTGGCATTAAAATTTGATACTTTAGAGTGGAATTTCATAGCTTTACAAGTATTTTCAAAATTCTGACAAGATCTAGAGAGAAGAGAGAGAAATTCAGTTGCTTAAAAGTATCAACTTCCTTTCATAGCCAAGAAAAATCCTAACGTTTTAATAATGGTTTTGATTTTTTTCTCTCTCTCTCTCTCACTCTTTTTTTTTTTTTTTTTTTGTGTGTGAATTCAATTATAAAAAAATTAACCTCAAAAACTAAAATAAATTAACAAATCTAGGCTTGCTATGAAGAGCTTGTACCTTGTTATGTCTTGCTTGTACTTCAAATTATTAAAGCAATTTTCTTTTTCTTTTTGTCCCCATTTGTAGGTTGGGGGTGGGGTTCTAGAGAGAGATGGAGAGGTGGAAGCCGGCAGCGTCAAGGAGGTTGTGGGTGAAGAGACAGAGATCGGTGGGTTTGTGGAAGTTGGTGGAAGATGAGCTGGAGGTTGGCAGTGTCAAGAGGGGTCGGCAATGAGATTGGCAGTCAGCGTCGGCTGGAGGTGGGGGTATGGCGTGCACACACGTGTGAGAGAGAGAAAGAGAGTCCATGTTTTAAATGCAAGGGCAGGCTATAGTGGCATTTAAGGACCTATTGCGGCGGTTGTTGAGTGCCGCTATAGGTCCTTCAAATTCTTTTTTTTTTTTTTTTTTTTTTTTTCGGATTGGACTTATTGCAATGCTTTAAAAGCACTGCTATAGCCCATAGGAAGACTAGGACCTATTGTGGCAGTTGTCAAGTGCTGCTATTGGTAATTCAATATTTTTTTTCTTTTAGTTGGACCTATTGTGGCGCTTTAAAAGTGCCGCTATAGGTCTTAGAGAGAAAGCACTTATGAAGTCCGACGTCAAAAATAGAGAAGGGGACTAGGATTTGAGAGAGAGAGAGTTTACCAATGGCCAACGTTGATGAAAGAAAAAAAGACTAGGCTCGGTGTCAGATGAGTGAAACTTGAAAACAGATTATTGTTTGTTGAGTTTGAACGAGACAACATATGGTCTGGGCCCCACAACATTTCGGTTTATTTACAAGATTGCCACTAAATTTGGTTCTCAATTTTCAAAAGACACCTAAAACTTGTTTCTGGCTTTTTGTTTTGACATATTGATGATTGGATTCAGTTTTTTAAAAGAAAAAAAAAAACTGAAAATACTTTCCAAACAACTATCATACTAGAAGGGCCCACGATTCTAAAAATTGAAAACAAAAAACAGGTTGAAACAACTTGACCAAATACATTCTAGAATTCACTAGCTAGTACAAATAATTTTAGCTACGCTAGTCGCATTTGTAAAAAGTAAAATAAAAGACAACAAAAGTATGCAGCATGCAAATTCTATCTTTATATAAGAAGTAATGTTAAGGACATTACAAATTTTCTAATTTTATAAATTGATGTATTAATTTTTAAATATATAACAAAACGGTAATTAGGCTATTAAATTATTTAGTTATTATATTATTATTAATTCTCACCCTTTCTCTCTTTACAGTGAACCTTTGATTTTTACAATTTTTTTTTTTTTTTTTTTTTTTGAGTTTTAACGCCATGTTCTTTTCCTCTCTCTTATTGGACTCACTTTTTTTAGATTTGCCAATGAAACTTCTAAATTGGGCAACACCAGGATTCATAGTATACACATTGTCAATACACGAAGTCTGTAAACAGAGAGTAATTGAGAAAGTTAAAACAGTTCTAGCCTTGTCGATTTAGGTTTATGATGGGCATAATTTGGAAATTACTTTTAAGGGAGTTGTTCCTTACTTCAAAAAGTAGAATCCATTGAAATTTTTTTATTAGTTATTTTGCCTTGTTCAAGTTCTACTTTAGTGATAATTATAGGGTTGTATGAGGCTATGTAAAATGGTGAAGACATTTGAGAAAATGTATCTGACGTTGAAACTTGCTTTAGCGCCTGTGTTACCGAAAGGAGAAATCTTGTTTCTAAGTTTTTTCAGAAAATATGAGAAAACTTTTATGGAGAAATTATTTCAAAGTTTTGCACAACAAATAAATTTAAAAGAGAGGGAGAGAAGAGCGTATAAATAAGAAAGCAATGCTGTTTTATTTATTTATTTTTTTGTGAGAAGGAATAGGAGACAGAATGTTGTGTCTCTAGTTTAGTTTGTGTTGTATATATAAGTATATACAAGATATGTTGTAATATATATATACCAAAAGATGCTTGTTGAAAGGTCATAATCCTTTATATTAGATATATATTAAAGGTGCCTATTGAACTAAAATGTGCCTATTGCCTGAAAATGTGTTTATTGAATAAAAATGTGCCTATTGACTGAAAAATTGCCTATTGAAGGGTCATGTCATAATCCTTTGGGTATAAATAATGGTTCATATTCATTTGGTAACTTTTTCTCAACTTCTTCTCTTTCTTCTTTCTTAGAAACACAAGAAACATGTAGGTCTTTTCCATATTGCTATTTGCAGAACTCAATAAACTTGGTTGTATTTTGGAGACAAATTTATAATAACCCTTTAGCAACTCTTGTGTGGGGGCTATTTGGGTCATATTTTATGTAATTGGCTAATATTTTGACAAAATGCACTTTACTTGTAATTGGGTAAATCTAAGTTGGGTTTAATACATCATGAAATATGTTGTTCAAGCATATCAAGTGTTCATATTAAAGACATGAAGATTAATCCAAGAAACTAGTGAAGAAAATCTGTTTCATTAAGTCTCGATAGATACCTTGACAAATACTGCTATCGAGACTAAATAGTAGCTCAACAGATGGCTCCATCTTTCGAGAATTACGATTTTCAGATTTCCAGATCTGAAATTCGCCCCAAACTTATGTATTTTTTTAGGGTTTCTTTTCTCACAACCCTAGACATATATAAATCTTATTTTAAGAGCCGTCACACACGGGTACAAAGACCAAGAGCTTTATTTTCTCTATGAGAAGCTACTGCATCTATGCGCTATAGGGTTTTGTAACCAAGTGCTTCCTGATCTTCATTGTTGATGAAGTGAAGAACTTTGCAGCCAAAAACATCTATTTAAGTTGCTGAAATTAGTCACATACTAGGATCCGTGCAAAAGGGTTAATCACAGATTGGAGATTTGTGCATCAAAGGAAAGAAGTCTACTATAAGATCAAGTCCAATTGGGTATTGGAACAATGGTTCAACTGTAGGTTGGTATTTCGGGATAAGCCAGGATAGTGATAAGATTCCTTATACTTGTAAGCACTTGATTGTTGATTAGTGGATTCTTAGAAGTGGTAACCTTAAAATCACTCAGTAGGATTTTTACCTTGCGAGAGGTTTTTCTTATTTGTCAACAAATCACCATGTCAATTTAATTTTCGCAGCATTTAGTTTAATTTGTGATTTGCAATTTAACCTAATTAATTAAATTGGATAATTGAATTAATTAACCAGGGTCAAGCTATCTTAATCCAACAACTGGTATCAAAGTGGGCACACTCTGATTAGGTTTTAATCTTTGCTGTGTGATCCATTGACCCATGTTATTATGGATCGTGGGCAATCCTTGATTATTTCTCCTTTATTTGATGGTACTAATTATGTATATAGGAAAGTACGTATGAGAGCTTTTTTGGAGTCTTTAGATAAGAAAGTCTGGCTTGTAGTTGAAGTAGGTTGGACTAAACTTGATGATCCACTAGCATCGTGGGATGATACTAAGATCAAAGCTGCAAATTTTAATAGTAGAGCACTAAATGCCTTGTTTAGCGCCGTGACCAATGAGGAATTCAAAAAGATCTCCTCTACTGACAATGCAAAGGAAGCATGGATTATTCTTCAGAATACTTACGAGGGCACAAAAGCTATTAAAAACTCTAAACTCTAAAGGCTCACTACCAGCTTTGAGGAAATAAGGATGGATGATGATGAGTCATTTGATGAATTCTATGTCAAGCTCAAGGACATAGTGAATTCAGCTTTTAATCTTAGAGAATAGATTCCAGAGCCCAAGATTGTCAGAAAGATTGTCAGATCTCTTCTAGAGAGATTTCATGCCAAGATCACTGCCATAGAAGAATCAAAGGATCTTGACTATATTCCTTTGACAGAACTGATTAGGAATTTACAAACCCATGAACTAGGTTTAGTAAGGGTTAGCAAAGGTAGCAAAATCAAGAACATGGCCTTGAAGGTCAAGAATGATGATAAAGATGAATCGTCTGAAGATGATGACACTAAGTTCAAATCATACATCACCAGACAATTCAAGAAATTCATCAAGAATGCAAATGTCAAGGCAAGTGGCAAGGATCACAAACAATCTGGATTTTCTCAGTTCAAGTCCCAAGACAAAGGCAAGAGAGAATTCAAAGATGCTAGACAAAGCAATAATGTTCCTGTTGGGCCAAAGTGCTATGGATGTCAAGGATATGGACACATGAAGCAAGAATGTCCCACATATCTCAAATCCATTGGCAAGGGCAAAGCCCTAGCTACCACCTTGAGTGATACAGAACCAGATGCAGATTTTGATAATAGTGATCAAGAGGGGATAGTGAGTGCTTTCATAGCTACCACTAAGTCTTTTGAGGAAGTAGTAGAATTGGTTGATGAGGAAGAAGAGATGATGGAATCCAAGTATGAGAAGATGGATGAACAAGATAACATTCACACTACCTACTCTAAGTTGTACAAAGTTTCTGAGAAGCATGAGAAGCTTTACAGGTTAGCTACGAGGAAGCTAAGTGAAGTGGAGTTGGAATGAAAGGAGCTCTTCACTAAGGTTGATAAAGCTAATCAAACCATCGGAGCACTAAGGTTTGAAAACAACTTTCTTACTGAAAAGACCAAGAAACTGGATGCAAAATTGTTTCAAGTGAGAGCACAATTGGAAAGGACCTCAAGTGCCAAGCTGGATGAAATGCTCAACTTCCAGAAGTCTGCGTCTGACAAAACAGGTCAGTACCTCTTCTAATGCTTTAAATAGAGTCATTTTTGTCCCCCCCCCCCCCCCCACTAATGATGATAACTGTGAGGTAACTGAACCTAAAACTGAAAATGTGAGTGAAGATAAAAATGATAAGGGAAAATCCATCCTAGGAGCACCCCCTAAGGTTGTTAAGAAAAAGACTAAGCATAATAATCATTGCTCTACCAACAAGAAGTCTCAACCAAAGAAGCCACATTTCTGCCATTACTGTGGAGCATCTGGGCACACTTGTCTAAATTGCTATAAGTGGCTAGCCACTCAATAAAGCGATAGTGTGTTATCCTTTGGGAGACAAAATCAACTCCAACTCTCTTTAGCTCATTTTGGAGAACTTCTTAAGGCTGTCATGTCTTCAATGGATTCAACTCTCTTTCTTATCCATCTGAACAAAGGTTTATGCAAAAGAAAGGTTCTCAATCTAGATCTCCCATCTTGAAGGAAAAAGATTTCAAGTGGTTCTTTCACATTCTTAATCTCACGCATGGTTGTTTGTTGTGGTTTAGGTCAATCTAGTTTTTTATGTTTTTGTGTGTTTGAAAAATACAAAAACAGTGTGTGTTTGTGTATGTTAGTACTTGTGTACCTTGGATGGCCTTTGAAACAAAGTTTCTCAACTTTGTATCTCTTGTAGCTTAGATGAGCATCTTCATGCACAACTAAGCAATGTGAGTTTTATGGCTCGTTTATGTGATTTGTATGTTTTGGTTGATCTTTCATCATTCATATCTTTATCACTCTTTTTGATGAGAAAGAATAAAAATCCTAAGAAAAAGGCATAAATAACCATTTCATCACTAAAACTCATCAATCATAAAACATCTTAATGCAATTCATAAAAGTCGTGCTCGGTAAGGTGTAGCACTTACACAGCAAAAACAGAATGTTTAGCTTACATAATTGAGTATTTCTTTTCTCTCTCCTATATGACCATGCATGATATGCTTAAAATAAAAAATATGCAAAGAACATGAAAAGAAAAAAGAATTAAAATGCTTTTAAAATGGTTGCAAGTGTGTTTCTAGGAGATGTGAGAGTTATATGATGTACCTCAAAGGTGATGGTTCCCATCAAATAGTTATGATTGTGTGTGGATGTAATTGATCTTCTTATATCATCACTCTTCATATAATAAATTGCTTACGCTCTCTTGCAAAAGTTTCACACACAACAAGCGTACTCTTTGCTACTCTTTGCTACTCTTGATACTATTGTACAAGTACAATGTGATTTGGCCATCACAAGGAATACATGTGGTAGTATATGCTCTCTGAACTGTCTAAACTTGTTTTTGAAAAATAAAATTGATTAAACTTGTTTAGTGTGTTTTGATCTAGGAATGCTTTGCATCTAGAGTTGTTGATGTGTTTGAGTGCTTAACATGCTTCTTGGCTGCTTGTTTTGGTATCTAGCTTGATTGCATTCATCTTGTGTTGTTTTTCCTCCTTGAAAAACCTTGTTTCAAGCTTCTCGATAAATGCTCGATACCTCCTCGATAGAAGCTCGATAGCACCTCGATACAAGTCTCTTCTATCAAGATTTCTGGGTTTGTTTTTTATACCTCTCGATAGATCGCTCAGTCCATGGAGTCAATTCTTTGGAGTCTCTGTTTGCTCGATAGATGCTCGATACCTCCTCGATTTATCAAGAATTTTTTTCCATCGATACCTCCTTGATACCTCTCGATCTATCGAGTTTTTGTTCTCGATACCTTCTCTATCTATCGAGCTGTGTTTTTCTATATATATTTGAGGTTCGACCCAATTTTGCTCAAACTCAAATATCTCGATCTCTCTCTCTTCTCTCTCAATCCAAACCCTTTCTTTTCACCAAAAACCTTTTCCATTCAAGATTTCAGCCTAATCCAAGCCTCATTCTCTTGGTATGTGTTCTAAATCTCATCTTTTTCTCTTTCTTCATGCATTTTAGACCTAGGTTTTCTCTTTTTGGGAAAATTTTTGGGTTTTTGAGTTTTCTGTGAAATTTTTAGGTTGGGTTTTGTTGATTTGTTCTCACATGCTCATGCATTGCATTCTCTAGCATTATAATATTGTTTTCATGCATTCTAGGTTGTGTGCTTGATTTAACAATGTGAGTGCAGTAGTTTGGATTGAGTTTTTGTCCATGATGCAATTTGTTTTGCACTTAACATGCTCATGCATTATCATGCATTGCATTTTTTTTTCTTTCTTGAGCCTTGTCTTTTGCTGTGTTCTTTTCTTTTCTTCTCTGTTTAGTTTCCTGTCTATGGCACCCAAGAAATTTGTCTCTTCTAAGAACCCGATTTCACGTAGTGGTTTCTTTTCCTCTTCTTCTCCCTTCATTCCTGATTCCGTTAGGTTCCGTGATGTGAAGGTCAAACAGGACTTCTATGAGAACTTTTTTGACCAGGCGATTCATTCGAAACACCAGGTCATTTTGTCTGATTTTCCAAACACTCCTCTTCCTGGTATCTTTAGCTCTCGAGGTTAGGCTTCTCTATGTGAGATACCCAAGAGGTGTCCTGGTGTGTTCATACAGGAATTCTACTCTAATATGTACGCCATTGATACCTCTGTGCCTATGTTTACTATGGTATTCTGAGTCACACATATCGTAGTCACCCTAGATTTCATTTCCAAGGTACTACGTGTCCCTAGGGTAGACTGTCCGGACTACCCTAGTCACATTCGTCTTCGTTCTATCCGTCTCTCCGTTTTCTTATATATATATATATATATTCAATGTATGACGTCCAATAGCATATATATGAACAATCAAGATAAACGACATGTTTGTGGTTAAGACAATGAACGATAAGCGTTTGGCTATATATGGCCCTGTGTGACTGTGTCAAAGGAGATTGGAAAGGGTTTTATGTTTGCTAATTAGAATGCGTGGTCCTGGCTTTGTACGTTCTATAGTTTAAAATTTAAGGAAAACACCTACAAGCTGAGAATGGATGCTTATTCCTTCGACAAAATGAAATCCTTCAAGGAAAGGATAACAGTGATCAACAGATATCCTTGGAACACTTTTCAGCTAGGAATAACACAGCTTCTCTCTCTGCCTTTATAAGCAGAAAAAATCCAAACTTATTGTTGCGAACGGCGTCTACGCAGCTCTCGATCTCTGGTCAATTTCTTTATCATGGCCAATCTTTTATTCGATATCCCAGATGGTATAGTATATATATCTTTATGTTCTTAGTTTGTATGTGTCTTTTTATTTGCATGAATGAAATCCTTTGGCTAGTTTTATCACTCCTTTATGCTACTTAGCCCCTGTATACAATTGCCACATATCAATTTAGAACACAAAACCAAAGGTTTTTTTTTATTTTTTTTTATTTTTTTTTTTAAATAAAGCTAAATATTCAGTTTTTGAAAATTATTTTGTTAAAAATTCTCTATTGCAACTTATTCAATTATGTAGCATTTTTACGAACTTAATTTTCTCAAAATCGAGTTTAAAGTAAAACTCAATTTCTATAAAGTCGAGTTTTATACAATTTAGTGATATATGGCAAACTTGGAATTTGATTTTCTCAAACTCGAGTTCTATGTTATATTGAATTGCTTAGGACTCGACTTTAGCAAATTGAGTTCCATGCTACAACTCAACTTTCAGAAAATTAAGTCTCAAAAAAAGGTGACATAACTAAATAAATTGCGAAAGAGGCTTTGTAACAAAGTAATATTCAAAAACAAAATATATATTTAGCAAAAAACGACCAAAAGAAAATAATGCAAAAGAGTTAAATGATTGGCTCTTTTATGAGATTGCAAATAAAATATATGTTTCTTATTTTTTTTGTAGTTCATTTATGTGACATTTTGATTTCCTTGGACTGAATCAGAATGCTGTGATTTTCATTGGGTTTTAAAAGAGATTGAGGAGTTCAATTTTTTATATACTCATCTTAAAGAAGCATTTATAAGGATTTTTTTCATAACCTGATGTACTTATTTGCCATGGTGATAATAGGAGATGTCTTTTTATTTCACAACAAAGTTTGAATGTTGTAATGCACATGCACAAAACAAAAGAGGCTTTTCCATATTCCTTAAGATGTCCAAACAACCCTATCATATGATCATCTCATTTTACATGATTCGCAATATTATATATATTTTAGCTCTTACCTCCTATGTTTGTGAACACAATTTGCAGACATTTCAAGGTCTACTTCAGATGCACCAACAATGCACTACACAGTCAAAATAAAATCATTTTCATTACTTGCAAAGAATTCAATGGAACGTTTATCAAAAAAAAAAAAAAAGAATTCAATGGAAAGATATGAAACGGGGGAATTTGAATCTGGAGGTTACAAGTGGTACATTTTCTTTTTCTCTGTTAATTTAATCTGCAGCAAGCCATAGCTACCTTTTGATATGGGCACGGCCTTTCATTATCACTATCTTCATGTAATCGTTAAATTGCATCAACCAATTAAGGATTTTCTTACAGGAAATTGGTTATCTACCCCAATGGAAACAAGAACAACAATGTAGACGAGCACATGTCTCTCTACTTGGCCATTGAAGCAGCAGATTTACGCCCTCCTGGTTGGAAAGTGCATGCAATTTTCCGATTTTTCTTGCATGATCAGATCAGGGACAACTACCTGACTATTGAAGGTATTCCGCTCTTTGCATACTCAGTAAGTCTGAGGACGTAACCATTTTTTTTAATAATTTTTTTTTTTTTCATATTTATTGACATGACTTTATAACAACAACAATAACAAAGACTTGGTTCAAAATATTTTGGGGTCGGCTATAAATCCTCAATAAACTAATTATCACTTGTATTCTTTTCCTTTATTTTATTCTATCCGAAGTTATATTTTTTGTCATTTCCTTAATTGGCATATCATTTTTTACTAATACTCTTTTTTTAAAAAAATTATGTTTTTACTAATTCTATTAATGTTATTTTTTGTCTCCTTCTACTATTTTTTCCTCTCTTAGCTTGAATAAACTTTTACTTCTAGCCCATACAACCCTTTTTTTTTTAATGGTTGCATGTGGTTAACTCTCTAAATCAAACCTCAACTATAACTTTTTTCCTGGGAGCTAATGAAGCATTGTTTATGTATTCTTGTCTAGTTAACACATCTTCAATGTCTCAGTTTAATGTTATTATCGAAGTGTATAAAATTTTCAGTTTTTCGTCAACATTAAATGACAAATTATTTATTCTTTTTGTAAATTTGTTTTCCTTGATCACAATAAAAATCTCAAACGTCTGTCTTATGCATATGCAAAGCATTTGCTCTTTGCTAATTATTTTTGTCACATTGTATTTCCTATAGATACCAAAAAAAAGGAAAGGCTCTTTCGTGGAATAAAGCTTGAGTGGGGCTATGACAAAGTCATTCCTCTCAAAACTTTTAATGATGCCAGCAATGGATATCTTGTTGATGACACTTGTGTGTTTGGAGCTGAGGTCTTTGTTAGTAAGCAAAGAAGCATGGACAAAGAAGAGTGTCTAGCACTAATAAAGGATTCCATTACAAAAACGTCTGTCATTAGATTCGATAACTACTCTAAGTTGACCGGAGAATCTCATTACTCAGCGCTATTCAATGTTGGAAATCATAAATGGTACTTATTTATGAATTATGATCAGCTTTCTTAGCTTTTCCCTACCCCTTAAGTGTGTGTGTGCAATAAATAAGTATCTTATACATCAGACATATATTATGCCTGTACTCACATCCTGTGATAGAAGTGCTATATATGCTGATTGTCAAATATATATGCATGAGATACCACAGGCTATATGTTGATAATACACCATTCATGCTGATTGTTGCAGGAAGATACGTATCTGTCCCATTGGAGAAGGCATTGGAATGGGTATCTATAATTCTCTGTATTTGGCCCTGGCTAATCCAAAAAGCCTTCTTCCTGGTATGAAAATTTTTGTGGACTTCACGTTGCGCATCCTGGACCAATCAAATTCCTGGCAGACGCAGCATCGATCTGCTAAACGTAATTGTCAGCTTCTGGTTTGTTTGTTTGTGTTTTTTCTTTGAGGATGTGATGCCATAAAATCAAGCTTTGATAAGACATCAGGGGGTATTAAATTATTAATTGTCAAGTTTTGAAACAAGATTTATAGGTGTTAACTTAAGATGCGGTATAGAACCACACGCACAACCATAAATGGGAATGGGATTCTGAAAATTAGCTAAGATCCTTCTTTTACTCTTTGCAGTTAGCAGATGGTTTAGTGCCTCAAGCCATGAGCATGGTTGGAACCGATTCATCTCAATCGGTTCTTCCAATCTGACCAACTTGGGTTTACTGGTGAAGGACACGATATTGGTGGAAGCAGAGATCACTATCCTTGCAGTGGTTAATGCAACATCCTGAGTTTATCAGATATAAATTTGAAATCATATTATGTATGTATGAATGATAGGGTTGCAGGCACTATGTGCATCAACCCAATTCCTAAATTTCCTTCACATACATTCTGCGTGGAAAATTACAATAAATGGTTTTTAATTTATACATTAATTTTGTGACTATATGACACAATAGAGTTGCCAATAAGCTCTAATTCAAATATCATCTCTTCTTCTTTTAACTTATCAAAACTCAAAAGTAATAAAAAGAGAAAAAGGGGAAACGTGCAAGGGTGAAAGACACCAGTAGTGGAAGAGTATATCTAGCCACCACCATCATCTGCCCGATTTAAGTAACTTGGAATAATGCAATATGCAAACATGCATAAATAATCTCATTTCTTAATATTTAGAACATTTCAATGTTTACGGAAAAAGTATTCATAAGATAAGTCAACAATTCTTGAACAGGATAAGTAAATTAAGAGAATCAACAAAACCTAATATAGGAATCAAATTTTTCTTTTTAGAAACAAAAAGGGGATGCAATGCAACACGAGGACCTCCCGGGAGGTCGTCCCCATCCTAATATTAATTATTCTCAAATATTTAGAAGTGTGATAATCTTAGATAAAATATACATAAGCAACCTCCCAAGAGGTCGTCTCCATCCTAATATTAATTATTCTCAAATATTTAGAAGTGTGATAATCTTAGATAAAATATACATAAGCGCAATACTTTCTACTTTGTGATATAAAATATGAACAAACTAGCTATCTTTAAGTTTAAAACTTGCAAGGCACAGACTGGCCACAGCATGCTCTCAGGTATAGTACTGTTATAGATATCAATTTTCAGATTCAATGTATGGATACTTATCATACTCATACTATTATAATGCAATATTTGTGTTGCACATTCTAACTTGTTCACTAAGAAAAGAGGAATTGAAATCTTATAAATAAATAATGTTATAAAGAATATTTTGACTTTAGTACCAGGCTTCTCCCCTCTGGGGAGAGGAAAAAAGTCATAGAATTGAGCATGAAACCAAGAGAGCAAAAAAAAAGTATTTTCACATGGGAGGTAGTGCAAGGAGAGAGATAATAAAGTTTGGGTTTTGTCGATAACATTTTTTCTAAGCGCAAAAATCAAAGAGAATTTGTAAGGTTTTGATTAATGTTGCAAAGTGAAGAAAAGAAAACTAAGTGAGTGCAGTGCATGAGAAGAAGAAAAGTTAGACGGGGATAGCAACCAATAGTGTGCCGCTTAAAGCAAAGAGAAAAATTATTTTGTTTTGTGTTCTTAAAATTTAAAATGTAAGTTTTCTAATTTATACCAGCTATAAAGCTATAAATTTTGAGGCTGGTAGTAAGTATAATTTTTGGACGAAGAAAACATAAGATTAAATTTTGAGTCCGGTAGTAAGTATAATTTTTGGAACAAGAAAACATAAGATTCACTCCCAAAGTACAAATAATTTTAGTTACACTAGTAACATCAGTAAAATCAAATCAAATCTTATAGGGTAAGCCACAA
This sequence comes from Quercus glauca, assembly GCA_023736055.1. Taxonomy (NCBI): domain Eukaryota; kingdom Viridiplantae; phylum Streptophyta; class Magnoliopsida; order Fagales; family Fagaceae; genus Quercus; species Quercus glauca. The sequence continues at coordinate 72,467,116 of CM043316.1, read as the reverse complement.
GCAACTTATATCTTTAGATTCCAAATAATATTATAAATTTTAGGATAAAATGAAAATTGTACTCTCTAAGTTTAATTGAAATTTGTTTAAGGCCTCAAACTTTACTTTCATTCAATTCATCCTTTAAGTTTCAAATTTATTCAATTTAGGCATTCCATCTAATTTAGTTAAATATTTGCTATTAAAAAAAATTAAGGAATTATGTTTTTTTTTTTCAAAATTTTTTTAAATTAATTTTATAGATTTTTTCATGTGTTTTATTTATTTTTTTTAAAAAAAATGTTTTTTATTATTTAATTTCATTTATAGCAGAAATTTTTTTAATGAAATTGGACGGAAAACCTAAACTGAATAAATTGAAACTTAAATGGCTTAATTGAACGTAAGTAAAGTTAGAGACATGAAATTAATGAATTTAAGTCAAATTCAAATGGTGTAATTTGCATTTTATCCTAAATTTTACTATAAACCAATGATGTGAAACATGATGTTTCGACTAAAAAAAATATATATACATCTAAGTCCACTTAGAAATAAAAAAAAAAAAAGTGATACTAATCATAGCTTATAAATGAACAAATAGGGTAAACGACATGTAGTTGTTAAGATGGTGAACGACAAGAGTTTGGCTGTATATGACGTGGGGGAAACGGACAGCTCGAAATATATATATATATATATATATATATATATATATATATATATATTTATATATAATCTGCATTATATATTAAATATATAGAATGCGTGCTCCTATGTTATGTTATGTACGTTTCTTTAGTTTAAAATCTGAAGTTCACACCTACAAGCAGAGAACGGATGCTTATTCCTTGGAAACTTTTTCAGCTAGGAATAATAGCTTCTCTTTCTCTCTCTCTCTCTCTCTCTCTGCCTTTATAAGAAAACAATCCAATCTTATTGTTGTTATGGGTATCTACACAGCTCTCTGCTCAATTTCATCATGATGGCCAATCTTATCTTCGATAACCAAGATGGTATACTATACATCTTTCTATTCTTCTGTGTTTGTGTCTATATATGTACATATCTTGAAAGCATTATTGCATAAATGAGATTCTTTGACTAGTTAAATTACTCCTTTATGCTATTACTTAGCTCCTTTGTCCAATTGCCACCATATCAATAAGAACACAACAAAATAATGCAAACTGGGGGGAGTTAAATTGGCTCATTTATGAGAGTCCAAGTAAAATACATGTTTCTTAATTTTTCATAGTTCATTTCTGAGACAATTTGATGTCATTGGATTGAATCAGTACTCAACTGTGATTTTCATTGGATTTGAAAAATGATCTCCATGGTGGTAATTAGGTGATGTCTTCTTATTTCACAATAAAATTTGAATGTTGTAATGCACATGCACAAACACGAGACTTTTTCATATTCCTTAAAATGTCCAAACAACCCAATCTTATGATCATCTCATTTTACCTCCTATGTTTGTGAACACAATTTGCAGACATTTCAAGATCTATTTCAGATGCACCACCAACTCATTACACAGTCAAAATACAATCATTGTCATTACTTGCAAAGAATTCAATAGAAAGATATGAAACGGGGGCATTTGAATCTGGAGGTTACAAGTGGTACATTTTCTTTTTCCTTGTAAATTAAATCTAAAGCAAGCCATAGCTCTAGCTTTTGAGTTTTGATAGGGGCACGACCTTTCATTATCAGTATTTACATGTTATCGTTTGAATGTATCAATCAATTAAAGATGTACTTACAGGAAATTGGTAATCTACCCCAATGGAAACAAGATTAAGAATGCAAATGAGCATGTCTCTCTCTACTTGGCAATTGAAGCCGCAGATTCACTCCCTCCTGGTTGGGAAGTGCATGCAGCTTTTCGGTTTTTCTTGCTTGATCAGACCAGGGACAACTACCTGATTATTCAAGGTATTCCAGTCTTTACTCTTAACCTACACACTTTGTTTACTATAATATTATTGAAATTATTGTAGCGTATCAAATTTTAAGTTTTATTTTTCCTTCATTAAATGACAATATTTTTTCATTTTGTTAATTTGTTTTCCTTAATCACCATAAACTCTCAACGGCTAAACACATGCAATTTTAAAGTATTTGTTATTTGCCATTTGTATTTTTGTTACATTGTATTGCCTATAGATACCACAAAAAAGGAAAAGCGCTTTCGTGGAATGAAGCTTGAATGGGGATTGGATAAAGCCATTTCTCTTAAAGCTTTTAATGAGGTTTGTAATGGATTTGTTGTTGATGACACGTGTGTGTTTGGGGCTGAGGTCTTTGTCTGTAAGGAAAGAAGCACGGGCAAAGGAGAATGTGTATCTCTAATAAAGGATGCCATTGCAAACAAGTATGTTTGGAAAATTGAGAACTACTCTAAGTTGAAAGAAGAAAGTTATGACTCAAAGCCGTTCAGTGCTGGAGATCAAAAATGGTATTTATGATTAGCCTTCCTGGTTTTTTTTTAGTGTGTGTGCACGGGAAAAAATAATTATCTCATGCATTCGATATGTGCTTTTCTCTCATAGCGTGTAGGTCTTTGTTGTGTCATATTCACACATTGTGAGCCTACCTGACTATGAGAGGGATGATGCATTTATCAGTTGTATACATCATATACATGAGATACTTTCTTGTATCTGGAGAGATGAGGGAGGAATTATAGTTCAAATGCTGGTTTTTGCAGGAAGATACGTCTCTATCCCAGTGGAAAAGGCATTGGAATGGGTAGCCATGTGTCTCTGTATTTGGCTCTGGCTGATCCAACAAGCCTTCCTCCTGGTTTGAAAATATTTGCGGAATTCACATTGCGTATTCTAGACCAAATGCATAGCAAGCATCATTATGGCAAAGGTAAATGCCAGCTTTTGTCATTTTATCAATTGTTTGGTTTATTTATTGTTTTTATTTTTTTAATGAGGATGTGATAGGGCCACAACCATAAATTAGCTATGATCTTTCTTTTAATCTTGCAGTTAGCCGCTGGTTCAGTGCCTCAAGCCAGGAGCAGGGTTGGTCGAGATTCATCTCAATCGGTTATATGAATCTGACGAGCATGGGTTATCTGGTGAAGGACACTAGCTTGGTGGAAGCAGAGGTCACTGTTCATGCAGTGGTTAATGCACTGTCCTGAGTTTGTTGTACAAAATCATGTGTAAATTTGAATTGTATCTTCATTAAAGAAATTGTTCGACTTATGAATGATAGGGTTGCAGGCACTATGTGCATCAACCTATTTATTGGTTGTTTAAAATATCAGTTCCTGGCAGGGGCGTAGCCAGGAATAAATACATGGAGGGGCCGAGTTGTAACAGAGATATACTAAATATAATTCTTAAGTCTATTGGATACAAAATTATCAACTTTCATATTGTATCATCATTGTATGGATAGTCTATATTTTTAGGTTGAAATCAACGACAATGAGTATCATCATTCTATGGATAATCTATATTTTTAGGTTGATATGGACCTTCTTTGAGATAAGCTCGTTGGATTTCATCTTATTTGTTGATAGGAAATTCACATATTTGTTTACGTGATCCTGGATCACGATCTATCTCTTCAAATTGAAGTTTTGGACATTTGGAAGGGTGTTCATCAGGCATTGAAGTATTAACATTTGTTTCTACAGCCACAGGCATCCTAATTTCGTTTGCTCATAATTTTTTTAGCTTTAAGAATATGACTCAAAAATTAACCTGAAAAGAATTTTAAAAAATAAAATTTTAATTAGAAATTTTTACTTAATTATATGACTCAAGAAAAAAACAAAATTTCCACTATAATTTAAACAGTCAACCCATTTTTAATACAACTTTAATTAATAATAACCCCTCAAACAAAAACAAAAATAATTTAATTAATTTGTCTTTTATAATGTATTGGTTAATTTAATTATATAGCTTTAATTATTATTGTTTAGTTTAACAATAAACTATATTGCTTTAATTTATTTGTCATTAATTATACTTCTTTAATTTGTTATATTGTTTAGCTCCTTGTACATATTACATTAAAAGAGCCAAACATTATACATTCCATGTGCAGCACAATAATTAAAGCAATGTAATGTGCTGCACATTACATTGCTTTAATTATTGTGTTGCACTCGGCCCCATGAGCCCATAGCCCATCTACCCCCTCCCCACCCCACTCAACAGACAACAGATAAGCACAACATGTGCCCCAATCACAATAGCCAGTTGCAATCAGAAAATTTCGCAATGCCAATCATAAATCACAACACACGTTACACTAAATGACAATCAATATTTCACCAAACACGATGAAACACCAATACACTGACCAACAAAAACAGATAAGATAAAGCCAAATTTAAAAAGACAAAAACAGGAAAAAAGCAAAAGCCAGCCAATCAGAGAGAGTTACAGTTCAAATGAGAGAGAGAGACTTACTGAGATCAGATAGGCTATTAAAGAATAAAGAATAAAGAGAGAGACTTCTTCATAAATTTCATTTCATTTTTTCATTCAGTGAGATAAAGAGAGAGAGACTGAGAGAGAGTCAGAGAGAAAAACCTTAAGGGAGGGCCGAACTGCCGGAGCGGATGGAGCAACGAGCACCGCTGCACTGGAGTAAAGGCAGAACGATCGGCGATCTCCGATGATCGCTATGATCTGCGAAAAAGAGCATTTCAGTGAGATAAAGAGAGAGAGACAGAGAGAGTCAGAGAGAAAAAGAGAGAAATACCTTGAGGGATGGCCGGAGGGAGCACCATCGCACCGAGCACTGGAGCAAAGGCAGAGAACTCTGCGATCTCCGATCTCCGATCTACTATCTGCGATCTGCGATGAGGGGCGACCGGGCGAGCAACGACGACGACGACAAGCGAGCTGCGGCGACGACGACGGCAATGTGACCGTGGGTTACTGGGTTTGGTTTGCTGGGGTTTGGTTTTGGTTTGTGTATTGGGGGTTTTTTTTTTTTTTTTTGATAAACACCCCTGTGTTTGGTTTGCTGGAGTTTGTTTTGCTTTAGTATTGGGGTTTGATTTCTCAGCCACTGCCAGCAACGTGATGGGTTTCATTTCTCTGCCAGCAACGTGATGGTTCATTTCTGATTCTCTGTATTGGTTTTTTTTTTTTTTTTTTTTTTTTTTGGTTGAGAATCCGTGGGCTCTGTTACAATTTTTTTTTTTTTTAGATTTTAGTTCAAATTTTTTTTGGGCTTTTTTGTTTTTGCTTGAAAGTAGAACAGATATATATATATATATATATATATATATATTAAATTTGAGGGTGTTCCTAATTTTTGATTGAGGGCTTGGAGAATGGGTGAGAAATGGGTAGGGAGGCCGGCTGTCTAATGTTGGGGGGGGAGGGGGGGTCATTTATTTTTTCTTCATAGTCTAATGGGAAATTTTTTTTTTTGCAAAGCCCACAGTCCCCCCAAGCCACTATGTGACTCCGCCCCTGGTTCTTGGTGTACTATATAATTTCATATTTTCTTTCTTATATTTCTCTCGCATACCTCTTAGTTGGAAAATTACCCGCCTGAGAGGAAGAAGAAAAAGAAATCAATGTGAGGGGAAAATAGGTACTCTCCCATCTTAAACCAGATTTTCCCTCATTTTCTCCTTAATTTGGAGAGAAAACTCACTCTTCACAAAATGTGGGCCTGGAGAGAAAATTGTTTTCTCCTACATTTACCATCCTTCCAACCAAATGCACACACTATTATTTTCTCTCATATTTTTTTTCTTCCCCATTTTTCATCCTTCCTATTTTCAGTCTAACCAAATAAAGTCTAAGGATCTGTTTGGTTGGAGGAGTGGAAAAGTAGGAGGATAAAAGAGATTTAGTTTTCTCTCATTTGTGTTTGGTTGAGAAAATGGAAATGTGGAGAGATAAAAAAACTTATTTGTTTAGTTGAGAAGAAAATAAGAAGATGGAAAATGAAGTTGATATAAATTTACAATTATATCCTCATTAAATAAAACAAAAAAGTAACACATTTTTTTTATTAAAAAAAATGTGTATGGACACTTCAAATTAAATATATATATATATATATATATATATATAGCACAAGCCAAAGGAAGATGAGCACCAAAAAAAAAAAAAAAAAAGGCAAGAACAGCGCCCATGGGCAAGTGCACATGGGCATTTTGGTCAACTCAAATTGGGCTTTTATCCCCCCAAGTTTTCTTCCCATTTTGGGGAAAAAACATTTTTCCCTCTCCCCCCTTCCAACCAAACAACCACTTAAAATTCTATCTCTCCACTTTTCTCTCCTCAATTTTCCATCCTCCCTAAAATCCCTCCAAACAAACATACCCTAAATATAAAAGAGAACTGCTCAAGAATTTGCTTAAGAAAGTGGAGGAACTACTACCTCGATACAAGGCTCGATTCTCCCTAACAGATTGAGATTCATTAAATCTCGACACCACTTGATTGATTGAGCCATGAGATTGCTGAATTTTCTATTGTGATCCATGATGACTAGGGATTCATACACTAGGGTTCCTAAAAATTTAAATGCCATATTTTCAAGGACGGAGCCAGGACTATTGCTTTAAGGATGCCAAAATTGTACTCAATGCACAAAACTCTAAATTTTGTGGGGTTTAGGAGAGGTGATGGTTATTTTTAGCCTAACCTTTAAGTTTTTTAGAGGCTGATTGTTGGGCTAAAACCTACCACCCATTGCTTTGGATGGAAGTTACTTGCTATCACACTAAGGTTCGACCTCTAAAATAAAATGTATGGAAAAAATATTAATCATTCTATAATTAGAAATATAGTAAAATTTATAGCTAAATAAATATATTGAAAATTAAAACTAGTACATATTCAATATCAAAAAAAATGTAAACAAAAAAAATATATGAAATGATAATTTCTTAATAAATTTCTACTCAATCATTTGTGATATATCTAAATGTAATTCAACATTCTTTTAAATTGCAACAATCATCTATGATTGAGTCTGGACTAAATGTTAATAATTTCTATTTTAATGTACAAATTCAAATACTCCATTATAAAATCATCTTCTATTATATTGCGAAAACTAGCTTTAACAATATTCATTATTGAAAATGCTTGGTTTATAATTGCAATTAAAACTGAAAAGATAAATAGAAATACAACTATTCTATAAAGGAATATAGTATCAACCACAAAATTTTAAAATCATATTTATCATCATTATATGTCTAATATTCTTCTTACTAAAAAAACAAATTAATGTTATTGAGTTGAAAATTAAGACAAACAAACACACAGAAGAAAAAATAAAAAAATAAACACTTAGGTGGAAATGTAGCACAACATCACTTAAAATCTAAATTTTCAAACTTTTGACTTAATTTGGTTCCCAAACATCAAACATATTGATCGTAATACTATACACATATAAGTCAAGTGATTATTTAATATTTTAATTTTCATCAATTGGGGGGGGGGGGGGGGATATAAATTTTTGTATCTAAACTTTTTTAAATACACACATACATATACACACTAACATATTATAAAACCATTTATTTCAAAAAAAAATTTGGGAGGGGGGGGGGGGGGGGGGGGTGGTGTGGAGGAGGGGGATTACCCCCTAGTCAACATATACCTCCATTCCATCACCGAAAGGAAGAGCACTATACACTTGGAGAAGCGGTTGTGACCTTGTGCATCAAGGGTTTTGAATTGAGTTGCTTTCTGGTTCATTGGAGATCAAGTTTTCCTGCGAAGACATCTACACCAACACCTTCAACAATCAAAAGATTTGATTGTGTGAAGTAAAACTTGGATTGGATATTTGTGCACCAAAAAGATTCACATGAAAGAGTATCCAATTGGATTGGAGCAGCATTCGAATAGCGTTAGTAAATTTTACTGTAGGTAGCTACATTGGGATTGAGTCTATATGTATTCGTTGTAATTGTAATTTCAATTTTCATAGTGAATGCTTCAAGTTGGTGATGATCTTCAAACCCCCTATTGAGGTTTTCCTTATCAGAGTTTTCCCCATTATTATCATATTGCTTGTGTTCAAATTTATTTTTGTTGTACTTAGCCTCCGTTTGGATACCAATGAAAAATGAAAATTATTTCACTATTTATATGCCCCACTGTACTTTTTGGTACTATCCATGGACCCCACTGTACTATTTCAGCTAACTTTTACCTTTATCTGCAATACTTTCAGCAATAAGTTTTCAGTTTCAGCAAAATAAGCGGTGTCCAAACAGACCCTTAGTGTTTGTTTGGCTCCAAATTAAAAAGCCAGTTTATTTTACTATTCAGCTTATTTTTGCTACTATTTATGGGCCCCACTACACTTTTTAGTACTATTTATGGGTCTCACTATACTATTTCAACTAACTTTTACCTTTATTTACAGTACTTTCAGCAAAAAGTTTTTAGCTTCAGTAAAATAAGTAGATCTCAAATAAACCCTTAGTTTTTGATAATATGGATGCACCTATAAAAAAATTAATTGAACTATTGCATAATTAGCATAAATAATCAACTTGGGTAATTAATTAAAATTAATTGGGGTCAATTTCAACCCAACAATTATAACAAAATATTAGATAGAGCTATGTCTCTTCGAGTGCCCGGCTAGTGTATAGTTACCCTAGTGCCACGTCTTCCGACTCCTACAACGCTATGCTCAACCGTTGTCCTCTAACCCCTGTCTGTCGCCAACTGCGGTCACCACCAACATTTATCTCGTTTATGCCATTATTGAGCCACTATTCCTCTGTCTTCGTTTTATAGCACTGGAGTAGCTATACTATGATAGCCATCATCTAGTCATTGGTGCAACCGTCCTCCAGCCATAGTAATCATACTTTGACCTCCATCCATCGCTGATAGTCGTTAGTGTTTACTATTGCCAATAGCTATCTCGTGTTCCACTTCATGCCAAAACTAGTCCACTCTATATTTGATTTGGTCCTGCTTGCACTCTTATATGGTCACAGTTTCTTTCCATTAAAGTACACTCAAACTTCCACCTTGAGTTTGAGAGGGCGTGTTAGAGATATTAATCCAAGATCAATGTACTATATTACTTCTACTATTATATTGTAGTTTTTGTATTACACACCAGGGTTAGTTTTTTTATATACCTCCAATTAAGTGTGTTGTAACACACAATTCAATATAGTAAATATGTATCCCTTCATTTCTCTTAGATGTGTGGGTCGGTTGTTAGGCTGGATCACATTATTTTGCTCATACTTTCTATCTCAACATTCTCCCTCTCTTTTTTTTTTTTTTTTTGGTAGAAAAGGAATTAAGAAAAACACACTAAGAAACAGAAGTGGGGGCAGGGCACATCCTGGTGCAGCACAAGCCGCGGGCATCAGCCTCCCAAATGTTAAGCATGTCCACAGGTGGGCTAGAAAAAACAGTAGAGTCTACATCTAGGGAGGAACCTAGTCTAGCAAGAAAGTCTGCACATTTGTTTGCTTCCCTGTAGATGTGCTCGAATCTGGCTTGAGGAATCTGCGCAATCAACTGTCGGCAATCGTCCATTATGGAAGATACGATAGTGTTGGCTTTAGTATGTGAGGAGAGAGCATCAATAATAATTTTTGCATCCATCTCAACTATGACAGCTTGAGCATGGAGTTGTAAGCATAAAAGGAGTCCATCACGGAGTGCCCAGAGCTCAGCCAAAAAGCTAGTAGCAGTCCCAATTTTTCTTACAAAGCCAACTACCCAGTCACCGTTCTCATCTCTAATTAAGCCTCCTCCACCAGCCATACCGGGGTTCCCTAAGGACGAACCATCCGTATTAAGTTTGATCCATCCACTTCATGGCTTTTCCCATCGAATACTCTTCATAATCATCCTCTTTGTGGCCGGAGCAGTGCAAGCACAGTGTGTGAATTCAAAAGCACGGTCAAGGATCACTTTAGCAATGCTAGGATTTGGATTTTTATTTTTAAACAAGAATTGATTCCTGCTTTCCCAAACCAACCAGATTGCAAATAAAAAAACTTGAGACCAAGGAATCTGACCTGGACCCTGCTGCTTCACCAAATTAGAGTTAGCATTGATAATATGGTGCCAGACTCTCTTAAAGGACATTCTCCCTCTCACTTCCAATCCCAATATATCAATTTTGACATCATACCAAAGGTATACCTCTTCAATTCTAACTAGTACAAGTTCAACTTGTGAGTTGTCTTCCTAGTTAAAATTACAAGTGTATAACCAACTCATCTGTTCGTTCAATTGATTTGTGCCAATTGCATAAAGACTATTTACTTTTTTCTCGTGTTAACACATTGTATGTGCGTTTGACCTTATCAATGCGCAAAAGCGGTCCTAAGTGAGGCCTAAGAGCGGCCATGTAATCCCACCTCTCTCTCTCTCTCTCTCTCAAAAGGCTAAGCATTTCAAAGTGGCCTAGGCCAAGGATTTGGGCATGAACTTTGAGGAAGTCAACAAAGAATGTTGATGCCAAAAGTCCATGTCCTTCCTTGGGCCACACAGGTATTCCCTCTTCTACTACTCATGGTTTTTGGTTTCTAGAAGAATAGTTTTTTTTTGGAAGTACTCAATAAAATGATTTGATGAGATTACATGAGTGAGTAAAGTCCTATATTGAATAATAATGAAAAGAGTGAATAGTTAATACAATTTAGTTGGATTTAAACTCATACGCTTAGGTTTTTGGGTTAAGAGGTGTCATTCTATATTATATTAGCTACTCAATTAGAGTCTTTCCAAGGCATTGTCTCCTAACATGATAGAATATTATGTGAGTTATATTTTGAAAAGACTGTATATAGCTAAAATATGATTAAAAAAAAAAAGACTTTTTAATTTACTAAACGATTTATAAAATGGGATATGAGAATGCTCTTAAATCTCTCTCTCTCTCTTTTTCTTTTTTCTTTTTTCTTTTTATCTCTCTTTCTCTTTTGGCAATAAGAACTGCAGTTTGTCCATTGATGACTAGCCTAGTTATATTAAATATAAAAGACGTACTCTATATGAATGATTTAGTTCCCTCCTCCACTCACCTAATTTATTCTATTGTAGGGCTTCCCCTTTAATAATGAAATACAAGTTCTTCTTTGTTAAAAAAACATATCTTCCCATCAAAAAAAAAAAAAAAACATATCTTATTTGATAATTGACTGATTTTTAAGTATGCGGTAGAATCGATGGAACAAATGTCACAATTCTCTTAATGAATTGATATCAGGTTTGCACCTTATGTGAAAGAGTAACACTAAGCGATAATACTTTTACAATAAATATTAGGTGGAACTTTGTTATACCATTTTTTTACTTACTTTTAATAGTTTGTTATTAAACTTTTGTTGTAAAAATGTTGTAAAATTAGCTTTGTGAAATGAAAACCTCTAGTATTTTAGTCATTCAGAGTGTGCAACCTTTCCAATTGGCTATGGAGCTTTTTACAAAAACAAGGGAACTAGTACGTACTACATCATGTTCTTAGGAGCGAGATGGTATCGATGATAAATTATGTAAAGAAATTTGTTCTTTTATACGGGTTGTCGCTAAAATGTTGTTGATGGCATTGACAATAAACATTGTATACTATACTATTCATAATAAACAGAATTGAATAGTACAGTGGCAGCAGGCCTACCTATGTAGTGAAAAATTATCAATTTGGGGTGGAAGAATGTATGCAAATTGATAATCTCGTAATCACATATTCCTTTGAAAAAGATGCATTTGCATTATCATCATGACATGTCATTTTTAGGTAATTATTCAGATAACGTTAAAAATTAAATCAATAATATCTTCCAGTGCACAAATCGGCATCATTTATAAAATTTAAAATAATGAATTAGTAGATGAATTTTTTTTCGGAGCTCTCTTTTGTGATTTACAAGATCTTAGAAAATATATGGTTAGGTAAAAGATTAAGCGCAAAAGCAGTTTTTTTTTTTTTTTTCCTTTTTTTTTTTTTAAATGGGTCATGCTATCGAGTGCCCTTAGGACACCCATTAATAATCCATTTTAGAAAAGTTTTGATACCACTTTTATGGGAAATGAAAAAAACTGTCAAAATATTAATTACTTTTTTTTCATTTTCCATAAAAACTTTCTTTAAATGGATTATTAACGAGTGCATTTCCCTTTTTAAATAACCAATATTTCAGATATATTACAAAGAACAAAGTTTGGCAACAAACTTAGTTGCAGCTTAAGGTTACAACTTTTTTTTTTTTTATTGGATGTGAATTTTGGCAAATTTACCATTAGATTACATTTTCTTAGTATATTTTTCATGCTTACAAAATTTCAAGAAGATTAAAGATGAATAGGGTATATCATCAATCATATGTTTAAATTTCAAATTTTTGTAATATAAAATTATACATAAAAAATAAGTTTATGGATTGAATAGTAAATAACATCCGATTGACATGAAATTTGAAATGTGTGTTAAGCATATAAACAACATATAACCTAATTGTAAGATTTTCAAAACATGTAGTTATGTTAATTCTTTTAATTAAAGTTATAGTTTTAGGTTACAACAGAGTTTAAAAATATTACTTTTATTTGGGGGGTAACCGACTTTATTTTGGTCTATTATTATTATTATATAGATATTGGTCTCGTTATTAAAAGAGGTGGAAGTTTAATTTGAACTAAACTCATTCGCATAGCTTGGATTACTTAATTAATTGATGCCAATATATATAAAATAATCCCAACTCCCAATCATCCACCTCCCCTCTCCACTATCTCAAACATAGTCTTAATCATCATGCCTAAGCGCTGAAAGGAATCTGGGCTTGGAAAGAATTGCCTTGAAACACAAAAAGAATTGATCGGTGATTTAGCACTATAGATTATCGTTAAAATTAAATGCAAAACTGACTTGGTTCAATTTCTATAAACAGAATACAAGATTTTCTACTAATATTTTCTAGTGGTGTGTAATGTCAGTAGTGTAGTTGCTATAAGAATAATGCCCTTATTGGTAAGCACTCGATTGTTCTCACTGAAAAATGTACCTATTGGTCATATTCACTTTAGAGTATTAAATTCTCGATTATGTTTTAAACTGTTAAAGGTATATCATCCAAAGATTCTCTTTTTCCAAGGCTTGTAAAAAAAAATTGGAACAATATATTATAAACTAGAAGGGCTAGCAACTCCCCATAGAAATAAAAATAAAAAATAAAAAGAAGGGCTAACAAATAGCAATGTGGGAATATAACTTTGTTATGCTTTTTATAGATAGATGATGCATATGTTATGTAGTAAGCAATTCAAAGATGGTGGAAAAAGAAGATTTTTAGAGAATATATGTTCCCTTAGCATAAAAATCCAGCTTTTCCTTCATTAAGCCCATCCATATAGCTGATATTCCCTGGAACCCAAGTACCAGCATAGCAACCATGTTAGCTTGACGCACATCTGAAGCATTAATGTGATCAGGATATTGATACCATTCCCTGCCTAAAGGTTCTAATAATTTAGGGAGACTTTATCTCCAAGTCCACTGAATTTTATCACAAGAAATAGCTTGCATTGATAGTATACAACTTTGGAATCTTTTTGATAGAGATTAAGCCTTAAGGAAGCGATACTAAGGCCACATTGAGAATATCTTCTAGGGCTGGGCTTGTCTTAAGTTTTCCTTTCTTTCTTTCCTAATTTCTAAGGAACCTATATATGCCATGGCCACCGTACTAAAGAGAGCAATTGGCACCATCATATCTGCCATTAAATACTGTTGCTTTCACTATCGAGACACCCACAAAATCAAGACCTTCAACAACTTCAACTACAACATCAACATGCCTAAGGGTCGACCCCTTTCTTTGCAGGTTCGCTTTCTTAACTCTTTTGTTTTCTGAGGTATCTCGCTGGCTTCAGCTTTTGCCATGATGTTGTTGTTGTTTTTGTTATTTTCAACTAACCATGACATGAGTAGTTTCAGCCACCATAGCAATTTGCATGACATGACTTTATCTGTGTTTCTCATACCAGACGAAAAGCAAATAAAATTATTAAGTCGCCTTCTTTTTGTTGCTCTTCTTTCTCTCATAATAGCTTGATCTTCTTACTATATGGGTTTGGCAATACAAATCATGTTTCAATCTTTCATTTCATCAAAAGATCATGTCATCAGTTGGAATATGCGACGTATTCATTTGTCCTTGTTTTGTCCATGGGCTACAAAGAGAAAAGATTAGAATATAAACAAGAAGCCAAAAAGAAGAAACAAACAAAAACAAAAACAAACAAAAAAATCTAATTCAAGTAGGGAAAGTTATTGTATTGACCCTATTGTAAACTAAAAATGATATAAATCTGTGCTGCAATCACTATATGGTTTTACTAAACATGATACCAGCCATGAATTGGGTGATGAAATTAGGTTACCTATATATGTTGAATTCTTTAACGTTGTTACTATATTTTAACTTTTAAAGGGATGTACAAACTTTGTAAAAGATGTCATTTGAATTTACACACGTTAATGAATTCTTTACAGTTGATGCTGTCTTTTAACTTTTGGAATTTAGATCGGGATGTACAAATTTTGTAAAAGATACGTATCACCTAAATTTATACATGTCAATGAATTCTTTACTGTTTTCACTGTCTTCTAACTTTTAAAATGGATGTACAAACTTTGTAAAAGATGTCACTTAAATTACATGTCAATGAATTCTTCAAAATTCAGTCAGAAATTTAGAGGAGAACAAGTCCGATCTCTTGAACTAACTTAAATCCCTACATCTTTTGACAAATTATTGTAGGTTCTCATTCCATGTCTCACTTTCATTCATGTTAATCCCCTTGAATCACAATAATATCTTTGTAATGTGCTTTGGTAATAATTTAAATAGTTGAAAAGACGATCTTCCCTGCCTTAGTGAAAAAAAGAATCTACGACAATTAGATTAATATGAAGCTTATATAGCTTTTCTTAATCCCTTTAATTTGTTGCCTACACATAACCGCCCAAAGTATAAAGGCCTCTAAAAGAACAAAGGGAACAATAGAATAAGAAGAAAGGAAAGAAACTGTGAATACTTCTGGAAGCACATCTGCAAATTGTGTTTGCCTTTTCTTTTTGGTGGGGTAATGAATGATAATATTATTTTTCCTTGGCGTTAAAACTGTGTTTGCTTTACAGACCGTGGAGCTCAAAGTAAGGATGTGCTGTACGGGCTGCGAAAGAGTAGTAAAAAATGCCATTCACAAGCTTAGAGGTACGTGTCTTTTAGTTTTTAACTTTACTTTCCCTTTCACAACTTGTACATATAGGATCCATATATTTGTGTAGGTTACACGTGTTGTAAAAGGATGGTCTCGTAGAATTGCTTCATAAGACACCTTATTTTGGGACTATTGCAATAACATACTATATCTATGTATGTTTAGTTATTGGTCTTGTTATTATCCATGTAATAACAATAATTATCTCATACATAGATTATATACAATAGGCATCTCACAACTTTTGGATCCTATAATTCCTAAGACTCACAAGTTGTGAGACACATGCAATATAGTCATTGCTTAGTCTAAGGTATCAAGTCATGGTTTTATACGGGCAATGTTGGATTCAGAGGAATTAATCAACTCTCTTGAGGTGCAATTAACTCTACCATAACCCTTTTGCCCAACACACATGGAGCTGAGCTACATAATTTTGGAATTTCAAATGTTTGCTAATTAGTGACATATAAAAATTTGTATTACATGCATGTATATATGGTTTGTCAGGAATTGATTCAGTGGAAGTGAACCTAGAGATGGAAAAGGTAACCGTAGTCGGGTACGTTGATCGGAACAAGGTGCTGAAGGCAGTGAGGAGGGCTGGAAAGAGGGCTGAATTCTGGCCTTACCCTGAAATACCTTTGTACTTCACGTCCACCAATAACTATTTCAAAGACACGACTCATGAGTTCAAAGAGAGTTACAACTATTACAGGCATGGCTACAATATTGGGGACAGGCATGGCAACATTCCCATAAGTCATCGAGGAGATGACAAGGTCAGCAACATGTTTAACGATGATAACGTCAATGCGTGCTGCCTCATGTAATTGAAATATATATGAAGCATGCATATGTATCAATGTACTATCATCACCATCATAATGTGTAATATTTCTGTATCATATTTTATAAGAGGGGCATAATTTGTATGGTTTGGATGGAAAAACAAGATCCATCAATCTCTTTCGTGGTACTGTACAGTATGCAAAGCGCCTTGTTGCATTTATGCTGATTGTATGTAGGAGTGGGGAATATATTCAATGGAACAGTTCCAACTTCCAATTACTTTTTTTTTCATGCAATTGTTGTTTTCGTAATTTGCTTTCTACTGTGCCATTAGTATTGTTGCTTGGAAAATGCTAAAAGTACTACTATTTTTATCATATAAAATTTACAAACTAATTTATCTATGAATGTAATTGGTGAATTTCAACTATATACCTAATAAATAAATGTTTAATTTTTTTTTTTTTTTTTAGTTAGTGACAATTCAATTTGTAAACTCTAAATAGAAAAGTAGTAACATCTTTAGCATCATTATATTTCCTTTTATGACTAATTAACAATATATAGTTAAGCATAAAACATGGGATCAGGCTTTCGCCTGCTCGATGTCACAGCAATCACCATATATATATATATGCGATGCTTTGCATTTATTTTCCTTGCCTCCATCACTCATCAGAATTCAGTACTAGAGAGCCTTGGGGAATACACTCATTGGGTGCGTGCAGCATCCAAAAAATATGAAAAGAAGATATTAATATATTATTGGTTGATTAGTTAATGGGCTGCGATACATCAAGGAAAACAAATAAATTATCATTTTTTTAGTTTCATTCATAAAATAAATAAAGAAGAAGAAGAAGGTTTTCCAAATTTTGATTTGTAACTATAACTTGTGCTATTTGATGTTTCCTTCTTAAACATGTAAATGTAAATTCCAAAAAAAAAAAAAATTTAATTGTATGATCAAATACTCAATATAAATGTGTCAGACTCAGATATCCACACTTCTATATAAGGTAGTGGAGGCATTATCATCAATTGCCTTCATCACTCTCACCTCAAATTAATTTTTTGATATATTTTCTTATAAAAAAAATTGATATATTTTAAATAGTGGACGGGATTCAAATCTTGGAAGTTTTTATTAAAAACACCAAATAATGTTATTGAGCTACCAAGCTCTTTGCATTACCTCAAATTAAGTGTTTTTTTTTTCCTTCCCTTTAATCTCTACTGTATTTTACAATGAAAGCATACGTGTTATAGGCTTATGCTTGATCCATACTCAAACAAATCCAAGTTCATTGTTGGCCAACAAAAATCTGAAACTTCCAATTCATTCCAACCTATATACTAATAACTAGCAATAAGTACCCAAGCAACACGTTATTGATATGCAGGTCGGCCATATAAGTATTAGTCAGATCATTTTTTTTTATCAACAAATTATTAATTCAACCCAAGAGTGATAGAAAATAAACAATGGACTTAAAAAGGGAATAAAAAATCACATGGTCAAGACTTAGGAAATAAATTACAAAATAAACGATTTTTTTTTTCTTTCAAAAAATAATTCCTAGTAAATTTTTGTGCAAATCAATGAGAGAGGAATACGTAATCAAAGTGTGAGAGGTTAAAACTTGTAAGCTTTATTCTAAGTAGAGACATAGTAGAAGATTTTTTTTTCAATTTTTTTTTATCATCAAGGTATATCAATGATGGTCTCATGTATAAGTAATATAATCCAATCACAAATTGATACTAACATAGTAAAAGATCCAATTGGGAGTGGGGAGTGAGGTTTTGAGAAAGATAGAAAGTGCTTGGATTTGATGGGTAGTGATAGACTGATAGTGGGATGAGGATGGGTCAGTTTTCAAGGGTTGGGGTAGGTCGATCAGTTGCCGAGGATGGGGTTGGTCGATGGGTTGTTGCAACGGTGGTTTTGATCTATTTTGTTTGAAACTAAATGATTTTACAACTTTTTTTTTTTGGGGTGTCCTCAAAAACATCTTTAGTTTGACCAGAATTTGACGTTGCTCCAAACACCTATAAAGAATGAAAATATTTTCAAAAAAACCTTGTAATACCTTGCTAATTAATAAACGCAACCTAAAGAAAAATGGTGTCAAAATTTGTTGAGTTTTTATAGGTGCATAATTGCATCACATATATAGAGCCAAGACTCAAGAACTAACGGATAATCCATAATATAAAAATCCTTAAGAAATGTGTGGTAGCATTCAGTATCAAGCTACAAAACTCGATTCCCATCAACAACAAAAAGTTTGCAAAACTCGATTCCTTTTAAGTTTTAACTCAAGTAGTCAGGTTGGTATTTGGATTGGGCCCAACTAATGGGCTTGAGAAAAACCTACTTTAAGATCGAAAGATTTTATTAAACACCGTATGGTGGGCCTAGCCCTGAGGCTAAATAAGAAATAATAAAGGAAAAGAAAGGGAAATTTAAATTATGTTCCTGACGTATTAAAGCAAGAGTCATACTAACAGGCACTTTTAGAGTAATTATTAACAATTTATTTTAGAAAAATTTTTATACTACTTTTATGGAAAATTCATAAAAACTTTCTTTAAATGGATTATTAACTATTGCCCTAAGGGCATCCATTAGCATTTCCCTTAAAGTAATAAAGGTTATAACTCTCGTAGATCGAAGACATTCTTTCGTGTGTACTGAGTTTTTTTAATTTTATGATACCTATTTTTGTAAGATATATAATCACCATGCCTATGCCTTTTTCTTTTTGTACTCAATAAATTGTGCAAAAAAATTAAATAAAATATGATTTTTTTTCTATTATTTTTAGTTATAAAATTTGATTACTACAGCAGCTATTAATTGTCTTGTTTACTTTTGTATAAATATAAAATTTAATGTTATAATAATTATTAATGGATAATTATGATAGTTACTAATAATATTTTATTTTAATTGTGACAATATTCTAATGGAATGTTTACATATAGAATAAAATCTGAAACATGTAAAATCGGGGAAAATTATTAGGTACTCTTGAAGTATCATAAATGCGTAGTTCCTACTCTCACATGAATAGTGGGTCCCACCATGAATTTAATTAGTGGAGTTCACCATTCATGTAAGAAGAGTACGCATTTATGGTACTCCGGGAGTACACAATAATTTCCAGTAAAATCGGAATCCCTCTAAGTAAAAATTTATTAGGTCCACCAAAGGATTGCTAAGGTGATCCTCTTTGATCTTCCTAAATAATAAAACATTGTCATTTATGCAAATGTGACATCACCTGGTTATTTTTTATTTTTTTATTTCTTGTGCTGATTAGGAAGTCGACTCATACATTTGCATAAGTGACATCATTTTATTGGTTCTCTCGGTGGACCTAATAATTACAACAAAAATTTGCAATAATTTCACAACATTCCTAAATTAGTTTATCGCCTCACACATGGGTCATTAAAAAAAATTAAATTACAAATTGTGGTGGGCTCTTGTGTGAGACGATAGATTAGTTTAGGAATGTTGTGAAATTCTATTGTGTTTTTAACTTATTTAGTGAAATTGTAAGACCCTTAAAAGTTTATGTAGTAAAATAGGACAAAATTTGGCTACAATGTCTACAATTTTCACTAAAAAAATTAACATAACTATATATTTTGAAAATTTAATTGTTAAATTATATGTTATTCAGGTCCTTAACACACATGTCAAATTTTGTGTGCTAATCAGATGTTATTTACTATTCAATCCATAAGCTTATTTTTTATGCATAATTTTATATTACGAAAACTTAAAATTTAAACATTTGATTGATGACATAATTAATAATATTTGATTTTATGAAAATTTTGCAAGTACGAAGGATATCAGAAGAACATGTAATATATTAGTAAATTTGTTAAAATTTACTTTAAATAAAAAGATATTAAGTAGAATTATAGCCAAAATTTGTTTAGCAAAATATTATGAGGTCAAATAATAATTATATACATAACAGATTTTCTTATGAGACTTTGTTATATATGTAAATGTGTATTATATATAAATAAATCAGCTTCCATTTAAAAGCCTTTGACTCTTGAGTTTTGCTTTAAATAAATAAATATATATATATATATATATAGAGAGAGAGAGAGAGAGAGAGAGTATTAGTTTTATAAATATTATAGATAGATAAACAAGCTTCTATTTAAACAAAAAATAATAATAAAAGAAAAAGAAGAGACTTTGTTATATACAGCAGAAAAGAGGCAAAGAAGTTTCACAGTCTTAAATAATCCAAGTGTAAACATTGGAATTAACGGGTACACAACTCCATATAATAGAGGAAGAGCATGTAAATTTTATGTTCACCAAAAAAAAAAAAAAAAAAAAAAATGAGAATGTTATGAATTTTCCATACCAAATGAAAATAGAAACAAAGGAAAAAAGAAAAAGACAAATCATGGTACCTTCATACAAAGAATCTGTCCAAGTTCTCAGTCTAACTCTCAGGTTACTTTTACTTTTCATTTTCTCTCTCTTTTTTTGGTGGGTTCAATTTTGTCCTAGTTGGAAACTTCGTTGAGAAGGCAAGGAGGACTAAAAGGAAGCAGAATGGTGTAGAATCTACACCGTAGGATTCTCATTGAAAAGGAATTAGTATTATCATATAATATGCACTCAGCATTAAAAATGGGTAACCATATACTATACAATAGGCTTGTATGGACTTTAATCATCTGTTAATCAATCACAGTCCGTGGAGTGTGGACCCCTATAAATTCTTATATTACAAATGAATAGTGAATGTTTCCTAATTCTTGTCTTATTTCTTTGTTTCATAGTCCTTTCAAACACAACAATTTACTCACCATTGCCACTTGATTTTTATTTTTATTTTTATTATTACATGCCACGTTACTACATGGTTCACTGTCTCTCCACTATAATTCTCCTTAAATTCTTTATTTTTTTTCTATTCATTTCTATTTATATTAAGGATACAGATTTTAGAGCTTAATTTGATTTTACAAATATGAATTTATAGTTTGAATTGTGGTTTCCAGTTAGATAGATTGATAAATTATATTAATCCTTGAATAATTGATCTTATTTGAATCCTACCAATTTAAAAAAAAAAAAAAAAAAAAAAAATCTGTTAGTGATTTAGTGTTTTGTAGTGATACTTGATGACACTCTTTTGGATTTTATATATGGGTCTACGAAAATATTTATTTCAAAAGAAGAAGAAAAAACTCTCATGGATGAAACCCCAATGTAAGCCCAAGGAAAAAATTGGAAATTGTAAATTGGTAGACAAAAGAGGAATTAATTTTCTCATTTATCTTTAGATTAAGTGAGTGTTTGTCAAAAATTATTTTTGTTAACTTATTTTACTATTCGGTTTAGAATTTTATTCTGCAAAAAATAAATAAATAAATAATGACGGTATAACAAAAGTAATCTTACGTGGGTGAAATGAAAAGTTTTAAATTATAAACACTTGTTATAATTTATAACTAAATTGTTGTTGATGGTCATTTTTGTAAAGCCAGCCCAACCCAGCAAAGCAGGCAATAAGAGTGGCAGGCATAGAATAAAAACTATTAGGCCTAAGCGGTAGGAATAATAGAACACAAGCCCATAACATGAATAAATGGGCCTTGAGGAAGCAAATGGGCCCAAAGGGCCCGGAAAGAGAGAAATGACACCCATGGGTAATGTATGGTATGAAAAAGTGAGAATGGGCCGCGGCAGGCCCAAGGCAATGTAAAAAAAGAAAGTAGGAGTTGATGGCAAAAGACATGAACCTCAAGGATGAGAATGAAGAGATTGGGCCGGGGAAGCCCAATCAAGTTAATAAAAGCCTATGGGAACACAAAGTCAGTAAATGGGCAGAGGAAGCCCGAGGAAAGTAAAAGGGCCGCAGGCCCAAGAGGAAAAAAGAAAGGGACAATGGAGCCCATGAGTAAGAACACCAACAGACTCTTTTGAGTCACTGGGGGAAGGAATGAAATGGCAGGCTTAAAAGAAGCCTAGCAGGAACATATCATCATGGCAGAAAAAGCCAAGTAACGAAACAAGACATAAGTATAAACCGAGAAATGGGCTAAGAGAGATGTGAAACCCAGTATTAAGAAAAGCCCAATCCCAAAGGGAAGCAGTGAAAGTACAGAACGGCCCACATGAAAGAACGAAGAAGTATGGCAGACGAATGCAAACAAAGCTCCATGAGCCGCAGGCAGGTTTTGAACGTACATAGCAGGGAAGCATGCGCAAGGCCCAGGTGCCACCAGCTTGTGCCCAGCCAATATGGGTCGTGGTGGGGCCATGGGTCAGTGGTAAGAGATAAGGAAGGGTGTGGTTTGGTGATGGGGAGGAGGGAAAAGATTTATTTTACGTTCTCTGTCCAAACTCTTTTGGGAGGTACGTCCTGCTGGGATGACAGACCGCCCAAAAGAGGTAAGATTGGGGAGGGAACGTTGGGTGCATGCCATAGGAAGAGAGAGAGAGAGCATTTAAGCCACGGCAGAAGACAGTGCCATGGCGGACAGAAACAACACAAACTTGTTTTGTCTGGCGAGGGTAAGTAATGTACAGACGGTGGTCGGCAAGCATGCCCAGACCAGACAAAAGCCGTTAGAGGATGAAATAATAAAAAAGCAATCACGGCAAGCCCTATAAAAGGAGCCTCACCGTGCCCTGTAAAAGGGACAGAAAAATAGAGGAAGAAAAAGTATAAAAAGAAAACTAAAAAGAAAAAGAAAAGAAAGGAAGGAAAGATAAGAAAACAAATAGTGAGGATAATGGGCATGCACCAATAGATCTTTTCTCTTCTCTCCCCCTCAAAATCCCACTCTCTAAGGAACAATCAAGTAGTAAGAACTTTCTTCAGACATTTATCACTTAGGTCCGATTCCCTCAAAGTCATTAATCCCCATGGTAGGATATTCTCCTGAGAGGTTAGTTTCATTGAGAGGAAGCGTTCTCCCTCTTTGATTTTTGCCATTAACAGACTCGGTTTTGGCTTTGACGTTTATTTTGATTAACTCATCGTTCAATCAATTGTTCTTTCTTATAAAAGCCATTATTATCACTACCATTATTACTACTGTATTATTCGGTCCTTGTTATTAATAAAAGCTATTGCACTCTGTTTTCTTTTATTGTCATTATATCTGCCTGCCGTAATCTTATTGTAATAGCTCTGCTTGCCATAAGGGTATTCTTGGCGGACAAGGCTAAGTTTGTGCACAAGCCGGCCCAAAGTGAGTTGCAGTTGGACCGATCTCAACTTCCCTACTCAGAAACACATTAGGGCCCATCACCGCAGGAGACAGCTCAGCCCAAACACAAAAACGGCCCCTACAATTGTAAACACTTGTTTTATCTTCCTTTTACCACTATCACGATTTCCCATCACCTTTCTTTTTTAACAATACCTCATTAATGCCAAAAGCACTTCAATTGAAATTAGTGAAAAAAATATATTTAAATATTCTGAAAATTCAACAAGGTGAAAAAGGAAATCAAGTATTCCAATTTGCTTCTCTATTGAAAAAAATCTGAAAACAAAAAATTTAGATACAATTTTTAAATATTACATCTTTAAGTTTCTTAATTACATTCAAACTCATAGCTATATTGACCAGTGTAATATAAAAAGTATTATATTTTTCAGGAATAATTAAATCTAATGTACGAAACAAAGAAGGCCCCCTAATAGAAAGAAACAAAGAAGCAAGGGTACAACTGCAAAAAAAAAAAAAAAAAAAAAACGTGAATGTTGGTTCCTCTTCTTTACTAAAACTCTAGTTTGTCTAGACTTTGAACAAAGCTTAAAACCTCAAACTCAAAGCATCAAAGGTAGAGGTAGAGCCACTTTAAACTAAAACCTTAAAATTTGGAGCAAACACTTTACTTGTAAAGTTGTCATTCTTATCTTTGCTTGGTATGTTCAGAAAAATCTCTTCCTTCTCTCTTATCTCATTTCACTCTTTTGAGTTTTGACAAATGCATATATCATATATGATTGTTACTATAATTATTGGATTTTACACCATTATTGATGATGATTATATGTTAGTGCTATTTGATTTGATTTTTTTTTTTTTTTAAATTATGTTGAGTACTGTGTGTGTTATATGCCGTGCAATGAATCCCAGTTCTTTGGACACACAAAAGATAAGAAAAAGCACTTTGGTTCTTTTTAAACTTGTTTGTTGCTGTAAAGAACCAATTTTGACAAATTTTATTTTATTGAGCTTGAGCTTGAGTTTAGGTCTGTGGCTATGTTTGATTTTTGTTTATGATCAACTGGGTTGGTTTTGTTTTCAGCTTCTGAAACAAAAATGGAGGGTCAGGGAGATAGAGGCTTGTCTTTGACTTTGTCATCCCGTTTGTCACCTTTAGCTCAGCCCTTCAATCCCCAAACCACTTTGAATTTGTTGGCTAACTCATGCCAGCAACCTTCTTCACCTTCACTAGGCGATTCTCAAAGTTCTGACCTTTCTTTTTCCTTTCTGGGTTCCGTTTCTGATCTCAATTTGGAAGGAGATTCCATGCACAATGTGCCCCTGGATGCTTATGGATTTTATGGCCATCAGTCTGATATGTGTCCCCCAGCTTTCCCTTATGATAATACCCCAGGTTGTGATTTTGATGCCCAATCTTATTATCCACAGCACTCATCGTTGGCATTGCAAGGAAATATTGAGTCTGCTGTACCCTATGAGTCAGACTTTGATGCAATGCCATTAACCGAATTTTCCATGCCTAGTTACACCCAGAATTTATCAGGTTTGAGCCATGTTGGCCGAAGGGCAGATGATCTTGATTTGCCATTTAATACGGAACAGGACAAGACAAGTGATCATAAAGGGACTTTCTTTTGGAAGGAAGATTCCATGGCCTGTCAGAGCTTGCTGCTAAAGCAAGGTATCTTTCTTTTACTTGGAGAGTTCCATAGCAATATTGCATGTGATTTGTATTAGACTTTCTGATTCTTATTCTTATATCTGAACTCTATAATATTGTATTTTGATAATGTTTTGAAGATTCATGGTTTTTAGTTGCTGGATTCTGCCTTAATGTACCTAACTTACTGGTGTCTTGAAAAGTTAAGGTCTGTAGTCTTTTTATTCATTTAATATTAAATCATTTTCTTTAGTTGGTATGTTACTGATGCAAATAACAATTTTAATTTTTTCTGCATTGTAGCTTCAGTACAACATCTGCTCCTATTTGATTAATAAATGCTTTTCTTATAAAGTTTTGGAATGCGTACCCATGTTGGTTGTATAGCTTTAATTCTCAGCCTCTGCATAACTGCATCTCTTATATGAGAATATTTTTTATACTTCTACTTCTATCTTGCTTGTATTTGAACCAAGTATCACGACCATTTCACTTGTGGGGGGTCCTTGCTTTATGAACATGTGCGATTACAAGGTAGGCTAGTAGTATTAGGAGAGAGTAAATACCAAGAAAAAATAATGTTAATGGTATTAGATCATTTAGGGTACGGTTTGCCTACAAACATGTTTGGAGGAAAATTCCTCCAATCCACTATGTGGCAATTCAAGAGACCATCCACATGTACTTCTGAGCTATTTAATGAGTTATGTGATTTAATACGCTTGAATGGTTTTATAAATTTCCACATAATTGGTGCTTGGAGGAAAACTCTGTCTTTAGATTTTTGTACCAGAAGATGGAATAGAAAGAAAACAGGTCATAAACACCTAGAACTAGGTCTTATGATCTGAAGGGAGAATTAGTTTTTCATTATGTTAAATATGTATATACAATAATATGCCTTCATTTTGACTTATATCTTTCTGAAAGTTAGAAATTACTAGAAAAATGACACGTACATTGGAGAGACCTGGAAAAACACAGTATTTCCTAAAAACTTTCCATAGATGAATATTTGTTAGCATTGGAATGAAAAAAGAAAGCTATGGACTATATGGCTACTTGTATATGGAGATTCCTCGAAGAGTTGCCTTTAATGGTCATGTTCAATAATTCTATTAGAAAAATAAAATAATTTCAATATAATTTGTATCCCTGGAGATCAATGCATTATGAAATTTTAATATGTTAGACATCATGCACTTTTCTTCTTCTACATGGTTAAAAATTTTGTTTGACTCAAAGTTTAAATGTGAGTTTCTTGAAAGCCTTGTGATGTGATGCTTCATTTTGAACCGGAGAACTCGATGATAGGAAGGAAAAACAATACACAAAGAGTACTCAAAAATGATAACTATTTTTTTTGATTGTGAGAGCCACAATAAGACTTGCATTTATGAGATGTTTTTGTGCAGGAAAGCATGCTGCTGAAGGGTTGAAGCATTGTGGTGAAACTTCTGGCAATATTCATGGAAAATTAAATGGTATGATCTTAGGAGGAGATAATCAAATCAAATCTATTGGCACAGAGCAAGTAAATGCTGATTTTTTTCCTGAGCAAAGTTCTATGCCCGTCTCTTTTAAGTTTTCAACATCATCAGATTTGTGCTCTACTGCAACACTCCAAAATATTCCTGAAAGTCAGCAGTCATGTTCAATGCCAGTAGTGACATCGAGCAGTTCTAAGTTGAATGCTGCTTCATACAAGGGATCCTTCCCACGACTTGATTCTTCCTCAGCTGAACATACTTTTTCTCTACCAAAAACAAATCCATTGCCCTCTCAATCCTTTGGATCACCATACACTAGCAGAACTGTTTCACCCCTTAATCCCATTCTGTCAGTGAATGCAGATTCTGTGGGCTTTAATGCACTCAACAACAATGAGAATTCTACTGGTTGTACTCCATTAAACCTAAACAAGCCGCATGTCCTGCTGAATGCCAAATGCAAAGAAGTCTACCAAGATAAAAGCTTGATAGAAAAAGGTAATGAACAAAAAAGTAACGAGCCTATCATTGTTAATGGTGTGGATTCCTTACTCACAACAACATCTAAGATACAAACTACTTCTACCAATATCCCTGATGATTCGATCCTGCAACCTCATGTGATAAAAGCTGGTGTTACTGTTGAAAGTTCTTCTAAGGTGCTGGATGAGAATGACTCTGATTTGGATTCACCCTGTTGGAAAGGTACCCTGGCTTCTTGTCGATCTCCATTCAGTGTTTCTGGGTCTCTGAGTTCACAACATCTTGAAAAGGAGCTAGAAACAAGTTACAGTTTAAATCCTCTGGCACCTCATTTTTTCCCTAGTAATGTTAAAGGAAGCCTACACTACCATGAAAATGAATGTGGTAGAAGTGATTTCTTATCTTTCCAGAAGGGTGAAACTTCAGCTGTTTATGTATCACCAAGACAACATAGAAATATGGATTCTGCCAAAGTGGGATCACATCCTTATGAATCAAGCG
Source organism: Quercus glauca (assembly GCA_023736055.1). NCBI lineage: Eukaryota > Viridiplantae > Streptophyta > Magnoliopsida > Fagales > Fagaceae > Quercus > Quercus glauca. Next base: position 72,439,724 of record CM043316.1, on the reverse strand, counting down.
GTGGAATTGACACTCAATGCTCTGATGACATCTATGAAGCAAAAAAGGAATTTGCTCTGTTCAATAACTCAAGAACTAGTGCTTTGCTCAATTCTGCTCACATGGTTCTGCCATCTCTTGTGGAAGACTGTACATATAATGGAAGACTTGTCACTGGGGCAAATGTTGAAGGCTCTTCTCAAGGAATCAAGGATGATGTGCATAGTGATTCAACAGTGGTGCCTGTTCTTGCAAATGAATATGTCCTCAATCCACCATCTTCCCGAGTTGCTCTTCATACTGATGTAACTGAAACACATCAGGACGTATCTAAGTCTTTGTCTACACCTCCTAAAATAGATGTACAGATGGTGATTAATGCCATGCAGGATCTGTCAGAGTTGCTTGTACACAATTGTTCAAATAGTTTACATTCATTGAATGAGCATGAGCGTGACATAATTCAGCATATAATCAACAATCTTTATGTGTTTACCACAAATAGGGTTGGACAAAAGACACCAATGCCTGAATCAACCCAAACAGGCATTCCTTCCTGTCCTTATAAAACAACAGAACACTGCAAGGTATGGCAGGTGTGTGTGTTGGTTTGATTGATTGTTGTGATCTTTTTTGAAGAATGTTGTGGGTGAATCAGACAACAAGAATGAACCTTGCCTTCCTTTAAAGTTGATGTACAATAGAACACGGGTCTATTTTTATCATTTGTTATTTTTATTTTTATTTTTATTTTTTATATTTTTATGTATTTTCTAAATTTTAGATTTTAGAGATTTATGTCCGTATTTTTAGTTGTTTTAGGGGTTTCCTAGTTAAGAGGCCTAGTATGGTATTGTATTTATTTAGGATTTGTTTAGTAATTTTTTACTTGTAAAATAAGTTTCTGGAGCCCTTAAATTGACCTGCAAGCCTATAAACAAAAATAACAAGCCACATTTCAATAAAATGGAGATTTTCCTTGTTTCTAGTGGATTCCAAAGTTCTTTCTTGTGGATTCAAAGAGTCCCTTATGGATTTAAGGGTTTTTGCCTAGCTAGAATTAGACTTAGCCATTTCATGCTTTTAGTTCTACACTAAAAGTACACTTTCTTACTAAATTTCTCTGGCATGTAAGAAGATTCTTATTGAATGTGCATTTTATGTATTTTGGAATTGTATTAGCATGATTCATCAGAATTATACCAGCAGATTTGATTTGTTTCATTCTTTGAGGACTATAACTTTCTCTTCTTTTCTTTTTTTCCTTTTTTTTTCTTTTTTTTTCTTTTTTTTTTTTTTTTTTTTTTTTTTTTTTTGTGGTTTAGCTGTTGTTTCCAAAGATTTGCTAGTTTTGATTAGCGGATAGATTTCTGACTCAACTTGATCAAAAGAAATGAATATTATCATCATCATCATCATTTCTGTTATTACTAATACTAGAGAGAGAGAGAGAGGGGGGGGGGGGGGGGGTGGGAGAGTTATTCATATGCACACAAACATACATTTATTGGGTTATAAGAACCTGAATAATATCCTTTTTCAGCACTCCAGCATGGAACTTAAACTAGCATGGACAAAGACAATGGCTATTCCACATGAGTCTGGCAATCAGAATTTCCGTGAGGGGCCAAAGAGTTATTATACTATGTTCAATGAGGGAGGGCTGAATTCATTTTGTTCAAACAGTGATGTAGGCACTGAGAAGGGCAATGATATCATCCAGGTTTGGTTGTCATTATGCTGAGAATTATTAAATTGGGGCTTGATATATTCCTTTCTGTACTCTCTCTCTCTCTCTCTCTCTCATTTGTGAAAAGGGGGAGGGGAGCCTTAGTGTTTATAATCAGCTTGCAGTGAAACCAAATCTTTGCCAAGTTGCAGGTTGTTACAAACGGAATGAGAGAAAACCATCAGATTGAGGAAGAGGTGCATCCACAAGCTTTAGTGTATAGGAAATTATGGCTTGAGGCTGAAGCCACAATATGTGCCCTGAAATATAAAACTCATGCTTTAAGCATGAAATTTTGATGGGGTGGATGGATGCAAATCAATCAAAAACTAAGGTGGGTACTTTTCCTTACTCTTGACCTTTTTCTCATTTAATAATGTGACCCTTCTTTTTTGCTCTGTCAGGTGCTAGAAGAGCTTGTACAGAAAAACAAGGTGTCGGGAAAGCTATTTGAATGTGGAGATTGTGGGAGTTTGTAATGCGGCAAGCACTGGCTTTTGTTGTTGAATGCCAAAGCTACAAATACTGCACTTGTATGTGTGAATTGTATAAGTAGTTTGTTTAAAGATGTCAGAGCTTACATTTGGGCATGGGTCATCTATTTTAAGATGAAGGCCTCAAATTTATACAAGGAGTTTCATAAGTCATGCATGTCTCAACACTGTCCAGTCTATGTCAAACAAAAATCTGGCTGAAGCCTCATCTTGTAAAGTTTGTTCCTTCAGGATCTTGGAGAGGTGACAAACTGTTGGAGTTTTTATTAGTGACAAGATGGGAGGCTGTAAAAGAAGATGGGAGTTGAACTTGAACTGCAACACCATTAGTTTTTAGTTTAATGGTGACAAGTTTGTCGCAGAGGCCAGAGTTAATATCTTGTGATGATGTAACTAGTTAACTGTAATATACATGAAGAATGACTTGATTTGCAAGTTCTGGGAATGGCTCCAGCTTGTGTGAATAACATTAATCGAATTTGGTGCATGTAATGGTTTAGCCATTGTGGAAAAAATAACAACTCAAATTGTTATTTGGCCTTGAACATCTTACAAGTGTTTAATGTTAATCTGCTATGATGTATGCTACAGTATTCATATTCCTTAATGAATGGATGACATTAGACCTGAATGGGAAGACAATTAGACAAATCCTTTACTTTCAGTTATTCTTTATGACAGTTAATATTTAGCTGTTATGAAAAAAAAAAAAAAAAAATCCTCTAAAGCTTTGGCTGGTATACTTTTTTTTTTAAATAAAAGTTTTACCTTTTCTTTTAGATACTTTTTTATGTATTTAAAGTTTTACCTTTTTCTTCGAGATATTTTGTGGAAGATATATTTTTTCTAGATACTTTAATCTAAAATATTTTCTAAGTCAAATAAATCAATGAAGATGTGCAACCTGTGGGAGTTCTGTCTTTTCGAAGACACAATGAAATGGAAAGTGTAGCTTGAATGAAGTGGAGCCAACCAGCATGCAAGGCGAGCTAAGCTTAGTTTATTGGGCTTGTCTTGTTAATTTTAAATCCTTGTGGTGGGCCTCTTTGTGTGCGTTTGTTCAATTTTTTCCTACACAATATAACCAACTATTTATACTTTAAATTCTCCCTTAACCTTGTATCATATGCATTAGGAATTCAGTTCAACCACAACCAAGGTTTACATTCTCTCTTACACTCTTCATCTTTGACAAATCTATTGTACTCTCTTAATAAATTAAAAACCATCTTGTTTATCTACCTCATTCTTATGCTTCTTGTTAACCAGACCGTAATCATGAAGAGTGGTTCGTCATTCCCACAAGCGACTGTAGATATGATTAAGAGGGGCAGAAAATGAAGAAGGAAACTGAAGAAACTTTGTTGGATGAAGAAAAATGTGGATCGTGTTCGAAAGTAATAAAATTTCATTACCCCCCAAATGACTAATCTAATAAAATTTTATTACCTCCAAATGACTAATCTGAATGTGGTATATACTTCATTGTTCTAAACGACTGCTACAAGTTGAATAATAATACCTAATTCAAGAAAAAAAAAATGAATTAATGGGACTTGCATTGGTGAATATAAAGATCACAACGATTCTTGATTTATAAGATCAGAATCAATTGAATACTTTTTTACTATTTGGTTACAAGAATTTTTAATTGGTATGTATTCATTTGCAAATTGTTTTTGTTCTTAATGGTATGTATTGCTTTACCGCTTACGTTTTCGAAAAAGAACATTATTTCATTCTTTGGTGCATTAAAGATTATTAATTGTTATTAATTTCCTCAAATATTCCAATAATTTTCCTTATAAAAAAAATTGTAATATTGTTATATTTTATAGAAAAAATAGAAAGACAATAAAAGTGATCGATGTAGTGATTTTTTTTTATAAAAATACTAAGTATTTTAATACACACGAAGAGAGAAAATAATGTCTTAAAGAAATTGACAGTAGTATATATCCAAAAGGACTTAGTGATGTAGTGATTTAATCATACTGTATATGTTTACAAATTTAAAAACTGCATGATATAGTGGTTGATATAGATAGACTACATGTTACATGCATACTCAAGAATGCTATTAAATATATATTTTTTTTAATTGGATTCTGCTTCAATTGTTGTAAAAGCAACTAAACTTGAACAAGAATATCATATTTCGAATAAATCGTTTCTCATCTAAATCTAAGAAAAATGAATTCAAATTTCATTACGCTATACTTAAATAATTAATGAGCCACTTTGTGAGAGTGTCTTTTTCTTCTCAGCATAGTGGCCCAAAGATCCAGGGGCAAATAAATATTCTTGGTGGACTGGGCTCGGTTCACCGCAACTAAAAGGACTGTTTAAGAACCAAGTGGTGCACAAAGCAAGCTTCCTATAATACAAATAACTAACAAGCAAAAATATCTGTATTGAATGACATTATAACAGCAAAGGAATGCACAACAAATGAAATATGATGCAAGAAAAGGTTAAGGATCCTCAAATTAGTGAGGTGCATTTCATTAATTTTCTTTAGTTATTATTACAATGCTCACTAAGACGTGATACAAGGTTCAACTAAGTTCAAAAATTACAGACTTTGATAGCTATTTAAGCTTCGAAGACTTGCAAAGTTTGAATTTGTTGAATCCGAGCATGTGCTATAGTGGCTGTCACAGGGATACCGAGAGCGGTTCCTCTGTTTTCTCTTAATTTTATAGAGCTCTTTCTCTAATTTTATGAGACTTTAGAAAATGACCATGAATGCCTCAGTGATCTATTCCAACCTGAATCTCTATCTCCCTCCGGATCCTTTTTTCAGCATGGACCCCCTCTTCCTTTTATAGCACAGATCGGGCTCCGAGGTACCAGTGATTTCCCCCTTTTGCCCTTTAGAGTTTGTGCCGTGCCAGTTTTGCTCAGGGCTATGTCGTTTCCTTTTTCTCTCATAGTTTCTTGCTTTTGGTCCGACCAAACGAAAGTCCCTTAGCTAGTTTTCTATTTCCAGACTTCTCCGTTGGCCGGTCTTCAGCTATTTTGCCTTTTTTTCTTCTCAGTGTTCCAACTTTTTCAGTTGTACTCTTCCTTGTCATTTTCTCCAAATGGTCAGAATCATGGCTCCTGCGTTTTGCTTCGTACCTCGTGGCTCCACTACATGTCTGGAGCATGAGACCCGCATGCTTTTTGTCTTTTATCCCTCTTTGAATTTGCTTTAATCTTACTTCGCGCATTCAGGGATCCCCGGACTCTGGGGACTTCTGGGATCCCGACCCACCCCTTCTTACTGGGCTTTCTTTCGTTTGCTGGTTATACCTGGTTTGGGCCTTTTTGTTCTTTCGTGGGTCTTTGGATCCCAATCCTTGGGGCCTCTTGCCATTTTCTTCTTTCTTTTTCTCTTTCCTTCATTGTGTAAGCCCAACCTTCTTTTCTTATTTTCTCTTAGTTTATTTATTTATTTATTTATTTTTGTGAAATGAGCCCAACGTTTTATTTCTTTGGGCCTTAGTCTGTGACCAATTTTGAACCTCAACATTTAGCCCCCCGAGCTCATGGGTTGCTTGCAACCCATGTGTGAGTTTCTGCAAGATTTCTTCCATTTTGATCTTTCTTCGGGACCCTGATCTTCAATTTTTTGGTCTTTGGTATCCTGGCGCCTTCGCTTCCCCTCTTTTTTTTTGTAATTCCTCCCTTTCACATGAGATGTGGTAGTTGAGTTTTGAAAAAGGAACTTCCACCACCTAATTTTACGTTTCCCATAACTCCCATTAATAACTGCTGATAACTTTTCCCTCTTCAAATTTAATTTCTGGCAACTGGCGCGTCTTCCCACATATTGTCTTTTCTAACTGCTCTTTTATTTCTTCATTCTGGTCTTTTCCCATTACCTTTCTTTTTTGCCTGAATCTTTTATTCCTAGTCTCTTCTTCTTTTCTTTCGATCAGTCTCGCTGCTACCTGCTTTCTTCTTTCAAGATACTCATTGCTTCAATGGCTTCTTCCTCTTCTCGAAAAAGAAAGGAACGCACTCCTAGTCCCTTTGAAGGTGAGGATTCCTCTAGTTCCGCGCAAGATGAATCTGTCATTGGGCGCCTTGCTTTTCCTTTACGAGACCCTTGGTACACTCCTAGCTTATTCTTCCCTCAGGTGTCTCATGGCGAGACTCTTCCATCCACTCATGCTTGGGTATTCTCTGGCCAAGCAGGTTTTGTTGGTTCTGCACAAGTTCCAGACCCTAGGGAGATTTTTGATCTCCAGATCAGGTGGGGACTTCGAGAGGCGGTCCCCATCTTTTTCGATTTTGTCGCTGGAAAGATCCAAGGCTGGCCCATCTGGGTGGATAATGAATTTTCTGACGAGGAATTTGTGGGCCGCTTGAAGCGCGCCGGTGTCCTAAAGGCAGTGGCTATTTCCAGGAATCTTGAGGGTTTCAAAGATGCCAAAGGCCTTAGGCATTTGGTGCGCCGTTGGTGTCCTGCTCTGCACACTTTCTCTTTTTCTATTGGTGAACTGACCGTCACCCTGGAGGACGTGGTCAACAATTTTCTTCTTCCGGTGCTTGGGGATGAAAACCCCTTTGATATTAATCTTTCTGACGAGGATCTCAAGGTGGAAGAAAAGTTATTTGCTCACTTTGGTGGACGTACTGCTTCTCCTGGTGGGAAACTAGCCAGGATGGGTATGTGGGTTATGAATCTTTTGCACGAGAAGGATAAGGAAGTTAGGCGAGCCGGGTTCCTCACATTTTGGCTTAGCAAGTTTCTATTCAGCGAGTTCCCTGGGTATGGAATCAAGTCCACTCTTTTTCCCTTGACGATTAAGTTGGATCAGGGCGCTCAATATCCTCTAGCCCCCATGTTTTTGGGCCATGTCTATTCTCAATTGGATCAGCTTCATGGAGATGAAGCCGAAGGTGATTCTTGTTATGTTATTACTTCTTCTCTTCATTGTGCCCTTCTCCAGGTATTTATGTGGAATCGTTCTTCAGTTACTCTAGCAAGATGTAAGAATTTAAAGTTTGTAAAAGATAAGTTTCGGGGATCCCCTGATGTGGTTAAAGGGCTTTGTGGCAGCTCAACTGATAGCCACCCTATTATTTTCCGTTGGCTGAGTCTGAAAGGTGGCAGCCTTAACTTGGTTGAATTATTTGATCAAGTAGGCCATTTGCATTGGCGCTCTTTCCGGGAGTTTGGGCCCGGTTTTGTTTGTGATTCTGTGTTATCTCCCTTTCTAACTTCTACAGGAAATACTTTCGATTTACGTCGTGGTGATGAAGGTAGCTTAGCCTACTTGGCCTGTATTAGTCCTTCTTGGCTTCCTGTGCTTTCTTCGAATGGCCCACGGTACACCCATTACTCGGCACATCGAGTACTTCGGTAGTTTAGTTTTGATCAGGATATCCCTCCGGTGTTTAACGACATAGTTCCCTCTCTTCCTACTTTGGATCCTTTCATGAGACTTCAGGCCTTCTTTTATTGGTCACGAAGGAGTCCTCAATTCGTAGTACCCAACTTTCAGAGAGGAGTTTTTACCTCAAGTAGTTATGCTGACTATTGGAGAAGGGTGCAAAAGTCCTTTGTTGATTATGCTGGTTCTGACACGATTGGGAGAGTCCCTAACCCTGGCATTTCTTCTGCCCCAACACCCAACAAGCGTCTGTCTCTGCCTACTGCTGGTGTTGTTTCTGCTGCTGTAAGTAGCAAAACTGGTTTCGCAGAATGGCACACTTCCAGGGAAAGTTGGGTGACTTATGCGCAGGCTTTCCCAGAAACCTGGTTGGGGTGTGACCTCATTATTGGTTCTTCTGCTGGGGTACCAATCAAGAAAGGGGTCGTAGAGGCCATAAGTGCTAGTACTCCTATTGGCATGAGCAAAGGGAGAGCAATCAAACAGGAAAAATTGAAGGCGACCGCAGCTGAAGAGAGTGTAAAGGGCGTTGGCCTTAAAACAAAGAAGAAGAAGACTGGAAAGTCCCAGAAGTAGTTGATACTTGCTGAAGAAAAGGAAGTTGAGCAACCTTTGGCCATAAGAGGCCGGGTGAAGACTAAGGTAAAGTCTTCTTTTCCCCAGGTTCCTGTGAGTCCTTCAGTTCATGATTTCTTGGGACCCTCTGGATGCACCCGTAGTAAACAATAGAGACCTGGAGACCCTGTTGAGAGAGAGAGAAGGGCAAGGCCTCTTCCTTTTTTCCTTTTTTAGATTGCAGTTTTGTTATTTCTTTTTAAACTAATGAGTGATTGTCTTTCCTGCAGTCCAAGCGTAAGTCAAATCCCAGGAAAGGTAAAAGCCAATCCTCTGGTGAAGATGTGGTATGGTTTTTCCTTATCTGCGTCTTCTACTGCTTGCTCTTTATTCATTTCATATAAGTGTTGTGTATCTGTGCTGCCCTGTTGCTCGTGCCCTTCTTCTTTTTTTTGCTTATGTTGTCCCCCTTTCTTTTCCTTCTTTAGGTGGAGGTTTCTCCCCCCATGGTGGGCGAGACTTTGGAGGAGGAAACGACTGCAGCTGCACCTCAGAGTATGGAAGAGGAGGCTCCTAGTGGTGGCATAGCTGGGGAGACTGGGCAACCAATGCAGGATGTCCAGGCTGCCCAGGATCCTGAGGCTTCCAAGCTTCCCGCGTCCCCAAGTCCTCAATTTGGACAGATTCCCAGTCCTGTGAAGACTCAGACTGGGTTAAGTACAAAGACTTTGAAAGGCACATCACCATCCGGGCAAATAGGTGAGCCTTTCTTTTTTTTCTCTCCTCCTTTTTTTTTAATAGCGTTTTAATTTTATTTATTTTGCATCCCCTTTTTTTTTTCTTCCTCTCCTCTGAGTTCTTTCCTTCTTTTCTTTTTTCTTTCTCTTTCTAGGCCAAGCCACTGTGAGATCTATCTCTGGTGCTACTTCTTTCTTAGAGTCAGAGGATTCTGAAGGTGGGTGTTGATTGTCCTTACTACGTTCTCTCTCTCCTTCTTCCTTTCTCCTGTATTTCCGTTATGGTGAAGCCCCCTGTATCCCTGCCTTCTTTTAGTCATTTTGCTGAAACTTCCTCAACTTTTCTTCAACTTGCCATGTGTTCTTTCCCAGAATCCTTCAAGAAGTCAGAGGAGCAAGAGGAGGAGACTCCGCCCTAAGAGGCCGATACTGGTTTCTCCTTTATCCTCTTTTATTTATTTATTTATTATTTTTTTTTTAAAGCTAAGTTTGCCCCCTTCAACCCTTTTCTCTTTTTTTTTTTCTTTTTTTTTCTTTTTTTTTTTTGCAGGAGTTAGTACTGGTGTTAAAAATCCTGAACTTGTGATTCCTGAGGGGGGTGTAGAATCTGCTCAAGTTGCTGGCCCTCGTTTTGTTCAAAGGGTTGGAGGTTCCTCAGCTCTTTCAGGTGGCAATGCAACAATAAGGGAGGCTCCAAAGATGGTTGCTTTAGATCCTGCTTCACGGCTCCCTAGCTTTTTGGCTCGTTATGATCTTCTGGAGTTCAACAGCCTCCCTGCCAGTCACTTTTGCCATTTCGGGCCCTCATATGGCAGCAGCTTGCGGTTTTCTGTGCTTATGAAAGGCCTGCCACTGCTAGAAGGGCTGTTTAAAAATCATGGGGATTTTACCATTGGTTTCAGAGGAGGAGTATTTTTAGGGAACATTTTGATGGAGTTGCTATGCGCCGTGTTGATTTCTTTGAGAGATTCTTTGCTAGATTCTCTATTTGAGGAAAAGCTCTTGGAATGGAGGGGAGTGGTCCAGGATCTCTTGGAAGCCAATTTTAACCTGTCCTTTCTGCTGGAGTATCTGCGGTCATTGGCCCAAGTGCTATTCCAGAGGCAAGCTTCTAAGAGCATTGACGCTGAGATTGTTGTTGCTGAGGAAGTTTTAGCTCATGCTCACAAGACTTTGCAAGATTTAAAGATTAAAAGGCAGAGGGTTCTTTCTTCTACGGCTGTCCCTGCTCTCTCCTCAGATGGCTCTTTGTTGGCTGGCCTCATTTCTTAGTCTTTTTTTTTTTTTTAGCTGGTTTGGATGTGTATGAACAATTTGGGGTTGTATAAGTTTTTCTATCTCTTTGTTTGGACATTGCTTCTGGCTTTTTTTCTTTTAGATCTGCATTTGTGCTTCGAGACTGCTTCCATGTACTTGTGTTTCAGGATTGCTTCTAAGTATTTATGTTTTTCAGATTGCTTCTGATCTTTCTTAGTGGCATGTGAATCTTCTCTTGTCTCTCTCCTTTTTTTTTTTTTTTTTTTTTTGTATTGAGTCCTGGTCCGTGATTCCTACAAGTTTTTGCTGTAGGTTCCAACCAAGTACTCATTTCTTGATTGCATAAGCATTGAACTGGGTACCTTGGGTGATATATATATATATTTTTTGGTCCCAGTTCATGAACTTGGCATATTCTTTTTTTATTAAGTACTGGGCTAGGTATCCTCAGTATATGCCTGAGATCCTAGACCACGTATTTGAAACTTAACTGTTTGTAGTTATCTGTGGGGTGATCCTGGGTTCTGTACCAAAAAAGGATTTCCCAGGTATCCTCCCTTTTCTTCTTGGTTGCGCAAGTACTGAACTGGGTACATTGGGCAATATACATTTTGTCCCAGCTCATGAACTTGGCAAGTTTTTTTTATTTTTTATTTTTTTTTATTTTTATTTTTTTATATATATTAAGTACTGGGCTAGGTATCCTCCGTATATACCTGAGATCCTAGACCATGTATTTGAAACTTAGCTGTTTGTAGTTATCTGTGGGGTGATCTTGGGTCATGCATCAAAAGATTTCCCCAGGTATCTTCCCCCTAATTCCGTCTGTGTTAGGACATTGTAATACTTAGAATTTAATAGCTGAGAAATAAGAATAAATTTCATTGAATTTAAAACATAAATGTCATTCAAGGAACATAGCAAATCTAACAAAGATAGTAAGGATCATAGAGCGTCCTTCTACCACAAGTCCTTGGACAAAACTGCTCAGACAATAATATAAAAAGAAAGAAATACTTAACAGGTTGGAGAGTTTGGCAAAAAGGATTCCAGTGTACTGAGACCTCTCCCTTCTCATGTGTAGTATTGTTTTAGCCACTTCCCATTTATGGGCTCTGTCAGGATTGTCCCATCTTTCTTTGTAAGGTAGTAATATCCACTATCATGGGCCTCCCTAATGATGTAGGGTCCTTCCCACTTTGGGACAAATTTGGAGGGTCCTAGTAGGTTTCTTCTCACATACTCTGCTGTCCTTAGTACCAGCTGTTCTTTAGTGAATGTTCTTGGGCGTACTGCTTGTGCATATGCTCTAGTCATTCTTTGCTGGTACCTCTGGCTTCTTCTTTTGGCTAGTTCTCTTTCTTCCTCTACCCCTTCAAGGTCTGCTAATCTCCTTTCATTGTTTGTGTCTTCGGTGTCCTCCTAGCCTTCTTCAAGTACTACTCTTGGTGTGGGAACAATTAATTCTACAGGGCTGATGGCCTCTGTCCCATAGACCAGGGAGAATGGTGAGAATCCCGTGGCTGTCTTCACAGAGCTCCTACATGCCTAAAGTACATCTGCCAAATGATCATTCCATTTTCCTCCATACTCCTGCTTCATTTTCTTAAGGATCTTCAATATCACTCTATTGGTGGCCTCTGCCTGGCCATTTCCTTGTGGGTAGTATGGTGTGGACCTTTCATGCTTGATGTAGTAAGCTTTAGTTAGCCCCTTCATGTCTTTGTTTATGAATAGGGTTCCATTGTCACTGATCAACCTCTTGGGGATCCCAAACCTTGTAATGATATGCTCTCGAATGAAGTTTGCCACAGCTGTTCCAGTGGCTTTTTTCAAGGGGATGGCCTCCACCCATTTGGTAAAGTACTTAGTAGCTGCCAAGATCCATATGTAACCACTGGATGAGGGATCTATAAGTCCTATGAGATTAAGCCCCAAAGTGTGGAAAGGCCATGGGGTTGTCATATCCTGTAACATATTTAGGTGAGTATGGATTGCATCTCTAAGGACTTGACACGTGTGACAGGTTTTGACTAACTCTTCGGAGTCCTTTTTCATTGTTGGCTAATAGTACCCCAACAGTAGTAACTATTTATAGAGCCTCCTTTTTCCTGGGTGACTTTCACAATCACTGGAATGGACTTCCCTGATTACTTCCCTAGCTTCCCTCGGCCCCAAGCATTTCAGGGGATCCCCGCTGTATCCCTTTTTGAATAGGATCCCATTTTGCAAAAAGTATCTGACTGCGAGTTTCTTGAGCTGGTGTGCCAGTGCCCTGTCAGTCGGTAGGATTCCTTGAGCCAAATATTCCATGAAGGGAGTCCTCTAATCTTCTGTAATGAATACAGCGTAGCTTTCTTCCTTGTCCACTGAGGACTGGCATTCTTGACATTTTTCTTGTATAGTTACTGCTTCTTTGTTCATATTTGGCTAGTAATATCCCATGCGCTGCATTCTCCTATATAGGCTGATCTTTTCTGAGGTCCCGCAGACTTTGGTATGTAGTTATTCCAACCTTAGTTTTCCTTCCTTCTCATTGATACATCTGGATAGGATCCCTTCTGGCAGTCTTCTGTATAGTTCTCCTTCTATTAAAGCGTAGTCCCTCAGCTCCTTGACACTCCCTCTAGATCCTGTTTCTTTCATTTTTTCTTTCACTTCGCTCCTCTAGTCGCATTGTTTGGATTCTCTAGGAGATATCTTTTGGAGGATTTTTAAGATGGAATGCTCCTACCTTCTTATCTTGACCAGAGTATCCTTTCCCTTGAATGGTACTTGAGATCCAGTGTGGCAACCGCGTCTGCGAACCTGTTTTCACTTCTCTGCGTGTATTCTATGCTAAAGGTCTGGAATTCCTGCTCCAGCCTTTGCGCCCAAGTCCTGTAGGCTGCTAAACTTTGTTCCCTTAGTGCAAAGTCACCTTTCACCTGAGAAACTATAAGATTGGAATCTCCTAGTACTCTCATGTGTTTTACCCCTATACTGAGTGCTATAGTTAGCCCGGTCAAGTATGCCTCATATTCAGCTGCATTATTGGAACATGAGAATCCAAGCTTGAAAGACAGGGGTATGGTGTCCCCATCCTCACAGCTTAGTACAACTCCCACTCCATTTGAGGTTGTTGTAGCTGACCCATTGAATTTCGTAGTCCATTTCTTACCTGGGATTTCTGCTACTGCTACATCGCTTGGGATTTCCTCACTTAGTGAGCTTTCCTCCTTCCCTGGGAACTATGCCAAGAGGTCAGCTATGGCTTGACTTTTGATAGCCTTGGGAGTCCTAAGGCCTATGTCATATTGAGAAAGCAGGACCAGCCACTGTGCTATTCTTCCTGTTAAGAGGGGCTGATGCAGGAGTGCTTTTATGGGGTGTGACTTAGTCACTAAAAGGATTTAGTGAGCCGAGAAATACCTCTTCAACCTCTGGGATGCGTAAATGACCACTAAGCAAGCATTTTCTATCTTGGGATACCTAGTCTCGACATCTTTGAGTGTTTTGCTTACATAGTAAACAGGTTGCTCGTTCCCATTATCATCCTCTTGCGCCAGCAGGGCTCCTATTGCTTGGGCATTTGATGCCAAGTATAGTAACAGGGGTCGCCCACGTACTGGTGCTTGGAAAGTGGGTAGGTGATTCATAATCTGCTGAATCCTTTGGAAGGCTTCCTATTGCTCCGTTCCCCAGGCAAACTCGATTCCTTTCTTCAGTAGTTTGGATAAGCTACCTGTGACCAAAGCTAGCCCTGGCACAAATTTCCTGATGTAGGAGACCCTTCCTAGGAAACTTTTGAGTTCCCTCACTGTTGTTAGTCTTTTCATTGTGGCAATAGCTGCAGCTTTGGCTGGATCTACACTTATACCTTTGTTATGTACCAAGAACCCGAGGAACTTTCCCGCAAATACTCCAAAGGTACATTTCATGGGGTTCATGCGAAGTTTGTATTTTCTGCATCTTTTGAAAACTTGTTCAAGTACCTGGAGGTGCCCTGTCCTGGTTTTTGACTTGACCACAATATCATCCACATAGTCTTCTATTTCCTTATGCATCATGTCGTGGAAGATGGCTGTCATGGTCCGCTGGTACGTAGCTCTTGCGTTCTTGAGGCCGAAGGGCATCACAGTGTAATAAAAATTTCCAATTGAGGTCCTGAATGCTGTCTTTTTAGCATCCTTGGCAGCCATGCGAATCTGGTTGTACTCGCTATACCCATCCATGAATGAGAACATAGAACTTCCCACAGCTGAATCCACAAGGTGGTCAATATTAGGCAAGGGGAACTCATCTTTTGGACATGCCTTGTTTAGATTGCGGAAGTCCACATAGCAACGAATTTGGCCATTCTTTTTCTTCACAAGTACTATGTTGGAAAGCCATTTTAGGTGTTGAATGGGCTTGATAAAACCAGCTGCTAGCAGCTTCTTAACCACTTGGGTTATCTGAGCTTCTACATCAGTGTGAAAGACCCTAGCTGGCTGGACTACTGGTTTGACTCCTGGGTCTACATTGAGAGCATGGGCCACGAGCCCAAGATCCAGGCCAGACATCTCATCGTAGGTCCATGCGAACACATCCATGTATTCCTTGAGTAAGGCTACCAGTGGTTCTCTTTCTTGTGCTGTCAGCTGGCTACTGATGAAAACAGACTTCTGAGATCCTAGCTCAGCCCCCCAAGTTTATTTCTTCCAATTCTTCCTCAGGCTGGATTTGTACTTCTTTAACTGGTTCCTCTAGGACTTCTTCTTGAGTTATCATACATTCTGGTGGTCTGGGACCCTCTTGCACAATGCACTTAGGCCCCGCGCACCTTCACAAGCGGTAAATTAATCTTCCCCCAAGTTCCCGCACTACTACACATTCCCAGGGTCTTGAGGTGCTGGGCTCCTTCTTTTACCTTTTTCTCTTCAAGAGGTCTCTTAAGTCATGAGTACCTCCTCCTTCTTCTTTTTCCAAGATAAGTGCTCTTGGGGTCCCTAGCATGGGACTCTCATCGTCAGGTTCTAACTCATCATAGAACATTATTTCTACAAAGTTTACTTCTTCTTGGCTGAAAGGGTTATGGTTGGCAGAGATCCTTACAGGCCTCCCGTTCAATCTCTCCTTAACACACTGATGGTAGGTGGATGGTATAAGGCGGTGCTTATGGAGCCATGGCCGTCCTAGCAGTACATGGTAGGACACCTCTGAGTTGATTACATGGAATCTGGTCAAGGCTACTATTGGCCCCACTTTTAGGGCCAGCTGTATATATCCTTCGGTTGATTCTGCCGATCCTCCAAATCCGGTTATCTCCATAGGAGCCCCCAAGATCCTCCTTCCAGCTAGGCCCACGGTTTCCAAGGTACTCAAGGCTATGAGGTTGAGTGATGGCCGTCCTAGCAGTACATGGTAGGACACCTCTGAGTTGATTACATGGAATCTGGTCAAGGCTACTATTGGCCCCACTTTTAGGGCCAGCTGTATATATCCTTCGGTTGATTCTGCCGATCCTCCAAATCCGGTTATCTCCATAGGAGCCCCCAAGATCCTCCTTCCAGCTAGGCCCACGGTTTCCAAGGTACTCAAGGCTATGAGGTTGAGTGATGCCCCTATGTCCACCAGTGCTCTTTTGATTTGGACACCGTTTATGGTGGCCATTAGATAAAGGGGTCTACAGTGGTCTGGATGCTCAACCTCCATGTCTTCATCAGTGAAAGTTATGGCATTGATTGTCTCCAGGAAAGCTCGACTAGCATGTGATTCTGCTGTGAAACATTCCATTCCTGAATCTGCTGCTATAGTCATGAGAGATTCCATGGCCACCTTTCTTGCTTTTGGTCCGAATCCCAGCTGGTTGAATAGTGATCTGAATTTGGGATTCTTCTGGAGGGTCCTGACTGTGTTTAGGTGGAAAGATCCTTCTGACTCTTCCGCTTCTGCTGGGTTTCCATGGATTACCACAGCCACCACCCCCTTTCCTTTGTGGTTAGGCAAAGGGTTCCTTTGTACTTCTGGCTCTTTCTGGATAAGCTCCAGGGTTCCTTCTCTTAGCTTCCTGTGAAAGAGCCTGCGGAGGGTCCAGCAATCCTTGGTGGAATGCTTAACATAATTATGAATTCTGCAAAACAGAGGATTTTTCCTTTCTTCCTCGGTTGGTGGCCTGGACACAGTGAATGGCCTAACCACTCCATCTCCGATCCATTTGTCTAGGACATGGTTTAACTCTTTTATGGTGCATGGGATCACTGGTGGTTCCTTGAACATTTTTCCATCAGATCTCTTTCTTTTTTCTCCCATTGATGCTGTCATGGCTTGGGACGCTGGCATCCTTTTCGCCCTCATAGTTTGTGCTGTCCTTCTTGTTCTCTGTAACAGGTCAGCGAACTGTGTGATACATAAATTTTCGAGGTTGAGTCTATAATCGAAAAGCATGTTAGATATGAAGGTCTCTACGAGCTCCTTTTCTTCATGGTCTCCATAACAACCTAAGGACACATCTTCAAATCTTTTGATGAACTGGACGGGATCCTCTCTAGGCCTCTGCCGTACCATCTGAAGGCTTTGGAAAGTGACCTTGTCCTCACCAGGGTAATATTTTGCACAAAATCTTTCCATCATTTTATCCCAGGGCTTAATGGACCCAGGTCTCAGCGTGGTGTACCAAGTGTATGCTTTGTCCACTAGGGACTTAGCAAACTCTCTTAGGCACAGCTCTCGGTCTCCTGTGTAGGGGCCCATAGTGTGGACGAACCTACTCACGTGTTCTACTGCGCTTCCATTCCTTCCATCAAAAGGATGGAACTTTGGTGGTTCATATCCCTTAGGGTATGGCTTGCCAAGGAGTTCTGGTGGGAATTGGGGATCCTGAGAAAATTGCTTGAGAATCGCTGAAAGTTTTTCCCTTTCTTGGTCTAGGAGGGCACTAACATCTGCCAGTGTTAGGTAGTGGGGGTTGTTTCCTCCTCCCACTGCTGACCCTCCCTCTGGCTGGGTTCTATCTTGGTTGCCCACATGGGGGGCATTGTCTCTGACTTCCTGTGTCTTGCCCTCTTTGAGAAGGCAAACTTCTTGTTGTAAGTCTTTCAGCATTGCAGTTATTTGAGCCATGGGGTCTAGCTCCTACCTTGCATTTCTCTGTTCTGACACAACCTCCTATTCTGTCTGAGGTACCTCGCCTTTTTGTCTGGAGGCCACTTCATTTTCTCCCACAGGCTCAGAGGCCGCGGGTGACACATTGGCACCTTTGCTGTTCCTTGGTCTTAGAGGCATGCTCTGCGAAGGGACTGCTTTTTCCCTCTCCTTTTTCCCAGTCCCCTGTAAAGTCGCCAAAATGTGAAAGTGCCTTTTTCTTCTCAGCACAGTGGCCCAAAGATCCAGGGGCAAATAAATATTCTTGGTGGACTGGGCTCGGTTCACCGCAGCTAAAAGGGCTGTTTAAGAACCGAGTGGTGCACAAAGTAAGCTTCATATAATACAAATAACTAACAAGCAAAAATATCTGTATTAAATGACATTATAACAGTAAAGGAATGCACAACAAATGAAATATGATGCAAGAAAAGGTTAAGGATCCTCAAATTAGTGAGGTGCATTTCATTAATTTTCTTTAGTTATTATTACAATGCTCACTAAGACGTGATACAAGGTTCAACTAAGTTCAAAAATTACAGACTTTGATAGCTATTTAAGCTTTGAAGACTTGCAAAGTTTGAATTTGTTGAATCCGAGCATGTGCTATAATGGCTGTCACAGGAATACCGAGAGCGGTTCCTCTATTTTCTCTTAATTTTACAGAGCTCTTTCTCTAATTTTATGAGACTTTAGAAAATGACCATGAATGCCTCAGTGATCTATTCCAACCTGAATCTCTATCTCCTTCCGGATCCTTTTTTCAGCATGGACCCCCTCCTCCTTTTATAGCGCAGATCGGGCTCCGAGGTACCGGTGATTTCCCCCTTTTGCCCTTTAGAGTTTGTGACATGCCAGTTTTGCTCAGGGCTATGTCGTTTCCTTTTTCTCTCATAGTTTCTTGCTTTTGGTTCGACCAAACGAAAGTCCCTTAGCTAGTTTTCTATTTCCAAACTTCTCCGTTGGCCGATCTTTAGCTATTTTGCTTTTTTTTCGTCTCAATGTTCCAGCTTTTTCAGTTGTACTCTTCCTTGTCATTTTCTCCAAATGGTAGGAATCATGGCTCCTGCGTTTTGCTTCGTACCTCCTGTCTCCACTGCATGTCTGGAGCATGAGACCCGCATGTTTTTTGTCTTTTATCCCTCTTTGAATTTGCTTTAATCTTACTTCGCGTGTTTAGGGATCCCCGAACTCTAGGGACTTCTGGGATCCCGGCCCACCCCTTCTTACTGGGCTTTCTTTCGTTTGCTGGTTCTGCCTAATTTGGGCATTTTTGTTCTTTCATGGGTCTCTGGATCCCAATCCTTTGGGCCTCTTGCCCTTTTCTTCTTTCTTTTCTCTTCCCTTCATTGTGTAAGCCCAACCTTCTTTTCATATTTTCTCTTAGTTTATTTATTTATTTTTTTTTGTGAAATGAGCCCAACGTTTTATTTCTTTGGGCCCTAGTCTGTGACCAATTTTGAACCTTAACACACTTAAAATCATTAATATATGTATTTATCATATTAGTACCTTTTTAATTACATACGATAGATACTACAATGTTAGTTTTATTGCTTAGTATAAAATTCCATCAAAGCAATAAAACTATTTAATAAGTAAATGTGTAGTTTTATTTCTCTTCAACTTCTGGGATTGGCTCCAACTGGTTGTGTTGTGTGAATGACAATAATCGAATTTAGTGCATGTAATGTAATGGCTCAGCTAATGTGGCATAGGTTTAAACTCTATCACAGAAGTGAACGTCATAAGTTTAAACTCTAAAAAAATAATAATAATAATGGCTTAGCTTGTGTTTGATGCTAATCTTCTACGCTGTATGCCATAATATGAGTTTGGCTTACCTCCAATACTTTTTTAACTGAAATCTCTTTTTATTTTAATGAGAAACTGTCATCCACTAACTAAATAAAATGTGAAAATTAAAATTCACTATCACTTACTATTGTATATTTAAAAAAAAATGACACTTTCAATTAAAAAATTATTAGAGGTAAGTCAAACTCTCATATTCCTTAACGAAATTTAAATGCATATCTTTGAGATCAGACCTGGTTATGGCCTGGTCAGTCGTCTCTCTTTTCGGCCCACCTGAGCCATCCTTATTTCTTGGTGGGTTAGGACTCGTTTTAGATCAGTGGGCTGTAGTTTTCTTAAAGCAGGAGCCCAATTAATGTTTTGGGTCAGGCTTGGGATGAGTACTTAAATGAGAACACGTAATGCTCTTTCTTTTTCTTTTTATTCACTCATGTTTTTAGCCCTGAATGGGAAGACAAATCCTCTTCACTGTTTGTTCTTTCTACTTTATGAGTCAAGCCATGGGACAACGAAAATAAGCTCACCCTAAAGAAGCTGTGTAATTAATAAGTTTTACTTTTTTTTTTAATAAATATTTTTGTTGAAGTTTTACTTTTTTTAAGATACTTTTATGATTTTATCTACCATGCATATTTTTAAAGTCAAATAAATTATACCAAAATAAGCACTCATGGGAAATGTGGATTGAACTTGGTTAGTATGAGCTAGAAATGTGCAACTTCTGGGAGTTCTAAATCCTTGTGGTGGGCCTCTTTGTGTGCGTTTGTTCTATAATATTTTTTGTAAGACAAACTTTTTATCCTATAAATGCTCACCTATAAACCTTCAAACCAGGGCCGGCCCTAGGCCTAGGCCACCGCCTAGGGCCCCCTACTAGAGAAAGGCTCCAAATTTTGGGACAAAATTTGATATATCCAAAAAACAATTTAGAGATATAGGAAAAAAAAATTAGTTTTATAATTTTCTTCTACTTTTAAGAAGTTCTAAAGTATTGAGTAATGCTAGAGATAATACAACTTTAGATACTTACAAATAGAGTAATGCTATAGTTTTGCAAACTATTTTACAACATTTTTTACAAACTGTTGTTGTGATCAAATGCTTACTTGTTCTCATCTGGGCCCACTGCTAACATCACTTTTTTATTTATCTATAATTATTCACTACATCATCAGTTTGTAAAAGTTTTTGTAAAAAAATTTGTATCTCTAGCATTTTTTCTTATAAATATATGTGTCACTAATCGCAAGAAATAATTCAAATAGGAAAATGATAAAAATATTATTAATTTTACTTGAAAAGTTTACAAATTGATGTAATAATTAATATGATATGTGGACGTCAATAACCTATTAAATGCATTTTTGAATTATTTTTTGTGATTAATGATACATCTTTGTAAGCCTCATATTATAAAATTTATAATATCCCTAACATCATTTATTCAAATACTTGTTTATTACATTTTTGAAGTGTTACTAATTGCATTCATTTCTACATCGTTTGAAAGTTTTTTTTTAGTAAAATTTGTTATAACTTTAGCATTTTTTCAACAAAAAAAAAAAAGCATATTACAAAATAAAAAGAATAGATTTTTGTCATAAAGAAATTATGATGTTAAATACTAGTTAAATATTATTTAAGTGATAATAAAAAGACCCCTATTTAAATATATCTTCTTAGGTTTCCAAATTTGTTGGGCCGCCCTGCTTCAAACTTTAGAAAGAAAGAGAGTCCAATTATGATAGAAGTTTAATGAGCAAGATGTTGTTGAAACACATTCTATATATTATATGCTCTTCACAGTTACATTTATATATGTGCAGGATGTTTAGGAAGGATATAGAAAGAAAGTGAATGGAAATGTTAGTTAACTCCCATTCACCGAGTGGCACCACATGACACAATACTGGCTTAGATGAAAGAATAGCCAGTTGGAAGTACTTGGACAGCCCATGAAATTATTCATCCACCAAGACAAAAAAGTGACCATTCATGGAAGTGGGGACCTGTAATGTAACTTGGGCAATTTGGTATCCTTTTACTACGACCCCACAAGTGGTTACAAGTATTCACCATTTATACTATCGTGTCTACATAGCCAAAAACTAAAATGTGAAATATGTTTTTGTCATTTAGGAATGCAGTTCAACCACAACCAAAGTTTACACATTCTTTTTCTCTCTCTCTCTCTCTCTCTCCGTATGGTTCACATGGTCCTATATGGTCCACCCTACATTCCATAATTACATGAAACCAAAATTATAATGTAAACACATAAATGATGAAAAGAGAAAGCAAAAGAAAAGGAGAAACAAGGCAAGTAGGTGAAATAATGAAAGAGAAATGAAGGAGTAGAAAGGAAAGAAGGGAATTAGAGTAAAGACAAAAGCGGGGGGGAAGGGGAAGCAGGAAGAGACGAAAAAAGTAATAGTAATAGAGAAAAGAAAGGGGAATGGGAAGCTGAGGCAGCGTAATGCTTATCGTGCAGTTTGGATACCTAACCTTAGCATGAATCTAGATATCCGGCAATAAATGAGGGAGAGCATTGGGTCAGGAAAAAATTCCAGAGCTGCCCCATCCCTATATGCCACCCCATATCTCTATCCCATTCCATCCAGGTGGGTCAGAAAATTTTGCAGTCAGGCCCACTTACTCTCACACCATGTCCCCCCATTTTATTTTCTATTCTTTCTTTTTTGCTACTGTATGAGACAGAGTATTGTAGCATTCAATACAATATAATAAGTCTAAGAATGGTTTGATGTCAAAATACTACAAATTTTGTCATTTATGTCAATTATCATTATGTTAAAATTTACAAATCATATTAATTATTATAAAGTAAAAATATCAATTGATGGTAACTTTAATATTTTCTCAAGTCTATTAATGCGCACTTTTAGCGCGATGGTCACTTCATAAGTATTAAGTGCTTGTAAGGTGTGAGAGGTAAGGGCCGGAATTTAAGTCTTCAAGAGGGAGCTTTACACACACACATACACTTAGATTAGACTAAAGAAGAAATTATATCTTGTAAAAAAAAAAAAAAATTTCTCAAGTCTAATGACATAACAAATTTCTTTATTATCAGACCAAAAAATCAATCAATTTTTGGTATAAGCGAAAATTTAACTCCAAATATTTTATTCAATTATAAAAAACTTTATCAATTGAACTAATTAGAACCTATTTGATTATGACTAATGTATAATAAAAATGATAAATATAAAACTGATGCAAACTTGTCACAAAAAAAATAAATAAATAAAATTTGTTGCCTGTAGCTATAGCATTGTTGTATAGTATAACAGTATATATTTTGTTTTTGGGTAAAATGAATAACTATTATAAATATATCTTTACGGCTGTTGTAGATAAAGTGTGTGCACACCATGACATGTAGCTATCATCCGGACCCTTATATTTCACCATAATTACGGTTGTTTTCTGGGATCGGCTGCCACCCTTTGCACTGTCATTGTTAATGCTCTGTCACATAATATCAATGTACACTGTACACTGAGCAGCCCCACCAGCTTTTTTTCTCTTCTTTTTATTTTATTATTATTATTTTTTTTTTCTACTCCTGCAGTTACTGCTTCTTCTTCTTCTATCTTCTTCTACATATCCTCTTTTTCCAGTTGCTTTCTGCGTGACAGTGTCTGAATATTATAACGAAATCAAAAGTGTAAACAACCTGCTTCTCAGCCTTTAATTCTATCTTTAACATCTTTGTATTACATGTCCATTTTTTACTTTTGGGTACATGGAATGTTTAGTGGTATAAATGAGGAAGAGAAAAAAAAGCATGCCATATGCCTCATGCCACTTCTTTCTCTCTTTGAAGTTTGTATTTGTTTTTTCTTTCTTTTTCATCTTTTTATTTTCACCATAAAAGAATAGAGCCAAAGAGGGTGAGAGAGATTAGGTATCACGGGAATGTGGTGCATTAAAACCAAAGAAATATCAACGTGGTCCATGCAGTCTACAGAGTGAGACTTTGGGAGTAGATTGCACGCGTCCTACGGAGCCAAAGTCTTCCTTACAAGATAGAGAGAGAAGAAGAAGAAAATTAAACGAATGAATATGAAAACTACTTTTTTTTGTATAATAATTTAATAGGGGCTTCTTCTTTTATTGTCGTCATTGATTACGCCTAGTAACCCTAAAATCTATACACACTCAGACTCTTTTTATATATATATATATAGAGTGGGGACACACCATACATCTCTCCATCTGTTCAGGGTTTTCGAATCTTGTTTCTTTCATTACTTTATTTAATATCCTTCGCCATTTAGCTACCACCTTAGTTTTTTTTGTCACTTACTTCCCTGCACTCAACGCAAAACTTTGGGACCTGAAATATCAATGTCATCCTGTTTATTTTTTTCATCTCATCATGCCATAATAACTGCCACATGCATAAAAAATTACAGTATCAATTAATATGCTTTAAGTTAAGTAATTTGCTGCTAATAATATTCAAATGGATTATAGTACAATTATATTTTTCTTCAATCTTGTAGTCATCATGTGGTTTTAGGTCAATACACTTTTATAATGTTACCAATCCATTAAAAAAAAATTGAAAATAGATACAGCCTGCAGTTTTTTAATCAAACCCATTTAGAAAGGATGGGATTGGTTCATAATTTTATAGTAGTAGTAGTAGTAGTAAATAAATGTGATTGAGAAATGTAAAATAATGCACGTGAATGCGATAGGGCGAAAAGGGCAGAAAAGCATGCAGTAATAGAAGAGGGATCAGAGCAGTTTCCAATTGCAAACTCACTGAAAGAGTAGCTAGATAGAGATCAGTGTAGAGCATATGGGGGTTATTTGTGCAAGATTTCGTTATGCTTGTCTGGTCTGTTCCTTAGTCCATACGGAGCCCCATCATCTTAATGCTGACTCTAGCTCTACTAGACGCTGATGCCTCTGTGGATGACAGTCTACAACTAGATTCTAGATGCTATAAATAAATAAATAAATATATATATATATATATATATATATATATATATATGAGTGTACACACTGGAGGCTTGGGGTCCCATCTCTTACAAATTGTATACAGTATATTTTTGCAAATGATCATCGATCAGTCTATTTTATGCAATATTTATTTATGAGGCTAGCATTTAGTTTTGGCAGTGGGTTGTCCTTGTGAAGGATGACAAACTTGAATGACAAGAATTAGCTAAAAGTAATGCTAGGAATGTATAAAAATTCACAATTTTGTATCATACATCGCCATGTGGTTAGTTATAAATGGTGAAAGTGTCTCTAACATAATCCACTGTCACATTTTCATCACTCACAACTCACTACGTAGTGAATTATAATACAAAATTATACATTTTTATGCATCCCTAACTTAGCTAAAGCGTATTCTTACCATTGAAAGGACTAGCTAAATCTTACTCTTACTACTGAAAGGACACACCCCAATGTTGCTCATTTGACACAAACCAAAATACCATGGACTACTCGGTCTCTTTTTTCTACAACTTTTTTATAGTCCACAATATCTGCGACCTTTGTCCCACAAATTTTGTTTTCCTAAATACATTTGGATGATTATTTACGTTGTTCTCTATTGACCTACAAGTCACATTTCCATTGTGAGAGGGAATAAAAAGAAAAAGAAAAAGAAAAAAAAAAAAAAAACCTTTTGTCTTATGCCATGTTTCCATGCTAATAAAAGATACGAATATAATGTAGTCAGATTTAGAGATTGTGCCCATGAATATTCTTACTACTTTTCTTTCTCCTCCACAGCAAAATAGAACTTACCATTAATGTAATATTAATTTAATTTGAATCATGAAATAGATTATTTTTAAATAAATAAAAAAATCACTTCCTAAGAAAAAATACTATTCCCCCCTTAGTAGTCATTCATCATTAATGCGTGTCCTCCAAGGAATGAGGAAATTTTGTTGAATAATATAATTACCAAAAACTGATAGGTGTTTTAATTTAATGATAAAGAGTTATTATCAGAAGCGGACGTTATAAGTTGAAAACTCTCTAAATATATATATATATATATATATATATATAACTATAAAAAAATAAAATTAAAATAAAAATCCTAGAGCCCATCCTGACTAAGCCGAGAATTAATAGACTTCCAAAATTAGTTAATGACATTGGTGTGGGTGCGTTTGGAAATCAAAGATAAAAGATGATTAAGCAAGTCAGTTGGGAATTTGGGACTGACTTATGTTGGAGATTTTCAATTTATAATTATTACAAGTCCTTCATCAAATTACACGGTGAATTTGGTTCCAAGACAAGGGAACAAAAAACAAGGAAAAATGGAGCTATCATCATTTAATATCAGTAAATTTAAGTTTTAATGAAAGATTAATTGCAATTTTTCTAGGAAGAGGCCTCTTCCAAGCATGGTGATGTGGATGAAAAGTGACCATTTAAAGAATAAATAAATGAAAATAAGGAAGACAGATTTATCCTAGATTACTTTTTTTGGTGATTTGCAGTGACATGTAGTAATTACTAAAATTATGGTATGAATTTGAAGATTTTTTTTTAGTAAACAGTAATATATATTAGAAAAAACTACAAAAGAGTTTAACTTTTGTAATTGTAGACTGATATTATAAACAACGGATACTAAGTAAACAGAGTACAACTACAAATGTTACAACTACAAATGTTACAACTATAAAAGGGCATAACCTTTGTAGTTTGTAGTTGTAGACTAGGGTTATAAACAGTAGACATTAGACACATACAACGAATATGGGATAAACATCCTTATTAAAGATATAATCCAATAAAAAAATTGAGGAAATATTATTTCCTCGATTTTCTAAATCTAAACTATTTTCTAGCTAAATAGAAGATTCTCTCCATTTCAAAGCAAATTGAAAACGACCCTTCTTCTAAGATTTAATATTTTTCAAATTTAAATGTGTATACAGTTCACACCATTTTAAATTAATTATTATATTTCTTTTTTGTGGGTATTATATATATATTTATTTGTTTTATGTGATTATATTTCTTATTTGGTTGAATGTAATTGTGAATGACACTGTACTATAAGTACATTTGTGTATACATATAAAAACTAAATCTTTACTTTGCAAATCTCTCCATTTGATTTGAAATAGAGAAAAGTATTTCCTTAATACGATCAAGGAAAATGTTCGTATATATCCATTGTTACTCAAGCACAGCCTCCAAACTGCAATAACAATGTTGAGTTGGTTAAAAATTGTGTGCAATATTTCTGGTGTACTGAAACAAAACACAAAACAAAACAAAAAAGTAAAAACATATAAATGGTTAAGTATTTCATGCTAGTGCTCGTTTGGATGAGGAGATTTTCATTAACTAATTTTACTTATTTTCAAGGTACAACTTTTAAAAGACTCTTTTTTTTTTGGTACAACCATATTTTAAGAATAAACAAAATAAACAGATAGAGATAAGTTCATCAAACGAAAATTAAGTATTAGCCATATAATAAACCAAAAAAAAATATTAGCCATATATATATATATATATATATATATTCATCTCATTTAACAAGATACACCACACAAATAGCTGTGCAATGGAATTCAGAGTAGTGCAAAGCTTCTTTCTAAGATAACATATAAAGAGCGCCTATAGACTAGGAACATACTTTTTCCCAAAAACATAATTTCAAGACTAAGAACGTTCTTTTCCCAAAAACATAATTTCATCGTTTAAACAATGAAATTTACTATTCTAAATTTACCCAGAGAGAGAGAGAGAGAGAGAGAGTAAGAGAAATTCTGAGCAAGAGCAAGTATCCCTCTTAAATTCATGAGACAAGATCATTTCCCGCGAGAGATTGATGCTTGCATGTGAGACTGGTTCCCTGAAATGAATTCACACATGTAATTAAAGGTAGGTTGAGGCAAGGATTCATGCTATCAGTTTAACTCTATCTCCTCGAGGTTATAGATGAACATCGTTTAAATGTGGCATGTACATACCTTTAGGGATTAGTCTCAACTCAGTTAGTCGGAGACACCATGGCATAACAGCACAATATCATATAAATCATAATAAAGAATACCCTAGCTAGATAAAGATTAAAGAACAATTTGTTGCAAATTAATTTAGATAACAGGCTATATATATTGGGCAGTAAGTATGTACTGTTAGAACATGACACAATAATAAGTATTCATCAAAGAGGAGAACTAGACCTAATTAAGACACATTAATTGATACCTGTTAATGCATCTAGTACCCTTTAGGTATACAATTAGCAATATGTCTTCAGCAGGTACTAGTATATCTATTTAGCCCTTAGGCCTAGATTCAGGTGTGGGGGAACAGTATTCAAATAAATCTAACATTCAAATTTTTTTCCTAGAAAAAAGAAAGAAAGATAGAAAGAATAAAACCAGCACAATCTCCTAGAAAAAAGAAAGAAAGATTGAAAGAATAAAACCAGCACAATCTCTTTATATAAGTGATGCCCTTTCAGCCACGTAAAACTAGAGAGGTTAACACCAGGTTTAATGTTCACTACTCTATAAAACATGCAGGGTGGAAGTGAGTTTATTTTGCAATGTAAATGAGTATATCACCTTTACCTGAAGGTGGGTCTTATGTGTTATAAAACAGCCAAAGTTCTGGAGCAGAGAATCAGTTAAAAAGTCATAAGCAGATTATTATTTCTACTCTACTAGAGAGGTGGATATGTAACTTACCAATACTATATATACGTGAGAAATTGTAAACTCAAGTTTTTAACCAGTATGAATTCTTAGATTGTAACACTTGAGATTGAATGGAAAGTAGAAGTAAGAAACAGTAGTAAACTCGTCTCCTTAAACAGAAGGAAGACATCTCAAAATGATACAGTGGTTCAATGAATAATTATGAAGTTTCACCTTTGGAAAAATAGATTTTATAACCGCTTTGCTAATAAATCTCGTGTATTCCCCTATTTTTCCCTTCTTCACTTTGTATAAAAACCAAACATTTTTAAGTTCTTTCTCTCTTAAGAAGAAAAAGAAGGGGAAATTTTATAGGATTACCCTCAGATATTCTTGTTCCTTTTAGTGCACCGTTATTATTGGCTCTGGAGCATTATCACAGCATTACACAAGAAGTTAACATGAACTTAATTGATGCTTTATGATGATAATAAACTAGACAATACAACTAAGGTGCATTTGTTTTATAAAGAAGCAATTCAAATTTCATTTTTCATTGTTCAGATTTGTTTTTTAGATGGTTACAATTTGCGGGTTAAATCTACAGCTCGAACAATTTTCTTCTTAAACTCCTAAACACTTTATGCATGGAGATGTGTCAATTAATTAGCTAGAAGAGAATATGTGTGGTCATCCTTAACTACGCACTATTGAGAATCTATAACCGACCACAAAATTCTGGAACTAAAATTTGGTTCTTCTTCTTGTTGTAGATATTCTCTAAGTGCGTTCAAATTGCAAAGTGACTAGATATAGATAAACAAAACTCAAGTTAGTAACTCTTACGGTGAAACAATTTGAGTTGAGTTGTGTCCAGATTGGTTGCAAACTAAAGCAAGGTATGATTCAAACTTTTGAGTTTTGAATTATGGTAAGGAAATTGGTAACATATATTAAAGAAGAGAAGTTTTCAGTGAAAAGAAAAAGGGGAGTTTTTGAAGGTTCTTATTACAAGACATGAATCACATACTTTCTAATCGTTGTGTCATGCTTGTAACAGAACTGTTTCTATATATTGCCAATTTGATCTTATGTTTAATCATAATGCGTGGGATGCAAACTGTTTTTATTTTTTATTTTTATGAACATGTTGGGATGAGTAATAGCTACGTATAGTTATGACCAAAACTAGCTTCTAACTTAACTTATTATATTGGCATGGACTGTTAAATTAAATCGCATACTATTGCTTCATTATGTACACTACTCCATATAATTAGATCAAAAGTAAATTCGGTGGCACAGAAATGCAACATGTGAAGGAACATTTAAGGTGGCTATTGGTTCAAGTATCAATAATTAAAATCATTTCGATGGTTCTACAAAGGTTGACAAAAACTACAGCCCTTGGAAAGTTATTGGAAAATTTTGCTGCTTAACTGTTCGATTTCTGACTACTAGCACCCACAGCAACATGTATAACCTAATTTGCAAAGGATATACATACACGTAAAGATATAAAAAATTATAATGATGATGATAATGAAAAACGTGCCTATATCTATGTTTAATGTTTAGTATCATATATTTTTTTTATAGTTGATCTCAAGTTTGGAAAAATGAGGAGTATTATGATAGGTTAATGGTTAGCGTGTAAAATTTAATTGTTTATTAATATAAATGATGAAAAAAAACAAAAGAGAATGACTAGACTATACATGGGAACGCTAATCTATAATATAAACTGTTAGATATACCATGTACAATTTCTCTACTGTTACCTCTAAGTTCTCGTGTTGATTATGCAATGAGATTGTTGAGTACTAATAATGCAAGTGAACTTTGGTTAGCAGCAGTAATCCTAGTCTCTGCTTAGACAGTGTAGTTGTCTTTTCTAACATCAAAATCACTTCCAACTCTATTGAAAGAAGAAAACTTCTTAATTCATGTGGGGGCAAAAACAGTGAAGGAATCGTTTCCTAGAAGAACTTGGAAGTGCACAGTGAATTTAGTAGGGGAAAGGGGTCAGTCAGTATGGAACTCGCATTAGTTTTTCTTTCTTTTTTTCTTTTTCTTTTTATTTTTATTTTTATTTTTTAAATGAGAGCTGGTAAACAAGCAGGTATGATATAACTGCAATAAAGATAGAAGCAATATAAATAAAGAACAAAGATAGTTATCCTACCTTTTTAAGGCTCTGAAATCTTTTCCTGCAATACCTGCGTGGCGTGCCCAACGAAGCAACGACAAGAACAACAAACTACCAAGATTAAATACAAACAAAACTTCCACTCCATCAGGGACCTTGCACTTCGTTCACTGGTTTCATCAGCTAGCAGTTCAAGAAAAGTAGTTATCTGCTCAAACAACATATATTCTTTTTGATGAACAACATATTTATATATATATAATAAAGAGAGAGAGAGAGAGAGAGAGAGAGAGAGAGAGAGAGAGAGTATATTTGGTAGCCAAAGAAAATTGAAGATATTTGGAACTAATTCAGAGGTAAACCATGGAATGCCATGGCTAAAAATACATATTGGGGAAAGGAGGTGCTACCAAAAGGAGAACATGAAATCTTGGGGAAATAGTAATGATAAACTACCTCTTCTCATCCAATATATAATATTTATCTATATATATGTTTTTAGTTTTTCTTCAATGTATCATAAATAATTTTACACAAAGTTAATAAAAAAAGAAGACAGTTGAAAATAGTGGCTTCTCTATCTCCAATATTGCCTCTCTTGCCTTATGCTAGCTAAATCTTCATAAAACTTCAAACCTTCAAGCCTGAAAAATCCCAACTGTGTGGTTACCATCTTGATTCACTAGCATTGTGCATTTTGTTGGTCCAACATGAGCAGTAAGAAACAAGTAATATTGAAACCCCAATTACAACATTAGGCTAATTAACTCACTAGCTCTTTTTGTCTTTTGAAGATCTTCTTTGTGCTTTAGTCTAAGCAAGCTAGCTTAGATATCGAAATCAAAGGACATGGAAGCCTTGCCTTTATTGAGAAAGTCGGTAGGAACAGTTGGCAGTGGTGTGCCATTGTAGAGCCTTAATTGGAGAGGAGACTGAGACGAAGAAGAAAGTAGTGTCGAAGGCTGTGAAGGCATACTAGTATGAGCTATTGTGGTGGAGGACAATATGTCACATTCATCTGTTGCCGATATGGGACACTCCATGTTCACACCAAATAACCTCAATTTCTTGGCTGCTACTTTTCCTTGTACAACCGGCACTGACTCAAATACCATAGGTGTCTCAACCCCACTTCGCATCTGCACTAGTTGTTGCTGTTGATGCTGCTGCTGTTGTTGCTGTTGCTGATGATGTTGTTGTTGTTGTGACACAGTGGCCGGTGATCTCAGATAAATCAGTGGGCCGGAACAGTACGGATTCACCACATTACAATAAGGAGTAGTGTTCCTATAAGGATGAGGATGATGATGAAGATTGAAATTGAGATTGTTGTTGTTATTGTAATTAAGGTGGTGTGGAATAGGAACCCGGTCCCTAGGTGGCGGCCGCATTTGCAAAGGACTCCATGCTTGGTGATGATAAGAGGAAAAATGATGGTGATGATGAAGAGGAAGAGGAAGAGGAAGTGAAAGATTGGGATCAGGTGCATCAGGTCGACGCCTCCAATCAATGAAAAGACGATCTTTACCAAGCTCACCAACGCCACGCTGAAACGAAACTATGTCACCGGCATCAAGCTTCTTCTCCTTCACAAAACGGCTCCAACCTTTAGTCATAACATAGCTTTGGCTACTGTTCCAGTAAGAGTAACGAAAACGCCAAGGCTTTCCATTTCTGTCTTCAAAGTTCAAGAGGAGACCCTTCTCGTTCGTTGAAGAATCAAGTGGGAAATACTTCTCGGCGTGCTGTTTAGGAATGACTAAGCGATTGAGTTTTCCCACATCGCTTGGAGTCACGACCTTGTCGAACATGTGCTCTCTTTCCATCATCATCATCATCATACCAGTGCTAGAACTAGTACCACTTGTGCTTCCACTTCCAGTTACAGCTCCAGTAGGAGCAAGCCCATTTTGTCTCACATCATCAAGGTCATCCTCATTTCTAGGAGAGGATTCCATGAGCTCAAGCTGTTGCTTCACATCGGAAGCATCATGGGAAGAAGAAGAAGAGTAAGAGAAAGGAAGATTACCTCTCATCATCACCATATGCTCAGCTTCTTCACAAAACCCTTCTCTATGTGCTCCGAAATTCATCTTTTACACCCTCCAATTTCAACTCTTCTTGCTGGATCTACAATAAAAAAGAGCTGATCCTAAAAATTTTGAGGCTAAGTTTCGATTGTAGTTGTACTTAAAGAAAAAAAAAAAAAAAAAAAAAAAACGAGCCAGATGGGGATTGTAACTAGTAAAAGTCCTATGAGGGCACAGCAACACGGCCTGACCAACTATAGTTTGTTCTTTCTTCTTCAATTTAAAAAACAAAAAGAAAAAGAAGAAAGAAGAAAAATTGGTTTGATGTTACCTAGGGTTATTAGGATTAAGTAGAAAAAAAGCTGAGGCTGAGAGACCAAAGAAAAAGAGAAGGGTAGCTCTCAAAACAATGACGGTCGGTGTATTCTTGTTTGACCAAGAAGACTCACTAACACGAAGCTAAATTAAGATACCCCATGGACGTTTCAAAGGAGTGTAAAATTCTTCTTGCTGTTGACCTTGGGAAGGGAGAGACTAGTTTCATTTGTGAGAGATAGAGAGAGAGTGTGTGTTTGATTATTATTATTATTATTTTTTATTTAAAAAAAAAAAAACAAAGAATAATTAAATTATAATAAGCTAATGGGTGGGGGTGTTGGGGGTGTGATTTTCTTAGAGGGGGTGCCTCACTGGAACTTTCTCAAGTTAGGCAAATTTCCCATTCTTTCTTTCTTTCTTTATTTTCTTTCTTGAATAAATATTTTTCTTCTTTTTTTCTTTGATTGTAGAGAGAAGGAGAGAGAGATGGAAAGAAAAAAAAGTATACGTAGGGACCCCATGTAATATCTGGTTGGGTTCATGTGAGCATGTCACTATCATCATCCTGGGTGTTATTCACACTCTTTTCTTATTTCTATTTTTTTTTTTTTTTTTGGTTAAGTTTAAAATTATTGAATTGAATAGTGAAATACTATAGTTTTTTGTGATAAGGCCCAAAAAGACAGCTGTTTTGGACGCCACGAGCCTGTAATTGAATTCCACAACTAGGATTGGAGAGGACCATTTTTCTTCTTTCTTTTTCATCCTTCTTAATTTTGGACTTTTCTTTTTAACTCCAATGGCTGCCTTTTTCTTTTATTTTTGGGCTTGCTGGCGGTTGGCTCTAAATGAAATGAAGTACCATTTTTCTCCCGAAAGAAATGAGGTACTGTTTATTAAGAGTAATGTTAGGTCTATAATATTTTCACAATAAATTTTATGTGATAAATTGTTACTGGTTATAATGTGGGCTCACCAGTAATACTATTTTTTTACCCACCAATAACAACTTGTTACTTAAAATTTATTATAAATTTATTGTGAAAATATTATTTCAATTATGGAAAAAAATATTATGAAATTTTTTTTTTTTTAAAATTACAACATGTTGCTAACCCCCCCTAACTTGAACTCTTTCTCTCCTAGATCTCCAAACACTTTATGCATAAAAAAGTGTCAATTCAACTACAAGACTTTATATTATAAAATTTTGTTGTACTCGTAGAGTAACTTTTAATTTATGGTATGTAAGGGTTTTGACTTGCTTTCGATTATTCTGTACGGACCACCCCTCTAGTGACAACCAATCGGATGAAAAAGGATTTTTTGCATTACAATTAGTAATGTCTTGACTCTCTATCTTCAATAACTTTCAGTCGTATTAAGTCCATTTTTTTGATAATGAGTATAAGGTCCATTTATATCGTAGCCCTCTCCATTTTTGTATAAGAGTAATGACTCACTGCCGCATGCCTTTTTCGAAAAGATAAACTTAACGAAATTTGCACTATTTTCATTGAGTCTCCATCATATATTATTGTACCCTTTTTTTGTTTGTTTTTGTTTTCCAACTTTCATATGATCATTTATAATGTTTAGAGGTATTGAAGAGTTAATATCACATTGTTGTCTTGCTAATTAACCTCCACTCTTTATTCCACACACCCAAATTAAAAAATTAAAATAAAGCTTTACAGAGCTAATCAATTAATTGGGACCATCAAAATTGGCCTTCTCATTTCCTCACAAAAGGAAGGTGTTATGTAATGTAACAAGATCGTAAGTGACACTTGTTTAATTTTCCCTGCAATTCAAGGTGCGGGTCCCTTTAATTTCCATTCTAAAATGTTTGACTTTGGCTTTTGAACTAAGATAATCAATACCATACCAGTATTGGCCGTACAGGCCGATATGTACCGTATCAGTATATGTATCAGTATCGAAACGCCAAATTTCGTATCAGTTTAAATACCGGACGAACCGGCCATGTACTGGGCATACCGGTCAATTTCGGGTGTACCGGCCGATATTGGGCGTATCGGCCAATACACAAAAAAAGCTTTTTTTTAAATAAATTTTTTTTTTTAATTTTTGAATTTTTGTAAGGGCAAAATGGTAACTTATTTGCATTAACTTATTAGTATTATTTGTTTTTTATTATGTAATGAACAATTAATCTTTCTTTTTTTATATTGTGTTTTTTTTTCTTTTTGTTGATGCTAAAATCTAAAACCATGAATAATTTATTATGAATTGAAGTAATGTTTTATGGTAAACTTCTATATTTATTAATATATATATATATATAATATCGGTAAATCCGAAACGGTATACTGGTATTGACCAATACCGAAATATATCGTTCTACTGGTCAAACCGATACAACTTTCAGTACGAGATTGACTCTTTTGTCTTGAACTCAGCTGACCATTATCTAAGTTTGCTAATTTCACTTATACGGATACATATATATTAATTAGTTGTCATCATCTATATCTTCTTTGGGAGAGAGGGGCCAAGTTCATAGAAATACTCCCCTTATCTTGTATAACAATGAGTCTCTCATGTAGAATCCACCATTCATAGGAATAGAGAGAATCTTACCCCAAAAGGATTGGATAATTTTCTGATTCAATGTTTACATATTTAAATGGATTGGCATAGACCATAATATAGACAAGCATGCACGCCATTCAAGATCCCACAAATTAAACACCTTCACTTATTCTAGACGGCAAAATCAACATATATAATCTTGTTTGCTCAAATATACAAACCAGCTTAATTAACAACGGCTATGTGAGGCATGAGTGGATCAACTTAGGCACCAATTGTTTCGCTTGAAAATGAGAGGTAGGAAAATGATGGCAAAACTAGTTCAGTCGTATGTAGACATTTGATAATCCTTATTGTCCATATTAATTGTAATATTTGCGCATTATGGTTAATTACTCTGTTAGGGTTTTTAGACATTGGTTGATTTTACAACAGAATTAATCTATTTTAAATAATGAACCATTAATAAATTTAGATTAATTCCAAGTTAATTGTCACATATTGAACGTGTCACCAATAAAGCAATAAAATAGTAAGTGTAGCAAAAAATACATAACACAGCAATATGGCTAACTAGGGAAAACCAATAGATTAGAAATTCCACAATATAAACCC
The DNA here is from genome assembly GCA_023736055.1 of Quercus glauca. Classification (NCBI taxonomy): domain Eukaryota; kingdom Viridiplantae; phylum Streptophyta; class Magnoliopsida; order Fagales; family Fagaceae; genus Quercus; species Quercus glauca. Next base: position 72,404,318 of record CM043316.1, on the reverse strand, counting down.
AGGAGGGATTTAACCAATCGATCACATGGTAAACAGATTCACAAAATAGAATAGAGGTTTATACAATAAACATAACCCTAAATCTACTACTAATCACACGCAACTCCGAATCCACAAACTCTTTTGCTAGTGAACTATGTCACAAGAACTCCCTGCTTTTGTGACTCCAAGAACATTTTGAAGATTTGATCTCCACAGTAAACCCTGGATGGCTCCACACAATGGAATATGGATCTCTATATGCTTCTGAACTCATGGATTGAATAGGTGGAGGTTAGGTTTTTCTCTCTAAATAGCATAAGCGTTTTGCCTTTCCAGCCCTCTTAAAGTCTGATTTAATGGATTTTTATATAGACTCTCCATTAGGGTTACAAAAACCCACATGTACAACCAACTAAATAAATCACGTCAAATTCGAAGAATTGAGTCTACGATTCTCAATTAGTTGTACTTATCTCGATTAGTTGAACTTGTAGGTAAGATTACAAAAGTTGTTTTTCTTTAGCAAATCTTGGTCTTTCATCTTGGACTTATAAATATACATCAAAACCTTATCAAAACTTAACATTTTTGTCATGGGTTGCTAACGTCTAGTCCATTGGATCTAGCATAATAATATAATTACTGTTAGGATAATAATTTTAGACATTGGCAAATACATTCCAAAATACACTTTTTATATATTTTGAGTCTTAAGTTTTTAGTGTCCAAAAATATATTGAAAATCTATTTGAAAATACAAGAAAACAGCTCAAAATTTTACTTGAGAATATTGTTGAAATGGGTCTCTTAATACCTGTTTACTGATCACTATTTATTGAAGCTCAATACCTTGCTTAATACCTCTCGACCAATCGAGCTACGTGATTTCTAAACAGATACATCTGTTCTAGTCATCAAAACACAGAAAGGAGACACATTTACTAAGAAGCTGCTTCGACTTTGTGCGCTTAGGTTTTGTATCAATCTGCTACTAGTTCATATTAGAACGTGTTGCTATGAAGAATTTTGCACCAATCTACATCAATCAAGGATTGCTATAGAAGTTAGCCACGAATTGGAGATTTGTGCACAAAATAAGTCTGCTAAAAAGAGAAATCCAATTGGGTTGGAGCTAAGCTTAGATAGATTAGTAGGTTCTACAGTAGGTAGGTACTTTGGGATAAGGTAAGATTCATTGTACTTGTAACCTCAATCTTTTATGGTGAATTCTTCATGAGTGGTGACCTAGATAATCACTAGCTAAGGTTTTTCCTATGAATGTTTTTCCCATTGTAACCATATTGCTATGTCGATTTAATTTCCACTATATTAACTCTAGATTGTCAATGTGGTTGTGTCTTGATTGAATATTGCATGTAACTAGATTAATTAATCAACTTGAGTAATTGATTAATTTAATTGAGGTCAACTTTTAACCCAACAATTACAAATCTTTTCATGCGATTTCAAGCCCCTAGACATCAATCAGTTTGTGTGGAAATATATGAATAAAAATCCTATATTTCACTCTTAGCTTAGTGTTTATATATATATATATATATATATATGTACTGAATCACAATATGTCCATTTTACCTTTTGGTCACTTTGTTAGAAAAAGGAAATGGAAAAAAATTTAAAACATGTGGCAAAATTTAATTTATGAAATATAAAGTGGAACATTATTCGGTATGAAATACAAGATTTTTATTCACAAAATATATATATATATATATATATATATAATTTATTTATATATGAATTGAACATGAGTTGTTATGAAAGTAGGGCAATGCACCTGGATTAAAGTACGAGACAATTTGGCAATGGTTTATAATTAGGTTCAGATATAAAACTGAAATAATGATTCCTACTAGCTAATTCCAGTTGGTTTTAAAATGGTAATGATGTTCATGAAATTGACAAGCAGCAGCATCTGATGAATGGTAGACATGAATGTGGGTTACTGAATAGCCACCCCAAAGGAGGTAATTGATGAACATCACCTACTCAAGTTGCAATGATGGGGATGCCTTAACACATGACACTTAAATGTGAGGGTTTGGTTCCCTCTAGTCACTTTCCTCCAGCTTTCTTCAATTATATATCCCGGCCTGATATTCTTTTCTATATTATTATTATTCTTTTTAAATTTTTAGACTGATTTTAATTTATGTAAATTAAAGAGATCCCAGTAGAGCTAGGCCGGTGGATCCTATCCTAGTAAGCTTTGCTTGGACAAACCCGTGACCACGATGGATGGAACGCATAATACAGCATCATCTTCATCTTCATCTTCAATATTAATTGTTGATTTGAAGGGAGTTTAAGAATTAATGCCACGTTATTCTTAATTAATGATCCTTCATCAACTTTTTTGGTTGTTTGTGATTTCTACGACTCATTTAATATTAAAAAAATTAAAACCCCGTTTCTCTTTCTTAGTTCTCACTTCTCAGTGCAAACGTGACAAATAGGAATTAAATTTGTTTAGATAATTTGAATGTTGTGATGCTAACATGTCTGTCTTGACTCTTGTGGTGGGGATTCGAAACTCGAAACTCTTCCACTTGGAGTAAATGAGAGAGACCACGCTAAAAAGTCATTATTAATTGTTTATATTAATATTAATATGGAGTATAAGATAAGAGAGTCCAATTGTACTTATAAACAGATTACGCGACATTATCCTGAAAATAATTAATTAATTTAATATTTAATACTAATAATAAGTGATTATCTTCCAACCTCAGTCGAAGGTAAGAGGTGGCTTTCGTCATCTCCCCTGATTACAGTGACGTTTACGTTTGTATTGAACTAAACAAACAAGGGGAATCACGTATTCTAATTACTCATCAATGTTGCTCAATTATTTTATATGTGTGTGTATGGTTGTTTTGACCTTGAAGGGAAAAAAAAGGGCTTAGTACACACCCCTGATTTCTGAGCCAGCTTGCAACTTTCGCATCCCGAAACGCAACACCCCCACTTGTTTGAGAATTGAGCCATTCATCCAACAATGTTATTTTTCTCTTTATATATTCAACTCTCTCTACTTTCTTAATTACTACTATTATGATTAGGACCCGAGTGACATATAGGGGTTTCTGCAACAAGAAACTTCCTGGAAGAGCAACACGTTACTTCTCTTATTTTAGTAATATATATGAGTAAAAAATCAAGCTAGTTCTATTAATTAATTAATTATTAATTCAAGTTTAATTAGCTGTAGTCCATATAATATATATATATATATATATATATATATATATATATCTGCATTAATTTTGCCTTTCTCTTCAAACTGTTTCTCACATTGTAAGACTAACTAATTAATGTGGCTCAACTTACATAGTTTTGTGACAATAATTTGTCAGGTACCCGTGCTATACTATCTGAAATTGGAGATTCGTGTCTTAAAACAATAATGAAATGCTTTTCATTGTTTTTGCAAACATGGGTTTTCTAGGATTTAATTTGATGCGGTGGCATGATTAGAAATTAATGCCCTATTAGAGTACTTAAGTTATATTTTTATTGTATGCTCTCATTAGATAGTAGATACTATTTTTTTTTTTTTAAATCTTTCACAATAATATATTATTAAAATGAAATACTAAGTCTCCCTCTCTGAGGGAAAAAAACAAAAAAGAAGAAAAAGGAGGGCTGTGTGTAATTGTGGGACGCATAGCTAGGCAAATAGAATGGAGGAAGTTATTAATTATGCCAACTCTCTGGCAGCCAGTATATATGATAAAGGGATTCTTCGGTACGCATAAAATTTGCTCCATGCCAAATAAAACAAATAATATCTATATATATATATATATACAGAAAAAAAGGTCCCATAAAGGAAATCCACGTTTCCCATCTTATACAATCAAGCCTTTTAGTTATTTGTTTATATTTAAAAATCACATGTCTTTAATAGTCATCTTCCCCGTATGGAGACACTAAAAGCCCTACTATGCCTTTCACTTTGTCCCCCACTCCTTTAATAAATCTCTCATTCATTTCCAGGGGTCATATTTCCTTTTCAATTTTCTTTGGTAAACATTTGAAAGAAACCCATAAAACCAAGGGTAACTAATTAATCACAAAAGATGAGCTTTGGTCTAAATTTCTTAGCTAAATAAATTAATAATAAACTTGCACATAGCATAAGGATTTTTTTTTTTTTTTTTTTTTATAGCTATTCAACAAAAATAAAACTTAAGTACAGTTCACTAAGTGTAGTATATTAGATTTTACAATTAAATTAAAATATATAATTGTATTGAATTTAAATGTCCTTCCAAAAAGATAACTCTATAGTTGTATTGACTAATGAAACATATAAATAATGTAATTTTTTTATGGACAATTATCCAAATTTAAAAGTATATCCATTACCTCATGGCACCTTTTATATTGTTAAATTCATAAAATAAAATCTTAACTTTGAAATAAACTCCCATTATTTTGTATTAGGATCCTCTCTATTTAAAATAGATCAATTGCATGATTCAAATTAATTTCAACCATGAAATGTACTTCTCCATTTCAAGTGAAAATGATGAAATGGAGTGGATCTTATTTCTTCCATTTCACTTTCATCACATTCCATTTTTAATTATAGTATTATCTTTTCTAAGGACAACTAATTGTCATCGTTTCTTTTTTAAGATACTTCCTCCAAATTCTCTCAATCCCTTTCCCACCCTTTTTAATAAAATATCCAAAATCCAAACAAGTTTAATAAACTACCCTATTCCCTCTCCTTTTATTTACTCCCTTCTCCTCACCCTCCATATCCAAAAACATGTTGCTAGGAGAAGGAGGATTAGAATCTTGAACGTCTCTGTTTAAAATATCAAAAAGAATTAATTGAGTTATTAAAATTTAGTAGAAAAGGAAAAAAAGAAGAAGAATTAATTGATTTATATCCGGCCAAAATAAGGTCAAAAACTCCAAAAGCTGAGTAATGTTATTGTAAGTAATTCATTAAGCATTGATTACACCTCAAACATGATCACACAAATCCCCATTAAGGACTAGAGAAAAAAGATTGGGAATGTGATTCTGATTAGTGAGTTTATGACCTAACGGCATCCATCCCATTTGTGAGGTTTAATTTAGAGGGTCAAATCCCCTTAATTACTTTACATATATAGTTACAGTTGTTAGACATCATTAGGCATTTAATTATATATAATCTAGGTTGGGGGTTTAGGTTCATGGTGTTGAATTAAAACGGTGAAATTAATAATGCCCATATACTCAATGGCGTGACTGTAACTCCATGCCATATATTTTTTAAATGGTCTTTGCGATTTTCACGTTATTTTTTCCTTCTGTTTGACGTAGAGAAATAGAAAACACCAATTATTATTTCATTAAACAAGTGGCAAATATTATAGGAAAATTAGCAAGTGATCTAGCTGTAGCGTGATTGTTTGACTCCTTAACGTCCATATCTTCTTAGGCTGGAGGAATATATAACTACACACGAGACTACTTAAGCCATGGTACTATACAATACTAGAATAGTTCATTGTTTCTAACTTTCTATATCTGTAGTCCACCCTGGATATACTCAGGGATCTTCCCACTTTGAGAGGTGGATTATCATAATCCTCACCATTTCTATACTTTAACAAAAACTTTTACTTATTTAATTAAAACTGAACTGAGTAGTAATATTCTATATATTTTAGTTAGGGCTTACGCCAATTCCCGTTTGGACTGAAATGGGTTTCATTAATTTAAGAGAAAATTGAGTTTCCAGTTTGAGAATCTATTCACTCATTATATGCTAAAACAGAAATAGACCAGTTAAGAGAGTTTCATTAAGCTTAATTAGAAGAGTTTTAGATACTCACGATAAGGGAGAAAAGAACGAGTGCGTAAGTGTCGTAAAGTATTTTGTCATCAAATAAAAAATTTAATTAAAATCCGGCCTAATAAAACAAAAAAAGAAGCTAAGGATACGTGGATGGATTAAGTAAAGCGTGGAGAGGGATGGGAGAAGTGGACTATGATGTCTCACCTATTGGAGTAATTACTGGACCCCTGTCTAAGCTCATTGACATTGCATTTGCATATATAGGGTTCTAGTAGGATTCCATGTCTAGCCTCTTGCAGCTTACCAGTACTTATCCCCTATTCTTCTTTTCCCCACTTTAAAAAGAAGGTTGGGGTTGGGGTTGCGTGGTAATTAATAGGGTCGTTTTAGATGGAGCTCTGCGGCTATAGGGTCATATTCTCTTTTATCCTTAATTTTAATTCTTCCTTTTGGTAGCTACGACATGGGGATAATATACAAATTAAGTGGTAAGAAATAAGACAATCCTTAATGGAATAGGTTGAAAGAGTTTATTTTTATTTTTTTATCTAACAATATACAAAATGCCATATGGTAATAGATATCTCTTAAGATGTTATGATATTTAATTTAAACAATGAAATGGGATAGTTTGAAATTAAAAATATATATATATATATATATATATCATCACTCAGTTTAGGTCAAAATATCAATTGGCTGTGGAGTTGCCTTCCCTGTATTCACAAAGCTTTTAGGAATTGGGGACCTCTTTCTTTCACCCTCTCTAATTAAAATTCTACCCACTTTTTGATAATCAAATTCTACCCACTTAGTTGAGCATGGGACTGTATACATGGAGTACTGAAAAGAAATGAAAAATCAAGACTATAACAGTTGAAAAAACACCACAGATGTGAATAATGCAAGAAACAAATGAAATGAAAGCTCAAGAGAGAGAAAGATGATGAGGAAGAAGTAGAAAATATAAGTCCAATGTGTGTGTATATATATATATATATATGTTCAAGTTTATCAACATATAATTAGTCAATAGCTCCTGGTTCCAACAGAATTTTGGAAGGAAAAAAAAATGAAATAATGAAAAAACAATCAAAGAAAGATAAGAAAGTAAGATTTATGGTACATTTGATCTTAGCTTAGGTGCATGTTGTTGTAGACTGTAGAGGCACAGGACCACAACCCCTCTAAACTCTATTGGACCACCAGGCACACCCTACACTCCTCCAGTTGGCGGCTATCTTGTCTTACATTTTTGTTGTCTCCTCCTGTGTGTGGGTACCTTAGTATAGGGATTGCAACAGGCCCGGTTTCGACAACTTTTTCTAGGCCATAACACATTTCCGAAGCCCCAAATCCTTAAACAGTTTTCGAAATTTTGTTTGTTAGTAACTTTGGGGGTGTTTGGCACTGTTGTTTAAACTTTAAACAACAGTTTTCAGTATTTAAATAATATTACACGTATTTTTATACACTTTTTCACCTACACATATTTTCACAAAACAATAATAATGTCACTATAAATCTCTTACCAAACGGGCCATTTGTTTTCCGAGAATCTTGTATGTTTAGTAACTTGGTTGCGTCAGATTAAGGGTCTAAATTTTACACAACTATCCATAATATGAAAAAAGATGATAAATATATCTGATATATGAGATAATATTGATATTGTGTCGGTGTCTTCGAGTAATACATTAATCCAAAGAAAAAATGTTACTTGAATAATTTTACTTGACTAGTTTCCACTTTGTGCCGGGTGTGACTATACAATATATAGTTGTAACTCATAATTCATTTTCTCCAACTTGAATAATCATGACATTAATCATCAATGGGGACAAGGAAAGTGACTTAGTAGGGATAAACAATAGATCTAGACAATTTTTAAATTGGGCTGGCGTTGTGTGGGCATTGGTAGTGTTAAGGGCGAGCAATATTTAGTAGTAATTAGGAGCTCCATTATGAGCACCTCTTGTGTTAATAATGTAATTTGGGCCCATAAATAATTGTATTTATTACTAGTTTTCAAGACTTGTAGATAGTTAACCGCTTCATGATGAAGCCAAAAAGAAGAAGCAAGTACCTACATTATACATATATAATGCAAAACATGATAAGTGAGAGTAGGTACCCTAGTATTTGTAACTTTATATAATGTGATGCAAAACTTGAACAAGTCACTATGTCCCATACCAAAAGTCACAAGATTTGATGAGATAATGCTCTTTTTTTTTTTAAAGGGTAGCCCTTGAACGTCCTTAAATTTTTTCCTCACACTGATGGATTGGGAAAAAAAGGCAATTGTTTTAAAACTAGCCAGCCAAACTAGAGCCTTATAGGACAAGATAACCTATTACAAGTTTAAGCTAACCAAATTCATCTTTATATAGCTGGCAATTGGCAAATAATTCAACCATTAACATGCATTGTATCTGTATTTAAGATTTGTAGCAACATAGGTATCCGATTCTTGGATTGTGCCATCTCTGAAATATTTACACTAAAATTCAGAGACATACACAGCAAAAGATAACTTTCGAGAATTATGGATGGCCATCCTTTTGATGCCATGTAAACATGTCTTGGTTCCATTCTCTATATATTGTGTCAAATGTACACACATGGACCCATGTTTTACACGTAAAAAATACGTTAATGTTCCTAGCATGCGTCCTTTTGTACAAAAAGTCTATACGGGCTTGGAAAAAAAAGAGTCTAGGGGTGCTTGGAAATCATAAAGCTAATTTAGTTTTATATCACTTGAACCAAAAAGCTAGAAAGCCAGTTCAAAATTAGTTTGGTTTTTAAAAAAAAAATTAAATTGAACCAATTTTATGAGAATATATGTGTCAATTTAAAACTAGTTTTTTATGGAAATGTTCATATAAAAAACCTAAATTTTAAAACTTGTTTTTAGAAGGAATACGCAATTAATTAACTAAATTAAAAATTATCAATTATCAATTTTTCCAAAAACTTAAACTAGAAAAAATGGTGAATTAAATTATTTAACTATAATTTTAACCATGGAAATATATTTGGTCTAGTTTTGAACTAGTTATTTGATAATTTTTTTTAAAAAAATGTTTAAAATCAATTCTATGATTCTAACGACCAGGTTAAACCCACCGATTGAAGGAATCATTTTTTACACCCATACAAAACACATAACCATTTTTTCCCTTTTTCACATTTTTTTTTATTTATAATAAAAAAATTATAAAAAAAAAAAAAAAAAAAAAAACATTTTTTTCCCCTGGTAAGTGCAGCTCATATCTTTTAATAAATACGGGTTAGGATTTAGGAAACCGAAAGACCCAATAAAAAAAATGATGCTCACCATGTCCAAAACCCAACCCAGTTGGGCCCACACATTTCAGCCTAAAATCCCTATTATGACTAGGCCCAAACCTAAACCTAATAAACACAAAGATCTATTTTAGTTCTAGCAGTTGGGCCAGAACAAGTTGAATCAACCAGGCCCAGCACTGAGCAAAGTTAGTAACGTTGTACTGTTTGTAGCGAGGTGCGTTTGGGCCTTTATGTTTTTTTTGACAGAGTTGGGGTTTAAGTCAAGTACTTACATAGGAACATACTTATACTAGGTTTTTGTTCTGTCTAGGGTTTAGTAGTGGCAGTGCGTGGCTGAGAGAGAGACACACACAGAGAGAGAAGAGCAATGGATTCGTTTTCATCATCGCCGTCAAGCGGATCCAACTCTCAATTCCAATCCGAACAGTTGAAGAACCAGCTCAAGGCCCAATTAGCTCAGGCTTATATTGAGCAGTTCATGGAGGTAAACTAAACTAAAACCCTCCCTTCTTTTTTCATTATCAATCCTTCAAGATGCTATCTTTTCATCTTCTTCTTCTTTTATAATCTGATTGGTAAAGCCTTACGCCTTATCTGGCTTCTGGGTATTTGTTAATTGTTTTATTCTTGGTACTCTTTTGGGTAAAAATTGAAGCTTTTTTTTTTGTCAATTAAAGCCTCATCTACTGCAAATTCTTAGGTGCTAGTGCTAAAAGAGTTACCTTAGATTAAATTGGTTGGATAAATGAATCTCAAGACATGATGAAATGAATAGACTTTGACATTCATCACTCAGATGCTATGTGCCCATATTGAACTTCCAAAGCTATTGAGTTGATGAATGTAATAAAAGCTTATAATTAGCTTCAAAATTAAGTTCTTTCCAATGATGCAAGAAGTGTATTTCGCTTTTGACAGTAAAGATGATACTTATTTTAAGTGAACGATCATGAAATAAGTAGGCATGCATGAAAGTTTCTTCTTGAGAAGACATTCCTTAAGCCATTTCCAAAATCCTTTTTAAGATTTTGTCTATGGAACATGTAAAGAAAATATTTTTTTATTGATACAAATGGGACTACAAGACAGTCTTCAAGGCAAGGTTGTATTTGAAGTTGAGCTCACTAAATTGCGTGTGTGAACTCTGCAACATTATTTTAATAGTCCTAATGGATTTATATGAAAAAAATTATTTATCTTCCAATAGCATTTACAGTTTTAATTCTTTGCTTATAGCATTTAATTCCTAGTGTTTATTGTTGATGAGCTCGAGCTCAATTGGCACCTTCTCCCCTTATAAGTGCTTGGTGGAGGGTGAGATTGTGGGTTCAAGATCCACTGGGTCCGTGTGTAATAGTGTAACTTACAAATTTAAAAAGAAAAAAAATCCTAGTGTTTGTTATGTTTAGCCATTTATGCCATAGGGAATTACATGTATAATTTTAACCATTTTACTTGATAAGTTAGCTGATGTTAGCTGTACGTTAAAAAAATTTCATCCATATTTATGCACACAGGATGGCCAATTACGATTATGTGGGTTTAGCAAATTGATCTTATAATGCTGCCTCGATTAGATGAATTGTATATCCTATAATATAGAAGCCTTAGCTGCTATGGAAGGTGCAGGTACCTAATTTACAAGGTTGTTCCCATTGCACAAAGCTTCTACTTTTTGCGGGGTTTATAGGAGGCTTTTAGTAAGTAAACTTGAACACCCCACACCCCCCCCCCCCCCCCCCCCCCCCCCCCCCCAAAATGAGAGGTTGATTCTCAAACCCGAACCTGAACCCGCAACCCTTCACTTTTTGTGGAAGGAACTTGCCATGGCACCAGGACCCAACCTCTCATGGGTACCGAATATATACTCCAAAATATATTAAGTATTGCAAACTTCATTGGATACTTAATAACTATTTTTTACTTTGCTACCTAATTAGGTTTACCTTATTGACTGTGTCACACATTGCTATCCTAAATTCTTATTTAAGACATAAGAATTGACATCTCTTGCTAGAGATTAAAAACTACTTTGGACTTTGCTAACTAATTACGTTTAATTTCTTGACTGCATCACAAATTTCTAGCTTAAAATCTTATTTGAGAAATGCTTATGGACATTTCTTACTAGAGAATAGCTTCTAGCTTAATTTCTTTTTGCAGTTTATATTTTACTTTCTTTGACATTTTTGGATTCTTTTTTCTTTTTTCTTTTTTCATGCAGACAATAAGCACAAAGTGCTTTGACAAGTGTATTACAAAACCAGGGTCTAGCATGAGCGGGAGTGAGAGTAGTTGCATCTCTAGGTGTGTGGATCGCTACATTGAGGCCACTGGTATTATTACCAGTACTCTATTTAGCTCACCACACTAAAATTTTGGAGTGGAGGATTTCTTAAAGAACGTCAGAGTTGCTTCATTTCAAAGAAACTACAGATAGACTGGTAGAGATTATGTGTGGTATTGCTATCTCAATTCTGATTTTTATCATGGGGACAAATTTCTTCACGTTAAGTACTGATTTGTGTACTTGATTTTTTTTTTTAATGCAAACTTTGTAACTCTCAGCATTTTGCTGCTGCTATCTAAAGATTTAAATGCTTGAACCATATAGAACTGTTGCGCAGCTTAGATGTTTTACAAATGTTTTGAGCTGATAAGATTGCATTGGATTTGGAAGAGAAATGTTAGAAAATAAAAAAATAGTAACAAAAAATGACTAAGACGGTAATCTCAATTGTTACACAAAAACTGTCAATTAATGTTTCTCTGAATTGTTTTTTCTCCATCATCTCTCTCCTTTTCTTCTCATACTGATGAAAACCCTGTTCAACTTCAAGGTGATTTGAACTCTGCAAGCAGTTTAGAGCATGATTCAGGACCATCAAACCCTTACTTCCATTAACACTTGCCCCTGTCAAGTCCTCCATTTGCATGCTGATTTCCATCCATTTTGGACACCCTTCACCTTCTGTCATCTTGCATCTAACAATTATTATGCACTTGGACAACTTGTGAGGCAGCGAGCTCTCCTCTACTGCTACAATGCTTCCAAAGTGAATCAAATAAACCCCATGAAAAGGCCAGGTTCTCTGTACTAACAATGGCTTCCAGCTTGAGAGATTAACACTTCTGCCATTTTTCTTGTCGAGCAGCACCCAACTTAACCTGAGGCTCTCCATCAGCTCTATGCTGTAATCATGTCTCAAATTTTCATCATCAATCCCTGATATGGATGGAAAACCTCTTCCTTCATCATTGGCATCATGGCCATGGCAATGATTGTCGTTTTCGTTGTTGGCATAGCTGAGTTCATTGTAAAAGCCTGTGAATTCGTCATAATCAAGGCTCAACAGCTCTAGTTTAAATGTGCAATTTGAGTACCATCTCCAACAGTCGTTAGAGTTCAAGCTCCAATTGTATTCACTATCTTTGGCATGGCTAAAATTCATAGCTTCAGGTATGCCATCTAATACTTTAGATAGAACACACTCTTTCCTGTAGTAGACATCTACTAGCGATGCAAGTTCAGAAGGAGAAACATGGGTCTTTAGTTCTGGACATTTGAAGGGCATAGGTTTGGTACCTTTGGCATGTAATATTAGGGGATAAGAGTTGGCATAGAACTTGTCAAAACCACCAATGGGTGAAGATGAAATAACATGTTGGGCTTCTTCAAGTGCAGTAGATGGCCATGTGGCCTGACATAACTGTCTCCATAAGCTTTGGTCTCGAGCAGCATCATGGAGTTCCCAACAAGCACAGGCAGCAGAAGCCAGGGTTGAACCATCAGTTCTAACAAAGATATCTGCCAAGATATCCCTGCTAAGTTCCTTTAAATGACACATTTGGTGCTCCATTTCGAAAATAGGTTTGTGGGATGGGATTGGAATTTTTCTGTGTAAATAAAGAGTTCATGTAGTCGGTTTTATATATAAATTTTTGACACACCCCCCCCCCCCCCCCCCCCCCCCCCCCACTTCTTAATGAATTCTCTTATATATAAAATGGTTGAGCAAATTGTCAATCAGGTGCATCAATTAAAATGACAGTGCCATGATTGATTAGATTAATACAGCCAACCTTCACCAAATTCAAGGATAAGTATTAGACCCTAAAATATCAATATCTAGTCAGCTGCAATAGCACCAGCTGGCAATTAGGAAGGTATGCCAAAGCTTTGGCGTACTTTTCAAATCTCAATCTTCCAATCCTAAGTCCTAACAAGTTGAATGTCCTTAATTGCTCTCTTCGTAAAAAGTTGGAAAATCATGTAATGGCGGTCACCGTGGCTATCAAGGCAAACGACAGGTCATTGCATGTAAATGTAGTTTAGTACAAATATTGTCAAACGATGGTCATTACTCCCCTAAATAATCTCCTAATCTTCCCCATGGTCTCATCCCTCATTGACCCATTCACAAAATGGTGGAGAGCTGAAGTCATAAATTCTACCTTTCTGCCCTTTGATGCTGAAACAATCCTAAGGATTCCTCTCAGTCACAGCTTACCTGATGATAAATTAATTTGGATGGGGAATAAGAGGGGCGAGTTCACTGTTAAAAGTGCCTACTATTTTGCTCACGGCTTGGTGGATGAAAATGAGGATGTGGAATGTTCATTGGGGGATCCTCTCAAACCCCTTTGGAAGCGTTTATGGCTCCTCAAGCTTCCGGCCAAAATTAAAATCTTTGCTTGGAGGGCTTGTGTCAACGGGCTGCCCACCAAGGAAAAATTGTGCTCTCGTGGTATCAATACTAGCAACTATTGCCCAATTTGCAATGGGGTTTCCGAATCCATTCATCATGCCTTATTATACTGTGAGTTTGCTATGCGGGTCTGGAGTCTTTGGGCTGAAGGACTGCAACTGATCCAAAGGAATTTCTGGACTTTTTCTGACTTAGCCTTGTTCATCCTTACACACAAGTCCTCTAAAGATTTAGAATTATTCTTTTCTACTGCTTGGGCAATCTGGTATAACAGAAATAGTGTTGTCCATGAAGGCATATGTTCTCCCCCCTTGCAGGTTTGGCAGATGGCTAGAAGTTCAATTGAAGATTTTTATGAAGCAGCTCTTACTGACCTTCCCACTCCTAGGCCGTCCCCCTCCAGCTGCTGGTCTCCTCCCCCTCCTGGTGTTTTCAAGATTAATGTGGATGGGGCCTCATCAAGCCTTGACGGAACCTCTAGCATTGGAGTCATCATCAGAGATTGTAATGGTGAAACAATTGCTGCCCTCTGCAAACCTCTTCAACTCCATTTTCCTGCAGAATTAGTAGAAGTCATAGCATTGGAACAAGGTGTTTTGCTAGCCCAAGATCTGCAGCTCACCCGGGTGATGTTTGAAAGTGATGCACTTAATGTGATTAATGCTGTAAATGATTCTGCCTTTGAGACTCCATTTGGGCACATTATTCAGGACATTGTTCAGGCCCAATCTTCTTTCTCTTTCTGCTCTTTTAGGCACCTGAACCGGGCCTTCAATTCTGCAGCTCACGAGCTGGCTCAGTTTGCCAGTAGGAATGGTTCTGTTCAGCTATGGAAGGGGGTCACTCCTCCTTTTTTAGTTTCATTTGTAAATGCAGACATGCTGCTCTAAATCCCTGCTTGGCAGGTTCCTCTATGTAATCTCTTTCTCATTGCAATGCAATTTCATTTCCCTTTCAAAAAAAAAAAAAAAAAAATATTGTCAAACGATCATTAATATATAACATATCCAGAAAGCAAGGTGGAGCACTTCCTACCTCAAAACATTCGTTCTTGGTAAGCAGCCAGTCATTTTCATCCCACGTAGCAACGTGCATGCATATATGAAATTCGAAGTCCAATGAAAATTTATACATAACCAATCTCATTAATGGCCTGTTTGGATGGAAGGGGAAAAAGGAGGAGCGAAGAGCAGTAGAGTAGAGTTAGCTAAAAATAAGCTAATTTTGTGTTAAATTTACTCTACTTTACTCTACTCTACTCCCTCTTCCTCTCCCTCAATCCAAACTGACCATAAGTATCTTGGTAATGGTATGACGATTGAGACAAAAGAGGTACTAGAGGGGAGGGGAAAGCACCATAGGTCCAGAATGCTTAAGCCCTGTACAGACGAGCCCAAGGGGTTCATTTTCAGCACAACTAGGTTTGGCCCAAGACTATGTCACCCAGAAGACCCTCTGACCGACAAGAGTGGTTGAGTTTACAAGTCTGGGGCAAGGCTACGAAATAAAATTGGATCAAAGAAGCCTGCTTTGAGGTTGGTGGACCAAACTTCGCTAAGATCATAACCCCCGTTTGCATTTATTACTTTCCACATCTAAAGTATTTGACCATTCCTTTGGATGTATGCAGTCCCTCCTGTCTCACACACACCGAGTTATTACAATGAAGAATCCTTTGTGGGTGGTCTTAGGATGCTGGTAAGAGATTTCGAACTTATGATCTCATAGATATCATGAGGCCTTAGGAATTACTAAATTAAATCCTTGAGATTAGGAATGAACGTTCTAATATCATGTTCCTTTAGCCAACTTGAGGGGGTGGTATATTGTCAAGCTATCTTCTTGACTTTATGCCAACACCAACAAAACCTATAAATATCACTTAAGACTTGTAAAAAATGTATGTATTCTTAAGAGTTTTGTAATTTAATTGACACTTCTTAGTATTTCCAATGGATACGTTTAAAGTCAAATCCCCATCTCCCAACTATTGAATTTTTAAAGGAAAATGTATGCATTTTTATCTGCTGTTCCTCTACAACTTTTCTCTTAAGACTTCCTCTCTAAATTCCTTTTTTGATTTGATTTGATTTTTGGAGTGTCTCCAAGCAATCCCACTAGTTTGTATTTAGCCTAAGTAGTAGACCACTCTCTTGTTACGTCTCCCTAATTGGTGGACTCTTGGGAGTTCGAACTCCATTCTAGTTGGAATCCTTATTGCGATTCATGTTTTTAAATCCATTACCAACAGCTATAGTTACAATTTTGTCATACAAAATTAAGTAATACACCACAAAGAGAAAACCAAAGTTATGAACCAGATTGGATGCTTCTATGTTTGGATGGAGGGAGGAGGTACTCTCATCTCTCTCCGTTCCAAATGTACTTAAGTCCTAACCAATCACATTTCAAAACTAGCAAATGTAGCTCATATATATATAAATATATAAATATATATATATATATATATTTATATTTATATATATATTGTAAGGACACGTTTTACGGTCCAAGCCCAAAATGTATGGGATCTTGGCCCAATGAGCCCAATACAATAAATTTGTAGAGAGTGGGTCAAAGAACTAAACCTTAATGAATTAGACAACGGCTAGTGTGGCTTTAGATGATGATCAAGCAAGAACAAGGTACACAGGACTGAATGAATTCACTGTCCGAGGAGGTAAATCTTGTTATAAATCAATTAAAATGATTACAAGTGCAACTTTGATTGCTACAGTATTATTTCTCTATTTTTCTGATCCTTTCCTCACAGAGAGTCTCTTACATTATATAACTCCCTTTGGACCATCTTGATCCTACATTTGTTGATCATTTGAGCCCTTACTTGAGTGTCTGTCCCATCAGACACTCACTTTAACTTTTTATGAATTATGGTAGTCAAAGCAGCACTGTTCAGAGGTCTTCTCCACATAATTACGGCCAGAAAAGTAGTTGCATTGCATTTAATGTGGTGGTAGTAGCTTTCTCTTAGATATTTCTAAAATTCTAGCTCTCTGGTACACTTGAGATACACATCTCTGTCACTAGAGTATCTTGGAAGATTACCTTGATCAAATAGGATATACATTTGATCTGTGTTTAGCTTATCCGAGGAGATATTCCTCCTCGGGCCACCTTCCTATTTGCATCTTGCTCATTAAGTCCTGAGTTTGAACCACTCATTACCATTCGTTGCTCTTTAGACTAATCATGCTCTCGGCCAAGGCCCAAGGCCCAGTATATGTTTTAGGCCTTCAACCCGACAATAGCCTCTCAAAACTCCAGTTTTTTCCTTCTCATCCAAGGAGAAAAGTGGAGTTTTGAATTATTACAAATTAATTTTACCTGATTCTCTGATTCACACACGTGTGAGAATGTCGTTTTACGCACCCCACAATTGCTTCTGACGTTTCAAAGCCCACGAAGCATTATTAATTGCTTCAAGCGGCGCTTTGTTCCCTAGATCTAAAGATGAAGCGCAGATCCAACGGCTGAGCTTTCTCTTGGAGTTTTGAGCGGAATAACTCCCACCCATTCTCACCTTCTATATAAAGCGTATGGGGAAATCATTTCCCCATTTCACAAATCTTTAAGCTTTCCAAAGATATCAGATACTTCAACTCTCAAAACTCTCTAAGTCACCAAAATTCTCACACCTGTTCATCAAGAAATCTTTTGAAAACCTTTCTAAAGGTATCGGGGATTAGCGCACGCTTTAGTTCCTATAAGTTTATATTCTTCTAAACATTTCTTTTTCTCCTCGGCCAATCTTCTTGGCCTTCCAGTTCTTATTTCCTCATTTACAAGTTCCAGTCACTTCTTCTTAGGTTGTCCACATAGGTAGTAGACTCCCCAACCAAAATAAAAGCCTTTAAAGATAAGTATCATATACCCCAAGAAGTTGGCCTGTGATACTGTTCCCCGGAACAAATAGTGACGCATAGAGAAGAGGGGGAAGTCATCATCCCCATGATAGCTTTCATAGAAGGGGGAATGACTCTCCCCATGGGTAGAATAACATGGGACTATCTCATCAACCATAGGATATGCCCCTACCAGTGCACGCCTAACCTATTTAGGGTCTTGGGTAGTGTTGATGCTCTCAACGAGCATCTGGATTTGCGACTCACCTGGCATGATGTGGTCCACATGTATGAGTGCCACTCCCAGAAAAGCGCAGGATATTGCCTCAAGTCCCAATCCGACGTTGTCAGACTAGTATTGTGTCTACCTAAATCGAATAAGGGTATGAAAGACTACTATCAGCTTCGGAAGCGTGGCATAATGGCCTTCACTACCCCATCCGAGAGGGAGTACCAGATGGGGTACCTTAGAGTTAGGATTCTTAGCAAGAGATTTAGACTTTTTAACCCTGACCATATTTTGCTCCTTTTTCATTTTGCTTTCTTTTAATGATGATTTTAATTTTCTAACCATGTTTTACTTCTCGGCTATTTCTGCAGATAAGAGACAAGTAGCTCCTCGACTTAACTTGACCAACGTTGCTGATCTCAATTATTTGCTGAGATCTAAAATCTTTGTAAGTGAGGATAGACAGCTGCGAGCCGTCGACCTGATTCTGGATTTTGAGCCCATCTCGAAGAAATTCCAAGAGATCAGACACGCCATTAGAGCAGGTTACGCACAGTTGGCCAGGATCGACGTATCAATACCAGACTTCCTTGCCCAAGACAACCTTCCCCCAGTCGCACTACCAATCCAGCAGAACCCTCCACCGTTTGCAATACCACTCCCACAGGTTCCGCACCAAGCTGCCGCAGTAAAAGAAGAGATAGCATCCTCTCGTTTATCTCTTGAAGAAGAGATAGATAAATTCTGTTTCAAAGAGGAAGAAGTGCCTGGCAGGCTTGTGGAGCTCTCAGATTCCGAAACTGAGTCTCACAGACTCTCCACAGCTCACCCGCCCAAATTAATTGTTGCGTGTGTTGACACAAGTTTAGAGGAAGAGGAAAGGATGGACCGAAAGAAGAGTAATAGCCTAAAGGGTCTACTGGCCAACAGGAACAAGGGGAAATCTTCGAAAGATGCCCTTAAGTCCCAAGTTCCACCCACTCTTCCCCCTCCTCCACCGCTATACCCCACTGACCTCGGATTGCACGCCATGAAAGATTTAAAGAAGAAAATGCCAGTGGAAGATCTTGAGGAATGAGAGGTGGGACCCCAAAAGGGCGCTAAACAACAGAGGAAAGCAAGGGACCCTAAAGGCAAGAGGGCGACCTCTGTGGATAGACGGGATGAAGTTGAAGTGCGTCGGGGGCCGCGCACATGGGCCCCTCGGCTAGAGCTGGATGATGCTCCCATCCCTTGGGATGCCACGATATGGGAGCCTCAAAGGGGGCACGCCACCTATCTTGCCAAGGCCTTGGAGCAGCCTCTTCTCCTCCCTAGAGACATGGAGGGCCTCAGGCGTACCAAGCAACCTAACCTCTTCATGTCGTTGAAGAAGGACCTAGCAATGGTAAGTCAGACAACAACCTTTTTCTTTTTTTGTTAAATATTAAGATGCACATTTATTCACATATGTGTGTGTATATATATATATATATATATATATATTTTTTTTTTTTTTTTTTTTTGTGACCCATTTACTACTTTTATGCAGGTTACCCAGCAGATTTATGTAGCTTAGGAGTGGCCCAGGAATGTCGGTGACGAGGTTAAGGCTGAGGCCCAATCCCGTCTTAAGGTTGAAAAGGTTCTCGGAGCCCTTAAAGCAGAACATACTGTTAAGTTTAGACCCCTTACAAATAACCAGATTGCGTAGTCTAGATTAATTAGCCAAGTTGTTACTTAGTTAAATTATGCAATACTAGGTTAAAACAATCACAAAATCATATCATGCATATAAAATATATAAAGCAGCGGAAATAATAAAGAACACAAGATATGATCACCCAAGAAACCACACGAAAAAACCTGGGGAGGATTTTACCCACCGATCCTCAAAGCAAAACGGAATCCACTAAGAAAGAATTGAAGTTCTTACAAAAGGACTTACAAGCTCCCCGCTTGACTTCCTAATGCTACCCACCAGTAAAACTTCCTGACACGACCACGCGCAGGCTCCGAGTCCACGGACTACTTCTTTCTTTGAATCCCTTGATCAGCTACAAGCACCCACGCTTGATATTCTTTAAGCTTCAAAGGCAGCAACCTTGTTGATCATCAAGATGTTGAAATAATCTCTACCTTGAAAACCCTAAGTTTATGTGAAGGAAAGCTCCTCAAAGATCTCACAAGAGATTCACATAAACAGCAAAGTATGAGCAATAATACTGTTAAGTTCTAAGGTCTTAGGATTTTATGTATTTAGAACTTTAATTTGTAATGTTGGCAAACCATGATCAAAACAATGTACTTACTCTTGTTTAGGATTACTCAAAGTTGGTTTAATATTGTAAAGTTGGAATCGAGTGGCTGCAGAAGTACTTGGGACTTTCGGCCTGGCTCGATCGATCGAAGGTTAGGCTCGATCGATCGAAAATCGCACAGGTTGTTTTTTCTGCAGAATTTCCAACTCAGCCCTAACTCTTTAAACGTTTAGGGTTTTATGTTTTTGCCCTAGGTATATAAGGCAAACCCTAGCCACGTTTTTCAGAGTTGCACAAGTTGTATTGTTGCTCATACATTGCGGTTTTGTGTAAATCTCTTATGAGATCTAGAGGAGTTTTCCTTTACACAAAGCTTAGGGTTTTCAAAATTGAGATCACTTCAACATCTTGATGATCAACTTGGTTGCTGCCTTTGAAGCATAAAGAATATCAAGCGTGGGTGCTTGTAGCTGATTGAAGGAATACAAAGAAAGAAGTAGTTCGTGAACTCGGAGCCTACGCGTGGTCGTGTCAGGAAGTTTTACTGGTGGGTAGCATTAGGAAGTCAAGCGGGGAGCTTGTAAGTCCTTTTGTAAGAACTTCAATTCTTTCTTAGTGGATTCCGTTTTGCCTTGAGGATCGGTGGGTAAAATCCTCCCCAGGTTTTTCCGTGTGGTTTCTTGGGTGATCATATCATGTGTTATTTATTTTCCGCTGCTTTATATGTTTTATATGCTTGATATGATTTTGTGATTGTTTTAACCTAGAATTGCTTAATTTGACTAAGTAACAACTTGGCTAATTAATCTAGGCTACGCAATCTGGTTATAGTTTAAGGGGTCTAAACCGTTCAAGTGGTATCAAAGCGGGTTGCTCTTCTGTTTGAGATTTTTATCTCTGAGCTGATCCTTGACCCCTGTTGTTATGGATTCTTGGAAAATCTTTTTGCTTATTGGTCAACTTATCTACTTGCTGTCATTACCATTTGTTGCTTGTATTAAATATTTCCTTAAGTATCTTGGCATAATCACATGTGATAAGAATTATGTTTGTTATACTGCTTTAACCGCCTTAAGGGCACGTGATTCTTGTCTTTGGTATTTGGATAGTGGTTGTTCCAGGCACATGACAGGAAATAAAGATTTATTCAAATCACTCTTTGAAGGAAAGATTGGGACAGTCACTTTTGGAGATGGAAGTAAATCTGTAATCAGAGGCATTGGTACTGTGGATATTCCAGGATTGCCAGTGTTTGAAGATGTTTGGTATGTTGATGGATTGAAGGCCAATCTGCTCAGCATTAGTCAGATTTGCGACAATGGATTAAATGTTCTTTTTACCAAGTATGAGTGTGAAATACTTGATGGAGGAGGTGACTATACGTGTGTTGGTGAAAGGACAGCTGACAACTGTTATGGGATAACACCAAGTGTAAACAACAAGTGCTTTAGTGCAAAGATAGATCAAGTTGATTTGTGGCATCAACGGTTGGGGCATGCCAGCCATAAGCAGTTAGAAAAGATTTCCAAATGTGAGGCAGTTATAGGTTTACCTAAATTTAAGAAAATAGAGAAGTGCATTTATGGACCATGTCAGATAGGTAAACAAGTAAAATCCAAGCATCCATCTGTGACGAGTGTTCAAACGTCAAGACCTTTAGAGTTACTACACATTGATCTTATGGGTCCTGCAAGAGTTCAAAGTCTGGGTGGAAAGAAGTATATTCTAGTTGTTGTGGATGACTTTACTAGATATACTTGGGTTGTACTTTTGAAGGATAAAGCTGAAGCTCTTGAGAAGATGATCCATCTGTGCAAGAAATTGCAGGTTGAGAAAGATACTGTGATAGCCAGAATCAGAAGTGATCATGGAAAAGAGTTTGAAAATACCAAGCTGGCCACTTTCTGCAATGAGCAAGGCACTCACCAAGAGTTCTCATCTCCTAAGACTCCTTAACAGAATGGAACTGTGGAAAGAAAAAATAGGGTTGTTCAGGAGATGGCACGAGTCATGCTTCACAACAAAAATTTGCCAAAGTCTTTCTGGGGAGAAGCAGTCAACACTGCTTGCCATACACTCAACCGGGTATATTTTAGACCTGATTCTAAGAAGACTCCCTATGAACTCTGGAGAGGGAAGAAACCTGTTGTCAAATATTTCAGGATATTTAGCAGTGACTGTTACATTCTACATGATAGAGAGAACCTAGAAAAAATTTGATGCCAAGAGAGACAAAGGATACTTTCTAGGATACTCTTCCACCAGTAGAGCTTATAGAGTGTACAACCTGAGAACCAAAACAGTCATGGAATCCTCAAATGTTGTGATAAATGATGAAGTGTGTTCAGAAAGCACTGTTCCTGCTCAAGATAAGCCTTTAGAAGTAGATGACACTCTTCTTACTGAGGATGTTGTTAAACATAGTGAGGAAGAGCTGTTGGTGTTAAATGATACAGTCTCAGTACCTTCAAGTTCAGAACCATCCACTCCAGTTCGTGACACTCGACAGACACAAAGCCAACTCAGTCCCTCATCTGCACAGAAAGGAACTTCCACTTCTTTAGTCAAAGGTCCATCCTCTAAAGTGAGACTGAACCATCCCTCCACAAATATATTGGGTAGTCTGAATGATAACATGAGGTTAAGATCAAAAGCATTAAATGTGATCACTCACTCATGCTATCTGTCCCAATTTGAACCGAAGAAGGTGGATGAAGCACTTCAAGATGCTGATTGGGTAAATTCTATGCATGAAGAACTTTATCAATTCGTTCGGAATGATGTGTGGGAACTAGTTCCTAGACCAAAAGATGTAAATGTGATTGGAACTAAGTGGATCTTTAAGAACAAGTCAGATGAACATGGCACTATGATCAGAAACAAATCAAGACTTGTCGCACAAGGGTACACACAAGTGGAAGGAATTGACTTTGATGAGACATTTGCACCAGTAGCAAGGTTAGAATCCATCCGGATATTGTTGGCTATAGCTAGTCACCTAAACTTCAAGCTATATCAGATGGATGTCAAGAGTGCTTTCTTGAATGGAATGATACAAGAAGAAGTGTATGTTGAACAACCTAAAGGCCTTGTAGACCCTCATAGACCGGATGACGTCTACAAATTGAAGAGAGCTCTCTATGGGTTGAAGCAAGCTCCTCGGGCTTGGTATGACAGATTGACTGCATATCTCACTAAGCATGGATTCAAAAGGGGATCTGCAGATACAACACTCTTCATAAGAAAGGATAAGACTGGTTTTGTTGTAGCTCAAATTTATGTTGATGACATTGTTTTTGGTGCTACTAATGATTCTCTTGCTCATTCTTTTGCAGATGAAATGAAGGCGATGTTTGAAATGAGCATGGTTGGAGAACTAACTTATTTTTTGGGATTGCAGGTAAAGCAAACTGAGACAGGAATCTACATCAATCAAGCTAAATATGCAAGGAATTTGGTTAAAAGATTCGAACTGGACAAGGCTGCTCATGCTAGAACGCCGATGGCGGCTAATGCAAAGTTGACAATTGATCCATCAGGTGAGTCTGTTGATGTTACTTTGTATAGAAGCATGATAGGCTGTCTTTTGTATTTGACTGCTAGTCGTCCTGATATATCTTTTAGTGTTGGTGTTTGCTCTAGATTCCAGTCTAATCCTAAGATTTCTCATTTAAATGTTGTTAAAAGGATTATAAAATATGTGAGTGGAACCTGTGATTATGGTTTATTTTATAGCAAGGAGTCAAACTTGTCTCTCGCTGGCTTCTCTGATTCTGATTGGGCTGGGAATGCTGATGACAGAAAAAGCACCGCTGGAGGGTGTTTTTATGTAGGAGCCAATCTTGTGACTTGGATGAGTAAGAAGCAGAATTCTGTTTCTCTATCCACTGCTGAGGTAGAATATATTGCTGCCGGGAGTTGTTGTTCACAGCTCCTTTGGATGAAGAAACTTTTGGGTGATTATGGGATACCTCAAGATACCATGGTTGTCTATTGCGATAACTCTAGTGCTATAGATATATCTAAGAATCCGGTTCAGCATTCTAAGACCAAGCACATTGAGCTTAGGTATCATTTCATTAGGGATTTGGTTGAAAAGAAAATAGTTGCTCTTGAATATGTCCCTACTGATCGTCAAAACGCTGACATCTTTACCAAACCACTTGATGGAAGTAAGTTTGAGACACTTCGTCAAGTGACTGGTGTGCTTCGCTGTCCCTAGCTGTTTTGGCTTCCTTGGTTCTTGTGCTTCATTGCTCTATTCTGTTGTGACCATTGTTCTTTGTTTTTTGTGTTTTTCTTTTGTTCTAGGACTTGCATTGCATTACATACATGCATTTCATTCTAGGATTTATTTGTTTTCTCTTTTATTAATAATAATAAAAAAAATAAAAAAAAAAAGAGGAAGCAAAATCTTTGTTGAACACTATTTTTCTTGATTTTTTGAAAACAAGGTTGGTCATTCTTTTTACACATGTCATGTCTTGTGTACCTTGTTTAACTTTGATGAGCTTATTTACTGCACTTGACTAGTTGAAACTTTGTAGTGCATGTTGTGTGGGAAAGATGTGTGTGGTTCTTAATCACTTAGCCTTAATCATGACGTCACATGTTGTTGACTGACGGACTTGATCCTTTAGAGAAAGGCATAAATAACTATCTCACCACTGTTCACTAGCCAATCATGAACACCTTAGTGCATATCATAAGATGTTGTGCTCAAGAAAGTGTAGCACATGCACAAAAAGAACATAAGGTGTAGCCTCAAATTAAATTAAAACTGGTGTGTACTATTAGGCTTGATGCCAATTCACTTAATTCAAACCGGTGTGTACTATTAGGCTGAATGCCATCTCACATAAATAAGAGGCAAAAATGCAAGAAACTTACATGATTGCAAGCTTTTGTTCTAGGAGATGTGGGAGTTATAGGATGTAACTCTTTAGGTGATAGTCTCTTTTAAATTCTATGTGATGAATTGTGTAGACTTTGTGTTTGATTGCTATTCACATATCACCTCACATATATCTTAAGTCTTTGCTAGTTTCACACACTACACAAGTTACTCTTTGTTAAACACTGTACATGCTAGTGTGTGTGTCTTTGGTCTGACCAACCAAGTTTGAAAATATCTTGAGATTTGTGCACAACATATTTGTTGCTT
Organism: Quercus glauca; assembly: GCA_023736055.1. NCBI lineage: Eukaryota > Viridiplantae > Streptophyta > Magnoliopsida > Fagales > Fagaceae > Quercus > Quercus glauca. The sequence continues at coordinate 72,378,992 of CM043316.1, read as the reverse complement.
GAGAAAATTAATTGGGAAGATGATTGAAACTTGTGTTTGAGAAAATTGGGTTTAAAAATTTTGGGTTTTTGAAAAAGCATTCCATCTCATACTCATGCATTTTGTATTCATTGTTCAAATGCTTTGAGGAGTTGTTTTAAAATTGGGTTTGCAATTTTTCAAAACTGTGAATTTTCCCAAAATTCAGTGTGTTTCTGCCCATTTCGATCGATCCAGTGTGTTTTTCGATCGATCGAAAAAGTGCCTCAGAATGTGTTAAAATGACTGTCACATTCGATCGATCGAATGTAATTTTCGATCGATCGAAGATCGTGGAGAAGCTTTTTTTAAAAGAAGAAATCTGACTTTTTCAAAGTTATTCAAAACTTTTTCAAAGTTCCTTTTCTCTCTCCGACGAGGCAAGCCCAAAAGATCCAATTTTTTGTCGTTTTCTTCCGGATTTTTTGCAAAGAATCTCTTTCCTCAAGCCGGTATGTCTGTTTTGCCCTTCCTTTTCATTTTATTTTCATGATTTCATGCATTTTTCATGCATTTTAGAGGGTAATTTTCAGAACTTTTCATTTTGGGATTTTTGATGATTCGGACCAAATTGTGTACAATTGATCAATGGGTTTCGATGGGGACACTCTATAAACTTGTTCTTAACAGTTTAATTTGATCAATTTTGAGATTTGTGGAAAATTGAAATTTTTAGGGTTTATAATTGATCCGAATTGGGGTTTTTTGTAAAATTGAGTTTAATTGATGAAATTGGCTTGTGTAATTGATGTAATTGGTTATTATAAACTGTTTTCAATGGTGTGTAATGTTTGATACTTCAATTTGGTACAAAAATTTTCAAGTGGTTCTCAAATTTTTTGGGTTTTTGTTAAGAAACTCTATATTCAAGCCAATTTTGTGAAATTAAATTTAATTTGATCCTGGTTATTGCATTAGTTCATGCATCATAACATTGTTAATGTTCATGCATCATATAGATTTTTATTCTATATTTTTTTTTTGTGCTAACTTGCAGTCTGCCCTTGGTTTTGTGTTTGTCCTTTTGGTTTTCTCTTTGTGTCTCTGTCCTTTCCTTAACACCATGCCTAGGAAGACTAGAGCTCGTAGGACTATCCCCACTCCTGCTCCTTCCCCTCCTTCTTTTGATAGTGAGAGGTTCCCCCGTGAGAAAAACCAAGAGATCTTTGAGACTTTAAACCTTAAGAGAAAGGTTTGGGCTGAGCGTTCTGTCCTGTTAGATGAGTTAGATCCTGTCATTAGGGCAAATTTTGAGCGTAGGGGTTGGTTGCCTCTGTTAGCTGTGTCTGACCCTCCACCTCCGGCTACCTTGATTAGAGAGTTCTTCTCGAACCTCTCTGTCCACATCTATGATTCCAACACTCTTGTTAGGAGTTGGATACGAGGTGTAGAGTACACCATTACTCCTCAGGTAGTGGCTGATGCTCTTGAGGTACCGTTGGTTAGACATCCTGTCTATCCCTATGATGAGTCACCCGAGTTGAGTGATGTCATGTCTTACATTATTGGATCATCTATCCAGTGGGCTTCTGATCCTAGGATCACCACCGCTGAGCTTCCTGAGACTACCTATCTCTTCTTTAGGATAGCCTGTCACTCACTTTGGCCCATTTCTCATCTGCACACCATTCCTCTTGAGAGGTGTGTATTTCTGTACGCTCTTGTGACTGATGCTCCTAGTAGTTTTCTCCATCTTTTTCTTCGTTCTTTGAACGAAGTTTATAGGAGTTCATCTACTACTCATGCCCTTGTCCATCCTATTTTCATTCATAGGATTTTACTTTATCTTGGTTTAGAGGATTTCTCTGCTTCTGAGCCTGTCCATGTTATAGGTCCTATAGGTGCGTCTTTTCTTAGACAGAGGGCCGCTCATCTTCGAGCTGGTTCTAAACACCCTAGGTCTGAGCCCTCTAGTAGCGCTCCTCCTCCTCCTTCTTCTTCTACAGGTCCTGCTGGTGAGACTGTTCCAGATCCTGTAGGTGCTGCTGCTGTTCCTCCACCTCCTGCGGCTGACTTCGATGTTCGTCGTGCTTTGGAGACTGTCATGACCGTTCAGGTGGCTCATGGTCAGCTTTTGGTGGATCTGTTCAATGAGATTCGTGCTCTGAGAGCGGATTTGGCGCATCTTCGTTCTTCCTTACCACCTCCTTTTGATGATGGCCTATGATACCCTTTGGCATTTCGTCACAAAAAGGGGGAGTAGAGTTTTGACTTATAGAGGAGTTTTTGCAGTTAGGGGGAGATATTTTTGTTAGCATGAGATATTTTTGTGGAGTTTATTAGATTGTATCTAGGTGCTTCACTTTGTATATCATTTTTGGGATATTCATGTTAGGGGGAGTAACATTGATTGATATATTGGTATACATGTTTTCTTTTGATTCTTGTTGTCTTATGATTCACTGCTTATTGATTTATATTTATGAGATTGATTCATTGATATATATCTTTATTTTGTGTTGTGTGAATCTTACAAGAATATTATACCTGTTTATATACTATTTTCTGCCACACATGCGTTTATGTGTTTGTTGAGTATTTCAGGAATATACAAGTTGATTCAACAAAGCTGCTGTCTACACTTGCAACCGATGGATGGTAGTTAGAGTTGAATTTTTAGTTTATGAGCATTATTTTGTAAAGGGCTTTTTACTTGTAAACTTTGAGCTTTTAATTTGTGTTTTGTCACGGATTGTCAAAGGGGGAGTTTGTTAGGTTCTAAGATCTTAGGATTTTATGTATTTAGAACTCTAATTTGTAATGTTGGCAAACCATGATCAAAACAATGTACTTACTCTTGCTTAGGATTGCTCAAAGTTGGTTTAATATTGTAAAGTTGGAATCGAGTGGCTGCAGAAGTACTTGGGACTTTCGGCCTGGCTCGATCGATCGAAGGTTAGGCTCGATCGATTGAAAATCGCACAAGTTGTTTTTTCTGCAGAATTTCCAACTCAGCCCTAACTCTTTAAACGTTTAGGGTTTTATGTTTTTGCCCTAGGTATATAAGGCAAACCCTAGCCACGTTTTTCAGAGTTGCACAAGTTGTATTGTTGCTTATACATTGCGGTTTTGTGTAAATCTCTTGTGAGATCTAGAGGAGTTTTCCTTTACATAAAGCTTAGGGTTTTCAAGATTGAGATCACTTCAACATCTTGATGATCAACTTGGTTGCTGCCTTTGAAGCATAAAGAATATCAAGCGTGGGTGCTTGTAGCTGATAGAAGGAATACAAAGAAAGAAGTAGTCCGTGGACTCGGAGCCTAAGCGTGGTCGTGTCAGGAAGTTTTACTGGTGGGTAGCATTAGGAAGTCAAGCGGGGAGCTTGTAAGTCCTTTTGTAAGAACTTCAATTCTTTCTTAGTGGATTCCGTTTTGCCTTGAGGATCGGTGGGTAAAATCCTCCCCAGGTTTTTCCGTGTGGTTTCCTGGGTGATCATATCATGTGTTATTTATTTTCCGCTGCTTTATATGTTTTATATGCTTGATATGATTTTGTGATTGTTTTAACCTAGAATTGCTTAATTTGACTAAGTAACAACTTGGCTAATTAATCTAGGCTACGCAATCTGGTTATAGTTTAAGGGGTCTAAACCGTTCAAATACAACTTGTGCAACTCTTAAAAACGTGGCTAGGGTTTGCCTTATATACCTAGGGCAAAAACATAAAACCCTAAACGTTTAAAGAGTTTGGGCTGAGTTGGAAATTCTGCAGAAAACGCATCTGGGCCGACTTTCGATCGATCGAGTCTAACCTTCGATCGATCGAGCCAGGCCGAAATGCCCCAATGCATCTGCAGTCACTCGATTCCAACTTTACAATATTTTAACAACTTTGAGCAAGCATAAACTAGAGTAAGTACATTGTTTTGATCATGGTTTGCCAACATTACAAATTAGAGTTCTAAATACATAAAATCCTAAGACCTTAGAACCTAACAAACTCCCCCTTTGGCAATCCGTGACAAAACACAAATTAAAAGATCAAAGTTTACAAGTAAAAAGCCCTTTACAAAATAATGCTCATAAACTTAAAAATTCAACCCTAACTACCATCCATCGGTTGCAAGTGTAGACAACAGCTTTGTTGAATCAACTTGTATATTCCTGAAATGCTCAACAAACACATAAACGCATGTATGGCAGAAAATAGTATATAAACAGGTATAATATTCTTGTAAGATTCACACAACACAAAATAAAGATATATATCAATGAATCAATCTCATAAATATAAATCAATAAGCAGTGAATCATAAGACAACAAGAATCAAAAGAAAACATGTATATCAATATATCAATCAATGTTACTCCCCCTAACATGAATATCCCCAAAAATGATATACAAAGTGAAGCACCTAAATACGATCTAATAAACTCCACAAAAGTATCTCATGCTAACAAAAATATCTCCCCCTAACTACAAAAAAACTCTTCTACAAGTCAAAACTCTACTCCCCCTTTTTGTGACGGAATGCCAAAGGACATCATAGGCCATCATCAAAAGGAGGTGGTGAGGAGGAACGAAGATGCGCCAAATCCGCTCTCAGAGCACGAATCTCATCGAACAGATCCACCAAAAGCTAACCATGATCCGCCTAAACGGTCATGACAGTCTCCAAAGTACGACGAACATCGAAGTCAACCGCAGGAGGTGGAGGAACAGCAGCAGCACCTACAGGATCTGGAACAGCCTCACCAGCAGGACCTGTAGAAGAAGAAGGAGGAGGAGGAGCACTACTAGAGGGCTCAGACCTAGGGTGTTTAGAACCAGCTCGAAGATGAGCGGCCCTCTGTCTAAGAAATGACGCACCTATAGGACCTATAACATGAACAGGCTCGAAGCAGAGAAATCCTCTAAACCAAGATAAAGTAAAATCCTATGAATGAAAATAAGATAGACAAGGGCATGAGTAGTAGATGAACTCCTATAAACTTCGTTCAAAGAACGAAGAAAAAGATGGGGAAAACTAATAGGAGCATCAGTCACAAGTGCGTACAGAAATACACACCTCTCAAGAGGAATGGTGTGCATATGAGAAATGGGCCAGAGTGAGTGACAGGCTATCCGAAAGAAGAGATAGGTAGTCTCAGGAAGCTCAGCGGTGGTGATCCTAGGATCAGAATCCCACTGGATAGATGATCCAGTGATGTAAGATATGACATCACTCAACTCAGGTGACTCATCATAGGGATAGACAGGATGCCTAACCAACGGTACCTCAAGAGCATCAGCCACTACCTGAGGAGTAATGGTGTACTCTACACCTCGTATCCAACTCCTAACTAGAGTGTTGGAATCGTAGATGTGGACAGAGAGATTCGAGAAGAACTCTCTAATCAAGGTAGCCGGAGGTGGAGGGTCAGACACAGCTAACAGAGGCAACCAACCCTTATGCTCAAAATTTGCCCTAATGGCAGGATCTAACTCATCTAACAGGACAGAACGCTCAGCCCAAACCTTTCTCTTAAGGTTTAAAGTCTCAAAGATCTCTTGGTTCTTCTCACGGGGGAACCTCTCACTATCAAAGGAAGGGGGGGAAGGAGTAGGAGCGGGGATTGTCCTACGAGCTCTAGTCTTCCTAGGCATGGTGCTATGGAAAGGACAGAGACACACAGAAAAAACCAAAAAGAACAAACACAAAACCAAGGGCAGACTGCAAGTTAGCACAAAAAAAATATAGAATAAAAGTCTATATGATGCATGAACATTAACAATGTTAAGATGCATGAACTAATGCAGTAACCAGGATCAAATTAAGTTCAAATTCACAAAATTGGCTTGAACATAGAGTTTCTTAACAAAAACCCTAAAAATTTGAGAACCACTTGAAAATTTTTGTACCAAATTGATGAATTAAGCATTACAACACACAATACAATGATTATAATGCCTAAATACATCAATACACAAAGCCAATTTCATTAATTAAACTCAATTTCACAAAAAGCCCCAATTCGGAACAAACATAAACCCTAGAATTTTCAATTGTTCACAAAACTCAAAATTGATCAAATTAAACTATGAAGAACATGTTTATAGAGTGTCCCCAACAAAACCCAATGATCAATTTCCCACAATTTGGTCCGAAACATCACAAATCCCAAAAAAGAAAAGTTCCAAAAATTACCCTTAAAATGCATGAAAAATGCATGTAAATGTGAAAATAAATTGAAAAGGAAGGGCAAAATAGTCTTACCGGCTTGAGGAGAGAGATTTCTTGCAAAAAATTTGAACGAAAACGACAAAAAATTGATTGGATTCCTGCCTCGTCGGAGAGAGAAAAGAAAAGTTTGAAAAAGTTTTGAAATAGAACTTTGAAAAAGTCAGATTTCTTCTTTTAAAAAAGTTTCTCCACGATCTTCGATCGATCGAAAATTACATTCGATCGATCGAATGTGACAGTCATTTTAGCACATTCTGAGACACTTTTTCGATCGATCGAAAAACACACTGGATCGATCGAAATGGGCAGAGGCACACTGAATTTTGAGAAAAAACACAGTTTTGAAAAATGCAAACCTAATTTTGAAAACAACTCCTCAAAGCATTTGAACAAATAAATCAAAATGCATGATTATGAGATGGAATGCTTTTTCAAAAACCCAAAATTTTAAACCCAATTTTCTCAAACACAAGTTTCAATCATTCTCCCATTTAATTTTCTCAAGCAACAAATATGTTGTACACAAATCTCAAGATATTTTCAAACTTGGTTGGTCAGACCAAAAACACACACACTAGCATGTACAGGGTTTAACAAAGAGTAACTTGTGTAATGTGTGAAACTAGCAAAGACTTGAGATACATGTGAGGTGATATGTGAATAGCAAACAAACACAAAGTCTACACAATTCATCACATAGAATTTAAAAGAGACTATCACTTAAAGAGTTACATCCTATAACTCCCACATCTCCTAGATCAAAAGCTTGCAATCATGTAAGTTTCTTGCATTTTTGCCTCTTATTTATGTGAGATGGCATTCAGCCTAATAGTACACACCGGTTTGAATTAAGTGAATTGGCATCAAGCCTAATAGTACACACTAGTTTTTAATTTAATTTGAGACTACACCTTATGTTCTTTTTGTGCATGTGCTACACTTTCTCGAGCACTAAATCTTATGATATGCACTAAGGTGTTCATGATTGGCTAGTGAACAGTGGTGAGATGGTTATTTATGCCTTTCTCAAAAGGATCAAGTCCGTCAGTCAACAACATGTGACTTCATGATTAAGGCAAAGTGATTAAAAACCACACACATCTTTCCCACACAACATGCACTACAAAGTTTCAACTAGTCAAGCGCAGTAAATAAGCTCATCAAATTTAAACAAGGTACAAAAGACATGACATGTGTAAAAAGAATGACCAACCTTGTTTTCAAAAAAAAATCAAGAAAAATAGTGTTCAACAAAGATTTTGCTTCCTCTTTTTTTTTTTTTTTTTTTTTATTAATAAAAGAGAAAACAAATAAATCCTAGAATGAAATGCATGTATGTAATGCAATGCAAGTCCTAGAACAAAAGAAAAACACAAAAATCAAAGAACAATGGTCACAACAGAATAGAGCAATGAAGCACAAGGACCATGTCAGAAAGACTCAGTTAGTTCGAGTCTTTGCATCCAAAACTTTTTGGATGCACCCCGAGCATTGGAGTTCTTATTCACATTAGAGTGATTCCCAACTCCAGAATTGGAATAAAGGTTTAACGCCTTTACCAATTCACCAATTAGTGCCATAGGATCTTGTGCTTGAGGCACAGGCACTTTTGGTCTTTTTGCTCTCTTATCAGCTTGAAGCTTGTAACAGTTAGGACGGATATGTCCAGACTTACCACAATAATGACAAACCCAAGCAGGTTTACCATGCATCTTGTCCTTAGGTTTGGTAGGCTCCTTAGGTTTGGATTCTTTTAAGTCTACCCTAATCTTCTTAGGTGGTGAAACTTCTACAGGTTTAACAACCTCACTCACAGGGGGTTTAATAGTTTCACTCATAACCTCACTCACGGAAGGTACAGAAGAAGAAGAAGGAACAAAGACAGTGGAATGGGGTCCAGAATCAAAGATGCTTTCAACATATCCTAACCCAGCTTTATCAGAAGGATACTTTTGAACATTCAGCATGTGATCAAGTTTAGAACTAGCAGATCTAGCAACAGATAAATCATGTTCCAAAGTTCTAACTTTATCAAGCAAAAGCATGTTTTCAGATTTAACATTATTCAAAAGATCATTAGCATCAAACAGTTTTACAAGCAGATTTTTCTTTTCAAGCTCAAGAGCATCAATTTTCTTCAGGCCTAGATCAACTTTCATAGCATCCTTTGCAGCAATTTTGCAAAGTTTGTTGTAGGCCTCTTGAAGATCTGCATCTTCAGAGAGTTCCCCATCAGCAGGGTTCTCCTCAGCAGATATGCTTTCATTTACTATAGCAGTAGCAGTGAAAGCAATGAAGTTTCCATCCTCATCACAACCGAACTCATCATCAGAAACCTCATTATCACTAAGGGTTACAGCCATAGCTTTGCCCTTATTTCTCAAGAAAGTAGGACATTCAGATTTGACATGACCATACCCTTGACAACCAAAACACTGAGGACCCAAAGAGTTATTAGAAGATTGACCTACTTGTTCTCTAGGTTTTTCAAAATTATTAACCTTAGTGGGATCATTCTTTCTAAAGTTTCTAGGTTCAGCAGTGTTGGTATTCCTTGCCTTCCTATTAGTGTTTCTAAGGAAATTTCTAAAGTTCTTGGCAAGGTAAGCTATCTCAGTAGGAGAGAGCTCATCATCAAATCCACCAGCCTCAACATCATCGACAGACTTAAGAGCCATTGATTTGGATTTGATAGTCTTGGGTAAGTCAGACTCATAGGACTGAAGAGATCCTACAAGCTCATCCACAGGGATGGAATCAACATCCTTACTCTCAGTAATGGCTGTCACTTTGGGTCTAAAGTCTTCAGTTAATGATCTAAAAATCTTCCTAACAACTTTAGGTTGATCATAGACTTCACCCAAATTATAAGCAGAATTAACAATATCATTAAGTTTAGCATAAAACTCATCAAAGGTTTCATCATCAGACATTCTAATGTTTTCAAACCTAGAAGTTAATTGCTGCAATTTGTTTATTTTAACAGCCTTTGTGCCTTCATGCACAGTTTGGAGGATTTTTCAAGTAGTATGAGCAACCTCAACATTAGAGATCCTCTTAAATTCCTCCATTGAAACAGCATTGAAGATGGCATTCATAGCTTTGCTATTGAAGCTTGCTGCTTCTTTTTTAGAAGTTTGCCACTCACTCACAGGAGTAATGGGCTTCTCCCATCCGTATTCAACGGAGTTCCACACCCTCTCATCAATGGATTTCAGGAATGCTTTCATCCTTACTTTCCAGTAAGCATAATTGTTCCCATCAAAGTGAGGAGGAATAAACAGAGAGTGTCCATGCTCCATGACAACTGGGGTCAAGGATCAGCTCAGAGATAAAAATCTCAAATAGTAGAGCAACCCGCTCTGATACCACTTGTTAAGTTTAGACCCCTTACAAATAACCAGATTGCGTAGCCTAGATTAATTAGCCAAGTTGTTACTTAGTTAAATTATGCAATACTAGGTTAAAACAATCACAAAATCATATCATGCATATAAAATATATAAAGCAGCGGAAATAATAAAGAGCACAAGATATGATCACCCAGGAAACCACACGGAAAAACCTGGGGAGGATTTTACCCACCGATCCTCAAGGCAAAACGGAATCCACTAAGAAAGAATTGAAGTTCTTACAAAAGGACTTACAAGCTCCCCGCTTGACTTCCTAATGCTACCCACCAGTAAAACTTCCTGACACGACCACGCGCAGGCTCCGAGTCCACGGACTACTTCTTTCTTTGAATCCCTTGATCAGTTACAAGCACCCACGCTTGATATTCTTTAAGCTTCAAAGGCAGCAACCTTGTTGATCATCAAGATGTTGAAATAATCTCTACCTTGAAAACCCTAAGTTTATGTGAAGGAAAGCTCCTCAAAGATCTCACAAGAGATTCACATAAACAGCAAAGTATGAGCAATTATACAACTTGTGCAACTCTTAAAAACGTGGCTAGGGTTTGCCTTATATACCTAGGGCAAAAACATAAAACCCTAAACGTTTAAAAAGTTTGGGCTGAGTTGGAAATTCTGCAGAAAACGCATCTGGGCCGACTTTCGATCGATCGAGTCTAACCTTCGATCGATCGAGCCAGGCCGAAATGCCCCAATGCATCTGCAGTCACTCGATTCCAACTTTACAATATTTTAACAACTTTGAGCAAGCATAAACTAGAGTAAGTACATTGTTTTAATCATGGTTTACCAACATTACAAATTAGAGTTCTAAATACATAAAATCTTAAGACCTTAGAACCTAACACATACAAAGCTGGCCAAAAAGCTGACCACCTCAGAAAAGGAACGTTTAAGCGCCCTGGCTGGTCTGAAGATTGCTGTACCCCAGACCGAGGATCAACACAAGCTGCTCTACACAACAGAGTTGAACTTGGCCACTCAGAAACAGCTAGTTTTGGATCTCAAGGCCGAGTTGCAGAAGACTAAAGAGGCAGCTCAATTGGCCAAGGAGGCAGCATAAGCTGAAAAGCAAGCAACCTACACCCTCGGCATGGAAGAAACACAAGTCAAGCTCATTGAGGAGCTAGCCGAGGCATGCAGGGATTACTGTGATGTAACATGGGCAGAAGCCCTCAACATTGCAAGAGTCCCTACAGACTCGAAGTTGAGGGAACTAAGAAGGATATATTATCATCTTGACATCCGTGAAGTCCCGGGTGCCCTCCCATCTCCCTCTGCCTAAGCTCCTGAGTCTTCAGAGCAGCCTCTGATTGTCCAAGCTGCTCTTCCTCTCCATGAGGCTCTAAAGGGATCCAGCCAAGCTGGTGATCAAGGCTAGGGAGCTGAGGGGACCAAAGACAAGGGTAAGGGCAAGGAGAAAAAGCCCTCCTCAAGAGCCAAAAACGCTGCTAAGGACAAGGAAGCTGTGGCTAGGGCAAAGGAAGCAGAGGCCAAAACCAAAGAAGCTGATCCTAAGGCCAAGGACGCTCCTACCTCTCAACCGAGCCAAAAAGAAGACCCTATGCTCCCAAGGCCAAGGCTTAGCACTTAGGATTTTCTTGCAGTTTCTCCTTCTTCTTTTTTTCTTTTTTCTTTTTAATGACTTTCTGTTAATGTATATACTGTACTCCTTCTTTCGTTTAATGGAAATGTCTTTCTTTTTATCTCCTGTACCTTTATTTTATGTGCCTTGAACCTCATTACTACAAATAGCCTTGAACAGTTGCGACTGTGTCTTTAATAACAATTAACAATAATACACTACTAATAATTTAAGCAATTTAATCAAGCACCAGCAATAAGGAGGTTTACCATATATCTGCATTGAAAATGGAACCCTTTGTAATGAAAGTTGAACATAATGGGGGCACATGGTGTATTTTGTAAAAAATGAAAGGGACAGACAACTCTCATCCCGCTTACCACTTAGATAAATAATTAAGAATTTTAACTCACTCTAGGCCACCAATCCGAGGAGTTGGATATAATCCTGAATCTATTTTGGCACTTAGTGAAAAACAAATAGACATCACAAAGTTTTAATTTCCCCAAAGCATGTGGTCCAAGGAGCCAGGCATGTCCAAGATTCTGTGTAACACTTGTAAAGAGGAATAGATGTTGTTGAGTGCTAATTTAACCAAAATATGTGGTCCAAAGGACTTGACATAACTTAGGTTCTGTTTGGACGCTTATAAAGATGCCACAAAGTGTCAATTTCCCCAAAGTATCTAGTCCGAGGACTCAGACATAACTAAGGTTCTGTTTGAACACTTATAAAGTTGTCATAGAGTGTCAATTTCCCCAAAGCATCTGCTCCGAGGACTCAGGCATGGCTAAGGTTCTGTTTGAACACTTATAAAGATGTCATAGGGTGTCAATTTCCTAAAAGTATCTGGTCTGAGGACTCAGGCATGGCTAAGATTCTGTTTAAACACTTATAAAGAGATGTCATAGGGTGTTAATTTCTTCAAAGCATCTAGTCCGAGGACATAGGCATGACTAAGGTTCTGTTTAATCACTTATAAAGATGTCATAGGGTGTCAATTTCTATAAAGCATCTGGTCCGAAAACTCAGGCATGGCTAAGGTTCTATTTGAGCACTTATAAAGATGTCATAGAGTATTAATTTTCCCAAAGCATCTGGTCTAAGGACACAGACATGACTAAGGTTCTGTTTGAACACTTATAAAGATGTCATATAGTATTAATTTTCCTAAAACATCTAGTCCAAGGACATAGGAATGACTAAGGTTCTGTTTAATCACTTATAAAGAGAATAATGGGAAGTACGATGTATTTTCACAATAAATGAACATCCTTGATAAAGGAAATTTTTATTAAGAATAATACCTCTTCAGGTTGTTTACATTCTAAAGGCGTGGTATTACATGCTCATCTAAGTCTTCCAAAAAATACGCTCATATACCAGCCATCGAGGTGATGCGATATGGTCCTTCCCAATTGGGCCCTAACTTTCCCCACGCTGGATTCTTTGCAGTACCTAGAACCTTTCTCAATACTAAGTCACCAGGCACTAATGGCCTTGGCTTTACATTAGCATCATAACCTTGCTTGAGTTTGTGTTAGTAGTATGCCAGTTAAACCATTGCATTCTCTCTCCTTTCTTCAATAAAGTCTAGGCTCCTTTCTAGCAATTCATTGTTATGGCTCAGATTGAAAGAGCTAGTCCTCAATGTAGGGAATCCAATTTCCAAAAAAATAACAGCCTCGGCCCCGTAAGTCATTGAAAAGGGGGTTTCCCCTGTGGATCTGCGAGGCGTGATTCGGTATGTCCAGAGGACATGCGGCAGCTCTTCCACCCATTTTCCTTTCACATTATCCAACCTCTTTTTGAGTCCATTCACTATGACCTTGTTAATAGCCTCAGCATGTCCATTCCTTTGGAGATAAGCTGAGGTATAGTATATATTCACAATTCCCAAGTCACAGTAGTATCTCTTGAAAGATTTGCTATCAAACTACAGGCTGTTATCCGAGATGAGGGTACGATGGATTCCGAATCATGTGACAATATTTTTCCAAATAAACTTCTGGGCATCCACGTCCCTGATATTTGCCAAGGGCTTGGCTTCAACCCATTTAGTGAAGTAGTCTGTGCTGACTAGCAAGTATCTCTTGTTTCCCGCTACTTTGGGAAAAGGGCCTACAATGCCTAAGCCCTATTGCATGAACGACCAAGAGCTGCATAGAGGGTAAAGGACTCCTCTCGGTTGGTGTATGTTTGGTGCAAACTTTTGACATTGGTCGCACTTCCTTACATATTCTTATGCTTTCTTTTGCATGTTTGGCCACCAGTAGCCTTGAGTGATGGCCCTGTGCGCCAAAGATCTCCCTCCAGTGTGGCTTCTATAAATCCTCTCGTGTAACTCCTTGAGGAGTAATTATATTACCTTAGGGTGTATGCATAGCAGGTGTGGCCGAGAAAATGAATGTTTATATAACTTTTGGTCCTCGGACAGCCAAAACCGAGGTGCCTTTCTACGTACCTTGTCTGCTTTTGATTTATCCCTAGGCAGGATATCCTCCTTTAAGAATAGCACCACGGGTCCATCCAAATAGGTCCTACTCTGGCTTGGTGAACATGGACCACCTCTTTCATCACCCTTACGGGTTTGTACAAATCTTCCACAAGGATGACTCGAGGTAAATTCTGTGCCGAGGAGGTTGCAAGTGTGGCCAGGAAATCAGTATGTGTGTTTCCACTTCTAGGGATATGCAACAGGTTGAAAGATTAGAACCCTTACTGCAGGTGTCTAACCTGGCTTAAGTACCCATGCATTCTTTCATCTTTCGCTTCAAATTCTCCTTTCACTTGGCCAACGACCAGTCTTGAGTTCGATAACATCTCTATTGCCTTTCCACCCATTTTTTGAACCATGGCCATTCCCATCAGCAGAGCCTCATATTTGTGGCCGAGAAGTTCAGCCTCAATGACTTCTCAATAGTGATCTTTTCGGGGGATACTAATACTAGTTCTACTCCAAAACCCTTTAGATTTGCCGCACCATCAACGTATACTTTTCAGGATAAGGGGCCTTGTTGGGAGATCATGCCAATCGATTTTCCATCCATGTGTTGTGTTTCCGCTTCTTCTTCTAACGGGGATTCAGCAAACTCGACTACCAGATCCGCAAGGACTTAACCCTTAACAGAAGTGCGAGACATGTATTTGATGTCAAAAGCCCCAACATTGTCCCCCATTTAGCAATCCTCCCCGTATAATCAGCACTTCGGAGTAAAGCTCTGAGCGGGAGCCGAGTTAGGACAACTACTGTATGTGCTTGGAAGTAATGGGGGAGTTTACGTGTAGTATGCACCACCGCTAGGATGGCTTTTTCCAATGGCAGATAACGAACCTCAACCTCATGTAGTGACTTGTTCATATAATAAATTGGTCTTTGTATGCGGCTATCAACTCTTATCAGGACCAAGTTTACAGCGTGAGGGGCTACAGCAATATAGGCAAACAAAACCTCATCCGTCTCAGGACTAGACATAATATATGGCCGAGAGAGATAATCCTTAAACTGCTGGAAGGCCATGGCACACTCCTTGGTCTACTCAAACCCTTTCTACTTGTTTATCAGTAAGAAGAAGGGCCTGCACCTATCCGTTGACCGAAAGATAAATCGATTCAAGGCAGTAGTCATTCCGGTTAGTTTCTGGACTTCCTTGGGATTCTGAGGTGGTTGTAAACTGTTGATTGCCTTAATCTGATCAGGGTTAACTTCGATTTCGCGATGAGTAACCATGTAGCCCAGAAATTTGTCTGAATCTACATTAAAAGAGCATTTGAAAGCATTAAGGTACAACTTGTGCTTTCTCAGGATTTTAAAAATGTTCCCGAGATCTCTTACATGCTCGGACACCTCTTTGCTCTTCACTACCATGTCGTCTATGTAGACCTCAATGTTCTTGCCTAATTAGGGTTCAAACATTCTAGTCATCATTCTTTGATAGGTAGATCATGCATTTTTTAAAACAATTGGCATTACTTTGTAATGGTAGTTTCTAGTGAGAGTGACAAAAGATGTTTTCTCCTGATCTTCCAAGGCTAGCGGTATCTGGTGGTAGCCTTGAAAGGCATCTAAGAAGCTCATCTGAAGATGGCCCACGGTTGCATCAACTAGTTGGTCAATCCTAGGCATAAGAAAAGGGCCTTTTGAGCAGGCCTTATTTAGATCTGTGAAATCTACACACACTCGCCATTTTCCACTCTTCTTTTTTACCACCACAGTATTGGCCAGTCACTCAGGGTAGAAAACCTCCTTGATAGCTCCTGCCTACTTGAGCTTCTTCACCTTATCTCTAGCAACATCAAAGTGATCCCTAGACAAGCGCTGAGATGGTTTCTTCTTGGGAGTGACAAATTGTTTAACATTTAAGTGGTGGTAAATGAAGCTTGGATCCACCCTCGGGGCTTCGTAAGCGCTCCATGCAAATACATCAAGATTTCTCTTAAAAAACTTTATTAGCTCCTCATTCTCTAGAGGAGGAAGCTAAGCTCCGATAAGAAAGAACTTCTCAGAATCATTACCAACAACAACTGTTTCTAAGTCTTCACACTTTGCCTCCTTAGCTGATCCATCGACCTGCAAATCTGGAGCTTTTAATTGCTATGACTCCCTTGTAGCAAAGGCTGAGGACTCAGCCTCAGGTTAATGTAGGATAGCGGCTACCAGGCATTGCCTAGCTGTGGATTGACTACCAACAATCTCTTCAATTTGGCCGCCCGACGGATATTTCACCTTCTAGTGCAAGGTAAAAGAGACGGCTGCCAACGCATGTAGCCAAGGCTTGGCCACAATGGCCGTATAGGGGGAATAAACGTCCACCATGATGAAGTCCACCTCCACCACTTCCAAACTAGTCTGCACGAGTAATCTAATCTGGCCTTTCGGAATGACGACCTTCCCATCAAAACTTACCAGTTGCAAATTGTAGGCCGTTAGGTTATCAGGTCTCAAGTTCAGCCCCTTGTACAGGTCAGAGTACATTATCTCAACACCACTGCCTTGGTCCACCACTACCCTTTTCACGTCGTATCCCCCAATCCTGAGCGTAACCACCAAAGCGTTGTCATAGGGCTGTATAGTTCCCACCTTATCTTCGTCGGAAAAACTTAGCGCCGACTGGATACTCACTTTAGCCCTCTTTGGCTCAACATTTGAGTCCTCGGCAGTTAGTCGAGCGACAGACATTACCCTGAAGGGGCAGGACTCGGTCCTCCCTGGTGCGGTAAAGATGATGTTTATCGTGCCTAACAGAAGTCTTGAAGAAGCGTCTCTCCGGGGTTCCTGGCCAGTTTGATTCCCCTGGCCACTAGAATGATGCAAGAACTGCTTCAACTTTCCTTCTCGAACCAGCTAATCCAAGTGGTCCCACAAGTTTCTATAGTCTTCTGTAGTGTGTCCCTGGTCCTTATGATATTGGCAATAGAGGTTTTGATTACGTCTCACATGGTTTCCTGCCATCTTATATGGCCATTTGAAGAATGACTCGTTCTTAATCTTCTCCAGAACTTGATGTACCGGTTCCCGAAACACCGCGTTAACCGCCTGAGTATTGGCAGATACTGACTGCTCAGCAAAGTCCTTTCGAGGCCGATTGTTATTGTATTGATCCAACCTGAAATCCCTCATCTCCTACCTTAGCCTTACCTTTCCCCTGCTGCTGGTCTTCCTCCACCCTCTTTTATTTGTCAATCCAGTCCATGAGTTGGTGCACGCTAGTGACTAGTTTTTCCGTCAAAGATTTCCTTAGACCGTGCTCGGTTAGGAGGCCGACCTTGAAAGTACTGATGGCGACGTCATCAAAGTCACCATCTATCTCGTTGTACATCTCCCAGTACCTCTCTTGAGGGATAACCTTAGCCTTACCTTTCCCCTGCTACTGGTCTTCCTCAACCCTCTTATATTTGTCAATCCAGTCCATGAGTTGGCGCACGTTAGTGACTGGTTTTCCCGTCAAAGATTTCCTCAGACCGTGCTCGGTTGGGAGGCCAACCTTGAAAGTACTAATGGCAGCGTCATCAAAGTCACCATCTATCTCGTTGTACATCTCCCAGTACCTATTCGAGTACGTTTTCAAGGTCTCCCCTTCTCACATGGATAAGGACAGTAGAGAGCCTATAGGCCAAGGAACTCTACTGCAAGTGACAAAACGAGAGGCAAATGCTTGGGTGAGCTCCTTGAAGGAACCTATGGAACCCGCCCTTAAGCTATCGAACCATCTCATTGCCACTAAAGGGGAACACCTTGTACATCAAGGTTTCGTCCTTGGAATGAACAGCCATTCTTTGGTTGAAATGGCTCACATGCTCTACTGGGTCTATTCGACTATTGTAGATAGTGAACGTTGGCTGATTGAATCGCCAAGGAAGCCTTGCTCCTACAATCTTGCACATGAAGGGTGATCGAAAAATTTGATTCAACGCCTTGCTCATCGCGTCACCTCCCAGGCCTTTGCGAGGTGGGCTCTTATACTTTCGTTTATGATGATGCTCCTCCTCATAGGAGAAAGATTCGCTGGATGGGGTCCTTGACCTTCATCTATAGCTGGCATCCTCTCTATCATTAAAGGAAGCGTCGGAGCTGGAGGGGGTTTGCTTTCGCTGTGCGTGGCGTAGCTTTCTCTTTAGCTGGTCAACCTCCAGTTGCAGGGCTCATGTGTCTTCCTCACGAGAGAGATGGCTCTTACCCTGGGAGTGACTCTTACTGGACTGGACAATATGCACACTCCCCTTCCGATCTCTTCTACGTTCGAGGTTGACAAAAAGATTTTCACATTGGGATCCAATGGATTCTGCCTAGTGTGGACCTGAACCTACCATTGTTAGCCGTTGCACTCACTATCATACAAGTTCTTCCCACAGATGGCGCCAATTGTAAGGACACATTTACGGTCCAAGCCCAAAATGTATAGGATCTTGGCCCAATAAGCCTAATACAATAAATTTGTAGAGAGTGAGTCAAAGAACTAGGTCCTAATGAATTGGACAATGGCTAGTATGGCTTTAGATGATGATCAAGCAAGAACAAGGCACATAAGACTGAATGAATTCACTGTCCGAGGAGGTAAATCTAGTTATAAATCAATTAAAACGATTACAAGTGCAACTTTGATTGCTACAGTATTGTTTCTCTATTTTTCTGATCCTTTCCTCATGGAGGGTCTCTTACATTATATAGCTCTCTTTGGACCATCTTGATCCTATACTTGTTGATCATTCGAGCCCTTACTTGAGTGTCTGTCCCATCAAACACCCTTTTTGGCTTTCTGTGAGTTATGGTAGCCAAGGCAACACTGTTCAGAGGTTTTCTCCACATAAATGCGATTAGAAAAGTAGGTGCATTGCATTTTATGCGATGGTAGCTGTAACACCCCGACCCAAATTAATAGTTAAACTATGTGTTTAAATAGTTAATTAATATGTTAAGCCACTTACTTACTAAAATTAATATAAGAGTATTTAACTAAATATATTATTTTATAATGCTTTTGGATAAGAATTGTGAAGATTATAAATAATTGGAATGGCTATTTGTATTATACGTATATATTTAGTATGTGTAAAATTATATGAAGTGATTTAAGTTATTAGATACGTAGATGGTATTTTAATTAAGCATGATGCATGAGATTTTGTAGTGGAAATTCCACCCACATGCAACCAATTGAAATTCAACACATGTAGAGTCAAAGTTTCTTGCATGTTCACTCTTAAACTCAAAGATCAAACACTTGGCCGGCCTTGCACTCACCAAGCTCCATCTCAATTCTTCTTTGACTTTTCTCAAGCTCTAGGACATCCCATTAACTCTCTTGCTCTCATTTTCCATGGGTACACACACAAATCAGAAATTTCAGCTCACTTTGCTCTCTTTTTCTCTCAAGGAAAGAGCTAGGAAGCTCTCTTAGGTCCCTTTTGTCAAACCCATGGGTCCACACTTTGAAAGAAAGACAATACTCCATCCTATTTCTTCTTCATACTCTCTCAAAGCAATTAGAACATATATGCACTTTTAATGTAATGGATATAGCTTTATAAAGGTAAGGATATATATATATGTGTGTGTGTGTGTGCGCGCGCGCGCGCGTATGCAAAGTGATGTTATTTTTGTAGGAAAGTGTGAGTGTTAATGCAAGAAATAATTTTTGTAGAAAAGCATGTGTGAATGCAAGAAAGTTGAAAGTGGGTGTGATTCTTCTTTCCCTAGCCATACACGTATTCCACCCCCAAAAGTCCCCTTCTCTTATCTGATTTTGCTGCCCCAAAAGTCTTCTCCCATATCTAATCTTCTTGGCTGCACCAGACAAGAAGTCCAGCTCCTTTACTACTTTCTCTATTCCTCTTTCTTTGCTCTTCTTTCTCTCTTCTCTCTTTGCTCTTACACGGTAGCCCTCATTCTCTAAAGATGAAATTAAGAGCCTAACACTAAGATTTTGTGGGTAAGTAATTAAAACTTCATCTGATTTTGTGTATCTTGGATAGTATAATTGTTTTGTTATCTCTATTTCTTCATCCTCTGTTCTGATTTTAGAAGCTGACTTTGTGATTCTGTTTTAGTAATTTAAAAGTTGATGACATTGTGGTCTATTGAATGCTTATTAACATATTTTAATATGTATACTATAGGTATAAAAATACCCAAATGAAATTAAGACCTACTGCTATTTGTTGATGATTTTAGAAAGAACATGCACTGAAGCTGTCCCTGTGACAGATTTGATGTTTACCAAAAGAAAATTATGTATTAAATTTTATATAGTGAATTTAGATGCTAGGGTTATTTTCTATGAAAGCTAAGACATATAAGGTTGTTATGGAAGTGGTCTCACAACATTTTGATCAATATAAAAAGAATGGTTTAATTTTTAATTGCAAGAAATTCTGTCAGGACAGATTTGAGTATGCTGTCTTCCGTGATTTTTAGTAAATCATGGGTTTATGATTTGATTCTGAAATTTTTATGGTATATACTGGACATATAAGGGAGTGGTTCTGTAAACTTTCGTGACAATTTGATGTGTTTGGATAGCCCATTTGTATTTTACAAATGGGGCATATGCGACTGGAATAGAACAGTGAACAGTAAGGGACATGCCTAACTTTGAGGATTTAATTCTAAAGTTAGGGTAAATGATTTGAGCTATAATTTATTTTGCTCATCATATGATATGTCTAGATCATAGAGTAATTTTGTACAACTCGGTTCAAGGTTTAGTACTCAAAGGAGGGGTTATAAACCATTCGACAGTTGTATTTATGAAGCTGTTTTGTTGAATATGTTGTATGTTTCCTTAAGAGGGTATACGGTTACATGACAATGCTTAAAAGAGTTTATGTTTATGCATGCATTGTTACCCTAAGCTCAAAGCACCTTTTGAAATGAAGTTGGCTCTTATGAGAGCAATGTGAGAATGTTGGTTTTTATGATTTAATACATCATGTTGTATGATGAATGAATTTTGTGTTTGTGGGAACCTCGTTGAGGTGGGATTAGGATTTCCTTAATTTTAAGAGATAGACTTTGAGATGAATGTGTAAATTTATCATAAGGAAATTATGGATAGTAATAAGTTTTGATTTCGGTTTAGGTGTTATCAGCCTCCAGGTCTAAGCTCCTTCGACTTTAGGCTCTCGGTTCCTCTGCTTTCAGGTAAGGGATAAGTTATATGAGCATTTGGTAAGTCATGAGGTTATTTTAAAATATATTATGCATTAAAAGGTTTTTGATTAGATATATGGCATGTAAGCATTACCGGACAAAGATATGTTCGTGATGCTTTCGAAACCTTATGTATATGATTTAAGCATATTGATGCTATTACTAATTCCACGAACATGATGATTAAAGAAAACAATAGAAATGCTGTTATTGCGAAATGTAATGCAAACTATGAATTTCAGTATGATGAATAAGTATAAAATGTTTTCGGGTTATGTTCTCTGGTGATCTAAACTTTGCCAGTAGGGGTTAATTACTGGCTTTCCATGGAAAACGTTATATGATTGGCCATTAAGTGGGACTGGCTTTGCTATACCCGCCCTTGTTGGTTACGGCCAACTTGGGGGAAGCCAACCTACCCCCATGGTTGGAAGATAAGTATTATGATGTGATCCCGGAAATACCTGGCATTGTGGGGAATGCTGGATGCGTAGCACCGTGGTGCTAGAAGCCTCCCAAATAAGTACAGACTTATCAGATATGGACTAACCAATAAGTTATGTATGAATAGCTATATTATATTATTAATCATGAGAGAATTATTTTGTTAAATGCATTGTAGAAAGTTAAAAGCTCTCATGAAAAGAAGAAGTTTCTGATGAAAAGAAAGCTGCTCATTAAAGATAAAAGTTTCTGAAATTCTATTATGCTATAAAGATAAAACTTCTGATAAAAGTACAAATTTAAGTTAAGAAGTTATTAGATATCTGTTTTTTTTTTACGAAACGTAAAGTTTTATAATTATGAAAGTTATAATATTTTACGAGAACAAGTTTATGAAGGAAAGTTTTATTATTATTTAAGATGTTTTTAGTTTAAGACAAAATTTCCAATTATCTGATTTAAGTTAAAATGATTATTTTATAATGAAAATATATATGGTGACTTTGTAAGAAATGAAAGAAATTCAATCCGAAAGGTTTCGATAATATTATTCTGATAAGAAAAATGAGAACAATTATTTTCCTACGAGAAGCGTATAAGTTATTATTAAATATAGTATAAAATACTATGCATGAAAAGATGTTCTCCTATCTGAATAATTATAAAATGAAATGAATAGATTTACATGCATCCTTATTAAATTCTCATATATCTTACCTTTACTGAGCTGTGCAGCTCACCCCTTCCACTCTTTCAGTTAACAGGTTTATTTTGGAGCAGACGAAGCCTTAGTCAAGGTTTGAAAGGAGCTAGTTTTAGTTTTATATGTATAGATCCTAAGTTACCAATTTGATGTTTAGCTTGGTAGCAATGTGTATTTTAGGATCTACTGAGAGTTGTACTTTAAGGTATTAAGAGATGTATTATGTGAAAATATGGAAATTAAATGACTGGTGGATTATGTTATATTTTGAGTACTATATAGATGCTCTGGATGTCAAATGAAAGGTCATATCAAGAAGCCAAGAAACAAGAATGAATGAAAAAGGGAAGTTTTCTAAAAAGTTTTGTAAAAGTTAAGTTGGTTCTTGTTAATATCAAGTTTAGACTTGATATTACCATGCTGGTCATGGTCACAAATCCGGGTATCGGGTTTGGGGCGTGACAGTAGCAGCTTTCCCTTAAATATTTCTGAAATCCCAGCCCTCTGGTACACTTGAGATACACATCCCTATCACTAGAGTATCCTGGAAGATTACTTTGATTAAATAGGATATACATTTGATCTATGTTTAGCTTATTTGAGGAAATATTCCTCCTCGGACTACCTTCCTATTTGCATCTTACTCATTAAGTCCTGAGTTTGAACCACTCATTATCATTCGTTGCTCCTCGAACTAATCATGCTCTCTGCCAAGGCCCAAGGCCCAGTATATGTTTTGGGCCTTCAACCCTACATATATATATAAATTATAAAATTTCAACTTATTGCGTTCTCTCTATGATGAGCACTCTTTATCATTAGGTCAAGAAACTAATAAGTTTTTTACGTAGGCGGAACTCAAACTCTAGATCTCTTATTCGACGACAAAAGACTTTACAAGTTAAAATAACCGAAGTAACAATTTAGTTTTGAATTAACCCATAAAAACAAGTCCATTTTAAACTAGTTTGAGCACTTACATTGTTTGAATAAATAAATAATAAAAAGAGAAAAAAATTGAATTTATTTTAGTTTGCATAGAATAAAATTCTAATAATTAGCTTCTAACACCCGAATTATATAAGTTTTTTAAATTAAAACAAATAATCAAATTGTGTGCAAGAATAAATATATAACATAGAAAGCAAAAAGACCATGTTGTGTATATGTAGGGTCTGTTTGAAATTCACTTATTTTGCTAAAACTAAAAACTTTTTACTGAAAATGTTGTAGATAAAAGTAAAAGTTAGCTGAGATAGTACAGTGAAACTCATGAATAGTACCAAAAAGTGCAGTAAGACCTATGAATAGTAGAAAAGTAAGCTGAATAATAAAATAAGTTAACAAAATTAATCATGCCAAACGGACACGTATATATATGTAGGATGAACTAAATCCTCATTAATTTTTATTTTTGCATCAGAAGGAGCTCGTATATGTTTTGCAATACGGGATAACCAGAATACTCACAATATAACTATAAAGACATTTATCTAAAATACTCACAATAAAACTAAATAAGAAAGACATTTTTCAACCCAAAAAAAAAAAAAAAACTAGGAAGACATTTCAAATACCACACATGGATTAGTGGGCATGTGGTTCGATATATAGCCCATTTGTTATCTTCATGTCCATTGTTTACAAAATTTGGAGCCTTCTTTTCATTCCCAATTACTCGAAATGCATATTCCACCTTTACAAACCCAAAACTTTTTACACAATAAAAGCCATCTTCAATATCCAAAACATGTTGTTGTCCAATTGATCGCATCTAGCATATTGTCACAAACTCACACAATAACAAAGATCAGTTCAACCGACTACATCATTTGAAGAGAAGTTTTTTTTTTTTTTTTTGAGAGATAATTACAATATGCTACTAACCTCGCAGTTTGAACCATTTTTTCCCTAGACCCCCAAACATTTTATGTGTGGAGATGTGCCAATTCAGCTATAAGGCCTTTGGCTATTTGAAGAGAAGGTTCACAAAAAGATTAAAAAGAAATGTTGCATGAAGCTGGATATTTTATTTTTTCTATGATATAAAAAGAGATGTGGAGGGGGAAATATATGGCATCTATTCGTTTCTAAATATTTTTCTTCAATTTTACAAGCTAGTTTAAGTGAATACTAATAACTAGAAAAGGTGCGTGGATCGGTGGATAACAAAGGCATTGATGAAGAGAGACAAAGGGAATATTATAGGATTGAAAGTCAAAATATTTTGAAGAAAATTAGGATTTAGAAAGGAGTACACTTTGAAAACTAGTTCTGGACATATATATATATATATATATATATATAGAGAGAGAGAGAGAGGGGTTGAAGTTACACTTAGTGTAACTCTTTAGAGTTACACTCTTTCTACATTGCTAGATTTAAGAAAATCTAACGGTCAAAAATATGAACCCATTAATGTTGATTACTATTTCATTTATTATCCCTTATTTTTTGAATTTCCATATCTGTGTTTACTCCTAAAACATTTTCACATTATCTCTCTTCTCGTATCCTCCTAGGGATGGCAATTTTGCCCCGCCCTGCTAGACCCGCCCCTCCCCGCTTCGCCCCGTACGGGTTTTTCCCGCCCCGCAAAGGTGGTAGGGCGGGGATGGGGCGAGATTTTAGACCCGCACCACGAGGCGGGGTGGGGATGGGTTTACACTTTTTAGACCTGCCCCGCCCCATCCCTACCCCGCCCCGCATTATAAGGGTTAAATTGTAATTTTTCATACCCTAAAACCCTACTATTTAAACAAAAATATCATCAATTTATTTTATCCTACCTAATGAGGCTCTACCTCTTTTTTCTCTCTAGCAAAGTTGGAAATAAGGTATCAATTATAACGTGTTTTTTTCTTTATTAGAAACAAATTTATATACTATTGAATTACTGATTTCATTCATGATTCATACATCTTTCTCAACTTACTTTTGATCATGAACATAATATAATTTTTTTTTTAATTAGGTACAGGTTTGAGGCTCTAAATATTTGTCTTTGTCATTGTTTTTGTAATTTTGTGTGGGCATTTGGCTCATTGGCTGTTATAAAATATAAGGTACACTGTCACACACCCTCTTTTCTCTTAACACTTGTAATTCCCATTGGAATTTCACTTTGCTTAACAACATTGCTTCTTTATGCTTGTCAAAATCCATATCTATTTTACAAGCTGGGTTTTTGTTTTTGAATTTTCATGTTAGAAATATGAGGTGGTGAATGTAGAACAAGATAATGAGAAATATGTTTCCCTATTGGTTTGATTGCCGATATGATGACATCAATCATGTATTAGGGGTTTGGATTATTTTATTGTGTCATACTATGAGATTTTTCTTGTGATATTGTCTTGTTAAACATTTAGACAATATTATTTAGTTTTTGCTAAAAAATAGTTTGATTTGATAGGATAAATTTATTTATAATTTCAAGTATATTTTTATTATTGAAACATGTCATTTTATTTGGAAAAATGGTAATAGTTGTAGGGAAAATTAACAAGAAATAAAGTTTTGCGGTGTAGGGCGGGGCTTCGCGGGGCCTTAAGGGGCGGGGATGGGGTAAGAAATTTTCCCCGTCATGCGGGGCGGGGCGGGGATGAGGCAAGAAAAATCTATGCGAGGCGGGGGCGAAGATCACATCTTTCGGCCCCGCCCCATCCCATTGCCATCCCTAATCCTCCTACTCAATATAGTCATCACAAAAATACGTAATTGAGTTTATAATTCGAGTTAGTTTTGTTTGTATAAGTGGCAAATTAAATTTAAAGTCCAGGACCCTTTTTTTTTTTTTTTTTTTTTTTTGAATGCTAAAGTCTAGCCATCTAGGACTTTGAGATCACAAAAGAAGCTTTTGAATTGGTTTCAAGTCTTTGTATAACTTGGAGTAAGGTGGTGTTTTCCTCTGAGGATGCAGTGACACTGAATTTTTTAATGTAGATTTGTAGGGAATTGGTACTAAAGTCTTTATCTAAGATTCAAAATTCTTTTTTAAACTATTCCTAAGGGTCACGATATGAAAATTCAAAAAATATGGAAATAGAGACAATACATGAAAATAAAAAGTTTCAGGTATTTTGGTTGAGATGAATGTAAGCACATTTTGGGCATAGAGATAGATATGGAAATTCAAAAAATAAGGGATAATAAATGATATGATAATCAATATTAATGGGTTCATATTTTTGACCGTTAGATCTACTTAAATTTAACGGTGTAGAAAGAGTGTAACTCAAAAGAGTTACACCAGTTGTAACTTGAACTCATCTATATATATATATATATAAAACCGAAGCCTTTGAAGCTCTCACAATTTTCCACATCATCACTATTTTCTTTTTCTTTTTATTTTAGATTCTTTTTATTTTATCAATAATATTGAAAAAACGTATACAAATTTGGAGGCCTATTTAAGGGCTCCATAAAACTTGATGAACAAGAAAATATATTCTAAAATAAGCCCTAATTAATACCTAACCATAATAGAAACTAAATTTGACCTAAAAAAACATTAAAAGAACCTAAAAATAAGGAAATAAATCACCTAGACCTAAAATAACGTTTTTTGCATAAAAATACCAAAATTAAATAATTACAAAAATTAAATTGTAAATTCTATTCTACATCAACTTATCACAAAAATCATCACCTATATTTATTATTATTATTATTATATATATTCTATATATATATATATATATATATATATATAAAACCGAAACTTTTGAATCTCTCACAATTTTTCATATCATCACTATTTTCTTTTTCTTTTTATTTTTGATTCTTTTTATTTTAGGTTTTATATCTTATAACAATAATATTGAAAAACGTATACAAACTTGGAGGTCTATTTAAGGGCTCCATAAAACTTGATGGACAAGAAAATATATTCTAAAATAAGCCCTAATTAATACCTAACCATAATAGGAACCAAATTTGACCTAAAAAAACATTAAAAGAGCCTAAAAACAAGGAAATAAATCACCTAGACCTAAAATAACGTTTTTTGCATAAAAATACCAAAATCTCTTCTCTCCTTAAAACCCTAGCAATTACCATCTCAAAACCCTAAACTCAACTTCACTTTAAGATTAAAAAAATAAGAAGGAGAGAGACTCACGTAAAAATAAAAAATAAAAAAAAAAAAAAAAACGTAGATTTTGTCTTTTTTTATTTGCTTTCATATGTGCCTGAAATTTTCATTCTATCTTATTGTTTTATTATGTTTAGAATTGATTTTCTTATAAGTATTTGGGTTAATCTTTATATTTTGATAGTGTTTTTATGGGTTTGGTTTTTGGGTTGAAATTCTAATAATTATTTTATATTGTATATGACAGATGAAGCATCTCTATTTTTTGGAGAAAAATCAAAGCTGCAACCTATGTCTTCCAGCCAAAGGTGTGGTAAATTTTTATATGTTCTTCCTTTATCGAGAATTTTTATTTGGGTTTATGTGATTTTTTGTTTTTTTATTAAAGCTTTGATTTTTGGTTGATTAATTATTTGTTTGGATTAATTTCAATTAATTATTTGTTTGGATTCAACGTAAAAGATAATGGAATTAGGTGTAATAAATTTGATAATGTTCCATATTTTGAATTGTTTATATTATTTAGACTCCTAGTAGGACTCTCTCTTCTCTTCTTAAAACCCTAACAATTACTATCTCAAAACCCTAAATTTAACTTCACTTTAAAATTAAAAAAAATAAGGAGAGAAACTCAACTAAAAAAAAAAAAAAAAAAAACGTAGGTTTTGTCTTTTTTATTTGCTTTCATATGTGCCTGAAATTTTCATTCTATCTTATTGTTTTGTTATGTTTAGAATTTATTTTCTTCTAAGTATTTGGGTTAATCTCTATATTTTGATAGTGTTTTTGTGGGTTTGGTTTTTTGGTTGAAATTTCTAATAATTACTTTATATTGTATACAGCAGATGAAGCATCTCTATTTATTGGAGAAAAATCAAAACTGCAATCTACGTCTTCCAACCCAAGGTGTGGTAAATTTTTATTTGGTATATTATATATGAATTTTTTGAATTTGAAGGGTTTTGTTTGGTTTTGAAGTAGAATTTGGGGATTCTATAAAATTTGGAAGGTTTAAGTTTTGGGGTTTTTGGTATTTGCGTCTTAGTAGGTTGATCTTAATTCTTTACCTTATATGTTTTTTCTTTATTAAGAATTTTTATTTTGGGTTCATGTGATTTTTTGTTTTCTTAATTAAAGTTTTGATTTTTGGTTGATTAATTATATGTTTGGATTAATTTCAATTAATTATTTGTTTGGATTCAACGTAAAAAATAATGGAATTATGTGTTATAAATTTGATAATGTTCCATGTTTTGAATTGTTTATATTGTTATTAATACGACTAAATAAGATTTGTTTTTATCTTTGTAGTTTATATCAGTTTTGAGTGTGTGTATATATATAACTTTTGGGAATTTTGCTTTATTAATTTAAGAATTGTAAATTACTTTGTAGGTTTCAATAACTATGTACCTACAGTAAGACATTGACAATATAAGCATATATATATGGTATTAACATTTTATAAAAATATTTCTTACAACCCAATAACATTCTACGTTAGACAACACTTCTAAACTAATGAAAAGCATAGAAGTTAAATATTTATTCCTATTGTATTTTATTTAATTATGACAGATCCATTTTTTTTTTTAAACGCTAACTAGCAAAATGTCTATAATATGCATATTATTAACCCAATTTTCTATTTCTAAATTTCTTAGATTTTATTATATCAATCTTTTTTTCTTTTAAATTCTTGGTGGGCAAATCAGTCTCTCACTAATTCTTTTACCTTAACGTGATGTTGGTTAATTGTTCTTTTATTTAACTATCCCGTGCATCGCACGGGTTAGCGACTAGTATATATATATATATATCCAGAACTAGAAATTTAAGACAAAACAGACAAACATCTGGTAAAATTTTGAACATATGAGAAATGCATTAACATGTACTGTGCTGAAATTAAGAGCTTAAATAATTTGGAAAAAAGGGGTTCTTTAAAAAGAGGGGAGAAGAATTCATTTTCATTTTTGTTTCCTTTTTTTTTTGGGGGGGGGGGGGGGGGGGGGGCGGCGCAGTTTATGGGTTGGAAGATTTCTTTTTTCTTAAGGTTGCCTGAATAGGACAAACTGCCCCGTGGATATCTTGGTTTGGAACAAAACAATAGGCTAGAGGAGGGAGAATGTCTCTCCCTACCTTGGGTGCAATAGTGCACCCATCAACTATATATATATTACACAAGTCATCACCTCAAATTTCATTTCTAATGTAGGATAAAATCTTCAAATTAATTTTTGTAATTTATTATATTTGATATTTTTATGTAATTAACATTATTTTATATTTATGTCATTTATTTCCTCATTTTTAGATGCTTTTAATACTTTTTAGGTCAAATTTAGTTCATGTTATGGTTAAGTATTAACTAGGAGTTATTTTAGAATATATTTTCTTGTCTGTCAAGTTTTACGGAGCCCTTAAATAGACCCCTAAATCTATAAACTTTTTTTTAACAATTATTAATATTAATAAAAATTCAGACTTTTGTCTATTGTTTCTCTGGTGGATTCCAGAACCCTTTTTCCATATGGATTCAAGAACCCTTGTGGATTCAAGGAACCCTCGTGGATTCAAGATTATTTTTAGAAGCAAACGTGTTTTGTTTCTTGTTTTCTAGAAGTAGACGTATTCTGCTTCTTGACGCTTCCGCATCCCACATTAGTTGGTATTAGAGCCTTAACTTATCCTGGTCTAGTGGCTAACATATGAGACGGTAGCAATTCCGGTGATAGAAAACTTAGCAAGTATTACGTGACGTACAGCTAGCACTCACAAATATCTTTGCTAGGATGCCGTCGTTGGAGCATGAAAATAATAGGGATAACTATTGCTGAGACATAACTCACAGGCAACCTATTGGTAAGCAAATTTCATATAGGCCTTATAGAAGAATTGCAAGTTTTAATGGTTATTTTTGTAAAGTAGATTTTCTTGATTGGTTACTTGATCTAGAAAATTTATTTGACTATGAGAATATTTGTGACGAGAAAAAAGTTAAACTTGCTTTGTATAAACTTAGAGAGTATGCCTTACGTTGGTGGGAACAAATACAGACTGATAGAATCCGACAAGGTAAAGACAAATTTCATTCATGACCAAGGATGAAAAAGATGCTTCTTATCAACTTTTATCTTATGGATTGTGATGAAATCTTGTCATATACAAAACAAGATTATTATTGGCTAAGAAGTTCATACTTGAATTATTTTAAAGAACCATATATTCCACCATCAAGAGAAGAATTGTATGTTGAACAACATATTTTTCTTGAAGAATATATAGAAGTTTATGAAGAAGTTCATGAAGATTTTATTATAGAAGAATAATGAAGACCATATTATAGAGAAAGATCTTAAGGTCGAGATAGTAGAGACCATTAAAGAAGAAATTATATAAGAAGTTGTTAACGATCTCGATGAAGTCAAGTTAGATGATTGCAACGTTTAAGCTCCTAATATTTTGGTGGGGGATACTGAAACAAAGTTTATTGATTTTATTGGGGTGGAAAAATTCAATTTGATCATTGACTCTTATTTGGGGAATATTTTCAATTGCATGAAGATCAATGGATAAGAATTTCAAGTTGCCTAATTGATGACTTTGAAGTTTGGTAATAATATAAAGAGGATGAAGTATTCAAAGTATTTGTTCTCTTGGCATGGAAGATTTCAGATTTCAGCCATCACCCCGAGGACGACTTTGTTTCAAGTGGAAGGGTCTGATGTAAGACAGAATCTTCAAATTAATTTTTGTAATTTATTATATTTGGTATTAAAAAAAAAAACGTTACTTTAGGTTTAGGTCATTTATTTCTTTGTTTTTAGGTGCTTTTAATGATTTTTAGGTCAAATTTGGTTCCTGTTATGGTTAAGTATTAATTAAGAGTTATTTTAGAATATATTTTCTTGTCATCAAGTTTTTTGGAGCCCTTAAATATGTCCCTAAGTCTATAGACGTTTTTAAAAAAATTATTGATATTAAAAAAAATTCAAACTCTTATCTATTGTTTCTCTGGTAGATTCTAGAACCCTTTCTCTTTGTGGATTAAAGGAACACTTGTGGATTTGAGGTTATTTTCATAAGTGTTGATACCCATTTTCACAACACATTTTCTATGAGCCCAACTCAATCAAGCCCGACCTCATTATAGGCCCAATTCATGTATTATATTATTTTTTATTCTTTTAAGCATGGCCTAAGCCCATGCAATATATGGGAGAAATTGAGGAAGTGTGGTTTAGAGGGTACGGGTCGATTCCTTTTGGACCTTTTGCATGAGCTCAACCCATGTGTGCTACCAAGTGGGCAAGGGACACTGGTAGCACCTCAAACTCATGGAGAAGGTCTTGTACCCAAAATTTCCACCCCAAAAGAATTTTTATGCTCTAAGTAACTGTGCCCCTAATTTTTAGCCCAACTCCATTTTTCACACCAAAACACAGCTAACCGTAAACTAATTAGCTAGCCTATTGTAGCCGCCAAATGCAGCTATTAAAAGCCTACAATGACAAGGAAACAATAGCTAATGGAGTCAGTCACTTTATTTCCAAAATCATGCTAAAAGCATACTAAACTCTTCCCTAAACAAAAGCAACCCAAGCTAAAACACCAAATTAGTACTATGGGGGATAAAAGCCTCTTCCACTACTCAAAAACTAGTCATTAGCAACACCCCAAACTCTATATAAAACTCTCTCTTTAGCTCAAAAAAGAAACTAACCACGTTCTACCCACATACCTGAAACTTCAGAGCAAAAGCTTATTCAGCTAGTCAACATTCTCACGATTCTAAACCTTATGGGTGGAAAATATGGGTACAGGAGAACCTTCCCTCTCTTCCTCACAACCTCTCTCAAGTTCTTCTTATTGGTGATTGTGGGTCGAAGTTTCAGACCTGTTGAACCACGTTTTCCCTGAAGAACTGAAACTTAAGAGCAAAACTCACTAAGCTAGGAAACATTCTCACTATTTTGAACCTTAGGGGTGAAAATATGAGTACAGGGGAACCTTCCCTCTTTTTCTCACAACCTCTCTTAATTTCCTCTTCTTGGTGACTGTGGGTTGAAATTTCAGACCTGTTATGTTTTATGCTTTTTCTGCACTTTTGTTATTAGCATTTTGATTCTCTCTTGTCAAAGCACCATTAGCCTTTGTTTTCTATACATTATGAATTTTCTATACATTATGAATTTTGGGCTTGATTCTCCACAAATAAACACTTTTAAAGAACCCAAGGGGAGATTTAGGCCGTTTTTGCATTTTCGGCCCTTGTCGCAAAAACATCCCTGACAATAAGCAAATGTGTTTTGTTTCTTATTTTCTGGACGTATACGTGTTTTACTTCTTAACGCTTTCGTATCTTGCATCAATTTCACTAGGATATTGTTTTTCAAAGGAAAAATGCACAAAATCCCATTATAATTTTTCTTAAAACACGCACCTCTAAAATTATGTATATAACACACTTAACCCACATGTGGTGTTATTTAATATGTAAATTATGAGGCTTTTTAATGTAACAAAAAAAATTTATCATATGTTGCTGTTTTGTGCGAAAGTAAAATTATGAATTTCATCCCATAAAAAAAAAATATATATATATATATATTATGAATTTCACGTAAAACAAA
Source organism: Quercus glauca (assembly GCA_023736055.1). Lineage (NCBI taxonomy): Eukaryota > Viridiplantae > Streptophyta > Magnoliopsida > Fagales > Fagaceae > Quercus > Quercus glauca. Next base: position 72,346,283 of record CM043316.1, on the reverse strand, counting down.
ATCATATGGGATTTTGCATGTGTTACACTCAAAGATCTCAAGAGGATTAATGTGATACTATTAATAGTATAATATCATATAGGGTTAATTGTTATATTCAAAATTTAGGGGGATTTCATGTTTTTATGAAGAAACCAAATGCAGGTTTTCTATACTTTTTCCTTTTCTTTTCTTTTTTTTCCTTAAGATGAGTGAGAGAAGAAAATTTAAACCCAACTTTTTTTACATAGAAAAAATTAAGCAATAACACGAGACTCTTTAACTTTATTTCACAATCAGCCCATGTGTTTGTAATGATCAGTAGACAGCTTTCTTTTTTTATAGGGAGAGGTTGGACTTCTAGACTTCTAGTTATATGATTAGGGAAAAGACTACTTTGTAAATTATTTTCCTTGCCATATGATGGTTGCAATTCACACCCATAGCCAAATGTTCTTGTATGCATGGTTGTCAAAATCACGATTTGAATCCTAAGATCCTACGATTTTATGATCCCACTTGCCTAAAGCAATTCAGAACTTTGAAGGATCTTTGCGATTATTCAGAATCGGTAGGATCGTACGATTCTGAAGATTCCAAATGATCCTAGTTTCTTGTAATCTTCATTAACTTGACAGAAGGCTCAATTTGACCCAAATGAAAAATAACATCCCAATCAACCAAGTTTTGCTATTTTAATGTAGAAAGAAAGAGTGTCAGTTGGACCCAAATGAAAAATAACATCCCAATAAAGTGACACGTTTTGAGATTTTTGAATTCTTTAAATGATGCTTACAAATTGATGTAGTGATGTGTAGTAATTACATCAAATCAAGAACGGACCCAGGTGGAGGCCCAAGGGGGCCCGAGCCCCCCTGGGTCCAAAATATTTTATTTTTTAGTCATTCTATATTTCATTTTTGTAGTTGGGCTCCCCTTCTCTCCAATCAATCTAGCTAGCCTAACCCAAATAGCAACTATCCCACCCAAAAACTTAACAAAAATAATAAAAATATTCACAATGGTGATTGTATTTTAGCCAAAAAAAAAAAAACTATTTTACCACCAAAGAACAAAAAAATCATGTGTTATTGGAAAAGTTAAAATTAATTTTTTTGCAACTATAGTAAACTGATATAAAAACCAGTTGACAGAAGCAAATTGTTAAAAATAAAATACAATATTTTATTAAGATAATATCTCTTTCTTCAATTAAAAAACTCAAATTCTCTCTCTTACTTATTATTTTAATGAGTAGTTTATATTATTTTAAATAAAGTAATAAAAAAAATAGAACATTTGATATTTTGTGTATTGTAAAGTAAGGTGGTAAAATAGATAAAATAGTTTTTTAAGATACTACAAGCTGAAATTTTTAGCACCACCATTATGAATGCTCTAACTTCACAAAAACAAATCCTAGCCAGGCCCAGTATTAAAAATAAATAAAAATTTCTGTTTTTGTCTTTGTTGGTAGATGTTTGCATCTTATTGTATTTAGAAACAACGATTTTATGCATTTATAATTTTTTAATACTGTATAGATGTTTATTTAGAGTTTTTTTCTTTATACTCTGGCCCCCGCTTGCTTAAAATCATGAGTTCATTCATGCATCAAATGGATGCAAATTTATGAATGAATATATAATTTATGTGATTATTTAACATACTAATATATTTTTTTCTCAAATAATGTAGAATCTTACGATCTACGACCTGATCCTACAATCCACGATCCCACCTACCTCCCACAATTCCACGTAAGATCCCGATTTCGATAACCTTGCTTGTATGTATCTCATGCATAGAACTTGTGATCGAATGAACTTATTTTGCAATTTATTTAGCTTACATGAAAATTTTTAAAATCTTATTTTTATTATAGATATAATTTTTGAGAAATTTTTTTAATTAAAATCCTATAATTAATTTAAGAATGTAGCAAATAAATGTTTAAAATTCAAAAAGTAATAAATTAAATTATGAAGATTCAAAAAAATAAAAATTAAATCTCAACCCAATTAAATGGAATGGCATCATAATTTGTACTACATTTTTGAAATTATAGGATTTAATTTATTACTTTTTGAAATTTCAAAATTGAACTTATTACTTTTGGAATGAAACTATATAATTTAATTTATTACCTCTAAATTATAATGCTTATAAATATAATTTCCTCTTAGATAATTACATTCAATTTATTTTTCAAATAAAAATAATTAACTCTTCTAAATGAAATAGTACTTATCAAATATATGTATTCACTCTTTTACGGAAAGATAGACCCCATACTTATAAGACTCACACTCACTTTTATGTGAGAAGCTAAATACATGTATAAGATATATCATAAATTTTCTCTTCCGCAGCACTGTCAAGCCACCTAATGTTCATCATTGCAGAGCGCCAAAGGAACACTTTCTAATTATTGCATTCGGCAACAAAAGGTAATATTACCTTTCAACTTATAGATTTGTGTACAACAGCTAAAAAGGTTGCACGGCTGGCTTTAACTTAAATTAAAGTACTTAATTAATTAGTTTATATATCTTTCCATAGCACTTAAAAGGTGACCATCCTTTTCAATTCTTTGAGTACCGACAATCAGAATTCAGACTAGATTCGCAATTTGATCATTTAACAAATAATAATAATAATAAAAATAATATAACGGCAATGATTTGTTCCAGTTGTGAATCATGTTGCAACTTTTTTTTTTATTCTCTTCTTCCAAGTATAAATTTTATTCTAATCTCTTTTTCTACATTAAACTAATCAACTTTGAATATATCATGTGACATAAACCCAAAAAGTTTTTTTTTTTTTTTTTTTGGTGAACTACCCAAAAAGTTTTTGACTCATGTGATTCCTTTCTCTTTCTCTCTCTTTTAATTGAAATGCGATTCCTTTCTTTTCTAGAAACGTCAATCATATTAAAATTAGTGTATGGTACAATTAACCCTAAACGTGAAGTGTGTTGTGTAGTGAAGTTCTTATCGTTTGTTCTTGGTTGCAAGAATTTATCCTATAAAAGTAGTTACTCTCTTTTTATATATTTTAAAAAAAAAAATTGAAAGCTTAATAAGTAACATTAAGCTTAGAAGTACAATACCCTTATTTTTGTCTTCCATCTTAAAGCAAAGAAAACGGAGCCATTTTATATCTCATTGTTGTTATATTCATCATAGCTAGGCACATCACTCATGCTATCTTTTCAGCACTAAAATATACCCAAGTTAACCACAAGATGTGTAACTATCACAAAACAAACTATATAGGGGAGATTCATGTTTAAAGGTTTTTTTTTTTTTTTTTTTGATAGAAGTCACTGAAATTTCTTCAATATATAAATAAGATAATATAAATAATAAAATATAAATAATAAAATATAAACAACAAAAGCCCGTTCTCGTGGACTTCTAAAACAATATCTACTGCATTATTATTCTTCTTTTTTTCCTTTTTCCTTTTTTTTTTTTTTTTTTTTTTGCCCTCTGAACATGGAATTCTTTATTTACTAACTAAACCTGTTACAAACCATGTGAGGGGGTATGTTAATGTATCTGTCTACTAAGATTAACCCCTTAACTCCCATACAAAATTTTGCAACAAAAAACTTTGGAATTTATTCAATTCCACTAGTGTGTGTGTGATTGTGATCTTTCCCTCTTTATCAAAACGTTGGCATATTGATTGGCCTCACGGTATATGTGCCAAGGTACCACCCTCCATGGCCAGCTTAGTAATTCCCTACAATCCAAAATCAAAGAAAGCCAACACAGGAAGAATACAATTCTATTAGAGGTGATAACATTTAGCACAATTTAATAGAATCGATTTCCAAACACAGCTACCAAGTCGTGTATAATCATGTTAAGAACATATTTTGTGTAATTGGCTAATCTTTTGATAAAACGTACTTTACTTGTAATTGGGTAGATCTAGGACGTGTTTAATACTTCAAGAAATATGTTGTTCAAGTATAGTATTAAAGTCATGAAGATTGGACCAAGAAATAAGTGAAGAAAAAGTGTTCAATAAAGCTGGACAGATAGCTTGACACCTATGGATAGATAGCTCGACAGCTTCTTGACACCTCTCGACAGCTGGCTATCTATTGAGATCTTCAGTTGATTGTTATCGCAATCTCGACACCTTCTCGACAGCTGGTGGATCAATCGAGAAAGCTTCTATCCTCTCGATAGCTTCTCGACACCTCCTCGACACCTAGCTATCTATCGAGGTTTAAAGTTCAACACCTCCTCGACACCTAGCTATCTATCGAGGTTATGGAAATCAGAATTTTCAGATCTGATTTTTGGGTCAGGTTTATGTATTTGTGTAGTGTATCTTTTCTTACAACCCTAGACCTATATAAGCCTTATTTTAGAAGCCATCACAAAAGAGAATACAAGGAGAACATATGAAAAAGGTGACCGACGCCTTATTCTCTCTGAAAGAAGCTACTGCGTCTTTATGCCTTAGGGTTTTGTAACCAAATGCTTCTTGATCTTCATTCTTGATAAAGTGAAGAACTTTGCAGCCAACATCTTCTTCTAGTTGGTGATTGAAGTCGCGTACTGGAATCCGCACAATTGGTTAGTCACGTACTGGGATTCGTGCATCATCAAAGGGTGGCATTCATATATTGAAGAGTTCAGAGGTTCTGAAGCGGTAGAAGGTTTCTGCTGTGAGTTCATCTACGGGGATTGTAGAGGCTAGGGACAAATGTTTTGTACTAGATCTGAAACTTCTCTTTACTAAGTGGATTGCTTTTCGGGAAGGTTTCCCCCCAGGTTTTTTACTGTGAAACTGGTTGGTTTCATTAGTTTTCCTGGGTCATCATATCTTGTCTTATTTACTTTTCCGCTGCATATTATTTTGACATGATGTTGATATTTGTTTGTTTTAACAAGTTTTATTCATAATAAATCTAATTAACAACTTGGATTTAAAACTTGTTAATTCTATCAACTGGGGTCTAAATTTCCCAACAAATCATTCTCTTAATTAATTGCCCTAAGTCTACTTGTGGATGTTCCAATGTTAATAGCAAAGCCTTTGTTCCAATATCAATTTGCACCCCGAACAAAAAAAAAAAAAAAAAAAAAAAAAAAAAAAAAGGCCACTTGCCCATGGTTTTTCCCACACTTGCTCCTAATATCCATTTGCATCACTCACAATTAGGGATGGCAAATTTTATCCAAATCCATTAATCCACTGATTACTTGTCTAATTTAGATAAGTCTTGACCCGACCCAACTAAACATTTGGGTTAAATGGGAAAAGACTCATTATTTAAATGTGTTTTAATGGTTAAATTCATTGGGTACCCACTAACCCATGTAAAATTTAAAGTTTTACACATCTTTAAAATAAAATAAATAAATAAAAAGAAGAAGAAACCCTAACTTAACCTAGCTACAAACCTAGCCGTCAAACACCTCTGTTCTTCTTTCTCATTGATTTTCTTTGGTGTTTCTTCACATTTTCTTAGCTACCAAACTTATCTCTCTCTCTCTCTCATTTTTCCAACCAAGAGACTTCAGAATCTCTAAGCTCTTGGGTTCCATGAAAAATTTTCGATTACCTTTCAATTTAGGTGGGAAAAAAGAGAAAATTTTAGTTAAGTTAAGATATAGAGGGTTCTCTCGAAAAAGAGCACTAATCACTCAACATGGTCGAAGCCTTCTCAATCTTTTCAAGAGTTTCTAAATTTCTTTTTTTCTTTTTTCTTTTTTTTAATTATTGGGTTGTTTGGTTTCAGGGCAAATGTAGGAAATTGTGAGAAAATTGTGAAACTTAGTCAAATCTGAGAAAAATGTGCCAAAATAAAGCCTACTCTACATTTATTTTGTTTATTTTAGTGATTTTCACTCTTTTTTTTTTTTTTTTTTTTTGGGATAGGAAGTGATTTCACTCTTAAATTGGAACTATGTGTAAGATCAAGAGTCAAAAAGTGAATTTTCCTTTATGTAGCACAGATACAGATATGGACACGATATGTAGTACGATGACACAATATTTCTTGAAAAACTAAGATACAATACGACAACAATATGGTAATTAATTAATTAATATTTATTTTTAGGTATATATATTTTATATTTGGAATAAATTATTTTATATTTTGGATTTTAAAAGCATGTAACAACGATAAAATGTTTGGAAATATATCTAAAATTAATTTAAAGACAATCAAATATTTTTTAAAGTACAAAGAAAAGAGTTCAAATAAACTAGACATCCATAAAAAGAGTTTAAATAAACAACATTCAACATCAAAATAGAACAATCGAATTAAAAAAAAAAAAAAAAAAGATTTTTCTTCTTGAGTACGTACTTGCCACATTTGTGTCTGTGTCGGGGCTACGTTTGTGTCTTTTATGTGTCCAACACCCAAACGTTGGCAGTTTTGCCGTGTCCGTGCTTCCCAAATTTTCCTTTTATTTTTTCTCAGTTTTCTCGAAAACCAAATAGCGGGTGAATTTTCCTTTTGTTTTCTTAGTTTTCTCAAAATCAAACATTGGATATATCTATTTTCTCGAGAGAAAAAAATAGTGGGTATTTTGGTAATTTTATTTTGTTTTTCTCAGTTTTCTCAGAAACTAAATAGTGGGTGAAAAAACCGTGGATATTTTGGTAATTTTTATTTTGCTTTTCTTAATTTTTTGAAAAAGTATTGGTTTACTAAAAAAAACTAAAAAAAAAAAAAAGTCAAAAATCAGTGAATGTTTTGGTAATAATTCCTTTTTAGTGAATATATTTTGGTAATTTACAAGTTTTTGGTATTTGTAAGTATATATAAATCTCATAATGAGTTATATGGGTGGGTTGGGTCCAATCTAAATTATAATGGTTTGGGTGGGTAATAAATATTTAATTTATATTTATATGGATTATAAATGGATAATTGTGTATCTAACCTATTTATGACCCAATCCAAAATTTACTCAACCCATCTAATTGCCACCCTTACTCACAATTATAATTTTTTTTTTTTTTTTATGAAACTCACAATTATAATTGGTACTAATGGAGTGTGTACCTAAGTTAGGAATGGCAACGGGTCTGGTTCGAGCCGGGTTTTTCCATACCCGGACCCGACCCGCGGGTCAAAACCCGCGACCTAAACCCGACCCGTTTACTAAACGGGTTTTTTTTGGGGCCCGAACCCGCCCCCACCGGGCTCCATGAGCCCCGCGGGCCCCGTCCAGCTAGGCCAAATTTGGGCCTAATTCTCGGACCAAATCATGGCCCAATCACAATCAATTTTTTTTTAAAGCCCAGATGCCAAAAATAGGCCCAACCAGCTTAAAATATGAAAAAAAAAAAAAAAAAAAAAAAGAGAGGAAAAATTTTACACCAAATCAGCTTGTGTAAGATCTTGAGTATAAGTATATGCATTATGCCATAGTGTAAGATTTTTCCTCTTTTTTTTAATACAGATTTTTCACCATCAAAAAAATAAAAAATACAAATCACAATCCCAAACTTAAACAGAAACACAAATCAGCTTGTTTTTTTGGCTCATCTCTGTTAATACATATTTTTTACTAAAAAAAAAAGGGCAAGCACTGACTAGTCCCAAACTAGACCATGTAGTATTTACATAAATAAAAAAATGGGTTAAAACTAAAAAACAAATCCAAAATTTGGGACTAGGAACTAGGAACTAGGTAAAAGGATACATACATAGGAAAGAGTGCGTTGATGACGAAGGGCAATAAATTTGAGCAAAAAAAAAACACAACAACAATAGCAACAACAATAATACTAGAATCCCAGTTCAGATCTATCTGTCTTTGTCTGTATTAGTATTTAGGAGAAGAAGAAAAAAAAAGGCAAATTTCCATTTGAATGAATCCTCTCAAAATCAAATCATGTAACGTTAAAAGATTTGATTTTGAGAGGTATAATGGCATATAGAAGGAAGCAACAACAGCAACAGGGAATAATATCATCATTGTCTTCATTATCAAGACATTCCCCCATTTTTCTGGAAGACAAGAAGGACATTCATGCTGTTGATGCTAAACCACAAAAACAACCACGACATCATCAAAGGATTCACAAGCCTTAGCTTCAGCTTTAGCCTCAGCCTCAGGCCATGTGTTGTGTGAGGCAGTGAGGGATGAGGGTGAGGATTGAGGAGGTGTGAGCTGAAATAAGGGAGTGAGGGTGAGGAGGCTGGACTCTGGAGGCGTGTACTGAAAAAATGAGGGAGTTAGGGTCAGTGTTTATAGTTATATATATATATATATAGGGGTTTTTTAGTAATTTCATGATAATCGGGTCTTATCCGGTCGGGTTTCGAGTTTTTTTGATAAAACTCAGACCCAACCCGGACCCGCTTCGGGTTTTTTTTTTTTTTTTTTAAACCCATACCCAATCCTATTCTTTATCAGGCCGGGTAAAATCCGACCCATTAGGGTCGAGCCGGGCCAAATATATGCGGGTCGGATCTAAATTGTCATCCCTAACCTAAGTATCTACACATTCATAATGTATAGATCTCACAAATGAGTTAGTTCCACGTGTTGTAAATGAGAAGTTACATTTATCGAGAAGCATGATAACTTTTTGTGCCTTTAAGCTTAAAAACCACCTTGGTCATTGGAAAAGCTCTCTTAAAAATATTAATCCGAGACTGGCACTTTTCAATAAGCCACTTAGACAATTGGTCAAAACTTTAGTTAAAGAAGTTCCTAAAATATAATGTTAATAAAATATATTAATAGCAACTTAACAAGACTTCCATTACGTTCATCAAAAAAAAAAAAAAGACTTCCATTACCTGGCTTACCCAATTCTTTTTTCCCCCGCCCCACTCTTGAAAACAGTTTGCTCTTTCTAGCTGAAAGCTGGTTAGTTGGACCTAAAATTCTGACTTTTTACCTACCCCCTTTAGACATTGAGTTTTATTTTTATTTTTTTAAAGAGAACTTTAGAGTTTAGGCATTGAATTGAATAGTGATTTTTCAAAGGTAGATACTGATTTGAACCTTAAATATTAATTTAAAATAGAACCTTGAATAAGAAAATTAAAAAAATGAGGTGCATCAATCTTACCAAAAAGAAAATTAGATCAAAAAAAGTACATCAATTTTATAATATTATAGGGGTGAATAAGTTCGTTTAACTGTTAAAAATTTTTATTGTTAAATAAGAGATTTAAGATAAAAATTGTCTATACCAAAAATCTTATAAAAAGGCCAATGCTTTACAAAAAAATCTTTTAAATATGTAATTTGGAGGAGATACTTATTATATTATTTGTAATAGGCAAATTAGAGGGTTTAGAGCATCTCCAGCAGTAAAGGCATCCCCCAAATCTTAGCTATAATAGAGAATGTGAGCAAAAAAACCACCTCCAACAGATTAGGCATACCCAATTTTTTTTTGGCTTATGAACAGTAGCCGATCAAGTCTGATGGGCTACTGTTCATTAGCCATTGAATATCTTGAATAAAATATTATACCCACTCCTTTTTATATTAATTCTTTCTCTCTCCTCCAGATTTCTTTTTCTCTCTCATTCTCTCCGTTGCTTCTTCTTTCTTTTTTTTTCCCCTCTCATTCTCTCCGTTGCCGTTGCTTCTTTTTTTTTCTCATAAACAAAATGAAATCAGAAAAAAAAAAAAAAAAAGAAAAAAAAAAAAGAAGGAAACAGAGAGACCTGTTCATGAGCAAAAGAATTAATCCAAATACAAAATACAAAACACAAAACAAAATCCAATTCTTAAAATAAAATTGAATCAGAACAAGCAAATATGGAAAAAAAAAAAAAAAAAAAAAAAAAAAAAAGGTCGATCTGACCCAAACCGATCGGTGGGGAAGACGACGAGCGGTGGCTGGAGCGGCGATGGAGATACTGTCGCAGTGGCTGGAGCGGCAGTGGAGATGCATGCGGTGGAGGCCCAAGCTCTCTCTCTCTCTCTCTCTCTGATGTGAAGCGCTAGAATGTTCTTGTGAGATGAAAAAGAAAATAAAAAAAAAAGGGTTTGTGTGTCTTGTGTGGAGGAGAAAAACAAGAAAAAGAAAAAAGGAAAAAAAGAAAAAAAAAACATGGATGAAAATGAAAGGAAAGGTAGAAAAATAATATAAAAAATAAATTTTAAGTAACAAATTATTATTAGTTAATATTTGTGAGAAAAAAAAAAATCAGTGGTGATTTCAAATTAGAACTAGTTACAAATTTTCACATAAATTTTGTTGTGAAAGAATTGCGAAAAATGTTGTAAATATAACACTTTTCATTAAAAAATATAATTGTTAGGAATAATATAGGAAGAATAAATGATGATAAAGAATGAATGAAAAAATAATATTTAAATGAGATAGAGAATGTAATAGAGAATTTGTTAGAAGTGTATTTGAAAAAATGAGTAAACAAAAACTAAATGTCATTGTTTATTAGCCAAACAGTACAAAAATTTGGTTATTCTGCTAGAGATGCGCTTATAAAAGAAAAAGTATGGGATTGCAAAAATTTTCACAGGTTCTTGTCATTATTGTAACATGAGAAAGTGTGATTGATGAAAAAAAATAATAAGTCCATATATAAATATAATTAACCAATCAAAGTCTGCCAAATCAAAACTATAACAAAAGAATTTGTGGAATAATTTATAGTCTAAAAACTGCTCATTATAAAATTTAAGGGAATGGAAAATGGTACTCGTTTGGGTGGGTGATGTCATGTAGATTAGGTCATGGAAAAGGGAAGTCCTTGTACGTCATCTCTTCTTAACAACACGTGCCTAGTGGCTACTGGCTAGTAGTGATCCAATTTAGATCCGTATCTGTCTAACTCAGCGTGACTCATTATAATTATATATATATATATATATATCTTGTCATTGATGAAGAGGACGGCCAGCCCATACCTACTCCTCCGATTCATTCAAACAAAACACACCGTCCAATCACTCCAGTCAACTCTCTTGACAACTATATTTAAGGCTCTCTCAGGTCTCAATGCCAATCAATCTTTATAGCAGTGGGCAACACACGGAGTTAACCGACATCATATGTGTCCGATTTTGCCACGACTTCCGACTGTGTCGACTCCTCCAGAGTCCACACTAAAACCATTTCTTATATTTTTTTTGTGCATTATATGACTACAGTACCATTTGACAGTACATAGATTATTGGATTTGGTTTCAATCACATCTTGTTTATATATTCTCCCCTCTCTCTCTTTTCTAGTAAAAGATTTCGGTACTAAAGTATGCTCTTTTCTAGTATATAATAATAAAAATTCACTTTTTTTATTTTTTTTAATAAAAGTTTTTTTTAAAATAATTTACTAAAGTATGCTCTTAAATGCCATAGTAAAACCTATAATAAAAATATCTAAAATTCTTCAAATATTTAAAATAATTTGTAGATATAAAAAAAAAATCATTTTTCTTTCTATATTATTATATATATAATTTTAAAGACATTCGTCTAGAATTCATGTATTGTTTTTCTTGTTTATATTCTAGAAAGAATATACCAAGAGAAAGTTTGCTTTGTGCTCTAAAGATCAAGTCTAGTATTGTAACTAGTTTTATAATTTTACTATAACTTTGTTCCGTGATAACTCATAAGTGGTGAAATTATGGATCCACCATTTCATTTTCACCACCTACAATTCGTCACGTAGGTAAATTGTGACAAAAGTTATAAAAATTATTGTGGAAGTCAACTTACTTGATAACAAATTTAAATTGGCCGGTAAGGAACTTTAGGAACATATGCGAGCGAGAGCTTGATCCAATAAAGAACCAATAAATAATACAAAACCACATGACTCCTTAATTAATTTAATGATTGCTAAATCATTCCACTCTTACATATTTAATAATCAAAATCTTCAAATGACAATACATCTTAAGCTTTTAAGAATTAATTTAAAGGCTTACTTTTTTTTTTCCCAATAAATCAAGCTATTTACCCTATTTATTCATTGTCTTCTATACTTGCACTTGCAATTTTTTTTTTTTTTTTGGTAAATTTTACTGAACTACCCTGAGAAATGGGTTAATGCCACTCAAGTTCACAACTTTTAAAAAGTGACCAACTTGGTCCTTGAACACCATTTAGTCTCTAAACGCCGTTTAAACCCATTAGTTGTTCTTAGTCTCTCCTCTCTCTATCCACTTCTCTCTTCTTTCTCTCACCCACAGCAGTAGGCGGCTGAAGACTCCCTCTCTCAACCTTTGGCCATGGCTGAACCCATGTCTTGCTATTAAGATCTTGCTCTCTCTCTCTCTCTCTCTCGAATCAGTGCCATGAAGACAATTGGCTAAGGATTTTTGAGCTTCTTCTCACCACTGTTGCTATTGTTCCTCGTTGAAGGCTTCGATTGAGTGCTACCAACACTAGCTTTGGCATTCCTCAGCAATGTAAGAAAAAGATTGTATTTGTGCTTCTGTTTGGGTTTGGGTTTCTGTGCCAAACGTCAAATGTTTGGTGGAGGCCTATGAGCTCCACCACTGCCACATGCGACAAATCACACCAGCAATGCCACCACTAGTGGTTGCAGGTCTTTCTCCTCATTCTTCGTTGGTTTGGGTTTTGGTGAATTTAGGACTGGATTTTCTTATAGTTATGAGGATTTGATGATTTTTTTTTATTTGGGTTTTAAATGTGGGTTTTGGGTATGATCATTTGTGAATCTGTGGGTATTTTCTGATTTAATTTTTGTATCAAAATGGGTCTAATATAGTGTTTTTTTTTTTTGTATGTATGATTGTAATCTGAGATTTTTGGGGGTTTCAAGTTTTATATGTCTATGTGTGTATATTTGTGTTCTATGACACGTGTAGTCATGTAGTGTGATTCTTAGAAACTCAAAGATCTTAGCATGAGCTAGGCATTCTATAAAGGAGAGAGAGCATGGGAGAGAAGAGAGAGGAGAGGCTAAGAACAACTAACGAGTTTAAACGGTGTTTAGGGACTAAATGGTGTTCAAGGACTAAGTTGGTCACTTTTTAAAAATTCTGGACTTAAGTAGTATTAAACCAAACCTCAGGGTAGTTTAGTGTAATTTACCCCTTTTTTTTTGGCGACAAAGATTTAGATTGTGTTTACATGCCCTGAACTTTACGGAAAGCATAAATTGGCCATGTTTGCCATTGTGATTTTAATTGTTAGTCCTACTCTAATCCCACTTTTTATATTCTTGAAAGGGAAAGGTAAAGGGGGGCCAAAGATTTAGATTGTGTTTACGTGCCCTAAACCTTAAGGAAAGCATATATTGGCCATTTTTGCCACTGTGATTTTAATTCTCAATCCTACTCCAACCCCACTTTTTGTATTCTTGAAAGGGAAAGGTTAACGGGAACCAAAGTTTAGATTGTGTTTACTTGTCCTAAACCTTATGAAAAGCATATATTGGTAATGTTTACCACTATGATATTAATTCTCTATCCTATACCAACCCCACTTTTTCTATTTTTGAAAGGGAAAGGTTAACGGGTATCATAAGATGTTCATTAAAGATGATTTATTGTGAGATCCAGCTAATAAAAATTGGTATAAATTAATGAGGGGACTAAAAAAACCCCCACCTTTTGTATTCTTGAAAAGGAAATAGTAACGGGTACCGTCAGATGTTCGTTAAGGATGATTTATTATAAGGTTCAACTAATAAAAAATTGGTATAAATTGATGAGGAGATTGAAAATATTACTGAAATAACAAGTGAAATTCAAAAAGTTAATTTTATTGACTCTACACCATATAAAGTTAGTAAAAATTTTGATATAAAACAAAATGATGTAACATAAAGTAAAGCTAGTAAAAATTTTGATATAAAACAAAATGATGTAACATAAAACTATTTCTTAATGTACACCTTATCTTACGATGCCCCACTAATACTACCCTTTAGTTGGATTTGATGGATGGGAATGTAGGCATGTAGCCATGTAGGTATTCTCTTTTCTTGCATTATTACATAAGCATATCTTTTTAGTAAGTATCACATTTATTTGTAGAACCAACGAGTTTTTCATCATTCACACGGGGATCATAATAATATGCATTCAATAAGTTTTGGAATATGACAGTTTTTACTTTTTGTTTTAATTTTTTTGTAATGGTTTTTTTTTTTTTTTGAATTTTTTGAATTTTTTTTCCATTTGATAGATTTTTTGTAATGGTCGAAATAATTAAAATGATATTAGTAATTTCTTTATATAAGTGATGTTGGTCCAATGATAATTTATAACATCAATAACTATTAAAAAAATTCCTTCTCAAAAAAAAAAAACTATTAAAAAATTTGTGAAAATTATTGTGGATCTTGTATTGTAGTAAACCATTAATTGAAAATACATTTTATGAAAATTTATCAACTCTTCATACATAAAAGATGAGTTTTGAAGAAAAATTGTATTATGATTTTTGAAATTATACAAGGTGACAAGTTTACCATATCCAAATAGCATCTTTCATTTATGTTATATTTGACGGCAATTTTTTTCATAATAAAATTGCTTTATTATTGTCTATATAGTAAAATTCTGAAATTTTTTATTTTTCTCTATAAATGACCAAATTTTCTATCAAAAATAGATAAAACATTTAATCTCAATAGGATAATGAAATTTTCAAAGAAAATTAAATTCAACATGTGCCAATAAAAAAATTTTTCCTTGCCTTTATAGCCAATGGACTACACCATCAAGTCATTTTCCCTATAAATGACTAAATTGTCTATCAAAAACAAATAAAACATTTCAATGGAATCAAAGTAAAACAACGTGTTTACCAAATAAAAATACCATAATAATATATATATATATATTTTTTTTAAAAAAAAAGAAGGTTCCTTACCTCTATAGTCAATGACCTAAATCATCAAATCTCTTTTGAGGGGAAGGGGATTTAAGGAAACCTCTTATTTTCGAGAACCCAAAATTTTAATGGATAAATTTGTAACAAAATATTTTCAAATTTTGAGGCAACGCCCATAATTGCTTGCAAGAAAGAAATCAAGAATAATAAAATATGAAAATAGTTAATTTATTTCCCAGACTTATTGTTACTTAAACAATCTCCCCTTATGTGTTGGTCAATCGTACCTCCATTAGTGTGATAGGATGATTAAGCTAATTTAAAGAGTTGAAATAAAGTTGGTTTGGGTTAATTAAGTCTAAGGTTGGTTTGGATTATTTTTTTTTCCTAAAAAAATTAAGATATTTATTTGTTTAAAAATTTTTATAGTTTATTTTTAATACAATTATACTTTTTGTTAGTAATATTCTACCCCAGTACAACTTGCTACCAATTCATCTAATTAAGTCCAAGTAGATAATTAGTCGAATTCATTAATACTGATAAACAATGAACAAGCACAACAAGAACAACCACACACACACACAAAGAAAAAAGAAAAAGAAGAGAAATTGTTCATGAAGTGAAAATCCAACCCCAAAAAATAAACACTCTGCGACCTAGCCCAATCTCGTCAAATCTACTATGAATAGATTGTGATACAATCGAGACTTACATGACCTCCAATACATATAACCTAACTTGTATATAAGCTCCCAGCTTCTTATTGCAACTGCTTCCTCATACTTTGTCTTCATAGTGATTTGTCATCTTAATTCTTAAGTTAAGATGTTGACCATTAAATCAAGCTCTCAGTTACTTTAAGGGCACTTGAAGATTTGTAGTAGTCTTTATGATTTCAATGTCTCGCTCCAACAACACGAACAATGATCTTTGTGTTTTGAGTGATTTGATTATTATCTCAATGGTTTTATCAATTTAGTGAGGGTTGGAAGACACATTAAGGTAAAACGGTGTTTTCGTTCAATTCTAGATGCCATCTTCCTTCTCTAGAGATTATAATTAAGTTATGGTTTTAATACAAATAAGGTTTGAGCTAAAGATTTGCACAAATCTTACTTTGGAAGCAAAGCAGGGAAATTTCCGTAATTAGATTTTGTTCAACAGGGTGTCTAACAAATATCTTAGTCGCAAGAGTTTTTGCTAGACTTTTACTTGATCAAAAATTGGCTTATTCAACTGAATTTTGATTTTGCTCAACCAAATTTCAATTTCCCTCAATCATATAGCTTGATTAGCACTCTTTTTCCGGTTCCAATTGTAGCATTCATTACCCAAAACTTGGTACATGTAAAACCCCAAAATACATAAAAATTTACCAACACTAAATAAATATCTTAATAGTTTTTACATCACAAAAAGGTTACCAACACTTACTAATAAAAATATAATTTAATTAAAATTTATTCCAAGGCAAACTAAAAATATCTCTCGTGATCTTTCGGTGCGAACATGTGCAACTAACAGTAAGATCACAATCAGTACAAACAAATTAAATACGAACTTTTGCTATCAACGTGGCATCACTATATACAGAGAGCAGAATCATCTATTTTCTTCAACCTTTCGATTTTCCCAAACATTATTTGTATATTATAAATAAAACAAAAATAGAGGTTCTCAAATTTTTATTGCAGAAGAACCAGAAAAATTAGAAAACTATAAATTCGTATGTCGTCAAAGGTTCACCGTCACAAATGTGATGTCATTGTTGATTGTACGCGTTATATGTGTGTGTATCAGTTTATATATAGGTTCACAATGTTCCCTTTCCAACTCACAATATCAGCAAATTTGCATCATTATAGATAGCATTACCAAGAAGCAATTAGCAAAACATGGCAGCCGCCGCCGCCACCACCACCAAGGTACTTCTAACCGACCTTGCTTCAAGTGTGAACCATGTTCCCTCAAACTACATTCGACCCATTTCCGACCGACCAAACCTGTCTGATGTTCACTCCTCAGATGCCTCCATTCCTCTTATTGATCTCCAAGGCTTACACGGCCCCAACCACTCCAACATTATCAAACAGATTGGCCAAGCTTGCCAACAAGATGGTTTCTTTCAGGTACTTACCCTAATCCTTTGTTGTTATTGTATTTGAACTTTGTTCTTACATTAATATATATATTCTGCTTAACTTTTTGTCAGATTAAAAACCATGGAATACCAGAGACACTGATTAGTACAATCATGAACATAGCAAGAGAATTTTTCCGATTGCCAGAGAGTGAGAGAATGAAGAGTTACTCAGATGACCCAACAAAAACCACCAGGCTTTCTACTAGTTTCAATGTTAAGACTGAGAAGGTATCAAACTGGAGGGATTTTTTAAGACTCCATTGTTACCCTCTTGAGGACTACGTGAAAGAATGGCCTTCGAATCCTCCTTCCTTTAGGTGGGTCACTCAGACTCATATTGGTCCTCGCGTTAATTATGCGTGCCTCTTATCATTACTTTACTTTCAGTTTATTAATCAATTTAAAACTTGGTTAAAAGTTAAAACTTAAAATATGATTTTGATCCTTCCCCACATGTGAAGCGACAGGTTGCGGACCAGCTTATGTCTGAGCATCCCTATATGATTGACTCCTTCTTGTCTCATTGTTTTTATCTCCTTATTTTCTTTAAAAAAAAATTAATTAATTAATTAAAAAAAAACCTTTTAATTTCGTACCTAAAGTATATATTATATTAATTTAGTGTGGCTTTGGGAATTGGGACTGTTTGAATTTTTTTTTTTTTTTTGTGACATTATTTTTTTTTTTTCAAATAATCTATATTTTAACTTTTTAATAACATTTTTAGATCACATTTAATATAAAAGTTACCAAAAAATTATATTTTTAATAAATACCATGCAAATAAATTAGTGAAAACAAATAAATCCCAACATGCATTTTGTTACTGCTTTTCACTTTTTACTTTATGCTTTTTGTCTTTTTTTTTTTTCCTTCCAATAATTTAAATTTTAGTTTTTTTTGGTGTTGAAATAAGGTAGATTTTTTTCTTTTTGTTTTACTTTAACATAAAACTTACTAAAAACTAGGATTGTAAAAAAAATATGTTTAGACTGGATTGACCGATTGGAACAATTTTCTGAGGTATCCAATTTGGTTCTCCATTTAAAAAAATCTGGGTTTTGAATCGGTATTAGTTTTACAAAAAAATAGTCCAAACCAAGCGAACCAATTCTAAATACATATTTTTTTTTCATATTATATTATATATATTTTAAAAAAAAAAACCCAAATAATCTAACTCTCTCGTTCTATTTTAATAAAATTGAACATATATTTGGGTTTTTAAAAATCAATTAGCTTCTTCTAAAAAAAAAAAAAATCAATTAGCTGTTTCTTTTTTTTAAAAAAAAACCCAAAAATTATTTGCAAAAACCCGAAAAATTGGCAATCCAACAATACAGGCCCAAGATCAAAATTCGAACCAAATTGATTAGGACCAATTAGACTCGAACCAATTGAAACCGATCAATTGTCTGGTCATTTTTCTCTCAAGCTTTTCATAGACCGAACAGACAAATTTGGTGGCAAAAAATGCAAAAAAATTAGACTAGACCATACCATTTTCATCTTTACCAAAAACAATATCTTTTAATAAATACAATGCAAATAAGCTTATAAAAACAAGCAAAAACTAAACGTAGTTGTGATGAATATTTTGAAAACTTTTCAGTGTCACCCTATAATATCCCTTTATTTCCTATTTGTCCTTGTATTGTGAAAATGAAACTAAAAAAGAGCACTACCTACGTAACGCACACGCATGTAGCACCACATGCGTAATTGGTGACTTCAATTTCTCTAATTTTGTCAAAAATACTGTGGCCAACACGGTATATCAGCAACACAAGGTCGGTGAAAAAAATACCCGTCACATCAAAAGTGGTCCTTTGCACAGTAAAATTAATAGAAACATTTTTCAAATGGCCACAAAGGTTATACAAGGCTAAAGAAGTACTAGTGTACTGCCTTGGTTCACCTTTTTTCGTTTATTAGAAGGAAAAGTTTATAATCATTAAATTTTCCACAACTTTTTATCAAGACTGAGATGTGATAAAGTGAGATTGATAAAAAAAAAATTGTAAATTTATGTGAAAGTAATGGTTAATCACTTATAATCTGTCACATCAAAATTGTAGCACAAAACTTGTGGAATAATTTGTAATCTTAGAATTACTCTTATTACGACGACTATACTTTAATTGAAAGTTATAAAGAATATTCCATAGTGTGAAAAAAAAACCCATTATATTTTTTATTTTGATTACAACTGATTATGTTGTTTTTTTAATTTTATATAGGGAGGATGTGGCTGAGTATTGCACCAGTGTTAGAGGATTAGTGCTAAGGTTGCTAGAGGCCATATCGGAGAGCTTGGGCCTAGCAAGAGACTGCATTGAAAAGGCTTTAGGCAAGCAGGGTCAACATATGGCATTGAATTATTATCCACCTTGTCCACAGCCAGAGCTTACTTATGGGTTGCCTGGTCATACTGATCCTAACTTAATCACAATTCTTCTTCAAGATGATGTGCCTGGATTGCAGGTCTTAAGAAATGGCAAATGGATTGCTGTCAATCCTATTCCCAATACCTTCATTGTCAACATTGGTGACCAAATGCAGGTACAATTACACCCTTAGCTACTTTCTAAGAGTGTTGTTATTATTTTATTACATGTTTGATTGAATTTATTTTCATCTCAAAAAGGAATATATACTTATTTTAAAGTATCAATTTTTTCGAGGGATATTTTTATACAATAAACAAGAAAAACTAATATGCATCATACCCTAAAAGGATTAAATTAATCGAGTTATAATTGAGGTTTTTGTAGTTACTTAAATAATAAACAAGAAACTTTTCTTTGCATCAGGTACTTAGCAATGATCAATACAAAAGTGTGCTTCATCGAGCTGTTGTGAACAGCAACAAAGAACGAATATCAATCCCAACATTCTACTGTCCATCAAATGATGCTCTAATAGGACCTGCTAAGGATCTTATCGACGATGATCATCCTGCAATCTATAGAAATTTTACATATGCAGAATACTATGAGAAATTCTGGAACAGAGGACTTGCAACTGAATGTTGTTTAGACATGTTCAAAACACCTAGTGCTTAACCTATAATGTACAATTCCTAGAACATGCTTGTTCTATTAAGATTAGTGCTCTTAAATCTTATTGTATGATGCTATATATAACATTATGTATGATTTAATGTTATGATTAATAAAGTTGTTTTATTATTATCTAAAATAATGGTAACATGAATATTTAGACATTATCATATAGTCCATGAGATGCATAGTATGTGATTTAGTCACAGAAGATATAGATCACAAGTTCTTTGTAAACTCAGAATTTTGGTTCGTAGTCAATAATGAAATTGGGCATTTCATCTGTGAAGACTATAACATATCAACTAAGATGATTTGTCTTGATCATGGAAGTGGAGACTTCTAGTTGATATGTTGATATGTTTTAAGAGTTAAGATATATTAAACTGAACTGCTGTGAGATTTATTATTCTCCTAACAACTGCCAAATGAATAATAAATCTCACAACTTCTATTTGCATGAACTCTTAATCCTGAGAGAATAATAGACCTGATCATGAGGTGTATGTTAATTTGATATATTAGGACTGAGATCTAAAGTCATGATCAAAACCTCAGTATGTTGGGCAGCCACATTTAGTATTGATGGAACATATATTCTCAAGATGAAATTCATAATCTCTTAACAGAGATATAAAATATTCCCTTGATATAAGTTTAATGAGTTTGGTTATTGATCAGAGTGTTAGGCCTAGCTACTTTAGTAAGGAGTTACTAAAGTATATATTTATAAAATTGGATTTCATAAATATATGATGAATAACTTAAAGGATTAAACCGAATACTCAAGGATTAAAATGTAGTAATCTTCAAAATGCTAGTCTACATTCATAACTTTGATTTACTACGAATATTTTATGAATGGGTTGCATGTATAATAAAGTCTTGTGATATAATTTATTAATAAGGTCTAGAGTGAAATTATATTTATATAGTAGTATTAAATATAATTAATGATAACTTTGGATTTGTCAAGAATTGACAAAAAAGCCCAAGGCCCATTGGAGTTAGAGTCATATTTGTTCCCTTTTAGTTCCACTCAAAGCCACATACTAAAACCCAATTGAAAGTGCCCAAAAGGCCAGCCCAATTAGATAATAAGATAGATACAAAGGGAAAAACATATAGAATTTTATACACGATACATCATTGTGAAATGGTGTGTATGTGTGAGTAGAAACCACTCGATTATTCTCCCTTGGAAACTGATTGAGAGACCACACTTCTTGGGCGTAAAGTAGAATTGGAGTAAAGATTAAAAGTATTTCCAAGTACTTTTAATCTTTTGTTTTGGATTTCACCACACCAAGGAACGCTCTCTTGTTCTTAAATTTTGAAATTTACATAATACATGTTATCTCTCATGAATGAAGTAGATCCGTGATTGTTGCTTCTGTTGTATGTTTTGTTTGAGATGCAAAACTAGATTTTCCAACAATTGGTATCAGAGCCAGGTTCAATATCATGCTTGTATAACATGTGATTGAGTTTTAGAATTAAAGAAAACTGTTTTCTTGATATTTTATTATTCTGCCATAATTGTTCTGCATAATCTCGTTTTTGATTTTTGAACCCATATACCATGCCATGTTTTAATATATGAGATATAAATTGGTTGACGTTAATCGCAGTGGCCTATGATTTTGCTTCTTTGATACGGTGCCGTGTCATGCTGTTATATTCATGGAATTTGTAAGTTATCAGGATTGAAGTTTTTTTATTTTTTATTTTTTTTATATATTTCTATTAAATCCTATATATAAACATTGCAAATCCGCACCATCATAAAAGGATATACTGTAAATAGGTATATAGTATATTAAATATGGACCACTTCATCCTATATAAACGTTTTACATATTGAATCCGTATATATTTATACGTTATCAAGGATTCAAGGCCTAACTTCATGAATTGATTAATATATATCAATGTGCGGGTGTACAAACCATGATATCAGTTCATGTTTATATATATATATTAAGATTTGAATGATTAACGTGTATTGTTGCTTGCCTTGCATTATATATTTATAGTCAAACAGTTTATGTTAATGCTAGGATTAAAGAATTCCTTTAATGAAATTTATTCCTAATAAGATTAGGATTTTATTTTCAAGGATTTCTAGTATATTAGGGTTCTTGATCTTTATCTTGAAAACCTTAATGTTTGATCTATAAATCTTCATTTATAAAATCAAAAGGTGTTTTTGATAGAAAATAATAAAAACCTTTCTTTTAAAATTTCTAGTGGGAGAGAAATTCAAGGGTTGAATCTCACAGCCTCCATTGTCGGTTTATAGTAGTGTGGGGTAAACACCTCATCTTGGTGTATATGCCTCGCGATCCCAAAGGAGGGTATTTACTTCATAGTACTACAAGATTGAACTTACCCGTTTAAAGTAGTGTGGACAAGCACCTCGTCTTGGCGTATATGCCTTGCGATTCCAAAGGAGGGTGTTTTGTTCCATGGTACTACAAGTTTAAACACTATAAAGGGAGATGAAATGTGGCTACACATGATTCTAGATAATGGTGTACACTACACTAAGTGTAATGTTAACCTTCCAAAGGAGTTATGTCATTGTTACTTAGAGGCAACAGGTAATACGGCATATTATTAGCGTTTAATAAGAGTTATCATGATAGCACTAATAATGAGAATTGTTCTCAATCAATCATAGTGTTTATAATATACTTGCTACCAAAGAATTATAGACATGAGATTGGGTTGTCGTTGCATATTTTATATTATGGTTTTATTAAGGTTCCATACTATATGTTTATTTGCTAAATTGATAATGTCTAGTTTACTTATTATATTCATGTTTGTTATTTTCAAATTTAAAATCCTGACATCATTTAGCCCACTTGTTGCTATTCTTAATCAAAATAAACTAATTGGATCCAACTATATTGACTAGAAAAGAAATTTGGACATTGTTCTTACTGCTGAAGACCACAAATATGTGCTTACTCAACCATGTCCTAGCTTTCCATCATTAGATGCTCCTCTTGAGGAAAAACAGCGATATGATCGTTGGCAGAAATCTAATGAGATGACTAAGTGTTATATCCTAGCATCTATTTCAAATGTTCTACAGCATCAAATACAGGATGTAGAACTAGCTTCGGACATAATGCTAAGTCTGAAGGAGATGTTTGGTGAGTAAGGCCGTTCTGCAAGGCAAGAAACTATGAGGCAGATTTATAATACCAAAATGGATGAAGGTACTTCAGTGAGGGAGCATTGTCTTAAGATGATCTCTACTCTGAATACACTGGAGGTTTTAGGTGCCGACATTGATGGAGAATCGCAAGTGGATATGATACTCCAATTCCTGCTACACTCGTTCAAAGAATTCAGACTTAATTATAATACTACAAAAAAGCTTTATACTTTTTCTGAATTGATGAATGAATTGGTGGCAGCAGAAGGCATCCTTGTGAAAGCCAATGTTGATATTAATATGGCTAAAGCATCTTCTTCTAAGCCTAAGTTGAAAGGTAAGGGTGGTTCGAAGAAGAAGAAAAAGAATTTTGCCAAACAAGAAGGTAAGCAAGTTGCCTTAGGAGTTGCCAATAAGGGAAATAAGATAGCAAAGGACTACACCAAAGGAAAGTGTTTCCATGCATTGTGGTGAGAAAGATCATTGGAAGAGGAACTGTCCAAAATTCTTAGCTGCCAAGAACAAAGGTATGATAAGATCATTCATTCTTGAAACTTATTTAGTACAAAATCCTACAGATTCCTAGTGTGTGGACTTAGGATGTACTAATCATGTATGTAATGTTTTGCAGGGGTTCTAGGAGACCCGAAGCTAAATGAAGGGGAAATGTTCCTTACTTTGGCTGATGGGAGCAAAGTTCCAGTTGTAGCATTTAGAGTGTTAATTTGTGCTTTAGTTCTAAGGTTTTAATATTGGAAGACTGTTTATATATACCTAATGTTCGTAGGAATTTGATTTCTGCAGCTTATTTAGGTAGACATGGATATTGTATTATCTTGAAAGATAGTGCTGTAATAAAGAAGGATAAAGTGTTTATCTATTTTGACATTATTATTAATGGTCTTTATATTTTAACTCCTGATAAGCATGAATTGTATAATTCTGAAATAGATGGTAATTCACATGTAAAATCATTAAAGAGAAAGTTTTCTTCTACTAATGATGCATATCTTTGGCATTTGCGTTTGGGTCATATTAATCCAAATAGGATTCAAAGATTGGTGAAAGATGGTTTTATAGAAAAATTGGATTTTGATGAATTCACAGTTTGTGAAACTTGTTTGGAAGGTAAAATGAAAAAAAGACCTTTCAAAGCAAAAGAGTATAGAGCCAATGAACTGCTAGAGCTAGTACATACGGATGTATGTGGTCTTATGTCAACCCAAGCAAAAGAAGGTTATGAGTACTTCATCACTTTTACTGATGATTACTCAATATATGGTTATGTGTACCTAATGAGACGGAAGTCCGAAGCCTTTGATAAGTTCAAAGAGTTTAGGGTTGAAGTTGAGAATCAATTAGGTAAACACATAAAGGCCATTTGATCTGATCAAGGTGGCGAATACCTTCTTGGGGATTTCAAGGACTGCCTAATTCGAAATGGGATTATATCTCAATTAACTGCACCTAGAACTCCCCAACAAAATGGTGTAGTAGAAAGAAGGAATACAACTTTTTTAGAAATGATTAGGTTCATGATGAGTTACTCAACTTTACCAGTTTCTTTTTGGGGATATACACTAAAAATTGCAATGCATATTTTGAATTTAGTTCCATCAAAATCTATTCCCAACACACCCAAGGAATTGTGGAGTGGGTGCAAGCCTAGTATGAGATACCTTCACATTTGTGGATGTTCAGCACATGTGTTAAAAGGGAAGTCTGATAAGTTGGAAGCAAAAACAGAAGTATGCATGTTTTAAGGGTATTCAAAGGAAACTAAGGGTTATTTATTCTGTAATCATAAAGATAACAAAGTGTTTTTTAGCACCAATGCCAAGTTTTTGGAGGATGATTATGTGAATAATTTTAGTCCTAGAAGTAAAGTTGCCTTGGCTGAAATGGATGAACCTGTAATTGAACAACCAATGCATGAAACTAGGGATGATATGGTTGTATTAGATTTACCATAAGACATTACTCATGAGATGACTAGTACACTAGAACCTCGTCGTAGTGGGAGAAGTATTAGGCCACCTGTAAGATTTACACTTCAGGGAGAAACTTTTGAAGCTATCTTTGAAGGGCCTGAATTTGATCCTTACACTTATGAAGAGACAATGAAAGATATAGATGCACATCATTGAGTCAAAGCTATGAAATCTGAATTGGATTCTATGTATTCCAATCAAGTTTGGGATCTTGTAGAGGTGCCTAATGGCATTAAACCTATTGGTTGCAAATGGGTCTACAAGGGGAAGAGAAAGGTAGATGGAAAGGTTGAAACCTTTAAAGCAAGACTAGTGGCAAAAGGATATACACAAAAAGAAGGCATTGATTATGAAGAAACTTTTTCGCCAGTAGCCATGCTTAAATCTATAAGAATTCTCTTATCCATTGCTGCTCATTTTAATTATGAAATTTGGCAAATGGATGTCAAGACTGCTTTTCTAAATGGAAATCTTGAAGAAAAAATTTATATGAAGAAACCAGAAGGATTCATAGCAAAGAACCAAGAGCATATGGTATGCAAATTGAAAAGGTCCATTTATGGACTTAAGCAAGCATCTAGGTCATGGAACATTAGGTTTGATCAGGCAATCAAATCATTTGGTTTTGAACAAAATCTTGATGAACCATGTGTGTACAAGAGACATCAAGACAAAGTAGTAATTTTCTAGTAATTTTCCTAGTGCTTTATGTTGATGACATCCTACTCATTGGAAATGATGTAGGGGTAGTGTCATCGGTAAAGATTTGGTTGTCAAGCCAATTTGATATGAAATCACAGAACAATCATTCATGAAATCACAGAACAATCAACACCAAAGTTGTTAATACCATACCAAAGCTGCCACTAAACCAATGCAAATTTCCTCTAAAACGTACTAAGTAAATTACTGGCCTATACTGGGCTACATATATAGAAATAACCCAAAATAGTACACCTAATTAACTAGTACCAAAATATTTTGTTCCAGAGTAGTATTGACAACTTTGATCAGCACAGAGTAGATTCATATTTTGTCTCACAAAGGAAAAGGCAAATCTCAGAGTAGAAAGCTTTAGAAGTAACTATAATGGATAACCCATTAACTGAAGAATAGGAAAAGAATAGACATTGCCATAGTAGTTATAAAACTTATAAATAAAATTCAAAAAATTAACTTACATCACCAAAAGTTTGGGTATAATAAACATATTTTGGGATTATACAACATATATGAGATGAGATTGCATAAGACTACTTTTGGCAAGACATTTTAAAAACCACCATAAATGATTGCAACTTGTCAATTTTACAAAGCAAAAGAAACAAGCATAGCAGCAAGGCTCAAAACTGTTGCTCATATCTTGACTAATAAAACCCTTAATTTCCATGAAAGCCCACATGCTCTTGACAAAACAAAAGCCACAATAAAGCAAATTAAACACCTGACACAAATATGGGAACAAGCAAGACCTTGATGGCATATAAACACACACAAAACTCCATTCACAAACCTTGGATTGTCACCCCACGGGTCTTTCTTTTCAAAGATGATGGACCCCACAAGGTCGGCACCACACAATACTGGGGCCATCTGTGGGGAAATGGTCGTTTTCTAGTTTATAAGCCATAACAAACACTTCCCGGACAAAATAGTTGCATGGTGTTGACTCGCTCGATGGTGACCACGAACAACGTTCAGGGAGATGAAACTCGTGCAGTGGCCCTCGAAAGGCAGGTTCAGACCTTAGCCGTAGCCGTGGAGTGCCTCACTAAGCAGAACCATGATCTGGAGGAGCAGTTACGCCAGAAAAACGCAGGTCACGGCACTCAAGAGCAGGACCAAGAAGGCACCAATGCCAATAGAAGAGAATGAGAGCGGCCAGAGGGCAGTAATGCTCAAAGCAGACCAGAGCGACAAAATTTGAGCATGCCAACCCTCACGGATGCAACTCCACCACATATTGCTGTGAAGATGCAGGTGATGAAGGAGCAAATGGAGGTTATGATGAACGCTCTCAAGGGACGAGTGTCCAACGACCTTGACAATCTAGTTAACCGCACCAACTCGCCGCTCACTGCGGCCGTCAACTCCTTCCCTCTACCACATAAGTTTTGCATGCCATAAATTGACAGCTATGATGGAGCGAAGGACCTTCTGGACCACCTAAAGACCTTCAAAACCTTGATGCACCTTCAAGGGATAGCGGATGAGATCATGTGTAGGGCCATCCCTACGACACTGAAGGAAGCTATGAGGATTTGGTTTAGCCGACTGACGCCTAACTCCATCAGCACTTTCAAGGAGCTAAGCACCCAGTTTACCTCACATTTTATTGGAGGACACAGGTACAAAAAGTCTACCGCATGCTTAATGAACATCAGGCAGCGAGAAGAGGAGATGTTAAAATCCTACATAACCCATTTCAACAAGGAAACGCTCTCGATAGATGAGGCCGACGATAAGATACTTATGGCGGCCTTCACAAACGAGTTGCGAAAGGGTAAGTTCCTTTTCTCTCTATAGAAAAATGACCCAAAAACAATGTCGAAAGTCTTCTACAGAGCCACTAAGTACATGAACGCTGAGGACACACTGTTGGCTCGAGATGAAAAGACAAAAAAAAAGGAAAGGTAGGAAGATGCCCAACAAGACCGAGGTCGGAAGATGGCAAGGATAGGGGACCGAAAGGATGACAAATGCTCCAATCCCCCCACAGGGGGATTCACGAATTTCACCCCATTGACTGCCCCAATTGACCAGGTACTAATATAGATCAAGGACGAAGGAACCCTAACCTTTCCCGAAAAGTTGAAAGGAGATCCCAATAGGTGATTTAGGGACAAGTATTGCCGCTTCAACCGTGATCACTGACATGATATGGCTGACTGCTACGACTTAAAACAGCAAATCGAAGCCTTTATTAGACAAGGAAAATTGCAGAAGTTCGTTAGCAAGGAAAGGACGAATCAGCAACATTAGGAGCAGCCCCCCCCCCCCCGACGGGATAATGAGCACCCTAGGCCACCTATAGGGGAAATAAGAATGATCGTAGAGGGCACGACAACTACGGGGACGTCTAAAAAGGCCCGAAAGACATACCTCAGGATGGTTCACAACGTCCAGCTGATGGACTCCATACCAAAGATTGCACGGATAGAAAGCCCCATCATAGGATTCTCGGAAGAGGATGCCCGACGTCTTCACCACCCTCATGATGACGCGCTTGTCGTCACCTTACAAGTGAGGGACTTCAACATGCATCGGGTGCTAATTGACAATGGTAGCTCAGCAGACATCCTATATTACCCAGAGTTCCAGCAGATGAGGATTGATAGAGAACGATTAATACCGACAAACGCTCTACTGGTTGGTTTTGGTGGTACGAGGGTATTCCCAT
Source organism: Quercus glauca (assembly GCA_023736055.1). Taxonomy (NCBI): domain Eukaryota; kingdom Viridiplantae; phylum Streptophyta; class Magnoliopsida; order Fagales; family Fagaceae; genus Quercus; species Quercus glauca. The sequence goes on along the minus strand of CM043316.1, from coordinate 72,317,737 downwards.
TGGGCGCGGTCGTGCTTTCAGTAATAGTAGGTGCTTATCCTCAACAAATCACTAAGAATGTGACATTCCTTATGGTCGACTGCTCGTCCGCTTATAATGATATCTTCAGACGACCCACACTTAACTCGTGGAAGACAGTAACGTCAACATACCACCTAATGATCAAGTTTCCTACAGAGTACGGGGTCGGAGAGCTGCGAGGAAATTAGGTGGCTGCACGTGAATGCTACATTGTCATGCTAGAGATGGAAGATCACTAGTAGACCATGTGCATAAAAAAGCAACGAACCATAGCAGAACCGGTTGAAGAATTAGAAGAAATAACCCTTGACGAATCAAGACCTGAATGGATGACTAGAATGGGGACGTTGGCTAACCAGCTAATACGTCAAGCCCTCGCGGCATTCCTTAGGACGAATCAAGACGTGTTCGCATGGAGCCATGAGGACATGCCCTGGACTGATCCCTCAGTCATAGTTCACAGGTTGAATATGAACCCTACATCCTCACCCATTCGACAGAAAAAGCGAATGTTCGCTTAGGAGCGAGACAAAGCTATAGTAGAAGAGGTCAGGAAGCTACTGAAAATAGATTTCATTCGAGAAGTGTACTACCCTAACTGGTTAGCAAACGTAATTATGGTCAAGAAGTCTAAAGGAAAGTGGTGAATGTGTGTCGATTTTATGGACCTTAATAGGGCATGCCCAAATGACAACTACCCCCTCCCTCGAATAGATACCTTGGTAGATTCGATGATAAGACACCAGCTCCTGAGCTTCATGGATGCCTTTTCAAGCTACAATCAAATCAAGATGAATGAGGCTGATCAAGAGAAAACCTCGTTTATCACCAGCCAAGGACTCTTTTGCTACAAGGTGATGCTATTTGGGCTCAAGAACGCGGGGGCAACGTACCAGAGACTGATAAACAAAATGTTTGCGCACCAAATTGGGAGGAACAAACAAGTTTATGTTGATGACATGTTAGTGAAGAGCCTGCATGAAGATGATCACCTAGACGACCTCTGGGAGACCTTTAACACGCTCTGGTCATATAACATGAAGCTGAATCTGAACAAGTTCGCGTTCGGAGTGACGGCGGGAAAATTCTTGGGCTTTATGGTATCCCAAAGAGGTATAAAGGTTAACCCAGAGAAGATAAGGGCCATAATGGAGTTAGAACCACCAAGGACAGTCAAGGAGGTGCAAAGCTTGAATGGCAAAATTGTAGCCCTGAACAGGTTCGTCTCAAAAGCGACGGACAAATGTCTACCCTTCTTCCGCACTTTGAGGAAATCATTCGAATGGACAGGCGAGTACCAAAAGGCCTTTGAAGATTTGAAGAAATACCTTTCATCTCCGCCATTACCTAGCCCGTCCAAACCAGGGGAAGAACTCTACCTCTACTTAGCAATTTCACAAGCAGCGGTCAGCGTGGCCTTAGTAAGAGAGGAAGATGGATCTCAAAGACCCATCTACTTTATAAGCCGGGCGTTCCGAGGAGCAGAAGAGAGGTACCCCAAAATGGATAAATTGGCCTTCGCGCTAGTAACTACAGCACGAAAGCTCAAGCCGTACTTCCAGGCACATACCATCATAGTCTTGACAGATCAACCTTTGAGAAGAGCCATGAGCAACCCTGAGGCTGCTGGACGGATGGTTTTATGGGCAGTAAAGTTGAGTGAATTCGACATATAGTACCGCCCGCGAACTGCGATAAAAGGGCAAGTTGGGGCTAACTTCATCGCCGAATTTGCTCAATCGGAAGGCAAGGGAGCAGAAACCGCCGCACAGTGGAGCATCCACACTGACGGATCTTCCAATAAACGAGCAGGAGGGGCCAGTATGGTAATCCAAACCCTAGAGGGGGATAAGATCGAGTGTATGATCTGACTAGACTTCCCCACGACCAACAATGAGGTCGAGTATGAAGCATTGGTGGCAGAGCTAGACCTCGTAAAAGCAGCAGGTGCGGAAAACGTGGTCGTACATTGCGATTCCCAGGTGGTAACAAGTCAGGTTAATGGCGGCTACGAATGCAAGAATGAAAAGATGAAAAGGTATCTGCAAGAGGTGAAGAATCGAATCAGCAGCCTCGAAATCAAATTCGTTCAAATCCCAAGGGAGGAAAACGACTATGCCGACCGTTTAGCAAAAACTGCCTCAACAGAATTTATGCATATCCCTAAACAGGTATTGTCATTTGTTCAAGTCTCCTCACTTATTGATGACGGAACAAATGTGCAGAAAGTAGGTTCTGAAAGCAATTGGACTACGCCATTGATATCCTACCTGAGAACTAGCATGTTACCAAACGGAAAAGACGCAGCCAAGAAGTTGAAGGTCCAAGCATCACAATTTGTGCTGATAAAAGATGTCTTATTCAAAAGAGGATTCTCTTGACTGTACTTGAGGTGTTTAAGCCACGAAGAAGCAGATTACATAATAAGAGAAGTCCACGAGGGTATCTGTGGAAATCACTCGGGGGCACGGTCATTAGTGCACAAGTTGATCCTTACAAGATACTATTGGCCTACAATGTTGAATGACGCACAGGCTTATGTCAAAGCTTGCAACAAGTGTCAAAGGTTCAGTAATTTCATCAGGCAATCGTCCGAAGAGCTGACCCCATGACGGCCCCTTGGCCATTTGCCCAATGGGGGCTAGATATCATGGGCCCCTTCTCGACAGCAGTTAGGCAGCTAAAATTTCTAGTGGTTGGTATCGACTACTTCACTAAGTGGGTAGAAGTAGAAGCCTTAGCCACTATCACGGAGAAGAACATTCGAAATTTTATTTGGAGAAATATCATCTGCAAGTACGGGATACCCAAAGTGCTTGTCTTCGACAATGGAAAACAATTCGACAATAGCGCATTTAGGGACTTCTGTTTAGAGCTAGGTATCAAGAATCACTACTCGTCGCCCGCACACCCATAGGCCAATGGGCAAGTTGAAGTCACGAACCGATCCTTGCTCAAGATCATTAAGATTCGGCTCGAGGTGGCAAAAGGTATCTGGCCAGACGAGCTACCAAGCGTTTTGTGGGCATACTGAACTACAGTAAGAACACCCACTGGAGAAACGCCATTTCGACTAGCATAAGGAACTGACGTTGTCATCCTAGCAGAAGTAGGGCTCACAAGTTATCAGGTGGAGAACTACAACGAGGATAAGAACGAAGAGGCCATGCGCCTTCAACTCGACTTGGTGGACGACAACGGAGCAAAGGTTGGTGCGATATTAGAATCTCATAGCGAAACACTACAACTCCAATGTTAGGCATAAAGACTTTCAAGTTGGAGATCTTGTACTACGAAAGGTAATGAGCGCTACAAGAGATCCTGCGCAAGGAAAACTTGACCCCAACTGGGAAGGACCCTATAGAATCACATCATGGCAGAGGAAGGGCACCTACCACCTAAAGACGCCGGACGGGCAAAAGTTGCAGCACCCGTGGAACACGGAGCACCTACAAAAATACTATCAGTAGAGATAATATGAAGAACAACAACGCTCCCTGATTTCCCAGTTTATTTAGTTTTACTACAATCACTAGTTTTACTTAGACAATTTTTTACTACAATACGTATCTTTTTAAGCCCAAGGGGGCAGGTACTTTTCTACAAACGCATGGTTTTTTAATTAATAAGAGGAATACTCAGACATAGCTATGTTTCTACCTGAATTCCGGTAAAAAGTCCACAACTTGGACGGATCATCCCAGGAGGATGAAAATTCTTAAGTCTAAAAAGTGGACGGATGTAAACTATCTACAAACTGGACGGATCATCCTAGGAGGATGAAAATTCTTAAGTCCAAAAATTGGACGGGTGTAAACTAAAAGTCCACAAACTAGACGGATCATCCTAGGAGGATGAAAATTCTTAAGTCCAAAAAGTGGATGGGTGTAAACTAAAAGTCCACAAAGTGGACGGATCATCCAAAGAGGATGAAAATTTTTAAGTCCAAAAAGTGGACAAGTACAAACTAAAGTCCGCAAACCGGACGGATCATCCCAGGAGGATGAAAATTCTAAAGTCCAACAAGTGGACGGGCTTAAACTAAATCCACAAGCTGGACGGATCATTACAGGGGGATAAAACTCCTTAGTCCAAAAAGTGGACGGGTCTACTATCAACAAAAATTCAAAATTCACAAAGTAGACTTAGTCTATTTTTAATTAGACAACAAAAAGTCCACAAGGTGGACGGGTCTATTAGTTCATAAGGTTCGTGAATTGAACGGATCTTCTGCTATACAAAAAATTCATGTCGTTGAGTGAACGGTTATGCTGCTAATAGATCATTAATGGATCACATAGTGGACGGATCTAAAAAGTTAACATAATCTCATTAAAAGAATGACAACCAGAACCACATAAAGAATGGATTCATTCAAATCCATAAAACAGATCCATTCATAAAAAAGAAATAGACAGCATAGTTAAAGCTTGAACCCATGAAGGGATGAAGTTTATGGCGACGATTAAGTACATTCAAATGTTCTCCAAGACCATTAAAAAAAAACTATGGACATCGACGGTCTGATCTTGGCCTTTTGGAGGAACTGACTCACCGTCACCAGCTACATTGTCAGAAATAGGCTTTCCATACTGTCAGAAGTGACGGGTCGTACAATAGTTTGAGCTTGGTCATCAATATTTATCATGGAGAAGTCAAGGTCGGGGTAAGCTCTCTTGGCCTGACGGACAGCGTCATCAAATCCGTCCGCGTAAGAACCAGCAAGCTCCTTAATAAGGGCGTCGGAGTCACGATACTTATGAACCACTGCTTCTTTTGCCTGACGGAGTTGGTCCTTTGCTTGCTTGATCTCTTCTTCTTTGTCTTCCAGGACCTTTTTTAGCTGCTCCATCTGGCTGAAGTACTTATCCTTGGCTTTTTCCACCATGACAAATTTCTTATCCTAAACGACCTTCCAGGCCTTTAGCTCGTCCAGTTCCTCCTCCGTCGCCTTTGCCTTTTCACAAAGACGGTCCAACGATGTCTCATGACTTAGACACCGTCCCATGAGCCCCTTTATCATAATCATGGCCTAAATACAAAAAGGAGTTAGTCTCAAAACCAACAAAGAGGTAGAAGGATGGATATAGGACGGGTAAGTTTTACCTGAGCAATACTGAACAACCCAGTCTCCCCCATCGCCTCTGTCGAATGGTTGTTTAAGTCCTCATAATCCTCAGTGGTTATGATGGACGAAAGCCTTTCCAAGGCGTGTTTGGAGTCCTCTCGAAAGAGGACGGGTGGTTTCTCCTATTGGGTGGACGGACCCTTCATAAGGCCTTTGCCAGCCCCATGCTTCGCTGGGGTAACTATCTTTGCACCCTCAGCCATCAGCCCTACAACGGACTCCAAAGGAACCTTGGGTTTCTTTGGAGGATGGTCCCCTTTGAACGGCTGCTTCCTCTTTGTGGACAGGTGGCTTAAGCCTGTCCCCTTGGGATCCACACTGTCGGTCTCCTTGTTCTTTGTAGCCTATGCTTTAATTATTGCCTTCCTCTTGGCGTCGTCCATTTCTGTAGAGGTCGACGGTTGAAGTTAATTACTATGATAAAAATCAAAACGGTTCAAACAAAATAAAGACGACGGACTTACGTTGGCGAATTCTGGCATCGTATTTCTTGGCTGCTGGTGTTGGTTCAAGTCCATCACAATACCAATGGATGGTATCAAATGTGACTAGTTTGGCCTAAGTCCTTTCCTCCAGCTTGGTCTTGGCAAAAATTTTCTCAAGAAAGTTGAACTCCTTAAGTTCAACTTGTGGACGCTGTCGAACTGCAAATAAGAAGACGGATAAAAAAGTATTGAAGAAATTATAATAAATTGAATGGTTATGTAAAGAGGTCATACACAAGGATGGGTGCATACCGGACGGAGGCAATATGCCCCAAGTCATGTCGACGGGCATGTGTTCCGTGTCCCCTGGATGACATATCCACTTGTCACCCTCTAGGAAGAAATAACGGTTCTTCCAGTTCCTATTAAAGTCTGGGGTTTCAAATATTACCTTCAACAGCAGACTCCTAGGAACAAAGCTATATATCCCCCTTGATTGGTCTATTTCATCTGGATGGTAGCAGTGAAGGAATTCTCGCACCGTCAGCATCCTAACACCATTTGACATAGCACTGTGCAGGACCTCTATTGCTATGAAGACCCTCCAGGCGTTTAGGGATACTTTGTTGACGAACAAGCCCAGATATTTGAGAAGCTCATGGTGAAGGGAGCTTAGTGGGAACCTAAGTCTTGCCTTCAACATCTGTTCGTACACACTGACACCTTCTACCCCTTCATAGTAGCATTTCTCTGACTTATAGAGTAGACGGATGGGGATATTATCTGGAATTTGGTAATTAACCCTAAGGGTACTGAAATGTTTCTCTTTGATGGTGAACCAAAATCATTCACTGTCCACTCCAGTAGCATGATGAACTCCATAAGTCCATCAGCACCTACGACGGACTTTATTGGTTGTTCCTTGCCATCATCAGAATCCTCATCTGGGTCAGCCATCTCCATATCCTCATTTGTTAAGGACGGGGAAGATGTGGACGAACTCCTCTCTTCGCTTGGACTTTCTTGGTCTTTGTGACCTGTCGGGTATACTTCTTCGTAGTCCGCCCCGTCGTGAACAACTGACTGGTTACTTAACGTACTAGACATTGCCTACACGTGACGACAAAACCTATGACTCTGACGGGTCTAAAAAGGGTGACGAGATATAAAGTCTAGGAAAATAAAAGAGTATCTGAAGAAAAAAAAGACTCGTGAAAAAGAAAGTACTTACCAAGTTAATGAGTGAACGGAAGAAGGGCGTTGATGATGGACACAGTAACTGGATGGAGTATTCTTTAACGAGGATGATGGAAGCGCTCTCACTGTGTGTTTCAGCAGAAAGTAGAGAAATGAGAAAGGAAGAGTGTGATATTTATAGAGGAAGTGCACTGAAGACGAAGCGACGCATCGATCCGAGACAATAACCAATGGGAGAGCAACACGTGCCATGCATCATAAATGGTTTCCAGACAACCTGTCAAGGGTGGGCACAGTTCATAGAATCCATATTGAAACCGTCGACCTACAGGCCTTTGGACTGTCATCTCCTGAACCTTAGACTGTCACCCTACGGGTCTTTCTTTTCAAAGATGACAGACCCATGGGGTGAGAGGGCAACTGAAGAGGGTAAAAATCTAGGTTGACGGATCTCCATGAAATGGGCTTGAAGGTTCATTATCCGTGGGCCGATAGAGGACGGACTCAACGCGTGCAAGGTCTGTTATGGACAAATCCTACATGAATGGATGCTACAGGGACGGATCGAGCTCCCACGTGGCAGGTAGAAACCCTAGATGGGAAATACTTGCAACACACGTTTAGTCACCATAGAATCCTAAGGTAAATGGAATCCTAGCATAAAGAGGATTCCAAAAGATACGCGCATTAATGAAGATCTTCTATATAAGGAAATACCTTGTCCATCACGTTTGGAACTTTTCAAGAAGATTCTTATAAGGAAAAGATTTCTATACCAAGGAAGAGATGTCAACATTCTACTGCTATAAAAGCTCCAATACCCTCACAAATCAAGGTACGCATAATTTACCATCTCTAGCACTCTAGAGTTGTGAGAAGTTCTAACTTAACCTTCAGAGGGTATTTGGCCGGTACCACACCAGTACTCTCTGTTAGGTCTTCTCTTTCTGTTGTGTAGGTGTTATTTCGAGCGTGCAAGTATCGTGTAGCTCACTAGTGATTTTTTCGGCATCATCAATGCTTATTAATTAGGATTTAAGCTTACTTTGAGCATGACGTTTTAAAATCATTTTTCTCCCTTTATTTGGTGTAGGTGTATGTGAAGAGTTCTCTGTTTCCACACTCTCCATCTCCTGTCTCAGGTGAAATAATTCATTTCAATCTTTTTTCTTTACTAGATAAGTTTCCGTTATGTCTTTCTCATATTGATATTAATAATTTCCATTTGTTTTTGGTTGCTCCAATGAGGTTTAGTATTAATAACAGTTGATATTGCCTTTGAGATTGTTGTTTTGTATAGCATACAATGAATTTTTCATGAAAATGATCGAGGACATATATGTATTTGTAAAATATGTGGAGCTTGGTTTGTTTTTGTATGAACATATATAACAGGAAAATGCATTGGTTGCATCTATAAATGTGGTCACTGCTTTGCATATGCCTACTAACATGTTATTTTGCCAGTTAAAATTGCCCCACCTTTTTTCCCATTGCATAATATTCTTACAATTTGGTAAAAGGATATTTGTATCTCACAAACTTTTGCAGTCAATCATTAAACACAGCCCAGGAAAATTTTTCTGTTGGCGTTTCCTATTTCTAAGTAGTTCTCTTACGAAATTTATATGTTGTATGAAGCTTTTCACATTTAAATTCTGTAGGCTGTGCAAAATTGAGGGCTTGGTTGTATGATAAGTCTTAATCTGAGCTGGATTATAAGAGAAAGGAACAATTTATTATTTAAAGGCCACTCTTTACATTGTTATCCCTTTGAAAGAATACTAATCTGTTCATTGAAATATTTTCAAAAAGATACTATACCTTCTAAATCAAGACAACTATAGCCTTGGATTATTATAACTATTCCCAAGAAACTAAATTCCAATAAAGTTAAATCAGATTTAAATATTGCTTACTAAGTTAAGAACTTCTATCCCACCATCAAAATTTAGCAAAAGCTCTATGTGTGTGTGTATATATTGCTAAGCTTAATAGAAAAAAACTGTACAAACTGAAGCTCAAGTTTTCTAAAACTGGTAGTGATATCAATTGGCAGTTGTGATTACTAGAAACTTTGTAGTCCACAAAAAAACGTAGACTATTTCAGCCTGCAATCGAAGCAGAAATCTATAATTACAAAACTTAAGTTGATAGTTGCATGTATTACTCTGTTGTAGAAGACTGTTCTGCAACTTTGTGATTATCTTTCTTCCTCCTGGAAGTTCTGTTCTCTTTTATTTTTCTGTCTTCTTAAAATTGCATTGCCGCCTACAATGTTCAATATATCTTTCATTCTTTTATGCTCATGTTGGTCTTGATTCTAGCTACATTCTTCTCATTTTTGAGCAATTCATCTGCGATCCCATCCAATTTAATTATGCTCATATCATGAAGTCTGATCATTTTCTACTCGTTATCATCTTATTCTAACCCACCCTTTTTCTGTTTGGTAGTGGTATTTTACTATATTGATACCTTTTTATTTTTATAGGCATTTTACCATGTTGGTACTTCTTTAAGATCAATTAGTCTTCACTTCAGAAGCTTTCGGAATCCTTTATAAATTTTACATTTTGAATAGGTGAGCTTGTTGCTATCATCTTGTACATTCTATATTTGTTTGTTTCAAATAAATTTTAGGGTAAATTCTAGTTTTAGGATTTGGTGCTTGAAAAATTGGGTAAATTTGATTTTGGTTCCTCCGATATTTAAAATATGATAATTTAGACCCTCCATTACTTCTGTCAATTATTTGCAAATGTGATTAATGGCACGCTGATTATATTGTTGTTGTGGACTTTTTAACTGAAGTGGCAGTAGATTGTCTTCTTTTCTTATTTTGCTGCCCACCATGGTTGAGACCCACAACACATGCATGCCCACCAACATCTTCGGCGAGATTTGTAAAGTATCCCAAGTCCCAACAGAACTCTCCCACTTAACCACACCAACCAAGGTAGAACTTGATCCGAAATCTCTCAAACCCAATTGCCAACACCCCAATGAAACACCAAAACAAAGGGTCAACCATGAGTATTACCTCTGTCAATACTCTTGATAGTAGCATTGCCTTCACCTCTTGAATCCTATATTCCTTGCAAAATCTCATTTGGTATCCTCTCCTCCCTCCTTTATCCCAACCCAGTCCCACTGTGACTGCTTCACACCTAACCTCTATCACACCCGATAGAGTTAGAACCCAAAATACTGTGCCACCACCCCAAAATACCCACACTTAAAGGCTCCAACCAGTAGCATAACACCCAAGCCACCAAATATTTTCCCAATTGTTTTGCATAGTTGCCATGAACACCCCCAAACAGCTCTTAGGTGAGGGCCTTTTGCATAATGTCCCAGGCACTGAAGGTGAGGCCTTGCATAATGTCCCAAGTGCTAAAGGCGAGTGCCTTGTATAAGTCCCAGACTCTCGAGGTGAGTGCCTGGTGTATTATTAGTGCTGCACTCCTTAAGTGATACAAGGACTTGGCACCTTGAGGTCATCTTTCACCTTTGACAGCATGGCATTGGCAAGCATATTTATCTCTTAAATTGTCTTTTGTAGCTCATAACTGAGAGGGCACATAATTCTTCATTTGCCTTAGGTGTTGATGCATATTATTTTAAAGCTATTAAAAAGTTTTTATATAATAAATAGGTTCATGCATCTCTTGATTTTTTTTCATGTTTCTGTTGCAGGTTATCAATGATGATGGGGCTGTACAGGGGCGTAGCCAGGATTTTTAACTTGGGGGGGCCGAATTACATGCTTGTACATTAGTCATAATTCATATATTTGTGTATGTATGTGTGAGATAAATAGAGTTAAAAGAAATAAAGAAATGAAACTTAAAGATTAAGATTGCACAAAATAAATAAATAAATCACTAGTTTAAGCAAAACAATAAACTTTTAGTGACTTTTACATTTGAACATGCACAAACATAGTGCGCTTTTGTTTTCTTAAAATAAATAAATAAATAGCATCTGGACAACTTTGTATTTTTTTTTTTTTTTTTTTGGTTTGAGTAAACGTGTGTTTTGTTGAATGAAGTCCACTTGAGAAGCTAAAATATTGTAATTGTAAAAATAGTCATATTTCAAAATGAATGCTATAAAGAAATTAACATTGTATGATGCATAAGACCCACAACAAAATAAACACATATGACAATCGCTCCAGTCAATTGCTAAATCAAAGGCTAATGACTGAAAGGTAACTCATACTTTTACTTTGTTTTAGTCATTTTATATGCCATAATTTGCTAGACAATCCCACTTAGCTAATTATTTTCATTATTTCCGTATACCTTCTTTAATCCTAATAGTTTCATGCTTTGGATACATCCAATCGTCAGCCAATAAAATTGAGACACACTTATGGTATCAAATATTTTTTATCACTCCTGCTAGTGTGTCATTCTATGTAGTTTTGAGAGATAATTGCTTCAGCTCTTTGACTGATCATCCAACCACAACATATTTCAAAGGGAACCACTAAAACTAACATTAGACTAGGTATGTGAATTTTTTTGGAGGGGCCAATTGATACATTTGCAGGGGGCAGCTTGTTTTTATATAGTATTATATAGGGGTTTCAAAAACTTTGGGGGGGCCATGGCCCCCACAAGCTTATGTGTGCCTCCGCCCCTGGGGCTGTATAATTCACAGTTACGTGTCTTTGATGTTATAGAGTCATAGCAGTTCTGGTGGGCTGCTAATGAGTCCTAGCTCAGATAGCATCTCCTTCCCTTGTAAGAGCAAGGTGGAGGCTGAGGTCATGGGTTTAAGACCCACCATGCAATTCTTTGCTGACCTTTGCCGAACTTGTGCTCTACAAATGTTGGTTTTTATGCTTTAAAATCCTCACAAGATTTACATCAAGGGGCTAGTTTCTTTTTGCTTTTAACCTTTTATTTTATTTTTTGTCCTACATTGAAGACATTCACCTGAGTTGATAGAGCTGCTCTTATAACGTTTTAAAATTTGTGCTCTTAGTTTTTAATAAATCATACTTAGGAATTCATTAGTGAGGATGTGTTTGGATGTCCCTTGGATTTGATTCCTTTAATTATGGCCAAGAGTCTTGTAGCTCAATTGGCACTTTTTGGTGTTTCCAATGAAGACATCCAAGGATTATATTCCCGCAACCCCAACTATTGGAAATTTCACAAGTATTCTTTCAATTTTTTTTTTCACATGGAATGCAATTGTTTGACCCTCGTTTTGTATTACTTACATCTTTTTTAAAAAAATTCCCTGAAAGAGTTTATCTATGTTTATTTGTTTTTGGTAATGACTGGTGTCTTTCATAACAAGTACACAAATGCAATTGCATTGACACTTTTCAAAGGGTTGACTCGTGCCATTTTAGTGCTGTGGAGGTACAGAAGGAATTAACATTTTTTTTTACCTTGAGACATCAATTATCCTGTTCTAGGCACTTATGAAAGGAAAAGGAAAAGAAGAATATTGACCAATGCCTTGTAAAATTTGCCAGCTTCTCTTCCTCATCCTATTCGTTGTATTCTTATTTTATACGTCAATGTGATGAAAAACTCCTTTACTAAATTTGTTGTATAGCTTCTCCCATGTGCCATCAATGCAGCATGTGCTGCTCTTGTAGATGCTGGAATTCCACTGAAGCATCTTGCTGGTAATTAAGAGTAACGGTTAACTTCTATATTTCTGTTTGATGGAGTGTACTGACTGTTTCAAACTTTTCTTTGCGGTTGCAATCTGTTGTTGTTTGGCAGATAGTGGATACATCATACTGGACCCCACCAAGCTAGAAGAGCAGGTGACTGTAGGTTTCACACGAAATACAGGATTCCATTGTATTATTTCTGATGTGACAAGCTTTTGAAACAGCAAACGTTCAAGGGATTTTCTATTATAGATAATGATGTAGCACAGTGTAGGAAAATAAGGAGAACAAAAGGATAAAAAAAACAAATTCTAAGCTCCACCGCCTAGAATCTGCCTGCAAACCTCAGGCATCACCACCCAAAAAAGAGGAGCACATTCGCAACTCATAAAAGTCTTATTCCAAATCATTCCCCCTTTCACAATTACAAGAGCACGACTTTAATATGTTTTACAGATTACACCAATATAGAAAATACCTAATTAAATCCCTTAAAACCATCAACATTAAAAAGCTACATTCAAAATTCGAAAACAAAAATAATTTCAAAGTCAAAATAAAATCTGAAATGATTTTGGTGCTTCGTGCATCAGATAAGCCTTCTACTTGTAAATGTTTTAGACCAGATCTGGTGGATTCTAGAATCCTTTCTTTTTGTGGATTAAAGGAACACTCGTGGATTCAAGGTTATTTTCATAACCGAATGTGTTTTGTTTCTTGTTTTCTAGAAGTAGATGTGTTTTGTTTCTTGTTTTCTAGAAGTAGATGTGTTTTATTTCTTGACACTTCTGCATCCCGCATCAATTTCACTAAGATATTGTTTTTCAAAGGAAAAATGCACAAAATCCCACTGTAATTTTTCTTAAAGCATGAACCTCTAAAATTATGTATATAACACTTAATCCACATGTGGTGTTATTTAATATGTAAATTATGAGGTTTTTTAATGTAACAAAAAAAAAATTCTCATATGTTGCTGTTTTGTGCAAAAGTAAAATTATGAATTTCATCACATAAAAAAAAATTATGAATTTCACGTAAAACAAAATCAGATGGAATTTTGCATGTGTTACACTCAAAGATCTCAAGAGGATTAATGTGATACTATTAATAGTATAATTTTTCTTAAAGCACGCACCTCTAAAATTATGTATATAACACTTAATCCACATGTAGTGTTATTTAATATGTAAATTATGTGGCTTTTTAATGTAACAAAAAAAAAAAAAAAAATTCTCATATGTTGCTGTTTTGTGCGAAAGTAAAATTATGAATTTCATCACATAAAAAAAAAATTATGAATTTCACGTAAAACAAAATTAGATGGAATTTTGCATGTGTTACACTCAAAGATCTCAAGAGGATTAATGTGATACTATTAATAGTATAATATCATATAGGGTTAAGTGTTATATTCAAAATTTAGGGGGATTTCATGTTTTTATGGAGAAACCAAATGCAGGTTTTTTATACTTTTCCCCCTTTTTTTTTTCTTAAGATAAGTGAGAGAAGAAAATTTAAACCCAACTTTTTTACATAGAAAAAATTAAGCAATAACATGAGACTCTTAACTTTATTTCACAAACAGCCCATGTGTTTGTAATGTTCAGTAGGCAGCTTTCTTTTTACATAGGGAGAGGTTGGACTTCTAGACTTCTAGTTATATGATTAGGGAAAAGACTACTTTGTAAATTATTTTCCTTGCCATATGATAGTTGCAATTCACACCCATAGCCAAATGTTCTTGTATGCATGGTTGACAAAATCACGATTTGGATCCTATGATCCCACCTATTCAAAATGATTCGGAACTTTCAAGGATCTTTGTGATTATTCAAGATTGATAGGATCGTACGATTTTGATGATCCCAAACAATCCTGGTTTCTTGTAATCTTTTTTAACTTGACAGAAAGGTCAGTTTGACCCAAATGAAAAATAACATCTCAATAGACCAAGTTTTGCTATTCTAATGTAGAAAAAAAGAGTGTCAGTTGGATCCAAATGAAAAATAGCATCCTAATAGAGTGACACGTATGGAGGTTTTTGGATTCTTTATTTGATGCTTACAAATAAAAGTAGTGATGTATAGTAATTACATCAAATCAAGAACGAACTCAGGTGGGGGCCCAAGGGGGCCCGGGCCCCACTAGGTACAAAATATTTTGTTTTTTAGTCATTCTATATTTCATTTTTATAGTTGGGCCCCTCTTCTCCCCAATCAGTCTAGTTAGCCTCGCCCAAATAGCAACTATCTAACCCAAAAACTTAACAAAAATAATAAAAATATTCACAATGGTGATTGTATTTTAGCAAAAAAAAAAAAAAAAATTACCACTTGTAGGATTAAGGGCCCAAATGGTATATTAGGCCTTGGGCCTTGGCCGAAAGCATAGTAATCTGAGAACAAATGAATGATGTTGGATGGGTCAAGCTTAGAATCTAATGAGTAAGATACGAATGTGAGGGTGGTTCGAGGAGGAATGTCTCCACGAATAGGTTAAGCACGACTCAAATATGTATCCTAAAGTTCAAGGTAACCTTCCAAGAAGCTCCAGTGATAGGTACGTGTATCTCGAGTGTACCAGAAGGCTGGGAGCTTAGAAATATTTAGGGGAAAGCTGCTACCACCTCATTAAATACTTTGCAGTTAACTTTCTGGCTGCATTAATGTGGAGAAGACCCCTAAACAGTGCTGTCTTGGCTATCCCAATTCACAGAGAACCTAAGGGGGTGTCCGATGGGACAAGCACTCAAGTAGTGACTTAGATGACCAACAAGTGTAGAACCAATATCGTTCAAAGAAGACTATATAACATTAGAGACCCTCCACGATGAGGGGATTGGAAAACTAAGAAGAAAAACACTGTAGCAATCAGGAATCAAACCTGTAACCCAACTTCAAAAGCAATACAAAGAACCAATCTCCTCGGACATTGTTAAGGACGTATTTCCTTAGTTTAAATTTGTTATATTCATTCCTATTGTCATCAAGAACTACTTACTTGTTGCATTAATTTTTTAAAGCCCAGTTTTCCAACTCATTCTCTACAAATTTATTATTTTGGGTTCTTTGGGCCTAAGTCCATCTATTATTTGGGCTAGGAGTCCAAAGTGTGTCTTTACAATTGGCGCTGTTTGTGGGAAGATTACTTGGGTGATAGTGAATGCAACGACCAACTATGGTAGGATCAGGTCCCCATCAGCAAAAGTCCACGGGGTCTCAACGACAAGATGAGTTCCTCAACCTTGAGCGCAGGAGGGATCGCGAAGGTAGCGTGCATACCATGCATACAGACAGAAGCCAGTCTCGAGTTAGAAGTCATGTCTCTCAAAAGCAGAATAACAGAGCCATGCAATTGGAGATTGACTATTTAAAGAGGGAGCTGCGGCATGCACGGCGAGAGCGAGCCACCTCCAACCCTGACATTTCCTTTGACGAGGAAGAGGATGCTAGTTATCGACGAAGATCAAGGACCTCACCCAACGAGTCTTTCTCCCACGATGAGGAGCATCATCATAAACATAGGCATAAGAGCCCGCCTCGCAGAGGCTTAGGAAATGACGCCATGAGCAAAGCATTGAACCAGATTTCCAAGTCGCCCTTCACGCACAAGATTGAAGCGGCGATACTTCCTTGTCGGTTCCACCAACCAGCGTTCACCATCTACAATGGTCGAATGGACCTTGTGGAGCATGTGAGCCACTTCAATTAGAGGATGACTGTCCATTCCAAAGACGAAGCCTTGATGTGCAAGGTGTTCCCATCTAGTTTAGGACCCGTGGCGATGAAATGGTTCCACGGCCTAAGGGCAAATTCCGTAGACTCCTTCAAGGGGCTCACTCGGGCGTTTGGCTCTCGTTTTATTACGTGTAGCAGGGTCCCTAGGCCCTTGGATTCCCTACTATCCATATCCATGCGAGAAGGGGAGACTTTCAAGAAATACTCGGATAGATTCTAGGAGATGTACAATGAAATAGACGATGACTTTGATGATGTACCCATCAATACTTTCAAGGTTGGCCTCCCAGCCGAGCACGGTTTAAGGAAGTCTTTGACGGGGAAGCTCATCACTAGTGTGTGCCAACTCATGGACAGGATTAACAAGTATAAGAGGGTTGAGGAAGACTAGTAGTAGGGGAAAGGAAAGGCTAAGATTATCCCTCAAGAGAAGAAGGATTTCAGGTCGAACTGATACAACAGCAACGGGCCTTGGAAGGACTTTGCTGAGCAGTCAGGGTCTGCCAATACTCAGGCGGTTAACGCGATGTTCTGGGAACCAGTGCATCAAGTTTTAGAGAAAATTAAGAATGAGTCATTCTTCAAATGGCTAAATAAGATGGCAAGAAACCCTATAAGGCGCAATCAAAACCTTTATTACCAATATCACCAGGACCAAGGATATGCCACAGAAAACTGTAGAAATTTATGGGACCATTTGGACCAGCTGGTCCGAGAAGGAAAGTTGAAGAAGCTCTTGCAACATTCCAGTAGCTAGGGGAACCAGACTGGCCAGGAACCTTGGAGAGATGCTTCTTCGAGACCTCCTTTAGGCACGATAAATGTCATCTTCGCCACTTCAGAAAGGGCCGGGTCCTGTCCCTCCAGGGTAATGTCTGTCGCTCAACTGACTGTCGAGGACTTTGAGCCAAAGAAGGCTAAAGTGAGTATCCAGCCAGCGTTGAGCTTTTTAGATGAAGATAAGGTTGAAACCATACAGCCCCACGACGATGCTTTGGTGGTCACGCTCAAGATTGGGGGATATGACGTGAAGAGGATAATGGTGGATCAGGGTAGTGGTGTTGAGATCATGTACCCCGATTTGTACCGAGAGCTGAACTTGAGACCTAAGGACTTAACAGCCTACGATTCTCCTTTAGTGAGTTTTAATGGGAAGGTTGTCATTCCGAGGTGTCAGATTAGGTTACCCGTGTAGGCTGGCTCAGAAGAAATGGAGGTGGACTTCATCGTGGTGGACGCTTATTCCTCCTACACGGCCATTGTGGCCAAGCCCTGGCTTCATGCCCTAGGAGCCGTCTCTTCTACTTTGCACCAAAAGGTGAAATATCCGTCGGGGGGTTAGATTGAAGAGATTGTTGGGAGTCAATCCATGGCTAGACAATGCCTAGTGGCCGCTATCCTGCATCAGCTCGAAGTTGAGTCCTCGATCTCTGCTGAAAGGGGCTTATAGCAATTAAAAACTCCGGTGTTACCTATCAACAGATCAACTGAGGAGGCAAAATGTGAGGATTTGGAAACGGCCATTGTTGGTAATGATTCGGAGAAGTTCTTTCAGATCGGGGCTTAGCTGCCTCCTCTAGAGAAGGAAGAGCTGATAGAGTTTCTTAGAAGAAATGTTGATGTGTTCGCGTGGAATGCTTACGAGGCCCCAGGGGTGGATCCAAACTTCATCTGTCATCATTTAAATGTTAATCCCTCTATCACCCCCAAAAAGCAACCACATCGGCGCTCGTCCAAGGATCATTCCGATGTTGTCAGAGATGAGGTGATGAAACTTAAGCTGGTAGGGGCTATCAAGGAGGTGTTCTACCCTGAATGGCTAGCCAATATATGGTGGTGAAAAAGAAGAGTGGGAAATGGTGAGTGTGTGTAGACTTCACGGATCTAAATAAGACTTGCCCGAAAGATCCCTTCCTCATGTTTAGGATAGACCAGCTGGTGGATGCAACTGTAGGCCATCCTCATATGAGCTTCTTAGATGCCTTTCAAGGGTACCACCAGATACCATTAGCCCCAGATGATCAAGAAAAAATTCATCATTCTCACTAGAAACTACCATTACAAAGTGATGCCCTTTAGTTTGAAGAATGCAGGGTCTACCTATCAAAGGATGATGACTAGAATATTTAAACCACAGTTGGGCGAGAGTATTGAGGTCTATATAGATGACATGGTGGTGAAGAGTAAGGTAGTGTCCGAGCATGTGAGAGATCTTGGAAACATTTTTGAAATTCTGAGGAAACACGAGTTGTGCCTTAATGCTTCCAAATGCTCTTTTGGCGTGGGATCAGGTAAATTTCTGGGCTACATGGTAACTCATTGGGGAATTGAGATTAACCGCGACTAGATTAAAGCAATTAACAGTTTACAACCACCTCGGAATCTTAAGGAAGTCCAAAAACTGACTCGAATGATTGCTGCCTTGAACCAGTTTATCTCTCGGTCAACGAATAGATGCAGAGCATTCTTCCTGTTGATGAATAAGTGGAATGAATTTGAGTGGATAGAGGAATGTGCCCTGATTTTCAAGTAGCTTAAGGAATATCTCTCTCGGCCACCTATCATGTCCAGTCCCGAAATGGACAAGGTCCTATTTGCCTATATTGGTATGGCCCCCCCATGCTGTAAGCCTGGTATTGATACGAGTTGATGGCAGCATCTAAATGCCAGTTTATTATGTAAGCAAATTACTGCACGAGACTGAGGTCCGTTATCTACCCTTAGAGAAGGCCATTTTAGCGGTAGTGCATGCTACACGTAAGTTCCCCCATTTGTTAGGAACCCGGTGGTTCCTAATGGGGATGGATAGGAATTTTAGGGGGATTGATGGGAATTGTAGGGAAATTGACTTAATTCGAGGTAGTCACCCAATGTTAGGAACCCAGTGGTTCATAATGGGGATGGATAGGAATTATAAGGAGATTGACGGGAATTGTAGGGAAATTGACGGGAATTGTAGGAAAATTGACTTAATTCGAGATAGTCACCCTCCATAGAAAAATAGAGAGATTAAGAGAGAGAGAGAGAAAGGAATGCACTAATACACTAAGAAATTGGTTTATACTTCCATTCATATCTCATATTGGATTACAATCATCCTATTGGTTCTATTATTCTCCATGTGCATTAATAATTCCAACACTGTGCTAAATGTGATTAACATGCTTGGAATTGTAACTAACTAACTAACTAAATCTCAATACAACAATCATTATCCATATGCTTATAGCATTCCTAACATTTCCCTCCCCTTGAAAACACCTTGCCCACAAGGTGTTGTAAAATAGCATCTTCATCAAAGGAAATCTTCCAATGGACTAATACCGTAGTGACATTTTGATCACCATATTCATGCATTTCTCTTTGACAAGCGGTCTCGTGCACATGAAGGTTTCTTCTTCGTAGATCTTTAAACTTTGCTCAAATTCTTGAGCCTTTAATGATTCTTCAATCTTCAAGGTCTCATTGGTTCTTTGAACCTTGGAATGTTCTTGTATCCTCAAAACTTTATTTGATTCTAGAACTATTAAAATTGTTGGAACTTGTATCTCGGATTCTTGGATCATCGACACTTGGATTGCCAATTCTTGAATCATAGACTCTTGAATGGAAGCCTCCATTGGTGCATCAAGAATTGGTTCTTGAAAAATCATCATCTTCTTCTTTGTTAGTTCTTTGGACTGAACTTCAAGGGTTGTGTCTTCATGTATATCATCATCTCCTTTGACACAAAAATTAACATCCTGGCTTACAACAACAGTAGTAGATTCTTGGAATTTGATTTGTTCTTCGAATTCCATTGAATCAAGAGATTGTAAGTCCTCTTCCGTCATGTTCTCCAGATCCTCTTGCAATCTTGAGAGCTCTTCATTCATGACTTTGTTAGATTCAACCAAGGCCTTGAATTTCTTTGAAATAGCCTCATTAGATTCTGTTAAGGTCTTAACCTTTTCTAAAACTTCATTCACCATTTTCAAGATTAACCTTGTCGGTCATATTCACCCCTCTCAAGATCAACGACTCTAATACCAAATGTTAGGAACCTGGTAGTTCCTAATGGGGATGGATAGGAATTATAGGGAGATTGATGAAAATTGTAGGAAAATTGACTTCATTCGAGGTAGTCACAATCCATAGACAAATAGAGAGATTAAGAGAGAGAGAGAGAGAGAGGGAGAGAGAGAAAGGGATATACTAATGCACTAAGAAATTAGTTTATACTTCCATTCATATCTCATATTGGATTACAATCATGTATTTATAGGAGACTAGTTCTAATCTCATTGGCCCACATGGCCTCATCCTATTGGTTTTATTATTCCCTATGTGCATTAATAATTCTAACATGTGCTAAATGTGATTAACATGCTTGAAATTAATACAACAATCATTATCCATATGCTTATAGCATTCCTAACCATTACTTCCAAGCACACACCATTGTTGCCCTAAATCAGCTTCCGCTCAGAGCTCTGCTCTAAAGTGCTGATAATATGGGGAGAATTACTAAATAGGACACAATCCTAGGAGTTTTTGACATCAAACACATGTCCCGTACCTTCGTTAAGGGCTAGGTCTTCACAGATTTGGTGGCAAAGTTCGCTGAATCCCCTTTCGAGAAAAATGCAGAAACACAATACATGGATGGAAAATCGGTTGGTACAATCACCCTGCAAGAACCTTTAATCAGGAAGATATATGTCGATGGCACAGCGAATCAAAGGGGGTCCGGAGTGGGGCTAGTTCTAGTCTCACTCGAGAAAATCACCATTGAGAAATCATTAAAATTAGGATTCTCGGCCACAAATAATGAAGCTAAATATGAGACTCTACTGATGGAAATGACCATGGTTTAAAAAATGGGCGGAAAGGCTGTAGAGATGTTCTCGGACTCAAGATTGGTCGTTAGCCAAGTAAAGACTCCTCGGTTCTGGCTGTTCGAGGATTAGAAATTGTACAAATGCTCATTTTCTAGGTCATACATGCAATGCATACACCTCGAGGCAATAGAATTACTCCTTGAGGAGTTACATGAAGGGATTTGTGGAAGCCACACTAAAGGAAGATCCTTGTCGCATAAAGCCATCACTTAAGGCTATTGGTGGCCAAACATGCAAAAGGAAGCACTAGA
This sequence comes from Quercus glauca, assembly GCA_023736055.1. Classification (NCBI taxonomy): domain Eukaryota; kingdom Viridiplantae; phylum Streptophyta; class Magnoliopsida; order Fagales; family Fagaceae; genus Quercus; species Quercus glauca. The sequence goes on along the minus strand of CM043316.1, from coordinate 72,296,448 downwards.
ATATGTAAGGAAGTGTGACTAGTGTCAAAGATTTGCACCAAACATACACCAACTGGAAGGAGTCCTTAATCCTCTGTCTAGCCCTTGGCTATTCGCTCAATGAGGCTTGGACATTGTTGGTCCTTTCTCCAAGGCAACAGGGAACAAGAGGTATTTGCTAGTCGGTACGGACTACTTCACTAAATGGGTTGAAGTTGATCCCTTGGCGAATATCAGAGATGTAGATGCCAAGAAGTTTGTTTGGAGGAAGATCATTACTCGGTTTGGGGTTCTTCATACCCTCATCTTGGATAATGGCCTTCAATTCGATAACAAAGCCTTCAAGCAATACTGTTGTGATCTTGGAATTACAAATCGATACTCCACCCTAGCTTATCCCCAAGAGAATGGACAAGCCGAGACTGTTAACAAGGTCATAGTGAACGGACTCAAGAAAAGGCTGGACAATGCGAAGGGAAAATTGGTGGAAGAACTGTCGCACGTCCTTTAGACATATGGAACCACACCTCGCAGATCAACAGGGGAGACCTTTCTTAATGACTTATGGAGCCAAAGCTGTTATCCCCTTAGAGACTGGCTTCCCAACGCTGAGAACAAGTTCTTTTGATCCGAACAATAACAACGAATTGCTAGAAAAAAGCTTAGACCTAATTAAAGAGAGGAGAGAAAAGGCAATGGTCCAATTGGATATTACCAATACAAGCTCAAGCAAGGTTATGATGCCAATGTGAAGCTGAGATTGTTAGCACCTGGTGACTTGGTGTTGAGAAAGGTTCTAAGTACCACAACGAACCCAGCATGGGGAAAGCTGGGGCCCAACTGGGAGGGGCCATACCGCATCACTTCGGTGGCTGGTATAGGAGCTTATTTCCTCGAAGATCTAGATGAACGTGTAATACCATGACCTTGGCATGTAAACAACCTGAAAATGTATTATTATTAATGAAATTTTCCTTTGTCATATGCTCATTTATTGTGTATATACATTGTACTTCTCATTATTATCTTTATAAGTGATTAAACCGAATCTTAGTCATACCTAGGTCCTCGGACCAGATGTTTTGGAAAAATTAACACTCTATGACATCTTTATAAGTGATTAAACAGAACCTTAGTCATGCTTGGGTCCTCAGACCAGATGTTTTGGGGGAAATTAACACTCTATGACATCTTTATAAGTGATTAAACAGAACCTTAGTCATGCCTGGGTTCTCAGACCAGATACTTTGTGGAAATTAACACTCTATGACATCTTTATAAGTGATTAAACAAAACCTTAGTCATGCCTGGATTCTCGGACCAGATACTTTGGGGAAATTAACACTCTATGACATCTTTATAAGTTATTAAACAGAACCTTAGTCATGCTTGGGTCCTCTGACCAGACGTTTTGAGGAAATTAACACTCTATGACATCTTTATAAGTGATTAAACAGAACCTTAGTCATGCCTGAATCCTCGAACCAGACGCTTTGGGGAAATTAACACTCTATGACATTTTTTTAAGTGTTAAACAAAATCCTAGTCATGATTGATCCCCCGGATCTCATACTTGGAAAAAATTAACACTGTGATATCTACTAGTATTTTACTAAGTGTCAAAACAGATCCAGGGTTATACTCAACTCCTCAAATTAATGGCTTTAAATAAGTTGAAGTCCTTATCTATTTATCCAAGTGATGACCAGAATGAAGGCTGTCTCTCCCTTTCATTTTTTACAAAGTATATATTTACCTTCATTGCAAAAGATTCAATTTTCAATACAAATGTGTGTTCGACCTCTTTATTACTGGTACTTAATCAAATTACTTAGGTTATTAGCAGTGTATTATTGTTAGTTTTTATTGAAGGCAGAGTAGCAGCAATTCAATGCTATTTGCAATAGTAATAAACTTCAAAGTGAAGGTGCAAAAGATAAAAAGAAAAGCATTTTCATTAAGCTAAGGGAGTACATTATATTCAGTGATAGAATGCCACTACAAAAAACAAAAAAAACAAAAAAACAAAAAAACAAAAACAAAAACTACTACAAGAAGATCCTAAATGCTAAGCCTTGGCCTTTGAAGCGGGAGGGTCTTCTTTCTGGCTAGGCAGGGAGGTAGAAGCGTCCTTGGCCTTAGGATCAGCTTCTTTAGTCTTGGCCTCTGCTTCCTTTGCCTTAGCTGCAGCGTCCTTAGTCTTAGGATCAGCTTCTTTAGCCTTGTTCTCTGCTTCCTTTGCCTTAGCTGTAGCTTCCTTGGCCTTGGCAACGTCTTTGGCTTCTGAAGATGGCTTATTCTCCTTGCCCTTACCCTTGTCCTTGGCCCCTTCAGCCCCCTGGCCTTGATCACTAGCTTGGCTGGATCCTTTCGAAGCCTCAGAGAGAGGGAGAGCAGCTTGGATAGTTAGGGGCTGCTTAGAGGTCTCTAGAGTAAGGGCAGAGGGGGAAAGGATGGCACATGGGACTTCACGGATATCTAAGTGATAGTATATGCTCCCAGGTTGCCTCCAAGCTGAGTCTGTGGGGACTCCTGCAACTAGGGCTGTCTAAACATATCCGGTGACCCGACCCACCCGGAGACCCAACCAAAACCGGCCGACCCGACCTACTCGGGCGATCGGCAGTGGATTTTCTCCACCAAAAACCGACTCTGGCGGGTTAGTTTCAGTTTCTCTCCCCCAAAAACCTGAAAAACCCGAACCAACCGACGAAAACCCATAATCCGGCGAGAAACCCAGATTTCGGCGAGAAAATTCCAGATTTCGGCGATAATAGCCTTCTGCAGCTGTGCCTTCAGATCCAACATAAGTTGCCTTGAAGTGGCCAGCTTTAACTCAGTCTGATAAAGCAACTTACGTTGGTCCTCAGCCTGAGTCTCGGCATTCTTTAATCCTGCTTGAGCACTCTTCTTTTCCCTCTCCTCAGCAGTAAGCTTGGTGAGTAGCTCAGTGTTTTCCTCCCTCGCGACCCTCAAGGCCTTTTTAGTCTCAAGGCGGAGGTAGACCTCATTCCTAACATCGTTTCGGGCCTCCTTGACCCATTCCTCGACCACAAAAACCTCCTGGGTGATTTGCACAAAAACAATATAGCAACCCTATGAGAACAAAAGAGAGAGAAAAAAATCATTAGCAATCAAATAAATAAAAGGTGTGTGGCTGTGAACTTACCATTGCAAGGTCCCTTTTTAGGGACATGAAGAGGTCTTGCTGCTTCAACTTCCTCATCGCATCCATGTCCTTAGGCAAAATGAGTGGCTGCTCCAAGGCCTCAACTATATATGCATTGTGACCTCTTTAGAACTCCCTGACCGAGGCGTTTCAAGGGATGGCAGCCCCATCCACCTCCAACCGAGGAGACCAGGTACGTTGTGGAAGGCGCACCTTGGCCTTAGTTTGCTCCTCCTAGCTGTCCACAGAAGTGGATCTCTTGTCCCAAGGATCTTTGGCCACCTTCTGTTGCTTAGTCCTCCTTTGAGGGCCCACTTCCCATTCTTCAAGCTCCTGAATTGGCCTTTTCTTCTTTAGATCTGGAATGGCTTTCAATCCGAGGTCGGTGGGAGGTGGAGGAGGAGGAGGAGGAGGAGGAAGTGTAGGTGGAACTTGGGACTTTGTGGCTTCTTTCGAAGTTGACACCTTGTTCCTTGCAGCCATGAGGTCTCTTAGGCTCTTATTTTCCTGTTTGATGCCATCTTGTCTTCCTCTTCTTCGGAGGTGTTATCTGGATGGGCAATCACCAGAATGGGGGCGTGAACACCTGAGTGCCTATCAGTCTCGTCCTCGGCGTCCAAAATGTGAACTACAAGAGCCCCTGGATTCTCTTCTTCTTCGAAGTGAAATTTGTCTATCTCCTCTTCTAGTGATAGGTGTGAAGAGGTAATCTCCTCCTCGCGTGCTGCTGCTACTTCAAGTAGAACTCGTTGAAGTGGTAGTACGACTAGTGGAAGATCTTCTTGGGCCAGGAAATTTAGGCGTGACACGTCAATCCGAGCCAGCCGCGGGTCACTTGCTCTTATGGCATGGCCTATTTCTTGATATATCTCCGAAATAGGCTCGAAGTCCAAAATTAAGTGGACTGCTCTCAACTGCCTATCCTCACTTACAAAGATCTCGGACCTCAGCAAGTAATTAAGAGCTTCAACGTTGGTCAAACTGAGCCTGGGCACTATGTGCCTCTTGTCTGCAAAAATAGCCAAGAAGCAAAACATGGTTAGAAAGTTAAAATCCATCATCAAAAGAAAGCAGAACGAAAGGGAAATAATGACATGGTCAGGGCTAAAGAATATAAATCTCTTGCTAAGGAACCTAACTCTAAGGTATCCAACCTGGCTCTCCCTTTCGGACGGGGCAGTGAAGGCCATCATGCCATGCTGCCGAAGCTATCAGATAGTCGTCTTTCATACCCTTGTTAGATTTAGGTAGACATGATACTAATCTGACAACGTCAGATCAGGACTAAAGATAAAATCTTACATTTTTAAGGGAGTGGCACTTGTACATGTGGACCACACATACCAGGTGAGCCCTAAACCCAGATGCTCGTTAAGAGCATCAACGCTACCTAAGACCCTAAATAGGTTAGGCGCGCACTAATGGGAGCATATCCTATGGTTGATGAGGTAGTCCCATATTATCCTACCCATTGGGAGAGTCATTCCCCCTTCTATGAAAGTTATCATAGGGATGATGACTTCACCCTTTTCTCTGTGTGTCACTATTTGTTCTAGGGAACAATATCGTAAGGCAACTTCCTGTGGTATGTGGTATTTATCCTTAAAGACCTCTATTTTGGTAGGGGAGTCTACTAGGTGCTTAAATCTACCAATCTGGACAAGTTAAAGGGAAACAACTGAAATTGATAAATGAAGAAATAAGAACTGGAAGGTCGAGGAGAAAAAGAAAAGTTTAAAGAAAATAGAAACTTACAAGAACTAAGATGTGTGTTAGTCCTTGAAACCTTTAGAAAGATTTTCAAGGATTTCTTAAAGAAAAGGTGTGAGAAGTTTAGTAACTTAGAGAGCTTTGTGAGTTTGAGGGTTTGGGATTTTTGGAGAGCTTGAAGACTTGTGAAATGAGGGAAATGATTTCTCCGGATGCTTTATGTAAAGGGTGAGATTGAGTGGGAGTTATCTCGCTTAAAACCTAAGGAGAAATATCAGCCATTGGATTAGCGCCTCACCATTAGATGTGGGGAACATAACGCTGCCTGGAGCAATTAATAACGCTTCGCGGGCTCCGAAGCGTCAGTAGCAATTATGGGGCATGCAAATCGACACTCCCACATGTGCAAATCAAAGGGCAAAATAATATTAGCGCATGAAAAATCAAAACCCCACTTTTCTCCTCGGTTGAGAGGGAGAAAACCGGAGTTTTGAAGGGCTATTGTAAGGTTAAGGGCCCAAATGGTATATTGGGCCTTGGGCCTTGGCCGAGAGTATAGTAATCCGAGAACAAATGAATGGTGTTGGATGGGTCAAGCTTAGAATCTAATGAGCAAGATACTAATGGGAGGGTGGTCCGAGGAGGAATGTCTCCTCGAATAGGTTAAGCACGGCTCAAATGTGTATCCTATGGTTCAAGGTAACCTTCCAGGAAGCTCCAGTGATAGGGACGTGTATCTCGAGTGTACCAAAAGGCTGGGAGCTCAGAAATATCTAAGGAAAAGCTGCTACCACCGCATTAAATGCTCTACAACTAACTTTCTAATTGCATTAATGTGAAGAAGACCTTTGAATAGTGCTGCATTGGCTATCCCAACTCACAGAGAACTTAAGGGGGTGCCCGATGGGACAAACACTTTAGTAGTGACTTAAATGACCAACAAGTGTAGGACCAAGATCATCCATAGAAGACTATATAACATGAGAGACCTTCCATGAAGAGAGGATCGAAAAACTAATAAGAAAAACATTGTAGCAATCAAGAATCAAACCTGTAACCTTGCTTCGAAAGCAATACATAAGAACCAATCTCCTCGAACATTGCCGAGGACATATTTCCATAGTGTAAATTTGTTATATTCATTCCTATTGCCATCAAGAACTACTTAATTGTTGCATTAATTCATTAAAGTCCAATTTTCCAACTCATTCTCTACAAATTTATTATTTTGGGCTCTTTGGACCTAAGTCCATCTATTATTTGGGCTAGGAGTCCAAACCGGGTCTTTACACCACCAAAGAACAAAAAAATTATGTGTTATTGAAGAAGCTAAAGTTAAAGCTAAATTTTTTGCAACTATAGTAAACTGGTATAAATATCAGTTAACTGTAGCAAGTTGTTAAAAATAAAATACAATATTTTATTAAGATTATAACTCTTTCTTCAATTAAAAAACTAAAATTTTCTCTCTTCCTTATTATTTTAATGAGTTGTTTATATTATTTTAAATGAAGTGATAAAAAAATAGAACATTTGATGTTGAGTGTATTGTAAAGTGAGGTAGTAAAATAGATAAAGTAGTTTTTTGAGGTACTACAAGCTAAAATTTTTAGCACCACCACTATGAATGCTCTAACTTTAAAAAAACAAATCCTAGCTAGGCCTACTATTAAAATATATATATATATATATATATATATATATATATATATATTGTTTTCGTTTTCGTTTTTGTCTTTGTTGGTAGATGTTTGCATCTTACTGTATTTAAAAACAACGATTTTGTGCATTTATAATTTTTTAATATTATATGGATGTCTATTTAGAGTTTTTTTTTTCTTTATACTCTAGCCTCCGTTAGTTTAAAATCCTGGGTCCGTCCCTGCATCAAATGGATGCAAATTTATGAATGAATGTATAATTTATGTGATTAATTTAACATATTAATGTGTTTTTTTTCCTCAAATAATGTAAAATCTTACGATCTACAATCTGATCCTACAATCCACAATTCACGATCTCACCTACCTCCCACGATCCCATGTGGAATCCCAATTTCAACAACCTTGCTTGTATGTGTCTAATGCATAGAACTTGTGATTGAATGAACTTATTTTGCAATTTATTTAGCTTACATGAAAAATTTTAAAATCTCATTTTTTTTATAGATATAATTTTTTAGAAATTTTTTTAATTAAAATCCTATAATTAATTTAAGAATGTAACAAATAAATGTTTAAAAATTAAAAAGTAATAAATTAAGTCATGAAGTTTCAAAAAAATAAAATTAAATCTCAACCCAATTAAAGGGAATGGCATCATAATTCGTACTACATTTTTGAAATTATAGGATTTAATTTATTACTTTTTGAAATTTCAAAATTGAACTTATTACTTTTGGAATGAAACTATATAATTTAATTTATTACCTCTAAATTATAATGCTTATAAATATAATTTCCTCTGAGATAATTATATTCAATTTATTTTTCAAATAAAAATAATTAACTCTTTTAAATGAGATAGTACTTATCAAATATATATATTCACTCTTTTACATGGAGATAGACCAACACTTATAAGACTCACACTCTCTTTTACGTGAAAAGCAAAATACATATATCATATATATGATAAATTTTCTTTCTTCAGCAGCGCGGTCAAACCACCTAACGCTCATCATTGCAGAGTGCCAAAGGAACACTTTCTAATTATTGCATTCGGCAACAGAGGTAATCTTACCTTTTCACTTATAGATTTGTGTACAACAGCTAAAAAGGTTGCACGGTTGGCTTTAACTTAAATTAAAGTACTTAATTAATTAGTTGATCTATCTTTCCGTAGCACTTAAAAGGTGACCATCCTTTTCAATTCTTTGAGTACCGACAATCAGAATTCAGACTTGATTCGCAATTTGATCATTTAACAAAAATAATAATAATAATATAATGGCAATGATTTGTTCCAGTTGTGAATCATGTTGCAAAATTTTTTTTTATTCTCTTATTCCAAGTATAAATTTTATTCTAATCTCTTTTTCTACATTAAGCTAATCAACTTTGAATATACATATCATGTGACACAGTGGCGGAGCCAGAATTTTGGTTCAGATGGGGCAAAATTAAAAGATATTATTCAAATTGAAATTGATCTAAAAAATATTAATCCATAATAATAACAAAATAAATAAATAGTTGTAAGAAAATAAATATATTTCATATCATTAAAATAAAATTTAAAAAAAATAACCAATTCATACTACAAAATTTACAACAAAAAGTTTACATACTGATGTGGTAAAAATGTGATTAGTGTTATTTAAATGATATATAATAAATAAATGTTTGGAATTATTTTCTGTAATTGGTAACATACTAATTTGTAAGATATAAGTAGTAAAATTTGTAATATTTTTAGCATCACTCAACAATAAAATGCTGTGAAAAATATCATTAACAGTAAAAATGGTAAAAAAATAATAAAAAAGAAAAAAGAAAAAAATTTGTGAAACAGGTGTCAAACTTGAGACAAGACGAAAGCCACTTACAAGAACAGTAAATTAGGTGAAAGGGTTATACGATTTGACGTCTGAGAAAACTTTTTTTACTTTCTTTTTTTTGTGTTATAATCACTTAAAAAAAAAAAAAAAAACCAAGTCCTTTTTTAGTCTTTTCTCTATGCCAGTCTTTTTTAAGATTACATATTCATGACAATTTTAGAAGGAGTCAGAGGGGGCAGGTGCCCCCCCTCGCCCCCCTCTGGCTCCGCCCCTGATGTGACATAAACCCAAAAAGTTTTTGACTCGTGTGATTCCTTTCTCTTTCTCTCTCTCTTTAAATTGAAACGCGTTTCCTTTCTTTTCTAGAAACATCAATCATATACTACAATTAGTATATGGTACAATTAACCCTAAACATGAAGTGTGTTGTGTAGTGAAGTTCTTATCGTTTGTTCTTGGTTGGAAGAATTTATCCTATAAAAGTAGTTGCTCTCTTTTTATATATTAAAAAAAAAAAAATTTGAAAGCTTAAAATGTACTCAAACAAAAAAACGGATAAATTATCTCCCTATGATTTGCCTTTATACAGAGCTCCGAAACCTTGAGACACTTTTGTAATTAAAGAAAATGAGAAAATAACCATGATCTTTTTTTTTTTTTGAGAAAAAAAATAACCATGATCTTAATAAGTAACATTAATAGAATTCGAATAAGTACTATACCCTTATTTTTGTCTTCCCTTCTTAAAGCAAAGAAAACGGCGCCATTTTATATCTCGTTGTTGTTATATTCATCATAGATTCATAGGCATATCACTCATGCTATCTTTTCAGTACTAGAATATATCCAAGTTAACCACAAGACGTGTAAGTATCACAAAACAAACTATGTAGGGGAGATTCGTGTTTTTTTTTTTTTTTTTTTTGAAGTCATTGAAATTTCTTCAATATATAAATAAGATAAAATAAATAATAAAGATATAAACAACAAAAACCCGTTCTCATGGACTTCTAAAACAATATCTACTGTATTATTCTTCTTCTTCTTTTTTTCCATTTTTTTCCCCCCTCTGAACATGGAATTCTTTATTTACTAACTAAACCTGTTACAAACCATGTGAGGGGGTATGTTAATGTATCTGTCTACTAAGATTAACCCCTTAACTCCCATACAAAATTTTGCAACAAAAAACTTTGGAATTTATTCAATTCCACTTGTGTGTGTGTGATTTTGATCTTTCCCTCTTTATCAAAACGTTGATTGGCCTCACGGTATATGTGCCAAGGTACCATCCTCCATGGCTAGCTTAGTAATTCCCTACAATCCAAATCAAAGAAAGCCAACACAGGAAGAAAACAATTCTATTAGAGGTGATAACATTTAGCACAATATAATAGAATCGATTTCCAAAATTACATTTCTATAACCTAGCTGCCAAGTCGTGTATAATCTTGTTAAAACGCACTTTACTTGTAATTTGGTAGATCTATAATGTGTGTAATACTTCAAGAAACATGTTGTTCAAGTATATTATTAAAACCATGAAGATTGGATCAAGAAACAAGTGAAGAAAAGGTGTTCAATAAAACTAGACAGATAGCTCGACACCTGTGGACAGATAGCTCGACAACTTCTCGACACCTTTCGGCAGCTGACTATCTATCGAGATTTTCAGTTGATTGTTATCGCAATCTCGACACCTTCTCGACAGCTGGTGGATCGATCGAGAAAGCTCATGTCCTCTCGATAGCTTCTCGACACCTCCTCGACACCTAGCTATCTGTCGAGGTTTAAAGTTCAACACCTCCTCAACACCTGGCTATCTATCGAGGTTACGAAAATCAGAATTTTCAGATCTAATTTTTGGGCCAAGCTTATGTATTTGTGTAGGGTTCCTTTTCTCACAACCCTAGACCTATATAAGGCTTATTTTAGAAGCCGTCACAAAAGAGAATACAAGGAGAACATATGAAAAAGATAACCGATGCCTTATTCTCTTTGAAAGAAGCTATTGCGTCTTTGCGCCTTAGGGTTTTGTAATCAAGTGCTTCTTAATCTTCATTCTTGATGAAGTGAAGAACTTTGCAGCCAACATCTTCTTCTAGTTGGTGATTGAAGTCGCATACTAGAATCCACGCAATTGGTTAGTCATGTACTGGAATTTGTGCATCATCAAAGGGTGGCGTTCATATATTGAAGAGTTCAAAGATTCTGAAACGGTAGAAGGTTTCTACTGTGAGTTCATCTATGGGGATTGTAGAGTCTAGGAACAAAGGTTTTGTACTAGATCTGAAATTTCTCTTTACTATAGTGGATTGCTTTTCGGGAAGGTTTCCCCCCCAAGTTTTTTACTATGAAACTGGTTGGTTTCATTGATTTTCCTAGGTCATCATATCTTGTCTTATTTACTTTTCCGCTGCATATTATTTTGACATGATATTGATGTTTGTTTGTTTTAACAAGTTTTATTCATAATAAATCTAATTAACAACTTGGATTTAAAACTTGTTAATTCTATCAATCGGGGTCTAAATTTCCCAACAAATCATTCTCTTAATTAATTTCCCTAAGTCTACTTATGGATGTTCCAATGTTAATAGCAAAGCCTTTGTTCCAATATCAATTTGCACTCCGAACAAAAAAAAAAAAAAAAAAAAAAAAAAAAAAAAAAAAAGGCCACTTGCCCATGGTTTTTCCCACACTTGTTCCTAATATCCATTTGCATCACTCACAATTAGGGATAGCAAATTTTATCCAAATCCATTAATCCACTGATTACTTGTCTAATTTAGATAAGTCTTGACCCAACCCAACTAAACATTTGGGTTAAATGGGAAAATACCCATTATTTAAATGAGTTTTAATGGTTAAATTCATTGGGTACCCACTAACCCATGTAAAATTTAAAGTTTAACGCATCTTTAAAAAATAAAAAATAAAAAAATAAAAAGAAGAAGAAGAAGAAGAAGAAACCCTAACTTAACCTAGCTACAAACCTAGCCGTCAAACACCTCTGTTCTTCTCTCTCATTGATTTTCTTTGGGGTTTCTTCACATTTTCTTAGCTACCAAACTTCTCTCTCTCTCTCTCTCTCTCTCTCTCTCTCTCTCATTTTTCCAACCAAGATACTTTCAAAATCTCCAAGCTCTTGGGTTCCATGTCTCAATTTCATGAAAAATTTTCAATTACCTTTCAATTTAGGTGGGAAAAAAGAGAAAACTTTAGTGAAGTTAAGATATAGAGGTTTCTCTAGAAAAAGAGCACTAATCACTCAACATGGTCGAAGCCTTCTCAATCTTTTCAAGAGTTTCTAAATTTCTTTTTTTTTTTTTTTAATTATTGGCTTGTTTGGTTTCAGGGCAAATGTAGGAAATTGTGAGAAAATTGTGAAACTTAGTCAAATCTGAGAAAAATATGCCAAAATAAAGCCTACTCTACATTTATTTTGCTTATTTTAGTGATTTTCACTTTTTTTTTTTTTTTTTTTGATAGGAAGTGATTTCACTCTTAAATTGGAACTGTGTAAGATCAAGAGTCAAAAAGTGAATTTTCCTATATGTAGTAGAGATACAGATATGGACACGATACGTAGTATGGTGACACAATATTTATTGAAAAACTAATATACTATATGTCAACAATATGGTAATTAATTAATTAATATTTATTTTTAGGTATATATATTTTATATTTGGAATAAATTATTTTGTATTTTGGATTTTAAAAGTATGTAACAATGATAAAATTTTGGAAATATATCTAAAATTAATTTAAAGACAATCAAATATTTTTTAAAGTACAAAGAAAAGAGTTCAAAATAAACTAGACATCCATAAAAAGAGTTTAAATAAACAACATTCAACGTCAAAATAGAACAATCGAATTAAAAAAAAAAAAATGATTTTTCTTCCTGAGTACGTACTTGCCATGTTTGTGTCCATGTCGGGGCTATGTTCGTGTCTTTTACGTGTCCAACACCCAAACGTCGGCAATTTTTCCGTGTTCGTGCTACCCAGATTTTCCTTTTTTTTTTTCTCAATTTTCTCAGAAACCAAATAGTGGGTGAATTTTCCTTTTGTTTTCTTAGTTTTCTCAAAATCAAACATTGGATATATCTATTTTCTCAAGGAAAAAAAAATAATGGGTATTTTGGTAATTTTATTTTGTTTTTCTCAGAAACTAAATAGTGGGTGACAAAACCGTGGGTATTTTGGTAATTTTTCTTTTGTTTTTCTTAATTTTTTGAAAACGTATTGGTTTTCTAAAAAAAAAAAGTCAAAAATCAGTGGGTGTTTTGGTAATAATTCCTTTTTAGTGAATATGTTTTGGTAATTTACAAGTTTTTGGTATTTGTAAGTATATATAAATCTCATAATGAGTTATATGGGTGGGTTGGGTCCAAAGTAAATTATAATGGTTTGGATGGGTAATAAATATTTAATTTATATTTATATGGGTTATAAATAGATGATTGTGTACCTAACCTATTTATGACTCAACCCAAAATTTACTCAACCCATCTAATTGCCACCCTACTCACAATATAATTTTTTTTTTTTTTTGAGAAAGCTACTCACAATATAATTGATGCTTGATAATAGAGCTACACATTCATAACGTAATGTTTCTACCAAAAATAAATAAATAAAATACACATTCATAATGTATAGATCTCACAAATGAGTAAGTTCCACGTGTTGTAACTGAGAAGTTACATTTATCGAAAAGCATGATAACTTTTTGTGCCTTTAAGCTTAAAAACCACCTTGGTCGTTGGAAAAGTTCTCTTAAAAATATTAATCCGAGACTGGCACTTTTCAATAAGCCACTTACACAATTGGTCAAAACTTAGTTAAAGAAGTTCCTACAATATAATGTTAATAAAATATATTAATAGCAACTTAACAAGACTTCCACTACGTTCATCAAAAAAAAAAAAAAAAACAAGACTTCCATTACCTGGCTTCCTCTTTTTTGAGAATCAAATACTTCCTTAATATTAAACCAAAGAGGCTAAGGCCATGTTTGGATCAATTTTTTTTTGTCACTCAATTTCTGTCACTCATCACTGATCACTCTAAAATACCATGTTTGTTTGACACCATCACTCACTTCCCATCACTCAATATTTTTACATTATTTGTGGGCCCCATACCTATCACCCGGTACAGCTTTTTTTTAAAAAAAAAAAAACCCAAACTCACTGAACCCAGTGAAAAAAAAAAATAAAAGAAACCCAAAACAGACCGAACTAGTGAAAAAAAAAAAAAACAGACCAAACTAGTGAAAGAAGAAGAAGAATAAAAAAAAAAAGAATCGAATAGCCAACCCAGGAGAAGAAAGAAAAAAAAAAGTCAAAAGGTAGTCAAAATGTGCGGCTGAGTACTGTTTATGAGTCCCTTATCAGTGTTTAATTACAATATTGCCATTGAGTTATGAGTTATGGAAACTGAAAACAGTTAAAATATGTTTTCAGTTTCCATAACTCATAACTCAAAAATCAGAGAATTGAGTGATGAAAACAGAGCTATGGAAACAGAATTATTGTGTAGCCAAACAACCTTTTTGCTATGGGTCTCACTATTTTTGAATTATGAGTTATGAAAACTTAGAATTAAGTTACGAAAATTGATAAAGCAAACACCCCCTAAATCAGCCTGAAATATATAAAGGATGTCTGGTAAAAAGTCAGAATGAAATACTTCCTTAATATCCAACTTTTTTTTTTAATTTTTATTTATTTTATATATATATATATATATATATATATTTCTATAATTATTATATATTTTATTTTTGCAGTGGCCGCCTTCCGTTACCTGGCTTACTCATTTCTTTTTTTCCCCCACCCCACCCTTGAAAATAGTTTGCCCTTTCTAGCTGAATGCTGGTTAGTTGGACCTAAAATTCTTACTTTTTACCGACCCCCTTTAGACATTAAATTTTTTTCTTTTTTTTTAAAGAGAACTTTAGAGTTTAGGCATTGAATTGAATAGTGATTTTTCAAAGGTAGATACTGATTTGAACCTTAAATATTAATTTAAAATAGAACCTTGGATAAGAAAATTTTTAAAATGAGGTGCACCGTGCATCAATCTTAACAAAAAGAAAATTAGATAAAAAAAAAGTACATCAATTTTATAATATTATAATAGGTGAATAGTTCAACTGTTAAAACTTCTTATTGTTAAATAAAATATTTAAGATGGGAACGGTCCATTCCAAAAATCTTATAATAAGGTCAATACTTTACAAAAGAATCTTTTAAATATGTAATATGGAGGAGATACTTATTATATTATTTGTGGTAGGCAAATTAGAGGGTTTATAAAAGAAAAAGTATAGGATTGCAAAAATTTTCACAGGTTATTGTCATAACAGTAACATAACAGAGTGTGATTAATGAAGAAGAAAAAATAAGTCCATATATAAATAATGATTAACCAATCAAAGTCTGCCAAATCAGAACTATAAAAAAAGGATTTGTGAAATAATTTAGATTTCGTTTAGTACAATCACTCAAATATATGTTTTCAGTTTTTAAATAATATTATACATTTTTTTTACTCACATATTTTTTTAAACACATATTTTTAATTTTTAAATATATTAACCAAACAGCCCTAATGCTCTAAAAACTACTCATTATAAAATTTAAGGGAATGGAAAATGGTATCTGTTTGGGTGGGGGATGTCATGTAGATTAGGTCATGGAAAAGGGAATTCCTTGTACGTCATCTCTTCTTAACAACACGTGCCTAGTGGCTACTGGCTAGTAGTAATCCAATTTAGATCCGTGTCTGTCCAACTCAGCCTGACTCGGTATAATTACATATATATCTTGTCATTGATGAAGAGGAGGGCCAGCCCATACCGACTCCTCCGATTCATTCAAACAAATCCCACCGTCCAATCTCTCCAGTCAACTCTCTTGGCAACGATATATTTAAGGCTCTCTCAAGTCTCAATGCCAATCAATCTTTATAGCAGTGGACAACACACGGAATTAACCGACATGATATGTGTCCGATTTTGCCACGACTTCCGATCGTGTCGACTCCTCCAGAGTCCACACTAAAACCATTTCTTATATTTTTTTTGTGCATTACAACACATATGAGATTATATATATACATATATATGACTACAGTACCATATGACAGTACATAGATTATTGGATTTGGTTTCAATCACATCTTGTTTATATGTTCTCCTCTCTCTCTTTTCTAGTAAAAGAATTCGGTTAATGTATGATCATTCATTTTTTTTTTTTTTAATTCACTTTTTTTTATTTTTTTAATAAATTTTTAAAAAAAAATAATTTACTAAAATATGCTCTTAAATGCCATAGTAAAACCTACAGTAAAAATATCTAAAATTCTTCAAATATTTAAAATAATTTGTAGATATAAAAAAAAATCATTTTTCTTTCTATATTATTATATATATATAATTTCAAAGACATTCGTCTAGAATTCATGTATTGTTTTTCTTGTTTATATTCTAGAAAGAATATACCCAGAGAGAGTTTGCTTCATGCTCTAAAGATTAAGTCTAGTACAGTAACTGGTTTTATAATTTTACTACAATTTTGTCACGAGATAACTTATGAGTGGTGAAATTATAGATCTACTATTTTACTTTCACCACTTACAACTCGTCACGTAGGTAAATTGTGACAAAAGTTGTAAAAATTATTGGGAAAATAGACTTACTCAATAACAAATTTAAATTGGCCAGCAAGGAACTTTAGGAATATATGCGAGCGAGAGCTTGATCCAATAAAGAACCAATAAATAATACAAAACCACATGACTCCTTAATTAATTTAATGATTGCTAAATCATTCCACTCTTACATATTTAATAATTAAAATCTTCAAATGAAAATACGTCTTAAGCTTTTAAGAATTAATTTAAAGGCTTACTTTTTTTTCCCAATAAATCAAGCTATTTACCCTATTTATTCATTGTATGCAGTTTTTTTTTTTTTTTTTTTGGGTAAATTTCACTGAACTACTCTGAGGTTTGGGTTAATACCACTCAAGTCCACAACTTTTAAAAAGTGATCAACTTGGTCCTTGAACACCATTTAGTCTCTAGACGCCGTTTAAACCCGTTAGTTGTTCTCAATCTCTCCCCTCTCTTTCCACTTCTCTCTTCTCTCTCATCCCTCTCACAAACCCTTATCTTCTCTCTCAAACCTCTCTGGCTCTCTCTTCACTCTCTCACCCACAGCGGTTGGCGGCTGAAGACTCCTTCTCTCAACCTTTGGCCATGGCTGAACCCATGTTTTGCTATTAAGATCTCGCACTCTCTTTCTCTCTCTCTCTCTCTCTCTCGAATCGATGCCATGAAGATAGTTGGCTAAGGATTTTCCAGCTTCTCCTCACCACTGTTGCTGTTGTTCCTCGTTGAAGGCTCCGATTGAGTGCTATCGACACTAGCTTTGGTGTTCCTTAGCAATGTAAGAAAAAGTTTGTATTTGTGCTTTTGTTTGGATTTGGGTTTCTGTGCCAAACGTCAAATGTTTGGCGGAGACCCATGAACTCCACCACTGCCACATGCGACAAATCACATCGACAATGCCACCACTAGTGGTTGCGGGTCTTTCTCCTCTTTCTTTGTTGGTTTGGGTTTTGGTGAATTTAGGACTGAGTTTTCTTATAGTAATAAGGATTTGATGATTTTTTTTTATTATTTGGGTTTTAAATGTGGGTTTTAGGTATGACCATTTGTGAATCTGTCGGTATTTTCTGAATTAAGTTTTGTATCAAAATGGGTCTAATATTGTTTTTTTATTTTTTTATTTTATTATTTTTGTGTGTGTGTGTGTGATTATGAATTTGTGTTTGTAATCTGAGATTTTTGGGGGTTTCAAGTTTTATATGGCTATTTGTGTATGTTTGTGTTCTATGACATAGTGTAGCCATGTAGTGTGATACTTAGAAACTCAAAGATCTTAGCATGAGCTAGGCATTCAGTAAAGGAGAGAGAACATGGAAGAGAAGAGGGAAGAGGAAAGAGAGAGGAGAGGCTAAGAACAACTAATGGGTTTAAACGGTGTCTAGGGACTAAATGGTGATCAAGGACTAAGTTGGTCACTTTTTAAAAGTTGTGGACTTGAGTGGTATTAGCCCAAACCTCTGGGTAGTTTAGTGTAATTTACCTTTTTTTTTTTTTTTTTTTTGGAGCCGAAGACTTAGATTGTGTTTACGTGCCCTGAACTTTACGGAAAGCATAAATTGGCCATGTTTGCCATAATTGTCAGTCCTACTCTAATCCCACTTTTTGTATTCTTGAAAGGGAAAGGTTAAGTGGGGCCAAAGATTTAGATTGTGTTTACATGCCCTAAACCTTAAGGAAAGCGGATATTGGCCACTTTTGCCACTGATTTTAATTCTCAATCCTACTCCAACCCCACTTTTTGTATTATTGAAAGGAAAAGGTTAATGGGGGATCAAAGTTTAGATTGTGTTTACTTGTCCTAAACCTTATGAAAAGCATATATTGGTAATGTTTACCACTATGATATTAATTCTCAATCCTATCACAAGTCCCAACCCCACTTTTTGTATTTTTGAAAGGGAAAGGTTAACGGGTATCATAAGATTTTCATTAAGGATGATTTATTGTGGGATCCAAATAATAAAAATTGGTATAAATTAATGAGGGGACTGAAAAAACCCCACCTTTTGTATTCTTGAAAGGTAAAATGTTAATGGGTACCGTAAGATGTTCGTTAAGGATGATTTATTGTAAGTTCCAACTAATAAAAAATTGGAATAAATTGATGAGGGGATCGAAAATATTACTGAAATAACAAGTGAAATTCAAAAAGTTATTATTATTATTATTTTGATAGGAAGATTGTAAAACTTTATTAAGACTTATAATAGCGTCGATACATCATGTATAAGAGCCTGCTCTATAAAGTTAGGATCCTCTTCCATTCATATAATAAAATTAACAACATATTGAACATATTTTGCAAATAAGTGAGCTGTTCTATTCCCATATAAAACTAGTAGAAATTTTGATATAAAACAAAATGAAATAACATAAAGTTTTTTCTAAACCAACGCCTTATCTTACGAAGCCCCACTAACTCTACCCTTTTGTTGGATTTGATGGATGGGGATGTAGGCATGTAGGTATTCTCTTTTCTTACATTATTACGTAAGAATATCTTTTTAGTAAGTATCACATTTATTTGTAGAATCAACGAGTTTTCCATCATTCTTTTTTTTTTTTTTTTTTGATGGAAAGAAAATTTTATTGACCAGAGAAACAAAAACAAACAAAGGCTAGATTAGTCTTTCCTTCCTAAGCACAGAAGCAAAACAAGGAGGACAGCTACCCCAATCAAAAGAACCAAAATTATAATAATATTATAATATTATTATAATAATATTATAATATACATAATATTATAATATTATGTATATTATTATGATTCACGCAGGAATCATAATAATATTATAATATACATTCAATAAGTTTTGGAATATGACAGTTTTTACTTCTACTTCTTCTTCTTCTTCTTCTTCTTCTTTTTTTTTTTTTTTTTTTTTTTTTTTTTTTTTCATTTGATAGATTTTTTGTAATGGTTGAAATAATTAAAATGATATTAGTAATTTCTTTATATAAGTGATGTTGATCCAATGATGATTTATAACATCAATAACTATTAAAAAATTTGTGAAAATTATTATGGATCTTGTATTGTAGTAAACCATTAATTGTAAATACATTTTATGAAAATTTATCAACTCTTCATACATAAAAGATGAGTTTTGAAGAAAAATTGTATTCCGATTTTTGAAAGTATACAAGGTGACCAGTTTACCATATAGTATATATATGTACAAACAAATATCCAAATAGCATCTTTCATATGCGATTTTTCTCATAATAAAATTGCTTTATTATTGTCTATATAGTAAAATTCTAAAAAAATTTATTTTTCTCTATAAATGACCAAATTGTCTATCAAAAATAGATAAAACATTTAATCTCAATAGAATAATGAAATTTTCAAAGCAAATTAAATTCAACATACGCCAATAAAAAAAAAAAAATTCCTTGCCTTTATAGTCAATGTACTACACCATCAAGTCATTTTCTATATAGATGACTAAATTGTCTATCAAAAACAAATAAAACATTTCAATGGAATCAAAGTAAAACAACAACATATGTGTTTACCAAATTTTAAAAATGCCATAATAATTTTTTTTTCTTTTTTTAAAAAAGAAGGTTCCTTACCTCTATAGTCAATGACCTAAATCATCAAATCTCTTTTGAGGGGAAGGAGATTTAAGGGAACCTCTTATTTTCGAGAACCCAAAATTTTAAGGGATAAATTTGTAACAAAAAATTTTCAAATTTTGAGGCAACGCCCATAATTGCTTGCAAGAAAGAAATCAAAAATAATAAAATATGAAAATTGTTAATTTATTTCCCAGACTTATTGTTACTTGTGAGAGTGCCTTTTTCTGTCAGCACTGTGGCCCAAAGTTCCTGGGTCAAATAAATATTCTTGGTGGACTGGGATTGATTCTCCGCAGCTAAAGGGGCTGTTTTAAGAATCAATTGGTGCACAAAACATACTTTCCATAACACAAATAGCTAACAAGAAAGAAAGCAAGAATATTTGCATTGGACGACATTTATGCAGTAAAGGATTAACACAAATAAGAAAAGGAAAAGAAAAATATAACATAAGAACAAGCTGGGGATCCTCTAATTAAGTGAGGTATATTTCATTAATTTTATTAAGCTATGACTACAATGCTCACTAGGACGTGATGCAAGGTTCAACTGAGCTCATAAGTTACAGACTTTGATAGCTATTCAAGCTTCAAAGACTTGCAAAGTTTGAACTTGTTGAATCCGAGCGTGTTCAATAGTGGCTGTACTGGGATACCGGGACGGTTCCTCTGTTTTTCCTTCAAGTTACAGAGTATTTTTTGCAACTTTTCTAGGATTTTAGGAAGACAAAGGTGAATGCTTAAGATGATCTGATTGTTCTCCCAAAAATTGAATCCCTTGTAGCATGGATCCCTTCCTCCTTTTATAGCACAACTTCTGCCTCCCTGGTGAACCAGCGATTCCCCTGTTTTACCCTTTGAAGCCTGTACTGTGCTTGGTTGCTTCAGGATCGTGTCGTTTCCTCTTTCTTCATAGTTCCTTGTTTTTTTGTTCCGACCAAATAAAAGTCCCTCGGCTCCTTTCCATTTCCGGATTTCCCCGTTGGCTGGCCTGAGGTCCCTTTTGGCTTTTTCTTCTCAGCGTCCCAGCCTTTCCCAGTTGTACTCTTCCTTGTCTTTTCTCCAAACGGTTGAATCAGGTTTCTGCGTTTTGCATGCTCTGTACCTCCTCTGCGTGTCTGGGTCACAAGGTTCGCGTGGCCTTTGTTTTTTTTTTGCCTTTCTTTAATTTCTTTCTGTTATGATCCTCCTGCGCGCCCTAGGATACCTCTGGGAGGCTCTCTGGGATTCCGGCCCAGCTTCCTCCTTTTTTCAGTTTGGTCTGGTTTGCTGGTTGGGCTTCTTCTTCTGGATCCCAACCCTCTGGTCTTTTCTTTCTCTCTTTTTTTTTGTGTGAAATGGGCCCAATACCTTTTCTTTCTCTGTGGGCCTATTGGTGGGCTGTTTAATTTCCTTTTTGAACCTCAACATTTAGCCCCCCGAGCTCATGGGTTGCCTGCAGCCCATGCGTGAGTTCTTCGCAGGATCTCTTCTTGTTTTGATTTTTGCCACGGAGATCCTGATCTTCTACTCTCCCCTTTTCCTTTTTTTTTGGTATCCTGTCTCCTTTGTTTCTCTCCTTTTTTGTGACTCTTCCCCTTTTTGTGGTACGTGGCAGTTGGGTTGAAATAAAACTCCCACCACCTACTTTTACGTTTCCCATACACTCATTAATAACTGCTGATAACCTCCTTCTTTTTAAATTTAATTCCTGGCAACTGGCGCGTCTTTCCATACATTGTCTTCTTTAACTGTTCTTATTCCTTCCTTTCTAGCATTTTCTCATTACTCTTCTTCCTTGTCTACCTGAGTTCTCTGTTACCAACCTCTTTTCGATCAGTATCGTTGCCATCTTCTTTCTTTTTCTTTCTTCAGATACCCATTACTCCAATGGCCTCTTCTTCTTCTCGAAAAAGGAAGGAACGTACTCCCAGTCCTTTTGAAGGTGAGGGCTCTTTTAGTTCTGCACAGGATGAGTCCGTCACTGTGCGCCCTGCTTTCCCTTTGCGAGACCCTTGGTACACTCCTAGCTTATTCTTTCCTCGAGTGTCTCATGGCGAGACTCCTCCATCCCCACACACCTGGGTTTTCTCTGGTCAAGCGGGTTTTGTTGGTTCTGCACAAGTTCCAGACCCTAGGGAGATTTTTGATCTCCAAATCAGGCAAGGACTTCAAGAAACGGTTCCTATCTTCTTTGATTTTGTTGCTGGAAAGATTCAGGGCTGGCCCATTTGGGTGGATAATGAGCTTTCCGATAAAGAGTTTGTGGGTCGCTTGGAGCATGCCGGCGTCCTGAAGGCGGTGGCTATTTCCAGAAATCTTGAGGGTTTCAGAGATGCCAAAGGGCTTAGGCATTTGGTGCGCCGCTGGTGTCCTGCTCTGCACACCTTTTCTTTTTCTGTTGGTGAGTTGACTGTTACCTTGGAAGATGTAGTCAACAATTTTCTCCTTCCTGTGCTTGGGGATGAAAACCCCTTTGATATCAAGCTTTCCGACGAGGATCTCGAAGTGGAAGAGAAATTATTTGCTCATTTTGGTGGGCGTACTGCTTCTTCTGGTGGGAAACCGGCCAGGATGGGCAGGTGGGTTATGACTCTTTCGCGCGAGAAGGATAAGGAAGTCAGGCGTGCTGGGTTCCTTGCATTCTGGCTTAGCAAGTTCCTGTTCAGCGAGTTCCCTAGGTATGGAATCAAGTCCACTCTTTTTCCTTTGGCGATTAAGTTGGCTCAGGGCGCTCAATATCCTCTAGCCCCCATGTTTTTGGGCCACGTTTACTCTCAATTGGATCAACTCCATGGAGATGAGGCAGAGGGTGATTCTTGTTATGTTATCACTTCTTCGCTTCACTGCGCTATTCTCCAGGTATTTATGTGGGATCGTTCTTCAGTTACATTGGCAAAATGCAGAAATTTAAAATTTGTGAAAGATAAGTTTCAGGGTTCCCCTGATGTGATAAAAGGGTTTTGTGGCAGCTCTACTGACAGCCACCCCATTATTTTTCGTTGGCTGAGTCTAAAAGGTGGCAATCTTAACTTGGTTGAGTTGTTTGATCAAGCGGGCCATTTGAATTGGAGCTCCCCTCGGGAGTTTGGCCCTGGTTTTGTTTGCGATTCTGTGTTATCTCCTTTTCTGACTTCTACAGGAAATACTTTTGATTTACGTTGTGGTGATGAAGGTAGTTTAGCCTATTTGGCTTGCATTAGTCCTTCCTGGCTTCCTGTGCTTTCCTCGACTGGTCCACGGTACACCCATTACTCGGCGCATCGAGTACTTCGGCAGTTCGGTTTTGACTGGGATATTCCCCCAGTATTCAATGACATAGTTCCTTCTCTTCCTTCTTTGGATCCCTTTATGAAGCTTCAGGCTTTTTCTTATTGGTCACGGCGGAGTCCTCAGTTTGTAGTGCCTAACTCTGAGAGAGGAGTTTTTGCCTCTAGTGGCTATGCTGGTTATTGGAGGAGGGTTCAGAAGTCCTTTGCTGATTATGCTGGTTCTGAGACGATTAGGAGAGTGCCTAATCCTGACATTTCTTCTGCCCCAACATCCAACAGGCACCTGTCCCTGCCTACTGCTGGTATTGTTTCTGCTGCTGTGAGCAGCAAGACTGGTTTTGCAGAATGGCATGCTTCCAGAGAAGGCTGGGTGACTTATGCGCAGGATTTCCCAGAGAACTGGTTGGGGTGTGACCTTGTTGTTGGTGCTTCTGCTGGGGTACCAATTAAGAAAGGAGCAGTGGAAGCCATAAGTCTCAGCGCCCCCATAGGCATGAGTAAAGGGAAAGCAATCAAACAGGAGAAGTTGAAGGAAGCCGCGGCTGAAGAGAGTGTAGAGGATGTTGGCCCTGAGCCAAAGAAGAAGAAGGCTGGAAAATCCTGGAAACATTTGGTACTTGCTGAGGAGAAGGAAGTGGAGCAACCTTTGGCCATAAAGGGCCGTGTGAAGACTAAGGTAGAGTCTTCTTTTCCCCCAGCTCCTGTGAGTCCTTCAGTTCATGGTTCCTTGGGACCCTCTGGACGTACCCGTAGTAGACAACAGAGACTCGAAGACCCTGTTGAAAGAGAAAGAAGGGCAAGGCCTCTTTCCTCCTTTGCTCTTTTGCAGATTTGTTGTTTCTTCCCTTTTCTCTTTTTTTTTTTCTTTAAACTAATGAGTGATTGTTTGTTTTTTTTTTTGTGCAGTCCAAGCGTAGGCTAGATCCCAGGAAGGGTAGAAGTCAATCTTCTGGCGAAGATGTGGTATGGTTTTTTCTTTCCTGTGTCTTTTGCTGCTTTCTCATATTTATTTCACAAGTGTTATTCGCCCGTGCTGTTCTTTTTGCTCATTCTCCTCCTTCTTTCTTTTTTTTTAGGTTGAGGTTCCTCCCCCTGTGGTTGGTGAGACTTTGGAGGAGGAGATGGCTGAAGCTGCATCTCAGAGTAAGGAGGAGGAGGTTCCCATTGGTGACATAGCTGAGGAAACCGGTCAACCAACGCAGGATGTCCAGGCTGCCCAAGATCCTGAGGCTCCCAAGCTTCCCGCGTCCCCAGGTTCTCACTTTGAACAGATTCCCAGCCCTGTCAGGACCGTGTCACCTCAGACTAGTTTAAGTACAAGGACCTTGGGAGGCGCATCATCATCCGGACAAACAGGTGAGCCTTCATTTTCTTTTATATAGCCCTTTTACCTTTTTCTCTTTTGCACCTCTTCTTTCTCTTCTTTTTTTTTAAAGTTGTTCTTCTTTCCAGGGCAAGCCACTGTAAGATCTGCCTCTGGTGCTGCTACTTCTTCGGAATCGAAGGATTCTGAAGGTGGGGTGTTGACTGTCCTTACTGCATTCTTTCTTTCTTCTTCCCTCGTCCCCACTTTTTTTGTGTTTGTTTTTTTTTTGTTATGGCGAAGCCCCCTGTGTCCTTGCCTTCTTTTAGCCGTTTTACTGGGGCTTCCTCACCTTTTCTTCAACTTGATCTGTGTTCTTTCCCAGAATCTTTCAAGAAATAAGGGGAGGAAGAGGAGGAAATTTCACCCCAAGAGGCTGATACTGGTTTTTCCTCTATCACTATTTTGTTCCCCCTCTCCTTTTTTTGTTTCTTTTAGAAGCTAAGCCCCCCCCCCCTTTTTTTTTGCAGGGGTTGATATCAAAGACCCCAAAATCGTGACTCCTGAGGGAGGTGTAGGATCTGCTCAAGCTGCTGCTCCTTATGCTGTTCAGGAGGTTGAAGGTTCCTTTGGGACCCCGAACGATGATGCAGCAAAGGGGAAGGCCCCAGAGGTGGTTGTTTCAGACCCTGCTTCAAGGCTCCCCATCTTTTTGGCTCGTTTTGATCTTCTGGAATTCAACAGCCTCCCTGCCAGTCATTTCTGCCGCTTCGGATCCTCCTATGGCAACTTCTTGCGGTTCTCCGTGCCTATGGAAGGTCTGCCATTGCTAGAGGGGCTGCATAAAAGTCATGGGGACTTTACCCTTGGTTTCAGAGGAGGAGTATTCTTGGGGAACATTCTGCTGGAGCTGCTGTGCGCCGTATTGATTTCTATGAGAGATTCCTCACTGGACTCTCTTTCTGAGGAGAAGCTCTTGGAATGGAGGGGAGTTGTTCAGGATCTTTTGGAGGCCAAGTTTAACTTGTCCTTTTTGTTGGAGTACCTGCGATCGCTAGCCCAAGCGCTCTTCCAGAGGCAAGCTTCTGAGAGTATTGATGCTGAGATTGCTGCTGCTGAGGAAGCTCTGGCCCGCGCTCACAAGACTTTGTAAGATCTGAAAGTCAAAAGGCAGAGGGTTCTTTCTTCAGCTGTCCTTGCTCTTCCTTCGAGTGGCTCTTTGTTGGCTGGCCTCCTTACTTAGCTTTTCCCTCTCTTTTTTTTTTAACTGTCTGGATATGTGTGGACAATTTGGGATTGTATAATTTTCTATTTCTTTGGTTGAACAATGTTTCTGTTTTTTTTTTTTTTGTTTAGATCTGCACTTATGCTTTGAGACTGCTTCTATGTACTTGTGCTTTAGTATAGCTCTGCTTCTAATCCTTTTCAAGTGGCATGTGGATCTTCTTTTCTTGTCTTCTCTCTTTTTTTTTTTTTTTTTTTTTGCTTAGTCCTAGCCTGTGATTCCCACAAATTTTTTGTTGCAGGTTCCCACTAGGTACCCATTCTTTTCCTTCCTGGTTGCGCAAGTACTGAACTAGGTACATTTGGCAACGTATTATTGTACTCTTTTTTTTTTTTTTTATCCCAGCTCATGAACTTGGCAAGTTTCTTTTATATCAAGTACTGGGCTAGGTATCTTCAGTTTATGCTTGAGATCCTAGACCATGTATTTGAGATTTGGCTGCTTCGCAGCTATCTGTGGGGTGATCCTGGGTTATGTATCAAAAGATTTCCCCAGGTATCCCCCTTCTTTTGTTGCACAAGTACTGAGCTGGATACGTTTGGTAATGTATTCTTACTTGTCCCAGCTCATGAATCTAGGCGAGTTTTTTTTTTTGTATCAAGTACTGGGCTAGGTACTCTCAGTTCATGCTTGAGGTCCTAGACCATGTATTTAATTTCAACTGTTTGTAGTTATCTGTGGGATGATCCTGGGTTATGTAAAAAGATTTCCTCAGGTATCCTCCCCTGATTTTGTCCATGTTAGGAATTTTGTGATACTTATGATTTAATAACTGAAAAAGCAAAAGCAGAAATTTCATTGAATCTTAAAAAAAAACGTAAATGTCATTCAAGGAACACAGCAAATCTAACCAAGATAGTAAGGATCCTAGAATGTCCTTCTACCTCTAGTTTTTTCGAACAGAACTATTCAAATAATAGTATATATGAAAGAAGGAAAGAAGAGGAACACTTAGCAGGTTGGAGCAATTTTGCCAAAAGGATTCCAATGTACTAAGACCTCTCCCCTCTCATGCGTAGTATTGTTTCAGCCACTTCCCATTTATGGGCTCTGTCAGGATTGTTCCATCTTCCTTCGTGAGGTAGTAGTACCCACTATCATGGGCCTCCCTGATGATGTAGGATCCTTCCCACTTTGGGGCAAATTTGGAGGGTCCCGGTAGGTTTCTTCTCACATGTTCTGCTGTCCTTAATACCAACTGCCCTTTAGTGAAAGTCCTCGGGCGTACTGCTTGTGCATATGCTCTTGTCATCCTTTGCTGGTACCTCTGGCTTCTTCTTTTGGCCAGCTCTCTTTCTTCCTCTACCCCTTCCAGGTCTGTTAACCTCCTTTCATCGTTTGTGTCTTCGGTGTCCTCCTGACTTTCCTCAAGTACTACTCTTGGTGTGGGAACAATTAACTCTACTGGGCTGACAGCTTCTGTCCCATAGACCAGGGAGAATGGTGAAAATCCCGTAGCTATTTTCACAGAGCTCCTGTATGCCCAAAGTACATTTGCCAGGTGATCACTCCATTTTCCTCCATATTCTTGCTTCATTTTTTTAAGGATCTTCAAGATTACCTTATTAGTGGCCTTTGCCTGGCCATTCCCTTGTGGGTAGTATGGTGTAGACCTTCCATGCTTGATGTAGTAAGCTTTTGTTAACCCCTTCATGTCTTTATTTATGAATGGGGTCCCGTTGTCACTGATCAACCTCCTGGGGATCCCAAACCTCGTAATGATATGGCCTCGAATGAAGTTTGCTACAGCTGCTCCAGTGGCTTTCTTCAAGGGGATGGCCTCTACCCATTTTGTAAAATATTCAGTGGCTGCCAAGATCCATATGTAACCACTGGATGGAGGATTTATAGGCCCTATGAGATCAAGCCCCCAAGTGTGGAAAGGCCATGGGGTTGTCATGTCTTGTAACGTATTTGGGTGAGTATGGATTGCATCTCCAAGGACTTGGCATGCGTGGCAGGTTTTGACTACCTCTTCGGAGTCATTTTTCATTGTTGGCCAGTAGTACCCCAGTAGTAGTAACTGTTTATAGAGCCTCCTTTTACCTGGGTGACTTCCACAATCACCAGAATGGACTTCCCTGACCACTTCCCTGGCTTCCCTTGGTCCCAGGCATCTTAAGGGATCTCCACTGTATCCCCTTTTGAATAGGATCTCGTCCTGTAAGAAATACCTGACTGCGAGCTTCTTGAGCTGGTGGGCCAGTGTCCTGTCAGTTGGTAGGATCCCTTGAGCCAAGTATTCCATGAAAGGGGTCTTCTAGTCTTCTGTAACAAATACAGCATAGCTTTCTCCCCTGTCTATCGAAGGTTGGCATTCTTGGCATTTTTCCTGTATAGTTGATGCTTCTTTGCTCATGTCTGGCCAGTAGTACCCCATGCGCTGCATCCTCCTGTATAGACTGATCTTTTCTGAGGTCCCACAGACTTGGGTATGTAGTTCTTCCAACCTCAGCTTTCCCTCTTTCTCATTGATACATCTGGATAGGATTCCTCCGGGCAGTCTTCTGTATAGTTCTCCTTCTATTAGAGTGTAGTCTCTCAGCTCCTTGACATTCCCTCAAGACCCTGTTTCTTTCATTTTTTCTTTCACTTCGCTCCTCCAGTCCCATTGCTTGGACTCTTCGGGGGATATTTGTTGGAGGATTTTTAAGATGGAATGCTCCTGCCTTCCTATTCTGACTAGAGTGTCTTTTCCCTTGAATGGTACGTGGGATCCCAGGGTGGCAAGCGCATCTGCAAATCTGTTTTCACTTCTCTGCATGTACTCTATGCTAAAGGTCAGGAATTCCTGCTCTAGCCTTTGTGCCCATGTCTTGTAGGCTGCCAAACTTTGTTCCCTTAATGCAAAGTCGCCTTTCACCTGGGATACCACAAGATTGGAATCTCCCAATACTCTCATGTGTTTTACCCCAATACTTAGTGTTATAGTTAGCCCGGTTAAGTACGCCTCGTACTCGGCTGCATTATTGGAGCAGGAGAAACCAAGCTTGAAGGATAGAGGTATGGTGTCTCCTTTTTCACAACTCAGTACAATTCCTACCCCATTTGAAGTTGCTGTAGCTGACCCATCAAATCTCATTGTCCATTTCTTTCCTGGGATTTCTGCTACTGCCACTTCACCTGGGATCTCTTCGCTTAGTGGGCTTTCCTCCTTCCCTGGGAATTGTGCCAGGAGATCAGCTATGGCTTGACTTTTGACGGCCTTGGGGGTCCTTAGGCCTATGTCATATTGAGAAAGCAAGACCAGCCACTGTGCTATCCTCCCTGTTAGGAGGGGCTGATGCAGGAGTGCTTTTATGGGATGTGATTTAGTTACCAACAGGATCTGGTGGGCTGAGAAATATCTCTTCAGCCTCTGAGATGCGTAAATAACCACTAGGCAAGCCTTTTCTATCCTAGGATATCTGGTTTCAGCATCCTTGAGTGTTCTGCTCACATAGTAAACGGGTTGCTCGTTCCCACCATCATCCTCTTGGGCCAACAGGGCTCCTATTGCTTGGGCATTGGATGCCAAGTATAATAGCAGGGGTCGCCCACGTACTGGTGCCTGGAGAGTGGGCAGATGATTCATGATTTGTTGGACCCTTTGGAAGGCTTCCTGCTGTTCTGCTCCCCAGGTGAACTCAGTTCCCTTTTTTAACAGCTTGGATAAGCCCCCTGTGACCGAAGCCAGTCCTGGCACGAATCTCCTGATGTAGGAAACCCTTCCCAGGAAGCTTTTGAGCTCCCTCACTGTCGTTGGTCTTCTCATAGTAGCAATGGCTGCAGCTTTGACTAGATCTACACTTATGCTTCTGTGATGCACCAGGAACCCGAGGAACTTTCCTGCAGATACCCCAAAAGCGCATTTCATGGGGTTCATGCGTAGCTTGTATTCTCTACATCTTTTGAAAACCCGTTCAAGTATCTGAAGGTGCCCTGTCCTAGTTTTTGATTTGACCACAATATCATCCACATAATCCTCCATTTCCTCATGCATCATGTCATGGAAGATGGCTGTCATGGTTCGCTGGTATGTGGCTCCTTCATTTTTAAGACCAAAGGGCATCACAGTATAATAAAAATTTCCGATTGGTGTCCTGAATGCTGTTTTCTCGGCATCCTTGGCAGCCATGCGAATCTGGTTGTACCCACTATACCCGTCCATGAATGAGAACATGGAACTTCCTGCAGCTGAGTCCACAAGGAGGTCAATATTAGGCAGAGGAAACTCATCTTTTGGACATGCTTTATTCAAGTTGCAGAAATCTACACAGCAACGGATCTGGCCATTCTTTTTCTTCACAGGTATTATGTTAGAAAGCCATCTGGGGTGCTGGATGGGCTTGATAAAGCCAGCTGCTAGTAGCTTCTTGACCTCTTGAGTTATCTGGGCTTCTATATCAGTGTGAAAGACCCTGGCTGGTTGGATCACTAGTTTAACTCCTGGGTCCACATTGAGGGCATGGACCACTAACCCAGGATCCAAACCGGGCATCTCATCATAGGTCCATGCAAACACATCTGCGTATTCTTTGAGCAAAGCCAGTAGTGGCCCCCTTTCTTGTGTTGTCAACCGACTACTGATGAAAACCGGTTTCTGGGATCCCAGTTCAACTCCTAAGTTTACTTCCTGTAATTCTTCCTCAGGCTGGATTTGTGTCTCTTCGACTGGTTCCTCTTGGACTTCCTCCTGGGCCATCATACATTCTGGTGGTCCGGGACCTTCCTGCACGATGCACTCAGGTCCCGCGCACCTTCACAAACGATATATTAATCTTCCCCCGGGCTCTCGTACTACTACACACTCCTGGGATCCTGAGGCGCTAGGCTCTTTCTTTTGTCTTTTTCTCTTTAGGAGGTCCCTCAAGTCATGGGTACCTCCTCCCTCTTCTTTTTCCAAAATAGGTGTTCCTGGGGTCCCTGGCATGGGACTTTCATCATCTGGTCCCAACTCATCATAAAACATTGTTTCTACAAAGTTTACTTCTCCTTAGTTGAAAGGGTTGTGGTTGGCAGGGATCCTTACAGGCCTCCCATTCAATCTCCCCTTAACGCACTGGTGGTATGTGGATGGTATAAGGCGGTGCTTATGGAGCCATGGCCGTCCCAGGAGTACATGGTAGGACACTTCTGAATTGATTACGTGAAATCTGGTCAAGGCCACTATTGGCCCCACCCTTAGGGCCAGCTGTATATAGCCTTCAGTTGATTCTGCTGATCCTTCAAATCTGGTTATCTCCATGGGAGCCCCCAGGATCCTCCTTCCAGCTAGGCCCACGGCTTCCAAGGTGCTCAGGGCTATGAGGTTGAGTGATGCCCCTGTGTCTACAAGTGCTCTTCTGATTTGGACACCATTTATGGTGGCCATTAGGTAAAGAGGTTTGCGGTGGTCTGGATGCTCAACCTCCATGTCTTCATCAGTGAAGGTTATGGCATTTGTTGTCTCCAGGAAAGCTCGGCTGGCATGTGATTCTGCCGTGAAACATTCCATTCCTGAATCTACTGCTATAGTCATGAGGGATTCCGTGGCCACCCTTCTTGCTTCTGGTCCAAATCCCAGCTGATTGAATAATGACCTGAACTTGGGATTCTTTTGGAGGGTCCTGACTGTGTTTGGGTGGAAGGATCCTCCTGACTCTTCTGCTTCTGCCGAGTTCCCATGGATCACCACAGCTACTACCCCCTTTCCTTTATGGTTAGGCAGGGGGTTTCTTTGTACTTCTGGCTCCTTCTGGGTGAGTTCCAGGGTTCCTTCTCTTAGCTTCCTGTGGAAAAGCCAGCGGAGGGTCCAGCAATCCTTAGTGGAATGCTTAACGTAATTGTGAATCCTGCAAAACAAAGGATTTTTCCTTTCTTCTTCGGTTGGTGGCCTAGACACAGTGAATGGCCTAATCACTCCATCCCCGATCCATTTGTCCAGGACGTGGTTTAATTCTTCTACGGTACATGGGATCACTGGTGGTTCCTCGAACATTTTTCCATCAGGCCTCTTCCTTTTTTCTCCCACTGATGCTGTCATGGCTTGGGATGCTAGTGCCCTCTTCGCCCTCATAGTTTGTGCTGTCCTTCTTGTTCTCTGCAACAGGTCAGCGAACTGTGTGATACATAAGTTTTCGAGGTTGAGCTTGTAATCGAAAAGCATGTTAGAGATGCAAGTCTCCACAAGCTCTTTTTCTTCATGGTCCCCATAACAGTCTAGGGACACATCTTCAAATCTTTTGATGAACTGGACAGGATCCTCTCCAGGCCTCTGCCTCACCATCTGAAGGCTTTGGAAAGTGACCTTGTCCTTTCCAAGGTAATATTTTGCACAAAATCTTTCCATCATTTCGTCCCAGGTTTTAATGGACCTAGGTCTCAGTGTAGTGTACCAAGTGTATGCTCTGTCCACCAGGGACTTAGCAAATTCCCTTAGGCACAGCTCCCGGTCTCCTGCGTAGGGGCCCATAGTGTGGACGAACCTACTCACGTGTTCTACTGCACTTCCATTCCTTCCATCAAAAGGATGGAACTTTGGTGGCTCATATCCTTTGGGGTACGGCTTGCCAAGGAGTTCCAGTGGGAATGGGGGATCCCGAGAAAATTGCTTGGGGGTCTTGGAAAGTTTTTCCCTTTCTTGGTCCAGGAGGGCACTGACATCTGCCATTATCAGATATTGGGGGTTAGTTCCTCCTCCCACTGCTGATCCTCCCTCTGGCTGGGTTCTGTCTTGGTTACCCACATGGGGGGCATTGTCTCTGACTTCTTGCGTCTTACTTTCTTTGAGCAGGTGAACTTCTTGTTGCAACTCTTTCAACATCGCGGTCATTTGAGCCATAGGGTCTAGCTCTTGCCTTGCATTCCTCTTTTCTGACACGGCCTCGTGCTCTGTTAGGGGCACCTCGCCCCTTTGTCTGGAGGCTACTTCATTTTCTCCCACGGGCTCAGAGGTCGTGGGTGGCATGTTTGCGCATAGGGTCTAGCTCTTGCCTTGCATTCCTCTGTTCTGACACGGCCTCGTGCTCTGTTAGGGGCACCTCACCCCTTTGTCTGGAGGCTACTTCATTTTCTCCCACGGGCTCAGAGGCCGTGGGTGGCATGTTTGCACCTTTACTGTTCCTTTGTCTTGGAGGCATGTTCTGCGAAGGGATTGCTTCTTCCCTTTTCTTTACCCAGTCCCCAGCAGAGTCGCCAAAATGTGAGAGTGCCTTTTTCTGTCAGCACTGTGGCCCAAAGTTCCTGGGCCAAATAAATATTCTTGGTGGACTGGGATTGATTCTCCGCAGCTAAAGGGGCTGTTTTAAGAATCAATTGGTGCACAAAACATACTTTCCATAACACAAATAGCTAACAAGAAAGAAAGCAAGAATATTTGCATTGGACGACATTTATGCAGTAAAGGATTAACACAAATAAGAAAAGGAAAAGAAAAATATAACATAAGAACAAGCTGGGGATCCTCTAATTAAGTGAGGTATATTTCATTAATTTTATTAAGCTATGACTACAATGCTCACTAGGACGTGATGCAAGGTTCAACTGAGCTCATAAGTTACAGACTTTGATAGCTATTCAAGTTTCAAAGACTTGCAAAGTTTGAACTTGTTGAATCCGAGCGTGTTCAATAGTGGCTGTACTGGGATACCGGAACGGTTCCTCTGTTTTTCCTTCAAGTTACAGAGTATTTTCTGCAACTTTTCTAGGATTTTAGGAAGACAAAGGTGAATGCTTAAGATGATCTGATTGTTCTCCCAAAAATTGAATCCCTTGTAGCATGGATCCCTTCCTCCTTTTATAGCACAACTTCGGTCTCCCTGGTGAACCAGCGATTCCCCTGTTTTACCCTTTGAAGCCTGTACTGTGCCTGGTTGCTTCAGGATCGTGTCGTTTCCTCTTTCTTCATAGTTCCTTGTCTTTTTGTTCCGACCAAATAAAAGTCCCTCGGCTCCTTTCCATTTCCGGATTTCCCCGTTGGCTGGCCTGAGGTCCCTTTTGGCTTTTTCTTCTCAGCGTCACAGCCTTTCCCAGTTGTACTCTTCCTTGTCTTTTCTCCAAACGGTTGAATCAGGTTTCTGCGTTTTGCATGCTCTGTACCTCCTCTGCGTGTCTGGGTCACAAGGTTCGCGTGGCCTTTGTTTTTTTTTGCCTTTCTTTAATTTCTTTCTGTTATGATCCTCCTGCGCGCCCTAGGATACCTCTGGGAGGCTCTCTGGGATTCCGGCCCAGCTTCCTCCTTTTTTCAGTTTGGTCTGGTTTGCTGGTTGGGCTTCTTCTTCTGGATCCCAACCCTTTGGTCTTTTCTTTCTCTCTTTTTTTTTTGTGTGAAATGGGCCTAATACCTTTTCTTTCTCTGTGGGCCTATTGGTGGGCTGTTTAATTTCCTTTTTGAACCTCAACATTACTTAAACAACCTTCCCTTATGTGTTGATCAATCGTACCTCCATTAGTGTGATAGGATGATTAAGCTAATTTAAAGAGTTGAAATAAGGTTGGTTTGGGTTAATTAAGTCTAAGGTTGGTTTGGATTATTTTTTTTCTAAAAAAAATTAAGATATTTATTTGTTTAAAATTTTTTATAGTTTATTTTTAATACAATTATACTTTTTGTTAGTAATATTCTACCCCAGTACAACTTGCTAACAATTCATCTAATTAAGTCCAAGTAGTTAATTAGTCGGATTCATTAATACCGATAAACAATGAATAAGCACAACAAGAACAACCACACACACAAAAAGAAAAAAAGAAAAAAGAAAAAAAAGAAGAGGAATTGTTCATGAAGTGAAAATCCAACCCCAAAAAAAAAAAACACTCTGCGACCTAGCCCAATCTCGTCAAATCTACTATGAATAGATTGTGATGCAATCGAGACTTACATGACCTCCAATACATATAACCTGACTTGTATATAAGCTCCCAGCTTCTTATTGCAACCGCTTCCTCATACTTTGTCTTCATAGTGATTTGTCATCTTTAGTTAAGATGTTGACCATTAAATCAAGCTCTCAATTAATTTGAGGGCACTTGAAGATTTGTAGTAGTCTTTATGATTTCAATGTCTTGCTCCAACAACACGAACAATGATCTTTGTGTTTTGAGTGATTTGATTATTATCTCAATGGTTTTATCAATTTAGTGAGGGTTGAAAGACACACTAGGGTAAAACAGTGTTTTCATTCGATTCTAGATGCCATCTTCCTTCTCTAGAGATTATAATTAAGGTATGGTTTTAATACAAATAGGGTTTGAGCTAAAGATTTGCACAAATCTTACTTTGGAAGCAAAACAGGGATTTCCCGTAATTATATTTTGTTCAACTGGGTGTCTAACAAATATCTCAGTCGCGAGAGTTTTTGCTAGACTTTTACTTGATCAAAAATTGGCTTATTCAACTGAATTTTGATTTTGCTCGACCAAATTTCAATTTCCCTCAATCATATAGCTTGATTAGCACTTTTTTTCCAGTTCCAATTGTAGCATTAATTACCCAAAACTTGGTACATGTAAAACCCCAAAATACATAAAAATTTACCAACACTAAATAAATATCCTAATAGTTTTTACATCCCAAAAAGTTACCAACACTAACTAATAAAAATATTATTTAATTAAAATTTTTTCCATTGCAAACTAAAAATACCTCTTGTGATATTTCGGTGCGAGCATGTGCAACTACCAGTAAGATCTTTTTTTTTTTTTTGAGGAACAACTACCAGTAAGATCTAGAATTGAACAATCAGTACAAACAAATTAAATACGAACTTTTCGTATCAACGTGGCATCACTATGTACAGACAGCAGAATCATCTATTTTCTTCAACCTTTCGATTTTCCCAAACATTATTAGTATTTTATAAATAAAACAAAAATAGAGGTTCTCAAATTTACTGCGGAAGAACCAGAAAAATTAGAAAACAATAAATTCGTATAGTATGTCGTCACAGGTTCTATGTCACAATGTGATGTCATTGTTGATTTTACGCGTTGTATGTGTGTGTAACTGTGTATCAGTTTATATATAGGTTCACAATGTTCCCTTTCCAAATCACAAAATCAGCAAATTTGCATCATTACCAATTAGCAATTAGCAAAACATGGTAGCCGCCACCGCCACCACCACCACCACCACCACTACCACCACCACCTGGTTTTTCTAAATTAGCAAAACATGGCAGCCGTCACCACCACCACCACCACCAAGGTACTTCTAACTGAACTTGCTTCAAGTGTGAACCATGTTCCCTCAAACTACATTCGACCCATTTCCGACCGACCAAACCTCTCTGATGTTCAATCCTCAGATGCCTCCATTCCTCTTATTGATCTCCAAGGATTACACGGCCCCAACCACTCCAACAGTATCAAACAGATTGGCCAGGCTTGCCAACAAGATGGTTTCTTTCAGGTACTTACTCTAATCCTTTGTTATTATTGTATTTGAACTTTGTTCTTACATTAATATATATATTCTGCTGAACTTTTTGTCGATTAAAAACCATGGAATACCAGAGTCACAGATTAGTACAATTATGAACATAGCAAGAGAATTTTTCCGATTGCCAGAGAGTGAGAGAATGAAGAGTTACTCAGATGACCCAACAAAAACCACCAGGCTTTCTACTAGTTTCAATGTTAAGACTGAGAAGGTATCAAACTGGAGGGATTTTTTAAGACTCCATTGTTACCCTCTTGAGGACTACGTGAACGAATGGCCTTCGAATCCTCCTTCCTTTAGGTGGGTCACTCAGACTCATATTGGTCCTCGCGTTAATTATGTGTGCCTCTTACCATTACTTTACTTTCAGTTTATTAATCAATTTAAAACTTGGCTAAGTTAAAACTTAAAATATGATTTTGATCCTTCCCCACATGTGAAGCGACAGGTTTCGGGCTAGCTTATGTCTGAGCATCTCTATATGATTTTGACCTTGTAGTCTCATTGTTTTTATCTCCATCTTCTGTTATTTTCTTATAAAAAAAAATTAAAAAAAAAAACCTTTTAATTTCGTACCTAAAGTATATATTATATCAATTTAGTGTGGCTTTGGGAATTGGGACTGGTTGAACTTTTTTTTTTTTTTTTTTTTGGGTGACATTATTTTTTTTTTCAAATAATCTATATTTTAACTTTTAAAAAACATTTTTAGAACACATTTAATATAAAAGTTACCAAAAAAATTATATTTTTAATAAATACCATGCAAATAAATTAGTGAAAACAAATAAATCCTAACATGCATTTTGTTACTGCTTTTCACTTTTTGCTTTTTGCTTTTTGTCTTTTTTTTTTTTCCTTCCAATAATTTAAATTTTAGTTTTTTTTGGTGTGGAAATATGCTAGATTTTTTCTTTTGTTATACTTTAACATAAAACTTACTAAAAACTATTATTGTAAAAAAAAAATTGTATAGACTGGATTGACTGACTAAAACAGTTTTCTGAGGTAGCCAGTTTTGTTCTCCATTTAAAAAAATCTAGGTTTAGATTTGGTATCAGTTCTACAAAAAAGTAGTCCAAACCAAGCAAACCAATTCTATATGCATATATTTTTTTTCATATTATATTATATATATTTTCTTTAAAAAACCCAAATAATCTAACTCTCTCATTCTATTTTAATAAAATTGAATATATATTTGGGTTTTTTAAAAATCAATTAGCTTCTTCTCAAAAAAAAAAAAATCAATTAGCCTTTTTTTAAAAAAAACAAAACCCAAAATTATTTGCAAAAAGCCGAAAAATTGGAAATCCAACAATACAGGCCCAAGATCAAAATTCGAACCAAATTGATCAAGACCAATTAGACTCGAACCAATTGAAACCGGTCAATTGTCTGGTCATTTTTTTTTTCAAGCTTTTCACAGACCGAACAGCCAAATTTGGTCGCAAAAAATGCAAAAAAAAAAAAAAATTAGACTAGACCATACCATTTTCACCTTTACCAAAAACTATATCTTTTAATAAATACAATGCAAATAAGCTTATAAAAACAAGCAAAAACTAAATGTAGTTGTGATGAATATTTTGAAAACTTTTCAATGTCACCCTATAGTCCTTACCCTAGGATATCCCTTTATTTCTTATTTGTCCTTATATTGTGAAAATGGAAAAATTATTGTGCACTTCCGGAGTATTATAAATGCGTACTCCTTTCTTTTACATAAATAGTAGATCCCACTAATTAAATTTATGATGGGATCCATTATTCATATGAGAAAAGTGAGTATATATTTATGGTACTCTAGAAATACCTAATAATTTTTCGTAAAAATGACACTTTTATTTATTTATTTATTATTAATCCTTCAAGACACGTTTTTTTAGTAGAGGAACAAGACACGTTAAGTCACATAAATCCCCCAAACTTTTAAAACAGATAGCACTACCTACGTAACGCACACGCATGTAGCACAACATGCGTAATTGGTGACTTCAATTTCTCTAATTTTGTCAAAAATACTGTGGCCAACACGGTAGTACGGTACATCAACAATACAAGGTCGGTGAAAAAATATCCGTCACATCAAAAATGGTCCTTTGCACAGTAAAATTGATAGGAACATTTTTCAAATGGCCACAAGGGTTATACAAGGCTAAAGAAGTACTAGTGTACTGCCTTGGTGCACCTTTTATTGTTTATTAGAAGGAAAAGTTTATAATCAAAAATTGTTTTTCAACTTTTTATAACGACTGGGATGTGTTAGAGATAGTGTGATTGATGAAAATAAAATTGTGAATTCATATGAAAATGATGGTTAACCACTCATAACCTGTCACATCAAAATTGTGGCGCAAAAGTTGTAGAATAATTTGTAATCTCAGAATTACTCTCATTACGATAACTATCCTTTAATTGAAAGTTCAAAAGAATATTCCATAGTGTGAAAAAAAAAAAACCATTATACTTTTAGATTTTGATTACAACTGATTATGTTGTTTTTTAATTTTATATAGGGAGGGTGTGGCTGAGTATTGCACCAGTGTTAGAGGATTAGTGCTAAGGTTGCTAGAGGCCATATCAGAGAGCTTGGGCCTAGAAAGAGACTGCATTGAAAAGGCTTTAGGCAAGCAGGGTCAACATATGGCATTGAATTATTATCCACCTTGTCCACAGCCAGAGCTTACTTATGGGTTGCCTGGTCATACTGATCCTAACTTAATTACAATTCTTCTTCCAGATGATGTGCCTGGATTGCAGGTCTTAAGAAATGGCAAATGGATTGCTGTCAATCCTATTCCCAATACCTTCATTGTCAACATTGGTGACCAAATGCAGGTACAATTACACACTAAGCTACTTTCTAAGACCGTTGTTATTATTTTACTACATGTTTGATTGAACTTATTTTCATCTCGAAAAGGAATGTATACTTTTTTTAAAGTATCAATTTTTTCGAGGGATATTTTTATATAATAAACAAGATAAACTAATATGCGTCATACCCTAAAAGGATTAAATTAATCGAGTTATAATTGAGGTTTCTAGTAATTACTTAAATAATAACAAGAAACTTTTCTTTGCATCAGGTACTTAGCAATGATCAATACAAAAGTGTGCTTCATCGAGCTGTTGTGAACTGCAACAAAGAGCGAATATCAATCCCAACATTCTATTGTCCATCAAATGATGCTCTAATGGGACCTGCTAAGGATCTTATCGACGATAATCATCCTGCAATCTATAGAAATTTTACATATGCAGAATACTATGAGAAATTCTGGAACAGAGGACTTGCAACTGAATGTTGTTTAGACATGTTCAAAACATCTAGTGCTTGACCGATAATGTACAATTCCTAGAACATGCTTGTCCTTGTTAGAATGTTGATTTAAAGGTAAACTATATATTTGGTCCTTATTCTATACACCATATTTCAATTTGGTCTCTAACTTTTTAATTGTGTCAATTTGGTCCATAACCTTTCAATCCCGTGTTAATTTAGTCCTTACTATTATTTTTTAGATGAAAATTGAGAACGCGTCTAATGGTCAAAATAAAATATTAGCTTTCATTGATGTGACAATACGCTATAATTTTATTTTGACCGTTTGACATATCATCAATTTTCATCCAAAATATATCAAGAATGACTAAATTGACACGACACTAAAAGGTTAGGGACCAAATTGACACAATTGAAAGGCTAGGAACCAAATTGAAATATGCTATAAAGGATAGGGACCAAATATGTAGTTTACCCTTGATTTAATTACTTAAATTTATCATTTCTTATTAGTTTCAAAATTTTAAAATATGTGCCTATGTGGTAATTTATCATGTCATTGGTCTGATCTTTTGATCTTTAAATAAAGTTATAATGGCTCTCAAAAATGAATAAATTCCTACTATCTTTCGTCTATTTGTTTGTTCAGTTTTAAAAGTTGGATCTTAAGTTCAATTTTTAAACAACTTATATTTCTGGTGTAAATCTACTAAATTGTACCTATGATGCATCTGAGTTATTAGTTCACCAAAGTTAAAATATCTGAGTCATTGACTAAAAGCTGAACTAATAACCAATATATCAAGAGTTATTGCTTAAACCCAACCTTTCTTCTCACCTTACTAAGATAGCAAGTTGTGATTGGAGCAAGATTAGTCTAATATTAATTTCTCATAAAGTTATCAATGACATCATTTTTATTATGCACTAACAAGTCAAACAAACTAACTGTGAAAAGCTTTGTATCCATGGACTTTTTGATATGTTATTCAATTGATTGTAATTTTCTTCTTAGATTTGCCATCCAATAAGCCTTGTCACCACATATTTTAATTAATTTTGAAGATTAAAAAAGAACCTGGTGCAAGTCAAGCCGCCCAAAGACAGCGGAAGGGATCAGAGCTGTGATTTTTTGAGCACTAAGTTCTGATTTCATGGTTATCAATTAACAAAGTTACAGTGGTCTGGTTTTATTAAACAGGATCCTGCAGCTACCTAGCATACTCAACCTGGTCCATCAGTTTCTGTTTGACACCAAATCCACACCATGAGCTCCAAGGAAAGCCAGATTGGTGCATCCACTAATGAAGAAGACAGTCTTTCCCAGTATGCAATGCAGCTGGCTACTGCATCAGCGTTGCCCATGGTATTGAAAGCAGCAGTAGAGCTTGGTGTGCTTGAGATTTTGGATAGAGTTGGTCCTGGAGCACTTCTTTCTACTTCCCAAATAGCATCCCAGCTCCCCATTCACAGCAATCAAGACAAGTCTTCGCTTCTTAATTGTATGCTCAAGCTTCTTGCTAGCCACTCTGTACTCGCTCTATTGCCACCCATCAGCATGATGGCCAGGTTTCAAGGCTCTATGGTTTGGCACCTGTTTCCAAATACTTCATCAAAAACCAGGATGGAATTGGAGGATCACTTGCACCCTTGTTAGATTTGGTCCAGGACAAGGTCGAGATGAATACCTGGTATTACTATCTAAAGCTAACAATAGGCTAAAACTTTCCTTTAGTTTATCATCAGTACCATCTTCTATTTAGTACGTTGATTTTTACGTCAATAATCAAATTAGTCTTTAAATTTTAATTATTGTCAATTCAGTCCATCGTTTTATCAAAATAAATTAATCTAGTCATTTTTGTCCAAATATGCTAGATAATGGAAGTGTTTAAATATTATTATTATTATTATTTAAATAATATTCATCAAACAACAAGACCTATTACATGGAGCATCTCATAAATGCTGTCATTTAAAAATTAATTAAAAAAATGTTTAAACTGCATTGCTTGTTAACAAATTTGTGCGGAAGGGTTAAATTGATTTATTTTTACAAAGTGGAAGACTAAATTGATAAAAATTAAACATTATGAACTAACTTGACAATTGAAATAGAAGTCAAGGGACTAAATTGAATTTTTGCAAAATTTTAGTGTTAGGTATCACTTTAAGTGCTTAACAAAAGGCTAAAACTTTCTTTATTATCATTATCATTTACCATCTTTTATTTTTTATTTTTTTCATTTTGTAAAAATTGTCATGTTAAGTACCATCACAACAGGTACCATTTGAAAGATGCAGTTCTGGAAGGAGGACTTCCATTTTACAGGGCTTAAGGAATGAATGCAGTTGAGTACATTGGGAAGGATGACAAATTCCGTGAAATTTTTAAGGGCTCAATGAAAGATTTTAACCCATTTGTTATGAAGAAGATTCTTGAGAAATACAAGGGTTTTGAAGGTCTGAAATTGCTGGTGGATGTAGGAGGTGGTGATGGCACCATCCTTAACATGATCATCTCCAAGTACCCTACCATTAAGGGTGTCAAACTTTGACTTGGCCTCTGTTTTAGAAAAGTCACCCTCCTATCCTGGTATGAATTTCAATGTTTGGGTTTCATCAAATAACCATCTCCTTCTTTAATCGGAAAATGCTACTTCAGATCAATATCTGATAGACAATTGTGCATTTTTTGTCCTATAAGAGCTTGGGAACCTACTTGTGTCATGCTTTGATTTAAACCGAACCTAAAGTGGATTAATATGGGGTATGGAGTCCACGGACTTCATGGTGTACCAAAGCTATTCAGTGAGTGACCCGCAGATGTTCCTGCTTCATGGCAAGGCTATCCCAAGACTAGACTTGTTCCATTTTAGTACTAAGGGGTCATGTTAGGCTCTCAACCTTAAGTAAACATAAAAATAGAAAAATGGATTTGAAGTATCAATTGAAACAATCAGGAGTCACTAGTATGGCATCTGATCAATTTTGCTCTTAAATTAATTCACTTCCATAATTTTCTCTGTTAATTCGTGGGAGGTTACTGTTGCAGATATCAAGCACGTTGCAGGAGTCATGTTTGTAAACATTCCAAAAGGAGATGTCATTTTCATGAAGGTAATCAAATCTAACAAATATTGTCTATATCCCTCTCAATGACACCGGTTTTTGAAGGTTTTATTCCCCCCATAAGCACTAGTTAATGATGTATAAACTGAGTAGATTCTGGACAACAAACATAGATTACTAATTCTTTGGTTGTAGATTCTGGACAGTTTTCAACTGACATTGTGATTTGTATGAGACAGTGGATAGTTCATGGTTGGGATGACAAACACTGCTTGAAGATACTAAAAAACTGCTATGAAGCACTACCAGACCAGGGGAAAGTGATACTAGTAGATATGGTGATTCCAGAAACCCCTGCAACTACCGGTGCTGATAAAAGCTTGTTTCAGTTATATTTGTTCCTGATGAATACAAACAAGGATGGTAAAGAAAGGACAGAAAGAGAATTCGAAAGTTTGGCAAAGGAAGAAGGATTTTCCAGCATTCAAGTGGCATGTTGTGCTTATAATTTTTCTGTTGTGGAGTTGTACAAAAATATGTAACATTTAGTCATCACATGTTCTGCAATTGCATCACTAGACACATCAGTAAAACGTTTCCTAAAACAGGTACCGTACAAGCAATAAAAATGCATATAGTATCTCTGCTGAGACTGTTACAAGCAAAAGTAGCAGGATTTTAGGGTATTCAAGTTGCA
The DNA here is from genome assembly GCA_023736055.1 of Quercus glauca. Taxonomy (NCBI): domain Eukaryota; kingdom Viridiplantae; phylum Streptophyta; class Magnoliopsida; order Fagales; family Fagaceae; genus Quercus; species Quercus glauca. Next base: position 72,253,523 of record CM043316.1, on the reverse strand, counting down.
TGTTGCGCTTATAATTTCCCAGTTGTGGAGTTCTACAATAATATGTAACATTTAGTCATGACATGTTCTGTACTTGCACCGACAGAAGTCAGTAAAATGTTCCCTAAAGCATGTACCATATGAATGATAAAAATGCAGATAGAACCCCCCCTAAGACTCTTTGTCCCTGGTGGATACTAGATAAGAATAAGATGATCATGCCACCGCATACTACAATACTAACCAGTATACAGGTACCTATTTAGTGATCCCCCGCTAAAGCCCCATTTCAGGGTTACAAACTTCAAATAAACAGCCTATTTTATTTATAAAAAAAAAAGCAGCAGGCCCACAACTTATTGGTTCTACTTTTGAACAATTTAAACCATTCATTTCAATAGCTCTTAATTTTGATGGCTATAGAAGAACAAAGATCTATTTCAGCAACTGATAATAAAGGGAAATGTAGAGAGATTGAACAATTGTTGCATGGAGAGATATACTAAATAGGAATTCTCCTCTCTGCTAAGATACTACAACAGAAACATTAATGAGATGTAATTGCTTTTCTTTTACATCAAGGTAGTATCTTAGGCTTAAATCCTTTATGTTCCTAGCATAGTATATATGTTACAAGCACCAAGAGCACAGCCTTGCCGACAAAAGGTGGAGGACAAATAAATCAAATCCTACTTAAATTTGAAGCTCAGTTCAATATATCCAGGGAAACAAAAACATCTCTAAGAAGTTCCAAGATTAAAGGCATGGATATGTACATAGAGGCATTCATGCATGCTAATAATTTTTTTGTGAAACAAGACTATAGAAATGCATAGAGACCCAAAGGAATGTCAACCATATCTTAAAATTCAAAATTCTAACAAAGAAATAATAAATTATTAAAAGATATAGGTTGGGTTCAAGTTACACCTGGTGTAACTCTAAGCAATGTTACACCAACCAATAACTTATTATTGAATTAATATTTTGAAAATCCAATCGTTAAATTACATGTTCTATATATTCTTAACATACATGCCAATTTTCATATCAATCGGATGCTATTTACCATTTGATCTATAAACTCATCTTTTATATATTATTTTAAACTACAAAAATTTGAATTTAAACAATTGATTAATAACATGGCTATTAATCTTTGATCACCTCTAAATTTTGCAAGCAATCTAACAGTCGATTTGTCAATATTCACATCTAATTAAAAAATATTGAGTAGCGTAACATTGTTCAAAATTATACCAGGTTTAACTTGAACCCAACTCAAAATATATATATATATATATATATATAAGATGGGTTCAAGTTACACCTAATGTAACTTCATAAGAGTTATGTTTTTTTTAGACCGTTGATTTGTATTAGATCTAAGGGTAAAAAAAAGTCATAGTCATGTCATTATTGTTCCCTATAAATTAATAACTAAGTCATTAATTCTTATTATTAAAAAAAAAAAAAAAAAAAAAAAAAAAAAAAAAAAAAAACGGCATTAACTCTCCACTCTCCATCATCATCTTCATCTTCTCTCCCTCTCTCACATGGTCTTGTGTTCTATCTTCTATGTACTTTCACCCTCAACAATGGAAATTAAGGGCGAGTTCAAGAAACAAGTGAAATTTTTATTATTACTTTATGTCTGGGAGTGTTTGATTTCTTCGTTCATTTTGCTACCACTTGTGAAGTTGTTCTTTCATGGGGCCATGCTTTTTGCGTTGCATCACTAGTGACAGAGTGTTTGATTGCTTCGTTCATTTATTTATTATATTATATCCATTCTTTCCTATATAATTGTAGCTTGTATCCGAAATTTGTGAAGTCCCTTTGTTCGTGGCTAGACTTAATTTTGAGACAACTGAAAGCAGAATCAAAAGGGAGTTTGAGTCTTATGGTCCAATCAAGCGGGTAGGTATTTTGAGCATTCCTTGCAGGGTTTCGGTAAGAGGTTTGTTCGATGGTAGCTTTTTCCTTTCTGTTTATCTTATTAAAATTAGAAATAAGTTCTTAAAGGTAGCATATATTCTCTAGCTTTATGGTTGACACAGTGATTTATTTTTTCTCCCTTAGATTTCTTTTTACTGGAATTTCTTTGTCATTCGAATAACTAAAGTGAAAAACACCAAAACATATTGTGCAAACTTCAAATACTGCCTCAACGGTTAAAAAATAGAACACAAGACCATGCGAGAGAGGGAGAGAAGTTGAAGATGATGATGGAGAGCAGAGAGTTAATGCTCTTTTTTTATTTTTCTATTTTTAATAAAAAAAATTAATGGCTTAGTTACTAATTTCTAGGAAACAATAAAAACATGACTATGAGTGTTTTTTTCACCTTTAGATCTAATACAAATCAATGGTCCAAAAAAAGTGTAACTTTTACGAAGTTACACCAAGTGTAACTCTACAAAGTTACACATTTTTTAAACTATAGATTTCTAAGAAATCTAATGGTTAGAAAATCACTATAATCAATGTCTTCTTTAAAATTAATTGTTTTCTGTATTAGCTAACCTAATTAATTTGAGAGAATATTATATTATTTTCTTTTTAACTTTTTTTTCTCTCTCCTAATCAATTCATCCCTAACCTAGTAACCTTACACAAAAGCATATTCTCAACTTTCTTGGGCATGGAGACCGTTGTGCTGGGCTTTCAATTGTTAAAGAAGCCATTGATCAGGGATTGTGTATAGTGTAATGACCAAGTCTGCATATTCAAACAAAACCCTTGTATTATTGCTCTCTTGATTTATCAAAAGGGTCATGCTAACGAGTGCCTTTAGGGCACTCCTTAATAATCTATTTTAGGAAAGTTTTGATACTACTTTTATGAGAAATAAAAAAAGCTGTCAAAATATTAATTACTTTTTCTTTCCATTTCTCATAAAAATGTCAAAATATTAATTACTTTTTCTTTCCATTTCTCATAAAAATTTTTTAAAAATAAATTATTAACAAGTGTCTTTAGAGCAATTATTAACATTTCTCTCGTCAAAATTAACAAATACTTTTGCTGGGAATCATTCTCAACATACCCATTATAACTTTTGAATGTCAAATCATTAAATTCACTTTATGTATTATGAGCACACATTAGTAAAATCCAATTTATATTAAACGACATCATCAACTGCAAAAAAATCAATCCTTTATCATTCACAATCCAGTGTGACGTCTATGGCATTGCCGATTAACATTCTCCACAAATTTCTAACGACAACTAGGTAGATTGATAGTATAAAATTTAGTTAATTCTCATATTCTCGAGAAACGAGGATTGTGTTCATTAAAAAAAACAAAAAGCCAATTCACCCCAAAGTATACTTTCTTCTAAACAACTTCTTCACGCCAATGATTGGGCATGTTTCACAATCAGAGGATAGTTTTTAGAAAGTATTTACAAGAACACGAGTATGTAGAAGCCATTTGGATTAACCTTGCATGTTTAGACTCCTAAGGCTAATCAAGTAAAAAACCGCTCAGGCATGAATCTTCTGGCTACTAAATTTTGAACCTAGCTTGATCTCCGTTGTACAGCAGGCAAGCCTGGACGAAGAATATAATTAATTGGCTGAGTGTAGACAACCATTTCAATCCAGTGCGTATTTCCATGCCCAAGAACGTTGAGAATATGCTTTTGTGTAAGCTTAGAGATGAATTGAGTAGGAGAGAGAAAGAAAATTAAAAAGAAAATAATATAATATTTTCTCAAATTAATTAAGTTAGCTAATATGGAAAGCAATTAATTTTAAAGATGATATTGATTATAGTAATTTTTTAACCATTAAATTTCTTAGAAATCTACAGTTTAAAAAATGTGTAACTTTTATAGAGTTATACCATGTGTAACTTGAACCTATCTCATAAATCTAATAATAAGTTATATAGATGGGTTGGGTTTCATCTAAATTATAATTGTTTGGGTGGGTAATAAATATTTAATTTATATTTATATGGATTATAAATGGATGATTGTGTATTTAACCTATTTATGACTCAACCCAAAATTTACTCAACCCATCTAATTGCCATCCCTACTCACAGTATAATTGATACTTGATAATAGAGTGTGTACCTAAGTATCTACACATTCACAAATGAGTAAAGTCCACGTGTTATCCAAAAGCCACTTTTTGTGCCTTTAAGCTTAAAAACCACCTTCGTCATTGGAAAAGTTCTCTTAAAAATATTAATCCAAGACTGGCACTTTCAAGAAGCCACTTCGACAATTGGTCAAAACTTAGTTAAAGAAGTTCCTACAATATATATAATGTTAATAAAATATATTAATAGCAACTTAACAAGACTTCCATTACGTTCATCAAAAAAAAAAAAAAAAAACAAGACTTCCATTACCTAGAGAAGGTTTTATATGTTTCGATTGCATGTTTCCTCCCTCTCACAACTCACAAGGAAGTGGACCCCACAAGTGAGAGTTGTGGGGTCCACTCCCTTGTGAGTTGTGAGAGGGAGGAAACATGCAACCGAAACATATAAGAGTTTTTCCATTACCTGGCTTACCCAATTCTTTTTTCCCCCACCCGACCCTTGAAAATAGTTTGCTCTTTCTAGCTGAATGCTGGTCAGTTGGACCTAAAATTCTGGCTTTTTACCCACTCCCTCTAGACATTGAATTTTTTATTTTTTATTTAAAGAGAACTTTAGAGTTTAGACATTGCCAACAGAGGAGCGGACTGCCTTGCCAAGAAAGCTTGTGACTTGGTTAATGATGTTGTTAATGATGTTGTTGTTTTAAATGCTCCCCCCTCCCCTGTTCTTGATGTAATTTTGAACTCTGATGTTCAAGGACTGTACTCTTTAAGGCTCACAGCCAATACGCTGCCTTTTGTATCTAGCTAATCTAATATAATTCAGCCTCTTAACCAAAAAAAAAAAGAAAAAAAAGAATTGAATAGTGATTTTTCGAAGGTAGATATTGATTTGAACCTTAAATATTAATTTAAAATAGAACCTTGAATAAGAAAATTTTAAAAATGACGTGCATCAATCTTACCAAAAAGAAAATTAGATTAAAAAAGTACATCAATTTTATAATATTATAGTGGTAAATTAGTTAGTTCAACTATTAAAATTTCTTATTATTAAGTAAGATATTTAAAATAGGAACTGTCAATACCAAAAATCTTATAATAAGGCCAATGCTTAACAAAATAATCTTTAAATATGTAATTTGGAGGAGATACTTATTATATTATTTGTGGTAGGCAAATTAGAGGGTTTGTAAAAGAAAAAGTATAGGGTCGCAAAAATTTTCATAAGTTCTTGTCATAATTGTAATATGATGGAGTGTGATTGATGAAGAAAAAATAATAAGTCCTAATATAAATAATTATTAAGGGCTTATTTGGTAGATGAGTTTGAATAATATTGTTTGTATTTTTTTGAATTATGTGTGAGTAAAAAAAAAATGTAAAAATACGCATAATATTATTTAAAAACTGAAAATAAATTGTTTAACAATTCTAGAACCTAACCAATTAAAGTCTGCCAAATCTGAACTATAACAAAAAAATTTGTGGAAATAATTTATAGTTTAAAAACTACTCATTATAATTTAAGTCAAAAAAAAAAAATGAATGAGGGAATTCCTCGAACGTCATCTCTTCTTAACAACACGTGCCTAGTGGCTACTGGCTAGTAGTAATCCAATTTAGATCCGTGTCTGTCCAACTCAGCCTAACTCAGAATAATTACATATATATCTTGTAATTGATGAAGAGGAGGGCCAGCCATACCGACTCCTCCGATTCATTCAAACAAATCACACCGTCCAATCACTCCAGTCAACTCTCTGGACAACGTATCTTGTTTATATATTCTCCTCTCTCTTTTTTGTAGTAAAAGATTTCGGTTAATGCATGGCCATTCAAATTTTTTTTTTTAATTCACTTATTTATTTTTTTTATAAAAATTTTTATTAAATAATATACTAAAGTATGCTCTTAAATGCCATAGTAAAACCTATAGTAAAAATCTCAGTCTATAACTATAAATATTATGCTCTTTTGTATTTGTACTCTAATTAAATAATGTATTATAAATCTAGTTTAAAACACTAATATTACTATTTTCGTATGTATTCTAAAAAGTATTATGGTTTATTCAAAAAAAATGAGAATGTTTATCTCACATTGGTTATGTGTTTCTAGTATCTGTCGTTTATAACTCCAGTCTATAATTATAAATGTTAAAGCTTTTTGTACTTGTACTCTGGTTAAATAATGTATTATAAACACAGTTTAAAATACTAATATTACTATTTTCGTGTGTGTTCTAATAGGTATTACTATTTACTTTATGAAAAAGCATATATTGGTAATGTTTACCACTAATAAAAAATTGGTATAAATTGATGAGGGGATTGAAAAAATTACTGAAATAACAAGTAGAATTCAAAAAGTTATTATTATTATTATTATTATTTTGATAAGAAGACTGTAAAACTTTATTAAAACTTATAACAGCGTCGATACATCATTTATAAGAGCCTGCTTTATAAAGTTAGGGTTCTTTTCCATTCATATAATAAAATTAACAATATATTAAACATATTTTACAAGTAAGTGGGCTGGTCTATTCCCATATAAAACTACTAGAAATTTAGATATAAAACAAAATGAAATAACATAAAGTTTTTTCTTAACCAACGCCTTATCTTACGAAGCCCCACTAACTCTACCCCACTACAAAAAAGATTGCTATTTGCGACGAAACTTTTTTGATGACAACAAAAAGCCGTCGGAAAAACTAGCTCTTTCGACGGCAAGTCTCTTTCGTCGACAATTACTCGTCGAATATTAAAATATTTGTGATGGCAAAATGAGTTCGTCGAAAATGCCTATTATTTTTGTCGAAAATATGATTTATTTTGGAGGGAAATGTTCCCACCTTACTTTTTACGATGGCATAAAAATGTTCATCGCTAATAAAGTATTATTTACGACGACTGAATAAAAACCGTTAGAATTACTAACACTTGTGACAGCTTTTGTGCATCGAAAATTAAAAAAAAAAAAAAATTATGGTGTTATTATTTGCGACAAACATTCTTCCATCGTAAATATAAAAGAGGGTATTAGCAATAGCCATGAAGCCATCAAAAATGGTAAAATATTTTGGAGGGAAAATTCCCTCCTTACTTTTCACACTTGTGACGACATTTATCCATCGCAATTATTATTATTATTTTTTTCCAATTGGGTTTGTATTTGCGATGAATATGCTAACCGTTGTAAATAGTTAATTTGCTTGAAAAGAAAGAATGTATTAGTGATGGAATTGGATCCCTCCCAATAAATAATATTTGCGATGGACCTAAGCCATCGACAATGGTAATTTTTTTAGGGGGGGGGGGGGAATTCATGTCCATATTTTTCATGTGTTTGACGGTTGTTTTCCTTCACTATATGTTGCATTCTTATTTGCGACGGACATTTTGGTCGTCCTTAATAATTAAAATTTTCTAAAGAAAAAAAGGTATTAGTGACGGTAAAGTAAATCTGTCACAATAAAGGTGATTTCCAACATACATATGGCCATAAAAAATTATTATTTTCTTTGAATGGTAAATTTTCCTCAATTTTGTCTTAAAACTCTAGAATTTTTTATCTTTTTATTTTAAAAATTGCAAAAAAAACATATTTCAAGACCATCCAAGTACTTAAGGGCCATTTTGGTCATTTCAGAAGTAAAATGTATTTTGATAATTTTGAAGCTTTTAGGGACACTTTCGTCACTTTAGAAGTTTAAGGGTATTTTGGTAATTTCCTAGCTTTGATGGTGTATTTCAGCCATTTTGGATGGTCGGATTGTGTTAACGGGGTTAAACAAAGTTTCCTAGTGCGTGGGTACAACAACATATGTCCATCATGCAACCAGATGGAAAACCAAAATCTGACCATTGGATTGGTATAATGTGGTGAAATATTTGTATTTGTAAATTACAGTAACAATCAGACGGTCAGATTGTGAGAACGGAGCAGTCAAATCCTACGAAACTTCGTTAAAGTCTATTAAATTTGGTCAATCTTTGGTCAAATTCTTCAAAGTTGGTTCCAGGACCATTGGATTTTATCAAATTAGGTTGATCAGAGAGGTTTTAAGTGGGTTTTGGGTATTGGTCAGTATTTTAAGGTTTTTTTTTGGTTTTAATGCGTTTATCAGTTTCTAGTTTTAAAATGGCAAAGTCAAAGGTCATATGTAAATCCATTAGGGTCATTTTCTAGGTTTTTGGTTGTATTTTGAAAGTAATTTTCTCGATTCTTAGTAATATTTATATAGCGTGTAACTCTCTGGGAAGAGTATTGGATATTTTTAGTGATTGAAGTTTCATGATAGGTAGATGCAACGACACACATGCATCTTGTGCCAGAGTCAGATTTAAAATTTGACCATTGGATTAAAAATGTGGGATAAAATATTGGTTTTGATAAATTTTGAGCTCAATCAAATGGTTGGATTAGTAGAACGTGACCAATCAAAATTTCTTGGTGTGTTGGTACAACAACACATGTCCATAATGCTTTAGATTCAAATCCAAAATCCGACCATTGTATTTGAAGAATGTGATGAGATATTGGTGTTGGCGAAGTATGACAACAATTAGATGGTCAGATTGTGAGAAATGAGTAGTCAAAGTTTGCAAAACTCGGTCAATATTTGGCCAAATTTGGTCAACCATTGAAGTTGGGTCTATGACCACCCGATATGATCAAATTAGGTTGAATAAGGAGGTTTTGAGTGGGTTTTGGGTATTGGTTCGTATTTTAGGGTTTTCTCCACTTTTATGCTTTTCTATCAAATTTTCTTTGCTAAAGTTTAACAATGAATAGTACATACAATACTAAAAATTTTAGAATAATAATGCAAAGTTTATAAAGCACCAAAATACTTGCAACGACAATTCTCTCTGCAACTCATTGAAAATCTTTTTAAAAAAATGGCATACTGAATATTTTAAAATACTCTTTAATTAAAAATTGAAATCAATGAATTTTAATTATGTAATAAGCAAATTTTGGAAATTTGCGGGTAGTTAAATACACAACATTTTTAATATTAATTTAACAAAATTTGGTTAATGGGATGTCAAGTGGAAAATGTTTTTTCCCTTCAAATGATGTGGTTTTGCCAAATAAAATAAACAAAGTTTTTTTTTTTTTTAATAAAAATATTGAGGTTATATTTCCATAAAAGAAATCCACCTACACAATATTGAGGTTATATTTCCCTGACTTTTTTAAAAGAACACTTGCTATACAAAAATTGCTAGAAGTGAGATTTCATAGTGTTTCTATCTTTTTTTCTTTTTTTTTTTTTTTTTTGAGAAAATAGTATTTCTATCTTTTATTAATAATAATAATTAAAAAAAAAGTGATATTTCAAAGTGAACAAAAAAAAAAAAATGTGACGTGATTGTCATAAACAAATACATAATTTTATAAAAAAAAAAAAAAAAAAAAAGTAGTCACGTTGCTATAAAGTCCATGTTAAAAAAAAAACACACACAATAGCATTTTAACACTAAAAAAAAAAAAAAAAAAAAAAAAAAAAAAAAAAAAAGAAAAGTCAAAACCCTACCTCCTAGACCCTAGTTCCCTCTCCCACTCACTAAAAACCAACGCCCCCCTTTTTCTTTTTTAGATCAAACACCTCCCTTTCCCTCTCACTAAAATACTAACACTCTATTTCACTAAAGAAAATAAAGAAGAAAAAAAAAAGCTCTCACCTCTATACTCTATAGGCCACATATTTTTCAATATCCCTTCACCCTTCACTCTTTTTTTCTCTTTTTGCCAATAACAATCAAACCCAAAAGGTCAGTTTTCTTAAATCCTTATATTTTGATTTTGATTTTTTTTTTTGATAATCATGATTTATTTTGTTAATGTCGTGGATTAGTAAATGGATTTGTTGGTTTATTTCCTTCATCTAAATTTTGGGATTGGCTTAGATATATCTCTTTCATAATATATAATCTCATATTGTAGCCAAAGTTCTTGATAGTTTGGTACTAGTAAATAGTGTAATGTTTGCGTGTATTAGTGGCCCCAGCCAATCTATTGATTAGTCTTAATTATATGCAAGCACCTACTACACGTGTTTTTTTTTTCCAATATAACCAACATTATTTTTTTTTTCTATTTTATTGAGGTTTTTGAAATAAGTGACAAATTTGCTCATTATAGTTTTCAATTAATTGCTATTCTTGGTGCATATATAATTTTATGTGACTTGTTGTGGTGATGGATATATTGTTAAGAGTGACGGGGATGTACTATTAATGTGGTTATTGGTGGCAGATGTATTCTTGGAAATTCTTATTCACAAGAGAACTACAAGGTTCTTATCAGTAGTAAGGATTTATGATAAATGCAACGTTTGTGTTGGTAGTAAGGATTTATTTTTGATGTTTTGTCATTTATCGTGGTGATTGTGCTAATGTTTTTAAATGAATATATTTTAGTTAATTCTTTATTATTTACTGTAAAAATAAAATTTTGCATAGTTATAATTTTTGTATATTTATTCAATTTAATTTGAAATATTGCAGAATAATGCTAGGGAGGAGATCATAGTGTGAATAATAACAAAAGATGACTTAAAGGAGGAAGGTGACTCTCGGATGGAGGAAACTGACTCAGACGATGACTGATCTTCCAATACTTATGCTTTCAAGTTTCGTGAAGGATATAATTAATATAGCTTTCATGTATTATTTAACATCACGCTATTTTGTAGACCTTTTGATATTTTCATTTTTATTGCATTATACACTTATTAGTTTTGAACAATTATGGATTTGTACTTGTTATTTGAATGGAGAATTTTTTATGAGATGTATGTTTGTAATTTATATATTATTTATTTACTTTCATGTAATTCATGTGTTTCTTTCTCGGCAAAATTGTTTTGTTGCAATTAAAGTACTATAAACTGCCTTTTTTTTTTTCGACAAAGCTATTTTGTTGCAAATAATGTATTAGTGACGTGGTAACTAATTTTTAATAATGGTCAAAGTTCATCGAAAAAAAGTAAATGGTCACTAAGATTTTGTATTTTTGACAAAAAGCTAAGTATCTACGATGACTTTTAGTCATCGAAAAAATACATTAACGATGGCCTTAGTTCGTCACAAAATGTATTTGGTCATCCAACTTCTTCGTATGAAGTTGTATTTTCAATGGCAAATCAAGTATTTATGATGACTTTTAGTCGTCGAAAAAATACATTAACGACGACCTTAGTTCATCACAAAATGTATTTGGTCGTCCAACTTCCTCATATGAAGAAGTATTTTCGACGGAAAATATCAAGTGCTTACGATGGCTTTTTACGGTTGAAAATGAGTGTTAGCGATGGCCTTGTCGGTAATATAGTATTACCGACAAGGCTTTTACCGACGGAAGTCGACGGCCTTTTGCCGTCGACACTACTAATTTACGACGGCTTTTTGTGTTGTTGTGATGAACTCTAGCCGTCGCTAATAGCAATCTTTTTTGTAGTGCCCTTTAGTTGGATTTGATGGATGGGGATGTAGGCATGTAGGTATTCTCTTTTCTTGCATTATTACGTAAGAATATCTTTTTAGTAAGTATCACATTATTTGTAGAATCAACGAGTTTTTCATCATTCACGCAGGAATCATAATAATATTATAATATACATTCAATAAGTTTTGGAATATGACAGTTTTTACTTTTTATTTTATTTTTTTATGTAATGGTTTTTTTTTTTTCATCTGATAAATTTTTTGTAATGGTTGAAATAATTAAAATGATATTAGTAATTTCTTTATATATGTGATGTTGGTCCAATGATAATCTATAACATCAATAACTATTAAAAAATTCCTTCTCAAAAAAAAAAAAAAACTATTAAAAAATTTGTGAAAATTATTATGGATCTTGTATTGTAGTAAACCATTAATTGTAGATACATTTTATGAAAATTTATCAAACTTTCATGCATAAAAGACGATTTTTGAAGAAAAATTGCATTCCGATTTTTGAAAGTATATAAGGTGACAAGTTTACTATATAGTATATACATGTACAAACAAATATCCAAATAACATTTTTCATTTATGTTATATTTGACGGCAATTTTTCTCATAATAAAATTGCTTTATTATTGTTGTAGGGATCCGTTTTGGGCGACCCCCGTACAATAAATTTGTAAAGAGTGGATAGAAGGACTAGGCACTAACAAGAAAGACAACGGTTGGTGTAGGTTTGCAAGAATAATAACAAGAATTTGACCAAGTGTTCTTGAGGAAAGTTCGTCCTCGGCCCAGTCCGAGGAGCTCTTTCCTTAGAACCAATGAATACAAGGGTTGTCCTTGAACACCCTGAAAAACCCCTTTGCTTCCCAACTGAAGGGCCAACCCCCTCTACTTTGGGGGTTCTATCTATTATATAGTCTTATTCAGTTGATCTCTGCCATCCACTTGTCGGCCATCTGAACTTGTGTCCGATGGCTCGTCCCATCAGCCGCCTTTGCAGGCTTTCTGTTAGTTGAAGTAACCAAGGCATCACTGTTTGCTGGTCAATTCACCATTAATGCACCCAGAGTGTTGGTGGCGTGCATTTAATGGGTGAGTGACAGCTTCTTTCTTTCAATGTCGGCTTGCCGAAGATGCGGGCATTCTCGGCGAGGTCCCTTAATGACTTGGGCCTCTCCTACTTATCTTCGGATTCTGCACTCTCCTCGGCATGGACCTTGGACCCAATATGGAGTGGGCCAGGGTTGTCAAATATTTGGGCCCCACAATTGTCTATATGGTAAAATTTTGAAAATTTTTATTTTTCTCTATAAATGACCAAATTGTTTATCAAAAATAGATAAAACATTTAATCTCAATAGAATAATGAAATTTTCAAAGCAAATTAAATTCAACATATGCCAATAAAAAAATTTTCCTTGCCTTTATAGTTAATGGACTACACCATCAAGTCATTTTCTCTATAGATGACTAAATTGTCTATCAAAAACAAATAAAGCATTTCAATGGAATCAAAGTAAAACAACAACATATGTGTTTACCAAATAAAAATGCCATAATAATTTTTTTTTTTTTTTTAAAAAGAAGGTTCCTTACCTCTATAGTCAATGACCCAAATCATCAAATCTCTTTTGAGGGGAAGGGGATTTAAGGAAACCTCTTATTTTCGAGAACCCAAAATTTTAATGGATAAATTTGTAACAAAATTTTTTCAAATTTTGAGGCTACGCCCATAATTGCTTGCAAGAAAGAAATCAAGAATAATAAAATATGAAAATTGTTAATTTAATTCCCAGAGTTATTGTTACTTAAACAACCTTCCCTTATGTGTTGATCAATCGTACCTCCATTAGTGTGATAGGATGATTAAGCTAATTTAAAGAGTTGAAATAAGGTTGGTTTGGGTTAATTAAGTCTAAGGTTGGTTTGGATTATTATTATCATTTTTTAAATTAAGATATTTATTTGTTTAAAATTTTTTATAGTTTATTTTTAATACAATTATACTTTTTGTTAGTAATATTCTACTCCAGTACAACTTGCTATTAATTCATCTAATTAAGTCCAAGTAGTTAATTAGTCGGATTCATTAACACCTATAAACAATGAATAAGCACAACAAGAACAACCACACACACACACACAAAAAGAAAAAAAGAAAAAAAAGAAGAGGAATTGTTCATGAAGTGAAAATCCAACCCCCCAAAAAAAAACACTCTGCGATGTAGCCTAATCTCGTCAAATCTACTATGAATAGATTGTGATCCAATCGAGACTTACATGACCTCCAATACATATAACCTGAGTTGTATATAAGCTTCCAGCTTCTTATTGCAACCGCTTCCTCATACTTTGTCTTCATAGTGATTTGTCATCTTAAGTTAAGATGTTGACTATTAAATCAAGCACTCAGTTACTTTAAGGGCACTTGAAGATTTGTAGTAGTTTTTCTGATTTCAATGTCTCGCTCCAACAACACGAACATAGCTCTTTGTTGCAGGGTTTGTCCATCTCAGGCCTCGTAGACAAAAAAGCTAATTAGTGAGTTTTCACTCTAACAACTATATAATATGTAAAATATGATAAAGTAAACGGAAAAAAAAAAACAAAAAACAAAAAACAAAACACACATTCTTGATGAAAAAAAAAAAAAATCATACTCATAGGGCTTAGGCTTTTTGGTTATATGTGTCTATATATGTTATATTAACTACCTAATGAGTCTCTCCCAAGATACTTATCTCCCCAATATGTGGTTTTAGAGCTCATGATGGTGTGCAAGCAAAGAGGTCAAGGTTATCGAGGTCCCTTTTGTAGGGTTGACACGTGGTTCTGACGGATGGTGTATGAGAGACTCATAGATGATGCATTGATAAAGAAAAAGCTCATAAGTCAAGGTGGAATGAGTGAGACTTGTTAATGGCACATGGAGAGGTTTTGAAGCCCACAACAAGGTAGAAACCCACATGTGAGGAGGAGATTGTTGAGTGTACACGTGTAAGTAAAATCCCACTTTTTAAATAATGATGAGAAAAATGAGTGGTTAATATAACATAATTAAGCTTATACTCATTGGGCTTAAGTCTTTTGAGTTACATTTGTTTCTATATGTTATATTAACAATTCAAGGAGTCTCTCCCCAAGATATTTATCTCCCCAATAAGTGGTACCAAATCTCATAGTGGTGTGTGGGCAAAGAGGTTAAGGTTATCGAGGTCTTTTTTGTAGGGCTAACACAATGTTCTCATGGATGGTGTACGTAGGCCCATGGATGACACATTAATGAAGAAAATGCCCATAAGGAAAAGGGGAGCGAGTAGGACTTGTTTATGACCCACGAAGAGGTTTTGAATCCCACAGAGAGGTAAAAACTCACACGCGATGGAGAGATTGTTGGGTGTACACATGTGAGTGAAATCCCACATTGAATAATGATGAAAAAATGAGTGGTTAATATAACATAGTTGAGTTCATAACCATTGGGTTGAGTTAAGTGTGTCTTTATATGTTATATTAATTACTCAATGAATTTCTCCCCAATTAAGATGTTTCTCTCCCAACATTTTTTTTTTTTTTTTTTTTTGCTGAATAAAAAAAATGTGGAATCATATACTTTTTTCAAGGATTTGGACCTTTAAAAAACCAACTTTTTTATAGTGTTTGTACATTAGACAACATTTTATGAGCGTCATTGTACTTCTTAGCTATTTATGACTATCTTTAAATTAATTTTAGATATGTTTATTTCAAGCATTTTATTGTTGTTACTTAATTTTAAAACCTACTTCTCTAAGAAAAACTAAAACATAAAATAAAAATATTAAGTTAAAAAATATTTAAGAATATATCTAGAAGATATTAATTAATTAATTATCATATCCCATGCTACTAATTTTTCAAGAAATATTATACCTACCCATTCCTATTTCCCTTACGCATGTCAATATTGAGCAACTTGGGTTAGTATTCTCAAAATATATATATTTATGGGAAATTATTGTGTACTTCCGAAGTACCATAAATGTGTACTCCCTCCTCTCACATGAATGGTGGGTCCCACTAAATGTGAAAAGGGGGACTACACATTTATGATATTCCAAGATTACGCATATATATATATATATATATGGTATTTAAGATATATCTTTTTTGCAACAAAGGTTAAACTATCAAGAACAAAATGTATCCTTTGCTTTATTGATTGTCAACAAGATAATTCCAAAACTAGAGTAGAATAATTTAATTAAAATTATTCCAAAACGTATCCTTTGCCTTACTTTTTTAAGAGAAAACGATAGTAGACTTTATTCAATTAAATCACTTTGTACAATGAGGAAGAGGAAAGAAGGACATTCTTCTAACCAAACAATGGCCTCCTCATTCTCTTTTGCAGCACTAGCTAAAAGCTAATGCAGCACGATTATATCGCAAAGTTATACTATGAAAAGAAATAAAAGAAAAACTATCTCTAATTAAACCAATGTCTTTCATGATCCAGACAAAAACCATCCATCACCTGAAAAGTCCTCTTTAATCTGTGAAAACCATCCATGTTAAGACGTGTTTCAGACAAAAGAGAATTTTGGGGTCTTCTTCATTCGCCAAACAACAAAGTTCTTGAACTGCCTCTGGGATCCCAAGCCCTCGGCAGTTGAGGCTTAAAATCTTCATGGTGGAGGCGGTGGTGAAGGATTACCTTCACCGGACGTATGCAATATACTAAGTCTTTCCTTCCTTAACAATTGTTTCTTGTGAGTGTGTGAATCCAGAGAACCATACTGTGAAGATGTACGCTTTGATAAACTTCGAAGTTTAGGAGTAACCATACTTACGGTTTTGTTATCTGAACTCCTAAGAATGCGTTTCCAATGCCTTAGAGAAGATTTTTTAGGAACCACCAAATTATACTCGTACGCAATTGGTATGTTAATCCATCTTAAAAGGAATGTTTACGTACAATAATGCCACATGCCCATAACTTCTTAGTCTATGTAGATACTTTGCAAGTAATGACTACGCATTATATGTGCATCAAGGAAACTTCTTTTGTTTTGGATAAATACTGCATACCAACTAGTTTTTTGCTGAAATAAATTACAAACTATTAATTCCTCTATTTAATTCAATAATTATAAAAAAAAATTTTAGTAAAAATCCTCTAAATAAACTCGGTTTCACAGGGTCAGTTTCGTACCTCACTCTAGAATATCCTAATAGTTTTTGAGTTTAAATTCGGTCCGGAGCTGGCATAAAACACTGCTTTTACGCCAGCCAATGAAAACATGCCACATTGTTATTTCACAATTCTTATCTTCCTCTTTGGATTTTCTTTCTCTCCGTTCCTATTTAACTCACTCTTCTCACGTCTTTTTTTTTTTTTTTTTTTCGTAGCATCAAATCCATTGCTCTTCCCCACACTGATCCATGCATCAACACAGTGGCAATGGGCATTAAATCTGAAAGTAAAAAAGAGAGCCAGAAAACAAGCATATCACCTCAAAAGGTAAAAGCTTTTAATCTTTAAGCTCCCAAAAAACCTAGATTCAACACCAAGCAAAACCCACAAAAATTAATCATGAAATATCTCATTTATAAATTCAGAGCCACTTGAATTCATTCAAGATCAGTTCTAAACTTAACATAAAGAGCTAAAAATCCTCCATCACAACACAAAACTCAATTCGTAATATTATAAATAAATTAATAAATAAATAAAAGCCAAAAAAAGAAACGTTCAGAGTATCATAGTCACTTACATTGGTACTCTGAAACTACCAAATAGGCATACTCAATTCTAATATCTAAGACTGTGAACCCAAACAAACAAAGAAGCAAAGAATTAGAATGTAGAGTAGCCTCTCTGACACATTCATAGCAATAAACAAACAAAACCCATTCTGACAAACAAAACCCATTAGAACAAATTCCAAAACAAATTTTGGCCCATTACGGTGTGTTTCGGCTATTTCCGTGCGTTTCAGTGAATACCGGCCAAAATGCAAGCTTCGGCCGGAATGAGTTTCAGTGTTACTTTTCTACTCTTTCAATTTGTTTCTGTCTGAAACTTTCAGATTTAATGCCTACTACCACTATGTTGATGCATGGATTAGTGCAGGGAAAATGAGTACACAAGCGAAGGAAAGCAATAGATTTGATAGTATGGAAAAGGAGAAAAAAAAAAGGCGAGAAGAAAGAGTTAAGTAGTTAACAGAGGGAACGAAGAGAGAGAAAATCTAAAAAAGAAGAAGATGATGAGTGGGTCTGTGAGAGGAGAAAGATGAAACACAAGACTAAGTCAAAGAATGAGGTGGCATGTTTTTATTGGTTGGCGTAAAAGCAGTGTTTTACGCCAACTCCGCACCAAATTTAAACTCATAGTTTTTACATCCCAAAAAGTTACCAACACTAACTAATAAAAATATAATTTAATTAAAATTTATTCCAAGGCAAACTAAAAATATCTCTTGTGCGAGCATGTGCAACTACCAGTAAGATCTAGAATAATAGAATTTGTTAATGTATATTATGTTATGGGCTTTAGGCCCAGCTAGTTTACTTGTATAGCACATTTGTATTTGTACTACACTTTACTTGTACCGCACACATATGCTTACTTGTACCACACACATATGCCTCCTATATAAAGGCATCGCATGTATATTCATTCTTTAAGAAATACAAGACAATTATTCAGTATTTCTAACATGGTATCAGAGCCACTGCTTTAATCCTTTGGTGTGTCACTCTTAAGCAGTCTTGTCTTCTTGGGTGTCATCTGCAGCCGTTGTTGTGAGCAGCACCTCTGCCTCCACCGCGACTCCAGTACATCAAAGAACACTGCCTTGCCGCCACCATCGCTTCCGCCTCTCCGATCAGACCACAGATAGTACCATCGAAAAGAAATATCTCCGATCTACTTTTCTGTCAAATTTCGTCTTCATCGAACCAAACACGCGCCCCCACGCGCTACTTCAAATCTTGGCGTCACAGCCACGCGCCTCCACGCGTCGTCCACTCTCCTCACGCACTTCCACGCACCAGCCACGCGCCTGACACACGCCAGACACGGTTTTGCTGACGTCATCATCTTGCCACGTCAGCCCTAGTGACGTCATCATTGCTTACGTCAGCGACACGTCAGCTTGCTTACATCAGCATCAGACTGTTGACCGCGTTGACTTTGACTGGCCATTGACTTTGACTGTTGACTTTTTGCCCGGGTTGACTTTTTCAATCCAGGTTCTCCTTACCCAGTTTTTCGCGTAGATTTCATTTTTGCAGTCCATTTTTGCATATTTTGCTTCTAAATGAAGAATAAGGACAGGTCTTCTTCTTGTTGCAATAATCATAGTCGACAATCCAGCAAACGTTTTTGCAATTTTTGCAAACGTTTTGGCCATAATATTGAGACTTGCTATCAGCGCAACAAATCAGCTGTTTCCACTTCTGCTGCTACAGTTGCTAACACTGAGAGTGTCCAACCCATGGCTCCTATCTTTGCACAGTCTAAGTCTTCTGGATCCACTTTCTCCATTTCCAGAGATGACCTTATAAGTATCATCGCCAATGTCATACGTGTGGTTGGTAATGCATCTTCTTCCTCTTCTCTCTCAGCTTTATCTAGTATGTCTCCTACCTCTTGGCTTATGGATTCTGCTTGTTGCAATCACATGACACCTCACTCGTCCTTATTTTCTGACCTTAAACCTGCACCGCACCCTCTTAATATTCGCATAGCAAATGGTTCCACAATGTCTGGTCATAATATAGGTTCAGTTTCAACCCCTAACCTCTCGGTTCCTGGAGTCTTTAATGTTCCTGACCTTTCTTATAATTTATTTTCTGTGGGACAATTAGTTGAGTTGGGTTATCGTATTACCTTTAATTACTCTGGGTGCATTGTGCAAGATCCTAGGATGGGACAAGAGCTTGGGACCGGTCCCAGAGTTGGGCGTATGTTTCCCGTGGACAACCTTTGTCTTCCACTTGTCGCTCCTGTTTCTATTGCGGCAGCTGCTGCAGTTTCTTCCACTCCTTCCCTTGCACTTTGGCATGCTCGCCTTGGTCATGCATCTTCCTATCGGGTACAACAATTGGCTTCTAGAGGTTTGTTAGGTTCAGTGTCTACAGAAAATTTTGATTGTGTTTTATGTCAATTAGGAAAACAACCAGCTTTGCCTTTCAATACTAGTGAATCCATATCCACTGATATCTTTGACCTTATTCATTCTGATGTTTGGGGGCCTTCCTCTGTCTCTAGTATTGGTGGGTCTAGATATTTTGTTGTCTTTGTTGATGACTACTCTCGCTATAGCTGGATTTTTAATATGAAACATCGTTCTGAATTATTAGAAATATATTCTAATTTTGCAAAAATGGTTGAAACTCAATTTTCCAGACGCATCAAAATTTTTCAATCTGATAATGCTCTTGAATACACTCAATATGCTTTCCAAGCTGTTTTGCATTCCTATGGCACTGTTCATTAACTAACTTGTCCAGGTACCTCTCAGCAAAATGGTAGAGCCGAACGAAAACTTCGTCATATTCTTGACACTGTTCGTGCTCTCCTTCTCTCTGCTAAAGTTCCTGCTCCTTTTTGGGGTGAAGCTGCTCTTCATGCTGTTCATACTATTAATCGCATTCTGAGTCCTGTTATCCAAAATCAAACTCCATATGAGCGCCTTTTTGGGTCACCTCCAGACTATCACCACCTTCGCTCCTTCGGTTCTGCTTGTTTCGTTCTTCTTCAGCCACATGAGCATAACAAACTTGAGCCTCGATCAAGGCTTTGTTGTTTTCTTGGCTATGGCGAAACTCAAAAGGGGTATAGGTGTTATGATCCTGTCTCTCATCGTCTTCGTATCTCCCGTAATGTTGTCTTTTGGGAACATCGTCTCTTTGTCGAGCTCTCTCATTTTAGTGCTTCCTTGTCTTCCTCCTCTGTCTTAAACCTTTTTCCAGATGAGGCACATATTCCTTCTGTAACTGCTCT
This sequence comes from Quercus glauca, assembly GCA_023736055.1. NCBI lineage: Eukaryota > Viridiplantae > Streptophyta > Magnoliopsida > Fagales > Fagaceae > Quercus > Quercus glauca. The sequence goes on along the minus strand of CM043316.1, from coordinate 72,233,011 downwards.
TGATCCTCCTGTAGTTGCTCCTGATTCTGTTGCTGTAGACTTCTCTGTCCAACCACCAGATATCATTGATCCCTTTCCTAGTTCACCTTTTAATGAACAGGTGGAAGATGAACAGGTTGAAAACGAGCTACCCAACCCCAATCCTGAGCTTGGATCTCCTGCTCCTGCTCCGCCTGAAGATCTTGCACAAGACATTCCACCTCGTCACTCAACTCGAGTAAGATCTATTCCTGCACATTTACTTGACTATCATTGTTACACTGCTCTTGCTACACTACACGAGCCTCACACCTATCGTGAGGCTTCCAATGACCCTTTATGGCAGATTGCAATGAAAGAGAAACTTGATGCATTATCTAAAAACCATACTTGGGATTTGGTGACACTTCCTCCTGGGAAATCTATGGTTGGTTGTAAGTGGATCTACAAGATTAAGACTCGCTCTGATGGGTCCATTGAGCGCTACAAAGCTCGTCTTGTTGCAAAAGGTTTTACACAAAAGTATGGGATTGATTATGAAGAGACCTTTGCTCCGGTTGCTCGTATCTCATCTGTTCGTGCCCTCTTAGCTGTTGCTGCTGCCAGTAAATGGGACCTTTTTCAGATGGATGTCAAAAATGCATTTCTTAATGGGGATTTAAGTGAAGAAGTGTATATGCAATCTCCTCCTGGTCTCTCTGTTGACTCAAACAAGGTTTGTCACTTTCGACGTGCACTTTATGGCCTTAAACAAGCTCCACGAGCTTGGTTTGCCAAATTCAGCTCTACCATCTCTCACTTGGGTTACATGGCCAGTCACTATGATTCTGCCTTATTTCTTCGTCACACTGACAAAGGCACTATTTTACTTCTCCTATATGTGGATGATATGATCATAACTGGTGATGACCTCAATGGCATTCAAGAACTCAAGGCTTTTCTCAGTCAGCAATTTGAAATGAAAGATCTTGGACATCTCAGCTACTTCTTGGGTCTTGAAATCACTCATTCTACAGATGGACTTTATATTACTCAAGCCAAGTATGCCTCTGAACTCTTGTCTCGCGCTGGACTTACTGATAGCAAGACTGTTGACACTCCAGTTGAGCTTAATGCGCATCTGACTCCCTCGGGGGGGAAACCATTGACTAATCCCTCTCTTTACAAACGCTTGATTGGCAGCTTGGTTTATTTCACTGTCACTCGTCCAGACATTTCCTATGCTGTTCATCAGGTGAGCCAGTATTTGTCTGCTCCACGATCGACTCACTATGCTGCTGTTCTGCGCATTCTTCGATATCTAAAGGGCACTCTCTTCCATGGTCTTTTCTACTCTGCTCAGTCTCCTCTTACTCTCCGTGCATTTTCTGATGCTGATTGGGCAAGAGACCTCACTGATCGCAGGTCCACCACTGGTTATTGCTTTCTTCTTAGTTCTTCTCTGATTTCTTGGCGAAGTAAGAAACAAACTCATGTGGCCCGCTCCAGTACTGAAGCAGAATATCGTGCCTTTGCTGATACCACATCTGAACTCCTTTGGCTACGCTGGCTTCTCAAAGACTTAGGTGTGTCTACATCCTCTGCTACTCCTCTTTATTGTGACAACCAGAGTGCTATTCATATTGCTCACAATGATGTCTTCCATGAACGGACTAAACACATCGAGATCGATTGTCATTTTATCCGTTTTCATCTTGTCCATGTTGCTCTCAAGCTGATCTCAGTCTCCTCTAAAGATCAACTTGCAGATATCTTCACCAAGTCACATCCTAAGGGACGCCTTCGTACTTTGGTTGACAACCTCAAGTTGGTCTCACATCCACCTTGAGTTTGAAGGGGGCTGTTAATGTATATTATGTTATGGGCTTTAGGCCCAGCTAGTTTACTTGTATAGCACATTTGTATTTGTACTACACTTTACTTGTACCGCACACATATACTTACTTGTACCACACACATATGCCTCCTATATAAAGGCATCGCATGTATATTCATTCTTTAAGAAATACAAGACAATTATTCAGTATTTCTAACAGAATTGAACAATCAGTACAAACAAATTAAATACGAACTTTTAGTATCAACGTGGCATCACTATGTACAGACAGCAGAATCATCTATTTTCTTCAACCTTTCGATTTTCCCAAACATTATTAATATTTTATAAATAAAACAAAAATAGAGGTTCTCAAATTTACTGCAGAAGAACCAGAAAAATTAGAAAACTATAAATTCGTATAGTATGTCGTCACAGGTTCTACGTCACAAATATATTTTATAAATAAAACAAAAATAGAGGTTCTCAAATTTACTGCAGAAGAACCAGAAAAATTAGAAAACTATAAATTCGTATAGTATGTCGTCACACAAATGTGATGTCATTGTTGATTTTACGCGTTACATGTGTGTGTTACTGTGTATCAGTTTATATATAGTTCACAATGTTCCCTTTCCAACTCACAAAATCAGCAAATTTGCATCATTATAGATAGCATTACCAATTAGCAATTAGCAATTAGCAAAACATGGCAGCCGCAATTGCCGTTGCCACCACCGCCGCAGTTATTGCTGTCGCCACCACCGCCGCCTCAACCATCACCCCCACCACTACTGTCACCGTCATCACCACCACCACCATCACCCCCACCACCACTACCACCACCATCACCACCACCGCCACCACCATCACCCCCACCACCACCAACACCACCACCACCACCACAACCACCTGGTTTTTTCTAAATTAGCAAAACATGGCAGCTGCCACCAAGTGTGAACCGACCTTGCTTCTAACCGACCTTGCTTCAAGTGTGAACCATGTTCCCTCAAACTACATTCGACCCATTTTCGACCGACCAAACCTCTCTGATGTTCAATCCTCAGATGCCACCATTCCTCTTATTGATCTCCAAGGATTACACGGCCCCAACCACTCCAACATTATCAAACAGATTGGCCAGGCTTGCCAACAAGACGGTTTCTTTCAGGTTCTTACTCTAAGTCTCTAATCCTTTTTTATTATTGTATTTGAACTTTGTTCTTACATTAATACATATATATTCTGCTGAACTTTTTGTCAGATTAAAAACCATGGAATACCAGAGACACTGATTAGTACAATTATGAACATAGCAAGAGAATTTTTCCGATTGCCAGAGAGTGAGAGAATGAAAAGTCACTCAGATGACCCAACAAAAACCACCAGGCTTTCTACTAGTTTCAATGTTAAGACTGAGAAGGTATCAAACTGGAGGGATTTTTTAAGACTCCATTGTTACCCTCTTGACGACTACGTGAACGAATGGCCTTCGAATCCTCCTTCCTTTAGGTGGGTCACTCAGACTCATATTGGTCCTCACGTTAATTATGTTTATGTGTGCCTCTTATCATTACTCTACTTTCAGTTTATTAATCAATTTAAAACTTGGTTAAAACTTAAAATATGATTTTGATCCTTCCCCTCATGTGAAGCGACAGGTTTCGGACTAGCTTACGTCTAAGCATCCCTTATATGATTGACTCCTTATTGTCCCATTGTTTTTATCTCTTTCTTCTGTTATCTTCTTATAAATAAATAAAAAAAAACTTTTAGTATATATTTATATTAATTTAGTGTAGCTTTGGGAATTGGGACTGGTTGAATTTTTTTTTCTTTTTTATGTCATTATTTTTTTTTTTCAAATAATCTATATTTTAACTTTTTAAAAATATTTTTAGGACACATTTAATATAAAAATTATAAAAAAAATTATATTTTTAATAACTACCAGATTAGTGAAAACAAATAATTTCTAACATGCATTTTGTTACTGCTTTTTGCTTTTTTCTTTTTGACCAATTTTCTGAGGTATCTAATTTGGTTCTCCATTTAAAAAAAAATCTAGGTTTTGATTCGGTATCAGTTTTACAAAAAAATAGTCCAAACCAGTTGAACCAATTCTATATACATATATATATATATATATATGTATATATATTTTTTTCATATTATATTATATATATTTTAAAAAACCCAAATAATCTAACTCTCTCATTCTATTTTAATAAAATTTAACACATATTTGGGTTTTTAAAAATTAATTAGCTTCTTCTCAAAAAAAAAAAAATCAATTAGCTATTTTTTTTTTTTAAAAACCCCAAAATTATTTGCAAAAACCCAAAAAATTGGAAATCCAACAATACAAGCCCAAGATCAAAATTCGGACTAAATTGATTAGGACCAATTAGACTCAAACCAATTGAAACCAGTCAATTGTCTGGTCATTTATTCTTCAAGCTTTTCATAGACTGAAGAGACAAATTTGGTCGCAAAAAATTAGACTAGACTGTACCATTTTCGCCCTTACCAAAAACTATATCTTTTAATAAATATAATGCAAATAAGCTTATAAAAACAAGTAAAAACTAAATGTAGTTGCGATGAATATTTTGAAAACTTTTCAGCGTCACCCTATAATATCTCTTTTTTTTCTATTTGTCCTTGTATTGTGAAAATGACACTTTTTTTATTTATTTATTATTAATCCTTCAAGACACATTTTTTTTAGTAGAAGAACAAGACACGTTAAGTCACATAAATCCCCCAAACTTTTAAAACAGATAGCACTACCTACATAACGCACACGCATGTAGCACAACATGCGTAATTGGTGACTTCAATTTCTCCAATTTTGACAAAAATACTGTGGCCAACACGGTACATCAACAATACAAGGTCGGTGAAAAAAATACCCGTCGCATCAAAAATGGTCCTTTGCACAGTAAAATTAATAGAAACATTTTTCAAATGGCCGCAAGGGTTATACAAGACTAAAGAAGTACTAGTGTACTGCCTGGGTAAACCTTTTATCGTTTATTAGGAGGAAAAGTTTATAATAATAAAATTTTTCTCAACTTTTTATTATAATTGTGGCGTCATAGAATATGATTAAAGAAAAATTTATATAAAAATAAATATTAACCACTAATACTCTGTTCCGTCAGAATAGAATTACTTTTACCATGATAACTATGCTTTAATTGATAGTTGTAAAGAATATTCCAAAGTGTGAAAATAAAAAACCATTATATTTTTAGATTTTTTTTTTTCGAAAGGGGAAATTATATTTTTAGATTTTGATTACAAATGATTATGTTGTTTTTTAATTTTATATAGGGAGGATGTGGCTGAGTATTGCACCAGTGTTAGAGGATTAGTGCCAAGGTTGCTAGAGGCCATATCAGAGAGCTTGGGCCTAGAAAGAGACTGCATTGAAAAGGCTTTAGGCAAGCAGGGTCAACATATGGAAGGCGTAATAGTGGAGATTCCGGAGATCGTTTTGGCCGAGATACGAGCCAATCCAACCCGAACCGTGGGGTGGTTCAGCACCAAGTTCAAGGAAGCGTGGAATGACATTTTTCCATTGACGGAGAGGAGTGTGAAGGAAGGGTGGCTCCCATTTTCAGACCCGGCTTGGACAGAGGCGACAAATCCTTGGTGGTGCTTCCTGGCGGATGTGCCGTCACCAGTGGAGGAGTACAAGATGGCATGGGAGTCCCTGCCTCAGGTTTCTCAAGCACCACTGCCATGCTGTGTGAATCCATGGGAGTGTCTTACGGAATGGCGTATGCTAGAGGGGCAACCGATAGCTATATTCATAATGGGGAACAAGCCAACCACGAGTCTGATTCAAGTTTTCCATCCAACAGTGGGCTTCAATCTGCTGTTAGCCTCACAGGAATTGGATATGGGGGTTCTACAACGCATGTACCGAGGAGAGTGTCAGACAGGGGAGGTCTTGAAGCGGACCGGATGGAACTTGAGGGACGAGGCGAACCTGAGGCCTCAGTATGATGAGCTTCCTGCAACTGAATGTTGTTTAGACATGTTCAAAACATTTAGCGCTTGACCTATAATGTACAATTCCTAGAACATGCTTGTCCTTGTTAGAATGTTGATTTAATTACTTAAATTTATCATTTCTTATTAGTTTCAAAATTTTAAAATATGTGCCTATGTGGTAATTTATCATGTCATTGGTCTGATCTTTTGATCTTTAAATAAAGTTGTAATGGCTCTCAAAAATGAATAAATTCCTTCTATCTTTCGTCTATTTGTTTGTTCAGTTTTAAAAGGTTGATCTTAAGTTCAGTTTTTAAACAATTTATATTTCTGGTGCAATTCTACTAAATTGTACCTATGATGCATCTGAGTTATTAGTTCACCAAAGTTAAAATATCTGAATCAATGACTTAAAGCTGAAATAATAACCAATAGATCATGAGTTATTGCTTAAACCAAACCTTTTTTCTCACCTTACTAAGATAGCAAGTTGTGAATTGGAGCAAAAGTAGTCTAATATTAATTTCTCGTAAGGTTATCAATGACATCATTTTTATTATGCACTAACAAGTCAAATTAACTAACTGTGAAAAACTTTGTATCCATGGACTTTTTGATATGTTATTCAATTGATTGTGATTTTCTTCTTCGCTTTGCCATCCGATAAGCCTTGTCACCACATATTTTAATTAATTTTGAAGATTAAAAAAGAACCTGGTGAAAGTCAAGCCGCCCAAAGACAGCGGAAGGGGTCAGAGCTGTGATTTTTGGAACACCCAAGTTCTGATTTCATGGTTATCAATTAACAAAGTTACAGTGGTCTGGTTTTATCAAACAAGATCCTGCAGCTACCTAGCATACTCAACCTGGTTCACAAGTTCTGTTTGACACCAAAACCACATCATGAGCTCCAAGGAAAGCCAGATTGGTGCATCCACCAATGAAGAGGACAGTCTTTCCCAGTATGCAATGCAACTAGCAACTGCATCAGTGTTGCCCATGGTATTGAAAGCAGCAGTAGAGCTTGGTGTGCTTGAGATTTTGGATAGAGCTGGTCCTGGAGCACTTCTTTCTACTTCCCAAATAGCATCCCAGCTCCCCACTCACAGCAATAAAGACAAGTCTTTGCTTCTTGATTGTATGCTTAAGCTTCTTGCTAGCCACTCTGTACTCGCTCTATTGTCACCCATCAGCATGATGGCCAGGTTTCAAGGCTCTATGGTTTGGCACCTGTTTCCAAATACTTCATCAAAAACCAGCACTACAAGAAAAGAGCCTACTAGCGAGGGCCATATTCCCTCGCAAAAATACAAATATCGTCGCAAAAGGTTATTAGCGAGGGCATTTGGCCCTCGAAGGCCGTCGTATTTGCACTTGTCACTAAAAGAGATTTTGCGACCATACCTTCGCAAATAAATAATTTACGAGAGCAATTTACCGCCGCTACTGAACAAATTCGCCCTCACAAATATATTACCAAACGACGAGAAAGATCGACGACTTATTTTTAGCGAGGGAAAACAATCGTCGTTAACAACTATTTGTGAGGACCTTTATACACTCGCAATTAATTATTTGCGAATTCCACATTGACGACATGCTTTTTAGTGACAAATAATGACATCGCTAAAATTTATTTGTGATGACTTTTAACCCTCGCAACTTATTTTTAGCGAGGGAGAACGGTCGTCGTTAATAACTATTTGTGAGAACCTTTATACCCTCGTAATTAGTTATTTGCGAATTCCAAATTAACGACAAGATAAGTGATGTTGTCACTAAAATTTATTTGTGAGGAATTTTAACCCCTTGCAATTAGTTAGGAATAATAGTGACAACATTAAGCTGTCGCTTAAAACATTTTTGCAAGGGGTTAAGGGGCGTCGCTATTCTATAAATTGCGAGGGACTTTGTTGTCACTATAAAGTTATTTATGACCAAATTTTAATGTCTTCAGTGATAATATTTTATATAATTTTTGAAATATTTTATTATTTATTTATTTATAATTTATTTTATATCATTTTTGTTTAACTATCATAGTACAATAGTATAATAATTACTAAAAATTGATACAATAGTACAATAATTACTAAAAATTGATCCATCGAACGACAAAAATTCATATAAATTCAAACTTTAAAATATAGAATATACAAAGAAATCCTGAAATTAAACCTTGTTTTAAACTTAAACAACTAGAATTATGACAAGATCTATATTAGTCTTCCTCTGAGTCACCCTCCAAGCTGTTTTCGACCTCCTTGTCATTGTTTGAGTTGTCCTCTTCATCTCTGCTAGTACCATCCTTTAAAAAAAAAAAAAAAAAAAATGCATTAAACATGAGTTAAAATAAAACAATTAAAGTGACTTTGTATTTGTATCAAAGCTTCAATAAATAAGTACACATATTACCATATCAAATCTAATCATATAATAATATATCATAAACAACAGTAATAACTTTTTTTTTTTAATTTAACAATGATAATAACTTAATTTGATTACTTAAACCACTATCAAAATTAAATATAAATTAAAAAAATATAACAATTCCGGATTTATGTGCAACATCCAACAAGACCCTCTACACAATCCAAAGCTTGAAGTCAAGGAAAAATATCTTGGCCCTTGAAGTTAACAAAAGTGTAACTTCAAGTCCAAACCTAGCCACTGTTTACAACAGGTTCATCCAATGCAAACCTTGGCCAATACTATTAATTATCAAATTGCTATTTTTGTGAATCAAAGTGAATTGGTAGCTAGCTGGCTATTTGAAAATCTCCGTACGAATCTCGCATGCAAATCAAAAGCAGGCCGAAAGGGTTATCAGAGAATCAATGCCATCACTCATCAGATCAGACCCAGAATCCCAGGCAAGGTTGAAGCTTGTAAGCAACTAGCCAAGTACTGGAATTCTGGGTCTCTCAAGGAACACATTACAAAATAATTCATTTCAAAACCATTTACATAGTTCTGAACAAACAAGCCGTTTGCTGTGAATTTCCCTTCCAAATTTTTGTTATAATGCAACTTTAGTAACATTTTAAAGCTTATTTAAAACCAAAAAAAAAAAAAAAAAAAAAAAAAATGCTAACTGCATAGAAATATTTGTCTCTATTCAAATCCTCACCCATCTCTAAATTAGCTAGAATGAGTAATACGCATTGTGCTATGACAAAACAATTACAATAAGACTGTCCTAATTAGCAATTGATTATGCCAATTACAATATTCATATTCCTAAAAACAATGATAATACCATAGTAAAAACTAATGTGTGACATATTTGAATTCAATTTTGATGTTTTCCCCCACTGATTATGAAAACAGCTACAAAAGTTATTCACTTGTCTAAGACACACGCAACCTATTTTACCAAAGCTGACAAACTTCCATCAATTACAACTTGCCACCCCAACATATTATCGAAAGAATGTAATTTTTTATTGTAAACTTAACATTGCTCACTAGAAGTAAATTTATGTAAACTAACTTTATTTCAACACTAATCACCTCAAGGATTCATATTTCTACTGATAACAACTTATCAACTCAACAATATTATTAAGGATTTTACTAATGTGTGAAATGTGTTCCGGCTCAAAATGCTAGTAATGTGGTTTAAGTCACCATAGTGACATAAAACGTTTACTGTGTACAAGTCATAGTCCACAGTCTTACAGCTAACAATACCCAATTTTAGGAACACTGTGAAGCACATGATTCACAAACAGAAAAATAAAACAAACATGAATAAACTCAAAGCAGTAATCAAAATTTGACATACCGATCTACATTATACGAAGACGACCTCTTCAAATTTGGAACCTCCACATCTTTCTTGTATCTTAAAGCTTATTCAAAGTTTCTATAACCATATACAAAACCCATTAAAAAAATATAAACCATAAATTAGATATTGAAAAAAAAAAAAAATACTCACTCTAGCTAGTCAGACACCAAGAAGGAAGGGGTTAGAGGAAAAACCATGTGGTGTGGTGTGTGCTATGCAAACCCATCAAAGCACGATCCCAGCAAACCCATACCCACCACCATGAACCTGACCACCCATACCCATGGCCAAAACCCATCACCAAAACTACTAGACCATCAACCCCATGCCGATCTCACAAGCAAACCACCAGACACACGGCCAAAACAATCCATACCCACGGCCAAAACCCATCACCAAAACTACTAGACCATCAGCCCCACGCCGGTCTCACAGGCAACCCGATAGACCCAAGCCGATCTCGCAAGCAAATCATCAGACCCACAGCCAAAACCCATCACCAAAACTACTAGACCATCAGATCCTTGCCGATCTCGCAAGCAAACCACTAGACCCACACCAATATCACCACAAAAAATCACCCAAAAAAACACCACAACCACCGTGAGATAGAGAGTGAGGATTGAATGAGAGATAGAGATAGAGACAGAGACACATTGAGAGAGAGGAAGAGAGAGGCTTGGTCTAAGAGATGAGCTATGGAGAGAGAGAAAGGGGATGAGAGACTGAAGAGAGATATTTTGGAATTAAAATATGTTAGAATTTTTAGAACGGTGGCACAATGGCAAAAAATTTTACAAGTTTACAAGTTTAGCATTCCGGCTGCTGAGCTCCTTTGGTCCTCACATGCTAAATTTTCCTTACATTTGGCATATACTATATTAATTGTGAATGCTTTTATTTATTATTATATTTTTAACTTATAGATATTCCTAGTTTGGGGAATAGATGCATATATATATATATATATATAGGCAATTGTAGATGTACACGAGTTAAATTTTGCCAGAGAAATAGATATACAACATGTTTATTTAGAAGGGGACTATCTTTCAAAATAATTTATAGTTTGAAGTATTTAAAGTCCATCTTATTTATACTTTTATTTTTAGAAGAAATATTATTTATACTTTTTTCTATGAGAGAGTATCAATCTTATTTATACTTGACTTAAATAAAAAGATATAAATACTTGGCAAACTCATTAATCCAAGATTTTAATCACAAAAAGGCCATAAAGTCCAAAATTTATTGATGACATTATTAGTAGTTGCACACACTATGTAACAAGTTTTGGACTTCCAATATAAGTCCTTGTACTACTATTTTTTATGTTCCTATAATCAAAACTTGCTATGTATTTATCTAACTTTCTTTATAAAATAACTAAAGTTTTGGATTGAATGAGCTTCACCTAGTGTGCCTTCTCATAGCCTTAATGCACCTCCCTCACTGTGTTTTCCCTTCATTCCCCTGTGTTTCCTAGTATTCTCCTTCAATATCTCTTTTCTTAGAATGTTTTCCCAACCTTGATCCTTTACCCACTTCTTCCTCTTATAGTCTCTTATTAGTGAGGTAATCATCATTATTTTCCCCACTTCACACATATTCCCATCTTCATCAGAATCCCAAGGGATCTTCACGTCTTTAGAGGATTGCCTTAGTACTTGTTCCAGATGTCAAAGAGTGTTTGGCGATGAACTTCCCCAATGACACTGCCAGCCCTCGGTCACCGACCTGGCCCTGTTCATGCCCTATGCTCACTTCCCTCATTGCCTGTCAATATTTAGGCTGACCACCTAAAACTCCCTCGGGGTGGTGTTCCTTTGCCTCACCTCGACCTTAGGGTTGGGCTTACTATAATAAGGTTCGGGGTTAACTCCCCCTATGCGTGCCATAACGAATTGTTCCAATGGGCCTTGGGCCTTATTTTGGGTTCTTATTAAGTGGGCCTAAACGGGCCTTCTGAGCACAAACCCCCTACACATGCATTTAGAATAAAGAAAACATTAGGTCCGGAGCTGGCGTAAAACCAATGTTTTACGCCAGCCAATCAGACCACGCCACGTCAGAAAAAAACACTCCCAGCTTAAATCCCTCTCTAAACAGCCAAAACCTCTCACGTCAAAAAATAGAAAAATCCCAAAGCTCTCACGCCATTCCTCTGATTGCCGGAGCAAAACGAAGAAAGAAAACTAGCTCTCACGCCATTCCTCTGCTTCCTTCACGCCTTCACTTCTGCTTCCTTCATGCCTCTACCACCACAAACAAAAAATCTGAACACCTAATTCAAAATCCAAATTGAGGAAAAGGGAAAATCATGAAAAACAAACCTTTGGATTGTGGCTCACGGCAACTCCGGTTTGTTTCCAAGCTCCAGCGAACTCTTCTTCTTCGAAATCGTTTTGCTCCAATGATCTGTGTGGCGGTGGTGGAGGTTCAGCGTGAAGGAAGAGAGGAAGCAGAGGAATGGCGTGAACTGGCGATCTATGTGGTAGTGGTGGAGGTTCGGCGTGAAGGAAGAGAGGAAGTAGAGCAAATGGCATGAACCAGCGATCTGTGTGGTGGTGGTGGAGGTTCGGCGTGAAGGAAGTTTTTTGTGAGCATGAAGGAAGCTATGAACAAAGCTGTGAGCATGCGAGCAGGTTGTTTTTTTTTTAGGTCTATTTTTTCTTTAAGCTCAGGCTCCGACAATCAGGCTATGGCAGTGGTGGAGGTTTGGCGTGAAGGAAGCAAAGGAATGGTGTGAGAGCTTTTGGGGTTTTTCTATTTTCAAGCGTGAGAGGTTTTGGTTGTTTGGAGAGGGATTATTGCTGGGAGCTTTTTATTTTTTATTTTTTATTTTTTCTGACGTGGCGTGGTTTGATTGGCTGGCGTAAAACACTGGTTAATTTATTTAATGCTAATCAAATCAAGGTTAATTTGATACAATATTAAATATTTAATTTGAAGAATAATATGAACATAACTAATGTTAATTTCATATAAAGAATTTAATATCATAGTTGAACCAAAAATTTTAATAAAAAGAAATAAAAATATATGTCAATTAAAAAAAGATACTTTATTTTGGATATATGACAATCAAGGGGAAAAAGATACTTTATTTTGGATATATGACAATGTATTTTTGTGAGAGTGAGATTAATCTATAATTGGTGATTTAACACATTTGTAACATTTTTTTGAAACATTTTAGGGCTTCAATTGGGTTAGGTTTCTATTGGTCTTGTATTTTGGAAGTCATGATAGAAATGAAAAGGAAAAATGCATTAATAGTGCTAAAAAATGTTCACAATATAATATGAAAATGATTATAATCGATAAACTTCAACAACCTAATTATGAATGTTTAAATTTATTTTTTGTGATAGGTAACATGTCAATTTGTAATCCTATAGTAAATTTGTGTTATCCTTAGTATCACTAATAATAATAAAAAAAGGTAAACAACCATTATACACACACACACACACACACCTACACATATATAAATACATACATACACACATACACACATATATAATTTTATAAAATTTTGAGCCTTTTATAATAGGAGACAATGCCTTTTTTCTTATGAGTAAAATTTTGAACCTTTTACGGTGTGGGCCTTAGGCCAGCCCTACAGGGGCATGGGTCTACAATTTGACAGTTTTGAAAATGGCACCAAATTCAAAGTCCAACCATTGGATGCGAAGAGCACAGTAAATAATGGGTATTGGTGAAATTAAGGTGTGATTTGATGGTTTGATTGTGAGAGCAGACCAATCAAAGTATGGGTATACAACATGTAACCTTCATGTGCCAATTTAGATTCCAATTCTTACCGTTGGATTTGCATAGCATGGTAAAATATTGGTGTTGATAAAATTTAAGCTCAATTGAACAACTAGATCGAGCTCAAATTAAACCATTTTCACATATAAGCAAACCCATCATTTGTTTTAATATTTAATAGCTGAACTATATTTTTATTTTATAGTATTTGATATAGCTCACTGTGGAGATTTTATATTGTTCTTTTAACATATGACATATAATCTTTTTTATTATCTAATTTTGGGGAGTTATTCAATTTATGAATAATATCTAATTTATTTCATTAATTAACCTATGTATTTCATATACATACTCCTATTTATTCTTGTTTATTATAAAAAATTATACTAATTGTTTAAACTTTAAACCTTATAAACTTCAAATCACATGCCGCTACATATATTCCAAAATTTAAATTAACAAAACATTTAAACCTTAGCGCCACATGTCCATCAATTCCTCCTTCCCTCAAAATTTTGTTCACTTTTCCCTCTAACACTCCCTACCCCCAAATCCCGTGGAACACAATTCCTCTTTCCCTCTAAATTTTTCACTTTTCCCTCTAACAATCCCAACTTACGCCAACTGACAACACGCAATTGCCAAATAGACCTTCAACGCCTTGTTTGCCCACAACCTACCTAGCGGATCACACCAAAAACCCTTTAGCGCTCACCTCTAAAGTATAAACCCCAATATAAACCCCGAAAATTAACTCAATCAAACAGAACATAACCCAGTAATAAACCCAAAAAGGACTTGGGCAGGGGCAGCAGAGCAGTATTAGAAGCAGCAATTGGAACCCCACAGGTCTCTCAAAATTATTATTATTTAAAAAAAAAAAAAACAACTATCCTGATAAATATGAATTTATTTAACATATTATTGGAGCTTTTCGCATTGGATTTAGAATTTTTATTTAAACTTTTGGATCAAATTATCTACACATTGATTGAGAAGGGAAGCCATGTGCAGAGCAATGCATCTGTTGGATGGAATTTGATGATGATTCGCTCGTCTAGATTGACCCCCAGCTTTGCTACAGCTTTCAACGTAACTACCAGGTCTCTATTTTTTTTATTTTCATTTTTGTTTCTTGGTTCTTGGTTTTTTGCTTACCCAGTTGAGAGAACTCTTAATTTCTTGCTTTAACTTTTGTTTCTTTGGTTGCCCAATTCTTAGTTTCTTGGTTACTTGCTTTAAATTGTGTTTCTTTGGTTACCCAATTCTTAGTTTCTTGGTTACTTGCTTTAAATTGTGTTTCTTTGGTTACCCAGTTGAGAAAATTATGGATTACTTGGTTTAATTTGTGTATCTTCGCTTACCCAATTCTTAGTTTCTTGATTACTCGCTATTTGTGTTTAAAGTTCCCTTAGTACCCTTTTGCAGTGTTGGGAATTCCTGGTTTTTCTCAATTGTGTTTTAATAGATTATGGTGATATGGAATCCATGAAAGAGAGTAGTATAGATCATGGTTAGCTTTGTGATTCATGAATGCTGAAAGTGAAAGACCGAAGACAAAGCAAGGAACACGAAGGTAGAGACAAAGATAGCTTACAGATAACCTGTTGGCAGGTTATCTGTAAGAAAATCCTATTACTGTTGGCAAGAGAAAATCCTATTACTCTTGAGCGCAAGTTACTGTTGGCAGGTTTCTTTGAAGTGGGAGTTCTCAAGTCAATGGTTCCATCAGAAGTTCAGTCTTTTGGGGTAAGTTTTTGTCTCTAAGCCTGTTTAAAGTGGTACTATTTTGTTCTCTACCCCCTCAATGCAACCCTTTCTAAAAATTGGAGATTTTAAGATGTATATATCATATGGTTAGGAATTTGGCTTTGTTACCAAAACTGATTATAACTGAATAGCTCCAAAGACAATGTATTTTATTATTCTTTGAGCTGTGAAGGTGAACCTAGTATATGCAAATCTTATGGTGCTTTGATGCTTGAACTTCAAATGTCTTACAAAGTAATAAATAGATAGTGAAATCAAAGCCTAATGAAGTTCTTCTATAATTGCTGTGATCTAAATTTATTTGGTTATATTTTCTCATTTTTCCATATGAACCAGCAGTCCATAGGAGTCGCAAGCTGTGAGCCTTTAGCAATAAAAATGACAAATGACTATGCCCCCCCCCCCCCCCCCCCCCTCTGTTCCTTTCACCTTTTTCTAGTAAGATTTTGAGATTCTGGAAAGCAAGTCCAAAGTTTCTCAACTTGCAAATGATGTGAAAGGTCATGTTAGGTGTATTGAGAAAACAAAAACAGCAACAAGAGTAAAAAACCAGGATGAAACATCCATTGAGAAATGGTCTCATGTTTGAATCAGTATCAGTTAAAGAGGCTGCGTATCAAACTTTCTATGAGAAAAGGGATACTAACTTTTTTTTTTTTTTTCTGGACATTAGCTATTAGAGTATTGTCCATTGCAAAGGAAAAAAAATTATGCTTGATTTCAATCTTTTTCTTTGTTAGATAAGAAGACTATCCACTCACCCACTCATTGCTACTATTTGATTCAAAATAAAGTAGGGAGAAAGTAATAAAGAGGGAAGGTGAAAATTCCATGATGAACATGAAAGTCAATTTCTCCATTATTGTTTAGGTTCTAAATGAGACAATATATCTTCATGATGCTGAGAAATATCTTTGCAAAAGCCTTGTAAGTTGTAAGTCTAACCTTGCAGAAACTTAATCAGCTAGAGTGAAATTATGATGGAGGTACTTCCACATGTGCAAATACCTCTCAATTGTCCATATTCTCAACACCTGGATGACATTTAGGGAAAGCAATAAGGTGTGAGTTGAATGATGATCTTCATAATGCAGCAACATTTTATGTCCTTCAAAATTGTGTTGATGCTGACCGATTTGTTGAGTAAGATGATCTTCACAAAATTTACTTCTTTGATATTCTCATGATATGATATTAAAATTGATTAGGATATTTAACTATGTGCAAAGAACATAAAAACATCCTTACAAATGCAGGTGTTCTTAACATTGACAGGGTGCATAGAAAAGAATTTATTGCGTGGTTTGAAAAAAGAGTAAGATAGTAATTTATTTTGAAAATGTATGTTTGTTTATATTTTAACTACTACAACTTGAGTTTAACCTTATTCAGGTTTTATTGTAGATCACCAACTTATATAATACAAGGCAAGTTGATGGGCATATGCTTTCATTAGCTTGGGGCCCCAAGAAAAAGGCTATTTTTTTATTGAGGTTACAATGTTAATGGGTTCAGATTTCATACAAATCAATGTGATAAAAGTAAAAGAACACAAAATAATGGAGTTATGGTGAGAGGGGAGGATCAAAGTTTCAATGTGCTTTATTATGGACAACTAACAGACATTGTTGAACTTCAATATACTGAAGGGAACAAAGTTGTGTTGTTTAAATGTGATTGGTATGATGTATCTCGTGAAGGAATTGGTTATAAGAGAGATTAGCATGGAACCACTATTGTTAATACATCACAAAAGTTGAAAACTGTAGAGCCATTTATATTAACATTTCAAGCAACTCAAGTTTACTATGTTAATGGAATAAAAGATCCCACATGGAATGTTGTGATTGAAACCAAGCCATGAAACCTTTATGAAATGCCATCAGATGAAGAAGAGCCATACCGAGAAGAAAATTTACACTGTAATGCAAATGTGCTGCAAGAAGAAAATGAGGTTGATGATATAGATTGGAGTAGGAGTGGTGTTGAGAATATGATAATCGAGTGACTTCAAAGGCTTAAAAGGACTATTTAATGTAATTCTTCTTTGTTTCTAATAAAGCATTTCTAACCTTTTTTGCTTAAAAAAAAGAAAAAAAAAAAAGAGACTTGACTTATTTGATAATGTTTATATTGTGATTGGCTTAAATTTCAATTGGACAAGCTCGCTTTCCTTGATGGGAAGAAAATTTTATCCACTTTTGAGAAAATTTTATTCACTTTTGAAGATGAAATTGCTATCATTTTTTTATGGGTAAAATTTATTAGAAAATAAGAACAGACTTTTCATATATAGGATGCATATACAAGACATTTTTTTTAGGTTGTAAACAAAAGGTTCATCTAAAGAATACAAAGTGTTATATGCTTATGTATTTCTTTTTATTTTTCTTTGAATTTTAGAATAACTAATAATTTCATAATTATTTGCAAAGGCCAATTGTGGTCTTCGCAAATAATTTAGTATTAGTGAGGTTATATTTTTAACTCACAAAAAATAAATTTTTTGCAAGGAATTTTTATTGTCCCTCGGAAATAATTTGGTGGGAACATTTCCCTCCAAAATTTTTTACATTTTAATGATTATTTGTGAAGGTCGATCCTAGCCCTTGCAAATAATTTAGTATTAGTGACGGCATTTTTTTAACCGTCACAAATAATACACTTTTTGCGAGAGATTTTTAATTGTCCCTCGCAAAAAATATGGAGGAAAAATTTCCCTCCAAAATATTAGTATTTGTGACGGCTATAACATATGATTACGACAGTTTTTCTTGTTGGTCGCAAATATTTCACATTTTACCAAGTATTTGCGAGGACTTTATTTTGCCATCACAAATAAGATTTTTTGAGAGGGCTTTTTGGGTCCGTCAAAAATTCTTGGTCGCTAATAGGTATTTTTTTTGTAGTGCAGGATGGAATTGGAGGATCACTTGCACCCTTGTTAGATTTGTTCCAGGACAAGGTCGAGATGAATACCTGGTATTACTATCTAAAGCTAACAATAGGCTAAAACTTTCCTTAAGTTTATCATCAGTACCATCTTCTATTTAGTTCTTTGACTTTTACTTCAATAATCAAATTAGTCTTTAAATTTTAATTATTGTCAATTCAGTCCATCATTTTATCAAAATAAATTAATCTAGTCATTTTTGTTCAAGTATGCTGGTAAATGGAAGTGTTTAAATATTTTTATTATTTTTATTATTATTATTATTATTATTTTTTAAATAATATTCATCAAACAACAAGACCTATTACATGGAGTAACTCATATTTTTTAAATAATATTCATCAAACTTCCTTGGATATATTTTATCTAGGTAAATGGAGCTTTAATTTTGATACTAAGAAAAGAAACATGTCAGAAGCCTTACTTTTTTTCCAATGAATAATTGAGGTCATGTATGAAAAAGAGCAGGGCAGAGGGAGTGTTGAAAAATCTATATATTACTCAAAGCTGAAGCGTAGCATTTAATATTGCTACGCTCAGGTTGAGCCACATTAGCTGCCATGTCATTATCATTTTTTTTTTCCTGATTTTGTCCTACAATTTAAAAATGGTTTTTCTAAATTTAAAAATCCTAATAAAAATAAAATAATTCACAACTCTATCTCTTTCATAGTTATAATTTTAGATGGCAACCCTTTGTGTTCCACGGTTACAATTTCAAACAGAAAACCTTTGTGTTCCATGGTTACAATCTCAAACGACAACCCTTAAGCTTCCTAACGCTAGACTTTGACTTTTTGACTCTTCATCTCCTCACACTATATTGATACTAAAAATTTATATCTATCCATATATAATATAAAACACCACTCCTTATTGCACCAGCAATGTTTACATTTAAAACACCTAAAGACAAGTGACTTTTCGTTAGTGGTTTAAACATTTTGATACTCTTATAGTAACTTTGGTGTTTAGTAGCCTATGTTAATTTAAGGAGACAATGTTCTGATTCATATTCCTAACCATAAAAAAACTATATATATATATATTAAAAAAAAAAATCTAATAGTTTACGTATATCTTTTTCTCTCTATACGTTCCTCTCTCCGTTTCTCTCTCTCACTCTCTTCTGAAAGCCTTCTTCTCTCTAGGCTGCCTCACGATGCCTCTTCAAGAACAAACCATCCTGGATCAATGGGAAAGTCCCTCTCCAATTTTCGCACATCCAAGTGAGTGTTGCCTTAAAACTTCCCAATTCAATTTCTAACAGTGGTTTTTTCTGTTATATTATTGCAATTTTAATGTGGATTCCTTCCCTTTGTAAATTTGGATTTTTCTTTTTAAGGTTTCTGCATAGGCACTGATTTGTGAGCCTTTGATTTATAGATAAATTCAAAATTCGAAAGGAAGTTTTAGATAATAATTTTTATTGGGTTCCATTAGGGATTTCAAATGTATTTGAAAGTTTAGGGAAAACTAAGAAATAGGTATGATTTTTTTATGATTCATTTATGGTGGTTCTGTGCATTGACATTAGAGTTTGTGAATTTCTCTGCAAATTTAAAAAATTTCGTTGAGAATGAATTTGGGTCTAATTTAGAGGTGGCTTGGTGTTCTTTAGCGTAAATTTGGAAATGAACTGTGGGTGTGTGAATGTAAGGTCATACCTTGAAGATTTTTACTGATTTGCTTGAGTATTGGTTCTGGGATAGACATTGAACTTGGACTTGATCTTAGCCATTTGGTGTATAATTTTGAAAGAAAATTTTAGGCTTTCTGAACTAGAGGGGTTGATGTAGTACAAAGATGCAGAGACAATAGAGGGTGCAATTGAATGGGCTATCTTAAAATTTTTTTTTTTTAAAATAAAATGGGCTATCTTAATTGATTCCCTTACTCCCTGTAGAAATATACTCCTACGGTTGGCCACAGCCTTCACTTGCAATGTTGAGGCTGAATTACTTGAAATAGAGATCATGTCTATTGATGAAATAGAGAAGCAGAAGCAAAGCAAAAAAAAAAAAAAAAACACTATTGCTTTGATGTAAATAGTGAAGATCAACATCTTATTGCTTTGAATAGGAGGTATCAATATGTTTCTAATTTGTAGATTCCATTATTCTAAATATTCTTTAGGTTTTGGAAATATTGCTTCCCTCTATTATAGCACCTCTAGATTAACCAAGTTCTATTTCTTGGTTATATCTACTAGGTGTTCGACAAAAGGCCTCTAAAAGCAACTGGTTTTACTTGACATTATTGCACTTATGTTAGTTTACAAGCCTATACAGGTGTTGAGATTATAGTATAGATGAACTGTCATAAACTAGATGATGACCCACTAAGTTCTGTATTTATGTTTATTTACTTTCGTTTATCACAATAATCATAAATATCTTAGACATTGTACCTGATGTGTGCATTTTTGCATTATGCAGATTGGGGATATGTTTTCTTGGTTTTGAATACTAGAAATATAATTGTTTGGACTATCTAATGTGTTCATTCCCACAACCTTTTGATTTATGTTTGGATTGTGAATTCTTGGTTCTATGCTACATTCTAATTTTAGAAATTTTCTTGAAATTAATAATTTTTAAGATTTTTTTTTTCGAATTTGTGGGTTATTGGTTTATAAATAGATATAAATCATGTCAGATTTCAAAACTCATGTACAAATTAGTCCTTAAATCTCAGTTGGTTACATCCTAAATGTAATTCCTCATTATTCAAGTTGGTTTGGGCTGCCTATATATATTTGGATTTAGAAAAATGCAAGGGTGTTTAGTGGCAAAGTATTATTAGAGGAGGCTATGCTGTATTTGTTCAATTGTAAAGTGTTTAGTTTGTCAAGGGTTTAATTTTTGGGTGGATTCAAGTTGTAGTAATTTTAATACTATTTTATCAAAAAGTTGCTCTCTTTCTAAGTTTCTGTTTTCTTTGTATGTTAAGTCATGTTTTTCTCCTTATGATGTTAGGCATAAAGAAAATGGCAAGTTAAATTCTTCTGCGAGTCTCTAATATGCCAATAGATCTTCACATCGCTATGCTTTTTGTTGCCGACTTCACTAAGGTAACAGAGCTGTTTGGAAGTAATCTTTAAGTTATGATATGATGAGTGGAATCCTATTTTACATTCAAAGATGTTTTTCTGCAACTCTTCACACACATCATTTGATCAACTTGAACTAAAATTCTTGCTTGCTTAGTGTTGATTTCATTGACTACAACCATAAAATAAAGGACAACAGGTCCAGCCGAGAAGGTTGCGTTGTATCTCTTTCTAAATAAATAAATAAAAACACATTTTCTCTTTTAATTTTCCACCCCACAAAATCTAAAATATCTGTGATAAGAGAAGTTAGACAATATATATTGATGATAGTATTAACAACTATGTATGATATATGGTACCTCCAATGCATAGCGGATGAATATTAAAACTTCATTTTCATGGAAGTATTGCTACATTTGCAATTCAGTATTGTTGCTGATAGTCCAATATCACTTTTCTTCTAATGCATGCATAAGTTTAGTTTCCACATATAATATATTTTAGATTGTGTTTGGTAGGGAATGATGAAAAATTAGTTGTTTGCAAGGATTGTGGAGCTACTGTTTGCATCAATTACAAGATGGAGGATTTTGTTAAAAGGGTGAAGGAAGAAATTGGTGGAAAAGGTATCTTCTCTAATATTAAAACCTCACTTTTCTTCAACTACGGATTAGTGAAACTAAAGAATATGATTATTATTTTGTTAAGTGGACATTTTCATAGGGAGGTCTTTGTTTTTGTTTGTTATTGTCAAGGAATTTAATAAGTTATTTCCTTTTTCAAGGAATATAAGCTTCACTTTTGGGAGTATCTAGGGTACCATGGAAAAGAAAGAACACTGCTAAGGGCTTGAAAACAACTTTTTGTTGCTCTTTGGGGCCATGTTTAACTTTGCCTTGAGGTGAAAAATGAGACTACGTCATAAAAAAATACAATCCCTCTGCAGAATGTACAGCAATATAGAGATACGACTGTATACAGTAATGAAGATTTCCATCCATGAGAAGTGGAAGCATACAAGCACAAACAAATTATTTTTGTATTTATTTGTATGTGAGTTTTTGTTGTTATATTATTGCAATTTTAATGTGGAAATTGTTATATGAACCTATGAAATAACCCTCAAGTTACTATTAACCTTGATTTATTTCTTCATATATACTCTAGAGATAACATATATAATATTATATCATGTTAATATAAAATTAATTGACATTTTTTGATTTATTAGTACTTAATAAAAAAAACAAATACGTATGATATATTAAAATAAAATTACCAAACTTTTCCGTGCGTAGCACGGGTTAGCGACTAGTTATATATTAAATCGGAAACAATGCCATCTAATCATTTTTTCCATTCTTTAATCATGAACCCAAAATGATGCCAAAGATACTTGCCCCTTTGAGTCGATCTCAATGATCTTCATCATCTCCAATTGCTGAAGTATGTGACGAGCAATAGATCCACTGCTTTTACAGAAATGGGGTGGGCGACTGCCATTCCTCTTGCTTCCTCCATAGATCGTTCTGAAGGCACCAACACCAAGACCCCCCCTCAAGTAGATCTTCCTTGCCATGGAAGCTACAGTTCAAATTAAGTTAAAAATAGAAACCAAGATGCAAAATTCTACAATATATGTATTTGTCTGTGCGTGTACATGAGCCTTTTTTTTGGGGGGGGGGGGTTTAGAGAGAAAAGAAAGGAAGGAGGCAGTGAGGAAGGAGACACACTGGCTCTAATGAAGTACCAATCAGGGTCATACGGAGCAAGCTCCTTAAATGTTGCAGTCTTGACAAGATCAGTCCATTCAGGGAGCTCGACCTATTAAAAAAAAAGGAGATGGAGAAAGGAAACACGAGAACACCACCACCACCACCCCCCAATAATGTACAATAAAAATCTGGTGCATAGTCATGATTGATAAGTCAAGCAAGAAACTTCAGCATAAGAAAAGTGACCACATAACAGCCCATACATTCATATCAATCAAACATCTCATGTCAATAGCAAGGATTATGGAGATAGCATTGTCACCATTCATGAAATCACAGAACAATCAGCACCAAAGTTGTTAATACCATACCAAAGCTGCCACTAAATCGGCGCAAATACCCTCTGAAACATACTAAGTAAATTACTGGCCTGTACTGGGCTACATATATAGAAATAACCCAAAACAGTACACTTGTATTAATTAGTACCAAAATATTTTGTTCCAGTGAAGTATTGACAACTTTAATCAGCACAGAGCAGATTCATATTTTGTCTCACAAAGGAAAAGGCAAATCTCATAGTAGAAAGCTTTAGAAGTAATTATCATTGTTATGAATACCGTTTTGGACCCCGTTTCGGTTTGTTCATTGGAACGGAATATTTCGGTATCGGCCTATTTCGGCGTATCGTTTCAGAGTGTTTCGGAGTTACATTATTTTATAATAAATAAAAAAAAATATATATATATATATATATATATATTATTAATAAAAAAACCTTTTAAAATAACAAATATATATATATTATTAATAAAAAAACCTATATAAATTATTAAGGGTTTTAAAGAAGTTATAAGTACATATTTCAACTAATATAATCTTTAAGCCCAAATAATAATAATAATAATAATAATAAATATCAGTTCAATCATTTATAAAATATAATAAGAGTAATAATATTAAAAAAAAATTGATGTTAGTCACGTGGGGCTCACAAAAACAAAACAAAGAAAAAATTCAAAATTTAAAATACAAGTGACAAAAGAGGAGTACGTGGGCTGGCAAAAAGCCAAAAACTAAACAAATAAAAAATTTAAAACAAAGGACATAGCTTGTAAAGGAAAGGCTGACAAATAGACGTTACCTGTACAGCACACAAATAAAAAAGGAATGGCAAACTGGCAGCCCGCAACAGGACTGAAACACACTAGAAGAAAAAATAAAAAAGAGAAGAAGAGAAGAAGGGTCTGAAACCCACCAAAAGAAGAAGAAAAAGAAGAAGAAGAAGAAGGGTCTAAAACCCAGAAGAAGAAGAAAAAAAAAGAAAAAGAAAACAAGAATAAGAAGGGTCTGTAACCAAGAAGAAGAAGAAGAAGAAGGTATGAATTTTTTTTTTCCTTTAAGCCAAAATCTAGTACCGGCCAGAATTTACATCTCGGCCGAAATTGGCCGAAATGGCCCAAAACAGCCCGAAATCTGACCCGAGGTGGAACGTGGGGTATTCTGGTACCGGTTTGCTTGCCGGTATGAAATATTTCAGCCGTTCCGGCCGGAACGGAATGGAATCAATAACAATGGTAATTATAATGGATAACCCATTAACTAAAGAATAGGAAAACAATAGACATTGCCATAGTAGTTATATAATGATGAAGTGTGAATTCGTCAGTCAATGTATGTAGACAAAAATGATCTTCGGCCTCCCGCAAGTATGTATTCTTGAGAACGGTTACCGGTGTGGTGCCTGCCACAACATCTCCGATGCCAAAGTCAGTATTGAAAGTTATTCAAGAATGAGCAATATAAGGTATCAAAATCAAAGAAATCTCACAGTATCTATCTCAATGTGTTCATACCTTTTTCTTGGCCATGTGGGGGCATTATATATGTTGTTGTAGCCCCTAGCCGTTGGTTAATTATGGTGGTTCTTAATACCCCTCTGGGTAACGTCTTCTGGCCTCATTATGTTGCTTTAATTTTATCCCAACGGTCTGTACAACTGGTTTTGTAACTGTCCATGACGTTTATTGATGGCATTGAATGAGATGCTTAACTTCGTCAGTGAAGTGGGTACTCGTCAGTGCAGGCTTGTCTCGTCGGCCCAGTTTACCTCGTCTATGCTTGATTTCGTCAGTCCCATCAGTTGTCCCCGGATTCCGTGGTCGTCATGACATGTCGTGTTGACCAGGGAAGATGAAAAGTTTCTGAGTTGTAAGCAGTTGGGTTTTTGAGCCGTATTAAATGTGCTGCAGCGGCTCCTTTTGGGTTGTGGCCTACATGGCACATTTTGATTGGGGGAGTTAATGCTTCATATGAGGGGTCTCATTGATTTTCCCGCTGGTTTTTTGGCTTCCCAATCCTTGGTTTTAAACTTCCCCTCTTCTCATCTTTCCCTTCTCACTTTTTCGAAAAAAACCCCTCAATTATTGCTTTGGCCCTCTTCTTCTCCACCTTTCTTCTCAGCGATTTTTCCTTCCGATTAGTGTGCAGTGCAATAATTTTCTTCTTCGAGGTATGTTCTTCTTTCCGCTACTTTTTATCTTGCCTATTCGCATTGTTGTAAATTTCTGATCTTCCATTTCTTCTTTCCTTGCTGTTTTTCTTCTGTTTGGCTTCTTTTTGGCTTTGGGGTATTTAGATTCTTCTTTATTTTATGTGTTTTCTAGCTTCCCATGTTCAATAGCTCTGAGGTTAGATTAGATTGACCTTTGATTTCATTTCTTTTTGCTCGATTAGGGGGGGGCTTTAGGAAATTTTCCACACCTTAAAATTTTCGTTTATGAGGGCAGTAGTTTGGCCGTTGCGTTGGTTGATTTACTGCCTCTACTGTGTCAATCAGTTAATTGGTTTGAAAATTTAGTGAAGGAGGGTAAGACGATGTCAGAGATCAGGTCTAGTGAGCTCGAGACTGGGTTATCGTCTAGCGGTAACCCAGTAGAGGAGGATACAGCCCTTTCCAATCCCCGAGAGGTTAGGGCTTTTTATGCTCTGGAGGAGGAGTGTGGGTTGGACGTGGAAACACTGGGTAGATTTAGGGATAGATTTCAATTTCTAGATCGGGTTAAGGTTCGTCTACCTGGTGAGGGGGATCGGGCCTGTCACTTCTTTCCCGGGGAGGTATGCTTCTATGAATCTGCCTTCGTCTGTGGATTGAGGTTCCCAGTCCATCCCTTCCTCATGGAGCTTTTGGACCGTTTTGGTATTGCTCGCGGGCAGCTTATGCCCAACTCGTGGAGGATTCTGGTGAGTTGTATGGGGATTTGGCTGGCTGCCAATGACGGGGACATGCTCAGGGTTGACGAGCTTGTTTACCTTTACCGTCTGAAGGCATCTAAAGAGCATGGGTATTATGAACTGGTGCCCTGGGAAAGAAGGACTAGGATTGTCAAGGGTTTGCCGTCCTCTTTCAGGTACTGGAAGTCCAGGTTCTTCTTTGTGTCTGGGGACGATTTTGAGACACCCTCGGGTGAGTTTTGGGGTGATCTCCTGAGGTTACGTCGTCAGTGGGAAACCCCGACTTTAGGTGCGTAAATATTTCCTCTTCGTTTCTTGAATTCTGTTGTGCTTATAATTATGGCTGCTAAACTCATTTTTTTTTTAGTCAAGAGACGACCAAAGCTTAAGAGCAGGTATAGAGAACGAGTGCAGAAGGCTATTGAGTACGCGTAAACAATCGAGAGCTAGGACAATCTCGTTGATCCCAGGACTCTTGCGTTCTACTGCCTCGGGCCAGAGCCCTTTGCATTAGTCTTGAGAAATCTTGATATAGAAGGAAAAAAGAGTAAGTTCCAGCTTCGTCAGTATTGGTCTTCTTTCCTTTCTTTCTTGTGTTTTTATTTGGGATTAATGTTCTTCTTTTGACAGAAATGACGTCGAAATTCAATAAAGATATGTATGCGAAGATGAGGGCGAAGAAGGACGAGCCCTTGTCGAATATAGGAAAAAAGACCGTGCGTGTAACAAGGAGGGGTCCTTCTGCCGCCCTGCCAGCCTCCGTCACTCCCTTTGTCTCCGGCACTGAGACGACGAGGACTGCTTCTTCGTTTACTTCAATGGAGGAGCTCCCTATGCCCGTCTCTAAAAGGCCACGCCTGACGGAGATGGAGAAAGAGAAAGGGGATTCTTGTCGCTCTACAATTTAGGGGGATAAGAGGCTGGCAGTTGAAAAGGCCCACAACATCATGACGGCTGACGATCTAAAGGCTTTTTCTGGGGTCCCATTTAATACAGTCGCTGGTGGCCACGTCCAC
The DNA here is from genome assembly GCA_023736055.1 of Quercus glauca. Classification (NCBI taxonomy): domain Eukaryota; kingdom Viridiplantae; phylum Streptophyta; class Magnoliopsida; order Fagales; family Fagaceae; genus Quercus; species Quercus glauca. Next base: position 72,205,892 of record CM043316.1, on the reverse strand, counting down.
AAGCTCGTTCAAGTGAAGTGTTTTTACTTCTTTCATGAGCAATCCTCTTTTTTCTTTTTCTTTTTCTTTTTTTTTCTTTTTTTTTTTTTTACTGAAGACTTGGTACTTCTTTTTAGGCTCTAGGAGAAAGCTTACATATCGCTTCTGAGTATCTTACTCAAGAGGCTAAGCTAGCATCTCTTTCTTCAAAGATGCAAGCCTTGGAGAGTGAAAACTCAAAGCTGAAGAAGAACCTCATCGACTCCATGGACGAAGCTACTACTCTGAAGGAGAAGGTCAAGGTTTTGGGTGACGACCTCAGAGTTGAGCGCCAGTTAAACCTGGAGAAGGACGAGCAGCTTCAAAGCTCTAAGGAATCGCTGAAGACCATCGCGGCTAGGTCCGTTAAGGCCTTTCAAACCACTGATGAGTACAATACTGTGCTCTTCAGTTGGTACTTTAAAGGTTTTGAACTTCTTCGAAGGTATATGGTCAAGCATCCAACTGGCGTTGACATTGGAAACCTGGACTTGGAAGAAGTGGACAAAGAGATGGCCGCTGACGAAGCTGCTCTGTCCGTGGTTCCTGCTGGTGACGCTCTAGAAAATGCCCCTGTTGACGATGCTGCTGCCATTGATGCCCCTCCAGCTTCTGAAGCCTGAACCTGTTACTTAGGTTTTCACAGAAATATTTCTTTTGTCTGTTGATCATTGCCCGTTGTGGCTTTTTTGTAAATCTTATTCAGAAACTTTTTTTTTTTTTTTTGGAACAATGTTTAAACCCAGTGTTTATGGGTTTGTAAAAACAATGGTAATTTCTTGGTTCTAATTTACTTCTTGCACCTTACCTGTGTTTGTAAATTGCATGCTTTTAACTACATATGTGATGTGCTTGGTGAAGCTCTTGTATCTCCTTCTCTTCACTAGCATTTTTTGTTTCTATGAGACACACCCTTTTTGGAACGATATGCGTCAGTAGTTTATATTCGTCACGGCATAATTTTGCTATAGCCCTTTTCACAGATTTTGTGGTCGTCAGTAGCTTACATCCGTCAGAGTGGAATCTTACTACTTAGCCATTTTTTGGCTTTTTATGACTTACACCTTTTTTGAGGTTTTTGTCATCGTCAGTAGTTTACATCCGTCAGAACGGAATCTTACTACTTAGCCATTTTTTGGCTTTTTATGACTTACACCTTTTTTCCAGGATTTTGTCATCATCAGTAGTTTACATCCGTTAGAGCGGAATCTTACTACTTAGCTATTTTTTGGCTTTTTATGACTTACACCTTTTTTCCAGGATTTTTTCATCGTCAGTAGTTTACATCCGTCAGAGCGGAATCTTACTACTTAGCTGCTTTTTTTTTTTTTTCAAGGATATACCTGCTTGTAAAGGAACGTGTAAAGAAACGTTAGCTGAATAACTCATTTATTAGTTCCAACAATGGATAATGACTACATTTCACAATTGCATTCATTGATGTTATTTCTTCAAGTGTTCTATGTTCCATGGCCTAGGGAGTCTTTGTCCGTCTAATGTCTCCAGATGATAGCTGCCCTTCCTGGAGTAATGGATGACTCGGTAGGGCCCTTCCTACGTGGGGCCGAGTTTCCCTTGAGAAGGATCCCTGGTAGCTGGGGTTACTTTTCGGAGGACGAGGTCACCAATTTCAAGTTGTCTGAGCTTTACTCTCTTGTTGTAGTAGTCAGTCATCTTCTGTTGGTAATCCACCATTCTGCTTCGGGCTTTATCTCTTACTTCATCTAGGAAGTCCATGTTGAGTCACAAATGATCGTCATTGACTTCTTCAATGAATGCCTCTCGCCTGATGCTGGTTATTCCTACTTCAACCGGGATCACTGCTTTAGTGCCGTAGGTGAGTCTGAAAGGTGTCTTTCCTGTTGGTGTTCTTGCTGTTGTCCTGTAGGCCCACAATACATTGGGCAATTCTTCTGGCCAGGCTCCCTTCGCATCGTCCAGCTTCGTTTTGATAATCTTGAGCAACGTTCGATTCGTCACCTCCGTTTGTCCGTTCGCTTGTGGATGACCTGGGGACGAGAATTGATTCTTGATGCCTAGGCCTGAGCAAAATTCCCTAAAGCCTTGGCTGTCAAATTGTCGTCCATTGTCTGATATGATCGTCTTTGAAATTTTCAAACCTGCAAATGATGTTCTTCCATACAAAGCTCTGGATTCTGGCTTCGGTTATGGTTGCCAGTGCCTTTGCTTCAACCCATTTTGTAAAGTAATCAATAGCAACTAGTAAGAACTTTACCTGACCTTTACCTCGGGGCAGCGGACCGACGATGTCGATTCCCCATTGTGCAAACGACCATGGGGATGCAATCGTCGTCAATTTTTCTGCTGGAAGTCGCTGAACATTTCCGAACCGTTGGCATTTGTCACATCTCTTGACGAACTCTGCCACGTCTACCTACATAGTTGGCCAGAAGTAGCCTGTCCGAATTATTTTACCTGCCAGGGATCTGGGACCAGCATGATCCCTTCAAACACCTTCATGGATTTCTTTCAGGATGTACGTTGCTTCTTTCTCGTCCACACACTTTAGGTAAGGCATGGAGAAGCCTTTTTTGTATAAGGCGTCATTGAGGATCATGAATCTGGCTGCTCTTTTTTTGATCTTCCTGGCTTCTTCTGTGTTCTGTGGGAGGTAACCGTCCTGAAGGAAGGATACAATGGGTGTCATCCAGCTATTTGTGCTCTGGATTGCAAATGTTGGAACCTCTTCAATGCCGGAGATTTTCTGGACTTCCATCATCAGGCCTTCTTCCACTGCTCCTTCATCTGACGAGGCTATCTTTGAGACTTCGTCTGCTATCACATTCTGACTTCTGGGAATCTGCACGAACTCCACCTTTTCGAACTCTTGAGCAAGATTCTTCGTCACTCTGAGGTACCTCTGCATTATTTCTTCTTTTACTTCGTACTCTCCCCTGGCTTTCCCAATTACTAGCTTCGAATTGCTCTGGATCAATAGATTCTTAACTCCAAACTCTCTTCCAAGCCTTAACCCCGTCAGAATCCCTTCATATTCTGCCTCGTTATTAGTCGCTGGGAATTTCAACTGAACCCCATATTTTAGCTTTTCTCCGTCGGGGGTGATTATGACTACCCTTACTCCTCCTCTTTTATGGGCTGACGAGCCGTCGGTCTGTATTGTCCATTGCTTATGTTTGATGGTGAAGTTGTCCTCGTCCGGGTGGGTGAATTCCGCGATGAAGTCTACTAAAGCTTGTGCTTTTATGGCCGTCCTGGGGTGGTATTCAATATCAAATTAACTGAGCTCAATCGCCCACTGGACCATTCTCCCTGCCACCTCGGGCTTGCTCATGGACTTTTTGATTGGTTGGTCCGTCATTACTAGGATAGGATGTGCTTGGAAGTACTGCCTGAGTTTGTGTGAAGCTATTATCAGTGCAAATGTGATCTTCTCGATCTGAGGATACCTGGACTCAGCTCCCTAGAAGGCTTGGCTGATGTAATAGACGGGGAGTTGTTTCCCATCTTCTTCTCGGATTAAGGCACCACTGACGGCCGTATCTGATACTGCCAGGTATAAGTACAAGTTCTCACCTTCTTTTGACGGGCTTAGAAAGGGTAGATTGCTTAAGTAACATTTGAGTTCCTGGAAAGCGGCCTCACACTCGTCAGTCCAGGCGAAAGCCTGTCTTAATGTCTTGAAGAAGGGTAGGCATTTGTCCATCGCTCTAGAGACGAACCTATTGAGGGCTGCAATCCTTCCTATCAGCTTCTGGACTTCCTTGACGGTCTTGGGCGAGGCCATATTGATTATGGCTTGTACCTTCTCTGGATTCACCTCGATTCCTTTCTGGGACACCATAAATCTCAGGAATTTTCATGAGGCAACGCCAAAGACACATTTATTGGGGTTCAGCTTCATATGATATTGCTTAAGGGTAGCAAATGTCTCTTTGAGGTCATCCAGATGGATGAGTTCTTCTCTACTCTTGATGAGCATGTCGTACACGTACACTTCCATATTCCTGCCTATCTGCTTGCTAAACATTCTGTTTACCAATCTCTGATAAGTGGCTCCTGCATTCTTCAGTCCAAAGGGCATTACCTTATAGCAATAGAGCCCTTGGCTGGTGATGAAGGCTGTTTTCTCCTGATCCTCTTCTGCCATTTTTATCTGGTTGTATCCAGAGAAAGCGTCCATGAACGTCAGAAGCTTGTGCCCAGCTGTGGAATCTACCAACTGGTCTATTCTCGGAAGAGGGAAGCTGTCCTTCGGGCATGCTTTGTTCAGGTCTATGAAGTCTACACACATTCTCCATTTCTCGTTTGCTTTCTTTACCAAGACGACGTTTGCAAGCCAGTCTGGATAATATACTTCGCAGATGAAGCCTGCAGTCAAGAGCTTGTTAACTTCGTCTGTAACCGATTGATCTCTTTCGGGTGCAAAAACTCTTCGTCTTTGTTTGACGGGCTTCCTTTCTGGGTCTACATTCAGCCTGTGCTAGATGACTTCTGGAGATATACCTGGCATGTCATCGTGGCTCCAAGCAAAGACGTCTAGATTTTCTTTAAGAAACTGAACCAGCTTTGTTCTCATCTCAGGACTTAGGGTCGTCCCTATCCTGGTTGTCTTATTTGACTCTTCGTCGGATAACTCTACTGTCTCCAAGGCCTCCACCTTTTCTTCCTCCGTTTCTTCGATCGTCCATGTATGGTTCTCCTTTGCAGCCACGACGGCCTGGTAACACTCCCGAGCTAAAACTTAATCCCCTTTGGCTTCTCCTACTCCATTCTCCGTTGGAAATTTTATCTTCAGGTAGTAGGTTGACGTGGATGATTTCCACTTGTTGAGCGCTGGTCTTCCAATTATTACATTGTAGGTCGAGGGACAATCTACTACCAAGAAGTCCAAATCACAGGTCAATTGCTTTGGGTAGGTTCCCATTGTCATCGTCAACGTCACTATGCCCTTGGGATATACCCTGTCTCCACTGAAGCTGACGAGGGGGGAGTTAAATGGACGCAATCTTTTTGGATCCAGTTTCAATTGTTGGAACGCAGGGAAGTAAATGATGTCAACGGAACTTCCATTGTCCACGAGGATCCTTTTTGTGTTGAACCTTTCTATTGTAAGTGCTATGACCAGGGGGTCATTGTGAGGTTGCTTCACTCCCCATGCATCTCCTTCATTGAAAATCATGTCCTGACCGGTTCGTCTTTATTTCAACGAGGGTGTCATGTGGACGCTGTTCACTTGTCGTTGATATGCTTTCTTAAGGGACTTAAATGATCCCCCTACAAGGGGATCGTCTGTATTTCCCCTATCACGTTTTGAGGAGGCTAGTACTGACGGTTATTGCCCCCGGATGTGGATTCATGCTGACCCTTGTTTCCATCTCGGAATCTACTGTATTCCCCTTTCTTTACAAACTTCTGTAGCTTTCCTTTCTGTATCAACTTCTCTATCTGCTCTTTGAGGTCTCGACAATCTTTACTGTAATGGCCGTGGTCCTTGTGAAATCGGCAGTACTTATTCTTATCGCGAATGTTAGGGGATGAGTGCAATGGTCGCGGCCACTTAAGGTGATGCTCGTCCTTAATCTGCGTTAAAATTTTATCAACTGGCATAATAAGAGGGGTAAATTTTATCGCTTGCGGTCCCTTATCATCCTTCCTCCTGAACCCGTCATTGGTCCGACGATTTGGGCGTCCTGCTTTTGCCTTCTACGATCGTCATCTTTCCTTTCTTTTTCCCCTGGTCTCCCTGCATCCCTGATGGCTGCTAATGCGTCTTCAACGTTCATGTATTTCTGTACTTTCAGGAGCATTTTGGCCATCGTTCTTAGGGGATTCTTTGCAAGTGACGAAACTAGCTCTCTGGATCTCAACCCTGCCTTGAAGGTCGTCAGTTGCACCTTATAGTCTACTTCATCCACCTCCAGTGTCTTGCGAGTAAAGCGTTTCATGTATGACCTCAAAGTTTCCTTTTCTCCTTGCCTGATGGTAAGTAAATGATCCGCGGTTCTCTTAGGACGTTGTCCTCCAATGAAGTGACGCAAGAAGGCGTTGCTCAACTGCCCGAAATTGTCAATGGACGATGTTGGCAGCTTTGTGAACCATTCCCTTGCAACTCCTTTGAGGGTGGTTGGGAAGGAGCGACACAGTATTTCGTCTAGGGGCTGTTGGAGCCCTAGGGTCGTCTTAAAAGTGTTCAGATGATCCTGAGGGTCCTTTAGCCCATCGAATGGTTCAATCTGGGGCAACCGAAATTTTGATGGTACTGGACAATCAAGGACCGCTGGGGTGAACGGCGAATCTGTTGCCCTAACCATTCGGTCTACACTTCGATCTATTTTCTCCTTGATGGCGTTTCTAAGTTCGTCCATCTCTCTCCTCATCTCTTAGAGAAGATCCGAGTTGTGCTCGGTTGGAGTAGCGGGCCTTTGATGGTCACTTCTTCTGTGGCTATCTCCCTCGTCATCTCGGTTTCCTTTAGACCGATTCTCCTCCTGTTGAAGCCGTAGCTTCATCTCCTGATTTTGCCTGGTCAGTTCTTCAACGGTGGCTGCGAGAGCTTGAACTTTTTGAGCTAAGGCTGCAGAATCTGGATTAGACTCCATGTGAAACTATTTTTTCTGGGTTGAGCACGAAAATGTCCTCCCCACAGACGGCGCCAAACTGATGAAGTGTGAATTCGTCAGTCAATGTATGTAGACAAAAATGATCTTCGGCCTCCTGCAAGTATGTATTCTCGAGAACGGTCACCAGTGTGGTGCCTGCCACAACATCTCCGATGCCAAAGTCAGTATCGAAAGTTATTCAAGAATGAGCAATATAAGGTATCAAAATCAAAGAAATCTCACAGTATCTATCTCAATGTGTTCATACCTTTTTCTTGGCCATGTGGGGGCATTATATATGTTGTTGTAGCCCCTAGCCGTTGGTTAATTATGGTGGTTCTTAATACCCCTCTGGGTAACGTCTTCTGGCCTCATTATGTTGCTTTAATTTTATCCCAACGGTCTATACAACTGGTTTTGTAACCGTCCATGACGTTTATTGATGGCATTGAATGAGATGCTTAACTTCGTCAGTGAAGTGGGTACTCGTCAGTGCAAGCTTGTCTTGTCGGCCCAGTTTACCTCGTCTATGCTTGATTTCGTCAGTCCCATCATATAACTTAGAAATAAAATTCAAAAAATTAACTTACATCACCTAAAGTTTGGGTATAATAAACATATTTTGGGATTATACGACATATATGAGATGAGATTGCATAAGACTAATTTTGGCAGTACATTTTAAAAACTGCCATAAATGATTGCAACTTGTCAATTTTACAAAGCAAAAGAAACAAGCATAGTAGCAGGGCTCAAAACTGTTGCTCATATCTTGACTAAAAAAACCCTTAATTCCCATGAAAGCCCACATGCTCTGGACAAAACAAAAGCCACAATAAAGCAAATTAAGCACCTGACACAAATATGGGAACAAGCAAGACCCTGATGGCATATAAACATACACAAAACTCCATTCACAAAGCACATAATAACAAATTCCCAAACAATAGAAAAGTATAGAATTACAGAAATCTTTTTATTTCATGCAAACTATTGGCAAATCCAGAGCTAACTACTAAAATATTAGAAATCACAGAACAGAAGCAAAATAAAGTTTTACAATTATAAAATACACAACCACATCAAGCTACCAAAACAGCTCCAAAGCAGAATTGCATTTCCGTACTATGAAGAACTAATCAAAAATCAATAAAGTTTGTCAAATTTTGAGATTGCTTCACAAATAAATCGAGGTTCCAAAAAAGCCATCTTTGAGTTGAGTACAAAAAGGGTACTTGGGTTTCGTTGAAATAACACGCTTTGTTTAGAAGTGTACATTTGTAGGTTCACAGAACAAGAAATATAGATATGTCTATGTAAAAAAAGAGTTTATGTAGAGAGAGAGAGAGAGAGAGAGAGAGAGAGACCCGGCCAGAAAGTTTGAGGTGAGCGGCATAGGACTTGACGAACTCGTGAGGGGAAACGTCTTTTACAGTTCTCACTGCCTCCATCTTCTTCTTCTTCTTCTTCTTCTTCTTCTTTCCCCCATTAGAAAGCTTTGATCATCCTCAAACCAACACCAAACATGTCTAGAAAATCAAAAATCCTGTTGGAACTAATCTACATGGAACCGAGAAATAGGTCTCCTCGGTAGAAGCAACTTTAAATTGGCAAGTAGAAAATGCTGTAGCACAAAACCAAGTTCTTTCAAAGATTTTGGATAATTAACAAAAGATAGCTGAAGTAGTTACTCATACATTTTCATCCTTAAATTCCCTTATTGAAGATTTGAAGAAGAAAATCAAAGCAGTTGAACATAAATTGACAATCGTTGCTTCTATGGTCAAAGATTTGTCTGTCTCTTTTCCTCTTATTGGACAAAAGGAAAAAGAAAGAAAACAATTGTTACTACAACTTCAATCCATGGAAGGATCACAAAAAGAAGCCACTCAGACTCCTCTAATACATGTTTATATGCCTCTTCAACCACGACAATCATTATATAAAGACTTGTCTATACCTTCGACCTCTCCATTTTCCCCAATTTCTCCCTATCAAAACCTTCAACCATTAGTCATAACACATCCTTACCATAAACCTTTTAAACCAAGTAGAATTTTCCCTACTATAACTTATTCAATTCCACCTCAACCAGTGCCCCAAGCCACACCACAAAGTGAACATTCTCCTATCAAAAAAGACAAAGAACCATTATACCAACCCCCAGATCCAATTGTAGGTGCTTCTTCGAGACCTCCAGATATGAACATGCTGGCTGTGGACCCTGACCCCCCAAACCCAAGTTCATCATTTCTCAAAACCCTCACTCTTAAGGATTCGAGAGAACCTTTTGTGCTCCCAGTAATTGAGGACTCTGAATTGGATTTGTTTGACCTTGGCCTAGAGGAAGTGTTTATGACAAATACTAAACTAAAGGTGGAAGAAGAAGATGATGTTCTTTGTCCTAAAAAGCCTCCACCTCCACCACCACCAATCTTTCCTCCACCACCCTTAATTCCATAATATCAAACAAGGTTGACTTATTCACCAACCACAGACAAAAGATGGTTGAAGTAGTTACGCATACTTTTTCATCCATCTTTTGTTGATTATCCAAAATCTTTGAAAGAACTTGGTTTTGTGCTACAACATTTTCTGCTTGCCAATTTAAAGCTGCTTCTGCTAAGGAGACCTATTTCTTGGTTCCATTTGGATTAGTTCTAACATGATTTTTATTTTCCAGACATGTTTGGTGTTGGTTTAAGGATGATCAAAGCTTTCTAATGGGGGAAAATTCTGTGAATAGGAAGGTGAAGTTTAGTCAAACATGTAATAGGGTGAGGACTTTTGTATATGGGTCTCACCAGTAGGAAGGGGTTGACATTTGGATATTTGGGGAAGGACTTCCTGGTAGTATGGGATTAATGGAGGTTTATGGTTTTGATCATGATTTTCTTTGCATGGAGAGGGGGAGGGAAGAGTTTGCTTTCTGGTTCTTGGATAGAGAACATAATAATCAAACTTTCCAGAGGGTTCTCCAAGGAGGTCAACTTCTGGATCTCCTACTTCATATCTTTCTTTGAGTTTTTGTTGGGAAGATTTTTTCTTTCTTCGAGAATTATCTTCTTCAAAAGTTTCTTCTTCTTGGCAATCAACATTATTACAAATATCCCATCAGATGTGACCAGAAGGTGATTTACCTTCATAGCAAGGCTTTCCATCTTCTCAAAATCCCTTGATCTTAAGACCATTTTCACAAACATATGAGACTGGTTGAAGCATAGTGATTTGTGTTAGAAAGACTATTACATCCTTCTTTTCTGGAGGGGTCGTTAAGAATCTTGTCTCCACTTCACCATTTGCTTTTCTGATAAAGAAAGGATCATTTGACTGGATTGGCTTAGTTGCCTGATGAAGCATTTCATATTTTGTAATCCATGATTCTGGAAAAATAGAGGTCATTTGTTCCTTATTGAGTTGTCTCGGAACAAATGTACACATGGGTGTCATCCCTGGATCAACTTGAATCAATAAAGCATTATTAGATTGAGCTAGTCTGGTACTGCCATATCAAAAGTATGATTTTGAAGTCTATAAGCAAGCTTGTAATGGAGTGTGGCAGCAAATGTGTCTTGCACTTGGGAGGCTCCTGTAATCTGAACCTGTACTTTAAGAGCATCACAGAGGTGAGGACCCCTGAGAGACATGTTAAAGTTGGGAAAAAGGGTTACAAAAACTGGTCCCGGATTTAAGGTGGTCTGAATAGTTCCTATAATTGCATTTTCACATTCTAAGAATCTAGAATCAAGAAGTGAAATTATAGAGGCTATAGGGAGTCCCTTTCTTCCATGGAAAGTTAGTGCTAGTCTTACTGCACCAAAATGAAGATGTGTGTGCCCTTGTTTTTGCCATGGTATCACAAATTCTCTGGGAAGGGCAAGAGTGATGAAATTTTTTGTTTCACTTGCTTCAATATTAAACTAATCAAACTTAGAAGCTTGGACATATTCTTTTACAGTAGAAGGATGAGAAGGACCTAAAAACTTTTTTATGGATTTTTTGAAAGAAGTTTGGGGTTTATCAAACACAGTATAGGGGTTTACAATAGGAAAATCAGTGATAGGGATCTTACTATCTTCAGGTACGTGAGAAATTTCATACAAGTAATCTAACCTATTTGTGGTGGATTTACGGAGGGAAAGGTCAAAGGCAGGACTAGTAGTATCAGTGATTTCTGAGGATGCACTTGCCATGATAGTTTCTTTTGGAAAGAACTGTTTACCAGAGACCTAATAGGACTAAAACACTATCTCAAGCTGAAACGTCCACAAGGTAACTACGGAAAACAGGGTTCTTTAAGAATTTTGAGAACAAACTCCTTAGTGTTCTACTTGATTATCAAATCCAGTGTTTTGATGTGACTAATATAGAGGATCCATGTATTGTGGCAACTGTAAATCACAGAGCATACTAATCAGGACAATAATCAAAGTATACTAATCAAAAGAGTGAGAAACAAATCATATGGCTCTAATACCAACTAGAGATAAGGACTAAGGGACAACAAGAAAGAGAACAGACACAGGGAGTGTAAGAAGATTATGGAGTAAGGGAATTATAGAAACTGGTTAATGACGTATATTGGCATTATGCCCTTTAATCTAGTGAAAAACAATAAATAAGGAGAGAGAGAAAATGCTAGTATTAATTATGAATGAGGTAGAAACCAATAGCATTTAATGATATTTTTTTAACCGTTAGATTTCTTATGAATCTATGGTGTAAAAAAATGTGTAACTTTACAAGAGTTACACCAGGTGTAACTTAAACCCATCTCATATATATATATATATATATATATTTTAAAAATTTATTATAACCCATTTCATATATATACATATATATATATATATATATATATATATATCTTTTAAAAATTTATTATTTCTTTGTTAGAATTCTGAATTTTAAGATATGGTTGACATTCCTTTGGATCTTTATGCGTTTCTATATTCTTGTTTCACAAAAAATAATTAACGTGCATGAATGCCTCTATGTACATATCCATGCCTTTAATCTTGGAACTTCGTAGAGATGTTTTTGTTTCCCTGGATATATTGAACTGAGCTTCAAATTTAAGTAGGATTTGATTTATTTGTCCTCCACTTTTTGTCGGCAAGGCTGTGCTCTTGGTGCTTGTAACATATATACTATGCTAGGAACATAAAGGATTTAAGTCTAAGATACTACCTTGATGTAAAAGAAAAGCAATTACATTTCATTAATGTTTCTGTTGTTATATTTATGTATATAAAAACATATGTTGTATCATATATCATTCCGCTAAGCACAAATATATCCCTTACTGGAACATTGCAGTGACATTTTCAAGTGGAGAGAAGGAATAATGGTATTTATTTATTCATGAAGATGAAAATTTAAACGCTAGAATGAAGAAAAAATTATCAACTGGTTGGAAATGGGATAGGGTATTGGAAACCAATCATAGATGAATATCCCATTGTCACAGGTGATGAAATTATCTCGGCCGCCCAGAGTCATCTGACTTATTTTTTTGTTAGGCAAAGATTATTTTTGCAAACTTATTTTACTATTCAGTTTATTTTTTTTACTATTTATGGGTCCCACTGCACTTTTTAGTACTATTTATGGGTCCTACTATACTATTTCAACTAACTTTTACCTTTATCTATAATACTTTCAGTAAAAAAATTTCAATTTCAGTAAAATAAAACTTTTTAGTATTATTTATGAGTCCCACTATATTATTTCAACTAACTTTTACTTTTATCTATAATACTTTCAGTAAAAAAATTTCAATTTCAGTAAAATAAATAGATCTCAAACAGACCCTTAGTAGAGAAGAAAATGAAAATGGAGGAGTGCTGTTTACTTGTTGCATGTGACACGGATGGTAATGAAGTTCAAGGTAAGATGATAATTGTTATTAAATTCATAATTTCTGTCCACATTTTATCATTTTATTTGCAATATAAATGAAAGTCACGTCATCACTAGCACTAGTTATTAGGTCATTTGTTGTGGAAATGTAATATTCGCAAATTGTAATTACAATCTAAACAATTAATTTCTATTAATCAACCTCAATTATATGTTTTCTTTGAAGTAGATATCCACAGTCAATAAAGAACTTCATTTGGGAGATTGTTAATATATAGAACATGATATGTGAAAATACATGAAAGTGTTAACTCTCTAAGCAAAATAAAAAATTTTTTTATTCAAAGAAAAAAAAAAATGGTGTTGCTGTCTTGCTATATATAATGCTATAGAATACATAAACTGAATCCATAATAATGGTCGGCAAGGCAATTGTTTTAAGTACGGTTTTAAAAACCGGACTTGATCGGCTGGTTCAATCGGAACTAGACCTTAATACGGTCTAGTTATCATTAAAAATTGAAAATAAGTGAAAATTTGCAAAAAACTGGAAGTCTCTAGTTCAATCGGCAAAACCGAAAACTGGTACGGTTAACCTAGTTTTAAGAAATTCTTCATAAAGACTTCTGCTATTGTGTTAAAAAAAGAAAAGAAAAGAAAAGGATAATTACAGCAAACCCACCTGAGGTTTGGCCCGTTTGTGCCTTGCCTACCTGTGGTTCAAAACTTATCACTTTGCCTACCTGAAGTGCCTTCCGTTAGAGATCTATTACCCACCTCTCCCTTTGTCGTTAGAAAAACACATTTTTAGAGAAAAACAAACATAACAAAGATAAAAAAGTTACGGCTTTTTATTGCTTAAGAACTTCTTTGAGAACAAAACACAAATCAACAATATTGCTATTCTCTTGTCCAATGGGTTATTCAAACATGTATTGGTTTGAATCTATACTCTGAGCTGTTTCTTTGCCTAAAAAGCAATCTCCTATTTATCAAAGGCTGCCAAACATTTCATAAAGCTACCAAACAAAACTTAATTCTCTCTCTCTCTCTCTCTCTCTCTCTCTCTCTCTCTCTAAGCTTCAGCGGCGCAGCCATGGCTTCTCTCTCAGTAGCGATCTCACACTCTTCTTCGCATGTCGCATTGGCTCACAACACGAAGCTGAAGAAGATCCACCAATCGCAATGCCACACTCTTCCTCTTCCTCACCGATCACCTATTTGCCGGTACACTTCACTTTTCCTTCATTATTTTTGTTAGGTTTTGAGTTTGTAATGTTGGCAAACCATGACAAAACATGACAAAAACTAAGTCTCATTAGTTTAGAATGGTCTACATTGAAGCCCAAGACAAAAAACTCATGTTAGGGATGAAAACAAATGAGTTACAATTTGGTCCGTTCGATTGATACTCGATTGATGCTAGGGATTTTCGATTGATCGAAAATCGTATATCAGCAAAATCAACAAAACGTAAAAAGGCCATAACTTATCCGTTTGAAGCCCAAATTGCGAGCCGTTTTGTCCAGTATTTAAAGGACATCATAAGCTAACCCTAGGTAGGGTTTTCAGAGCTTTTTAGAGAGATTAGAGTGCATCTTATGCCTCTTTTATAGATCTAGGGTTTTGTACTCAAAAGCTCTCTCATGTCTTCTACCGGTGTTATTCCTTGAAGAATCTCAAGATCCGGTATTGTGAAGTTGCTACATACAAGATCAACATTTATGGAGATCCAAAACCTTTGAGTGGAGTCTCAAAGTCACAAGCAGGTGAGCTTGTGTTGTTGGAGAATCCAAGAAAGAAGGATTCCGTGGATTCGGAGCTTGCACGTGGTCGTGTCAGTAAGTTCTACTAGTGGGTAGCATTAGGAAGTCAAGCGGGAAGCTTGTAAGTCCTTTTGTATGAACTTCAATTCTTTCATATAGTGGATTCAAGTTTACCTTGAGGATAGCTAGGTCAAATCCTCCCCAGGTTTTTACCGTGTGGTTTCCTAGGTCATCATATCATTGTATTATTTACTTTTCCGCTGCTTTATATATTTGATATGATTATTTAATTGTGTTAACCTAGATTTGCATAATTTGACTAAGTTAATCACTTGGATAATAAACTAGGTTAATCTGGTTGGGTTAAGGGGTCTAAAAACCGTTCAAATGGTATCAGAGCGGGTAGCTCTTCTGTTTTAGATCTTTTGATCTAAGAGCTGATCCTTGACCATATTGTCATGGATAATTTGAAGTGTCTTTCTGCTTATGTTTGTGATGTTTTGAATAAAAATGACATTATTGTTTCTGTTGATTTTTTTGATGCTTTTGAAACTCTTCGTAAGGAATTATCTAAACCTTTGAAAATTTCTAAGAAATTCAAGGAAGAGTTAAAATTGGCTAATCTTGAAAAAGAGGAATTGGTTGTTAGATTAGATGAGTCTAATAAAAAGAATGAATTTTTGAGAAATCAAATTTCCTCTCAAGACGAGAAGATGAAAAGCTTGGAACAAGAGTTAGTTGAATCTAAAACTAAAATTGAAAATTTGACTAGTGCCAAGCCTGCTATTGATAACAGAAGTATTTCTGTTTCTTTTAAGCTTAAAACTGAAAAAGTTTATATCCCTCCTTTCAAGAGGAATAATAAAGAAAAGGAATATTTTGCTAGGTTAGACAAAGGTAAAAGTTCTAATGTAGACACTGAAGTTTCTAAACCTAAGTTTAAACCTACTGTTGGAGAGCATAATAAATTTGTTTTTGCGCCTACCTGTCACCTTTGTGGTGTTGTTGGTCATATTAGACCAAATTGTTCTTTGTTGAGGCAAAAACCAAAATCTGAGAATAGATTTGCTGTTAGGAATACTGATGTTCCTAAATTTGTTCTTGTCTGCCACTTTTGTGGTGTCCGTAGTCACATTCGTCCTAATTGTCATAATTTGAAATTCAAAAATTTTGTATGTCAATCTAGAATATGTGATGATATTTCTCCTGCCATAAGTCCAAATAAATTATTTCATATGCTTTTGAAAAATTTGAGCTTGTTGGTTTGTGAAAGGAATTTGCAGGATTTTAGTTTTTCTCAGAAAATTGGTGTAATCCCTCAAATACACTCTGCTTCACATGGATTTTCACCTACAAAGCTGAAGACTCATGCTATATGGGTGAGAAAAGATTCTCCAAGGTGAGTGTTGCTAACTTGTCCTTGATTTAATTCTTTCAATTAATTGGGGACATGCTTAGTTTCTGCTTTTGGTCGTGTTTTTTTTTAGGTTGTTTTTTTATTAAAAAAAAATCCAAAAAACATTGAAAAATTTTAAAAAGACAAAAATATTTTATTTTGTGTCTAGTTTTTTCTTTTTGAGGATTACATGAATTATGATCTTTATCGCTTGATTTAGAACATGCTTGACATTGTGAAGAAACTTGAATAAGTGCTAAGCTTTTTTAGATTTTGTGTGAGTATGTACTAGTTTGTACATGTACTCATGGGTTAATTAAGAAATTGATATTTCTTGTTTGTGTACTATCTATAGCTTAGTTAAGCATTGTCATGCATAGCTTTGCATTATTCATTTAGCATAGGGGTGGCAAAATTTGACATGACCCGCGAACCCGACATGACACGACACTTAATTAGCAGGTTATGGGTTGAGGCTTAACGGGTTCGTGTCATATTCGGGTTGACACGGCTGACCCGTTTAATAAACGGGTTGGATTAGTGTTGAACACATAGAACCCGTTTGACCCGTCTGACCTGTTTAATTAATTGATATTTTACCAATATACCCTTCAAATTCTAGGTATATAAACTTATTAGTTATTGTGATTTATTTTCTTTGACATATTGTGATTGATTATTTGTGATATTGGGATATGCTTAGTTTTGAATGATTATTTGTGATGCAATTACTCATTAGTTCTGAATTTTATATTAAAAATATTTGTTTTTTCATAATTTTTTTTTTTCATTTTGATAAAATCTTATAAACAGGTCGACATGACTGACCCGTTTAATAAATGGGTCGTGTTAGGGTTGAGGAATCTTGACCCGTTTAATAAACAAGTCGAGTTAGTGTTGACCTATGTAGTCGAATACTCATGACTTGACACGACACGAACCCGACACGCGAACACGAATTGCCACCCCTAATTTAGCATAATGTGCGCTTTTTGTTTTTGGTCATAAAATTTTTTTAAAACCAAAAAGATTTTTGTATTTTGTATTACACATCTTGGATTTATAATCAAGGATTGACCATATTATCTTTACATAACAAGTTTATGTTCCTTGTTTAGCCTTGATGAGCTTATTTATTACACTTGACTAGTTGAAGCTTTGTAGTGCATATTGTGTGGGAAAGATGTTTATGGTTTTTGATCATTTTGTCTTGATCTTGAAGTAACATGTCTTTGACTGTCGGACTTGAACTTTTTGAGAAAGGCATAAATAACTATCTCATCACTGTTCACTAGCCAATCATGAACACCTTAGTGCATATCGTAAGATTCTGTGCTCGAGAAAGTGTAGCATATGCACAAAAAGAACATAAGGTGTAACCTCGGTTTAAATGCTTAATGCTTAAAATTGGTGTGTACTATTAGGCTTGATGTCAAATCACATAATTAACATTGGTGTGTATATTATGAGGCAAAATTCAAAAAACTTACATGATTGCAAGCTTATGTTCTAGGAGATGTGGCAGTTATATGATGTAACTCTTTATGTGATAGTCTCTTTTAAATTCTATGTGATGAATTTTGTAGACTTTGTGGTTGATTGCTATTCACATATCACCTCACATATATCTCAAGCTTTTGCTAGTTACACACATTACACAAGTTATTATTTGCTAAACTTGGTACATTTTATTGTGTGTGATCTTGTTGTGGCCATCCAAGATTAAAAGTTCCTTGATCTTAATGCAAAATGTGTCTAAAGTTTGAGAAATTAGAAATTCTAGGGCTTGTAATTGATCCGAATTGGGGATTTGTTCAAATTGGGTTCAATTGATGCAATTGGCTTGTTGAATTGATGTAATTGATTATTATATTATGTATTCTAGCTTGTGTGATGATCAATTAGTCAAATTTTTCCAAATCTTAACAAGTGGTTTTCAATTTTGGGGTTTTTGGTTTGTTAGAAACTCTATGTTTAAGCCAATTTTGTGAATTTAACTTATATTGAACTTAGTTTCACTGCATTAGAGCATGCATCATGACATATTTTTTCATGCATCATTTATGTTTAGGATTCACATGCATTGCATTGTTTTTGTATCCATCTTACAGTTTTGCAGTCATATCTCTCATTGTTTTCACACATAACATCCATTCACTTAGCTACATTGGGTACTCAACTTGATCAAAAAAATTGATTGATTAATTTTTGAGTTATGTATTTTCTAGTATATGCCTTTTTTTTTATGTGTGAACTGTAGAAAATATTTTTCTTAAGATACGATGAATAATCAATGTGCAAATATTTTCTCTACTCATGCAACTGTTTATGGGTCGCATAGTGCCATGTTTGCATTTTATTGAAAGAGAGAATATTTTTTCTTCATGTGTATCATCAACTTAATTTTTTTTTTTTAAAACTTGGTTTGTGCCTTTTTATTTATCCCCACCCCCTTTATTTTTTCCCAAAACTGTTTTTCCCAAAACTTGTTTTGTTTTTCCTATTTTTATAGGAGGAGAATTTTTTTTTAACCTTTGTGGTTCTTAGGGGGAGTTGTTGCTCTTCATAGGGGGAGTTGACTTTATTTTCTCTTACTCTGTTGCATATGTTGTCTGTCTACCTTCTGATTAGGTAGTCTTTGTCAATACGTGACAAAAAAGGGGAGACATAGGTGACCTGTTTGTTTTGTTTAGGAGGAGAATATAAAAACTTTTTGATGTATCTAACTTAGGGGGAGAGTTAGAATTTACTTTTTTTTTTTATATTCTATTTCATATTATTGTTTTTATGTCTTTCTTTCCACACATGCAGTGATGTGTTTGTTGAGTGTTTCAGGGAAGGCAGGTACATTCTGATCAAGACCTTCTACCTCTTCTTGCAACTTCTAGGTTAGGAGTCTTGGATTGGGATTTGTGATGTATTTGGGCATTTTATTGTATATGGGCATTATGTTGTATGTGTGTTTTGTCACGGATTACCAAAGGGGAAGATTGTTAGGTTTTGAGTTTGTAACATTGGCAAACCATGACAAAACATGACAAAAACTAAGTCTCATTAGTTTAGAATGGTCTACATTGAAGCCCAAGACAAAAAAACTCATGTTTGGGATGAAAACAAATGAGTTACAATCTGGTCCGTTCGATTGATACTCGATTGATGCTAGGGATTTTCGATTGATCAAAAATCGTATATCAGCAAAATCAGCAAAACGTAAAAAGGCCATAACTTATCCGTTTGAAGCCCAAATCGTAGCCGTTTTTTCCAGTATTTAAAGGACATCATAAGCTAGCCTTAGGTAAGGTTTTCAGAGCTTTTAAGAGAGATTAGAGTGCATCTTGTGCTTCTTTTATAGATCTAGGGTTTTGTACCCAAAAGCTCTCTCATGTCTTCTACCGGTGTTATTCCTTGAAGAATCTCAAGATCCAGTATTGTGAAGTTGCTGCATACAAGATCAACATTTAAGGAGATCCAAAACCTTTAAGTGGAGTCTCAAAGTCACAAGCATGTGAGCTTGTGTTGTTGGAGAATCCAAGAAGAAGGAGTCCGTGGATTCTGAGCTTGCACGTGATTGTGTCAGTAAGTTCTACTGGTGGATAGCATTATGAAGTCAAGTGAGGAGCTTGTAAGTTCTTTTGTATGAACTTCGATTCTTTCATATAGTGGATTCAAGTTCACCTTGAGGATAGCTAGGTCAAATCCTCTCCAGGTTTTTACCGTGTGGTTTCCTGGGTCATCATATCATTGTGTTATTTACTTTTCTGCTGCTTTATATATTTGATATGATTATTTGATTGTGTTAACCTAGATTTGCATAATTTGACTAAGTTAATCACTTGGATAATAAACTAGGTTAATCTGGTTGGATTAAGGGGTCTAAAAACTATTCAATTTTTTTCGGTTAGTTTCTTGAGAAAGTTGAAGGAATCAATATATAAATCTGTCTTTGTTTTTTCTCACTTCTCTGTTTCTTTTGGCTTGAATTTCTGGCTTTCTTAGTGCTGATCACGATCATGATCTGGGTTGAGGAGCTGCAAGGAGAGCCGTCAGATTTGTTGAGTTGTGAGGTCATCGGATTCGGTTTTGTCAAGTTGCTTATTCAAGTGTTTTGCTACTGTGGCTGGGATTTAGAGTGGGTTTGAAGTTGGAATTGGGGGTGGGTTTGCTACTATGGTTGGGATTCGGAGTGGGTTTGAAGTTGGAATTGGGGGTGGGTTTGAAGTTGGAAGGTTCCTTTCCTTTCCTTAATTGGTAGTGTTTGGTTGTGCAGAAAAGGACTGAGAATTAGGAGAGGCACAAGAAGCACCTAGGGTCGCCACCATGCCACCAAACCCATGGCTGATTTACCACAATCCAAACCTACGGTTGGATTTCTCATTACCTTATTCTTTGGTCGTTGATTGCTTATCTCTATCTCACTCTCTTTTGTTAATAACGTTGCTGGTTGTTTTGAGATTGTTGGTCTTCTTGTAAAAATTGGTTCACAATTTTGAGTTTTTATGAGATTGTTGATATTGATATAGATTAAAAGTGATTTCATTGAGCATTTGATCTGTGTGCTATTCCTGCGTTTTGTTCTCAAAGAAGTTCTTAAGCAATAAAAAGCCCTAACTTTTTAATCTTTCTTATGTTTGTTTTTCTCTAAAAATGTGTTTTTCTAACGGCAAAAGGAGAGATAGGTAACAGATCTCTAACGGAAGGCACCTCAAGTGGGCAAAGTGATAAGTTTTAAACCACGGGTAGGCAAAGCGCAAACAGGCCAAACCTCAGGTGCTGTAATTATCCCAAAAAAAAAAATTTAAAAGAGAGAGATCTTGTTTCAGATTTAAGGAGAAGATAGATTTTTATTTTGAAAATGCTCTTAAGTCTGAAGTGGTGAAGCCTAAAACAGCCATAATGACCCCAAAAAAGGCAAAAACATCATATTTACTGTCTTTGTGTTAAGGAAGAAGCCCAAAGATGAAGTAGATTTACAATTTTGCAATGATATGATATGTGCTTCAGTTGAAGCCTTTTTTTGTTGCTTTTTTCTACTTCAGTTGGCTTAAGTTGAGGCATTTTTTTGCTGCTCTTACCTGCACATGCACATATTGACGAGAGAGGGAGAGAATATTGAAGAGAGAGAGATGAAAATTTAGCAAAAAGTGAGATAGGAAAAGTGGAAAACTATTAAGTATAGAACTATTGTTGAAAAGTGAAAACCAATTTGTTGAAGCAAGGACGGACCCAGGGGGGGCCTGGCACCCTTGGCCTAAAAAAAAAAAAAAAAAATTTGGGGCCACCTCCCAAAGAAAAAAAAAGAATTTTTTTTATTGGTTATATTTTTTTATTTCTAGAGTTGCGCCTCCCTCTTTCAAAAACTTAGATCCCATCCCTTTTAATTAGCCTAACCCAACTAGCAACTATTCAACTCAAAAACTTAACAAAAACAAAACTTTAAAATAAAAAATAAAAATCCTAGTTAGCCTAGTATTAGAATACTATTATCAAGTATTTTAAATGCTAAATATTTAATATTTAGAACACCAAATACCGAAAACACTACTGTACAAGACATTTCAAATTCTATATTAAAGTAGAAAACGTAATTTTTGGTTTGTGAAAATAATTTTTTTTTTGCAATAGCTGATGCTCTTAAGAAACAGTGTTATTTTGTGCGTGTGTGTGTGTGTGTGTGTGTGTGTGTGTGTTTTTGTCATTATTGGTAAATGATTGCATCTTAATGACTATGAAGTTTGGTAAGAATATAAAGAAGATGAAGTATTCAAAGTATTTGTTCTCTTGGCATGGAAGATTTCAAATTTCAACCATCAACTCAAGGACGACTTTGTTTCAAGTGGAAAGGTGTGATGTAGGACAGAATCTTCAAATTAATTTTTGTAATTTATTATTTTTGGTATGTTTATGTAAAAAACATTATTTTAGGTTTAGTCATTTATTTCTTTGTTTTTAGGTGGTTTTAATGCTTTTTAGGTCAAATTTGGTTTCTGTTTAGGTTTAGATCTTTTTTTTAAAAAAAATATGTCCTAAAGCTGCGTTTACACAACACGGCTATAGTCTGTCCTAGAGTTGCATTTATTAGTGAAACACAGCCATAGGCTCCCCTCAAGCTGCGTTTATATAAACGTGCCTTCAAGTATGTCTATGCTGCGTTTCTGTAAACGCGACTACAGGACCCAGTATAAATGAAAAAGAAAGAATTACCTTGAGTTCTTCGAACACCCTGAGACATGGTTAGACCCAATCTGCGACTCCCAGCTGTTCACGCCCTCTCTACCTCCGATCCTACTCACCGGCGCCAACAAAGCCCAGTCCTTCATCACTGACACTGCCTTGGGTCTCTCCCTCTCTCTCTCTTGAGAAATTATTAGTTCCATCGGAAGGACTGCTGATATGGACGTCCTTGACCTCCCAACCAATAAAATGCTCTTATTTATGCAAATATGATATCACTTGCTAATTTTTATTTTTTATTCCTTGTGTTGATTAGGAAGTTCACTCACACATTTGTGATAGGCCACAAATTGAATGACCCCTTGTGATTTAAACTAATTAATTAATTTAACCAAGTTATTAATTAATCAATTTAACATGCAAATACGTGACAGCACAAACAAATCACCGAATAACTAAATATGCAGTGGAAAATAAACGACACGGTGATTTGTTCACGAATGGGGAAAAACCCTAACGGCAAAAACCCCACCGGGTGATTTTCAGGTCACCACTCCCGAAACTCCACTATTATCAAATCAAGCGGTTACAAATAAGGAATCCCAAGTACCTTACCAACCTACAGTTGAACCCTTACCCCAATACCCAATTGGACTTGATCTGTAGCGACAGTTCCCCCTTTTGATGCACGGCTCCCAAGTACGTGACTAACCAGATGCGTGGATCCCAATACGGGACTTCAAACACCAACTTTTAGGAAGAAGAGGTTGGCTGCAAAGTTCTTCAGATCATCCTATGCAATGAAGATCAGGAAGATGCTTGGTCACAAAACCCTAAGGTGCATAATACACAGCAACTTCTTGAAAAAGATGAACTAGGTTAAGAACTTCGTCTTAGAGCACAATTTGCTTGAACAAGGATTGCTCAATGCTTATGCAACTTGTGTCTATGTTGACGGCTCTTAAAACACTCCTTAAATATGTTTAGGGTTAGAAGAAAAGAAGGCCCAAAAACACATTCACGGATCCCAAGAAAATCAGATTGGAATTCTGACTTTTTAATTCTCGACAGATAGCAGGTGTCGAGGTAGGTGTCGAGCAGGTGTCGAGCTTTAAAAATTCTGCACTTCAACTTGCTTTTTCTTGGACAGACTTGATGACTTCAATACTTGATCTTGAAACATTGTTTCTTGAAGTATTAAAAACACCTAGAACTACCCGATTACAAGTAGAGTGCGTTTTGTCAAAGGATTAGCCAATTTACATAAAATATGACATATATTCTTAAGTGTGAACACATATGTCCTAACAATCTCCCCCTTTGGCAATCCGTGACAAAACCACAACAAACAAATGAACATATGAGAGAAGTCATAAATCACTCAACTCATATTCACTTGTTAAATACAATAAAATCTATCCTAACACAAACTCTTGAAGAACTTTGCAAAAAGAGAGTTTATGGCAAGTAGACTTTGACAACCTGTATTTCTGAAACACTTTTAAACAAAACTCATCAAGGCATCTTGTGTGAAACAGAAATCATTAGATTGCATACAAATATAAAGAACATGTATATAAAGAGAGAAAAGAAACAACACATGAGGAGATAGGTGAAAGAAAAACATACATCCACATATATAGAAAGATAAGTACAATGTATGTAAACTGATATACAAGACCAATGTATCTATAAGAATGGAAAAGAAAAGATACATCTAAAGCCTCACTACATCCCTCAAATATATGAACACTCCCCCTATCAAAAATGTCCTATACAAACTCTCCCCCTAAGATGACTACTCTCATAATCCCAAAACTACTCCCCCTTTTTGTCACGAGTGACAAAGGGTAGAGTGTCATGTAGACATCTCATCAGTAGAGCTAGCATCTCCATCATCATCATCAGAAGCATCATTGTCATCACCATCATCATCATCATCATCCTCAGTATCAGAATCTGAAGCAACTAGAGGAGGTGGTGGAGGAGAAGCCTCAGATGCAAAACCACCCATGGTCGCCTGCCGTCGTGTAATACGACCAACACGAACGTTCACCTGATACAGCTCAGTGGTGAGTGTATCAAGGCGAGCATCCATGCGCTGCAGCTGCGCCATAATATCTCCAAGAGATACATCGCCTGAGGAAGGAAGAGGAGTCGATGTAGATGGAGCAGATCTGGATGGAGCCGAACGGGAGGGCGGAGTGGAATCCGGCTGTCTCGACCTGAACTGTGCCTGACTACGTTTTACGGTAGCGGCATCTATGGCAGATATGTGTGTGAAGTGGTCGGACACAGGGAAAGGGATGGAAAAATGGCGTAGAATCCTCGTGATAGCGGAAGGAAAGATGAGCTTATCACGGGACGCCGCATCTAAATGAACATCTATGATAGAGAAAATGAAGTGGGAAGGAAAATCTATCGTAAGATGCTCAAGTAGAGATAACAAGAAACGAGCACGAGGCTCAGTGATAGAGTTATAGTGAGAAAGAGGATGAAGTACAAAGGTCACCACCATGTTAAGGAACCTAGGACCTTTAGCAAAAGGTCTACATGATGTGTACATATGCTCACCCCACTCAGAAGGGCGCTCACAAAAAGCAGTAATGAGCTCATCCTTGGACACAGTCCTCAGTCGCTCACATGTAGGATAGTCAGGAAACTCTATCCTAGGGACATGAAGCACATCCGCAACCAGCTGCGGTGTGACAGCAATGCGCGTACCTCGAACGCGAGTATGAAAGAGAGGTACTGAACGATCAATCCCGTACATGTTGGAGTAAAACTCCTGAATAAGTACGAGAGGACAAGTGACCGGGACGTCACACAGTGACTCCCATCCCCTACTGTGAATGACAGAGGGAAGGTCAGTGTCGGCGAAGTCCGCCAGAACAACGTGGCGTTCCGAATGAACACCTCGTTTAGAAAAGTTCTCAGTAAACGCCTTTTGGGCATTTACATCACGGAACCGAAGAGTATGAGGAGCAGTATCAGAAGATGAAGAAGCTCCAGAACGTAGAGGGTTCCGAGCCGGAGTGGATTTACGTTTAGGTGCCATAGATGCAACTAACGTAAAAGAATGAGAAAAGAGATAGAGAGGGAGACAATCAGAAAAGTCCCAAACAGTTCAAATATGATAATATCTTGAACAAAATGGACGTATGCATGGGAATGCATGGTTATGTGACATGCAAACATAAAAGACATCATGGGCTCAGCCCAATCCAATCCTAGCAGCACACATACAAGAATCACATAACTAAATGCATGAAAATATCATTCTAATGCACATGGAATGCAATGCATGACATTTTAAACACTTTTTATTGAAAAACCAACCCAAAATTTCAATAAAAACTCATTAATTTTGAAAAATCCCAAAATTTTCAAAAACTTTAAAACCTAAGTTTCAAAATCATGAAATGCATGAAGAACAAAGGATAACAAGATCATACCAGGTGATTCGAAGCAAGGAAGTGCCAAAAATCACGTTGGATGAAGGTTGGAGTGAAGAAAAATGCTCTGGAAGACGAACCGCCTCGGACAGATCGAAGAGAGATCGAGAAAATGAGAGAGAAATCGCGACAGAAGCATTTATAGACACCTCAGTAAATCTCGACAGCTGAGGTGTCGAGAGGTATCGAGGGTGCTGTCGAGATAGGTGTCGAGAAATTTGCCTTCGACAGCTAAGGTATCGAGGAGGTATCGAGGTACAAAACAGCTGAACCAATACAGAAGCTCGATCGATCGATGTGGTGTCGAGAAGGTATCGAAGAGACAGAGAGAATCTCGATCGATCCACCAGGTGTCGAGGAAGTGTCGAGATTGCGATAAGAAAAAGGCTTTAGAAGCTCGACAGCTGACCAGGTATCGAGGAGGTATCGAGAAGGTGTCGAGCCAGCAGAGAAAAGCAGTTTTTCGAGAAGTGAAAAACACAGACATGAATGCAATCAAGACATGCACCTCAACCATGATCCAATCAACATAAAATGCTCTCAATTAACCTCTCTCAATCAAAATTTAAGCACATGGATCTCCCAAAACACACACACACACTAAATAAGTCTAACCAATTTTATATTTCAAAAATAAGTCATGACAGTTTAGTGAGCATACAAAGGCACATGTAAAACCTTTGTGATGGCCAAATCACATTGTACCTGCACATGTATCAAAAGTAGCAAAGAATATTGCGTGTTGTGTGTGAAAAACATCGCAAGATTGCATATGTGTATACATGTTATGACGATCTGAGATATGAGATAATAACTTTAACTCACACACAATCATAACTGTTTGATGGGGACTATCACCTTTGAGGTACATCCTATAACTCCCACATCTCCTAGAATACACGCTTGCAACCATTTTAAAGCATTTTTAATCTTTTTGCTTTTTATTTCTTCGCATATTTTCTTTTTTTTTTTAAACATATCATACATGGGCTTATGAGAAAGAAAAGAAATACCCATTGATATTTTGACATTTCAATTTTGCTATGCCTAAGCACACAAATGTCATTGACATCACACTTTTGCTATGCCGAAGCATACAGATGTCATTAATGATTGGCGGGCAACAGTGGTGAGATGGTTATTTATGCATTTCTCTTAGGATTTTCTAGTCCTACCCGTCAAAAAGAGTGATATGAGTGTTAAGTCTAAGAAATAACCTAATCTTACTCATCACAAACACGAGCCACAAAGCTCACTTGCTTAGTTGTGCATAAAGATGCTCATCTAAGGTACAAGAGATACAAAGTTTAGAAAACTTTGTTTCATTGGCCATCTAAGGTACACAAGTACCAAAGTACACAAAACACACACTGTTTTTGTATTTTTCAATTTTTCAAATTTTTTTTTTTATATCAAAAACAAAATAAACAAAACTGAAAGTAAACACACAAAAACATGTTAACAAAGCAAAACAATGCATAAAACTAGACTGACTCAATAAAAATGCAAAACACACATGCAATGCAACAAATAAGAAGAACAAGAAGGGAAAAGAAAGTGATGAGATCACTTTGAGTCCTTTTTCTTCCACACCTTGGAAGAGCTTTTCCTTTGGTTAAATCCTTGAGCCGGCGGTGAGGGGGAAGAATTAAAACCGTTCAAGTTCGAAAGGAACATGATGGCTTTCAGAAGATCTCCAAGAGGAGCAAGAGAGGATTGAAGCTGATTTTGGCTTCCAGATGATGTCATACTGTTGCTCTGTTGGGTGGCTAGCCACTTGTAGCAATTAGGTCGAGTATGACCAGCAGCTCCACAATGATAACAGAGATGCTGCTTCTTTTGTTTAGGCTTCTGAGAGTTAGCCTTCTTATCCCTAGGGAGTTTAGCATCTTTCTTTTCTAACTTAGGGGGTGCTCCTAGGATGGATTTACCCTTGTCTATGTTCTCACTAACTAATTTAGTATTACCATCAATGTTCTCAATTTTTTCAATATTAGCAGGAGGAACAAAAACAATAGAACTAGTAGAAGCAGAGTTAGAGATAGAAAGACCATACCCTATACCTGTTCGATCTGAAGCAGATTTCTGGTTGCTGAGCATCTCATCAAGTTTTGCACTTGAAGTCCTCTCCAGTTGAGCTCTAACTTGAAACAGCTCTGCTTCAAGCTTCTTGGTCTTCTCAGCCAGGAAGTTGTTCTCAAATCTCAGTGCACCAATAGTTTGATTCGCCTCATCAAACTTTGTGGACAATTCTTCTCTATCGAGTTCCACATCACTGAGCTTCTTGGTGGCCAGCCTGTATAACTTCTCATGCTTTTCAGAGAGCTTGTAAAGCTTCTCATAGGCTGAATGGATATTATCTTTGTCATCCATCTTTTCACATTCAGTGTCCACCAATTCTTCTTCTTCTTCTTCAACAATCCCATCAGTAGAATTGACTGAAGCAGTGAAGACATTTAGGATTCCGTCATCCTCATCATCGGAATCATCTTCAGGCTCAGTGTCACTAAGGGTTGCAGCTAGAGCCTTGCTCTTCCCAATGCTCTTCAAATAAGTAGGACATTCATTCTTCATGTGTCCAAACCCGTGACACCCAAAACATTTTGGTCCTGCCGGAACAGTGTACTGACTGCCATCCTTGGCATCCTTTCTTCCTTTGTCTTGGCTCTTGAATTGTGAAGAACTGGATTGCCTTCGGTCCTTGTCGAAGCTCCTCCCATTGGCATTCTTCATAAACTTCTTGAACTGCCTTGTAATGTAGGACTTCATCTTTGAATCTTCATTATCGGAAGATTCATCTGTATCACTGCTCTTAGCCTTCAGGGCCATGCTCTTGCCCTTGCTTGACTTGCCTATTCTTGATAACCCTAGCTCGTAGGTCTGCAAGTTCCCAACCAGCTCAGTCAAAGGAATTTTATCAATGTCCTTTGATTTTTCAATTGCCGTAATCTTGGCATGAAATCTCTCAGGTAGAGATCTGAGCACCTTCCTTACAACCTTGGGTTCAGGGATGGTTTCCCCAAGATTGAAGGCTGAGTTCACTATGTCTTTCAGCTTGGCATAGAACTCATCAAATGACTCATCCTCCTCCATCTTAATTTCTTCAAAGCTAGTAGTGAGCCTCTGTAGCTTTGAATCCTTGACAGCCTTTGTTCCTTCATAGGTTGTCTGGAGGATGGTCCACGCCTCCTTGGCAGTTTCTGTTGAGGATATCTTCTTGAACTCCTCATTTGTGACAGCGCTAAATAGAGCATTCAACGCTCTGCTGTTGAAGTTCGCCGCCTTGATCTTGGCTTCATCCCAATCAGCCGGCGCTTCTGTTGGCTTCGTCCAGCCAATCTCAACAGCTTGCCACACCTTTTCATCTAAGGACTGCAAAAAAGCTCTCATGCGTACCTTCCAGTAGGCATAGTTAGTCCCATCAAATAAAGGAGGTATAATTAGAAATTGTCCTCTATCCATGACAAACAGGAGTCAATGGATCAAACACAGCAAAGATTAAACCTAATCAGAGTGTGCCCGCTCTGATACCACTTGATAGGCCACAAATTGAATGACCCCTTGTGATTTAAACTAATTAATTAATTTAACCAAGTTATTAATTAATCAATTTAACATGCAAATACGTGGCAGCACAAACAAATCACCGAATAACTAAATATGCAGCGGAAAATAAACGACACGGTGATTTGTTCACGAATGGGGAAAAACCCTAACGGCAAAAACCCCACCGGGTGATTTTCAGGTCACCACTCCCGAAACTCCACTATTATCAAATCAAGCGGTTACAAATAAGAAATCCCAAGTACCTTACCAACCTACAGTTGAACCCTTACCCTAATACCCAATTGGACTTGATCTGTAGCGACAGTTCCCCCTTTTGATGCACGGCTCCCAAGTACGTGACTAACCAGATGCGCGGATCCCAGTACGGGACTTCAAACACCAACTTTTAGGAAGAAGAGGTTGGCTGCAAAGTTCTTCAGATCATCCTATGCAATGAAGATCAGGAAGATGCTTGGTCACAAAACCCTAAGGTGCACAATACACAGCAACTTCTTGAAGAAGATGAACTAGGTTAAGAACTTCGTCTTAGAGCACAATTTGCTTGAACAAGGATTGCTCAGATTGGAATTCTAACTTTTTAATTCTCGACAGATAGCAGGTGTCGAGGTAGGTGTCGAGCAGGTGTCGAGCTTTAAAAATTCTGCACTTCAACTTGCTTTTTCTTGGACAGACTTGATGACTTCAACACTTGATCTTGAAACATTGTTTCTTGAAGTATTAAAAACACCTAGAACTACCCAATTACAAGTAGAGTGCGTTTTGTCAAAGGATTAGCCAATTTACATAAAATATGACATATGTTCTTAAGTGTGAACACATATGTCCTAACAATTTGCATAAATGGTTTTATCCCATTGGTTGGGAGGACCACATCAGCAGCCTTTCTGGTGGACCTAATAATTTCTCCTCTCTCTCCAACTCTCAATCTCACTCAAGACACTCTCACAAGGCCGACTAACAGTAAGTTTTTTAAATTGTTTGTTTCGATTTTTGGTTTAGGGTTTCGATTTTCAATTGCACTATCAGTTGTTCTAATTTTGTACATATCTTTACTTGGATACTTAAATTATAGGATTAGGATTATTTCTGTTTACAAAAATGCAAAAAGCTTTTAATGCTTATTAATTAGGATTTAAGCTTCCTTTTCACTGCTTAAAACTTTGAGCATGACGTTTTAAAATCATTTTTCTCCCTTTATTTGGTGTAGGTGTATGTGAAGAGTTTTTTGTTTCCACACTCTCCATCTCCTTGTCTCAGGTGAATAATTCATTTCAATCTTTTTTCTTTACTAGATAAATTTCCTTTATGTCTTTCTCATATTGATATTAATAATTTCCATTTGTTTTTGGTTGTTCCAATTAGGTTTAGTATTAATAACAGTTGATATTGCCTTTGAGATTGTTGTTTTGTATAGCAGACAATGAATTTTTCATGAAAATGATCAAGGACATATATGTATTTGTAAAATATGTGGAGCTCGGTTTGTTTTTAAATGAACATATATAACAGGAAAATGCATTGGTTGCATCTATAAATGTGGTCAGTGCTTTGCATATGCCTACTAACATGTTATTTTGCCAGTTAAAATTGCCCCACCTTTTTTCCCATTGCATAATCTAAATGTTTAGTATTTTCTTACAATTTGGTAAAAGGATATTTGTATCTCACAAGCTTTTGCAATCAATCATTGAACACAGCCCAGGAAAATTCACCCTATTTTTTTGCTGGCATTTCCAATTTCTAAGTAGTTCTCTTACAAAATTTATGTTGTATGAAGCTTTCCACATTTAAATTTTGTAGGCTGTGCAAAATTGAGGGCTGGGTTGTATGATAAGTCTTAATCTGCGCTGGATTATAAGAGAAAGGAACAATTTATTATTTAAATGCCACTCTTTACATTGTTATCCCTTTGAAAGAATACTAATCTGTTCATTGAAATATTTTCGAAAAGATACTATTCCTTCTAAATCAAGACAACTATAGCCTTGGATCATTATAACTATTCCCATGAAACTAAATTCCAATAAAGTAAAATCAGATTTAAATATTCCTTACTAAGTTAAGAACTTCTATCCCAGCACCAAAATTTAACAAAAGTTCTACGTGTTTGCAGGGACGGAACTAGGATTTGAACCTAGGGGGGCGAAAGTATGAACCAAAAAAATTTCAAGTGACATGTTTTATTAAAAAAAAAATCATGGTAGACAAAACAATTGCACTTTATTACCATAAATATTTAAGTCAAGAAGGAAATAATATGAATCAAAAAAGTTGAAAGTTACAATATGATATTCAAAACTTTTCGAAGAAGAATAAAAAAAAGAAGAGGATTTCGGATCTCCAAATTTTGGATAATTGGAATAAATATGTTGATTTTATTACATTGACCAACTCATCAATATGATAAACCCATACTTTTGGATGCAACTAAAAATCACACTAATGAAGTTTTCAAAACTTTCTTTAAGGATTTTAAAAAATTGGGATATTAGTATTAAGAGTTGGCAATGCTACATCATCAATATTAGCTTCTAAAAGAATTTTGCATTTTATCTTTTGAAAATTTTTTTTAATATTGTAATTGACTTTCTCATAATTTATAAATCAATTAAAAAGTTATATAAATTATTGTCACCCCCGTAAGGGATTTTTTTTTTTTTTTTCCTATGAGATTGTTTTAGTTATGAGTTATTGAATTATGATATTGGTGATTTGTGGATTTTTTGTTATGTTGTATTTGGACTATGAAGGGGCCATGGGTCCAAAGAAAGGGTTAAGTGATTAGTTTCTTTTGAGCTATTTGGACTAATTCAAAAATTTGAGGGGGGCAAACTATAAACTCTAAAATATGGGCATGCAAATAAAATAGCTAATTTGAAGAGAGAGGAGAGAGGGGGGGTGGGAGGGGGGGGGCAATTGCCCCCCTCTGCCCCTTAGTGGGTCCGTCCCTGCGTGTTTGTGTGTATATATATTGCTAAGCTTAATAGAAAAAAACTGTACAAACTGAAGCTCAAGTTTTCTAAAACTAGTAGTGATATCAATTGGTAGTTGTGATTACTAGAAACTTTGCAGTTCACAAAAAGCATAGACTATTTCAGCCTGCAATGGAAGCAGAAATCTATTTTTACAAAACTTAAGTTGATAGTTGCATGTATTACTCTGTTGTAGAAGACTGTTCTGCAACTTTGTGATTATCTTTCTTCCTCCTAGAAGTTCTGTTCTCTCTAATTTTTCTGTCTTCTGAAAATTGCATTGCCGCCTACAATGTTCAATATATCTTTCATTCTTTTTTGCTCATGTTGGTCTTGATTCTAGCTACATTCTTCTCATTTTTGAGCAATTCATCTGCGATCCCATCCAATTTAATTATGCTCATATCATGAAGTCTGATAATTTTCTACTCGTTATCATCTTATTCTAACCCACCCTTTTTCTGTTTGGTAGTGGTATTTTACTATTTTGATACCTTTTTATTTTTATTTTTATAGGCATTTTACTATGTTGGTACTTCTTTTAGATCAATTAGTCTTCACTTCAGAGGCTTTCTGAATCCTTCATAAATTTTAAATATTGAATAGGTGAGCTTGATGCTGTCATCTTGTACATTCTATATTTGTTTGTTTCAAATAAATTTTAGGGTAAATTCTAGTTTTAAGATTTGGTGCTTGAAAAATTGGG
Organism: Quercus glauca; assembly: GCA_023736055.1. Lineage (NCBI taxonomy): Eukaryota > Viridiplantae > Streptophyta > Magnoliopsida > Fagales > Fagaceae > Quercus > Quercus glauca. The sequence goes on along the minus strand of CM043316.1, from coordinate 72,173,398 downwards.
GTAAATTTGATTTTGGTTCCTCCAATATTTAAAATGTGATAATTTAGACCCTCCATTACTTCTGTCAATTATTTGCAAATGTGATTAATGGCACGCTGACTAGATTGTTGTTGTGGACTTTTTAACTGAAGTGGCACTAGTATTTTTTATTTTTAAATTGTCATTTATTTTCTTTCTCATATCTTCTTTTCTTATTTTGCTGCCCACCATGGTTGAGACCCACAACACACGTATGCCCACCAACATCTTCAGCAAGATTTGTAAAGTATCCCAAGTAGGGCTGTCCACGGGTCGGGCCGGGTCGGGTTTGGGCCCAACCCGGACTCGACCCGCCGGCGTCGGGTGGGAGGGTGGAGGAACCCGGAACCGACCACCGGAAAAATCGGTCGAGTCGATTTCAGGTGAGGGTGAGCGTCGGTCGGGCGCCGGAGTAAAAAAAATCTTTGAAATCTGGGAAAAAAAAGTCGTCGGAATCTGGAAAATCATTCCGGAATCTGGAAAAACTCGCCGGTATCTGCATTTTTTTTTCACCGAAATCTGAAAATTTTCACTAAAAATTGCTGGAATTGGCCGGATCTGGATAAATCCCACTAGATCTAGCCTGATTTGGTCGAGATCTCCTCGGACTTGGTCGAGATCTCCTCGGATTTGGCTTGATTTTGCAGGTTTGGCCGGATTTTTTATACATCTCTGGTCGGGTTCGGGTTGCTCAGGTTTTGGAGAAGCAAACCCGCCACTCGACCCGCCGGTGTCGGTTCTTGAGAACGGAAACCCGCCGCCGATCGGCTGGACCTTCGGTTGGGGCCGGAATCGGGTCTCCGGCGGGCGGTTTTGCCGGGTTGTCGGGCTCTGGTCGGGTCTAGACAGCCCTAATCCCAAGTCCCAACAGAACTCTCCCATGGTATGAAGCACGGGTGTGTTTCGGGACTCGGGTACGGGTACGGGTGCGGGTGCAGGTGCGGGACTCGACAATTAAAAAATTATTTAAAATATTTTTATTTATATTTTCTATATATTTTTACTATTAAAATATTCTTAAAAAAACACATTACTATGCTTGATTCACAAAACAAAGAAAGAAGAAGGCAAGAAACACAAAACAAAACACAAAACAAAAAAGAAAACACAAAAGGAGCAACAAATATTCAGAATAAAATTAAGGAATGACAGATTTAGGATGTTTGGGCCTCGTTCAGAGCCGATTTCGACTGTTCTAGCATGATTCAAGGCCGATTTCGGCTTGTTTCGGCCAATTCGGTCCATTTCGGACGTTTCGGTCACCAGCCAATACAACTTGATTCTAGCCGAATCTGCCCAATTCGACACCAATCGAAGTCGAGTCAATGCAAATCGAGCCGAGTCGGCACGAGTCAGGAAAAAAAAAACTCAGACGCGTCGGACTCCGGTGCGGCACCCTCTGAGCCGCGTCTGTGCTTCATAGCTTAACCACACCAACCAAGGAAAAACTTGATCCGAAATCTCTCAAACCCAATTGCCAACACCCCAATGAAACACCAAAACAAAGGGTCAACCATGAGTATTACCTCTGTCAATACTCTTGATAGTAGCATTGCCTTCACCTCTTGAATCCTCTATTCCTTGCAAAATCTTATTTGGTATCCTCTTCTCCCCCCTTTATCCCAACCCAATCCCACTGTGACTGCTTCACACCTAACCTCTATCACACCCGATAGAGTTAGAACCCAAAATGTTGTGCCACCACCCCAAAATATCCACACTTAAAGGCTCCAACCAGTAGCATAACACCCAAGCCACCAAATATTTTCCCAATTGTTTTGCATAGTTGCCATGAACACCCCCAAACAGCTCTTAGGTGAGGGCCTTTTGCATAATGTCCCAGGCATTGAAGGTGAATGTCAAGGTGAGGCCTTGCATAATGTCCCAAGTGCTAAAGGCGAGTGCCTTGTATAAGTCACAAACTCTTGAGGTGAGTGCCTGGCCCATTATTAGTGCTGCACTCCTTAAGTGATATAAGGACTTGGCACCTTGAGGTCGTCTTTCACCTTTGACAGCATGGCATTGGCAAGCATATTTATCTCTTAAATTGTCTTTTGTAGCTCATAACTGAGAGGGCATATAATTCTTCATTTGCCTTAGGTGTTGATGCATATTATTTTAAAGCTATTAAAAAGTTTTTATATAATAAATAGGTTCATGCATCTCTTGATTTTTTTCATGTTTCTGTTGCAGGTTATCAATGATGATGGGGCTGTATCCTTCACGGTTACGTGTCTTTGATGTTATAGAGTCATAGCAGTTCTGGTGAGCTGCTAATGAGTCCTAGCTCAGATAGCATCTCCTTCCCTTGTAAGAGCAAGAGGTCATGGGTTTAAGACCCACCGTGCAATTCTTTGCTGACCTTTGCCGAACTTGTGCTCTACAAATGTTGGTTTTTATGCTTTAAAATCCTCACAAGATTTACATCAAGGGGCTATTTTCTTTTTGCTTTTAACCTTTTATTTTATTTTTTGTCCTACATTGAAGACATTCATCTAAGTTGATAGAGCTGCTCTTATAACGTTTTAAAATTTGTGCTCTTAGTTTTTAATAAATCATACTTAGGAATTCATTAGTGAGGATGTGTTTGGATGTCCCTTGGATTTGATTCCTTTAATTATGGCTAAGAGTCTTATAACTCAATTGACACTTTTTGGTATTTCTAATGGAGACATCCAAGAATTATATTCCTCCACCCCCAACTATTGGAAATTTCACAAGTATTCTTTCAATTTTTTTTTTCACACGGAATGCAATTGTTTGACCTTCGTTTTGTATTACTTACATTTTTTAAAAAAATTCCCTGGAAGAGTTTATCTATGTTTATTTGTTTTTGGTAATGACTGGTGTCTTTCATAACAAGTACACAAATGCAATTGCATTGACACTTTTCAAAGGGTTGACTCGTGCCATTTTAGTGCTGTGGAGGTACAGAAGGAATTAACTTTTTTTTACCTTGAGACATCAATTATCCTGTTCTAGGCACTTATGAAAGGAAAAGGAAAAGAAGAATATTGACCAATGCCTTGTAAAATTTGCCAGCTTCTCTCCCTCATCCAATACGTTGTATTCTTATTTTATACGTCAATGTGATGAAAAACTCCTTTACTGACTGTTTCAAACTTACGGACCAAAAAAAAAAAAAGACTGTTTCAAACTTTTCTTTGCGGTTGCAATCTGTTGTTTGGCAGATAGTGGATACATCATACTGGACCCCACCAAGCTAGAAGAGTAGGTCACTGTAGGTTTCACATGAAACACAGGATTCCATTGTATTATTTCTGATGTGACAAGCTTTTGAAACAGCAAACGTTCAAGGAATTTTCCATTATAGATAATGAGGCCAAAATGGCCTTTTCCATCAATTTTCGAAAGATTTGGCAAAAAAACACTGTTTCGAAAATAAACAGGAATGTACTACTTTTTCAAGTACTCGAGTTTGGTGAGCTCGAGTACCCTATTTTATACTTCCACCGTGGCATGATGACATGGCATTTGGGATTTAAAAAATGCCACACAGTACTCGAGCTTCCCGAGCTCGAGTACTGTTCTGGCCAATTAACACCGAGTGTGGCCCCTGTTACCCACACTTAAACTTACCAACTCAGTTTACTCTCTCATCTATCACTTTCTAAATCTCGCTATCTCCCTCTCAATCTCGCTATCACTTTCTCAATCTCCCTCTCAATCTTGCTGTCAATCTCCCTCTCAGTCTCGCACTCGCACTCGCTCTAGCTCTCTTCTTCGGCACCACAAGCTCTTCTTCTTTCTCTATTTCTCACGGCAACACAGGTATGTCACTCCAACTTTTCTCTTCTTCGTTGACCTCTCCATTTCTCTATTTGTACTAAATCTGAATCCATATAGGCTCTGGGATGTGGGTTTCATTTGATTTTTTTTTTTTTTTTTTTTTTGTGGGTTTGCTTGGGTTTCATTTGATTTATTGTGGGTTTTGTTGGGGTTTTGTTCATTTGTTTGTGCGTTTTGTTTCATAGTATTTTCAATGATTTGTTTTGAGTTTGTCTTTATTTTCTATTTCTGTTATCTTTTTGTGGGTTTGTAATGCAAATTATGTGTTTGATGAAATGCTTCTATGAACTATCTATGAGTTGTGAAGTAATAACTAATAAGTAATTGAAGAAGGTAAGCAAATTATGTGTTTTACTTGAGGTAGTTGGAATATTATGCAGAAACAGTTTCACGATTGCAAGAAAAGCATCTCATTATCCCAATAGATCTGAATGGTATGAGTTCTAATGGAAAATCAATGTAACAATAAAGTCTTGAAGTGCTTTCATTGTAGAATGTCCCAATAAAGTCTTCACACCTGCTATTAAGCTATTTATGAGCATGGCTTACGTATAGGATTGCAGTCAAACATGAATCATATATGCTTATGTGCTTGAATTTGTTGGGATTAAGTTTATATTTCAGAATCCTTAATACAAAATTTCCAAATTCACAGTACTAGAACCTTACAAGAGTTATCTAACTGTTTCATCTTGAAATGATTTTTTGGTGTTAAATTTAGATACATTTGACTAATACCACTGTCATATTCCTGTTTCCTTTGTTGTCTTTATAATGTTTTGAGTTATGGGTTTTTTTTATTACTATTAAATTTAGTGAAAAGGTAGAAAATGCAAAATGGAGGCTCAAGTGTTCTGTTCCTCCCCATAACCTTGGTGTACTATCTTTTTTCTTCAAAAATTACCAATGCACTAAGTCAGTGAAACTATAAGCCCATGGGGACATTTATACTGATGCATTCATACACTGATTTGCTTAGACTATGTAAAATAATATTTTTTTTTTTTTACTTATTTAGAAAAATGCAAAAGTGGGTGCTTATAAAAAAACCATTCATTTAGGTGTCCTTTCTAGTTGATATAAAACATTTTAGTTGTCAAGATATATCAATATTCTGATATATGCAACTTGTTATTCTATGAAATTCCCAGAATGACAACACTAACTTAACGTAGTCAAGATGATGGTTAATTAGGTACATTTATGTATGCTACAGTACAACTTATGGTTAATTTTCAAAATCAAAATTAATATGATGTGGGTATTTTGTGGTGTAATTTTTGTTTTTTGTTTTTTGTTTTTTTTTAATGAACATTTTCATGTGTTATTAGAGCAATCAGTCATTGTAGGACATCGTTAGCGTTCTCATTGAGGCCATAATGAGTACGATGCTTGGACTATTTAAGTGAGGGTTGATTTTAATAATGTAGAGAGACTTTCATTTTAGAAATTCCTTCCATCTAAAAGTTGCGGCTTTCTCATTTATTTATTTAGGGGTGAAAATGTTTTATCGTGTATGCTGATTTATTTTATTTCTATTAGCTGAATACGCTGTAATCTACTTAAACATTCTGAAGTTTAATTCAATTTTTTTTTTAATGAAATCAGTGAAAGCTGCATTAGATTTATATTATTGCCATTTTCAATCAAATATGTTTATAATTAAAAATAAATAAATAAGAAGAGAAGAAAGTTTATGTATTTGAAGTGAATTTTCCCCTGACTGTTGTTGTCACCAAATGCCAGATATAGACCCACATGAAGCGGGACCCTCTATACAGACTGTTTTGACGATTCAGCCTATGCATCATTCAAGTTTGCTTTGGGATGCTCCTTTGGAAGGCGAGGTATGCACTTGTCCAAAATCGTAGTCAATATATGTAGTAGAAAGAGTTTTGGCATTTAAGAAGCGTAATTAATACTAAGCTGCTTTATTTGCAGGAAGTGCCAGGTGTACTATATTGTCATCACCGAGATAAAGGTCTGCTTGAAGATGGTGTAGTTTTAGATCCACGGATTGCAGCTTATATCACAGATGCAGGGTTAGATGGGCTACTTCGAATCCCACATATGGACCTTGACCATGCATTGATCACGGCGTTGGTGGAGAGATGGCGGCTGGAGACGCACTCATTCCACTTGCCCCACGGTGAGATGACCATCACGCTACAAGACATGGAGGTTATAATGGGGGTACCTGTAGATGGCTTGCCGGTGGTGGGATATACTGATACGAACGATTGGGCCCACCTCTGCTACGAAATGCTAGGACATAGTCCGCCGAGAAGAGACGTTGGTGATCGTCGCAAGAACACTGCAGTGATAGAAGGGCCGAGGGTAAAAACCAAATGGCTTGAGGATCGGTTTAGCAACCCTCTCCCAGCTGACACCATCGAGGAGCTTGTGCAGCAGTATGCACGGTTTTACATACTGGGGATGTTGGGTGGTACGCTGTTTATGGATAAGTCAGGCAAACGGGTCTCAGTTATGTATCTGCAAATTTTCAATCCAATTAGCAACGGAAAGAAGTATAGTTGGGATAGTGCAGCACTAAGTTGGCTATATAGACACCTCTGTAATGCATCAAAGAAGACAGTCAAGCAGATTGGCGGTGCACTGCTATTGGTGCAATTATGGGTGTGGACGAGGTTTCCACACATATGTCCTGTGATGAGGCATCCACACCAGGCATTGCCCCCAGGTCCACTTGCTATCAGGTATGTAGAATCTTAGATAGTTACTGTTTTACATTTCTGCATTAAGTTTTTATGCATGGGAATTATGTAAGTAACTAATATGGATTTTATGACTCTGTTGTTTGCTAGATGGAAAGGGGCTAAGATAACAACTGAACATGGAATGCACGTCCTACACGCCTATCGTGTGTCGCTTGCTTCGCTACGGCCAAATCAAGTATCATGCCTTACAATTTGCTTTGGCATGTAGTTGTTGTTCTTACAAATTGCTTTGGAATGAATAAACATTTTTTTTTTCAGAGCAAAGTTACATGTATTGTTCACATTCGTTACACATTTTTTCTAATTATATTGTTAATATGGTTGTTTGCATCGGTTGGATCATTGCAGATTATGTGGGAGCCATACAGAAATTATTTGGGTTTCCTTCCCGCATATTGTACGCCATGCCAACACATATGGAGGTCTATCATGCCACTCGTACATTTTTGTGTGGTTGAAGGCTATCACCCTGAACGTGTTCTCCGACAGTTTGGGATGAAGCAAGGCATACCACCAAATGTCGATACTTCAGTTGACCTTCACAAGATAACTTTCCAGGGCAAGCACTAAAAAAACTGGGCCCAAGAATATGCCACACATATTGCTAAATGGGCTGTGCACGCCACAATTGCCGATGCATCGCCCTTTCATGGGGAGATGAGCTACAATGACGAGTATATGGTGTGGTTTCGTCCCCGTACTGTTCACCATATTACAAAAGAGACCTCGTATTAGGACACTTTGGTAAGTTTACAAAGACTGTTTTGTTATAAATGTACCTTGCTTCGCATAGTTTAGATCAACCTACTAACACTACTCTTGTATATTTGCGACAGGCTGAATCACAGTTGAGGACTATGGCGAAGTACGAACCAGGGTCTGAGATCTACACTGATTGTATTAAGGCCTTGCAATCTGTTGAAGAGATTGGTCAGTTGACCTTGGACAATGCACGCAATGCAGGCAACACAAGTGAACCAGCTGTAGGGCGTGGTCAACAAGCAAGGGGACGTCAAGGGCATGGAGGCCGTCAATCTAGTCAGCGTCCCACATCTACTCAGCCTCCCACACCCGTGCCCACATCTAATCGGCGTCCCACATCTGGTCAGCATCACACACCCGTGCCCACATCTAGTCGGCGTCCCACATCTAGTCGGCGTCACACACTCGTGCCCACATCTAGTCGACGTCACACACCCGTGCATGACCACACCATGGAGGAAGCAAGTCAGATAGCAGATGAGATGTGTTTGGACACTGGTTATGACATAGGCTCCATGGCACACGATGATGCGGGTCCATCCCATACGTTTGCCCATGGGGACACATCTCGGTCCCCATCCATGAGGACTGATGGTACCTGCCCACCCACATCCCATACTACATCCCCGTTGCCCACCACCCGTACGTCTCCCCCACTGACTACCGGCACTGCCCCTGCAGATGTACATGGTAGAGATGAGATGAGATTCATGCCCACTCCTGGGCGACCCACTCCTGGTGCTGTCTCCCCTAAGTTTGTGCATATCGAGTTCATCCAGACACAAATACCCACCCCCCTACCATAGGCTTCACACATTGAGGGTTGGCCGTGAAGGCCGCAACAGACACGGACACATCCTCCTGGCTGTGGGATTGGACATGGTACTATAGTTCGATTCAATACTGATTACATATACATCTCTTTATAGTTAAATGATTTGAATATTAGTATTTGCTTGTGTTCTTTTTAGGCAAGGTGAGACCAGTCAAGGAACCAGTGAGGAGAAGAAAACGGGAATGATTCAAGAATGGTCAAGAATCAGTGCTGCTTTGGTAGTTCTAATTGCTTAATTTTCCTTAATGGCATATATTGGTATCTGCTCAAAAGCTCAGCCTGTTACACGTTTATCCTATTAAGCTGCATATGTTCTTTTCCTTTTATATACAGAAACCAGCTCGAGCATGTTGACATAAGGGGGCGAATAAAAAAATTGAAACTTTAAAGAACAAAACAAAAAATTACCAATCTATTACTGGTAGGGGAGATTTTCTCTCTTTTATTTTTTTTTTTTTTTGGGGATGGGGGTGAATCTTAGTATGTAAAGAGCAACAACTTGCAAATTGCAATGAACTATGCATTACTGGACAGTTTAACAAGTTCATAAAATTTTCTATTTGGCTTGGAGGGATGTTAAGTTCTAAAACAAATAGAACTGTTTTGAAAAAAATAATTATACAAATTAACACTGGGATTAAGTGAAAATGCCCAAATAATACCACCTCTGAGTTCTCAAGGTTACCATATAAGTTGGGTGCTGAATGAGTTATGATGCTGGTGATTTTATAAATAGCCTTTCCATATACCACTCATTTGATCACATGTAAGTATTAAAAAACCTTAGGCATGTCATAATATAATATAATATAATATAATAATGAAGGGAGGGGGGTGTAGGGGGAAGAAAATCAACCAATTGGGAAAAATATTTTATATATATATATATATAAAATATTGTGAATTTCTTCAAAAAGCAAAAAGAAGAAGATGAAACCAACTGATTAAAGAAACCATTGGGGCCATTGTATTCTGTTTCTAATGATTTGAGTTAGATGGCTAACCAAAACCAAAGAAAAAAACATATATGGGGCTTTTCTTTCTTTGTTTTTTTATTGAGAGAGAAAGAGAGCTAGCCAAGTGGACCTTCCGGTGAATTTAGTTAGATGGGCAGCCACAACCCCAGAACTAGATGGATATAAAGGTTCGTGTCTCCAGAAATTGGCATACAGATTGATACTCGAGTTCCCTGGACTCGAGTATTTATTGGAATGTACAATGGCTCGCCCAATACAGATTGATACCCAAGATTGGTGGACTCGAGTACTAAAAGTTCAATATGTGTATAAAACACCCTTGAACGTTTGGACCCCCAATTACAAAGTTACCAATTCAAGCCTTATATCAAACAATTAATGTGCGGAACATGATAACAAGCTCATAACAGAATTGATAAACAATCTAAGCCAAATATAAACACATCCATAGCAGTAAATATAAGGCAAAGATAAAGGGAAAGAAGATGCAAACACACAGACAACACACGATGTGTTATCAAAGAGGAAACCGAAGTCCTCGGCGTAAAACCTCTCCGCCGCCCTCCAAGCGATCAATAATCCACTAGAAAATGTAGTTGGGATACATGAACAGCAATAGACCCTCCAAGCCTAATCTACCCAAGTACCTAAGCCCTCCAAGCTTCTTGCTCCAACGAGGTTGCGCCGAACCTTTTTCTTTTCTAGCTTACCGGATTCCGATACTTGACCATAGCATCAACCAATGTATATTGGTTCCTTCCAAACTGCTTCCTAACAACACCAAATAAACATTCTCACAGACGTGGGTGTGATGAGATAAGGATTTGGCTAAAGGCCTCTCAAGAATGTAACAATGGAGAGGAAGAGAGTAGAGGAATTTGTAGAGTCTCTAAGGTAAAGATTGAGGATGAGGCAATCTTGTTTTTCTTTCTCTCACAAAATTCTCTCTGGAAGCTCTCACAATTTAGTGGGTATAAGGGTCTATATATAGTGGTGTGTGTTTGGAATACAAAGAGTCAGTTTTTGCCAAACAGGGCTGATTGGCAGCTTGACCTCGCGGCTTGTCCAAGTCGCGAGTTCTAGTTGCGACGTAACGACCTGGCCAGCCTGGGACTTTTGTCCTGTAGTGTGACAGCTGGCGCGACCCTTCCGCTCCCTTGTGTGCATCTCACGTGCCAGCATTTGGCGGCTTGCCAGTCGCGAGTTAGTCGTGAAACTCTTCCTTCTTGCACATACTTGATCTTTTCTTCACATCTTCTCACACACTACCCTTACAAAGATCCCACCTAAATACAGGGTTACTAAGTGCTTAAATTACAAGCAAATTGGTACGGAATAAAGCCAACAAGATGGTTGATAAATTTCAACTTTACAGGTACTGAACAAAGTACTCGAGTTTCATGTGCTTGAGTACCAATCTGTATTGGCCGCCTTGCATAATTGCTAAAGCAATTGGGCCTACAGATTGATACCCGAGTTTACCAAACTCGGGTATCACACTAATACAGTACTTGAGCTCAAGAAGCTCGAGTACTATGTGGCATTTTCTAAATCCCAAATGCCATGTCATTGTGCCACGGTGGAAGCATAAAATAGGGTACTCGAGCTCACCAAACTCGAGTACTTGAAAAAGTGATACATTCCTGTTTATTTCCGAAACAGTGTTTTTTTGCCAAATATTTCGAAAATTGATGGTAAAAGGCCATTTTGGCCTAGATAATGATGTAGAACAGTGTAGCAAAATAAATATAACAAAAGGATAAACAAAACAAATTTTAACCTTTGCCGCCTAGAATCTGCTTGCAAACTTTAGGCATCATCACCCAAAAAAGAGGAGCACATTCACAACTCATAAAATTCTTATTCCAAATCATACTCCCTTTCACAATTCCAAGAGCACAACTTTAATATATTTTACAGATTACACCAATATGGAAAATACCTAATTAAATCCCTTAAAACCCTCAACATTAAAAAGCTACATTCAAAATTCAAAAACAGAAATAATTTCAAATTCAAAATAAAATCTTAAATGATTTTGGTGCTTCTTGCATCAGATAAGCTTTCTACTTATAAATGTTTTAGACTAGATCTAGTGGATTCTGGAACCCTTTCTCCTTGTGGATTAAAGGTACACTCTTGGATTCAAGCTTATTTTCATAAACGAACGTGTTTTGTTTCTTGTTTTCTAGAAATAAACTTGTTTTACTTCTTGACACTTCTGCATACCGCATCAATTTCACTAAGATATTGTTTTTCAAAAGAAAAATGCACAAAATCCCACTATAATTTTTCTTAAAACACGCACCTCTAAAATTATGTATATAACACTTAATCCACATGTGGTGTTATTTAATATGTAAATTATGAGGTTTTTTAATGTAACAAAAAAAAAATTCTCATATGTTGCTGTTTTGTGCAAAAGTAAAATTATGAATTACATTACATAAAAAAAAAAAAATTATGAATTTCACGTAAAACAAAATCAGATGGGATTTTGCATGTGTTACACTCAAAGATCTCAAGAGGATTAATGTGATACTATTAATAGTTTAATATCATATTGGGTTAAGTGTTATATTCAAAATTTAGGGGGATTTCATGTTTTTATGGAGAAATCAAATGCAGGTTTTCAATACTTTCCCCCTTTTTTTTTCTTAAGATAAGTTAGAGAAGAAAATTTAATCCCAACTTTTTTACATAGAAAAAAATTAAGCAATAACACGAGACTCTTTAACTTTATTTCACAAACAGCCCATGTGTTTGTAATGATCAGTAGGCTGCTTTCTTTTTTTTATGGGGAGAGGTCGGACTTCTAGACTTCTAGTTATATGATTACGGAAAAGACTACTTTGTAAATTATTTTCCTTGCCATATGATGGTTGCAATTCACACCCTCATATACTAAAATTAGTAGATGGTACAATTAACCCTAAACGTGAAGTGTGTTGTGTAGTGAAGTTCTTATCGTTTGTTCTTTTTTTTTTTTTTTTTTTGAGAAAGAAATCAAGAATTTTCATTAATGAGAATGAGTTACATCTGAATACAAAAACGAAACAATATGAGGTGGAACATCTTCCATTCAAACTTGGTTGAAAGAATTTATCCTATAAAAGTAGTTGCTCTCTTTTTATATATTTAAAAAAAAAAAAAAATGATGCTTAAAATGTACTCAAACAAAAAAACGGATAAATTATGTCTCCCTATGATTTGCCTTTATACAGAGCTCCGAAACCTTAAGACACTTTTGTAATTAAAGAAAATGAGAAAATAACTACGATCTTAAGTAACATTAATAGAATTAGAATAAGTATTATACCCTTATTTTTGTCTTCCCTTCTTAAAGCAAAGAAAACGGCGCCATTTTATATCTCATTGTTGTTATATTCATCATAGATTCATAGGCATATCACTCATGCTATCTTTTCAGCACTAGAATATACCCAAGTTAACCACAAGATGTGTAAGTATCACAAAACAAACTATATAGGGGAGATTCGTGTTTTCTTTTCTTTTTTTTTTTTTTTTCACTGAAATTTCTTCAATATATAAATAAGATAAAATAAATAATAAAGATATAAACAACAAAAACCCGTTCTCATGGACTTACAAAACAATATCTACTGTATTATTCCTTTTTCTTTTTTTCTTTTTTGCCCTCTGAACATGGAATTCTTTATTTATTAACTAAACTTGTTACAAACCATGTGAGGGGGTATGTTAATAAATCTGTCTTCTAAGATTAACCCCTTAAGTCTCGTACAAAATTTTGCAACAAAAAACTTTATAAGTTATTCAATTCCACTAGTGTGTGTGATTGTGATCTTTCCCTCTTTATCAAAACGTTGGCACATTGATTGGCCTCACGGTATATGTGCGAAGGTACCACCCTCCATTGCCATCTCAGTAATTCCCTACAATCCAAAATCAAAGAAAGCCAACACAGGAAGAAAACAATTCTATTAGAGGTGATAACATTTAGCACAATATAATAGAATCGATTTCCAAAATTACATTTCTATAACCCAGCTGCCAAGTCGTGTATAATCATTCTCTTAATTAACTGCCCTAAGTCTGCTTGTGTGCTTGTGGATGTTCCAATGTTAATAGCAAAGCCTTTGTTCCAATATCAATTTGCACCCCGAACCAAAAAAAAAAAAGAATAAGAAAAAAGAAGGCCACTTGCCCATGGTTTTTCCCACGCTTGCTCCCAATATCCATTTGCATCACTCACAATTAGGGATGGCAAATTTTATCCAAATCCATTAACCCATTGATTACTTGTCTAATTTGGATAAGTTTTGACACAACCCATTTAAACATTTGGGTCAAATGGAAAAATACCCATTATTTAAATGAGTTTTAATGGTTAAATTCATTGGGTACCCACTAACCCATGTAAAATTTAAAGTTTAACACATTTAAAAAAAAAAAAAAAAAAAAAAAAAAAAAAAAAAAAAAAAAAAAAAAAAAAAAAGGGAAGAAGATAAAACTCTAACTTAACCCAGCTACAAACCTAGCCGTCAAACACCTTTGTTCTTTTTTCTCATTGATTTTCTTGGGGGTTTCTTCACATTTTCTTAGCTACCAAACTTATCTCTTTCTCTCTCTCTTTCTATCTCTCACTCATTTTTCCGACCAAGAGACTTTTAGAATCTCCAAGCCCTTGGGTTCCATGTCTCAATTTCTTGAAAAATTTTCAATTACCTTTCGATTTAGGTGGGGAAAAAGAGAAAAATTCGGTGAAGTTAAAATGTAGAGGGTTCTCTAGAAAAAAGAGCACAAATCACTCAACATGGTTGAAGCCTTCTCAATCATTTCAAGAGTTTCTAAATTTCATTTTTTTTTTTTAATTATTGGCTTGTTTGGTTTCAGGGAAAATGTAGGAAATGGTGAGAAAATTGTGAAACTTAGTCAAATTTGAGAAAATATACCAAAATAAAGCCTACTCTAAATTTATTTTGCTTATTTTAGCGATTTTCACTTTTTTTTTTTTTTGATAGGAAGTGATTTTCACTCTTAAATTGGAACTGTAAGGTCACAATTTGTAACCTAAGTCCTAAAGATATGGGATATAGGCCCAATGAGCCCAGTACAATAAATTTGTAGAGAGTGGGTGAAAGAGCTGGGCCTTTTGTGGATTGGACAACGGCTAATAAGGATTTAAAAGATGAACAAGCATGAAACACACGTAAAAACCAATGAAATGACTATCTGAGGAGATCGATTATGAATTAAACCGATAGAACTGAAGGTTAATACAGTTTTTAGTGCTACAGTAATTCTGTTCTCTTTCTTTCTCCCTCCTTTTTCTGATCCACCTCTCCTGGGACATCTTTTTTCGTATGTAGTTTCTTTTAGACCATCTTGACCCTACACTTGTTAATCATCTAGGCCTTCACTTAAGTGCATGTCCCATCCGACATCCTTTTTGGCTTTTGGTGAGTTGTGATAACTGAGATTACACTGTTCAGGGGTCTTCTCCACATAAATGCGACCAGAAAAGTTGCTGCAGCGCATTTAATGCGGTGGTAGCAGCTTTTTCTTTAGATATTTCTGAGTTCCTATCGCCTTTGTACCTGCCTAGATCTCATCCCTTATTGTCGAAACTTCTTGGAAGGTCACCCAAATCGCCCAAACACAGACTTGATCAATATTCATCGTATCCGAGAAGGAGTTCCTCCTCATACTATATTTCTCAATTCTTTCCTTTTGCAATTCTATACTTCGAGGCCCCTCCCAATCATGTAATCCCCCTCGGACATACCCCTATTCTCAGATAAGGCCCAAGGCCCCATTTACGAATTTGGGCCCTTACCCCCACAATAGCCCCTCAAAATTCTAGTTTTTTCCTCGCAACTGAGGAGAAAAAGTGGGATTTTGATTTGTTTCAAAATGAAAGGCTAGTAGGACCAAAATCTCTGAGCTTACACGTGTGGGAGTATGGTTTTGTGCGCGTCATCATTGCTACTGACGTTCCAGAATCCGCGAAATGCCATTAATTGCTCTAGGCGGCGTTATGTTCCCTGCATCTAACAGTGAGGCCTTAATCTGACGGTCGATATTTTTCATTAGGGTTTGGGCGGGATAACTCCCACTCATTATTTGCCCTCTACATAAAGTCTTGCACGAAATCATTTTTCCCTTACTTTACAATCTCTCAAACTCTCCAGCGAACTCAAGCACTCAAATTCACAAGACCTGTTAAATCGCTGAACTCACCATTCTTGTTTCTTTAGAAATCTTTGAGAGTTCTTCTAAAGATTTCAAAGATCACCACTTATCTTAATCTACATAAGTTTTGATTTCTCCGAACCTTTCTTTTTCTCCTCGGCCTTCAAATTCTTATTTCCCCCAGTTGTTGTTTCCAGTGTTTTTCCTTTTTATTTGTCCGAAATGGGTAGATTTAAGTATTTAGTGGATAGCACTGCGAAGATAGAGATTTTTAAGAGAAAATATCACATACCGCAGGAGGTTGCCCTGCGGTATTGTTCCCCAGAAGAAATAGCAACTAATCGAGAAGTGGGAGAAGTCATAATCCCTATGATAGCTTTCACAATAAGGGGAATGACTCTCCCCATGGGTGGCATTACACGGGACTATCTCCGTAACCATAGGATTTGCCCTCACTAGTGCGCACCTAACCTTTTTAGGATCCTAGGCAGTATCGATGCTCTAAACCGGCATTTAGGCTTGGGGCTTACTTGGCATGACGTGGTCCACATGTACGAGTGTCATAAACAAAAAGGGGTGGGATTTTACCTTAAATCCTGATCCGATATTGTCAGGCTCATCCCTTGTCTCCCCAAATCTAACACGGGGATGAAAGACGACTACTTGATTGCTTCGGGAGCGTGGCATGATGATCTTCATTGCCCAACCCAAGCGGGAGAGCTAGGTGGGATATCTTAGATTTAGGTCCCCTAACAATAGATTTAGACTCTTTGTCCTCGGCCTTGTTTTACTTCTCTTTGTCTTATTGTTTTGTTGTTGTTTGTTTGTTTGTTTTTTTAACAACGGATTTTAAGTTTCTGACTATGATTACCTCTTTTTTTTTTTTTTTTTTTTATCAATAAATAGAAGGCATGTAGCTCCTTGGATCAGTTTAACAAACATTGCAGCCCTCAACTACCTGCTGAGATCCCCAATTTTTGTAAGTGAAGACGGGCAACTTCATGCCGTCCATCTAATTTTGGACTTCAAACCTATTTCAAATAAATTTCAAGAAGAAAGCAACGCTATAAGAGTGGGTGACCGGCGGATAGATCGGATCGACGTATCTTGGCCCAATTTTTTGGCTTCATACGATCTTCCACCAGTAGCACATCCGATCCCACAGGGCCTACTCGCCCACCCAATTCAGCAGGTTCCCTTTGACGTAGCAGCGTTTAGAGAAAGGGTTGCCTCTTCTAGTTCCTCACTCGAAGAGGAAATTGATAAATTTAATTCGGAGAAGAGGAAACACAAGGAGTACAAGTGATTTTAGTATCAGAGGCCGAGGAAGAGCTGGACAGACATTCAAGTGTTCATGCCCCAGCTTTTGTGGTAACTTATTTGAAAGGCACTTCGGACGAAGAGGAAGAAGAAATGGCCTTAAAAGCGAACAACAAAAGTCTAAGGGACCTTATGAAGGCAAGAAACAAAGTATCTGCCTCCAAAGAAATCAATAAGTCCCAGCCCTTAGCTAATCTTCCTCCTCCCCCCCCCCTTAGCTTCCCACTAACCTTGAACTGAAGCCAGTCCTCGAGCTAAAGAAGAAAAGGCCGAATGAGGTTCTTGAAGAAGGCGAGGTAGGTCCCTCGAAGGGAAACAAACAACAGAAGGTGGTTAAAGACCAGCGAGGCAGAAGGTCCTCTTCTGTTGAGAGCCAAGAATACCCTCTCGGAGTTGATGTGCGCCAACCACAACGCACGTGGTCACCCAAGCTGGAGATAGACGATGTCCCCATCACTTGGGATGCCTCAGTTCGAAATTTTCAAGGAAGGCAAGCAGGTTACATTGCTGAGGCCTTGGAGCAGCCAATTCTTCTGCCAAGAGATATGGACGCTTACAGGCGCTTTAAGCAGCCCGAGCTTTTCCTATCCCTTAAGAGGGATTTGGCTATGGTAAGTGACTTGTCCAACCCCTATAAGTAAATACTTAGTCATTTTTCTTCATCCTTTTTCTTAGTCTTATACAGAATTTTCCTGTTTTTGTTATGCAGATTACCCAACAGGTTTATGTAGCCGAGGAATGGGTCAAGAATGCCTGTAACGAGGCGAAGGCAGAGGCCCAATCTCGGTCCGAGGTTGAGAAAGCATTGGGTAATCTTAAGCAAGATCAAGCTAGATTGTACGAGTAGTTAAAGGAGGCGATCCAGGCCCAAGACAATGCTGATGTAGGTCTTAAGACTGTAAAGAGGCAGGTAGAAGATCAGCGCCAGAAGTTGCATGTGACTGAGATTAACTTGGTCACGGAAAGGCAACTGATAAAAGATCTTCAAGCTGCGCTTCAGAAGTTCAAGGAGGCGGCCCAACTGGCTAAGGAGGTGATCGAGGCTGAGAAGCAAGCATCATATAAGCTTGGTGTAGAGGAGACTTAAGTTAGGCTTACCGAGGAGCTCTCTGCAGTGTGAAGGGACTACTGCGACGTGTCTCGGGGTAAAGCCCTTGATGCTGTTGGGGTTCCTGCAAACTCTATCTTGAGGCGGCCTGAGAGTGTATACTACGATCCAGAAATCCGTGAACTCCTAGGCCCTGACTCTTTTCACCCCGAGCAAGCTCCAGAGGTATCAGTGCAGGCATTGGTTAACCAAGCCCCTCCTTCTGCTCTCCCCGAAGCTCCTAAGGAGTCTGACCAAGCTGGTGGCCAGAGTCAAGGAGTTGAGGGTCCTCAAGATAAAGGTAAGGGCCAACATAAGAAGAAACCTCCTTCCGAATCCAAAAACAAAGACCAAGATGTTGTTACCTCTCAGTCAAGCCAGGCAGCTGACCCTCTTGCCCCGAAGACGAAGACTTAACCATTAAGATTTTTTTTTTTTTTAATTGTATTTTTTATTTTATTTTATTTTATTTTTTTGTTATGGAATGTAAGACATTCTCCTTTTGATCAATGAATGCATTCTTCTTTTATTTCCAGTGTCTTCATTACATATACTATCAGGTTTACTATCATTGTAGATAATTTTGAATTGTTGCTACTTTACCTTAAATAGAATCAATAACAGTACACTGCTAATGATGTAAGTAATTTAACTAAATACTAACGAAAGCTGATTCTTATCAAAATTAGTAATAAACTTAGTAAATAATGAAAGAGGAAGATACTTTTTACATTTTTCAACACTTAAGTGAATAATTAAGGACCTCACCTTACTCGGAGGTATCAATCTGAGGACTTGGTTACGATTTAGACATATTTTGGTACTTAGTAGAAGATAGACATAACTTATAGGATGATAATCTTACCCAAGTACATGGTCCAAATGACCTGATATGAATTAGGCTCTGTTTAACACTTGTAAAGAACACCGGTATATTAATTTTCCCAAAGCATCTAGTTCGAGGACTTCAGGCATAACTAAGGTTCTGTTTAATCACTTATAATGATACCATTGAGTGTTAATTTCACCCAAGTATGTGGTCCGAGAGACAAACATGACTTAGGATCTATTTAAACTCTTATAAAGAATGCCAGTGTATTAATTTCCCCAAAGCATCTAGTCTGAAAACTTCAGGCATGACTAAGGTTCTGTTTAATCACTTATAATCATGCCATTGAGTGTTAATTTCACCTAAGTATGTAGTCCGAGAGACCAAACATGACTTAGGATCTGTTTAAATTCTTATAAAGAATGCCAGTGTATTAATTTCCCCAAAGCATCTAGTCCGAAGACTTCAGGCATGACTAAGGTTCTGTTTAATCACTTATAATGATGCCATTGCGTGTTAATTTCACCCAAGTATGTGGTCCGAGAGACCAAACATGACTTAGGATCTGTTTAAACTCTTATAAGGAATGTCAGTGTATTAATTTCCCCAAAGCATCTAGTCCGAAGACTTCAGGCATGACTAAGGTTCTATTTGATCACTTATAATGATGTCATTGACAAATATAATACCTTTAACTAACAAAAGAACAGATTGACAAAGGAAATTTTCATTAATAATAATACATTCTCAGGTTGTTTACATTCCAAGGACGTGGTATTACATGCTCGTCTAAATCTTCCAAAAAATACGCTCCTATACCAGCTACCGAAGTGATGCGATATGGTTCTTCCCAATTAGGTCATAACTTTCCCCATGCTGGGTTTTTCGCAGTGCTGAGAGCTTTCCTCAATACTAAGTCATCAGGCATTAGTGGCCTCGGCTTTACATGGGCATCGTAGCCTTGTTTGAGTTTATGTTGATAGTATGCTAATTGAACCATTGCACTTTCTCTTCTTTTCTTGATCAAGTCTAGGCTTTTTTCTAGCAACTCGTTGTTACTACTCGGATTGAATGAGCTTGTCCTTAGCGTTGGGAAGCCAGTTTCTAAAGGAATGACAGCCTCTGCTCCATATGTCATTGAAAAGGAGGTTTCTCCTGTGGACCTCCAAGGTGTAGTTCTGTATGTCTAGAGGACGTGTGACAGCACTTCTACCCATTTTCCCTTTGCATCATCCAATCTTTTCTTGAGTCCGTTTACTATGATTTTGTTTACTGCCTCGGCTTGTCCATTTCCCTTAGGATAAGATGGGGTAGAATACCGATTTGTAATTCCTAGTTCACAACAATATCCTCTAAAAGATTTGATGTCAAACTGAAGGCCGTTGTCTGTAATGAGGGTATGAGGGACCTCAAATTGGGTGACAATGTTTTTCCACACAAACTTCTTAGCATCTACATCCCTGATATTTGCCAAAAGCTCGGCTTCAACCCATTTGGTGAAATAGTCTGTGCCGACCAGTAAAAATCTTTTGTTCCCTGCTGCTTTAGGGAAAGGGCTAACAATGTCCAAATCCCATTGAGCAAACGGCCAAGGGCTGGACGGAGGATTAAGAAATCCTCTCGGTTGATGTATGTTTGGGGCAAATCTCTGGCACTGATCGCACTTTTTTACATATTCATATGCTTCTTTTTGCATATTTGGCCACCAATAGCCCTAAGTGATGGCTCTATGGGATAAAGATCGACCTCCTGTATGGCTTCCACAGATCCCTTCATGTAACTCTTCAAGAAGCAGCTCCGACGCCTCAGGGTGGATGCAGAGTAGATAAGGCCTTGAGAAAGATCGCTTGTACAACTTTTAGTCCTCAAATAACCAAAAACGAGGTGCTTTTCTGTGTATCTTATTAGTTTTGGACTTATCTTCTGGTAGGATATCCTCTCTTAAGAATAGTACTATGGGATCCATCAAGCTGTGGCTTACTCTAATTTGATGAACCTGAATTACCTCCTCCTTTTCTTCCCTGGGTCTGCACAAGTCTTCTATAATTATAACCCGAGGTAAACTTTGAGCTGAGGAGGTTGCGAGAGTGGCTAAGGAATCAACATGTGAATTCATGCTTCTAGGAACGTGCAGTAAACTGAATGATTCAAATCTTGACTGTAGACACTTAGCTTGACTCAAATACCCCTACATTCTTTCATCTCTCGCCTCTAGTTCTCCATTCACCTAGCTGACGACCAATCTCGAGTCGGAGAACATCATTACTACCTTTCCTCCCATTTTATGAACCATGGACATTCCTTCCAACAAAGCTTCATATTCGGCCTCATTATTAATAGCCGAAAAGTCTAACCTTAACGATCTTTCAATGGTGACCTTTTCAGGTGAGATCAAAACTAGCCCCACTCCAGATCCCTTTTGGTTTGCTACTCTGTCAACATACACTTTCCAACATAAAGGTGCTTGTAAAGAGATGATGTCAATCGATTTTTCATCCATGTGCTGTGTTTCTGCCATTTTTTCTAATGAAGGTTCAATAAATTTAGCTAATAGATCCGCAAAGACCTGGCCTTAGATAGAAGTTCGAGGCATATACTTGACGTCAAAAGTCCCTAGGATAGTGCCCCATTTAGCAATCCTTCCTGTGTAATCAGCACTCCGTAGTATGGCTCTAAGTGGAAGTTGGGTAAGGACAATAACTGTGTGCACCTGAAAATAATGGGGAAGCTTTTGTATAGCATGCACCACTGCTAAGATAGCCAATTCTAGTGGTAGATAACGAACCTCGGCTTCTTGTAGGGATTTTCTTACATAATAAACTGGTCGTTATATGCCATTGTTAACTCTAATTAGCACAAGGCTAACCACATGAGGAGCCACAACAATGTAAGCGAATAAAACTCCATCTACCTTTGGGCTGGGCATGATAGGCGGCCGAGATAAATATTCTTTAAGTTGTTGAAAAGCTAAAGCGCACTCATCGTTCCACTCGAATCCCTTCTACTTATTCATTAACAGGAAAAAAGGCCGGCATCTATCAACCGATCGAGAAATAAACTGATTTAAAGCAACGGTCATTCCAGTAAGCTTTTGGACCTCTTTGGGATTCCAAGGTGGTCGCAAGTTAGTAATTGCCTTGATTTGATCAGGGTTGACTTCAATCCCTCGGTGTGTCACCATGTAACCTAGAAATTTGCCCGATCCAACACCAAATGAGCATTTGGAAGCATTAAGGCGTAACTTGTGTTTTCTCAGGATTTCATAAATGTTTTCTAGATCTCTTACGTGCTCGGACTCAACCTTGCTCTTCACTACCATGTCATCTATATAAACTTCAATACTCTTTCTCAACTCTAGTTCAAACATTCTGGTCATCATTCTTTGGTACGTAGATCCTGCATTTTTCAGACCAAAAGGCATTACTTTATAGTGATAATTCCCAGTAAGGGTAATGAAAGCGGTCTTTTCTTGATTGTCCACAGCTAACGGTATCTGATAATAGCCTTGGAATGCATCTAAAAAGCTCATCCGAAGGTGACCCACAGTTGCATCTACCAGCTGATCTATACGAGGCATAGGGAAATGATCTTTTGGACATGCTTTATTCAAATCAGTGAAGTCTACCCACACTCGCCACTTTCCATTCTTCTTTTTTACTACCATGGTATTGGCCAGCCACTCAGGATAGAAAATTTCTTTGATAGCCCATGCACGCTTAAGCTTCATTACTTCATCTCGTATTGCATCTACATGCTCCTTGGATGGGCGTCGAGGTGGTTGTTTCTTGGGGGTAACAGATGGGTTGACATTCAGATGATGACATATGAAGATTGGATTCACCCTTGGGGCCTCATAAGCATTCCAAGCAAACACATCGACATTCTTTTTAGAAACTCCAATAGCTCTTCCTTCTCTTCGACAGGCAATTGAGACCCAATTTGAAAGAACTTCTCAGGGTCATTGTCAATAACCATTTTCATTAAATCTTCACACCTCACCTCCTCAGCTGACCATTCAGGAGGCAGTGTCGGAACCCTTAATTGCTATGAGCTTTCCTCAGCATGGGCCGAAGACTCAGCTTCGGGCTGATGTTGAATGGCAGCCACTAGGCATTGTCTAGCCATGGACTGGCTCCCAACGATTTCTTCAATCCGATCCCTCGATGGGAACTTCACCTTCTGGTGCAGGGTAGAAGAGACATCCCCTAGCACATGAAGCCAGGGCTTGCCCATTATGGCCGTGTAGGGGGAGTAAGCATCTACCACTATAAAGTCCACCTCCACTGTTTCTGAGCCAGTCTGTATGGGTAATCTGATTTGACCCCTCGGAATGACCATTTTTCCGTCAAAGCTTATCAATGGGGAAGTGTAGAACATTAAATCCTCGGGTCTCAGGTCCAGCCCCTTATACAAGTCTGGGTACATAATCTCGGTGCCACTCCCTTGATCCACCATTACCCTCTTCACATTGTAGCCCCCAATCCTCAGCATAACCACCAAAGCATCATCGTGAGGTTGCATGGTTCCAACCTTATCCTGATCCGAGAATCCCAGGATTAGCTGAATTTTCTTCTTAGCCCTCTTGGGCTCTGAATCGGAGTCCTCGGAGGGTAGCCAAGCAACAAACATGACTCTGGAGGGACAGGAGCTGGTTCTTCCTGGAGCCACGAAAATGACATTGATCATCCCCAAAGGGGGCTTTGTAGAGTTATCTCTCTTGGGTCCTGAATTAGTTTGACCACTCTGGCTGTTGGAATGGTGCAACAGATGCTTCAATTTTCCTTCTTGGACGTGTTGGTCCAAATGGTCCTACAGATTTCTACAATCCTCCGTGGTATGTCCTTGATCTTGGTGGTACTGGCAGTAAAGGTTTCGATTGCACCTTTCGGGGTTTCCCGCCATTTTGTTCAGCCATTTGAAGTATAGTTCATGCCTAATCTTCTCCAGAACCTGCTGCACCGGTTCTCGGAATACTACATTGATAGCTTGAACATTGGTAGAGTTAGACTGTCTTGAGAAATCTCTCTGTGGCAGGTTGTTGTATCGATCCAACCTGAAATCCCTCCTCTCCTGAGGGATAACCTTATCCTTCCCTTTTCCTTGTTGTTAGTCTTCCTCTACCCTTTTATACTTATTGATCCGATCCATGAGCTGAAGCACGTTAGTAACGAGCTTACCAGTCAAAGATTTTCTTAAACCGTGCTCGGCTAGAAGGCCGAGCTTGAACGTACTGATGGCCACGTCGTCAAAATTACCTTCAATCTCATTGAACATCTCCCAATATCAGTCCGAGTATGTTTTAAGATTCTCTCCCTCTTGCATGCTCATAGATAGGAGCAAAGCCAACAGCCGAGGAACTCTCCTGCAAGTCACGAATCGGAAGCCAAATGCTTGAGTGAGCTCGTTGAAGGAATTTATAGATTCCGCCTTTAGGTCGTCGAACCATCTCATCGCGATGGGACCAAGACTAGATGGAAAGACCTTGCACATCAAGGCCTCGTCCTTAGAATGGACAGTCATTCTCTGGTTGAAATGGCTCACATGTTCGACAAGATCTGTTCTTCCGTTGTAAATAGTGAACGTTGGCTGATTAAAACGCTAAGGAAGTCTTACCCCCTCCATCTTACGCGTGAAGGGCGATTTAGAGATTTGGTTTAAGGCTCTACTCATAGCTTCGTTTCCTACGCCCCTATGTGGCGAGCTTCTAAACCGCCGCTCACGATGGTGCTCATCTTCGTAGGAGAAGGATTCATTGGGTGGAGTTCGAGACCTCCTCCTGTAACTAACGTCCCTTTCATCATCAGAAGATACATCAAAGTTCGGAGAAGCTTGTCTCCTCTTTGCATGGCGTAACTTTCTTTTTAACTAATCGATCTCCAGTTGCATGATCTTGTTGTTCTCTGCATGGGAGATATGGCTCCCACCTCGAGGTTGACTCCTATCAATGTGTGCGGGGTGAACATTTCCTTCACGGTCACCTCTCTGCTTGAGGTTAAGAAAGGGGTCACCGTGTTAGGATTCTCTAGACTCTACTTGTTGTGGACCTGGTTCTGCCATAGTTGACCGTTGCCTTCACTATGACACAAGCTCTTCCCATAGACTGCGCCAATTGTAAGGTCACAATTTGTAGCCCAAGTCCTAAAGATATGAGATATAGGCCCAATGAGCCTAGTACAATAAATTTGTAGAGAGTGAGTGAAAGAGTTGGGCCTTTTGTGGATTGGACAACGACTAATAAGGATTTAAAAGATGAACAAGCATGAAACACACGTAAAAACCAATGAAATGATCGTTTGAGGAGATCGATTATGAATTAAACCAATAGAATTGAAGGTTAATACAGTTTTTAGTGCTATAGTAATTCTATTCTCTTTCTTTCTCCCTCCTTTTCTCTGATCCACCTCTCCTGGGACATCTTTTTTCTTATGTAGTTTCTTTTAGACCATCTTGATCCTACAGTTGTTGATCATCTAGGCCTTCACTTGAGTGCATGTCCCATCAGACATCCTTTTTGGCTTTCGATGAGTTGTGATAACTGAGATTCTACTGTTCAGGGGTCTTCTCCACATAAATGCGGCCAGAAAAGTTGCTGCAGTGCATTTAATGCGATGGTAGCAGCTTTTTCTTTAGATATTTCTGAGTTCTTATCGCCTTTGTATGTGCTTGGATCTCATCCTTATCGTCGAAACTTCTTAGAAGGTCACCCAAATCGCCCAAACACAGACTTGATCAATATTCATCGTATCCGAGAAGGAGTTCCTGCTCGAACTATATTTCTCCATTCTTCCTCTTGCAATTCTATACTTCGGGGCCCCTCCCAATCATTTAAGGTCTAAAACCCCATATACGAATTTAAGCCCTTACTCCCACAGGAACTATATGCAAGGTTGAAATTTATCAACCATCTTGTTGGTTTTATTCCATGCCAATTTGCTTGTAATTTAAGCACTTAGTAACCCTGTATTTAGCTGGGATCATTGTAAGGGTAATGTGTGAGAAGATGTGAAGAAAAGCTCAAGTATGTGCAAGAAGGCAGAATTTCTTGGTTAGGACTCGCGGCTGACTCGCGATTGGCAAGCCGCCAAATGCTGGCACGTGAGATGCACACAAAGGAACTGAAGGGTCGCGCCAGCTGTCGCACTACAGGACAAAAGTCTCAGGCTGGTCAGGCCATTACTTCGCGACTTGAACTCGCGACTTGGACAAGCCGCGAGGTCAAGCCGCCAACCAGCCCTGTTTGGCAAAAACTGTCTCTTCGTATTCCAAACACACACCACTATATATAGACCCCTATACCTACTAAATTGAGAGAGCTTCTAGAGAGAATTTTGTGAGAGAAACCCTAGAGAAAAACAAGATTGCCTCATTCCCAATCTTTACCTTAGAGACTCTACAAATTCCTCTACTCTCTTCCTCTCTATTGTCACATCTTTGAGAGGTCATTGACTAAATCCTTATCTTACCACACCCACGTTTGTGAGAATGTTCATTTGGTGCTAAGGGAAGCAGTTTGGAAGGAACTAATATACATTGGTTGATGCTATGGTATAGTAGCGAAATCCGGGAAGCTAAAAAAGAAATAGGTTCCGCGCAACCTCGTTGGAGCAGGAAGCTTGGAGGCTTAGGTACCTGGGTAGATTAGGCTTGGAGGGTCTATTGCTGTTCATGTATCCCAACTACATTCTTCAGTGGATTATTTACTGCTTAGAGGACAGCGGAGAGGTTTTACGCCAAGGACTTCGGTTTCCTCTTCAATAACACATCGTGTGTTGTCCATGTGTTTGCATCTTCCTTTCCTTTATCTTTGCCTTATATTTACTGCTGTGGATGTGTGTATTTTTGGCTTAGATTAGTTATCAATTCTAAGATTAGCTTATGTTCATGTTCCGCACATTAATTGTTTGATTATAAGCTTGAATTGATATTTTATAATTTGGGGTCTAAACGGTTAAGGGTGTTTTATACACATATTGAACTTTCAATTGGTATCAGAGCAGGTACACTTGTTGTGGTTTTAATACCTGAGTGTGATCCTTGACCCCTTGTTGAGATGGATAGGTCTCAATCTCTCAATGTTCCACCATTTTTTTATGGTAATAATTATGCCTTCTGGAAAGTTAGAATGAGGGCATTTCTATGCTCTATTGATGACACCGTGTGGGATGCAGTTGAAATAGGTTGGACCAGGCCAGAGGTTGAAAAATCTACCTGGGATAAGGCAGCTCTTGCAGCAGCCAATTCTAACAGTAAAGCCTTAAATGCTATATTCTGTGGTGTGTCTCCAAATGAATTCCACAAGATATCTCACATGACAGTAGCCAAGGAAGCTTGGGAGATTTTGGAGACTACATATGAGGGGACTAAGAAGGTGAAGGACACAAAGCTCCGAATGCTTACCACCAAGTTTGAAGAGCTCAAGATGGGTGAAGATAAATCGTTTGATTCATTCTATGGGAAGCTCAACGAAATTGTTATTGCTAAGCTTAATCTTAGAGAGAAGATTGAAGATACTAAGGTGGTGAGAAAAATCTTGAGGTCCTTGCCTAAAAGCTTTAGAGCAAAAGTCACAACCATAGAAGAGAGTAAAGACCTGGATGAGATCAAAATTCAGGAGCTGATTAAATCTCTCTAAACATATGAACTGGGACTGCCTTCCCACAGGATAAGTAAATCACTTGCTCTCAAAACCATCACCGAAAGAATGAATGATCCTTCCGAAGAAGATGGAGTGGAGAAGGAAGTAGCGTACCTTGCGAAAAACTTTCGAAAATTTTTGAAAATGAAGAATAGTGAGGAACCATTCAACAGAGGGAAATTTTCATCTTCAAGAGGTGATAGGAAAGAGTTTACGAGGAAAGAAGGGAAGGATGTTCAATCTCCTTCGGACATTGTGTGTTTTGAATGCAATGGTCATGGACATCTCAAGAAGGAGTGCCCCAATTTCTTGAGAGGGAAAGGCAAGGCGTATGCCACAACGCTGAGTGATACAGACTCTTCAAATTCTGATTTTGAAGAGAGCTGTGACGGAGAAGGAAACTACTCCGCATTCATAACCATTGCACATGTGGAATCCTCGGATGATTTGAGCTCACTTGTGAAGGAACTTGGCGAATATTCTGATTCGGAGTCTATTGAGATTGTTGAAGAATCAGAGGCTGAAGAAGAAGAAGATACATCTAGTCTTCAAAAGAATTACACCTTACTTCTTGAAAAATCAGGTGAGTATACCAAGGTGGCAAAGGCAGCTATGAAGAAAATGAAGAGAGCTGAGGAAGATTACAAAAGCCTGCTGGTCAGAAACAATGAGGCAAAGTGTGATATTGAAGCCCTTAATGGTGAGCTATCAAAAGCTTACACAAAAGTGAGATTTCTTGAGCAAGAGGTAGTGCAAGCTCATGCCAAGATAGATAGGGTCTCCTCCAAGAAGTTAGATGATGTTATTTCATCTCAAAAACATGCCTTAGACAAGTCCGAATTAGGATATACCGGAGGAAGTAGCTCATTAGCAAATGTCACCAAAGAAGTGAAGTCTGTAAGGGCCATAAAGACGGCTGTGGATAAGCCTATTCCTGAGAATGTTAAGGTTGAGAAGAAGAAGAATGCGGCTGATCAACGGGTGTTAAATAAGTCCCGTAATCAATCAGAATCCAGATATGGAGCTAGAGGGAGATCAGTTCCAAGATCATAACAGAGTCCTAGAACGGAATATGTTTGTCACTATTGTGGATTGCAAGGACATACCAGACCCAACTGTCAAAAGCTGAGAGCAGACAACAATGCAAGTGCACCTCGGTCACGAGGAAGAAGAAATGACATGAGGTCTTGGGGTGGTGAGCAACCAAGAAGTCAAAACCGTGATCTAGGAATGATGGACATGATGAAGATGATCGATACCTTCACAAATTGCCTAGAAAGCTTCACACGAAGGTTTGATAGTCCTAATTCTTGTACCCAATCCGTTAAGGATATCACCCCAAACACACGTGATGTGTGGGTGACGAAGGGTACTCATGCATAAGCATTACAACATGTCTATGCATCAATACTTCCCATGTTTGTGAATATGCTTGGTTGTGTGCTTCTTGCTAGTATTTAGGTTGTTATTTTGTGTGTGTGTTTGTCTTTGGTTCAAATGTTTTTACATTTTTTATGTTTTTGATCAATTTTTTACTGCTTTTGTGTCAAAAATCCAAAAACACATAAAAAGTCGAAAATCCAAAAAGTTTGATCGGCTTTGTTGAGTTTTGTCTCAATGCATGTTTTGCCTTGTACCTTTGTACTAATGGCTTTGTGCATTAACGAGCTTAGCTTGTCTCTCATGCACTTATATCATTGTGGAAGAAATTCTGAAACCTATGTGACTGTTGTAAATAGATCTTCAACCTTGTCATGAATAATTAGTGAATGGTTTTGTTGATCTTAAGACATGCATAGACTCATGCCTATATATCTTCCCACTTTTTATTTTTATGCTTAAAAGAGCTCTCTAAATGTAAATCTCCAAATGAAAAGAGATATAGAGCTGCAAAAGCCTGTCGCACATACTAGTATTCGACTAAGAAAAAAGGAAAGCGTCCAAAATAAAATGTATGATGCCCAAAAAGCCAAAGGCTAACTCATCAATTGAAATATCAAAAATTTCAAGCATCTATCTCACAATGAGATTCTCTTTGCTCAAAAATGCAAATGATATGTTAAATATGGAGCCAAATGAAAAGGTTCAAAGAATTGTTATCAAGTGCATGTGGGAGGTCATATATGCATGTTTCTATAATTGAGATAGATCACATTATCTAGTGCTAGTTGTGTATGCCTTGATTGAATTGATCATTAACGCTTCACATTAGACTAAGGACTATCTCATTTTTGATATCCACACACAACACACAAGTTTATGTTCAATGAATGCCATATTTATTTGTGTGATTGTACTTAATTAAGTGTGTTTTCACAAGCTCAATCTTTGTTGATCAAACACAAAAAGATTTTTGAGTGTTTTAGTTTGTTTTTGGAAAGTGTTTTGTTCTACAAAATAGTCAAAAATTTCAAAAATAGTGTTGCCATGTTCTGGCGACTAAGTCACGGGTTGGCCCAATCGCAAGTACCAGTCGCGAGCCCTCTTAGAGATTTTTCGCAGCTCACTGGCGTGTCAATGCCCTAGTCGTGAAAAAGACTTAGAAAATTTTTTAAAATTTGAGTTTTTGCATATTTCGCGGCTCAGTATGGCGACTTGTTCGTGGGTGGAAGGTCTAGTCGCGAGGGGTACACAGAGATTTTCGCGGCTTAGCTCGCAACTCTCTCGCGGATAGATCTTCCAGTCGCGAAAAAAACACTTAGAAGATTTTTCAAGAATTTTGCTTTATAGTGTTTCGCGGCTTACCCTAGCGACTTGTTCCAATCGCGAAAAATGCGTGTTTTGCGTTTTAAAGTCAGTTTTCAAAAACTTTTCAGTTTTTTCCTCGTACTTTGTGACTGTTCATTGTCTTCTCCATTTCTCTCTCTGAAACTCGACGTGCTCATCTGTGAAAATCCTTCATTTCTGCATCAATCTTCTAGAAAAAGGTATGGGTTTTCTTGTTTTCACTTCACATTTCATGATTTTACTATTATATTCTTGAATCTGTGTGTTTTGATGTTAGATTGAGTTTTTGAGGTGTACGAACGTGGGTTTTATCAAAGTTTGGGTCTGTTTGATTGAGGTTGTTTTCTCTTGTTGCTGAATATGTTTAATATCATTTTTTTGCTTCATTACTCTAGTATTTGTTCTGAGTAGTGTTATTTGATACATTTTATACTCATTAGGCTTATGGGTTTGGGTTTTTCTATGTTTTTACTCTAAATATGAATGAGGCATTTCAGTTTGTTTGAAGTTTTTGGATTATGTGGCTTGAATTGCTTTGATTTTTAGTCATCATATCATGTTTGTGGTGCCGCCTTTGGGTTTATCTTGCACTTGTCATACTCATTCTGTCATGTTTCATTGTCATATGCCTTCATCTGTCTGATAATGGTTTACACTGTCCTTTTTTAATTATTTAGTGCTTGCTCCAGTCTACATCTATACTGAATGATCTTGTTTGACTTATTCTTCAAATCTCTAGTTATTAACTGTTCTTGGTTTGTGGGTTGACTTAACACTCTCTGTTATTGTCTTTGTAACTATATTGTTACTAATATGTGTACACTTCCACATACTGTGTTGTTGCTCTTGTTGTGGCCTCTTCTGCGTGTTTACAGATGCCTCCTACTCCTTCAAAGAAGAAGACTCCCGCTAATAAGGCTGACAAAAGAATGAAAATGGACCCTAACCTATTTAGGTCAATCCAACACTTTGAGAGATATAGGGATTCTTTCTCAAGAGGAACCATCATTCAGGAGAGATTTGTAGATTTTAGGGAATTGAAGGACACCATCATTCCAGGCTGTTTTGAGGGTAGAGGTTGGGAAAAATTGCTGAGTGACCTTCCCCCTGTTTGTGAACCTCTAATCAGAGAATTCTATGCAAATGCTATGATAAGGGAGGATGAGTTGAGTTGTTGGGTGAGAAGAAAGGAATTTACCTTAGATGCTCGTGATATTGATAAGGTTCTAGGGCTGGAGGGATTGGAAGATTATGAATTCACTAACTACAAGGACAGAATGCTTTCTCTAGAAACTGTCCAGAAAAGAATTTGTGGGGTTATAGAAAAGAGATGTTTCAACACTTCTGATTTTCCTAAAGACATGAGGTGTTTAACCACCATAATGATGTACAACCTGTACCCTATAAGGAAGATGACTACACTAACAAATGCCAGAGCTATCTTCCTTATGGAACTTAAGGAAAAAACCTTTATTGACATCAGTTCTCACATTTTTGATACTATAATGGACATCAGTTCTCACATTTTTGATACTATAATGGATGAAATTAGAACCACCTCGAGGCCCAAGCTGGTATTTCCAAGTCTTCTTATGAGGATTTTCAGAGAAAAGGGTGTTGCAATCCCACAAGATATCAGTCCTTTGCCTCCTCTATCAACCATTAACAAATTTACTCTTACAAGGATACAAAGTCGGCTTCCAGGTGAATAAGAGGAGGGTATCCAAGAAGAAGGTGATCCAATGAAGACTGAAGCAGAGGCTGCAGGACCATCTTCCACACCAAGAAGAAGAGTCAAGAGGAGCAGGGCTTCTACTTCATCTGCTGCACCTCCGGATACATTTTAGATCATCTTGGAGAGGCTTGATACACTCAGAGAAGTTCAGAATCACCATACTGAAAGGATGACAGCAATGCAGAACCAGCTTGATGTACTCTCAGCCAAGTTTGACAGCATTCACACCAACCAGGATCAGTGACCCTTTGGCCACTCTGGTCAAAAAGGGGGAGAATTTTTGGGGCAGCTCCTGAGGGGGAGTGCCTGTTTTGAGGGGGAGTCTCATTATTATATGTTGTTTTGTTTAAAATTTTGATACTATGCTTGGTTAACTACTGTTGTTATAGGTTTGATACACTGTGGTTTAAGATTGGATTAAACTCATATCTCTTGAATGTTTTTAACACTTTAGTTTATATTTATATATTGATGATGTTATTCAGTTAATTCAGCATATGTTCTAGTTTATCTGGTTTGTACCCATGTTGCTTATGTAAGCTTTAAGGGTTTGATTATGCACTCTTGTAGGCCTTTGTGGTTTGTGTCATGCTCTATGCGGCCTTTGTACGTTGTTAAATCAGTACTTCTAACCTAATGCTATGCATTCTTTTTTAAGTACTGTCACTCTTGTGCCCGTGTAAGATTTTTCCTAAATGCACATACTTCATGTATTGTGCATTGGTTGAGTGATGGTCATTCAAGTGATTTGCCTTGTGTCTTGTCAACTTGATGTCTGGATGTTCATTCCAAGTGTGAATGCGCATTGTGATCACTTGGTTATAGTGATTGCATGTTTTGATCTTGCCATGGTTTATTGCTTTACTCCATTGTGCTTAATCGCATTATGCTTGCTCTATTTGCATTACAAGTTTTCTGCATACAATGAACTTATTGTGTTGTTGTGTTTCAGGAGTTGCTTGTTCTTATGGTTCTAAAGCTTCACAGATTCTAGAATTAGGTGTGAGTGAGTTTTTCAACTGTTCCCAACTCACGCTTTAAGTCTAGAGTTTGTTTTAGGGTTTTGTCATAAAATAGCCAAAGGGGGAGATTGTAAGGTTGAAATTTATCAACCATCTTGTTGGCTTTATTCCGTGCCAATTTATTTGTAATTTAAGCACTTAGTAACCCTGTATTTAGGTGGGATCATTGTAAGGGTAGTGTGTGAGAAGATGTGAAGAAAAGCTCAAGTATGTGCAAGAAGGCAGAGTTTTGCGGCTAGGACTCATGGCTGACTCGCGATTGGCAAGCTGCCAAATGCTGGCATGTGAGATGCACACAGGGAAGCTGAAGGGTCGCGCCAGCTGTCGCACTACAGGACAAAAGTCCCAGGCTGGCCAGGGTGTTACTTCGCGACTTGAACTCGCGACTTGGACAAGCCGCAAGGTCAAGCCGCCAACTAGCCCTGTTTGGCAAAAACTGTCTCTTCGTATTCCAAACACACACCACTATATATAGACCCTTATACCCACTAAATTGGGAGAGCTTCCAGAGAGAATTTTGTGAGAAAAACCCTAGAGAAAAACAAGATTGCCTCATCCCCAATCTTTATTTTAGAGACTCTACAAATTCCTCTACTCTCTTTCTTTCCATTGTCACATCCTTGAGAGGTCATTGACCAAATCCTTATCTCACCACACCCACGTTTGTGAGAAGGTTCATTTGGTGCTAAGGGAAGCAGTTTGGAATGAACCAATATACATTGGTTGATGCTATGGTATAGTAGCAGAATCCGGGAAGTTAAAGAAGAAATAGGTTCGGCGCAACCTCGTTGGAGCAGGAAGCTTGGAGGGCTTAGGTACCTAGGTAGATTAGGCTTGGAGGGTTTATTAGGCTTGTAGGGTCTATTGCTGTTCATGTATCCCAACTAAATTCTTTAGTGGATTATTTACCGCTTAGAGGGCAGCGGAGAGGTTTTACGCCGAGGACTTCGGTTTCCTCTTCGATAACACATCGTGTGTTGTCCGTGTGTTTGCATCTTCCTTTCCTTTATCTTTGCCTTATATTTACTGCTGTGAATGTGTGTATTTTTGGCTTAGATTAGTTATCAATTCTGTGATTGGCTTATGTTCATGTTTCGCACATTAATTGTTTGATTATAAGCTTGAATTGATATTTTATAATTTGGAGTCTAAACGTTCAAGGGTGTTTTATACACATATTGAACTTTCACAATGTGTAAGATCAAGAGCCAAAAAGTGAATTTTCCTTTATATAGCATAGATATAGATATGGACACAATACGTAGTACGGTGACGCAGTATTTCTTGAAAAACTAAGATACAATACGTCAACGATATGGTAATTAATATTTATTTTTAGGTATATATATTTTGAGATTGGTTC
The DNA here is from genome assembly GCA_023736055.1 of Quercus glauca. Taxonomy (NCBI): domain Eukaryota; kingdom Viridiplantae; phylum Streptophyta; class Magnoliopsida; order Fagales; family Fagaceae; genus Quercus; species Quercus glauca. Next base: position 72,139,366 of record CM043316.1, on the reverse strand, counting down.
AAGTTACACATTTTTTAAACCATTAGATTTAAGTAGATCCAACGGTCAAAAAAAGACCCTCACTAATGCTAATATTCTAATTGATCTCATTTATTATCTCCTATTTAATACATTTCATACTTATTTCTAAAAAGAAAAAGAAAATCTCAGTAATAATCATTACTTTAGTTCTTTCTACATTCATAATGGCACCAAAAAAAAAATTTGTCTTTAGTAATAATTATTTTTGTAGTCGAAAAATAATGAATCTAACCATTAAAGTATAAAAACATGTGTGCTGCTCACAAAAAGACACGAACAAAAATGTCTAGAATATTGTTGAAAGAACTACATTGCCATTATTACTGAGATTTTATTTCATGAGACAAGATCTGGAGCGTTCATGTTGATGAGGTAAGAAGCATGGTGGTGAGATTGGAATTAAGAGAAAGGCAATGGAATTGAGTTGGAGAAAAGCAATTGAGGAGAAAGAGAGAGCAGGGAAAAACGTGATTATGGAGGAGAGAGAGAGATGTAGACTTTTTGTTGGGTTTAGAAATAGGTATGGAATATATTAAATAAGAGATAATGAATGAGATCAACTAGAATATTAGCATTAATGAGGGTCTTTTTTTTACCGTTGGATCTACTTAAATCCAATGGTTTAAAAAATATGTAACTTGAACCCATCTCATATATTTTATATTTGGAATAAATTATGTTTATTTTGGATTTTAAAAGTATGTAACAACGATAAAATGTTTGGAAATATATCTAAAATTAATTTAAATACAATCAAATATTTTTTAAAGTAAGAACAAAAGAGTTCAAATAAACTAGACATCAATAAAAAGAGTTCAAATAAACAACATTCAACATCAAAATAGAACAATTGAATTAAAAAAAAAAAAAATTCTTCTTGAGTACATACTTGCCATGTTTGTGTCTGTGTCGGGGCTATGTCCATGTCTTTTACGTGTCCAACACCCATACGTTGGCAATTTTGCCGTGTTCGTGCTTCCTAAATTTTCCTTTTGTTTTTTCTCAGTTTCCTTAGAAACCAAATAGTGGGTGAATTTTCCTTTTTTTTTTTCTTAGTTTTCTCAAAAGCAAACATTGGATATATCTATTTTCTCCACACAAAAAAAAAAAAAAAAAAAAAAAAAAAAAAAAAAAAAAAGTGGGTATTTTGGTAATTTTATTTTGTTTTTCTTAGTTTTTTTAGAAACTAAATAGTGGGTGAAAAAACCATGGGTGTTTTGGTAATTTTTCTTTTGTTTTTCTTAATTTTTTGAAAACGTATTGGTTTTCTAAAAAAAAAGTCAAAAATTAGTGGGTGTTTTGGTAATAATTCCTTTTTAGTGAATATATTTTAGTAATTTATAAGTTTTTGGTATTTGTAAATATATATAAATCTAATAATGAGTTAAATGGGTGGGTTGGGTTTCATCTAAATTACAATGGTTTGGGTGGGTAATATATATTTAATTTATATTTATATGGATTATAAATGGGTGATTATGTATCTAACCTGACTAACCCAAAATTTACTCAACCCATCTAATTGTCACCCTTAGGGCTGTCCAAACAACCCGCTGAACCGATCCACCCGGCCAAACCGACCGGATCCGAACCGTTAACCTCCCGATCCGACTATGTCGCGCGGCCGGTGACGGGTCCTTGCTTTCCAAAACCAATTCCGGCGGGTCAGCGGCAAGTCTTTTCTTCCAAAACCTGAGCCACCCGACCCGACCCGACTATAAATGGGTTAAAAGGATTTTCAGAACTCACCCAGACCTCATACTCAGTTCTTCTAATCTCACTCTCTCCTCTAACGATCTCTCTGCTCTTTGCCGATCTCAACTCTTCACCGGTCTTTGCTCGTCTCCAATCTTTGCTCAACGTCGTCGATCTCTGCTCTTCGTCCGCAACGTCGCTAACTGGTCTTCTTGTCTATCGCCTCTATCTCTCAAGTTTGATATCTCTACTCTCAGTCACTCGATCTCTCTACTCTCAATCACCAGGTCGTCACTAGTTCAGAACTTTAGATCTATGATTATCTCTCTTTCAGGTTCAAGCTCTCAAGTTTGATCTCCCTATTCTCTGTTTTTTGGGTTTGCAGATCTCTCTATTCTTTATTATTGGGTTTGTCGATCTGTTATATGGGTTTGTTGATCTAATCTTTGGGTTTGTAGTTGTAGATCTTTTGAATCGTTGGTTTTATTCTTTGGGTTTGTGTTTGATGTTTGTATTTTTGGTCGAAATCAAAGCCAACTGCCGTCTACCCGAGCCCGATCCGACCCGACCCGACCAGTGGCTTTTCACAGTCAGCGGCAGGTCTGGAATTTCTCCACCCAATCTGTTCGGATCGGTTGCGAGTTAGGCACAAACCCGACCCGGACCGACCCGTGGACAGCCCTAATCACCCTTACTCACAATATAATTGATACTTTTTTTTTTTTTTTTGAGAAAGACAATATAATTGATACTTGATAATAGAGTGTGTACCTAAGTATCTACACATTCATAATGTATAAATCTCACAAATGAGTTAGTTCCACATGTTCTAAATGAGAAGTTACATGTATCGAAAAGCATGATAACTTTTTGTGCCTTTAAGCTTAAAAACCACCTTGGTCATTGGAAAAGTTCTCTTAAAAATATTAATCCGAGATTGGCACTTTTCAATAAGCCACTTAGACAATTGGTCAAAACTTTAGTTAAAAAGTTCCTACAATATAATGTTAATAAAATATATTAATAGCAACTTAACAAAACTTCCATTACGAATCTCTGCTCCACCTTCTGCAGTCTCGGCAATTATACAAGGCATTCTAGATCTCAGCATAAATGGTGGGTCTTGCCATAAATTTAATTAGCAGGATTCATCATTCATGTGAGTGGAAAAAGTATGCATTTATAGTACTCCAGGAGTACACAATAATTTCCCCTCAGCAAGGGCTTCCAAAGAGTGGAATTTTCTCATGTTAAAAGACAAGGGAATAGGTCGGCTCACACATTAGCAAAACATGTTCTTGGCATTGTTGATTTTATTGCATGGATTGAAAAGATACCTTGATTTTTAGAGCAAGCTCTTATCCACGATGTAACTTTTTAAGTGCTTTAATAATATCATTCTCAGTATTCCCATCAAAAAAAAAAAAAAAAAGAACCAAGACTTCCATTACCTGGCTTGTCCATTTCTTTTTTACCCCACCCCACCCTTGAAAATCGTTTGCTCTTTCTAGCTAAATGCGGGTTAGTTGGACCCAGGGGCGGAGCCACGTAATGTTTTGGGGGGACCCTGGCCCCTGCAATTTTTTTTTTCCCCATTAGAGTAGGTAGAAAAAAAAATTGGCCCCCCTAATATTGGACAGCCGCCCCCCCCCCCCCCCCCCAATGCCCAATTCTCAACTATTCTCCCAAGTCCAACTCAAATATTCCCCCAAGCCCAACTTTAGTTTTAGGCCTTATCATCTTATGTACTCCAAATAAAACAAGCTGGCCAGCTTAAGTCTAAACACTAAAAACAAAACTTCACTTTCACTTCATCTCAAAAAATCCACCGACTGACCCATGGAATCCCTTTCTTTACTTCTTATTCTTTTGTTTGGTCTTCTTTGATACACTTTCATTTGCACTGGTACCGTTACCTACCTACCAGCCCCCAAAACTCTAGTCCTCTGTACTCACAGTCCGGAAAAAAAAAAAAAAAAAAAAAATCCTAACTAATTTTTTCTTTCTTCATCAGCTTTAGTTTTGGAACTTGGTGACTGATGAGTTTTCTTCTCTTTCTTAAGCATTAGACATTCATTTCTTAAGCATTATATTTTCATAGATTTTTAGAGAAATACATGATTGAAGGCATGGGGAGATTGTTTGTGATGAGTCTTGAAGGGAAGATCTAAAGTTGGAGGTAGTCAGGCAGAGGCAGTAGACATTGCCACATGGGTGACCCATCTTTGCACTTTGTGAAGACAAAGTTTCTAAGGTAAAATTGTTTTGATTTATTACCTATTTTTTATTAGTTAGATATCATGTGGCTATGGGTGTTGTTAAATTGTTTGGTTTATGTTGTATACCAATACTTGTGTGTTTAATTTTTGTTTTTGTTTGAGGGGTTATTATTAATTGAAGTCGTATTAAAAATGGGTTGTATGTTTAAATTATAGTGGAAATTTTGTTTTTTCTTGAGTATGAATAACATCCATATAACTAAGTAAAAATTTCTAATTTTATTTTTTAAACTTCTTTTTAGGTAAATTTTTGAGTCATATTCTTAAAGTTAAAAGAATTATGAGCAAACAAAAAACAATTGATGCATTCTTTAAGAAAAAAGATGTTAGCAATTCAGAAATTAGGACACCTGTGGCTTATCTCAAAGAAGGTCCATATCAACTTAAAAATATAGACTATCCATACAACGATGATACTCATCGTCGTCGATTTCAACTTTCATGATTCGAATCGACCCTCCCATGTAAAGATTCCTGACTACGCCCTTGGTTGGACCTAAAATTCTGACTTTTTACCTACCCCTTTAGACATTGAGTTTTTTTTTTTTTTTTTTTTAAAGAGAACTTTAGAGTTTAGACATTGAATTGAATAATGATTTGTTAAAGGTACATACTGATTTGAACCTTAAATATTAATTTAAAATAGAACCTTGAATAAGAAAATTTTAAAAATGAGGAGCATCAATCTTACCAAAAAGAAAATTAGATAAAAAAAAAAAAAAGTACATCAATTATATAATAATACAGTGGGTAGAGAAGTTAATTCAACTATTAAAGTTTTTTATTGTTGAATAAAAATTTTAAGATGAGAATTGTCTATACTAAAAATCTTATTATAAGGCCAATGCTTTACAGAAGAATCTTTTAAATATGTAATTTGGAAGTGATATTATATTATTTGTGGTAGGCAAATTAGAGTGGTTATTATAAAAAAAAAAGGTTTAAGATTATCAAAATTTTCACAATTTCTTACCACAATTATAATATGAAAGAATGTAATCGAAAAAAAAAACAATAAATTTTTGTACAAATAATGATTACCCACTCAAAATCTATCAAATAAGAACTATAATACAAAAATTTGGTGAATAATTTGTATGTTCAAAACTGCAGGAAATGGAAAATTGTACACGCTTGGGTGGATGATGTCATGTAGATTAGGTCATGGAAAAGAGAATTCCTTGTACGTCATCCTTCTTAAAAACACGTGCCTAGTGGCTACTGGCTAGTAGTAATCCAATTTAGATTCCTGTGTGTCAACTCAGCCTGACATGATATGTGTCCGATTCTGCCACGAGTTCCGATCTTGTCGACTCCTCCAAAGTCCAGATTAAAACCATTTCTTATATTTTTTTTGTGCATTACAACCCATGCATATAAGATATATAATTAATGTGTTTCTAACTTTCTTTAGAGTACATATTAGTAAAATATATATATATATATATATATATGACTACAGTATCATAGACAGTACATAGATTATTGGATTTGGTTTCAATCACATCTTACTTATATATTGGGTCCGTTTGGATTGAACTTATTGTTGTTGAAACTGAAAACTGAAAACACTGTAGCAAAATAATTTTTAAATCTGTGAATAGTTCCGTGAGACCTACCATTTTATTTCCACTACTTACAAATCATCACATAGGTAAATTGTGATAAAAGTTATAAAAATTATTGTGGGAGTAGACTTACTCAATAATAAATTTAAATTGGCCGGCAAGGAACTGTAGGAACATATGCCTGCGAGAGCTTGATACAATATAGAACTAATAAATAATACAAAACCACATGACTCTTTAATTAATTTAATGATTGCCAAATCATTCCACTCTTACATATTTAACAATCAAAATCTTCAAATGACAATACGTCTTAAGCTTTTAATAATTAATTTAAAGGCTTACTTTTTTTTCCCCAATAAATCAAGCTATTTACCCTATTTATTCATTGTCTTCTATACTTGCACTTGCAGTTTTTTTGGGGATAAATTTCACTAAACTACCCTGAGATTTGAGTTAATACCACTCAACTCCACAACTTTTAAAAAGTGACCAACTTGGTCCTTGAACACCATTTAATCTCTAGACGCCGTTTAAACCCACTATTCGTTCTCAGTCTCTCCTCTCTCTTTCCACTTCTCTCTTCTCTCTCAGTCCTCTCTGGCTCTCTCCTCTCTCTCTCACCGATGGCAGTCGGCGGCTGAAGACTCTCTCTCTCAACCTTTGGCCATGGCCAAACCAATGTTTTGCTATTAAGATATTGCATTCTCTCTCTCTCTCTCTCTCTCTCTCTCTCTCATTAGTGCCATGAAGACAGTTGGCTAAGGATTTTTGAGCTTCTCCTCACCACTGTTGCTGTTGTTCCTCGTCAAAGGCTCCAATTGAGTGCTACCGACACTAGCTTTGGTGTTCCTCAGCAATGTAAGGAAAAGTTTGTATTTGTACTTCTGTTTGGGTTTGAGTTCTTGTGCCAAACGTCAAGTGTTTGGCAGAGACCCATGAGCTCCACCACTGCCACATGTGACAAATCACACCGGCAATGCCACCACTAGTGGTTGTGACCGACTTGTGAGTCTTTATCCTCTTTCTTTGTTGGTTTGGGTTTTGGTGAATTTAGGAATGAGTTTTCTTATAGTAACGAGGATTTGATGATTTTTTATTTTATTTGGGTTTTAAATGTGGGTTTTGGGTATGATCATTTGTGAATCTGTGGGTATTTTCTTATTTAAGTTTTGTATCAAAATGGGTCTAATATAGTTTTGTGTGTGTGTGTGTGTGATCTGAGATTTTTGGGGGTTTCAAGTTTTATATGGCTATGTTTGTATGTTTGTGTTGTATGACATGGTGTAGCCATGTAGTGTGATTCTTAGAATACTCAAAGATCTTAGCATGAGCTAGTCATTCAGTAAAGGAGAGAGAGCATAGGAGAGAAGAGAGAAGAGGAAAGTAGACATGGCAAAACGGGTCAGAATTTTCTGACCCGACCCGACCCGACCCGAAAAATACCCGACCCGAACCCGATTTTTTTTTTACCCGAAGCAAAAACAGGTTGACCTGTGACTCGACCCGTGTTTTTTGCGGGTCAACCCGACCCGACCCGACCCGCGACCCGACCTAAACCCGAACCATTTTTTTAAAACTTTTTTTTTTTTGGTAAAAAAAATAGTAAAACTAAGACAATATTGGTTTAATTGTTTATTGTGAACTTTAAGGAAACAATTGATACATTTACATAACTACATGCAAATTAATTGAAAGATAAATAGTTGAACATTCTGTAATGAGTAAATATTTTTAAATATCAAATAGCAAAGTACATGCCAAGATAATCTAATTACAGTAGAGTTAAAAATATAGATTTAAAATTGTAGACATGTGAGAAAAATTCACAAGTGTGAAAATAGTGAAGCTAAAGTTTCAAATTAGTATAAATTATGAATACTTACACCTATTTTTTAATAATTTATGTCCAAAATAAACGGCTTTTCAAAATAAATTATGATATTTCCTAGAGTGTGTGTTGCTTAACAATAATATGATATTCATAAAAGAGACCATGTATAAATAAGTAAGCAATCAAATTTTAAAGTATATCTCAAATTGAAATAAAGTGTCAACTACAACTGATAATAATATAAAATTAATTTTTAAGATTGTAAATTTCTTATATGTTTTTATTTTTTATCAAATGAGTTATCTAATAAGTCATTAGTAATTTTGTTTTATATTTTGAAATGTTGATAATGTGTAGAAATAAAACTTGTGTATTTGTTTTATTTACCTTTGTGTTATTTTGTTTTAAATAGTAATGTTATAATTTGTATAATTTTAAAATTATTGAATAAGTATTAATAAGTTTAATTGAGTTCATGCTTGATATAAGTGGTGAATTCAAAATAATGCATTTTACATCAAGTAATTTGTTATATAACTTTCCAAATGATAGATACATGTTGTTTTCTTTATAAAAATAAAAAATAAAAAATTTCATGTAAAAAATACGAGTCAACCCAACCCGACCCGCAACCCGATTGACCCGAACCCGATTTTGACCCGCTTAAAATGACCCGTTTTGACCCGTGACCCATTTGACCCGCAACCCGATTGACCCGACCCGAACCCGACCTGCCCCGCCCGTTTTGCCATGTCTAAAGGAAAGAGAGAGGAGAGGCTAAGAACGACTAATGGGTTTAAATGGTGTCTAGGGACTAAATGGTGTTCAAGGACTAAGTTGGTCACTTTTTAAAAGTTGTGTACTTGAGTGGTAATAGCCCAAACCTCAAGGTAGTTTAGTGTAATTTACCCCCCCCCCCATTTTTTTTGGCGCCAAAGATTTAGATTGTGTTTACGTGCCCTAAACTTTACGAAAAGCAAAAATTGGCCATGTTTGCCATTGTGATTTTAATTTTCAGTCCTACTCTAATCCCACTTTTTGTATTCTTGAAAGGGAAAGGTCAAGGGGGGCCAAAGATTTAGATTGTGTTTACGTGCCTAAACCTTAAGGAAAGTGTATATTGGCCATTTTTGCCACTGTGATTTTAATTCTCAATCCTACTCCAACCCCACTTTTTGTATTCTTGAAAGGGAAAAGTTAACGGGGGACCAAAGTTTAGATTGTGTTTACTTGTCCTAAACCTTATGAAAAACATATATTGGTAATGTTTACCACTATGATATTAATTCTCAATCCTATCCCAACCCCACTTTTTGTATTTTTGAAAGGGCAAGGTTAACAGGTATCATAAGATGTTCATTAAGGATGATTTATTATGGGATCCAGCTAATAAAAATTAGTATAAATTAATGAGGGGACTAAAAAAACTCCACCTTTTGTATTCTTGAAAGGGTAATATTAACAGGTACCATAAAATGTTCGTTAATGATGATTTATTGTAAGGTTCAACTAATTAAAAATTGGTATAAATTGATGAGAGAATTGAAAATATTACTGAAGTAACAAGTGAAATTCAAAAAGTTAGTTTCTTCGGCTCTACACCATATAAAGCTAGTAAAAATTTTGATATAAAACAAAATGATGTCACATTAAGCTATTTCTTAAAGCACACCATATCTTACAATGCCCCACTAACACGACCCTTTAGTTGGATTTGATGGATGGGGACATAGGCATGTAGCCAGTAGCCGTGTGGGTATTCTCTTTTCTTTCATTATTACGTAAGCATATCTTTTTAGTAAGTATCACATTTATTCGTAGAATCAACGAGTTTTTTATCATTCACACGGGAATCATAATAATATACATTCAATAAGTTTTGGAATATGACAGTTTTTACTTTTTTTTTTTTTTTTTTTTTTCATCTGATAGATTTTTTGTAATGGTTGAAATAATTAAAATGATATTAGTAATTTCTTTATATAAGTGATGTTGGTCCAATGATAATTTATAACATCAATAACTATTAAAAAATTCCTTCTCAAAAAAAAAATTACTATTAAAAAATTTGTGAAAATTATTATGGATCTTGTATTGTAGTAAACCATTAATTGTAAATACATTTTATGAAAATTTATCAACTCTTCATACATAAAAGATGAGTTTTGAGGAAAAATTGTAGTCCAATTTTTGAAAGTATACAAGGTGACAAGTTTACTATATAGTGTATACATGTACAAACAAATATCCAAATAGCATCTTTCATTTATTATTGTCTATATGGTAAAATTTTGAAAATTTTTATTTTTCTCTATAAATGACCAAATTGTCTATCAAAAATAGATAAAACATTTAATCTCAATAGAATAATGAAATTTTCAAAGCAAATTAAATTCAACATATGCCAATAAAAAATAAAAAAAATTCCTTGCCTTTATAGTAAATGGACTACACCATCAAGTCATTTTCTCTATAGATGACTAAATTGTCTATCAAAAAAAAAAAAAAAAACATTTCAATGGAATCAAAGTAAAACAACAACATATGTGTTTACCAAATAAAAATGCCATAATAATGGATAAATTTGTAACAAAAAATTTTCAAATTTTGAGGCAACGCCCATAATTGCTTGCAAGAAAGAAATCAAGAATAATAAAATATGAAAATTGTTAATTTAATTCCCAGACTTATTGTTACTTAAACAACCTTCCCTTATGTGTTGATCAATCGTACCTCCATTAGTGTGATAGGATGATTAAGCTAATTTAAAGAGTTGAAATAAGGTTGGTTTGGGTTAATTAAGTCTAAGGTTGGTTTGGATTATTTTTTTTCTAAAAAAAATTAAGATATTTATTTGTTTAAATTTTGTTATAGTTTATTTTTAATACAATTATACTTTTTGTTAGTAATATTCTACCCCAGTACAACTTGCTACCAATTCATCTAATCAAGTCCAAGTAGTTAATTAGTCGGATTCATTAATACCGATAAACAATGAATAAGCACAAGAACAACCACACACACACATAGAAAAAAGAAAAAGAAGAGGAATTGTTCATGAAGTGAAAATCCAACCCCAAAAAATAAACACCTTGCGACCTAGCCCAATCTCGTCAAATCTACTATGAATAGATTGTGATACGATCGAGACTTACATGACCTCCAATACATATAACCTGACTTGTATATAAGCTCCCAGCTTCTTATTGCAACTGCTTCCTCATACTTTGTCTTCATAGTGATTTGTCATCTTAAGTGAAGATGTTGACCATTAAATCAAGCTCTCAGTTACTTTAAGGGCACTTGAAGATTTGTAGTAGTCTTTAGGATTTCAATGTCTTGCTCCAACAACACGAACATTGATCTTTGTGTTTTGAGTGATTTGATTATTATCTCAATGGTTTTATCAATTTAGTGAGGGTTGAAAGACACACTAGGGTAAAACGTTGTTTTCGTTCGATTCTAGTTGCCATCTTCCTTCTCTAGAGATTATAATTAAGATATGGTTCTAATATAAATAGGGTTTGAGCTAAAGATTTGCACAAATCTTACTTTGGAAGCAAAGCAGGGAAATTCTCGAAATTAGATTTTGTTCAACTGGGTGTCTAACAAATATCTCAGTCGCTTGAGTTTTTCCTAGACTTTTACTTGATCAAAAATTGGCTTATTCAACTGAATTTTAATTTTGCTCGACCAAATTTCGATTTCCCTCAATCATTAGCATTCTTTTTCTAGTTTCAATTGTAGCATTCATTACCCAAAACTTGGTACATGTAAAACCCCAAAATGCATATAAATTTACCAACACTAAATATCCTAATAGTTTTTACATCCCAAAAAGTTACCAACACTAACTAATAAAAATATAATTTAATTAAAATTTATTCCAAGGCAAACTAAAAATATCTCTTGTTCTCTTTCTGTGCGAGCATGTGCAACTACCAGTAAGATCTAGAATTGAACAATCAGTACAAACAAATTAAATACGAACTTTTCGTATCAACGTGGCATCACTATGTACAGACAGCAGAATCATGATGTCATTGTTGATTTTACGCGTTGTATGGGTGTGTAACTGTGTATCAGTTTATATATAGGTTCACAATGTTCCCTTTCCAACTCACAAAATCAGTAAATTTGCATCATTATAGAGAACATTACCAATTAGCAATTAGCAAAACATGGCAGCCGCCGCCACCACCACCACCACCACCAACAACGACTTGAACAATGCTATGTTTGCTTATTGTTTTACCTCCTGTATCGCACTGGCACTACTACCGATTGAAGTTCACACCCAACTACATTCATCCCTCCTCTGGCTCGCCCTAGCAGATCTACTGGGCTTTACATCTTTCATTCTTAGCGCATTCATTGATTCCAGGTTTGTCGTCACAGTCCGAGTGCTCAAAAAATTTGGCCAATTCTTCACCGCCACATCTTTCTATATGGCCATTAGCCTTCGATTTCATTTTTATTTTAAGTGTACTAGCTGGGCCGTCTGTTTCATTTCCTTCATCACCATTTTCATCAGCAATTTCTTTTACCGTCCAAACCTCTCTGATGTTCAATCCTCAGATGCCTCCATTCCTCTTATTGATCTCCAAGGCTTACACGGCCCCAACCACTCCAACATTATCAAACAGATTCGCCAAGCTTGCCAAAAAGATGGTTTCTTTCAGGTACTTACTCTAATCCTTTGTTATTATTGTATTTGAACTTTGTTCTTACATTAATGTATATATTCTGCTGAACTTTTTGTCAGATTAAAAACCACGGAATACCAGAGACACTGATTAGTACAATTATGAACATAGCAAGAGAATTTTTCCGATTGCCAGAGAGTGAGAGAATGAAGAGTTACTCAGATGACCCAACAAAAACCACCAGGCTTTCTACTAGTATCAATGTTAAGACTGAGAAGGTATCAAACTGGAGGGATTTTTTAAGACTCCATTGTTACCCTCTTGAGGACCACGTGAACGAATGGCCTTCGAATCCTCCTTCCTTTAGGTGGGTCACTCAGACTCATATTGGTCCTCCTCACGTTAATTATGTGTGCCTCTTACCATTACTTTACTTTCAGTTTATTAGTCAATTTAAAACTTAAAATATGATTTTGATGCCCACATGTGAAGCGACAGGTTTCGGACTAGCTTATGTCTGAGCATCCCTGTATGATTGAGTCCTTCTTGTCTCATTGTTATTTGTTTTTATCTCCTTCTTCTGTTATTTTCTTTTTAAAAAAAAAAAACTTTTAATTTCGTACCTAATGTATATATTATATTAATTTAGCGTGGCTTGGGAAATTGGGACTGGTTGAATTTTTTTTTTTTTGTTGGTAACATTATTTTTTTTCAAATAATCTATATTTCAACTTTTTAAAAACATTTTTAGAACACATTTAATATAAAAGTTACCAAAAAAAATACCATGCAAATAAATTAGTGAAAACAAATAAATCCTAACATGCATTTTGTTACTGCTTTTCACTTTTTACTTTTTGCTTTTTGTCTTTTTTTTTTTTCTTCCAATAATTTAAATTTTAGTTTTTTTTTTTTTGGTGTGAAAATAAGCTAGATTTTTTTCTTTTTGTTATACTTTAACATAAAACTTACTAAAAACAAACTAGGATTGTAAAAAAAATATATGTTTAGACCGGATTGACAGAATGGAACAGTTTTTTGAGGTATCCAGTTTGGTTCTCCATTTAAAAAAATCTGGGTTTTGATTCGGTATCAGTTTTACAAAAAAATAATCCAAACCAATTCTATATACATATATTTTTTTTCATATTATATTATATATATTTTTTTAAAAAAAAAACCAAATAATCTAACTCTTTCATTCTATTTTAATAAAATTGAACATATATTTGGGTTTTTAAAAATCAATTAGCATCTTCTCAAAAAAAAAAAAAAGAATTAGCTATTTTTTTTTTAAAAAAAAAAACCCAGAATTATTTGCAAAAACCCAAAAAATTGGAAATCCAACAATACAGGCCCAAGATCAAAATTCGAACCAAATTGATCAGGACCAATTAGACTCGAACCAATTGAAACCGATCAATTGTCGGGTCATTTTTTTTTCAAGCTTTTCATAGACCGAACAGACAAATTTGGTCGCAAAAATTGCAAAAAAATTAGACTAGACCATACCATTAAACCCTTACCAAAAACTATATCTTTTAATAAATACAATGCAAATAAGCTTATAAAAACAAGCAAAAACTAAATGTAGTTGTGATGAATATTTTGAAAACTTTTCAATGTCACCCTATGATATCCCTTTATTTCCCATTTGTCCTTGTATTGTGAAAATGACACTATTTTTCTTTTTTCTTTTTTATTATTAATCCAACGAGACACGTTTTTTTAGTAGAAGAACAAGACACGTTAAAGTCACATAAATCCCCCAAAATTTTAAAAAAGATAGCACTACCTACGTTACGTAACGCACACGCTTGTAGCACCACATGCGTAATCGGTGACTTCAATTTCTCTAATTTTGTCAAAAATACTGTGGCCAACACGGTACATCAACAATACAAGGTCGGTGAAAAAATACCCATCACATCAAAAATGGTCCTTTGCAAGGTAAAATTAATAGAAACATTTTTCAAATGGCCACAAGGGTTATACAAGGCTAAAGAAGTACTAGTGTACTGCCTTGGTGCACCTGTTTTCGTTTACTAGAAGGAAAAGTTTATAATCATAAAATTTTTCACAACTTTTTATCACGATTGTGATGTAATAAAGTGTGATTGATAAAAAAAAAATAGTGAATTTATATAAAAGTGATGGTTAACCACTCATAACCTATCACATCAAAGTCGTAGCACAAAAATTGTGGAATAATTTTTAATCCTAGAATTACTCTTATTACAGCGACTATACTTTAATTGAAAGTTATAAAGAAAATTCCAGAGTGTGAAAAAAAAAAAAAAAAAAAACCATTATATTTTTAGATTTTGACTACAACTTATTATGTTGTTTTTTAATTTTATATAGGCAGGACGTGGCTGAGTATTGCACCAGTGTTAGAGGATTAGTGCTAAGGTTGCTAGAGGCCATATCAGAGAGCTTGGGCCTAGAAAGAGACTACATTGAAAAGGCTTTAGGCAAGCAGGGTCAACATATGGCATTGAATTATTATCCACCTTGTCCACAGCCAGAGCTTACTTATGGGTTGCCTGGGCATACTGATCCTAACTTAATCACAATTCTTCTTCAAGATGATGGGCCTGGATTGCAGGTCTTAAGAAATGGCAAATGGATTGCTGTCAATCCTATTCCCAATACCTTCATTGTCAACATTGGTGACCAAATGCAGGTACAATTACACCCTTAGCTCTTTACCCAAAAAAAAAAATTACACCCTTAGCTACTTTCTATGACCATTGTTATTATTTTATTACATGTTTGATTGAACTTATTTTCATCTTGAAAAGGAATATATACTTTTTTTGAAGTATCAATTTTTTCGAAGGATATTTTTATACAATAAACAAGATAAACTAATATGCGTCATACCCTAAAAGGATTAAATTAATCGAGTTATAATTGAGGTTTCTCGTAATTACTTAAATAATAAACAAGAAACTTTTCTTTGCATCAGGTACTTAGCAATGGTCAATACAAAAGTGTGCTTCATCGAGCTGTTGTGAACTGCAACAAAGAGCGAATATCAATCCCAACATTCTACTGTTCATCAAATGAGCTCTAATAGGACTTGCTAAGGATCTTATCGACGATGATCATCCTGCAATCTATAGAAATTTTACATATGCAGAATACTATGAGAAATTCTGGAACAGAGGACTTGCAACTGAATGTTGTTTAGACATGTTCAAAGCATCTAGTGCTTGACCTATAATGTACAATTCCTAGAACATGCTTTTCCTTGTTAGAATGTTGATTTAATTACTTAAATTTATCATTTCTTATTAGTTTCAAAATTTTAAAATATGTGCCTATGTGGTAATTTATCATGTCATTGGTCTGATCTTTTGGTCTTTAAATAAAGTTGTAATGGCTCTCAAAAATGAACAAATTCCTTCTGTCTTTCGTCTATTTGTTTGTTCAGTTTTAAAAGGTTGATCTTAAGTTCAGTTTTTAAACAATTTACATTTCTGGTGCAATTCTACTAAATTGTACCTATGATGCATCTGAGTTATTAGTTCACCAAAGTTAAAATATCTGAATCATTGACTTAAAGCTGAACTAATAACCAATATATCATGAGTTATTGCTTAAACCCAACCCTTTTTCTCACCTTACTAAGATAGCAAGTTGTGATTGGAGCAAAAGTAGTCTAATATTAATTTCTCATAGGGTTATCAATGACATCATTTTTATTATGCACTAACAAGTCAAATTAACTAACTGTGAAAAACTTTGTATCCATGGACTTTGTTAAATATTAGCTCTGATATCATGTTAAATAACATAATATTATTAGCAGCGAGATGTGTAATACCATGTTGTGTATATGCTAGAGTGGATGCGGAAGGTGAAGCATAGAATAGGAACACTGAGAACACGAGGATTACGTGGTTCAGCCTTGACGGCCTACATCCACGGAGAAATCCCTTAAGGGCTACATCTTTATTACATGAGAGTGTAGTACAATAACCTGTGTTACAATGAGCCATAACATGGGTATATATAATAGACTAAACCCTAGACTAATAGACTTCTAGTACAAGTAAGAGACTTAGCTTGCACACAAAGTAGAACTAAGCTTGGGCCTATTACATTGGGCTAATATGACTAATATATATCTCTATCAGACTTTTTGATATGTTATTCAATTGATTGTGATTTTCATCTTCGCTTTGCCATCCAATAAGCCTTGTCACCACATAGTTTAATTGATTTTGAAGATAAAAAAGAACCTGGTGAAAGTCAAGCCGCCCAAAGACAGCGGAAGGGGTCAGAGCTGTGATTTTTGGAACACCCAAGTTCTGATTTCATGGTTATCAATTAACAAAGTTACAGTGGTCTGGTTTTATCAAACAAGATCCTGCAGCTACCTAGCATACTCAACCTGGTTCACAAGTTCTGTTTGACACCAAAACCACATCATGAGCTCCAAGGAAAGCCAGATTGGTGCATCCACCAATGAAGAGGACAGTCTTTCCCAGTTTGCAATGCAACTAGCAACTGCATCAGTGTTGCCCATGGTATTGAAAGCAGCAGTAGAGCTTGGTGTGCTTGAGATTTTGGATAGAGCTGGTCCTGGAGCACTTCTTTCTACTTCCCAAATAGCATCCCAGCTCCCCACGCACAGCAATCAAGACAAGTCTTTGCTTCTTGATTGTATGCTCAAGCTTCTTGCTAGCCACTCTGTACTCACTTGCTCTATTGCCACCCATCAGCATGATGGCCAGGTTTCAAGGCTCTATGGTTTGGCACCTGTTTCCAAATACTTCATCAAAAACAAGGATGGAATTGGAGGATCACTTGCACCCTTGTTAGATTTGTTCCAGGACAAGGTCGAGATGAATACCTGGTATTACTATCTAAAGCTAACAATAGGCTAAAACTTTCCTTAAGTTTATCATCAGTACCATCTTCTATTTAGTTCGTTGACTTTTACTTCAATAATCAAATTAGTCTTTAAATTTTAATTATTGTCAATTCAGTCCATCGTTTTATCAAAATAAATTAATCTAGTCATTTTTGTCCAAATATGCTAGTAAATGCAAGTGTCTAAATATTTTTATTATTATTATTTTTTAAAATAATATTCATCAAACAACAAGACCTATTACATGGAGCATCTCATAAATGCTGTCATTTAAAAATTAATTAAAAAAATGTTTAAACTGCATTGCTTGTTAACAAATTTGTGCGGAAGGGTTAAATTGATTTATTTTTACGAAGTGGATGACTAAATTGATAAAAATTAAACATTATGAACTAACTTGACAATTGAAATAGAAGTCAAGGGACTAAATTGAATTTTTGCAAAATTTTAGTGTTAGGTATCACTTTAAGTGCTTAACAAAAGGCTAAAACTTTCTTTATTATCATTATCATTTACCATCTTTTATTTTTTATTTTTTTCATTTTGTAAAAATTGTCATGTTAAGTACCATCACAACAGGTACCATTTGAAAGATGCAGTTCTGGAAGGAGGACTTCCATTTTACAGGGCTTATGGAATGAATGCAGTTGAGTACATTGGGAAGGATGACAAATTCCGTGAAATTTTTAAGGGCTCAATGAAAGATTTTAACCCATTAGTTATGAAGAAGATTCTTGAGAAATACAAGGGTTTTGAAGGTCTGAAATTGCTGGTGGATGTAGGAGGTGGTGATGGCACCATCCTTAACATGATCATCTCCAAGTACCCTACCATTAAGGGTGTCAACTTTGACTTGGCCTCTGTTTTAGAAAAGTCACCCTCCTATCCTGGTATGAATTTCAATGTTTGGGTTTCATCAAATAACCATCTCCTTCTTTAATCGGAAAATGCTACTTCAGATCAAAATTTGATAGACAATTGTGCATTTTTTGTACTATAAGAGCTTGGGAACCTACTTGTGTCATGCTTTGATTTAAACCAAACCTGAAGTGGATTAATATGGAGTATGGAGTCCATGGACTTCATGGTGTACCAAAGCTATTCAGTGAGTGACCCGCAGATGTTCCTGCTTCATGGCAAGGCTAGCCCAAGACTAGACTTGTTCCATTTTAATACTAAGGGGTCATGTTAGGCTCTCAACCTTTAGTAAACATAAAAATAGAAAAATGGATTTGAAGCGTCAATTGAAACAATCAGGAGTCACTAGTATGGCATCTGATCAAATTTGCTCTTAAATTAATTCACTCCCATAATTTTCTCTGTTAATTCCTGGGAGGTTACTGTTGCAGGTATCAAGCACGTTGCAGGAGACATGTTTGCAAACATTCCAAAAGGAGATGCCATTTTCATGAAGGTAATCAAATCTAACAAATATTGTCTATATCCCTCTCAATGACACCGGTTTTTGAAGGTTTTATTCCCCCCCTAAGCACTAGTTAATGATGTATAAACTGAGTAGATTCTGGACAACAAACATAGATTACTAATTCTTTGGTTGTAGATTCTGGACAGTTATCAACTGACATTGTGATTTGTATGAGACAGTGGATAGTTCATGGTTGGGATGACAAACACTGCTTGAAGATACTAAAAAACTGCTATGAAGCACTACCAGACCAGGGGAAAGTGATACTAGTAGATATGGTGATTCCAGAAGCCCCTGCAACTACCGGTGCTGATAAAAGCTTGTTTCAGTTATATTTGTTCCTGATGAATACAAACCCGGATGGTAAAGAAAGGACAGAAAGAGAATTCGAAAGTTTGGCAATAGAAGCAGGATTTTCCAGCATTCAAGTGGCATGTTGTGCTTATAATTTTTCCGTCGTGGAGTTGTACAAAAATATGTAATATTTAGTCATCAAATGTTCTGCAATTGCATCAGTAGACACATCAGTAATACGTTTCCTAAAACAGGTACCGTGCAAGCAATAAAAATGCATAGAATCTCTGCTGAGACTCTGTTACAAGCACAAGTAGCAGGATTTTAGGGTATTCAAGTTGCATGTTGTGCTTATAATTTTCCAGTTGTGGAGTTCTACAATAATATGTAAAACTTAGTCATGACATATTCTGTACTTGCACCAACAGAAGTCAGTAAAATGTTCCCCAAAGCATGTACCATATGAATGATAAAAATGCAGATAGAACCTCCCCTAAGACTCTTTGTCACTGGTGGATACTAGATAAGAATAAGATGATCATGCCACTGCATACTACAATACTAACCAGTATACAGGTACCTATTTAGTGATCCCCCGCTAAAGCCCCATTTCAGGGTTACAAACTTCAAATAAACAGCCTATTTTATTTATCCAAAAAAAAAAACAGCCTATTTAGTGATCTCCCAACAACAGCTTCTCTATTGATATCCGGCACCACATTGAAAACATAACAGATGGCCGGAACAAAGCTCCACAGTGGAAATAGATATCCACAGCATCTCTATAAGACCTGGCACCAAATCAAAAAAAAAAAAAAAAACAAAGCAGCAGGCCCACAACTTAATAGTTCTACTTTTGAACAATTTAAACCATTCATTTCAATAGCTCTTAATTTTGATGGCTATAGAAGAACAAAGATCAATTTCAGCAACTGATAATAAAGGCAAATGTAGAGAGATTGAACAATTGTTGCATGAAGAGATATACTAAATAGGAATTCTCCTCTCTGCAATGTACAGATACTAAAAGAACCAGCCATATAGCAGACACAATCTTGAATATATAGAAGAAAAAAAAAAAATTGAAACTTTCAAGACATGTCCAAACCCACTAATTGCAACATGCTACCTATATCATCAATTACTCTCTCAGTATCTACTGGCGTTCTATCTGAATAGTCACGTGACTGATCTTGTACTCTCTCCTGATATAGTCTATAACTTTGTCCAGTACCATATCAGCATCAGCATCGGGCTTAATTATAACATGGCAAGCCAATAAGACTTTCCCTACGGTTATGGCCCAAATGTGCAGCTCATGGATAGCAACTACCTCATCCATCTCACAGAGACCTTTCTCAAGCTTTGTGGCATCAATTTCTCTGGGTGTGCTCTCCATCAAAACCTCCAGAATGTTCCGCAGCATCCTGATTGTTGTGAACAACACAACTGCAGAGAATACAAGGGTACATATCAGATCAATAATCTTCCATTCGGGCTTATACCATATAATTGCCCCACCAATCATCACCCCAACACTCTGAATGGAATCCCCAAGTACATGAAGATAAGCCCCCTGTACGTTAATATTCCGTTGCTTCTTCTGTTTAGCTTCATCCTTTGGCTTCTTTTCACCTTCACAGCATTTCTTCAGTAGAGGCTCGGCGTGATCAGCTTTGTGATCATGATGGTGTTCATGGTCATTTATGGAGTGCCCCTCGTCATGATGATCATGTTCAGAGTCCCCCTCATCGTGATGATTGTGATGATGATGGCGATGATGGGTGGTAACAGTTAAACCATGGTTATGCAATTCATCATGACCACCATGGCTATGACCATGATCAGCATGGCCATGATCATGTCCATGGCCATGACCATGATCATGTCCCAACAAGAGAGCCATGGCAATATTAACCACCAAACCAAACGCAGAAACTACAAACATGAGAAAACCCTGAACTTCACCAGTATCATTGATAATTCTAGCAATAGCTTCATAAACAAGTATCCCAGCAAGAAGCCATATCATCTGTATGGAAACAAGAGCACCCAATATTTCAATTCTGAAGAAACCGTATGACTGACGTGGTGTTGCCTCCCATCCTGATGCCCAAAGTGAGAATAAAGATATTGCAAATGCAGCCACATCGGACAATAGATGAGCTGCGTCAGTCAAAATTGCAAGACTGTTGGCTTTAATACCTCCAACGACTTCCACACTCATGAAAATGATACACAGTACAACAGCAATCAAAAGTTTCCGCATAGATGCTGAGCGTTCCTTGGCATCTTTGGAACTGGCTTTAGCATCTGAAAATCCACATGGTGCTTCCCCACAAATCTTACTCCCTGTGAAACTCGTTGCTGCAGCTTGCACATCTCCACACACTTCAATTATATGACCATGTTCAGAATTTTGCACTTCCATCTGTAAATTAACGAAAAATGACAAACATGAATTCCTTTTCGGATTTAGTTAAAGCACATGCAAGCCTATCATTTTGCTATATACAAGATAAAACAACATCATAAATCTATTGCATCATTGGATTACTTATTAGAGACCGTGCAGAACACTGCAGCAGAAACAAGCTTATGCAGTATGATAGAAATCCATCAATGGAACCAATAATTCCTTTTCAACTTTGCACGTGAACTTCAGCAATGTGAACCTTTGAATTGTCCCTTTATAGAAGCAACCAATAACGCCTAAGACAGCATGTTTCCTCTGCTAATAGCTGGATGAAGGAATAGCTCTTGAATGGGTAGCGTATTTACTTCTTCTTCTTTTTTCTTTTTCCTTTTTTTTTTAACCACATTTTACTCCTTTTCTTTACTTCAGTTTATTGTAATCAATCACCATAATAATTGCATTTACTAATAATTTAGTACTGGATAGAACCAACAAATAAGCAAGTACAAACAGACATCCCTACAATATATTCAGAGCCCTACAACGCTATTGTATTGAGAGCAAACAACAGTTTCACTTATTTTTCATGTTGATTGAAAGGTGTTTTATGCAGCTCAAACATATCCATCATCCTATGATGAATCTGCTACAATCAGTGACCCAGCATTATAATCCATTCCTAAAACTAAGGTTAGAAAACTAATCAGCACAAGTTAAATCTTGAGCAAAACAACCTCTCAAAACAGTAAAATCAAAACTGACAGTGATTGCATGTTACTAAACGAAACACAATACAACCAAAGACTTAATTAATTTGTTCAAAATTTTCAAAAGGAGATTGGGGATCACATATTTTGCACTCTAAATTTTCACACAGAAATCAATGATTTAAAACAAACAAAAACCCCCATTATCCTATATCAACAGGTATGAAAGATGCATAGAATAAATATTAATATGGGTCCATCCGCACAGTGTTATCAACTGATTGCATGTTTATAAAAAATAAATAAATAAATAAACAACAGAAACAAAAATTAACCAATCACGGAAATCTAATCTCAGCCAACAAGACCAATCCCATAAACAAATCAAGCATTGAACACACACATATATACATACCTCAACCATTCGAAGACCTCCAATTACAGTCCATTAATAAGACAAAGCACAAAACCAGCCAAAACCCACTAATCCATAAACGAACTAATTCCAAATATCCCCCACAAGAATCCAAAAATCACGAAACCCATAACGCATATAAAAACTTCATATCACGTTAATTATCAAACAGCCCAAAAAGGAATACAAAGCAACATGCTTTTTCCTATCAATGCATTAAAGGCACAGTTTTTCTTCTAGAAAAGGATTTGAAAGGGTTTAATATTATATTAAAAAAAAAAAAAAAAACATATAGCCTCATGAATCATTATCTTGACAGCCCAAATGGCATTGGATTCCAATGGATGCACTGAAATAAAACAGATATCTTTACAGAGAGAAAAAATAGAGAGAGATACCCTGAACCTTCAGTCTGCAAAAGCAAAAGCAAAAGCTTGAAGCAACACAAAGCAGCTTTTGGGTATTGATTGGATGTGGGTGGTGGCTACTCCTAAACTACACTACGTTATTTGTGTATTTAAAAGACAAAGATAAAGACTTTTTTTTTTGATAAGGAACAAAGATAAAGACTAGTACAAAGCAAAACCTCAAAGGCCCAAACAGATATAGGTGTTTCGGAGTAGAAATAAGATTCTAGATTTATGTTTTGATAGGAGTTTGTTTGATACCAAATCAATGTCAATTAAGGACTCTGCAATTTTACCTTTTCACCCTTTTCGGCTGCCAGCGGTACCTTTTTTTAGTCCTGACCTGAGCAATCATTATAAGTGTCAATTTTAATACTAATAGAATAGTAAGTACCTTTTTTGTGTGATTAAATTACTACTAATAGAATATACTTTAACCACTTTTAGGTACAATTCGAGGTTTTAATTTCATTTTTTATTTAACATTAATTATTTTTTTTTTTTGAGGAAGATTAATTATTTATTGTTGATTCTCAAAAATAAAATATTTATTTTTTATTAAGTTGGTGATTCTAGGAAGAACAAACCATATTAATCCCACAACTTGAAAATTAGAAACATTTTATTGGAAAAAGTAATTAATTTTTTTTACAGCTTTTTATATCTTTCATGAAAGTGGTGTTAAGACTTTCATAATTTGGTTTATTAACAATTGATTTTATTTTATATGTTGCTTAAGGAAAAAAATTGCTTAATGAAACATAGAAAATGTTAAAACTATAAACTATTTTATAAATTTTTGTACTTGACACTAACAAATTATTACATACACCGCTCTGGTGCATGATGAGTATTTACTATATATTTAGCTAGCATTAAAAAAAAAAAAAAGTGTTATGGATATCCTTAAAAAACGAACCTTATTTGAATTAGGAAGTAGGAAAAGCTTTAATAAGGAATTCTTATTTTTGAGCTTTGATTAGTTTACATCCAACAATATTCATAGTTATATACTTATTTACATCATTTGTAAAATTTTGACATTCTTAAAAATGTGAATACATAACTTTAAAAAATATAAACATTGTAAAACAATAATTTCTCATTTCTTTCTACTTGCACATACTATATGAGCATATTGGGAGTTATCTCTTGCTTTGAAGTGTTGCAATGCAATAGCCCTTCTAATTGTCAGTACAACTCACAATCCAAAAACATAAACTTGGCAATGTGACATTCCATATATGACTAAAATTACCCAATGTGCATCCACTATGCCAAACATAAATCATTCGCTTAAATTTAGAGAGAGACAAGAGATATGACGTGGTTTTATGCTTAAAGGTCCTAAAAGTAATTCTTTTAGCATCACACACTTTGCCACACACCTTGTCATAACTGGCACATGTACCATCATTGATACTTTGTGAAAAATGATCCAATTATCATTTGATATATGTGCAAATTACAATAAAGTGTGACAAAGTGTGTCCCTAGATTTTTTTATCATAAAAGTGTGTGACAAAGTGTGTCCTTGTCTGTTGTTTTTTCATAATAATTATAAGAAAAGTCTAGCACCATCAAAATTTTCATAACTTCTTGTCATAACTGTAACGTGATAGAGTGTAATTGGTGAAGAAAAAATGATAAGTCTATATGTAAATGATAGTTAATCACTCACAATCTACTACATCAGAGCTGTGACAAAAAAAAATTGAAATAATTTGTGGTCCTAAAGACTAGAACTACTCATAATTATATCTCACTAAATATGATAAATGAGAGTTTTTGCCTTGCCTGTGGTGTAATAACACTCAGATGAGTCAGGAGTATTGTGGTGTACACCTTTTGAAGTTTCTGTCAGTTTAAATCTCCCATCTACCATTGAAATTATGGAAATAAAAATAAGTTGAAGAGCTTAAACGACAAGGTGTAGAGAGAGAATTTTGGCCGAAAGTCTTGGCTAGTCTTTTATACCTACAATAGGTAAGCGTTTGGATTGTGTTTATCTGCCCCACGTCTGCGTTTGGCATTTTAAACTGAGGGACCCACAGTGCTCTCCAAGATAAACACCCACGACTTTAGAACAAATGCAGAACAACTCTTGGAGAAACACATTGCTAAAAATTCTAAACTTGTGATTTTTTTTAATAAAATAAAATTATTTATTTAATTTCCTTTTCTTTTCATTATTTTTTTTGGAAGAACTTGTTCTTTGTGTTTTTCATGTTCTTCCTAGAACATGACTATTCATATTCTTGAAACCCAGCAAACCCATCAAAACAGAAAGATCAAAACAATGAAACCAAAACCAAGACAAAAGCCACCAATCTGAGATTAAACAGATCAAACCCATATGAAAAAAAATCAAAACCGATCAACCCATCAAATCCATATGAAACCAAAACCAAATCAAACCCATCAAATGGATCTACCCATCAAACACAAATCAAACCCATCACCAATCTCAACCTCACCCAGCACCACCGAGTTCCCATATCAAACCCATCAGACCCACTACAAATCAACCCATCAAACCCACCGCCGATCAACCCATCCACCACCACCAAGTTCCCAAATCAAGAAACTAAAATATTAGATCTTTATAAGACCAAACTCCATGGGAGAAAGAGAGAGGAAGCTTCACCTCGTGCATATTGAAGAGAGAGAGAGAGAGAGAGAGAGAGAGAGAGGGAATGGTTTAGGTCGAGAGACCATGCTCCCCATCTCTTCTTTCAATTAGTGCTGGAAACTCCTTCACACTGGGCCCCCAAGACCTAGATGACATTTCACTTCTCAATGCCCAAAAAGCTAAAGATTTTTATTTTTTATTTTTTTTATGTTCAAATTTTATGTGGCTACTGGGAAAGGAGTGAAAAACAACAACAACAACAAAATAAAAAATAAAAATAAAAAAACGCTATAGTACTTTCCGCTGAAGCTACAGTAGTTTCAGCCTCAAAGAATTAGCTGACGTTTAAAATTATTTGTTATAATGTTTTCAGTTTTCAGTAAAATAAGTGGTATCCAAACAGACCCTAGGTCAGAATCCTAATGAATACGAAGACAATTGAAAATTTGTCAAGGAATTAGAAAATTTTACGGCGAGAATGATGAAAAAACAAACAAATAAGCAGGATATTCCAAGAGCAACTCAAGAATCTTGTTACACGGATGTGGCTCAAACTTTACTGGATATATGGAGAAAAATAATTTTAATATTTGACCAGAGAACTGTCCAGGTTAACATTTCGTTGTATAAAACGATTTTACTTCATAAATAAAATAACTATCGCTTTTATCAAACAATATATATATATATACACACACACCTAGCTAAGTGTGTCTAGCCTTAATAATTAAATACTAATATAGTGCTAAACTTGAAAAGTATATATATTTACGTGTATATATTGACAAAAATAGTACAGTGAAGTGGGTTACAACTTAAAAGTATGATTTCCATTAAGAAAAGGCTATCATTATCATCCAAAATGATGCTCCTAGTTGTGTCACATTTTCCATGTTTTCGCTGCAGTCCAAACTCCAAACCTCATAATTGGCATTGGTATTTGGTAGTAAAAATAAGTCAAGGTCTCCATTGATGCCCTGAAGATTTTTTCTACGGATAATAATAATTTAGAACCCGACCATGGTTTCTACGTCAGACCAAAAACGACTTGTCTTTTTTTAGCGGAATTGACCAAAACCTACTTACACGCTCGGCCTTAATTGTATTTATATTGTCATCCATGTTATGCTTAATTCTTAGACGGATGCATGTGTGTCATGTCTAGATCAGCATTAAGACTGGTGCCTTCTCTCTGTCTCTACTCTCTAGCATGGGAAGCTGTCAACTTCAAAGCATAGCTGATTCTTTAGTCCTATGATTTCACTAAGCCCAAAATGTTAGAAACGTGTTCCATTTACATGAACCTGGTTAGGATTCATACAAGTGTTAACAACGTTTAGTGTCAAAATGTATCAAATTTGGATGGTATCAATTGAGTTGAACTAGGATTTAATTTGATGCAAAAATCAAAAGTCGTTCAAAGACAACAAGGTTATGATTTACTCAAAGACAATGAGTTGATGATTTTTTTACCCATGTCTTTTCCATCGTAACAAATTTTTTAGTGACGTGTTTCATCAAAAAATTAAACATCTACAATTTCAAATTATGGACACAAATTTAACCCAATTTGAATTTGAAATTAATGAAATATGACCATTTGAAGTTCGACACAAATGTGCAATCTCCAAGAGTTTGATTGACTCTTTACTCAATTCTTGCTTAAGCGAACTGCGACAATTACTCAGTTCGACAATTTTTCCATCACTTATCTTTGATTTTCTCTTTTTGAATTTAACCATTTGTCTAAGATTTTTGAAGTTTCCACCTTTTTGTACTAGTCCAATTACTTCTCACAACCTTTAACTTCTACCATCCTTCTTTGTTGCTTGGAGGATATTCCTAGTCAATAAGGTAGGGGAAAATCGGAAAAAGAGTGGGTGGGGGGACCTTAGTGCATATTCCTCTTATTCTATTCTTAAAGTAAAAAATTATTGAATCCCAATTTGCACAACAGAGTGAAAAATCACTTCTAGTCGATCAATTAAAGCATCTGATTCTTCTTTACTCCTTGCCACGCTATGAATAATGAACTTCAGGAAAACAGTAGGATTAGGGCTTGGCGGGAGCATATCCCTCATGAGAGATTGAGCGGTACTAGAATAATGGCGCTCTCCCTATCCGGTCAACTTCATTCAAGAAAAAGGAAAGTTTGAGTTTTCAGTCAAGAATTTTATGCCCAGAAGACCAAAATAGAAGGTATAGTTTAATAAAATCAAGAATTTATTGATCTTCTTACACAAATATGATACCTAAATACAATTAAGAAAAAAATCAAGCAAACAAAGAACAATGGGATCTACACAAGTTCCTCCTTCTTTTTGGGTTCAAGAACTGGAGGGTCAATATCAATTCCCATGTTAGCTGCAGTCCCTGCTATAATTCTCATTGCTGATTCAATAGTTGTGCAATTTAAGTCTGGCAGCTTTTCAGCAGCAATTGTGCGCAATTGCTCGATGGTGACCTTGCCTACTTTCTCCATCTTTGGGTCTTTAGAACCTTTCTCCACGCCTACATATCAATCAGCACAATTAAGCTATCACTATTCAATAGTGGAATTTATACGAGAGAAGAAAATTCTCTAATTTTTTAAACCTATATAAAAAGTCACCATCAATAGTTTATTCATAACATCATAATAACAAGTCATTATAAAGTAAAAACTTTCTACGCATGCCAGCAATACATATCATAAGGGACCAGGGTAACCACTTTGAAGCCGAATTCTCTAGAAGACTAGAATTTTTATCAACAAAATAGCAAGAACTATAGCACGTGGCATAGACAATCAAAACCAATACATAGTAGAAAAAGGAAAGCCAGCCACCTAGCCTTAAGTTCTGTGTTGAGTTTGCGAAAAAGTCTAAGATGGTTTAATCAAAACTTATCAAAACATATTTCATTCAACATCATAGCTATTAGAACACCCTCAGAGTCACATCTGCTCTTCTCCTGCAATTACTAATTAGTCATTCTAGTTTCTTTGTTATTATACGAAGTTACTTCTAATGATTTCAACCATGGTACTGAAAATCAAACTTAGAAGGTTGATACAAGGACAAGAGCCAATGACATTATGACACCAGGATCGAGCACTTTTTCCACCTCAAATTAATTTATAGAACACAATCAAATTATTCCAAACTCTCCCCTTTTAAAGTTCATCATCATATTTGTAGTTCATTAGGATTTAAGCATCTCAAAAGTTATGGTCTGGAGCCACTGTCAGGTGCTTGCTAGTTATGTTTGTAGATGAGTATTTCATTTAAGAGGCCTTTCAAAAAGCGTAGTAAACTTTCTGCACAATTTCTCCATTCTGAGTATTCTAATGAGCCCTTAGCAAGATAATAATGAGTTCACTTTTCATCTAGCACAATCAGAGTCAATGCTAAAATCAAATTGAAGATGCTCCACTTTTTCAAATAACTAAATTTTCCCATATGAAAACATCAGTGATGGAAAAATTATAGTTTTCTAGATTCTACTTGTAAGCTGTAACATTACATGTTGGATGTATTAAAACGAAGCTTGATTCAAGTAATAACCACTCAATAAGTTACTACATCAAATTGGTAATAGCCCCGAAACACACTGTTAAAATCCAGGAATTTAGGTGCTTAATTACATTCAGTAAATGCCAAAAAAACGAAGGGTAAAACAATCAAACACATAATGGGCATTGTTAAAGAAGCATACCTGCGGCTTTTAAGAGCAGAACTGAAGCAGGGGGTGTCTTCAAAATGAAAGTAAAGCTTCTATCCTAGAAAAAATAAAAAACAATAACAACGATAAGAAAAATACTAATAACACAAGCAAATTACAAAAGAAATAGAACCAAGGAATGGAATAACAAGAACTTACATCATAGACAGTAATTTCAACAGGAATAACATAACCAGCCTTGTCAGCTGTCCTGGCATTGTAGTCCTTACAGAAAGCCATGATATTTACACCCTTGGAACCCAGTGCCGGCCCCACAGGCGGCGCCGGTGTCGCCTTCCCTGCCTCTAGAGCCAGCTTTATCATTCCCACCACTGCAATTCATCACCACACTAATTAACCAACTTCTCAAACTCCTATAAATCCTCAATGTTCTATACACTATTTATACAAAAACCATGATACACAATATGTTCGGATATTCCAATAATAAAAACATATTGAAATAATTCCACAGTGGATAGTGAAAATTATGGTTCCATTCTAAAAAACTTGCCTTTCTTGGATTTGCCACCGGGCTTAGGAGGAGCCATGGCGATGACAGAGAGACGCCTTGGAGTGGGAGAAACAAGTTTGTTGTTGAGGAAATGGAAAGTGTTGTTGGGGTTTGAAGAGAAGCTGGAAACGGAGATGGGTGAAGAGAAAAGAGTAGAAGAAAGCTTCTGAACATTGTTGTTGGTGTTGGAGGTGGAAAAAGAAGAAAGGGTTGTTGGAGTAGTGAGATGAAGAGTGGAGAAGGAAGAAGACGCCATTGACTGAGTCTGTACCTATGGGCTATGGTGTATACTGTTTCCGATTTGAGTCACCTCTCCTCTGCAGTCCACAGCTAGCTCTCAAAGTGTTTCTTTTTGGATAAAACTCAACCCCACTAACAGTAACCATACTCCTCTCTCTTTGTCAATGAATCAAATGCCCATTTGGACGCTGTCGTTTTGCTTCCCACCTTTTGTTCTTAAACGCTGCCCGTTTTATATAATAGGTAATAACCACGGTTTTAAAAGCCTGAACCGTCAAAGAATCGGAAAAGTGTCTCGTTCCTAGTATTTACAGTTTTTATCAGACCGGTTGAGGGTTCGATTTTTGGGTGAATCAGCTAGTTCAATCCAGTTTTTAAAACCACGACAATAACTAGTCACTAGGAGTGTCCATAGGTCAGGTTGGATTGGATTTGGGCTCAATCTGAACTCAACCCAACGGAGTCGGGTGGCAAAAAATGACACCCACAGTTGGTTGAAGTGGAGATCAGATCAGATCGAGTTGGTTGTTGGGTGCAGTCGGTCGGGTTTCAGTTGGAATTGAAGTGGCAAATCTTGGCGGAGAGCTGTGCAAATTTAGGCAGAGCTACGCACGGCAAAGGTAGATCCGGCCATGGCGAAGGGAGATTCGACCACGACGAAGGCAGATCCGGCCACAACGAAGGCAAATCTAAGCTTGATGAAGGGAGATCAAACACGAAGAAGATAGATCGAGCCACGAAGCGAGAGAGATCTGGGCATGGCGAGACAGATCTGGGCATGTCAAAGGTAGATTAGGACGGAGCAAAGGCAGATCTGGATGGATTAACGAGGTGACAATTGGGTCGGTTCAAACTGAGTTTTGGAGAGGCAAAACCTCCACTCGACCAAGAGTTGGCGGGTTTTGGATTGAAGAACCCGTCACCAACCACCAAGATGTCGAGTCGACCGACAGTCAGCTCGGGTTCAGTCGGAAATGTCGGGTGGGTTGGGTAGCAGTTTTTGGTGGACACCCCTACTAGTCATAAACTTACGCAATGGGTAAGAAAATATAGTATTAATTACTTTTATAAGAATATAATATAAAATTTGTAAGTTAAATAGTGCATGTGCTACTTTAAAGTATTTTCTATTTTTATAAGTTTTATGTAATGAATGTATATATATAATAAAAAGATTTAAATTACATAATTATAATATTGTCTTATATAAATAGAGAAGATTATATTAAAATGACTTTTTAAAAAACATATTGTAGGGTCTCAATTTGATAGGCTGGGCACCAACTTTGCGTATCGTTAGCCCAACAAATTCCCCAACAATAAATTTGTAGAGAATGGGTTAAACAGCTGGGCTGGTTATGGATTTAGCAACGGTTTAATGAAAACGAATAAGGGTAAAGAGGCATTCAAACTAATATTTAATAAAAGTCCTCTTCGGTTCGAAGAGGTTTATCAACTTATCAACTTAGTGAATACAATTTTTTCTCCCCCTTTCTTCAGAGGCCTCTATCCTTTATATATCCCCCTCCTTCTTCATCTTCACCGTACATTTGTTCTTCATCCAAGCGTCCACTTCAGTGTGCGTCACATCAGACATCTGCTTTAGTATGCCTTGGGTGGTGGTAGCTGAGGCTGAACTGTTCAGGTGTCTTATCCACATAAATGCGGCCAGGAAAGCAGCTACAGTGCATTAAATGAGGTGGTAGCAGCTTTTTCTTTAAGATATTTTTATGTCCTCATCCCTAGGCACGCCCAGGATTTGCTCTCCTCCGTGAGATCAGTTGGGAAGGTCACTTTTGCCCCCGGCATATTTGATTGATTAAGCACCATGATGATCCAACGTTGGGGTTTTCTTCGGACAAGAAGGATAGTCTTCGGATGTGTCCCAGTGCTCCTCTGCGAGCGTATTTCCACCAAACGGGCCCAGTCCTGACCCCTTTCACCTCCTCGGACAAACTATGGTATACAAATTGGGCCCTAGGCCCAATTCGCAGCGTTGGGCTCGCCCCCACACATATCATTATCGGTTGACTAATTTGAATATATCCAAGATTTTTTTAAAAAAAATGTACACCTCATTCCATGGAACACATGTAATATGTAATTAAGTTTAAATTGTTATACAAGTTTAGAATTGTAGCATTTTTTTTTTCTTCTTTCCAAATACAAGTATAATGTATACGATTAAAACTTGAATTTTAAGGTAATATTGTGAATATTTATCATTTTTATTGCATTTTTAGTGCCCATATCACTAATTTCTATTACACACACACACATATATATTGTATTTTTAGCCAAAAACTAAATATTTTGGCCCAAATAAAATAAAATATCATACTTTTTAACCGCAAAAATTAAGGAAAAAAAAATTGAGTCCAAAGGTAAATGGCAATTTGCAAAAAGAATCAATTTGAGGCCTAATTAGTCCAAAATAGATCAAAATGAACCAAAGTTGAACGAATAGACCAATATGGACCAAAGTGGAACGAAGTTTGACCAAATTGACTAAAGTGAACCATATGAACCAAATGAATCAAAATGAACTGAAATGCAACTTAACAAAAGTGTAGCATTTAGCTTTTAAATATTATATAGATATAGATTATTGTTAAAGTACTCACTCACATTCACATATGGGTTATCTTTGGACTAAAAATTGACTTTGATCAATGTTTCTACTTTCTAGTTTAGTAGTTGCTCACATTTCACCATCTATTCTTTTATCTCTCCCTCTCTCTCTCTCTCTCTCTCTCTCACACGCGCGCGCACATATTATCTTCTTCTTCTTCTTTTTTCAACACTGGGCCGATCTCAACCAGCTCCTACTATCTCAATGCATTATGCTTGAACTGTTACAAACATCAAGTCCTGTTTACACACACACACACACACGCACATATATTATCTTCTTCTTCTTCTTCTTCTTCTTCTTTCAACACTGGGCCGATCTCAACCAGCTCCTACTATCTCAATGCATTATGCTTGAACTGTTACTCACAAACATCAAGTCCTGTTTCGAGCCCATGGTTGGGACCTAAATTCTGTTTCAAACAAAGCATTCCACAGTTTGCAAAACTCAGACCACGTGCCATAACACAAAAACCATCAAAATCAATCCAATGTTCCAAACAACAGTTTCACAAAATCACCAAGCGAGTAGTTAGGATGAATGCATGGGTGTCTGCATGAGGTGTGTAATCACATTTATTAGGACAGGCACAATACCACTTAAAAGCAATGGAAGTCATTAAACATAAGTCATTTAATAAGAATGGTATCAAATAGTAGGTTTAGTGATTGAAGAACAAAGTCAAAAGAGTCAAAACAACCAGTATAGTGAACCCTCATAGAAGCCACCTTCATCAAAAAAAAAAAAAAAATCACAGCCAAAGCAGAAAATTAAATAACAATGCCTTCTTATATCAAAACTTAATTGAAAAAACTACATTCCAAAATTCTTAAGTATCTTCAATCTTCAACAAGCCTGCATTAACCTCTCAATGGGCAATTGCAATCCGTCCAGCAACTTGATCCAGATCTCGCCGGCCACTGGATGTGATTTTCCTCCCACTGTCAAACAAGAATAGAACAGTTCTAAGTATCAAGTATATGTGATGCTATATGTGGATGAAAAGCAGTCATCACATGATGTCTCCAAAATTGACATAGTAACATACTAACATATCAAAGAACCAATATGTGATTGAGTCATGTAAATAAAATTCATTCAGAATCTTTAGAACAAAAATAGTTCTAAAAACTGATCCACAAACTAAGAACAGCGAGAACAGCAGAAACAAACTGAGATTCAATTTAGAAAGAATTCTTTCTTGTGTGACTATAAACCCAAGAAATAACTTCCTTAATTTCCTTGGGTAATTAAAAGCTGTTTTCTTAATGCTTAACTTTCATTGAGCAAGAAATTGAAGGAAAAGTTGCCATGTCTTATTAAGACATATCCAATCCCCTTCTGCACACAATTTTACATTTTTTTTTTTTTTTTTAATATCAGCAATTGGGGGAGGGTGAATTTGAACCCGGGACATCTTTGAAACAACAAGAGGTGTCAGTTCTTGGCACAATATTACATTTATCAGCAAGGAAATAAAAAACTTCCTTGGATATATTTTTATCTAGGTAAATGGAGCCTTAATTTTGATACTAAGAAAAGAACCATGTCAGAAGCCTTACTTTTTTCCAATGAATAATTGAGGTAATGTAGGAAAAAGAGCAGGGCAGAGGGAGTGTTGAAAAATTATATATTAAATCGGAAACAATGCCATCTAATAATTTTTTCCATTCTTTAATCATGAACCCGAAATGATGCCAAAGATACTCACCCCTTTGAGTCGATCTCAATGATCTTCATTGTCTCCAATTGTTGAAGTATGTGACGAGCAATAGATCCACTGCTTTTACAGAAATGGGGTGGGCGACTGCCATTCCTCTTGCTTCCTCCATAGATCCTTCTGAAGGCACCAACACCAAGACCCCCCCTCAAGTAGATCTTCCTTGCCATGGAAGCTACAGTTCAAATTAAGTTAAAAATAGAAACCAAGATGCAAAATTCTACTATATGTATTTGTCCCCGTGTGTACATGAGCCTTTATTTTGTTTTTTTTTTTTTTTTTTGGGGGGGGGGGGGGGGGGGGGGGTTGGGGGGGTGTTAGAGAGAAAAGAAAGGAAGGAGGCAGTGAGGAAGGAGACACACCGGCTCTAATGAAGTACCAATCAGGGTCATATGGAGCAAGCTCCTTAAATGTTGCAGTCTTGACAAGATCAGTCCATTCAGGTAGCTCGACCTATTAAAAAAAAAGGAGATGGAGAAAGGAAACATGAGAACACCACCACAACCCAATAATGTACAATAAAAATCTGGGGCATAGTCATGATTGATAAGTCAAGCAAGAAACTTCAGCATAAGAAAAGTAACCACATAACAGCCCATACATCCATATCAATCAAACATCTCACGTCAATAGCAAGGATTATGGAGATAGCATTGTCACCATTCATGAAATCACAGAACAATCAACACCAAAGTTGTTAATACCATACCAAAGCTACCAATAAACCGGTACAAATACCCTCTGAAACGTACTAAGTAAATTACTGGCCTGTACCGGGCTATATATATAGAAATAACCCAAAACAGTACACCTGTATTAACTAGCACCAAAATATTTTGTTCCAGTGCAGTATTGACAACTTTGATCAGCAAAGAGCAGATTTATATTTTGTCTCACAAAGGAAAAGGCAAATCTCAGAGTAGAAAGCTTCAGAAGTAATTATAATGGATAACCCATTAACTGAAGAATAGGAAAAGAATAGACATTGCCATAGTAGTTATATAACTTATAAATAAAATTCAAAAAATTAACTTACATCACCTAAAGTTTGGGTATAATAAACATATTTTGGGATTATACAACATATATGAGATGAGATTGCATAAGACTAATTTTGGCAGGACATTTTAAAAACCGCCATAAATGATTGCAACTTGTCAATTTTACAAAGCAAAAGAAACAAGCACAGCAGCAGGGCTCAAAACTGTTGCTCATATCTTGACTAAAAATACACTTAATTCCCATGAAAGCCCACATGCTCTTGACGAAACAAAAGCCACAAGAAAGCAAATTAAACACCTGACACAAATATCGGAACAAGCAAGACCCTGATGGCATATAAACACACACAAAACTCCATTCACAAAGCACATAATAACAAATTCCCAAACAATAGAAAAGTATAGAATTACAGAAATCTTTTTATTTCATGCAAACTATTGGCAAATCCAGAGCTAACTACCAAAATATTAGAAATCACAGAACAGAAGCAAAATAAAGTTTTACAATTATAAAACACACAACCACATCAAGCTACCAAAACAGCTCCAAAGTGTTCTTTTTTTTCTCTCTCTCTTTTGTTTAACTTGTAGAATCCCTAATCGTTTCTAAGAAACTTGACATCAAAATTTCCCAGTACACGAACAGAGTAGCTAAAGACATGACATGAGACAAACAAACCAATAATACAAGCAGAATTGCATTTCCATACTATGAAGAACTAATCAAAAATCAATAAAGTTTGTCAAATTTTGAGATTGCTTCACAAGTGAATCAAGGTTCCAAAAAAAGCAATCTTTGAATCGAGTACAAAAAAGGGTACTTGGGTTTCGTTGAAATAACACGCTTTGTTTAGAAGTGTAAATTTGTAGGTTCACACAACAAGAAATATAGCGATGTACATGTAAAAAAAGAGATTACGTATAGAGAGAGAGAGAGAGACCCGGCCAGAGCGTTTGAGATGAGCGGCGTAGGACTTGACGAACTCGTGAGGGGAAACGTCTTTTACGGTTCTCGCTGCCTCCATCTTCTTCTTCTGTTCTTGCTCTTGCTGATGCTTCTGCGGCGGAGTGAGCATACGAGGTTTTGGGGAGAGCAGGAGTAACCAAAATACCTATTTGCCCCAAATGTGCTCCTTAATAGTAAATCGCCCCCCCCCCCCCCCCCCCCCCCCCCCCTTCCTTCTTTTTTTTTTTTTTTTTTTTTTTTTTTTTTTTTTTAATAAAAAGATAGGAAATTTTTTTTTTTTTTTTAAATATGCAAAGAATTTTAACTTATAAGATCTGCTTTTAATAATAGCTCTATATTATAAAACCAAGATGTCAATTAGTTTTTAGTAAATATGGAGATTAAACCTAAGGATGGTAATGGAAAGGATAGGGTCTTCATCCCCGCCCAGCAAAGTTTTGTCTTACCCCATCCCCGTCCCGCCCTGCATGATGGAGAAACTTTCTCACCCCATCCCCACCCTTTGGGGCCCCTCGAAACCTCACCCTACCCCGTAAAATTTTACTTTTTTGTTAATTTTCCCTACAACAAGTACAATTTTTTTAATGAAACCTATTTCATTAACAAAAATATACTTTAAATTACAACTAAATTTATCCCATCAAATCAAATCAATTTTTAGAAAAATTGAATAATATATCCCATTTTTTAACAAGACAATCACACACACAAAAAAAAAAAAAATTGTAGTATAGCACATAACAAAATGGACAAAGTTTAGCTACAAAATTGGTTGTAATCTTAGGCTACAAACTCACTTAATAAAATAAATATTATTGCATATTTTGAAAATCTAACTGTTAAATTATATGTTCTTTACGCTCTTAATGCACATGTCAATTTTTGTGTCAATCAGATATCATTTACTATATAATTTATAATCTTATATTTTATGCATAATTTTAAATTAAAAAAACTTGCAATTTAAAAATTTATTGATGATGTAGCTATTGACTTTTAATTTTCTTGAAATTTTGCAAACATGGAGGATATAAGAAGAAGATGCAATCCAATGGTGGATTTGTCAAAATTCACTTCCAATAAAAAGATATTGAGTGAGTTTGTAGCCTAAAGCTACAATCGATTTTGTAGCTAAATTTTGTCCTAACAAATAATAGGCAGAAATCCACATTCAGTAGAATAAAATAAGCTAATATTGATATGTTTGTTTAAATTGTAGGGTTTTATGATATGAAAAATTTATAATTATAACTCTTAGCAACGCAGGGATAGGGAGGGGTGGGTCTAAAAAGTCTAAATCCATCCCCACCCCGCCTCATGGTGCGGGGGCTCAAATCTTACCCCATCACCGTCCCACCACCTTTGTGGGGCGGGAAAAATCCACGTGAAGCGAAGTGGGGAGGGGCGGATTAAGCGAGACGGGGCAAAATTGCCATCCCTAATTGAATCTCAAATCTCTTATTCAACCTCGAAAACTTTACCAATTGAGCTAACTGAAACAAAATAAATAAATAAATAAACAAATTCAAGAAATTCTATTTGAGTAACAAAGTTATTGGCCAAACATTATACCATGCTAACCAAGAGTTGTAAATGTGTAATCGAAGCCTCACTCAATTTGGCTAAGAGAATAACATATTTGGATATATAAATATGGTACATTAGTGTGTCTATATATATATATATATATATATATATATATTAGATAGTCCTAAAAAAATATATGTATTTATTAAATTATATATATGTATTTATATAATTAATAAATATAATTAGAATCCAAATTCTTACTCTATTTATTGCAATCCCATGTTCAAATCTATTTTTAATCTTATACCCTAGCCCATTTGACTACAACAATAAAAAATAAAATTAAAAAAAAAATAATTTAACACCACAAGCACATAACTTTGAAATTTGAAGCATGAAAATTTAATAAATAATAATAATAAACCAGAAGAGTGGCCCATTAGACAAGTTGTGAGCTTAACGTCCATTCACAATTTTGTGCCAAGTGCCAACAAGCTCGAAGTCTGATAGTATTTCGCAATTGTAAGATTTCAAAATAAACATTTTGTTGTACAACTAATTGTTTTTCTTATAGACTACACGTACTTTTTTTTTTTTAATTTTATTTTTAGGGACAAAACCCCAAATACTTTATATATGAAGATGTGCCAATTTAAGCCGAAATATTGCAAATATTGCATAAGGGGTAAGTGTACTAGATTGATGACCAATAGGAAAAATATCGGCCAATACAATACAATATCAACATCTTTAATGCTAACTCTACTTAACCATAATAAAAGACATCCAATTTTCTTTTGGCTAAATTGCACCATCAAAAGGTCTTTCATTTTCCTTCTTTCTTTTTTTTTCCCCCTCTTTCTTTTAATATACGCCCTAGATACTAGCCTCTATCTTTTCACAACTCCATAAAAATAATTTTTATTATATCTTCATTATTTTTATACTTTCTTTGCAATAGTTAAATCAAGCAAAATTAATATCACCAAACACCCCCTCCCAAAATTTTAAAAAATAAAATCTAAAATTTCTTACTATCACAATAAAATTCCAAGGCCAATGTCAAGTAGAATTTAGTACATGCATTTCTACAACCAAAAGCTCAAGATAATTATAATCCAAAACAAACCAAATTATTAAAAGTAATCTTTACATACATTTTTATAGCAAAAAAAAAAAAAATCCAAAATTTCTCAGTATGGAGTATCATAAGACACCGAGTTCACGCAAACACTATCTTTTAATTTCTCTTGCTATATATCCATCCATGGCTACATCTGCAAAATTCATCTCTCTTCTCTTCATCCCAATTCCTAACTCTCTCGCATTTAATTTTTCTTTCCCAAAATCTCTACATGGCAAACCCACAAAAGAGTGGAAAAAATATCCAAACCCATCTCAGTAAAACCCACACAACACACATCGCATACCCACTACCTGAAGTTAGTTAATTAGATAGATAGATAGTTTTTTTTTTTTTTTTTTTTTTTTTTTTTTTTTTTTTTTTTTTTTTTTCCATGAATCGTTTGGCGAAAGAAAATTGTAGGGACAAGGGCCCAAAATTGCGTGTTGGGCCTTGGGCCTTATCTGAGGACGTTGGCACATCCGAGGCCAAAAGGCGGTCTAAGGAGGAAATCCCTCCTCGGCTACGACAAATATAACTCAGATACTAATTCCAGTGATGAGGCTGACATCCATCAAAGCCCTAGTGTTAGTAGCATGCGTAATGAACACCTAAAAAGGAGGGGAACCCAAAGAATACCTAAGGAAAAGATGCTATCTTCGCATTAATTGCGCCACAACTACTTTTCTGGCTGCATTTATGTGGAGAAGACCCCTGAACAGTGCTTCCTTAGCTACCGTAACTCACATGGCGCCAAAAGAGGTGTCTGATGGGACAGGTACTCGCGTAGTTGCTTAGATAGTTGACAGATAGAGGGCCGAGATCACTAGAAATGAGATATATAATGTAAGAGGCCCCTGGAGGAAGGGGGATCGGAAAAATAGAGGAGAAATACTGTAGCAACCAGAGTTGCATTTGTAGCCAATTTCATTAACATAAAAAGAGACTTGCCTGCTCGGACAGCACAAGGACCTAACCTTACATAGGTTGTTCTTGCATGATTATTTGACAACCCCATCTTAGCCGTTGTTATACTTGCTAAGGCCTAATTCTCTAACCCACTCTCTACAAATTTATTGTATTGGGCTCATTAACCCAGAGTCCCACACTTATTGGGCTTGGGCTGTAAACCGTGACCCTACAAAAATCATTGCATATATATATATATATATATATATATATATAATGAGTGGATTGGATTATAAATGTAATTCTTAGTTCCTTTTGCTATTAATTTTCATACCCAAAAACCAGAGATTAATTAATTAGTTGGATTCTTTTTTATACAAAGTAGCTAGCATTCCCAACTGTTTTTCTTTTCCTTTGTAGGATACAAATATAAAACCAGAGATTTATTAGTTTCCAAGATTCCATTTCCTAAGGCGTCTCTTCATATAAATTTGTTCTGAGATATTCATTTTCAAAGATTATTTCATTTCATTATTTAATGGCAAAGAT
Organism: Quercus glauca; assembly: GCA_023736055.1. Classification (NCBI taxonomy): domain Eukaryota; kingdom Viridiplantae; phylum Streptophyta; class Magnoliopsida; order Fagales; family Fagaceae; genus Quercus; species Quercus glauca. The sequence goes on along the minus strand of CM043316.1, from coordinate 72,099,254 downwards.
CACAGGATTTCCACTAATTCCAGTTGGGTATAGGTTTTCACCTACAGACAACGAGTTGGTCCGTGACTATCTAATGATCAAATCGGCTGGCATGCCTATTCGGCTATTCCAGCCTTGCGAAGACTACAAGATATTCAAGACATTGATGTAAGAGAATTTTTGATACGAGATAAGTAAGAAGATTTTTATTTAGTATTATTTATGTTTGCAAGTCAATTGTATTTTTATATTTTAGATCCTAGTAGTTTATCATGCTATTAGTATTTTAATTTGAAAGTAAGATTATTTTTATAATAAGGCAATTAGGATTTCCTGCATCAATTAGAACTAGGTTTAGTCATCCTTTATAAACAACCTATTATGCTTCTTGAGGAGATAGTTGATATTTTGATAAATGAAAAAAAAAAAAATGGCATTTTGGTCTCTTTGGTCTAGTGCTGATTCCAGTTCCACCCTAAGTGCTCACTCCTAGTGATTACCCCGTTTGGTGTTGACTCCATGCCAAGCCTAAGTGTTGACTTCTAGGTCATATCCCTTTATTTTACTGTTGTTTAATTTTGTTTTGATTATCCTGCGCTAGTTAATAATGCGGGAGACATAAGAAATTTTTTATTTAGTGTTATTTATGTTTGCAAATTGCAAGTCAATTGTATTTTTATATTTCAGGTCCTAGTAGTTTATTATGCTATTAATTACTATTTTAATTTGGAAACAAGATTATTTTTGTAATAAAGCAATTAGGGTTTCCTACGTTAATAAGAACTAGGTTTAGTAATCCTTTATAAGCAACTTATTGTACTCCTTGAGCAGACAGTTGATATTTTGATAAATGAAAAAAATAGTCTATTGGTCTCTTTGATCTGGTGCTGACTCCAGTTCCATCCTAAGTGCTAACTCCTAGTAGTTACCCCCGCTTGGTGTTGACTCTAAGCCAGGCCTAGATGTTGACTTTTATGTTATATCTTTTTATTTTACTGCTGTTTAATTTTGTTCTGGCTCTGTGTTTTCTCACTCCTTTGATTAGTATACTTTGATTATTGTCTTGATTAGTATGCTCTGTGATTTACAGTTGCCACAATACGTGGATCCTCTGTATTAATCACATCAGAACACTGGATTTGATAATCAAGTAGAACACTAAGGAGGTTCTTCTTAAAAGGTTTAAAGAACCCTGTTTTCCATTGTAACCTTGGGACGTCTTAACCTGTGTTGGTGTTTAGTCCTGTCTGGTCTTTGGTAAACAGTTCTTTCTAAAAGAAACTATCATGGCAAATACATCCTTTGAAATCACTGATACAACTAGCTCTGCCTTTGATCTTTCCCTCCGTAAATCCACTGCAAATAGGCTAGACTACCTGTATGAAATCTCTCACATACTTGAAGACAGTAAGATCCCTATTACTGATTTCCCTATTGTAAATCCTTATATTGTATTTGATAAATCCCAAACTTCTTTCAAACAATCCATAAAAAGGTTTTTAGGTCCTTCTCGTCCTTCTACTGTAAAAGAATATGTCCAGGCCTCTAAGTTTGATCAATTTAATATTCTAGCGAGTGAAACAGAAAACTTTATCACTCTTGCCCTTCCCAAAGAGTTTGTGATTCCATGGCAAAAACAAGGATACACCCATCTTCACTTTGGGGCAGTAAGAGTGGCACTAACCTTCCACGGAAGAAAGGGACTTCCTATAGCTTCTAGAATCTCACTCCTTGATTCTAGATTCTTAGAATATCAAAATGCAGTCATAGGAACTGTTCAAACCACTCTCAACGCGGGAACAGTTTTTGTCACCCTTTTTCCCAACTTCAATATGTCCCTCAAAGATCCTCACCTTTGTGATGCTCTTAAAGTACAGGTTCAAATTACAGGGGCTTCTTAGGTGCAAGACACATTTGCTGCCACACTTCATTATCAGCTGGCCTATAGACTCCAAAATCATGCTTTTGATATGGCAGTACCAAAACCTAGCCCAGTCCAATGATGCTCTACTGATTCAAGTTGATCCAGGGATAACACCAATGTGTACGTTTGTTCCAAGACAGCTTAATAGGGACAGATGACTTCTATTTTCCCAGAGTCATGGATTGCCAGATATGAAATGCTACATCAAGCAACTAAGCCAATTCAGTCAAATGAACCTTTCTTTATCAGGAAAGCAAATGGTGAAGTGGAGACAAGATTTTTAAAAGATCCTCCAGACAAGAAGGATGTAACAGTTTTTCCAACGCAAATTGCAATGCTCCAACCAGTCTCATATAGTGGCACGAATGGTCTTAAAATTAAGGCCTTTGGCGAAGACGGAAAGCCTTGTTATAAAGGAAAATCACCTTCTGGTCACATATGGTGGGATATTTGCAGTTGTGCTGACTGCCAAGAAGATGAAGCTTTTGAAGAGGACTATTTAAAAAGAAAGAAGAAATCTTCTCAGCAGAAACTCAAAGAAAGATATGAAGCAGGAGACCCAGAAGTTGACCTCCTTGGAGAACCCTCTGGAAAATTTGACTATTATGTTCTCTATCCTAGAACCAAAAAACAACCTTTACTTTTTCCCTCCCCATGCAAAGAAAAGCATAACCAAAACCAGAAGCCTCCATTAATCCCATACTACTAGAAAGTCCTCCCTCAGTTATCAAGATGTCAACCCCTTCCTGTTGGCCAAACCCACATACAAAAGCCCTTACCATGCTGCATGTTTGACCAAGCCTCACCTTCCTACTCACAGAATTTTCCTCCATTAGAAAGCTTTGATCATCCCTAAACCAATACCAAACATATCTGGAAAATCAAAAACCCTGTTGGCATTAATCCAGATGCAACCAAGAAGCAAGTTTCCTCAGCAGAAGCAGCTTTAAACTGGCAAGCAGAAAATGCTGTGGCTCAAAACCAAGTTCTTTCAAAGATTCTAGACAATCAACAAAAGATGGCTGAGGTAGTTACTCATACCTTTTCATCCTCAAATTCCCTTATTGAGGACTTGAAGAAGAAAATCAAAATAGTTGAGCAAGAATTGGCCACCTTTACGTCTACAGTTCGAGACTTGTCTGTTTCTTTCCCTCTTATTGGCCAAAAAGAAAGAGAAAGGAGACAGTTGTTGCTCCAGCTCCAATCCATGGAAGGATCGCAGAAGGAAAATCCTTAGACTCCTCTGATACATGTCCATATGCCTTTTCAACCCCGTCAATCTTTATATAAAGACCTGTCTATACCATCAACCTCTCCATTTTCTCCCATCTCTCCCTACCAAAATCTTCAGCCGTTAGCCATAACACATCCAGACCATAATCCTTTTAAGCCAAGTGGAATTTTCCCTGCTATGACCTATAAGATTCCACTTCAGCCTGGGGCCCAAATCAAATCACAAAATGAACCTTTTCCTACCAAAAAAGACAAAGAGCCACTATGCCAAACTCCCGATCCAATTGTAGGTGCCTCTTCAAAGCCTCCAGACATGAATATGTTGACTGTAGACCCAGACCCTCCAAACCCAATTTCATCATTTCTCAAAACCCTCACCCTTGATGATTCAACAGAACCCTTGGTACTTCTTGTAATTGAGGACTCTGAATTGGATTTGTCTGGTCTTGGTTTAGAGGAGGTGTTTATGACAAATACAGAACCAAAGGTGGAAGAAGAAGATGATGTCCTTCGACCCAAACAGGCCCCACCTCCACCACCTTTTATCCCAGAATTCCAAACAAGATTGACCTATTCATCAACCACTGATTCTAAACATTTGTTTACTCTTGACAATGTCCCTCTTTCTAGATGGCATGAAGAGATTTTTAACATGTACTCTTGGTGCATAGCAGAACTCCAAGCTCCAAATGCCACTGTTCCTCAGATTATTGCCAAATTTGTTGCAAGGATTACCGGAAGATTAAGAGAATGGTGGATTAATTTGAGAGAATACAGGCAAAGACAGGCAGCTCAATGCAATACACTGGAAGACTTTTTCACGGTGATCCATAATGAATTTCTTGGCTCTGTGACTCATTACACAGAGGTAGCACGAGAAGAATTTTTATTGATGAAATGCTGCTCATTTGAAAGAAAAGATCTGGAGAAACATTTTGACAGAATGTCAAGGAGATACTACTCTTTTAATGGCATGGATGATGTCAATTCCAAGCACACTTTTCTCAATTCCCTCCTAGAACCTTTGGGAGATGAAACTCTTCGCATGATGAATCTCCAAAAAATAACGCTGCGGCAGGCCTCCTTGGGAGAAATTTACCAGCATGTGCTTATTGCCTTGGAAAAACTCTGCAATCAAAGGAAGTTTCTTTCAGAAATTGACAAGATTCATAGCAGACTCAAGGATAATTGTAAAAGGAAAGACTTGCAGATTAAATGCTATGACAAGAATTGTGCCTGTTCAACAAAAAGAAGAGCTCATTTTAAAAATATTCTTGGAAGAAAAAGCACTATGCAAGCCAAAAGAAGAAATCCTTCAGAAAGAAAAAATGGAAATTCCTTAAAAGAAAGCAGTTCAAAGGGAAAACTTCAAAAGTCTATTTCGTATGTAGAAGACTTGGCCACTTTGCAAAAAACTGTCCAAGAAAAGAAAAGGCAGCAAAACTTCTAGAGCAAGCACAGATTCATGCAGAGGATACTCCTTTTTCAGACGTAGAATCACTCTTCTCGCTGGATGATGACTATTCCCCTCAAGCTTTAGCGGTCATGGCCTATTCTACATCTGAAGAAGATTCAAATCTAGACAGTGAAGAAGATTCAGACCCAAAAATCCAAACCATCTATACATCCCAGCCTATTATAGCCCCCCTAACCAGTCCCACACCTATAGTCCAAGTAAATATCCTCCTTGATACATATGCTAGACCTATTCCAGTAATAGCCTTGTTTGACACAGGAGCAGCAGCAACAATTCTTCATCCCAAAATATTACCCAAAGAATGCTGGCTACCCCATCACCAGATGTTCAGAGCAGCAAATGGAGAAACATTTTTGATCACCTTGAAAAGTAAGCCTATTCTCATCAGAATCTTTCCAACACTCACTATCAAACACCAAGTCCTCAGATCCCCTCTTACAGGCAGAGACCTTCTTATAGGATTTGATCTCCTTCATCAAATACCTAACCTTAGATGGTCTTCAAAAGGACTCATGCATAAACAACACCTTCTCACCTGGACCCAAGTTCTTCATTTATTCACTGTTGATCCCTTTGACCCTTTAAGGTTCCAAATTATCAATGACTGTTGTGCAAATAGTCACTCTGAATTCCTCAATAAAAACTCCAATCCTTTGTGGAAAAACCCAAACTTCTTCATCCATTTACTCTTCAAAAAGAATGAAGACGTTAACCCCACCAAAGCCAGCCACAGAGGAATGAACCCGGAACACCTAACCTTAGCCAAACAAGAACTATCTACCCTCCTTTCAGAAGGCCTCATTGAACCTACAACATCTTCATGGGCATGTGAAGCTTTTTATGTTAATAAGCATGCTGAGCAAGTATGAGAAAAACTCAGATTGGTAATCAATTACCAGGATCTCAATCATTTCCTTACAGATGACAAATTTCCTTTGCCAAATAAGAGTGCTCTTTTCCAACATCTTTCAAATGCCAGAGTTCTCTCAAAGTTTGATCTTAAAGCTTTGGCAATTAGGAATCCACCCAGAAGAAAGATACAAGACGGCATTCTGCATCCTAGACCACCATTATCAATGGACTGTCATGCCTTTTGGCCTTAAAAATGCTCCATCTCAATTCCAGAAAGCGACGGTAACATTGTTTCAGCCTCTCTTGACTAATGCATTGATTTATGTGGATGATATTCTCTTGTTCTCAAAAGATGAAGAGTCCCATGAAAAGTTACTTACTGAATTTTATAATTTGGTAAAATCTCAAGGGATAATGCTTTCAAAAAAGAAAATGGTCATAGGGCAGTCTTCTATAGACTTCTTGGGGGTTAACATTTCAGATGAAAAGTATACTTTGCAGTCTCACATAGCTATCTCCCTTCGTGAATTTCCTGACAAGCTCACAAATGCCAAGCAGATACAACAGTTCCTTGGAATTGTTAATTACATGGCAGATTTTATCCCAAAATTATCCAAATACAAGAATTGTCTTGCTCTATTACTGAAGAAATCACCTCCATAATGGAATTCTGTTCACACAGAAGCAGTGCAACAGCTGAAAAAATTAGCAAAAAAGCTTCCTCCTTTGCAGATTCCAAGATCAGGGAAAAGGATACTGCAGACAGATGCAAGTGATGAATATTGAGCAGCAGCTCTCTTTGAAGAGGTTAATGGCAAAAGAAGCATTTATGGATATAAAAGTGGTGCATTCAAGCCTTTAGAACTCCATTACCATTCCACTTTCAAAGAAATTCTAGCAGTCAAACATGGGATTGAAAAATTCCAGTTCCACCTCCTTGGGCATACTTTTTTTAGTAGAAATGGATATGTCTTCCTTGCATCATTTTTCAAAATTTCAAACCAGAATTTGTGAAAATATTTGTTTCCATGAGGGAAAATATATCTGTAAAATTCTAGTTCAAAATGAAAACATAGATAATATTCATTGAGTAAATACTACATGTAGAGATAATGTGCAACATTCCAATTGGTTATCCAAAAGGCAAAAGGGGTCTTCCATGGTTGGTCTATGTCAGGGAAAACAGCAAGAAAATGAGACTGGTGCTTTTTGAGGTATTCATGAAGGGCTCTAATGATTCTTTTGGATCTGGCTTCAAGGGTCAAGGTTTTTATTTGGTCTTTTATTTCTGGAGGGAGGGTATCTATCATGGTGAGGATATCATCAAGGTCTTTCAGGGGAGGATTTGGGGATGAAGATGAGGATGGATCAGTGATAGGATATACACAAAGGGTGGAGGAATAATAGTGGTATTAAGGGCTGGAGGTTTCCTGGACAAGTAGTCAGTAATAAGATTATCTTTGCCTTTAATGTGTTTTACCTGAAAAGACCATTGTGAAAACCAGTTTGACCATCTGAGTAACTGAGGGTGTGGGAGCATTTTTCTTTTGAACTGGAGCATTTTGGGAAAGGAAGACATATCCATTTCTACTAAAAAAGTATACCCAAAGAGGTGGAACTGGAATTTTTCAATCCCATGTTTGACTGCTAGAATTTCTTTGAAAGTGGAATGGTAATGGAGTTCTGAAGGCTTGAATGCACCACTTTTATATCTACAAATGCTTGTTTTGCCATTAACCTCTTCAAAGAGAGCTGCTGCCCAATATTCATCACTTGCATCTGTCTGCAGTATCCTTTTCCCTAATCCTGAAATCTGCAAAGGAGGAAGCTTTTCTGCTAATTTTTTCAGCTGTTGCACTGCTTCTGTGTGAACAGAATTCCATTATGGAGGTGATTTCTTCAGTAATAGAGCAAGACAATTCCTGTATTTGGATAATTTTGGGATAAAATCTGCCATGTAATTAATAATTCCAAGGAACTGTTGTATCTGCTTGGCATTTGTGAGCTTGTCAGGAAATTCACGAAGGGAAATAGCTATGTGAGGATGCAAAGTATACTTTCCATCTGAAATGTTAACCCCCAAGAAGTCTATAGAAGACTGCCTTATGACCATTTTCTTTTCTGAAAGCATTATCCCTTGAGATTTTACCAAATTATAAAATTCAGTAAGTAACTTTTCATGGGACTCTTCATCTTTTGAGAACAAGAGAATATCATCCACATAAATCAATGCATTAGTCAAGAGAGGCTGAAACAATGTTACCATCGCTTTCTGGAATTGAGATGGAGCATTTTTAAGGCCAAAAGGCATGACAGTCCATTGATAATGGTGGTTTGGGATGCAGAATGCCGTCTTGTATCTTTCTTTTGGGTGGATTCCTAATTGCCAAAATCCTACTTTAAGATCAAACTTTGAGAAAACTCTGGCATTTGAAAGATGTTGGAAAAGAGTACTCTTATTTGGCAAAGGAAATTTGTCATTTGCAAGGAAATGATTGAGATCCTGGTAATTGATTACCAATCTGAGTTTTCCTCGTACTTGCTCAACATGCTTATTAACATAAAAGGCTTCACATGCCCATGGAGATGTTGTAGGTTCAATGAGGCCTTCTGAAAGGAGGGTAGATAGTTCTTGTTTGGCTAAGGTTAGGTGTTCCAGGTTCATTCCTCTGTGGTTGGCTTTGGTGGGGTTAACGTCTTCATTCTTTTTGAAGGATAAATGGATGAAAAAGTTTGGGTTTTTCCACAAAGGATTGGGGTTTTTATTGAGGAATTCAGAGTGACTATTTGCACAACAGTCATTGATAATCTGGAACCTTAAAGGGTCAAAGGGATCAACGGTGAATAAATGAGGAATTTGGGTCCAGGTGAGAATGTGCTGTTTATGCATGAGTCCTTTTGAAGACCATCTAAAGTTAGGTATTTGATGAAGGAGATTAAATCCTATAAGAAGGTCTCTGCCTGTAAGAGGGGATCCGAGGACTTGGTTTTTAATAGTGAGTGTTGGAAAGATTCTGATGAGAATAGGCTTACTTTTCAAGGTGATCAAAAATGTTTCTCCATTTGCTGCTCTGAACATTTGGTGATGGGGTAGCCAGCATTCTTTGGGTAATATTTTGGGATGAAGAATTATTGCTACTGCTCCTGTGTCAAACAAGGCTATTACTGGAATAGGTCTGGCATATGTATCAAGGAGGATATTTACTTGGGCTATAGGTGTGGGACTGGTTAGGGGGGTTATGATAGGCTGGGATGTATAGATGGTTTGGATTTCTGGGTCTGAATCTTCTTCACTGTCTAGATTTGAATCTTCTTCAGATGTAGAATAGGCCATGACCGCTAAAGCTTGAGGGGAATAGTCATCATCCAGCGAGAAGAGTGATTCTACGTCTGAAAAAGGAGTATCCTCTACATGAATCTGTGCTTGCTCTAGAAGTTTTGCTGCCTTTTCTTTTCTTGGACAGTTTTTTGCAAAGTGGCCAAGTCTTCTGCATACGAAACAGACTTTTGAAGTTTTCCCTTTGAACTGCTTTCTTCTAAGGAATTTCCATTTTTTCTTTCGGAAGGATTTCTTCTTTTGGCTTGCATAGTGCTTTTTCTTCCAAGAATATTTTTTTAAAATGAGCTCTTCTTTTTGTTGAACAGGCACAATTCTTGTCATAGCATTTAATCTGCAAGTCTTTCCTTTCACAATTATCCTTGAGTCTGCTATGAATCTTGTCAATTTCTGAAAGAAACTTCCTTTGATTGCAGAGTTTTTCCAAGGCAATAAGCACATGCTGGTAAATTTCTCCCAAGGAGGCCTGCTGCAGCGTTATTTTTTGGAGATTCATCATGCGAAGAGTTTCATCTCCCAAAGGTTCTGGGAGGGAATTGAGAAAAGTGTGCTTAGAATTGACATCATCCATGCCATTAAAAGAGTAGTATCTCCTTGACATTCTGTCAAAATGTTTCTCCAGATCTTTTCTTTCAAATAAGCAACATTTCATCAATAAAAATTCTTCTCGTGCTACCTTTGTGTAATTAGTCACAGAGCCAAGAAATTCATTATGGACCACCGTGAAAAAGTCTTCCAGTGTATTGCATTGAGCTGCCTGTCTTTGCCTATATTCTCCCAAATTAATCCACCATTCTCTTAATCTTCCGGTAATCCTTGCAACAAATTTGGCAATAATCTGAGGAACAGTGGCATTTGGAGCTTGGAGTTCTGCTATGCACCAAGAGTACATGTTAAAAATCTCTTCATGCCATCTAGAAGAAGGGACATTGTCAAGAGTAAACAAATGTTTAGAATCAGTGGTTGATGAATAGGTTAATCTTGTTTGGAATTCTGGGATAAAAGGTGGTGGAGGTGGGGGCTGTTTGAGTCGAAGGACATCATCTTCTTCTTCCACCTTTGGTTCTGTATTTGTCATAAACATCTCCTCTAAACCAAGATCAGACAAATCCAATTCAGAGTCCTCAATTACAGGAAGTACCAAGGGTTCTGTTGAATCATCAAGGGTGAGGGTTTTGAGAAATGATGAAATTGGGTTTGGAGGGTCTAGGTCTACAGTCAACATATTCATGTCTAGAGGCTTTGAAGAGGTACCTACAATTGGATCGGGAGTTTGGAATAGTGGCTCTTTGTCTTTTTTGGTAGGAAAAGGTTCATTTTGTGGTTTGATTTGGGCCTCAGGCTGAAGTGGAATCTTATAGGTCATAGCAGGGAAAATTCCACTTGGCTTAAAAGGATTATGGTTTGGATGTGTTATGGCTAACGGCTGAAGATTTTGGTAGGGAGAGATTGGAGAAAATGGAGAGGTTGATGGTATAGACCTGACAGGTCTTTATATAAAGATTGACGGGGTTGAAAAGGCATATGGACATGTATCGGAGGAGTCTGAGGATTTTCCTTCTGTGATCATTCCATGGATTGGAGCTGGAGCAACAACTGTCTCATTTCTCTTTCTTTTTGGCCAATAAGAGGGAAAGAAACAAACAAGTCTCGAACTGTGGACGTAATGGTAGCCAATTCTTGCTCAACTGCTTTGATTTTCTTCTTCAAGTCCTCAATAAGGGAATTTGAGGATGAAAAGGTATGAGTAACTACCTCAGCTATCTTTTGTTGATTGTCTAGAATCTTTGAAAGAACTTGGTTTTGAGCCACAACATTTTCTGCTTGCCAGTTTAAAGCTGCTTCTGCTGAGGAAACTTGCTTCTTGGTTCCATCTGGATTAATGCCAACAGGGTTTTTGATTTTCCAGATATGTTTGGTGTTGGTTTAGGGATGATCAAAGCTTTCTAATGGAGGAAAATTCTGTGAGTAGGAAGGTGAGGCTTGGTCAAACATGCAGCATGGTAAGGGCTTTTGTATGTGGGTTTGGCCAACAGGAAGGGGTTGACATCTTGATAACTAAGGGAGGACTTTTTGGTAGTATGAGATTAATGGAGGCTTCTGGTTTTGGTTATGCTTTTCTTTGCATGGGGAGGGAAAAGGTAAAGGTTGTTTTTTGGTTCTAGGATAGAGAACATAATAGTCAAATTTTCCAGAGGGTTCTCCAAGGAGGTCAACTTCTGGGTCTCTTACTTCATATCTTTCTTTGAGTTTCTGCTGAGAAGATTTCTTCTTTCTTTTTGAATAGTCCTCTTCAAAAGCTTCATCTTCTTGACAGTCAGCATAACTGCAAACATCCCACCATATGTGACCAGAAGGTGATTTTCCTTCATAACAAGACTTTCCGTCTTCGCCAAAGGCCTTAATTTTAAGGCCATTCATGCTACTATATGAGACTGGTTGGAGCATTGCAATTTGCGTTGGACAAATTGTTACATCCTTCTTGTCTGGAGGATCTTTTAAAAATCTTGTCTCCACTTCACCATTTGCTTTCGTGATAAAGAAAGGTTCATTTGATTGAATTGGCTTAGTTGCTTGATGCAGCATTTCATATCTGGTAATCCATGACTCTGGGAAAATAGAAGTCATCTGTTCCCTATTAAGCTGTCTTGGAACAAACGTACACATTGGTGTTATCCCTGGATCAACTTGAATCAGTAGAGCATCATTGGACTGGGCGGTCTGGTACTGCCATATCAAAAGCATGATTCTGGAGTCTATAGGCCAGCTAATAATGAAGTGTGGCAGCAAATGTGTCTTGCACCTGAGAAGCCCCTGTAATCTGAACCTGTACTTTAAGAGCATCACAAGGGTGAGGATCTTTAAGGGACATATTGAAGTTGGGAAAAAGGGTGATAAAAACTGTTCCCGCGTTGAGAGTGGTTTGAACAGTTCCTATGACTGTATTTTGATATTCTAAGAATCTAGAATCAAGGAGTGAGATTCTAGAAGCTATAGGAAGTCCCTTTCTTCTGTGGAAGGTTAGTGCCAGTCTTACTGCCCCAAAGTGAAGATGGGTGTATCCTTGTTTTTGCCATGGAATCACAAACTCTCTGGGAAGGGCAAGAGTGATAAAGTTTTCTGTTTCACTCGCTGGAATATTAAACTGATCAAACTTAGAGGCCTGGACATATTCTTTTACAGTAGAAGGACGAGAAGGACCTAAAAACCTTTTTATGGATTGTTTGAAAGAAGTTTGGGGTTTATCAAATACAGTATAAGGATTTACAATAGGAAAATCAGTAATAGGGATCTTACTGTCTTCAGGTATGTGAGAGATTTCATACAGGTAGTCTAGCCTATTTTCAGTGGATTTACGGAGGGAAAGATCAAAGGCAGAGCTAGTTGTATAAGTGATTTCAAAGGATGTATTTGCCATGATAGTTTCTTTTAGAAAGAACTGTTTACCAAAGACCAGACAGGACTAAACACCAACACAGGTTAAGACGTCCCAAGGTTATAATGGAAAACAGGGTTCTTTAAACCTTTTAAGAAGAACCTCCTCAGTGTTCTACTTGATTATCAAATCCAGTGTTCTGATGTGATTAATACAGAGGATCCACGTATTGTGGCAACTGTAAATCACAAAGCATACTAATCAGGACAATAATCAAAGTATACTAATCAAAGGAGTGAGAAACAGAAGTTGACCTCCTTGGAGAACCCTCTGGAAAATTTGACTATTATGTTCTCTATCCTAGAACCAAAAAACAACCTTTACCTTTTCCCTCCCCATGCAAAGAAAAGCATAACCAAAACCAGAAGCCTCCATTAATCCCATACTACCAGAAAGTCCTCCCTCAGTTATCACGATGTCAACCCCTTCCTGTTGGCCAAATCCACATACAAAAGCCCTTACCATACTACATGTTTGACCAAGCCTCACCTTCCTACTCACAGAATTTTCCTCCATTAGAAAGCTTTGATCATCCCCAAACCAACACCAAACATATCTGGAAAATCAAAAACCCTGTTGGCATTAATCCAGATGGAACCAAGAAGCAAGTTTCCTCAGCAGAAGCAACTTTAAACTAGCAAGCAGAAAATGCTGTGGCTCAGAACCAAGTTCTTTCAAAGATTCTAGACAATCAACAAAAGATGGCTGAGGTAGTTACATATGATATTATTGCTCTCTCTCTCTCTCTCTCTCTCCCTCTCTCTCTCTCTCTCTCTATATATATATATATATATATCTTTTAATAATTTATTATTTCTTTGTTAGAATTCTGAATTTTAAGATATGGTTGACATTCCTTTGGATCTTTATGCATTTCTATAATCTTGTTTCACAAAAAATAATTAATGTGCATGAATACCTAGAGGCCTCTATGTACAAATCCTTGCCTTTAATCTTGGAACTTCTTAGAGATGTTTTTGTCTCCCTGGATATATTGAACTGAGCTTCAAATTTAAGTAGGATTTGATTTATTTGTCCTCCACTTTTTGTCGCCAAGGCTGTGCTCTTGGTGCTTGTAACATATATACTATGCTAGGAACATAAAGGATTTAAGTCTAAGATACTACCTTGATGTAAAAGAAAAGCAATTACATTTCATTAATGTTTCTGGTGTTATATTTATGAATATAAAAACATATGTTGTATCATATATCATTCGGCTAAGCACAAATATATCCCTTACTGGAACATTGCAGTGACATTTTCAACTTTCAAGTGGAGAGAAGGAATAATGGTATATATTTATTTATTCATGAAGATGAAAAATTAAACGCTAGAATGAAGAAAAAATTATCGACTGGTTGGAAATGGGATAGGGTATTGGAAACCAATCATAGATGAGTATCCCATTGACACAGGTGATGAAATTATCTCGGCCGCCAAGAGTCATCCGACTTATTTTTTTGGAACCCAATTAGTAGGGAAGAAAACACATTGGAAAATGGAGGAGTACTGTTTACTTGTTGCATGTGACACAGATGGTAATGAAATTCAAGGTAAAATGAAAATTGTTAATAAATTCATAATTTCTGTCCACATTTTATGATTTTATTTATTTATTTGCAATATAAATGAAAGTCACGTCATCACTAGCACTAGTTATTAGGTCATTTGTTGTGGAAATGTAATATTCACAAATTGTAATTACCATCTAAACAATTAATTTCTATTAATCAACCTCAATTATATGTTTTCTTTGAAGGAGATATCCACTGTCACTAAAGAACTTCATTTGGGAGATTGTTAATATATAATACATGATATTAAAAATATGCTTAGGTGTTTTGTTATGGACAAAGTTTAGCTACAAAATCGATTGTAGCCTTAGGTTACAAACTCACTCAATATCTTTTTATTGGAGGTGAATTTTGACAAATCCACTATTGGATTGCATCTTCTTCTTATATCCTCCATGTTTGCAAAATTTTAAGCAAATTAAAGATCAATAGCTATGTCATCAATAAATTTTTAAATTGCAAGTTTTGGTAATTGAAAATTATGCATAAAATATAATATAATAGATGATATAGTAAATTATATCTGATTGACACAAAAATTGACATGTGCATTAAGAGCGTAAAGAACATGTAATTCAACGGTTAAATTTTCAAAATATGCAGCAATATTTATTTTATTAAGTAAGTTTGTAGCCTAAGGCTACAACCAATTTTGTAGCTAAACTTTATCCTTTTGTTATTGTTTGGTTTTTTTCTTTCTCCCTCAAGACAGTCTAATAGTACCCTTACCCATGTGTTGTATTTAGTCCATCTTTTGTTTCAATGAATCATTTATTCAGAAAAAAATATGTTTATAACTGTGGTGGTGTAGCCCAAAGGAGTGAAGTTTTTGGGCTAATTCCCCCAATTTATTTGTATTGTGGGTCAAGAATATCCAACAATGGGAGGCCCAAAAGATGGCGGTATAGCTTCTACGAAAAACAAATGAGAGTTACCCTTTCATAAAATGTAACTAAACGTAATAATGTGGCCGACCCCCTTTTACTTGTTACGACGGTAAAGCTGACTCGGTAGAGCATGTAAGCCACTATACTCAGCTCATGGCCCTCTATTTGTAGAACGACGGACGTATGTGTAAAGTGTTCCCTTCTAGCCTCGGGCCCATGGCGATGAGATGATTCAATAGTCTGAAGAAAGGAGTCCAGTCCGGATTTCTTTAAAAAGCCCAAAGGAGTGAAGTTTTTGGGCTAATTCCTCCAATTTATATGTATTGTGGGTCAAGAATACCCAACAATAGGAGGCCCAAAAGATGGCAGTACAGCTTCTACGAAAAATAAATGAGAGTTACCCTTTCATAAAAACGTAACTAAAAAGTCACAATGTGACCGACCCCCTTTTTAAAGAAAACTGGACTGGACTCCTTTCTTCCTAGGAAGCTTTTCTCCTTACTACACTCATGTCTCTCTCCCCTAATTTTTCCAACCTCCAACCCTCTACCCATCGGTCTCTATTTATAGACTTTCCTTAACGAGGTCGTCATGATGAGAGTTTCCCATGTTGGTGGGACCCTTTGAGCTATATTCCAGACCGGATGGGACCCACTATTCGTGACTGACATGACTCTCTTGAAACTTGCACCAGGCACCAATAATTGCTCGGCATGCGGATTCTCCCAAGACATTATCCCTTGACCTTAATATAGTAGAAGCTATTCGGTTAGGCCGAGAGCTCGGACCAGGCCCATATAGGGAGTAGGCTAGGTGCTCGGTTAGTAAGCAGCCGAGATGGGCCCTTTTAGGAGACTGTCATGAGCTTGGTGCAAGCCAATAGCCATGGACCATACAATATCAATTGTTTTTTTCTGCCACTTTTTGCAGTGTAGCATGAGGGATAGGAATTGATCAATATTGAAAGAGGAAGTGATAACAATAGTTGTTTCTAGCGTCGCCCCCTTAACTATTGTATTATTCATTTTTGGAGCTAGGTAACCATTGCTGGGTTTTCATGATTAGTATGGAGTTTCAATAACCGGTTCTATTCTGCATGGAACGACATCTAATGATTCACGGGAAGGAAGGCCAACCCTATTTGAGTTGTTGATAGGGACGGACCCAGAAGGGGGGCAAAGGGGGCCCCGGCCCCCCCTGGGCCCAAAAAAAAAAAAATTTAACAGCTTAAATTTTCTTTAAAAAAAATTGGGCCCCCCCTTAGTTTTAGCTCGGGCCCCCTCCCAAAAATAAATATGAACCCTCCCTGCCTGACTGCCCATTAGATTCTGGCCAGCCCATTACCCATGTAAAAAAAAAATAAAAAAATAATAAAAATAAAAAAACAAACAAACAAAGAAACAAACTCAGTCCAAAACCAACCTAAACAGAGAAGAAAAAAATGAAGGAAAAAAAAGAACAAAAAAGAAAAGAAAAGAAAGTAAACTTGAGAGTTGAGAGCCCATAAGATTCCAGCAGCCCATGATCCATGTAAAAAAAAAAAAAAACTCAATCCAAAACCAACCCAAATGGCCAAAGGGAGAAGCAAAAAAACAAAGGAAAAAAAAGAACAAGAAAGAAAAGAAAGGGAAGAGAACTTGAGAGCTGAGACTGAGAGCCAGAGCCAGAGAGATCAGAAATAGAGAGGCGAGAGTGACAGAGAGTGAGAGAGACCCACCCCACCCCGATCCCGTGACGCCGCCGCCGCCACCGACGCGACGCCTTGTCGCTGTGAGTCTGTGACGATTGCGAGAGCGAGACGCCGAGAGGCCCAAGACCCATCTTGTCAAGAGCAAGAGCAAGACGCTGTTGATCCTGCTACCAGTCACGCCAACGAGACCCACTTGCTGCCGCCGGTTGCTCAAGAGTTAAGACCCACTGCCTGATTGCCACTTGCCGCCGCCGCCGGTTGCTCAAGAGTCAAGACCCACTGCCACTTGCCGCCGGTTGCTCAAGAGTCAAGACCCACTGCCACTTGTAGTTGTAGGGATTAATTTTTCCTTTGTTGACTGGTAGTTGGGCATAACAGGGACAACCAGACAAGTGAAGTTGGGGGTTGGGCAACGGACAAAACAAAAGGTAAAGTTAAAGACAACTTTACCTTCTTTTTTTGTCTGTAAGGTCAATTGGTGTCGGCAGTGGGCAGTGGGCAGTGGGATTCATTGGATTAGTGGGTCAGTGTTAGAAAGAGGGAGACAATTAGACAACACAAAGACATAAATAAAGGCAAACAAACATAAAAACATAAATAAAGGCAGACTAAAGACAAAAAGAAAAAAATAAATCATATATTATAATTTATAGAAAATTGTCACACAAATTTAAAAAAATAATGGTGATTCTTATTTTATTTGTAGATCATGAAAAAATCAACTACAATGCTTGATTTTTTCAAAAGAAAAGGTTCAACTTCAAATTCTTCCGAAGTCAACGTGGAATTGCCAACAACTAATGTTACTATTCCAATTCCGGAAAATGTGGATGTTCCAATTCTGGAAAATGTCGATGTTCCAATCTCTCAAACACAATTTCAAAGAATTGACCTTGATTCTTTGGATTATGATCCCGGAACACGCAAACAAATATGAGAATATCATATTAATCAACGTGATGAAATTCGACGGGCTTACGTTAAAAAAGGTCCGCACCAACCTCCTCTAGGGTCATTCAAAAAAAGTGGAAAGCGCAATCGTAGCTTTCAAGCTTCTTGGTTTAAAAAAAATTCAAAATGGCTTGAATATTCTCCTACAACAGATGCAGCTTATTGTCTACCTTGTTTTGTCTTTCATAATCCAAATGGGGTTGTGGGACAACAAAATGCATTCATTGTTGGTGGATTTAGATCTTGGAAAAAGGTTGGGGGCAAAGATTGTTATTTTCAAGGTCATATAGGAAAAGATCCTAAATCAGCTCATAGAGTTGCCGAGCAAATGTGTAAGGATTTGATGAACCAATCGCAGCATTTGCAAAGGGTAGTTGAACATTTCACTACTGAACAAATTGCAAATAATCGGTTGCAACTGAAGGCCTCAATTTTTATTGTCCGGTATCTTGCCTTTCAAGCTATAGCTTTTAGAGGTAATGATGAAAGTTTTAGTTCATTAAACCGTGGGAACTTTTTTGAATCATTGGGTATTGTGACTTTTTTAATGAGAAGATTGCTGAAATAATAGAAAAAACTCCAAAAAATGCAACCTACACATCACCTAGGATTCAAAAAGAAATTTTACATGTTTTCTCAACCAAAGTGAAGAAGGCCATTCGGGAAGAAATTGGTGATGCAAAGTTTTGCATAATGGTTGATGAAGCTCGTGATGAGTCCATGAAAGAGCAAATGGTTGTGGTCTTTAGATATGTTGATGTAGAAGGCTTTGTGAAAGAACGTTTTTTTGGGCTTATTCATGTTGTTGACACTGCGGCTTTGACTCTAAAGAATGGGATATATTCATTGTTATCTCAACATTGCTTTGATATACAAAATATTCGAGGGCAAGGATATGATGGAGCAAGCAACATGCGAGGTATGTGGAGTGGATTACAAGCTTTGATTTTGAATGATTGCCCATATGCTTACTACATCCATTGTTTTGCACATCGCTTACAATTGGCATTAGTAAATGCATCAAAACAAGTTGTTCCCATTAGTCATTTTTTTTTTTACATTGCTTTTTCTGATTAGAATTGTTAATGCTTCATGCAAGCGCAATGAGCAATTGAAAGTTGCAAATGCTAATGAAATAGCACGTTTGATTGATCTTGAAGAGCTTGAGACTGGAAGTGGACTTAATCAAATTAGCACTTTACAACGGCCTGTAGAAACACGTTGGAGTTCACATTTTAAATCAGTTTCTAGCTTATTAAGGATGTTTACTTCAACAGTTGAAGTTTTGCAAAATATAATTGATGATGCAATTGATGGAGAACATCGGGCAGAAGGAGAGTCAACTTATGATGGTTTAACTTCATTTAAATTTGTCTTCATCTTGCATCTTGAGAAGGAAACTATGGAGATCACTGATAAACTTTGCCAAGCTTTGCAAAGCCAATCTCAAGACATTTTAAATGCCATGCATTTAGTTTCATCTACTAAAGCACTTATCCAAAAATTTAAAGATGATGGATGGGATGGCTTACTCACCACTGTGATATCATTTTGTGAGAAGCATTGCATTGATGTCCTGGATATGAATGCTCGTTATGTTGCGAGGCGAGGTCGAGCTCGTAATCAACAAGATAACGTTACAAATGAGCATCATTATCGAGTAAATATTTTTTATGCTACAATAGATTCTCAACTACAGGAACTAAATTATCGGTTTAATGAAGATGTAATGGAGTTACTTAAACTTAGCTCAGCTTTAGAACCTCGAGAGGCATTAAAATCTTTCAGAAGTAGTGATCTTTGTTTGTTGGTAAAGAATTTCTATTCACAAGATTTCACAGATTATGACAAACAAGTGTTGGAGAAGGAGCTTTATCATTTTGAGCATAATGTAGTCCAGGATCCGGAGTTCAGAAAATTGAAAAGTTTATCTGAGTTGTCTCAATGGTTAGTGAAAACTGGAAATTCAGAATATTACAAACTTGTTTATAGAATGGTGAGACTTGTGCTTACTCTTCCAGTTTCTACTGCTACTACAGAGCGAGCATTTTCAGCTATGAAAGTTGTCAAAACTAACCTTTGAAACAAAATGGAAAATGATTTTTTGACGGATTCTTTGATGTTATACATTGAAAATGATATAGCTTCGACATTTAGTTTGGATTCAATCGTAGATGATTTTGAAGATTTGAAAGAGCGTAGAGTTCCCTTTTCATAGATGATTGTATAAAGAAACAATAGTGTTTCGTGTATTTTGTTTTTGTTAGTAGATGATTGTATCTTAATATATTAAGAAACAATGATTTTTGGGTATTTGTCTTGATTGTTAGTTTATTAATACTATATGGATGTGTATTTGAAATTTTTTTTTTTTGCTTATCTCCGACCCCCCCCCCCCCAACTTAAAATCCTGCGTTCGTCCCTGGTTGTTGAGTTGCATGGGAAGGCACACAGGTTTTTAATATACCATATGTGAAAATACATGAAAGTGTAACTCTCTAAGCAAAATAATTTTTTTTTTATTCAAAGAAAAATAAATGATGTTGCTGTCTTGCTATATATAATGCTATATAATACATAAACTGATTCCATAGTAATGGTCCGCAAGGCAATTGTTTAAGTACGGTTTTAAAAACTGGACCTGACCGGCTGGTTCAACGGGAACCGGACCTTAATTCAGTCTGGTTATTATTAAAAACTGAAAATAAGAGAAAAACCGCAAAAAACTAGAAACCTCCAGTTCAACCGGCAAAACCGAAAACCGGTATGGTTAACCTAGTTTAAGAAATTCTTCATAAAAACATCTGCTATTGTGTTTTTTTTTTTTTTTTTAAAAAAAAAAAAATTAAAAGAGAGAGATCTTGTTTCAGATTTAAGGAGAAGATAGATTTTTATTTTGAAAATGCACCTAAGTCTGAGGTGGTGAAGCCTAAAACGGCCACAATGACCCCAAAAAAGGCAAAAACGTTAGATTTACTATCTTTGTGTTGAGGAAGAAGCCCAAAGATGAAGCTAATTTACAAATTTACAATGATATGATATGTGCTTCAGTTGAAGTCTTTTTTTGCTGCTCTTGTCTACTTCAGTTTGCTTCAGTTGAGGCATTTTTTTTCTTCTCTTGCCTGCACATGCACATATTGACGAGAGAGGGAGAGAATATTGAAGAAAGAGAGAGAGAGATGAAAAATTAGCAAAAAGTGAGATAGGAAAAGTGGAAAACTATTAAGTATAGAACTATTGTTGAAAAGTGAAAACCAAACGTGTGGATGCAGGGATGGACCCAGGGGAGGCCCAAGGGGGCCTGGCACCCCTAGCCCAAAAAAAAAAAAAAAATTTTGGGCCCACCACCCAAAGAAAAAAAAGAATTTTTTTTTTTATATTGGTTATATTTTTTTATTTCTAGAGTTGTGCCTCCCTCTTTCAAAAACTTAAATCCCATCCCTTTTAATTAGCCTAGCCCAACTAGAAACTACTCAACTCAAAAACTTAACAAAAACAAAATTTTAAAATAAAAAATAAAAATTCTAGTCAGCCTAGTATTAGAGTACTAGTATCAAGTATTTTAAATGCTAAATATTTAATATTTAGAACACCAAATGCCGAAAACACTACTGTACGAGACATTTCAAATTCTATATTAAAGTAGAAAAAGTAATTTTTGGTTTGTGAAAATAAATTTCTTTTGCAATAGCTGATGCTCTTAAGAAACAGTATTATTTTGTGTTTTTTTTTTTTTTTTTCATTATTGGTAGATGATTGCATCTTTATATGTTAAGAAACAATAATTTTGTGTATTTATCTTGATTGATAGTTTGTTAATACTATATAGATACTTATTTGGTTTTTTTTTTCTTATATTTCGGCCCCCTAGCTTGAAATCTTAGGTCCACTCCCGTGTGGATGTAAAGATTTCAAAATTTGTGGTGGGTGGGATATCATATCAACTTTAGAGCATCATTATTGGTGGAGGCATATAGCTATAATGCTATTTTTGCCTTCTCAAACTACAAAATATTGTGCACATTAGTGGTGCCATAGCCAAAAATTTTTGGCTACATGCTGCTGTAAATAGGTACTAGTACCTGTTTACTGTAACAAGAAGCCAAATGCGTTTAATATTTTTTTATTCTTTTCTCCACTTTTTTTTCTTTTTTTCTTTTTCTTTCAGCTCATCTCTCTCTCTCTCTCTCTCTCTCTCTCTCTCTCGTTACTCCCATCACAGACCATATTAGATCTCCTCTCTCTCTCATCCCTCTTTGCCTAGCTTCGCTGACCCAAGCTTCGCTAACCCAAGCCCCAAGCCCCAAGCCACCCATCTCTCTTCTCTATTTAATATGATTGGGTTTTTTTTTTTTTTTTGGGTGTTTTCATATGGGTTTGGTGGCTGTGGTGTTGGTTGATTTTGGCTATGGTAGTGGTGGTGGATGATTTTGGAAGTGGATTTATAGATTTTGGTTGTGGTGGTGGTGGATAAGTTTGGCTTTGGCAGTGGGTTTTGTGGATTTTGGCTATGGATTTTGTGGTTTATGGCTGTGGTTGTGGTTGTGGCAATGGCAATGGGTTGTGGTTGTGATGGTTGGTTGTCATGGCTGTTAGTTATGGTGGCCGGTGGTGATGGGGTTGTGATTGTGGTTATGGTTTTGTTTTTGTTTTTGTTTTCTTTTTTCTGCGTTGTGGTTGCTAGAGTAGAGTGGTGGATGTGGCCGTTGGTGGATGTGGCTGTGATGTTTGTTTTTATTGTTTTATTGTATTGTTTATGTTATTTTGTTGTGCTGAAAGCTAAAATGAAACCATTGATGTTAGGTGTTTTGTAAAGTGAGATGGTAAAATAGATAAAGTAGCTTTTGGTAGAGTCAAATTGCTAAATTTATGACTCCACCAATGTGGATGCTCTAAGGGTAGGATATGTGGTGGGAAAAAGAAATCAAGTAGGCGATGATATTGCTACCCATTGGTGCGCTTACTTTTTGTTATTTGAAAAATTAAAAAATAACTAAAATATTTTGTAGTGGGCTTGTGGGTTGTGGCTTCCTCTGTGTGTGTGTGTATATATATATATTTGTTTTTGTTTTGGTTGAATTTTGTTAAGTGACGTACAAAAGTTGGTAAGTTAATGTGTGTGTGTGTGTGTGTGTATATTTATGTTTTTGTTTTGGTTGAATTTTGTTAAGTGACATACAAAAGTTGGTAAGTTAATGATTAATGTTTAATGTTTTACTATTATTTAATTTTTTAGTTAAAATGATCATGATAAAACTACTTATATCTTTATGTTTATAATTTTATAATTATTTATTATTTATTTATGGCATTACTAGTTCGACCATCCGTCCGACCATAAAACTGATAACTACTCTCTATTTCGGTTCTTTGACCGTACTAGTTTTTAAAACCATTAACTCATCTTTTAAATAGTTCTGTTGTCTGACTCCTTTGTTGTTGTTATTTTTATTATTAAGGTATGTTTAAATAAAACTTATTGCTAAAAATTGAAAACACTGTAGCAAAATAATTTTTAAATGTGTGAATAATGTCGTGGGATGCATTTTTAATGAAAGTTTTGCTAAAAAAAAAGAGGTTTATGAGTCCTGTGAACAGTGCACGGAACCCACGCGCAAAACGCTAGACGCTTGCTGCTATCCAAACGTTCACTTAATATCGTTCGATGTCTTTTGCAGCTAAAGTGTTGGTACTAATTGATCACTCAATTATGGTGAATGTTTATTTCCAGATTTGGTTGAATGATCCGCTAAGTGGTAAACAAGATGTTTAAAGAAGTGACTAAAAAATATCCATATTATGATTATTTTTTTCATTCATATTACTAATTGTTAATATACATATAATGAATTTCATGCACTCATCTTTTTTATTCATTTAATTACTTATATTAAAAAAAGGAAAAAAAAAAAGTAAACAGTAGCTAATATACCTAAGAAACAAACAAAGGGCGGTCACGGGGTTAACAATTTTGTCACTGTCAAGTGTCAAGCACGAGTATTCCAAAGGAAATCATACGTGGATGATAACTCTTATGATAAGCACATTTAATATTTTAACCAAGATTAATATGTTTAAAAGGACTTTAGTGCATAATTAAATTCATTTTCTTTACGAAAGAACAAGAACAATGAATTTAATTATGCACTAAAGTCCTTTTAAACATATTAATCTTAATTATGCACTAAAGTCCTTTCATTGTTCTATGCTTTGTCCCTGTCAACAGTGTCAAGTACAGCGTATTATTCATTGATCTGTGCTTTGCATGGCTTATTCTTGGCTCTTAAGGACTTGTAAAGCATAAATGAATCCATTGGTTTTGGTCCTTTTGGACAATCAACATGGGGCTTTATATCTTCTTGGTTTTTATATTCTTAAACCCATAAGTTGTTATTCTCAGGACCTTTTTTTTTTTGAGAAATGTTATTCTCAGGACTTGGTTCCATGAGATCATCGCTCTTTTTTTATTTTCTTTTGGGGATTCACTTCTCCTATATATACAAGTTGACATTTAACAAAAAAAACCACTCTAAATAATAACTGTTTAGTTGCATGTAATGGAAGTAAGGACAGAAAAAAAATGAAAAAAAAAAAGAGGTTTTTTGTTTAACCCATGTTTTTTAAGGGAAAAAAATGTGTGATTTTGATTGGCTTTCTTTAAAAAAAAAAAAAAAAAAATGCATGCATGCATGTTAGGTATCAATAAATAAACAAATACTAAAACCTAATCCAAACCCACAAGCATGGGTATCAGCAAATAAAACATTTAGTGCATTTTTTTTTTTTAGAATCATTTTGATTCGGTGCAACTAAACTGTAATGATTTGGGGGGAAAAATGCCGAAACACCCCTTGAAATTTGGAGTAGTTGCCTTGACACCTCCTAAACTTTTATTTCAGTCGATGTAGTACTTAAACTTTATTGATGCGTCAAATTGCTACTTCCGTTTAAAAAATTTAAACATCTACAGTGTGGATGAAAGCAGTATTTGCAGGTTCAGTTTTGAGAGAGAAAACCTAGGAGAGAGGATCAAACGAATAAGACCACTTCATTCCTAGGTCCACCGAAGCCGGAGTTTGGGTTTCCACTAGCTATCGCTGTGTTCGTGGTTCTGCCAAATTTGGTGCAGTTTTCTCCCTTTCATGCAAGAGAGAGAAATCAAATTAAAACTATTTTTTTCCCAACTATTTCTTTCTGCAAATTCTTCGTCAAATTAGCAAGATTAAAAAAGAATCTTTTGCTAGTTCCACCATTCAAAATTGTTTCTGTTATGAGTAATAGAGGCAAAACTGTAATATCATATACTTTATATATAAATAATATTTTATGTGTTAGGGTTGACTTATCAAACCCTAAACACCTTCATCGTAAACAACATGGTATCAGAGCCACCAACCCACCGCTACCGTTAATCCTCCAACCACCACCCCACTCGCCAATCCTCACGCCGCCACCGAAGTGTTTCAACTGGGGGTTTCAATCATGGTCTAATTTTCTTCTCTTCTTCAATACGTTCTCTGATTATTTGTTCAGGTAGCCTAGGGTTGATTTGTTGGACTAGACTTTGTTATTTGATGTTTAGTGGTTGATTGGGTTTTTTTTTTTTTTTGGTGTTGGTATGGATTTGTTGCTGCCTTGTTTTTGGAATAGTTTGGTGTTGATTCTTTGATAGATGAGTCACTGATTGGTTGAAGTACATTGGTTGCTGGTTGGAGTTTGTTTTAATTCAATCCAGCATATTTATTCAATGATAGTTTGTTCTTCAGATTGTTATTATGAAGTCTAAAGACAGTGCTCAGCCCCTTAATTATTTCTTATCTCCTGATATGTTATCAATTACTTCCATTTGTCTAAATGGAAGTAATTATGCTCAGTGGGCACAGGCAGTTGAAGTCTTTCTTCTTGGTAGAAAGAAGTTTGATTATGTGATTAATGAACCCCCTTTACCTACAGACCCTAAATTTGCTAATTGGAGAGCCGAAGATGCACAAATTAGGAGTTGTTTGTGGAATGGCATGAAGTCTAAGATCAGTTTTAGTTTGTTCTTCTTACCAACTACTAAACTTGTTTAGGAACAAGCCAAAGAACTTTACTCTGGTGTTAACAATTTGAAGCGGATTTATGATCTTCATTAAAGTTATTTCTCCTTGAGTTTGAGTGATTTGTCTTTGGAGGACTATTATAACAAGTTTAAGGGTGTATGTGAAGAGCTCAATATTTATCAGCCCATCTCCTCTAATGTTAAAATTATGAGGAAACAACGAGATTCATGTTGCTCGCTTCCTCTTTGGATTGCCTAAAAGTTAGAATCTAGTAAAATCACAAATTTTAGCTGGTCCAGACCTCTCTTCATTGAGTGAATTTTTTGGTAGATTTCGACAGGCCACATTATCTAATTCGAGTACTACCCCTTTCTCTTCCTCCAATACTGATGCATTACCTTCTTGTGATAAATCTGCATTTTCCACTTATATGGGGAGTAATAGAGGTGGTCATAGAGGTCGAGGTCATGGGGGCCAAGACCGTGGAGGTCGTGACCAAGGGGGTCGTGGTAGTGAACAAAGGGGTCATGGTAGAGGACGTGGTCTTCGTAAGTGCACTTATTGTCGTGGTGAGAATCATACAATAGACTTTTGTTAAGAGTTGTATGGTAAACCCTCGGCTCACCAAGCTAGTTTTCAAGTTCAAAAACTGCCTTCACAGTCTTTTCCACCAACATCCAAAGTAGTCTCTATTCCTGAGGAAAAGTACAATCGCCTCTTGTCTTTGCATTCCAACTTTGTTAGGTCTAATTCTACTGCTACTTTGGCTCAACGAGGTACTTTCGCTGCTTATCTTGCCACTTAGGACCCTTGGGTCATTGACTCAGGTACTACTGATCATATGACAGGTACCTCGGGTTTACTTTTTAACCTTGAGCAATCTAGTAGTCTTCCCAATGTTACATTGGCAGATGGCTCAGCCACTACAGTTTTTGGTTTGAGCACTGCCAATCTTAGTCCTAATCTTTCTTTCTCTTCTGTCTTATATATTCCTGATTTTCCTTTTAACTTTTTGTCAATTAGTAAGCTTACTAAAATTTTGAATTGTGCTACCATTTTTTTATCCACTCATTGTATCTTGCAGGATCTCAAGACGAGGAAGATTATTGGTGGAAGGCATGAAGCCGGTGGACTTTATTACCTCAATCGATGTGGTTCTTCCCATTTAGTGGCTTCTCATTTGTGTATCTTGCCTCTTCAGCATCATTGTCACCTTGGTCATCCATCTCTCAAGAATTTGAAGGCATTAGTTCCGTCGTGTCATCAAATTGAGTCTTTACAATGTGCAGCATGCCAGATGGGTAAACACCATGGGGTGCCTTTTGCCTTTAGGCATGAGAGTCGTGTTAGTAGTCCTTTTCATTTAGTTCATTTGGATATTTGGGGTCCAATAAACACTCCCTCATTGTTGTGATTTAGATATTTTGCCATTTTTGTTTGTGATTATTCTAGAGTCACCTATCTTTATCTTCTGAAAGAACGGTCTGAATTGTACTCAATTTTCAAATCATTTTATATGGAAATAAAGACTCAGTTTAATGCTTCACTTCGTATTTTTCGGTCTAATAATACTCGTGAATACTTTTATACATCTTTGTCTCAATTTTTTGATGATCATGGTATAATTCACCAATCTTCATGCCCCCATACTCCACAACAAAATAGTGTTGCTGAACACAAAATGCGTCATTTGTTAGAGGTCACTCGTGCTGTTCTCACTGCCTGTCACCTAATTAATCATATGTCTTCTACTATTCTAAATGGTCAGATCCCTTATACTGTGCTCTCTCCTGGTGCACCTTTGTTTCATCTACCTCCTAAGATCTATGGTTGTGTGTGCTATGTTCATATCTTAGGTCCAGGGAGTGACAAACTTGATCCTAGATCCATTAAATGTGTTTTTCTTGGGTATTCTCATACTTAAAAGTGATACCGATGTTACTCACTTACTCTTCGGCATCGTTTCATTAGTGTTGATGTCACATTTGATGAATCTCACTCCTATTTCTCTCCTTCGGTTGCTAGTGATAGTTCTCCTCCTTGTCTTCCTCTCCTACCACCTATGTCTCCTATTGAATCTTCTTAAAAACCACTCCAGGTATATTTTTGTCGGCATAAACCTCCAACAGAGACTTCTACCCCGCCTAGTGATCAAACTCCTAATCCTGCCTCCCTTCCAATTGCTTTGCGCAAAGGTAAGCGTTCTTGTACCTCTCACCCTATCTCTCAGTTTGTCTCTTATGGTCACTTGTTTTCATCTCTTCATGCCTTTACCACATCCTTGAATTCTACTATTGTTCCTAACTCTGTCCAAAAGGCCATGTCTATCTCTGGTTGGAAGTCTGCTATAGAGGCAGAAATGTCTACCCTGTTTGAAAATGCTACTTGGTCTTTAGTTATTCATCCTCCAAGAAAACTACCGTTGGTTGTTGTTGGGTGTATTCTGTGAAGTATTTGCCTGATGGTTCTATTGAGCATTTGAAGGCTTGCTTGGTTGTCAAAGGGTATACCCAGACATATGGTGTTGACTATGCCAAGACATTCTCACTTGTTGCTAAAATTTCTTCTGTCCGGATTTTGATCTCCTTGGCTGCTAATTTGGGTTGGCCATTATACCAGTTAGATTTTAAAAATGCCTTCTTGAATGGTGATTTGAAGGAAGAGGTGTATATGGAGCAACCACCTGGGTTTGTTGCTTAAGGGGAGTCTGGAAAAGTGTGTAGGTTGCATAAGGCCATCTATAGTCTTAAACAATCTCCTAGAGCTTGGTTTGGTAAATTTAGTGAAGTAGTGTTAAAGTTTGAATTGCGACGTTGCCACTTTGATCACTCTGTGTTTTCTCATACCTCTGATAAAGGAAAGATTTTGTTGATAGTATATGTTAATGATATTATAATCACTAAAGATGATCATAAGCAGGGTATTGATGATTTGAAAAGATACCTTCAAAACTCCTTTCGAACTAAAGATCTGGGTAAACTTCGTTATTTCTTGGGTATTGAGGTAGCACGATCTAAAGAATACATCAGTTTATCACAAAGGAAGTATGTGTTGAATATTTTGGAAGAAACTGGCTTGTTAGAATCTAAACTAGTGGAGACTCCTATGGATCCTAATGTCAAATTGTATGAAGATCAGGGGGAGTTGTTTTCTAATCTTGAGAGATATCATCTTCTAGTTGGTAAACTGAATTATCTTACAATTACTCACTCAGATATATCATTTGCAGTTAATGTTTTGAGCCAGTTTATGAAAGATCCTCGCCTTCCACATTGGGAGGCAGTTATTTGGATTGTGAGGTATCTTAAAGCACATCCAGGCTATAGTCTTTTGTATAAAGCTAATGGTCACCTATGGGTAGAAGCCTACACTGATGCTGATTAGGCTGGATCACCATTAGATAGAAAATCCACTACTAGGTATTGCACTTTTCTGGGAGGAAATCTAATTACTTGGAGAAGTAAGAAACAAACTGTTGTTGCCAGGTCTACTGCAAAGGCTGAGTATGAAGACATGGCACACACATCATGTGAGCTTATGTGGATTAAGAATTTACTTGAGGAATTAAGATTTGTTGTGAAGTTGCCTATGATTATGCATTGTGATAATCAAGCACCAATTTACATTGCCTCCAATCCTGTGTTCCATGAGCGAACCAAGCATATTGAAGTAGATTGTCATATTACTCAGGAGAAAGTAAAAGATAGTGTAATTGCTACTCTATATGTTTTTACAAGATTCCGGATTGCTGATATGTTTACCAAAGTTTAATGTAAGACTCATTTGGGTTTATTATGTGACAAGCTAGGATTGTATGATATATACACTCCAGCTTGAGGGGGTGTTATGAGTAATAGGGGCAAAATAGTAATATCATGTACTTTACATATAAATAACATTTTATGTGTTAGGTTGACTTATCAAACCCTAAACACCTTCACCGTAAACAACAGTTTCAAATTGTTGTTTTATGCTGACTTTTTATATATGTACTTTTTCTACCTTTTTAGGATTTTTAAATTTGATGAACACCATCCACAGCGTGTGGTAAAGTCCTTCCTCTCTTGGTCAAAACTTCTAGGCGTGAGCGTGAATATAGAAAACTAGTTTGGTTCCTTGGATATTTGAGACTTTGAGTTGTAAAAATTAAAATTTTGGGAGAAAAAGAGTGGGTTCCCAAGAAGTGTGTTTAGAGATGAAACAAAAAGAGAGAGAGAGAGAGACACACACACATAAATAAATAAATATATATATATATATATATATATACATAGAGAGAGAGAGAGAGAGAGAGAGAGAGAGAGAGAGAGACCTGAATAAGCTAAGGAATTTGGGGCGTGGTTCTGGTAGGTTCACCTAGCTTGCTCCTCTAGTCCTCTTTCTCTCCTAGGTTTCTCTCTCTAAACTGAACCTACAAACACTTCGTTTTTTATTTTTAAAAAAATGTTGTCCACCGTGATTAGAACGTTAGTTTATTAAACAAAACTAGTTAGTTTATTAAAAAAGTTTAGGTACTAAATTGGCCAAAATAAAAGTTTAGGTGGTGTCAAGGCAATTACTCCAAAGTTCATGGAGTGTTTGGACATTTTTCCCTTATTTGGGATAATATTTTTTATATTTAATTATATTTCTGTCTTGTAGTTTGGAAAGGTCAATGCATGCTAAAACTGTTATGTTAAGTTTTATTTTTCACAAGAATAATGCTCTCCAGAGGGTCACCAAGATGAAGAAATATATGCGGGATACACCTAGTGGCGGCTTTAGGAATTTTTTTAAGGGGGTCATTAAGAAATTTAAATTTAATAAATTTTTTTTTTTTGAATATATCAAGTCACAAAAAATGCAAATATATGAAATTTCATAACGTCTACAAATTTTCATATTTTTAAATCATTACATGATAGTTCATTATCAGATTTTATTATCTATTGTCAATGTGGTTAGGTGTGATCATTTTATTTTATTAAATTTATATAACATTTATTTATTTTTATGCAGTTGTCATTATTTTCATAAAAACATTTTAAACTAAAATGACAAAACGTAACTGTGGGAGGGTTTCATAGTCTCAGCCCCCAATTAGTAAGTATTGTCCGCTTTAGTCATGTCTCATGGTTTTGCTCAATCCCACATGGGGGAGAGATGCCTCCCACATGTGCCTTATAAGCTTGAGCCCAAGACACGTGTACCACTACTACACAAGACATATGTGTAGTAGTGGTACACATGTGTCTTGGGCTCAAGCTTATAAGGCACATGTGGGAAGACACATGTGGGAGGCGTCTCTCCTCGATGTGGGATTGAGCAAAACCGTGAAGCATGACCAAAGTGAACAATACCTACTAATTGGGGGGCTGAGACTATGAAACTCTCCCACATTAAAAGGCGTCACTCCCTTTCCTCTTACGGACATTGCCCCTTGTTTCATTGGGCTTTGGTCCATTTATAATAATGTTTTCATCTTACTTTCATGGGCTTCCATTTGAATGTACTTAGAGATTTTCAACCTTTTGTCTCAAACATGGGCTTACAATATATTCATCACCTTTGGGCTCTTCTTTTTTTTAGTTCATTATTTTATTATTATTATTATTTTTTTTTTGAAATAGCCTTTTAGCTAGAATATATTGTAGCCTTCCTCTCAAGGTCCATGAAATTCTCATCATTTTGGGCCTAGGCATACAACAAAGAGGCCCAAGATTAGGGAAATCCATATTGACTTTGATCTTGGATGTTAAGACCATAGCATACTTGTTATCCTAGACTCAAAGTCCTCCTTTTCAAAGTGGCTTTTTAATTTGTACTTATGATAGCAATTAGGCTATGGTCTTATGAACATTTCAAGTTAAGACATACTTTTGGATTTAGGGATAAGCCTCTTATATGTGAGAACTTCTTTTCTTTTATTCCATTTGTCTTAAGGTATGCCATAACTTTAGAGTCATCCTTTCATTTTTACATCTTTTATTTGTCCTTTAGAATTAGGTAAGCATAATATATGGTTGAATAAACAAGAGATATAAAGGGTACACTCTTTTGATAGGATCTAGGATCTCTCTAAGTGTAGGTACGCTCCCTAAGGCTAAAGGGATAGATAAGTAGGTCACTCACAACTAAGTGGGCTATGATTCCAACCGAGGGCCTAAGTGGACCTTTGTGGATTGGTGGAAAACCGTTAACATACTCAAAGCCCATCATAGGCAATGGCACACATTGTGAGTTGGTGGGATAAACTTCGAAAGACTTGGGCCCGAATAGAGCCTTCCATCTTCCCACTCATCACCAACCGAGGTTAAGGAACAAAAAGAACCATGTGATGTGTGTGTAGACAAGTATTGAGTAAGCCTTTATTAAGATTAAGACATAGGACACATAGGAATGAAACTCACAATCCCCAGTGGAGTCGCCACTGTGAACACAAGGGGTCGTTGCTTTAGGAGTCGCCACCTAGTTTTTGCAATGGCCTAGGAACCATATATATTGAGTCCTTTCGAGAAATGACCTTTTGATCTTACTACCAAAAATATGGGTTCGAAGTTAAGGTATGATCTTGGAAAGGTGTTAGACACCCAAAACCACCCAACCCTAAGGTTAGTTTGCCATCATTGTGTCTTATGTCTTAACCCTATTAAAGGCACACTCAATACTTTTATCTAACTCACACACACACTAGTATAAATCTAGCAATCAACATGGCATCAAACATCCCTAACCATACATCTATCATGCTTGCAAACAAAGCCTACCATACATCTAATCATGCATATCACTTCATCAAAGCGTTCATCACATCATAAACCCTAATCATACATCTAAGCATGCTTCACATATCATATCAAACAAGGCAGCAACATATGAATCATCAAATCATAGCAAGGATCTAGGCAACAAGCACATCATATCATCATTAAAAGCATTGCATGTACACTTTGGAAAGACTCAACCAAACTAGCATGTTCATCTCTATTATCAAAGCAAGATCACATCACAAATGCATGAACATAACAAATGCATGACTTACCTTTTACTTACCTTGCAGCAACTTAGCACCTATGGCATTATGCATGAGCATATGAATGCATGATCAAGGCATTGAAACAACAAAACCCTAATTCTAGCATGTGAGACAAATCAAGCAATTAAACATGAGAAACATAGACATTGAAAGCATAAAAGCATGGGCAAAGAAGCTAAACAAACAAATATGTGAAAGCGGAAAAAAAAAAAAAAAAAAAAAAACAACAGAATAAAAATTAGGGTTTCTGGGTAGCGGCCTTCGCACGCAAGAACAAGCCTGCGTGCACATAATCAAGCCTACGTGTGTAGGCAAGATTATGCGTACGCAAGTTCTTGACTAGAAAACCCTAAAAGCACAACCAAGCCTAAAACACTAAATCTAACATCCTGACATGCATTTTAAACATACAAAAATGTAAACATAATCTAGAAAAGCATATCAAAACATGTTATAACAAGAAACAAAGCAAACAGCAAGATTAAATAACAAAAAAAGAAAAGAAAAGTTTAGACTAATACCTCAAGCAAAAAGCTCTTCAAGCTTGATTTTGACCGTTCCCTCAATCAAATCTATTCACAAACCAATAAGAGAGTGATTAGTAATCATAAACTCAAAAGATCAAGGTCAGAAAATGCCCTAATCAAAAGAAATTGACTTGAGGATGTTTTGTGAAATACTCCCTCTTTGATTCACTATTTCTAATGAATCTTAGTGTTTTCTTATGGGATTTCTGTGTGTCTTGAAAATTTACCATGTAAGGCTACCTATAGTGTAAAAAAAGGGGTTTGGAACGACTTCCAAACGGTGTGGGATTCGCTTTAAACCTTAACATAAATGCAGAAAACTTGTCTTGTATAATTTCTGAAAATCGCTATGCATGCACAAGATCGGGCTTGCGTACACATGCAGAAAGCTACGTGCACAGGTTGATTCTTGTGTATGTATAGCGAGAGTTTCCTTTGGCCTTATTTTTTAAAAATAGATTTATTTTCTCATTAAAAGTTATATTTTTTATTTTAACACTTCTCAAGTCAATTTAACTTCTAATTGGGCTCTAAACCAACCTTGAGTCTTAGGATTTAGCATCATTGGGGAACGAGGGCCCAAGTCGTAAGAGGTACAAAATGCGGTGTCTGCAACACCCGAGGTACGACATTCCTCCATAGAAGCACACAAGCGTCGCCGTGATGGGTGGTCGAGTAGCCGCGAGGCATCGACAACCCCTACTGTCAAGTATAGCGTATTATTCCCAAAGCGACGAAATCGTGCATGGCTTATTCTAGGCTCTCAAGGACTTGTAAAGCATAATTGAATCCAGTAGTTTTGGTCCTTTTGGACAATTGACATGGGGCTTTATATCTTCTTGGTTTTTATATTCTTAAATCCATAAGTTGTTAATCCCAAGACTTGGTTCCATGAGATCATCGCTCTTTTTTATTTTCTTTTGGGGATTCACTGCTCCTGTACAAGTTGACATTTAACAAAAACCACTCTAAGTAATAAGTAATAACTGTTTAGTTGCATGGAATGTGATGTCGCGAAAGCCTGAAGAAAATACACATGATACTATCTTTGATGAACATAAACTAAATTGTTAGTTTTCTGAGTAGTAAACCTAGAATCCACTGGAATTTTATTATTCTAAAAACTGAATTGTTTGGAAGCTACAATGCGTTTAAACAGTAAAAACAAAACCTAGGGCAACTAGAAATTATAAGGCGGCTACAAAATTATATAAAACCATAATTTGACTAAACAACATTAAAAGTACCTAAAAAACAAATAACCTAAACCTAATATAAAAAAAATTACATAAAAATACTAAAATTAAATAATTACAAATATTAAATATTAAATCGTGTCCTACATCAGACCCCTTCACTTGAAACAAACTCGTCCTTGAGTTGATGGTCGAAATCTGAAATCTTCTGCTCCAAATAAACAAACACTTTGAGTGCTTTAATAACTTGATCCGGTTTCGAAACTTGAATTCTTCATAAAGTATAGCATAAAATTTATTCTCATCTACCTTCAATATTTGCAACATCAATCAAAAAAGGGTTGATAATAAAATTAAAATTTCCACTCCAAGAAAATCAACATATTGTGTAATCATCTTCAACAAATCAACCGAAATCTAGGGGTTGTGGATGATGGACTCATCATCATATTTAACCTCAATTGGATCTTCCACAATATTCTTAATAATTACCATCTCTTGATTTCTGCCACTATCCACAATCAACTGAATCTTCTTTTCTTTGACATCTTCATCAAACTTTTGACAAGTGGTATCTTCAATCTTCAATTCAATAACTTGTTACAAGTCTTGATCTTTTTTAATCACTTCAAAATTTCTTTAGAAATAGGCTACTTCTTCTCAACCTTCAAACCCTTTCCTTTACTTGACACATGGTCTTGGCTGTGATAATTTTGGTTTTGTGGTTGACCTTTCATGTTTTGAACATATTGCTTTTCATATGAATATATAAATTTATAATCAACACTTATATAATCTAGTATTCCATAGTAGTCATTAGGAAACCATAAATCAATAAATACATTTTTTTCTTTGCCAAGAATGACTGGATGCTTACCTCACTGCTTTTTATCGATTTGAATATCTTCCCGCCATTCCTATGCTTCATCATCCAATTTGTTAGATGCAAGCCACACTTTTTCTTCATCACAAATCTTCCAAAAATTAAAATGCTCTTCCAAATCATGAAGTCAGTCAATAAAATCCAACTGACACATATCTCCATCAAAGAATGGAATTTTCTTCTAGTTAGGAGTGCGTCTTTGAATATATTTGATTATTGTTGTTGTGAGATGAGTTCCTAGTAAGAAGAGTAGCAATCATTTGCTCGATTTCGCTTATAATTTGCTGACTCTTTTTACGAAATTGGTGGAACTCAGCCCTAGCGTGAACTACATTTTCAACTTTGTGGTTGTAATTGTGGTGGTTACCGTCTCTCCAGTTAGCCATCAGACCAGGGTATGTCAAGGCTTTGATACCAATTGATGTCACAGAAGCCTGAAGAAAGCACACACAATACTCTCTTTGATGAACATAAATTAAATTGTTAGTTTTTAGGTAGTAAACCTCGAACCCACAAAGGTATTCTTGAATCCACAAGGAGATAAACTGGAATCCACAAGAGAAAAGTTTAAGAAAACTCTGCGATTTTATTAATAATAATCTGAAAACAGAATTGCCTTTGGAGGCTACAATATGTTTAAATAGTAAAAACAAAACCGAAGGCAACGAGAAAGCCTAAGACAACTACGAAAGCATATAAACCCTTAATTTGACTAAACACCATTAAAAGCACTTAAAAAAAATTAAATAAATAACCTAAACCTGAAATAACAAAAATTACATAAAAATATTAAAATTAAATATTAAACTGTGTCTTACGTCAGAATGGAAGCAAGAAGGACAAAAAAAAATGAAAAAAAAAAGTTTTTGTGTTTAACCAATGTTTTTTAAGGGAAAAATATGTGTGATTTTGATTGGCTTTCTTAAAAAAAAAAAAAAAAGTTAAGTTTCAATAAATAAACAAATACTAAAACATAATCCAAACCACAAGCATGGGTATCAGCAAATAAAACATCTAGTGCATTTTTTTTTGGGAATCCTTTTGATTCGGTGCAACTATTTTAAACCCACAAGCATGGGATAATATTTTTTTATATATTTAATTATAGGTCTGTCTTGTAGTTTGGAAAGGTCAATGCACGCTAAAACAGTAAAACTACTGTTATGTTAAGATTTATTTTTCACAACAACAATGCTCCCCAGATGGTCGCCAAGGAGAAGGAATATATGCTGGATGCAGCACATCCTTTCACACCACGTAGAGTCGAAGACGCTAACCAAATCTTCCTCCTATTGCTCCTGCATATAATTTTCAACCTTAATTTTCTTTCTACCTCTTCAACATCTATTCCCCTCTCATAATCATTGCAATGAAGATGCCAAGAATCATAAACATCATATTCTTACAAGGCCTGCTGGACCAGTTAAAGTTCATGGTTATGTTGGCACTCACACGTCTAGGTATGCTCAATCCGCCAGAACAAGCTGAGAGTGAAGACCCTGCCTCTGGTTTAGTTCTTGTAATAATGGATGGTTTATCTCCATCGCTAATTCCGGTCCAAAGTCTAATGGTGTTGATCAAAAAGAGGGTTCCTGTGATAGAGTATAGAAACTTTCTTGAAAGATATGGTGTAATGCATGATGAAGATGTGGATATGGAATGTTCTGTCTGCTTGAATTGCGTGGAGAGAAGCCATGAGATTAGAGAGCTGTGCAACTGTTACCATGTGTTTCACAAGGAATGTTTGGATAGATGGGTGGATGAGGGCCAAGTGACCTGCCCATTGTGCAGAACTATAATGTTTCCTGCTAAAGACAGAAAGGATAATTTAGACTCGGAAAGAAATCTTTGGATGTTATAGGAGATTTTAAGGTATGATATCTTGTTTAACGGTTGTGTGCAACCATTTTCTAGTGGTTGTAAAAGTTTAAATGCTTATCCCACTTATCTGAACCTTTTGAATTAGCTCTAGACTGTCAAAAGATATTGGTGCACCCTCATGGTTCAAATCCTCTTACCCACGTTGTAATAAAAAAAAATTTGTATGTCTTAAATATTTTTTTAAAGACTATTCACGTTCTCTCCTCTTCAAGTAGGGATGTATGAGCTTTAGCTTTTGTAAAAAATATCGTCTACTTTACTGTGACAATTTACTTTTTTTTTTTTTTTTTTTTTTGTCTTTTTCTATTTTACATAGTTGCTTTTCCAAAGCACGTATATTAGACAATCTCTTTTTCATTATATTTCATTAAAATATTATTTTTTTATCAATTTTTTATTATTCGCTTATTACTATTTCTTTCGTAGTTTTTTATTATTCTTTCCTCAACCAAATGCTATGCCCCATCAACCAAAATTTCCAGCTGGATTAAAGCTAAACATGCAAGGAAGAACGAAGATGATGATGGAGAAGAGGAGAGATATCAGTTTAAAAAGATAGAAAAGTGATTGAATAAAAAAGTTGTAATAATAATATAAAAATAAGATAATAATAAAAAAATAGTTTACAAAGCTCCAGCAGCCATGTATATTTACACAGCTACTGTAGCTAGTTTGTATATTAATTTGCACACTTTTACATATGCTGATGTGGGATAGTTTTAAGTCATATTGTGTAAAATTTTCCATTTTTTGTATTTTGGCTTTACTGATGCAATTGCTCTAACTATGCCTTGACTTGGGAGACAATGACCCCCCTGAAATTTTAAATTTTTTTTAATAATTATTATATATATATATATAATTTTAAAATAAAAATAAAATATTTATACTTAGCCTCCCTAAAAATTAAAATTGGTCACAAAAGCCAATAAACACAATAAGCATCTCAATCCTTGTGAATTTGCACTGTGTGATCAAGTGTATTCATGTGATTTGTGTACTAATGTATATTGATTTTTACTTTTAGTAAACTTCAAAACATATTTATTGAATATTTAGCATTTTTTTTTTATCCAAATGACTTGAGTTGTTAAATTGTTTGACTTTGGTTATTTGTTGTTTAGGACTTAAAGTTAGAAGTGTGGTTCTTTCTGTTTCCTTGGCAACGTTAATTAGTTTTTTTTAGTTCGATAATATTTGACATATAATTAGACGATAAATATGACTTATATTTGATTAGTAGATCATGAAAAATCTAGCGACAATATTAGATTTATTTCAAAAGAAAAATACAAATAATTCAAAAATAACTATTGTAAGGACGCAATTTGGGTCCCTAGCCCAAAGGATGAATGAACTTAGGACCAAAAAGATGAATTTGTAGAGAGTGAGTTGGAAAACTGGACTTTAATGAATCAAACAACAAGCAAAATGGATTCAGATGACAAGAAAATAAAGATAGACTAGTTTAATCTAAAGAAAATCGTCACTCTTGATTGCAAGTTCAACTTTTGATTGCTACAGTGTTTTCCTCTTTATTCTTGATCCCTTGCTCTCATTGCCTTCTCCCTCTCCTTTCATATCTGCCTTCCACGTGCAGATTAGAGTGTTGGTCTTGATCCCTGTCACATTAGCATATTCTTGAAGTCTCTAGAGAGTAGCTGTAAGGGTGAAAGCTACTGTTCAAGTATTACTCCCTCATTAATGCGGTCAAAAAGTTAGCTGCAGAACATTTAATGCGGTGGTAGTAGTTTTTTCTTGAGATATTTCATGGCTTTCCTCTATCTTGTTCCTTCCGGATACTTATCATCATCCATGGAACGATCCAGAATGTTACTCTTGATTGTAGACCATGCCTCCTGACCTCGGCTTTACTTAACCAATGAGGGATTCTTCCTCGAACCACCCTTCTAGATAGCTTTAATTAGATTTCACTTCTTCACTTGCTAACACGAATCCTTATGAAAGTGTTTACCCATTCTTGGATTGTTTAACGTCCTTGGATTGGGCCCCCGGCCCAATATATATATATATATATATATATATATATGGGCTCCTAGGCCTATCACTCCTACAACTATTATGTGTCTTTTCTTTTATTGATTGGTTAAATGAATATATTCAGAATGATGGCACAATTATTGTAAATTTTACTAGTTAAGTCTTACAAATTGATGTATCAATAGTTGAGACACAACAAATAAGTACTTAAAAAAAATTAATTTATTATATTGTTGATGTGAAACCAAATACATTCATTGCCATATTAATTTGTAATTATTCTATAGTAAAATTGATAGTAGTTTTTATGATTATGATGCGACACTAATCACTATCAAAATATTGTTACATTAGTTTGCAAAGCTTTTAGTATAATTAGTAGCAGCTTTATTATTTTTCTTGTCGATATTTTATTAATACTATTTTTTTTTTTTTAAATCAGTTATATTTTGGCCCTCTTAAGGTAAACTTCTGGTTCCGTCCTTGACTCCAAGCCTAGTGACGGGACTACGAGCTCATCCCTCATGGACGAACCCATCAATACTGACGAAGGCAACCTCAGTGTACGTAAGCCAATTACAGGCCTTACTGATGAGGAAATCCAGACCATTCAATGCAAGCAATCAAACCCCAAAACGGTTACAGGGACAACTGTACAGTCCGTTGAAGGACATTGATGACATTATTTAGCACCAAACGTTATCAAAAGGAGCATTAAGACCTCCATAACTACTCCAACGGGAAGAAGCCATAAGAAGATATATAAGCCCCCACACATTGCCAGGAAGAGATACACATATACGAGTAGTAAGAGATTTCTTTTCATTCTATTTACTTTACATTTCTCTACTTTGAAGAGAGTTTTATACACTGACTTTGGCATCGGAGGTGTTGTGGCAGGCACCACACCGGTGATCATCTTTAAAGGCTGAAGATTCTTCTCTGTCTGACGAACGTGACTGACGATCTCACGCATCATCAGTTTGGCGCCGTCTGTGGGGACGACATTTTCGTATTCACATTCGAGATTGTAGTTTCCGATCAATTATTCTTCTCAGATGGAGTCCAATCAAGATTCTGCAGCCTTAGCTCAGCAAATTCAAGCTCTTACAGCCTCAGTGGAAGAATTGACCAGACAGAACCAGGAGATGAAGCTACGACTTCAACAAGAGGAGAATAGGTCCAAGGGAAATCAGGAAGACGAAGGGGACAGTCATAGAAGAAGTGATCCTCGAAGGCCCACCACTCCGACCGAGCAAAACTCAGATATGTTGAGAGAGATGAGGAGGGAAATGGACGAGCTTAGGAATGCCATCAAGGAGAAGACGGAGCGAAATGTGGATCGAATGGTCCGAGCAACGGATTCACCATTCACAACGACAGTCCTCGATTGTCCAGTGCCGTCCAAATTCCGGTTACCTCAGCTCGAACCTTTCGATGGGCTGAAGGATCCTCAAGATCATCTAAATACCTTCAAAACAACCCTGGGACTTCAGCAGCCCCTAGATGAAATATTATGTCGTTCCTTCCCAACCACGCTCAGGGGAGCTGCCCGAGAATAGTTCACAAAGTTGCCAACATCGTCCATCGACACATTCGAGCAGTTGAGCAACGCCTTCCTGCGTCACTTTATTTGGGGACAACGACCAAAGAGGACTGTAGACCACTTGCTCACCATCAGGCAAGGAGAAAAGGAAACTTTGAGGTCATATGTAAAACGTTTCACAAGGGAAACATTAGAGGTAGACGAAGCTGATGATAAGGTACAGCTGACGACCTTCAAAGCAGGGCTGAGAACTAGGGAACTCGTTACTTCACTTGCGAAGAATCCCCCAAAGACGATAGCTGAAATGCTCCTTAAGGCGCAGAAATATATGAACGCTGAAGACGCGCTAGCTGCCATCAGGGACGGAGACAGACCCGGGGACAAAGGAAGAAGAGAGGACGACCGTAGAGGACAAAAGAGAGAGAGACAGGATCGTCGAACCAATGACGGAGTCAGAAGGAAAGACGATAAGAATCCACGAACGGTAAAATTCACTCCTCTCATTATGCCTGTTGACAAAATTTTAATGCAGATCAAAGACGAACACTACCTTAAGTGGCCGCGACCACTGCATTCGTCCCCAAACGTCCGTGACAAAAGTAAGTATTGTCGATTTCATAAAGATCATGGCCATTACACAGAAGATTGTAGGGATCTCAAAGAATAAATAGAAGAGTTGATACGAAGGGGAAAGTTGCAGAAATTTGTGAAGAAGGGAGATCACAATAAGTTCCGAGATGAAAACAAAGGCCAACATGAGTCCTCGTCTAGGAGCAACGGTCGTCAATCCCATCCTCCTCAAAATGTGATCGGGGAGATACAGACGATTGCAGGGGGGCCCACCACAGGGGGCTCATTCAAGTCACTCAAGAAAACACACCAACGGCAAATAAATAGCGTCCATATGACACCCCCGCCAAAATACAGACGAACTGACCAGGACATGACCTTCAACGAGAGTGACGCTAAAGGAGTGAAGCAACCACATAATGACCCCTTGGTTATAATGCTCACCATAGAAGGGTTCAACACCAAAAGGATCCTCGTGGACAATGGTAGCTCTGCCGATATCATCTATTTTCCTGCATTCTAACAGTTGAAGCTCGATCCCAAAAGCCTTCGTCCCTTCGATTCCCCCCTCGTCAGCTTCAGCGGCGACAGGGTATATCCCAGAGGAATAGTAACGCTGACAGTAACGGTGGGAACGTATCCAAAACAACTGACTCGTCAGATAGACTTTTTGGTAATAGATTGTCCCTCATCCTATAACGTCATCATCGGAAGGCCAGCACTCAACAAGTGGAAGGCGTCCACGTCCACCTACTGCCTGAAGGTAAAATTCCCAACAGAAAACGGTGTTGGTGAAGTCAAAGGAGACCAAGTATTAGCTCGAGAATGCTACCAAGCTGTTTTAGCAGCTAAGGAGAACCACACATGGATAATAGAAGAAAAAGAAGGAGAAAAGGTGGAAGCCTTGGAAGCAGTAGAACTGATCGAAGGGGAAGCGGCGAAGACGACCAGAATAGGGACGACCTTGAGTCCCGAAATGAGAACGAAGCTCATTCAGTTTCTTAGGGACAACTTAGACGTCTTTGCCTGGAGTCATGACGACATGCCAGGCATATCTCCAGAAGTCATCCAACACAGGCTAAATGTAGACCCCGAGAGAAAGCCCGTCAAGCAGAGACGAAGAACCTTTGCACCTGAGAAAGACCAAGCAATCGCTGACGAAGTGAGTAAACTCTTGACTGTAGGCTTCATCAGGGAGGTATATTACCCAGAATGGCTTGCCAATGTCGTCTTAGTAAAGAAAGCAAGCGTGAAATGGAGAATGTGCGTGGATTTCACGGACTTGAACAAGGCCTGCCCAAAGGACAGCTTTCCCCTTCCAAGGATAGATCATCTTGTAGATTCTACTGCCGGGCATAAGCTGTTGACATTCATGGATGCATTTTCAGGGTATAACCAGATAAAGATGGCCGACGACGATCAGGAGAAAACCGCCTTCATCACCAGTCAGGGGCTCTACTGTTATAAGGTGATGCCCTTTGGGCTGAAAAACGCAGGAGCAACTTATCAGAGGCTGGTGAATAGAATGTTCGTCAAGCAAATAGACAAGAATATGGAAGTATACATCGACGATATGCTCGTCAAGAGCAGGGAAGAGCTTGCACACCTGGACGACCTTAAAGAGACATTCGATACCCTCAAGCAATACCAAATGAAGCTGAACCCTGGTAAGTGTGTTTTTGGTGTTGCCTCAGGAAAATTCCTGGGATTCATGGTGTCCTAGAGGGGAATAGAAGCAAACCCTGAGAAGGTGCAAGCCATAATCAATATGGCATCACCCAAGACCGTCAAGAAAGTCCAGAAGCTCACAGGCCGGATTGCAACCCTTAATAGCTTCGTGTCTAGAGCAACAGATAAATGCTTACCCTTCTTTAAAACCCTGAAGTAGGCATTTGAATGGACCGACGAATATGAAGCAGCCTTCGAAGAGCTCAAGCGTTACCTCAACAATCCACCACTTCTAAGCCCATCCAAAGAAGGTGAAAACTTGTACTTATATTTGGCAGTCTCATCTACAGCCGTCAGTGCGGCCTTAATCCGAGAAGAAGATGGGAAACAGCTCCCAGTTTACTACGCCAGCCAAGCCTTCCAAGGAGCTGAGTCCAAATACTCAAAGATCGAGAAGATCACGTTTGCATTGATAGTAGCCTCACGCAAGCTTAGGCCATACTTCCAGGCAAACCCGATCTTAGTAATGACAAATCAACCCATCAAGAAGTCTATGAGCAAGCCAGAAGCAGTCGGCAGGATGGTCCAGTAGGCAATTGAACTTAGCCAATTCGATGTGGAGTACCATCCAAGGACGGCCATCAAAGCACAAGCCTTGGCAGACTTCATCGCCGAGTTTACCTACACAGACGAGCCAAGCCTGGCCAGCACAGATGAGACATGGGTAATGCAGACTGACGGCTCGTCAGCAAAAAAAAGAGGGGGAGTAAGGGTCGTCATAACCACTCCTGACGGAGAAATATTGAGATATGGAGTTCAACTAAGATTCCCAGCCACCAACAACGAGGCTGAGTACGAAGGAATTCTGACAGGCTTAAGGCTCGGAAAAGAACTTGGGGCCAGGAACCTGCTGGTCCAGAACGACTCAAAATTAGTAATTGGGCAAATCAAAGGAGAGTACGAGGCAAAAGAAGAAAGAATGCAGAAATACCTCAAGTTGACGAAACATCTGACTCAGGAGTATGAAAAGGTGGAGTTCATCCAAATTCCGAGAAGCGAGAATATGGCCGCCGACGAAGTCTCCAAGATAGCCTCGTCAGAAGAAGAAGAACCAGTGACAGACCTGATGATGGAGATACAGAGAAGTCCCAGCATAGAAGAAGCTTCAATATTCGCAGTCCAGAGCACAAGTAGCTGGATGACGCCCATCATGGCCTACCTCCAAGATGGGCGCTTACCTCAGGATGCAGATGAAGCTAGGAAGATCAAAAAGAGATCCACCAGGTTCACAATTCTCAATGATGCTTTATACAAAAGAGGTTTCTCCATGCCCTACCTGAGGTGCGTCGACGAAGGAGAAGCTGAATACATCCTTAGAGAAGTCCATGAAGGGATTTGCGGAGATCATGCAGGCCCAAGATCCCTGGTAAGAAAGATTATGCGAGCAGGCTACTTCTGGCCAACAATGCAGGGTGACGCAACAAGGTTCGTCAAGAAATGTGACAAATGTCAGAGGTTCGGGAACATCCAACGACTCCCATCAGAAAAACTGACGACGATAACTTCTCCATGGCCGTTTGCACAATGGGGAATTGACATCGTCGGCCCACTGCCTCAAGGCAAAGGTCAGGTAAGATTCTTACTCGTTGCTATTGATTATTTTACTAAATGGGTTGAAGCAGAGGCATTGGCGACCGTCACCGAAGCCAGAATCCAGGGGTTCGTGTGGAAGAACATAGTCTGCAGGTTCGGGATCCTGCAGACGATCATATCGGATAACGGACGACAGTTCGATAGCCAGGCTTTCAAGGATTTCTGTTCAGGCTTGGGCATCAAGAACCAGTTCTCATCACCAGGCCATCCACAGGCGAACGGACAGACGGAAG
Organism: Quercus glauca; assembly: GCA_023736055.1. Classification (NCBI taxonomy): domain Eukaryota; kingdom Viridiplantae; phylum Streptophyta; class Magnoliopsida; order Fagales; family Fagaceae; genus Quercus; species Quercus glauca. The sequence continues at coordinate 72,054,696 of CM043316.1, read as the reverse complement.
TGACGAACCGCACATTACTCAAGATCATAAAAACCAGACTGGACGACGCAAAGGGTGCATGGCCGGACGAGCTGCCCAACGTCTTGTGGGCTTACAGGACCACGGCTAGAACCCCGACAGGAGAAACCCCCTTCAAACTTACCTACGGCACAGAAGCAGTGATCCCAGTCGAGGTGGGAATAACCAGCACCAGGTGGGAAGTTTTTAATCAAGAAGACAATGATGATCTTCTGCAAGTAGATCTGGATTGCCTTGACGAAGTTCGAGACAAAGCCTTCAACAAGATGTCTGAATACCAGAAGAAAATGACATACTACTACAACAGAAGGGTAAGACTCAGGCGACTCAACATAGGAGACCTTGTCTTGCGAAAAGTGACCCAGGCAACCAAGGACCCCGCTCAAGGAAAACTCAGTCCTACGTGGGAAGGGCCATACAAAGTCATTCACTACTCTAGACAAGGAAGCTACCACCTGGAGACCCTAGACGGAGAAAAACTCCCAAGACCGTGGAACATCGAACATCAGAAGAAATACCATCAGTAGTTGTAATAGAAAGATATATTCGTCATTATTAATCAATAAATGAATTAGTCAGCTAATCTTTTTGTGTAAACAGGCTTGATCCAGAATAAACTCACAAAAAGCCAACAATGGCTAAGTAACAAGATTCCGCTCAGACGGATGTAAGTTACTGACGAGGAAATTCAATTAAAGCCAAAAATGGCTAAGTAACAAAATTCCGCTCAGACGGATGTAAGTTACTGACGAATAAATTCAACTAAAGCCAAAAATGGCTAAGTAATAAGATTCCGCTCAGACGGATGTAAGTTACTGACGAAGAAATTCAATTAAAGCCAAAAATGGCCAAGTAACAAGATTCCGCTCAGACGGATGTAAGTTACTGACGAAGAAATTCAATTAAAGCCAAAAATGGCTAAGTAACAAAATTCCGCTCAGACGGATGTAAGTTACTGACGAATAAATTCAACTAAAGCCAAAAATGGCTAAGTAACAAGATTCCGCTCAGACGGATGTAAGTTACTGATGAAGAAATTCAATTAAAGCCAAAAATGGCCAAGTAACAAGATTCCTCTCAGACGGATGTAAGTTACTGACGAAGAAATTCAATTAAAGCCAAAAATGGTTAAGTAACAAAATTCCGCTCAGACGGATGTAAGTTACTGACGAATAAATCCAACTAAAGACGAGTAACAAGATTCCACTCCAACGAATATACACATGCCAAGGTGGCCAAGAAAAAAGGCTAAACAGCAGGATTTAACCTCGACGAAAGCACGCTACTGACGATTAAGCAACAAAGATAAGGTGTTGCCAACATGACAACTATGGCAAACATACATCAGACTAAATACAAGTAAGTACCCAAAAAGAAAAATATGTATGAAATTAAAGCCTAAACTGGCAGGCAAATTACCATTGTTTTACAACTAAAGGCCTATAAACACTAGGCTAAAAAGAGCTGTTATCAAAATAAATAAAATTGTTCCGAAAATAAATTAACAAACGCCCAAAACATGACGGGCTTAACATACAAAAAGAAAGAAAAACTTTTTCAAGTATTAGGTTCGTCCAGAAGCATCATCGGCAGAGGCATCCCCGGGGTGAGTAACGTCAACAGGACCACCAACTGGAGCATCGGCCTCGGTGGCAGACGACTGAATAGCCTCGTCAGCTGCCATCTCTTGATCCACCTCTTCAAGATCCAGCGACTCCATATTGACTCCAGAAGGGTGCTTGACAAGGTACCGCCTCAGGAGCTCAAAACCCTTGAAATACCAGCTGAAGAGCACAGCGTTGTACTCGTCAGTGGTCTGGAAGGCTTCAACCGACCTGGCTGCAATGGTTTTGAGGCTCTCCTTTGCTGCCATAATCTGCTCGTCCTTATCAACAGTCAGCTGGCGCTCCACCCTAAGATCGTCAGTAAGTTTCTTAACCTGCTCCTTCAAGGCATTTGCTGTACTCATGGATTCAATAAGATCCTTCTTGAGGGTAGAGTTCTCCGTCTCCAAGGCCTCCACCCTAGAAGCCAAAGAAGCCACCTTTGCTTCCTGGGTAAGATACTCAAAAGAGAGATGAAAACTTTCCCCCAGCACCTAAGGAAATTTCTCTAAGTGTCAGTTAAAAAAAAAAAAAAAAAAAAAAAAAAGGTGTTGAATGGAGAAGAAGCCCAGAACAGACGTACCTAAATGATCTTATGAACCTGACGAGCAGCCACCTCGCTGGGAGAGACGCCCGACAAGCCCTTTAGGTTTGCAGCCGTTATCACTTCGTGGGCCTTGTCCACAGCCACCTTCTCGTCACTCCAAGTGGTGAGTGGACGAGCATCCATCTTCTCCTTCCCTTTCTCAGATAAACGTGGTCTTTTGGAGACATGAGTGCCGTCTATCTCTTCCACTGACGCAGTTGGAGACGCTGTCATCGTCGTCTCTCCCACAGAAACGATTGGGTGGACGAGGGCAGGTGTAACAACTGGAGCACCCCTCTCAGTAACACGCACTGCCTTCTTGCCGAGATTAGACAGTGGTTCGTCTTTCTTCGACCTCATTTTGGCATAGAGGTCCTTGTTAAACTTCGTCATCTCTGCCAGAAACGAGCAATATAAATATAAAAAAAAAAAAAAAAAAAAGACAAAGGAAGAGTGAAAGAAAGACACTGACGAGTTCAAACACTTACTCTTTTTTCCTTCAATTTCAACGTTTCTCAATACAAAAGAGGAAGGGTCCGGGCCGAGATTGTAAAAAGCAAGCGTCCTCGGATCCACCAGGTCGTCCCAACTTTCAATTGACCGGGCGTACTCGATTGCTTGCTCGACTCGTCCCTTATACCTGCTCTTGAGCTTAGGCCGTCTCTTCACTAAAAGAAAGGGAAACAACAAGAGATTTAATGACGATCACAAGCGAGTAAATACCATCAAATGTAAACGACGAAGAAGAAAAACTGACGCACCTAAGGTCGGGGTTCCCCACCGACGAAGCAACCGCGGGATGTCACCCCATTCCTCACTGGAGGGAGTCTCAAAATCATCCCCGGACACAAAGAAAAACCTCGACTTCCAGTACCTGAAGGACGACGGCAGCCCCCTAACAATTCTGGTCCTCCTCTCCCAAGGTACCAGCTCATAATACCCATATTTTTTTGACTCTTTTAAACGGTAAAGGTAGACGAGTTCAGCCACCTTAATCATATCCCCATTTACGGCCAACCATATCTCCATACAATTGACCACTATTCTCCAGAAGTTAGGCATTAGCTGCCCAGGGGCGATCCCAAAATGGTCCAAAAGTTCCATCAAGAACGAATGGACGGGGAACCTGAGGCCACAGGTAAAGGCGGCCTCATAAAAGCACACCTCACCAGGAAAAAAGTGACAAGCCCTATCCTCGTCACTAGATAGACGGACACGTACCCTCTCTGGAAACTGAAACCTATCCTTAAATCTACTGGCCGTCTCGGCATCCAGCCCACAAGCTTCCTCGAGTGCATAAAAAGCCCTAACAACACGAGGGGAAGAAACGGCTGTATCCCCTTCCACTGGATTGCCGCTAGCCGACAATCCAGTCTCGAGATCGCTAGATCTGACCTTAGACATTATCCCCCTTTTCTTCCTCACCTGACCTTCAAACCAATCAACAGATTGCCTAATCAAAGGCAACAATTCGGCCAAGGCCACACTAAGGGCACTACCCTCAAAGACAAAGTTCTCAAAATCCGATAAAGTACCTAAACTCCCCCCTAAACGCGCAAAAAGAAAGGAAATCGAAGGACAAGTAACTCTAGCCACAGAACTGCCAACCATAAAAACCCAGCAAAAAGAAAACCACACAACTGAATCCCAAAGTACAACAAAAGCAAAAAGAAGCAAAATAGAGGAAATCAGAAGTAATGCCACAACGAAACCAAGAAAAAGAAAGAGGAGAGCAAAAACATACCTTAATCAATGGCGGATTGAGGAGACTCTGTTTGGCTAGCGAAGAAGTATAGCAGAAGAAAAAGCTAAGGAAAAATTTTGAATGGAACGCGAAGAAGAAAAGTGAGGAAAGAAGGAGGTTAAAATGAAGGCTCGAAAAACGGAAAGACCGGCGGGAAACCCAATAGTCTAATCAGTTGGAACATTAATTGAACCAATCAACGCATGCCACGTAGACCACGATCTCTGGAGCGCCGCCACTTCGCACTTAATACGGAGCAGAACCCCAAGAGCCATTTACAACATGTAACCCTTCGTATTCTATGATCGTCACTTAAGAGACGAACACAGAATCGGGGGGCAACTGACGGGACTACGAGCTCATCCCTTATGGACGAACCCATCAATACTGACGAAGGCAACCTCAGTGTACGTAAGCCAATTACAGGCCTTACTGACGAGGAAATCCAGACCATTCAATGCAAGCAATCAAACCCCAAAACAGTTACAGGGACAACTGTACAGTCCGTGGAAGGACATTGATGACATATTATTTAGCACCAGACGTTATCAAAAGGAGCATTAAGACCTCCATAACTACTCCAATGGGAAGAAGCCATAAGAAGATATATAAGCCCCCACACATTGCCAGGAAGAGATACACATATACGAGTAGTAAGAGATTTCTTTTCATTCTATTTACTTTACATTTCTCTACTTTGAAGAGAGTTTTATACACTAACTTTGGCATCGGAGGTGTTGTAGCAGGCACCACACTGGTGATCATCTTTAAAGGCTGAAGATTCTTCTCTGTCTGACGAACGTGACTGACGATCTCACGCATCATCACCTAGTATTTTCTTTTGGATCTTCTTTCTTGTACTTTTTAACTTAGATTGAGACAGTCAATTTTCCATGACAGAAAATGATTTTAATATGAATCAAACTGCAAGTCTGCAAGTAATTTCAATTTAGAACCAAAGGAAAATGACAAAAAGATAAATTCGTTATGGAATTAGCAAAGACTATAAGACTTAATAGCCTCAACGAAGAATATGCCTAAAACTAACAGGAATCGATGTATAAAATTATAAATATGTTGTGTATAGATATTCTTGATTTCGTGTTCAGGTGTACTGACCTTAAATGATGTCGTGCAATTGGATCCTCTTAATTTTATGTGTAAGCACGCTGGACATACATTGTTGTCAGGGACGTACGGGACCAAAAATTTGAGTTGGGGAGCAAAAAAAAATTTTCAATCATTTAAAAATAATTGAGGCTAATTCTTTTTTAGATAAATAGGAACGGTAATTTTATTCTATTGATAAAACTATATTTTAGAAAGAAACGATAAATATTATTTCATATAAAAAAATTGTCATAAGATATTATTAAAGACGCTATGCATGGTGGTGATTCTTCTACGTACCCAACTATCACTTTTGCCCTCTCTAGCAATACAAACTTTGCTAAAGTTGTATCTATATTATCGATATTATAAGAGGCTGCTATAAATTCAACCATAGATAAACGTCTACACACCCAATATATGTCATAAACCAAATTACCATATTCCACTAGATTGGAGGGGCTTTCTTGCAAGTTGGAACACCTTAACAAGATTGGAGGCTTCACATTCCACTAAAATCCTCTCAATATTAATAAAACTTTGGCGTAAAATCCATTTTCATTCCTATATTTTCACGCGATTCCTACTTTGGTCCCTAACTTCTTTTTTTCAAACGCTTTTAGTTCCTAAAATAAAAAATATGATCTTGTTTTTGTCCCTACCGTCAGTGCCCTAACCGCAAAGTCCTAGGTGACAGATGAAACACCCTATTAACTGACATGGCGCTGATGTGGCAATTAAAATATTATTAAAAAATATTATTTGGTTTTTTTTTTTAATGCCAGTCAGCATTTTAATTTTTTTTAAAAGCCATGTCAGAAAATTTTAAAAAATAAATTAAATTAAAAAAAAAATTAATTTAATTTAATTAAAAATTTTAATTAAAAAAATTTTCTTAATGTTCTTAGTATTCTTCAACTTGTTCTTCATTTTACAACTTGTTCTTCATATTCTTTCCAAATCAAACCCAGCAACCAAGAACTCAAACCCATCACAAGATCACAAACCCAGCAACCCAAGAACTCAAACCCAAATCACTAGGACATAAATGAAAAAAAAGAAGAAAAAATTAAATTAAATGCTAACAGGAAGAATGAAGAAACCAAGAACTCAAATCTCCAGCAAATCAAGAACTCAAACCCAACAAATCAAGAACTCCCAAATCAAACCCAGCAACCCAAGAACTCAAACCCAAATCTTCAGCAAATCAAACCCACAAACCCAGTAAACAAACCAATCTCCAAAAAACCCATAAACCTATAATCAAACCCAGATCCCAAAACAGCCACCACCACTACCACAATCAAACCCAATTCCCAAAGCCACCGCCACCACCACCAATCAACAGATCCCAAAGCCACCGCCACCACCACCAATCAACAGATCCTAAAACCACCACCACCACCCCACCAATCAAACCCATTTCCCAAAACAGCAAACACCATGACTCCGCCGAAAGAGAAAGAATTGGAAATGGAAGAAGAAGGAGGGATTTTTTGAGACCCAACAGTTCGGGGTAGCTGCGGAGAATGGGTTTAAGTTGGAGGAGCAGTAGCGGCGAAGGAGTTGGCCATGGAGGAGTCGCCGATGTCGATGTTAATGCCGCCGCCGATGATGCAGATTGTAATGGACAGAGAGAGATGAATAGATCACACTACTTGTGAGTTTGCCCCGAGAGGGAGAGAGAGATAAGAAAATGAAATTTTGGTTTTATATATTTTATTTAGGTTTTAATGTTTGTTTTTAATTTATTTTATTTCTAGGTTTGTGTTAGATCTGAGTTTGTGTTAGATCTGTCTAGGTTTGTGTTTTTAATTAAAATTTTGTTTTTTAATTTATTTTCTTTTTTGGTTTAAATTTGCTGACATGGCTTTTTATAAAAAATTAAAATGCTGACGTGGCATTAAAAAAAAAGCCAAATAATCTTTTAAATAATATTTAATTGTCAAATCAACGCCACGTTAGCTAATAGGGTGTTTCGTCTGCCACCTAAGACTTTGCCATTAGGACACTGACAATAGGAACAAAAACGAGATCGCATTTTTTATTTTAGGGACTAAAAGCAGTGAAAAAAAAAAGTTAGGGACTAAAGTGAAAATCACGTGAAAATGTAGGGACGAAAATAGGTTTTACCCCTAAAACTTTTACATAATTATAAATTAGAAAGAAGGGGGGCACCACCATCCCTACAATACGAAAAAACAAATTTACAAATTGAACAAGAGAACAATATTGAAAATTATGCATTGACTTGTCCTCAGTCACGACTTATAAGTTGTTCACACAGTATTGAATATTGATATATACATTCACAAGAAACATCAAGAACATGGAAGTATCTTCAATGCATAGCCAATCATCTTCTACTAAGGTAGCCATTTAACCTTTGGGTCATTTTCAATTATAGAGGGAGCCAACAATGAAATTTTTTTAACCAGAACTTTCATATAATACAAAAGGTCAGGACGGCCATTATCCCCAAGTTGTCGTTTACCAGCTAGGCAGGGTGTATTTGACTATTTTATCTCTAGTAAAATAAAAAATAAAAGTTAGATTATTCATCTGGGAGATTGAAATGATGAGTTGTGAGTACATGACATAAATTAATAATCATGCCATGAACACCGTGGACTTGGAATTGAATACTTATTTCCCTATCTTAAATGCTTTGACATTCAATTTAGAAGATTATCTCCTATCAAAAAAAAAAAAAATAGAAGATTATCAAGTCCCAGCGAATATGGAAAAGTGAAATAAAATTAAACTCGCCAAACACTTTAAAAAAATATAATAACAATAATATTTGAGGCTTTATCATTATCAAGTCTTTGTTTAAAAAGGTCCACTCATGCATATAGTATAGCAATCCAATAAAATAGAAGAGTAATGTTGAATTCAAATATTTTATCCCACTCTTTGTATTCCACTGTAATAGAGTCATCCTATTAAGGCAACATTATCTTTGCATATTTCTTACAGAGTAATGTTACAGTCATTAATTATTTTACAACATTTTTACAAACTGTTAATATGGCCAACTTATTATTGATTTTTACCTAGGCCAACTATTAACATCACTTTTTAATTTACCAATAACCACTCACCACATCAGCAATTTGTAAAATTTTTTGTAAAAAAAAAATTGTATCTCTAACATTACTCTTTCTTACATGGTTGAGTGCGTGAACAATAAGTCTAGAGTCGCAATAATTTTTACAAAATATTTCCAAATTAATTGACAAGTTGTAAATGATAAATGATAAAGTGATGTCACTAGTGAATTCATATGAGAATAAATAAAAACTTGCAAACTTAACTTTTGTAAAAAATGATGTTGTAAAATTTATTTTGTTTGTAACATTATTCATGCATGAAAAGAAACTTATATTGGGTTGCTAAGAATGATTTTTTTTTTTTTTTTTTTTAATTGGGAATACAGAATCCTCTACCATCCATATAAAACAAAGTCATATGACTTTTGATTCACTTGATAATATTGAGTCACGTAAGTTTTCGAGACTTCATAATTTTTCACTTCATTATTTTAATATATAATTTTTAATTGAATTAAATTCTATTATATATTTAAACTCTCCATTAGATCTTGGAAAATCATAATAAATACTTAATACAAGAATATATAATTCCAAGGGCGGAGCTAGGCCCGCTAGGGGGGTTGAGGGGGGCACTTGCCCCCCTGACTCCACCTAAAAAAGCTAATAAGATTTGGTAAGTCTAGTAGTAGTATTATGTATATGCCTCTTAAATGCTTTGTCCCATGATAAAACAAAAAGCAACCCCTACTTAATACACTCTGTCACCAAAGAAAACAATTGAGAGATTCAACACTTTTTAAACAAAAACTAATGTCACTTTTGTTTAATAAAATTTTTATCTTGTACCTGAATTTCAGCTTGTTTATTCATAGCATTTTGAGAGTTTTTCCCTTTTTTTTTTATTATTCATGGAATTTCAATTGTTTGTAGCTCTTATATTTTATACACAACAATAATTATCAAATTTCATATTTAGACCCAAAAAAATAAACTAAAAAAATCTGATTATATTAAATTTCGTCATGCATTGCATAGGTTATTGACTAAAGAAAACTTTATAAGTTTTAATATCATACAAGAAATTATATGTGTGTATTTGTTTTTTTATTCAATTTAAATGTTATTCTATATTTTAATCCTCCACTAGAATCTTGGAAGTTTTTTTTTTTTTTTTTTTTTTGAGAAACAATGGTAAAATATTTAGTTCATATACAAACACAATCATAATAAATATCTAATAATAGTTATCATAATAACCAAATCTCATATTTTGAAGAGAGAGAGAGAGAGAGAGTTATATTATATAAAATCTTTCTCGTGTAGTGGACGGGTTACCGACTTGTAAACTATATGTTATATAACAAATGTTGGGCCTTAATTAGAAGCTGTCGTTTTGCAAAAAAACAAAAACAAAAAAACTAATTACCACGTGTAGAACAACTTTTTTATATTATAATGGTCCTACAGTTAGAAGACTTCTAAAAAGAAAATATATCTCAATAATAAATAAATTATTATTATATAATGAATACAAACCTTTTTTTTTCTTTTTGAGAGAGAGATATAATGAATTCAACCTTTTTTTTAAGAAGAATAATGGGTACAACCTAATTGCCTATAACACATATCATCTCTCTCTCTCTCTCTCTCTATATATATATATATATAACTGAAACCTTTGAAACTCTCACAATTTTTCATGTCAGCACAATATTTAAATTAAATTATCATTTTATTTAAATAAAATTATTTTTGTTTAGTCCAAACTTAATAAGGAATAAAACTCTATCTCTCTAACAAGTCCAACTTAAATTCAAACTCATCATTATCATTTTTTTAAATAAAATTATTTTTGTTTAATCAAAACTTAACAAAGAGTGAAACTCTATCTCTCTAATAAGTTCAACTTAAACTCAAACTCAAACATTGATAATCTATATAAAAACAAAAGACTCATGTTGTAAAAAAAAAAAAAAAGAGTCACGTTAGATTAAGAGAGAGAGAAAGACTCCTGTTAGGACTCTCTCTCCCCTCCTCAAAGTCCTAACAATTACCACCTCAAAACCCTAAACTTAACTTCACTTTAGGATTCAAATTATAAAATAAAAAAATAAAAATAAAAAAGAGAGAGAGAGAGACTCACGTAACCAAAAAAAAAAGTTAGGATTAAGAAGAAAAAAAAAAAAAAAAGAACTCTTGTTAGGAATCTCTTTTCTTTCCTCAAAACCTTAGCAATTGCCACCTTAAAACCCTAAACTTAACTTCACTTTAGGATTTTTTTTTTTTTTTTTTTAAACAATATAGAGACTAACATAAAAAAAATAAAAAAAAATAAAAAAAAAAACACGCAAGCAATCCGATTCAACTTTCTTTTTTTATTAATGAATTTTATGTCGAATTTGTTTATATTGTTATTATTAATAAAATTTCAATTTATATTTTTTTTCTATCTTATTCTTTTCATGGGTTTGGTTTTTGGGTTGAAATTTCTACTAATTATTTTTTTGGCAGATAAAGCATCTTTATTTTTTTGGAGAAAAATCAAAACTGCAACCTATGTCTTCCAGCCTACGGAACGATAAGTTTTTATTTGGTATATTATATATAAATTTGTTGAATTTGGTTTAGTTTTGAAGTAGAATTTGGAGATTCTATAAATTTTGAAGTTTTAAATTTTGAGGTTTTTGGTATTTGCGTCTCAGTAGGCTGATCTTAATTATTCACCTTAAATGCTTTTTATTTAGGTTCATGTGATTTTGTGTTTTCTTATTAAAAGTCATGATTTTTGGTTGATTAATTATTTGTTTAGATTAATTTCAATTAATTATTTGTTTGGATTCAACATAAAAGATAATGGAATTAGGTATTATAATTTTGATATTGTTCCATATTTTGAATTGTCTATATTGTTATTACTACAAGAAAGTTATAATGCTGCTTCAATTTGAAACTTGATGTGTCTTCCTCATATCATGGTCTTTGTTTATATATTTGCAGTTTATAGTAGTTTTAAGTGTGTGTGCATGTATGTGTATAACTATTGGGAGTTTTACTTTATTAATTTAAGAATTGTTAATTACTTTGTAGGTTTTGGTAACTATGCACTTGCAACTCAATAACGTTCAATGTTAAACAACACTTCTAAACTATGGAAAAGTATAGAAGTTAAATATCTCATCATTTTTTTTAAAACAAAATTATTTTTTTTTAATCCAAACTTAACAATGAGTGAAACTCTATCTCTTTAACAAATCCAATTTAAACTCCAATTTTGAGATAAATATGAAACCTTAATTATTGTTCCAATCCTAAAATCAGTAACGATGAAGTGCATGTCATAATTTTTCCCTTTTTTATTTTTGTTTTAATGTTGAAGTGTCAAAATTTTTTTATATTTTATTTTTACATAAAAATACCATCTTTAATATTTTTTTTATCAACTTTTCTTCTACGTATTACTTTAGCAAATTTTTAGATATATATACAACATTTTCCTCTACTACTTTATCCATGTTCTGGATAGATACAAAAGGTAATCAATTTTTTTTCCTTCACATCGTCTTTTTCTATGCTAAAATCAATAGCTATTAGGTAGAAAGTGTCACAATTTTTTCCCTAATACACGGTTTCGTTTTTTATTTATGTTGAACTGTCACAAATTTTTTTTTTTTTGTTTATTTATTCTTCTTATCAAACTTTTCATTCCACCATTATCAATAATTTTCCTTCTCTTATAATTTATATTGATTAGAAATCTAACTATTTTACAATTTGAAATTTTATACCAGATGAAATTCTTTAAAATTGATTTAAAACCGAAACTTCTGAAACTCTCACAATTTTTCACATCAACACAATATTTAAATAAAATTATTATTTTATTTAAATAAAATTATTTTTATTTAGTCCAAACTTAACAAGGAGTGAAACTATATCTCTAATAAGTCCAATTTAAACTCAAACTCATCATTTTTTTTTAAACATAATTATTTTTGTTTAATCCAAACTTAACAAGAAGTGAAACTCTATCTCTCTAACAAGTCCAACTTAATCTCATATTCAAATATTGATAATTTATCTCAAAATTTGCGAGTTTAATCATGAACACTATAAAAAAAAAATGCAAACTCCACTATTGTTTTTTAAAGCTGAGTAGAGGTATGAGCTCTTTTTATGTTATTTTCTTCTCCTCCACTTTGTTAAAAAAAATATTTTATTTTATGGTTTTTTATGTATTTTTTAAAAAGTAATTTTCATACATGGACCACCAAACTCTCTTTTACCATTTTTTACAAGATAAAAAAGTTTGCAATAATTGAAATTATTCTTTTGAATGTAACTCATCTTTCTTTTATATTTCTCTATTATTTAGTCATATATATTTTGTTTTGTTTTAATAATTTCTAAGTAGTGAATCATCTAATTTTTTAATATTTTTTGATCTTTTAGAAGTTTTAATATATGAATTTTTGAGTTCTTTTTTTGCAAAATCTGAAATTGTCTAACAAATTTTTTGTAAACCATTGCACGTTTAAGCAATGGCTTCTTCATCAAATTATAACACAAATTAAAGTCATACAAGAGCAAATCATGCAATTGTGTAGTGTAGGGGTGTTAGGCCCAGAAGTTCATTATATATTTGTACATTGGGCCTATAGCCTAAGCCGAGGATAAGGACTAGTCCGAGAAGTAAGAATCTCCGTCAGAGGAGATTGTGTTAGCAAATACAAGAGTTAGTTTTGGCCACAAAGGTTCAATGGGATATTAACCGAGGATAAATGTATCATCGGCAAATTAAAGTCAAGGTTAGAAGAAATGGCTTACTAATGCAAGAGAACCTCACAGGAAGTTCTGTCGGTATGAATAGACATTGCGGAGACACTATATCGAGAGAAGTCCTAAGATATTTTAGGAAGAATGCTGTCACCACCGCATTTAATGTTCTGCAGCTAGCTTCCTGACTATATTAATGAGGAGACGGCCGTTGAACAGTGTAAAATTAGCTACCCCAAGGCCTACAAGACTAGAGAGGGTGTCTGATGGGACAAGCACTCAAGTGGTGACTCAGGTGATCAACAAGTGTAAGATTAAGATGCTTTAGAAGGAACTATATAAGAGAAGAGACCCTTCATGAAGGGAGAGGGAAAAAGGGAGAAGAAAAACACTGTAATATTCAGGAACCAAACCTGTAACTTGATTTGAGAATAATATACATAAACAAATCTCCTCAGGCCATGCCGAGGACGATTTTGCTTCAATACAACCCTATTTCTTTGCATTCTCTTATCATCTGAATCTATTTCAATGTTAGTTTGATTAACTAAAGCCCAATTTTTTAACCTATTTTCTACAAATTCATTGTTTCAGGCTTTTTGGGCCTAAGTCCATCCACGTAGTGAGCTAGGAATTCAAATCTGGTCCTTACATGTAGTTTCTTAATCAATTTAAGATTTTATAAAATTATTTTAGTCTACCTCACAAATAAATAGGTTCTCGTGCATAACACGGATTAACGACTAGTATATTATATAATAAAAATTGGGCTTAAAAGCCATGGTTGCGCCAAGTGGCTTTACCAAATCGCTTTTAAATTTATAGATTTTAATATTTTTCTTCTTCTATAATTTTTAAGTTGATAAAAATCTTACTTTAATTATAATCCAAATTCTTCATCTAATCCATCTAGTCCTTATTTTTTTATGTGTAGTGTATTATAATCCAAATTCTTCATCTAATCCATGTAATCCTTATTTTTTTAGTGTAGTGTATTGTATTGTAAAAAGAAATATAGCAAAAACTTTCTTATTGTTTAATTACTACACTACACGTATTTATTTGGTTTTTTTCTTTGAGAGGTACATTTAGTTGGTTGGTGCCATACAACTACAACCTTGTTGGAAAATCTGGTTTTGTATCTCATACAAAACACACAACGGAAGCAACAAATACGGATCTACTTCAATCATGAAAAATAACATGTAACCATGAATTCTAGAACAAAGAATAGAAAGCGTACCTTGGTGCAGTGAATTTCAAAACCATGACTTGAAAAGTTTTCGGGAACACTTTCAATCTTCACTCCAATTCCAGTTGATGCCCAAGATGTGTGGTCTCTCAATCAATTTCCAAGGGAGAGTAAGAGAGTGGCTTTCACTCACACATACAAACCATTTCATAAAGATTTCTCTCTATGTTATTTCGTACCAAATTCTGTATGTTTCTCTCTTTATATCTAACTGATTATCTAATTGGACTAGCCTTTTAAGCCTTTCCAATTGGGTTTAAGTGTGTGGCTTGGAGTGGGACCAAAAGGGACCAATAAGACACTAGTTCCAATGGGCCTTGAGCTTTTTTGTCAACTCTTAACAAGTCCAAAGTTACCATTAACTATATTTAATACCACTATATAAATATAGTTGCACTCTAGGCCTTATCTATAAATTATATCTCAAGACTTTATTATACATACAACCCCTTCATTAAAATATTCGTAATAATACAAAGTCATGAATGTAGACTGCCACTTTGAAGATTACTACATCTTAATCCTTGAATACCCGGTTTAATCCTTTATGTTATTCATTATATATTTATGAAATTCAATTTTATAAATATATACTTTAGTAACTACTTACTAAAGTGGTTAGGCCTAACTCTTTGAATAACTGAACCCGTTAAACTTATCTCAAGGGAATATTTTATATCTCCATTAAGAGGTTATGAATTCCTTCTTGAGAATATATGTTCCATCAACACTAAATGTGGTTGCCCAACATACTGAGGTTTTGACCGTAACTTATAGATCTCACTCCTGATATATCAAAGTAATCTACATCTCATGATCAGGTCCATTATTCTCTCAGGATTTAGAGTTGATGTAAATAGAAGTCGTGAGATTTATTATTCATTTGACAGTCGTTAAGAGAATAATAAATCTCACAGCGATCCAGTTCAATATGTCTTAACTCTTAAAACATATTAACATATCAACTAGAAATCTTTGCTTCCATGATCAAGACAAATCATCGTAGTTGATATGTTATAGTCTTCGCAGATGAAATACCCAATTTCATCACAGACTACGAACTAAAATTCTGAGTTTACAAAGAACTTGTGATTTATATCTACTGTGACTAAATCACATAAATCACATATTATGCATCTCATGGACTAAGATAATATCCCATTAGTTCATAAATAGTCTCATATAATTAAACAATTTAATTATTTATGACATGCCAATAAATTAGATTTTAGGGCATAAACCCCAACAATCTCCCACTTGCCCTCAAAGACAATTTACCATATATCCAACACTTATCTCCCTTTAGAGTAATTCATAGTTACTCTAAGGTAAGGTTTGGAAACAAGTTTCAGTCAGATTTATTGCATAAATTATATTTTCTACTACTACTTCTCAAGTATTCATATCTCTCTAATGAGATAATACTTACGCTTAATGTGTATCTTCACCACCTAGGATGAACACATATCTTGAAGTCCAACTTCATGAATCACAATCAAACTACAAGTTAGTATTTGTACATCCAGTAACCATCAACACTTCACTTTGGTGGACAAGCATATAATCCCTCATTCTCCTAAGATATTTGAGTATATGCTTTACTCCCACTTAATTAAGTGATCTTTAATTCAATTGATATTTGCTTACCATGCCCACCGCAAAATAGATATTTAGCTTAGTATATAGCATAGCGTAAAGACTTCCTATAAATTTGATATAAGGAATCATCTTAATATGCTCCTCCTTTTATATATCTTAGGACTATAGTCCTATATAAAGGAACTTCAAACTTAAAAGAAAAGAATCCTTTCTTGAAGTATTACATGCTATACTTGGCTAGAATCTAATCTACTTAAGCAGTTTGAGATAGACCCAACATCCTAATTTCTGAATTTTAACAAAGTTATAATTCTTAGGATATGACTAGTCTTTCCCAAGTATTTTATATCATACTGGACTAGACAACCAAAAACTCTTTTGATGACAACAACTCTACATCATTCTAAATGATTAGAATGTCATCAACATACATTAAGAAAGTTATTATTCTATATAACTTCTACACATATAAAGCCTTTTAATACTTGATCAAAATCAAATAATTTGATTGCTTTATCAAAGATGATATTTTATGATTTAAATACTTACTTTAGTCCATAAATGGACTTTAAGGAACTTGCATACTAAACACTACTGGTTCCATGTTATGAACAAGTTTAGTTACATCATATAGATGTCTTCCTCAAGATTGCTACTAAAAAAAGTTTTCTTGATATTCATTGTCATATTTCATCCAAATGAAATATAATGAATAAGAGAATCTAGATAAAGTCAAACTAGACTATTGGTGAAAAAATCTTTTCATAATCGAACCATTTCTTTCTGAATAAATCTTTTCGTCACTAGTCTTGACTTTGAAGGTTTGCACCTTCAAATCTGTCAATCTCATTTACTTGTAAACCTATTTGAAAATAATAGGCTTAATGCAATTAAGCGCCTCTACAAGTTCTAGGCTTTAAATAGAATCTAATTCTATTCACATAACCTTGATCCAGTAATCCATATTCATATCATCTATTACCTTTACGTAAGACCGAGGATCAAATTCATATCATTGTGGAAAAACTACAAAAGTTTATTCCAAAAATATGAATTTATTTGTTAATCCTCCCACTACGATATTGTACTAGTGTAATAGTTATCTATAGAATAATGTCTTGTAGTGTATCTAATACAGTCATCTTATTTCCAAATGTATTTTATAAATGTCCTACAACAAATTCTGACATTTTCCTTCTAGAACAATCTACGATTTGCTTTAAGATTATTCACATAGTCATAATCAAGAACTTTGTATTTGTACTTTACAAACATCTTGTTTTCTTTATGACTACCAAAACAATCTTTTGCAATTCCTTTTGTATACCCAACATAAACATACATTTTTCTACTTTTGATTTCAACTTGTTAGACTTCCTTTCTAGCACAAGTGCTGGACATCTCCACAATGGAAGTATCACATACTAGGTTTTCACCTAATCCACGATTTGACAAATGTCAAACTTTTGAAATCAACTTTAGAAAATGTATAGTAATTATTAGAGTATATCTCCAAAAGAAATAAGCAAATAGAAATACTTATCATGTACTTTACTATTTTTAAAAGAGTCTTATTCCTCCTTCACGTATGCACTGACTTAAAGAAGTCATTGACACTATATTCCTTTACAATAAAGGAGTCCTAGATCATATTATCCTCTAAATAGAATTCATAGACTTGAAATATAACAAAATAAAATAATGGTTCTAAAAGCCCATCTTTCACCAATCTTGAATAACATTTAGATTAATAAGATCTAGATAAGTGCCAAAAACATACAATTACAAAGGATGAAAACTTTCTCTTTAGAAAGTAAAACATGTAAATTTCCATCTAGAAAATAATCATGGACAATGTTTTGCTTTACCAAAACAAAAATACTTTCCATTTGGTCATTCTTTTGAGTCTAATTTCCTTTTGGCAACTACTAGGGCAACTAGCTTGTCCAATTGTTTGGTACTATAATTCCTCTTCTTACCACTCTTACCTTTCGTTTTAGGCAAAGAATTTGAATTAAATCATATTGATTCCAGCCTTAGCTTTTAGGATGTCTTCCGTTGCGTAGAACTCACTAATCAATTCAGGTAACATAAAAGAAATTTAGTTTCAAAAAAATCTGAATTGATCAAATGATTCTAACAGGGACTTGTGGATCATATCCAAATGAGATTAACATTTAATCTCTACATCCAAGAATTCCAATTCATTTTAAAATAAAATATTTTCATAAAATGATTTAGAATTGGAACTCCTTAAGCTTTTCTTAGCACTCAATATGATTCATACCAATATCGTCTAGTAGCACGATATTTTATACCAAACATCTCATTTGGACTTAATATAAAGTCTAAGTCTAGTACTAACTCTTACATCTCACGCAGTAGCAAAATTGAGATAGAAGCAATGTATCATTTTAGCATTTCAATGGAAACTATGATCATATCATAAGCTATCTTCCATCAATGCATAATGCATAGGAAATTATGACAATACTGAATCAAAACATATTTATGTAATTCAGCTCCTTTAAGCACCATGTCCAAAATTATTTCTTAGTTAATGTGATTCTATTAAAATAGTAGCTAGAGAACAAAATTTATGACAATTTTATATTGAGACCATGAACTTAAATACCAGGACATTATCATTTTGCATCTATAACCATATAATATGGAACCCATAAAACATACTATACTAGGTGCAACGACAACCCAATCCATGTCTATAATTTCTTGGTAGCAAGTTTATTATAAACACATTAATTGGTTGAGAATTATTCTCATTATTAGTGCTATCATGATAACTCTTATCATACACTAATAATATGCCGTATAATCTTCAGCCTCTAAATAATAATGACATAGCTCCTTTGGGAGGTTAACATTACACTTAGTCTAGTGTACACCATTATCTAGAATCATGTGTAGCCACATTTCATCTCCCTTTATAGTGTTTAAACTTGTAGTACCGTGAAACAAAACACTCTCCTTTGGGATCGCGAGGCATATACGCCAAGACGAGGTGCTTGTTCACACTACTTTAAACGAGTAAGTTCAATCTTGTAGTACCATGAAGTAAACACCCTCCTTTGGGATCGCGAGGCATATATGCCAAGACGAGGTGCTTTCCCCACACTACTATGAACCGATAATGGAGGCCGTGAGATCCAACCCTTGTATCTCTCTCTCACTAGATATTTTAAAACAAGTGGATTGTCCTAAAATCATTGTGATCTTATCACAATTTTAACCCTACACATCAAATGCGTTTAATTGTTTAAATTCGATGTGATGTAACTAAGTCACGTCACAATAGTGTAACGAACATTCGCGCTATCACAAAGAAGTTTAACTTTATAATCCGTGAAGTAAATACCCTCCGCATGGAATGTAAGACTCGAAGTCAAGACAAGGTATCTATTCACATTATAATAAACTTAACAAAAGGGTTATTTCAGAACTCCCACTCATTATTTGGGTTTTTCTTTAAATAATTGTGATCCCATCACAACTAATAACCTTGTACTTGATAAAGACTCTAATCTTATTAGAATCACTAACTAAAATGGAAGTCTTAAACTATTTAGAATTCCTTAAACATTAATGAATCAATAATTAGTTATATAGAACTCTATCCTTAATTTATTAGATAAAGTATTCTAATCTCATTAGAAACTATATAACTTTAATTAGAATTTTAATCTCATTAAAAACCTCTAATTAAAATAAATTAAGGACTTTTAATCATAAAACAATTTAGGACTAAGAGTTCTATTTAACTAACATCTTTGATCTCATTAGGTCTTTTAGTTAGATAATGATTAATAAATCTCCTTAACTTTTAAGGACTATAAAATTAATCACATAGCTTTGCTTTTTATGTATAAAAAACAGGTGTCAGAATTTTTGGCGACTCGCCCAGTCGCGAAACTCCAGTCGCGAGTTTTGGCGACTCCTTTTGGCAACTCGGACAAGACGCAAGACTCCAGTCACGAGTTGGTGACTCGCCCAGTCGCGAGACCCCAGTCACGAAATTCATCCAAAAGCTCTAGCGACTCGTTCGCGACTCACTGGTGACTCGCCAGTCACGAAAAACACCCAGAAACAATTGTTTTTTCTAATTTAACCGTTTTTTACGTTTCCAATGACCAAAACACATTCTTAATGATCAAAAACGCTGAGATTAAGATTAAAACTTGAATTCCATTAATGTTAAAGTGTTAAAATTCAATTTTACACGGTTAAAATCAAACTTAAACAACATCATAACATCAAAATCATTTTTAATCTGTGAGAGTGCCTTTTTTTTTTTTAGCACTATGGCCCAGGAACTCTGGGCCGTGTGAGATGTTCTTGATGGACTGTGATTGATTCTCCGCAGCTAAAGGGGTTGTTTTAAGAATCAATTGGTGCACAAAATATACTTTCCATAACACAAATAGCTAACAAAAAAAAAAGAAAGCAAGAATATTTGCATTGAACAACATTTACGCAGTAAAGGATTAATGCAAATGACAAAAATGGAAAATATAACATAAGAACAGGCTGGGGATCCTCTAATTAAGTGAGGTATATTTCATTGATTTCATCAAGCTATGACTACAATGCTCACTAAGACGTGATGCAAGGTTCAACTAAGCTTATAAGTTACAGACTTTGATAGCTATTCAAGCTTCAAAGACTTGCAAAGTTTGAACTTGTTGAATCCGAGCGTGTTCAATAGTGGCTGTTCTGGGATACCGGGGACGGTTCCTCTGTTCTTCTCTCAAATTACAGAGTATTTTCTGTAACTCTCTAGGACTTCAGGAAAACAATGGTCAATGCTCAAGATGGTCTGATCGTTTGGAAAATAAGTGAATCCCCTGTAGCATGGATTCCTTCCTCCTTTTATAGCACAACTTCGGCCTCCCTGGTGAACTAGCGATTTCCCTGTTTTACCCTTTGAAGCCTGTACCGTGCCTGGTTGCTTCAGGATCGTGTCGTTTCCCCTTCTTCATAATTCCTTACTTTTTGTTCCGACCAGATGAAAGTCCCTCGGCTCCTTTCCATTTCCAGGTTTCCCGTTGGCTGGCCTGAGGCCCCTTTTGGCTTTTTCTTCTCAGCGTCCCAGCCTTTCCCAGTTGTACTCTTCCTTGTCTTTATCTCCAAACGGTTGAAACAGGTTTCTGCATTTTTTGCTCTATACCTCCTCTGCGTGTCTAGGTCACAAGGTCCGCGTGCCTTTTGTCTCTTGCCTTTCTTTAATTTTTCTGTTATGATCCTCCTGCGCGCCCAAGGATCCTCTACCTCTGGAAGGCTCTCTGGGATTCCGGCCCAGCTTTTTCCCTTCTCAGTTTGGTCTGGTTTGCTGATTGGGCCTCTTCTCTGGATCCCAGCCCTTTGGGCTTTTTTCTTTCTTTCTTTTTTTTTGTGTGAAATGGGCCCAATACCTTTTCTATCTCTGTGGGCCTATTGGTGGGCTGTCTAATTTCTTTTTGAACCTCAACATTTAGCCCCCTGAGCTCATGGGTTGCCTGCAGCCCATGCGTGAGTTTTTTTTGCAGGATCCCTTCTTGTTTTTATTTTTTTTACGGGGATCCTGATCTTCCACTCTCTTTTTTTTTTTGGTATCCTGGCTCCTTCGTTTCTCTCTTTTTTTTTTGTGACTCTTCTCCTTTTCGTGGTACGTGGCAGTTGGGTTGAAATAAAACTCCCACCACCTACTTTTACGTTTCCCATACACTCATTAATAACTGCTGATAACCTCTTTTTTTTTTAAATTTAATTTCTGGCAACTGGCGCGTTTTTCCACATGTTGTCTTCTCTAACTGTTCTTATTCCTTCTCTTCTTAGCATTTTCTCATTACTTTTCTTCCTCGTCTACCTGAGTCCTTTGTTACCAACCTCTTTTCGATCAGTATCGTCGCCATCTTCTTTCTTTTTCTTTCTTCAGATACCCACTACCTCAATGGCCTCTTCTTCTTCTCGAAAAAGGAAAGAACGTACTCCCAGCCCTTTTAAAGGTGAGGGCTCTTCTAGTTCTGCGCAGGATGAGTCCGTCACTGTGCGCCCTACTTTTCCTTTGCGAGACCCCTGGTACACTCCTAGTTTATTCTTTCCTCGGGTATCTCATGGCGAGACCCCTCCATCCCCTCATACTTGGGTTTTCTCTGGTCAAGCGGGTTTTGTTGGTTCTGCGCAAGTTCCAGACCCTAGGGAGATTTTTGATCTCCAAATCAGGTGAGGACTTCGGGAAGCGGTTCCCATCTTCTTTGATTTTGTTGCTGGGAAGATTCAGGGCTGGCCCATTTGGGTGGATAATGAGCTTTCTGATAAAGAGTTTGTGGGCCGCTTGGAACATGCTGGCGTCCTGAAGGCGGTGGCTATTTCCAGAAATCTTGAGGGTTTCAGAGATGCCAAAGGCCTTAGGCATTTGGTGCGCCGCTGGTGTCCTGCTCTGCACACTTTTTCCTTTTTTGTTGGTGAGTTGACTGTTACCTTGGAAGATGTAGTCAACAATTTTCTCCTTCCTGTGCTTGGGGATGAAAACCCCTTTGATATTAAGCTTTCCGACGAGGATCTCGAAGTGGAAGAGAAATTATTTGCACACTTTGGTGGACGTACTGCTTCTTTTGGTGGGAAACCGGCCAGGATGGGCAGGTGGGTTATGACCCTTTCGCGTGAGAAGGATAAGGAAGTCAGGCGTGCTGGGTTCCTTGCATTCTGGCTTAGCAAGTTCCTGTTCAGCGAGTTCCCCGGGTATGGAATCAAGTCCACTCTTTTTCCTTTGGCGATTAAGTTGGCTCAGGGCGCTCAATATCCTCTAGCCCCCATGTTTTTGGGCCATGTTTACTCTCAATTGGATCAACTTCATGGAGATGAGGTAGAGGGTGATTCTTGTTATGTTATCACTTCTTCGCTTCATTGCGCCATTCTCCAAGTATTTATGTGGGATCGTTCTTCAGTTACATTGGCAAAATGTAGAAATTTAAAATTTGTGAAAGATAAGTTTCAGGGTTCCCCTGATGTGATAAAAGGGCTTTGTGGCAGCTCTACTGACAGCCACCCTATTATTTTCCGTTTGCTGAGTCTAAAAGGTGGCAATCTTAACTTGGTTGAGTTGTTTGATCAAGCGGGCCATTTGAATTGGCGCTCCCCTTGGGAGTTTGGCCCTGGTTTTGTTTGCGATTTTGTGTTATCTCCCTTTCTGACTTCTACAGGAAATACTTTTGATTTACGTCGTGGTGATGAAGGTAGTTTAGCCTATTTGGCTTGCATTAGTCCTTCCTGGCTTCCTGTGCTTTCCTCGACTGGCCCACGGTACACCCATTACTCGACGCATCGAGTACTTCAGCAGTTCGATTTTGACCAGGATATTCCCCCAGTGTTTAATGACATAGTTCCTTCTCTTCCTTCTTTGGATCCTTTCATGAGGCTTCAGGCTTTTTCTTATTGGTCACGACGGAGTCCTCAGTTTGTAGTGCCTAACTCTCAGAGAGGAGTTTTTGCCTCTAGTGGCTATGCTGGTTATTGGAGGAGGGTTCAGAAGTCCTTTGCTGATTATGCTGGTTCTGAGACGATTGGGAGAGTGCCTAACCCTGACATCTCTTCTGCCCCAACATCCAAAAGGCGCCTGTCCCTGCCTACTACTGGTATTGTTTCTGCTGCTGTGAGCAGCAAAACTGGTTTTGCAGAATGGCATGCTTCCAGAGAAGGCTGGGTGACTTATGCGCAGGATTTCCCAGAGAACTGGTTGGGGTGTGACCTTGTTGTTGGTGCTTCTACTGGGGTACCAATTAAGAAAGGGGCAGTAGAAGCCATAAGTCCCAGCGCTTCCATAGGCATGAGTAAAGGGAAAGCAATTAAACAGGAAAAGTTGAAGGAGGCCGCGGCTGAAGAGAGTGTAGAGGATGTTGGCCGTAAGCCAAAGAAGAAGAAGGCTGGAAAATCCCAGAAACAGTTGGTACTTGTTGAGGAGAAGGAAGTGGAGTAACCTTTGGCCACAAAGGGCTGGGTAAAGACTAAGGTAGAGTCTTCTTTTCCCCCAGCTCCTGTGAGTCCTTCAGTTCATGGTTCCTTGGGACCCTCTGGACATACCCGTAGTAGACAATAGAGACTTGGAGACCCTGTTGAAAGAGAAAGAAGGGCAAGGCCTCTTTCCTCCTTTGCTCTTTTGCAGCTTTGTTGTTTCTTCCCTTTTCTCTTTTTTTTTTTTTTTTAACTAATGAGTGATTGTTTGTTTTTTCTTTTGTGCAGTCCAAGCGTAAGCTAGATCCCAGGAAGGGTAGAAGTCAATCTTCTAGTGAAGATGTGGTATGGTTTTTCCTTACCTGTTTCTTTTGCTGCTTTCTCATATTTATTTCACAAGTGTTATTCACCCGTGCTGTCTTTTTGCTCATTCTCCTTCTTCTTTTTTTAGGTTGAGGTTCCTCCCGCTGTGGTTGGTGAGACTTTGGAGGAGGAGATAGCTGAAGCTGCATCTCAGAGTAAGGAGGAGGAGGCTCCCATTGGTGACATAGCTGAGGAAACCGAGCAACCAATGCAGGATGTCCAGGCTGCCCAAGATCCTGAGGCTCCCAAGCTTCCCGCGTCCCCAGATTCTCACTTTGAACAGATTCCCAACCCTGTCAGGACCGTGTTACCTCAGACTGGGTTAAGTACAAGGACCTTGGGAGGCGCATCATCATCCGGGCAAACAGCTAAGCCTTTCTTTTCTTTTATATAACCTTTTACCTTTATCTCTTTTGCACCCCTTCTTTCTTTTTCTTTTTTTAAGTTCTTCTTCTTTCCAGGCCAAGCCACTGCAAGATCTGCCTCTGGTGCTGCTACTTCTTTGGAATCGGAGGATTCTAAAGGTGGGGTGTTGTCTGTCCTTACTACATTCTTTCTTTCTTCTTCCCTCGTCCCCTCTTTTTTTGTGTTTGTTTGTTTTTTTTTTGTTATGGCGAAGCCCCCTGTGTCCCTGCCTTCTTTTAGCCGTTTTGCTAGGGCTTCCTCACCTTTTCTTCAACTTGCCCTGTGTTCTTTCCCAGAATCTTTCAAGAAATCAGAGGAGGAAGAGGAGGAAACTTCACCCCAAGAGGCTGATACTGGTTTTTCCTCTATCACTTTTTGTTCCCCCTTTTTTTTTTCTTTTTTTTTTTTAGAAGCTAAGTCCCCCCCCCCCTTTTTTTTTTCTGGCAGGGGTTGATATGAAAAATCCTGAAATCGTGGCTCCTGAGGGAGGTGTAGGATCTGCTCAAGTTGCTGCCCCTTATGCTGTTCAGGAGGTTGAAGGTTCCTTTGGGACCCCGGGCGATGATGCAGCAAAGGAAAAGGCCCCAGAGGTGGTTGTTTCAGACCCTACTTCAAGGCTACCCACCTTTTTGGCTCGTTTTAATCTTCTGGAATTCAACAGCCTCCCTGCCAGTCATTTCCGCCGCTTCGGATCCTCCTATGGCAACTTCTTGCGGTTCTCTGTGCCTGTAGAAGGTCTGCCATTGCTAGAAGGGCTGCTTAAAAGTCATGGGGACTTTACCCTTGGTTTCAGAGGAGGAGTATTCTTGGGGAACATTCTGATGAAGCTGCTGTGCGCCGTGCTGATTTCTCTGAGAGATTCCTCACTGGACTCTCTTTCTGAGGAGAAGCTCTTGGAATGGAGGGGAGTTGTTCAGGATCTTTTGGAGGCCAAGTTTAACTTGTCCTTTTTGCTGGAGTACCTGCGATCACTAGCCCAAGTGCTCTTCCAGAGGCAAGCTTCTAAAAGTATTGATGCTGAGATTGCTACTGTTGAGGAAGCTCTAGCTCGCGCTCACAAGACTTTGCAAGATCTGAAAGTCAAAAGGCAGAGGGTTCTTTCTTCAGCTGTCCTTGCTCTTCCTTCGAGTGGCTCTTTGTTGGCTGGCCTCCTTACTTAGCTTCTCTCTCCCCTCTTTTTTTTTTTTTAACTGTTTGGACATATGTGAACAATTTGGGATTGTATAAATTTTCTATTTCTTCGGTTGGACAATGTTTCTGGTTTTTTTTTTTTTTGTTTAGATCTGCACTTGTGCTTTGAGACTGCTTCTATGTACTTGTGCTTTAGTATGGCTTTACTTCTAATCTTTTTCAAATGGCATGTGGATCTTCTTTTCTTGTCTTCTCTCTTTTTTTTTGCTGAGTCCTAGTCTGTGATTCCCAAAAATTTTGTTGCAGGTTCCGACTAGGTACCCATTCTTTTCCTTCCTGATTACGCAAGTACTGAACTGGGTACATTTGGCAACGTATTATTGTGTTCTTTTTTTTTTGTCCCAGCTCATGAACTTGGCAGATTTCCCTTTTTTTTATCAAGTACTGGGCTAGGTATCCTCAGTTTATGCTTGAGATCCTAGACCATGTATTTGAGACTTGGCTGCTTCGTAGCTATCTGTGGGGTGATCCTGGGTTATGTATCAAAAGATTTCCCCAGGTATTTCCCCCCTTTTTTTTTTGTTGCACAAGTACTGAGCTGGGTACGTTTGGTGATGTATTCTTACTTATCCCAGGTCATGAATCTTGGCAAGTTTTTTTTTTTTTTTTTTTTTTTTTTTTTTTTTTTTTTTTTTTTTTTTGTATCAAGTACTGGGCTAGGTACCCTCAGTTTATGCTTGAGGTCCTAGACCATGTATTTAATTTCAACTGTTTGTAGTTATCTGTGGGGTGATCCTGGGTTATGTAAGAAGATTTCCTCAGGTATCCTCCCCTGATTTTGTCCGTGTTAGGAATTTTGTGATACTTAGGATTTAATAACTGAAAAAGTAAAAAAAGAAAATTTCATTGAATCTTAAAAACATAAACGTCATTCAAGGAATACAGCGAATCTAACCAAGATAGTAAGGATCGTAGAATGTCCTTCTACCTCCAGTTTCGAATAGAATTACTTAAATAATATTATATGAAAGAAGGAAAGAAGAGGAACACTTAGCAGGTTGGGGCATTTTGACAAAAGGATTCCAGTGTACTGAGACCTCTCCCTTCTCATGCGTAGTATTGTTTCAGCCACTTCCCATTTATGGGCTCTGTCAAGATTGTCCCATCTTCCTTCGTGAGGTAGTAGTACCCACTATCATGGGCCTCTCTGATGATGTAGGGTCCTTCCCACTTTGGGGCAAATTTGGAGGGTCCCGGTAGGTTTCTTCTCACATGTTCCGCTGTCCTTAGCACCAACTGCCCTTTAGTGAAAGTCCTCGGGCGTACTGCTTGTGCATATGCTCTTGTCATTGTTTGCTGGTACCTCTGGCTTTTTCTTTTGGCTAGCTCTCTTTCTTCCTCTACCCCTTCCAGGTCTGTTAGCCTCCTTTCATTGTTTGTGTCCTCGGTGTCCTCCTGATTTTCCTCAAGTACTACTCTTGGTGTGGGAACAATTAGTTCTACTGAGCTGATGGCTTCTGTCCCATAGACCAGGGAGAATGGTGAAAATCCCGTGACTGTTTTCACAGAGCTCTTGCACGCCCAAAGTACATCTGCCAGGTGGTCACTCCATTTTCCTCCATATTCTTGCTTCATTTTTTTAAGGATCTTTAAGATCACCCTATTAGTGGCCTCTGTCTGGCCATTTCCTTGTGGGTAGTACGGTGTAGACCTTCCATGCTTGATGTAGTAAGCCTCTGTTAACCCCTTCATGTCTTTATTTATGAACGAGGTCCCGTTGTCACTGATCAACCTCTTGGGGATCCCAAACCTCGTAATGATATGGCCTCGAATGAAGTTTGCTACAGCTGCTCCAGTGGCCTTCTTCAAGGGGATGGCCTCTACCCATTTCGTAAAATACTCAGTGGCTGCCAAGATCCATATGTAACCACTGGATGGAGGATTTATAGGCCCTATGAGATCAAGCCCCCAAGTGTGGAAAGGCCATGGGGTTGTCATGTCCTGTAACGTATTTGGGTGAGTATGGATTGCATCTCCAAGGACTTGACATGCGTGGCAGGTTTTGACTGCCTCTTCGGAGTCCTTTTTCATTGTTAGCCAGTAATATCCCAATAGTAGTAACTGTTTATAGAGCCTCCTTTTTCCTGGGTGACTTCCACAATCACCAGAATGGACTTCCCTGACCACTTCCCTAGCTTCCCTTGGTCCCAGGCATCTTAGGGGATCTCCACTGTATCCCCTTTTGAATAAGATCCCGTTCTATAAGAAATACCAGACTGCGAGTTTTTTGAGCTGGTGGGCCAGCGTCCTGTCAGTTTGTGGGATCCCTTGAGCCAAGTATTCCATAAAAGGGGTCCTCCAATCTTCTGTAACAAATACAGCATAGCTTTCTCCCCTGTCTATCGAAGGTTGGCATTCTTGGCATTTTTCCTGTATAGTTGATGCTTCTTTGCTCATATTTGGCCAGTAGTACCCTATGCGCTGCATCCTCCTGTATAGACTGATTTTTTCTGAGGTCCCGCAGACTTGGGTATGTAGTTCTTCCAACCTCAGCTTCCCCTCTTTCTCATCGATACATCTGGATAGGATCCCTCCGGGCAGTCTTCTGTATAGTTCTCCTTCTATTAGAGTGTAGTCTCTCAGTTCCTTGACATTCCCTCCGGATCCTGTTTCTTTCATTTTTTCTTTCACTTCGCTCCTCCAGTCCCATTGCTTGGACTCTCTGGGGGATATCTATTGGAGGATTTTTAAGATGGAATGCTCCTGCCTTCCTATTCTGACTAGAGTGTCTTTTCCCTTGAATGGTACTTGGGATCCCAGGGTGGCAAGCGCATCTACAAATCTGTTTTCACTTCTCTGCGTGTACTCTATGCTAAAGGTCCGGAATTCCTGCTCCAGCCTTTATGCCCATGTCCTGTAGGCTGCCAAACTTTGTTCCCTTAATGCAAAGTCACCTTTCACCTGGGATACCACAAGATTGGAATCTCCCAGTACTCTCATGTGTTTTACCCCAATACTTAGTGCTATAGTTAGCCCGGTTAAGTACGCCTCGTACTCGGCTGCATTATTGGAGCAGGAGAAACCAAGCTTGAAGGATAGAGGTATGGTGTCTCCATTTTCACAACTCAGTACAATTCCCACCCCATTTGAAGTTGCTGTAGCTGACCCATCAAATCTCATTGTCCATTTCTTCCCTAGGATTTCTGCTACTGCCACTTCACCTGGGATCTCTTCGCTTAGTGGGCTTTCCTCCTTCCCTGGGAATTGCTCCAGGAGATCAGCTATGGCTTGACTTTTGACGGCCTTGGGGGTCCTAAGGCCTATGTCATATTGAGAAAGCAGGACCAGCCACTGTGCTATTCTCCCTGTTAGGAGGGGCTGATGCAGGAGTGCTTTTATGGGATGTGATTTAGTTACTAACAGGATCTGGTGGGCTGAGAAATATCTCTTCAGCCTCTGAGATGCGTAAATAACCACTAGGCAAGCCTTTTCTATCCTGGGATATCTGGTTTCAGCATCCTTGAGTGTTCTGCTCACATAGTAAACAGGTTGCTCGTTCCCACCATCATCCTCTTGAGCCAGCAGGGCTCTTATTGCTTGGGCATTTGATGCCAAGTATAATAGCAAGGGTCACCCACGTACTGGTGCCTGGAGAGTGGGCAGATGATTCATGATCTGTTGGACCCTTTGGAAGGCTTCCTGCTGCTCCGCTCCCCAGGTGAACTCAGTTCCCTTTTTTAACAGCTTGGATAAGCCCCCTGTGACCGAAGCCAGTCCTGGCACAAATCTCCTGATGTAGGAAACCCTTCCCAGGAAGCTTTTGAGCTCCCTCATTGTCGTTGGTCTTCTCATAGTAGCAATGGCTGCAGCTTTGACTGGATCTACACTTATGCCTCTGTGATGCACCAGGAACCCGAGGAACTTTCCTGCAGATACTCCAAAAGCGCATTTCATGGGGTTCATGCGTAGCTTGTATTCTCTGCATCTTTTGAAAACCCGTTCAAGTATCTGAAGGTGCCCTATCCTAGTTTTTGATTTGACCACAATATCATCTACATAATCCTCCATTTCCTCATGCATCATATCATGGAAGATGGCTGTCATGGTTCGTTGGTATGTGGCTCTTGCATTTTTAAGACCAAAGGGCATCACAGTATAATAAAAATTTCCGATTGGTGTCCTGAATACTGTTTTCTCGGCATCCTTGGCAGCCATGCGAATCTGGTTGTACCCACTATACCCGTCCATGAATGAGAACATGGAACTTCCTGCAGCTGAATCCACAAGGAGGTCAATATTAGGCAGAGGGAACTCATCTTTTGAACATGCTTTATTCAGGTTGCGGAAATCTACACTGCAACGGATCTGGCTGTTCTTTTTCTTCACATGTACTATGTTAGAAAGCCATCTGGGGTGCTGGATGGATTTGATAAAGCCAACTGCTAGTAGCTTCTTGACCTCTTGAGTTATCTGGGCTTCTATATCAGTGTGAAAGACCCTGGCTGGTTGGATCACTGGTTTAACTCCTGAGTCCACATTGAGAGCATGGACCACTAATCCAGGATCCAGACCGGGCATCTCATCATAGGTCCATGCAAACACATCTGCGTATTCTTTGAGCAAAGCCAGCAGTGGCCCCCTTTCTTGTGTTGTCAACCGACTACTGATGAAAACCGGTTTCTGGGATCCCAGTTCAATTCCTAAGTTTACTTCCTGTAATTCTTCCTCAGGCTGGATTTGTGTCTCTTTGACTGGTTCCTCTTGGACTTCCTCCTGGGCCATCATACATTCTGGTGGTCCGGGACCTTCCTGCAAGATGCACTCAGATCCCGCGCACCTTCACAAACGATATATTAATCTTCCCCCGGGCTCTTGTACTACTACACACTCCTGGGATCCTGAGGCGCTGGGCTCCTTCTTTTGCCTTTTTCTCTTTAGGAGGTCCCTCAAGTCATGGGTACCTCCTCCCTCTTCTTTTTCCAAAATAGGTGTTCCTGGGGTCCCTGGCATGGGACTTTCATTATCTAGTCCCAACTCATCATAAAACATTGTTTCTACAAAGTTTACTTCTCCTTGGTTGAAAGGGTTGTGGTTGGCAAGGATCCTTACAGGCCTCCCATTCAATCTCCCCTTAACGCACTGATGGTACATGGATGGTATAAGGCGGTGCTTATGGAGCCACGGTCGTCCCAGGAGTACATGGTAGGACACTTCTGAATTGATTACGTGAAATCTGGTCAAAGCCACTATTGGCCCCACCCTTAGGGCTAGCTATATATAGCCTTCGGTTGATTCTGCTGATCCTCCAAATCCGGTTATCTCCATGGGAGCCCCCAGGATCCTCCTTCCAGCCAAGCCCACGGCTTCCAAGGTGCTCAGGGCTATGAGGTTGAGTGATGCCCTTGTGTCTACAAGTGCTCTTCTGATTTGGACACCGTTTATGGTGGCCATTAGGTAAAGAGGTCTACGGTAGTCTGGATGCTCAACCTCCATGTCTTCATCAGTGAAGGTTATGGCATTTGTTGTCTCCAGGAAAGCTCGGCTGGTATGTGATTCTGCCGTGAAACATTCCCTTCCTGAGTCTGCTTCTATAGTCATGAGGGATTCCGTGGCCACCCTTCTTGCTTCTGGTCCAAATCCCAACTGATTGAATAGTGACCTGAACTTGGGATTCTTCTAGAGGGTCCTGACTGTGTTTGGGTGGAAGGATCCTCCTGACTCTTCTGCTTCTGCCGAGTTCCCATGGATCACCACAGCTACTACCCCCTTTCCTTTATGGTTGGGCAGGGGGTTTCTTTGTACTTCTGGCTCCTTCTGGGTGAGTTTCAGGGTTCCTTCTCTTAGCTTCCTGTGGAAAAGCCTGCGGAGGGTCCAGCAATCCTTGGTGGAATGCTTAACGTAATTGTGAATCCTGCAAAACAAAGGATTTTTCCTTTCTTCTTCGGTTGGTGGCCTGGACACAGTGAATGGCCTAATCACTCAATCCCCGATCCATTTGTCCAGGACGTGGTTTAATTCTTCTACGGTACATGGGATCACTGGTGGTTCCTCGAACATTTTTCCATCAGGCCTCTTCCTTTTTTCCCCCACTAATGCTGTCATGGCTTGGGATGCTGGTGCCCTCTTCGCCCTCATAGTTTGTGCTGTCCTTCTTGTTCTCTGTAACAGGTCAGCAAACTGTGTGATACATAAATTTTCGAGGTTGAGCCTGTAATCGAAAAGTATGTTAGAGATGCAAGTTTCCACAAGCTCTTTTTCTTCATGGTCCCCATAACAGTCTAGGGACACATTTTCAAATCTTTTGATGAATTGGACAGGATCCTCTCCAGACCTCTGCCTCACCATCTGAAGGCTTTGGAAAGTGACCTTGTCCTCACCAGGGTAATATTTTGCACAAAATCTTTCCATCATTTCGTCCCAGGTCTCAGTGTAGTGTACCAAGTGTACGCTCTGTCCACCAGGGACTTAGCAAACTCTCTTAGGCACAGCTCCCGGTCTCCTGCGTAGGGGCCCATAGTGTGGACGAACCTACTCACGTGTTCTACTGCACTTCCATTCCTTCCATCAAAAGGATGGAACTTTGGTGGCTCATATCCTTTGGGGTATGGCTTGCCAAGGAGTTCCGGTGGGAATGGGGGATCCCAAGAAAATTGCTTGGGGATCCTGGAAAGTTTTTCCCTTTCTTGGTCCAGGAGGGCACTGACATCTGCCAGTGTCAGATATTGGGGGTTAGTTCCTCTTCCCACTGCTGATCCTCCCTCTGGCTTGGTTCTGTCTTGATTACCCACATGGGGGGCATTGTCTCTGACTTCTTGCGTCTTACTTTCTTTGAGAAGGTGAACTTCTTGTTGCAACTCTTTCAACATCGCAGTCATTTGAGCCATAGGGTCTAGCTCTTGCCTTGCATTCCTCTGTTCTGACACGGCCTCGTGCTCTGTTAGGGGCACCTCGCCTCTTTGTCTAGAGGCTACTTCATTTTCTCTCACGGGCTCAGAGGCCGTGGGTGGCATGTTTGCACCTTTACTGTTCCTTTGTCTTGGAGGCATGTTCTGCGAAGGGATTGCTTCTTCCCTTTTCTTTACCCAGTCCCCAGTGGAGTCGCCAAAATGTGAGAGTGCCTTTTTTTTTTTTAGCACTATGGCCCAGGAACTCTGGGCCGTGTGAGATGTTCTTGGTGGACTGGGATTGATTCTCCGCAGCTAAAGGGGCTGTTTTAAGAATCAATTGGTGCACAAAACATACTTTCCATAACACAAATAGCTAACAAAAAAAAAGAAAGCAAGAATATTTGCATTGAACGACATTTACGCAGTAAAGGATTAATGCAAATGACAAAAATGGAAAATATAACATAAGAACAGGCTGGGGATCCTCTAATTAAGTGAGGTATATTTCATTGATTTCATTAAGCTATGACTACAATGCTCACTAAGACGTGATGCAAGGTTCAACTAAGCTCATAAGTTACAGGCTTTGATAGCTATTCAAGCTTCAAAAACTTGCAAAGTTCGAACTTGTTGAATCCGAGCGTGTTCAATAATGGCTGTTCGGGGATACTGGGGACGGTTCCTCTGTTCTTCTCTCAAATTACAGAGTATTTTCTGTAACTCTCTAAGACTTCAGGAAAATAATGGTCAATGCTCAAGATGGTCTGATCGTTCTGAAAATAAGTGAATCCCCTATAGCATGGATTCCTTCCTCCTTTTATAGCACAACTTCGGCCTCCCTGGTGAACTAGCGATTTCCCTGTTTTACCCTTTGAAGCAAGTACCGTGCCTGGTTGCTTCAGGATCGTGTCGTTTCCCCTTTCTTCATAATTCCTTGCTTTTTGTTCCGACCAGATGAAAGTCCCTCGGCTCCTTTCCATTTCCAGGTTTCCCGTTGGCTGGCCTGAGGCCCCTTTTGGCTTTTCTTCTCAGCGTCCCAGCCTTTCCCAGTTGTACTCTTCCTTGTCTTTATCTCCAAACGGTTGAAACAGGTTTCTGCGTTTTTTGCTCTGTACCTCCTCTGCGTGTCTGGGTCACAAGGTCCGCGTGCCCTTTGTCTCTTGCCTTTCTTTAATTTTTCTGTTATGATCCTCCTGCGCGCCCAAGGATCCTCTACCTCTGGGAGACTCTCTAGGATTCCGGCCCAGCTTTTTCCCTTCTCAGTTTGGTCTGGTTTGCTGGTTGGGCCTCTTCTCTGGATCCCAGCCCTCTGGGCTTTTTTCTTTCTTTCTTTTTTTTGTGTGAAATGGGCCCAATACCTTTTCTATCTCTGTGGGCCTATTGGTGGGCTATCTAATTTCTTTTTGAACCTCAACATAATCAAACAATAGTTTCAAAAACTATAATTTGCAGAAAACTGACTGCAAAATTTTCACAACTTAGAATCCACATCGTAGATCACGATAAATAGCAAGTTTCCCATGCACTACTGAAAACCAAAAAAACAGTTAACTCTTTGATTCGGTCACCGAAACAAAGACAAACATTTCAGCTTTCCTCATTCCTTAATCAAGAATGAACATGGAAGACTAATGCAGAAAGCAAAAACGATTTTATACAGTTCCCTTCTTGCTATCTCTTATCAAACATATAGAAACATATTCAATTATTAATCTAACAATAAATTAATAAAACCCAACATGTATCTATATCAGATCATACGTGCAACAAGTATGCAGAAAATTTTACTGCAGAAAACTAGAACACCAAGAAAATGGTTTTTCTTTAACTCTAAAATTCAATCATATGTTATACAAGCATGATATTGAAAACCGCTCTGATAACATTTGTTGGAAAATCTAGTTTTGTATCTCATACAAAACACACAGTGGAAGCAACAAACACAGATCTACTTCAATCATGAAAGATAACATGTAACCATGAATTCTAGAACAAAGAATAGAAAGCGTACCTTGGTGTAGTGAATTTCAAAACCATGACTTGAGAAGTTCTCGGGAACACTTTCAATCTTCACTCCAATTCCAGTTGATGCCTAAGATGTATGGTCTCTCAATCAATTTCCAAGGGAGAGTAAGAGAGTGGCTTTCACTCACATATACAAACCATTTCATAAAGATTTCTCTCTACGTTATTTCTTACCAAATTCTGTATGTTTCTCCCTTTATATCTAACTGATTATCTAATTGGACTAACCTTTTGAGCCTTTCCAATTGGGCTTAAGTGTGTGGCTTGGAGTGGAACCAAAAGGGACCAATAAGACACTAGCTCCAATGGGCCTTGAGCTTTTCTGTCAACTCTTGACAAGTCCAAAGTTACCATTAACTATATTTAATACCACTATATAAATATAGTTGCACTCTAGGCCTTATCTATAAATTATATCCCAAGACTTTATTATACATACAACCCCTTCATTAAAATATTCGTAGTAATACAAAACCATGAATGTAGACTGCCACTTTGAAGATTACTACATCTTAATCCTTGAGTACCCGGTTTAATCCTTTATGTTATTCATTATATATTTATGAAATCCAATTTCATAAATATATACTTTATTAGTAACTACTTACTAAAGTGGTTAGGCCTAACTCTCTGAATAACTGAACCCATTAAACTTATCTCAAGGGAATATTTTATATCTCCGTTAAGAGACTATGAATTCCTTCTTGAGAATATATGTTTCATTAACACTAAATGCGGTTGCCCAACATACTGAGGTTTTGACCGTAACTTAGAGATTTCACTCCTGATATATCAAAACAACCTACATCTCATGATCATGTCCATTATTCTCTTAGGATTTAGAGTTGATGTAAATAGAAGTCGTGAAATTTATTATTCATTTGACAGTCGTTAAGAGAATAATAAATCTCACAGCGGTCCAGTTCAATATGTCTTAACTCTTAAAACATATCAACTAGAAGTCTCTACTTCCATGATCAAGACAAATCGTCGTAGTTGATATGTTATAGTATTCGCAGATGAAATGTCCAATTTCATCACCGACTACGAATTAAAATTCTGAGTTTACAAAGAACTTGTGATTTATATATTCTGTGACTAAATCACATAAATCACATAAATCACATACTATGCATCTCATGGACTAAGATAATATCCCATTAGTTCATAAATAGTCTCATATAATTAAATAATTTAATTATTTATGACATGCCAATAAATTGGATTTTAGGGAATAAACCCCAACAAACCTACAATTGTGTCTATCTAAATATTATCAACAAAGCCTAAAATAATAGGATAGAAAGAAAAAAAAAATCCAAAGCATAAAATATTAAAATGTGTAGTTGTGTACATAGAAGTATAGCTAATCCCATGAATAAATAAATAAACAATTTCATTGGGAGGATATACACATGGGAAAAATTGATAATAAATTTATTATCTACTTTTTTTTTCAAATATATTTTGCTTTAATTTATTTTTTTGGATGAATATCAAATTTTTGGATAACAAAAAAAAAAAAAAGAAGCTAATAACGTTAACAACTTGATTTTTATATCAACTTCTTCGCAACTTAAATTTATTGTTTTAAATAGAAACAACTTCTTATCAACTTTTTCTTTTCTTTTTTTGTTGAAGTTTACCATGGTTGAAATTTTGTTTGTTAGATAAATATATGAATGATTATGGATAAAAGTTTTATTGTACCGTGACTCTCATCTTTAAATTTTCAAGCCACTATAAATAATAAGGCCAGATTCATGATTTTTCTTATTAATATTTTGAACATCCCAGTATCTATCATCTCTTCAAAAAGTAAACTCCCAATTTTTTTTTTTTTTTTTCAAGGAGTTTCCTTGAGGTTTCAAAACACTCAATCAAACAATACTCTTGGTATTGAAATTTTCTCAAAAAAATTTCTTGAAGTTTATATTTACACATTTAAGACAAAAATTCAATTCTTATGTAAGTTTATCTACTTTTATTTTTTAATGTTTAAGAATTTGGGTTGTTCATAATTCTTAAGTATTACATTGAGGTTATCACTTAAATATGCTTTGAATCTTTTTTTTTTTAAATTATTGAATTTGAGGTTTTTCATTTAAATATGGGCTTTAATTATGCAAACTCCCTTTATAATTTTTTTTAGGCGTCTCCTTTTATATTAGTTGTATAGTTATCTACCATATTTCATTCAATTATGATAGGCCAAAAATGTATTGACCCCTTTGGATTAATTAATTGATTATCCAAATTAATTAATTAAGTCAATTTAACATGCAATAACGTGGTAGCACAAACAAATCACCAAATAACTAAATGTAGCGAAAGATCATATTCCAAGGAGGCTTTCCATCAGTGAGATTTTTATACATCCTTCCATTTGTATTCAGCCACTCTTGCAGATTTGCATTCCAAAATTCTTGGTTTGAAGCTTGAACACCCAAGCAGCGCCAAACAGATTGCACAGAGGAACAATCTCTGAGAGCATGAAGGATTGATTCTGGTTCCCTTAGACAAACAGGACACATCACATCATTCACCACTCCCCTACGCACCAAGCAACTTTTCACTCCGATACTATTGTGTGAGCACATCCAAAGAAAATTCTTAATACGAGGCAAAGTTTTAGCTTTCCAGATCCAGCCAGCAGAAAAAGAAGGGTCTGGCACAGTCTCCATGGCATAACTATAGGCACTTTTAAGGTCAAAGTTACCTCTAGGATTCCCTGCCCAAGTTAGCTTGTCTCTACCTCTGCCTGTCAAGGATAGAGGTGTGGCTTGAATCATCATCTTAATGTCTATAGGAAGGTCAAATGGGATTTGATCCCAATCCCATCCCGTGTCCTTAATAATATCCTTTACTTCCAAAACTTCAGCTCCCCTAGGAAGTGGACCTTGAATGAGCTGCCGAAGGGAACCCTTCTCTGTCCAGTTACTTTGCCAAAGATGCAAAGTGCTATCTCTACCTATTGCCCATCTACTGCCATTAGTAAAAACCTCCATGCCTTTTTTCATTGCTCTCCAAGTTTGAGAACATGGCAGCCTATTAGCACTGATGGAATTAACTCTCCTTTGATTGCAGTACTTCATTCTTAGCACTTCAGCCCAAGGTTTGCCCCTTTCCGTATGAAATCTCCAATTGAGTTTAGCAAGCAACGCAACATTTCTTCCCTTGGCTGCTTGCAGCCCCAAACCTCCTTCCTCCTTAGGTTTGGCCACCTTGTGCCATCCAACCCAATGGATTTTTTTTGCTGCATCAGAGGATCCCCATAAAAAATTCCGGTTAACCCGGTCTATACCATCCAGGATTTTCTAAGGAAGATAAACACCTTGCATGACATAAGAAGGAATAGTGGCTGAAGAAGCTTGAATAAGGACCAAGCGACCAGCCAAGGAAAGCATGTTAGCTTTCCACCCTGCTAACTTTTGCTTAACTTTATCCAAAATGAAGTTGAAATCTTGAGGAGAGGTTCTTGAGTGCTTTATAGGGAATCCCAAGTACTTACCAAGGTTGGGTGTGGAAGCAAAGCCTAGGATGTCACAAAGCGACTCACGGGTATCCCTATCCACATTTGGAGAGAAATACACTCTCGACTTGGACTCACTTATAGTTTGACCCGAAACACTGCAAAATTCATCCAAAACATCCCTAATTGCACCACAATTTATGTAATCTGCCCTAGCAAAAAACACCAAATCGTCTGCAAAGAGCAAATGAGAGAAAGCCGGCCCACCCCGGGAGGCCTTAACAGGCTGCCATAAATTTAATTTGCATTTTTCTTGAATAAACTGCCCAAGAAGCTCCATACACAGGATAAACAGATACGGGGACAGAGGGTCTCCTTGTCTTATCCCTCTCGAAGGGTAAATTGGATCTAAGGCTTCACCATTAAACAGAATTGATGTTGAAACTGTAGACACACAGCTCATTATAATGTCAATGATGTCTGAAGGAAAGTTAAATCTAATCAGCATATCCCTTATGAAACTCCACTCAAGTTTGTCATAAGCCTTTTCTAAGTCAATCTTCAAGGCCATATAACCCACTTTACCTCTCTTTT
Organism: Quercus glauca; assembly: GCA_023736055.1. Classification (NCBI taxonomy): domain Eukaryota; kingdom Viridiplantae; phylum Streptophyta; class Magnoliopsida; order Fagales; family Fagaceae; genus Quercus; species Quercus glauca. The sequence goes on along the minus strand of CM043316.1, from coordinate 72,016,130 downwards.
TACTCAAAGTATGGATGACCTCTTGAACAATGATTGCATTATCAATACCCTTTCTCCCCGGAACAAAGGCTGCCTGAAGGGGGGAAATAAGCTTATCCAAGTGGGGTCTCATTCTAGCAACTATGGTTTTTGTCACAATCTTGTAGACTGTGTTGCACAAACTTATAGGTCTAAAATTGCCCAAAGTCTCCGGGCCTTGGATTTTTGGAATAAGAGCTATGTGAGTTTGGTTCAAATAAGTCGGAACTTTCCTTTCTCTAAAAATACGCTTCACTTCTTCAATGACTGATTTACCTACAGTCAGCCAGAACCTCTGATAAAAACCCGCGTGAAGCCCATCCGGACCCGGGGCTTTAAAGGCTTTCAAGGACCATAAGGCAGCCTTTATCTCCTCCTCCGTCACACCCCCACTGATGCTGTCTCTAACCTCATCCAAGAGTCTAATCTGCCAATGAGAGCTTGAAGGAGGCTGCCGAGAAGCATAAAGGAGGGAAGAAGAGTAAATATCACTAAACCCTCTTCTAATGAACTCCTTCACTCCATTTTCATCATTAATCCACTCCCCCATAGAGTTTTTAATTGCTCTTATCTGGTTTCTTTTTCTTCTGACTAGAGTTGAGACATGGTAAAAAGCCGTGTTTCTATCTCCTTGGACCAGCCAGTTAACCCGCGATTTAAGGGCCCAAAGCTCCTCCTCTTGGCATAGCACAGTCTCAAACTCCTTCAAAAGCTCCTTCTCAAGGTTGAGGAGGAAGGCGGAAGGCCTAAAGGAGACTGCCCGCTGAATACCATTAAGCCGAGCCATCAAATTCTTTTTCCTGGAAAAGATATTGCCAAACTGCTGCTTATTCCAAATCGCAGCATCCTTGGTGAAGTTCTCTATAGCATTCATAAGGCCATTAGCTTGACCCCACGCTTGAGTGACCACCTTCGGGAAGGAGGGGTCTGTGAGCCAGCAAGACTGAAATTTGAAGGGTTTTGGCCTGCCCTGATGCACTGTAGGGATCACTTTTAATAACACAGGACAGTGGTCCGAGTGGCATCTAGTGAGGTGGACAACTCTAGCATCAGGGTAAAGAAGACACCAACTCGGGCTGACGAAGAACCTGTCAATTCTTTCTTGAATTAGAGCTTGAACTTCCCTTTTGTTCGTCCAGGTAAACCGAGGCCTCGAAAATCCCATATCTATCATGTTGCACTTGTCTAGACAGTCCTTGAATAAAAGGGATCTATTAATACTCACAGCCCTTCCTCCGAATTTATCATCATCAAGAAGAGGCTCATTAAAATCTCCCGCTAGAACCCAGGGCAAACTATGAAGATCTGCTGCTTTATTACGATTATTCCATAAAATTTTCCTTTCGGCACTCCTAGGACTAGCATACACAGCAGTAAACAGCCAGTCAGAGTTAGAGCTAATTACCTTAATAACAGCATGAATTTCCTGCTCAGTGGTAGCAAGCGGGTTAACCTCCACCCTATCTGAGTGCCAAAGCATCCAGAGACCTCCTGCAAAGCCAACAATATCCGTGTGAATGGCACCGTCGAAAGGCAACTTATCCGTTATCTCTCTTGCCCTATCACCCCCAATTCTGGTTTCCATCACAACTAAAATTGCTGGGTTATGATTACAAACCAATTCTCTGATATGACTCTGAAATGAAGGCTTCAGAGCACCTCTACAGTTCCAAATTATGATATTCATTAAAAAAAACAATGATGAAGGGTGGGACAGAAATCAAAGATTGGCAAGGACTTCACCTCCTCCCTCCAAATCCATCCGGTCCACTTCAGCACCTTCTATGCCTGCCCTTTGCTTGGACTCATCATCAATTTGAATTGAATCATACCCATCTCCATCTCTTGCACCTGCACATGGCCGCTGAGCACAGCCGTTGGACGAATAACAAGAGGCATCTCCGTCCCCATCTCCATTATTTGTTGCTCTATTAGACATTTCTTGAGACTCACTTCGCATAGTATGGCCATCAAGACTGCCTGAAGTAAAACCTCCCAAACTAGGCTCAACTCCTCCACCGGAACAAGCAATTCCGTCTTTGCCGTCACCCAAACCGGATCCAACCAATGCAGATCGCCGTCCCTTGTAATCTCCCCTGTCAATGGGATGGTATTCCTCCATGCTTTCCGAAACTCCTCGTTGAGCCACTCCATTTTCCTGGTTAGACTTGCACAAATTTCGGCCAACACCACTACTAGGATCTCTATTATAACTCCCCCCAAAATGGTAACCCACCTTAGGGCAGGACATTGATGAAAATTGAAGCTCAGAGAGAGTTTCTGGAATGGATCCACCCTTTGATCCTGACCTGCCTTCTCCACCTTGATTCGTTTGCTCGGCTGCATCATGAGCCACCAACGTTTCCACATGAGTTTTTGGGGAGAAGATAGATTGATCTACTTCAACAGCAGCTGATGACTGACCACGGAGAGCCCTAGATCTCGCAAGGTAGAAACAATTTTGTTTTTAACAGGAAGTCTCAAAATCCAGGGCTGGTTGCCGAGATAATCAGTCAAACTGAAGAGTTTTTGTACTGTGCTCACTCCCCTAGAGGCCCAACCCGGAATGTTATTAAGAGAATTCGTTGGGAAAGACCTCCTGAAGGATGGGCGAAGCTGAACACAGACGGAGCTCTCTGTACTCTCTCGGGTTCAGCAGGGTGTGGAGGAGTTGTTAGAGATGAGCGGGGCGAATGGAGGGCTGGGTTCTCGAGGCGTATTGGTGCAACAAACAGCTTTATGGCTGAATTATGGGGTTTAAGGGATGGATTAATTCTCTGTCATAATCTTCAGCTTCCTTCTTTGATTGTAGAGCTTGATGCGAAAGCAATTGTGGATGTCTTTCTTAATTTAAGGTATGAGAATAATGTCATATCTCCTATTTTGGATGACTGCAAGCAGTTGGTGACTCAATTCCACCGGATTCAGTTTAAACATTGCTATCGTCAAGCTAACCGGTGTGCGGATGTTCTTGCTAGAAGGGGCGCTGATCAAGACATTGATTTTCTTTCTTTTCTTAGTCCGCCTGAGGACATTTTGTCTGTAGTTATGGCTGATTTTTCGGGCATGTTCTTTTCCAGGATTTGCCCTGAGCCTGTTGCCTTGTTTTAGTTTGTGTTATGAATCGTCTGTTTACCAAAAAAAAAACTAAATGTAGCGGAAAATAAATTTGACACAGGTGATTTGTTTACGAATGGGGAAAACTACCGAGGCAAAACCCCATTGGGTGAATTTAAGGTTACCACTCCCGATAATCCACTATTATTAATCACAAGCGGTTACAAGTAAAAGGAATTCCAATACCTAATACCAACCTACAATTGAACCCTTATCCCAATACGTAATTGGACTTGTATTGTAGCGGTAATCTCTCTGTTCAATGCACGAATCCTAGTACGTGACTAACCAATGATGTATGGATCCCAGTACATGACAACACACCAACTTGAGGAAGATTGTTGGCTGCAAAGTTCTTCAGTTCATCAACAGTGAAGTTCATTTACTGAAGCTGTCATTTTGCAACAAAAAAAAAACAAAAAAAACAAAAACAAAAACAAAAAAACCAATTACCACATGTAGTACAAGTTTTTATATTATAATAGTCCTACAATTAGAAGACTTCCAAAAAGAAAATATTTCTCCATAATAAATAAATAATAATTATATAATGAATACAAACCTTTTTTTTTTTTTTTTTGAGAGAGATATAATGAATACAACCTTCTTTTTTTTTTAAAGAAGAACAATGGGTACAACCTAATTGCCTATAACACATATCTATATGAGCTGATATCTCATGCACTAGATGCATGAGACTTGCCTCTCACAAGCATGTACATGCGCCTGGCGCGTGAAAATTTTTCCTCTTTTTTTTTTTTTTTTTTTTTTTGAGAATCAGAATTTTTCCTATCTTTATATAATTCTAATCAAGTTTGTCTCCCTTTCATTGGCAAAAAAGTTTTACAAATAATGGATACAGTTATAAGCTGATGGATAATACAGGATAATACACCCTACTTATAAGTTTTGGCTACCAATTTTTTTTTTTTAAAGTTTTGGCTGCGCTAATGGTCCAAGGTCTGTAGTCTGTACCACCATTTTTTTTTTTTTAATGTTACTTTAGAGCATAGAACTTTGATTTCAAGATGAAGTCTTTGTGATAAGAAATTTCAATAAACGTCCGTTTAGTAAAAATTATTTTTCTCTATTTATTTTATTATTTAATTTATTTTTGTAATTATTTATGGGTCTTATTATATTTTTTGGTACTATTCATGTGTCCCACTATACTATTTCAGTTAATTTTTACCTTTATCTATAATACTTTCACTAAAAAATTTTCAGTTTCAGCAAAATAAGTGGATCTCAAACGGACCCTAGGGTCTGTTTAAGATTCACTTATTTTAAATAGTTCTATTATCTGATTCCTTTGTTGTTATTTTTATTATTAGTATAGTTTGATGTCTTTTGCAGCTAAAGTATTGGTACTAATTGATTTATGGTGTATGTTTATTTCCAGATTTGGTTGAATGATCCGCAAAGTGATATACAAGATGTTTAAAGAAGTGACTAAAAAATATCCATATTATGATTATTTTTTTCATTCATATTACGAATTGTTAATATACATATTATGAATTTCATTTACTCATCTTTTTTATTTCAAGATGAAGTCTTTGTGATAAGAAATTCGAATAAATCCAAAAAAAAATTGGCTTCATTTTGTCATGTTATTTAACCCGTTTCAAATACTTTCTAAAAGACTTTAGTGCATAATTAAACTCATTGTTCTATGCTTTGTCACTGTCAAGTACAGATTTTTCCAAGGCCAGGAAATCGTGCATGCCTTATTTTAGGCTTGTGATAAGCGCAGATAATATTTTTACCAAGGTTACTGCTCTCAAGGACTTAAAAGGCATAATTAAATCCAATGGATCCGTTCCTCAACAAACAAACAAACAAACAAAAAAATCCATTGATCTATGAAGTCTAAAATTTCTCAAATCCATTTGTTGGACAATCAACATGGGACTCATATATCCCATAATAATAAATAAATAAAATGGGACTTACATCTTCTTGATTTTTTTATTCCTAAATTCAAAAGTGGACTTGGTTCCATGAGATCTTCGCCTTCTTTTTCTTTTTTTTTCTTTTTTTTTCTTTTCATTTGGTAATTCACTCCTCATGAGTTATGTTGTTTTGGGATGCGTGTGCAAAACTATGTGAATTAGAGCGTGTGTAATAAACATTACTCTTTAACAAAAGTAACTCTAATTAATCATTGTTTATTTGTTGGAATGGAAGAAAAAGGACCCCAAAAAAAAAAAAAGGGCAAAAAGTCTTTGTTTAAGTATGTTTTATAAGGGGTTTTTTTTTTTTATTAAAATTTATTTATTTATATACAACTTTAAAATCTCACTTTTCATAAGAATAAGGGTAATTTGTTCACTTTCAACAAAAAAACAAAAAAAACTAATCAAATACTAAAAACTAATCCAAAGTCCAAAACCCACAAGTGGGGTATTAGCAAATAAAAGGTCTAGTGCTTTTCTTTTTGGGAAAAAACTCTTGTACACACAAACTGTGTTTTCATAAACTGAAAAAGTGACTTAAGTTTATAAAAATAAAAAATAAATAAATAAACATATTGTGTGAAATAAGAAACCGCCCTTTTTTTTATTCTCTTTTGAAAGCTAGTGCTTTTCTTTTTTCTTTTTCTTTTTATATATGACAATCTTAGAGAAATAATAACTAGTACTTTGGAATGGTCCGTGACTCCATGCACGCTAAAAAATGTTATATTGTATGGTTTATTATTTTCCACAACACCGGGACACCCAAAGGGTCACCAGGACACCAACCAAATCCTCCTCCTATTATTTCTCCCCAAAAAAAAAAAAAAAATCCACCTCCTATTACTCTGTATATAATTTTCAACCTTCCAGTTGCTCCTTCATTTTCTTTCTTGCAATGAAGATTCCAAAATTCATAGACATCGAATCCTTACTAGGCCTGTTGGACCATTTAAAGTTCATGGTTATGTCAGCACTCACACGTCTAGGTCTGCTCAATCCGCCAGAACAAGCTGATCAGACTGAAGACCTTGCCTCTGATTATGTTCTTGTAATGGATAGTTTATCTCCATCGCTAATCCCAGTCCTCAAACTAATGATGCTGATAAAAAACAGGGTTCCTGTGATAGAGTGTAGTAACTTTCTTGAAGGATATGGAGTAGTGCATGATGAAGATGTGGATATGGAATGTTCTGTCTGCTTGAATTGCGTGGAGAGAAGCCATGAGATCAGAGACCTGTGTAACTGTTACCATGTGTTTCACAGGGAATGCTTGGATAGATGGGTGGACGAAGGCCAAGTGACCTGCCCTTTGTGCAGAACTATGATGTTTCCAGCCGAGACACACAGGATAATTTAGCCTTGCAGATCCATGGATGTTATCGTATATATCAAGTAGTATATTGTGTATCGGTTGCACGTGCATCCAATTTATAAATGGTGGATGGTTATTTATTTGTTTGGTTATTAGAAGTATGGGACAGGAGCTAGTGGCCTCACAAATCTTATTTTCAGCACTTTGATTCAATATCACTTATGTGAAAGATACGGTGTAGTTTCTGTCACTTTTCTTTTTCTTTTTCTATTGGGTTTCCTCTCTTTCTCGTGCATTTCTATTTAGATTAACACAATCGACTTTCCATTACAAAACATGACCGTTATATGAATCAAACTACAAGTCTACAAGTGATTTTAATTTAGAACCAATAGATAAAAATGACAGCAAGATAATCATACCGATCATCTAAGACAAAATGAGGGAACATAATCAGAAAACAAGATATCAATCATTATACAGCATCAGAAACTTGGTGAAAACAAGTTGGAAAGGAGGACATTGTTAGGACATATATGAATCATGTTAGGAACAGATGTCATCTAGAATTAACTAATATTTTGACAAAACACACTTTACTTGTAATTTGGTAGATCTAAGATGTGTTTAATACTTTTAGGAACAAGAGTTCAAGTCCATGTGTTAAAGTCATGCAAATCTGTCCAAAAATCAAGTGACGAAGTGCTAGATTTTAAAACTCGACAGCTAACTCAACAAATAACATCTATCGAGGTTTAAAAGGGATCTTCAGCCCGATACTCGATAGTTGCTCAATAGATAATTTATCTATCGAGATTTACGAAAATCAGTTTTCCAAATCTGATTTTACACATATACATGTATACTTATTTAGGCTTTCTTTTCTCACAACCCTAAACATATATAAGGATTATTTTAAAGACTATCACAGCTGATGCTAGTGGATGAAACTTGATGCAAAGGTTTTGTTCAAGAAAATTGTGACCTAAGACATATGCCCTAGTTCATCTTTCTCTTGAAGAAGCTAGTACGTTTACACGTCATAGGGTTTTGTAACCAAGGAGTTTCGTGATCTTCATCATGTTGATGAACTGAAAAATTTTGCAACTAACATCCTACTCAAGTTAGTGGTTAGTCACGTACTTAGATCTGTGTATCGATTGGTTAGTCACGTACTGGGAGCCGTGCATTGAAAGGAGAGATTGTCACTACAGAACAAGTTCAATTGGGTATTAGGGTAAAGGTTCAACCATAGATTGGTATAAGATATTGGGATTTCTTTACTTGTAACCGCTTGTTATGATAATAATAGATTCTCAGGAGTGGTGACCTTAAAATCACCCGGTGGGATTTTTGCCTTGGAGGTTTTCCCCATTCGTAAACAAATCACCGTGTCAACTTTATTTTCCGTTGCATATTAACTAAATTGATGATTTGTTTGTGCTACCACGCATATTGCATGCTAATTGAATTAATTAATTAACTTGGCTAATTAATTGGTTAATTCATCACAATGGGTCAATACATTCTTGACTTATCAAGTGGTATCAAAGCAGCCACACTCTGATTAGGGTTAATCTTTACTATGTGATCCATTGACCCCTGTTGTCATGGATAAAGGATAGTCTCTTATTATACCTCTTTTATTTAATGACACTAACTATGTATACTGGAAAGTATGCATGAAAGATTTTTTGTAGTCATTAGATGAAAAAGTGTGGCAAGCTGTGGAGATAAGCTAGACCAAGCCAAAGGAAGCGCCGGCTAATTGGGATGATGCTAAGATCAAGGCGGCTAACTTTAACAGCAAGGCATTGAATACTTTATTCAGTGCAGTCACGAATAAAGAGTTTAAGAAAATATCCTCTACCGAAACTGTCAAGGAAGCATGGACCATCCTTCAGACAACCTATGAACAAACCAAGCTTGTCAAGGATTCAAAACTTCAAAGGCTTACTACAAGCTTTGAAGAGATCAAGATGGAGGAGGATGAGTCATTCAATGAGTTCTATGCCAAACTCAAAGACATAGTAAACTCAGCTTTTAATCTTGGGAAAACCATTCCCAAACCCAAGATTGTTAGAAAGGAGCTCAGATCTCTACCCGAGAGATTTCATGCTAAGATCACCGTAATTGAGGAATCAAAAAACATTGACAAGATTCCTTTAACAAAGCTGGTTAGCAATCTGCAGACTTATGAGTTGGGGTTGACAAGGATTGGGAAATCGAGTAAAGGAAACAGCATGGCACTGAAAGCCAAGAGCAGTGACACAGATGAGTCTTCAGATGATGAAGATTCTAAAATGAAATCCTACATTACAAGGCAATTCAAAAAGTTTATGAAGAATGCCAATGCTATATGATTTGATAAAGACCACAAGCAATCTAGTTCGTCTCAGTTCAAAAGCTAAGACAAAGGGAAGAAGAATGCTAGGGATGGCAGTCAGTACAGTGTTCCCTCAGGACCAAAGTGCTTTGGGTGTCAAGGCTTTAGACACATGAAACAAGAATGCCTAACGTATCTCAAGACCATTGGGAAAAGTAAGGCCCTTGCTGCTACCTTGAGTAACACTGAGCCTGAAGATGATTTAGACAATGAGGATAATGGAATCCTGAATGCTTTCACTGCCACTATAAATCATACTAAGGGGATTATTGAAGAAGTGGATGAAGAAGAGGACTTGGTGGAGTCTAAGTTTGAAAAGATGGATGAAGAAGATGATATCCACACAGCCTATGCAAAATTATACAAGGCCTCGGAAAAGTATGAGAAGTTGTATAGGTTGGTCACCAAGAAGCTCAGTGATGTGGTGCTTGAACGAGAAGAAATCCCCATGAAATTTGATGAAGCCAATCAGACCATTGGAGCATTGAGATTTGAGAAAATTTTCTTGGTTGAGAAGACTAAGAAGCTTAAAGCAGAACTGTTTCAAGTCAGAGTTCAGCTAGAGAGGACTTCAAGTGCAAAGCTTGACGAGATGCTCAACTTTTAGAAATCTGCTTCTAATCGAATCGATTTAGAGTATGATTTCTCTTCTCCTAGTATTACTTCTTCTAGTACTACTGTGTTTATTTCTACTAATAATGTTGAATCTGAGAACAATGATGTTAAAACTGTTTTAGTTAGTGAGAATGTAGATAAGGGTAAATCTATTTTAAAAGTACCCCCTAAGCTTGATAAGAAAGAGGCTAAAAACCCTAGAGATAAGAAGGGCAATACTCAAAAGTCTAAACAAAAGAAGCAACATCTCTGTCATCACTATGGAGCAACTGGACATACTCGACCTAATTGCTATAAGTGGTTAGCCACTCAACATAGCAACAATATGATCTTATCAAGAAAGTAGAATCAGTTTTCATCCTCTCTTGCTCCTCTTGGAGATCTTCTCAAAACCTTCATATTCCTTTCGAACTTGAACGGTTTCAACTCTTCCCCCTCACAGCCGAATCAAGGGTTCACTAAATGGAAAGGTTCTTCCAAGGTGTGGAAGATAAAAAGGCTCAAAGTGATTTAGTCACTTCTCTCTCTCTCTCTCTCTCTCTCTCTCTCTCTCTCTCTCTCTCTCTCTCTCTCTCTCTCTCTCGTCTGAGTTTGCATTACTTGTGTGTTTTGCTTTCTTGTTTAAATCAATCTAGTTTTATACTTTGCTTTGTTTAACATGTTTTATTTGTTTGTTTTCAGTTTTTGATTTATTTTGTTTTTCTCATATATAAAAAAAACAAAAAATATTGCAAAAATCAGAAAAATACAAAAATAGAATGTGTTTTGTGTACATTGGTACTTATGTACCTTGGATGGCCATTTAAACAAACTTTTCTAAATTTTGTATCTTTTGTAACTTAAATGAGCATCTCTATACACAACTAAGCAAGTGAGTTTTGTGGCTCGTGTTTGTGATAAGTAAGATTAAATAATCTCTTGTATTTAACACTCATATCACTCTTTTTTATGGGAATGACTAGAAAATTCTAAGAGAAAGGCATGAATAATCATCTCACCACTGATGACCAATCATGAAATGACATCTATATGCTTCGGAATAGCAAAAGTGCAATGTCAAAAGCTTAACATCTTTGGGTATTTCTTTTCTCTCTCTTATATGTCTATGCATGATATGCTTTACAAAAGAAAATATGCAAAGAAAAATAAAAACAAAAAGAATCAAAATGTTTTATATATGATTGCAAGCGTGTCTTTTAGAAAATGTGGGAGTTATAGGATGTACCTCAAAGGTAATAGTCCCCATCAAGCAGTTACGATTGTGTGTGAGTTAAAGTAATTTTATCACATCTGAAATCGTCATAACATGTAAACACTTATGCAATCTTGCAATGTTTTTCACACACAACACGAATATTCTTTGCTACTCTTGATACATGTGCCGGAATAATGTGATTTGGCCATCACAATGAATACATGTGTTAATGTATGCTCACTAAACTACCTTGACTTGTTTTTGAAATATAAAATTGGTTAGACTTATTTAGTGTGTGTGTGTGTGTGTGTTTTGGATCTAAATGCTTGTCATTTTTCTTGTTGAGAGATGATTTTGAGAACTTAAAATGTTGTTTGGATCTTTGGTTGAGTAGCATGCTTGATTGCATTCATATCTGTGTTTTTTTCTTCTTTAAAAAACTGTTTTTGAGCAATCTCGACAGCTTCTCAATACCTCTAGATAGCTAGGCTATCTATCGAGCCTTTTGATCTTCTTTTCTCAACAGCTATTATCACAATTTCGATCCATCAAAGTTTTTGAGAATTTGTTTTGGTAGCTTCTCAACAGTTTCTCGATCCATCGAGAAAGTTTCTGTCTTCTCAATAGCTGCTTGATAGCTTCTCAATCCATTGAGGTCACTTTGCTGTGGACACCTCTCGATAGCTTCTCGACAGCTCTATCTGTCGAAAATTAAATCTCGACACCTCTCAACACCTTTCAATCCACCGAGATAAAGCTTCAACACAATTTTTCTCTCTCATTTTCTCCGATCTTTCTCGATACTTTCTGACTCTTCACCTCTCTAAACACCCTTCTCCCACTCTAAACCTCCTTCTCCCACTCTAAACCTCCTCCCCATTCAATCGTCAACCTCAAAAGTGATTTCTTCCTCTAGTATGATCTTCCTTCTTACATTTTATCATGCATTTCATCTCTTTTGACCTAACTTTTGGGGTTTTTGAAAAATTTGGGGTTTTTCAAAATTGATGAGGTATATGCAAAATTTTTGGGGTGGGTTTTGTTTAAATGATCTTAAATGTTCATGCATTGCATCACATTTGCATTTTTACAATGATTCATGCATTTTAGATGCGTGTTTACTATGTTGAAATCATGTGTGTTGGTAGGATTGGATTGGGCTGAGCCCATGATGTTTTTTATTATTGTATGTCACATGCTCCTACATATTTCATGCATACTACCATTTATTTTCTCTATCTTATTGATATTGATTTGTGCTTGGTACTTTTTTGCTTATCCCTCTCTCTCTCTCTCTCTCTCTCTCTCTCTCTCTCTCTCTCTCTCTTTATTCGATTAGTTTGCTCTATGGCACAAAAATAGAGCAAGTCTACTTCGTCCCGGAACCCTCTTCGTTCCGGGGCATCTACTTCTGATTCTACCCCCTCTCACATTCAGTTCTGTGATGAGAAGGCCCATACGGACTTCTCGGAGAACTTTTCTCGACGAGGCGTTCATTCGGAACGCCAAGTCGTCCTATTGGACTTTTCCGATACTGACCTTCCCACTGTCATCTACAGTAAGGGTTGGGAGTCACTTTGTGGCATCCCAGTCACTTGTCCTTCCGTGATCATACAGGAGTTTTACTTCAATATGCACGGATTTGATTACTCTGTACCTCATTTCATCACTTGCGTTCAAGGTACGTGCATTGTAGTCACTTCGGATCTTATATCCGAGGTGCTGCACATACTAAGGGTAGAGTTTGCTGACTACCCCGGCTGTGATCGTCTTCGGACTGTGTCCAATGACGAACTCACGTCTCTATTTTATGAGACACCCTCATCTTGGGTTGACCATCAAAACACCCCTTGCTCTGGCTTTGCAAAAGGTTCAAGATTCCTGAATATAGTGATGACATTTGTTTTACATCCCTTGTCTCACTATAATTCAAAAATTGAGCCTCATACTCGATTTTTGTTATCCCTACTTGAAGGACTTACCATAGACTTTCCCTCTCACTTCATACTCTCCCTATAGATATCTATAAGGATACGGCGACCTGTGATAAGCTCATTTTCCCTTCTGCTATCACGCGAATTCTCCATTATGTGTCTGTCTCCTATCCTGAGTCTCCACACTTCTCTATCATATGTGCCATAGACACAACTATCGTTAAACGGAGCGAGGTCTAACTTCGACCGAAGCGGCCACGGACCGAGACAACGACTCCTCTGGCTTCTTCCGCTCCATCCACCTCCGCTCCTTCTTCTTCTACGGGTGGAGTGACTCTTGAGGCCATTATGGCACAGCTTGTGCGCATGGATGCTCGCCTTGACACTTTCAATGATGAGTTGTGTCAGGTGAACACCTGTGTTGGTCGTATCGCTCGACGATAAGCTGTCATGGGTGGTTTAGCGTCTCTATCTCCATCTCCACAGGCTTCCGAGGATGAGAGTGATGATGATGGCTCTAGTGGTGATGATGCTGATGAGGATGAGAGTGCTAGCTCTTTCGGTGACGAGGAGATGACTGCTTTTCAGTGACTTACCCTTTGTTATTCGTGACAAAAAGGGGAAGTAATTTTGCGTTATGAGCGTAGTTATGTACTTAGGGGGAGAGTTAGTATATGAGATATTTTTGTTAGGGGGAGTGTTTTTGTTTTGAGGGATGTAGTGAGGACTTTTTGTATCTTTTCTTTTCTTTTCTTTTTAGATACATTGTTCTTACATTGTTATAGCAAACCTTGTACTCTTATTGATATATGTATATATATATATATATATATATTAAGGTTGTTATTACATTCTTTCACCTATCTATTTATGTGTTGTTTATTTTCTCTCTTTATGCACATGCTTCTTATTGATTGTATGCAATCTTTTATATTTCTGTTTCACAGTAAGATGTCGTGATAAGTTTTGTTTAAAGTGTTTAAGAAATACAGGTTGTCAAAGTCTTTCTTGCCATAAACTCTCTTCGTTCAAAGTTTTTCAAGAGTTTGTGTTACGATTAGATTTTATTGTATTTAACAAGTGAATATGAGTTGAGTGATTTATGACTTCTCTTATATGATCATTTGTTTATTGTGGTTTTGTCACGGATTACCAAAGGGGGAGACTGTTAGGACATATATGAATCATGTTAGGAACATATATCATCTAGAATTGGCTAATCCTTTGACAAACACACTTTACTTGTAATTTGGTAAATCTAGGATGTGTTTAATACTTCAAGGAACAAGAGTTCAAGTCTAAGTGTTAAAACCATGCAAATATGTCCAAGAATCAAATGAAGAAGTGCTAGATTTTAAAGCTCGACAGATAGCATCTATCGAGGTTTTAAAGGGATCTTCAGTCCGATGCTCAACAGCTGCTCGATAGATAACCTATCTATCGAGATTTACGAAAATTAGTTTTCTAGATTTGATTTCACACATATCCGTGTGTACTTGTTTAGGCTTTCTTTTCTCACAACCCTAAACATATATAAGGATTATTTTAAGGGTCGTCACAGCTGATGCTAGTGGATGAAACTTGATGCAAAGGTTTTGTTCAAGGAAATTGTGACCGGAGACATATGCCCTAGTTCATCTTTCTCTTGAAGAAGCTGCTGTGTTTGTATGCCGTAAGGTTTTGTAACTAAGGAGTGGTTGATGAACTGAAGAACTTTGCAGCCAACATCCTTCTCAAGTGAGTGGTTAGTCACATACTTGGATTTGTGCATCGATTGGTTAGTCACGTATTGGGAGCCGTGCATTGAAAGGAGAGATTGTCACTACAGAACAAGTCCAATTAGGTATTGGGGTAAGGGTTCAACTGTAGGTTCGTATAAGGTATTGGGATTCCTTTACTTATAACCACTTGTTATGATAATAGTAGATTTTTGGGAGTGGTGACCTTAAAATCACCCTGTGGGGTTTTTGCCTCAGAGGTTTTCCCCATTCATAAACAAATCACCATGTCAACTTTATTTTCTACTGCATATAAACTTAGTTGGTGATTTGTTTGTGTTACCACATGTATTGCATGCTAATTGAATTAATTAATTAATTTGGCTAATTAATTGGTTAATTCATCACAAGGGGTCAATACATTCTTGGCCTATCAAATACTACAAAGGGGAAAGAAGCAATACAAAGATAAACGCTAAACTTTATGTGGGAAAATATTTTAGCGAATGTACAAAACTACAAATTCTTTTTTTTTTTTTTTTCCTTTTTGGTTAAGTGAAAATTGCATTAAAAACTAACTAACCATGGCAACCAAAGTAGCGGCAAAAAGCCTACAATAATATAGACCATTAGCATCCGAATTAACATAGAAAGTAATATCAGTAGAAGGAGGAAAACCAAAAACAACAAAATCCTCTTGAAGAGTGCATCCTCTTCTAGCCAAAGCGTATGCACATTTATTCGCTTCCCAGAAAATATACTCCACTTTGAGTTGGTGAAACCTGCTTAACAGTGACCTGCAACTCTTTAAAAGAGGGAAAAATGATCTGTTAGCCGCAGTGTTAGAGTGAAGCAGATCTACAATTGTTTTTGCATCAAGTTCAACTTCAATATTCTGGATACCCAGCTGGGAAGAGGATTAGCCCATCCCTAAGTGCCGAGAACTAAGCTATTATGCTCGTAGCATGCCCAATGGATCCTGAGAAACCCTTGACCCAATTACCCAAACTGTCCCTAATGAGGCCTCCCCTACTTGCTCTTACAAATTCTTTTTGGTTATGCAATAAGTTTAATCCAAATAATAAATACAATTAGTAGTGGGGGTCCATGACCTCCTTATTTTTTTTTGAAGATCCTCCCACTTTCCTATATTTTTTCCAAAAAATAAAAAAGTACTTACCAATTTTAGTTATTCCTCTATAAATTTTGAAATAATTGTACTATATTTATGTAAATAATTACATAAATTTTTTCCTCTTATAAACTCATTAAACTAGTGTACCTGTGTTCAAGGCAATGCATATGTTCCTAAAAATAGATACATATATGTAGGGTTCGTTTGATTAGGCTTTTTGAGAGCCTAAAAGAGTGTTTTTAAAGCCTAAAACTTCGTTTCGCAACATCTACTTCTCATAACTTTTTTTACAAAAGGTCATTTTAAATTCAAAACACCTTTTTGCAACGATTTATATAAACGCACTCATAAATGACCAATGCAATATATTTTCCTCTTATTATTCTTATGCTATACATGGCTCATTAAATCAAATCACATTCAAGATATATGTTCCTTTTGAGCCATATCAATGTAGCATTTTAGTCCACTTCGATCCAATTCAGTCCACATCGGTCCATTTGTTCCACATTAGTCCATTTAGTCCTATTTGGTTTACTTCAGCCTAATTCTATCCAATTGGATCATAAATTAATTCTTTTTGTAGGTTACTTTTTTCAATTTTGGTCTAAAAAATTCTTTTGTTTTTTCCCTTAATTTTTGGGTTGAAAAATATGATTTTTTTTTTTTTTTTGGGCTAAACTCTTTAGTTTTGTACTAAAAAACACAAACAAAATAGTTATTAAAAATTAGAGATATGGGCCCTAAAAAATTGATAAATATTCAAAAGATTGCCTTAAAATTCAAGTTTCAATAATATAAGGTACAATTCTAAACTTATATAATAATTTAAACTTAATGTAACATGTTACATGTGTTACATACTTCCATGGAATATGGGTGTACATTTTTTTTTTAATATTCTTGGATATGTAGTCAATTGATATGAAATATTAAAAAAATCATTTTAATAACGTCTTATCCATTTATATAAAATAATATAAAATATTTTTATTAAATTACATTTTCATATACATCTATTGTTGTTGAATACAAAATACATAAAAATTTACATAAAATTTATAAAAATAAATAAATATATATATATATATATATTACATTTCTCCACACGTGGGGTGAGTTTGCGACTAGTTATTCGAAAACTTGAAGCTACTTAAAGTATTGTTAAGTGAAAAATCTCGATCAAATGAAGATAAAGTTTGCTCTTTGTTTGTTTGTTTAGACTCCTTAAAAAACAGATTATTTAACCTAATGAATTAGCCAAGTAGTTCTTAAGTTAATTATGAGATCTAGATTAAATAGAAGTAAATCATATCATGTAGTGCAGAAAACTAAATAAGACAATGATATGATTACCAAGGAAAACTAATAAAACTAACAATTTCAAGGTAAAAACCTGGGGATGATTTAACCTAACTATCTTCAAGGTAAACAAATCCACTAGAAAGAATTGAAGTTTACAAAAGATTTAACTCCTAAACCTAATGCTACCTCTAGTAGAACTTACTAACATGACCACATGCAGCTCCGACTTTATGAACTCTTCTCTCTTGTATTACAGAACACAAGCTCCCACACTTATGACTTTGAGATCCCACTCAAAAGTTTCAGATCACTAGTCATTGTTAATCTTGTTGCAGCAACTTGATTCCACCAGTTCTTGATTGTAGATCTCTTGATCCGATAGATACTTGTTGAGTTAGAAGATACAGAATCTCTCAGATCTCACAAGAGTAACTTACAAGACTTCCAAGAACCTTTAAAATGTAGTTAGGGTTAACCTTTTATACCAAGAAATGTTCCACTTAAAACCCTAAACGTTTTTGGTAGTGTTTGGACTAAAATAGAATTCTACAGAAAAATCCTAACTGTAATTTTCGATCGGTCGAATCTTAATTTCAATCGGTCAAACCTCACTGAAATTAACTTCTCTTTTCTACAACTTGTGAGTTCTCTAATCCTAATTTGTACTATCATAAGCAATGTCTAATACATAATCTAGACATGTTTTGACCTCGGTTTGCCAACATACATAAAAATAGAAATCTAAATATTTAATCCTAAACATTTAGAACCTAACACTCTTCACTCAAGCAAGAAGAGAAGCCCACTCAACTCAAGCAAACTAATAAAAGAGTCCAAGGGTTCGCATGAAACATAGTTCCTTTTTGGGCAAATTACAACTTACTCACCTGTGGTTTGGCCGAAATTTAAGTTGCTTACCTGTGGTTTGAAATTTAACACTTTACCCAACTGAGGTTAGCTCAGTTAAAGTTCCTTAACCCACTTTTGTTAAAAACAGAGTTAAATATGTAATTTTGCTCCATTTTTATGTCTCTCTTCTCCAAAAAAACACAAAAAACATAAAAATACAAGATCAAATAAGATTAAAAACAATTTAACAGAACACTTATATCATGGGATTTCAAATCATAAGTAAACAACTTTAATTTTGATCAAACCTAAGGTGAGTAAAGTGTCAAATTTCAAACCACAGATAGGTGCGCAACTTAAATTTCGGTCAAACCACAAGTGGATAAATTGTAATTTGCCCTTCTTCTTTTTGTTTTTAACCAGATCAAGTCATCTTTGAAAACCCTAGTTTGTGCAACAATATAAAGTGTTTTATCATTTATGTACAAATTTTCAAAGATTTTCAGCCTGGCTGTTACTCCATGTGCTTTCGAGAGAACTTTTGTGCCTCTTCTCTGTTGATCTTATAGAAAAACCATGTTTGCCTAGCAACTCATCTTGTGATCCCAAAGAAAGTTTGATTGTTTGAAACCATAGAGTCATTTTTTCTAATGAGGTTTACTGCAGAAAATCTTCAGGGATTCCTTGGAATGCCAGAGGTTTTGATTCGTACTGAGGAGGTGTTCAAGGAAGATTTCAAAGGTTCTGGGGCTAGATCATTTTAATTGTTTTTCCTTAGTGAATTTTCTACGGGGATTGTTTATGTCTCCGAAGTGGTTTTTCCATTGAAAGTCCTTTGGTTTTCCATTTCATTACCAAATATTGAGTCTTGTGATAATTGCTATTATCTATCTTGCTTGAAGATTTGGTATATACATGACTGTGGTGAACTATATTACCGTGTAGATTAACAAGTGCATTGAGAATTGAACAATTAATCAGAATATTCTGCTTCATAATGCACATTGGGGTCCATGCTACTTCCAATGTGATTCTTGTTGGAAATGTAGTAGTGAATAAGCAAGTTTTGATTGAACTAAAATAAACCCGAATAATAAGCAAGAACAAAAAAATAAAGAGAAGTACAAAACGATCTTACAAAACTATAGAATCACACAAATAGCATTATCCTTAAATGTTGATTCATGCCACTCAGAGTAGAACTCGATGTGAATAGTTCTCTTAGCCAAACTATCTGATAACCTAGGATCAAACTATAGAATCGACATTCACGATGAATGCACTTCCACTCACTAAGGTTCAAGGGCAACTTTCTAATATGTCATTCCTTAATCAAGATTGAGCAAACAACCCCAATTGCGCAAGTTCGAGATGATTCACCCAAGAAGAAAAATATGAGAGAGAGAAAAGGAGAGCTCGACTATTTCTATTTGCAATAGAGAGAATAATAAATCTAGTGATTGAATGAGCTCTAATAGATCATTAAGTAAGCCACTAATAACAATAAAATAATGAGTTAGCTTAACAAGTGAACTAATCTCTAACGGATCAATCCAATGGTCGCTGAGAGCTATTAAATGCTCAACAGCATGAGAAAAAATAATGGCTCGAAACAAAATTGACCCAAATCTCACACATGACGAGATGGAGCAAGGCAACGTGTGCATAATATGGATAAAACCCAAGTTCACATTAGGCCCACTATTTTAAGATATCAATAGAGGTGAACAATGACTTATAAACACATGAATGGACTCACTTCAAACCAATGTATGACTCACAATAAAAGATAAAGTGTTTGGAAAATACACACCCACACCAACAATTCTAATTCCCATGTAAAATACCAAGTAAAGCATGTTTCATGGCTTGTGCTAGTGTAAGAGGGGCTGAAAAAATAAAGGAGGAGGAAGCAGTTTTGCGTGCACAACTGAGAGATTGATGCCTTAAGCCCAAAAAAAAAAAAGTGAGAGATAGAATTAGCAATTTCTTTTATTTAATTAGCTTATAGCTTATAATATATATAGCTTTTTAAAGCCTCATTTTATCTTTCTCAAAAAAAAAAGCCTCGTTTTATCTTGGTACAATTGTACTTTTTATCCACTTCCAGCAGATATGAGATAAAAGCTAATCCAAATCCACGAGCGTTGTTGTTTTATTACGTCCATGTTCCTTATCCCAAGACTCAAGTGGACTCATACAATTTTCCAGAATTGCAAATAATTATTTGACTAAAATTATTTTTCACACTTTGAGCCATCTTACAAATCTGCAAATGATTCAAAATTGATGGCACGAACGGCTATTGGAATCCTAACACGATGCTTACCATCTTTCCATGTTAGACTTCCAAATTTGTAGTCTCCATTCAGTTTTGAGATTGAGAAGAAGGTAACTTTGAAGGAAAGAATTTGGGTGGTCACATTGAAACTCAAAGTTTGAGGCGTAACTGCCATTGTTATGCCATGGGGGGCCTGCACTACAACTTTATACACTGTACTAACAGGCCCCACATTTGTCACTGTTCTAGTTACTGTTAATGTCTTTTGGAGGTTTGGAATTGTGATAGAAGGGAGGTTGAGATTCGGTCCAAAATGGCCTTTCTTAGTACAATCAATTGTGGTCTTGGTTAATGTGGTAATGGAGGCACTGCTATAACCCATGGAGCAGAGGAACTCAACATAATCACCAATGCTAATATTGTAAATCAAACCCGGGTCCACTGCTTTGTTGGGATTAACATTCCCACCACCAACATCAAAGGGGTCAGCTGCCTTGTGGTTGGGGTCGTCTTGAGCTATGCCTGATCCATCTGTTCCAACTTGGGAAGCTGCAATTTGCATAAATGTTGATGGGGTTCATTACAGATTTATGGTCTTAAAAAGGTCATAAATCATAATAATTAACAACAAACAAATGTTGGTTTCAACTTGCCAGTTGTGACCAGAGCTGATCTTATGGCTGCAGGAGACCAGTTAGGATGTGCAGATTTAATGAGAGCTACTATTCCTGACACATGGGGACAAGCCATTGAAGTTCCTGATTTCAGTGCAAATCCACTGCCATAAGATGGTGGAACTGCAGCTAATATGTCAACACCTGGTGCCGCGATATCAGGCTACCCCCATCTCAATCAGCATATCATACAGACACAAATTAAGGTTACCCTTGTCAAGTGGAAATCATGAGTTGTGCTATGAAATAGGAATTCAATGTCAAAGAATATTAGTTAAGTGATTAAATTCACAATTTTCTGACAGTTTAAGCTTTTAGGATTAGCGGCGATTTATATTGGTATTAGAGCATGTGGTCCTAAATTTGAGCCTGGCTCCACTCTACCTCCCATTTAAAAAAGTTAAGTGACCTATGTATTCAATCCGGCTTCCTGGCTTTACCTTTAGCACTGCTGGGGACATGGAACTTGGTCCTCTGGATGAGAAAGATGCAACTCGTGGAGATGACCATTTCCCAATGACAGTCCTTGGAAAACTCAGCTTTGCAGTTGGAGACCTTCATAAAGAGGTGGACAAGACCAAGTTAATTTTTTTTTTCAATTGCATGAAAAACATGCAGTTTGTTATCAACTCCATTCTCCTTACCTTGCCTTTCTGATGTAGGAAAGTATTTGTGTGCCTACTTCATAATCAACTTTGATACATGGGATTAAATCGCATGACTGAATCCCGTCATCATGAAGCTGTGCAAATATGATTCCAACTCCTCCTGCTTCCAGCACAGAATATGATGCCGAGGTTATAGCCGGTTGTGGTGATTGTGAGAAACATAGTACAATTTTCCCTGCTGCCATTGTTGCATTAAGACTTCCAGGTTGACAGTCCTTGCTTGAAGAACGCACATGATATCAGAGGACAGAATAGAAAATGTGAACCAAAAAAGTGGAAACCAGAAGAGTTCTCACGCTAAATCATCATTGGGATCAACAGCTATGCGTTCTGAGTATGTAAGGCCTATGAATCCATGATTATGTTTTCCTGTATACACAGATTGGCCCTGAAATAAACAAAATTGTTTTCCATTACCAGAAAATAAATCCTTAGCTGATTGCATTCTATTAACTATTTACTTTACCCATAGAGTGTGGTTGTTTCCAAGTGTAATGGCTGTCAGGAAGGCCCTGTCTATTGTGGTTGCAGCAATGGTGATAACCCAGGGTGCAGTGTTGGATATTGTTTGTGAGATAGGGCCATCATTTCCTGCTGAACAAACTACGGTGATTCCCTTCATGACTGCATGGAAAGAACCAATGGCAACAGAATCACGATGATCAACGTAGGAATACAAAGGAATCCCATCGCCAAGAGATAAGGATAGGATATCAACTCCATCATGCATGGCTTTGTCGATTGCTTTTAGGAAGTCAGCATCAGTGCATCCTCCGAAACCGATCTGCCAACAAGCCTTGTAAATAGCTAAGTGAGCAAGAGGTGCTCCTCCTCTGGCTAAACCTGTAGCTAGTCCTCCATAGTTTGCTTTATTAACATAATAGCCAGCTGCTGTTGAAGCTGTATGAGTTCCATGACCTTCTGCATCTCGCGGTGAAAGATACTCCATGCCAGATTCATTGATGGGCATTTTGAGTTGATCCCTCAGTCCTTTTATAAACCAGCGAGCTCCAATAAGTTTCTTGTTGCAATTTGTGGAGTTAAAGAGCTGCCCTTGTTGGCAAATTCCCTTCCAGCGTGATGGAATTGGAGCCATACCTTTGTCATTGAAACTCTCAGACTCTGGCCAAACTCCTGCACAAGTAAATTTTTTTCTGCACTCTTAAGTACATTTTTTATGTTACTGCTGTTTATTTATTAAAAGACATATTACCTGAATCTATCACACCAATGATAATTCCTTTACCCATATTGCTTTTTGTTAGTAGATTTTTTGAAGAATGACGATTGATCCCAATAAAGTCCCAGCTTCTGGTTGTATGGAGCTTGTGAATGCGATTTGGGATCACTTGGACAACTCCAGGAAAATCTGCAATTTTATCAGTGACATCTACCGGTGGTGTTGCAATGAGCTAGCTCAGTATGTATATTTTTATAGTAAATTACCTGCAATTGCTTCTGCCTGAGATTCTGTCAATCTTGCCGCAAACCCAGAAAAGCCATGTCTATAGCTGTAAAGTATGGAACTCTTAGCAGCTTCCTTGCTTCAATACAAACAGAAGAAAGTTTATTAATTTTGCAGCTCCTGCTACTAACAGTAGAAACATTTAAAGTTATTTCAACAGAAAATGCCGAAGTGAAACCTTCCTAGCAAGTTTGATAGCATTTCATGGTGAGACCGTTTGGTAGTAGCTGGATCCTCATACTTCTTTTGACCCAGGTACACAATATGTACCTAGACACTTTACTAAATAAGTACCTGTGCCAAAAGAAATGGAAAAAATACAGAGCTAGAACTTGAAGTTGCATATTTACACTTACACTACTGTTGGCCTCAACCAATATCACAAAGACTTGAAGATGGTTTTGCAGTAAAAAGAGAGAGAGAATCAAAAGAAAGTGGCTTTTTCTTGCCCATTTCCAGTTTCTTGGATTGATATCCATTTGCAAATCATACAAGAGATGTTATGACTGGGAGATTTCCTTTTGTATTTTATTTTCGGATATAAGTTCCCTATGTGTGTTTGGTTTCTCTTTTTCAAATTTGCAAGGTTTAAATAAGGTATCCCCATATCTATGATAATATACTAGAACTTTAACAGACATGAGGAAAGAGGAACATCTTTTTTCTGGTGTACTTTTTGCTCTTTATTCTCAACCATTGATAAAGCAAGCGAATTGTACTGTTATTGGATAGTGCTGGGAGTTGAAAGATGCTAAGCCAGGCCTTCCCATTAGAGTTTTACATATTGGGTATATTGCATACCATGTGAAGCATGATTTTGTGTTGAAAGATTGGCTGAAAATTGGAATTATTCTTTTTATCTACTTTTCTGAGCTTTTTATTTTGTCGACATGGTTGTCACCAAAAGCTTTTGATGTGTATTTGTTAAGCATCAGTGTCAATTACTGCCAAGCATAATGCTAAAGGACTCAATAGAAGCATGTTGATCATGCTTTTTGTTTATCAGCTGCATGATTTTATGAAAGGTCTCACCTATATTAATACGAAAATGTGCTGTCCTTCATAAAACTGCTTAAAGTTCTATTACTTGATCATAGATATAAAGTCCTGTTTTCTGCCTAGTCGTGTTGATGGTCTGCAGTTGAATGATCTAGATGAATGATGGTGATGTTGCACCATTTGGTGTAGACCCCTTAACCCACTTTCATTTTAACAC
The DNA here is from genome assembly GCA_023736055.1 of Quercus glauca. Classification (NCBI taxonomy): domain Eukaryota; kingdom Viridiplantae; phylum Streptophyta; class Magnoliopsida; order Fagales; family Fagaceae; genus Quercus; species Quercus glauca. Next base: position 71,992,281 of record CM043316.1, on the reverse strand, counting down.
CTTTTTTTCTGAAAGCCTAGCCACAAGATTCCCAACCCACTATGTCCAAGTGGTGCTTTTGCTTTTCTTGTTTCTCCATTGTCATGAGTGGGACTTCTTTTTCAGGGAAAAGCAGTATTGTTTTGGGGGAAGGTGTCATGGTACTGTAACTATAGGATTCAGAAAGGTAGGAACAATAACAGGCGTGTCCTTGGGACCATATTTGGGATGATCTCAGGAAAAGCTGTGGTCCCAATAGACATCTTGCTCTTTAATCAAGCATAGTTCATGGTCAGAAGATCCATTAATATCTTGGATATTTACCCTACACAGTCTGGTAGAAATTCACACCGAAGGTTCCTCCATATGCTACTTGTGATTTATTGTAGCAGATGCAGGGCAGATAATTGACAATAAAACGAGCATTTGGATACATAAACTTTACTAAGAGCATCAATGTTTGTCCTTAGCAACTCACTTTGGAATATATGTTGATGTTTAAAATTCCCTGTCCATGAGGCTGCATGAAAGTAATCAATGCAGCAAATGCAAATGTCAAAAATATGTTCCCAAAGGGAAACTTCTGTTATGGACTGCATAGAGCCTGTAGAAAATTACACGCACCTGTTGATATAATTAACAATTGTCAAGTTATAAGGCAAGTTACATCCAAAGTTTGATATAATTAAAATATTGATACAGAACAGCAAAACCTGCCTTCACTCTGGATGAAATGCCCCTCATTTTCTATTTGATAGTGCAAAAATTTATTTTTCTTTTTCTTTTTGGAATGAGGATTTTAATTTTTAATTGTCATCAGCATAAGATTGTATGATCTGTGTTCTCGCTGATATGGGACTTGTCACAGTATGCAGCCCATCAGTCCAAGTTAGGCTTCCAAAATAGTATCCTGTGTTCAACTTGTGGGTGGTGGATACTGCAACTGTGAAGGAGACCTTTTTGGTAGTAGAGATGAAAAGCAATATATCAGGTCTTACATTTACACTTATGCTTGGAGGAGGCTCTATCTGGGCTCTGTATATAATTGAAAAGCAAATGCCTTCTAATTTTTGTAGTCTACATTTTTATTGTATATTTTAAAGAGAGACGTGACATATATATAACATCATTTGATTATACTATAGCAATTTCATTGTTAACTTACAATGGAAATATCCATATCATACATTTGGCTCTATAGGCTTATTGTTCATTTCATGTTTTGTATTGTCATAGAATTATTGAAGTTGATGAAGGTTTACAGTAGCGTGATCAGTTTCATCTGATTTAGTCTCATTACTCAAAAAATTACATTCATGATGAATTTCTAGTGGAGAGAGGACACTGTAAGCATATATTTATCAATTTGTTATGAATGCAAAAGGTTCTGTAATTTCAGGAAAGTATTAGGGGAATTACAAATAGCTAAAACCTAAAAGGAAGGGAGTTGTGTGTGTGTGTATGAAAATTTAAAAATTAGTTGAAAAGATAAGAATGCACAATGAACAAATCAAACTATTGAATCAGTCAGTCTTCATTTCTAGGACTCCAAGAAGCCTGCTTTTTCTTTTTCTTTGAAGGATGAGATGGGAACTGATATAGGGCAACCAATCTTCAAATTTTTCTGTTAAATCTAATGTCCAATATTGCACCCTACATGAAAATCTCAGGATTATGATCTTCCGTGGTGGCATTTTGCTTTATAACATTGGTCATTTCATTTCTATTGCATTCAACTACAGAACCATAAATTCACTGAATCCAGTCATTCACAATGTGAAAATAGATTATTTACCAACTTGAGTTTTGCTTCTATTGTAAGTAAAGAGATTTCCTTTATTTGGTTCAATTGTACATGGTCATTATCCAATTATTTTTGTTGCTACTCATGCTTTCATTGAAGCCAATAATTAATTATGTATTACATTATGTTCTTAAACACGGGTTTCCTTTATTTAAGGGGTCATCATGTCTACTTGGATAATGCTGAATAGTTGTTCAAATCCCAAGATGGATTAAAAAAATTGCATATAAACTTATAACTTTTATTATTATGGATATGATCCCCAAGACAATTCTCCAAATGAATGAAAATTTGAATAAAAGCTAAGAATATTAGAAAAAGAAATACCCTTGTGTTGGCATTAACATGAAATTAAGAACCTCATAAATCTGCAATTTTTTAGTTATCATCAGCGTAAGATTGTAAAAGCTCAGTTCTCACAGACAAAGGACTCCTTACAGCATGCACTCCATTAGTCCATGTTAGGCTTCCAAAATAGTAGCCAGTGTTCACCTTGTGGGTTGTGGAGACTGTAACCTTGAAGGAGATCTTCTTGATAGTAGAGTTGAAAACCAAGACATCAGGCTTTACTGATACCATAATGCCAATTGGAGGTTCAATAACAGCTCTATAAATGGTTTTCAAGGCTCCAACATTTGTAACAGTTCTGGTGATAGTGGAAGAATTTCTGAGACTTGGTATGGTTATTGAAGGTAGATTTACATCCAAAATGGAGACTTTAGTAGTGGGGCACACAGTGGATTGCCCTGTGAGCCGAGAAATAGCAGAGTTGTTGTAAGCCATGGCACAGAGGTAATGTATATAGTCAGTTGTGCCCATGTCATATACCAGTCCAGGGTCTGCTGCCCCATTTGCATTTACAATGCCACCTCCGAAGTCAAATGGATTAGCAAGGTTTTGAGGAAATCCCTCAGCAAAGATTGGTAAACCAGATGGACCAGTCTGCCATGCTGCATTAGGATTTGTAAACATCCACACGTGATCAGTAAGTTTTATATACATGATCTTCTGAGTGGCAATGAACCAAAAAAAAAAGAAAAGAACTTGCTAAATGAAGGTTATCAGCATGGAAGTACCAGTTGTGATAAGAGCTGATTTAATGGCTGCTGGGGACCAGTGAGGATGCAACACTTTGAGAAGTGCCACAATGCCTGAGATATGAGGAGTTGACATTGAAGTTCCAGATAGCATGGCATATCCACCATCCATGAATTGACCAAGGGGAGAAGTGGCAGCTAATATGTTGGCACCAGGTGCAGTTATATCTGGCTGTCCCACATAGAAATAACAAGATAGTCTCAAAAGAATCTAGTAAGAAACCCTGTGCTTCCAGTTCAGGCTAAGTTGGACACTCAAACCAGGACCCAAGTAGAGTATGTGTGTGAACTTTTCTTTAAATACCATGTAGGGCAGGGTAAAATAATTAGACACATTGTAAGTCATTCTGAGAATGAGCTAAAATGCGAACAACAATCTGTTACCTAAAGTATTTTTTAAATCATTGAAGAAAAACAGGATATTAAGGCAGAATAATCAAAGCCATGTGTAGTAAAAACAAACCTTGAGAATTGCTGGTGCAATAGAGTTAGGCCCCCTGGATGAGAAATAGGCCACCTTGGGTGATACTGGCTTGCCCACAATTGTTTTGGAAGGGCTTAACTTTACTAGAGGAGACCTGTGAACTCCATTTCAATACCCTTAATCAAAGGATTAGGTAATAATCACAAAGTAAAGGAATTATCATAACTGTGTTGTTACCTGGTAGACCTGATGTAAAATAGTATCCTGGTGCCAATTTCATAGTCAACTTCAATGCATGGGAAGTCACCGTCACATGAATACAAGGCATCATTGGGCTTCTTGGCAATAATAACCCCAACACCTCCTGCTTCTTTTACAACTGCTGATGCTTGCACTAAAGCAGTCCGACGAGCAGTTGAAGTGAAGCAGAGCACCACCTTCCCGGATACTGAAATGTTATTGAGTGAAAGGTCTTCACACATACTGCAAGCGTAATCAAGAAAAAAGAATCATGCTTCAAACTAACTTGCTAATCACAACCATGCACACATAAAGAAACACTTCAAGCTACCCTGCTGCATTAGGATCAAATTTTGTGGATTCCAGGTATACCAGGTCTGTAAAACCTATCTCCTTTCCTGTAAAAATGGCTTGACCCTACAAGAATAATCACAAAGCCAATTACTTCATTTCCATGCTCAAAAGAAACGGTGATGAGACTGTTTTCAATCCTACGTTTGAAATTTCAATATGCAATTTGCCTTACTCACAACCATCATACCAGTAAAGTTTTATTGTTTCCAAGTGTAATGGATGTAGGAAATGCTCGATCCATAGTGCTTGCAGCAACAGTTAAGATCCATGGTGCTGTGTTATGTACTGTATATGCTGAAGGTCCGTCATTTGCAGCTCCACAAACTACAGTGATGCCCCTAGCCACAGCATGGAATGAACCAGTTGCAATGCCATCACGTTCATCAACATCTGAGAACAGAGGAATGGAAGACCCAATTGACAAAGATAAAACATCAACCCCATCATGTATGGCATCATCAAAGGCTTTGAGTATATCAGCTGATGAACATTGGCCTCCAAGTATATCCCAGCAAACCTTGTATATGGCTAAGCGAGCACGAGGTGCACCACCTCTAACGGTTCCAGATCCAAGGCCGTTGTAGCTAACATTGCCCACAAATGAACCACCAGCTGTGCTGGCTGTGTGTGTGCCATGTCCATTTGCATCTCTTGGAGATAAGAATTCTTGGTCTCCAGATGTGTTCAATGGCTTTCCGTACTCAGCAAGAAATCCATTGATGTACCATCGCGCTCCAATAATTTTCCTATTGCAGTGTGTTGAGGCATTGAATTTCTCCCCAGATTTACAGACACCCCTCCAACGAGGTGGAACTGGCCCGAGGCCTTCATCTCTGAAAACTTTGGACTCCGGCCATAGTCCTGCTTCATTAGGTGACTAGTTGAGTATCGATTATAGACATATAAGAAAGAAAGAGAGATTATCATGGTGGTGAAGTTTATAAACCTGTATCAAAGACACCGATGATAGCTCCATCGCCCATATTACTACTGTGAAGAATATTGTTAGGAGAATGAGAAGAGAGACCAAGAAAATCCCAGCTCCTAGTTGTCTGCAGCTTGTGAAGCCTATTTGGTATTACTCGAACAACACCGGGCAACTCTAAAGCAGTCACATGAACAATATTTTAAAAAACAATGATAAGTACAATATTATGTTAGTAATCACAGACATGATTTAGACTTTAATTAGACATGTCATGAACTTCTTCATGGTATTTAATTGTTTTAGTTGGTACCAGCAAGTTTTTGTGCTTGAGACTTTGTGAGCTTGGCTGCAAATCCAGAGAAGCCATGTTTGTAACTGTAGACCATCAAGTCTGACGCCATTTCATTGCTGCAGAAAAATTAATAATTATAATTATTAAAAAAAAAACATTTAAGTCAGATTTGATTGTATTCTCAACCAATAAGTTTACTCTTTTTTCCCCCTTGATTTATGTCATACCTCCCTACTACTTTTGCAAGCATATCATGATGTAAATCCGTGATCAACTTGGGTTCATCGTACTGCCTCTCTCCCAGATAAATTATGTGAACCTGTATATTGGAAAAGGAAATAGTGGACACCCAATTAAGGACTTCTTAAAACTAACAAAATTAAGAAAAATAAATTGTTGCTGGATATTGGTTGAATATTGTGTACATTGCTCTTAGCCTCCACGTTTGTTATGATGCCCTCGCCATTCAGAACCAAAAATAGATATACTAAAACAAACAAGGGACTCATTTTGTTGCCCATATCATCTATAACAGTTTTGAGCTAGAGATAGGCAGGCTGGCTAAAACTTGGAGTTATGAATCACTTATAAGCAAGTAACAACCATAGAAACTCAGGTGGGTTTTGCAGATTATTTTACTTTGTGTTTTTTACAACAAGAATACATTTTGGTCATGAGAATTGAGAGGTTGGTTGCTCCTTAACGTTGTACAAAGTGGAAACTTAACATATAAGATTAAAAGGTCAACCTTGACTCAACTAAAAATGATTTGACCGTCACTTCTTTACAGATAACGGACTGTCATCATGGTGGTTGACATAGTCGTTAATAGTAATCACTCACGCGCGTACTCTCACTTACCGTACACGGCCTGGTCCTGAAAATATAGCTTCAATGTCTTCCTTTGGAGAGTGCACTCTACGCAGTTTTAACGTACGCCAGCCTTTTTCTTTTTCTATTATTTCAAATGAAATCATGGGAACACGAAAAAGGAAAAAGAAAATACAGTAGATGATGAAGTGATGAACAAGCATAGAAAAGTACACGTCCCTATTGAATCAGAAGTCAACTGAAGGCTGCGCGCAATTACACTGATAAGTATTGGTACTTTGTGCCATAGTTTGCAATTGTTGATTATTAGAGTTGTTGAAATTTGTGTCCCATAAAGATAGAAGGATCCTTTTTGACCTGTTTTCTATAATCATACATTTTGTCGCAATTTTTACCTCAATTTGATGATATTGATAAACCATTTATTTAATATTGGCACACTAATTTTTTCTATCACGCATAATCAAAATCAAAATTGTAATACAAAAGTTGTGTCCATAGACTCTTTATTGGTTCTTATATATCTTATTGTGAAATACATAGTTAACTAAAGACATTTTAGTTAAATAAATAGTTAACTAAAGATATTTTAGCATTTTTGAGTGGTGAAAAAAATACGGTGAAGGATACTTAAAATATTGAATTTAAGAATCTCCTAAAAGCTCTTTAGTCAAGCGCAATTTCCGCTAAAAGAGCTTTAAGACTATCAAATCACTTTTTGTAGCACTACAGGACCCCCCCTAATCTGAACTATGAACCTTCCTATAAGAAAGGAAGATGTAAAGTAGACTCTGCCAACAAACAATTACTATTCGAAAGGGTTCATTCATTCTGATAACAATGTTACCAAAGTTCTAACATTTAAGACATTTAGCAGGCTTACTTGCGTTTCAGAAACATTAAAAAGTATGATATCCAAATTCATCAATATCAATATCATGTAAAAAAAAGTCTTAATGATATCATTGAATATAGCCAGCGATTTCTCTGTGCATTAATATCATCATAGGCACTGGCACCAAAAGTCTACAATGCAAAAGCATATCATAAGGTAGGTAGCTGGTGTTCCACATTATCAAGAAAATGTCAACACCTTCTAGATTGGAACACAATATTTTCCATCCCAGATGGCTACTTTCTTGTCCACAATAAGAGCATATCACCACACTTTCTCGAAGCATTCCCTATCATGGTCCACATATGCAGGACCAGATTTTTGGCCTCAAACTGTCATACAAATACCATATATTTCTCAATGGGGCACTAGTTAATTTTAAGCATTCAACATTCTTGCCCTGCTGCATTAATCCAGAAACTTCCAAATGCAATTTGTCATGATGGTAGGTGGTAGGACTAACAAATGGCGGACAAGCCAGGCATTCATCCATTTAATTCTTTGATTAAGAGGGAAAATTCAACAATGAACGGAGATATTACAAATCTTTACACTATGAACATATTGACAAAGGCTTTGGTAGAGGTTTTTTATAGGGCCCACAATCCCCTCTTCCCCACCCCCACCCCCCACCCAAAAAAATAATAATAAATAAATAAAGGTGTAATTGATTTTGTTAGTTTTCATGCTTTAAAAACAGAAAATGAAACAGCAACAGAGCTAAGTAAAGTAAAGAAATCACACTAAAAATTAACAAACTCTATTGCCTTATCTGTGTATATAATTCAATTAGTATGTCTAACTCTCAACTGAAAATTTCTTTTTTTGGAAAGTCCCAGCTGAAGAATTTGGTCACCAAGCACCAGAAGTTGCCTCCTTTACAATGAGATTAATGCCATGAACCCAGAGTTCCAATTTAGCATAAGAGCTTGCCTCAAAGTGAATCTCTCTCTCCGTCTCAGTCAGTACCCGAAAAACTAACTTGTTTCCATTCCCTGTACCGTTCCTCTGATTCTTTGAAAAGCGTGCACTTGGCCCTGCAACAGCCTCCTTACACACCACATTCCTCCGACTAGTTTTTCCCCATGACAACAAGCCAGATTTGAGCATCCGAACCACCTTCTTGTGTGAAGAACCTCTCCCCTCACGTGTATGCTTGCAGAGCTCCTCCCCTAGAAGCACATGAGAACGAGCTAAGTGATCAATTATCACACCTTCTGCATCCTTACAATTACTGCTTTTCCTAGCCAGAGATAAGGCTGTCTCCCCACTGCTATTGACAATACCACAATCAGCACCTCTTTGTAGCAACAGCTTGCAGGCATCAGCATGGCCTTCCTTCGCTGCAACCATGAGAGGTGAATGCCCATTTTCATCCAAAGAATTTACAGAGAATCCCATTTTCAAGAGCTCAACTACTGCAGGCAAATTTCCTATTTGTGCTGCAAAGTGTATAGCTCTAAATTCTGAATAGCCTTTGAGTTTATTAGCAAGCACAGCATCAAGCAATATCTCCCCAAACCAAATCCTGGCACCGTCAAAGGGATGATGCTGCAAGAGAGACCCAATTGTCTGCCCCTCCCTGCTCTTTACACTGATATCAGCTCCAGCATTTAAAAGGAGACGGAAGGCCTCAGTATGTCCAGCCTTCGCCGCAACCAGAATAGGTGTCAAACCTAAGCCATCATGCTTACTAATATCTTCAGAAGAATCTGGGAGGACCATTTGTAGAAGCTCCACATTACCAGTTCCTGCAACGAAGTGCAGCAAAGAGAATACCTCAAGATTGCTGGAGAAGATCTTTTTTTCAGTTTGAATTGCCTGCTTAAGGATATTGACCAAAGAGGATCCGAAGACACTTCTCTTTGCTAATTGCAGTGCAGTGTCCCCATAATTGTTAGTTAGACCCAAATCGGCACCTGAAATTATTAGTTCCAAAAAAGAGTCAGCCTGATCAGATTTGGCAGCCACCATCAGGGAAGTATCACCAATTTCAGTCCTCGAATTGACTTGGCAACCATGCAAAATCAGCTGTTTTAAAATGGGAAGGAAGCCCATTCTAGTAGCCAGATGAAGAGCATAAAATTCATGTCCCTTCTTGGTTCTTATGGGAAATTCAACATCAGCGCCAGCATTAAGGAGCACTCCAACTGCATCAGGATTCTGACAAAGGATTGCATGACAAAGAAGGGTTCTCCCCTGTTGTTGACTTTCAAGGGATGAAATTTGGTGCTGAAGCAAAAGGTTTAAAATTTGTCCACTTGCTTCATAATACTCAACTGCACACCAAACTTCATTATATGGCTCACCCAAACATGCACCCACTCTTAACTCCTCTCCAGAAAAGATATCCCATGACCAAGCTCCCAGCCTGACATGGCAATCAATTTTTGCACCTGCCTGAACACATACATGTGAAATCCACACTTTAATGGTGGTATTGAAATGAAGACAGAGGAACAAGCTTTGCTCATAATCCAAGACAGGCATGCAAAAAAGCTTTCAGCTGTAGATACATTGAAGGAACTCTAATATACATGAATTGTAAGACTTGAATGTTAAACCTATAAAATATTGCTAAAATCAGAAAACTATAAATGCAATCCTGTGAATATAATGTGATTACTTTAAAGAAATGTCTATAGGAAAAATAGGTGATTAGTTCAAAGATGATTAAATTAAAGAAATATGTAGAGGAAATGGATGGACTCATTACCTCCAACAAGAATTTAACCATGGGCACTTGTCGGCTCACAATTGCAGCCACCAACGGTGTGCAGTCTACATTAGCATGCAATGCAGGCTTAACCGAGCGCAAGAGAACCCTATCCATGCAATTTATGTCCACTCCATTCTGTAAGAGTGAAAATCACTTAACATAGATAGTCCGAGAAGAAAATTTATTGTACCAAAACTTCCAACACATACCTTAACTAAGGCAGTCACTACATCAACAAATCCTCTGCAGCTTGCAGATACAAGAGCATGTTTGGCCACATCAGGACCCATCATCTCTGAACATATCAGCAACTCTGCAGCTTCAGCCTGACCATAAAGGCAGGCCTCCAGAAAGGCACCTTCACAAGCTGATTGAGATGCACCTGCCTTAAGAAGCATATTGAGGAGGACACAGTGACCTTCACGAGCTGCAGCAGTGGTTGCAAAGCCCCGAAATAACTCCTGGTTTACATCAGCTCCAGTTGACTGTTGAAGAAAACTCATAAGAAAAATATTGGGATACATAGCACAAGTAGAAAGGTGTATATTCATCGTCAATCAACAAATGGTAAAAATTTGTAAAATAATATCTTGTTAATATTAAATATTTAAATTGGCACTGTTTGTTTTGAAGTTATTTGGGAATTTAGCCTCTTTTATAAGCACAATTGCAGCACTAAAATCATTTTTTAAAAACATGATTTCAGCTAACTTGGCTGGATTTTAAATGTCAGCATATAAATTGTGTTTCCAAGACACGATTTTAGAAAAAATGCAAATACCCAAATAGTTTTAAAACATTGCCAATTCAAATAATTATTATCAAAATAATATTATTTTGAAAATTTTGCCACACATATGCTATAGTCCTATATACTATGATAAAAAAGCACAACTTCAGTTAACTAGAGCATGAATCACTAAAACCCAATGTTTGAGAAACAATCAAAAGTCATTAAATTGTTAAGGTGCACTAATATTGTAAATTCATTAAATCAATCCTAGTAAACCAACGGCCACTAATGATAAGTTCATGTTGGAACCCCAAAAAGAGAAAGATCAAGATAGAGAATATTCGATTTAAATTGACATAGCATTTGATAACTTCTAAATTTTGTCTTTTGTATGTATCAATTTCAGGATTCCCAGCAGAGCTTTTCTTTCTTCTCTTTTTTTTTTGATAAATGAGCTTTTCTTTCAATTGTTCTATGCAATTCTTGGAAAATGACTCAAATGATCACACCACTATTCTAAAACAAACTTGTACCTTACAATGAATTGACACACTATATAAAAGATTAGATTTACATTGGAGAAAAGAAATGGAAAAACATTGTTGCAGAAGTCCTTAATTTTATACTTTGTTGTAGCCAATTGGCCACTGATACCAAGCTCAGATGTTAATTGCATAAATCTGGTTGGCTTTGTATATTAAAAATCCTAAAACCAAGAAAAACCAGGCACCCCCTATTCCGCAACAGAGATAGTTTACAAGACCACTGATTTTGACAAAATTTAACTACCCAAAAATTATATTTCAACATACAGAACATGGATTTAGAGGAGGGCATTGGTGCAATGGTAAGTGCCTTTCACCAAAAATGACTGATCGCAAGTTTAAATTTAGGAACTAGCCTCTACAAAGAAAACTTTTGGGGGTAAGGCTGCCAACCAATCACCTCTCCCTATCCCTGCAAAAGTGGGGGCTTCATGCACTGGATACAACCTTTTAGAACATGGATTTATGCTTCTTCATTAGTGCAAGTCAGTTTATTTCATACCATGACAGCATCACAGGTAATAATTGATCAAAAGGGGTAAATGCAATTCATGATCCTTGACATCAAATTAGAAAGGTAAGGACGAAGAAGTCTAGACATAACAGCCAATAAAAGCAAAAGGGGTGTATGCATGAACAGCTCATGAACATGTCACTCAAAACCAGAAGCAAGGTCTACACAGATTAATGATAAACCCTCACTTATACCAAAAACTTAAGCTAATAAGAAATTATGAATTTAATCACTTACCTTTATTCTAACAACTAAAAACATTAAGAGGCCAAATCATTTTGGCTTAAAGCGCAAGGCTTGGAAATTGAAATATAGTAAAATTCACTTTTAGCTTTTCATGCTCTGAATGTTACAAATAAATTTTTATATAGATACCACACGATTGGAAACCTATGGCAACTGCTCCATAATGAATGTTACAATTTTTAAGGACAGACACAAAAAATGCATTATGGAAGTCTGGAACTATAAGGAAAAATGAACAAATAAACAATGCAAACCAAGATCATACCAGGAGCTTCCGGGCAATATCAACATGACCCGAATGAGCAGCAGCAAAGAGCGGAGTGACATCGGTGACAAAGTCCCTATACTCAATCTCAACCTCATCGGACTCTTCCTCTCTCAGCACAGTCTCAATGCACTTGACTCTCAAGCTAACTGTCCCAATATAGTTCACGTCCACAGCCTCCAATGCCAAACACTCTGTCACAAACTCCAAGTCCCCACCTAGAGCAGCCTCTATGAGCCTCTGAGACCTCAATGAAAGCTCGTCCCTGTCCCTCCCACTCCCACCGACAAAACTGTACCTTCCCATCTGCTTCTTTCACTGACACACCGACGACCCCTATGGAAATGGAACCCGAATAATCCAAATCTTTATACAAAACCAAATCTTGATGAAGATATCAATACAATAAAATAATAGTATATTATATATATATATATATATATATTTATAGCATTCTTGTACTTTGTGTATTATTACAAATAAAAAAATAAAGATCAATTATTTGCTAGAAAAGTCTGAGAGTGAAGGGTCTCAGATTGTGCGCTTTGTTTGGCTTTATATGCAGAGAATAATACAACTACAACAAAGAGAGAAGTGAGAAGCAAATGTTTAATTCACAGTACATACCTGTGCTCAAGTTAATATGTTAGTTCTTTGTTCTTCATCAATCTTCTTTCTTCTGCTACCTAGTCTTTGTCAAATGTTTCTAAAGCTCTACCAGACAACATGGTAGTAAAAACGAGGGAAAAAAAAGGTTTAAACTTTAAAAGCCCCCACACCAATAATAATGGTATAGTTAAATTGATAAATTCACTGAGTAGCAAAAGTGTGGGGAAATGGGTGAAAGAGACAGATGCGGTAGAGAAACAAAGGAATGGAACATAGAAAAAGGGCTGAGGTTGACTTTGCAGAGGGACAGGACTAGCAAGAAGCAAAAGATGGGCTCAAACTTCAAGGTGTGTGTGACTTGTGTAAAGTCCAGATTGGATGAATTTTCCCTTTTGCCAAAATGTCATCTAGATGCCAAAGTTGCCAATAATCGCGCTAAGTGCTGTGTGCAAATGCTACCAATTCCACAGGTGGTGGAAAATTTTAAGGAGCAATGATTATCACAATCGTTGTTGCACACACTCTGTACACGTCATACAAATTTTGATATTACTTTTTTGTGTTTCATTTTATATTTTATCAATTATGATATGTTGTATAGTGCCTAATTTTTTTTCTATTTTAAACTTTAATTATTTTATAATAAGAGTTAAAAATAATTCATCATACATAGTAAATTATGATCGGTAGAGTATAAAATAAAATACAAAAAGTGATATAAAGTGGATTTGTATTCTCCTGAGTGTATATGAAGTGTGAATAGCGATTATGTAGTGGATTTTCAAAAAATGAAGACTGTGTTGGAGTGTAGGAGCCTTTGAAGTTGGAATTATATGCAGCAAAGCCCATAAGCCCTATGGCATAGGTTTCAAGTTCAGCCCAATTGTGTGCCGTGAATTACAAGTTGAGCTCAAGGCATTCCAAATTGAATAGCCCAGTAAACTTATTGAAGAAGTCCAAGTTGAACAATTCAAGCTCACATCGATTGGGCCAACGAAGCTACTGTTCAAGGTCAACTGGCTAAATATTGGCAACAAAAATTAGCCTGTCTTGGAATTTTGGTAGCGGCCCATGTTTCTTTTCTCTCTTTTTTGCTGAATAAAACTTTTCATTAACACATAATAAAGAAATCAATACAGAATAGCAAATTAAATCCATCTAGCTCTTCTAGCAACACAATAATAAATTTTATAAAATCTATCTTACTCCATGTGTTAAAGAAAAAGAGCCCTTTTATGAATTTCTACAGTGATAGAGGCACTTTTCCAGTATGCTTGAGTATGGTTGAACTTGAGCCTGGCAAATATGATTGTTAAAGTGTCCCTTTCAAAATGACATTAACCCAAGAGACCAGGCTAGGTGAACTGCGAGAATAGCGGCTTTAGCTTCACCAGCAATAGGTTTGGCACAAAGTTTTCACATTATTGGTCCCAACCCAACCTAGGATTTTTTCATCCAGGGTAAAAAATATTTGACCTAACCGATTTAATTTTCAAGTTGGATCAAACGGGGTAACTCAGTTTTTAAGGTGTTTTTTTTTTTATCGTTATTTATTTAAATCAAATCCTTCTTGAGAGTGATGAGATTTCGTATTTTAAAAATAAAAAATAAAAATTGACATGCTTCACATCATTTAGTCCTTTTTTTTTTCGTTTATTTTATGATGATAATATAATTAGTGAACTTTGGATTATGTAAACATGAAAGGAAAACAAAAAAAGAAATTATCATATTTACTATTATTATTTAATATTTTTTGCATGTGAAAAATATGGGTCGAGCCGCTTCCAAATCTTTTATGATAACCCTTTTTGAGTGAAGGAAATTGGTGCCCAGTTTCCTTTCCCCTTTAAGGCAAGGGAAACTCATGCAAGAGGCAAGTCGAGTTTTGAGCAAGTAGGATATGTTTTACTAATTTTAACAAGAGTAACGAGATAAATATGAATATGAAGGAAATATGGGAACTACAAAAGTGATAAGAGAAAATGAGAGACAAGTGTTTTGAAAAATGATAATGGAATTTATATAAAGATAAATAAATTATAACTAAGAGAGAGAGAGAGAGATATATATATATATATATATACTAGTTAAAGGCCGATGCGTTGCACGGTTTTATCATAAACTTATAGAATATACATTTTATTTGATAAACAATGATCTCTCAAATAATTATTATAATAACAAAAGGGAAAATTTATTTTGGTATAATAATTATCAAATATAAAATGATAACACCTTATAAAAAATTATTATATTGTAACCTACCAATTGTGCTCTAAAAGGAATTTTGTATTTTTGGGAGATTGTTGAATACCTCTTTGTACACTATATTTTTAGTGTATCCTTGTTCTTGTTTGTCATTGTTCGTTTTATAAAATTTTAATATTGATAAAAAATCATGTCAAACCATATTTAATGATGGATAAAAAAAATAAAAATAAAAACTAAATGGATAGATTGACTTCTTTTATAGATCAAAGTGTGACACTCTAATAGTTAGCCAAAGCTATTTTAATCAGGAAAAAAAAAATCAAATTGTTATGAACAATTTATAATCAAATTTATATAAAGACATGCTTAATAGAAAGCTAAAAAGTTTTTTCTCTAAATAAAAATTGAGAGGATGAAAGCAAAATATCACCATCTGAACCCCTGTCATAAAACAAAAAATAATTTAAAAAATCATGCCTAAGCATATTTAATTGTTAATTCTCAAACCATAATCATATAAATTGTATAAAACATAAGCAAATTAGGTTTAAAAAAAACACACACACACACACAAAACCTATTCAATTTAATGAAAAAAAATTAGAGTAAACAAATACATACCTGAAAGGTTATAGGTAGAAGAAGAGAAGAATAAAGAAAAAGAACTATATGACACATATTCATTATGAATTATTTAGTATATATACACTCCACATTAAAAAAAGTTAATATGAACAAAAAGTTTAATGTTAGTCTAATTTGTGGAAATGTAAAGTTAAAGTCTAAATCTTAAAAAAAAAGTGGAAAGAGAAAATTCAAAGAATTTAGTGTTTTATTTAAATACTAAGAGTAGTTGCAACCTACGTGCAATAATTTTCTTTTTTATTTATTTGGTTTTTTAGTTTAATGTTATAATATTTAAAAGTGATATATAAATAACTTTGTGTATTTTGTTATTTTAAAAAAAGAAATAAAATAATGTGAAGTAATATTTACAAATGAAATAAAAATAGTGTCCTAAGTTTTAGATGGAATGAAAAAGATAAATAAATAAAAAAACCTAAAACTTAAAAAAAAAATTTTAATAATTTGTGTAAGAGTATTTTAACAAGTAAAAAGTTAAAAATCAAGCCAAAAATCTTATTATTAATAGTAAATTACTATCGGTAAAGAGGAAAAGGGTGCCCGCTCCATTGACAAAAATTTGAATTTTAAAGAAAGAGAAAGGAAAGTAGTGAGTAGAGAGAGAATGAGTGGGGACCAGTGAGAAAGACATGGGCATGGCAAATGGGTATGGAAAAAACTAAAAAGAAAAAGAAAAGGATCCGAGAGAAATGCTTGCTAGTGCCTAGTTGTTGTTGTAACGTACAAGAATATTTCCAGGACTCTGGATTTCATCACGTCGTCTTGTCTGGTCTAGCAGAGGACCGCCTCTTGATTTTGATTAGACACCCTGTACTGGACACAAGAGGACCATACTATCCTCTACTTTTCTCCCTTTTTTTCAACTTTGGGATTTGCCTTCCAACTTTTCATTTTCAGATTAAAGTTTTATAGGTTATAAGTAAAACTCAAGTATTACTCCTTAAATTTTAATATATTACATGTTAAAGAATAAGAGTTGGTTCAAGTTACACTTGGTGTAATTTTAAGTAATGTTACACCACCCAATAACTTATTATTAAATTAATATTTTGAAAATTCAACCGTTGAATTACATGTTTTATATGTTCTTAACATGCATGCCAATTTTCATATCAATCGGATGCTATCTACCATTTGAACCATAAACTTATATTTTATACATTATTTTAAACTACAAAAATTTGAATTTTAACAATTGATCGATGACATAAATATTAATTTTTGATCACCTTGAAATTTTGCAAGCATAAAGAATATACAAAGATAATGTAATCTAACGGTGGATTTGTCAATATTCGCATCTAATTAAAAAATATTGAGTGGTGTAATATTGCTTAGAGTTACACTAGATATAACTTGAACCCAACCCAAAGAATAAATATAATTAAACATAATCAATTTTTATGTTTATTTAAAAATTTAATTTAACTGTAAGATTATTAATATGTTATTATGTGTAATAAGATGTATTGAATTTTAAGTCAAAAGCTAATATGACAATCTCTTATTGAATGATATAAAACAAGAGTTTTTATGCCCATTCTTACCAAATTTGAACTATTTCATTTTTTATAGTATAGAGTCTTAATTTAGTAAGGATTGTGTGTAAAACTCATATTTTACACAATTCAATAAGAGATTACTATATCAATTTTTTATTTAAAATTCAATAAATCCTACCACACATAATAATATATCAATAAACTCACATTTAAGTTGGATTTTCAAATGAGTATTAGAATTTATTAAGTCTAGTTATGTTTATTATTTAATAAGTCCGAATTTGGTAAAGATGAGTGTAAAACTCATGTTTTACACCATCTAATAAGATATTGTCACATCAGTATTTTGCTTAAAATTCAATATATCTTATCACACCTGATAACATTTCAATAAACTCCAAATTTGATTGGATTTATATATGGGTATTAGATTTGATTAGGTGTGGTTGTACTTATTCTTAAATGTATGATAAAATGATGTGACATATTAGGATTTGAGGGATAAAATATGAGTTTTACACCACATCTTTATAGAATTTAATATCTTATTTAATATGTAATACAATGATGTGACATGTTAGGATCGGAGGGTAAAACTTCAATTTTACACAATATCTTTATAAAATTTAATCTCAATAATAATGTATCTTGCTTTGCAATACAACTACACCTCCTCCCACTATTTTTGGACCAAATTGCCATTTTTTTATTAACTTCAAGCATGCTTAGAAGCTATTCTATTTATTTTTTATTATTATTTTTTTTTTGTAAAGGATAATAATTTACATAGATTACTACTAACATTGCATTACATTAATAATAATAATAATAATAATAATAATAATAATAATAATGTATCTTGCATTTCAATGCAAGTACACCTACTCTTGCTCTTTTGGACCAAACTGCCCTCTTTTCACTAACTTCACTGTAGAACATAACACACACACTCTCTCTCTCTCTCTTGTTTAAATCAAAATTAAATATTTATTAAACGTAGTGGTTAAGCATAAGCACATCAAATTTTTTTTTTTTTTTTTTTTTAAGGGGGGTAGCACATCAAAACATGACTTTGCAGTTTGCACAAAAGTATACAAAAAGAAGAAGAAGTGGGACAGCTAAAATAAATTCACTTTAGTAAAGAAAAGGTCAATATGCTAACTAATACAATTCACTATAATTACACTTTATATTGAAGATGCTAGGAGATAGATCAAACCAAGAATTGTGACTAAGCCTTGTCAGAAAGTAAATAATATCTTACATTTCTTTCTCTATTTTAATTTATATCCATAGTAAATATTAATACAAATATCAATTCCTTTCATCATGGTAAAAATAGAAGATGATCTACTCTATTTCAAGCTTTCTCCATTTAATCCATTTCATGGTAAATATTTTATTTTCTTACTATTGTAAAATTTTAAATAATGTGGTAATTTATATAACTTCATACTTGTAAAATTTAATTTGAATCAATTAATGAATCATTTTCAAATAACGAGAATCATTTCACAGTCATGACATTGTCATTTTCTTATGTATAAACAACATACAAAAACAGGAATAAAATTTTGCTCTTTTTTTTTTGAAAGCGGAATAAAATTTTGTTCTTAAATATCTCAATATCCTTCCTATTTTTCTTAGATAGTTATATGATGCTAATGTGGTAGAGAAACTTATGCTATAGTTGTCATTGTGTTGTCTATACTTTTTGTGAATAGTTCAAGTTTTTTAATTTGTACTGTTTTTTTTTCCCTGAATCATTTGTACTGGTGTTGTCAGTAAATGTAAATGATCCCATTAACACCACGCTTTCTTTTATTTATTTATTTATTTATTTTTTAAATGTAACCAGCTGCAGCTAGAGACACACAATGTCGTTATGGTTGTTCCTGTTAACGTGATAAAAATCATAGTTAAATTAGTTGCCATTATGGGTCAATATATATAAAAACAAATAAATAAATAAATAAAGTCGCATACCTCCAAAAAAAAAAGTTGCATTCGTATTTTAAAACATTTTTATTAACCAATGACCTCTTAGATTGAAATATATACTAAATTACAATACTTAAAAAAAAAAAAAAATTTCTAAAGTACAAAACTCTTGGCAAATCACAACTATTATCATTTCTATAATATGTATATATGTAATGATAGTTTGACATTAAAATTTGATCTATTTATTTTACATTTTCTGGAATAATTTAGGCAAAATTGCTTACAATAATACAATTTCAAAGCTGATCCCGGATTCTCAATAAATAAAAATAAAAATGAGAACAGCAATTTTATTTTTATATTCTCAGGATGTGAAAGGCTAGTGCACTTCAACGCAATATTAAAATATGAATTAACAGTGAGCCAGGAGATTAGAACAAGATTTTGATATTGTATTATATTTACGAATATTGCGTGTATCTTTGGCACATCGAGCCCCTAAAGTTTTAACATATTAAAATGGCCTTTGATTGCCAAGTACTCCTTGTACACGACTGGATCAACGACGTTAAATTTGTTTTAATGTTTATATGATGTAATCGAATGCTATTTTTTATTTATTTTTTTAATTTTGTGGTTATTTAATGTTATCAAAATAAAAGTATTACATTTCTTTTAAGTAATTAGATGGTAGATGATCAGGATGAGCAAAAACATCACTATACAGGAAGTTGGAAACGTTCTTTCAACGCACAATCAAAATGTCAAAAATGATGGTATATTCTAACAATTCGGCATATTCTAGCAAAATGTCCTCATATTATATGAGTCATATGTGATATATACCCATAAAAAAAGAGGAAGTTGAAATAAGCAATTTTTACAAAGACAATCACAATTCTACTTCAGAACTATTCCAAGAAGTTACTCCAATATTTTGGAAGATGGTTCAATTTAAATTTCACCACCTATCATCATAACTTTGAATCATTGTTTCCTTATTTTCATACCCAAAAAAATAAGTTACAATAACATCAAAGGGTGTAAGAGACAGTTTGGGGCCTATTAAAAATCAATTTGAGCACCTGACAAAGTTGGATCAACCATTAATATTGATTTTGATAGGGCATGCACTTAATAACATCAGGAAATTTCATTTTCGTTGTGTAATAAGTAAGAAGAAATTTTTACAAATGGTATAAAGAGAAAGAATACAACTTGGTGAAAGAAACTTTTAATATATGAAAATTTTTTGCTTTTTTTTTTTTTTTGATAAAGAAATTTTTTTGCTTTTGTTTTCATTTTACAAAAATGAACACTGTTTTTAACAACTAAACAATGTTTATAATGGTAAATTGTAATTAAAGTAGTTCACGAAACCTTACCATAGATATTATTTTTATTATGCATCAATTATATTATGTTTATAATTATATAAAGAAAATTGTATACTTAAATAGTTAAACTTATTGTACGAAAACTATTTTTCTTTTTCTAAAGTAAAAAACCAGAAAATACAGCAAATGAAACTGTACTTCCACTGATTGTGGTACACCAGTTAATGGGAAGTTGTTTTCTGATCCGGCACAGTAAAATTTAAAGACTATAAACAAATTGTAAAAAAAAAAAAAAAAAAAGAAAAAAAGAAAAAAGATAATATGATCCAACCAAAGTAAGTGGAGCCGTAGAGGAGGATATAAATTTTTTCACCAACATTTTTTGCAATGTTTGAATTTACATATTATGAACTTATAATTTAGTGTTAATAAAAATAATATCCACTATAAATTCATTTAAATGTGACTATTTGCTTTATTTTGACTGTAATAAGAAAATATGTGATACCTAGAATTAGTTATTATCGTCAAGTTGCATGAAGTTAATGAGTCCATGTTGGAGATTCCGGGCCTGTATTTTAGTATTTAAATAACATTATAAATATTTTTACACAATTTCTTAGATAAAAAAGAAAAAAATGAAAAATGAAAATGGAAAGAATAGCAGAGATGTCAGGTAGAAAATCATTGTGATTGCTTGAACCTAAAGGGGTATTATTGGTAGCTAAGATAGTCGTGACTTTTTTTTTTTTTTTTTGGAGAAAGGAGGTAGTCGTGACTTTTGTTAAAGGAATTCCGTATGTTTTTTAAACATTTCCCCGTGACAAAACCATCAAACACAACATTTTCATTAAATAATTATAAAAAAAAAAAAAAAAAATTCAAACACAACATTTTATTTTCAAACACAACATTAATACTAATAATTTACACAAGTGAAGTTCATTCCCCAAGTGACTTTTGAGTTGGGTTGAGAAGGCAAAAGCAAAAATCTATCTCCATTTTTTCATTTTGCCTAGGAGCAGGAGGATATACACGTTTAAATTTGGAACACCATCGTTTTCTCGTTTTTGGTAATAGTTTTATGTTTCTTCTCTTATGGGGTCCTTTGCTTTCCCTGTGTAACGCTCACATAAAAGCTTAAAGAGGAAGCTTCCTTATCAAGGTGAAGCCTTTGAAGATTGCAGAATGGGTCTCAGCAGACCTCACAAAGCTGGCAATGGGGTCTCCACCAGATGGGTTTCTCTCTTCTGCATTGCCAGCTTCTTCTTGGGCGTTATTGTTATCAACAGGTTCTCTCTCTCTCTCTCTCAGGAAAAGAGTAAGATCTTGTATTGAAGTGCTCAACTTTTGGATTTGCTGCTCTTTCTAATGGGGTGGAAGCTTTCACTGTGTTGATCTTTTGTGCAAATGGGTCTTCTTTTTTATGCCCCTTCTGTTTCCTTTTGCTTATATTAAAGAATTTCATAGTTTATGATGCAGAACAAATATGAAAAGTGCTTTCTTTATGAATAGATTTGATCCTTTCGTTTCTGGATTTAATAAGGGTCTTTGCATTTGGATTTCTGGTTCCAGCTTGAGACTTGTGCTATTCTAGAATCTTTCTAATTCTGTGTCTAAGTTATTGTTGGGTTGATGGGGGCTTTACAAAGATACATAAATTGTTATACTCAATTAGTTGTTGAGGGGTAAGACCAATGGTGCTAATTTATTGAGTGGTATGATCTCTTGGGCTTCAGTAAAGCAAGGTGTAAACTTGATAATGCTTAGCTTTGGACAATGGCGAGCTTTGGTTAAATTGGCCTTATGTTTTCCCTAATACGTTGCTGCATTAGTTTAGAAGTTGGTCTTTGTAGTTAAGTTGATTTTTTGGAGCTTGCTAATTGCTCTCAAGTCTAAGAGCAGCTAATATGCAAAACATCAGTTAGTCAAATTACTGAAATTTTGATCATGATTGATTGCAATGAACTTGAGAATTTGTCAAAAGCTGATATTTAGGATGGGCTGATGGTAGGTATAAAAAATATAGGAAGTATGACTTCTATTGAAGTTTAAGCTGTCAGCTTCTTATGTCTGTAAAGGTCATTACCATAATATCCAAGCCAAACATTGGTTATACAAAAGACAAATGGTGTGTAACTATAGCCCAATTACTTACAAAAAAAGGGGAGTATAACCCAATGGCGCACGTTCATTCAATTTGAATACTGGGCCAAAAACCAGTCTACAATCCTTGAATGAGATAGCTGCAGAGTAGTTTCCTTTACAACGAACCAAGTAGATATATATATATATATATATATATATATATGTACCATTTGTGTGTGTGTGTGTGTGTGTGTATTTGCTATTCATTAATAGTGCTTCATCAATCCACATGATTTGTAAGTGGAAATAACCATCATTTGATCCCCTGTCAGTAGCTTACAACCAAGGCACCAAACATGTTAATATGGCATCATGTGGTTTGACTCTTGCATCATATGACTTACTTTGTATTCTTGCAGATTTGTCAAGATTTTTAAGTGTTCCAAAGTGCTAATAGAATCCATATTTCGGTTTTAATAAATTGTCATATACTGAGGTCAAAGAGGTCCTCTATCATACAATATAAGACATTAAGATCTCTGCATTTCCTTTATATGCTGATCTATTTGTCATCACTGTGAATGTGATTAAACTTGTTAGACTTGTAGCTGAAGGTAGATTCTTTTCCAAAATTTTGTTATTCTTGTGAACATCCATTAATGAATTGCTTATACATTCACAGGTTTTGGGCTATTCCCGATCCAGATAAACTGGACGAGGAGGCTTCATCAGTGGAGAAACATAAATCAAGAGCTCTTAATCCCACAGATGACTGTGAGAAGAAGGCAAGTCTCAAGAATATTTTTATCATAGGCTCCACTGCCTTTATTAACAAATAATATTCTTCAAATTATTACAGGATGCGATTGTTCGGACGGGGGACATCCTTTCTCAAGTTTCACAAACACATGATGTGATCATGTAACTTTCTATATCCTGCTCAGTACTGTTTTAAAGAATTTAGGCAGTATCTTAGATGTTGTAATTGTGCACCCTTCTATATCATGTAATTATTTTAAATGACACATTAATGTCTCAATGCTTTCAGGACATTAGACAAAACAATCTCCTCATTAGAGATGCAGCTAGCTGCAGCTAGAGCTGCCAAAGTTAATGGTGATGAAGGATCTCCAGTGGTTACAAAATCAGGAAGTGAGCAATTCAAGGATCGCCCGAAGGTATTCTTTGTTATGGGAATCATTACTGCATTCAGCAGCAGAAAGCGGAGGGATTCAATTAGAGAGACATGGATGCCCCAAGGTTCAGTCCTAAACTTAATAGCTTTTCTCTTTAAGTTGACATTAAGTAGAAGTTGAAATAAACTCATTGCCAACATACATTGGCTTTTTTCCCCAATTCAGGTGAAGAATTAAGGAAGTTGGAAAAAGAGAAGGGAATTATAATGCGGTTTGTTATAGGACACAGGTGAGTTTACTTGAACTTGCCAGAAATTTGCATACCACAGTTACTTGCTTCATACTATTAATTTTGACAAAATATAGTGGTTTAATTTTTTGGTCATTAGTGCAACTCCAGGTGGTGTATTGGATCGCGCTGTTGATGCAGAAGACGAGCAACATAAGGATTTCTTACGACTGGTATGGTTAACTGCTTGGACCATGTTGACCATTATCTCTAGTTATTATTAAAACAGGGGACAATGATTTGGCCGACGTCACTAGGTCACTGATTCTACTAGTGGGTCAGTCATTGAGCTAGTTGTTTGATTAAAAATTGTAATATAATTGCAAAATATATTGAAATTGAGACAATTAATTTGAAAAAGTTGGTGCAAAAATTATAGCATACATGCACTATAACATACACAAGAAAAAATTGAATACTAGTGTAAGTACAACAACAAAATCTTAGTTCCAAAACTTTTAATGTCATGAATACTTATGTGAGTACAATAAGACTGATGAGATATATTTCCAAATTTTACGAAGATATTATTATTTCAATATCAAAATTATAATGAATAGTATATTTATTTTTTATTTAAAAAAAAAAAATGAAACTCAATACTAAGATATATATATATATATATATCTCACAACTCAGGTAAAGATAAAATATGTGTGGTGCATCAGATTGACTATGGCGATTCAATGAATATTATTTAAAAATGAATGTTTAAGTTGTGTATTTCTTTATGATGATGGATTCCTTGCCTTTTTGTTTGAATTAGCAGTTATAATTTAGAATGCGATATTTTAACATATCAGATGAAAACCTTGCTGATAATGTTTCACTAAGCCATCAAATATCAGAAGTCTGGGCTGTGAGCAGGAACTTAACTATTCTTTTACATGTAACTTCAGTTAAATATAGTTAAGCCAGCTAATTAATGTTCCAGAATAAATCAGGACCCAAGGAACTAACTTTTGAAATATCTGATCAGCTTTACATATTGTTTAGAATAAATCCTTTGATTAAAATTTCTTCTCTGAGCTTAAGCAGTTTTACTTCTGTATTTTGCAGAATCACATAGAAGGATATCATGAATTGTCAACAAAAACTCAAGTATACTTTTCAACAGCTGTTGCTAAGTGGGATGCTGACTTCTATATAAAAGTTGATGATGATGTTCACATAAATCTTGGTTAGTGTGTCTGCAGTCTAATATAAATGTTTCTACCTTGCAAAAAAGGTGCAATATTGGGGGCACTGAATTGATAATTTTCAACATTGAACAGGTATGGTTGGTTCTACCTTGGCCCGCCATAGATCAAAACCACGGGTTTATTTGGGTTGTATGAAGTCTGGACCTGTCCTGTCACAGAAGTAAGCTGTCCCCCTTTTTTTTAATATGTTTTTTTGAGTTCTTAGCAATCTTCATCTATGGTTGTCATTCATCAGACCTTCCTTTGGCTACTAAATGCAGAGGGGTCAAATATCACGAACCAGAGTACTGGAAATTTGGTGAGGAGGGAAATAAGTACTTTAGGCATGCAACAGGGCAAATCTATGTGATCTCCAAAGATTTGGCCACATATATTTCCGTGAATCGGTAAGTTATTGAAATAAAATCATTCTATACTTGTTATACGACCTAACTGTTAATTAATGTTTTTTCCCCTGCCCTAGGCAAGTACTTCATAAATATGCAAATGAAGATGTCTCTCTGGGTTCTTGGTTTATTGGTCTTGATGTTGAGCACATTGATGATCGGAGCCTCTGCTGTGGGACACCCCCTGGTAAGCTTGAATTTCTAAAAGATGAAGTCTCTTTCTTTGATGTTCTCCATTGTTTCTTTTTTAAATTTCATATTCTCATAGTTGCAACTTACATTTTACTGGATATAGTAAAAAGGCAATAGCCAATATAAATAGTTTATGATCCCCAACATTGTCAACATTACAAGTTCATGCGTATGGTCAAAAGATCACTTGATAACTGTATTCCTTCAGGTACTGGTACATTTGAGCCGCACATAGTTCTGAAAGAGTTATAGGCCTTTCCCAAAAGAAATTATGGGTTGAATTCTTTCAAGAGTTTGATACCATTAGCAAAATCATGAACTGAACTCTTATCTTTCAATAAGTCCAAAATATTCCTTTTGTGTTGATGTTAGATTTCTGCTGACAGATTGTGAATGGAAGGCTCAAGCTGGAAATCCTTGTGCTGCATCGTTTGACTGGAGCTGCAGTGGCATATGCAAATCAGTGGAAAGAATGGAGGAGGTGCACCAGCGGTGTGGGGAGGGCGATGAAGCTATCTGGCACACCAGTTTCTGAAACATCTCCCTGTCAGTTGTAAAATATGTGAATGTGAATGATCAAATGGGTGGTTTAGATAAACAACTCCATCTGCCCGATTTTTGTCTATCGATGCCTCGGGACAGTTGGTATATAATTAAATTAATTACTGCACATATGGATTCTCGAGTCAGGAAATATGATGCAAATTCTTTAGTTCCAAGTTTTACTTCTTGATCGGTAGTCCAGAAATCAAACTAATTTGCAATTGTTTAGTAATATATTTGAAGCATGAAATTAACTTACTATCGTATAAAACCTTAAAAGCGCAAGTACATGATTTCGTAAGAAAATATGCAGTATTGTTGTGACCAAGTTAACAGGAATATTTGGATTGGTTAATCAATTTCTTGGCACAGACTTTGGATTCTTTTCTAAGCCAATTCATCAATAAAGATAAGGACTGGAGCAACACCATTCCCCTGCATGCAACTATGCATACAAGACATAGGGAACCAAATGTTTTAGAAATTTAGAATCATCTTCATTTGTCTAAATGCATAAAAGATTAAGGAATATGCCTTGTATGAAGGGATTATTTAGCTTTGTATGTATATGTGCTTTGTATGTATATGTGCTTAGTGTCATGTTTAGTTTACAGTTAGTTTGAAGCCCAAAAAAAGGAGTGGGTTGTGAATCTTGTGATAGGTCAATGACTAGCATAAAATTTAGTCACTATATTATAAATGAGTGTAACTAAAATGAGAATATTAAAATTGGCAATTAAAAATATAATGAAAGGTAAGATTTGAAATGAGAAAATTTACTTAAAGATAGGATGACCTTTATCAATAAAAATATGATGGAGAGTCTTTTCAATTGATTTGATCATGCTCAAAAGAGAGTAACCAATGCAACACCAAGAAAGAGTGTTGATTAAAGTTAAGAAAAAAAAGAAAGGAAGGTAGAAGAAGACCCCAAGAAAAAAATAATAATAATAATAATAAATAAAAATAACACAAGGAGGAGAAGTAAAAAAAACCTTGCCAATTAAAAAAGTCATGGAGTTGACTTCAACTAGAATAAAATGGCGAAAAAGAATATATGTAGCCGACTTGACTAATTTTGTTGAGGATTTATAATCAACTTCAAAAATTGAGACTAAGGTTTAGTTGTCGTTATAAAGGTGAAAAATGGTGTTACATTATTTAAAATTAGTTTTTATTTTTATTTTTATTTTTTTTATAATTTAATAAACTTCATTACGTATACTTCATATCATAATAGATGGGATTGGGCCCAAGAAGATCACTCTTTTTTTTTCCTTTCTTTTTCGAGAAACGTGAAGATCACTCTTAGCAACACAGTGACCCAAGGTTTTCTGCTTTGGAACTTTTATATGCCGTACGATTTTGAATGTCTTTTCAATTTCCAGCTTCATTCAATGACTTCAAAAGAAAGAAGTGTGGGTGTGCACTTGAAATAGTCTTCTGCGAAAAAAAAGGGGTTGGGGTCTTTCATTTCTAATATGATTTTGATTTGGGCTTCAATGAAATGTTCAATATTTCTGATTCTAATAAAGTAAAAAATCAAAATTCACAAGGGGGAAGTCTATTTCCCATAATCCAAAATACTTCAATATTTTGTGCGTTTCAGTTAGTTCAACTGGTAAAGTTTATAATGTTTAAATAAGAGATCTGAGGATCAATTCTCGCATACTTCAAAAACTGATTGGTATCTTAATATGATGATAAAAAAAAATTATCAAAAGCAGACGCCATAAGTTGAAACTCTCTAAAAAAAAAAAAACTTCAATACTTTTAAGTAAAATAAAAATATTAGAGATCTAAGGGTAAAATTTTAAGATAGGATTCATATTAAAAACTTTGACAGAACAAAGTGGTAGAATGAACGAAAAATCCATCAAGTGAAAGCCTACAAGTATGAAACAATCTTGTTTTTCATAAATGAAATTTTAGCCATGTTAAAAGGGAGGGCAACTAGCTTGCTCATTCCCTTACTAGAAAGAGCATTTTTATTTGCAAATCTTGATGTATGGGTAAAGGATCTACCATCCGAGCTGGATGTTGTATTCCAAGCTAATTTAGTTCATTTATAAAATATTTCTTACCGATTTCTATTTAAAAAAAAAAAAGTATGAAACAATCTATTCCCTAAACTTTGGAGCAACCAATGAGGTTGATAAGGGGTTCTCTGACCTCTAAAGGTTAAGTTTGTGGAAAATTTCCCGATTTAAGCTTAAAGAAAAATTGCAGAATAACAAGATTTCGAAAATCCTTTTTCCATGGCTTAGAGGGGTATTTTTTTATTTATATTATTATTATTATAGTGTGGTTGGTGACCAATTCCTTATTAAGTGGTAAGGAAAAAGTTTTGCTCCAAACTATTTTTGAGTTATATTCATCCAACTCACCATGTTGCAATTGAAAATACTATCCATATATAATTTTAATCATATGATTTTTTTTAATGATTCATGTGCTTTGTTTAAATAATATACATGAATAGTCTTATGAATCTCCATGTAATAAGTCAAAAAATATAACTTCAAATCTGTTTGGAGCTAAACTTTTTTCAAGTGGTAAAGGTCTTGAATATACAACATCAATTAGCCCCATTAGGAATTTGTGCTCTACATGATAAATTATATTAACACATAAGAGTCGACAAAAAGATAGGTTTCTTTTAGAGTTGTGCTATATAACATAAAAATTTAAATAAATAAATAACCCTAAAAACTCTTTTCACCACATGTTGGGAGTACACAAAAATGAATCCGAAGATGTTTTAAGTAATGATCAAGGCTGAAGTCACAGAGCCAATCCTTGTGATGAAGGTTGTTTCAATAATAATACTGAGGTGATCTTACCTAGATGATTGAATTGGTCATTTCAGTTTTTGCGCTAAATATTATGAATTGATTATTTGGCATAAAAATAAAAACAATAATAAATTTGACATGTAACACAAAATTAAACAATAATTTGAAATTAAGTTAAATTCAATTTTGATTTTGATTGTACTTTCACTTAAATATAATATGTATGACTAGATATTTTGGGGAACTGGATGGAAGATCTCTAGGAGGTAGCATGCAATATAATAATTGTAATTATGTTTAATCCACCATTAAAAAATAATAATAATAATAATAATAATAATAAAAAGTTTTCCATCTTTGTTCGTTTGTTTTTGATATATAGAAGGATATGTTCGGTTAGATTATTTCACTCTTTAACACCGATGAAACAACCTAAAAATTCCATGGATCGATAGTATAGTGAATTGAACCATGTACGCTTTAAACCAATGAACCCACCACCTTGGTATTTCCGTAGAGGCTCGCCTAATTTTTTTTTTAATTTTTTTATTTTATAAATATGATAGAATTTTAATTTATAATATTCACTTTACGATAATTACTTTTTATCATCAAGTTAAAAGGTTAATTGGTTCTTAGTGCAGATGAAATTCAAATTTCATATTTCTTCTTCGATGACTTATTGAGCTAACAAAAACCACGTCTAATTCGAACCATACAATTAAAGTAGACTGCACACTAGAAGATCTGTTCACATAATGGATGTTGAAATAAGGGCGGTACGATCTGGGGCCGGTGTGAGCCGGAATTCTATACCTAACGTATCGTATCGTGAGAGAATTTTAGAAAATTGGCGACAATCATATTCAATGATTCAAGTTTTCTATCATACAACTAGAAGTGCATCTTTTGTGAAAATGATGTAGAAGATGTACAGCCTTATGTAACTGGGCCATGTTTCTTTATTGAAGAGCATTTTAGTTTTTTTTTTTTTTTTTTTTTTTGTGGAACCTAATTTTCGGTCATGGACCCTATTCCCTGTCAATTAGGCAAGTTAGTACCTTCAGTTGTCTTCTTCTTCATAATATGTCCAAAATCTCAAATTTTTGGTTTTGATTTTAACCATCCAAAAGATTGGCTGTGCCTGTGGGGCATTTTCTATGCTACTAACTAGGATTAATTTTCGTTGGAGCTTATCATCATTTTCAGGCTCCGTTTTTATCATGGTCCCAAATTCTCAACTCTCAACTCTCAAATCCCTTAGTAGCACATGAATTACTGCATGCATGTGGAAAGCCTGAAAAATAGCTTTTTAATTTGGTTGATCTCAAAGATTACCCAAATGTGGACTTCATGCAGTCGTACAGCTCTTTTCTAAGGTCAGAAAGTGTGCAGCTTTTCCTCCTTTGAAGAGCAATACGAAGCCTGTACCACAAACAAGATCAAAGAAAAAATAACATGAGGAAAGCATGTAGTTATAAGATCAATAATTTGATGGTGGTCGGTTCAGTACTTGGTTGTAATTTGCAACTAAAAATTGATGTTTTGGGAGCAATACCACAAAAAAATGCACAACTTTTGTCACAATTGTCTATATGGTAGATTGTGAGATGTGAAAAAAAAAAAAAAAAAAAAAAAGTCCGTGTGAAAAATGACATGCAACTAATCACAATCAGTCACATAAGATAATTGTGGTAAAAACTGTGGCTTTTTATATAGTACTTGAATTATTATTTTGGGAGCTGCTAGAGGCAATTTTTCTCTGTTTAGCTGAGCTCTACAACACTGTTCACACCATGGATTAATTTCTCAACCTTCCTTATAAGTTATATCCTTAAATGTATTTTTTGGTTAGTCCAAATTCGTGTTATTTTTGTAAATCTGTCTGACTTCACATGTCACGTTTTTGACTAGACTAAATCCAACTTTATAATGGGTCTACATCGTATATATACAGTTACCAACATTGCACCTTCATGAAGCAGATGAAGCTAGTACATCCTAAGTTTCTTATCAAGAAAACATTGCACCTTCATGATCTTGAAGGACCAAGCTTGAAAATTTGAACTAATCGTACCTGTTAAGAGCTTGGAAGTGACCAAAAAGTCTGGAAACACATACTTTACGACAACTAATACATATGTCAAGTGGTGATTGGATTAAATTTTTACAAGTACAATCTTGTTTCTTATGTATAAAAAATGTAATCCAATCATAAATTGATAAATGTGCAAGTTATGTCAAAGTATGTGGCACAATTTAAGTCCCTAGAAGAACTGAGGAGCGACCTTAATTTGGTTTCATATTCAATGGTATTATTTGACTCTTAGAAAATTGCTTTCGTGTTTTAATTCTGAATTTGATTGTAAAGATGGAATGAATTACCAATATACCGTATTGACTTGGGGGAAGTTTACAGTAGCTTTGCTTCCACAAAGCCAGACAAGACTACGTAAAACCACGAATTTGACCCACCAAATATGATGATCAAGAAACCAAAATTGGACTTTTAGTAGTCCATTTAGCTAGGTTTGTTGTTAATGAACTGTGATTAAGGAGTACTAAACTCATTCCCGTGGCCTTAATTGTTCTTCTTTTGAGACTGATCATGGCCCTACCATTTGGGCTCCATAGGAATAATAAGAAGAGGACCAAATCCAATACTGCTCCTTTGTCAATCATAGACCCAGTTCAACAATGTAAAAGTCAATTATTATATGGTTTCTTAAACAATTTATTAGGTCAAACTTGTTGATCCTAATTAAGAAGAATACACGCCTTACCAAACTTTTGGTACCAAATGACCATTCTAAGCTCCTCATTCTCATGTTTACTTAGTCTAACCAAGTGCATTTTGGTCAAATAGAGTTTGAGGGGGTCCAATCCAAGTGAGCTGGTAGTCACTAGTCAGAACCGGCAACAAAATAATCCGCGTTACCATTGTTCAATTTGATACTTTGAAGACAATCAAAATGCAATTTTTAATTAATTAATTAGCTAAGGTGTCCCAAAAGAAATACAATAAATTATAGCTACTTTTATTCACAACACATGCTGCATAGTTCGTACTACAAGAACTTTTTACTACCTCTTGACCAAAAAAAGAACTTTTTACTACCTCGAAATGTTAGTCCTCGTTACTAGTCGGTGGCATTTTGTATTGGACTTTGGTTTGGAAAAAAAATAAATAATAAAAGAGTGGTTGCCGGTTGGTCTAAGTACAAGAAAGCCTATGCTTCTTTTTCTTTTTTCTTTTTTTCTTTTTCTTTTTTGAAGGATAAGAAAGCCTATGCTTTGCTCTGTGATTGTATATTTGTATGTAATAATGATATTATATGCTTTTGAAATGGATGTATGGAATGTTGCATCAGAAGCTTATTTTGAGCTGCCTTTAGAACAAAGTATGAACAAATTCATTTCACATACAACAATATTACCATTATAATCGAGTTAATCCTAATGGTTTGCAAGGAATGATTCTGTCCAAGATTCTAACTTATCAGGGAAAAAATAATTCTGCCAACATTCTGTTTTTCCTTTTTACATGCAATAAAAATAAAGGTGATTGAAGATTAGAGAGGCAAGTGTGACAGATTAATTTGGGAAGGTAAAAAATTTGTACCAATTAGAAATAAATTGGACATTTTATTGGATGGAAGAGAGTTACGGACCAATTTTAGAAGATAAAAATTAAAAATGTTACTGTTTCAGCATACATGTGCTTATATGTCGAGATACAGAATTACATATACAGTTGAAGTTACTTGCTTATCTTAATCCCAAAAATCTTATTTTGTTGAGGGTTTTATTTTTGTTTGTTAATCTTTAAAAAATATATCTAAACCGTAGTTAAAAATTATAATGGTGTTTGTTTACATGCTTAAGCATTTGTATTAAAACACTTTTATACATAATAAAAACAATATTATGTTTTTTTTTTTTATATTAAAAAAATTAAACTTTGAAAAAAGATGCAAATCATAATTAACTCTAACACACCTCATCATAAATTAAAATTTAGAAGGCTTCTGTATCCATGACTTCAGTTTAATTATTTATTTATTTATAAATAATCTTCCACTCCTGCTTCTCTTTATATCAAAAATATAATAAAATGACAAAATATTCTAATATCCACGCATCCTTTGCAACTTTCAAAAGATAATCAAAGTAATTTAAACTCAATTTCACATCAACAAAATCAAAGCCTCAAGGATAAGACATAATAGATGTTAGACAACTAACTAATTCTCAAAGGATAAAATATTTTTCAAACCCATCAAGGATATAGGAGGATCTATGTATTGGCAGCCTAGATTAGCAAATTACCCGTAAAAGGAAATTTAATTAGAGTTAGGTACAATTAAAGTTTCATCCTTTTTATTTGTTCTTATCTAAATCTATTATTAACACCACTTAGTCATTTACCTACTACCATTTACAACTTATCACCAAAACAATTATGAAAAATCTTGCTAAGATCATATGTACCATAAAACTAAAAACACCATAAAAGAAAAAAGAAAAAATAAAATACAGCAAGTATTAAATTATGAATAGAAAATGTGTCAAAACTCTCAAGTCGCAAAACGTGAAAAACGAGAACGCGGAGACCACAGACCACAAAAAGGCAACAATAGTAGCTCAGAATAGGCTCATTACCACCACCATAAGACCATATATTTCAAAGCACTTGTCACGTTTTTTTTTTTTTTTTTTTTGGTTGTATGTAACTCACATTTGCACCTGTCGCAGTCTCTCTGAGTTTTCTATATAAGAGCTTATCTACTTTTCCCTTCATTCATTCATTCATTTCCTCAAACATTTGCTTTAATTTCTGATAATCTCTCTGACTCAGCTCTCCCCCCTAAAACATAGCTGTTAACATTTGAGTCATCAAAAATCAAAACATTTGTGTTTGTCCAAAAAACACAAACAAAGCCCATAAATAAATATAAATAATAAATAAATAACCGGGCCTACAGTAATCTTCACACCACGTTTCTCTACCGCTTATCTCGAAATCCTTATCCGCCGCTTCTGAATTACTTTGTCTTCTTCTTCTTCTTAGCTTTCTGCAAAAATCACATATCTAAAAATCTTATCTTTCATTCTTCAATTTCATCAAAGTTTCTCTCTTTTTTTTTTTTTCATATTTTTATTATTATTTATATACAGCTTGGTTTTGGTTCTCTTTCTCTCTCTTTAATCAAACCCTCGAGTAATCGCTGTGCTTTCAAGCTTACCAATCCGATTAAATCGAGGGTATTTCTTATTGTTTCTATTTTTTTTTTCTGTGACTTTGCCCATCTGGGTCTTCTTGGATTGGTTCGAAAATGGCTTTGGTTTCGGTTATATTGGAGATTTTGCAGCGACCCACAATAGTTGATGTGTTAAGCGAGTTGTTGATGTTCATAGCGCCTCTTTGGATAGCGGTTCTTGTCGGAGTTTTGGTTGGGTGGGCATGGAAGCCCAGATGGGCCAATGTTTTGTCCAAAGACACTTTTCCTACTTCACCAACAAGCACAACGTTGTCCACGTGTTTCGCATTCGTTCCGATTCCAAGCTTGAATTCTTTGAAGTTTCAGTTCCCCAATTGCATTCCCTGGACTAATGATGATGATAAGGAGGCTCTGCCTTTGTCACCTGCTGCTTCCAAATCTGATTCCAGGTTTGTTAGGGGTTTTTTTAATGTCTATCAGTGAATTTGACAACTTGGGTTTTGGCAGATTATTTGTTTTTTGATAGTTATGCTTTGGATTAGGATGTGGAATTTAGATTAATAGTTGAATTCAAGAGTTGGGTTATTTCTGAAATTTCAATTTTTACTTCTGTTGGTTTGAAATTTCTTATAGCATCATTGGTTTGACAATTTGGGTTTGCAAATTATTCAATTTGAAGTAACTTGGGTTTTGCAGATTATTCGTTGTTTATTTATTTATTTATTTATAGTAATGCTTTGGATTAGGATGTGGAAATTAGATAAATAGTTGAATTAAAGAGTTGGGTAATTTCTAAAAGTTTTTTTTTTTTTTTTTAAAATTTTTTTACTACTTCTGTTGGTTGGAAAATTCTTGTAATATCATTGATTTGACAACTTGGGTTTGCCAAGAATTCATTTTTTGAGAGTTATGCTTTAAGATTAGGAGGTGGAAATGAGATTGATTGTTGAATTGACAAGATGGGTTAATTCTAGAAGTTCAATTTTTTACTTTTGTTGGTTTGAAATTTCTTATAATGTCATTGATTTGGCAAGTTGGGCATGCAAATTACTCAACTTGGAGTAACTTGGGTTTTGCAGATTATTCATCTTTTCAGAGTTATGCTTTAGATTAGAAGGTAGAAATAAGATTAATAGTTGAATTAAAGAGTTGGGTTATTTCTAAAAAAAATTATTTCTGTTGGTTAGAAATTTCTTATAATATCTTTGGTTTGGTGACTTTAGTTTGCAAATTGTTCATTTTTTTAGTCATACTTCAGATTAGGTGTAAATGAGATTAATAGTTGACTTGTACTTGGGTTGGGTTGAAAAGATCCATTTTCTAAGCTTATTTAATTGTCAAATTTTTAGTCATACACTTTGAATATGAGCATGGAAATGAAATTGAGAATTCAATTGTGAGCTCGGTGGTTTATAACAGCTTAATTTTACTTTGGCAGTTCATCAAAGCTTGATAATGAAAAAGTGGCTTCGGTGACGAGAGAGGATGCAGATCATTTATGCCGGCTTGTTGAGGAAAAAGATGGAGGGCCTGCTTGGATTCAGATGATGGATCGTTCTACCTCTACGATGAGCTATCAAGCTTGGCGCAGAGATCCTGAGGTAGCTTTTCATTCATTTTTTGAAATGTTCTATCATGGATATGTAGTTTTGCTAGAACAACCTGATAGGCTTATGTAATTGAATCTGTAGTCTGTACATAAATGTGTTGCTAGGATTTTTGTATTCTATTAGCGAGGAATGTTTATGCTTGTGCAACTCTTGTGATTGATTGGATTGTTTTTGGGTGACTATGCTAGACTGGACCTCCACAATATCGTAGTAGGACCGTGTATGAGGATGCCACTCCTGAGTTGGTGAGGGATTTCTTTTGGGATGATGAATTTCGATCAAATTGGGATGACATGCTTATACATTCTGAAACCTTGGAAGAGTGTCCCACCACAGGAACCATGGTGGTGCAGTGGGTGCGCAAGGTAAGGA
This sequence comes from Quercus glauca, assembly GCA_023736055.1. Taxonomy (NCBI): domain Eukaryota; kingdom Viridiplantae; phylum Streptophyta; class Magnoliopsida; order Fagales; family Fagaceae; genus Quercus; species Quercus glauca. Next base: position 71,956,329 of record CM043316.1, on the reverse strand, counting down.
GAGCTTTTCTTATTTTATTTTTTATTCTTGGATTTCCCTGGTTGCATTAACTAATTCCAATGTCTTTTTTGTGGCACAGTTCCCCTTCTTTTGTAGCGATAGAGAGTACATAATAGGCCGTCGAATCTGGGAATCAGGAAGATCTTACTACTGTGTCACAAAGGTATGAAAATGCTTTTAACCTATTTAGGCCTCTTATCTTTAACTGGGGGAGGGAGTTTTAAATTTTTTCCTGTAAATTTATTCTCTTATTTAAGGAATTGGACTTTTTTGGGTTGGTTTTTTTGTAATTGTGGAGAGAGAAATAGCGTTTATCTTTTCATTATAGGTGTCAGAATGTTCGTTAGTTAGACCAACAGATGTCATCCCTGTTCGTTAGTTAGACCAACTTATGGTCATAGCTGCCGTGTTTGTGGAATTAAGATTTTTCTAGCTTTCCAATCACTTCATCTTTTCTGTAAAAAACGAAAGTTACTTGGTGGCATTTAAATCCAGTCACTAGTTATTACCATGTGCTGTAGTTCATAAGGCACTTGGATAATTTTCAAAGGTATCCCTTCCCTTGTCTTGATATCCTTAGTGAAGTGAGTCTAACTGGAATGAAAGGGTAACCTGTTGTGCCAGTTTTAAGTAAGAGCATAAATGATGGTCATAATTTGAAGGTTTTATATTTTATATTTAACTGGTTATGCTTGTAGGGATTTCGTTACAGCTAGTGTTTCATCATTTTAGGCAGATTTGATTTCTAAAAATATCTGAATGGGGAAATAACGTGTGTTCATGTTTTATCTTGTCTTAGGGAGTACCTTGCTCTTTGGTGCCAAGGCGCAACAAACCCAGACGTGTTGATTTGTATTATTCAAGTTGGTTTATACGTGCAGGTAAACAAAGTTTTAGTGTGCATCTTTTTACCATAAATTTGCTATGTTGCAAAATTAAAGTGGTTTTGGTTATGCCAAGTGAAAGTGAAGTTAAAAAAGAAAAACTGTGAATCTTCCTGATAGAAGGATGTCTTTCTTGGTATATAATTGAACAGCTTAAATTTTCAGTATTGCTCTATGCTATTTGGTGTATTCTTAGACTGAATCATGACTAAGACATGTTTCCATGGGATATGAAACAGTTGAATCAAAGAGAGGGGACGGCCAGTTGACTGCCTGTGAGGTGTTGCTGTTCCATCACGAAGATATGGGTATCCCTTGGGAGATTGCAAAACTTGGGGTTCGGCAAGGCATGTGGGGCGCTGTAAAGAAGATTGAGCCTGGTTTACGTGCTTATCAAAAACACACAGTATCTGGAGCCCCACTTTCACATTCTGGGTTAATGGCCCAAATCAACACTAAAGTCAGTGCAGACTACCTGAGATCTTTGGAAAGCAACACCAGTAATTCATTGGAGGGTGAAAACCCAGATTCACCTAAGAAACCGTCAGAGAAGAACATACCCAAAATTCTAGTGGTTGGTGGAGCTGTTCTCCTTGCCTGTACCCTTGACCGGGGCCTCTTGACTAAGGCAGTTATATTTGGAGTAGCCCGAAGATTTGCAAGAATTGGAAGGAGATTGTGATTCAGAATGATTTTTGCATCATTTGAGAGATGCCTGCCAATTCATTGTTGCAGTGAAGTGAGAAACTGGCAAATCAGGGATCTCCTCACTTGCCCTCTTTCAAGAGGATAGAAACAAGTATATTCTTTTTCCTATTATTTGAGCCACAGAGCAGCTTTAGATTGGAAAAGAGAAGAGATCAAATAGTTGTATTTATTATAGTTCGTAATGTCAATAAAAGAATCCCATGCTGCAGTAATAACAGGAATGTTCCAGGTTTTTTCATTTGCACACTTTTTATCTATCTTGTGTGGCTCCATCCTTTTGCATTGGGGTTTGAAGTGAGAATATGATACATTTCTATTCCCAAAGCATGTTAGATGTCCTCAAAAAAAGTGTTGGTGACGTAGGTACCTCTTCACAAACACACCCCGGATTACTTTCTGATATATGTCCTTAGCTTCATGCATAACCTGTTTCCATATTTGGAGAGGATTTCAGTAGAGAGATCATCTGAAACGTTTTAGCCATATTTGTCTGGTTTATGGTGTAGACGCATGTATTAAACGATAGATACCATGGCTCTCAAGGGTCATAAGAATGTTACAAGATTTTACAAGCTGTTACATATGACAAAAATCTGAGTCTCTTTAAGGTGGAACCGTAGAAGTACCAGCTGCCAAAGTTTGTAAAAACAACAAATTAGGATTCTTTAACGTTTCAAATGGATCATTCCAAAAAACGTTTCTTGGATCACCTGGGAACTCGACTGTACAAAGTTGCAGTCAGATGGAGTCATCGTGGTGCTTGACCTAGCAACAAGGGCCTAATTTGAATTGGATTCAATAAACTGTTTTTTGCTAAATTTAAAAATTAAATGAATGGTGTTCTGCTTAAATACAAGAAGTGTGTTTAGACAGGTATAATTTGAAAATTAAAATATGTGGTGGTGTAACCCACTACGATATAGGGATCGTTAGGCCTGGACTCCCAATTAATTTGTATGTTATTTTGAGTATAGCCTACAATGGAAAGTTGCAAGAGAAACCTGGCTGGAAGATGGTAGTGATAAACGGTTGTGAGGTGGTTTACTGGTAGGAGTCGACCATCCAAGGATGACTTCAGATAGCCAAGGTACCCCTTAGGCGTCTCAAGCTAAATCATTTTCCCTAAATAGTAGTTGATTGTTTCGCACTTTCTCTCGTGTTTCTCTCCCATGAAAAATGTTCCAACCCCCTTCACTGGCCCTCTCCTTCTCTTTTATACCCTTCTGTTAGTGGACCTGTAATGATGAGAGAATATTCTGCTGGCGTGTGGATCCCTCCACTCGTGGTGCCTAGGTGGCCCTTTGAGTTTAGGCTTCTGTTCCAGCATGTCTAATTTTGTGTTAGGGAGTGGGACCTGTTATTTTGCTGTTGAAATGATTTTCTAGTAACTTGAGCATGGCGTCGAATCTCATGCTTGGCTGGCAGGCTCTTCTAAGGCATTACTTTTCTTCTTTGGGAGACAGATGAGGCTTGTCCGGATGTCATAAAGAATACAAAAGCTCACATGCAATCCAGCTCGATCCTCCTGCTTGTGGGATGGGCCTAGGATTGATGGTCCTAAGTTTGGTATGGACAGAACTTTGTCCTCCCACAAAATACATTATGGAGAATAGTTTTTTTATTTAATTTTTTTATTAAAATAGAAATTTTACTATAGCCTAATCTAAGTGTATATATGTGTAAAATTTCATTCTAGAACTTTGGCCCTTGGCCCCTCCCCCCATCGCTGGTAGGAGTCTGACCACCCATGGATGATTTCAGATAGCCAAGGTACGCCTTAGGCGTCTCAAGCTGGATCATTTTCCCCAAATAGTAGTTGATTGTTTCGCACTTTCTCTCGTGTTTCTCTCCCATGAAAAATGTTCCAACCCCCTTCATCGGCCCTCTCCTTCTCTTTTATACCCTTCTGTTAGTGGACCCGTAATGATGAGAGAATATTCTGCTAGCGTGTGGATCCCTCCACTCGTGGTGCCTAGGTGGCCCTTTGAGTTTAAGCTTCTGTTCCAGCATGTCTAATTTTGTGTTAGGGAGTGGGACCCGTTGTTTTGCTGTTGAAATGATTTTCTAGTAACTTAAGCATGATGTCGAATCTCATGCTTGGCTGGCAGGCTCTTCTAAGGCATTACTTTTCTTCCTTGGGGGATAGATGAGGCTTGTCCGGATGTCATAAAGAATGCAATAGCTCACATGCAATCCAACTCGGGCCTCCTACTTGTGGGATGGGCCTAGGATTGGTGGTCCTTGGCCTAAGTTTGGTATGGGCAGAACTTTGTCCTCCCACAAAATACATTATGGAGTAATGTTTTTTTATTTATTTTTTATTTAATTTTTTTTAAATAGAAATTTTACTATATCCTAATCTAAGTATATATATGTGTGAAATTTCATCCTGGAACTTCGGCCCTTGGCCCCTCCCCCCATCTCACAAGAACCCACAAGAACTTTGTACTTGTAGAGTAACCATCACGCTAAGAGTACGAGAACAGACATTTTGGTATTTTCTCTATTTCCAATTCCAATTGGACAAACATGAAGAACGGGCTTCTCATTACCATCAACCTTCGAATGTTTGAATCCTTTCCAATCCTGTGTAATAGTTTCATATAATGCCCTTTTATTTTATTTTACTTTACTTTTTAATAAAAAGTTGCATATAATACCTCGTTTATACAAGGGTGAGTTCTAAGAATGGGTGGTCATCAGCCAATACAACTAGGTTCTGGGTCCACCGCTGATGTTGGTTTCCTAAAAATGCAAATTATTGTTGCACAACCAAATCGGTATTCTGGCAATGTTGGTGGCGGCTTCCATTGAGGTTATCGAGTTATTACTTTGCGATAAGTTGCACTTCGGCGAAGCAAGTTGCTGCAAGTAAGCAAAGTTTATGGGTGCCACTATCGGGGAAGCAACGTGGTTAAAGTAGAGTTCCACTTCACGTAGGCGGTTTTTGGTATTGAAATTTTCTTTGCATATTTTGTAATCTTTCTCCAACATATTCCCTCTTGCTTAGTTTAATTTTCCATTTGGTGTTTTTTTCATTGTTTGTTTTATATCTATTTCTTAATTAGTGCATGCATGTTTGGTGTAATGATAGTGATAGTTGCTTGGTTAGGATTAAATCTAATAATTTGTTTGGCAATTTTATTTTATTTAATAATTTATTCATCCACAATTGATGTCATGGCATGAGAATAAACGAGAGAGAGAGAAACCCATTACCCACACAACAAACCAACCCCATTCAAACCCAAAACCCACATAACAAATCAACAAATTTGTGCTAATGCAACATTGAAGAAGCAAATTTAGTCTTATGCTGAGCAAACCTAGGTTGCTATTGGGTTAACTCAACCAAATAATCTAGGGCAGGAGTGTTTTAAAGTGCATATGTGTAATCATCGTTCAACGCGGTATATGTTAGAATTTGAAATCTTTTGCTGACAATCATACCAATTGATGTCAGAAATAAAATATCTCCCCTAACCACTGCCTTAGGTACCATCAACATCCTCCTTCAATGGTTCTAGCAATGAGATATTTGGTTAGTTTGTTGGCCACAAATTAGTTTTGTTCAGCCCTAGTTTCATGCTTAAGGGGTTTATATCCATGTGAGAGGTAAGTTGTATGCAATTGTTACAAAAGATAATAAATCAAAAGGGACTAGGGGGCCTTGTTTGAGCTTGAAGATTAAAGAGGAAAGGAAAAGTGGTATATAAACAACCGACTAACAACCAACAGCTAGTGTTGATCATGCTAAAAGCCGTTGAAGGCAGCCGATTTGATTTGGCCACATTGATTGTGGTTATATATATATATATATATATATATAATTTTAATTTATAGGGTGCACTTCATTATGATTATCTTTTTGAGTGTCAAGACACTAATTAGTTTTTTTATGTTAGTGGGATTTAACCCAACCTTCCTTATTACCCATAACCCACCAATGAATGTGGTTCAGAACTGAAAATTAGGTAAGTACTGCGTCGGTTTGATACTTTGAGCAGTAGTGATGTTGCATTAGGGCCCAATAGCCCATTCCTGTGGGTTGATGGTTGAAAACACATATATCGTATTGGGCCTGGTTGTTTGAACTATTCATCTTAGTTGAGAAGGTAACCAAACTTTTTGGTTTTGCATCAATGCCCAAGAGACAAAGAAAATCCTATAAATAAATATAAAAAAACAAAGAAAAGAAAATAAGCTTAATGAGCAAGAAACGGTGAGCCGGTGTAGTCTTCATTCAGGTGCGGCTTTAAGCCAGTAAACCCACTTAATACCCATCAAGATTGGGTGCCAATTCCTTGTTAAATGATGAGTAATGAGTTTGCGTGTTGAGAATTTCATCACCAAAGTTATGATCAATGAATAAAATTAAGCAGTAGAAAAAAAAAAAAGAAATTGAGAAATTGATCAGTTTGATCTAATAAAAGAGAAGAGTAGTTAATCATATATAGAACCATGTGCTTACATAGCCATCAGAAACAATATAATCAAAGAATTGGTGAGAGAATTTTTCAATCTTTCTTAGTTTCTATGCCATGACTGTATTCCCTATCACTATCCGCCATACCATTCACTCATCATGTTAATACTTTTTTTTTTTGTTGAAACCTTAATAAGGGACAAGGGTCTCAAAACAGTTGAGCCCATCCAACTCCAAAGCGAACCTTGGTGTCTTCTGTTGATCTTTCCTAACAGATCCAGGTTGTGGTGGTGATACTGATGAGTCTCCATGTTGCCTCTTGTTCACGTTATCTGTAGCCTTGTTGAGAACCCCATCATCATGTCTTTGCGCTTGGATGTTACTATTCCGATCGACCTTGATCACAGAAGGGAAGGTGGCCCTCACTTTTTGGCCCAAGAATTCCGCACACAAAGCGTCGAAGGAGCTGAAGATCGAATTCATGATTGTCTTTTCTTGAAAAGAAGTTGGTATCCCAAGTGGGTTTTGAGAGAGAGAGAGAGAGAGAGAGAGAGAGAGCTTAGGAATTAGAAAACTTTAGTTGCGTGTGAATTGTGATTTGTGAATGTCTGAGTTTGAGGAAGGTTTGGGGTAAGAAAGGTTTTTATATAGAAAAGAAAGGAAAGACCGAAAGTGAGGAGAACAAGGAGAGGGATATCCGGAAGGTGCGTATACTGTTTCTTATACTTTTCCTAGTTGGACTTGGAATCTAGGAATTGCGTAGGAAGCGAAAAAGCGTGGAAATTAGTTTTCATTGAGCAAAAGAAAAGGGTTGGAAAGTGTGGATGCTCCTCGAGGGTTCGGGATAGCCGTGCACGACGAGGTCCAACTGGACCCCAGCTGCGCAGAATTACAAATTTACAATCAAAGCCGCCGACCACAAACTAGTCAGTGTTGGTTTACTTGGGAAAGGGGCCTCGGACCGGGACTCTGGGAGACCTTCTCCAGTTCAATTCAATGTATTTATGCGAAAAACCAATTTTAGTCTTCACATTTTCAGATGATTTTTATTTTAGTTTTTATTTTTATTATTTTTAGTCTTTATTATGAAAAATACTTTTCATTTTGGTCTCTGTTATTACATCAGAGACGGAGAAAACTGACGTTACAAACGCCAGGAATAAATAATAGTAAATTAATGTCCACATAGCCTAAATTAATAATAAAAAATGTTTTTTGGCATTAAAAAATGTCACGTTAGCATTTAAATTAAAAAAATTAATTTATTAATTTTAACTAAATAAAAAAAAATTAAAAACAGAATTAAAAATTAAAAATTACATGAATTGAGATCTAAGTGTGTCTTGAACAAGAACACAAACCCAAAAATTAAAATCCTAACTCCCAAGTGTCCCAATCCCAAAGCCCTTGGGCGTTAGGATTTTTTTTTTCTTAATTGGGGGTTGTTTTGAGTTTGAGATTTTTTTTTTTTTTTGGATTGGTTGTGTTGTATTTTTGGATTGATTTGATACTCTGAGGTTTTAGGATTTGATGATATTACTAGGTTTGAGAAAATGGTGATTTTAAGATTTTTAATTTTTGGGTTTGTGTTCTTGTTCAAGACACACTTAGATCTCAATTCATGTAATTTTTAGTTTTTAATTCTGTTTTTAATTTTTTTTTATTTAGTTAAAATTAATAAATTAATTTTTTTAATTTAGATGCTGACGTGGCATTTTTTAATACCAAAAAACATTTTTTATTATTAATTTAGGCCACATGGACATTAATTTACTACTATTTATTCCTGCCGTTTGCTATGTCAGCTTTCTTCGTCTCTGATGTAACGGTAGGGACCAAAACGGGAAGCGTTTTTCAGGATAGACACTAAAAGCGATAAAAATAAAATGTAGGGACTAAAATGGGAATCACCTGAAAATGTAGGGACTAAAAGTGGCTTTTCGCCAAGTATTTAATATGTTACCCAAATTTTTTTTACAAGTTAAGGTGACTTGTATGATTGCTCGGTACATCTTCTCATCTATATGTATATATATATATATATGGAAAAATAGTCAAATAGCACATTTTTGTAAAATATGTAGAGATCTACCACTGTTTGGGTACTTGAGTGTAGCGAAATCAAGTTTTCCATGGTACTAGAGTTTATGGAACTTGAGTACCATAGAAAAATTTTGAAATTTTTTTATGGAACTTGAGTACTATAAAAAATTTTTAAAATTTTTCTGAATACATTTTTTCAAAGAACTTGAGTTTTGGGAACTTGAGTTTTACGACAAACTCAAGTTTCAAAAAATATTGTAAATTCTTATATATTTCCAAAATAGTGATATATTGCTAATTTTTTTGGAAAACAGTGGTAGTGGGCCATTACACACACAGATATATATATATATATATATATATATATATAATTTTATTAGAAGACTTACATCAACGAACAACTCTATCAAAGGGCACTAATGTGATGTCGGTTTAAAATGAGTTAATCATCTAACACGAGTATTGAAAGACTTGTAATAATATAACACACTATCAAAGAGCACTAGTGTGATATCGGCCTAAAATTTTCTAATATTTAAGTTATGAACTCACAATAACCCAGAAAAATTTCAAGTGCTCAAGTTCTAAGGGTTTTTTTACTTCTACCTTGAAGTGAAGAATATCTTGGATTTATTGTATAGGAGTTTGGGTTGATTGCCTTCCCACGATTTCCTTTCACTTTCTATAAATGAAGTGAGATGTTGGACAAGTCATCCAAAGGGGCGTCGGACGATTCACTTCACAATAGTGGAAGATATATTCCCATCACTGTATACAATAAAGTTGGATTCTACATATGGGAATTGTTGGTTCCGTATTACATTAAGTGATTATCTTCCCCCCTCAAAAAAAAAAAAAAAAAAAAGTGATTATCTTCAAGCTACACTCTAATTAATTATTAAGATAATTATTTTGAATTAAAGTTATCACAAAAATTGCAAGTGACTTATTAATTGTTAAAATCATTTACTTTAACTAAAACTTTATTATCTAAGTTTCCATAAATTTAAAATTCTTCTCCAACATACTCATAAAATTGATTCATTTTTATTAGTTAAATATTTTTCAATTATGTATAATTTTAGTTAATTTGTGCATTGTAAGGGGATATTGATAATTAACAAATGTTCTTGTGTACTTGTTTAGGTGGTTTGAAAAGAGTTCCACTTGTATTAAAAATAACAAAAACTAGTAAAAAATAGACTTTAGATTAAAAGTGACTTGACTTTCTATAAAAAACCAATAGATCTTACCTTAACGAGTGCGTGAGGACCCTAAAATTGAAAATAATGTCAATAATATACACAAATTAAAAGGATGTTATACCAATTATAATTAAGTGAAATTAATATAGATGTTAGTACGTTACGCCAATAATAACTGATTAAGATAACAGATTGTGAAAAAAGAATTTGTTCACTTAAAATCGTTACCTCTAATTTGATTCAAAAAAGTGGGAAACTACCCTTAAAAAAAGAAAAGAAAAAGAAAAGAAAAAGAAAAGCGAAAGTATGGCACTATCAGCGGTAGCCGCTAAAAATCGTTTTCATTGATGTTAGTCCTAGAGCTAACCTAGAAGGGACCCAAAGATTGAGCGGTCTTGACCAGAAGATCTGTATTCCCAGTAGATAATTATACATATCATTATTAGCGGCGGGAATCAATAACTTAATTTTGTGAACGTTGATTAAATTAAGGAAGTAAAGAAATCCAGCTACTTGTCCAATTGAGATCGAGGATCGGCCTGGACTTTCTGAAACTTGAAACTTTGGCAATTGGCATGCTTTGTAGGCCACTTCAACTTGCATCAAACATTTTTGAAATATATATTATAATGGTGTTACGTGTCTTTTTGCGCATGTCCCTTTAATAATTCAAGCAATGAAAGTTCAATTGCTTCGATCATCAAAATTTTACTCAATTCTAAACATTTCTCCCCCTATATCCATCATTGTTTACCTCTTAATTACTTCACGTTATTCATCTCTAATATGATATTACGCATGCAGCATGATGTGCATGAATTAACATGTCAAACCTCAACTCAATTTACGTTTTTTTTAAAAAAATTTTCCCAACATCTTCCATGCTATTGGTGGTGTTAAATTATTATTTACATAATTAAATTTGTTATATAATTTTCAAGAATCTTATAATTTAAAAAATTAGGTTCAAATTTTCAGCCTCACTTGTTTTAAGAAAAATCTTTTAAGTAGTAATTCATTGTAATATCAAAACTAAAAATAAATAAATAAGGGTCATGTTAACGAGTGCCTTTAAAGTAATGGTTAACAATCTATTTTAGAAAAATTTTGACACACCACTTATATGAGAAATAAAAAAAACTGTCAAAATATTAATTTTTTTTTCATAAAAATTTTCTTTAAATAAATTGTTTAGCATTTCTTTAATAAATAATTATCATTAGAAATAATATAAATAGTCATGACACGTGGTGGAAAGAAATGGGAATGGAAGAGCACTTCGAAATTAGAAATTGGATAAGGACGTGACGTACCTTCTTCGGTCATTCGTGCTATGCAACCTTGTTTCTTCTTGCTATTTTTTTTTTTGAAAGGTGTTTCTTCTTGCTATTAATTGCAATTTTTTCATTTCATTAATTACATGCATTCAATAATTTCAATGGCACGAGGGCGTGACTCTCATAGCTCTAAAGGCTTCGGAATTTTCAAAGCTTATCTCTTCAAATATTTATTTACTATTTTGTGTTTTTGAATTTTGATCTAATCTATACCTCTTGTTTTCTAATTATTGTTTTTATTGTTCTTATGGTCTAATTGGGCTTATGTTTCCCCCCAAAAAAAAAAAATGGGCTTGAACAGTCGAAATTAACGTGTGAAGGCAAAAAAAAAACCAGTCACGTACGCGTAAGAAGAACCTAGAAGGAAGAGAAACCCAAAGACCAAAGCAATGAGCCAAGTCCAACCCAGCTGAGATTTTGATCATCAAAGACCAAGTCAGTCAATTCACCACTTTTGTAGTCAATGTCATCAAAGGACAATAAACCAGGCGTTGAACTTTTTAACTTCAACTTCAACGTGTGTCAAGGCACACCAAACACCAGCATGGAAGTTCAAATTTCTAGCCTACATGTCGATAGAAAATTTCTAGGTCAGGACTCAGGAGGGTATTCTTCTCTTCATTTATTATTATTATTTTTTTTTTAGGGTATCAATTCTTTGGTTTAAATGCTGCTGTTTGATTTTAATGTATTATTATAGCCATCAAAGCTATTTTCTTTTCAGTTTTTAACTATAGGGTATCAATTCCTTAGTTTCGATTCAGTAGAGTTTTAATATATATATATATATATATATATATATATAAACCTATTGGGTTGAAAAAAATTTAACCACTTTTTATTAAATAAGTACAATAAATAAGATTTGAGTCCTAAATCTCTTGTTTGATCTTAAAAAAAAAAAAAAAAAAAAAAAAAAAAAATTTAATTGCACTTTTCAACTTTAATTTGATCACTTTGGATGAAAGAGTTTTAAATTTTAATTGCACTTTTCAACTTTTCCTAAAACTATACCAGACAAGCCCTAAATAACAAAGGCTTGCTCTAATGCCATGAGATAATATGGCTAGCATAAATTCAATGAAATTGATGCAATCCTTAAACAATTGGATTAATATAATAAGAAGTTAAAAACCCCGCCGTTTGTGAATGACAAAAGATATAAAACTTCGGGTTAGACCTGAATTGGTTTTCCCTGTGAATTCACCGCTTTTGCTCTAATTTTTGTAACTTTTGAAGTAATTCTAATGTCACACAACACAATATGGGGACAACTTCCACAATATACAAATCTTTTACCACTCAGAATTTGAAGTTCAAATTACAAAAATAAATAATCAAGACTGTGTATTTAACAGTCTACAAATCCATTAAAAAAAAGAAAAGAAAAAAAAAAAAGATGTATGATTTCTACCATGAATTGCATGTATCTGTGACTAACAAGTATATAAGCGAAAGCAGGTTCAGCGGAAAACAAGTGTTTCAAAACAATCCAATCCATCCAGGGCAGGTGCAAACGCCAATGTTGCACGTTGTGGTTCTTTTGCCAGATGTTTTATTGAATTATTGGTACCACTCTTGTTGTCGCTTAGAGCTTCAATGGCTGCTGAATTAGCTGCCTCTATTGCTTTTGGAACAGCCTTGTTTTCCATCTTGGTGATCAAAGGCAAAGGCAAGCCAAATTCATCACCAAAGTAGTCAGCACAGATTGCTCTGTGGGATGAGCCAAACACAGACATTGTCGCAAGCACTGCAGAGTTCTTTGATGCACCACGCACACAACTTCAATTAACACTTAATGCTAACAAAGTCTCAAAAATTGAAAGAAAGTATGAAGAGAAATACCAACACAAAAAGCAAAGGCTTGGAGGAATAGGAATAGTATAGTTTATGATGATAGACGGTCAAGGTTGATGTGCATGACCTAATATATAGCGAAAGTTACATAAACTCATCCTTTCTAGTTCCGGACTAGGAAAGCGTTATGGCATTTCTTTGAAAACTGTTGTTGCTTGTTTTACAAGTAAAGCTTATGAAATTTCCCAAATTAACTTCAAACCAACTAGGTTGGGTTAGGTTTTTTTTTTATTTAAAAAAGAAGTAGTCTTGAGCAGCATCTTATTTGATAGCTAAAAATAGTCAGAAACATAAGCCTTAAAAATATCAGGAGAAACATATTTCATTCAGACTAAAACAGACTCCATCCAGGTTAGGTTAGGTTTAGTTAATTGTTAGGATTAGTTTAATCGAATTTCCTTTTATTAATTTTGTTTTTCTAAATATAAATTTTATTTGTGAAGCCTGTAATGCCAACAAGATGCACCTCTAGAAGTATTAACAAAATGTGTGTTGTGCTCATCACCTATTCGTAGGTTTTCCTCCTAAATTAGTCAATCTTTTAAGGTTATAGAAAAAGGCATACGATTCCCATAAAAAATAATATATATATATATATATATATATAAAAGGCATATATGATTGATTATCATGTGAGAGCCATGTCATCACATCTCATTGAAGCTAGGGAACAACTTTCTTTTGATTGGAAAAATTTAGACAACAAAGAGGCATGATTGATTACTTATTTTATAAAAAACAAAAAAATTATCTTATTTGTCGAAAGTACAGCAAATTGTTCAAAAACTTATCAAGCTGCATATCTAAAATTCATTGATCAACATGAGTCAGTAGAGTTGTGCTAAGAATATAATAAAGTGTCACAACATTTTTACAATGGCTTAAGTATTTATCCCTCTATGTAAAAATAAATTAATGAAACAATAGACAATGATGGAAATATTTCACCCATGCATGGACCACCTACAGGATTTGGATGGCCCCTTGAGTTTAGGGTATTGTTTCAACATGTCTAATTTCGTATCAGGAAGTGGGCCCTCCTTATAACTTTGTCATTGTGGTGATTCATTTGTAACTTAACCCTTGCATTGAGGCATGTGCTTGAACACTAATCTCTCCCAATGCATTATTTGTCCTCAGCACTACTTCCCCTCTTAGGAGGATAAAAAGTGATTTATTTTGCCCCTAGTATGGTTGCTCTTTTGATGAACTCTTTCGGGACCTTTCATACATTGTGGGTTTGGGCCACCAGTTTTTTGGACATCAGCCCAAACTCGGTCTTGGCCGGACATCATCCACCCACTGGTAATATAAAAATATTGTGAAATTTTGTTGTATATATAGAATTTCTCAAGTTAATATTTAGCTAACATTTGTGAAAAAATTGAGCAACATAAAGCTTTGTTAAAATAACATACCAAGACTCTTTTGGCTAAAAAAAAAAAAATGCCAACAGAAAAGCTTCTTGGGCATATTGCTTTCTGACAAAAAGCTCTCACATCCTTTAGAGAAACTCTCGCCTACACCCACCAATGGATGCTCTTATCCACCCTCATTTTCTCATTCCACTACTCAGGTAGTTTCGCACTCCTTTACCTTTCTCGATAAGGCCTCAGCCGCTCTCCATAACGCCTCAGTTTATATTGAGTGTGGATGAAATATTATACATTTTGCATCTTTTATAGATTTTTTTTTTTTTTATTTTGATTTTGTGAAGATGTGTTTATATTGTTAACAGGTCAAATATGGTGTGCTTAGAGGGAAGAAGAACCAAATTAAAAAAAAAATTTGCTGCAACAAAAATTATTGTTGTGATAACCTATTGATATAAAATAATTTATTGTAATAAGCTTCCATGTTGTGGTAAGTCAGTAACCTATTGCAAAAAATATTATTGTTGTGGTAACCTACCGCTACAAAACGATTTGTTGCAATATGTTTCCAAATGTGATTCATTGCAACAAAAGTAGTGTTGTGGTAACCTACTATTGTGGTAACCTATCGCAACAAAATCATTTGTTGCAATATATTAAAATGATTGCTATGGCAGTACCTTATTGCAACAAAATAATTTTTTGCAGTAATCTATTCCAACAGAACAATTTGTTGCAGTAACCTATTGCAACAAACAAATTGTAGCAATAATATGCAGCAAAAAAATTGTTGTAATAAGTTGTAGCAACAATATGCACATAAGTGAAATGATTTTATTAAGGTTGTGTTTGGCATTGGCTTAAAAGCCAGTTTTTTTTTTTTTACTATTTAGCTTATTTTTGCGACTATTCAGCTTTTTTTTTTGCAGTTTTCCTGGGTTTCATTGCACTTTTGGTACTATTTATGAATCACACTGTACTATTTTAGCTACCTTTTAGCTTTATTTACAGTACTTTCAACAAAAAAATTTTCAGTTTCAGCTAAATAAATTGTTCCAAAATGAACTCCAATTGTTAATCAAGTTATATATCAAAATGGTTATTTGCACAAAACCTATAAATTTCTTTAATATAAATAAAATTATCTTTAATTTCAAATTAAATGAAATTTTATATACTTTTAAAATTTATATTTCGAATTAAAATTAACTTTGTCATCGTAGGGTAAGTTGCAATGAAGTAAGTCTTACAGACGCCTAGAAAAATACCATTCAAAGAAACTCATTCACATCTTTTTTCCGTTTCCAATCCCCTTTGCCCTTCCAGAGAAACTCTCACCTACATCCACCAATGGATGCACTTATCCACCCTTATCTTCACATTCCACTACTCCAGCTATTTCACACTCTCTGCCTTTCTCGATAAAGCCTTGGCTGCTCTCCATAACACCTCAGCCTATATTGAGTATGGATGAAGTATTATACATTTTGCATCTTTTGTAGTTTTTTATTTTTTTTTTCATTTTGTGAAAATGTGTTTATATTGTAAACATGTCAAATATGATGTGCTTAGTGGGAGAAATAACCAAATTTATATTATCACTGATTATATCCTTAAAGGATTAAGTAGAAAAGACAATCCCGAAGAATTAGATAATTTGCTTAATTTGCATAGTATGATACGTGACACACATGAATGAAAAAGTAAAGAGTGGAAAATAATTGTTAACCATCAAGCACTTTGGTCAAAGATGCATTATGTGACCTACATGCGATCTTTATATGACTTGCCAACTCGCGAGTAACACATAGCAGAAGAAGAATAAAGGTTATTTAATATGGCTGTCGCAACCTCTTCCGAACCGGCCAAGTCGTGACCGACCAGGTCGCGACCATGTTGCAACTTGCTTGGTTGTGACTGGCATGCATTTGGTTTGAGCTTTAATTATAAAGGTAGGACTAATGGAATGAAGTCGATAGAGGAATCTATTGGTTAAAGCCCACCCTTGATTGAATAATTGATGGAATAATTCCTCAAGGCGTATTACGGTTTTTCATCGGGGGTGGATCAAAGGAACACTATTCCATTCAATGGAAACCAACCTTAGAGATTTAATGTCAACTTATCTTATTGCCGATGCACATCACCTTTGTGGAGCACCTATTCGCTAGACATGTACGCAAACCTGCACTCATTGCAAACATGGATCTTGTTTTTGTGCCTAAGGGAATTATGCGTTTCCATCTGTGGCATTTTCCTGTAATCATGCTTGCAAGTATGGCAATAATTACAGCTCCGGACGGGTCGATCTTGATTAGCCCTCACATAGCTTGATCTTCTTGACATCTTTTGCAGTGCCAACTCTTCTCAATAGCGGTGTGGTTTTCCAAAATGGGTGAAACCTTAAGTGTGAGAGTGAAAAGTACGAGAGATTGAAACCCTAAAAAGCTTTTAACGGTGGTGCAGTTTTCGAAAATGGGTGAAACCCTAAGTGAGAAAGTGAAAAGCGTGTGAGATTGAAACCCAAAAAAGCTCTCAACAGCAATGCAGTCTTGAAAATGGGTGAAACCGTAAATGAGAGAGTGAAAAGTGTGAGAGATTGAAACCCTAAAAAGCGCTCTCTCTCTCTCTCTCTCAAGCAAAAAGAGTGTGAATGAAAAACTCAAGTCAAAAAACCTAATTTGGTATTATTAATACTAAAAACCAAAATAATAGGTGAAATTCAATCAATAATGATAATAATAATAAGTGAAATCACATATTGCTAACTAAAATGACAATTAATTATTTAGTTGGATTTTCTCATTTCCTTTTTTTTCTTTTTATTTATTTATTTTAGAAACCAACCTGGAAGACCTTTTTTCGGGGACAACGAAAGTGACGAGGATATTGCTATTTTTCGAAGCTAGTATCTTGCAGAGGTTCATCATGGGGCTGATGTGGCCACGACTGGGACAATGCATGGCCACCACATGGCACTGCATGGTTGGTTTAGCTTTGAGGGAATTCATGTCCGAAACTGGATGTGCCATAAGTGTAGGTGTATTTGATTCAATTCAACAACAGAGAAGAACACTTTATAATCTACAAAGTTAAAAAAAATACAACACTTGTAAATATATATTGTAATAACGAAAGGAGTTGTTGCTTATTACTCAACCTTTTTTTTTCAAAGACCTTATTTTAATAAGAACATATTTTTTTAGAAAAGGGGAAAAGAGAATTTTATCTTGAAAAGCATTTCTTTAGAAGAGTATGTAAATAATTTGTTATACCCAGCAACTTTAATTTATAGCGATGTTATTGAGAAAAATAAAGAGTAACAATATAGAGAGTTCTATGCATTTAAAATTAAGTAAGGTAAAGTGTTGAAAAATAAATAGCAACGAAAGTAAAGTGCTGAAATTAAAATGACATTAAAATAAAGAGAAAAAATATTATAAAGGTTTTTTGGAAAATGTTTTTTTTTTTTTTTTTTGTCTCTTACATATATATATATATATATATATGTATGTATGTATGTATGTATGTATGTATGTATGTATATGTACAATAAAGTAAAAGGGGACGGATTACATGAAATTAAAATGGATCACATAAAAGTAAAGCAAGAACAATAGAAATTCCAAGATGCCTAGATGAAATGAGATTTCTTCTGCTAAGGATATTTCCCATATAAAGTCTAGGAGATAATTTAATACCCATCTAGCAAAATATTCACAACATCACAAACAAAAAATATCAAAATAAACATAAAGATAAAAAGATATATACACAACAATATAAGAATTTAAAGCAAGTAAGAATAGAAGACAGTATGAATGTAAGAACTCCATATATGGATAAGTGATATTTACATAAGGGAATGAAGAAAATGGGGTGGGTGTAGTTAAGGAAAAACTACCCCATCACTACAAGCTCAGAACAACCCCCAATTAAGGAAAAAAAAAAAAAAAAATCCTAACTCCCAAGTGTCCCAATCCCAAAGCCCTTGGGAGTTAGGATTTTTTTTTTTCTTAATTGGGGGTTGTTCTAAGTTTGAGATTTTTTTTTTTGGATTGGTTGTGTTGTATTTTTGGATTGATTTAATACTACAAGGCTTTAGGATTTGATGATATTGCTGGGTTTGAGAAAATGGTGATTTTGAGATTTTTAATTTTTGGATTTTAATTTTTGGGTTTGTGTTCTTGTTCAAGACACACTTAGATCTCAATTCATGTAATTTTTAGTTTTTAATTTAGTTTTTAAATTTTTTTATTTAGTTAAAATTAATAAATTAATTTTTTTAATTTAGATGCTGACGTGGCATTTTTTAATGCCAAAAAACATTTTTTATTATTAATTTAGACCACGTGGACATTAATTTACTATTATTTATTGCTGCTGTTTGTCACGTCAGCTTTCTCCGTCTTTAATGTAACGGCATAGACCAAAACGGGAAGTGTTTTTCAGGATAGAGACTAAAAGCAGTAAAAATAAAATGTAGGGACTAAAATGAGAATCGCCTGAAAATGTAGGGACTAAAAGTGGCTTTTCGCCAAGTATTTAATATGTTACCCAAATTTTTTTTACAAGTTAAGGTGACTTGTATGATTGCTCGGTACATCTTCTCATCTATATATATATATATATATATATATATGGAAAAATAGTCAAATAGCACATTTTTGTAAAATATGTAGAGATCTACCACTGTTTGGGTACTTGAGTGTAGCGAAATCGAGTTTTCCATGGTACTAGAGTTTATGGAACTCGAGTACCATGGAAAAATTTTGAAATTTTTTTATGGAACTTGAGTACTATAAAAAATTTTTAAAATTTTTCTGAGTACATTTTTTCAAAGAACTTGAGTTTTTGAAACTTGAGTTTCACGACAAACTCAAGTTTCAAAAAACATTGTAAATTCCTACATATTTCCAAAACAGTGATATATTACTAATATTTTTTGGAAAACAGTGGTAGTGGGCCATTACACACACACACACACACACATATATATATATATATATATATATATATAATTTTATTAGAAGACTTACATCAACGAACAACTCTATCAAAGGGCACTAATGTGATGTTGGTTTAAAATGAGTTAATCATCTAACACGAGTACTGAAAGACTTGTAATAATATAACACACTATCAAAGGGCACTAGTGTGATATCGGCCTAAAATTTTCTAATATTTAAGTTATGAACTCACAATAACCCAGAAAAATTTCAAGTGCTCAAGTTCTAAGGGTTTTTTTACTTCTACCTTGAAGTGAAGAACATCTTGGATTTATTGTATAGGAGTTTGGGTTGATTGCCTTCCCACGATTTCCTTTCACTTTCTATAAATGAAGTGAGATGTTGGACAAGTCATCCAAAGGGGCGTCGGACGATTGACTTCACAATAGTGGAAGATATATTCCCATCACTGTGTATAATAAAGTTGGATTCTACATATCGGAATTGTTGGTTCCGTATTACATTAAGTGATTATCTTCCCCCCTCAAAAAAAAAAAAAAAGTGATTATCTTCAAGCTACACTCTAATTAATTATTAAGATAATTATTTTGAATTAAAGTTATCACAAAAATTGCAAGTGACTTATTAATTGTTAAAATCATTTACTTTAACTAAAACTTTATTATCTAAGTTTCCATAAATTTAAAATTCTTCTCCAACGTACTCATAAAATTGATTCATTTTTATTAGTTAAATATTTTTCAATTATGTATAATTTTAGTTAATTTGTGCATTGTAAGGGGATATTGATAATTAACAAATGTTCTTGTGTACTTGTTTAGGTGGTTGAAAAGAGTTTCACTTGTATTAAAAATAACAAAAACTAGTAAAAAATAGACTTTAGACTAAAAGTGACTTGACTTTCTATAAAAAAACCAATAGATCTTACCTAAACGGGTGCACGAGGACCCTAAAATTAAAAATAATGTCAATAATATACACATTAAAGGGATGTTAGGCCAATTATAACTAAGTGAAATTAATATAGATGTTAGTGCTTTACACCAATAATAACTGATTTAGATAACAGATTGTGAAAAAAGAATTTGTTCACTTAAAATCGTTACCTCTAATTTGATTCAAAAAAGTGGGAAACTACCCTTAAAAAAAGAAAAGAAAAAGAAAAGCGAAAGTATGGGCACTATCAGCGGTGGCCGCTAAAAATCGTTTTCATTGATGTTAGTCCTAGAGCTAGAACCTAGAAGGGACCCAAAGATTGAGCGGTCTTGACCAGAAGATCTGTATTCCCAGTAGATAATTATACATATCATTATTAGCGGCGGGAATCAATAACTTAATTTTGCGAACGTTGATTAAAGGAAGTAAAGAACTCCAGCTACTTGTCCAATTGAGATCGAGGATCGGCCTGGACTTTTTGAAACTTGAAACTTTGGCAATTGGCATGCTTTGTAGGCCACTTCAACTTGCATCAAACATTTTTGAGATATATATTATAATGGTGTTACGTGTCTTTTTGCGCATGTCCCTTTAATAATTCAAGCAATGAAAGTTCAATTGCTTTGATCATCAAAATTTTACTCAATTCTAAACATTTCTCCCCCTATATCCATCATTGTTTACCTCTTAATTACTTCACGTTATTCATCTCTAATATGATATTACGCATGCAGCATGATGTGCATGAATTAACATGTCAAACCTCAACTCAATTTACGTTTTTTTTAAAAATTTTTTCCCAATATCTTCCATGCTATTGGTGGTGTTAAATTATTATTTACATAATTAAATTTGTTATATAATTGTCAAGAATCTTATAATTTAAAAAATTAGGTTCAAATTTTCAGCCTCACTTATTTTAAGAAAAATCTTTTAAGTAGTAATTCATCGTAATATCAAAACTAAAAATTAATAAATAAGGGTCATGTTAATGAGTGCTTTTAGAATAATAGTTAACAATCAATTTTAAGAAAATTTTGACACAATACTTATATGAAAAAAAAAAAAAAAAAACTATCAAAACATTGATTTTTTTTTCCCATAAAATTTTTTTTAAAATAAATTATTTAACATTTCTTCAATAAATAATTATCATTTATCAAGCGAGGAAAACATAAAATAGTCATGACACGTGGTGGAAAGAAATGGGAATGGAAGAGCACTTCGAAATTAGAAATTGGATAAGGACGTGACGTACCTTCTTCGGTGGGGCGCATTCGTGTCATGCAACCTTGTTTCTTCTTGCTATTAATTGCAAGTTTTTTCATTTCATTAATTACATTCATTCAATGGCACGAGGGCATGACTCTCATAGCTCTAAAGGCTTTGGAATTTTCAAAGCTTATCTCTTCAAATATTTATTTACTATTTTGTGCTTTTGAATTTTGATCTAATCTATACCTCTTGTTTTCTAATTATTGTTTATTTTATTGTTCTTTTGGTCTAATTGGGCTTATGTTCCCCCAAAACAAAAATTGGGCTTGAACAGTCGAAATTAACGTGTGAAGGCAAAAAAAAAAAAAAAAAACCAGTCACGTACGCGTAAGAAGAACCTAGAAGGAAGAGAAACCCAAAGACCAAAGCAATGAGCCAAGTCCAACCCAGCTGAGATTTTGATCATCAAAGACCAAGTCAATTTTTCCACTTTTGTCAGTTTGTGGTCAATGTCATCAAAGGACAATAAACCATGCGTTGAACTTTTGAACTTCAACTTCAACATGTGTCAAGGCACACCGCACACCTGCATGGAAGTTCAAATTTCTAGCCTACACGTCGATAGAAAATTTCTAGGTCAGGACTGAGGAGGGTATACTTCTCTTCATTTATTATTTTTTTGTTTTAGGGTATCAATTCTTTGGTTTAAATGCTATTGCTGTTTGATTTTAATGTATTATTATAGCCATCAAAGCTATTTTCTTTTCAGTTTTTAACTATAGGGTATCAATTCCTTAGTTTCGATTCAGTAGAATTTTAATATATATATAAACCTATTGGGTTGAAAAAAATTTAACTACTTTTTATTAAATAAGTACAATAAAAAAGATTTGAGTCCTAAATCTCTTGTTCGATCTTAAAAAAAAGAAAAACCTATGAAAGCAAGGATGCCAAACATTAATTTGATCACTTTGGATGAAAGAGTTTCAAATTTTAATTGCACTTTTCAACTTTTCTTAAAACTATTCCAGACAAGCCCTAAATAACAAAGGCTTGCTCTAATGCCATGAGATAATATGGCTAGCATAAATTCAATGAAATTGATGCAATCCTTAAACAATTGGATTAATATAATAAGAAGTTAAAAACCCCGCTGTTTGTGAATGACAAAATATATAAAACTTCGGGTTAGACCTGATTTGGTTTTCCCTGTGAATTCACCACTTTTGCTCTAATTTTTGTAACTTTTGAAGTAATTCTAATGTCACACAACACAATATGGGGCCAACTTCCACAATATACAAATCTTTTACCACTCAGAATTTGAAGTTCAAATTACAAAAATAAATAATCAAGACTGTATATTTAACAGTCTACAAATCCATTAAAAAAAAGAAAAGAAAAAAAAAAAAGACGTATGATTTCTACCATGAATTGCATGTATCTGTGACTAACAAGTATATAAGCAGAAGCAGGTTCAGCGGAAAACAAGTGTTTCAAAACAATCCAATCCATCCAGGGCAGGTGCAAACGCCAATGCTACACGTTGTGGTTCTTTTGCCAGATGTTTTATTGAATTATTGGTACCACTCTTGTTGTCGCTTAGAGCTTCAATGGCTGCTGAATTAGCTGCCTCTATTGCTTTTGGAACAGCCTTGTTTTCCATCTTGGTGATCAAAGGCAAAGGCAAGCCAAATTCATCACCAAAGTAGTCAGCACAGATTGCTCTGTGGGATGAGCCAAACACAGACATTGTCGCAAGTACTGCAGAGTTCTTTGATGCACTACGCACACAACTTCAATTAACACTTAATGCTAACAAATTCTCAAAAATTGAAGGAAAGTATGAAGAGAAATACCAACACAAAAAGCAAAGGCTTGGAGGAATAGGAATAGTATAGTTTATGATGATAGACGGTCAAGGTTGATGTGCATGACCTAGTATATATCGAAAGTTACATAAACTCATCCTTTCTAGTTCCGGACTAGGAAAGCGTAATGGCCTTTCTTTGAAAACTGCTGTTGCTTGTTTTACAAGTAAAGCTAATGAAATTTCCCAAATTAACTTCAAACCAACTAGGTTGGGTTACGTTTTTTAAAAAAAAAATAGAAATAGTCTTGAGCAGCATCTTATTTGTTAGCTAAAAATAGTCAGAAACATAAGCCTTAAAAATATCAGGAGAAACATATTTCATTCAGACTAAAACAGACTCCATCCAGGTTAGGTTAGGTTTAGTTAATTGTTAGGATTAGTTTAATCGAATTTCCTTTTATTAATTTTGTTTTTCTAAATATAAATTTTATTTGTGAAGCCTGTACTGCCAACAAGATGCACCTCTAGAAGTATTAACAAAATGTGTGTTGTGCTCATCACCTATTCGTAGGTTTTCCTCCTAAATTAGTCAATCTTTTAAGGTTATAGAAAAAGGCATACGATTCCCATAAAAAATAATATATATATATATATATATATATATATATATATATATATAAGGCATATATGATTGATTATCATGTGAGAGCCATGTCATCACATCTCATTGAAGCTAGGGAACAACTTTCTTTTGATTGGAAAAAATTTAGGCAACAAAGAGGCATGATTGATTACTTATTTGTTAAAAAAGAAAATAATTCTCTTATTTGTCGAAAGTATAGCAAATTGTTCAAAAACTTATCAAGCTGCATATCTGAAATTCATTGATCAACATGAGTTAGTAGAGTTGTGCTAAGAATATAATAAAGTGTCGCAACATTTTTACAACGGCTAAAGTATTTATCCCGCTATGTAAAAATAAAATAATGAAACAATAGACAATGATGGAAATATTTCACCTATGCAGGGACCACTTGCAGGATTTGGATGGCCACTTGAGTTTAGGGTATTGTTTCAACATGTCTAATTTCGTATCAAGAAGTGGGCCCTCCTAACTTTGTCATTGTGGTGATTCATTTGTAACTTAACCCTTGCATTGAGGCATGTGCTCGAACACCAATCTCTCCCAATGCATTATTTGTCCTCAACACTACTTCCCCTCTTAGGAGGATAAAATGTGATTTATTTTGCCCCTAGTATGGTTGCTCTTTTGATGAACTCTTTCGGGACCTTTCATACATTGTGGGTTTGGGCCACTAGTTTTTTGGACATCAGCCCAAACTCAGTCTTGGCCGGACATCATCCACCCACTGGCAATATAAAAATATTGTGAAATTTTGTTGTATATAGAGAATTTCTCAAGTTAATATTTAGCTAACATTTGTGAAAAAAATTGAGCAACATAAAGTTTTGTTAAAATAACATACCAAGACTCTTTTGGCTCCAAAAAAAAAAATTCCAACAGAAAAGCTTCTTGGACATATTGCTTTCTGACAAAGAAACTCTCACATCCTTTAGAGAAACTCTCACCTACACACACCAATGGATGCTCTTAAATACCCTCATTTTCACATTCCACTACTCTGGTAGTTTCGCACTCCTCTGCCTTTCTCGATAAGACTTCAGCCGCTCTCCATAATGCCTCAGTCTATATTGAGTATATGGATGAAATATTATACATTTTGCATCTTTTATAGTTTTTTTTTTTTTTTTTTTTTTTTTGATTTTGTGAAGATGTGTTTATATCGTTAATAGGTCAAATATGATGTGCTTAGAGGGAAAAAGAACCAAATTAAAAAAAAAAAAAAAAATTTGTTGCAACAAAAATTATTGTTATGGTAACCTATTGATATAAAATAATTTATTGTAATAAGTTTCCATGTTGTGGTAAGTCAGTAACCTATTGCAAAAAATATTATTGTTGTGGTAACCTACCGCTACAAAACGATTTGTTGCAATATTTTTCCAAATGTGATTCATTGCAACAAAAGTAGTGTTGTGCTAACCTACTATTGTGGTAAGCTATCGCAACAAAATCATTTGTTGCAATATGTTTCTAAAGCCAATATATTAAAATGATTGCTATGGCAGTACCTTATTGTAACCAAATAATTTGTTGCAGTAATCTATTGCAACAGAACAATTTGTTGCAGTAACCTATTGCAACAAACAAATTGTAGCAATAATATGCAGCAAACAAATTGTTGTAATAAGTTGTAGCAACAATATGCACATAAGTGAAATGATTTTTTTAAGGTTGTGTTTGGCATTGGCTTAAAAGCCATTTTTTTTTTTACTATTTAACTTATTTTTGCTACTATTCAGCTTTTTTTTGGCACTATTCCTGGGTTCCATTGCACTTTTGGTACTATTCATAGATCTCATTGTACTAATTCAGCTACTTTTTAGTTTTATCTACAATAGTTTTAACAAAAAGTTTTCAATTTCAGCAAAATAAACTGTTCCCAAATGAACTCTAATTGTTAATCAAGTTATATATCAAAATGGTTATTTGCACAAAACCCATAAATTTCTTTAATATAAATAAAATTATCTTTAATTTCAAATTAAATGAAATTTTATATACTTTTAAAATTTATATTTCGAATTAAAATTAACTTTGTCACCATAGGGTAAGTTGCAATGAAGTAAGTCTTACAAACGCCTAGAAAAATATCATTCAAAGAAACTCATTCGCATCTTTTTTCCGTTTCCAATCCCCTTTGCCTTTCCAGAGAAACTCTCACCTACATCCACCAATGGATGCACTTATCCACCCTTATCTTCACATTCCACTACTCCAGCTATTTCACACTCTCTGCCTTTCTCGATAAAGCCTCGGCCGCTCTCCATAACACCTCAGCCTATATTGAGTATGGATGAAGTATTATACATTTTGCATCTTTTGTAGTTTTTATTTTTATTTTTCATTTTGTGAAAATGTGTTTATATTGTTAACATGTCAAATAT
Source organism: Quercus glauca (assembly GCA_023736055.1). Classification (NCBI taxonomy): domain Eukaryota; kingdom Viridiplantae; phylum Streptophyta; class Magnoliopsida; order Fagales; family Fagaceae; genus Quercus; species Quercus glauca. The sequence continues at coordinate 71,930,532 of CM043316.1, read as the reverse complement.
GATGTGCTTAGTGGGAGAAATAACCAAATTTATATTATCACTGATTATATTCTTAAAGGATTAAGTAGAAAAGACAATCCCAAAGAATTGGATAATTTGCTTAATTTGCATAGTATGATACGTGACACACATGAATGTAAAAGGAAAGAGTGGAAAATAATTGTTAACCATCAAGCACTTTGGTCAAAGATGCATTATGTGACCTACACGTGATCTTTATATGACTTGCCAACTCACGAGTGACACATTGCAGAAAAAGAATAAAGGTTATTTAATATGGCCGTCGCGACCTCTTCCGAACCCGCCAAGTCGTGACCTACCAGGTTGTGACCAAGTTGCAACTTGCTTGGTTGTGACTGGCATGCATTTGGTTTGAGCTTTAATTATAAAGGTAGGACTAATGGAATGAAGTCGATAGAGGAATCTATTGGTTAAAGCCCACCCTTGATTGAATAATTGATGGAATAATTCCTCAAGGCGTATTACAGTTTTTCACTGGGGGTGGATTGAAGGAACACTATTCCATTCTCAACGGAAACCAACCTTGGAGATTTAATGTCAACTTATCTTATTGCCGATGCACATCGCCTTTATGGGGCTCTAATTCACTAGACATGTACGCAAACCTGCACTCATTGCAAACATGGATCTCCTTTTCGTGCCTAAAGGAATTATGCGTTTCCATCTGTGGCAATTTCCTATAATCATGCTTGCAAGAATGGCAATAATTGCAACTCCGGATGGGTTGATCTTGATGAGCCCTCACATCGCTTGATCTTCTTGACATCTTTTGCAGCGCCAACTCTTCTCAATGGCGGTGTGGTTTTCCAAAGTGGGTGAAACCTTAAGTGCGAGAGTGAAAAGCGTGAGAGATTGAAACCCTAAAAAGCTTTTAACGGTGGTGCAGTTTTTGAAAAGGGGTGAAACCCTAAGTGAGAAAGTGAAAAGCGTGTGAGATTGAAACCCAAAAAAGCTCTCAACGGCATTGCGGTTTTCGAAAATGGGTGAAACCATAAGTGAGAGAGTGAAAAGAGTGAGAGATTGAAACCCTAAAAGCGCTCTGTCTCTCTCTGAGTCTCAAGCAAAAAGAGTGTGATTGAAAAACTCAAGTCGAAAAACCCAATTTGGTATTATTTAAAATGACAATTAATTATTTAGTTGGATTTTATCATTTCCTTTTTTTTCTTTTTATTTATTTATTTTAGAAACCAACCTGGAAGACCTTTTTTCGGGGACAACAAAAGTGACGAGGATATTACTATTTTTCGAAGCTAGTATCTTGCAGAGGCTCATCATGGGGCTGATGTGGCCACGACTGGGATAACGCATGGCCACCACATGGCACTGCGTGGTTGGTTTAGCTTTGAGGGAATTCATGTCCGAAACTGGATGTGCCGTAAGTGTAGGTGTCTTTGATTAAATTCAACAGCATAGAAGAACACTTTATAATCTACAAAGGTCAAAAAAATACAACACTTGTAAATATATATTGTAATAACGAAAGGAGTTGTTGCTTATTACTCAACCTTTTTTTTCAAAGACCTTATTTTAAAAAGAACATATTTTTTTAGAAAAGGGGGAAAGAGAATTTTATCTTGAAAAGCATTTCTTTAGAAGAGTATGTAAATAATTTGTTATACCCAGCAACTTTAATTTATGGCAATGTTATTGAGAAAAATAAAGAGTAACAATATAGAGAGTTCTATGTATTTAAAATTAAGTAAGGTAAAGTGTTGAAAAATAAATAGCAAAGAAAGTAAAGTGCTGAAATTAAAATGACATTAAAATAAAGAGCAAAAATATTATAAAGGTATTTTGGAAAATGATTTTTTTTTTTTTTTTGTCTCTTATATATATATATATATGTATGTATATGTACAATAAAGTAAAGGGAGAGGGATTACATGAAATTAAAATGGATGACATAAAAGTAAAGTAAGAACAATAGAAATTCCTAGATGCCTAGATTCAATGAGATTTCTTCCGCTAAGGATATTTCCCATATAAAGTCTAGGAGATAATTTAATACCCATCTAGCAAAATATTCACAACATCACAAACAAAAAATATCAAAATAAACATAAAGATAAAAAGATATATACACAACAATATAAGAATTTAAAGCAAGTAAGAATAGAAGACAGTATGAATGTAAGAACTCCATATATGGAAAAATGATATTTACATGAGAGAATGAAGAAAATGGGGTGGGTGTAGTTAAGGAAAAACTACCCCATCACTACAAGCTTACCCAAAAAATTACAAGTAAAAAAGGAATATATATATATATATATATATATATATATATATAGAAGTGCAATAAAGTAAAGGGGAGGGGGGTTGAGCAAGAAATTAAAGGGATAACATAAAAGTAAAGGGGGAGGGATTACTTCAAATTAAAATGGATAACATAAAAGTAAAGAAAGAAAAATAGAAATTCCTAGATGCCTAGATGAAATGGGATTTCTTCCCCTAAGGATTTTTCCCATATAAAGTCTAGGACATAGTTCAATAAACATCTAGGAAAATATTCATAACATCACAAACAAACAATAACAATATAGACATAAAGATAAAAAGATATATACACAACAATATAAGAATTTAAAGCAAGTAAGAACAAAAGACAATATGAATGTAATATATAGATAAATGATGTTTACATGAGAGAATGAACAAAATTGGATGGGTTAGTTATGGAAAAACTACTCCATCCCTACAAGCTTACCCAAAAAATTATAGGTAAAAATGGAAGAGGCTTTTTTTTTTTTTTTTTTTGGTGGATTTCCTAGAAAGAAAGAGAGGAGAGAGATTTTTTTTTTCCCCCAGAATTTTTCCACTCTATTTCTCTCTTTTTTTTTTCCCTATTTTTTTCTCACCAAAACTTCATATTTTTCCCAAAAAATAAGGGGGTATTTATAGGAGGATGAGGGAAATGGGGGCTAGGTGTAGTGTATTAGGATACACTCACCAAGCCGCCCAAGGCGTTCATTCGAGATGTGAGCAAAACTCAGATTGGCGAAGAATACGGTCCATGGGTTCCCTTTATTGGAACTTTGTTTCTATTTATTTTTGTTTTGAATTGGTCGGGTACCTTGGAAAATCATACAGTTACCTCATGGGGAATTAGCCGCGCCTACAAATGATATAAATACTACTGTTGCTTTAGCTTTACTCACGTCAGTAGCATATTTCTATGCGGGTCTTAGTAAAAAAGGATTAGGTTATTTTGGTAAATACATTCAACCAACTCCAATTCTTTTACCCATTAATATTTTAGAAGATTTCACAAAACCCCTATGACTTAGTTTTCGACTTTTCAGAAATATATTAGCTGATGAATTAGTAGTTCTTGTTCTTGTTTCTTTAGTACCTTCAGTGGTTCCTGCCCAAGGCAAGGGGCGGCTAGGTGAGTGTACTGATACACTACACTTAGCCCCCTATTTTTTACCACCTCATCGGACTATTTTGTCCTTTTCTTGGTTTCTGGTCTGATCTTCATGCAGCTATTTGGAGGAGTGTATCCTAATAAACTACACCAAGCCCCCTATTTTTTACCACCTCATTGGACTATTTTGTCTTTTTCTTAGTTTCTGATCCGATCTTCATGTAGCTGTTTGGAGGCCTTTCTGAGTTCCGAGTTTTTCAAACTTTATACTCATGGAGAGCTCTGGATGTCTAATTTCCAATGGTTTTGGCCTTGCAAGATTTGGAGCTACAGTCATCGAGATATGGCATCCGGAATGAAGATGACACAATGCTAAAAAAATTTGTGATGTTTTTCCTTAAAAAATTCGCATCTTCCAATTTGTGGCAAATATCATTGAGCCCTTTTTATGAGAGGTAGTCAAGACCTCATTCTTCAAGTTGGTTCAACCAGATCGCTCCAGTTCCTGCCCAATCGGTATAGTTTATTTTGTAAAGTTGGCCCAAAACTGTATATTTATCCTGAAAAAAGTGAAGTATTTATTAGGGTTTTTGGTATTTTGGTGATATCTCATCCATTTTAACTCCAATTTTGGCCCATAAACTTTCATTTCTAAGGGAAAAATATACCCTACGATATGTCCAAAAGTCAACTCCATCTGACGATTGGATCAAAAAGTCAACTTTTTGACCATATCCAATTAAGGTTTTGGCCTTAATTGCTATAAAAAAAAGGTTTTTGAATGTTGTGATACTTTAATCTACTATGCAATCGTGTTGTATTTGTTTTTACCCTTTTTGGCTTTGAAACTTGTAATTTTGCACATTGTTTCGATTTTTTTTATTTTGGCATTTGTTTTGACGCATGAATCGGGGACGGACAAAATAAGGTATCGACAAGTGGCAGAAGAAGAAGAATATTGTCTGATATGGCTGTCATAGTTCATGACCTAGTTGCGACCTACCAAGTCGCGTCTAGCATAGTAACTTCAAATTTTGGTGATTTGAACCTACCCCCAAATTGCTATTTTTCTTTATCTATAAATTTAAGAAATTTGAAGGTAGAGTTGAGGGAGATGGATTTTTTAAAAAGAAAAAAAAAATTAGAAAATTACCACAAAGCGAATACCTAGAGATGATCGAAACGAAGGTAGGGGAAGTGCTTTGTGGTGGTCAGAATTGGAGGTTGGGGGAGAGCGGTGTTGCAGCAAGGAAATGGAATCGGTGGTTGCAGGTGGCCATGGAAAGGAGTTTGGGCGAGAGAGAGAGATAGATAAAGAGGGAGAGGGAGAGAACTTAAGAGAAGAGTAAAGTTTATTTAAGAATTAGATTTTGAAAAAAAAAATCTAGAAGAAGAAAGGGAGTGAGTGGCGGTATTTTGAAAAATATTTCGAGGACAAGATGGTCCTTTTATTTGAGTTAGTGGAGTTATTCGATGTGGTGTTTTTGGGACACATGTCAATCATTCATTGGGTAGGAAATACCAAATCATATGCTGAGTTGGTAATACAGTAACATGGTATACTTTCTCTGCTCTCCACTGCAATGAAGTAAGTCTTACCAATGCCTAGAAAATTACCATGCAAAGAAACTCATTCACATCCTTTGTTCATTTCCGATCCCATTTGCCCTTTCAAAGAAACTCTCGAATACACCCACCGATGGATGCTCTTATCCAACCTCATCTTCACATTCCACTACTCCGGCAGTTTCGCATTTCTCAGCCTTTCTCAATAAGGCCTCAGCCACTCTCCATAACGCCTCAGCCTATATTGAGTATGGATGAAGTATTTTACATTGTGCATCTTTTGCAGATTTTTTTTTTTTTTTTTTTTTTTTAAATTTGTGAAGATGTGTTTATATTGTTAACATGTCAAATATGATGTGCTTAGTAGGAAAAAGAACCAAATTTATATTATCACTGATTATATTCTTAAAGGATTGAGTTAAAAAGACTGTTATGAAGAATTGGATAATTTGTTTAATTTGCTTAGTGTGATACGTGACACACATGAATGTGAAAGGAAAGAGTGGAAAATAATTGTTAACCATCTAGCACTATGGTCAAAGATGCATTATGTGACCTACATGTGATCTTTTTGCGACTTGCCAACTCACGAGTGACACATAGCAAAAGAAGAATAAAGGTTATCTAATATGGCTGTTGCGACCTCTTCGCGACGGGCCTGGTCGCGACCGACCAGGTCGCGACTAGGTTGCAACTTGCTTGGTTGTGACTTTCATGCATTTGGTTTGAGCTTTAATCGTAAAGGTAGGACTAAGGGTTGTGTTTTTAATATTATCTTGAGAAGATATCTTGAGAAGATCAACCGTATTTAATGAATAAAGCCCATGTTTTTGTTGGCTTAATTTTGTGCCAAATTTACTAGTATTTGTTCTCTCATTTCAATGTATTTTTTCTAGGAAAATTGTTTTTTTTTTTTTAATAAAAATCCATAGACTGAAAATATAAGCATACAATCAGGTATCAATCATCCAAAATAGCTGCAAGATCCAATACAAAGCTTTTTGCCAGCAGCCCTAGTCTCTGTTCATCCCAGCTCTTTCCTTTTAGTTTAATGAAAATTAAAGCTTATCAAAAAACCAAAAAAAAAAAAAAAAAAAGAGTCTTAACACACCCTAATATAATACAAACCAAGGAGTTCTCAAAAAAAAAAAAAAAAAAAAAAAAAAAAAGAACAACACCCTCAACCTGAAGTAGGGGGGACAAGTGTCCTCTGTCCAATAAAATGTGGTAGTCCAATATGAAGATACCACATTGGAAGTGGGGTGTCCATCGTCCCAGGGCAAGTGTCCTCTGTCTAGTAGAATGTGGTAGTCCAATATGATGATGCCACATTGGAAGGGGGGGTGTCCATCGTCCCATATACCACCGTAATGTGCAAATGGAAAGCTACTTTTCCATCATTATCAGCTTCTCCATCACTTCTTTTGATGAAGCGTCTGAAGAAAATCTAGCATCAAAGGCAAGGAAGACTCCTATTGAACCCAATAAATAGTTCCCATTTTGATGGGTAAAAACTTTCGCCAATGCCTTGCGAAAAAAAGCTCTCTACTTCTAGGCTCTCAAAAGCTTGATCTTTTGCCTCTCCAAGAGACAAGCATCCAATCTCTGCATCTCTAAACTAACCTCAATCCTAAGGTATCTCCTCTAAACCAGCATCCTCTTCGCCATAGCCCTAACCCCCTCCATGAGAGTTAAGAGAGATTCGTGAGAGAGTTGTGGGTCAGTGAGAGTGGGAGGTTTGTGATGAGAGGAATGAGCATGAGCGTGAGTGAGTTGGGTAAAGGCATAGCCCCGCTAGCCCTATATTAGGGCCAGGGCTAGGCCTAGGCCCTTAACAAGTTTTATAAATTAATTTAAAAAAAAAAAACCAAAAATGCTTAATTTTTAAATAAAGAAAAATATTAGTACATTCGAGAGATAAATTGTTGGGGGTGATGAGGACCTTAACAAGTAAAACAAGCATTAAAAAATTATTAGATTCAAGATATTATTCATGTCAAAGGGAAAAAAAAATTAGGTACAAAAATTAACTCAACCTTCATAGAATTTTTTTTAAATTTAAAAAAACTAATTTAAGTTTAGATCTAAGGAGAATAAAAGCCAAATTATTGATTAATTCTAAAAATTAACAACCAAATCATGAAATAAAGTTTTCAAAAAGTTAAGATCTAAGAAAATAATAATTTAGATCTAAGGAAAATAAATGTTCAGATCTAAGTAGAATAAAAGGCAAATTATTGAAAATTAATTACCAAATCATAAAATAATTGTTTTCAAAACTATTATCTTTTGATAATCTAGATATAAAATAAAAATAATTTAGATCTAAAGAAAAAAAAATCAAATTAGTTATTCAAGATAAATAGTTTTAAATCCAAGAACATCAACTATCAAATCATAAAAAAATAATTCAATGATCTTATAATTCAAGATCTAAACTATGAAAAAATTTACAAAAACTTTTGTTATTAAAGATCTAAACTATAAAATTTTCAGTTTCAACTAAATAAACTGTTTACAAACGAACTCTAATTGTTAATCAAATTATACATCAAAATGGTTATTTGCACAAAACCTATAAATTTCTTTAATATAAATAAAATTATCTTTGATTTCAAATTAAATGAAATTTTATATACTTTTAAAATTTATATTTCGAATTAAAATTAACTTTGTCACCACTGGGTAAGTTGCAATGAAGTAAGTCTTCCAAACGCCTAGAAAAATACCATTCAAAGAAACTCATTCGCGTCCTTTTTCCATTTCCAATCCCCCTTGCCCTTTCAGAGAAACTCTCACCTACATCCACCAATGGATGCACTTACCTACATCCACCAATGGATGCACTTATCCACTCTTATCTTCACATTCCACAACTCCAGCTATTTTGCACTCTCTGCCTTTCTCGATAAAGCCTTGACTGCTTTTCATAACACCTCAGCCTATATTGAGTATGGATGAAGTATTATACATTTTGCATCTTTTGTAGTTTTTATTTTTATTTTTCATTTTGTGAAAATGTGTTTATATTGTTAACATGTCAAATATGATGTGTTTAGTGGGAGAAATAACCAAATTTATATTATCACTGATTATATTCTTAAAGGATTAAGTAGAAAAGACAATCCCGAAGAATTTGATAATTTGCTTAATTTGCATAGTATGATACGTGACACACATGAATGTAAAAGGAAAGAGTGGAAAATAATTGTTAACCAAATTTATATTATCACTGATTATATTCTTAAAGGATTAAGTAGAAAAGACAGTCTCAAAGAATTGGATAATTTGCTTAATTTGCATAGTATGATATGTGACACACATGAATGTAAAAGGAAAGAGTGGAAAATAATTGTTAACCATCAAGTACTTTGGTCTCTTCCAAACCGGTTGGGTCGCGACCGACCAAGTCGCGACCAAGTTGCAACTTGCTTGGTTGTGACTGGCATGCATTTGGTTTGAGCTTTAGTTATAAAGGTAGGACTAATGGATTGAAGTTGATAGAGGAATCTATTGGTTAAAGCCCACCCTTGATTGAATAATTAATGGAATAATTCCTCAAGGCGTATTACAGTTTTTCACCGGGGGTGGATTGAAGGAACACTATTCCATTCTCAACGGAAACCAACCTTAGAGATTTAACGTCAACTTATCTTATTGCCGTTGCACATCGCCTTTGTGGAGCTCCAATTCGCTAGACATGTACGCAAACCTTCATTCATTGCAAACATGGATCACCTTTTCGTGCCTAAGGCAATTATGTGTTTCCATCTGTGGCATTTTCCTGTAATCATGCTTACAAGTATGGCAGTAATTGCAACTCCGGACGAGTCGATCTCGATTAGCCCTCACATAGCTTGATCTTCCTAACATCTTTTGCAGTGATGCAACTCTTCTCAACGGCGGTGCGGTTTTCTGAAAGGTGTGAAACCTTAAGTGCGAGAGTGAAAAGCACAAGAGATTGAAACCCTAAAAAGCTTTTAACAGCGGTGCGGTTTTCTAAAAGGGGTGAAACCCTAAGTGAGAAAGTAAAAGGCGTGTGAGATTGAAACCCAAAAAAGCTCTTAATGACAGTGCGGTTTTTGAAAATGGGTGAAACCATAAGTGAGAGAGTGAAAAACGTGAGAGATTGAAACCCTAAAAAGCACTTTCTCTCTCTGAGTCTAAGCAAAAAGAGTGTGAATGAAAAACTCAAGTAAAAAAACCCAATTTGGTATTATTAAATACTAAAAGCCAAAATAATAAGTGAAATTCAATCAATAATAATAATAATAAGTGAAATCACATATTGCTAACTAAAATGACAATTAATTAATTAGTTGGATTTTATCATTTCCTTTTTTTTCTTTTTATTTATTTATTTTAGAAACCAACCTGGAAGACCTTTTTTCGGGGACAACAAAAGTGACGAGGATATTACTATTTTTCGAAGCTAGTATCTTACAGAGGCTCATCATGGGGCTGATGTGGCCACGACTGGGATAACGCATGGCCACCACATGGCACTGCGTGGTTGGTTTAGCTTTGAGGGAATTCATGTCCGAAACTAGATGTGCCGTAAGTGTAGGTGTCTTTGATTCAATTCAACAGCATAGAAGAACACTTTATAATCTACAAAGGTCAAAAAAATACAACACTTGTAAATATATATTGTAATAACGAAAGGAGTCGTTGCTTATTACTCACCTTAATATAATACAAACCAAGGAGTTCTAAAAAACACACACCAAAAAAAACAAAAAAAGAGAGAGAGAAGAAGAAGAACAACACCCTCATTCTGAAGTAAGGGGGCAAGTGTCCTCTGTCCAATAGAATGTGGTAGTCCAATATAATGATACCACATTGGAAGGGGGGTGTCCACCGTCCTAGGGCAAGTGTCCTCTGTCCAGTAGAATGTGGTAGTCCAACATGATGATACCACATTGGAAGGGGGGTGTCCACCGCCCCATATACCACCGTAATGTGCAAATGGAAAGCTGCTTTTCCATCATTATCAGCTTCTCCATCACTTCTCTCGATGAAGCGTTCGAAGAAAATCTAGCATCAAAGGCAAGGAAGACTCCTATTGAAGCCAATAAATAGTTCCCATTCTGATGGGTAAAAACTTTTGCTGATGCCTTGCGGAAAAAAGCACTCCACTTCTGGGCTCTCAAAAGCTTGATATTTTGCCTTTCCAAGAGACAAGCATCCAATCTCTCCATCTCTAAACTAACCTTAATCCTAAGGAATCTCCTCTAAACCAACATCCTCTTTGCCATAGCCCTAACCCCCTCCATGAGAGCTGAGAGAGTTTCTTGAGAGAGTTTTGGGTCAGTGAGAGCAGGAGGTTCGTGATGAGAGGAACGAGCATGAGCGTGAGTGAGTTGGGTAAAGGCATAGCCCCACTAGCCCCATATTAGAGCCAGGCCCAGGCCCAGGCCCTTAACAAGTTATTTTATAAAATAAAATAAAAAAACCAAAAATGCTTAATTTTTAAACAAAGAAAAAAAATTATTACATTCGAGAGATAAATTGTTGGGGTGATGAGGACCTTAACAAGTAAAACAAGCATTAAAAAATTATTAGATTCAATATTATTCATGTCAAAGGAAAAAAAAATTAGGTACAAAAATTAACTCAGCCTTCATAGAATTTTTTTTTTTAATTTAAAAAACTAATTTAAGTTTAGATCTAAGGAGAATAAAAGGCAAATTATTGATTAATTTTAAAAATTAACAACCAAATCATGAAATAAAGTTTTCAAAAAGTTAAGATCTAAGAAAATAATAATTTAGATCTAAGAAAAAAAATTGTTCAGATCTAAGTAGAATAAAAGGCAAATTACTGAAAATTAACTACCAAATCATGAAATAATTTTTTTCAAAAATATTATCTTTAGATAATCTAGATCTAAAATAAAAATAATTTTTGTTTTGAAAGCAAAATAAAAATAATTTAGATCTAAAGAAAAAAAAAATCAAATTAGTTATTCAAGATAAATAGTTTTAAATCCAAGAAAATCAACTATCAAATCATAAAAAAATAATTCAATGATCTTAAAATTAATTCACTGATCTTATAATTCAAGATCTAAACTATGAAAAATTTTACAAAAAATTTTGTTATTAAAGATCTAAACTATAAATTAAAAAAAAAAAATTGATTCAAGATCTAAACTACAAAAAGTTTAAAGAAAAGTTTTAAAAAAATTATTTCAAGATAATAATAGTTTAGATATAAGAAAAAAAAACAAATTTATGATTAATTATAAAAAAAATTTGAAAAAAAAATTTGATAAGATCTAATAAATATGTAAACTATAAAAATTAATTTTTTTAAAAAAATTTGAAAACAAAAGTTTAGATCTAAGAAAAAGTATAATTTTCAGATTCACATGAACTACAATATACACACACACACACACACATATATATATATATATATATATTATCTAATTAGAGTTTAGATCTAAATTGGCACCTCATGGAAAGGAATAGGATCAAATTTAAAACCTTAAACTCTTAATACAGTTTATAATTGATGTAGATTTACATGAAAGTAAATAAATAAATAAAATTTAAAAAAATAAAACACATAAAAGTGGGAAAAAATAAAAATACTCCCTTGAGAGATACTAATATCAGACAAGCAAAAGCCATTGACATCAGAATCAGAGCCGTAGCCGCTCATACTACCTCCATAGCCATAGCATCCCAAATGTGACCAAACACAAACCATAGCATCCCAAATGTAATTTTGGTAGAATATACTTGAGTCTACACCTGACCTCCATGTGACATGTCAACCCGTGGTGTGGACGCCTAAAAAAAAATCTCGGGTTTTAGGGTAGTCGCACATTAGGTCCTTAGCGACATGATTTTTATGTGCTTGTATCACTAGGGTGGGGTGGGTGTATGTGAGTCCATTTTTCTTATTTTTATTTTAAGAGTCTCCACCAACAGTTGGTTTTGTTTTAGGTGTGATTGGTCACCTAGGGTTCTAATTTATTTTAAATTGCCTAATAAACTAAACAAAATTTTGAGGGTTTATTAATTAAGGCAAACTGAAAAGTCTCGAACCAAAGATCTTGAACTCAAAAGCTAGGTTATGTGTGGGGAAGGTGTTAGACACCCCACAACGCTTATCCAAAGTTAGTACCTCATTTTAATTTATTTCAAACGTCATCTTTTTATTGAAGAAATAGAATACATGGTATTTTTATTTTTGAAAAGGTTTTGCAAACAATATATATATATATATATATATATAATTGAAACCTCTGAAACTCTCACAATTTTCCACGCTTGCATAATATTTAAAAAATAAAAAATAAATCATTATCATTTTTTTAAAATAAAATTATTTTTGTTTAGTCCAAACTTAACAAATAGTGAAACTCTATTTCTCTAACAAGTCCAACTTAAACTCAAACTCATCATTATCATATATATATATATATATATATATATAACGAATTCAACCTGATCAGAAAGCACCGATACATCTGCTACCCAAACTCCAACAGAATTGCGATAGTATAAGCAAGCCAGAAGTTTTCCGTCATTAATGCATTGGTCACCAAGTGTTGACCAGCCCATATCAATAGCATCATGACAAATTAACGGCTCCCATGAGTAAACCTACAATTTCCAAGCATGTATGTATGTGATGTTTAGGTACCATCTTCATACAATTTCATTAAACTACATGACAGTGACATTCCAAATCTTCAAACTATCTTCCAACCAGAAAATGGGGTCCTTCCATCGAGATGAAAGGTGATTGCTTCTTTGATTAATGAATTTTATGTCAAATTTGTTTATATTGTTATTATTAATGAATTTCATATTTGTTTATATTGTTATTAATAAATTTTATTTTTTATGTCGAATTTTTTATTTGCTATATGCCTGAGTTTTTTTTTCTATCTTATTCTTTTGTTATGTTTAGAATTGATTTTCTTTTGAGTATTTGGGTTAATCTCCATATTTATATTGACATTGTTTTCATGGGTTTGGTTTTTGGGTTGAAATTTTTACTAATTATTTTATATTGTATATGACAGATGAAGCATCTCTATTTTTTTAGAGAAAAATCAAAACTACAACCTAGGTCTTCCAACCTAGGTCTTCCAACCCAAGGATAAATTTTTATTTGGTATGTTATATATAAATTTGTTGAATTTGAAGGGTTTTATTTGGTTTTGAAGTAGAATTTGGGGATTCTACAAATTTGGAAGTTTTCAGTCTTGGGGTTTTTGGTATTTGCATCTTAGTAAGTTGATTTTAATTCTTTATCTTAAATGCTTTTTATTTGGGTTCATGTGATTTTTTGTTTTCTTAATTAAAGTTATGATTTTTGGTTGATTGATTATTTGTTCGGATTCAACATAAAAGATAATGGAACTAGGTGTTATAATTTTAATATTGTTTCATATTTTGAATTGTTTATATTGTTATTACTACGACTAAGTAGGATTATGAAAAGCATAGAAGATAAATATTTCTTTAAATATTTAACTAGCAAATATTTACGCCTTGAGCTCATGCTTATAAGGCATAAGGGGGGCGCTTCTCTAAGCGATGTGGGACGGAAGTTGCAAAGCACCAAAGTGCCTAAGTATGCCTTCCACACTCGCAAAGAGGACAAAGCAGTGAGGTCCTCAGATCCAAAGTGGATAAATAGACTACGGGTCTGGGACCAAAATCCCCCCCCACAAAAAGGCGCTTTTAAGGGCAGTGCCCATCTCAAGTATTGTCCGCTTTGGGCATGCTTATTGTGTAGTAGTGGTACTCTTATGCCTTGAGCTCATACTTATAAGGCATAATGGGGGCGCTTCTCTAAGCGATGTGGGACGGAAGTTGCAAAGCACTAAAGTGCTTAAGTATGCCTTCCACACTCGCAAAGAGGACAAAGCCGTGAGGTCCTCGGATCCAAAGCGGACAAATAGACTGCGGGTCTAGGACCAAAATCCCCCCCACACTCTATATATACGGTTTTTTTAGTGTATTCTTATATATTTATATGCACAACTTCTTCATTTACGGCTTCTTTTTTTCTCTTTTTCTTTTTTTTAATTTAAATTTTTTGGAGACAAAAACACTACTTATTTTTCTAATCAATTTTTTCACTCCCCATTTTTAATATTAAGTTTGTATCTCTCTTTTTGTTTGCAGTAGAATACTTTATTAAAACCACACTATTACAAATATGTTTCTATTGTTTCTATTCTTTGTTTTTGTTTCTATGGTTTTGCTTATGAGTCATAAATGCAATTTTAAATCCATGAAATCAATTATATGAACCTCTATAAATATTTCACATTTATGATTTGTCAGGCATCAATTATTATTTGAGTTTGTTTTGTTTGTAGTAGAATGTTTTATCAAAGCCACCATCCACACTATTAAAGGTATGTTTCTTCTCTTTGTTTTAGTTTTCTATGGTTCTGTTTAAGAGTCATAAAGTCAATTTTAAATCCATGAAATTCATATATAAGCCTATATACATATTTCACATTTATGATCTGTCTAGCATTAGTTATTATTTAAGTTGGTTTTGTTTGTAGTAGAATGCTTTATCAAAGCCACCATCAATATTATTATAGGTAAGTTTCTCTTCTTTGTTATTTTTGTGTGTGTGTGTTTTTTTATTTTTGATTTTGCTTATGAGTCATTAAAAGGTAATTTTAAATCCATGAAATCTACTATATAAACCTCTATAAATATTTCACATTCTTCTATAAATATTTCAACTTCATGATTTGTCTGCATCAATTATTATTTGAGTTAAACTTAAAGGCGTGGAGATTTATCCTTCTATCGCTATAATATTCTTCTTTTTTATCCTACAAAAATATGTTTAGTTTTTTTCTTCTTCTTTTGTTTGGTTTTGCATTTATGAATTATTTGTACTCATCTTTTTTTTTTTTTTTTGGTGTCTCTCATAGGCTTTATCTATTTATTATTTAAAAATTATCAAATTTTGTATTTCCTCCTACAACAAGGGTTTCATCTTTTTTTTTTTTTATTTCTAGGTTGTATTTGAGTTATGCTTATATGTGCATTATTAGATTAAATTAATTTTCTTGAATAGTAAAATTTTTATGTTACTATTTCTCATTTTTATTTTTGTTGTTAGTAATATTATATGTGTGCGCTACAAAAATGTCATTATAAGACACTTGATAAGTTAGAAGAGAATTATGTTTATTTTTTTGGCAAATGAAATACCTTTGGTTAAGTTTCCATAGGTTTTAATTTTAAATTTTGGAATTTTTTCATATAAATATGTTGTGATATTGCTTGATACTTTTAAGAAAAATAATTTATATGCAATTTATATAATCTAGATTCAAGTGATTAATGATTTATTATTTCCCAATAAAATTATACTAAAAGTTTATAACTAAAATCGTGCAATGCACGGGCATAATACTAATACACACACACACACACACACACACACACACAAATACATACATACATATATGTGAGTAACTATTTATTTATAATACCAAGTGAATATTAACTCCAATGAATATTTACAAATAAGGCATGTGAGGTATACATGTAGGTAGCATGTGAAGGAACATACAAGCATGTGAGTAGAATATTTAATAGATAGATAACATGTGAGTAGTAAACTACTATACACAAACAAATTACAACACAAATAAAAGGGGAGAGAGTTACAACAGTAGCACCTTTATGTCATCCACAATTTTCTCATTTATTATCTTGCATAAATATGACAAATAAAATACGTCAGTGCCAAAGAAGTGGAAGGGCAATGTGAGCTTGATTGCTGTCTACGGATTCAAGGAAATCAATTGTAGACACAAATACTTTACAAAATCATTCTAACGAAAAGTTTTAAAATGCATGAATAAATTTACAATGTTAACTCTATTTACTTCTTTTTTTTTTTTTTTTTTGAAAGGAATATTTGGAAAGACACCTTTTTCTTTTGGTAAATTTTGAGAAATTTTAAGGAAAATATTTTCAACATTTTTTAAAAACCCTTTTGAACAAGCAAAGTTGCCAAGGGAAACAAGTCTTCATTTTTAGAAAAAGGTTTTTTTGAAAAGTGTCATTGCTTAGGGAACCCGAAAATTCAATGAGGAAACTAAAAATTTCAAAAATTTTAACTTTTAAAAAGACAAGGATTCGTGGGTTTGTATTTTGAAAGAAAGAGGATTTAAATTTTGAATAGTCCCATGATTTTTGAGAAAGGAGTTTTAGGAACAGAATATCACTTTTAGAAAATCTTTTTCTTTTTGCGAAAGATATTTAAAAAGGTTTGGAAAAAAACTTCTTTGAAAAATTTCATGAGTTTTTCTCTTGAAAGATTTGAATTAAAAATCCCATGATTTTTGTGTAAAGACAAATTTCTTTTAAAAAGACTTTGCTTGTTCAAAAGATTTTTTCTTTGAAAGAAATTCCAAGGTGGTAAAAACATTTTTGAAAATATTTTTGTTTTGAACACATTATTTTCGGATTTTTCTTGAAAGAAAGGAGCAAAACATTTATTAAAAAAAAAAAAAAAAGCATTTTAGACAAAGACATTTTTTTGAGAAAAATCATTTCTTTGAAGAAAAGTTTTAAAAGAAAACCCTATTTTTTTAAAGGCCTTATTTTAAAAAGAACATATTTTTTTAGGAAAGGGGGGAAAGAGAATTTTATTTTGAAAATCATTTCCTTAGAAGAGTTTGTAAAGAATTTTTTTAACCCAAGCAACTTTAATTTATGGCAACGATATTGAGAAAAATAAAGACCAACAATATAGAGAGTGCTATGTATTTAAAAGCAAGTAAAATAAAGTGTTGAAAAATAAATAGCAAGGAAAGTAAAGTGCTGAAAAATAAAGAGCTAGGAAAGTCAAATGCTGAAATTTAAATGATATTAAAATAAAGAGCAAAAATATTATAAAGGTTTATAGGAAATTTTTTTTTTTTTTTTGGTCTCTCTTAAATAAATTTTAATATCTTTCAAGTCTTATGGATGCTTCATCAAAAAGAGATAGTAGTTCTAAACTATCAACCATCCTTATGAGACATACCCATATTGTGCTTTACTTTGAGGTTTGAAATCCATTTAAGAGGGATGAGTAGAAAATCTTTTTTTATTTAGGTGTCTAGATAGTAGTGTGTGTGTGTGTGTGTGTTGTATATATAGGTATATACATGGATAGGTTGTAATAATGATGTTTGAGTTTGGAGAATATTGTTTCATAAAGTTGATATAGTGAAAATTCCAAGTGAAAAGATGAAATTTAGTATTTTCAATCGGTCGATGCTTTGGCTCGATCGATCGAAATGGTAAGAAAATAATCTTGGAGTCTCTGAATGATTCGATCGCTATTCGATTCCTATTCGATTGATCAAAAAGAGCATTCGATCGATCGAAAGGATCTCTCAACCGATCGAAATTTGAAAAAACTGAATTTTCTGTAGAATTTTATGGCGACTGTTTTGAAAATTTGAAGAGGTTTCAAGTCTTGTGAACGGTTTTGTGAAACATTTTAACTCTCCATACGTGTCTTTTGATGAAATATAACATTATGGGTATAAATAGAGGTTTTTGTTCACTTGAAAAATAGTAAAAGAAAAATACAAGAAATCCTGTGGTTGTTCTCCAGAATTGCTATCTATAAAACCCAACAACTTGGTTGTGTCTTAGAGACAAATTTGCGATAACCCTTTAGCAACAATAATATGGGGGCAAATATTGTCTAAGATAACAGTTTTGTGCATTCAAGTTATCTTTTTCTGTTTGTCTTTTGTGCTATCCTTGTTCTTCCTTTATTACTTTGTATATTATTCCCAACAGTGTGTATATATATATATAGTGCAATAAAGTAAAGTAGAGGGGGATTTAGCAAGAAATTAAAGGAATGCCATAAAAGTAAAGGGGGAGGGATTACTTGAAATTAAAATGGATGATATAAAAGTATAGGGGAAGGGATTACTTGAAATTAAAATGAATGACATAAAAGTAAAGCAAGAACAATAGAAATTCCTAGATGCCAAGATGAAATGAGATTTCTTCCCCCTAAGAATACTTCTCATATAATTAAAGTCTAGGAGATAGTTAAATAGCCATCTAGGAAAATATTCACAATATCACAAACAAACAATAACAATATAGGCATAAAGATAAAAAGATATAAACACAACAATATAGGAATTTAAAGCAAGTAAGAACAAAAGACAATATGAATATAAGAACTTCATATATAGATAAATGATGTTTACATGAGAGAATGAAGAAAATGGGATGGGTGTAGTTATGGAAAAACTACCCCATCCCTACAAGCTTGCCCAAAAAATTACAAGTAAAAATGGAAGAGTTTTTTTTTTTGGTGGTGGATTTCCTAGAGAGAAAGAGAGGATAGAGAATTTCTTTTTTCCAGAATTTCTAAGGTTTTTTTCTTCAGAATATTTCCACTATATTTCTCTATTTTTTCCCTTTTCTTTTCTCACCAAAACTTCATATTTTTCCCAAAAAATGAAGGGGTATTTATAGGAGGATGAGGGAAAATGGGGGCTAGGTGTATTGTATTAGGATACACTCACCTAGCCGCCCAAGATCCTAATACACTACACCTAGCCCCTTATTTTTTGCCACTTCATTGAGTTATTTTGTCATTTTCTCCGTTTTTGGTCTGATCTTCTTGCAGCTATTTGGAAGCCTTTCTGAGCTTCGGTTTCTTCAAACTTTATATGCTTGGAAAGCTCTGTATGTCTAGTTTCCAATGGTTATGACCTTGCAATATTTGGAGTTACGGTCATCGAGATATGGTGTCCGGAAAGAAGATGATGCAGTGCTGAAATATTCTATGATGTTTTTCATTAAAAAATTCGTATCTTCCAATTTGGGGTAAATATGATTGAGCCCTTTTTATGAGAGGTAGTCAAGACCTCGTTCTTCAAGTTGGTTAAACCAGAATGCTCTATTTCCTGCCCAATCGATATAATTTATTGCGCGAAGTTAGCCCAAAAACTGCCTGTTTTTCCTGAAAAAAAAAAAAAATGAAGTATTTATTAGGGTTTTTTGTATTTTGGTGATATCTCGTCCATTTTAACTCTACTTTTGGCCCGTAAACTATTTTTTCAAAGGGAAAAATATGTCATACGAGACGTCCAAAATTCAACTCGATCTGACGGTTGGATCAAAAAGTTAACTTTTCGACCATACCCAGTTAGGGTTCTGGCCTTAATTGCTATAAAATGGGTTTTTGAATGTTATGACCCTTTGATCCACTATCCAATTGCATTGTATTTATTTTTATCTTTTTTGGCTTTGAAACTTGTAATTTTGCACCTTTTTTCAATTTTTTTTATTTTGGCATTTGTTTTGACACGTGAATCAGGGCCATACAAAATACAGTATCGACACGTGGCAGAAGAAAAATGAATATTGTCTGATATGGCTGGTTGTGACCTGCCAGGTTGTGTCTGGCATGTAAACAAAACAATTTATCAAACAAAAGTATCATGGGATACCACTCTGGTCCTTGCATCATACTTCAAAATTGGTCAGGTATAGTTTTTTTTTACTAAATGATCAAGTTATTTCATATTAAGCGTTGTTTATTTCACTCTATGTTACTGAGATGAATTCTGGTATTTTGGTTTAATTTGATAAAACTTGGCTGGGTACATTGATATACATCTTTCTTGTCAATCGTTATTCACCTTTCTTAATTACTTGTCATCTTGTTTCAGTACTGGCAAATAATAGTTTACATATTTTTGAATGTCCTGTCTATATGCTCTCTTATAACTTGTTTGAATTTCAAAGAAAATATTTGTAGTCTTAGGTCGTGGAGACTTTTTTATTTTTATTTTTTATTTTGACATTAAAGGAGATTACGGTAATTAATATATATATATATATATATATATATATATATTGGCATCTATATGTTTGAATAGCTATTTTAGTTTAAGAAAATGTAAAAATTATATATTGAAACTTATTCTTTTCCGTTGCAGCCATATCCATTAATTGAGGCCTTGGAGTCTGTGGTTGAAGGTTGCGATATATTAGACGGAAGATTACAAGTAGAAACTGAGGTTATTGTTTTCATCTTTTGTGGGATTCTTTTTTTGAGGTTTTTTTCTTTATTGTGAGTAGGAGCTTTGATGCAAAGACAATTTTATTTAATTTTAAAAGTTTATTCTGTCTTTATGAGAGAGCTATATGAGAGAGCTTGCAGACAATTTTATTTAGTTCTAGTAGTCTATATATGAGAGAGCTTGTAGAACTCCAATGAAGCCAATAAAATTGTTTTAAGAACTTTTATGTGGCTTGGTTGGTCGCAACTTATAAGGAATTATCTTTAGTAAATATGGAATCGATCGCCGATCGGTTTCCAATTACAGAATGATCAAGTGTAAAAACAAATCCATTACTCCAATTAGTGATCCCCATAATAAACCATAGCCATTTACTCCAATAATAATGATTGAGGATGAGGACAATCTGCTTTGAACATTAATAAAGAAATGGAAGAAAATATTGTTTGTCCAAGCATGCACTAGTGCGAACATGGGAATTAACATATGATTTTTTTTTCTTTAATGAAATGTGAATTAACATACGAACATGTCACAACTGGTAAGTGGTAAAGTCTTTGATAGTTGAATAAGAGATTTGGAGTTCAATCCCTGCCTACGCCAAAAACTGATTAGTGTCTTAGTCTGATGATAAAAAACTATCATCAAGAGCGGATGCCATAGGTTGAAATTCTCTCCAAAAAAGAAAAGAAAAGAACATGTTACATTCTTATACTTGACACATAAGTAGCTAGCATTAGGTTATTTGGCCAAAAAAAAAGCTAATATTAGGGTCCGTTTGATTAGAGGGGTGAAAAAGTGAGGACAGAAAATGGTGAGATGATGGAAAAGTGAGAAGATAGAAAAGATTTTAATTTTCCTTCTTTTTGTTTGGTTGGGAGTGGAAAAATGGAGGGATGGAAAAAATGAATTTGTATAAATTTACGCATATACCCTTATTAAAAAATGATGCCCAATTAAAACCAAAAAAGTGATAAACAAAAAAAAAAAAAAAAATCAATCACCTAAATTTATTAAAAAATACTAGCCTCATCACACGCGCTTTGAGCCTACGATGAGGCTTTTTTTTTTTTTTTTGGTTAGTGGTCCTATTTTGTAGAAAAAAACTATGTTTTATTTTTATTTTATTTTATATAATTTTTATTTTAAAAATCTAATTTATAAGTGAATAAATTAATTTGAAAATTAATAGAAGAGTGGTCCTATTTTTTAGGCAATATTTTAGTGAGAGTTAGAGTTATGTTTTTACCGGATCGTCCTTTAGTTTTGTCTCTACTTAAATATAAGGGTGTAGGGGTATTCTTGAACTAAAAATTAGGAATCCAAATAGGAGAAACCCCTTAAATAATAGCCAGCCTCATCACACGCGCGAAGCGCGTGTGATGAGGCTTTTTTTTTTTTTTAGTGGTCCGATTTTGTTTAAAAAAAAAAACTATATTTTATTTTATTTTATATATATATATATATAATTTTTATTTTGAAAATCTAATTTATAAGTGAATAAATCAATTTGAAAATTAATAGAAGAGTGATTCTATTTTTTAGGTAATATTTTAGTGGCAGTTAGAGTTACATTTTTACTGAATTATCATTTAGTTTTGTTTTTACTTAAACATAAGGATGTAGGGGCATTTTTTAACTAAAAAAATGAGGAATCCAAATAGGGGAAGCTCCTGAAATAATAGTATAGATATAGAAAAATCATGTCCATAAAAAAAATTACATCTAAACCAAAAAAAAAAAAAAAAAAATACTGGACAAGCCTGCCTAGTAAATCAAATGGAAAAAGAAAAAAAAAAGAAAAAAGAAGAAGAGATAGGCAACATCCAGGAAAAAAAAAGGTGGGAAGAAAAGCAACGTGAATGAAGCTTATGTGCAACATGGGAATTTTCATCCAAAAATGATACCCAATTTCTCCCTTCAGTTTTCTTTCCATTTTAGGGAGAAAACTTTTTGGTAAGTTCGGGGTTAAAACATTTGAGTCCTACCATTTATTTTCCTTCTTTCTCACCCAACCAAACACACTCAAAAATGTTTTCATTTCTATAAATTTACGCATATACCCTTATTAAAAAAATGATATCTAATTAAATCCAAAAAAAAAGTGATAAACAACCCCAAAAAAATCAATCACCTAAATTTATTAAAAAATAAAAATTATGTCCATAAAAAAAAAAATCACATCTAAATAAATAAATAAAAAAACACAAAAGAAAGCAAAAGAAAAAAAAAAAAAAAAAAAAAGAGGCAGGCAATGCCTACCCAGTAAGTCAAAAGAAACGGGCAACGTCTAGGTAAAAAATTAAAAAATAATAAAAAAAAGGCAGGCAACGTCTAGGAGGAGAAAAAAGAAAAAGAAAAAAGAAAAAAAAGGTTGGAAGAAAAGCAACATGGATGAAGCCATTGCACATGGGCATTTTCATCCAAAAATGATGTCTAATTTTTTTCTTTAGTTTGAAAATTTTTTGGTGGGTCTAGAGAGAAAACATATAAGCCGCACCATTTATTTTTCTTCCTTTCCACCCAACCAAACATACTCAAAAAAAATTTCCTTTCAATTTTCTCTCCAAAGTTTTCTATCCACCTTATTTCACCTCCGAACAAACACACCCTTAGGGTTTTTATTTTATTATTTTTTTTGGAGGTTATTTTATTTTATTTTTGAACTTGCATTCTGCATAATTTTTTTCCTACTGTCATTATTTATAATCAAAGTACATGTTTTCCATTTGTTATTTTTTTATAAAAAAAAATTAAATTCTTTTCCTAACATATTATTTTTATTTATCAAAAAAATATTTATACTGATGAGTCCATAAAAACCATTAAGGTCGTCCATCTTAATGGACGATAATTGCATTATTAGTGGGTCATCAAAGAAAGATGAGTAACTGCTTAACACATTCAATAACGACCATCAAAGGTCTTAAACTCTCCCATCAAGACAAAGAACATTACGATTAGGGTAATAATCATCCTCATTTATATCCAACAGCTACCTAAGTCACCTATAAAAGGGACAATCTATCCATTTGCTAAGGTATGTTAAAAACCACTACAAAATGCTATCTATAGTAGAAAAGATATGGGCTGATACTAACTTAAGCATCGAAGGCTCCCCCACCGGGCACAATCCGGTGGTCTCTTCGATCAACTCTCTTTATCTTGCAAGTCCTACAAGATCGTCTAAAGCTTTGGATTGGACAAGTGATCCAACTGACAATTTTGGCATCATCATATATAGCAAAAAAAAAATTAATTTTTTTTATGAACGTGAATATTTTGAGTAATGCTATGAGCACAATAAAAATTTACAAAAATTTAATAATATTTTAAAATTATTATAAGAAAAATTTTTAATTAGAGATTGTCATGGACTTATGTATGAGCTGGCATGTTAATCTAAAAAATAATATGATATTTTGTTATGTCTTTTTTTTTTTTTTTTTTTTTTTTTTTTTTTTTTTTTTTTACAAGATAGAATTTCTACTTTAACTTAATTTAAGTGTATATGTATGTGAAGCTCCCTCGTAAAGACTTAAACCCCGACCCTTGCCCCCTACACCCTACAAGCATTTATACTTGTAGAGTGACCACCGCACCAAGGGTACGCGGTGGTATTGTGTCTTCAATATTGTTCAATTTAATTTTGGGAAATATTAATGGATGCCCTAAAGGCATTTGTTGGTCAACCATTTTATGAAAGTTTTAATGAAAAAAAAAGTAATTAATGTTTTGACATTTTTTTTCTTTTTCTCATAAAAGTTGTGTTAATTTTTTTTTAAATTGATTGTTAACTAGCCTTAAAGTACTTATTAACAAGACTTTTTTTTTGGGTAAACTACATATTTGGTCCCTAACCTTTACGCTATATGTCGATTTGGTCCCTGACCTTTCAAATGTGTCAATTTGGTCCATAACCTTTTGGTATTATGTCAAAATGGTCCTTACTATTAAATGGTGGATAGAAAATACTGATGTGTCTAACGGCCAAAATAAAATATTAATATTTTTGCCACATAGATTGACATGTCAGCATGACCTTAAATAATCATTGAAAGATTTAAAAAAAAAAAAAAAAAATCCTAGTTAAGTGAGAAAAGTAACACAGAACATGAAGCAAAATTTAGGATAAAAAATTCAAAATCCCTAACCTGCAATTGTAGAAAAATTGGTTTGCTTTACATTTTGGTCTAGTGATAACAGTGAGGCTTGATGGTGACCAGCGACGCCGAGGGTGATGCCTAATTGCGATGACCGATTGCGAAACTGGAGCCAAGGAATGACGATGTCGCCGATCTGCTAGTATAATATCTCCCTCTCAGTCCGAGCTGGTATTGATTTTTGGTGTAGTTTTAAACTTCTAGGCAAATATACATTATTAATTTTGCAAATTTATTGGTTTCACGCATTATGAAGAATAAATCATGACGCACAAGAAGTAAAGATTAATGATAAACAACCATTAATCTTTACTCGTGTTAAGTTCTACCAGTGAAGGGTTAATGAAGTTTGTTTATACCACAAATTACATCCTATACATTGCTTAACCATTTTTAGCACTAAGATTTATAAGAATCACATAATAAGAACAATGATAGCATACAATATACCAAGTCGTTCTGTGTCTATGGCAAGAAAAAGGAGACCGTAAAAGAAATTATAATGATTCAGGGACATGTTCAGCTCACATTTATACAATCTTTAAACCCAACAGAAAGAAAAAGGAATTAGTTGAAATTAAAGCGTTTGATCGAGAAAATTGAAAAAGTTATAACAAAAATCATAATACCAGCTCAAACTGAAAATATAAAAGCCTGAGAGAGAGATTATACTCTGAGAGAGAGAGAGAGATTATACCGTTGAACTTGACCGTTATCTAATCTTTGGACCAAAACGTAAAGCAAACCAATGGTTCTACAATTGTGGGTTAGGGATTTTGAATTTTTTATCCCAAATTTTGCTTCACGTTTGTGTTACTTTTACTCACTTATTTGGGAATTGTTTTTATTTTATCTTTCAATGATTATTTAAGGTTATGCTAACATGGTAGTCTATATGGCAAAAATCATAATATTTTATTTTAACTGTTAGAGACATCAGCATTTTTCATTCATCACTTAACAATAAGGATCATTTTGACATAATACCAAAAGGTTGGGGACCAAATGGACACATTTAAAAGGCCAGAGACCATATTGACATATAATGTAAATGTTAGGGACTAAATATGTAATAAATCTTTCTTTTTTTATCAAATTATTTTTTAAAGAATCACTTATTGTGATTCATTCATATTAATTTAACAATATTTCCAAATTAGTATGTAAATAAATTTAAGGAGAAATTACACTTTACCATCCTAAACTATGCACCAGATTACACTTTACACCATAAACTATTCGAATGCACACTTTCCACCCTAAACTATCACACTTATTACACTTTGCTCCCCGAAGTTAGTTTTACTGTTAAGTTAGACGGAAATTAATAGCGCATGACTTGCACATGATTTTTGCTTAAATAACACATTGTTTTAAGACAAAAACACCTTCCTCATAAACAATTAAAAACAAAAGCTTATTTAATTTTATTTTTATTTTTTCCAGCTTCTTCTCTCTCGCATGCGTACAGAGTTACAGGTACAGATCCAATGATTTCCGCTAAACAAAATATATACAATATACTATATAGAACCCATAGTAATTGTAGGGTCCAAATTTCGTGGCCCAAGCCTTAAAGATCAGGATTATGAACCCAACGAACCCAGAATAATGAATTTGTAGAGAGTGGGTAAAAAAGTTAGGCTGGTTATGAATCTAGCAACGGTCAATTGACATAAGAACACGCTTTAAAAATAAACTCAAGTCCGAAAAGGATTGTTCTTGATTGAAAAGAGAATACAATGCTTAGAATTCTTTCACAGATTTTTTCTCTACCCTTCGTTCTCCGCCTCTCTTCAGAAGCTTATTACATTTATATATTCTCCTTTTACTTCATCATCACCGTCCACCTGTTTTTCATCTAAGCCTTCACTTGAATACATGTCATATCAGATATCTGCTTTAGTTCTCCGTGAGTGGTGGTAGCTGAGATTGCACTGTTCAGGGGTCTTCTCCACATAAATGCGGCCAGAAGAGTTGCTGCAGTGCATTAAATGCGGTGGTAGCGGCTTTTCCTTTTAGATATTTCTCTGTTCTTATCATCTCTAGGCGTGCTCAAAGCTAGTCCTTGTCGTGGAAGTAATTAGGAAGATCATTCAGACCTTCAGTATATTTGTTTGATAAAGTTCCTTTGGAATCTGAGGAGAATGACCTCTTCGGACTAATAGGGTTCTTTTCGGACTGCTCATCTCATTCATTTCCAGGTACATTTCTTTCACCAGATTCCTTCCTAACCCTTTTCTTCTCTTCGGACACATAGTGATATTCGAGTTGGGCCCTAAACCCAACACATGACGTTGGACTTTTACACCTACAGTAATAGTATATTTAGCATGTGATTTTTCATTTTAAAAGGAGCAACAGAAAAAAGCTGCAATTATAGAATGGCTTTTTGTTACCCTGGTGCGTATGAGTATTTGTATGATTTTATCAAACTGATTTTGAGTCTACACCTGGTATATGATGTAGTCTCCACCATTTTGTATATGATGTAATCACCATTTTGTGGTGGAAGATAATCAGATTCATTCTTGCAGAATTTATGACACACCAAGATATTTCTAGTATACAATTATGCATAACGAGCATTTTATAAGAAAAGTTGATTATGTTCATAAATATTTTGCTTTCCAGCAATGATTCGCGAGCGAGAATGACCTGGAAAAAATAATGAAAAGTTTTTGTTTTAATTGATTATGAAGAGGAGTGTTTTTGTCTTTTAATTTTGTTTCACTTAAGTAAAAATCATATGCAAGTCATGTGCTATTCATTTTTAACTTAACAGTAAAACTAATGTCAGGTGCAAAGTGCCATAAGTGTGATAGTTTAGGGAGTAATGTGTGCATTCGAATATTTTAGAGTGCAAAGCGTAATTTAGTGTATAGTTTAAGGTGATAAAGTGTAATTTCTCCTAAATTTAAATTAAAGATTGTCACGAATCCATACGTGAATTTGCCTGTTAAAAAAAAAATTAATGTGATATTTTGTTTTGTTCCAGTATTGTTTATTTTATATATATAGAGAGGCGTCGTTAAGTCAATATTATTAAGGAAAGTATAGGTGTCGTTAAAAAAATATAAAAAATGGTACGGTACAGTTAAAATATGCCAGGTCTCCCTTGCACCACTTAATAGTCTATTGTCTTACAACACACAGCCTATAGTCTTAAAAGAAAGGCTGAGAATTGAGAATCCAACCAAAGCGTGAGAATCCAACCAAAGCGTGAGAATTGAGAATTTTTGAAAAATTGAAATGACTATTGACTGACGCAAAACGGCATCGAGTATGGGCAAACAGGAGAGAAGAACCGAACCGAAATTCAAACCTGCCCCAAGTACTGCCTTTACCTTACGTTCCAATCAAAGCATCTTCCCTTTTTATTCTATACTCTCTATTCACCACAGATACCCTAACCTACTCTCCAACGCTCCACACCACCACATGTTACAGCGACGCCAAAATTAAACTAAATGCAACGCTCTACAATAGGCCCACCTTCACTTACCCTTCAACCGCTCAGATTCATCAAAGAAACAAATTTTAGGAAGACATTTGAATTCTGCACCAACTTTCACAATTATTTAATATAACTGATTGTCGGTGAAATATAAATGTGACACATCTTTACAAAAATAACAAATAGTCCATAACAGTTTGTCTTATAAAATAATTATAAACAAGTGATATTTTCAATCACTGAACCACCGGCACCAGTCGCTAAAGCAGTTTCTCTGGTCACTAGATTAATGACCTAAGAAGGAAGAAGAAATCATTACGTATTTTTTAAAATAATTTTACCAAATTTTTAAAAGTTTTCAACTTTCATTTTTTCCATCAAAAAATTCATAAGAATATACACTAACGCAAAAGGTATCTATCACAAATTCATGTACAAGTATGTGTTTTTCTTGATATATTTGTTTTTAATTTCACTCAACTTTTTTTCAAAAACCATAAAAACAAATGCAAATTTTTTTTTGAAAAATCATAAAATAAAAATTGCAGGCGAGAAAATCACCACAACAGTTGAATGAGTAGTGTTGTCCAAGGATTTGTCCAACCTAACCCACATGCCTAACCAATCGGACCCAAGTTGACCATCACTTGATCTACTATTTGTGGTATTTGATGGTGCGTTGAGTAGTGGGTTTACTCCTCTAAAACTCAATCACACCCAATTTGATCAACGAAACTGGCAAAATTTGGTGAAATCTACCAAATCCAACAATATCTCCCTAGATTTTGGTTGTTTTTTTCTTCTCTAGTACGGTTGATTCGCCCACCACCCATAGGAGGCTTATCTAGTGCTCCTCTCTGGTTAAGGACGGGTTGACTTATTCCTCACTAGAATTGGTCATGTCGGGTGCGGTTCAAGCACAAACTCGACCTAGACCAATAAGTGGACACCCCTAAATATGTGTTTTTGTTTTTTTTTTTTTTTTTAAAAACACATGGCAGAAGACTATTTGGGGAGGAATGAGCTGGAGAATCAGGCGTACAAACTACAAAGAAGAGAATTTTAAGTGAGGCCGGAACTAAAAAGAAAATTAAATCCCGTTAAATGGCGAGTTATGGAATCTGAGCCCTGGACCCCCCCACACCCCTCTTTGTTATAAAAGTAAAACCAAACGCTAACCACATACCACACCACCCTTCAAACCAAAGAAACACAAAAATAAGAAACAACAATTGCTCTTCTCTCTCTTGCCCTGCCTCAGAGAAACAGAGTCTGAGACAAAGGTAAAAAGCAAGTGGTCGAGATCCGGCGAGCTGGTTCGTCGGGTTTCGCCCATTTTCAACGTCGGAGCTCCGAGAGTTTTTTCATAGCAGTGTCACTGTGCGTATAAAAACAGCAAAAGCAAAAGCAAAATGAAGGGTTCGTGTACTCTCATGGCATCAGTACTCGCCGCATCCACCGTGGCTCTTGGCTCCTCTTCTTCCTCTACGGGAGATCGTGACCCTTCATTTCATCCTTGCTCCAACGAGGTAAAATTACAATTACAATTCTCCAACTTTTTATTAAAAAAAAAATAATAATTTTTAATGCAAATTCAGACTCTTTTCGCTGTTCCTTGAAATGCCCAGTTTGTTGTTTTGTTTGTCTGTTTAGTTTTCTCATGAATTTTGTGTTTGCAATTGTGATTTGTTTATGAAGAAAGATACGAGATTTTGCTTTCATTGTATTCTAAAATCCCTTTTTATTAATGGGTTTTATTTGTTCATGCTTTCGTTTTGAAAATTTCATGCAAAGTCACAACCTTTTTGCTTTTCCTTCAAATATATCCAGTTTTAGTTTTGTTTTTCTGGTTGTCTCTTTTGTAAATCTATGGTGTGTGTTTGGTAAATTCTAATCTTTTTTTTTTTTAAATTTTTTAGGGGCTCTCTTCGTCTTCTTCGAAATCTTATGCTAAAAACTCGCATACGACGGCGGAAAAGGAGAAATTTGCGCCAAGATTCGATGGACTAAGGTTCATTGAGACCTTGGTCACAGCCCACAGATGACCTCAAAGCCTCAAAGACCCTCCCTTTTTTGTCTCCGATTTTCGCTGCGAAAGGTTCTGCAATATGTGATTGGAAGAGCAATTTTAATTTTAATTTTTTTTTAAATTTTACACCCATTCTCCATGTGGGTTTGTGTTTTTCTTTTTCCTTTTTCGGTTTATTGATGGCGTTATGCGGTTGAACTCTAAAAGCGTGACAGCCACTGTATTTGTTAATGTCCTCTTGTTTTGTTCGGATTTTATATGGCCTGTACCTGCTGTTTCTTACTAATTTAGCCTCCAAAAATGTTTTTTATTATTATATGAGCAAGAGCAATATACATGTGCAATGGCCTGAATTGGTTCTAGCTTCTCTCGTCATCTCTCGTGTCCGTCTTTGGAAGTTTCGCATACATTGAACTCTTTGATTGAGTCATTCATTCCCATAAAATTTTTAAACCAATGTCAAAGGAGATATAAAATTGGGCCTTGTTAACTTTTCCCTTACGGAAAAAGCAATTTGCAATGTACAGGCACATTGAATTAAAACCTCAAATGAGTTCCAAATGAAATTAGTTGTCTAATTAATTAACTTAATAAGACAGGGGTTGTATGGTTGGCTACTTAATAAGGCATTGTCCTTTTGGTATCTTGATTGCGTATATTAGGCAACCCTTTGCTGTATCCAGTGAAGCACCATTCAACAATGTGCCCTTGCCGGCAATTCAAACCCCTTTTTTTCTTCGTTGTGTGTGGTTATATGACTTTTTTTTGGATGAACAGTTGTCATCAATTGTCTTAAAATATGAATGCGATATAGCTCTAGCCTTGGAACCGATAGTCAAGTAACAAATTAAAATTAACTGAAGAAAATATGTCTTTACATGTGTATTGAAAAAAGTTAAAGATTTGGGAATATGAAGATTAGTATTGACATGAAGTTTAGCCCAAAAAGAGAAAAAGGGGTCATGAGATGAAGAATATACCAAGACGTGAAGAATATACTGGATGGTGAGGTTGAAACTTTCCGCAAGGCCTTTAGGATTAATTAAGGTCGTCACGATTTCACTCTGTAGGAAATGACATTGTAATTGAATTGACTAGAGTGGTAAAAAAGAAAAAGAGAGAGACAAAAGAAAAAGAAAAAAAAAAAAGCATTTCCTTCTTTATAATCCTCAGCAATAATACCGTAGGGGAGCTTTTGTAATGCAGAATGATTAAAAGAGCTTGGTAGATGGCACGGCAGACCTATTGGTAGACAACAAAAGCGCATTTGTTAAGAACGTGATTCGGTTAGATGGAGAGGAGGAAATCACATTTCTTTGTAGGTTAAACATGCTTTTAATAAGAAACGGTAACAGGCGCCTTAAGAATATTAGTTTAAAAAATATTTTTAGAAACTTTTTTATAGGAAAAAAAAAAAGTAATAATTTTTTTTTCAACTTTTTATATTCCTCATGAAAGTAGTATTAAAACTTTATTAAAATGATTTATTAACAATTTAACAAGTTTTAAGGGCATCATTTAACCGAATTCAAAAGAAAATTAGGTGGTATAGTAGTTGGAATCTGTAGTTTTTTTTTTTTATTTGAGCAGAAAAAATAGTAGATTTTATTTATGAAAAATCACGTTGTACAATGGGGAAAAGAAAAGAGAGGCATTTTTAAGAAATTATTGAATACTCTGGGAGTACCATAAATGCGTACTTTCCCCTCTCACATGAATTGTGAGTCCCACCATATATTTAATTAGTGGGACTCATAGTTATGTGAGAGAGAGAATATGCATTTATGGTACTCCAAGAGTACCTAATAATTACCTAGCATTTTTTTAACCAAATAATGGCCTCTTCTTTCTCTTTTGCAACACTAACCAAAGCTAAGGTAGTACGATTACATCATGAAGGTATACTATAAAAATAAATAAAAACATTATTTTTATACTAAATATGAGAAGCAATATTTTAGAATTAGGTCCACGCATGGCTATATGGAAATTGGGCCAGGTCTCTAAACAGTGAACATTAGAAAAATAATTTGTCAAATGTTCTTTAGTGTACCATCACTATTACTTTATTAATGAAATCGCTTTAGTCCTTAAATTAATTCATTAATGTAAGGGCCGACAACAAAAAACAAATGCTCCAATTGTACCAATTCATGTAAGCTTTAGTCCTTGAATGAATCTTTTAATTTCTAATTCAATCATTGTGGAATCGGCATATGAAATGGACATTGAGAGTTTAATGTTTCAAAAAACTAAAACAACAATAATCAGGTCTTAGTCTCTAAAATTTAAAGTCAATATAGATTCTCAATAGACTAATCAGAGTCGACTACTATATTTACATACTGTGTTTTTTTTGTTTCTTCACAAATAATACTTTTGAACTCCTTAATTGACATATAATGTTTTAGGTTCGTGTAACTTTTTTTTTATTCTCATGTCTCGACAAAAATTGACTCACTATTTTTCACTAGTGAGTTAATCGATTGGCTCTTGCCTCTTGCCTCTTGGTAGCCTCGAAAGCTCACTAGGCCTGTTTACATTGGATAGTTAGTCGTTAAAAAATCTCAGTGTGGTCCTTCAAACTATGAATCACGATGAATAAGACATTTTTAAAATCTTCTAGCCTATGTATCTTCAAATTGCCTCTAAGCCTCACACCAAGATTTTGTGTTCACTAGTGACTTGAGGTGACACTAAATTGTAGTATTCACTTGCCGTCGTTCGTTTCTTTCAAGCAGAAGCTTCGTCCCAGTGTAGTACATAACATGACCACAAAGACTTGGCCATGAGGGGCCCTCATAAAAAAGAAATTTGTGTCCAGCACCGTTCCACGCTATTTTGAAAGAAACTGGTTTCGGCCACAAGGCCCACAACCACAAGAATTTGGGTCTTTGTGTTCTTTGATTGAATGACTGTACAGACACAAGTCACACAACTACGGAAAAATATCTAAAGCAAAAACAGCAAGATGATTCTGAACCGCAAATGCCGACTATTGCAGAGGTAGACAAGCACGTGAATCATGGATGAACATGCACAAGCGCAACATCGTTTTCGTGCAAATGACTGGCATCTTAAAGTAAGTTGGTCTGTAAATGACTTACAAGTTCGGCCACATATATCAAAATTGATGTTAAAATCAAAATATAATGTTTGGAGCCATTTAGACCCACACCCACCGATCTTAAAATGATATTAAGGACTTTGAATTAACTCATAAAAGTAAATAAAAAAGAATGAGAGAAAATTGAATTGATCTTATACTATGTTAAGAGATATCGGCTCCAAGTCTCCAACCCCACTTGAATCCATTGCATTTGGATAAATGCTTTTTTTTTTTTTTTTTTAGGTTGTCAATTTGGGTTAGTGTGTTGTTTCAAGGTAAAGGAATTCGACTAAATGACTCAACTTACGTCCGACCCATTTAATAATCGTGTGATAACCCTTCAATCCTAACACGACCTATTAGTGAAGCAGATTGACACGACACAACACGACCTATTTGACATGTTTAATAAACAAGTCGTGTTGGAGTTGATACGAATGTGACACAACTCATTTTAATCCGCTTAATATTAAACAAGTTAGATTGACACAAATTCAATCATTTAACCCGCTTAAAAAAAGCATCTAATTAATATTATTATAAATTTAATAACAACAAATTTAATACAAATTCATAACATCAAAATACTTAATAAGCATACAATTTGAAAATTAATAATAACATCAAATACTTTAAACACATCGTCCAAAATTTCAAAATAACATCAAAGTACTTAATAAATATTAAGTCTATAATGTAATACCATCTATCTAGAAATAAGTTCTTTACATTCCAAAAAAAGTGCTTACACTTCAACCCAATTTCAAAATAATATAGTTCAACAAAAACACAATATATATCTAGAAATAAGTTCTTTGCATCCCAATAAAAGTGCATACACATCAAGTCTTTAACCCAAATTCAAAATAAAATAGTTCAACAAAAATATAATATCCACATGTAGGGACTCAATTTGTAACGGACCCTTAACAATAAGAATTTGTAGAGATGTGGGTGTAAGGACTTGGCATCACCGAAGTAAACAATGGCTGGTATAAAGTTTATGATAAATAATTGATGACATGAGATTCATAGGAATCTAATGGTGGAAATTTGGCTAAGTGTTTGCGAAGCATATTTGTCCTCGGCCCAGGCCGAGGATCTATTTTTCTTAGAACTTCTCTCTTTCTCCTTTTTTATGCTGGGAGCCCTATTGGATATATAGTATCGTTTTTCTTAATCTTAGCCGTCCACTTGTCAATTATCTGGACTCTATGTACAAGGGTTTGTCCCATCATCTGTACTTGCAGGCTTTATGTTAGTTCTTAGCCGCCTTTGCAGACTTTCCATTAGTTGAAGTAACCGAGGCAACTGGGTTTGTTGGTCACATCACCATTAAAGCGGCCAGAATGTTCGTGGGATATGTTTAATGGATGAGGGATATTTTCCCTTTATCAATAGTCGGTGCGCCGAGGATATGGGTATCCTCGGTGAGGTCTTTAGACGACTTGGGTTTCTTCCACTTTTGTCCTCGGCCTATATACTCTCCTCGGCGCAGGCCTTGGACCGGTTATGGAGTGGGCCTAGTTTGTTAATATTTGGGGCCCCACACCACAAAACTCGTCAAATGCTAAGTATGAAAAATATAAGATAGTTGTAAATTCTAATTAGCTCAATTGATAGAGTCTCTTGTCATTGAATAAGAGATCTAGGGTTGAATCCCCGTTTACACAAAAAACCTTTTGGTGTCTTAGTCCGATAATAAAAAGCAGTCATCAAGGCCGGATGCTATAAGTTGAAAATCTCCTTAAAAATATAGACACATGTAGGGACCCGGTTCGGGCACTTCCCTCTTGGGGATGAATGGACCCAAGTCCAGGTAACCCCATACAATAAATTTGTAGAGAGTGGATAGAAGGATTAGGCATTAGTAAAAGATACAACAATTGGTGTGGGTTTACAGGACCATCAAGTGAGATTTGGCTAAGTGTTCTAAGGGAGAGTTCGTCCTTAGCCCAGTCCGAGGAGCTCTTTCCTGAGTGTTAGTGGAAGTTGGGATTGTCCTTGAACACCCTGAAAACTCCGAATCTCCCAACCCTCTTGCTTTTGAAGGTTCACTCTATTATATAGTCCTATTCAGCCGATCTATGCCATCCACTTGTTGATCATCTGAGCCTGTGTCTGAGGGCTTGTCCCATCAGCCGCCTTTCCAGACTTTCTGTTAGTTGAAGTAACCAAGGCATCACTATTCAATGGTCAATTCTCCATTAATGCGGCCAGAGTGTCGGTTGCGTACATTTAATGTGTAGACGACAGCTTCCCTTCTTCAATGTTGGCCGGCCGAGGACATGGTCGTCCTCGACGGTGCTCTTTAGCGGTTTGGGCCCTTCCCGCCCATCCTCGGATACAGCATTGTCCTCGGCATGGGCCTTAGGCCCGATATGGACTGGGCCGGGGTTGCCAAATCTTTGGGCCCCATAATAGCCCCTTAAAATTCTGCTACCCGGCTCCTCAGGCGGAGAGGAGGATTTTGATGTCCTCGGGTCCTTGTCCTAACGTTTCGGTACTTGGAGCGTGCCTTCATTAAATTTTGGCGACTCTGTGTCCTCCACGTTCAACGGTGTGATGATGAATGGACGATATAGATACTTTTGACTTAATGGGCGGGAAAGCTCGTGCAATTACTTTTAATCGGGGGTATAAATACCCAATCGAACTGATTTGCCCCTTCATTTTTGCATTCAAGAGACTTTGCGCACATACTTCGAATTCGGTCACATCTCCAACTGAACTTGTGACTTCCTTTAGCACAAAAAACCTGCCCGAGAAGCTTTTCCTCATTTCTGTAAGTCTTCTTCTCTCTTTGGTTCATACTTTTCCGCCTGAGTGCCTTATCCTCGCATTCTTTTTCTTCTCTCCTTCATTTTTCCCTAAGCCCCCCCCCCTCGGTTTGTTCTTTAAGATGGGTAAGTTTAAGAAGTTAGTGGAGTCTGAGGAAGCAATGGAAAAATTCGTTGTTGACTATAAAATCCCCAATACAGTGAGTTTGAGGTACTGTAGAGGAGGGGAGTGGAGCATTACGAGAAAAGTGGGTGAGATGGTGATTCCTATAATCGCCTTTCTGGAGGGTGGTATGAGGATTCCCATGGGACCAGTGATGAGGGATTATCTCAGGCACTTCGGCTTATCTCCTACCCAGTGTGCCATCAATGTGTTTAGGATCTTAGGCTGTGTGGATACTCTGAACAAGAAGATGGAGCTGAGGTTAACCCACCATGATGTAAACTGGTGCTACAACCTCCAGTGCCTGAAGGGGAAGTCTTATTATATGAAGACGAGGGACGATAAGGTTCGGTTTATCCAGTGCCTCCCTAAGTCCAGCAAGGGTTTGAACAAAAACTTCCTCATTATGTCCGGAGAGTGGCATGATGGCCTTCATTGTCCAACAGTAGAGGGTATACCAGGTGGGGCCTTCAGATTAGGAGAGGGTCTAAGTTTCTGTGCTTTTGCGCCCTGCTTTACTCGATTTTTAACAGGAACTTGTTTTCTTTTATGCAGATCCGCGCGCTTTTGAGCGTCACTTCGGCTTGGTCAACAAGGAGGATTTGCAGAATATACTGAGGTCGAAGATTTTTGTGAATGAAGCCGACAACCAAGTTGGAGCCGCTCATGTGATCCTAGGATACGATCCGATTCAGAAATCATTCCCGGCTCCAAAGCACGTGATCCAAGCTAAAGATCCCCGGCTGCATAACATCACCGTAGTTGAGCACGGATTTCTGATCCCCGAAGGATCTCCCATTCTTGAGGGCGTACTATTGATGGGTACCTCTTCATCAGTTCAAGTTGCCGAGGCTGAAGGGGGAGAGCAAGGAGAAGAGGAAGTTGCTGACTCAGGTCCGTCCGAGGGTGAGTTTGACGTGTTCAACTAATTCCATTCGCCCGAGGACCCTTCTAGCGATTTGGGTGACCCCAGCTTGGTTGAAGCGGACTTTTTATCCGAAGAAGCCTCTCCCCAATCGAAGATGAGTTTCAAGAAGCAACCTTAGACAAGCTTGCTGGCCCTGATTGAAGGGCAGCCGGGGAAGGATGCGCCGAGGAAGTCTTCTCCCAAGCTTCCTCTTCACCCACCCCAACAGAGTTCACCATCTGGGTCCAAGAGCACCAGTCCTCTGCAGAAGAAGGACAAAGGCAAGAGGCCTAGGTGGGGCGAAGAGTTTGATCCTTCCCAAAGTGGTAGCGACGCTCGGCAGCCATCGAAACAGCTGAGGGTAAGGCGCCGAGGTCAGGAAAAGCAGGCCACCATCTAGCCCAGGGCCTAGGCTTGACGGATGACGCCTCCCTCAGGGACCCTCAAGGAGGTAAGGGTGCGCACGTAGCTGACGCATTAGGGAGGTCCCTGCTGTAACCAAGGAAGTCGATACCGTACCGTACCGGCCGTACCGGCCGGAATATTTCGTACCAGCAAGCATTCCGGTACACAAACCCCCCTGTTTCGTACCGGAAAAAATACCGGGCGTACCGGCCATGTACCGGGCATACCGGCCAATTTCGGGCAATACCGGCCGATACCAGGCGTACCGGCCCGTACCGGAAAAAAGTTTTTTTTTTTTTTTTTTTTTTTAAGTTTTGTAATTTTTGAATTTTTGTTAGGGTAGAATGGTAACTTATTTGCATTAACTTATTAGTATTATTTGTTTTCTTAGTATGCAATGGTAACTTTTAAACTTTCTATATTTTATATTGTATTTTTTTTCTTCTTTTAATTGATACTAAAGTCTAAAACTATGAATAATTAGTTCTGAATTGAGGAAATATTTTATGGTAATATATATATATATATATATATATATATATATATAAAATAGCAGTAAACCCGAAACGGTACACCGGTATTGATCGGTATCCGAAATATATCGTACCGCTGGCCAAACCGGTACAGCCTCCGGTACGGTATTGACTCCCTTGGTTGTAACACCCCGACCCAATTTTATAATTAAACTATGTGTTTAAGTGGTTAATTACTATTTTAATCCACTTTCTTTTTATAATTAATATAAGAGTATTTAATCAGCATATTATTTTATAATATCTTTGAATAAGAATGGTAAAGATTATAAATAATTGAATGGCTAATTTTATTAGGTATATATATATACTAAGTATGTACAAAAATTATATTAAGTGGTTTTAAGTTATTAGACAAATAGTTTGTGTTTTAATTAGGCATATGATGCATGAGATGTTATAGTGGAAATTCCACCACATGCAACCAATTGGAATTCCACACACATAATGTCAAGGTACCATGCATGTGGACAAAGCCAAAGGCCAAGACTTGGCCGGCCATGCAATGAGCAAATTTCTACCTAGTTTCTTCCTTGACTCTTCTCAAGACACTTGATCCCCCAAGAAACTTTCTTGCTCTCATTTCCCACGGTTCCACACATTGAAAGAAAGACAAGACCCTATCTCATCTCTTCCTTGACTTTTCAATGTAAATAGAACATGCAAGAAACTCACTTCCTCTCATTTCCACGGATACACACACACAAATCAGAAAAGTGTTAAGTGTGAATGCAAGAAAAGTTGGAAAAAAAAAAAGTGGGCTTTGATTTTTCTTCCCTAGTATCATACGTATCCCACCCCCAAAGTCAATGTTCTTATCCTTCTTTGGCTGCCCCAGAAGTCCAGCAGCTCCTTATCTTCTTTCTCTCTTCCTTTTTCTTTGTTCTTGGTTTTTCTTCTCTCTTTGCTCTTGCACGGCTGCATCTCTCCCTCACTCTCACACCAAAAATCATAGATATCTCTCTAAGAAGAAATTAAGAGCCTAAACACTAAGGTTTCATCTTCAAAGTGTGTGGGTAAGTAAATTAAACCTCATATGTTTTTGGGTGTTTTGATGGTATAATTGTTTTGTTTATTTTCCTTCTTTGTTCTCTGTTCTGATTCTAGAAGATGAACTCATGATTCTGTTTTAGTGACTTGAAAGTTTGATGATATTTGGTCTATTGGAGGCTTATTTAGGTATTTTAATATGTTTATTATTGGAATAAAAATACCTAAGTGATTTGAAGGCCAATTTCTATTTGTTGATGATTTTAGAAAGAACATGTGCTGAAGCTGTCACTGTGACAGATTTGGTGTTTACAAAAAGAAAATTCTGTATTAAATCATATTTTGTGAATTAGGATGCTAGGAGTAGTTTTTATGAATTCTAAGACACACATGGTTGTAATAGAAGTGGTCTCACTGCATTTGGATAAATACAAAAATAATGGTGTAATTTCTAAATTGCAAGAAATTCTGTCAGGACAGATTTGAGCACACTGTCTTATATGATTTTTAATAAATTATGGTTTTATGCTCTGACTCCGAAATTTTTATGGTATATAATAGACATACAGGGGAGTTTCTCTGTAGAATTTCATGATGATTGAATGTGTTTTGGTAGTCCATTTGTATTTTACAATTGAAGCATATGCTGCTGGAATAAAACAGTGAGTAGTAAGGGACATGCCTAACTTTGAGGATTTAATTCTAAAGTTAGGGTGAATGATTTGAGCTAAAATTTAATATGCTCATCCTTTGGTATATTAGGATCATATATAAATTTTATGAATTGGTTTCTCTGTGACTTAGTACATCATGTTACCTGATGAATGTATTTTGTAATTGTGGGAACCTCTTTGAGGTGGGAATTAGGATTTCCTTGATTCTAAGAGATAGGATTTGAGATGAATGCGTGAGTTTGTGTTAAGGAATAATGGATAGTAACAAGCCTTGATTTTGGTTTAGGTGTTACCAGTCGTCAGGTCTAAGCTCCTTTGACTTTAGGCTCTCGGTTCCTCTGCTTTCAGGTAAGGGATAAGTTATATGGGCATTTGGTAAGTCAGGAGGTTATTTTAAAGTATTTTATGCATTAAAATATTTTTGATTAGAGATATGGCATGTAAGCATTATTAGATAAAGATATGTTCGTGAGCTTTTTCGAAAACTTATGTATATGATTTAAGCATATTGATGCTATTATTAATTCCACGAACATGATGAAGAAAACAATGGAAATGCTTTTATTATGAAACGTTATGCAAAATAAGAAAATTCAATATGATGTATAAGTATGAAACGTTTTCGGGTTATGTTCTCTGGTGATCTGAACTCTGCCAGTAGGGGTTAATTACTGGCTTTTCATGGAAAACGTTATATGATTGGCCATTAAGTGGGACTGGCTCTGCTGTACCCGCCCTTGTTGGTTACGGCCAACTTGGGGGAAGCCAACCTACCCCCATGGTTGGAAGATATGTATTATGATGTAATCCCGGGAATACCTGGCATTGTGGGGAATGCTGGATGCCTA
Source organism: Quercus glauca (assembly GCA_023736055.1). Classification (NCBI taxonomy): domain Eukaryota; kingdom Viridiplantae; phylum Streptophyta; class Magnoliopsida; order Fagales; family Fagaceae; genus Quercus; species Quercus glauca. Next base: position 71,890,459 of record CM043316.1, on the reverse strand, counting down.
GCACTGTGGTGCTAGAAGCCTCCCAAATAAGTACAGATTTATCAGATATGGACTAACCAACAAGTTATTTATGAACAGTTAGGTTATGTTATGTTATTAATCATGAGAGAATTATTTTGTTTAAATGTATTGTGAAAAGTAAAAACTTTCATGGAAAGAAGAAGTTCTGATGAAAAGAAAGCTGTTCATTAAAGATAAAAGTTTCTGAAACTTTGCTATGCTATAAAGATAAAGTTTCTAAAGAAAGTATAAGTTCATGTTAAGAAGTTATCAGATATTTGGTTTTCTTTATGAAACGATAAGTTTATAATTATGAACGTTATAATATTTTACAAGAAGAAGTTTATGAGGGAAAGTTTTATTATTTTTAAGATGCTTTCAGTTAAAGACAAAGTTACCGATTATCTGATTTTAAGTTAAGATGATTATTTTGTAATGAAAATATATATGGTGACTTTGTAAGAAATGAAAGAAATTCAATCCGAAGGGTTCGATAATATTATTCTGATAAAAAAAAAAGAGAACAATTATTTTCCTATGAAAAGCGTATAAGTTATTATTATATATAGTATAAAATAATATGCATGAAAAGATGTTCTCCTATCTAAATAATTATAAAATGAAATGAATGGATTTACATGCATCCTTATTGAATTCTCATATATCTTACCTTTACTGGGCTTCGCAACTCACCCTATCATTTTTCAGTCAACAGGTTTTAATTTGGAGCAGAGGGAGCCTTAGTCGAGTTTTGGAAGGAGCTGGTTTTAGTTTTAAAAGTATAGATCCCAAATTAGTAATTTAATGTTTAGCTTTGTAATATTGTGTAATTTAGGATCTAAAGAAAGTAGTATACCTCAAAGTATTCAGAGATGTATTATGTGAAATTTAGAATTTGATTAATTGGTGGATTATATTATTTTTAAGTACAGTGTAGATGCTCTGAATGTCAAGTGAAAAGTTATATAAAGAAGAAAAGAAACAAGAATGAAAAGAAAGAGGAAAGTTTTTGTAAAAGCTTTTGTTAAAAGTTAAGTTGGTTCTTGTTAATATTAGGTTTAGGCTTGATATTAGCATGCCGGTCATGGTCACAAATCTGGGTATCGAGTTTAGGACGTGACACCTACTACTCCCTGCGGACATGGCCCAGCTGGAGGCTTTGAGGAGCAAGGAGGTCTTCCTCGGCCTCAAACAGTATTTGGGCATAGTAAGTTTCCTGATCACTTGTAATTCTCTTAACTTCTTGTTTCTTGGCTCCTTATCTGTTGCGCATTGGTTTTAATTGGCAGGCTATCCAGGCTACCTTTAGGTTGGAGGATATAGCCAGTAGCCAAAGCAAGGCCACGGGCTTGGAGCGTAACAAGCTGCTAGACGCTGTGTAGACCCTCAACGCCTCCAAGGTCGATCTTTCAAAGGCGAAGGGGGAGTTGGAGGCAATGAAGAAGGCTCGAGACCTCGCCGAATCAGGCCTTGCTAGACCCCAAAAACAGGCCCTGGATCAAACCGAGCGTCTGCTTAAGGCAGAGGATCAGCTGAAGGTCGCCAGAAAGGAGATAGCGACCCTGGAAAAGAGGGTGCTCGAGGCAGAAGGGGCAAGAGGCATTGCGGAGTCTGCCAGGGATAAGGCCTTGAAAGCCAAGAGAAAGGCTGAGGCTTCCACAAGCAAGGCTGCGCAGGAGTCGTACGAGTCAGGGGTAGCTGAGATAGAAGCTGCCCTTAGGGCTCAAGTGCCTGGGGTATGCAGGCTCTACTGTTTCCAGGTTTGGAGTGAGGCCCTTAAACAAGCTGTGGTCGAGGCCTCGTCCGACCTGTGAAAGGTGAAGAATGTATATTATCCTCTTGCCATCCGCGAGGCTGCCCCTTCAAGCTTTGAGATCAAGGCTGCTGCTAAGGGAGTTGGGGCTGTTCCTGATGAGGATGCCCAGGCTGCTACTACTTCAGACGAGCCCGCCAAGGAAGCTGATCCTCCTGGGGCCATTGAGACAAGCAAGGGTCCACCGCGGATGCGCCCTGGGAGGCTGCGGACCCCTTAGCTGATGTCCAAGCCCCCTACGTTGAGGATATATCTCTTCCGGCTGACCCTCCCCAGGTTGTAATCCAAAGCGGGGGTTACAAGGATCCAGAGACTTCTTCTGCCCAGCCTCCTGAGGGAGGAGTTGAGATGGAGCCGAAAGAATAATCCTCCGTCGCGCCTCTGCTTTGTTTTTTTTTTTTTTTCTTTTTCTTGTTTAGTATTGTAATGGCGCATTTGCATTGTGTAACTTTTTAAAGATTCAGTGAAGTGCATATTTTATTTTCTCTTATTTTTCCTGTTTATGTTATCATCATTTTTTTTTTTACTTGTACAACCCTGGCTTTAATTGCACTTCAGCTGACCACATCGATGCTTTAAGTGACGCTCATTGGCTTGGTCTTAAGGGTCCATCGTACGAAGGGTTACTATCCTCTGCGGTGCTCATTATGAGAACAAAAGTGGTCAGCCTCGCCATAGGTTTGGGTCCGCGAACAGTGTAAGACCTTGGTTCTATCTAGTGCTTAAATCCTCCTGAAGTGACTAGTTTCCCCATAGGTTTAAGTCCATAGACCATGCAAGACCTTGGTTCTGTCTAGTACTTGGATTTCCTTGAAGCAGTTAGTTTCCCCTCAGGCTTGACGCCGAGGACCATGCAAGACCTTGGCTCAGCCTGACACTCGGTCTTTCATGAGTGAATAGTTTCTCCTTGGGCTTGAGTCCGAGGACCATGCAAGGCCTTGGTTCTGTCTAACACTTGTCTTCTGAAGTAACTAGTTTCCCCATAGGTTTGAGTTCGAGGACTATGCAAGACCTTGGTTCTGTCTAGTACTTAGTTCTTCTTTAGAAGTTAGTTTCCCCATACGCTTGAGTCCGAGGACCATGCAAGGCCTTGGTTCTGTCTAACACTTGTCTTCTGAAGTAACTAGTTTCCCCATAGGTTTGAGTCCGAGGACTATGCAAGACCTTGGTTCTGTCTAGTACTTAGTTCTTCTTTAGTAGTTAATTTCCCCATAGGCTTGAGTCCGAGGACCATGCAAGACCTTGGTTCTGTCTAACACTTGTCTTCTGAAGTAACTAGTTTCCCCATAGGTTTGAGTCCGAGGACTATGCAAGACCTTGATTCTGTCTAACATTTAGTTCTTTTTTAGTAGTTGAAGCGAAGGAGCTCATCCTCAGGGTTGGGGAGTCTGCCCTTAGAGTGATAACGGCCTAAAGCTTGCTTCGCCGAGAGGGGACCCTTCTTCGGTCTAGCTCCTTTATCCGGCGCACCACTCCCAATTACGAGGCGTCTTTTGGGCTATTCGAGTAACGCGCTTGATGCTTCGGTGCGCGGGGCGCCTCCTCATTAACATCCTTGCAGATTTACGAGGATCCAGCGATTGGTGAGCTCTTTGAAAATTGGGCGGAGTTGATACCTCCGGTAATTTTTCCTTAGGATTCTATGCGGGCTGGCTTTCACCAGCTCTTGCCTTCTATATAAGGCATTTTGGGGCAGTCTTTTCTTCAAATTTCACAAACACTTGGGTTCAATAGGGGTGTTCAAGGCTCTCCATTTTCTGGGGATTTTTAAGGGCCTTGCCAAAATAGTGACTGGTGCCTGAAGGGATGGAGTGGCCCTAGAAAAGGGCAGGATTAAGAAAGTCGAGCCCCCTTTAGGAGCCGAGGATGCCACCCCGATCCTGGACGACACAATGAAGGCAGAATAAGCAGAGGCAGAAGATCCTCCTTCTTTTCAACCTAGCCAGAGAGAGGACTCCCCTTGCAGTTTAGAGGGAGATCCAAAAGGAACATAATGTCCCTCCTCCGCGTGCAGGTCCACCAACCCCCCAAGCTGGTCGTGATTCGCCGGCACCCGGTCATCGTGGGACTGGGAGAGAATCAAGGGGGAACCTTGAGATGGAATCGTCAGGCGCCGTGGCCTCTTCTTTCTTCTCTTTCAAAGCGCCGTCGATGCTGGTTGGAGAGCTGTGAACGGCCTTAGCATAGGCCTGTCTCCACCTCTCCCTCCAAGCTTGGCTTGGCTTTAAAACAAGCCTGCCTAGACCCCCTTTTCCCTTTTTTTTCTTTTAACTTCAGCACAAGCCTGCCTAGGCATTTGCCTTCATAGTTAACTTATAGTTAACTTTAGAACAAGCCTGCCTAAACATTTTTTATATAATGTAACTTTTATTTACTTAATAAAGAAGTAGCCCCATTTTGTTTCTTTTACTTCTTGCATCTTTCATTTCTTTGTGATGATTGCTTTCTAAATGAGTATGTTGCCGTTGTTTGTGCTGTTTTTCTCTTCTTCTTCTTTTTTTTTGAACTTGGAAGAAGTGTTGTTATTGATCTTTCTGCACCAACCGTTGCACTTGCTAATCCACAAGTCCTCCCCACAAACGGCGCCAATTGTAGGGACCCAGTTTGGGCACTTCCCTCTTAAGGATGAGTGGACCCAAGCCCAGGTAACCCCATTCAATAAATTTGTAGAGAGTGGATAGAAGGACTAGGCATTAGTGAAAGATATAACAATTGGTGTGAGTTTACAGGACCATCAAGTGAGATTTGGCTAAGTGTTCTAAGGAAGAGTTCGTCCTCGGCTCAGTCCAAGGAGCTCTTTCCTGAGTGTTAGTGGAAGTTGGGGTTGTCCTTGAACACCTTGAAAACTCCGAATCTCCCAACCCTCTTGCTTTTGAGGGTTCATTCTATTATATAGTCCTATTCAGCCGATCTATGCCATCCACTTGTTGATCATCTGAGCCTGTGTCTGAGAGCTTGTCCTATCAGCCGCCTTTCCAGAAGTTCTGTTAGTTGAAGTAACCAAGGCATCACTGTTCAATGGTCAATTCTCCATTAATGCGGCCAGAGTGTCGGTTGCGTACATTTAATGTGTGGATGACAGCTTACCTTTTTCAATGTTGGCCGGCCGAGGACATAGTCGTCCTCGCGGTGCTCCTTGGCGGTTTGGGCCCTCCCCGCCCATCCTCGGATACAGCATTGTCCTCGACATGGGCCTTGGGCCCGATATGGAGTGGGCCGGGTTTGCCAAATCTTTAGGCCCCACAACACACATAACATAGTTTATGTCTCTTATTTTCTTTTTAATTTTAAAATATAGAATATTTATTTGTTTGTTTATTTGTTTTACAAGTTAAACAGATTATGTTAAATGAGTTATTTCAGGTTCACATGAATGAATTGGTGTGTCAATTGCAAGTTAAGCGGGTTGAATTGTCTGTGACACATTTCTTATCGTGCTACTTTTGAGTCGACCCGTTTATGACCCAAACCTGCTAAGGCCTAACCTAACCTAACCTGTAAAACTTATGTCGTATTTGTGTCATGTTTACGGGTTGTGTCAAACATTGACACCCCTATATTTTTTTTTCTTTTTTGGCAATGAATTTGTTAGTTTATTTATTTATATTTGTAAATACAATTTTATTTTTATTCACTTTGAAAAAATCAACAAATAAACCAAAAGCTAATCACTATATATACTATCAACGAATGACTAATTTTCTTGACAATTTTTCCAATGTTCCATAAAAAAATTCCAAAAATAGATGATTAATTTATGTCTTAAAGGCATACATTAATCGAACTCTTCAAAATATGTAGCACTGATATCTATGGTTTCAAATTTCAGTATCCGTTCACCCTATAGACTAGGAAGTGGTAGTGTAGCACCCAATAATTTTGTATGCAATAAACTGTTTAAGAACATTCCACATACCCATGTAAAATTTACCAATATTATTAAGTGGTATTTAGCCGAATAAGTATTCTGTGAGACATTAGGCGCATGCGCTTGTCTCACAAAAGATTTTTGCTATTTAGCCATGCCCTCCTTTACTCTAGTATTAGACGAGACAAAAATAGTACACATAATTGGTGTGGGTGTTCTCCCTTTTTCTCTTTCTTCCTGTTTATTATTGTTGTAATTTGTGTGTGTGTGTGTGGAGACTCACATTGATCAGGAGTGTACTCTTATTTGACTTAAAATATTATTGAGGAATTGTTTTTAATATATGTGATACAAGGCCTAGTTTGGGCTTGAACTTTAATTATATTACATACGGGTTCAATTTTAATTTGGCCCATTTATGTTTCCTCATTTTTTTTCATATTTTTTTTATCGGGCTTCTTTTTTCTGTTCTTTTTTTTTTTTTCCTTTGTTTTCTTGAGCTTTTATTTAACCATTGGTTTTTTGGCCCTTTGGTGTTTAGCTTACTTTGACCAAATCAATTGCTTACTTTTTCTTTTGATGAACAAATCAGTTGCTTGCTTAACATAAGACTAGGTCTGTCTCCTTAGTTCTTCTCTTCTTACTCAAATAGGTCTATTCGACATAGTTTTCACTCCCATAAGGATTGCTCTCTAATAAAAATTTATTCTCTCTTGATCTAGAAAGGAAAGGCTTTATAGGTGTTGTTCTTTAATTTTTGTGTGCATTTGTACATCCAATACAAAAGTCAATGCTGTAATCTAATACTGAGAGCTTGTTTTGCCAAAAACCAATTTCATGTAATTTTTTTACTCCAAGTGATATAAAATCAATTTTTAAGAACAACATATTTATGTTATTATATAATTTGGTGATATAATTCCTACACTAGATTTAAATTTCTGTTTTTCTAAAAAAAAAATTCTGTAATTTTTATTTTTAATTAGGAATTGTGGGTACATATAAAATGTTTCCAATATTTATTACCATAAAAAACTATTGAGATCCGCACCAACTAATTTTTGCCTGCCATTTGTGTGGCAAAATGAAACCCGTGAACCAAGGCACATGAGATGAGAGACCTCACAAAATGTACTTGGTAATAAGACAAGAAGTGAGAAGTTTGAGGAACAAAAATGTACCAAGTTCAGCAGAGTAATGCCACTTTGGTGGACTTTACCACAGAGACGTCACTACTCACTACCTTTACTCTCTCCTTTCTCCACCGTCCATTTTAAAATTTAATAAACACACAAGTTTGTACACATAGTACAAAATAAATCTCAAAGATAGAAAGCAACTTCCATGAGGTGCAACATGTCGTATCTGAAAGGTTGGCTTCTATATAATGGGACCCTACTGAGGCATGGTGATGAGCATGGTGGTCAATTAATCTGAACCGTGAATGCAATAAACTGCTTAAGAACATTCCACATACCCGTGTAAAATTTACCAATAATATTAAGCGATATTTAGCCAAGTAAGTATCTTGGCTAAATATCTTGTGAGACATTGAGCATATGCACTATCTCATACAAGATTTTCGCTATTTAGCCATGCTCTCCTTTTCTCTAGTAGTACTAGACTAGACAAAAATAGTACACATAATTGGTGTGGGTGTTCTCCCTTTTTCTCTTTCTTCTTTTTTATTATTGTTGTAATTTTTTGTTTTGTTTTGTGGAGACTCACATTGATTAGGAGTGTACTCTTATTTGACTTTAAATATTGTTGAGGAATTGTTTTTAATATATGTGATACAAGGCCTAGTTTGGGCTTGAACTTTAATTACATTACATACGGGTTCAATTTTGATTTGGCCCATTTATGTTTCCTCATTTTTTTTTTATCGAGCTTCTTTTTTCTTTTTCTTTTTTTTTTCCCCCTTTGGTGTTAAGCTTACTTTGACCAAATCAATTGCTTACTTTTTCTTTTGATGAACAAATAAGTTGCTTACTTAACATACGACTAGGTCTCTATCTCTTTAGTTCTTCTCTTCTTACTCAAATAGGTCTATTCAACATATTTTTCACTCCCATAAGGATTGCTCTCTAATAAAAATTTAAGGCATGTTTGATAACGTTGTTCTAATAATGTTATTTGTATTTTTTAAAAATATGTGTGGGCGAAAAAGTGTGTAAAAATATATAATATTGTTTAAAAATTGAAAACATGTGTTTAAACACATGTACCAAACGGACCTTTACTCTTTCTTGATCTAAAAAGGATATAGCGGTTGTTCTCTAATTTTTGTGTGCATTTCTACATCCAATACAAAAGTCAATGTTGTAATCTAATACTGAGAGATTATTTTGCCAAAAACCTATTTCATGTAATTTTTTTACTCCAAGTGATACAAATCAGTTTTTAAGAACAACATATTTATGTTATTATATAATTTGGTGATATAATTTCTACACTAGATTTAAATTTCTGTTTTTCTAAAAAAAAAAAAATTAATTTCTGTAATATTTATTTTTAATTAGGAATTGTGGGTACATATAAAATGTTTCCAATATTTATTACCATAAAAAACTATTGAGATCCGCACCAACTTATTTTTGCCTGCCATTTGTGTGGCAAAATGAAACCCGTGAACCAAGGCACATGGGAGATCTCACAAAATGTACTTGGCATTGTTATCGTGATTCGTGAAGCTAATTCGTGTGGTGACTGTTTGGCTAGTATAAAGACTGTTCAAGAGAGATCTTTTGTGTTGTATCGAGATCCGTCTGTGGATCTTTTGGAGCTGTTAAGCTCGGACAGAGATGGCTTGTATGTTAACAGGACCATCTTTGATTCTTATCTCCCTGCTTAGTTTTGTTTGTTTAATGAATTTCCCTTCTACCAAAAAAACAAAAAGATAAGAAGTGATTAGTGTGAGGAACAAAAATGTACCAAGTTCAGCAGAGTAATCACTTTGGTAATGGACTTTACCACACAGACGTCACCACTCACCACCTTTACTCTCTCCTTTCTCCACCGTCCATTTTAAAATTTAATGAACACACTAGTTTGTACACATTGTAGTATAAAATAAAAATCTCAAAGATAGAAAGCAACTTCCATGAGGTGCAACATGTCGTATCTGAAACTGAAAGGTTGGCTTCTGTATAATGGGACCCTACTGAGGCATGGTGATGAACATGGTGGTCAATTAATCTGAACCGTGAATGCAACTATTCGAGGTATCGTTTCCTCCGCTTGATTTTACTGTATTTAAAAAACAATCAACAAAGCTCAACATCAAAGCGGTGGGCTTTCCCCATCACTGACACTGACCTCAAATTTTGTAGTATATTCCCACTGATGCCACGGGCCATGATTGTCAGCCACCATTTGGTGCCACGTGTCTGACACAATAGTCTAGGTAGACAGTACAAATTCCAGATCTTTGGTGAACGGTGAACCTTGTGTGAGTGTGAAGTGTGTCACACTCAGACTTAGTACTCTGTCTGCTCCCCTCTCTTTCTCTCTCTCACTCTAGATTATAGCCGTGAACTTTTTAGTAAGTACATGATTAGCTTTATTTTTTAATTTAACTAGTCACGTATAATAATTTTTTTAAAATGATCTTATTAAATATTTTATTAATATTATAATTTTAATTATTAACCATTAATTTTTTATTAGTTTTTAAGTTAATAAAAACTTTAAATATACAATTTTTTTACCTTTATATACACACATATATATATAGTGAATTTTTACACATACCTTTAAGAAAATTATATATATTTCATCTTTTTGAATGTGTAAAACTATAGACTGTTACTTCATAATGATAGTGACTAATTAATTTTATATATTTTTTTTAGTAATCTCATTTGTAACGCTTCTTACCATTATCATATATTTTCTAACTAATGATTTGCATAACAAAGATGATAAATGAGAGGTATTTAGCATTGTTCATTAGATTTTCGAAAGTAATAATGTATGAAAATTTTATATTTATATATATATATATATATATATATTATATAAATAAGGTTAAATGAAATATCAAAAAATGGATTTATAAATTTTCTAACTTTATTTCTTATGTAATTTCTACTACTATCAGAGAACATCTCTTTTTTAGTTATGATTAATATAGTTTCAATAGTTAGAGTTTGATTATTTTTAAATTTAAATTTAGTACTATGATTGTATTTGATTGTTGATTGTTGATTTAATTTTTAAATATAATTTAACGTTTATGTTAGTAAAGTTTTTAATGTACTTCACATGATAATCTCTATTTTGTTTTTTGTTTTTCCTTACAACCTCTTTGTTTCCAATCAACAATTACTAATTGACGTTTGTTTTTTTTTTTTTTATCTACTCTTTATTACTTTGTATTAGTTTTTTTTTCTATACCATCTCTCTCTCTCTCTCTCTCTCTCTCTCTCTCCTTTGGCAACCTATCGTTTTCCAAAATTTAATGATGATTTTATTACATTAAATATGCATTATTAGTTTTTTTTTTTTTTTTATTTAGTGTTTCTAACTTGATTTGTTTTGTATTTCATTCTTCCTTTGAAGCATTGGGTGTGAGAATGAGTGTTTCCCTAGCATTACTCCACTTAATGTGGACAATTTTATTTATTTAATTTAGGTAAAATATTGTATTTTAAATTTTTTAAAATAAAAAAGGAGTGGAAATATAAATAATTTAATGATATATATGGGGGATGTGGTTGAATTTAATGTTAAATAAAATAATATGAGAAAAAAATAAAAATAAAAATAAAACACATAACAATAAACACTAAGAGCTTGTTTGGTTTAAAAAAATAATATAATAATAGTACATTCTTAATACTATTTTTAATTATTTATAATGCAATATGATAATATTTAACAATCAAAGTCATTAAAAAAAATTTTAAAAAAAAACTTAAAACACAAAACTAAATCCTATCAACCAAAATAGAGTTCTAAAGAGTACAAAACTTTATCAAGTTAAAATAGAGAGGCAAGAAAAATAAAAATAAAAATCCACCAAAAAATTGAGGGAGAAAGAGTGGGAAATAACCACTTTTTTGTGAGAGAAAATTATGTAAAGAATGGAAGAATGAATAACAAATTTATACTAAGAGGATGATAATAAAAAGAAACAAAATAAAGGAAGATAAAAGGAAAAAGGAAGAGTGATATCAAGGTAGAATGTTTAGGGAGATGAAAAGGTCAAGAGAAGGAGAAAGGTTGGAGAAAGTGTAGATGTTAAAAAAAATGAGTACAATTTGATGAGCACAATTTTCTTTTATTTGAATTTAAGAAAAATATTACATTTTTTATTTTTTAAAACAAAAAGAGAGAGAAAATATAAATAATTTAATAATAAGGAAGATGTGGTTGAATTTCAATATTGAGTAAAATAGAAGAGAAGAAAAAAATAAGAAAAATTAAAAGATATAACAATAAACACTAAATTATCCAAATTATGCTATGTAATGGAATATTATTTTATTTTTATCTAATATCTTTAATTTTTTATAATGTAATCGGATAAAATTTAACCATCAAAGAGCAAAATAATAATAATAATAACTTAAAAAACAAAACTAAATCGTACCAACCTAAATTAAAGTTTTTAAAAACACAAAAATTTGTCAACCTAAAGCGGAGATGCAGTGAAAAATAAAAATCCACCAAAACATTGAGAGAGAGAGAGAGAGAGAGAGAGAACCGTTTTGTGAGAGAAAACTATGCAAAAAATAGAAAAAAGTGATAAATTTATAGTAAAAGGGAAGGGATAAGAAGAAACAAATTAAAGAAGATGAAGAAAAAGATGAATAGTAATATTAAAGTAGAAGGTAGTGGAGATATGAAAAGATAAGGGAAGAGAGAGAGAGAGAGAACCTTTTGTGAGAGAAAACTATGCAAAAAATGGAAAAAAGTGATAAATTTATAGTAAGAGGGAAGGGATAAGAAGAGATAAATTAAGGAAGATGAAGGGAAAGATGAATAGCAATATTTAAGTAGAGGGTAGTGTGGATATGAAAAGTTAAGGGAAAAAGAAAGGTTGAAGAAAATGTGAATAGTTTTTTTTTTTTTTTGAACAAATGGTAGAAAAAAGAAAGCATAAATATTAAAAAAAATAAGTGAATGTAAAAAAAATTATAGAAAAATTGGAAAAAAAAAAATATATATATATATATATATATATATATGTTAAAATCGTCAAAAATAAATATGTAAAGTCAATAATCTATTTATATTTTTTTAAAAAAAATAATAATAATAATAAATAATAATAATGTGACAAATGACGTGAGAATGATATAAAGCAATTTGAGCTCAGCAGCCATAAATGCAACGGTCGAGTTTTTAGTAATATATAGGTGTTGTAAGTACTTGAGAGGAACCATTCTAGGAAGTCAGTTCCTATGTTTGCTCAATCTTGATGATAACTAAAAATCAAGTTTGAGATATTTTCGCAGTTAGTTCTGATCGTCTAAATAAATTCAAACACTATTAGTTCATACTATAAAGCAAGCAATTACAGTTACCGTTTGATGATCATTGGTCTCTTGAATCTCTATTCTCATCTTCTTCTCTGGTTTGTAACCTGTGACTTGTGTTCATGATTCTTTATTATGTGTGAATTTGCATTTTTTTAGTTTCTGCAACTTCAACTTTTGTAGCATGCATCGTCTACTGAAGTGTGTTTGTTTGTTGTAGTTGTATAGTCAAGAAAATTAGTGTGACATACATGAATTAACTAGGTTGTTGAATTGGACCCATGATGGTGTTTATGTTGAAGCTTCCTCCAGATAGGATTGTCATTGATTTCATTGCAGTACGGACTGTTAAGTGATGATCAAAACCCTGTTGTGTGCCTGGAATACTATTGCTTTTGAGCTCTGCTCTGTTGAAGTTCTTGAAAGATGTAACCTTTATTCAAGCATTTATTTATAACTGAGCCTTCACTCCTGTAATAACTTACTATAATCATTTAACAAAAGAAGGAAAATAAAATCTAATTATCTATTTCTTGATGATTTATAAACTGGGTTGGGGTTAGCTGCGAGTACATACTGCTTACACTGCTAGAATGGTTGAATAGCTTTAGTTGTATACCTGAATAAATAAAGTCAGAGATTAAGGAGGAACTTGGAAACAGATGACAGCATCTGAATTTGTTGCTAAATTTCTTTTGTTTGGTAGATTTAATAAATGTTATTGATATATCGTTATTATGTAGTAATGTTTTATCAACTTTTTGGCTGACCTTGTTTAGTCTGTTGAGGATCTTAGATGACCTCAAAAATTTTGGACTAAGGTTTGGTTGTTGTTGTTGTTGCTTCAGACAAAGGATATTACCAATGGCAACTGTGACCACCTCACACTTTGTATCCAGTTCACATGTCAATTGCCATGGAACTTCCAGATCAGAAAGTAAAGCAAACTTAGGCCTAAGGAGTCAAGCAATGACTCATAATGGGTTAAGGTCGTTGAACAAGCTAGATATGCTAAAGATGAGAACCCAAACAAAAGCAATTGCTAGGCCAGCAAGAAGCACAGTGAGTAAAACTGAGAACGACAGACCTAATGGGAAAATTGTATGTGTACAAGGAATGAACTTGGTGTTTGTGGGAGCTGAGATAGGTCCATGGAGCAAGACTGGTGGACTTGGTGATGTTCTTGGAGGACTTCCACCTGCAATGGCAGTAAGTGCAGATCTCTATAACAATTTTATTAGGAAAATACTAATGCTACTCCAAATTTTACTATAAAAGGCTTACAAACAAACATGGCAATGAATGTAATTAGTGCCACTTCAATAACATAATAAATAAAGATTTGACAATTATATATTTTTTGATTGGTGATGCATCAGTTTTAAAGGCTTATGTAGTAAAATTTGCAGTATACCTAGCATCACTCAGTATTCCTCATTGATTGCTATTCTGGTTCTGAATGGGCTGTTTTGTTGGATGAGGTATATTTGACTAATTATCTTACCTGAATAATGTCTAGGCTATGGGGCACCGTGTTATGACTGTGTCTCCACGCTATGACCAATACAAAGATGCATGGGACACAAGTGTTCTAGTTGAGGTAAATTTTCCTAGTACTCTTATGTATTATGATAATCTTCCTTTTGTGGATATAATTCACCAGCCAAGTTTGTACCTTGGCAATTTCCCTGATTTTCTTCTCCTATGCAGATGAAAGTCGGGGATAGAATTGAAACTGTTCGCTTCTTCCACTGCTATAAACGAGGAGTTGATCGTGTATTCGTGGATCACCCAATGTTCCTCGAAAAGGTTAAACTTTTATTAGAACTAAATCATGGTTCTAAGCCATAGTGTTAAAATTGTGGAATGTATATCTTATGCATAACTTTCTTAATATTTAAGGTATGGGGAAAAACTGGATCCAAAATCTATGGCCCTAGGACTGGTCTGGATTACAAGGATAACCAGCTGCGATTCAGCTTGTTGTGCCAGGTAATTTATCCTTTCTTCAATCTTCCCATTAGTTTCATACTTCCATTTACTATTTCCAATCTTCAGCCAATTGGCCAATGAGCTCTAGCTCAAAAGACACTTCCTTAATTCAAATTATAAATAAAAAAAATAAAAAAAAATCTTTATAGCCAGTTGATTAGGGAAACAATTTGAAGAAAGCATTAAATTTGAATTTTAAGCAACAAAGTGATCATGGTATTATTCCATCAAAGAATTTTTCCATGACAGGGTTAACTGAGAAGCCAAGCAAAGTGTACGCAAGAAATGTGAAATTTTTCTGAATTATCTATCAACTCTTAAGCTATAGGTGAAAAGAAAATGTTTTTTTTCACAATTTAAATGAAAAACACCTTTTGTTTGTATTCTTGTGACAAACTGGCATAGAGCTTATATGCTGAGTTATTGCATATTTAAGCTCACTTGGTGGATCAATTAAGGTTCTTAATTTACTGGTGATTAATTGATTGCTACAATTGAGTTCATTCGAATGGCATTTTTAAACCAGGAAAAGATCCAGGATATAAATTTGGTCTCCCATCTCACTATAGTGTGTACTTGTAGCCTAACAGCTGATCAACCTCATAGTTATTAACATTTCAGACATTGAGTAGATAGCTGAAATACACCTTTTTCCCCCTCTTATATATTTCAGGCTGCTCTGGAGGCACCAAGGGTTCTGAACTTAAAAAGCAGTGAACATTTCTCTGGACCATATGGTGTGGACAGTGGAACCATTTTCTGTTTCTTAAATTTGAAGTGTCTTAAAATAAATAGCTTCATTAAGGATGTTCTTTTCTGCTTCTTGCAGGGGAGGATGTTGTCTTCATTGCCAATGATTGGCACACTGCTCTTCTTCCATGCTACCTAAAAACAATGTACAAATCAAGGGGACTTTATAAAAATGCCAAGGTAAGGTGTCCTTGCGCCAATCTCCATACTATAGAATTGTGGTCAACTTGGGAATTTCTATTTGTTAGGATCTAACACAGCTTCACAAATGATGGCAGGTTGCTTTCTGCATTCATAACATAGCTTACCAGGGAAGATTCACCTTCTCAGACTTTTCACTTCTCAATTTGCCTAATCAATTCAAGAGTTCTTTTGACTTTATTGATGGGTAAGATCTTTTGGAGCTATTCATATTTCCATTTGAACAAGGACTTTCAAATTGATAGGAATTTGATGAACAATTCCTCTTGCTAAGTATTATAAGTATTTCTATTGTGCAGCTATGAGAAGCCAGTGAAAGGAAGGAAAATCAATTGGATGAAGGGTGGAATAATAGAATCGGACAGGGTCCTGACTGTGAGTCCATACTATGCCCAGGAACTTGTTTCTGGAGTTGATAAGGGTGTGGAATTGGATAACATCATTCGTA
This sequence comes from Quercus glauca, assembly GCA_023736055.1. Taxonomy (NCBI): domain Eukaryota; kingdom Viridiplantae; phylum Streptophyta; class Magnoliopsida; order Fagales; family Fagaceae; genus Quercus; species Quercus glauca. The sequence continues at coordinate 71,874,902 of CM043316.1, read as the reverse complement.
AGACTGGCATCACTGGTATTTTGAATGGGATGGATGTTCAAGAGTGGAATCCTTCCACAGACAAATACATTGATATTAAATATGATTCCACAACCGTAAGTAACTTTTAATGAACTTGTTGCTTCCCAAAATTTCTGGTTGTAAAGATCAGTACTTATTGGTATCATGATTTTCAGGTTATGGATGCAAAGCCTCTATTGAAGGAAGCCCTTCAAGCAGAAGTTGGGTTGCCTGTTGACCAAAATATCCCTTTGATAGGCTTCATTGGAAGACTAGAAGAGCAGAAAGGTTCAGATATTCTAGTAGAAGCTATTTCAAAGTTCATTGGGCAGGATGTTCAAATTATAATCCTTGTAAGTATCAACTCTTAATTGTTCTCCCCTCCAAATAATAGCTGCTGTGACAGGGATTTTTATAATGACGTTGTTTTCCTCAGGGAACTGGCAAAAAGCCCATGGAGAAGCAAATTGAACAGCTGGAGGAACTATATCCCAACAACGCCCGGGGTGTGGCAAAATTTAATGCCCCCTTAGCTCATATGATTATTGCTGGGGCTGATTTTATGCTGATCCCAAGTAGATTTGAACCCTGTGGTCTCATTCAGTTACATGCTATGCGATATGGAACGGTAAAGGCCTCATGCCTTCTTCCTCTCTCTATTTGGCTACCACTATGATCTAACCTGACAAATTATACGTTGCTTTAACTGATCATTAATTTTTTGTGTAACTTCACAACAGGTACCTATTGTTGCCTCAACCGGTGGACTTGTTGACACTGTCAAAGAAGGTTTTACAGGATTCCAAATGGGAGCTTTCAATGTTGAAGTAAGAAAACGAATTTTTTCTGCTTCTCTGTGACACGCAAGTGCACCACTTTCTCTATTCATTTGCTTTACTTTGTATGGAAAATAATGATTCTGTGTCACTGGATTGCTTTCAGTGTGAAGCAGTTGATCCAGCTGATGTAACTGCAATAGCAACTACTGTCAAGAGAGCTCTTGCATCATACAGTACCCCTGTTTTGAAAGAGATGATCCAGAATGGCATGGCCCAAGATTTTTCATGGAAGGTTAGTATGACATTCAGCCAATTAAAAGATGTCCAATCTGGAAAGTTTGCTTGCATTTATTTGAAAGAATTTCATTTGCATAAATGACAAAAAATTCATAAAGTAAATGTTTCTCTGATCCATGAGTTTAACTGATAATGTGCATCAATGTGACGCAGGGACCAGCTGGACAATGGGAAAAGATACTGCTGAGCCTGGATGTTGCTGGCAGTGAACCTGGAATTGAGGGGGAAGAGATTGCTCCTCTTGCCAAGGAAAATGTTGCTACTCCTTGAGCACTGCAACTAATATCTTATGGTATCAGCATTAATAAGTATGCTAACAGATCTGGGTTAGTATGCATGGTATGTAGGTAGTAACAACTGTTGGCTCTTCACCTCATTCAAAGTTCAGTTCATGTGAGCAGCGAGCCTGGTGAAGAACTCGGAGCTATTTTTCATTTTTCTTTTTAGAAGGTTAATGGTTTTCAAGCTGGGTAGAGAAGTGTCGCAAAGTACAAACCTAACATGTGTTGTTAGGAACCACTACAGAACCAGTTTTTGCTGTTCTTGCTATATAGTTATAAGCAATATGTAAGTAAATAAAATTTGATATGCTTCAATGCTCTTGTAATTTTGTACGTGATGTCTTCACCCAAATATCTCTGCTTTTTCAGTTGCCTTTTCTTAATAAGGAAATTTACTACAAAACTTTGAAACGAGTTAGATGAAAATCCAAGAATTGTATATAGCAAGACACTGCATGCTTTGAGTATGATACAAGAAATATCATTCTTTTAAGTACGTGTTGTCACTGTACTTTTACGGATTATTGAATTATAGATGACTGTTCTAATGACATTCCATTTCATGTGTAAAGTTTGGAATGAATTGGTAATGTGGTATAAGAGAAAGGATTTCTAATTTGTCTGCTCAGCTTATTCCTTGGTCTACCACATTTTGAGTCAATGCTGTGTTGTTAACAAAAGTTATTATTGCCAGAGCAAACAAGCTAATTCAAATAAGTTGCAAATGCTTGAAATTGCTGTAGTAGATTCAAAAGAAAAGGCTCTGGTTGTATACTTGTATGTAATAATTTATGTTACGGAATGCAAAGGCTTTCCAGCATCCAGCTAAAGATTTTAGAAAAGCAAGACATAGAAAACTTGTACTTCAGTTATACATAGCCTGAAAAGATTCCTTAGAACTTTGTGTGAGACTATTGTACCACTTGGAAATTGGAATAGTATCCAAGGAGCCATTAGTGTGGTGTGATCGTAAGTTGTTACTAGAAAAATCTTGGATCCATAATTGTACTGCTTGATGGTTAATGTTGATACGAGAAGCATAACAAAATGGGGAATAACCGAATAACTTAACATTCCTGAAACAAACTTGTTCTTCAAAAAAGCTAGTGACTTCACTAATCACATTAGTGGAAATAATGGAATAGTTTATAGAAGTTAAAATACATATCATCTGGTCCAAGAGCTTTGTAGAAGCCAAGACTGAATAGACTCTTTTTTTTCAATTGGGTTTTGGGACTCTGAAAAGAAAACCATTTTCCTTATCAGTGACGGTATAGGGAATCAAATCTTTTAAACCAAAGGGAAATGAGGGATTTGATGAGGAGTTTTTGGATTTCATTTCACTGGGAGATATGGTCTTTGTCCACTCTAAACACTTCCCTACTACGAATCCAACTCAAGGAGTAGCCTGAACTGCATTCCAAACTATCAAACTTGTAGTGTTCCACAAGTTCCAATATGTTATTTTTGAAGGGGACTCCAAAGGTGTCATTCAATCCTCATTGAATTTATATTCTATTCCTCAAATTATAGCTTCTTTATTCTAAAAAATGAAAGTCGCTTTACTCTCTCTGTTGTAGGGATTTCATTTTTGTTCCTTAGAATACAAATTTTGTGTCTCACAATGTGGCCAGTTGAACTGCCCATTGTACTTGGGATTGGCCTATTTTCATCTCCTATCTTCTGTCTTGGGTTCTTGTCCTTGAAGTTGAAGATGATTTGGGAGGTGTCCCTTGTTTTTCATTAAAATTCTTATTCATTAACTAAAAAAGATGGTCCTCTTTTCAACCACATTTTATCTTCCTATAGCTACTACTTTCTTTGACATAGCCCACAATAATAAGCTCCAACAGAGAAATTTACAAATGCAAAACAATTACACAAATATACAGATAGAAGACACGGACTAGCTGCAACTAAAAATAAAAAGAAAGGAAAATTCCCTAGTCTATATAAGTTTAGAATCATTGGTAGTAGATTAAAAAAAAGAGAACAAGATTATATAAATGAAAAGCCCAGAAAGCTCACTTTAATGGGTGGACTTCCCCGAAAGCTTAATTATTAGCCCAAAAGTTATATTCCCACCCAAAAAAAAAAAAAGTGCTAAAAGGCCCAACAAACAGGCGGCGAGAATAAATCGCGAATCAAAGTTCTATCAACTGACGGAATAGAAAGAATAGTATATTATAAAGAAGATTACTAATGTTCTTTTTTTCTTTTATTTTTTCTTTGTGATGAAGAAGAATAGTTTTAAAATGATTTGAAACTAATTATGCCATTTGTCCCATTATAATTTATAAAAATAAATACGTACATACATATATGTTGCAATTGGAAGTTTAGAAAACCATTGTCGATTATATCTAATTAATTCTATGCAAACAAAGTTTAGCTACAAAATTATTTATAATATAAGGTTACAACCTTACTCAATAAAATAAATATTACTATATATTTTAAAAATCTAATCGTTGAATTGCATGTTTTTAACACTCTTAATACACATGTCAAATTTTGTGTCAATCAAATGATATTTACTATATGATTTATAAGCTTATATTTTATGCATAATTTTAAATTACAAAAACTTGCAATTTAAAAAATTTATTGATAATATAGCTATTAATCTTTAATTTTCTAGAAATTTTACAAGCATGAGGATATAAGAAGAATATGTAATCCAATGGTGGATTTGTCAAAATTCAAATCCAATAAAAAGATATTGAGTAAGGTTGTAGCCAATTTAAGGTTACAACCAATTTTGTAGCTAAATTTTGTTATTAAATTTATATTAATTTACAACATGTGCCATATATTTATAGCATCCTGTTAATGAGTACTCTTAGGGTCTGTTGATAGATTATTTTAGAAAAAAAATTATACTACTTTCATGGAAAATATATAAAAATTATCAAAAAAATTAACTATTTTTTTTTCCTTACAAAATTTTTAAAAATATTTTCTAAATCCATTCTTTAGAGCATCTATTAACTTTTCTCATATATATTCGTATAAATTTAATTAGAGGTAAGTACTGCTTTATGTGTTTGATTTTCTCTAGACAAGAAAAGTTTGTTGGGTATTAAATTCCTAATAACCTACCTTAATAAAGAAGTTAGTATTTCTTAAGCAGTTGTGTTTAATTCAATATTTTTTGTTTGAACCATGAGTTTTAAAGTGGTGTTTCAGTCTAATGGGTTAACCATGAATTGTGGACAAGTTGATTTTTTTGCTAAGAAGATTGGGCATCTTAAACAGCTTAAGACAATTGCCCTGAACCACTTAAAGTACGGAAGATGACATATTTGGTTTCCAATTAACTCAATTGATTTATAACATAAATCCAAATTTCTATTTACACTAAACACTAATAGATATTTTGACCAAATTTTAAAAACAGTCATCATAAAACAACCTTATAAGTTAAAATTCTAATAAATGTCCAAGATAAGGCAAACTCAATGTTGAGAGGTTTACGATTTACCAGTAGGCTACAACAAAATTACATGTATTTCTTGCAACGTGTTAGTCTTTTATATCAACGGCTAGGATTTATCCAATCGGAATGATGAGCATAATCGCCCACAGGTATTCTAATAAGAGAAAAGTTAATTGATGCTCTAAGTGCATTGGTTTAAAAAGTATTTTTTTATTTTAAAAAAAAAATTAACCCTAAGGTTTACCAGAAATCTGCTGCAAAACTATTGCAAATTGTGTTAGCTTTTTAAATCAATGGCTAAGATTTGTCCAATTAGAGTGATGAGCAAAATCGTGCACAGGTGTTCTAATAAGAGAAAATTAATTCATATTCAAAGGGCATTGGTTTAGGAAATATTTAAAAAAAAAAAAAATAACTCCAAGGTAGGTTTACTAGTAGGCTATAACAAAACTACATGTATTTTCTGCATATTGTGTTAGCCTTTTAAATCAATGGCTGGGATTTGTCCAGAAAAAGTGATGAGCAGAATCGCCCACAGGTATTCTAATAAGGGAAAAGTTAATTGATGCTCTAAGGATGTTAGTTTAGGAAGTACTTTTAACAAAAAAATTATGAGAAAGAAAAATTCAATTTATTTTTTGATAGTCTTTTATATTTCTCATAAAATAGTATCAAATTTTTTCTAAAATGATTTATGGTCTTGTTAATGGGTACCCTTAGGACAATTATTAATAAAGCATTTTAAGAAAATTTTGACACAATTTTTATAAAAAAAATATTAAAAAATTGTCAAAAAAATTAATTAATTTTATCTTCTTCTTTTTTTAATAAAATGTTTTTAAAAATATTCTCTGACTGTCACCTTAACAAATGCCTTAAATGGAATCAAAACTTTCTGGTTAATTAACATTTAACCGCATGGACTCAATTAACAGGGATGACAATTTTTCCTCACCCTGCTTAACTTGTCCCTCCCCGCGTAGGTTTTCTCCTCTCTGCAAAGGTGGTGGGGCGGGGATGGAGCAAGATTTTAGCCCCGCACCACGGGGCGGGGATGAGTTTAAACTTTTTAGACACACCCTGTCCCACCTCTCTCTGTCCCCACCCCACCCCGTCCCGCGTTGCTAAGGGTTATAATTATAAATTTCTCATACCCTAAAACCCTACTATTTAAACTAACATATCAATATTAGCTTATTTTATTCTACCAAATGTAGTTCTCTGCCTTTATTTTGTTATGTGTTATACTATGAGAGAGAGAGATATATATATATATATATATATTATGATTATCTTGTTAAACACTTAGATATATTATTCATTTTTTTAAAAAAATTGATTTAATTTGATATGATAAATTTAATTGTAAGTTCAAGTATATTTTTATTAATTAAATAAGTTTCATTAAAAAAATTATACTAATTGTATGACAAATTAACAAAAAGTAGAGTTTTAATTTACAGGATGGGACGAGGCTTCACAGGATCCCAAGAGACGGGAATGAGGTGAAAAAGTTTTCTCTATCATGCAAGACAAGATAAAAATAAAGTAAAACAAAATTATGCAGGACGGAATGAAAACCCACCCTTCGATCCTGCCCGTTCCATTGCCATCCCTTCCCAATAACAATATATGTTATGTTATTGTGCATGTATGCCACGCATCTCTCAGAAAAACAAAGAACATATATATGTGTTCTCCTAAAAAGAGAAAACGTCAATCAAAGTTAGGTAAAAGTTGTTCTCCTAAAAAGAGCTTTCGTCAATTGGGAATGGTGATCACGTGAAGGATGTCGGAGAACAGTTTTTGGGCCCCATCGGCCAACAGTTTCGCTTTTATCGTAACCGTCCTTCACAACTGAATCCTCATCATTCTGATCTCACACAAACTACGTTTCCATTGCTTCAAATATAAGTTTGTTTAATTGTTTAATGGGTAAGGGTTTCTTTTCTTAAAATTTTATTATGTATTTTTTTTTATTGAATGAAAGTGTATTTTTAATTAAATAAACATATAATTAAATGTTAAAAAAAAATATAAAAAATAAAGTATTATATATAAATTTTGTTCTTATTTAATTAGGCAATTTCTATAATCACATGGTGTTCTTATTATTTTCTTAGAGTTTTTATAACTTAATAGGTATTTATTATTGTTTTCAATGGCAAAATTTAGGACTTAAATTTCAGCTCCTTACAATAATTATATATAATAAAAATTACAATATTTTATTTTATTTTTGAAAATTATGTCCATCTTGTTTGTCAAAGATAGTCGTTAATAAAGTCATCTAAAAAGTATTAATTCAAAGAATGACTATGGTGAATCTGTGACTGTGAGCCAGCAAGCATCTTTAGATTCTTTACCCTTTAATATCGACCGCCTCTTTTGTAAAAGAAATAAAGTTTTAACCACGTCGGCGTTTGCTAATAAAAAAAAGTTTTAATACTATTTTATAATATATATATATATATATATATATATAAAGTATTTTCTAAATGGATGCCAATAATTAACCATAAGTGAACTAGTTGGACCTTTTGCTAGTATTTTAAGTTCATTTCAAGAAAATTTTCAAATAACATGGTATGCGTGAGAAGAAGACTATTATACATAATTAAAAACTTGAAAATATCATAATACCCAAGGGCGGATGGAGGGGGCGGAAAGAGGCTCTTGGCTTTTTAAAAATCCTCTTACTGTAATTTTTTTAATAAATTTAGGGCTATGGAGGAGTTTGAATAATGTTATTTGTATTTTTTTGAAATAAATGTAGGTGAAAATGTGTGTATAATGTTATTTAAAAATAAAAAATGAGTTGTTTAACAACTCTACTAAAAGGGACCTTAGTGTCATAAACTTTTTTACAATTTTACCACAATTTTATTATGCAGCAAGTAGTGAAAATAAAATAAAGGTAAAATTTAGATACATTACTTTAAAGTACTGTCCTTATGTACCCCTTCTAATTTTTTAACACCTATTTAATTAAATAAGTTAGCTAACGGAGCGTTAACGTCACCTCTTTTTTGCTTTTTCTGGTTTATCTTTTTCAAATCTCTCAAACTTCTCACAGTAGCGTTAAAACCCATTTATAAAACACACAGGAAAACCCTTAGAACCCCAACCTCTCCGACCTTTTACACTCAAAGAAGATGAAATCTAGCTTCAATAAAGGATTCAGAGAGCAAATCATTTGGAACCTAGAATTCTGAAGGGGCAAAACTGATTTTTATACGCATAGGATGAGTTTTTTTTTTTTTTTTGTTGCTAAACACATAGGATGAGTTCAAATATTAATAAAGGGTTCAATTTAGACGAACGGATCAACCTCACGAACGGATCAACCTCACAAACCAAGGACAGTCATTCATTGACCTTGTGTGAAATAAGAATAGGAACATATCAGACTTGTTTTATAATGAAAATAATGGGATTAATGAAGAAAATCACCCATTTATCCTTCTTTGCTTGATTTAAATGAGTCAGAGTTTGAGTGTGAGAAGCCTGCTACCGCTGAAGGTTTGTCGATTTACAGAAGCCAGCGAGATCTTTTGAGATTGCGCATGAGAAATCTGAGAGTTTTGTTGATGATATGATGCGCACGAACCAGCCCCACTGTCCTTCTTTGCTTGATTTTGATTAGAACTCTAAGAGTTTGGGTGTGAGAATCCTAATAACGATCTGGGTTCTTCTGAGATTGGGGGTGAGAAGTTTCAAGTCTGAGAGATAGAAGCTATCATCTTTCTTGCTGAAGGAGACGGTGAAAAATAAATAAAAGGAAAAAAAATAAACAAAAAAGACAAGTTAACGTTTGTTAGCTGACTTATCGAACTAAACAGGTGTCAAAAAATTAAAAGGGATATCTAAGGTATTGTATCTAAGTTTTACCTATAAAATAATGGGTAATATAGATTCATAATTTCAACCAGAGACTAATTATTGTTTGCGAAGTGGGTCCTAGAGAGGTAAATCACTTGTCTAAAAAGTTTTTTCAAAATACATGTACCAGAACTCGAACCGTAGAGCAAAGCCTACTGCAGTACCTGAAACAAGTACTTTGTGACTAAGTTCTCAACCACTTGGCCTACCCCTGGTTTGAAGAGCAAAGTTATATACAGAGGCTATATAAGATGAAACAAGTTATAGCACTTTCAACAAATTCTGCTATACTTTCCGCTATTCCGCACCGTCTGCACACTCAACTTCCTCCCATCATCTTCTCAAAATAAATAAAAAAAAAAACTTCCTCCCATCATTTTCTCTCTTCCTCTCAAGTCTCAGTGCTATAACTTTCACAGTTGCGTGCCCACATTGTCTTGTAGCTGAGAGTGTGAGAGAGAGAGAGAGCCTCCCATTCCTCACCCCTCACCCGTCACAGTTTGCCGTTTTCACAAAAGGGTCCCCATATATGAATTTCTTTTTGCAATTTGTATTGTAATAACGCATTAAACTTGCTCCTGTTACACCTTTACTCTTTTTTAATATTCTCTTTAGATAGGTCTCTCATTGTTCACCACCAATCATTGCCCTCATTTTGTCTCTGCTACACATCCATGGACCTCTGTAGATTTCACTACTGCTTGTCAAGACTCATTTTCATCTCAGGTACTCCCTCTCACCATTACAAATTTTGCAACTTTTTTTTTTATCTGGGTTTGGTAAATTTTCTAACTTTTTCATTTGGGTTTCGTAAATTTTCTAACTTTATTCCATTTTTTGCTTTTGGGTGCGTGTGTTTGTGTACAAGGCATTGTGTTTCCTGTAATGGTTGCTTCAATTGGAGTAAACTATGGTCAAATTGCAAACAATCTACCATTACCAGAAAACGTAGTACCTCTAGTGAAATCAATTGGTGCCACCAAAGTCAAGCTCTACGATGCAGATCCAAGAGTTCTCCAAGCGTTTGCTAACACTGGTGTGGAATTTATAGTGGGTTTGGGCAATGACTTGTTGGGCAAAATGAAAGATGTAGACAAAGCTCAAACTTGGGTCAAGACCAACGTCCAAGCCCACCTCCCAGCTACCAAAATTACTTCCATTTTTGTTGGTAATGAAGTCTTAACCTTCAATGATACCACTCTCACTGGTTGTCTTGTCCCTGCAATGCAAAGCGTACACACTGCACTTGTTAATCTTGGGCTGGACAAGCAAGTTAGTGTCACTACTGCTCACTCCTTAGCTATTCTTGAAACCTCATATCCTCCCTCTTCCGGAGCTTTTCGACGCGATTTGACCAGCTGCATAACCCCGATCTTGAACTTCCATGCCAAAACAGGTACACTGTCCCAACTCCATTGTTACTATGTTGCTGTAGTTATAATCATAGTAACAGCTCTAATTGTTTTGAGTAATTTTAGGACGATCTTTCTTCACAACTTGCCAATTAGTAAGTTGTAATTGATCTGGGTGTGGTTTCATTGACACCATTTTTCTGAATTACTAGTAAGTAATTATCGTAAAAAAATTGCCAATTGTGAAAAATGCTTTTTTTTTTTTTAAATTTTAAAAATGAATAATTGTGGGGTATTCCTAATTGTTAATTTAATAGTTTGACATCCAGTACCAAACGGTCGTCCCTAATTTAATTTAATAGTTAACTTTACTTGTGGGGCTGACTGTTGTGCAGAAATTGCTCCACAAATAGTTCAACAGACACGACACGGGAGAAACAGTAATACAGTGCTTCTAGTGAAATATAATTTTAAAGTACATGCTACCATGTAAATCTTTCAATTCCTTAAAATTACAATTAAGTCTAGAGAATTCATTAAAATTACAATTAAGTCTTAGAATTGTAAAAAATTTCACAGCTGTCGATGTGTCAAGTTAATAAAAAGTGATGTAGTGATAGATTCAAACAAGAGACAAGACTCAATAAGGACTTGTCCACTGAGTTGCTGTGAAAATTATTATGTATATAGTATTACTCTTTGAAGTCAACTCTAAATCATAAAACGGGTCCTCTCCGTTTCAAATCAATGTAATGACGTCAATATGTTGGATTTTTTTTTTATATAAACCTCATGTATTTTGTAATTTTGTTTTTCAATAGGTTCACCATTCCTCATCAACGCATACCCATACTTCGCATACAAGGCAAGCCCAAAACAAGTGCCATTGGACTTTGTTTTGTTCCAACAAAACCAAGGAATTATAGATCCATCAACAAATCTACACTATGACAACATGTTGTTCGCACAAATTGACGCAGTTTATGCAGCACTAGCTGCCTTGGGTTACAAGAAACTACCCGTTCATATTTCGGAGACAGGTTGGCCATCCAAAGGTGATGAAGACGAGGCTGGTGCAACCCCAGACAACGCAAAAAAGTACAATGGGAATCTGATGAAGCTTATGAGCCAAAAGAAAGGGACACCTATGAAACCTGACTCAGACCTCAACATTTATGTGTTTGCTATGTTCAACGAGAACATGAAGCCCGGTCCAACTTCAGAAAGGAATTACGGGTTATTTAAGCCTGATGGAACACCTGTGTACTCGCTTGGAATTGCCTTAAGCAACAGTACATTTAGTAACACTACAAGTTTCGGTGGATCTAGTGGGAGTTCTGACACGCCAACCTCGTCACAAGGCAGTTCTTCCACTGGTTATTTGACCATTTCTTCTGCTACTACGGTGAGTTTTTGTTCATTTTGCTTTGGGCATAGATTAATTTCCAACAATCCTATGCACATACCTAATTTTACATTTTGTCTACTTATGATGAGAGAAGCATCATTTTTATATACATCAAACTGTTTTTTTATTGCAAACCATAAATTGACACATAAATTGAATATAAAATTGAGTGTCTCAATTAATGTTTAGTTTTGGATAAAATATTGTCATTTATACTATGTCACATACCTAACAATTACTTGAAGAAGATATGTTGTGATTGGTATTAATAAAGTGGTGAGTCATGGGTTCAAGTAAAATTATGAAACTTCCATAGGTCAATGGCAGTATTCAATTTCCCTCTTCACAATCAAATATCCTTTTTTTTATACACCTAAAAAACAATCATATAATATGTCCCATCAAAAATTGTGAAAACTTGTATTTTAAGATCATTTATTCAATGGTCATTTGATTAACATACACATGATCACCGCGATCGGCGCATAATTAGTTAGTTGGGTTGGACCGTTGGAGGACTTTATAGATGGAATAGACCTTTCTGTCAGTCTTAATCAATTTCTGTTACTACAGGGACTTACTTTGTAATGGTTATCTAGCCTAAACCAAACGTAGCCATGGTGAGCCATAGTGAGGTACTGTTTAAACCAAACGTAGCCAGGGACTTACTTTATGTTTAGTAGTGTTTTTTAGTGTGTAAAAGTGCAGTCATGGTGAGCCATAGTGACGTACCATGTGCACTGTTTAGTGGTCCAATACTTTTCACCTGTTGATCATCTTCTACATTACTAAAATCTTGATTAGATTTTTTACCAAAATTTTATGTTATGTTAATCAGTGAATGAATGAATGAACTTTTTGAGAACACGTTGATGACGTGGTCCCCAGTCATAATTGATAGGGGACATGTGGTGTACAGATCTAAAGCTCTTGGAATCTCGAGGCACATTTGTTATTGTTGAAAGCCTCACAAAATGTTACCGTTCCGCATTTATAGAATGGTCCAAAGTTTTTGGCAAGAACTTTAAAACTATCTCTATAGTTGTCCGAAACATATTAATGATAACCTATCTAGAATAGAAATTAACAAAAAAACTTTATTTTAAAAATCGTGCATTTATTAAATTTATGGTCCGTCATATTAATATTTTGAGTCTTGGTAATGGTAATTGTTTTTAATTTATTAAACTAACACAAATGGTGCTTTATTGGATTGATTTCAGAAAAGATACCCATTGGTTGGCCCGGTATCCTTTTTCTTTATGTTTATGATCAAATTGTTGCTGTAAAGTCTGATTAGCTGAGCGTCGGAAAATATCCACCTTCTGTTAAAAGCAATGGAGAGGAGAGAGTAAAAGAGAATAAAGAGGCTGCTTCAGAGTCAAGAAAAGGTGAAAAATTCTTTGTTCTATTTCTTTTCTTGTACGCGACTTAAATGTTCTAGGAATCAATGAATCATCATCTTCATCAACAACCATCATCTTTATTTATTTGTTAATTAAATTTGACACCAACAAAGTGCATCTTTCTCCTGTGTACATGTAAATTCGCATCGCAATAGGCCCTACAATAGGTTAAGAGCCTCAGACAATTGGGCACATGGTGATGGAGGCATTTTCCCCCCACCACTTAAAACAATTTTCTTTCTTTTGATGATCAATAATAAGGGATTGTAGGTAGGTGTCACTACTTTTTTCTTTTTAGTTGGCACTAAGCTGTAACTTTCTCTTTCTTTCTTTTTTGGTTTTTGCAGGAAGATATTTCAGTGTCGCAATAATTTTAAAGGGCCGTTAGGTTTGTTGATGAAGAATTTGATAGATAGTTTTAAAGAGGTGGACCCACAATTCTATTAAAGTATAGTTTAGATTTATCAATTTGTTGTTTGTTGTATCTCCTTTTTCATCGCTGTGAACAGGGTGTTATTATCTTTATTATTGGAGTATTATTAATGATAATGTTCTTTTTAGATCAATTTGGTGTACAATTAAACTCAAGTAGTGTTTCTCAAAAAAAAAACTCAAGTAGTGGGTATTTTGGTTGGTCTAGAGCCATTTTCAGTGTGCACTTTCGTCATGTTGATGGGGGGGACTACACTGGTTTAATGATTGATTAATCATAACAAGAGCTGTTGAAACACAACATCATGCATGCTTTTCATTTTTGTCTTTTCTTTGCGCTTTTGTCTTAAAACCTACTGCAAGCGTGACAAATCAAAACAAAATCTTTGCCTGATTACTTTACACGGCAATGCCACGACATTCTAGATATATGATCATATAAAACCTTAAAATTTTGAATAAATTTCAATGGAGTGAAAGACCAAACAACCCAATAGAAAGGTACAGAAAAAGAGATATTATGAATCGGATGTATACATCTTTCCCACCCTGCATATGATAACAACGAAGACCGCTCGCTTATAAACCTATATTTTTTTTGTTTTCTTTGCTTTGAATTTCCTTTTACCAATTCCACTCTTACCGTCACGTCAAGCAAACTTCATTAAATGCAGTATCTATCAAAAAGACAATCTATCCGCCAGTTTATCAGCTCAGAAAGTGATCCAAATGCTGCTTGTCCAAATTCCATGCGAATCTACTTGAATGGACTATGCCTCAAAACAAAAATGCTTCTTACACATGGTTACAAAAATACATTTCATATGTACACTAGAATTTCATTATTCACATCAGAGCTTGGCAGAAAGTATCCACCCAACCCTTGCCCAACAACATTAAGCCTACTGTCTAGCCACAATGACCTGATATGAACTCATCATAAATCCACAGCGACCTCAATCGGATTTCCAGACCATAACTAACTGTCTTGCTAGAAATTTACATGGGAGGATGCTGGACTGCTCGTATCAGATCATTGCATAGCCTCTTCCAGAAGAAATCATATGAAAAACTAAATGTTCTACAATCTAGAATTACATGGTCCTTTACCCTGTCTCATCTAAACTAGCAGAGGCCTCACTTCCTAATGGACATGATCCACCTCCCTGAATCTCATCCTCACTGAATGTGCTCTCTTCACTAGAATCAGAAAATTGTCCAACATCCTCATCGGAGATCATATCAGCCTTCCTTGTCTTTCTAATATCCTTTATTCCCCTCCCCTGCAGGGCCAATCGCCTGCGTTTTCGTGCTTTCCGCTTGCCCTTGGGATACTCTTCCCTTTGTGAGTCCAGGGTCTTACCATCTACGTCCTTTGCTGTCCTGCTTTTGCCATATTCATTATCCTCTGATTCGTCCGCATCAGACTTCCGCTTTTTTCTACTTGAATTTGTCTAGTATAAAATAGTGTAAATCCAGATTTTAGTTCAGAGAATACCAAGTGAAATCAGTTCAGTGGCAATAGAAACATAGACTAGAAATTCCAAGCAGGTCAATATGCAAGTATAATTTTTCAAGAGAGTGCTAGTCTAGCAAATTCTACTTTCAAATAAATGTACAGGAATCAAAACCACTGATGGTCCAGACAAAGTTTTAAATACACAATTCTTCTACTTAACTACTGAATTCTTCCCACCACATTCTGAGAGACTAACATCATCATCATCATTGTTATTACCAAGCTACACCTATTCAGCCTTTAGAAGACCTAAAAATCCTCAACATGGGAAGTTGTCTTAGTACTACTTAAGCTACAAGTTCACTACAATGGCTGTAGCCATGTTATGATTTTCGGGGAAAATAGATGACATGAAAAGCTTACTAGTCATTGAGGGCCCGTATTTGCTTTTTATTTTCAGTCAACCATTATTGTCCATTTGTCCTTCTTGGTCCTCTTTTTTGTTTTTTACTCACTTTAACTGATCAAGTCACAGTGGTGAGAACCAATTAGGAGAATTTTTTATTTCAAATCAACATTCGGTAAAAGTTTGGGTCAGAGTTTTCCAATTGAACTAGTGTACTCAACAGTGGCAAGGATGACATGTTTTGAATATACATTGCTACACAAACAGAAGCGTAAATATTACTGGCAAAAAATTTCACACGCATACCTTGGGACCACGGTCAACCAACCGAGCCCACTCATGACGGTTCCTCAGGCAATCAAGAACAGCCTGTGAATGACTTGAATATGCATAACGCTCTCCATTATGCTTCCTCAAGTTATGCCAGTGCTGTGAAGTAAAATACAGCAGAAAAATGAGAATCAAATTTCTTCTAAATTCACAAAGGGAAACTAACAAATCTATAGAAAATTAGTCAGTGAAAGAAGAGACATACTGGGAGGACTGCACTACAGAGTTCCTCATAAGTCATGCGCCTGCCTTTGCTCATAATCTCATTGATCAAGCCTACACATAATAAAAAGGATTGGAGAACAATGAAAAGGTGAAAGAAATAGGATACGCTGCTTTTCTTTTTGAATTGATCCTTTTACAGCAGAGAACACTGTGCAAATATAATGCTCCTGACGGGAACTTACCAGGTAAAGTGCGATGAACAGGACCCCCAACTGCTCCTGTATCATCATCAGAGGTATTCCTGGGTGAATTGCGTATAGACGACAAATTACGTTCATTAGCTTCGGTAGAGGAAGACGGGCCACTGTTTGTAGTTGCTGTGGAAGCAGGAGGGATATTCTTCTTAACAGAATGGAACACTGTTGGGGATCCATTTTCCTCACTCTTGGTGGAAGCATCTGCTGTGTGTACCACGTCTTGTCTCCTCTGATCAGAAGAAGATGGCACTCTGTCTGTCCTTTTAGCTTCATCATCACGCTCACGAGAACTGCGGAACCCATCTTTGGATGCATCTTTGTATTTTCTTCTAGAAACCTATAAAATGTACCAACAATGAGCTCAGTTACTAGAGCCAACCCACACTTATGTTGCCAAAGACAGCAACTACATATAAAGAGAATACTGACAAAGTGTCATAAAATTTCAAGAACACCGCACATCTTACCAAGTTATGATCTTTTCCTCCAGAACCAGATGAGCGCTTTATTAGAATGCTCGTCGCACTTGAAGATGACAACTGAGGTAAGGTACCTGCATGGCGCATACGTGGCACACGAGGTACTCTAGGAGAACTATTGAGTTCTTGATGCAAAAGTAAAGCAAGCTGCCAAAAACAAATAAAGATCACATCAAACACAAAATAAGGGAAAATGTTTAATATTTAAATTAAAATAAAATAAAAAAGAACATTCTGCTCAAACCTCTTCATCACTGAGGGTTGCAGGAGAATTTGAAGGTGGAGGATGCGTGGAAGGTCCATGATTTTGATTCATCTTAGATGACGGCTGGAAATTTGCCTGGTTAAACTTCTCACCTCTTTGAGGTAGACCTGAAGAGTGAGTCTTATTTTGTGCATGTAAAGACTTCTGCTGATGCAGCGATACAGCAGACTCACCTGGGCCTGTAGCAGCAGAAATATTCTGTGCTGAAGACACTTTATCTTTAGAAGATGAGTTATCTTTAGAATCTGATACAGTTCGCTTCAGAACAGAATCATGTGAAACCCTGCTAGAGTGCGATGCTTTTAAAGCAGAATTTTCAGAAGATTTTGGACGCTCTTTTTCTGCATTCCTAGGCAAGTCATCCTTTTCTTCATCCTTGACCACATCACTTAAAGCACAATCTTTCTTATTGCTAAGATTGGAGTCAGGCGTTACTCGTTGCTTGGTGATAGGATTGGGATTCTGAGCATCCACAGGTTTGGAGTCGTCAGTAGAGGATGGTTTGGAAATCATGATGGTGGATGAGGTGGAAGAAGATTTTCCAACACACACAACCATTTTACGCTGGTTGGGTAGCACTGGGGCATTTAAGATAGCTCCACCAGATCTCGGACGCTCTTCAGCAGACACCAATCCATGTTTGGCATCCAAAGGAATATTTTTTGCAGATGCAGAACCTTCTGAGCCCACCAATTCTCGTTTAAGCTGACAAGGACCACCAGACAATTCATCAAATTTATCTGTATGGTGATCAATAAGTCCGTCTAAACTTCTTTCAGCATCTTGTGCCTTATGGTCTCTGGATTGTGAACTGGTTACCACTGCATCATTCATTTTAGAATTTTCAGACATTTGCTCAGAAGATATCCCTGTCTCTTTTGCATCACCTAGAGGAGAAGACCGTGTATTCAAAAGACCCCTAGAATTCTCATCATCTTCTTCAGTTTTCACTTTAACATTTGGCTGAACAGGGCTCAGTGATGTGTCACTGTTAAAATCTTGAAGAATCTGATCGTCTTTAACTTCTGGTGCGCTGGTAGCCAGATCTTCAATAGTTGGCCTCGCATCGTTTCTAGCAGAAACTTCTGCACTATTTTCTATGTTATCATTTGACCTGCTAGCTCCCTATTTTAAGAAACAAAAGTGTCACTTAAACAGAATAGCTGAATTTTCTAGAAGCATACAATATGACACATACTAAGTAAATGTTGTTTGAACCAGAGTTGCTACATCCACTAAAGCACGTGATAGATAAATAAACTTTAGTAGGTTAAGCAAAATCTTGTGAAGTAAGGGCGGCACTATTTTCTATTTGATCATTTGACCTGCTAGTTCCCTATTTTAAGAAACAAAAATGTCACTTAAACAGAATAGCTGAATTTTCTAGAAGCATACAATATGACACATATAAGTTAATGTTGTTTGTGACAGAGTTGCTACATCCACTGAAACATGTGATAGATAAATAAACTTTAGTAGGTTAAGCAAAATCTTGTAAACTAAGGGCGGTATAGGATGCACTTAAAAGTAAACCAATTACATAAAACAAAATACAGCAAGACCAAGTAACATATCCAATTTTAGCAACTTATTTAATGAATTTTATTACTAATTTTATCTTTTCATTAAAAAATATAGCTTAGAGAGATAGAATTCGAAATGAGGAAAATTGCTTAAAGATAAGGGTGGCTCCTATTGATGAAAATATGAGATGGCTTGGTCATGTTCAAAGAAAAGCAATTAATGCACCAACGAGAAATGAGCTTATTCAAGTTGAGAGAATGAAATAAGGAAGAGGAAGACCAAAAGTAACATTAATAGAAGTAGTAAAAAAGGACATGTCAATTTCGGAAGTAACTGAGAGTACGAAAATTTTGGCCTAAAGCTTGGTTTTTGTTGTTGTTAGTTTAGAGAGTTGAATTTTTGGTTTTGAGTTTTGACCTTTGCCAGGTTAATGCTTATTAATGTTTTGAGGCCACATTGGTTAATTATTATTGAATATTTATGGTGCACGAATGAAGTCCTATTCATTAATTTGGTTCTATATTCAACAGCGGTCTCATATATATATGGTCTTTACTTGTTTATCTTCCAAATTTACTTGGTTTCATTGCTTTGCAAAACAGCGAACCCTTATAAGTGTTAATATA
This sequence comes from Quercus glauca, assembly GCA_023736055.1. Classification (NCBI taxonomy): domain Eukaryota; kingdom Viridiplantae; phylum Streptophyta; class Magnoliopsida; order Fagales; family Fagaceae; genus Quercus; species Quercus glauca. The sequence goes on along the minus strand of CM043316.1, from coordinate 71,856,115 downwards.
ATTGAAACTAAGTACTAGCAAAATAATGTGAATGCATTCCCTTGTGTTTGTGATTGACCTTTGCCAAATTGCCTATGGCTTCCTCACTCTATCTCGTATTTATTCTTCTTTGACCTTCTTTAACTTCTAAGCAAACTCATGCTTTAACTGCATCAATGACAGCCTATAAATATGTTATCAACTCAAGTTTTATAAATCTTCAGGCCATTATCATTTTGTTCCCTTTAAATTTGTAACCATAGTTATTAAAGAAAGTTGTTAAACCTAATTTAGACCAAGCATGAAGAAGCCTTGAAGACAATTTTTTTACTTTGCAGAACATTACAGCCATCCTTCAAATACATTCTGGATAGTCAGATTCTGAATGATTATCTTTTGTGGGTAATAGGGGGAAATGGTGATAAGGACAACATTAATCATGGGCCAATAGTGGTGTAGCAGTGGGTGCAGTGGAGTATAGCAATATAGAGCAAATTTCAAGGCTGCCTTGATTTGCGATATTATGGCGAAAGACTCAAAATTAACCTAAGTACAAGGTGAAAAACTATTATTTACTACAACCATACCTCGTCTTTAATGGGAACACCAGCCACATTGCTTTCTAACAATGATGGAACACCATCAACAATTTTTGGAGAGCTCTCAACTGCTATAGGTACTTGATCGCTATCTTTTTCTCCCTTGAGACCAGCTCCAGCAGAGGACACACACCTAGGAAAGTCAGAAGGTAAGGCTTCCGAAGAGTGAGCAATAGTAGCTAAGTTGTTCTTGAGCTGTTCCACGTTATTGTCTACTGCGAGATTACCATCAGGTACATGCTCTGGAACCACAGAAACCTTCAAATTCTTGTTCTTAATACTCTTACTTTCATCTTTAATAAACTTCGGACCTCTGTCTTCATAAAATTCCAATTGTTTTGCATCACTTGTGGGTGTAAACACTAGTAATAGAAATGAAAACAAAAAGTTGGAGTCAACAAGCGCATGTCAACTAGTGCTACATGTGGTGCACCATCTAATATTTTGCCACTAGTATATAGCTAGACAAGAATTGATAAACACCAGTTTGTAGTACAAATTAGAGATTAAATATGAAGTAAAGAATGAATATAATTAAAGCATAGATTGATTACAAATTATTTCCAAAGCATTGCAAGGTACATAAAATCACCTGTTTTAGAAGAATGTGAGCCTCTCTTCCTTGCATCTGCCTCTTTCTCAGCAATTCTGACTTTCTTCTTCCCGTTTCGATCTTTAGATGGCCCCAAATCTTCTTTCTTCCGCTTATTGGCTTGTACTACAACAGGTCGAAGTAAGCTCCTCTCCTTCTTCGCACCATTCTGCACACGTCTAGCATCAAATTCCTCACTCTCCCACTTCTTCATCTCCTTCAAGGGCGCCTTCCTATCACCGCCACCTTCCTCACCCCTGCCTCTCACGCCAATGAAAGCTGTAACAGGTGCAGTAGCCAAAACTCTCTCCTTCGACAAGGAGAACAAGACCCCAGCCCCCTTATCAACAGGATTCTCATTTTCATCCTCAATCCTAGAATCACCCTCTTTCTTCTCATCCCAACAAGGAAACTCCCTATACTGAAAATTAAACTTCTTGGGCACATACCCGGTACATTTCCACAACTCAGGAGTAAAAACCGACGACAACCCACTAAACAATCCGGGATCACCACCCGGAATCCCCTGAACATGTACCCTCTCCTCAATGGGTATATCAGTCCAAAGCCTAAAAGGGCGGCGAGGTGGCCCATTAGTTGCAAAAGAATTCTCCATTCTCATAGTCTTAGTAGGAAGCTCAACCAACAACTGAGCAACCTCAGTCTCCTCACTAACATTCCTATTATTCTTAATCTTACATTTATCACACACAAATATATCATCCCCCTTCACATACCGCGAGCACCGCGTGTGCACCCACACGCCACACTCATCACAATTCACCATCTCCTCCCCGTCGTCGAAATTGACACCACACACACAATCCACAGTCCATGACTCGTCAACCCAATCGTCCGGTGGGTCCGTACTCTTACACCGCTGTGACCGACCCGTCATACCTAACCTAACCACCCCCCCCCCCCTCCCTCTCTCCCTCTCTTCAATTCAGAAAAAAAAACCCTAACAACAACACCAAGCCCTAAACCTAAACCTAAACCATAATCGAAATTCAAAAACAATGACTAGAATAGAAACTGAAACTGAAACTAAAACCTAAATCCCAATTCACAAAGTTTTCCTATTTTGTGGAGCAATTTAAGTTTGGGAATCCAAAACATAAGCGACAAAGAATCAAAATTAAATAAGAATTATGAGTACCTGGAGAACCTAGAAGATGAGAAATTGTTGTGAAATTCCGTGAAAGAGTGATTTATGAGAGTCTCTCTCTCTCTCTATCCACACGGGAGGAAAATGAAAACGAATTCCCGGAATTGAAAGGGAAATTTGAAGAAGAGGGATTTGGATTTGGCGTCCGTGTAGTGTAGTGTAGTGTAGGTTTGACTCGGTGATAATGCAATGTGGGTCGGGTCGGAATCGAAATAAGAAAATGTGTGGTGGGCCATGGTGGAGTGACAGGCAGGCCCACGATACGTTAAAGGCTGCCGTATCTGTGTCAAATAAATGAGAGTGTCAGAGTCTGGGTTTTGGACCTTGGTTTTGCTTGACTAGTTAACAGCTCACATACCCTATTTTTAGCATATTCTGCTAAACCTGTTTACCATTTGAATAATTTTTTTATTAAGATACAATTATATTTTTGTTTAAATTTTTTTTTTAAAGCTCAATAAGTTTTTTAAAATTAAGTCATGTTTAGTACATGTGTTTAAACATATATTTTTAGTTTTTAAACAACATTACACGTATTTTTATATATTTTTTTACCCACACGTATTTCCAAAAAAAAAAACAAACAACTTTATTAGAACAATGCTACCAAATAACCCCTTAAGCTCTCCCAAATGAACATAAGTACATCTTGTGAAAATTGTGTATCGTTTATTCATTTTTAAAGTTGTAAATAAACCAAATTGTTTATAAATAACTTGAGCTTGGCTCGAGAAAAAAACTTTTTTTTTTGTTTGTTTAATAAACAAATCAAGTTTATGCCTAATTTTAAACTCGATTATTAAACAAGTTAAATTCAAATATAATAATATATTCGTGAATAAGTTCGTGAGTATAGACATTAATAACATTTATAATTTTGGTTGAGAGTGATAAAATAAAATTACCGTAATGCACTTTAATCAAGTCATGTAATTACTAATTAGTAGTATCTTTTTTCTGTATTAGAATCTGTTGTATTTGAAATGATTCATTTTAAAGATTTTTCTTCTCTTCAAATATAAAAACATGCATTGAAAATAAGTTGGGGTAATAACAATTAAAACTTGTTAGTTGCTAACCCAAAAAGCTGTATAATTTAAGATTTGATGGGAATGGTTGCCATGTGAAGTTTGTCGGAGAACACTAATGTTGGACCCCGCCACAAACACAAACCTACACACCACTACCTCATAAAAATCAGCCAGACACACACAAAACACAATGACACAAACCACTTGCACATTTGGAAAACGATAAAACGAGCTACTGGTAGAGATAGCTAAACACCATGAAATACTATCTATCAATCAAGGTTTCACGTACACACTCACACACACCCCTTAAAATAATCAAACAGTTTCAACAAGTACTGCATTCCCGTCTTCATTCGTACTATATATGACTATAGTCTGCACTGGATGCATAGCATCTCTATCATTTTCTGTTTCTGACTCAGCCTGTAGCAGCACCTTTCACTGTTAATTAGTTGTGAGTGTGAGAGAAACTCTCACTGACACACTCAGCTCATTTCAGGTACTTATAATACACTGCTTCTGAAAGTTTTGGTGTCTTTTTCATCAGTCGGTATGGTAAATTTGCAACCTTTTAAATTTATTTTCTGTGTTTGTATGCCAAGGCGCATTTTGTTTCCTGTAATTATAGTTTTTAACCTCTCTCAGATTACACAACACTTGTTTAAGTTTATGATAAAATCGGTCCTCTTAAGATGAAGAACTAAGGGCTCCAAATTGCTTATAGTTATTATTACTAATGCCAAGTAGAAAAGGGAAAATTATGCCATGTATGTAGAGGCTATAAGACTTAGGCAGCTTCGGAGTTCGGAAAAGGTGAAAATTCCAATCCTCTTCCTTACAAATGTTCCGGGATCTTCATCTTGAAAGTCTGTAGACTCCGGACATATGTAAATAGCTTATTTAGTTTTTTTTTTTCTTAAATAGTTTTTTTAAAATTGTTTGCTAAAAGTGTGCTTTATACAAATGATCCGGGGATCATTATCTTGAAAGTCCATACTCTATAGACTTCACATGTGTCTATTTGGAAACAACTTACTTAGTTTTTTGTTGCAAAATATGTTAAAGTATACTTGTACTTTAAAAAAGTGAGAAAAAATGAAGTTTTAAAAAGTTGTACATAAAAGTTAAAAAGGAAAATGTTAGCTTATAAGTTAGTCTCAAACACACTAATAAATTCACACAAAAAAAACGCTATAAAGTATTAACAATCTTACTATAAATATTGTTCATAATAAATTATCCATAATTTTAAAGTGATTGTTTTTTTTTTTCCATAATAAATTTAAAGTGATCATGTTTAGCCTTAAAAAAAACTTAAATTAGTTTGTTTTAGTCCCTAATATAATTAAAATCATTACTTTTAGAAATGGTCACATTATCTAAAGGACTTAATTGGTTACTTTAAACTTGAGGGAGTAAAATCACTCATGTACTAAATTTACAGATCAACAATAAATTTAAGCTAAAATTATCACTTCAATTATAGTAAATAAAATTTGTAATAGAAATAGGATCACTCAATTCCAAATGAGCCCTACACACTACAACCTTATACAATTAAGTCTTTAATCCTTTGCCAAATTACATTGGTACCTTTCTCTCTTTTCGTTGGTAGACGGTAGTTAGCAATGAGAGTGTAGCTTTCTCTACTTTTTTGTTGCATGGCAATAATTTTAAGGAGAAAAATCTCGTACATACAACATTTATAATCTCATACGCAATGTACACATTTTTTTTATTGATATCAACATTAAAAATGTGAAATCGGTGATTTGTACGATTCTACAAACTATATATATTAATGAGTGTGACAGAATCAATATCCTAATTTTAAGATGTAGTAAGAGAGGTGACTAGCCTCTTATAACATGAGAGAAACATAAAAAAATTGGGTTTAAATTTTGCATAGTTTTCTTTTCTAATTACACTCAACGTACTTAAATATCAGCAGATTTGTTGATGAAGCAATTTAAAAATAAATAGCAATCTGGCGAAAAACCAATCTAATCTTAATATAGAATTCAAGTTGCTTTTAATCTCATAGTGATTTCTCTCTTCCCGCTTCACTTCCAACTTCAAATTGATGTGTATATCTTGCTGTTTGAACGTGGACATCTTCGAATGTAAGAATATCCCATATTTCTAGAAGTGAGTATTACCACCGCACACCCTTGGTGTGGTGGAGTGGTCACTCCACAAGTATAACCACAAGTATAAGTGCTTGTGGGGAGTAAGGACTGGAATTTAAGTTTTCAGGAGGGAGTTTCACACATATATAAACTTAGAGTAGGCTAGAGTAGAATTTTTATCATGTATAAAAAAAATAAAAATAAAAAGTGAGTATTTGTCCCCACGTGCAAAATGTGAGCAACAAAATTAGGGATGTGTAGCTAACTCACCAACCTGCCAAAATCAACACAACCCGCCAAGTTGGATCAGTTTTTAGGGTTTTTAGGGGATGGAGGATTGGGTTGGGTTGGGTTATGAAAATTTTTTTAATAGTGAGTCAGGTTGGGTTCGGGTCATAACAATTACAAACCCGCCAACCCCGACTCCATCCACCTATATATCTAAAATTTAAATTATATATTTAAAATATATTATATAATTAATAATATTTTTATTTAATTTGTTTCCCCTATTCAGCTATTCCTGTATGAAACCCAATTACTTCACAAACCCTAACAACTTATTTTTCTCTCTGCCGTCTCCCACTCTCACTCTCACACTCCACTCTTATTTGTTTATAATCGAGTTGAGATACTAGTTCATATATATTTTTTTTATCAACTCAGTTGGATATATTTTGTTTATAACTTAATTAGAATACTAATTCATTTATATTTTATTTATTAACTCAAGTGACAGGTGAGATATATTTTTTTTTACTCAATTTAATAATAATAGTAATAAAAAAAATTTGTCAAATCCATGGGTTCAACCTGACCCAACCCGATCCACGTGGGTTGGGTTGAGTTGGGTTGAATCCCTGTGATGGGTTGGATTTTTTTTAACCCACCATCGTGAGTTGAGTCATAAAATCCTCTCAACTTAGCCCAACCTGACCCATGCACACCCCTAAACAACATTATTGTTGATTATTAAAATAATATAAAACTAATAATGAACTTTAAGCGAAGTAATGTTATTCTTGAAATTTGCTTCACTTAGAGCAGTTTCTCCATACACACCCAAAAAAAAAGTTTCACTTAAAGCAACTATATTAATTTTAATGTGTTTATAATGGACTACAACTACATTTTTTTTTTTTTTTTTTTTGAGCTAATGGACTACAACTACATAATGTAAGGAGAAAAAACAAATATTAAGAAAGGAGAATAGCATCTACGATGCTAACTATAACACGTAGGGTCCATTTAATATGATATGGTTTAGACATGAGCTAATATACAATATTAACTATATTGTAAATATATTGGTGATAATAACTAAATGACTGATTATGTATTATATAATTTCACAAATCTCATGTAGTTTACTTGAGGTTTTATTATTTCATATGGAATGATTTTTTTTTTTTTTTTTTTGTGGCATTTAGATAGGTTTTCATCAATACTTTTTTTAATTTCACATGATATTTTTTGTTCCTTGAAAGTGTGACTTGATCAAAATTATGTAATTTACAAACATTTTTAATAAAGGGCAACCGTCTGACCATGACATAAAGAGAGTATAACAATTTAAAGTAGAGAGAAATTAACAATTTGACACAATTACAACTTATAAGATCTCTTTTAATATATATATATATATATATATATATAATTATTATTATTATTATTTTTCTTATAATAAATGTGAGGGTAATTTTTTTATTATAATTAGATGGTTACAATAATGAGAATGGAGAGATTCAATTCTTAATTCTCTTTACACAGAAAAATATTTAATATCATTAAACTACAATTCCCTTGACATGAAATGATTCGAAATGCGAAATTAGCTGCATATTATAATTATTTCTAAAAAAAAAAAAATGACATGAGAGGACAATATTGCAAAGAAAACCGAACTCTAATATAGTGCTACCTTTGCTGAAAGCAAGCTAGCTATTAATCTGCCAACATCAACTCACTGTCAAATAGAATCATCAATTCACAATGTATATTAGTCCAAAAAGATAGGTGTGAAAGTGGGTTGGTTGGTTGGTTTGTTGAGCAACCGTTGAATAGCAACCCTCGTATGTCCAAATCAGGTTATTGTCCTAACAATTTGCTTTTGCATGTCCAACGTCAGACCTGTAGCTGTAGGCTGTATCTTTTTCTTTTTCTTTTTCTGGTAAAAAGCTGTAGGCCGTATGACTGTATCTCTCCCTTCTTCGAGAGCTATTTGTTGGGAAGAAATTTGCTTCTTGATGGCCTCCAATGGCAAGTAAACAATGGACATCAAATTTAGTCTTGGTTTGATAAATGGTTGTGTGATGTCTCAAATTGGTTGGATATTAAATTTGTACTTTTAAATAATTACAATGAGCATCAATTGTGATTAGCTAGGGACAAAATGGGCTTTTGCCCTTTTCAACCAAATTAATTAGCCTTATACCCTCCTTCCCAAACTAAATAGGAAAATGCCCCTCTTTTAAAACTCGATTTTCTTAAAATCGAGTTATAAAAAAAAAAAAATTTCTGGAGCCCTATAGCGGCGTTTTTAAGGACCTATAGTGACGTTTTCAAGACCTATAGTGACGTTTTTTAACTCGACTTCCATTAAATCGAGTTATAGGCAATTTTTTTAATTTTTTTTTACCTATAACTCGATTTCATATAAATCGAGCTACAAAACGCCACTATAGGTCTTGAAAACGTCACTATAGGTCCTTAAAAACGCCGCTATAGGACCTAACTCGATTTATCAAAAATCGAGTTTTAAAAGAGGGGCATTTCCCTAATTAGTTTGGGAAGGAGGGCATAAAGCTAATTAATTTGGTTGAAAAGGGCAAAAGCCCATTTTGTCCGATTAGCTAGACTAATTGAACAAGATCTTATTAAAGTTCAATAACATTTTTTGTGATAGTTTCAAATTGAAATGTAATTTGTAATGCATGGGGTCCAAAGCATAATCAAAGCTTGATCCAAGTTCAAATGACATAGAAACCTTTATGAGAACCAACTGAATCAAATAAATTGATAATATTTCTATAAGGATGACTTCTAGTTCTATTTTTTAAAATCAATGTAGCTAATATAATTATATAAAAATTTATAGGAAAGGAAAGACAAATAAATATTAAATAAATAAAATATAGTATTTAAAGCACAATATAACTAGTCAAGAAAAATGTTAATCTCTAAATTTACTCTTTTTAAGAGTTTATTTTGTCTCGCTCTCTCTTAAAAGTTACTAAGGTTTTTGAGCAAAATTTGTGATGTGCTTTGTATTAGAACTTCATTCTCTCTTCCTTGTGTATGTGTGTGATTCTAAAAAAAAAAATGATAATTGTCTCATATTATTTAAGAGAGTATAATACGTAGTATAATTTGTTACACAATTTCTTAAAAGTTATCATGAGTTTTGAGTAAAGTTTTTTGTATGTCTTTGGGATAGAACTTTATGTGTTTATTTCTGAAAAAAAAATATCATAAATCTAACCTCAAATCAATTATATCATGACCCAATTGCACTAATCTATAAAAATGAAACTATTAACTTAACAATTGATTAATTAACTAAAATATTTGCAATTATACCCAACCATTAGAGAAACTTACTACTATAATGAAGTCCAAAACATGTCTTTGAGGATCCTAGAATTTAATCTACTAATTTATTTAGAAGTATAAAAAGTCACGGCATAACATTCACTTAAAATTTAAAAAGAAGTACACCTAGAACATTTAGTTTATTAAGCCAACTGTTTCTCAAGCAAAAAAAAAAAAAAAGTCTATTAAGCCAACTTGCAGTTTAGAGTTGAAAGGCCAACTTGATAGTAGACTATTAGTTAGGGTAGGATTTAAATTTCTAAAACCATTTTTTAAGAAATAATTACAACATGCTGCTAATTCCGCAATTCGAACCCTTTCCCCCCTAGACCCCCTAGCACTTTGTGCATGGGGAGATGTCAATTCAGTTACAATGCCTTTGGCAAGGGGAGAAAATGAATAAAGATGATGTTTTTTTTTAGAAAGTTTTAACCTATAGCGTACGCTCTTGATAAAGTTTTATCTAAATTAAATTATTGTTAAATCTTATCTCTTAGTTAAGAGTCTTGTAACTTAATATATATTAAACCATAATTTTTCAATATAATCTCTCTTAACCAATAAAACTATCTAGATAATTAAATCTCACACAATACACCCCACATTGTTGAATTTTTTTCACTTTTTTTTTTCTAAAGATGCAACTTACACTTATGTTTTAATCTAATATATTCATATTACTTATTGTTCTTTATTTTTGAATTTGCATGCATGATATTATGCAAATGAAGTTTACTATAAAAAAGCAAAACAATGGACACTCATTTAAGTTATTGGTTCTCTTATGTAAGTTTTTAATTTTTATACTCTCACTAATTAGTAAATTAATTTTATATTATTTGTTAGGATATATTTCTTCAAATTAAGAGTTAATATTTAACAATTGTTTAATTTAGATAAAGCTTTATCATTTAAACTAGTATTATGCCCATGCGATACACGGTTTAATAAAAAAATATTTTGATAATATAATTAAATTTAATAACAAATAAAATAAAATAAAAGAATTAATTCAAAATTTAAGATTAAAAAATAAATTGTACTTGTACACTTAAATGAAATTTAATTTTTATTTCTTATTTTGATATTTAAATTATTTGTTTTAGTGTTGATTTCATTCAAATGGTTATAAGTTATATCAACCCTAAACTGAATTAATAATAAATAAAAATATAATACTCTAACTTAATGTAACATTCTAACTTACTAGTAAATAAATATAACACCCTAACTTAAAGTAATGTTTGTAATTGTATTGTGTTTTAGCCTTTAAGAGCACATATATTATTTTTTTTATCATAAAAAAAAAAAAAAAAAACCCAGATATTAATATTATACATGAAATAATAATGAATTCAATAATTGAAACGGTTGAAAACAAAATTAAGCCAAAACCTCAATTCATTAATGAAAAAATATCCAAAATTTTGAACTTAAAAAAAAATGGAGTTAAGTAAATATAGACTTACGAGGAAATTTGGACGGATGGATTCTTTCATATCCAATTTCATGTTTGACAGCAAATTTTGCTTTTAATTAAAGAATATAGATTACATGGAACAAAGCACCAAACAAAAGTCATAACAAATTAAATCCATAATAAAATATTGATGTCAACAACAAATAATCATGTAATAAGAAATTAAAAAATACAAAAATATTGCTTGCTATATTGACTACTAAAAAAAAACACTAAAAGGTGTGATCAAACATAGAATTTCAACCTATCTATAAAACTTGTTCATAAAAATCATATTTTATATAATAAAAAGGCAACAAATACACAAAATATATTCAATTTGACGAAAGAAAGAAAAAATTTATCTGCAAGGTTGTAGGTAGGGCAGAGAGGAGAAAGGAAGGATATAGCAAATAATTGTGAAGTACGTAGTAAAAATAATGAAACACCAAAAAAACTATGTGTATATATAGTGGGAATTTTAGATTGTGAAGAAGATATGAACAAAAAGAAGTAGTTTAGGTGAAACTCAAATACTTTTTCTTTTTCTTTTTTTTTTTACTTTATTATTAGGAAAAATATGACATAAAATGCAAATTTATCCACCAAAAAAAAAATAAACGTAGGAAAAAAAAAAGTAAATTCTATCTTCTTTTTTTTCCTTTTACGTTATTTAAAGAAAACGTAGGAAAAAAAATTTCATCAATTCTTTCACTTTAACTACCTTAGTTTAACTAATCTACATATACTCTAAATTAAAATTTTTATCAACTTAGAGATTATAGGAGAAAAAGATAAGGACAAAAAAATATATATCTATTTTTTTATTTTAGGGTTTATTGATAACATTTTAGATAGACACAACTGTTATAGTTGTAAAATAAATGCTACATTCTTTCATTACTTGATTTGTCATATTTATCCAAAAAATATGTATATATATCAGTGAGGTCATAAGTTCCAGCAATACACATCCACTCTCTGAATTGGGCCTGCAGCCCATGACGAGGCCCATAGTCGCATATGGGTAAGACAACAGTGACCATACCGGCCCACGAAATCGTGTCGAGGACAACTCTGTCCTCAGCTATACATGGCCGAGGATGAACTAACGAGACTTACCGATGGAGATGATCTTCCCAAGTACCCCGGGGAAAAACATAAGTACAACAAGCAAACATCTTGGAGCATGGCGGTAGAGCAATTTCAGGAAAAGCTGCAGCCTCCACATTTAATGCTCCACAACTAACACTCTAGCCGCATTAATGCGGAAGTGACACCTGAACAGTGGCTTCTCTGACTTACAGCTACTGCCTAAGAGTTCTGGTAGGAAGTTGATGTGACAAAGATGATTAGCAGCAAATCTAACCTGCACGTGTATGGTGGATATGGAGGAGGAAACTAGTATATAAGGAAGAAGGAGCCTTGAGAAAGAGGATCGGGATTTTACCGGGGAAAACACTGTAACAACCTGAATGAACCCTGTAACCATTGTCATTGACATCTAAAAAATAATAAGTCTAAGCTCCTCGGATTAGTGCCGAGGATAGAATCATCTGCCTAGTTTCGCGTTTGTTTTATCTATTCGTTCTTTAAATCATTTTCAACTGTCATTATATTTACTAAAGTCTAGTTTTTTCACCCACTCTCTATAAATTTATTGTATTGGGTTTGATGGGCTTAGATTCACTTGTCCTATAGGGATAGTGCTTAGACCCAGTCCCTACAATTAGCGCCGTCTGTGGGAAAGAATTCGTGTGCTTGTGAGTATAACGAATAGATATGGCAGGATCAGGTCCGCACCAAGAAAACTAGCGCCAAGTAAGTCCCCAACGGACAAAACCCATAGGATCCCAGCGGCAGGATAATCCTTCTAGCCCTGGACATAAATAGAATCAGGAAAATGAAAGGGATCGAGAGGGGAGTGTGCATGCCACCCAGATGGGCAAAAGCCATTCCCAAGTGGGCTGTCGTGTATCCTAGAGACGAAACAATAACCAAGCCATGCAACAAGAGATAGATGACTTGAAAAAGAAACTGCGCCATGCGCGGCAGAGGTGCTCCCCTTCTGGTTCTGACATGTCCTCTAATGACGAAGACGACAGTAATTACAGGCAAAGATCAAGAACTCCTCCAAGCGAAACTTTCTCTTATAAGAACGAATGCCATCACAAGCGAAAGCACAAGGGCTCATCTGGTAGGGGCCTAAGTAGTGATGCCATGAGCAAGGCCCTGGATCAAATCTCTAAGTCGCCTTTCACGGTTAAGATAGAAGGGGCTAGGCTGCCTCGGCGGTTCCATCAACCTACGTTTGCCATTTATAACGGTCGAAGGGACCCCGTAGAGCATATGAGTCAGTTTAACCAAAGAATGGCCGTCCACTCCAAGAACGAAACTTTAATGTGCAAGGTTTTCCTGTCCAGCCTAAGACTTGTGACGATGAGGTAGTTCAACGGCTTGAAAACGAACTCTATAGATTCCTATAAGCAGCTCACCCAAGCCTTTGGCTTTCGCTTCATTACGAACAGCCGAGTCCCTCAGCCTCTGAGTTCATTGTTATCATTATCCGTGCGTGAGGGAGAAACTCTGAAAGCGTACTCGGACAGGCATTGGGAAATGTATAACGAGATGGATGGCAACTTTGACGACGTTGCCATTAGCACTTTTAAAAGCGATCTCCCAACCGAGCATGGCTTGAGGAAATCCTTGACTGGAAAGCCCGCCACTAGTGTACGTCAGCTTATGGACCGGATTGACAAATATAAAAGAGTGGAAGAGGACCAGCTGCAAAGGAAAGGAAAGGAGAAAGTTATCCCTCAAAAGAGCAGGGATTTCAGGTCGGACCGATACCACAATAACCGTCCGAGAAGAGACTTCGCAGGGCAATCCAGATCAACCAATATGCAGACGATCAGCGCCGTATTCAGAGAGCCGGTACATCAGGTCTTGGAAAAAGACAAGAACGAGCCATTTTTCGTGTGCCCGAATAAGATGGCTAGAGACCCCATGAAGTACAACTAGAGCCTATATTGTCAGTACCACCAGGACCACGGACATACTACAGAAGATTGCAGGAATCCTTGTAACCACCTCGATCAGCTAGTCCGAGAAGGGAAACTGAAGCACCTTTTGCACCCTTCCAGTGGTCACCAAAGCCAGGCGAACCAAGAACCCCGGAGAGACTCTTCCTTAAGACCTCTCATAGGGACGATAAACGTAATCTTTGCTGCTCTGGGGAGAATGGGCTCATGCCCTTCTAGGGTGATGTCTGTATCTCGACTACCCGCCGATGCAGCAAGGCTTTGGATCAAATCTCTAAGTCGCCTTTCTTGGTCAAGATAGAAGGGGCTAGGCTACCTCGGCGGTTCCATCAACCTACATTCACCATTTATAACGGTCGAACGGACCTTGTAGAGCATGTGAGTCAGTTTAACCAGAGAATGGCCGTCCACTCCAAGAACGAAACTTTAATGTGCAAGGTTTTCCCATCCAGCCTAGGACCTGTGACGATGAGGTGGTTCAACGGCTTGAAAACGAACTCTATAGATTCCTATAAGCAGCTCACCCAACCCTTTGGCTCTCGCTTCATTACAAACAGTCGAGTCCCTCGGCCTCTGAGTTCGTTGTTATCATTATCCATACGTGAGGGAGAAACTCTAAAAGTGTACTCGGACAGGTATTGGAAAATGTATAACGAGATGGACGACAACTTTGACGATAAACGTAATCTTTGCTGCTCCGGGGAGAACGGCCTTATGCCCTTCCAGGGTGATGTCTGTATCTCGACTACCCGCCGATGACTCTGGCCCAGAGCTGAAGAAACCCAAAGTGTATCCTCATCCGGTCTTGAGTCTCTCCGAGGATGACAAAATTGGAACCATCTAACCCCATGATGATGCGTTAGTAATCACTCTTTGAATTGGGGGCTATGACATGAGAAGGGTGATGATAGATGATGGTAGTGGAGCCGAGATCATGTACCCCAATCTTTATAAGGGGCTGAAGTTGAAATCAGAAGATTTGACGCCCTACAACTCCCCCTTAATGAGCTTCGATAAGAAGATTGTCATGCCAAAGGGCCAAATTAGACTACCCGTGCAAACCGGCCTAAAAATAGTGGAAGTTGACTTTATTGTAGTAGATACTTACTCCCCATACACTGCCATCGTTGCTAGACCCTGGCTTCATACCCTGAGAGCCGTTGCCTCCACCCTGCATTAAAAGGTGAAGTTCCCCTTCAAGGGTCAGGTCCTGGAAATTCAAGGCTGCCAGGCTATAGCTAGAGAGTGCCTGGTAGCTGCCATCTTAAATCAGCCTAGAGAAGTGTCCTCAGCCCTTGTCAAAGAGGGTTCATAGCAATTAATGACCTCGGCATTGCCTACTCATATGCAAACCGAGGAAGCCAAATGTGAGGAGTTAGAAAGAGTGATCATTGCCGATGATCCGGAGAGGTTCTTCTAGGTGGGGTCTCAATTGCCTTCTTCGGAGAAGGAGGAATTGGTGGATTTCCTTAGAAAAAATGTTGATGTGTTCGCGTAGGACGCCTATGATGCCCCAGGAATCGATTTGAACTTCATATGTCACTACTTAAATGTAAATCCATCAGCCATCCCCAAAAAGCAGCCACCTCAGCGCCCGTCCAAAGAGCACACCGACGCTGTCAAGGACGAGGTGAGAAAGTTCAAACAAGCAGGGGCCATCAAAGAGGTGTTCTATCCTGAGTGGTTGGCCAACACCGTGGTTGTAAAGAAAAAGAGTGGGAAGTGACGAGTTTGTGTGGACTTCATAGACTTAAACAAAGCATGTCCAAAAGACTCATTCCTCATGCCACGGATAGACCAGTTAGTGGATGCAACCGTAGACCATCCTCGGATGAGTTTCTTGGATGCTTTTTAGGGCTATCATTAAATATCACTAGCTCTGGGTGATCAAGAAAAAATAGCATTCGTAACTCCTATCGGAAACTACCATTACAAAGTAATGTCCTTTGCACTGAAGAATGCGAGGTCTACCTACCAAAGAATGATGACTAGAATGTTTGAGCCGCAACTGGGCAAGAGTATTGAAGTCTACATAGACGACATGGTAGTAAAGAGCAAAGTGGTGTCTGAGCACGTGGAAGACCCCGAAGTCATTTTTGACATCCTAAGGAAACACAAACTGCGTCTCAACGCCTCTAAATGCTCTTTTGGTGTCGGTTCTGGCAAATTTTTGGGCTATATGGTAACTCATAGTGGAATTAAGGTGAGTCCAGATCAGATCAAAGCGATTCACAATCTACAACCTCTTCAGAACCCCAAAGAGGTCCAGAAACTGACTGGGATGATTGTGGCCTTCAATCGATTTATTTCTAGATCTGCGGATAGGTGCTGCCCTTTTTACCTCCTAATGAACAAATGGAAAGGATTTGAATGGTCCGAGGATTGCGCTTTGGCCTTTGAACAACTTAAAGAATACTTATCCGGCCACCCATCATGTCCAGTCCGAAGGCCGACGAGGTTTTGTTCGCCTACATTACGGTGGCCCCTCATGCGGTAAGATACGAGTTGATGGTGGCATACAAGGGTCAGTCTATTACGTGAGTAAGTCTTTACATGAGGCTGAGGTGTGTTATTTACCATTGGAAAAGGCAATTTTGGCAATAGCGCATGCCACGCGAAAGCTCCCCCATTACGTCCAAGCGCACACAGTTGTTGTCCTAACTTAGCTTCCACTTAAGTCTGTACTCCGAGGTGCCAATTACACAGGGAGAATTGCCATGTGGAGCACGACTCTTAGCGCTTTCGATGTCAAATACATGCCCCGAACTTCTGTCAAGGGCCAGATTATTGCTGACTTGATAGCCGAGTTTGCTGAACCCCAGATAGAAGTGGTAGCAGAGGAGCAAAATATGGATGAAAAATTGGTCGATCATTGTGCAAGAACCCTCACGTTGGAAAGTGTATGTTGACAGCGCTGCAAATCAAAGGGGATTCAGGGTGGGACTGGTTCTAATATCTCCTGAGAAGATTACCATAGAGAAGTCGTTAAGGCTAGGTTTCTTGGCCACAAACAACGAAGCTGAATGTGAGGCTCTACTGCAAGGAATGGCCATGGTATAGAAAATGAGGAGAAAGGCAGTGGAGGTGTTCTCGGACTCGAGATTAGTTGTAGGCCAAGTGAAGGGGGAGCTAGAGGCCAGAAATATGAGGATGCAGGAATACTTGAGTCAAGTTAAGTGCTTGCAATCGAATTTTGAATTTTTTAACTTATCGCATATCTCTAGGAGTGGCAACATGCACGCGAATTCATTAGCCGCCCTCGCCACTTCCTTGGCTCAGGGTTTACCTCGAACCATCCTTGTTGAAGACTTATGTAGAGTAGACAAGGTCAAGAGAGACATGATCCAGATCCGTCAAGTCAGAGTAGGTCCGAACTGGATGGATCCGATAGTCAGTTTTCTTAAAAATGATATACTACCTGAAGAAAAATCAGAGGCTGAGAAAATACGAAGAAAAGCTCCTAGGTTCTAGCTGTCCGAGGATCGAAAGTTGTACAAATATTCCTATTCTGGGCTGTACTTGCTATGTGTACATCCCGAAGCATCAGAATTACTGCTTGAGGAGTTGCATGAAGGAATTTGTGGTAGTCACATAGGAGGAAGATCTCTGTCTCACAGTGCCATCACTCAAGGGTATTGGTGGCCGGGTATGCAGAAGGAAGCCCAAGAATATGTCCAGAAATGTGATCAATGCCAAAGATTCACTCCAAACATCCACCAACCTGGAGGGGTCCTCAATCCTTTCTCTAGTCCATGGCCATTTGCTCAGTAAGGCTTGGATATTGTAGGCCCTTTCCCTAAAGCGGTAGAAAATAAGAGATACCTATTGGTCGGCACAGATTATTTCACCAAATGGGTTGAAATTGAGCTTCTGGCTAACATTAGGAATGTAGATGCTAAGAAGTTTGTCTAGAGGAACATTGTTACTAGGTTTGGGGTCCCCCATACCCTCATCTCGGATAACGGCCTCCAGTTTGATAGTAAGGCTTTCAGAAGGTACTGTAGCAGCCTGAGAATTACAAACAGATATTCCACTCCAGCCTACCCTTAAGGAAACGGACAGGCTGAAACTGTCAATAAGGTCATAGTCAATGGACTGAGAAAGAGATTGGACGACGCGAAGGGAAGATGGGTGGAAGAACTCCCTCACGTCTTGTGGACATATCGGACTATACCACGACGGTCAACGGGAGAGACTCCCTTCTCCATGACTTATGGGGCCAAGGCTGTCATTCCCCTTGAGACTAGCTTCCCAACGCTAAGGATGAATACCTTCACCCCAAGCAACAACGATGAACTGCTAGGGAAGAGTTTAGATTTAATTGAGAAAAGAAGGGAAAAGACAATGATCCAACTAGCCTACTACCACCAAAAACTCAAGTAAGGATATGATGTCAATGTGAAGCTGCAGCCATTAGCATCAAGAGACTTGGTGTTGAGAAAAGTTTTGGATAGTGCTAAGAATCCGGCTTGGGGAAAGCTGGGGCCCAACTGGGAAGGATCATATCGCATCACTTCAGTAGTAGGAATAGGTGCATATTACTTGGAAGATTTAGATGAAAAAGCTGTACCCCGCCTATGGAACGTAAATAACCTAAGAAGGTATTATTATTAATGAAAACAGCTTGTTTACACTCTAATTTATTGCAATTGCGTGTTATGTGGTTCGTTATTAACTAAGTGTTAGACAGAACCAAGGTCTTGCATGGGTCTTCGGACCACAAATCTTGGGGAAACTAATAACTTCTGGCAACTAACTAATTATTAGACAGAACCAAGGTCTTGCATGGGTCCTTGGACCACACACCTTGGGGAAACTAATAACTTCTAGCAATTAACTAAGTATTAGACAGAACCAAGGTCTTGCATGGGTCCTCGGACCACAAACCTTGGGGAAACTAATAACTTCTGGCAACTAACTAAGTATTAGACAGAACCAAGGTCTTGCATGGGTCCTCGGATCACAAACCTTGGAGAAACTAATAACTTCTGGCAACTAACTAAGTATTAGACAGAACCAAGGTCTTGCATGGGTTCTCGAATCACAAACATTGGGGAAACTAATAACTTTTAGCAACTAACTAAGTATTAGACAGAAATAAGGTCTTAGATAGGTCCTCGCACCACAAGTCTTGGGAAAACTAATAACTTCTGGCAACTAACTAAGTATTAGATAGAAACAAGGTCTTACATGGGTCCTCGGACCACAAACCTTGGGAAAACTAATAACTTCTGACAACTAACAAAGTATTAGACAGAACCAAGGTCTTACATGGGTCCTCGTATCAAAAACCTTAGGGAAACTAATAACTTCTGGCAACTAACTAAGTATTAGACAGAACCAAGATCTTGCATGGGTCCTCGGACCACAAACCTTAGGGAAACTAATAACTTCTGGCAATTAACTAAGCATTAGACAAAACCAAGGTCTTGCATGGGTCCTCGGACCACAAACCTTGGGGAAACTAATAACTTCTGGCAACTAACTAAGTGTTAGACAGAACTAAGGTCTTGCATGGGTCCTCGGATCATAAACCTTGGGAAAACTAATAACTTCTGGCAACTAACTAAGTGTTAGACAAAACCAAGGTCTTGCATAGGTCCTCAGACCACAAACCTTGGGGAAACTAATAACTTTTGGCAACTAACTAAGTGTTAGACAGAACCAAGGTCTTGCATGGGTCCTCGGACCACAAACCTAGGGGAAACTAATAACTTCCAACAATTATCTAAGCATTAGACAGAACCAAGGTCTTACATGGGTTCTCGGACCACAAACCTTGGGGAAACTAATAATTTCTGGCAACTAACTAAGTGTTAGACAGAACCAAGGTCTTGCATGGGTCCTCGGACTACAAACCTAGGGGAAACTAATAACTTCTAGCAACTACCTAATTGTTAGACAGACCTAAGGTTTTGCATAGGTCCTCGGACCACAAACCTGGGGGAAACTAATAACTTCTGGCAATTAACTAAGTATTAAGCAGGGCCGAGGCCTCACATGGATCCTCGGATTCTAGGCCTTAGGGAAATTAACCACTTTTGACATTTGTCTAAGTGATAAACAAAAGCCTGAATAGAGTCTGGCTCATTAGATCACTTGCCCTACCACCCATGAGCATCACTTAAAGCATTTCAAGGTACACTTAAAGCATTTCACTTAAAGCATCAGTTACCTTTCCTCTATGGTCAATACTATAACGCTTTCTTAAAATCAGTAAGTTTGTGAAATATGTATGTTTGCACGCCTCGCCATAACTTATGAACCTAGAAAGTATAAGGTCTGCGTTATAAACTAGAACTCTTTTGTGGTTCATTTAACATAAGGCAAATTGCATTGCTTGTTCAATTATTAGTTAGAGCTTAAGTTAGAATCTACATTGTGGATTTAATGTTTTCAATTATCCAAGTATTGCTGACACGCTGCCAAGATTAGTCAACTGTTGGAGAAAACATGAGAACATGATAAATAAAGAGCAACACCATTCAAAGAAATACGCCCATTTTATTACAAAAGACAGTTTCATTACAAATAGCTCAAAGAAAAAAAAAGAAAGAGAGGAAGTTTGGACGAAGCAGTAGGGAGCTTGCTCTTAAAGGGAGAGGGTGGTTTTCTCTGAGAAGCTCTCCCTTGGGTATCCTTGCCTGGCTGGAACTCTATTAAGTCTAGCAAACTTGTTTGCTGCTTCCTCTGAATGCCCATGTTTTCCTCTGAAGGACTATTTGCCGAGGTGAAGTATTCAGTGCAGTTTGGATTGCTGAGATCACCAGAAGGGTCCTCAGGCGATTGTGCTCGGTTGAATACTTCAAATTCGTTCTCGGACAATACCAGTTCAATGACTTTCTCCTCTGGCGTTGATATTTCTCCCTCTTCTTTTACCTTAGGAGGAGAAGAGGAAGGGCCAACCGGGGGTATGCCCTCTAGGATCGAAGTGCCCTCAGGGAGTAAGAAGCCCTCTACCGCAACACTGATCCTATGCAGACGTGGGTCGCGAGCCTTGATGACTCACTTTGGCTCTTGAAAGGCGTGAGAGATCGGCGTGTACCCCAATATCAGATGGGTCGCCCTAAGTTGACTGTTGTCCTCGTTCACTAAGACCTCAACTTTAAGAATAAAGTCCAAGCTCTCCTTATTAACCAAACCGAAGTTTGTCTCGATAGCGCGTCTGTTTGCAGTACCATGAAAAGCAGAAGGTTAGCAACCTAACAACACGAACCATGATGAGACAATTAAATAGGTCCTACTCCTATCCCTAAGGCCCCACCTAGTTGCCCCTTTTCCATTGGGCAAGGGACGCCATCATGCCATTCCTCGGACACGATCAAGAAGTCTTTGTTCAGCACCTTACTAGACTCAGGAAGGCACTGAATGAGCCTAATCTCAGGCTGCCTTGTTTTTAGGTAATACCCCTTCCCCTTCAGCAGGTGAAGGTTGTAGACCCAATTCACATCATGATGGGTCAATCGCAGTCCTATTTTGTCATTTAAGGCATCCACACACCCTAATATTCTGAAGACGTTAGGGGTGCACTGGGTGGGGGCTAACCTAACAAACCTAAGGTAATCCCTTATCATCGGTCCTATAGGGACTCTCACGCCACCCTCAATGAAGGCGATCATGGTAATCGCCACTTCACCCGCCTGCCTTCCAAAATGCCACACACCCTCCTTACAATATCTTAGACCCATATTGGGTGGAATCCTATAGTCGGCCTTAAATTTCTCCATACCTTCCTCAGACTCTACCAAATCCTTAAATCTACCCATCCCCAAGAAAGCTCAGAGAGGCTAAAGAAAGTTGGAAAAAGAGGTGAAGGAAGAAAGACGCAGAGAAAAGAGAGTAAAAAGTGTTTGAAAAGTAAAAAAAAAAGAAACTTACAAGGGTGAGGAAAGTGTCCTCAGATAAGCTTTTGAAGAGACACAAGTGAGGTAAGAAGTATTGGCGGATTCAACGTTTGTACGCAGGAGCTCTTGAATGCAAAGGTAATTTGGGCGATTTGATTTTAATGGGTATTTATACCCAAATCAAAATAGCAGCGGGAGTCTTCCTGCTCATTATTGGAAAATAAATCCCCACTGTTGGATCTCCATTGCACCATAAAACGTGGGGAATAGCCAGTCACCAGAATTTAATGAAGGCACGCTACAGACGTCGAAGAGTCAGGAGCATGCCTCGTGCAGATAAAAAGACTCTGATGCTGGAAACGGACAAGACGAGATAAGCTAGAGGTACGCCCGAGGATATCAAAATCCTCCTTTTTGTCCGAGGATCCAGACAGCAGAATTTTGAGGGGCTATTGTGAGGTCAAAAGTTCCAACAATACATATCCACTCTCTAAACTGGGCCTGCAGCCCATGACGAGGCCCATAGTCGCATATGGGTAAGACAACAGTAACCATAACGGCCCAGGAAATCGTGCCGAGGACAACTCTGTCCTCGGCTATACATGGCCGAGGATGAGATAATGAGACTTACCGACGGAGATGATCTTCCCAAGTACCCCGGGTAAAAACATAAGTACAACAAGCAAACATCCTGGAGCATCGCAGTAGAGCAATTCCAGGAAAAGCTGTAGCTTCCACATTTAATGCTCCACAACTAACATTGTGGCCGCATTAATGTGAAAGTGACACCTGAACAGTGGCTTCTCTGACTTACAGCTACCGGCTAAGAGTTTTGATAGGAAGTTGATGTGACAAAGATGATCAGCAGCAGGATGAGATAACGAGACTTACCGACGGAGATGATCTTCCCAAGTACCCCGGGCAAAAACATAAGTACAACAAGCAAACATCCTGGAGCATAGCGGTAGAGCAATTCCAGGAAAAGCTGCAGCCTCCACATTTAAAGCTTCACAACTAACACTGTGGCCGCATTAATGTGAAAGTGACACCTGAACAGTGGCTTCTCTGACTTACAGCTACTGCCTAAGAGTTTTGATAGGAAGTTGATGTGACCTAGATGATCAGCAGCAGATCTAACCTGCACGTGTATGGTGGATATGGAGGAGGAAACTAGTATATAAGGAAGAAGGAGCCCTGAGAAAGAGGATCGAGATTTTATCGAGGAAAACACTGTAACAACCTGAACGAACCCTGTAACCATCGTCATTGACATCCAAGAAATAATAAGTCTAAGCTCCTCGGACTAGTGCCGAGGATAGAATCATTTGCCTAGTTTCGCATTTGTTTTATTTATTCGTTCTTTAAATCATTTTCAACTGTCGTTATATTCACTAAAGTTCAGTTCTTTCACCCACTTTCTATAAATTTATTGTATTGGGCTTGATGGGCTTAAATTCACTTGTCCTATAGGGATAGTGCTCAAACCCAGTCCTTACAATATCTATTCTTAAAATCTAAAAATTTATTAAAATTTCTGCAATTTGGTAAAACCATGTGGCGCAACCACGACATCTAAGCCCAACTTTTATTACATATAATATAATATAATATGATTTTATTCAAACTAAAAGTCTATTATAATAAATTCTAAACTTTAATCCCAAAAAATAACCCACGTTTTGTTTCTAAAAAAAAGAAACCCCCCACGTTTTGACTTCTACTCTAACTAAAATTTTATTATTAATATTTTAAGAACAACTAATTAGTAAATTAATTTTATACATTTAAACTTCACAAATTTAAATTCTATTCAAACTAAAAGTCGATTATAAAAAATTTCTAAACTTAAATATTTAAACAAATTTAAATTATATTCAAACTGAAAGTCTATTCTAAAAAATTATAAACTTAAATCGTAGACAACAACTCACATTTTCTTTCTCAAAAAAAAAAAAAAAAAAAAAAAACCTTTTGACTTCTACTCCAACTAAAAGTCTATTATCAAAATTTTAAGAACAAATAATTAGTAAATTAATTTTATATTATTTGTTATGATATATTTTCTCAAATTAAGGAATAACATTTAACAATTGTTTAATTTAAATAAAACTAAAAGTTTATCATCAAAATTTTCTAAACTTAAATCTCACACAACTCACTTTTTTTTCACCGAGGTGCAACTTATGCTTATGTTTTAATCTAATAAATTCATCTTACTTATTAATCTTTGCTTATGAATTTGCATGCAGGATATTATGCCAAAGGAAGTTTACTATAAAGAAGCAAAATAGTGGACACCCATTTAAGTTCTTGGTTTTCTTATGTAAGTTTTTAATTTTTTTTTAATTTTCAATTTTTGAACTCTTTTGTGTATGTTTTGATTTTGGGATTTGGTTATTGTATTTAATTTCTGAGTGTGTTTATGTTTTTTAATTAGACTATCACTAGGAACAAATTGGTATTAAGGAACTATTTATTTATTATTATTTGTGCTGACTAGGGCACAATTAAACATAATCTAAATGGAAATGATCAAACTCATACCACATCTTATATTAAGAAATTAACATAAAACTTGAAGATAATTTTCAAATATAAAAATAGATAACCACCGATAAAATCTAAACTCTAAGAAATTAGAACTTAAAGTAATCTTTTATTAAAATTATTTACTTATTTTATAATTTATTACTATTGTGTGGGCCGGGATGAGTTAGAGGAGAATGGGTCTAGGTTGGAATAAAAAAGGGCCCATTGAGACGTTCCTATAAAAGAATCGGACCTTAGTAATCCGAGGAAGGTGTGAATTCAAGGAAGAAGCTGAGGAAGGAAAAAGGTTAGGAATCTTAATAAGAGGATGAGGAACTATCAAGCTATGCCTAGGATGACGATTGATGAAAGTAATAGTAACTAATCCAAGCAAGGTTTAGAAGAAATTTCTTGACGAAGTTACCATCCCCTCTGCATTAAATACACTGTACCAACCAAGTATGCCGCATTAATGATTGAATGACCTCTCTGAACAATGCCCCAATAGCTTGTTATCTACTTATCACAGCCTTAAAAGGAGGGGAGGAGAAGGATGCGACGAGTATTTTGCCTAAAGATCCCCCATGTTGTGGGATTGGTTTTTTGGGAGAAAAAAGATAGAGAGAGAAAGCAAGATTATTGCAATACTCAATAAAAGCTTAACTTGTATTTTTCACATAATAGTAACCCTCCTCAAATATTCCGAGGGAAGTGTAGTAATCAAAGAGAAATTCCTTGTCTACAATCTGACTTCTTAAATTGTTAGTTCAAAGACCCACCCCTTACAAATTAATTGTATTGGATAAAGGCCAGCCCAAGCTGGGGTGCTCGGTTTTTATCATATGCAATTACTATTTATTTAATAATTTAGTTTTAATTATTTTTAAAAAATTTAGCTTACATATGAATCTTCATTAAGCCATGCATCGCACATGAATAATACTACTAAAAAATAAAATAAAAAGAGAGATTAAAACTTATCTATAACTTAAAAAATGTATAACTCTTACATCAGGTATAATTTAAACTCATATATATACATGTGTGTGTATGTAATTGTAATTATTTTTAATTGTATTGTGCATATGCACTTATTATATACTATTTGCATATTGGACAAAATTTAGGTACAGTATTTTAGGTGCTATATCTTAGGTTCTCATTTTAAGATTCAGTCATATGGCCATTCAACTAAAAATTATACTTCTACTTATGAGAAAAAAAACCACAAGCAATAATCTTAAAAGGGAAATTTAAGGAACAACACCTAAGTACTGTACGTAAGTCTTGCCCTTACATATTATAGTAGAAGTGAAAGAATTATATGTTTAAAATAGTAAATATAAGTGATTTCTAATTAGCTCAACTAATAAAGTTTGTGATGATTGAATAAGAGATATGAAGTTCAATCCTGACCTACACAAAAAATTAATTGGTAGCTTAATCTGATAATCAATAGCTAACTAGATTGAAACTCTTTAAAAAAAAAAAGTAAATATGAGCAACATAATTTCCTTTAGGCTGTGTTTGGTTGCCGGAAAATATTTTCCGGAAAATAACCTATTTTCCAGAAATGCTATTTTCGGAAAATGAAAAGATTTTCAAGTGTTTGGTTGCATTATGAAAATTTTTATGGAAAATATTTTCATGTGTTTGGTTCTATTCTGAAAATGCTATTTTCCTACAATTTTTCACATTTTCTCAGTTATTTTCTCAGCATCCAAACAAATTTTATTACAAAAAATTTCAAAATTACAGCCAATTCAACAACAAATTCCAGCAGCAAATTCCGGCAATCAAATATTAATATCATTTCTCAGTCCACAGTCACAAAAATACAAAACCCAAAGAAAAAAAATCATCAAATCCGGTCAAAAGGTGAAGGCGTGTGGGTCGGGTGTGGGTTCGAAGGCGATGGCGACGGCGACGGCGTGTGGGTTTGAAGGCGAAGGTGTTTGAGGCAACCGTTGGAGTCGATCTGGAGCTCGGAGCGATCTGGAGTTTGAGGCGACCGTTGGTGTTTGGAGTCGATCGTTGCTTGATCGGCGCGGTGCTGCGATCTGGAGCTCGGGGTTTGCCGGCGATTTGAAGCTGAGTTCTCTCTTCTTTCTCTCGCTCTCTCTCTTTTTTTGCGTTTTTTGGAAATGGTTTGAAGGGAAAATAAAAATGTAAAACTATTTCCGGGTCAAAGGAGTAAATTTCGGTCAACTAAAACATATTTTCTGGAAAATTTTATTTTCCTTGGCTTCCAAACAGTGGGGTCAGGTGGTAAATGATTTCAGGAAATCATTTACCACCAAAACAAACACAGCCTTAGACAAAGTTTAGCTACAAAATTAGTTATAGTCTTAACCTTACTCAATATCTTTTTATTGAAGGTGAATTTTAATAAATCCACCATTAGATTACATATTCTTCTTATATCTTTTATACTTACAAAATTTATAGAAAATTAAAAATCAATAGCTATGTCATCAATAAATTGTTTAAATTGTAAATTTTTGTCGTTTAAAATTATGCATAAAATATAAACTTATTGATTATATTGTAAATAATATCTGATTGACACAAAATTTAACATGTATATTAAGAGTGTAAAAAACATATAATTTAACGGTTAAATTTTTAAAATACATACTAATATTTATTTTATTAAATAAAGTTGTAATTTTAGACTACCATAAGTTACTTATGTAGCTAACTTTCAGTTCAATTTTTTGAGCAGCAGGACATGAAATAGTAACGACTCACCACGTGTCCCCGCACTGGGGATGTAATATGGTGGGCAACCAACTACTGAGTCAATCGATGCGCCCAACAATCCATCACCAAAATGAACGGTGATGAATACTATTCCTTTTATAAAACAAACTGACGCAGATGCTGTTGGATAGTTTGAGTTTACGATTTTTTATCAACAATCGGTCCCGATTTGTCTTCTTCTTCTTCTTCAACTTTCCAAATTTCGTTTCAGGTAATTCTCATCTCCGATTTTGAATTCTCTCTCTCCTGTTAAATTCTCCCTTCTTCTGTTTGGTTACCGAGAAAACCAACCAAATCACCAACCATTTGAATTATGCTTATTATGCTATGTGAAAAATTGTGACCTGCTAATATAATACTGAAAAATTGCTTTCGTTTAGCTTTCTAAGCAACTGGAACACTTAGGGTTTCGTGTTGTTTCTGATCATTTGGTTGGCAATTTTGCAGCCACGGTGATTAGCCATGGCAGTAGCCGAAGATGCAGAACAGGAAGTTGCACCACAGAACAAGAAACCACCTACTGAGGATGAGAAGAGGTACATTATGTTTATATGTATATATGAGTGTAATTCTATGCGATGTTACATTACTCCATATATTTTCACTGAAGTACTTTGACAAATCTGTTGCTGGAATTGCATTATCTCATTGTACCTTTCATGCTTGCCAAATATCGAGATGATCGGAAACTAATAACTTTCACATTATAAAATGTTTAAATTTGAAGTACAAAACGCGAGTTTGTAGAATGGATAAGAATCGCATCTGATTAGCGCGAAATTTGTCATACATATGTTAAGAGCAACAAAATTATGTAAAATCCAACCGTTGGGTTTTCAAAATATTTAGTCCTATAAAGAAGCTATGGATTGGTGTAACATTGCAAAGAGTTACTTGCACCATGTATAAATTGATTCTAACCTCATTATTTTGAGTGAGGTGCTATTTTAAACTTGTTTTTATTTGCGATGAAAAGGAGAAAGAAAATTGTGCCTGGAAGTTTGATGAAAGCTTTGATAAGACCTGGTGGGGGTGATTCAAGGCCTTCAGATGGTGATCAGGTATTCATTTATTTTGCTCTAGTTGTGCTTGATTGCTCTTTTTAATCTTAAATGTTTGTGATCCGTTTTACTGGCAGTACTATATATGCTCAATTTGGGAATCTCAGTGGCAGTAAATGATTTAATTTGTATATTTAAAGCCTGTTTAGTGGACATTCTTGCAATTGAAATGATGTCTTATACTACTCGAGTGGCTGTATTATCATTGGGAACTTGGGCTATTGGAGGTTATAGTTGGGAAGTGAAGTGAGAAAAATCTAAGTTGGTTTATAAATTTTGCAGATCATATATCATTGCACCATTCGAACATTGGATGGAGTTGTTGTTGAATCTACTAGATCAGAAAATGGAGGTGAGTATGATTTTATGCATCTAAGCACATTCTGGCAAAACTAGAAAAGCACTTTTTATCTATTTTCCTGGCTATATGGTATATTTATTTTCAAAATTTATTGCCTTTTTATCCTATGCCCACTGATGCCAACATGATCAGGTATTTTTGTATCATCTCGCATAGGCTGCTCTATACTCTTGTGATCAGTGTACAAAACACATTGTTAATGATGGCTTTAACCCTTGCATTTGAGTTCTTTGCTCCATGCTTTAGGGCTTGGCCTAATGCACAATTTCGAGAATTCCTACTTTAATAATTTGGCCTTGACTAAATTAATTTCAATGTTAAAATGCCTTCTGCTACGGTTATTGTCTGGATTATTTACTTCTACGTGACAGGCAGGGGTACCCCAATAAGACATGTTTTGGGCAAAAGCAAGATGATAGTGGGATTGCTAGAAGGAATTCCAACAATGTTAAAGGGTGAAGTGGCAATGGTAATGTTTTCTTAGTTTCCTGAACTCTCTTTATATCACAAAAGAACTGGCAAAAGAACTGGCAAAGAATGGAACAAATTAGTCATTATGTTTTTTTACACATTGCATATTTAAAGAAAAGTATGTGGCTTTTTTTAATCCATTAATTTTTCATTTTTAGCTGGCATATCTGACAACTTTTATCTTCTTTTCCTGGAAAAAGACCTTCTACAACGGACAAGCTTAATTCAAAAAAATAAAAGAAAAATACAGAATTTGTTTGGGGGTGAAAATTAATTTTATTGATGGTTTGATTATGCTGGTATATTTTACTTTATCAAAAAAAAAAAAAAAAAATTCTTGTATATTTAACTTACTTCAAGGTGGTAATGTTGTTTCAGTTCAAGATGAAACCTCAAGTGCACTATGGTGAGGATGATTGCCCAGTTTCGGTTGTCAATGAATTTCCGAAGGATGATGAACTTCATTTTGAGATTGAGATGATAGATTTCTTCAAAGCCAAGGCATGAGTGTCCACTTTCAATTCTTTATCATAGGCATGATGCATGTTATTCTTCTTTAAAATCATAACATTTTGAACTGTACTTATGGCATACCACACGTGTTGATTTCATTATTACATGGGGTTATTATTTTCAATTTCAATCTTGTTCATTGGAATTTATTCAAGATCACCAACCTCCAATTGGTGGGCCTTCATATCTGAAATCCAATATTGGTATATTTTGACTAACATTATACCTAATTTTGATATTTTAGATCTAAGGAGTAGTTTAATAATGGTATCCAACTTTCACGAAGATTCCCTCTGGTGTTACCTCTCTAACAACACAAACACACACACACTAGCATTTCCCCACAGCTCCATTTTCTGTCTTTCCACCGTATTCTACTTTGAAGAAAAAAAAAATTGCATCCAACTTCTCTTAAAATTTAGATCTAATCATGATTTTCATTAATGTGTTGATTTTCAGGTTGTAAGTGATGATTTGGGAGTTGTAAAGAAGGTATTGGCAACTGTATGAATTGTTGCATTACTGTAATTTTGATAGGAGCATTTTCTTATTATGTTAAGTTCTGTTTGGTTGGGGTGACGGAAAAGTGGGGGATAGAAAAAAGATTTTGTTTTCCCTAATGTGTTTGGTTGGGAGGATGAAAAAGTGGAGAGATGGAAAACACTTTTATTTGGTTGAAAAAAAAAAATAGAGGATATAAAATTTAGTTTGTATAAATTTACTCTCATGCCCATATTGCATAAAAAAATTAATAGTTTATAAGGAAAAAAAAAGAAACATGGAGGCTAAATAAAAAACATACAGTGGGTTAAAAAAAAGGTGCACAGTAGATGGGTAATTTCCCATCTACACCCTCTCCTCCCCCCATTTTCTCCCCAAATCAGGGGGAGATGCAATTTTGGTGGGCCCATGGAGAAAACACATGAGCCCCACCATAATCACCCCCCTTCTCCCTCCCAACCAAACAACCCTCAAAACCAAAATCCTCCCTATTTTCCCCTCGCATTTATCCATCCTCCTCCAAATCACCCCAACCAAATGACCCCTTAGGGAGTTATATTGTGAATCTGCTATGCTTTTAAATGATGAAAATGGTGAAAATTTCATTATGATTAATCTCCTACACTATTTTGTCTGCATAAGAAGGTTGTCTCTATTCTGTTGGATGCTCACAAAAGCTTTTAAATTTGTGTGTTTTTTAACTTCCTTTTTTAGTTCACTAATGAGTATCTGTTCTGAATTGTTACATTGCCTCATTATTCTTATATTGAACTGAAAGGAGAATCCTGAGGACATTCTCATCTGCTTATTGGGTCAAGGATTATATTTTTGAATATTTTCTTGTTAGTAAAATTGAGGGAACAAAAATTCAATATGGTGAACAAGTTTTTCATTAGTTATTTTAATACATGTTTTGCACCAAATGAAAATAAAAATACACGTGAGTGGATGTTCTGTATTTTGTAATATTCATGATTTTAATCTTCTGTCCAGAAAAATAAATGTGATGTCAATATCACTTTTTTTTTTTTGGTAAGTAATGCAATAACTATAGTGTTAAGAGACTCCTCAATGAACAGGTAATAAATGAAGGGCAGGGTTGGGAATCACCAAGGGAACCTTATGAAGTAAAAGCTTGGTAGGAACTTATTCGCTGCTGTATTTTTGTTAAACTGCCAATTGGAATGCTTGAAGTATCTAGTTGAGTATGATTGTTTCCAGGATTTCTGCAAAGACTGGTGATGGCAAATTGATTCTGTCACATATGGAAGGAGAACCATATTTCTTTACTTTTGGAAAATCCGAGGTGAGTAAGACATCTCTTGTAATTTACTTCTTCGATTTGCTTGGTGTGCTTAGTTTTCTTAGTGAAATAACGTGCATTATTAGAATTTTCTGACGTGTGTAATATTTGCTGAGTTTTATATTTTCTATCTCTGTTTTAATTTAACATACTGTACTTTTTTGTTGAGATAAACTTAGGAAAATATTGAATTTTTTAGCTGAATAGAAAACTATCTCCATTTGGCATAGCTTTAGAGGAAACTACTATTTTTTTCTGTCCTGTAATTTATGCTCTTTTTCTATATGGTTTTCATCATTGTTCGTGTATAAATTAGGTACCTAAAGGTCTTGAGATGGGAATCGGAACAATGACACGTGGAGAGAAGGCAGTAGTATATGTCACCAGTCAGTACCTAACTCAATCCCCATTGATCCCTGTGATAGAAAGTTTTGAAGAAGTACACTTTGAGGTGGAGCTTGTCCACTTCATTCAGGTCTGAGGTTCTTCCTCCTTGCAAATCATAGAGTTCCTTAATCTATATGTATGTAAATCTTTGTTGTAACAAGTGAGGTCTTGAACTTACAAGTCTTTAATTTGCAACCCCTTATAGTTTGGTGGATTGGAGATGACGTCTTTTCTTGCAAAGGTGTATCACATGTTTTAACAGGAACAACTTTTTCTCTTTTTTCTTGAATCTAATGAGTTGTTTAGAATATTTTGTCATGTGCTTCAAGGTGAAAAATTAAATGATAAATACCCCCATTTTTGGTGAAATATTAGGCATCGTTTGGTAACTGTTCTGGTTTTAAAAATAAAAACTCTTCTCTGCTTTAAAAAACATGTTTGGCTTAGATGTTCTTTGCAAACAAATTTCAGAAAGAAAAGATGCAATATCAGGGGAAAACAGTGAACATCTTTTTGAATATTTCCGAGAAAGTTGGTTTGGGAACACCTGAAAACACTGAGAAAACTGCTCACTTGAGTGCCCAGTGCAATTCACATGGATCTTATGAAAATGCTCCTTCCCTATCTTCTTGCCCTAATCAAGTAATCAACAAAGGTGAAGCTGCTCCTGATGATTTCACCTTATAGTCTTTTACACTCCTAGTGATTTTCCTTGATTTATTTTTTAAATCTTCCCCTCCTTCTCCATAATCTAGTTTTAAATTGATTTTCCCCCCTTCTTTTTTCCCCTTTTCTGCTCAATTTATCATTTCACTATCTTCTCCATTATCATTTCGATGGTATCCAGTTGTTCAGAACAGTTTGCCATATCCTTTAATCCGTCGTATTCCTTTTTTTAAATGGTTCCCGTAATTCTTGAATCGGTTTGTTACCAGAAGATTGATAATGAAGCAAGGATGTTACTATTTGTTGAATCAGTTCACTTAGTAGATTGATTCTCTAGGTTAAGTTTCATAATTCTCCCTTTCAATTGAATCAGTTGTTATGCAGTCCACCGTCAGGAGAATTGAACACAATAATTACAATTATTCCAAACATGTTCTTTGTTTTTGGTCCTCTGAACACTGTTTTCCT
Organism: Quercus glauca; assembly: GCA_023736055.1. NCBI lineage: Eukaryota > Viridiplantae > Streptophyta > Magnoliopsida > Fagales > Fagaceae > Quercus > Quercus glauca. The sequence goes on along the minus strand of CM043316.1, from coordinate 71,823,656 downwards.
ATTGTATTTTGACTTAAAAACATTAGAAAACTGTTCTTTGTTTTAATTCCAAAAAAACAGATTTCTGAGATCAGTGTTTTTTTCTTTTTTCTTTTTTGGAAAACATTACCAAACAAGCGCTTAGGTTCTTTCTTTCAGTTTGAAGTCTTATTTTATGATGCTTTATTTATTTATCTTACTGTTCTATTTCTATATCACATGTCATGTAGTTTGATTCAGTATTTATCAAGTTCACCCCAGATATCAGACAAAAGAACCTAGCTGGATTTGTAATGGAAAAGGTGATTTTGCTTATGCATTGACAGGTGCGGGACATGCTTGGAGATGGGCGCCTAATAAAACGCCGAATTCGTGATGGGAAAGGTTGGGTTTCAGAATTTTCTCTTTTCCCATTAGGATTAGTATTTGTTGGTAACATTTTTTTTGTATGACTAAGGGATCTATATGATTTTTCTGTTTTTACATAGTTTAGGTTCCATTTACTGCTTTCATTTTAGCTTCTTTCCCTTTTCTCTCTATGTTTCATTTTCTAGTAATACTCTTCTACGATCTAATACATGGCTGTACTATTTATATTTATTATTTTATGAATCAGAACATGATGCTTTTCTTAATTGTTTGAAACAATTAGGTGACTTTCCAATGGATTGCCCTCTTCATGACAGTCTATTACGTGTCCATTATAAGGGCATGCTTCTTGATGATGAAAGGAGGGTCTTCTATGATACAAGAGTTGATAACAATGATCAGCCTTTGGAGTTCAGTTCTGGAGAAGGGCTTGTGAGTGTATAGATAATTCTATCTTTTTTTATTTTCAAGTGGTGAATCTATTTGCATTGAATATATGTGTGTGTGTGTGTGTGTGTGTGTGTGTGTATAGTCTTTTTCAAAGTATCGATGATCAAATTATCATATCAATCAACCAACCACCAATGCCCCATCACACAAATTTCACAAAGTTGTTCTAAGCCCTTGCTTCTGCAATTCAATTCAATTGAATGAAAATCTAGTTTTGTATGCCAGGTACCCGAGGGCTTTGAAATGTGTGTTCGTTTGATGCTGCCTGGCGAGATAGCTCTTGTCACATGTCCACCTGATTATGCATACGACAAGTTCCCAAGGTTACTTGTAAAAATCGAGTTTACCTTCTTTGATAGTTACTGTTTTGCCAAAAAATGTATTTATAGTAATGCAGATCGAGAATGTAATTTTTGTTTTTATCCTCAATTCATCATGTCTGTCTTCTTCTTTCTTCCACTTCAAATTTTATGACCAACTTTTTCCCTACACAATCAGGCCAGCTAATGTTCCTGAAGGTGCTCATGTTCAATGGGAAATTGAACTTCTTGGTTTTGAGATGCCAAAGGTAATCTATAAAATACCCTTTTTTTTTTTGGGGGGGGGGGGGGGTGGTTAAGAATGTGAGATATCTTCCTTTTAAAATAAATAAATAAATGCACTTGATTCAAAATCTGTTTGAAATGGTTATCATTGTTGCATATATTCTAAGATGGCTGAGGAAGTGCTATCGTTGACCATCAGACTAGTTTTTACTTATGGATGTGAACTTTTGAGTGGTCATTTGGAATCTTGGATATCCAAAATATGAATCTATCTGAATTTTTTTTTGGTTACCACTAGAGGAAGAGAAAAAACAAAACAGGCTAGGGAACATTACAATCAATATGGATAGTAGAGGGGAATCTATCTAATTTTAAGTTGTCTTTTTCATCATATATAGAAACTATTCACGACAGGAAATTCCTATTAGATTTTGTCTTCAAATGTGCTTTTGCCTTTAAAATTCTTTGGAAGTAGGTGCATATGGAGTGTTAATTATCACTTTTAAGTTGCTTTAAGAGAGTTGGACCTATAATCTAATTATGGTTGGTGCTATGAGTTTTGAGGTTCCTTTCCTGATTGAACCATGAGTGATGAGTGTTTCAGGATCTTTATCTGGGTTAATTGATGAAGCATCTGATACTTATCTTGCGTCAATTTTATTGAACCATTTACATGATTTGAATCCACATTGCAGGATTGGACTGGTTTGAACTTCAAAAGTATAATGGATGATGCCGAGAAGATAAGACTCACAGTATGTTATTAACTTGTAATTTTTCTGCATCTAGCTATCTAGCTCTTATTTGATGTTTTAACACAACTTATTTGATGCTGGAAGCGCAAAGAAATATTGATTAAAATAAGTTTTATTTAATTTTTTGGAAGTCAGTTGTGTTTTTATTAGTCAATAGGATTTGTTCTTGGTCTTAGTTAATTATGTTATTCGTACTTAATTTTCTAGAGTCAAGGATATTTTTGTAGTTCAATGATTGGAATTTCCCAAGTAAATGAGAATTAGGGCTTCCTAAGTCAACTAGAGTTAGGGTTTGGTTTTAGTAGTTTTTATAAAAAGAGTATTCTACTCCTATGGAGTCAGTTTACAGTTTGCTTGATTAATAAAAAAATTATCTAGGAAGTTTTCCAACAGTTGAGGGTTTACCTCAGCCAACCCTAGGTGCTAACTCCTAGGATATATTTTTATTGTTTTATGTTTTTCAATTTTTGTGTAGCATCAAAGTTTTGTTTTTGTCTTGCTTCACAATTTGGTATCAGAGCAATATTCTGTCCCATTTGAAGTATCGCTGTGGGTCACAACTAGAGTTGAAAAAGAAAAATTCATTGTTATAAACCCACCCTATCGGACACCCACTATCTTCTTCCTTAACCGTCCCGCCACCATCAGCAAAACCAAAAACAATCACCATCTAGCTGTTGCGACCTAATCACCACAAGCTTGATCATCAATCCACCCCCAGGCTGAAACCTGTTCAATCACCAAATCCCTTACAGCGCAATCCACCAAAAAGCAAAATCACCAATCTTGGAAGACCCCAAACTAACAATCTCAAGCTTCCTTCAATCCGTCCACTTGTTTTCATCAACCCCAGTACAGCCACGACTCCTAATGCCTGTTGTGAACCCCCTTCCCTCAACATTGATTGGTGACAAAGATTTCTCATGTCTTGGTCATTGCCCCTGGTCCATTACTGTCCCATCAGAAATTCATTGCCACCAAGTTTCCCCTGAAGCCTTGTTGCCCGTTTTGTTGCCAAACCACGCCACTGCAAGGACCACCACGACGCGAATCTGTTAGTATTGTCCCATCGCCATTACCCTTGGTCCACGCATATTGCTTTGTTGTTAAAACTTTGCCAGATTGCTTTGCATACCACCACCGACATCCCTGTGCTTCCCAGTTCCAAATTGCTATGTCCAAGAATTGTTGTCACTAGATTATAAACCTCCGAAGTCACACATACCCCTCGTATTTCAAAGACTAGACCTATATGAAAACCTTGACTCCGGGCCTGACCCACTTAAAAAGAAAACTTAAAAGCCCTCAAATCTGACTCATACATAAATAAGCCATGTCAAGCCTAGCTATGCTTTACCTGATAAAAAAAACTTAAAGCCATTTGTCCGACCAAAACCATTAAAAAAATCCTTTTACCTGACCTAGCCGAACCCAAACACACCACCAGTTGCCACTTTTGATTAATCTACCATGGACCAAACCCTAGAGAAGCTCGTGAAAATTGTCTAGAACATATTTGCAAAGTTAGATAAGCACATTAGAAGGTGTGGCCAACAGAATATCTGATTAGACATAATGATAGCTTCCATCCAAGGGCTGCCCAATAACCTTGAAGGTAAAGTTTCATAAATTGAGATAATAATGTAGGGCCACCAAAACTTTTTGCTGAAATAGAAGTACAAGTACAAGCAAATGCTGCTTTAACTTTAGTGCTAAAGACTAAACAGTAAGGTGAAATATTTGAACTATGTGTAGCAGATATAATAAAGCCTGTTGAAGAGAAAGATACATCACTTAAGACAGTGAAGGAAGATTTCTCACTACTCGATGAGGAGAAAGTTCTGCAAGGGTGCACATATGGAATATGAGTTTGATGCATTTGTTATTGATCAATCCTCTAAGGTGCATGAAGATAAAAAGCTGGATGAAGTGGAAACTTAGATACAATGTTGCTTTTTGTGGTTCAGGATAAGGCTCTAACGGTTGCAATGCTTATTCCACATATTGTTTTGTAATTCTAGAAGAATTCAATGATTTGGTGGAAGAAAAGCCTTCTTTTTTCTCAGTGCTATTAAAGGTGATTCCAAAACTAAAGCAAGTATCTGAGCCATAATCCTTAACATTCAAGACTTCAAAACTTTTTTTTTAATAATTATGGGAGAATGATAGGTGAAGCGCAAATTTAATAATTGAGACTTCCCAAGTCAATTAGAATTAGGGTTTACTAACTAGAATTAGGTTTAGTTTAAGTAGTCTGTATAAGCATGGTATTGTACTTTTATGGAGACAATTTACAATTTTCTTGATTTATAATGCAACGTTTTGGTGTTGCAGACTCCTAGGTGAATTTTTATTTATTTATTTATTTTTTTTCAATTTTGTTGCATCAAGTTTTGGTTTTGTCCTATGTCATTATCACACCAACCTTGCATATGTTCAATGGTTGAACATGTGTGCCCAGTTGTCTATCGATAGAGCCCCATGTTTTTGATAGAACCCCATGTTTAATCCTTGTTCTGTGATGATGAATACCATTAAATATTACTTGGTGAGCATTTATCATAGGACGAAGGCAAGTTAGATCTTTGATGCTATTGTTCATTGTCAGGGGAACAGGCTATTCAAAGAAGGAAAATTTGAACTTGCTAAAGCAAAGTATGAGAAGGTATTATGTTCTTCCCCTTATATTGTGAGTAATTTTGTTGGATTGACCATTCTGTTCCATGCTTTTGGTAGACATAATCTTTCAAAAGGGAAACTCATTAGTCTCATCCAACTTTTTGGGATGAAATTGTTGTTTTCATGTTGAAATCTATATAATGTATTAAAGTGGAAGCTCAATAATAAAGGATTAAGATAATTCACTCTAATTTTGTGCCAAGTACCCCAAATTAGAATTCAAGTCCCGTTTAATTTTTTGCCAAATATCTCTCCAAATTAAAACTTCTTTAACCCATTTTGAAACCACTTTTATCATGACTACTTCAAGTCCATTTATAGGTACTTCCAACCCATTTGAAACTATTTCAAGCAATTCAAAATTACTTTCAACTGTTTGAAACTAATACAAATTCAAGACCAAAACTTATCATGAACTCAAGTATAAACTTCAATGAAAAATTTAGCATGTTCCATATAGCCAACTATGCCTTTTCCATAGATTTTCTTAATGACTAAAATTTCATTACTTATTGGATGATCATGATACTTCCCAGAAATCGAAATTCTTGATCAACGAAGGAACAATATCACCATTTTTGTTCAATAAGATACCAAAGTGGTGGATTAGTAACACTTTTCTCCTAGGATCTGTTGCACGCAAGGGATTATATGGAACTTATGTATGAATGATGAATTGCCTAAACAAGAATTCTTGAACAGCGAACAACCAGAGCTAGTACTCACTACATCAAAAAATTTCCATTAATGAAAGATGTAAAATCCATTGGAAAATAAAAAATAAGCATGTAGGATGAAATGGTTGTTCTTGATGCATATAAATATAGTATGCAATCTAATTACCTTATTTCCTCTATGGGGGAGAGAAAATTGAGGAACCCCCGAATATTGGTAAAATCAAAATTGTATCACTCAGGAATCAAATCAACCATTTGTATGATTCTTTGATAGAAAGAGATCGCAAAAAGGGTATGTTGTTGACATTTTTGAAACGATTAAAAATCACCAAAGTAATGTCTAAACCCGATGATTCAAAGAAATGATAAAGAATCCTAGAACATGGAAATGTGTATATAATTTAAATATAGCAAATATAAAAGTATAGAATCCTTTTCATAGCTCGTAGATAATTTGATAAGCCAATGATATTTTTCCGTGTCATGAAAGATGTAATAAACATTAATAGAATTCATTGTGTGACAATTTAAAAAATTACATTAAGAAACTTTCAAATAAAAATAAAAATTACAATGCACCTGTGCATATGTAGGGGTTACAAGCTATTTTAATTATCATTTTAGTTACCATAATTGTTGATAGCTAGCAATCCTGTTGCCCAGTTTGGCTAGTATTTATTCTGTGGTCAAAGAAACTTTTATGTGATAATTTGGTTTGTGTGACCTAGAATATTTAAGGCTTTTAGGGGATCTATGTCCTGGCATTTAATGCCTTGGAAACAGTTGATTTTGCATGTCTTTTTCAACAAAAGTTCTTAAATAATTTTTCTTACAAACTTATGAAAATTTGTAGATTCTGTTAATATTAAACATATTCCTCTGAATCAAGAACTAGAATTTCTGCTCTAATATATTTAAAACATATCAATTGTGCTTTCAAGTTGTCATATATGTTAGTTGCTATACAGGTACTTCGGGAATTTAACCATGTCAATCCACAAGATGATGACGAAGGGAAGGAGTTTGTAAAGGCAAGAGTAAGTTTCTTTTTTGTTCTTTACATTTAGGATGTAATGGAGCTGCGATTGTTTGATTCTTGATTTACTCATTTTCTACCACTTTAGTACTCTATATTCAAGTTGGATAACTTTGTATCTGAGATCAATTGTCCTTTTTTATTTTTTTGAAGAATCTATTACATTTGAATGTGGCTGCGTGCCAACTGAAACTGGGAGAATGCAGAAAGTCCATCGAGACCTGCAATAAGGTATGTTTAGTGACTTCAAAATGTGACTAGGCATGTTTGTTTTTTGGGGGAAAACTGTGAAGAAATCAGTGCTTAGCATATGCAATTGTAATAAATGAGTATAAGATTTCTTACGTTACTTATAAAAATAAATAAATAAATAAAGGAGTCACACCATTTATTGAACAAATAAACCATTGCATTTAAGTTTGGGGCAAGAAAAAGAGTCCTTCTGCCTCCCTTCGTCTCCCTCTTGGGAAGATAGTGATAAGATGTGTGTGGAGCTTGATCTATTGTGTCGGTTATATTGGTCCCCCAGCCCAATGATGTCCGTACAATGTTGGGGGGTATTTCTGGTATTTAAGAATGCATTAGAATCCCTAGTAACAGCGGAATAGGGCAGTATATATACCTATGATCACTATTACTTACTTTGGTAAGCCATCATAATAAAAAACTGTACCAAGTCCTTCTATGTAACTTTAGTTTGGGTGAAACACACAATTGGTCGGGGATCACGTCTTATGAAGCAGAGGTCACTAATTTGAATCTCTCCTTTCCCCCTCCCCTTGGGACCACACTTAATAAGAACGAAAAGTTTTGGGTGAACCACGTAAATCTGGTCTTGTGTGTGCTTTGATCTTTTCTTTTGATTTTATTTTTGTTGTTTGCTCCTCACAGATATCAAGTTAGGTTTCTCGTTTCCTAACAGACAATTATATATAAGTTGTTAAAAATTAAGTGCTTGGGCTGCAAACAAGAAATACTTAGCTTTTGCTTTATCACCCTCTAATGTTATACATGACAATTAACCTTAGTAGATTTAATTGATTGGTGAATGAATGGAAACAGTATCTAATGAGTTGTAATTAATTAGAAATTTCTTCCATCTAAATTTTAAAGAAACCCAGCATGCTTATTAGTGTTAAACTGTCGTGTTGTATATGTTTAACTAGTTTTTGTAACTGCTCTCACAGGCCAAGGTTAATTATCTTGAGTTTTGTTTTTGATATATTTTCCTGATGGAACGATGTAGGTTTTAGATGCAAACCATGCACATGTAAAGGCTCTTTACCGTCGTGGAATGGCCTACATGGCAGCTGGAGATTTCGAGGAAGCAAGGGCTGATTTCAAAATGGTAATGCTTATTATTTACCTTAGTAGTTGAGCATTAAATTCTGGACCCTATTATAAAAGTTGTTTCTGGATGCTACTAGATGATGAAAGTCGACAAGTTATCTGAAGCTGATGCAACAGCTGCTCTTCTTAAACTAAAGCAGAAGGAGCAGGTGGGTTGAAACACCGTCAAATTTCCTATTTACAAATTGAGATGGAGTTTAAATGCTTTATACCGTACTATATGTCATCGTTTGATATGCAGGAAGTTGAGAAGAAGGCTCGGAAACAATTTAAAGGATTATTTGACAAGAAACCAGGGGAAATCGCTGTTGCTGGATCCAAAGATAAAGAAGATAATGATACAGGTGAAAACCCTAACAATTTTGATAAGGAGGATTCGGATGCAGATAATTCAGAGGAATCACGTGAAGCTGAAGCTGATGCTGATCAAATGGGTTGGTTCTCCCGCATCTGGCCTACTGGTGGAAGACTATTTTCAGCTCTTGGGCTGCAAAGATGTTCTATATTATGATTTTTGTATCAAACTAATCCTGGGGTTAGGACATCTTACTTGTGATCCATTGGCTACAGTGGAGCTGGGGATAGTACAAAAAAGATCATAGTGTAGTTACCATATATAAACCAAGAAATAGAAAGTAGCAAATAAATGATTATCCTATCCGTCTCTGGCACTTTTTTAGATTTATGTATTCGAATAAGAACTGGTAGTGGTAGATAGATTTCAGAGTTGGGTGACAGATTTCTTCGTCGTCTGCTAGTTTGAAGCTCCTAATACCAGATACCTTGAATTTATAAATTAGTAAATTACCCCGTACAATTTTTTCACATGGACTAAAATACCCCAACAACATTTTCAACAATTACACAATCATGTCTACCCAAAAATACTCTAAAATGGGATTGAAGCAGAGATTGTATCTCTCCTCTACCAATGTTTGGAATTTTCATTTTCATAAATATTGGTCAGAATTAGGCCCGCTTAATGTATTTTGGGATCTAAAGTGGTAACCTTATGTGAATCGTTTTTTTTTTTTTTAATAAAATATATATTAATTAAACAATATTTACTTATCTTTTCATATCTTAATATTTTTACTGTTTAAAATCTAGTTTTCTTGTTTTTTAAGATACAAAATTGCTAATGAAGTTAGTTCACTTACACTTTTCAATTGATATATTTTTTTACTATTTAAAATCTAGTTTTTCTGTTTTTTAAGATACAAAATTGCTAATGAAGTTTTTGTATTCAAGTTCACTAACAACTTTCAATTTATATTATGATTAATCTATTTAATCTTATGACATAGCTAACCTTAAATAGGATTATAAAAGGGAGAGCAGCAACTAGAGTGGTGTTGAGGAAAAAAAAGAATTTGAATTCAAAATCAAGAGGGAGAGAAAGTGTTTTATTTTATTTTTTTTGGCATTTTTTATAGAGATAGTCATTGTGTATCTCTTGTAAATGTTGAATTTCAGGTAATGAACTTGGATAATAAATTTGATTAGAAAACTATTAATTTTGCTAGAGAGACAAAGCATTGTTCACCTTCCATGTGTTTGGGAGACTGGAAAATTTACACCAAACTGCCAAAAATAAAGTAAAACATATATTAACATAGTGCACAACATTTGAAAATGTTAATTCTTTAAAAATAATATTTACTGATTTAAATTTTTACACAGATAAATAGAAAATACGTTTTATTGCCTAATAGATTGGGGGCTTGATATAAATATATATATATATATATATATATATATATATTTTTTTTTTTTCTTTTGGCTTTAATTTTTTTTGCTGCAACACTGTAAGATATGGCCTATGGGTTCTTTTTCCCTTTAAGGGCTCCAGGCCATTGCCAAAATGGCCTAGGGTTCAGCCAGTCCTGATTTGAATCCTCCTATATTTTCCCATGACATTCCCAAGAACTTGAAATTGATTTCATTGTGGTTCTTCACAAATGTATAACCATTTTAAATATAAACATGATTAAGGAGTAATTATTTTGTACTCCGGGAATAATGCTTTCTCTAATGTAGTAGTGGATATTACTAATTCAATTCACGGTAGTATCTATAATGTATGTGAGGGAACATGATTCTCTCCATTTTTTTAAAAATTTTTTTAAAATTATGTTAATAATTCATTAGTTGGGAGAGTGGAAATTTGAATTTTGGAAGTCTCGGTTGAAAACATAAAAAAAATAAATGTCAACTGGGCTACAAGGTTTTTGGAGATACTCTCTATTTCAAGTAAAAGAATCTATTTCATGGTTAAGATTTTATTTTCTGAATCTAACAATATATAAACATGGACCTGGATAACCATTTTAAATTTTAATTTGAACCATGAATAGATCCACTCAATTGGAGAGGTGGAGCATTACTCCTAAAGTATTGAATACTTATTCCCTAATTAATAAAAAAAAAAAAAAAAAGCAAATGAATTTTTAGGTTGGAACAAAATTTTCAACTTTAACTTTGTTATGCATGGGAAATTTGGAAGAGACAATCTAGTTATGTATTTTCTCCTGGGTGTTATGAGTTTGATACAAATATTTGACCTTGGTTTGTTATTAATGACCTTGAAATGAAAAGAAAAACAAATTCTCCCTCTCTAATCTCTAATCTCTTTCAAAAAATCTCAAACCCCTTTCAGATAATGGCAACTTCACCGATATTAATGGAACAAAAACCAACTTAGAGTCACCAGACTCACCACCATTGTTTCCGTGCACAAGATTGGACTTGCAAAGTGACTTCTTGGAACAAATTTCATATGAAGACGACCTTAACAGCCTACTAATTAAAATCACTTCAGAGGTAGTTGGAATTCATAGACATACAAGAGGAGTATGTGAAGGAGGAACAGAACCGAATTGGGAGTTGCTTCAAGCGTGTGGTAAGAGGTGAAGCAAATCCAATAGTTGCACTGTGCCTTGAACTGAGCCCTTGAAGCTGAAGCCGAAGCAAAAGAGCATCTCTGGTTTTCATCGGAAGTGTTTAGCTCATTTCTATAACCTCTATTTCCATTTCTAATGTGATTGAACCTCATGTGCTTCTGATGGATCCAGTGCTAGTGAATCAGGCTTAATAACCAGGTTTTATGCTCGGACTTGCGTCAACAAGTGATTAGGAAGTTGTTTGGTTGCTAAGAAAGTCATGAAATGTTTTGATTTTTTGAGAGAGTGATGGATTTTATGGTTGTGTATTTGGTTGAATTATATTTCTGTACAGATTGATAGAAATTTGGTTGAACGTATGTAGTTGATTTTTTGGGAAATTGTTTTGGTAAATTGTTTTGGTTTAATCTCGAATCTCATTTGGATTGTTTCTTTTTTAGTCGTATATAAAAATATGTATTTTTAGCAAATTTTTAATTTTGACAAATCCAAAATCAACCATTTGATTACTTCTTATTCTTATATCCTCTATGCTTGCAAAATTTCTAGAAAATTAAAGATCAAAAGCTACGTCATCAATAAATTATTTAAATTGCAAGTTTTTATAGTTTAAAATTATGCATAAAGTATAAGCTTATTGATCATTAGTAAATAATATCCGATTGACACAAACTTTGACATGTGTATTAAGAGTTTAAAGAACATATAATTTAACGGTTAGATTTTCAAAATATGTAGTAATGTTTATTTTATTAAGTAATAATTTTAGTGAGCTTGATTTGCTAAAATTATTTTCTAATAAAATAAATTTATTGAAAAACCCAAAACCTTACTTTTATTATTTCATAAAACCTTGTTTTTTACCGCTTATTCTAAAGCATCAAGCTTACTCAATTTGAAGGTTGGAGATAAAAAGAAAGAATTTTTAAAAAATGTCTCATAATCTTTCCAATTACACCTCATTTGATTAAAACATAGGTTGGGAAGTCCAAAAAGATTTGACTGGAAAATAGGCCAAAATTAAGAAAACCCGAAAAAATTGCATTTTGGTACTAATTTTGCACTCAGACTCTTAATTACACAGGGAAATTGGACCCAAAAAGCACATGCTTTCCTAGACTAGAAGTATTTCTCAACGTCCCGAAACAAACAACTCGACAAAAGGACGTGTGGATTGAGATATATCAAGTCGAGAAGATTGACCAAAGTCATGGAAATCATTGTGGACACTGGACAGCCAACTTTGGAGGGTAATAACTTTTAGCACGGTGCTCCAAATGACTCAAGGCCGGAGCCTATAGAAATTGCACCGCAAAATATTTTTGTGGAAACCAAGATCATCCAAATTAGAATTTGGCAAGGCCTTCAAATCAGTGTGCAAAGTTAGTGCCCCAAAATAAGTAAAACTGAGAAGGGCTAGAGCTGTTGTGCACAGTACATACTTACATGGCCTTCGGTTGCACAGATGGTCCAAATTGTTCAAATTAAAAGCTCAGCCCTCCCCTCCCATTCCACATACGAACAACACGAAATAGACAAACCCTGGCCTATTTTGACGTTGAGAAAGGGGCTATAGAAACCCAGTAATAAGAGGTAAGATAATAGGTTTTTGTACTTTGATCCTTGGACTTCCAAAGCCTTTTTAATATTTATCATTCCTTTGCTTTGTTTGTTTAACATGTTGTATGTTTGAATAATGATGCTTCCATATTCTTTAGCTTAAAAGTTTCAGCTTTCCTTGTCTATTGATGTTAAGCTTTGATTTTTTATTTTATTTTATGCTGGATAGTCTAATATTTTATATCCATGATATTTATTTGCTCATCACATGCCATGTTCATGTTTGTCTCTATTTTGAATAGTTGAATGCATTTCCTATGTTTAAATGCTTTACCATGTCATTACCATGTTTAAAGTTTGAAGCTTTATGTCAAAAATGGTATTTGGGTTTAAAAGCTTCAATTTTTATCATCAAAGTTTGTTTCTTGTGTGAAAGCTTCTAGCTTTCAAGCCTAGTTATCATTTCTTGAACATCAATACTACATTTTTCATCCTAAGGCTTAATCCTTAGTATAAAGCTTAAGCTTTTTCATTTAAAATGCAGTGTTAATGTTAAAGCTTCATTCTCTTATCATGGAATATGAGATATAGCATTTTTGAATAGGAAAGTCTCTTTCTCTGTATCAAAGCTTCCACCTTTGAGGTTAAAGTTGCGTCCTTTTCTGCAATTTGGCATAGAAAGTTTGTTCATCTACTTGAAGGTTTGCTTTTTTTAGTGTAAAGATTGCATCCTTCACGTCTTAGTTTTCTTATTTTCATCAAAGGTTGCACCTTTTTGAGTCTTATCTCTTATATGTTTATAAAGGTTGCATCTTTTAAATAAAGCTTGTTCCTTTGATGCTTACATATATGTCATCTCTTGAAATTTGCATCTTGGAACTAAAGCTCACTTTTACATGAAAAAGTTAACCTTTGCATAGAAAGAAATGTACCAAGCTAGATGTTTGCATTTTTGTCATGAAAGGTTGGACTTTTTGCTTAATGGGTGACATTTCAATCTTAAAGTTTCCTTTTTTATGTCACAACATCTTTGTTGCATGCTTGCATACTTTTTGATGCTTGGTCATCATAGTATGGTATCTTTTAATGTTTTGGTCATTCTTAATTTGCATGATGTTTCTTGATTTTGGTCATTTGGTTTTAATGATGAGTAATGCTACAGGCACAAATTATTTTACAATATTTTTACAAAATATTAATGAAGCAAATCTCTTGTTGGTTTTCATTTAAGCCCATAATCAATATCACTTTTTTATTTACAAATAATCATTCACTCCGTTAGCAGTTTGTAAATTTTTTTGTAAAATAGTTTGTATCTCTAGCATTATTCTTTAATGACATTTTAATGACATATCTATGTTTATGTCATTTATCTTTTGTTGATATAAGCTTATGTTTCTATATATATATATATCTATATCTTCATGTATTTCCCCTTTCTTGGATCATGTGTTTACAACATTAACTCCATACTTTTTTTGATAACATTTACTCCATACTTACTGAACGAGAATAATGACAATGATTTTCATTAGAATAAATACCAAAGTTGCTGAGATCAAATATAAGAACATTTAGGAAAACAAAAGGGGATGACAAGAATTGACTACAGCCCCCCTGCATAACCCACATTGCACAAAACAGGGAGGAAACTATAGGCTGCATAATAACCAGCCAAATTTTCTATATAAAAAATATTAATAAATGGAACTATCCCTACAACCACCAGCTAGGTTCTAAAACCAAGCCCTCCAATTTTGGTTGTCCATGCCAAACTCAGCAGCGATCTGTATCTTAAAGCCGTTGCATCCCAGGTTTATGCTGGGCTAAGCAAAAATCATCATTCTGTCGACTTAAAATGCCTTAACAAAATCAGCTACACCTTGTGACAGGAAGCTCCAAAGCCATGAAACAACAGAATGAACCCGATCATAACCTTCAACCCATGCGAACTTCTGATGTCTCTCCTGCTCCTGCCCTTGGTTTGCCTTTAACTCTTTGATAGAATAATAAATAAGCAGCACAAGTCTTGATATCACTTTCACCAACCGGAGAAACACGACTATCATCAAAATCGTACCATCTGTTCTCATCGATCAACTGCATAATTGGCAAAGTCAAGGCATAAGATCTTTAAAGAAACAAGTCTCAAAATCTTCAATATACGAGCAAAATCAGAGATGACATGTCCTATTGTATCTCACTATCTCCCCACTTAAGATTCAACCTATCAACAAAATCTGATTTTTATCTATTTCCTTTACCTTGGCATATGCAGTGTAGTGCCCACCACCAAGACCACCATAATGGTTGCTGATGGCATATAGATCATACACCTGAGATTGCCCATCCTTGCTTTTCACATATTTGCTCAAATCGAGATTGCGAACGGGAAAATTCACAAAAGTGTCAAGTTTGTTCTTCAGGTATCTGCTGTACGAGAATCGTTTCAAGTGAACAACAAGAATATCTGGCAATGTCCACAAATCAAGTTTTTTGGTCGCTTGTCTATGTTCCTTGCACATTGGGCAATACCTGCATTTAAAATTTAAAATATAAGATAAGGCATGAATAATGCCAAATATGAAGTGAATAGATAAAACTTTCCTAATAATCTTGTCAAAAAGCCATTTAAAGGACCAAAAAGTATATACCACATGTCATCAGGCCCTAGAGGTTCTTCTGTCAAAAATGCCTCCAAGCATGAAAACAAAGAGATGGCTTCCTGCCGGGTTTTCTTTGCACTGAACTTGTGAACCTCAGGGAGATCCTTGAGGTAGTTGGAATCATATATTTCATGTTCTTTGTCACTCCAGTCAAGAAAAACCTTAACAAGTGGATTGGATTTTGTGAGATAATCCTTTTCAATTGGCTTGAAGCTCAAACAACTTCCATCAGTTAAAAAGAGCCGGAAGGATAACTCCTGGCTGGATGTTTCCTCTAGTTCCGAGTTGTTCATTGATTGGTCTCCTGGTCCAAATTGAGCATGGAAGCTGTCTGATGGTTCATCAATAGCTTCTGAAACAAATCCATTTTCCTTACTGCTATGAGGCTTCGTCAAAGAAGAATTTGTTCTTCTCAAAGGCAATAGCATTTTAGAAACAACTGTACTAATATCAGCTCCATTTAGAGCATCTTCTCCCAAATAAGTCACCAGAGGTGTTCCAAAAAACTTCCTACCACCACCCTTTAGATTGTCCGGTGTACATCTGCACAGCCAATACGCTTTTGGTGAGAAAAGTTGATCCAAAAAATTATAGGGAATCAAGAATGAAAAGCTCAATCAACACATGATTCAACAACTAGAGAATTCGTCCTCTAAAGAGGCGATTAGTCCTCTACAGACAAGGCAGTTCCTCTCTCTCCCTCTAAAAACACACATTGGTTAACTAGAGCAGAGATTGTGTGGTACAAGTCACATACAAAAGCACAAAACTTGTTTATCAAAATTGAGTTTCACCATAAGCATAGCAAATGCCTAAATTTAAAGAAAAAAGGTTACTAACATTCCCATACATCATCATAAGATGTAGCCACCAATTAAAACAAATGTGACGGTCATTTTGAAGATATCAAGTAAGAAAATATGCATAAATCTAGCGCAAGAATTGAAGTCCTTGTATACCTGATCAGAATGGCAACAGAGAAATAACTGGAGAAACTAATGATCATTCATACAGATCAATTGTAAAACAATATTATACCCATGCGTGTAGCCACCAATTAAAACAAATGCACCAGGGTCATTTTGAAGATATCAAGTATGAAAATATGCATAAAGCTAGAACAAGAATTGAAGTCCTTATATACCTAATCAGAATGGCAACAGAGAAATGACTGGAGAAACTAATGATAATTCATACAGATCAATTTTAAAACAATATTACAACCATGCGTCATCCTTGTCAACTATAAATTTTAAATCAAATTTGTCTTCTTTCTAACGGGGCCTCATTCTATAAGTGAAACAAAAAAATCTCTGGTGCTGGGTCCTCACACAAATCATGTGCCGATCACAAAAGTCAAATAACACACAATTACCAGATGGAAAACTGAATGGCCAGAGATTAAAGAAAGCAAGCTTACTTCTCCTGCACTCGATGAATAATTTCTAGTTTTATTTGTCCTGTCCCCTTTTTGGGAAGTCGGTAGGCCACAATATGCTCATCATCCTTTATTGAAGCCAATGGTTCCAAAGGGATCCCCAAATACCGATGGATCCGATGTTCATAAACCTGGAAAAATCAAAATCAAGTCCATCAGTCACAAGAATTATATCATAGGTGAAAATGCAACCTCCCTCCCCCCTTTTTGTAAATAATAATCAGAATAAGCGAAACACATGTTTACCTCCGCAAGTAGAAGACTTTCATCACCCCTCAAGCAGCATTGAATACCCAATGCCTGGCTAAGATCTTTACAGCAACCATGTTTAGGCACAGTCACAGTGTAAGGCATTGGAAGAACAGTTCCATCGCCATATATCATGGTTACCGTCATCGTCCGCATGACAGTTGAAGGTAGTGGCAATGATAGATACATAAAGGGGTCAAAAGTAATTGAGATTTTGCCGCAGACTGGGCAAACCAGCGTTGACTTGTATTGACCCTGTGAAATTTTATCACCATACTCAGATTGTTAGGCATTACTTTACAGTCTCTAAAAAAGAGTGCCTAGGCAAAAATAAAACCTGTGTCCTAAGGTTGCACTATGCTATAAAAAATTAAAACTTTTAAGCTTTGTTCTATTAAAGTCAATGAGAAGAACAAAGGTAAACAAGCACTATAACAAATCATATAAGACACAATATAACTAATGTCTAGTACAATGAAAAGCTGAGCAAAACACTTAAAGCCAGAGTTGCTTCCTGTATAGATAAATTTTCCATTGATTATTCAAACCAAGGTTATTTACTCATAAAAATAATAAAATAAGAACACCCAACATACTCAATAATAATTTTAATAAGAATATCTATCAGTACTTATATCTAGGCCACGTTTAATAGCAAAGATAAGCACAATGTTTAGTCGTAATAGTTCATACTGGGCCTGGCTGCTTCAACAAGGTTATAATTACCACATCTCTGTGATTTTAAAAATCTAAATTATCTTAAGAAAATCACATAGCAACCAAAATATACAAAAATTTCTTTGAAACAAGAAGCACACATCAGAAAGAATTTCTTACTTGGCAAACATCCACAATTACGGAATCATTCCGGGCCTTGTGATATTTCCAACACTCATCCGCAACTTCCTCATCAGGTCGACCATCCGAATCCTTAGTTTCAATGTAAGGCTTTCTTTTAACACGATTCAAGTCTTCATGTAGCCCATCTAGCAAGAAGGCAAGAAGTTCCTACAGAGAATAAATCTTGTCATTTGGAGCAAACACGAAGGTTATGGAAGATATGAACTAGAACCAAAAATTAAGCAACAGGAACTCCAAATGGCTTCTTACTAGATGGGCTACATGGGTCAGGTCCTAACATCATAGCAGGCAGTCAACAATAAACAAAAAGTAACAACACTAAAGAAACAAGATACAATGGGTCAGGTCCTAACATCTATACTGTCATAAAAGACAACATATGATTGCTAATGCAATGATATCCTTGATAAATATCAGATATAGATAAGCAGAATATCATTAGAAAGAATCACATTCATCAGATTGAAAGAATAAAGAAGATTGTACATAGAATGAGCTCTTCACTGAATAATTATAAGACCTAGATTTAAGAGCAGTACCTGATCAGAAGAAAAGTTTAGAAGCTATGTGAATATTCTTTATTGCATTGTTCTAAGATTTTTCCTCAGATTGGTCATTACTTTCTTTTCAATGAATTATACGGTCATGAAGAGACAGCAGTATCACATGGATAAATCAACGTACAGACATTGTAGAAAAGTAAATAGAAATTTCGCAGAACTAACTTGAGAATCATGCTGATTATAACCACTAAATTGCGGAGCAAATCGAGCAAGTTTCCCCTTAAATGCACGCGGAGCAATTGTAGTTCGCCCTGAGGACCACAATTTTCTCAGTAACTCACCAAATGCAAGTGCAAGTTCACCCTGCAGAGCAAAACAAGTTATATAAATCCATTGGAAACAAGAAGATGGTAAAAAATAGATAGGAATAAATGACCTACATGCATTCCTAGTGGATTTTCTGTGTTGATCTCCTCAGAGTAATCTTGCAAGAAGTACTCAACAAGAGGAGGCGTGTGGACTAAACATTGAAGGGCACTATTCATAAAGCAAGTATTTCCCAGATTCTGCAATCCTGCCAATCCTCCCCTCTCTCCTTTTCTCACATTATTATCATATCTATCATCTATATCACTCGATGTTGAGTTCACAGCACTTCCCTTGTACAAATTAACGCCATAACTGGTTGAGTGCCCATTCGACATGGTCGGCCCCCCTGCAATTGTCACAGGTGACCTTGAAGGTTCTACTAGGGGTACCAAAGCCAACTCATTTCCTGTAGAATCCATGCTAAATCGAGAAGCATAATGTCCATCTTGGACCTCCAGAAGGATCTGTGGAAAAAGGATGCATCAACAATGCATCTACGGTTTAATCAAAACCAAACACCAAAAACAAAATATTGGAGATCTTCATAAATAAAGAATGAAACACCTAGCGATGAGGAAATACAAACATATGAAACTTACATGCCCAAGAGATAATGTGCATGCTTTTAACAATAGGACAGCACATTTCTACTAGAATAATGTGATATCATCAATAATAAAAAGATTACCATTTACCGAGAATTTGACTGCACTTCTTCACAGAATTACATTCATCTCTTTCCTTTCCTCTTGTGGATATACCCATTTAACTTTGTCTAACTACTTTATATTATTTCCCAATGAGCTCTAGCTCAAATATAATAGCTTCCCCAAATAAGAAGATGGTGGAGGGAGAAGTTGTGGGTTCACGACCTATTGGGTGAGTAACTTATAAATAAATAAAAACTACCAATAAATATGTTTCTTAACCTCATGCAATGTTTACACTTCCTATGCAACTAAAGTTCAGAACAAAACATGACAGTAAACAACTTGCCTAATTGTCACAAAAATTTGTGCAATGTCCCACTTATTAAGCAATTGAAGACAACACATGCTAAAAAACTAGCATAAGAGTCAACACAACTAATCATTAGCAGCCGAGCTGCCGAATATATTAAAATTTTTTTTTTTTGACAAGTAACAAAAAATTTTATTAGAAAAAAAAAAAAAAAAAAAAAAAAAAAAACCTAGTACAAAAATAATATTATTACAAAAATATCCTGTGAAATATCACACCACCAAGCAGAGAGAGAGAGAGAGAGAGAGTGTGTGCTTTTATTTAGGGCCCATTGTCCATAAGATGATATATTACTAGAGTACTCACTTCTTGATCCATCTGCAAGTTCAGTTCCTCCAGAGTTTGGTTTGAAATGGTTAATGATGCGTGTTTTTGCTTATTGAAGTAATCCCACAGACGAGCCTGTTAAATAAGCAATAACCAAAGGAAAATGATAGAGACTTTAAGTTTACATTACCTCAAAGAAAAAGAAAACCCATACCCAAATGATAAAAACCAAAAAACAGGAGCACCTTTTCTTGCCCTATTCCTTTAAGTGCACACACCCTTTCATAAAGCTCCTGTATTGAAGCCTGAAACAAATAAATGAGGCAAAACTTGCACGGTTAATAACTAGAAAATGACATCATGCCAAGGCTCCATTGACCATAACAGCCATAAATGGACATAATTCAAAGAATAGAATACGCAAAAGGATCCCATAAACCAAAGGTTTATCTATGGACCAATAAACACCCCTTCAGTTATAAATTCTAGAAGGTCCATCAGAGTCTCAAATTTGCCACAATAGACAAACAAAAAGGCTCATGTTAACAGCATAATTGAAGAAAACACATATTTGAGCAAAATGTTATGCGGGAAACTTCCATTTTCTACCACTTTTTCCTATATAACCGAGAAGGCATACAATGATAGCTCACTAGGAGAAACTGTCCAAGGCCTATGGTGATACAATCTCAAGAATTACTAGGTCACAGGACCCCTCACAGAACTTAACAAATAAATCAACTTAAATTAATATTTACATGATGTAATGTGGGGGAGAGGCAAAGGGGACACCAAGAAAGTAAACAATGTCACAGGCAAATGCTTTCCAATAATTACTCATAACCAAATCTTGACCTCATAATTTAAATCCATATTGAACAGATTTAAATAAGCAATCAATTTCAAATAAAAGGTCAACACATGATTAAGTGCAAAAGAAAAGCTTTACAGCATTTGCACTGAGAACAGAGTCACAACCCACATATACAAAACCAGTAAAACACTAAAAATATCTAAGGAAGAAACCACTGAACGCAATGTGTTCTTAAGCTTGGACAAAATTAACAAAATTTTAAATTATTATTTTTAAAAAAGTAGAAGGCCATCGAAGTGTTACATTGAGGCAGAAACACCGTCCTTTTTTTTATAAACAAGTTTTGGCCCCAAGGTGGGGGGAATGGGATGTTTGAACTAGTGACCCCACTTCATGGGTGCAGTCACTAGTAAGGATATAAAGGAACCAAGTTGTTCATAAACAAATCGGGCTTGGCTCGATAAAAAGCTTGTTCATGTTTGTTTATAAACGACTTAAGCTTGAGCCTTAATTTTAGACTTGTTTAATAAAAAAGCCAAGCCCAAGCAAAAAGAATTGTTCATGAACAGGCTCAAGAACAATAGAGCTCGATAAAAAAACAAGCCAAGCTTAGGTTGGTTTATGAGCTTGGTAATAAGCTTGATATGGACTTGAAAAATAAATTCATCTCTTACTAATGCTTTAATTAATTGAAAGTTGAGACTGCACGACTAAACAAATTTGATAGTATACTTAAATGAGCTTGATAATGTACTTGCATTAAATTTCAAGCTCAAAAACTTGATATTGAGCTTGAGTTTGAGCTTGATATTGAGCTCAAGCTCGGCTTGACTAATAAATCAAGCCAAGCCGAGTTGAGCAAAGCTCAAGCTTTTGGACCATATGAAGGTCAAGCTCAAACATAGTTTGTAGGCTTGGTTCGAGCTCAAGCCATGCTTGAAAATTTTACATTTGGTGTCAAGCCAAGCTTGAACATTCAATACTCAACAAAGCTCAGCTCATTTACAGCCCTGACTCACTAACGCACTAGCCAATTGTGCTACCCCTTAGGGTTGATGCACCATCTTTCATTCCAAACAACTTAAAAGCATTGTAGAAATGAATTAAAAATGGCAACCTACAACTCATATATAGCAACCAACCAACATACAACATTAGCATAAAAGGTAGAATAATAACAAGAACGTATAATATAGCAAAAATACCATCCAATCTTTTTTAAGTGGAAGAAAAAAAAATAGTACCTTTTTGCTTAACCTCACAACTGTTTGGTTGTTGTCCCTTGAATCAATCAAATTAAGACACATTGGATAAACCTCCACATTAAATTGTTGGTGTTTGACACCCTCCTGTAAAATCAACTTCCTCGGTAAGGCTGGTCCTCCTTTGTACCTAAAATGAAAATCAGATCAAAAACTTTATTAACATAAGTAGTGTACCAACTGTTGTACATCCTACAATCTGATCTATAATTTAACTCATGCCAGCATTTTGAAAGGAGACGTCAACCATAAGATAGAATTCCACAATCCCAATTAACCAATATCAACCTCAACAAGCAACACGTGTATAACAGTTGGATATCAGACCTAAAAGTGTGACCAGACATGACACAACACAACAAGTGGTGATGCATTTCTACACATGTCCATAGTGTTTACTGAAGCAATGTGTCTATACATGACTCCTTTTTTTATTTGATAACTAAATAATTTATGAAAAGCACCAAAGGAGGCACAACCATGTACGCAGGGTCCATACAGAAGACATATATATAAGTAACTCCTTCCTAGAATTACAGCAATTTTTCCTCCAAATAACATAACATATATGTTCTAAAAATTACAAAATTAACTTCAGAATTGAAGAAGCTACAGGCAGAATCAACAGCAAAAGTATTTACGAAAGAAATAGTATTTAAATTTATGTATGTAAAAATTACCAATCAAAAAGCTTTTCCCAAACTTCTTGAGGAACTAGAACATAGTCCACCCCTTCCTGCAACGTTCTATGAAGCTCTATATCATTGCCCTCACAATCATTTCTGTTTAGAACTATATCAGAATTATCAATTGGTCCAGGTCTAACTGCCATCTTTGAAGGACCCACATTCGAATGTTGAGAATCAGATGAATATTCACCGGTGCCTTGACCAACATATCTCTGCCAGCTCGTAAACCACCTACAGTAGAGATAAGATCAGATATAACTACAAGTATGAGTCTTCTATTATTAAAATAACAAGAAGTAAATCCAAAAAACTAGTTAGAGAGTTTTTTTTTTTTTTTTCCCTGGTAAGTGAGATTTTGGGCCCAACCTTCAATAATCTTCAATAATCTCACTCAATTCCTAGAAGAACAATCTGTACCACTCTAGCAAAAGTACCACTCTTGCTACCTTACTTCATCCACTAATACATTCCACAAAAATACCTAGAACATAGTAAAGCCACATTATACCTTTCTCTCCTTGTAAACAAACCCAAAAACCCTTCAATACTCTCACTCAACTTTTTAGAACAATCTCCCCCCAACAAGCTGAAGCCCCAAAACTAGCAAAATTACCACCTTTGCTACTTAACGTTATCCACTAAAACATTATACACAAATACCTAAAACATAGTAAGGCCTATTTATACCTTTCTCTCCTCAAAAACAACCCAAAACCCTTCCAACACTCTCACTAAATTCCCAGAAGGACAATCTGCCCCCAACAAGCCGTAGCCCCAAAACTAGCAGAAACATCAACTTTACTGTACCTTACTTCTTCCATTAAAGCACTCCACACAAATACCAAACACATCAATCTTCTAATGATTCATAAAAACCCCATCTTCTGTCAATGCACCCCCCCAAACTCAAATGCTACAACATGCACAATTTTCTTGGTAACTAGCTCAACCAAAAAAAAAAAAAAAATCAACAACAAATATGAACTATGCCCATGACAATCACAGCATAGTTTTCCTGATACAAACATCAAACATGCACTGCCACACAAAAATTGGAATTAGGTAGTTACAAAAACCGCCAAATTTTTTGAAAAAAATATAAAGAGTACCTATTGGAAATAACATAGTAGAGATTGCCTTCTTTCAAATTAGCCTCTGATTTATTCATCAAATCCTTGACGACCCGATTCTCTTCCTCTGGCGGGCACGGCAAACAACTCGACCCGTTTTCCATCATGAAACCCGAATCAGGAATCGTCATGCTCAATCCCTACACATTAATTTCAACACCAACAAAAATCCAGATTCAGATGAAAGATCTCAAATTCAAAAACCCAAATCAACATTCAAAAAAATCCAATTAACACAAACCCAAAATTTCAGATTTGAAAGAAAAAATAGAAAAAATATTACCACCACCCGGATCAAACAGGAGTTTGATATTGAATTATCAACGGAATTGACCAAACCCTAAATTAGAACAATTGCTGAGAGAGCAAGAGCTAACCCCCCTCACCAAAAAAAATTAAAAAATTTAGTGAAAATTTGAAGGATTTTCGGAATGAAACCCTAGATTGCAGGGTTGTAAAATTAGGGGCAATGATCTGAGACCATGAGAGAGAGAGAGAGAGAGAGAGAGAAATATATATATTGGAGTCTTTTTCAACGACCTATTGTAATGACAAAATGTGTAATGAAATGTTTTGTGTTTGCGTTAACATTTGAGTGACGTACAGCTACAGGTACATCCCAACCCACTCCTCTTTTAAAGACTCCAAGAAAGGAACGTGCACATGACATGAGGAGAAGATATCAAGCCAAATATAGACCCATTTTTACTCCTCTCAGTTTCTTTGAATTTTCTTGCAACAACTTCTTGTACAAGGTACATCGAATACGTGTGTGTTTGTAACACTGTTAGAATAGGTCTGCGCACGATAGGAAAATGTGTAGGATTTATGTAGTTTTTGTATAAAAATTATTCACATTAGTTCGTATATAATTTTGTAAATTTACAAGTATGCTATCGTGTAATTTTCCATATTTCGATGATGAAAAAAAAAAAAAGATAGTGATTATTGTGTGTGAAGAAAGATAAATAATTAAAAAAATCAAGAAAATTGATATTTTTAATGAAATGCAGTGTAAAATAGATAGATGTATGATATTTTGAAAAGTGAATATGTAAAAAAAAATTAAAAAGTATGTTCTTATTCTAAAATAGACATGAAATTTTGTAGGAACTGATGTGAATGCTCTTATATGCCAAAATAAAGGTAATAATATTGGTACTATTTCCATTTAAAATGTTTTTTTTTCTAAATTTTGGTTTAAGTTTTTTTTTTAATGGAAAATTTTGGTTTAAGTTAATTATTATA
Organism: Quercus glauca; assembly: GCA_023736055.1. NCBI lineage: Eukaryota > Viridiplantae > Streptophyta > Magnoliopsida > Fagales > Fagaceae > Quercus > Quercus glauca. The sequence goes on along the minus strand of CM043316.1, from coordinate 71,798,837 downwards.
ATTTTGCATAAAATAATATCATGTTCCCATGTCCATCCTACAATTTGGATGGAGTATTCTATGTATATATATATATATATATATATTAAAAGCCAAAAGTCGAAGAAAATGAAATTAGAATCCAAATTGAATTTTAATTAGAGTCTAAGGTGTTGTTTGGATTTTGCCAAACACAGTTAACAAAACTGAGTTTTGTTAACTCATAACACAAAAGCCGTGGGCCCCACATGTATAATGTTTGTTTGGCAAGTTTTTGGGTCAGTTAACAAAACTGAGTTTTGTGAGATATGAGTTATCAATTTCGGAAACTTGGGAAGCTTGTTTTCAAGTTATAGGTTTGTTCACTCAGTGGCATTTTCTGTAATTTACAGCACAATTGGGTCCCACGGAGCAGAGTGTTGTTCCATCACTGCTGCAACAGATGCTCCAACGAGTAGTATTTTCTTCTTCTTTCTTTCTTTCTTCTTCACAGACTCACTCCAACGGCATTTTTTTCTTCTTCTTCATTCTTTTTCTTTCTTTTCTTCTTCACAAAAACACCAAATATACTTTATTAAAAAAAAACACACACACATGGGTACCGATTTCTCAAACCCATAAACACATGAGTTAGATCATACACACTAACACAGAAACACAAACCCACAAACATGTTCACCATGGGTTTGACTCCATAGCCGCTGCTGCTTCAAGATTTCACAAACCCACAAACATCCTCTGTGGCTGCCACCCTCTCCCTTATCGCCGCTGCTTCACGATTTCACGAGCTCGACCTCCCTCGCCGTAGCTATTCCAGAGAAAGACGAAGGGGGAAAAAAAAAAGAAAGGAGATTGGCGCTAGGTTGAGAAGGTGGGAGATCAACACCGATCGACGCTGCCACTACACCGATCAACACTGATCGTCTTCTATCTTAGTTGGGTTCGGGTTTGTGTTGGGAGAGTAACAAGGCAATGGTGACTGAAGGAGAAGAAAATGAAATGAAAAGAGTTGAGAGAGGCGGGTAGGCTAACTATACTCACTGACATGTGCTCAGGCAGTGGATCCACAAACAGTAGAAAATTTTAAGTGATGAGGAGCTGAAAATATGTGCCAAATGGGTGGGGTTGGGGAAATTTGGGTATTTTAAGTGATGAGTAATGAGTGATGAGTGACGAAAATTGAGTGAGGAGTTATGAGTGATGAAAAAAAAAAAAAAACCAAACAGGGCAATTGTACGTCATATGTCCTATTTAATTTTAAATTTTTGTGCCAAGTGAATTATTAAGTGTAAAAATCGAAGAGTCCAAATCCAATTAGATTATAAATTGGATTTCAATTGGAATCTAATTTTACACCACGTGTCCATCTAATTTTTATTTTTATTTTTGTGGCAGGTGAATTATTAGGTGCAAAAATCGAATATTCTAAATCCAATTAAATTCTAAATAATATATATATATATATATATGATTTTTTTAAACTGTATAATTGTGATTATTTTTAAATATACCTGTGCATATGCATAGAGTTACATGCTAATTATTTAGTAATTTGGAAATAGAGTGATATGGTAATTTTTTTCCTCCCATGACAATAGACTTAATTAATTAATTAAATTCATAATGTAGTTTATCATGTTTCTAAAAAAAATAATGTGATTTATTATTCATATAAGAGGAGATAATAGCATGATATTGTATTATAAGAATATAAAATAACTTTGGATCACGAGTAATGTGTACTGTGCCCTCCTCTCTCGTCCTTTTTGCCACCAATTACAAATGGAAGACTCTAGCAGCTTATAGAATAAGAGCAATGATAAACCTGTGTATTTATCAACTATAATATGGAATCCTCCTCTAAAAATAATAAAAAATAAAAAATAAATAAAAAAATAAAACTATAATATGGAATCCTAACCGATGGTAGTGGGTTATGATTTTAGCCCATTCAGAAAAAGCCAATACCAACCCCATATACTCTTTTTTTTTTTTTCTTTTTCTTTTTCTTTTTTTCTTTTTTTCTTTTTAGAATCAACCCCATTTGGATATACACTACTGTAAGTTTCTTTAAAAAATCTTATCTTCTCTCCCCATGTGTATGTTAAAAATACTTAGTATTCTTAAAAAAAAGAATCAACCCCATATACTTGCAATAAAGTGTGACAAGTTTACTTATCAAAGCAAATAAAATACAGCGTGCTTGGTTCAATTGATAGCCTAACAATAATAACATTATTTGTGGTGCTTTATGTCTATTCCCATTTCTATTATCTACCTATAAAGATGGAAAGAAGGTGCCCAAAAACACATAATTGATCGAGACCTATAAGTGAGCTATCTTTTTAACTTTTATTTCTCTCTCTTCTTTTTTTTATGAGTTAATAACTTTTTTTTATTCCAACTAATCTGGTTGCAAACACAAAAATTAATGTCTTTATATTACCCATTATGTTAAAATCTTACCCCCCCCCCCAAAAAAAAAAAAACACCATGGTGATATATAAGGGTTTTTTTAATTATTTTTTTTATCATGGTCAAAAATATGATTATAGTTGTAGATAGGGGTTGTTATTTAGATGAATTCTATATTTTATTGTTCAAAATTCATTATTTATATTTATATGCAAAATTTTAACTTTTTATTGATTTCTTTTAATTGTCACATCAACTTTTAAAAATCCACAATTTTCCTTTTCAAAAAAAAAAATCCACAATTTTCAACAATTTTCTAAATATATTTTTAATTGAATTTAAATTTTTTTAATTTTATAAGGATTTCGTATGAAACCTCCTATTTTACACCCTGTATTAGAAGGAAACTTATTCAATACTTCTAATATATATTTTAATTAAAAGAAATTTTAAAGTAGAGTTTATAAGAGATTTCGTAGATCTCTTATTTTTACACCCTTCATTATAAGGAAACTTGGGGTCCGTTTAGATACAGCTGAAAACTAAAAACACCATAGCAAAATAATTTTTAAATATGTGAAGAGTACCGTGGGACCCATTTTTAATGAAAAAGTTGCTGAAAAGTGAAGTTTGTGGGTCCCGTGAACAGTGCACGGGACCCACGGGTGTGCACTGTTCACACACGGTTGAAGTAAACAATCATGGCTAAAAAATAATAATAATACTAATAATTAAATTTAAATTTTATTTTTTAAGAAGAGATTTAAATTTTATAAGGATTCCTATGAAATCTCTTATTTTTACACCCCTCACATTATAAGGAAACTTTTTCAAATACTTCTTCTTCTTTTTCTTTCTTTTTTTTAAATTAAAACTTTATAAATATATCTTATAAAAGAAGAGAAATACTATGTCCACAACATTTTTACAACAAATCTTATATGGCAAATTGTTACTTGTTGTTGCTAATAAGCAAAAAAGCAATTTCAATAATGAATTCAAATTAAAAACCTGTAATAACCTGCTAACTAGGATTTGTTATGAAAATGTGAAAATATTGTGGACGTAGCACTTCTCATGAAAGAAACCTCTTATTTCAGTTATTTGTACACCCTTCATTAAAAGGATACTAATTCAATACTTTTAGTATATATTTTTAATACATATTTAGCAAATATGTATATATATATACACATATATATTTAAATAAATTTAAATTTTATAAAGATTCCCTATTAAATCACTTATTTTTACATCTTTCATTAAAAAGAAACTTAGTGTGCGTTTGTATTGGGATTGGAAATTAAAATTATTTTACTATTCAGTTTATTTTTGCTACTATTCATAGGCCTCACTGCTACTTTTTGATACTATTCATGAGCCCTACTGTATTATTTCAACTAACTTTTACTTTTATCTACAGTACTTTCAGCAATAAGTTTTCAGTTTCTGTAAAATAAGCGGTATCCAAACACACCTTTATACTTTTTTTTTTGGGTTAATAAAAGAAACTTATTCAATAATTCTCAAACGTATTTTTATTCTCACATAAATGATAAGTCTCATCATGAATTAATTTTTGGGACTCATTATTATGTGAGAGAAGAGAGTAACGGTCATTCCTCAATAATTACTTTCATTAAAATATTAATACATTATTATTTCTTTAACTGGTAGAATAATTATTTCTAAACACAAATATAATTAGAATTAAAATAAATTTTCATTTTTAATTACTATAATTAGTAAATTTCATATTGAAAAAAAAATAATTTAAAAAATGTAAATTATTATACGTTGTAGAATTTTTCTCTTTGTTACATCCGCTGGTGACTAGTTTACAGAAAATACATTTCTCTTCCTTCCATCCGTAAAATCCGATGGTACACCATCAAGCAAGCGTCCTTTGCTTGGCAAGTATATAAGTATATTCTTTCCTGCTTCTCCAAAAAAAAAAAAGTATATTCTTTCCTTGCTCCCTTTTAATAAATCAAAAATACTAAATAGCCAAAAAAAAAAAAAGGGGTGAGAATTGAGCTAGTCTTGCACGTGTAATTTTCCTTCGTGGCAACACCCTATTGAGCACTACTTTTGACACTATTACTGGTTCTTGCTTGTCTAAGGCCGTTAACCCATTAGTGGATGAAAGATGATTTTGGCCTCTTTGCAATATTTAGTTGAAATCAATAGAGCTTAAGAAAGGGTTCATGGACTTCAAATCATTCTTACAAAGAATTTCATGTTGAGAATTTCACCAATTTTGATTGGTGTATTCATAATTGATGAATAAAATTGTGGCACGCTAACTAAATCATTCTTACAAAGAATTTCATGGGAGAAATTTACCAATTTTTATTGGTGTATACATAATTGATTTATAAAATTGTGGCACGCTAACTAAATCATTCTTACAAAGAATTTCATGGGAGAAATTCACCAATTTTGATTGGTGTATACATAATTGATGAATAAAATCATGGCACACTATCTAAAGAGATGGTTGATTAATTTGTTCAAATTAGAAGGCTTTTTTTTTCCTCTTTTATACAAGGTTGACATGACACCTTCCCTAGTCCAAATTAGCTTCAAGTGGTAAAGAGAATTTTTTTTTTTCTTCCTATTATATAGGAATGTGGTGAAGAGATTAGTGGAACACTACATGAAGTTAACCACATGATTTTAATGGAGTGCCCACGTTCTCTTATCTAGAGAGATCTTTCAACTATTGATTTTTTGGCGGCTATTAAATTACGAGTAATTTTGGTGCCACATCTAAAACTACAACTTTACTTATAATTCATCCATGTGGCAAAATTGTGGTTTTGGGTGTAGCACCAAAATTTTTCTTAAATTACTATTATAATCACGTCTAAATGATAAGATTGTAGCTGCAAAAACTACACATTAATTAGGTGTTTATAAGGAGAGAAAATTTACATAGGAACTTCATTAATAAAAAAAGAAAAAAAGAAAAAGAAAAAGAGTTTAATAAATTTATCTATATTTTTAGCAAATAGTTTTATACCATATCAAATTATCAATTCAAAAACCAGACAACCCTCATTCTTAGGTAGCGTTTGGATTGCGTTTCTGGGCAGCGTTTTAGCATTTGCGTTTTCCTTTTTTTTTTTTTTTTAAATTGAGAACAGTGTTTTCACGTGAGATGTTATCTGTCAGTGGGTCCCATGCACTGTGCATGTAACCCACTACCTCTTTGACCAACAAATTTTGCACTAAAATATGTCTGTCAGTGGGTCCCTTGTACTGTTCACGGGACCCACAGACCTCTTTTTTCATACAAACTTTCATTAAAAATAGGTCCCACGGTACTATTCATACATTTAAAAATTATTTTGCTACAATTTTTTTAGTTTTCAGTTTTCAGCAAAATAAGCGGTATCCAAACGGACCCTTAAGATTTGTTTGAATAGCGGCTAGCATTTGGCGTCCAGCATTTCACCTTTTTTTTTTTTTTTTACCAGCGCCTCTTGCACTATTCATGAGACATGAACAACGCATTAAGGCTTAAGGCAAAGCTACAGTGTTTTCAACAGTGAATAGTAACCCATAAATTATTTTTTTATTGTTTTCATCAATAAGTTTTCAGTTTTCAGCAAAATAAGCGGTATCTAAATACACACTTAGGGTCCGTTTGGTTCCCGTAAAATATTTTCCGGAAAATACATATTTTCCGAAAATGCTATTTTCCGGAAAAGGAAAATATTTTTAAGTGTTTGGTTGTATTATGAAAATTGGGGTGGAAAATATTTTTATGTGTTTGGTTCAATTAGGAAAATGCTATTTTCCTACAACAAATTCTGGCAGAAAATTCCGGCCACAACAACAACAACACAACAAATTCCGGCAACCACAACAACAACAACAACAACAACAACAATCCAAACAAATTTTATCACAAAAAATTCAAAATCACAGCAAACTGAGTTCAATGGGTTCTGGGTTCACAGCAAAATCACAGCAAACTGGGTTCAATGGGTTCTGGGTTCGCAGCAAAATCACAGCCATTTTCAATCGGCGCGGTGCTCGGTGTTCGATCGGCGACGGGTTCTGGGTGTGCGAGATCGAAGGCGAGATCGCGAGATCGAGCGGAGGCGATCGAAGGCGATCGCCAACAATCGAAGGCAAGATCGGCGCAGTGCGATCGAAGGCGAGATCGGCGCGGTGCTCGGAGTTCGGCGGCGACGTCTCCGGCGTGATCTGGGCTCCTCTTCTTCCTCTCGTGCTCTCTCTCTCTCATTCTCTCTCTCTCTGTCTTCGTGCTCTCTGTCTCTCTATTTTCCGGAAGCTATTTGAAGTGAAAACGAGGGGTGAAACCAATTTCCGGGTCAAAGGTGAAAATAATGGTCAAATGGGTGCTTATTTTCCGGAAAATTTTATTTTCCGTAGCACCCAAACAGTGGGGTCAGGGTGAAAATGATTTCCTGAAATCATTTTCACCCAAACCAAACGGAGCCTTAATATCAACATTACATACCAAGCTTTCTAAAAAAAACATTACATTACAAGGACATTAAGGATGAGTGATGGCATAGCCTAATAGGAAAAAAATTTTGAATTTCAAGCTAACAAACAAAAATTTTGATGAATCAAACAATAAATAAATTGCTCATTCTTCTCATGACAATAATATCAAATCAAATCAAACTTATTTATATTTTAAAAGAAATCTTAAAAGAAAACAAAAATTGACATTTTGCTTATGTACCAGCTAAAAATCACAATACTAATAGAAATTTATCGGAATTGACTGCAGTGGACAGAATGAACTAAAATGAGCCGACATTTAAGCCAAGGTGGAACGAGGGGTGATTCATAATATTTCGGCCATTTCGATAAGAACGAAATGGAAGTGATAACATTGATTGGTGAGTTTCTTGGAGTGGAAAAAAAAAGTTATTAACCAAATTTTGGAGAGAGGAGCAAGCTTGTTGAGCTTGCCCTAAATGCACTTGGGAAGGGGCTTTAGTTGCCATTAAGTTTATATTATTGGTTGCAATTTCAAATTAGTCATAGACATGGCAGATTAAATGTGCAAAGGATATTATCAATCAAAACCCCATCACTAACACCCCAAACCAAATTTCAATTTGAGTTCTTTATAAAGGAAGGATTGTAATTGAGGAAATAGGTAAATTTGTGAAATTGCGGGCTGTATTGATCCTCTTTAGGGTGTGTTTGTTTGGAGGTGAAATAGGGTGGATGGAAAACTTTGGAGAGAAAATGGGAAGGAAACTTTTTTGGAGTGTGTTTGATTGGGTGGGGAGAAGGAAAAATAAATGGTAGGGCCCTGGTGTTTTCTTCCCAAACCCATCAAAATGTTTTCTCCCCAAAATTGAGAGAAAACTGAAGGGAGAAAATGAGGCTGTTTAATGAAAAAAAAAATGCCCATATGCACTTGCACATGGACAATTCGTCTGGTTCCTTTCTTCTTTTTTTTTTTCTTTTTTCTTTTTCCTTTATTTTGTGCTTTCCTAAGCAGTGGGCATGTTGCCTCTTCCTTTTTTTTTTTTTTTTCTTTTTCTTTTCCCTCTCCTAGACATGGCCTTTTTTTTCTTTTTCTTTTTCTTTTTTTTATTGTTTTTTTGATTTCCTGTGTTGTGGGCGTGATAGTTGTTTTGTTTTTCTTCTTCTTCTTCTTTTTTGGGATATGATTTTTATTTTTTAATAAATTGGGTGATTGCTTCTTCTTTTTCTTTGGTTGTTTGTCACTTTTTTATTTTAATTGGTCATCATTTTTTAACAAGGGTGTATGAGTAAATTTATACAAACTCATTTTTTCCATTCCTCCACTTTTCCACTCCCAACCAAACAAAAAAGAGAGAAATTAAAATCTTTTTTATCCTCTCACTTTTCCATCCTCCCACCATTTTCTATCCTCCCACTTTTCCATCATTCCAACCAAATGAACGCTTAAAGAAAAAATAAAACCGTCAATTATTCATTACGGATGTGCATATTTATTATTGTTGTGTGTGTGCGCGTATGTGTTGTTGTTGTTTTTTTCTTTTCATATTTGTATAAAGCTTGATTTTAATTTGTGGGGAAAAAAAATCAACAACAAAAGCTATTTGGGTATTTTATTAAGGGTACCCATAAAAATGGATACGGGATGTATGGAGGTGTTATTTCATAATGACTAGTTTTAGTACTTAAAATAAAGTGTCTACTTGGGGAGTGTTTGGATATTGTTTATTTGCTGAAACTGAAAACTTATTACTGAAAACACTGTAGTAAAATAATTTTTAAAGGTGTGAATAGTGCCATGGGACCCAAAAATGCATTGGTATGCGCGTTTTTGCATTTTTGGTTGGGTCGTAAACAGTGCCGTGGAACCCAACTAAAAACGCAAATGCTAGATTGCACGCTGGAAACGTGCAATCCAAACGCACCTTTGGTTGGGGTAAAAATTGAGGGATGGAAAACATAAGAGAAAAAAGTAGAGAGAAAATTCATGTTTTTTATTGTTTGGTTTGCGATAAATAGAGTGCAAAATAGATTTCTCAAATATTTTTTACTAAAACCCACCAAATATATATCTCTTTAAATTTGAGAAAAAATTGGAAGGAAAAGTGAGCTCATGTTTATCCACAAATACCATTATTTGTCTCATTTATACTTTTTTCCCTCATCTTATCTAAAGCTGCCAAATAGCCACCTAACAACACTTTTTTCACCTTTAAAAAAATATATATTTTATTATCTTAAATGTGAGATCTTTTTTCTTTTTTAAATCTTTTTAACTAATATTGTAAATCACATTATTTTTTATATATACAAATGAATTGATAAAGGAGAAGTTAAGTTATAGTAATAATTGTGATGTGTCACTTTTATAATGTGTAAAATTACTTCTTATATACTATCTAGTAGGGATAGAAGAGCAGATTATACAAATTACATTTTTCATTATCTCATTTTTCTTCTTAACAAAAAAAAAAATTATTTTCCCATCATCTCAACCAAACACACATTATGGAAAATTCAAATATTTTTTATCCTCCCACAATATTTCATCCCTCGACTTTTCTATCTTCCAAATCAAACAGAGCTTATGGATGGCATTTGGATTGGTTTGGGTGGATCATAAATGGGTCCAATGATGAAATACCTATGTAGTATGCATTTTACAAAATAGTATGCAACCAAACTCAATCATTTAAAGTTAAACCCAGCCCACCCATTAATCCAGTAAAATATGTATTTTTATGACTAAATACAGTCACAATTTTCAAAATGATCAAAATGCTCTTAAAACTACTAGAATCTAAAATAACTTTAAACACGCACGCACGCACGCATATATTTATATACTTAAAATCATGGATGGAAAAAAATTTCTCCATCATGTCTCACTCTACCTCACATGAGTTTTTTCCACTACGAGGAGGTGATGGGTGAGGATGGGTTTTGCCTGCCCCACCTCGAATGTGTATATATTTTGCTTGATACACAAACTATAGAAAAGAAAGGTGAAAAAATGATATATTTTACCTTTTCTGCAGTTTATGCTTTAAACTACAATTTTAGTAAATGCTAGCTGTAAGGACGCAATTTGAGTACCTAGCCTAAAGGATGGACGAACTTAGACCCATAAAGCCCAATACAACCGCCCCCGAGGTGGCAGAAGTGGGCAAGGTTAGTCCAGCTAAGGCCCTAACCTCCTCTGACAACCCTTCTGAGGTGGCCAAGTAGTCTGGGGCTCTTGAAAAAGAAGTGAACACAACCAAGGGAGTGGCCTTTGATGCCACCAAGCCCCCAACTGCCTCCTAGGACCTCCCTACAGAGAAAGAAGTTCCTACCAAGATGGAGATAGTCTTGGCCACTCTTCCCGTGTTGTCTTTATTTTCAAAGTTTGTAACGAAGTTAACCTTTTGTAACTAATCTGTCTTTTTCTAAGGCTTAATCTTAATGAAAATTATGAACATTTCCTTTATTCTTGTGATATTCATATAGGTCTTGATACGATTCTTATCTTATTCAGCACTTTACCCAATTTGAAAATGAGACACAATTTCACTTAGTTATCTGTGTAAATGAAGAAGTGTTTGAAATCCAAACAAAGTATCCTTTACTCCAAAAACATACACAATGGTGAAAGTATCCACCCATGTTTGATTCCATTTAACCTTCCACTTATTAGTAAGTCTAAAAAACTAGAGGCAAAACCAATTCTTAAACAAGTAATAGACATACTTGGTATACTTACAAATGCTTTAAGTGATGCTCATGAGTATCCCTTTACTCAAGCTACTTCCATGAAGATCTTTGCCATTATGCATGGCTGGTTCAATTTGATACTTTAAATGAACAATAGAATGTATTAATTTACCCAGAACCTATGGTCCAAGAAGCCATACATGGCTAAGGTTTTGTTTAACACTTAGAGAAATAACTGAAAATATCAATTTACCTAAAGTAAGTGGTCCGTAGAACCAGGCATGACTAAGGTTTTGTTTGATACTTAGCAAAATGTAGTACGCATTTTACAAAATAGCATACAACCAAGCTCAATCATTTAAAGTTAAACCCAACCCACCCATTAATCCAGTAAAATATGTATTTTTATGACTAAATACAGTCACAATTTTCAAAATGATCAAAATGCTCTTAAAACTACTAAAATCTAAAATAACCTTAAACACACACACACACGCACGCACGCACACATGCATGCATGCATGCGCACATATATCTATATACTTAAAATCATGGATGGAAAAAAATTTCTCCATCATGTCTCGCTCTACCTCTACCAAGTAAGCGAATCTACCCATTTAGTTGGAGTTAGGTAAAAGTGAGAAGTGGAGAAAGGGAAATTAAGAGGGTCGAGGAGGAAAGAACTGTGTGAAAAGAAAAAAAGAAGGAAAAGTAAACAGGAAGGGTTAAAATGACTTATGTGAAACTGGAAACTCTCCTCGGACTAGCTCTTGGTATTTGTGAGTGCAAAGTTTCAGTTTATGAGTGCAGAGGTTCAATGTATGAATGCTAAAGTTAGATAAATGAGGTGTTCGGGCAATATTTATATCATAGAGAGAGAGACGAGCGGGAAAGTTCCCGCCTGAGTTCCAATAAAATCTCCAGTCGTTGGATTCGCATCGTGCCGTAGAACATGGGAAACATGGAGTTGTAAAAATTTAATGATGGTGCGTCTCAGATGCCGAAGCATTAGGAGCGTGCATTAGGCAGTTAAAAAGGCACCTGCGCAGTTAGATGTGATGTATAATAAACGCAGAGTGGTTGTGGCAATATCAAAATCCCCCCTTTCGCCCAAGGAGCAAAAGAAAGGAATTTCAAGGGGCTATTGTAGGGATGTTAGGCCCAGTGGAATATATAGGGCTGGGGCCCAGTTCGAGGACACCTAATAGTCCAAGGACGTGTAAACATACTATAGAGGTCAGCACTAATAAATGAGGGAAGGGATCTAGGCATGATGTTCCAGGGAGGCGATCCAAGGAAGAATGCTTCCTCGGCTGAGCAAGGCCGAGGTCAGAAGGTGCGGTCTGACATCAAGAGCAATATTTCAGACAATTCCACTGATGAGGATAAGTATCAAGAAGGAACAGGACAGAGGAAGACTATGAAATATCTAAAGGGAAAGCTGCTTTCACTGCATTAAATGCTCTACAGCTAACTCTCTAGCCCCATTAATATAGAAATGATACTTGAACAATAGTTCTCAGCCTTACAGCTACTCTAAGAGACTTTAGGAAGGTGCAAATGGGATAAAGATCAAAACTATCAATCTAATCCACACGTGGAGAGCAGAGATGAAAGGAGGAAGATAGTATAAAATAGAAGGGAGGCCCTAAGAGAAACGAATCGAGAAATTAAGAGAAAAACACTGTAGTAATCAAAAGTTGAACTTGTAATCAAACTTGAGAGAAATATATAAGAATTGTTCTCCTCGGATTGTGCCGAGGACAATTTTTTGTAGATTAAACCAGTCTATCTTCATTTTCTTGTTATCTTGATCCATTTTACTTATTGTCTAACTCATTAAAGTCTAGATTTTCAACCCACTTTCTACAAATTCATTGTATTGGGTTTTTTGGGCCTAAGTTCATTCATTCTTTAAGCTAGAAACTCAAATTGCGTCCTTACACTAGCCAAACACTTAGGAGTCATATTATTGAAACCAAACTTTTTAATAATATTTTCAAATAGCTTACTTTCATTTAAAAATTATTAAAACCAATTTTTTTAAAAAGCTCAATTTCAAAAAAAAAAAAAAAAAATATTTTTGATAAGATCTCACTAAGCTCATCTCTTATGATATAATCACAAAGAGTAGGTCGATACCACGGTTGAGAGATAAGGCCAAAGTATTGGCCTGGTGGGTAGGAGAGAAAGGTGAAGGGATTTAAAAAAAAAAAATTTTAAAAATTTACTTGTTAGTGGGTGATGCCATTTTGCTTCATAATTCTTTTTTATTTTTTATTTATGAAAATATAGTTTGAGGGTATTTTAGAAATTGATTAAAATAAATTATTTTTTTGAAATTAGAAGTTAGGAAAAAAGGGCAATAATTATTTTGATGAATAAAAAATGGGTAGAGGGGGCCGATCTGAGTTGGTGTCTTTCACTTGGGCGTGGCCATAGTGATACTCTACTCGCTGGGCTCGGGCCTACAGGAGCAGGGGATCTGGATGAGTTATAGCTGTACAGCTAGTCCCATCGAGATGTTAGTGAGCATGAACTGAGAGCATGGAGTAATGTCCTGGGCGCTTCCCATTGTTTTATACAGCAATAATATGACATTTTGAGAATTTAATTGCATGCTTTTGATTAAAGTGAATAGAATGACCATGCTGAATGTTTTGGAAAAAAAAAATTTACACAAGATTCAAGAAGGGAAAAAAGAGAAATTAATAAAAATATTTTACGTGGTTTCGGAAGCAAGTAGCTAACACTATATGAGAAATTAAGGTTACAAGTTACAACAATATTTATGTAGTAACTCTACTAACTAGTTAGTATTTAAAAAAAAAAAAATATTTCTAGTAGTTAGTACTTTATTAAAAAAGAATAATTAAAAAAAAAAAAACTACTCTTTTTTAATTTTTTTAGATGAAAAACCTACTCCGTACAAATCTCAAAATTACCATTTAATTTAATGTACCATACCGCAAAGGGCACTTCCAACCTATTCTCCCAAACTATAATTAAACGCTACATTTGGCTAGTTGATCAGAAGTACATATCAGTCAACTCCAACAAACATAAATTGAAAGTTGAAGTGTGAATTTGAACAAATTAAAATTTTAAGAAGAAAAATGACCAAATCTAGACGTGTGTTTGGTATACCATTTCAAATAACAATTTTCAGTTTTTAAATAACATTATTCGTATTTTTACACACTTTTCTACCCACATGTATTTTCACATATATTTTTAAATAACAATTTTCAGTTTTTAAATGCATGTACCAAACACGCCGTAATCTGAAATGGAGAAAAAAAAGAAATGAAGAAGAAAGTCAGTCCATGACATTACCACCGTAGCGTAGGTACCAGGGGAGATGTGCTTGACTTTAGCTTTCTACTTTTTTAATTTTACTTTGCTTGTAAAAAATTTGAAGATCTACCCATCACTTCAAAAGCAAAGTTGATTAAACAGAGAAATTATAAACAAACCTAAGTGCACGTTCTTACCAGCTCAGCTCAGTGAATGTGACTCCCATCCTGCTTGTCCAAAATTGAGACAATCTACTTGAATGGATACCTCAAAACAAAATTGGCTTAGACTTATGGAAGATTCTAGAGATACCCAAATTCATAGCATACTTAAGTGTCACCTCGTAACTGGTGCATTTAAATTCAATTTTTGAGCAATTATCGGTGGCAGTTTCATGTATAAATATTGTAATCCAATCATAAATTGACATACAAATATGTTGCGAAATTAAGTATGAGTTTGGATGTGTCTGTGGTCGTATTTAGAGACTTATGGGTCACAAAAAGACATACATTAAGGTCACCTTGGCAGTTGGCATCCGTATGAAGCACTCAGCCCAGCAACATTAAGCCCACCGGATTTCACGCCGATGACAAAGTCATTAGCAGACGACCCATTGATCTGACATGAATTCCATAGGTCTACAAAGACCCCAATTATCCTTTGAGACCATACGACAATGGGGCCCAATATAGCCAACTGTCTTGCTAGAAATATACATGAAAGATGTTGGACTTCTTGCTAATTCTTTGTGTCACTATTGAGCAAAGTCTTAAAGCCTCTTCCAGGTCCCCTGAAGTCAGGTGAAAAACCCAAAAGTTCAACGATCTAGAATTACATGGACCTACTTCATCTAGACTAGTAGACAACTCACTTCCCCACTGTATAATGCAAGCATACGTCTACTTTTACTTTTTTTTTTTTTTTTTCTAAAAAAAAAAAAAAAAAGTAATAGTAGACATGGCAATCGGGTAGGGTGGGTCGGGTCGGGTACGTGTCGGGTCAATCAAGTTATTGGTCAAAACGTGTTTGGGTAAAAACGAATTAGTTCAAGTGAGGTTAGAAGCAGGTGGGTCAGACTCGGCCCGTATTTTCACTTTTTTTTTTTTTTTTTTACTTTTTTAAAGAAAAATTTATTTGTCATTTGGAAAGTTATGTAACAAATTACTTGATATAAAATGTATTATTTTGAATTCACCACTCATATCATTGTTAAGCAGCACACATTCTAGGAAACATTATATTTTATTTTGAAAAACCGTTTATTTTGGACATGAATTGTTAAAAAATAGGTCTAAGCTTCCATAATTTATGCTAATTTATTGATATACCTTGGCTTTACTCTTTTCACATTTATGAATGTTTCTCACACATATCTATAATTTTAAATATATATTTTTAATTCTGTTGTAACTAAATTATCTTAGCATGTACTTTATTGTTTGATATCTAAAATTTTTTACTCATTATAGAATGTCTTAGTCATTCGCCTTTTAATTTATTTGCATACAGTTATGTAAAGGTCTTAATTATTTCCATAAGGCCATTGTATCTAAATGACATTAAATATATATATTTGAATGGCGTTATCCAAAAAATGTTAAAAAATTTGATGTTTTAAAAAAAAATAATAATTATATATCTTTGTAAGATTTGTGTTGTTCAATTTCAATTTTGTTAAATACAAAACTACATCATTTTGGGGTCCTTAATGGCTCAATTTTGACATAGATTTATGGGAGAACTAAATTAAATGGAATTAAAATTAGATGACTGAATTGAATTTTAAAGAAAGATAAATGATATAATTTCTAATTTAGCCTAAGATAAAAGTACAGTTTTACCTAGAAATTTGTTTTTCGAAGCTTTAAAAAGTAGTTGTACCCAACCAAATAAAATCTAAACTTCAAAAAAATCCTAAATCGTGTGAGAACATAAGAACTGCAGATGTAATTGTAGATGGGCAAAGTCTTAGACTTGCAGATTGCACTTGATACACGGGTTGGGCTTGAATGTAAATATTGATTGGGCTTAGTTGCCTTGATTGCACATGTTGCACTTATTGGACTTCCATTTTTTTTTTTTGGGGATAAATTTATTGGACTTCTAACAAAACACAAGTTCATTTGCTTTAATACTATTTTTTTTTTTCCCATTTCGTGTTTCCTTTCTATCTATTTCTATTTCCATCATCCTAAGTCCCATTATATATTGCACAATGTGTCAGTCTGTTAGAGCCACTTTCACCATGACATCTTAAAGGCAATTATTTTCCCGGTTGGATTGAGACTTTACCTAGAATAGATACCTTTTTTATATTTGTCAAAAAATACGATCTCATTGTTTATATAAATGCTCGTCTTCATCCAATCAGGCCAAGTTTGGGTGAAGAATCAAAGCCGCTTACTCAGTTCTGATAAGTGGGGTTCATGATTCCCTTTAACCTCACACATCAAGGTCTATGAAGTATGCAACTTAAAAAATGTATTCTTAGATTTGACATAATTATAAATATACAATATAGGTTCCATCGTAGGAAATTCGTGCTTGGGTAGTGATGCTGGAACCAGCACATTTTCAACTGTATCCTTTTTTCCAAGAATAATAAGAGCACCTAAACAAACAAACAACAACAACAACAACAAATATTGGAAACCTGAAGTTTCACTGTTCACAACTATGCCCTGATTACAAAACATGCAGTTTTTTTTTTTTTTTTTTTTTTTAAATTGTCTCTTCTTAATGTACCTTTGGGGAAAAGGCAGAAAGAAAATACAGGAAACGTCTTAAAATTCATACAAGTTCAGTTAACTTGTTCCAACTTTGATTGTCTTAATTTGATTGCAGCATATGGCAGTAATTCCAGTATTTTGATCTCCTTCGAATGAGATAGTTCATGATCCTGAATGCCACTATCATTTTTGGTGACCAATGGGAGACAGATGCCATATATGGAACCAAACAGTCAAAGAAATTTTTATAAAGGACAAAATTTATGTACAGTACTTTAGGCATTTTTTTTTAGATTCCTCTTTTAAAATTCAGTCATGTGGCTACTTAATTAAAAAATATATTTCTATCTCATGAAAAAAATTCACACGACAAAATTTTAAGAGGAGAACTTAAGGAATAGCACATAAATACTGTACCTAAGTTTTGCCCTTTAATAAATATCTCCTTAGGCCATGATCAACTGCTTTGGAGGTCCTCCTTGAGGTTGACCCGGCAGTCATTAATGAAATTGACAAAATGGGCAAAACTTTAAATGAAGATAATATTTTCTGGTTTTGAGGATCATCATACCCTCCAAATTTATTTAAAGACCTTTGACATTATGACCCTCTAAATCTCAAATGAAATATATATGGTTGGTATATATATCTAGCCTAAATTGTAACTACTTCCATTGTTTTATATATAGAGAAATCAACATAAACAATAAATTATTATTAAGAATATTATATAAGATGCATGCCCTATTCTTATTATAAACAAGATTAAATATATCTATAGGGACTGGATTTGAGCGCTATTCCTTGGGAATAAGTGGACTTAAGTCCAGCTGGCCCAATACAATGAATTTGTAGAGTGTGAGTTAAAAAACTAGGCCCTAGTGAGGATTGCAACAATTAAACATGGAAATGCATGGATTGGGTGGCAAGAACACAAACTAAAACATGAAACTAGGCTCCTCGGCCATTTTCTTGGATTGTATATTTCTTATTCTCTCTTTAGTACTAAGTTACAAAGATCATACAAGTGTCACGGTCCTTTTTCTTCCCAAACAGCCGTCCCCATTTCTGGAGGATTTGTTACATTTTATATCCCCTTCTGGTTAATCCTAGCCCTTTATTTGTTGATCATGTAGGTCACCACTTGAGTACCTGTCCCATCAGCCACCTTCCCATCCTTCCTGTGGGTGGTAGCAGCTAAGGCGGCACTCTTCAGGGGTCACTTCTCCATTAATGCGGCCAGAACGTTAATTGTGAGTATTTAATGTGGAGGTGACAGTTCCTCCTGGGATTGCTCCTCCACCATACTTCCATGGCCAACCCGTTGTACTTGCCTCTCTCTTGGATCTCTCTGGAAGGTTACCTTTGAAGGCACTTTACTCTTCCTTTCAATGGTTCGTGCGGGCCAAGGACATGATTGTCCTTGGCGGTACTCCTGGCGAATGAAGCTTCCTTGACTCGTCCTCGGATACTCATTTCTCCTCGGCGTGGGCCTTAGGCTTAGCATAGAGTGGGCCGGAGTTGCCAAATTCTTTGGCCCCACAATAGCCCCTCAAAATCCTGCTGTCAAGCTCCTTAGATGGAGAGGAGGATTTTGACGTCCTCGGGCCTCTACCGCGGCTTGTCAAGTCTTGTCCTCTATCAGTACCAGTGCCTTTTCGCCAATCCAAAGCACGTTTCTGACGCCTTGGTATGCAGAGCGTGCTCGCATTGAATTCAGGCGGCTCTGTGCTCCCCACGTTCAACGGTGTGATGATAATCCAACGGTGGTGATCCTCAAAACTTGCACGGTTGTTATTTTTTATTGGGGGTATAAATACCCATTTGAATTGATCCGCCTCTTTACTTTCGCATTCAAGAGACCTTGCACACATACTTCGAATTCGGTCACATCTCTAACTGAACTTGCAACTTCCTTCAGCACAAAAAGCCCACCCGAGGAGCTTTTCCTTATTTCTATAAGTCTTCTTCTCCCTTTCCAAATTGTGCTCTCCCCTCTTCTAGACTTCTTTCTTTGTGACTCTTAGTTGTCTTTAGGGATGGGTAGGTTCAAAAAATTGGTTAAGTCCGAAGAGGCGATGGAGAAGTTCGTCGCTGATTATAGGACACCCAGTACCGTAGGTCTAAGGTACTGTAAAGAAGAGGAGCGGAGACTTAGGAGGCAAGAGGGCGAGGTGGTGATTCTCATAATTGCCTTTTTAGAGGGTGGTATGTGGATCCCCATGGGTCAGGTGATGACGAGTTACCTTAGGCATTTCCGGCTTGCCCCCACCCAATGCGGCGTCAATATGTTTAGGATTCTGGGCTGTGTAGATGCCCTAAACGAGAAGATGGGGCTGAGGTTAACCCATCATGACGTGAACTGGTGCTACAACCTCCAACTCCTGAAGGGTAAGTCCTACTACATGAAGACGAGGGAGGATAGGGTACGGCTTATCTAGTGTCTCCCCTCGTCCAGCAAGGGGCTGGATAGGGACTTTCTCATCGTGTCCGGGGAGTGGCACGATGGCCTTCATTGTCCCACAGTGGAAGGCATGCCAGGTGGGGCACTCGGAGTAGGAGAGGGTATTATTTTTTTTGAATTTTTGCTGCATGCTTTGTTCGGTTGCTAATAGTAGTATATTTTCGTCTCTGCAGATCCACATGCTTTCGAGCGACATTTTGGTTTAGTCAACAAGGAGGACTTGGAGACCGTGTTAAGGACGGAGATCTTCGTGAACGAGGTCGACAACCAAGTTAGGGCTGCTCATAAGATCCTGGGGTACGACCCTATTCAGAAATTGTTTGCGGCGCCAAAGTGCGTGATCAGGGCAAAGGATCCTCGGCTCCGGAGAATTACTGAAATCGAGGACGGTTTCTGGATCCCGGAGGGGTCCCTTACTGCAGAAGGTACTCCGTTGGCGGGCTCCTCTACGTCCCATCGAGCTGCGGAGGCTACAGGGGGAGGTGAAGGAATAGAGGAAAAAGATACCGGTTCGGGCCCGGCCGAGGACAACTTTGGTGTGTTCGAACAAGTCCACCTGCTCGAGGATCCCTCTGGTGACTTGGGTGACCAGAGCCTGACCGAAGCAGACTTTCTGTCAGCAGGGAACTCTCCTTGGGCTGAGATGGGTTTCAAGAAAAAATCTCAATCCAACTTACTCGACCTGCTCGAAGGCCAGCCAGGGAAGTCTCAGCCTAAGCTTCCTCCTCCTCCACCCTAGTCTTAGCCTACCCAGACCAGGTCAACTTCCACCCAGCCCAGGCTTCCTCTTCCTCTACCTTGGCCGAGTCCGCCATCTAGGTCTGAGCCCTCCGATCATAAGCAGAGAAAGGACAAGGGTAAAAGGCCTATGGGGGGAGGGACAAGTCCTATTCCTCCCAGGAGGAGGGCGACACTCAGCGACCCTCTAAGCAACTAAAGCTAGGGTCTTAAGGTCAGGATAAGCAGGTCACCGCCCAACCCGAGGCTCAGGCCTGGCTCCCAGCCTCAATGCTTCATGGGGGGCCTCTGATGGACGATGCCTCTCTCAGGGACTTCTGAGGGGGCGAAGGCACACTTGTGGCCGATGCGCTGGAGAGGTCCCTGCTACTCCCTGCGGACATGGCTGAGCTGGAAGTTCTGAGGAGTAAGGAAGTCTTCCTCAGCCTCAAGCGATACTTGGGAATGGTAAGACCCTTAGCACTTATGATTCTTCTAACTTCAATTTTCTCTCCTTTTTTTTCCTTTTTTTTTTTTTTTTGGTTTCCTACTTACTTGAGTATTTGTTTCAATTGGCAGGCTGTTCAAGCCACTTTCAGGTTGGAGAAGGCATCCAATAAACAATATAAGGCCCTGGATGCAGAGCGAAAAGCGCATAGGGGCTAGTCGGACCCTTAAGGCCTCCGAGGCTGATCTCGTGAAGGCCCGGGAGGAGGCTACGGTCACTACTGAAGTGATTACTACAACTTCTGATGAGCCTGCCATGGAAGCTGATCCTCCCGGGGTGACTGAAATAGCCAAAGGTCTCAATGAGGAAGTACCCCAGGAGGCCGCAAACCTCTTAGCTGATGTCCAGGCCCCTCTTACCAAGGAGACAGCACTCTCAGCAGTGCCCTCGCAGATTATTCCTTTAAGTCAGGGCTCAGAGGACCCTGAGACTACCATAAATCAGATACCCACAGGGGGAAGAAGATTAAGCTGAAGAAGTAGGCCCCTTGACGCCTTTGCCTTATCTCTCTTTTATTTTTTGGAACAATGTAATGACACTTTTACCTTTTTTTTTTTTTTTTTTTAAATATTGTAATATGATTCTTGTTGTGTATCTTTTATGAACTTAATGTAGCGCGCGTTTTATTTTCCCTTGCTTGTCTTGCTTATTGTTATTACTATTATTATTATTTTTTTTTACACTTGTATAATCTTAACTTCAATTTTGCCTCGGCACATTACAGTAATAATTGCAATAATGTGGAAATGTGTATGCAAAGGGAAACCTACCTCTCTTTCGTTTTTGACTTGGACCCAAGGTAGGCCAAAGTCATTAAACCCTTCAGGTGTGAGCTAAGCCAGGACCAAGTCCATGGTCCCCTGAAATGCTTTAAGTGATGCTCATAGGCCCAATTTTCGGATTTTGTTATGGGAAAGGTCATCTTTGTCTGCAATGACCACAACGGGCATTAAGGTAGTTAATTAAACCGGATTAGCTTGCTCATCGGCTTTGTTTGATGCTTAGGCAGAATTTATTTAGCATTAATTTCACCAAAACGGATGACTCCAGGATTAGGTATAGCTCTGATTCCGCCCAACACTTAGGCTTTTTCTTGAATCGGTTAGCTTCCCTCATAGGCTTGAGTTCAAGGACCATGCAAGGCCTCGGTTTTGTCTGACACTTATAGGATTTGTTGAAGTAATTAGTTTCCTCATAGGCTTGAGTCCGAGGACCATGTAAGGCTTTGGTTCTGTCTAACACTTATCTTCTAAAGTAACTAGTTTTCCCATAGGTTTAAGTCCGAGGACCATGCAAGACCTTGGTTCTGTCTAACACTTGATTCTTAAAGTAACTAGTTTCCCCATAGGTTTGAGTTCGAGGACCATGCAAGACCTTGGTTCTGTCTAGCACTTATAGGATTTATTGAAGCAGTTAGTTTCCTCATAGGTTTGAGTCCGAGGACCATGCAAGACCTTAGTTCTGTCTAACACTTATAAGATTTATTGAAGTAGTTAGTTTTCCTATAGGCTTGAGTCCGAGGACCATGCAAGGTCTTGGTTCTGTCTAACACTTAGTGTTTTCTTGAAATAGTAAGTTTCCCCATAGGCTTGAGTCTGAGGACCATGCAAGACCTTAGTTCTGTCTAACACTTAGTGTTTTCTTGAAGTAGTAAGTTTCCCCATAGACTTGAGTCCAAGAACCATGCAAGGCCTTGATTCTGTCTAACATTTAGTATTTTCTTGAAGTAGTTAGTTTCCTCATAGGCTTGAGTCTGAGGACCATGCAAGGCCTTAGTTCTGTCTAACACTTAGTGTTTTCTTGAAGTAGTTAGTTTCCCTATAGGCTTGAGCCCGAGGACCATGCAAGGCCTTGGTTCTGTCTAACACTTAGTGTTTTCTTGAAATAGTTAGTTTTCCCATAGGCTTGAGTCCGAGGACCATGCAAGGCCTTGGTTCTGTCTAACACTTAGTGTTTCCTTGAAGAAGTTAGTTTCCCCATAGGCTTGAGTTTGAGAATCATGCAAGGTCTTGGTTCTGTCTAACACTTAATATTTTCTTGAAGTAGTTAGTTTCCCCATAGGCTTGAGCCCGAGGACCATGCAAGGCCTTGGTTCTGTCCAACACTTATCTTCCGAAGTAACTAGTTTCCCATAGGTTTGAGTCCGAGGACCATGCAAGGCCTTGGTTCTGTCTAGCACTTGATTCTTGAAGTAACTAGTTTCCCCATAGGTTTGAGTCCGAGGACCATGCAAGACCTTGGTTCTGTTTAGCACTTAAAGGATTTATTGAAATAGTTAGTTTCCCCATAGGTTTGAGTCCGAGGACCATGCAAGGCCTTAGTTCTATCTAACACTTATAAGATTTATTGAAGTAGTTAGTTTCCCCATATGCTTGAGTCCGAGGACCATGCAAGGCCTTGGTTCTGTCTAACACTTAGTGTTTTCTTGAAGTAGTAAGTTTCCCCATAGACTTGAGTCCGAGGACCATGCAAGGCCTTGGTTCTGTCTAACACTTAGTGTTTTCTTGAAGTAGTTAGTTTCCCCATAGACTTGAGTGCGAGGACCATGCAAAACCTTGGTTCTGTCTAATACTTAGTATTTTCTTGAAGTAGTTAGTTTCCTCATAGGCTTGAGTCCGAGGACCATGCAAGGCCTTAGTTCTGTCTAACACTTAGTGTTTTCTTGAAGAAGTTAGTTTCCCCGTAGGCTTGAGTCCGAGAACCATGCAAGGTCTTGGTTTTGTCTAACACTTAGTGTTTTCTTGAAGTAGTAAGTTTCCCCATAGGCTTGAGTCCAAGGATCATGCAAGGCCTTGATTCTGTCTAACACTTAGTATTTTCTTGAAGTAGTTAGTTTCCTCATAGGCTTGAGTCCGAGGACCATGCAAGGCCTTAGTTCTGTCTAACACTTAGTGTTTTCTTGAAGAAGTTAGTTTCCCCATAGGCTTGAGTCCGAGGACCATGCAAGGCCTTGGTTCTATCTAACACTTAGTGTTTTCTTGAAGTAGTAAGTTTCCCCATAGACTTGAGTCCGAGGACCATGCAAGGTCTTGGTTCTGTCTAACACTTAGTGTTTTCTTGAAGTAGTAAGTTTCCCCATAGGCTTGAGTCCAAGGACCATGCAAGGCCTTGATTCTGTCTAACATTTAGTATTTTCTTGAAGTAGTTAGTTTCCTCATAGGCTTGAGTCTGAGGACCATGCAAGGCCTTAGTTCTGTCTAACACTTAGTGTTTTCTTGAAGAAGTTAGTTTCCCCATAGGCTTGAGTCCGAGAACCATGCAAGGTCTTGGTTTTGTCTAACTCTTAGTATTTTCTTGAAGTAGTTAGTTTCCCCATAGGCTTGAGTCCGAGGACCATGCAAGGCCTTAGTTCTGTCTAGCACTTAATGTTTTCTTAAAGTAGTTAGTTTCCCCATAAGCTTGAGTCCGAGGACCATGCAAGGCCTTGGTTCTGTCTAACACTTAGTGTTTTCTTAAAGGCTTGAGTCCGAGAACCATGCAAGCCCTTGGTTCTGTCTAACACTTAGTGTTTTCTTGAAGTAGTTAGTTTCCCCATAGGCTTGAGTCCGAGGACCATGCAAGGCCTTGGTTCTGTCTAACACTTAGTGTTTTCTTGAAATAGTTAGTTTCCCCATAGGCTTGAGTCCAAGGGCCATGCAAGGCCTTAGTTCTGTTTAATACTTAGTATTTTCTTGAAGTAGTTAGTTTCCCCATAGGCTTGAGTCCGAGGACCATGCAAGGCCTTGGTTCTGTCTAACACTTAGTATTTTCTTGAAGTAGTTAGTTTCCCCATAGGCTTGGTTCTGTCTAACACTCGTCTTTTGAAGTAACTAGTTTCCCCGCAGGTTTGAGTCCGAGGACCATGCAAGACCTTGGTTCTGTTTAGTACTTAGTTTTTCGTGACTGCTTGGAGTGAGGGAGATCATCCTTATCGTTGGGGAGTCTACCCTTAGAGTGATAGTGGCCTTAAACTTGCTCCGTCGAGAGAGGACCCTTCTTCGGTCTGGCTCCTTGGCTCGGCTCGGCGCGCCACTTTCAATTACGAGGCGTCTTTTGGGCTATTCGAGTAACACGCTTGACGCTTCGGTGCGCGAGACGTATCCTCATTAATATCCTTTCGGATTTACGAGGATCCAGCGGCTGGCTAGCTCTTTGGAAATTGGGCGGAATTAATACCTCCAATAATTCTTCCTTAGGATTCTGTGTAGGCTGGTTTTCACCAGCTCTTGCCTTCTATATAAGGCATTTTGGGGTAATCTTTTCTTCAAATTTCACAAACACTTAGGTTCAATAGGGGCTCAAGGCTCTCCATTTTCTGGGCATTTTCAAGGGCCTTGCCAAAATTGTGACTTGTGCTTGAGGAGATGGAGTGGCCCTGGAAAAGGGCAAGGACAAGGAAGTCGAGCCCCCTTTAAGAGCCGAGAATGCCACCCCAATCTTGGACGACACAATGGAGGCGAAATAAGCAGAGGCCAAAGACCCTCCTCCTTTTCAACCTAGCCAGAGAGAGGACTCCCCTCGCAGTTAGGACGGAGATCCGAAAGGAACATAACGTCTCTCCTTCGCGTGCGGATCTACCAGCCTTCCAAGCTAGTAGTGATTCGTTGGCGCCCGGTCGTTGTGGGACTGGGAGAGAATCAAGGAAAAATCTTGAGATGGGATCGTCAGGCGCCGCGGCTTCTTCTTCCTTCTCTTTTGCAGTGCCGCCCATGCTGGCTTGGGAGCTATGGACGGTCTTAGAATAGGCCTGTTTCCGCCTCTCCCTCCATGTTTAGCTTAGCTTTAAAACATGCCTGCCTAGGGCCCCTTTTTTATTTTTAGCTTTAGAACAAGCCTACCTAAGTATTTACCTTCGTAGTTAGCTTTAGAACAAGCCTGCCTAAGCATTTTTTGTGTAATGTAACTTTTCTTTACTTAATAAAGAAGTAGCCACATTTCGTTTCTTTTACTTCTTGCATCTTTCATTTCTTTGTGATGATTGCCTTTTAAATGAGTACGTTGCCGTTATTTGTGTGTGTGTGTTTTTTCTTTTGTGAACTTGGAAGAGGGGTTGTTATTGATCCTTCCGCACCTACCGTCGCACTCGCTAATCCTCAAGACCTTCTCACAAACGGCGCCAATTGTAGG
Organism: Quercus glauca; assembly: GCA_023736055.1. Lineage (NCBI taxonomy): Eukaryota > Viridiplantae > Streptophyta > Magnoliopsida > Fagales > Fagaceae > Quercus > Quercus glauca. Next base: position 71,773,441 of record CM043316.1, on the reverse strand, counting down.
GACCTGGTTTGGGCACTTCCCTTCTGGGAATGAGTGGACCCAAGCCCAAGTAACCCTATACAATAAATTTGTAGAGAGTGGATAGAAGGACTAGGCATTAGTGAAAGATACAACGGTTGATATGGGTTTACAGGATCATCAAGTGAGATTTGGCTAAATTTTCTAAGGAGAAGTTCGTCCTCGGCCTAGTCTGAGGAGCTCCTTCCTGAGTGTTAGTGAAAGTTGGGGTTGTCCTTGAACACCCCGAAAATCCCAAACCTCCATTCTCTGGGGATTCATTCTATTATATAGTCCTATTCGGCTGATCTCTGCCTTCCACTTGTTGATCATCTGAGCCTGTGTCAGAGGGCTTGTCCCATCAGCCGCCTTTCCAGACTTTCTGTTAGTTGAAGTAACCAAGGCATCACTGTTCAATGATCAATTCTCCATTAATGCGGCCAGAGTGTCAGCTGCATATATTTAATGTGTGGGTGATAGCTTCCTTTCTTTAATATCGGCCGGCCGAGGACATGATCGTCCTCGGCGATACTCCTTGATAATTTGGGCCTCCCCTGCTCATCCTCGGATAATGTATTGTCCTCGGCATGGGTCTTGGGCTCGATATGGAGTGGGCCGGGGTTGCCAAATCGTTGGGCCCTACAGTTGGTATATTTGGACCTCGTGTTCAGGGCAATATTACTTGTATTATATATATATATATATATATTTTTGATAGATACTTGTATTATATATTACTTGTCAAAATCATACTTGCTTCGTCTTGCAACTAAATTTTAGGGGTTTTTTTTTTTTTTGGGTAATTAACTAAATTTCTTCTATACATGGAGGGGGTCAATCTTTAATATGCTTCTTCAGTTGTATATATCATTATTCATTTAATTGGTATCTCATTCGTAACAAAGTGGGAAACAATGCCATTATTGGTTAGCACTTGAAGATACTACCCATTGGTAAATAAAAAATCATGAAGGAATATATTATGCCAATAATCACGCCTGTAATAATAGGGTTGACCTCTCCAATAAATTTTTATTCTAAACTAGCCTGGAAAAATCTTCTCTAGCGTATTACGTGGCGATTCATAAAACGGGTTTGGTTCATCAACTATCTTACTAATTATGAGAGTGTAGACACTAGGTGCAACCATAATTTTTAGGACCCAGCTTTTAAATTAAATATAAGAGTAATATATGTGATCGAAATAATTGGAAAAAAAATATTAAATTATAATTAATTTTTTTTAAATAAAATATTTTAAATTACTTGATACTTTTGATATGAAATTTTAATTGAAGTTGAATTTTGAATTTCTTAAGCATTAGGTAATAGAGTTTTACAAAGAGTAAATTATTGGAAATATAGTTTAATTTAAGGTAAACCATCTTACATAATTAATGAAAGTGTAGAAACTTGTCACAAAAAGAAATAGACTTTTTCCCTAAAAAAAGAAAAGAAAAGAGAAATAGTCACTTGATGTAATACACAAAAAAGTTAACAAAATATGATTTTTTCTCTATTTTATTTATTTTTTCAAAATAAGAAATTTTTATTTATGGTAATTAATCATAGTCCTTTATTTGTTGTCTAAATATGAAATTTAATAATTATTATAGTTATTATTTTAAAAAAATTATCATAGTTATTAATAGGTAATGGTGGCGCCAGAGAATTTGGCAACCCCGGCCCACTCTATGCTAAGCCCAAGGCCCACGCCGAGGAGAAAGGAGTGTCCGAGGACGAGTCAAGGAAGCTTCATTCGCCAGGAGTACCGTCGAGGACAATCATGTCCTTGGCCCGCACGGACCATTGAAAGGAAGAGCAAAGTGCCTTCAAAGGTAACCTTCTAGAGCGATCCAAGAGAGAGACAAGTACAACGGGTTGGCCATAGAAGCATGGTGGAGGAGCAATCCAGGAGGAACTATCACCTCCACATTAAATGCCCACAACTAACGTTCTGGTCGCATTAATGGAGAAGTGACCCCTGAACAGTGCTGCCTTAAATGCTACCACCCACAGGAAGGATGGGGAGCTGGCTGATGGGACAGGCACTTAAGTAGTGACCTGCATGATCAACAAATGGAGGGCCAGGATTAACCAGAATGGGATATAAAATGTAACAAATCCTCCAGAAATGGGGACGGCAGTTTGAGAAGAAAAAGGACCGAGGCACTTGTATGATCTTTGTAACCTAGTACTAAAGAAGGAATAAGAAATATACGATCCAAGAAAATGGCCGAGGAGCCTAGTTTCATATTTTAGTTTGTGTTCTTGCCACCCAATCCATGCATTACCATGTTTAATTGTTGCAATCCACACTAGGGCCTAGTTCTTTGACTCGCACTCTACAAATTCATTGTATTGGGCCAGCTGAGCTTGAGTCCACTCATTCCTAAGGAATAGCGCTCGAACCCGATCCCTACAATTGGCGCCGTCTGTGGGGAGAACTTGTGTGCTAGTAAGGGTAACGATCAAGCATGGCAGGAACAAGCCTTCACCAAGCAGGATCCCACCAGTCCAAACCAGCGAGGTCCCAACAACAGGGTACCTTCCCCAACCCTGAGTGCGGTCAAAACGAAGAAAACGGAAGGTTTCGAGAGGGAAGTGCGCACATCACACAGACCAGCGGAAGCCACACTCGCAGGGGCAGCCCCGTGCTACGGAGGCAAAATGACGAACAGACCGTACAATTAGAAGAGGTCAAGAGCCACATGTCCAAGAGACAAGATGATAAGGTGGCCATGCAGCGAGAGATAGACGGTTTGAGGAGAAAGCTGCGCTATGCACAACAAAAGTAGCCTCGTCCTAGTCCCGACACACCCTCCAACGAGGAGAGCGATGATGACTATAGGCAGAGATCAATGACCCCCCCAAGCGAGACATTTTCTCACGAAGAAGAGCACTACTAGAGGCGCAAATGTAAAAGCCTGTCCCCTAGAGGCGTGAGGAGTGATGCCATGAGTAGGGCACTGGATCAGCTCTCCAAATCATCTTTCACCTACCACATTGAGGAGGCTATGCTTTCTCGGTGATTTCAGCAACTAACCTTCACAATTTATAACCGCAGAATGGACCCTGTGGAGCATGTGAGTCAATATAACCAAAGGATGGCTGTCCACTCCAAGAATAAGGCGCTGATGTGTAGGGTCTTCCCCTCTAATCTGGGACCACTGGCAATGAGATGGTTTAATGGTCTGAAGACGAATTCTATAGACGAATTTTATCGACTCATACAGGCAGCTGACTCAAGCTTTCGGCTCCCAATTCGTCACAAACAGCAGACCTCCTCGGCCCTTGAGTGCGCTGTCAGTACCTTCAAAAATGGTCTCCCGACGGGGCATGGCCTGAGGAAGTCTCTGACCGGTAAGCCCGCCACCAGTGTACACCAGCTGATGAATCCGATCGATAAGTATAAGCGGGTAGAAGAGGATCAGCTGCAAAGCAAGGGAAAAGAGAAGGTTATCCTTCAGGAGAGGAAGGATTTCAGGTCGGATCGGTACAACAGCAATCGCCCGAGGAGAGATTTTGCAGGGCAATCTGGGGCGACCAACGCTTAGGCTGTCAATGCCGTAATCCGAGAGCCAGTACACAGGGTGTTGGAGAAGATAAGGAATGAACCATACTTTAAGGGGCCGAATAAGATGGCCGAGGACCCCACGAAGCGCAATCAGAACCTGTATTGCCAGTACCATCAGGACCACGGACACGCCACGGAGGACTGCAAGAACCTCTAGGACTATCTGGACCATCTAGTCTGGGAAGGAAAGCTGAAGCATCTCCTGCACCATTCCAGTGGCCACCAAGGCCAGACCTATCAGGAGCCTCAAAGAGATACTGCCATAAGGGCACCCACAGGGACGATCAATGTGATCTTGGTTGCGCCGGGAAGAATAGGCGCGCGCCTCTCGCGAGTGTTGTCTGTGGCCCAGATGCGTGCCGAAGAGTCCAAATCAGAGCCGAAGAAGGTTAAAAGGAATTTTCACCCAACCTTGTGCTTTTTAGAGGAAGACAAGGTCAGGACCACCCAGCCCCACGATGACGCGCTAGTGATCACCCTCAGAATCGGGGACTATGATGTGAAAAGGGTGATGGTGGATGGTGGCAGCGGGCCGAGATTATGTACCCTAACCTCTACAAGGGGCTGGGGTTAAAACCAGAAGATTTGACACCCTATAACTCCCCTCTGATGAGTTTCGATGGGAAGCTGGTTATCCCAAAAGGCATGATTAGGTTGCCCGTCCAGACCGGCCCAGAAGTGGTGGAGGTGGACTTTATAGTGGTGGACATCTATTCCCCGTACACAGCCATCGTCGGCAAGCCCTAGCTTCACACCCTGGGGGCTGTCGCCTCCTCCTTGCAACAGAAGGTGAAATTCTCGTCTGGGGACCATGTCCTCAAAATTTGTGGTTGCCAATCCATATCAAGGCAATCATGGTGGCTGCCACATCGCATCGGCTCGATGCGGGGCCCTCTGCCACTGCTGAAGGGGGCTTATAACAATCAAAGGACCCGGCGGCTCCTTCCGATGCAGCTGCCGAGGAAGCAAAATATGAAGATCTTGACAAGATGATCATTGGAGACGATCTGGAGAAGTTCTTTCAGGTCGGGGCTCGGCTGCTTTCTCAGGAGAGGAAGGAGTTGATCGAGTTCCTCAAAACAAACATTGACGTATTTACATGGGACGCCTGCGATGCTCCAGGGATTGATCCAGCCGTTATTTGTCACCATCTCAATGTCAACCCATCCGTTGTCCCTAAGAAATAACCACCTCGGCGTCCGTCAAGGGAGCACGCCGATGCGATTAGAGAAGAGGTGAAGAAGTTTAAGCGTGCAGGGGCCATCAAGGAGGTCTTTTACCCTGAGTGGTTTGCCAACACTGTGGTGGTTAAGACGAAAAGTGAAAAATGGAGAGTTTGTGTAGACTTCACGGACCTAAACAAGGCATGCCCAAGGGACCTGTTCCCTATGCCTCGGATAGACCAACTAGTGGATGCCACTGCGGGACATTCTCGGATAAGTTTCTTAAATGCCTTTCAGGGCTATCATCAAATACCACTAGCCCTGGATGATCAGGAGAAGACAGCCTTTGTGACACCTGTTGGGAATTACTACTGTAAGGTGATGCCCTTTGGCCTGAAGAATGCTGGGTCCACCTATCAGAGGATGATGACGAGAATGTTTGAGCCGCTGTTGGGCAAAAGCATTGAAATTTATGTTGATGATATGGTGGTAAAGAGTAAAGTGGTGTCCGAGCACCTAGGAGACCTCGGTTGTATCTTTGACGTCCTAAGGAAGCACAAGTTATGCCTGAATGCTTCCAAATGCTCATTCGGCGTAGGGTCAAGCAAGTTTTTGGGCTACATCATCACCCACAAGGGAATTGAGGTTGATCCTGATCAGATTAAAGCTATCAATAACTTGAAGCCTTCGCAAAATCCTAAGGAGATCCAAAAATTCACTGGAATGATTGCGGCCCTAAACCGGTTCATTTCTAGGTCGGCTGATAGGTGCAGGCCTTTCTACCTCCTAATTAACAAGTGGAAGGGATTCGAGTGGTCCGAGGATTGTGCCGTGGCCTTCCAGCAGCTCAAGGAATACCTATCCCGGCCATCAATCATGTCTAACCCCGAAACCGACGAAGTCCTGTACACCTACATCACCGTCGCCCTTCATGCAGTGAGCGTGGTGCTGATACGGGATGACAGTGGCATTTAAAAGCCAGTCTATTATGTGAGCAAGTCGCTGCAAGAAGCTGAGATCAAGTACTTGCCCTTGGAGAAAGCCCTACTGGCTTTAGTCCATGCTACGCGAAAGCTTCCCCACTATTTCCAGGCCCACATGGTAGTCATCCTAACTCAACTGCCCTTAAAATCCGTACTTCGTTTTGCTGATTACACTAGAAGGATCGCCAAGTGGAACACGATTCTGCGGGCTTTTGATATTAAGTACATGCTTCGAACCTCTATAAAGGGCCAGGTCCTGGCTGACTTAGTGGTCAAATTTGTAGAACTACTAGTAGAAGCAGTGGCCAAAAAGGGAGACATGGATGGAAAATCTGTTGAGGCAATCTCTGTCCCAGGGCCCCCACGCTGGAAAGTGTACGTTGATGGAGTCGCGAATCAAAGGGGGTCTAGGGTGGGGCTAGTCCTAGTGTCCTCAGAGAAGTCTGTTGTAGAGAAGTCCCTGAGACTTGGGTTCCCTGCCACAAATAATGAAGCCGAGTATAAAGCCTTACTGCAAAGTATGGTCATGGTGCAAAAAATGGGCAGAAAAGCAGTGGATATGTTCTCGGATTCGAGGTTGGTAATGGGCCAGGTAAACGGAGAATTGGAAGCCAGGGATGCGAGGATGCAAGAGTACTTAAGCTAGGTTAATGCCTGCAGTCAGACTTCGACCTTTTCAGCTTATCACATGTCTCCAGAAGTGGAAATACCCATGTAGATTCATTGGCCACACTTGCCACATCCTCGGCAGGGGACCTGCCTCGGGTTATCCTTGTTGAGCATCTGAAGAGGGCGAGTGAGGTGACAAAAGGCACGACCCATGTCCACTAGGCTAGAGTGAGCCCCAGCTGGATGGACCCTATAGTGAGATTCCTCAAAGATGATATCCTATCTGAGGAGAAGTCAGAGGCTGATAAAATACGGAGGAACGCTCCTACTCTGGACCCTACTTACTGTGTATTCACCCTGAGGCGTTAGAATTACTACTCGAGGAGTTCATGAAGGGATCTATGGGAGTCACACAGGAGGAAGGTCCCTGTCGCACCAAGCAATCACCTAGAGATATTGGTGGTCGAGGATGCAGAAGGAAGCCCTAGAGTATGTTAAGAAGTGTAACCAACGCCAAAGGTTTGCCCTAAACATTCACCAGCCCGTAGGCATCCTAAATCCTTTGTCCAGCCCAAGGCTGTTTGCCCAGTGGGGCCTGGATATTGTAGGTCTTTTCCCCAAGGCACCAGGGAACAAAAGATATCTGTTGGTCGGCACAGATTATTTCACCAAGTGGGTCGAAGCTGAGCTATTAGCCAACATTAGAGATGTGAATGCTAAGAAGTTCATCTGAAGGAATATTGTTACACGATTCGGGGTCCCCCATACCCTCATTTCAAATAACGGGCTTCAATTTGATAGCAAAGCCTTCAGAAGATACTGTTGTGACCTGGGGATCACGAACTGGTACTCAACTCCGACTTATCCTCAAGGAAATGGGCAGGCCAAGGCTGTCAACAAGGTCATAGTTAATGGGCTCAAAAAGAGGCTGGATGACGTCAAGGGAAGATAAGCGGAAGAGCTACCGCACGTCCTATGGACCTATCGAACCACATCACGGCGGTCAACAGGGGAAACACCTTTTGCCATGACCTATGGGGCTGAGACCGTTATCCCTCTAGAAGCGAACTTCCCAACGCTAAAGACGAGCTCCTTCTCCCCGGATAGTAATGATGAGCTACTAGGGAAGAGCTTAGATTTGATTGATGAGCGAAAGGAAAAGGCAATGATCCAGCTGGCCTGCTACCACCAAAAGCTCAAGTAAGGATATGATGTCAATGTGAAACTAAGACCACTAGCACCAGGGGACCTAGTGTTGAGAAAAATTGTGGACGCTGCTAAGAACCCATCCTATGGGAAGTTAGGACCCAACTGGGAGGGACCATACTGAATCACCTCAGTGGCGGGAATAGGTGCATACTACTTTGAAGATTTAGATGAAAAACCTGTACCTCGTCCATGGAATGTAAATAACCTGCGAAGGTATTATTATTAATGAAAGAATCTTTGTCAATTCAAATTCTAAGTCTGTTGTGATTGCATGCTTCTTACCCTAACAACCATCTAAGTGTTAGACAGAACCAAGGTCTTGCATGGTCCTCGCACTCAAGTCTATGGGGAAACTAACTACTTCAAGAAAATACTAAGTGTTAGACAGAACCAAGGCCTTGCATGGTCCTCGGACTCAAGCCTATGGGAAAACTAACTACTTTAAGAAAACACTAAGTGTTAGACAGAACCAAGGCCTTGCATGGTCCTCGGACTCAAGCCTATGGGGAAACTAACTACTTCAAGAAAATACTAAGTGTTAGATAAAATGAAGGCCTTGCATGGTCCTCGGACTCAAACCTATGGGGAAACTAACTACTTCAAGAAAACACTAAGTGTTAGACAGAACCAAGGTCTTGCATGGTCCTTGGACTCAAGCCTATGGGGAAACTAACTACTTTAATAAATCTTATAAGTGTTAGACAGAACCAAGGCCTTGCATGGTCCTCGGATTCAAGCCTATGGGGAAACTAACTACTTCAATAAATCCTATAAGTGCTAGACAGAACCAAGGTCTTGCATGTTCCTCGGACTCAAACCTTTGGGGAAACTAGTTACTTCAAGAATCAAGTGCTAGATAGAATCAAGGTCTTGCATGGTCCTCGGACTCAAACCTATGGGGAAACTAGTTATTTGGAAAGATAAGTGTTAGACAAAACCAAGGCCTTGCATGATCCTCGGACTCAACCCTATGGGGAAACTAATTACTTCAACAAATCCTATAAGCATCAAACAGAGCCGATGAGTAAGCTAATTTGGTTTAATTAACTACCTTAATGCCTGTTGTGGTCATTGCAGACGAAGATGACATTTCCCATAACTAAATCTGAAAATTAGGCCCATGAGCATCACTTAAAGTGTTTCAGGGGACCATGGACTTAGTCCTGGCTCAGCCCACACCTGAAGGGTTTAATGACTTTGGCCTACCTTGGGTCCAAGTCAAAAACAAAGAGAGGTAGGTTTCCCTTTGCATACATATTTCCACATTATTGCAATTATTGCTGTAATGTGCCAAGGCACAATTGAAATTAGGATTATACAAGTGTAAAAAATAATAATAATAATAATAATAATAAGCAAGACAAGCAAGGGAAAAAAAAAACGCGCGCTACATTAAGTTCATAAAAGATACACAACAAGAATCATATTACAATATTTTTTAAAAAAAAGACAAGGTAAAAATGCCATTACATTGTTCCAAAAAATAAAAGGGAGATAAGGCAAAGGCGCCAAGGGGCCTACTTCTTCAGCTTAATCGTCTTCCCCCCTGTGGGTAGTTGATTTGTGGTGGCCTCAGGGTCCTCTGAGCCCTGACTTAGAGGAATAATCTGCGAGGGCACCGCAGAGAGTGCTATCTCCTCGGCAAGAGGGGCCTGGACATTGGCTGAGAGGTTTATGGCCTCCTAGGGTGCTTCCTCATTGGGACCTTTGGCTGTTTTAGTCACCCCGAGAGGATCAGCTTCCACGAAAGACTCATCAGAAGTTGTAGTAACCACCTCGGTAGTGACCGCAGCCTCCTTGGCTTCTTCATTAGGGGCAATATCAGTCTCCTCAGCGGCTACCTCGACCTTAGAGCTGGAAGATGCAGCCTTGCGGATGGCAAGGGGATAGTATACATTCTCCACCTTCCATAGGTCGGACGAGGCCTCAAACCTAGCTTGTTTGAGGGCCTCACTCCAAACCTGGGAGCAGTAGAACCTGCATACCCCAGGGACTTGGGCTTTGAGAGCTGCCTCCGTCTCGGCCATCCCGGCTGCATAGGCTACCTCATCGGCTTCTTCCTTAGAAGCCTGAGCCTTCACCCTGCCAAAGTCCACTATGCGCTTTTTGCGCTCTGCATCCAGGGTCTTGTCTTGTTTGTTGGATGCCTCCTTCAACCTGAAAGTGGCCTGAATAGTCTGCCAATTGAAACAAATGCTCAAGTAAGTAGGAAACAAACAAAAAAAAAAGGAAAAAAAAAAGAGAGAGAAAATTAAAGTCAGAAGAATCATAAGTGCTGAGGGTCTTACCATTCCCAAGTATCGCTTGAGGCTGAGGAAGACTTCCTTACTCCTTAGAACCTCTAGCACAGCCATGTTCGCAGGGAGTAGCAGGGACCTCTCCAGCGTATCGGCCACAAGTGTGCCTTCGCCCCCTCGGAAGTCCTTGAGAGAGGCATCGTCCATTAGAGGCTCCCCATGGAGCATTGGGGCTGGGGGCCAGGCCTGAGCCTCGGACTGGGCGACAACCTGCTTGTCCTGACCTTGAGACCTTATCTTCAGTTGCTTGAAGGGTCGCCGAGTGTCGCCTTCCTCTTGGGAGGAATGGGACTTGTCCCCTCCCCATAGGCCTTTTACCCTTGTCCTTCCTCTGCTTAGGATCGAAGGGCTCGGACCTAGATGGCGGACTTGGCCGAGGTAGAGGAAGAGGAAGCTTGGGCTGGGTGGAAGTTGACCTGGTCTGGGCAGGTTGAGACTTGGGTGGAGGGGGAGGAAGCTTAGGCTGAGACTTCCCCGGCTGGCCTTTGAGCAGGTCAAGTAAGTTGGATTGGGATATTCTCTTGAAACCCATCTCGGCTTGAAGAGAATTCCCTGCTGACAGAAAGTTTACTTCGGTTAGGCTCTGGTCACCCAAGTCACCAGAGGGATCCTCGGGCAGGTGGACTTATTTGAACATGCCAAAGTCGTCCTCGGTTGGGCCCGAACTGGTACCTTCTTCCTCTGTTCCTTCACCTCACCCTTCATCCTCCGCAGTGTTAACACCCCATTTTGCAACCCTCATTTAGTCTCACATGGAGGGTAAAATGGGTACTTTCACCTCATAAATATGCATCTTAATTCTGGCCATTAGATCTTTAATCTCATTTCACCAAAATGATCTTGATGTTGTAACGATCAAATCAACTGGTCATAAGCCCTAATCGGACCACTAGATTGAAAGTTATCATCAAGTCAAGTTTTAATGGCTAAGATGCACTATCACAAATTGAGTCCGACTATATGTGATTATAAACAATTGATTTTAATTGGTTATAAGTGTAATCAATTGGAGATCAATGATGTGTCATAATTTAATTGGTTATGACTACATTTTATGGTGAGGTTGCATACACCTAATTAATTAGATAGTTAAACATTAATTCTTCAATGAGTAATTTGTATAATTATCTTTTAATTAGTGTAAATTTGAAACCAATTAAGTCTTAAATTGGAGTGATTGGAGCCATTTAATGTTAATTGGGGACTAATTTGGGACCTATTAATGTTAATTGTGCTGAAACCATTTTCTAACAAATGACCTCTGCTCACTATTTCATCGATATCTCTTAGAATATTTTGAATATGTGAATGAGGTTAATTTTCCCAGAAACTAGACATTCAGGCTTCAATTTGAGCACAAGAATGAGACAATTCCGATCAGAATTGAGCCAGATATGATTTTTTGAAGTTGGCTCTATAGGCTGTTACAGCAGTTACGGGAAAACTGAATTTTGGCTTGCTCCCCACTCCCACCAATCTCTCCATTTAATGCACCAGATTTTTTCCAAGGCTAAAATGAGATCTAGGTTCATAATCCTTGTCAACCCTCATTAAATGGCCTTCCATTCATATTCCCTCCACTACTACTATATAAACCCTCCCTCTCATTTATTCTAGGACACACCAAAACCCCCCTCTCTTCTCCTCTCTTGAGTTTTAGTGAAGTAGAGTAGTCTTGTCATATTTTGGTTTTCCTGAGATTCAAGGTATTGAGTGAGACTCACTCTCCCTCTCCTAATTCTTCTTTTTTCCTCCTCCTTTAGAACCTCTACCAAGAGTCTCCTCTTCCACCATTTGGATCTTGCATGAAGGTAGAATCTCTTTCCCTAACTAGTTTTTTATGTTGCCATAATGAGAATTTAGGATTAAAGCATGATAGTATTATTTAAATTCCCTTGAATATGTTTGAATGTTCTTATATGTTCTTATGTGTTCTTCACATGTTCTTGGTTGTTCATCACATGTTCATGCATATCACTAGCTTTGATCTTAAATCCACATAAAAAAATATGAAAAACATGTTTGTTTCATAATTCTTTCAAATTCTTGAATCTAGGATATCACCATACACACATATTCACTAGAATTTAATTTTCAATCCAAATGCAATGCATAATAAATTGGATTAGGGTTCATCACATGCACACACATTAAATTCAACATGCAAATTGATTGACATATTGGATGATATGATATGAATGTTGGCCACCATAGTCTAGAAGACCGGTTTCACCGGACAAGGTGGGTGCCTAACACCTTCCCACTTTGTAACATAGCCTCCGAACTTAGATCAAGGGTTAGTAGATCGAATGCTTATCCATGTAATTTTCGATTTTTAGATTGTAACTAGGAAACAAAGCCATGTACTTTATCTTAGATTGTATCTAGGACCAAAACCATGTAATTTTCCTATGATCAATGTAAATTTCAAATTAATAAAATGATGATTTTTTTTTAAATTATGGTTTTCTTATTTTTCTAATAATTAAATAAGTGATGACTCCATTGTTAGACCCTTAATTTAAAGGGGAAAATATAATTAGTCGAACCTCCATTTTGAGAGGCAATAACACGACTCCGCCCATTTACGTGGGTTCGGCCCAACATTTCCTAAAAAAGGGGGCCGGGGGCGTGGTCTCTCACACGCAGCTCGGCGGGACGTAGAGGAGCCCGCCAACGGAGTACCTTTTGGAGTAGGGGACCCCACTAAGATCAAGAAACCGTCCTCGATTACGGTAATTCTCCGGAGCCGAGGATCATTTGCCCTGATCACGCACTTTGGCGTCGCGAACAATTTCTAAATAGGGTCTTACCCCAGGATCTTGTGAGCAGCCATAACTTGGTTGTCGACCTCATTCACGAAGATCTCCGCCCTTAGCACGGTTTCCAAGTCCTCCTTGTTCACTAAACCAAAATGACGCTTGAAAGCGTGTGGATCTGCAGAGACGAAAACATACTACTATTAGCAACCGAACAAAGCAAGTAGCGAAATTTCATAAAAAATAATACCCTCTCCTACTCCGAGTGCCCTACTTGGCGTGCCCTCCACTGTGAGACAATGAAGGCAATCGTGCCACTCTCTGGACACGATGAGAAAGTTCTTATCCAGTCCCTTGCTGGACGAGGGGAGGCACTGGATAAGCCGTACCCTATCCTCCCTCGTCTTCATGTAGTAGGACTTGCATTTCAGGAGCTGGAGGTTGTAGCACCAGTTCACGTCATGATGGGGTTAACCTCAGCCTCATCTTCTCATTTAGGGCATTTACATAGCCCAGAATCCTAAACATATTGACGCCGCATTGGGTGGGGGCAAGTCGGAAATGTCTAAGGTAACTCGTCATCACCTGACCTATGGGGATTCGCATACCACCCTCTAAGAAGGCGATTATGGGAATCACCACCTCGCCTTCTTGCCTCTTAAGTCTCCATTCCCCCTCTTTACAGTACCTTAGACCTACGGTACTGGGTATCCTATAATCAACGACGAACTTCTCCATCGCCTCTTCAAACTCAATCAATTTCTTGAACCTACCCATCCCTAGAGATAACTAAAAGACACAAGAAAAATGTCTAGAAGAGGGGAGAGCGCAATTTGGAGAGAGAGAATAAGACTTACAGATATGAGGAAAAGTTTATCGGGCGGGCTTTTTGTGCTGAAGGAAGTTGCAAGTTCAGTTGGAGATGTGACCGAATTCGAAGTATGTGCGCAAGGTCTCTTGAATGCGAAAGTAAAGAAGCGGATCAATTTAAATGGGTATTTATACCCCCAATAAAAAATAACAACCATGCAAGTTTTCCCGTCCATAAAGTTAGGAGGATCACCACCGTTGGATTATCATCACACCGTTGAATGTGGGGAGCACAGAGCCACAGGAATGTAATGCGAGCGCGCTCCGTATACCAAGGCGTCAGAAACGTGCCTTGGACAGGCGAAAAGGCACCGGTACTGATGGAGGACAAGACTTGACAAGCCGCGGTAGAGGCCCGAGGACGTCAAAATCCTCCTCTTTGTCCGAGGAGCCTGACAGCAGGATTTTGAGGGGCTATTGTGGGGCCAGAGAATTTGGCAACCCCGGCCCACTCTATGCTAAGCGCAAGGCCCACGCCGAGGAGAAAGGAGTGTCTGAGGACGAGTCAAGAAAGCTTCATTTGCTAGGAGTACCGTTAAGGACAATCATATCCTCGGCCCGCACGGACCATTGAAAGGAAGAGCAAAGTGCCTTTAGAGGTAACCTTCCAGAGTGATCCAAGAGAGAGGCAAGTACAACAAGTTGGCCATGGAAGCATGATGGAGGAGCAATCCTAGGAAGAACTGTCACCTCCACATTAAATGCCCACAACTAACGTTCTGACCGCATTAATGGAGAAGTGACCCCTGAACAGTGCCGCCTTAGCTGCTACCACCCACAGGAAGGATGGGAAGGTGGTTGATGGGACAAGCACTCAAGTGATGACCTGTATGATCAACAAATAGAGGGTCAGGATTAACCAGAAGGGGATATAAAATGTAACAAATCCTCCAGAAATGGGGACGGCAGTTTGAAAAGAAAAAGGACTGTGGCACTTGTATGATCTTTATAACCTAGTACTAAAGAAGGAATAAGAAATATACGATCCAAGAAAATGGCCGAGGAGCCTAGTTTCATGTTTTAGTTTGTGTTTTTGCTACCCAATTCATGCATTACCATGTTTAATTGTTGCAATCCTCACTAGGGCCTAGTTCTTTGACTCGTACTCTACAAATTCATTGTATTGGGCCAGCTGGGCTTGAGTCCACTCATTCCCAAGGAATAGCGCTCGAACCCGGTCCCTACAATAATTATAATTTATTTTAATTGTACCATTGTGGCAAGATTTAGTTGGAGTGTTTGTGTATATATATATATATATATAATGACATGCAAAATTGTGAGACTTTCAAAACATAGGGCAAAGTTTAGCTACAAAATTGGTTGTAACCTAAAACTACAACCTTACTGAATAAAATAAATATTACTACATATTTTGGAAATCTAGCCGTAGAATTACATGTTCTTTACGTTTTTAATACACATGTCAAATTTTATGTCAATTGGATATTCTTTATTTTAAAATCTACAAGCTTATATCTTATGTATAATTTTAAATTACAAAAACTTACAATTTAAACAATTTATTGATGACATAGCTATTAATCTTTAATTTTCTAGAAATTTTGCAAGCATGAAGAATATATGAAGAAGATGTGATCCAATTATGGATTTATCAAAATTCATCTCCAATAAGAAGATATTGAGTAATG
The DNA here is from genome assembly GCA_023736055.1 of Quercus glauca. NCBI lineage: Eukaryota > Viridiplantae > Streptophyta > Magnoliopsida > Fagales > Fagaceae > Quercus > Quercus glauca. The sequence continues at coordinate 71,758,325 of CM043316.1, read as the reverse complement.
TTGTAGCTTAAGACTATAATCAATTTTATAACTAAGCTTTGTCCCAAAACTTATGTGACAAAATATTATAAGTTCAACCAAAAGTTAAATGTCTTTTAAAATATAGAGTAATGCTATGGATAGAATAGAAAGACATAACATTTCACAATATTTCCAAATTAGCATGCCAAAAAATTTAAATTGGAGATTGTGGTGGGTTCATGTATGAGTTGGCAAACTAATTTAGAAATGTTGTGAAATTATTGTAGTTTTTTGTTCTATCCATAACATTACTCTCTGATATATATTACTAGTCAGTAGTCTTTGCAATGTGTAGGAAAATTTAATAAAATATGATTAAAATTATTATTTTTTGTATAATTACAAAATTGATAATTATTAATAGACATTTATTATGATTGTATTTGTATATGCAATTATCTACAATTTTTTTTTTGAGTAAACAATTATCTGCAATTAAGAACATATGATATGACAATATAAGTAATGTTACATGCATAAATTATTTTACAACATTTTTACAAAATATTGATGTGGCCAACCTTTTATTGATTTTCATCTAGGCTTACTATTAATATCACTTTTTCATTTATCAATAATCACTCATCACATCCTATAAAAAAAAAAAAAAAATCACTCATCACATCAGCAATTTGTAAAATAATTTGTATCTCTAGCATTATTCATGACAATATTCTAATGGAATGTTTGTCTGTAGTATAAAATCTAAATTCAATTATATATATATATATATATATATATATTAGAATATGTAACATTGTGAAATCCCTAAAACTTATGTGATACAATATTAAAAAGTCTACAAAAATTCAAACATGTTCGATTATATATATATATATATATATATCTAATCAACAATCTATGAAATGCATGGGAAATTTTATTAAATATGATTTTATGATTTTTATCTAATTTTTTTTTATATCTTATTTTGTATATAAATATGAAATTTGGTATATGATATATATGATGTAGGGTCCAAATTTCGTGGCCCAAGTCCAAAAGGTCAGGATTGTGAGCCCAACGAACCTAGAACAATGAATTTGTAGAGAGTGGGTGAAAAAGTTAGGCTGGTTGTGAATCTAGCAACGGTAAACCCTGATGTACTAGGATGAATTGACGTAAAAACACGCTTGAAACCTAAATAAACTCAAATCCGAAGAGGCTTGTTATTGATTGAAAGGTAAATACAATTCTTGGAGTTCTCTCTAGATTTTCCCCCCTTTACTTTAGAGGTCTATTACATTTATATATTTTTCTTCTCCCTCATCTTTACCGAACACCTGTTCTTCATCTAAGCATTCACTTAAGTACATGTCATATCAGATATTTGCTTTAGTTTTCTGTGAGTGGTGGTAGCTGAGATTGCACTGTTCAGGGGTCGTCTCCACATAAATGCGGCCAAGAAAGTTGCTGCAGTGCATTAAATACGGTGGTAGCAACTTTTCCTTTTAGGTATTTCTCCGTCTTATTATCTTCAGGCATGCCCAAAGCTTGTCCTTATCGTGGAAGTTGTTGGGAAGATCACTCAAACCTTCTGTATATTTGCTTGATCAAGTCCCCTTGGTTTTTCGAGGAGAATGACCTCTTCGGACCATTAGGGTTCTCTTCGGACTATTCTCCTTGTTCATTTCCGGGTATATTTCTCTCACCTGGACTCTTTTCTAACCACTTTCTTCTCTTCGGACACATAGTGATATTCGAATTGGGCCCTAGGCCTAACACATGATGTTGGGCTTTTACCCCCACATATGGATTTAAATTAATCGTGTGTAATAATACTAATATTTGTTTTCCGGATATTCTAAATCTTCAAATCCAAACTTAGCTTAGATGTTAAGTGATATTTTTAATTTTTTATACCAACCTGAGCCTGCTAATTAATTTATTAATGGAAACTTGCCACATTTTGGTAGGGGTACCAACTAGAATGGACCTACCTTTCTGTCGTCTTTCACATTGTTACTTATATTACGTTTAAGTGTTTAACCTTAATTATTACATCCACTAATGTCATAAAAAGGTATTAATGAAAATCCATTTCTAAAGAATGAACAGTCCTTGATCAGCCATTCTCCAAGTTGCCATTTTAGCACAATTGTCAACATCTCAATATCAGTTGTTGGCACCTTCCAATAACTGATGAAAAGCATAATCTTTCCTTCTCCTTTTGTAGCGATGGTGATCATTCAATAACTAACAAAATCGTTAATCATCTCCCTTTTGCAATTTCGATTTCAACTACCTCTATTTGATCATGCCCTTAATTTATACAAACTCCAAAATACTTTTGAACTTTCCCGATTCACAACCGAGAGTTTATATACCTTTCCACCGAGAGTTTATATACCTTTCCACTATCTTCATTATTTCTTCCTTTCTTTTAAAAAAAAAAAAAAAAATTAATGTTAAGAGTTAAGACTGTAAAATTTATATTGAGAATCATTTGAGTATTACAATACTGGTTTGTGAAATTTGCCGCGCAGAGGATTTGAATCTCCACAAGAGAGTGAGAGTTTTGTACCTTAACTTGACTAGTTTTTATTTATTTATGTATCTCCAATTAATTTTATTCTAATTTTAAAATTGTTTAATATTAACACCAACTTAATGGAATGGTAGATAAATTTTAGAATGGGTGTCCATAAACTTTAGAAAGAGCTAATGTTATTGGTTGAAACTCTCTTTCTAAAAAAAAAAAAAAAAAAAAAGTGTCCATAAAAAACAATACTTTCAATTTTTTATTTTTTACTAATGAAGGTGCCCATGATTTTTTAGTAACCATTCTCTTGGATGTTTGTAGTCTTCTCATTCCACACACATAAGGTAATTACATAGAGAACTTTTTTCAGAGTGGCCCCAAGATGGGAGTGTAAAAGGTTTTGAACCTAGAACCTAATTTATTTAATAAGACATTGTAAACCGCTCAACCAACCCCTAGAATTCACCCTAGATTCATGAATTGTCTTCCATCCCAAGACCCTATAACATTTTGTTAAAAATTTAGACCCCTTAAAACACAACCAGATTGCGTAGCTTAGATTAATTAGCCAAGTTGTTACTTAGTCAAATTAAACAGTTCTAGGTTAAAACAATCACAAAATCATATCAAGCATATAAAACATATAAAGCAGCGAAAAGTAAATAACACATGATATGATCACCCAGGAAAACCAAACCGGTAAAAAACCTGGGGAGGATTTTACCCACCGATCCTCAAGGCAAAACGGAATCCACTAAGAAAGAATTGAAGTTCTTACAAAAGGACTTACAAGCTCCCCGCTTGACTTCCTAATGCTACCCACCAGTAGTAACTTCCTGACACGACCACGCGCAGGCTCCGAATCCACGGACTACTTCTTTCTTTGAACTCCTTCTTCAAGTACAAGCTCCTCACTTGTTTTTCTTTTAAGTTCCAATGGTTGCAACTTTGTTGATCATCAAGATGTTGAAATAATCTCTATCTTGAAAACCCTAAGTTTATGTGAAGGAAAGCTCCTCTAAGATCTCACAAGAGATTCACATAAACAGCAAATATGAGCAACAAAGACTTAGAGAGGTTTGGGAACAAAACCCTAATAAAAGGAGGCACAAGAGGCACTCTAATCTCTCTCTACAAAAGTCTCAAAAACGTTCTAGGGTTTTCCTTATATATAGGAGTTTTACTTAAACCCCAAGACATTTAAATAGAGTTTGGGCTGAACTAGAACTCTGCAGAAAAATAAATCTGTACGTGGTTCGATCGATCGAAACTAATTTTCGATCGATCGAGACTTACAGATTTAGTCCAATAAATTCTGCAATCACTCGATTCCAATTTTACAAATAAACATACTTTGAGCAAGCCTAAACCTAGACTAAATGTTTTGATCATGGTTTGCCAACAAAATACAAATTGAAGTTCTAATACATTAATTCCTAATTTCTTAGAACTCAACAATCTCCCCCTTTGGCAATCCGTGACAAAACACATCTCAAACATGAAATGCTCAAAGTTACAAATAGCCCAATACAAAGATAATGCTCATAACAACAAATCCAATCTTAACTACTATCCATCAGTTGCAAGTGTAGACAGCAGCCAAATCGAATGCACCTGTATATTCCTGAAACACTTAACAAACGCATAAACGCATGTGTGACAGAAAAACAGTAAATCAACAAATAAATTCTTGACTTCACAAAACACAAAACAAAGACATATATTATGAATAACTCATAAATATAAATCAATGAGCAGTGAACAAGAAACAGAAATAAAAACAAAAGTAATAACTCTCCCCCTAAGTTAGATACAACAAAAAGTTTTTATAGGCAACCCTAACACAAATTTTAGGCATACTAATACTGTCTTTTTTTGGGAGAAAAACTTGTAGAAATATTATTGATGAAAAAATATATCACATGTACAACTTGAGCAAAAAGAAAGGACGAAATTTGGTTACAAAATTAGTTGTAGCCAATGGCTACAATTCTCACTAAAAAAATTAATATGGTTACATAATTTGAAAATTTAACTATTGAATTGTATCTTCTTTATGTTCTTAACACACATGTCAAACTTTATGCCAATCATATGTTATTTACTATTTGAATGTTCAATAAGGGTATGAAACACCCTTGAACGTTTAGACCCCAATTAACAAATTATCAATTCAAGCTTATTATCAAACAATTAATATGCGGAACATGAACATAAGCCAAATACAGAATTGATAAACAATCTAAGCCAAATATAAACACATCCACAGCAGTAAATATAAGGCAGAGATAAAGGAAGGAAGATGCAAACACACGGATAACACACAATGTGTTATCGAAGAGGAAATCGAAACCCTCGGCGTAAAACCTCTTCGCCGCCCTCAAAGCGGTAAATAATCCACTAAAGAATGTAGTTAGGATACATGAACAACAGAAGACCCTCCAAGCCTAATCTACCCAATGTACTTAAGCCCTCCAAGCTTTTTGCTCCAACGATGTTACGCCGAACCTATTTCTTCTTTAGCTTCCTGGGATTCCACTACTAGACCATAGCATCAACCAATGTGAATTGGTTCCTTCCTAACTGCTTCCCAACAGTACCAAATAAATCTTCTCACGGATATGGGTATGGTAAGAAAAGGATTTGGCTAAAGACCTCTCAAGAATGTAACAATGGAGAGGAAGAGAGTAGAGGAATGTGAAGAGATTCTAAGGTAAAGATTGTGGATGAATCAATCTTGTTTTTCTCTAGGGTTTCTCTCACAAAATTCTCTCTAGAAACTCTCTACATTTGGTGGGTATAAGGGTCTATATATAGTGGGGTGAGAAAAGAATGCGAAGAGTCAGTTTTTCTCAAACATGGCTGGTCGCGAGTTCCAGCCGCGAGGTAACGGCCTGGCCAGCCTGGGTATTTTGTCCTGTAGTGCACCAGCTGGCAAAACGCTTCAGCTTCCCACATGCTTGGCACGTGACTCTCATCTGGCGGCTTGCACCCGCGAGCCACCCATGAGTTCCAATCACGAGTCCCTGCATCTTTACACATTGAGGACCATTTCTTCACATCTTCTCACACACTACCCTTACAATAATCTCACCTAAATACAGGGTTACTAATTGCTGAATTACAAGCAAATTGGCACGGAATAAAGCCAACAAGATGGTTAATTAAATTCAACCTTACAATCTCCCCCTTTGGCTATTCCATGACAAAACTCTACAACAGACTCTAGATTTAACGCGTGAGTTGGGAACAGTTGAACAAAACTCACTCACACCTAATTCTAGATTCTGAAAAGCTCTTGAAACATATGAACAATATCTCCTGAAATACAACAACACAATAATATCATTGTATGCAGAAAACTTGGAATGCATATGGAGCAAGCATAATGTGATCAAGCAAAAAAGAATAAAGTAATAAACCATGGCTTGACCAAAACAGGTAATCACTATTGTAGGGTCCAAATTCGTTGGGCCTGATTCCGACTCCCTATATCGTGAGCCCAACAAATTCCCAACAATACATTTGTAGAGAATGGGTTAAAACAGCTGGGCTAGTAGCGGATTTAGCAACGGATCATGCGAACAAAAACATCTCAAAGAAAAAAGAGGTTGAGACAGGCTTTTTTCTTAAACAACCAAAAATCTTTAGTCCGAAGAGGATTAGAATTCATAGACTTGTGAATACTCTTTTTTCTCCCCCCTCTCTGTGAGGCCTGCTCCACATATATATATACACTCTTTTTCCATCCTCACCGTACACTTGCCCTTCATCTAGGCTCCCACTTGAGTACTAGTCACATCAGCCGTCTGCTTTAACATGCAGTGAGTGGTGGTGGGTAAAAATACACTGTTCAGGTGTCTTCTCCACATAAATGCGGCCAGGAAAGTTGCTGCTGTGCATTAAATGTGGCGGTGGCAGCTTTATTGGCAAGATATCTTATGATAGCCACGCCGTTAGACGTGCCCAGGGCTCAGCCCTTGCAGGGGAATCTTCAACATATCTATTCGATCAAGTTCTGGGCAGCTACGTGGGATGTGGCCTTTTCGGCCCCACTAGGTTGTCTTCGGACGGAACGTTTCCCCTTGCGCTCACCAGGATGGCAAAGTACTGATACTTCTAACATCTTCGGACGGAGACTCATACTTAAACTGGACCTCGGGCCCAACGTATGGAGCTGGGCTTTCTCACCCACAACTATATAATAGTAATCACAATGCTCATTCACACAAGGAATGAACATTCGGACATGCAAGCTAATAAGCTTAAATGCAAAGCATCGTTTGCATGTCCTACACTCAACCAATGCATACAAACATATATGCATCTACGAACAATCCTACAAGGGCACAAGAGTGATATACTTAAGAAAATGCATGACATTAACAAGTACATAAGCCACAAAGCAAAAAGGCTGCAACAATATTGTACAAACCATAAAAGCCTACAAATTGCATAAGTGCATGGAAACAAACCCTTAAAACTTACATAAGCAACATGGGTACAAACACAAACAAAATAATAACAACTAGCTGAATAAACATCATAATAGATAGAAAATATCATCAAAGTTTCAAAACCATCCAAGAGTTATGAGTTTAATCCAAACCAAGACTAAAACCTATAATAACAACAGTTAGCCAAAACATAGTAACAAAAGTATAACCAAAATAGCACATATGATTATGACAGATTATGAATGCTCCCCCTCAAATAAGCACTCCCCCTCAAGTGCTGTCCAAAAATTCTCCCACTTTTTGACTGGAATGGCCAAAGGGTCAGTGCTCCTGGTTGGTGTAGATGCTGTCAAACTTAGCTAAGAGGACATCAAGCTGATCCTGCATAGCTGTCATCCTTTCAGTATGCTGATGTTGAACTTTCCTAAGACAATCAAGCCTCTCCAGAATGATCTGGAATGCATCAGGTTATACAGCTGATGAAGTAGATGCCCTGCTCCTCTTGGTTCTGCTTCTTGGTGTGGAAGTCTGTCCTGTAGCCTCAATCTCTGTCTCCATTGGATCACCTTCTTCTTGATTAGCCCCTTCCTTATCTTCATCACCCGAAAGGCGAGCTTGAATCCTTGTGATGGTTTGCTTGTTGATAGCTGAAGGTGTAGGCATTAGGCTGAGATCTTGAGGAATTGGAACCCCTTTTGCTTTGAGAATTCTCATGATAAGGCTAGGAAAAACCAACTTTGCCCGTGAAGTTGTTCTGGACTCATCCATTATTGTGTCAAATATATGAGAGCTGATGTCAATGAATGTTTTCTCCTTAAGCTCCATAAGGAAGATAGCTCTGGCATTAGTAAGAGTAGTCATTTTTCTTATAGGATACAAGTTGAATATCATTATGGTGGTCAGACACCTCATGTCAACAAGAAAGGCATTGGTGTTGAGACATCTCACTTCTTTAACTCCACCAATCCGAGCTTGGACAGTGTTTAAGGATAACATCCTATATCTGTAATTGACAAATTCATACTCTTCTAAACCCTCAAGTCCAAGTACCTCATCAATATCATGGGCATCCAGGGTGAACTCATTTTCTCTTACCCAACAATCTAGCTCATCTTCTCTAATCTTGACATTAGAATAAAACTCCCTTATCAGTGGCTCACACGCTCCAGGTAAATCACCTAATAGTTTATCCCAGCCTTTTCCCTCAAAGCAGCCTGGAATGAAGGTGTCCTTCAGATCCCTCAAATCCACAAACCTTTCCTGAATGATGGTTCCTTTCATGAAAGAATCTTTATATATCTCGAAGTGTTGAACAGATCTAAAAAGGTTGTGATCCATTTTCAGTCTCTTGTCAGCTTTCTTAGCAGTAGACTTCTTCTTTGTAGATGAGGATGCCATCTGTAAACAAGTAGACGAGGCCACAACAAGAGCAAAGCAGAATATGTGGAAATGTACACAAATTAGTAACAAGTTACTAACAATTAGAGTAACAGAGTGTCAATATAGCATATAGACCAAGCACAATTAATTACCAAAAGTGGGTAGATCAAATTGGAACTTCATCAAATCAACCAAGTTCATTCAGAATTTGATAAATATATAAGATCATTTAAAAACACATTTAGACAAACAGAACATAGGCCAATGAGAGCACACACATGAACTGGTGATTAAAAAGCAAAACAATGTTGCCAACAACACAAACAAACTAAAATGCCCAAACACATATTCAGATAAAAAAAATGTAAAAACCCCAAACCCATATACCCAATGAGTATAGGAACTATCAAACAACAAAGTATAGAGTAGAAACTATTATATTGACACTAAAACATGATAACAAATATATTTTTCATAAAAAATAGCCAACCCCAATCAAGCAAACCCAATATTTTAAGCAAACCCATGTTCGAACCCTTCAAAACACACACCAACATCACAACACGCAGATTCAAGGAAATAACATCAAAATCATGAAGTATGAAGTGAAGACAAGAAAACCCATACCTTTTTTTTGAAGATTTGAGAAGAAAAGATGTAGAAATGGTGGATTTTTGAAGAACTGCACGGAGTGTTTCAGAGAGGGAAATGATGAAGACAATGAATAGTCATTAATTTTCGAGGGAAAAACTGAAAAGCTTTTGAAAACTGACTTTCAAACGCAAAATATGCGTTTTTCGTGATTGGAATAAGTCGCCAGTAAGCTGCCAGGGTAAGCCGCGAAACACTTTGAAACTAAAAGTTTTGAAAAATTTTCTAAGTGTTTTTCGCGACTAGAAGATCTACCTGAGAGGGAGTCGCGAGCTGATTCGCGAAAATCTCTGTGTACCCATTGCGACTGGACCTTCCACCCGTGAACAAGTCGCCAAGGTAGACTCGCGAGCATGCGACTGGATTGACTCATGACTGAGTCGCCAAAACAGGGCAAAATTGTTTTTGAAATTTTTGACATTTTTGTAAAAATAAAATACTTTCCAAAAACAGCTAAAACACTCAAAAACCTTTTTGTGTTTGATCAAACAAAGATTGAGCATGTGAAAACATATTTAATCAATTACAGTCATACAAATGAATATGGCATTCATTGAACATAGACTTGTGTGTTGTGTGTGGATATCATACATGAGATAGTCCTTAGTCCAATGTGAAGCTTCAATGATCAATTCAATTAAGGCATACACAATTAGCACTAGATAATGAGACCTATCTCAATTATAGAAACATGCATATATGACCTCCCACATAAACTTGATTACAATTTTTTGAAGCTTTTCATTTGGCTCCATATGTATCATATCATTTGCACTTTTGGATTCATAACATCTCATTATGTGATTGATGTCAGAAATTTTCGATATTTCAATTGATGAGTTAGCCTTTGGCTTTTTGGGCATCATACATTTTGTTTTGGTTGCTTTTCCTTTTTCCTAGTCGAATACTAGTATGTGCGACAGGTTTTTTGTAGCTCTATATCTCTTTTTATTTGGAGATTTACATTTAGAAAGCCATTTTTAAACAAAAAAATAAAAAGTGGGAAGATATATAGGCATGAGTCTATGCATGTCTCAAGATCAACAAAACAATTCACTAATCATTTATGACAAGGTTGAAGATCTATTTACAACAATCATATAAATTCAAAATTTCTCCCACAATGATATGAGTGCATAGGAAACAAGCTAAGCTCGTAGATGCACAAAGCCATTAGTACAAAGGTACAAGGCAAAACATGCTTTGAGACAAGACTCAACAAAGTTGATCACATTTTTTGATATTTCTACTTTTTATGTGTTTTTGGATTTTTGACACAAGAAAAATAAAGGTTGATTAAAACAAAAACAGCAAAGTAAAAGGCATTTTAAACAAAACTCACAAACAAAGTTTTCAACTCAAACTCGCAAAAAGTAAACAACCAAACATGTACACAAAGTATAGGAAGTATTAATGCATGGACATGTTGTAATGCTTATGCATGAGTACCCTTCGTCATCCACATGTCACGTGCGTTTGGGGTGATATCCTTGACGGATTGGGTACAAGAGTTAGGACTTTCAAACCTTCGTGTGAAGCTTTCCAAGCAGTTGGTGAAGGCACCGATCATCTTCTTTACGTCCATCATTTTGAGATCACTGTTCTAACTTCTCGGTTGTTCATCACCCCAAGACCTCTTGTCATTTCTTCTTCCTCGTGACCAAGAAGCACTTGTATTGTTCAATGCTCTCAACTTCTGGCAGTTGGGTCTGGTATGTCCTTACAATCCGCAATAGTGACAAACATAATTCGTTCTAAGACCTCGTTGTGGTCTTAGAAGAGATCTTCCTCTAGCTTCAACTCTGCCTTCTGATTGATTACGGGACTTATTAAATACCCATTGATCAGCCACCTTATTTTTCTGTTCAGCCTTAATTATCTTAGGAACAGGCTCTTCTACAACCGTCTCTTTGGCCTTTACAAATTTCACTTCTTTGGTGGTATTGGCAGATGAGCTACTCCCTCCAGTATAACCCAACCCGGACTTATCTGAGAAGTGTTTTTGAGATGAAATAACATATTCCAGCTTCTTGGAGGAGACCCTTTCTATCTTAGCTTGTGCTTGCACCACTTCTTGCTCAAGAAATCTTATTTTGGTATAAGCTTCTGATAGCTCACTATTTAGTGTCTCAATTTCACACTTTGCCTCCTTATATCTGGCCAGGAGACTTTTGTAGTCCTCCTCAGCTTTCTTCATCTTCTTCACAGTTGCCTTTGCCATCCTTGTATACTCTCCTGATCTCTCAAGAAGTAAGATGTAATTCTCTTGAACACTAGCTGTATTTCTATCATCTTCAGCATCTGATTCATCAACAATCCCTAAGGATTCATCATCGTTGTGTTCTCCAAGTTCTTGTACAAGTCGATTCAGGTCCTCTGAGGACTCAACATGCTTAACAGCCATAAATGCGGAGTAGTTTCCTTCTCCATTACAGCTGTCCTCAGAGTCAGAATTTGATGAGTCCGAATCACTTAAAGTAGTGGCATAAGCCTTTCCCTTCGACTTCAAATAATTGGGACATTCCTTTTTAAAGTGCCCATGTCCATTACATTCAAAACTTGTAATTCCTTGTGAGGATTGGGAATCTCTACCCTCTTTTCTTCTGAACTCTTTCTTCTCTTTTTCGACACCCTGAAATTTTCCTTTGTCCCCGAATTTCCCACTATTTTTGAGCTTTAAGAATTTTCAGAAGTTCTTTACAAGGTACGCCACATCTTTGTCTACGGCATCCTCTAAAGAGTTATGAGACACCATTCTCTCATCAATTATCTTAAGAGCAAGTGATTTACTATTCTTCTGTATGGGCAGGGACAATTCATATGTCTGCAGGGAACCAATCAGTTCTTGAACTTTAATGTCGTCAAGATCTTTGCTCTCTTCAATGGCTATAACTTTGGCACAGAAACTTTCTGGTAGTGATTGAAGAATCTTCCTTACTATTTTCGAGTCCTCCGTCTTTTCTCCCAAATTGAATTTCCCAACAACCACTTCATTCACTTTACTGTAAAACGAATCAAAAGACTCATCCTCACTTATCTTTAGCTCCTCAAAGCGAGTGGTCAACATCTGAAGTTTGGTGTCCTTCACTTTCTTAGTCCCTTCATAAGTTGTCTCCAGAATTTTCCATACTTTCTTAGCAATGGTGATATGTGAAATCTTATGAAATTCTTCTGGAGAGACACCACAAAAAATAGCATTTAAGGCTTTGCTATTTGCATTGGCCACCACAAGAGCAGCTTTATCCCAAGTGGATTTGGCAGCCTCTGGTCTTGTTAACCTACTTTAACTGCATCCTACACAGCATCATCAATAGAACACAAAAACGCCCTCATACGGACTTTCCAAAATGCATAGTTATTACCATCAAGGAACGGTGGTACATTAAGAGATTGTGACCTATCCATCTCAAAGGGGGTCAAGGATCACATTTAGGTATTTAAACCACAACAAGTGTACTCGCTCTGATACCAATTGAATGTTTAATAAGGGTATGAAACACCCTTGAACGTTTAGACCCTAATTAACAAATTATCAATTCAAGCTTATTATCAAGCAATTAATATGCGGAACATGAACATAAGCCAAATACAGAATTGATAAACAATCTAAGCCAAATATAAACACATCCACAGCAGTAAATATAAGGTAAAGATAAAGGAAGGAAGATGCAATCACACGGACAACACACGATCTGTTATCGAAGAGGAAACCAAAGCCCTTGGCGTAAAACCTCTCCGCCGCCCTTTAAGCGGTAAATAATCCACTAAAGAATGTAGTTGGGATACATAAACAGCAGAAGACCCTCTAAGCCTAATCTACCCAATGTACCTAAGCCCTCCAAGCTTTTTGCTCCAACGAGGTTACGCCGAACCTATTTCTTCTTTAGCTTCCCGGATTCCACTACTAGACCATAGCATCAACCAATGTGAATTGGTTCCTTCCTAACAGCTTCCTAACAGCACCAAATAAACCTTCTCACGGATATGGGTATGGTGAGAAAAGGATTTGGCTAAAGACCTCTCAAGAATGTAACAATGGAGAGGAAGAGAGTAGAGGAATGTGAGGAGTGTCAAAGGTAAAGATTGTGGATGAATCAATCTTGTTTTTCTCTAGGGTTTCTCTCACAAAATTCTATCTAGAAGCTCTCTACATTTGGTGGGTATAAGGGTCTATATATAGTGGGGTGAGAAAGGAATGCGAAGAGTCAGTTTTTCCCAAATAGGGCTGGTTGGCGGCTTGGCCTCGTGACTGGTCTGAGTCGCGAGTTCCAACTGTGAGGTAACGGCTTGGCCAGCTTGGGTATTTTGTCCTGTAGTGCACCAGCTGGCAAAATGCTTCAGCTTCCCGCATGCTTGGCACGTGACTCTCATTTGGCGGCTTGCACCCGCGAGCCACCCGAGAGTTCCAATCGCGAGTCCCTGCATCTTTGTACATTGAGAAATATTTCTTCACATCTTCTCACACACTATCCTTACAATAATCCCACCTAAATACAGGGTTATTAATTGCTGAATTACAAGCAAATTGACACGGAATAAAGCCAACAAGATGGTTAATTAAATTCAACCTTACACTATTCGATCAATAAAATTATTTTTTAATATGCATAGCTTTAAAATACAAAAAACTTGAAATTTAAACATTTGATTGATAACATTACTATTGATCTTATGAAAATTTTGCGAGCATGGAGGATATACAAATAAATGTAATTCAATGGTAGATTTGTCAAAACTCAAATCTAATAAAAAAATATTGAGTGGAGTTGTAGCCAATGACTACAACTAAGTTTGTAACCAAACTTTTTCTAAAAAGAAATCCATAAAAGACATGGAAGGCTTACCTCCATTTAAGATAAAATAAGTTTTCCCTTGTAGCCCTAAAACAAAAACACTTTAATACAAAGTTAAGGACTAGGAATTCTACTTTCATTCTTGTTGCCAACATTTAGCTCCAAGAAATGAATAACAAAATCAACATTTTTTTCACCAAATCATCTATGAATGAAAATGATGTACAAAAGTCCCATGCGTGTCTCATTTCTTTGGTTCCATAAAAGCCAACATGTTGTGCAAAAGATCTCTAAGCTTGGTATGCTCAGTTGGTCTAACATATATACATTTACATCAAAATAAGGAAGACTGAAAGGTGATGATGTACAAAAATTGTCAGTGAGTTGATCGTCCACACACGCATCAAATGAGGTACTTGAAGAACAAAGAAGATGAAGAATCTACAGAGAGCACCAGTGGGGTCGGCCAAAGACCCTCCGAATGTTAAATCAGTGATAGAAGATTCTCCAATAACTCAAAAGTGTAAGAGCTAGGAAATTGCACGTACCTCTAAGGAGAGGAGACTTGGTACTTATATAATGGCGCAGAGTCGACCATGATCCCTTAAACGTAGGGTTTTCCTTGCAGGGAAGATTTGGAGTTAAGGCTTTGAGATCTTAGGGCTTCTCTTCCCATATAGGGAAGATATAAACGTGTAGTAAGGTCTTTGTGCGTGGTGTGCAAGCTATTTCAATGTAAGGACACATGAGTGGAGGTTACATAAAAGGCTTGTGGGACCCAGCATATCAACTGTCGGTGGGCCCGTCAGGATGATCCTCTATCCGTCGGTGTACTCACCCATTTGTCAAGATGATACTTCAACTGTCGGTATTCGAGTAAAGAATGGAGTGTGAATAGTTCGTCGGGTACATACATGAGTTACCCAACGAGTCTTCGAGAATAGTGGACTATTGATCCATTAGGATGTTGAGACCTTTGAAGAGGGAACTTATCCCGATAGGTCCTTGGTCCGTGGGGCCGGTAGGAGTGACTTCCACCTCGACGAATCAAAATGTATTGATGATTTTTTACGGACAAAAATACGTTTATCAAAAGGCTTTAAGCATGATTTTTTAAATCAAAATGGTCAAAGAAATGAAAATAGGTCCAGTTCTTGGTTTTTATCGACTGAACTGTTGGTTTTCCCTGTTCAACTGGTCGATCCGGTTTGGTTTTTAAAACAGTGGCTTTAAGCAAGCTTCACCCAACTCTTACGCTAAGTTTCAGCAACAACTAGGCAAGATCATAGAGTATGGGTCAAATCTTCTTGCTCCTCCCCCACAAATATCAAAAGTTAAGTTGGAAATTACCTTGTGTCATAACATATTTATTTTTGTAGGAAGCTAGTCTCTGCACACCTTTCATAGAAACAACTTTATTTTGCTGGGTATTCGAAAATTTCCAAATTTGATTCCATAAGTGTGGGATTGCAGATTGTTTGAACCATGAATGTTCAACACAAAGCATATCATTAGCAATTTTAACAAAATTTTGCATCAAATCATTACTCGACCAAATCATGACATCATTAGAACCTCCATTGCTTAATGGAAAACTTTTGAAGACAACAATTTCATAAGGAAATAAAATGATCAGTGAGGGATACTTTCCAATAGCGAGTATCAAGATCAATTAGGTTCTCAACCTTTACTGTTGGAGAGAGCAATATACAAGGAGAGATGACCTTAAAAAATGTGTGGATAGGCAACCAACGATCTTGTCAAATTCCAATTTTATCTCCTTTACCAACTCTCCATCTTAGGCTATTAGTTAATGCCGTTTTCACTATGCTTTTTAAGCAAAAGTACCATTTCAAGAATGATAAAGAGTCATGAAACAATAGAAGAATGTAAGTTGCTGACTGTTAGAAAAAATGAGAATTTAGGGTTTTCTCTCTAGGTTTCTAAGGAACTCTAGAGGTGGAAAAAGGGGCTTGTCGACAGACAAGAAGTGTTTCTTCGATCCGGTAGAATTCAAGTCTTAGTACTTCTCTGTTTCTTTTGAAGCTTGTCCAGCTCGCTCCTAACTTCGACAGGTAGCCTTACTCCATGGAGGAACTGTCGAAGTGTTGTGAGAAGTTACAACTAATGGAGCATGAAGTAGAAAAAGTGGATTTAGATGTTGAGGAGGTGATTGAGGGATGGGTCTTAGCTGGTAAGTTTCTATCAAAGAGATGTATTAATTTAGAGGCAGTAGTTAAGGCACTGAAGCTGATATGGAAGACAACGGAAAACTTCGAGATTCAGGATGTTGGAGACAACACAACTCTCTTCCTATTCCAAAAAGAGGAGGATATGAACCGAGTGCTGTGGGCAAGCCCGTGGTCTTTTGATAAATACCTTATAGTCCTCCATAAGTTAGGAAAAAGGGATTCAGTCTCCACCTTAAGTTTTGATTGGACCACTTTCTGGATTCAGATACATGGCTTGCTTATGAGAATGTAAACAACAGAGGTGGCAGAAAAGATTGCCGGCCTGATGGGGGTAATAGAGAAGGTGGATGTAGGGCCTAGGGGATTTAGCATGGGCAAGTACTTAAGGTTACGCTTAACTATTGATATTTCGAAACCACTGTGTAGAGGAAGAGTAGTTCACATGGGTGGCACTAAAAAGGGATGGGTGGACTTTCGCTACGAGCGCCTCCCCATTTTCTGCTACTGGTGTGGCAGACTAGACCATGATGACAGAGATTGCCCGCTATGGATTGATAGCAATGAATCACTAGCGCTGGAAGAAAGGCTGTTTAGACCCTGACTCTGTGCAGACCTAGGGAGGCTCTAAAGGCCACAGGTGGCGGAAGTTCCCACGCGGAAACACAGGGAAGAAGGAAAAAGCATGGGAGGGGAACCTCAATGCAACACCTATACCACGAGGAACAATCGGTGGTCGCTAGGGGTGGTGCATATGCGCGATGATGGCGAAATCTTCCCTTTGCCGAAAAGGGCAACCACGGTGTCAGACTTGGTAATGGCAGATGTAACGTCTCAGGAAAAGAAGTTAGATGACTTTGAGGAGCAATTGAGGGAGATTGATGGCGCCATAAATGATGATGTTACGCTATAGAAACTAACGGGAATCAAGGAGCTAAAGAAGGAAAACATAGTTGGCGCAGGATTTTCAAATATTGCCCAACCTGAGGTGTTAGGGGCTAGAGTGAAAGAAAAATCTATTAGGACCCAACTACAAAGCCCAGGCCCGATTGATGCCTCGGCTGGCCCATATGGGCTTGTGAAAGAACAAAATAAGGCCCAAAAAGGCTAAATACAGATGGATTCGAAAGTAAAAGAATGGGACCGAGTTTTAAGATGTAGGGGATGTGCAGCACTCCCGAAGGCCCACACTCAAGTCCCACACTTAAGAAATGATAACATAGGGAAAAGCACAAGCACTCCCAAGAAACTTCCAGAGAAAAAGAAATTCACAGAGAGTAGGGGAAAAGAAAACAAGCCACCATCAGGGGAGAAAGGAATCCAGGATCACGAAGTGGAAAAGGGGGGCTATCAAGATACGTGGAAATGTATCTGACTTGATGGTGACGAAGTAGCAAGCTACATCGCTACTATGCCTGAAACTGGGTCGAAGAGGAAGGGGACGATGCTGATAAAAGAAGTCCAAAAAGAAATTGAAACGGGAAAATAGAGCAAGAAGGAGGAAGAAGTGGCTTTAATGGGTTAACTCATGGCAAGGCACTTGGGATCGGCGGAGGCTGTGGCGCAGCCCCATCGCCATCAATGAGTACTCTGGCTTGGAACTGTAGAGGGCTTGGGAACCGACGTACAGTTCGTGCTCTCGAGAAGGTAATGTCTTCTAAAGATCCCAATTTTATTTTTTGAATGGAAACAAAGCTTGTAGTTTCAGAAATGGTTGAAATTAAGGAAGGTTTGAAGCGAACCCAAGGGATGGTTGTATCGAGCAAAGGGCGGAGTGAGGGTTTAGCCCTCCTGTGGAAAGAAGAGCTGAAGGTGGATGTTCAATCTTATTCGGACAACCACATTGACGCGATTATTGGCCAAGGGGAAGCTGGGCAGCAATGGCGATTACCGGGTTTCTATGGAAACCTTGAAACAAGTAAACGGGGGGAATCGTGGCTCTTGCTCAAACAGCTTTCTACCGTAAACTCCTTACTATGGGTCTGCCTCGGAGATTTTAATGAGCTGATGAATGGGAGAAAGAAGGAGGGTGGCAATCCTCGCCCAGTGAAGCAAATGGAAACTTTCTGTGAGGTAATCAATTCTTGCAACCTTTGTGATTTAGGTTATACGGGCCAGAATTTTACTTGGTGTGGGCGGTTGGGAAATAGAGGGTGGGTCAGGGAAAGGTTAGACAGAGCGTTAGTCTCAACAAACTGGGCGACTAGATTTCCTCAAATGCGGATTCATCATAAACCCAAGTCCTCTTTTGACCATTGTATCCTGGTTCTTAAGGATGTCTAGAAAATCAATAAGAAAAGGCGTCGAAAAAACTCTTCCGTTTTGAAGAAATGTGGCTTAAGGAAGGGTCCTGCATGGATATGGTGGAAGAGGCTTGGGCCAGAGGAGTGAGTAAGGATTTGGAATCTCTGCTTTTCACCTGTTTGGCTGAATGTAGAGCTTCCTTGTCTTCTTGGAATGATATCTCCTTTGGACATGTGAGGAAAAAACTAGCGGCTTTACAGGCCAGACTTGAGGTTCTAGAATGCAATAGGGAGACCACGGTCACTATGGAAGAAATTGAATACACAAGAAGGGAAATAAACAAGCTACTGGGAGTGTAAGAAGTCATGTGGTGCCAGAGGTCACGGATTAGCTAGCTAAAGCATGGGGATAAAAACACCTCGTTCTTCCATACAAAAGCATCAAGCAGGCTCCAACGTAAAACCATACAAGGTGTGTTGGATGATGCGGGGTGTTGGTAGAGCAAGGAGGAAGGGTTAGGCAGAACATTCGTGGATTACTATGCGAACCTTTTTACCACTTCCCACCTAGAAATAAGTGAGGAACTTATTCATTCTATCCACATGAAGGTGTCAGAACCAATGAACCTCCTCATTTCCTAAAATTTTCTGGCATCTGAAGTGGAAACTGCCCTGAAACAGATGTACTCCACCTCTGCCCTAGGTCCTGACGAAATGCCTCCAATCTTCAACCAAAAAGTTTGGCCAACGGTATGCCCCGTTATCACTAAAATTGTCTTCGATTTTTTAAACTTGGGCATCACTCCCCCAAACTTCAACGAGACACACATTGTTCTTATACCTAAAGTAAAAGAACCAAAAAGGGTGACGGACTTCCGCCCGATAAGTCTGTGTAACATTGCTTATAAAATTTCATCCAAGACTATGGCCAACAAACTAAAGCAAGTCCTACCTTAGTTGGTGTGTGAGAACCAGAGTGCTTACGTGGTTGAAAGCCTCATTACAGACAACGTATTGGTGGCATTGGAGACAATGTACGACATCAGCCAGAAAAGGAAGGGGAAGGTGGGCGAGATGGCTTTGAAATTGGATATGAGCAAGACATATGATAGGGTGGAATGGGGATGTTTGGAAAGGATTATGCATAAGATGGGCTTTACGGAGAAATTGGTCGCTTTTGTCATGCAATGCCTTAGCACAGTCACTTATGCCATTAGAATTAATGGTGTCCCGAGGGGTCATATCATCCCTTCAAGAGAGTTGAGCCAAGGGGACCCACTATCTCCCTATTTATTCCTCCTTTGTGTTGAGGGTCTCTCGGCAATGCTCCACTAAGCAGTGCAAGAGAAGAGGCTTAGGGGGGTTTCAGTTTGTAGAAGAGGGCCAAAAATCTCCCACCTCTTTTTCGCAAACGACAGCATAATCTTTGGGAGAGCTATTGAAACAGAAGGACTTGAAATGTTGAGAATTCTTAAGGTATATGAGGCCTCTTTGGGGTAGCAGCTGAACAAGTAGAAAACTTCTTTATTCTTTAGCAGAAACACAAGGGGGGAAATGCAGAACAAGATCAAAACAATGTTTGGTGCCTAGGTGATCAAGCAACACGAAACTTACCTTGGTCTTCCTTCCCTTATTAGGAGGTCCAAAATGAATTCTTTTGCTCAATTAAAGACAAAGGTGGCTCACAAGCTGACCGGTTGGAAAGAAAAGCTCCTTTCAGCTGCTGGTAAAGAAGTACTTATCAAAGTCGTGGCCCAAGCAGTCCTGACTTACACTATGAGCTACTTTAAGCACCCCAATAACATCTGTGATGACCTCACTAGCATGGTAAGGCAATTCTGGTGGGGGTAAAGAAAAGATGAAAAGAAATTGGCTTGGGTTAGTTAGGAGAGAATGTGCCAACCTAAGGAAAGGGGTGGAATGAGATTTAGAGACTTGAAAAGTTTTAATAAGGCTTTCCTAGCAAAACAAGGGTGGAGGCTTCAGACAAACTCTCATTCCCTGTTCTCTAGGGTGTTCAAGGCAAAATACTTCCCGGATTGCAAGTTTATTCAGGCAACTATTGGTAAGCATCCTTTGTTTGCCTAGAGGAGCATCATGTTTGCCCAAACCGTAGTAGAGAAAGACAGATGTTGGAGAGTGGGCAACGGTAAAAGCATCTAAATAGGGAAAGATAGTTGGCTACCCTCCAAGTCCTACCCTAAGATTCTCTCTCCACTGCCGGACTCTTGGGCAGGTGCAAAGGTTAGTGACCTCATTGTTGAAGAATTGAGGGAGTGGAACTCTGCTGTGGTTAGACAACTCTTTAGCTCTGGGGAAGCAGAATTGATTTTGAGCATCTCGTTAAGCCTAAGACTTCCCGATTGTGTGGAGGGGCATAAAAAATGGGAAATTCTTTGCCAGCAGTGCTTACCATAGTATTAGGGAGATGGGGAATAACAATGGAGAGGATTGCTCTGATGGATCGGGAATGAAGATGGTTTGGAAAGGCATATGGAATTTGAATCTTCTCAATAAAATTCGGAGTTTTGCCTGGAGGGCCTACTGAGAAGCTCTAGCTACCAAATCAAACCTAAAAAAAAGGCAAATCACAAAGGACGATATCTGCCTTCAGTGTGGGAAAGGGGCAGAAACTAGCTTGCATTTATTTTGGTTCTGCGACCGGGCAAAGGAGGTTTGGAGTAACAGTAAGACGGTGTTTCCTTTCACTATTGACAACAGATGGAGTTTTATTGATGTTGTGTGGCAGCTGGTGAACCACAGACCAATATGCTCGGGTTTAATGGAAAAAGTTCTTTCTTTATGTTGGAAAATTTGGAAGGACCGAAATACAGTCTGCAACGGGGGTCGGCATTGTGCAGTTATCACTTTGGCTAGATGCTTTGCATCTTTGGTGGAAGAGTATAGAGCAACAAATGAAAGGGAGTGCCAGTTGAACCCAGCTGTGCATGTCAGGTGGCACCCTCCAGACCCCTTACGGTTCAAAATGAATATGGATGGGGCGGTTTTCAAAGAGCAGCACGTTACTGGTTCTGGGATGGTGATACTTAACTTTCAAGGCTTGGTTCTGGCAGCTATGAGCAAGAGAATCCCAGCCCCTCTGGCTGCATTAGAAGTTGAGGCAAAATCCGTGGAAACCACTGTCCATTTTGCGTGGGAGATGGGGTTCAGGGAGGTCTACTTCGAGATGGACTCGTGCACACTCAAGAATATCCTGACAGGCAACTCGGTGGCCCTTGCTTCCATAGAAACGATCACAGAAAGTATATTGGCCCAAATGGACAAGTTTCGCTTTGTTGCTTTCACTCATGTCAAACGGGACGGCAATAGGCCAGCCCACATTTTAGCCCAATTTGCAAAACAAGTGGGTGATTTTGTTGTATGGTTGGAGGAAACTCCCAACTTGATTGAGGACGCGTGTTCTCAGAATGTATCTCACTCATTTTCTATTGATTTTTAAAATTCAAGTATTCCAATAAAAAAAAAAAGAGTCATGAAACATCTAGAGAAGATGAATTTGCAAAGTACATGAGATTTGAAAACTCACTGAGAGTCCGAATAAGTTTTCTTCAATAATCACCCTTGTAACACTATAGATCAACATTTTAACACTACCAGATATTTTCAATAGAAATAAAATGGTAACATTGCCAAATTATTTATAGCAATTAGCAAAAGCCTAGGGGAGTTGCTGCAAAAAAAAGGACACAGTGTACAGACAGTTCTCACACTCAGCTCTGCCTATTAATATACCAACATTACCAAAACACCCACACACAGGCCACAGACAGCTGAGCTCGTGCCTATCCAAACAGTACGGGTAAAAGTAAAACCGTAAAAAGTAAAAGACAAACCAGTAGTATCTCAGTATCATCAATTAGTTGTATCACCCATCCTACCCCATATTCATTACCCAATAATAACATGCCACGTCATCGATTCTACAGTGACCACCACCCCATGTAGTACAGCAACAACAATGCATGTACATGTCAAAAAAAAAAAACAGACACATAATGTCATTTGTAGGTTTTTTATTAGTATATTTTTCGATTTTTGCTACAAAGCATACAATCAATCAAACACTTTGAAAGCAAAAACAAAAGCAAACGCAGTGTCTGGGAATTTCAACTATCGATCCCCCTCATCATCGCCATTATGTGAAGCAGATCCACACTCTCAACCTCGATTCGAAGAGCCTCTTTGGTCTCTCTCTCGCAATAAACAAAACCTTAAAAAACAAAACAAAAACCCAGCAAACAAACACACTGTAAGAAAATGAAACCAGAAAAAATTGCTGCTTTTACTTACTTTCTTCAGTCCTTTGTTCTCTATATATTATTTTCCCATTTCGTTTTGTCGATAGTGATTTCGAGGTGTTTGTTTTATTTAAAACCATTCAACTTTTGAATCAAAAAGTTTTAATTTTTATTATTCAAAGGACATATCTGACCAATTTTTTTTTTCTTTGATCGACGATTCAGAGAATAAACAACAACGGGAAAAAAAACCCATGGCCGTGGTTGAAAATGGAGGGGTGGGGTCGAGCCGAAACTTCGAGACACCATCACAGGAATCATCCAACGGTCACGATCAGCAGCCCAACAACAACAAGCACACCCACGTGCGACTCAACCACAACCACCACATCATCAACGGTGATGGTGGAGGTGGTCCGATTGTGATGTCCCACCACGATCAGACGCTGTACATTACTCCCACATCGGCACAGCAGATCGGGGCCCACCGATCCAACGGCGGAGGTGGTGACTCTGCCACTGCCTCCGCCGTAGAGAGCTACAATCGGGATATGAGAGAGTTACAAGAGCTCTTCTCTAAGTTGAACCCTATGGCTGAAGAGTTTGTGCCTCCTTCGCTAGCTAATAACAACCAAGGTTTTAATTTGAATGCTGGGTTTTACCCTAACAACCTGGTAATGCAAAGCAACAACAGAAATGGATTTGTTAATGGCAACACTGGCAGAAGGGTATGATAATATGATTTATATATATGTTTTCTTTTGATTTTCTTTTTGACCCTTTTGTTTGGAGGCTGAGAAATTGAATGTAAACGATAGAAAAATTATAGCTTTGGTGAAATTTTTGGTTTTTGAAGGGTTTGTGAATTATGACTCTGGGTTTTAGTTTGTTTAAATTTTGCCTTTTTTTTTAAGCTTATAAATGGGGATTTATGTGTGGCTGTTTCTTGGTGGGTGTTTGTGTTAGAAGAAGAATTTTAATCAAGGGAAACGGAGAATGAATGCCAGGACAAGTTTGGCTCAGCGAGAAGAGTCAATTAGGAGAACTGTGTATGTGTCTGACATTGATCAACAGGTATATAAAATCAAAACGTTCTTAGTGGCTATTATTATATGACTTTGGTGGGTTATGTTTTGTGTGACTGGCTGTGTGTGGGACTGATGTGTTTGTTTATTTGGAGCATAGGTCACTGAAGAACAGCTTGCAGCTCTGTTTGTCAATTGTGGACAGGTAATGGATTTAAAAAAAAAAAAAAAAAATTTAATAAATGGTTTTCTGATGAGGTGGTTTAAATTTTGGTCTTGAACAAGTTCTATTTTTGTGTGAAGGTTGTTGACTGCCGTATATGTGGTGACCCCAATTCCGTACTTCGTTTTGCCTTTGTTGAGTTTACTGATGAAGGTAATTTGAAGTTGTGGTACATAGTTCAATAGTTTTTGGTAGTTGCAATGAAATATGATGGTTCCTCGATCAATTGCTCTGTTGGCTATGCAGAAGGTGCAAGGGCTGCTTTAAGTCTGGGGGGGACTATGCTTGGATTCTACCCTGTGAAGGTGCTGCCTTCTAAAACAGCTATTGCACCAGTTAACCCAACCTTTTTGCCTAGGGTGAGAGAGCCAAGCTATTATGACCATTGTATTTCTTGTTATCTGCACTATTTTGAATATGTGTTGATTTTTTATTGGTTCTTTGGATTTCAGACTGAAGATGAACGTGAGATGTGTGCGAGAACTATCTATTGTACAAATATTGACAAGAAGGTGACTCTTTGTGGTAGTTTATCATTGAATATGGTCCATGGTATGGCCTATTAAACCCTTATTACTTATTTATTTGGTTTGTTTTGTGCAGGTTACTCAAGCTGATGTCAAACTCTTTTTCGAATCAGTCTGTGGAGAGGTTCGAGATTATATTCTGAAACTTTTATTTCTTCTTAATGTTTTGACTAACATTTGTAAGGAATGCACAAATGAGAATTTTTTTTTTTTGAAGCAGGTTTATCGCTTGAGGCTACTTGGGGACTATCACCATTCCACTCGTATTGCCTTTGTTGAGTTTGTAATGGTAATTGCCTTTTTCTCTTTATTCATGCATGCTAAATTGCTTGTTTCCACATGTATTTTTTCCCTTTAAAGGGTTAAAAGATGTAAATCTAGGGGAGCTTAAGCAAAGTGTTTTCAAATAACCAGCTTTTGGAAGGGAAATTCTAGCAGCTAAGATTTAGTTCTAGGTCCTCTAATGTAGGTCTAATCCTGTCAATTATTGAGGAAAAAAGGCTCTCGTGGACGATAAGGTTATGGTATAGTCACATTAGGAGGTTATATTGAGTTATAGTTATCCCCAACATAAAAAAGGGAGAGATTTTAATTTTATGTTGATGAGAAAACTGTCAGGTTTGTGCTTGATAATGTAGGTGGCTACTCTCTCATACCATTGGCCCATTGGGCCACTTGGATTAATCTTGATTATATTGAGATTGGAGTGAGAGTATACTTCCAACCCATTTAAAACTAATACAAATTATCTTACCCTAACTTATCTACTTATATATATATATATATATATATAAAGAGTGCATTCAAACCTTATGGGTCATTTTTATTGTTTATTATGTAAGAATTTTACTGGTCATGAGGGTAGTTTTTATTTTAATGACAATAAGCTTTGAGTCAATTGGGATTGCATTGAAAATTCTATCATAAGGATTATTATTATTTTATTGGCTGCCAAGAATGACATTTATCGATCGCGTGTATTGCACATATGTCTCTTGTTTATTGAGTGGAAAATCAAGGTTGAACAGAAATTGTTGATTGACTAATTTTTTGTGTTGTGTATCCTATCAATGTGTTGTGCATGAGTCTGTAGTCCACAAGGGTCACGTTGATGATGCTATCAACAATCATATAACTTTGAGGATATCCCTATAACTCTTAATTGAGATGATCTTAAGCTTAAGTATTATCCTGTTGTAGGATGGATAGATTGTTCTCCTAGAGTTAGGATGATAAGATCTTTTATTTAAGTCACTATTTTCCCTTTCCCAGACTTGCATTGTATGGTTTCCTACTTATACTTTTTGTATATCTGCTGCTTAGATTTTAAAATGTATGACTTCCCTTTGTATTTTTGGAGGAATTTTTTGTTCTAATTTGTGTCAAGATTCTAAATGGTGGTTGTGGGGATGTTTTCATATGACTGTTTGCACCCATATATTCTTGTCATAACATGATTAGCTATAAGCTGTTAGATGATAAATATTATCTAGAATTTTTTTCAGGGTTAGTACAAATGTAATTACATGTTCTAGGCCAACAGTGGTGCATAAATTTAGACCAAGAGGAGTAATCAGATTTGATACTTGGGGGGATTGTTGATAAAAAACTGGGAAACACAGCTGCATGTGCATCCCAAACGATTTATTTATTTATTTTAAATTATGATACGGCTGGACGTTCCTGCCATTCCGGTATCAGATTTTTGCTTAAAAAGAAGAAAAAAAAAATTGCAAACCCATCAATCTCAAGTCGCCGGTCGTTGTTTGCCTTATTGAACCCAGCCCACTTCTTCTTCCTTTTTTTATTTTTTATTTTTTATATTTTTTATATTTTTTTATTTCCTCTCTGTTTCGTATCCACTGGGTGACTGGTTTTTGCTCTTTATTCTCTGTCCTCTAAGGTCTAGTCTTATCTTATTAGTTGTCATCTTTTATTGTTTTCAAGTTTCAACGTTTCACTTTTGCTTCCTCTAGTGTGAGCCATGTGATTGGTTTTGGAAATGACAATGGAAAGTTAAAAAAAAGAAGTCCACAATAAGTGTCAGACACTCAGAATTATTAACTTCATTTCTTTAAAATAAGTTTTTATCTGTCAGGTGATTGAAAAAAAACATGTTGATTGCTTTTTTTTTGGATAAGTTGTACTGTTGAGTTGATTTCTTGATTGAAAAAAAATGTTGATTTCTTTTCTTTTTTTGATAAGTAAAAAATATGTTGATTGCTTTTTTTTTTTTTTTTTTTTTGATAAGTTGTACTGTTGATTGAAAAAAAATATGTTGATTGCTTTTTTCTTTTGTTGATTTTTCATGTAATAGTTATGTATTCACTTTATTATCTACTATTGCTTTTAAATTGATCTACATATATTAAATTGATCTACACTGGTGTCCTACTTTTTCAAAAATTTCCATGTCACCGCACCCGCATCAGGATCTGTGCAGGTGATTCCTAGATAAAAAATAATTGGTGCTCAGTCCAGAATTGAGGTAGGCTGAAGGTAAAATGTAATGCTGTGTCAGGAATTGAGGTGGGCTGCCAAGAATAACATTTATCAACAGTGTGTATTGTACATACCTCTCTTATTTTTTGAGTGGTAAAATCAAGTTAGAACAGAAATGGTTGATTAACTGATTTTTTGTGCTGTGAATCAGTCCGTAGTCCATAAGGGTTATGGTGATTTTATCAACAATCATATAACTTTCTCTCTAACTCTTAATTGAAATGATCTTATTTAATGGAATTATCATGCTGTAGGATGGATAGGTTGTTCTCCTAGATTTGCATTGTATGTTTTCCTACTTATACTTTTTGTATATCTGCTGATTTTAAAAAGTATTGCTCTCCTTTGAATACTTTGGAAAAGAAATGAATTTATCTAAAGTATATAAGTTTATTAATGATATGTATGACAGAGTTGTAATTAGCGTGAGAACAAGTACAAGTAGAGTCATACTTATCAAAAAAAGTACAAGTAGAGTCATCCCAAGTGAGTTTACTTTACTATAGCTCTAGGTTTGCATCAAGGATCGTTTTAAGTCCACTTATTTTTGCACTAGCAATGGATGAGCTCACTTAATCAATTTAGGAGGACGTCACTTGTTGTATGCTTTTTGTAGATAATATAGTTTTAGTGGATGAAACTAGATATGAAGTTAATGTCAAGTTAGAAATTTTATGAAATGCTTTAGAACTAAACGTTTTCAGCTAAGTAGGACAAAAAAAAGGTACATGAAATGTAAGTACATGAAAATCTTGCCTCTTTTTAATTGGTGTTGTCTTTGTCGGTGTGATGAGGAAACTGTGGATCACCTTTTACTCCATTGTAAGTTTGCTCATACTTTGTGGAGTGAGGTTTTCCTTATGTTTGGGGTTCTCAATGGGTGATGCCGTATACAGTTGTCTCTCTTCTTTTCGCTTGGAGGAATTGGTTGGGGAATGACTCTTCAAATGTTTGGAATATGGTACTGGCGTGTCTTATGTGGGTAGTATGGAAGGAACGCAATGCCCGAACTTTTGAGGACATTGAGAGACCTATTGAACTGTTGAATACATCGTTAGCTAGGACTTTATTTGAGTGGTCTCGTATTTGGGGCCTCACATTGTATTTCCTTGTCTGATTTCCTTATTTTTGTTAGATTTGCTATTTGATTTGTTTGTATTCTTTCTTTGCCATGTGTTTACAATTGCAAACACATTACATTTTTGCTATCAATAAAACTTTTATTACCTATCAAAAAAAAAGTTTAGCAAAGTAGAAACAAAGATAAATGAGTTGAAAGACTTGATAGTCAAGAGATACCAAAAACCTAGAGCTGTTGATATATTGGATCAATAATTCATAAAGATGGAGATTTAAGAGGATGTTATTATGTGAACAATAGGACAAGAGTAGGGTGGAAGGTGGATCAAGTGGAGAAGTGCATCGGGAGTGTGTAATAGAATATCTTTAAACTAAAGGGAACATTTTATAAGATTCCTATAAGATCAGCTATGTTTTATGGTACTAAATGTTAGATTGTTAGGAAGCAACTTACTTATAAAGTGTGTAGCTAAAATGAGAAAGTTAAGATGGATAAGTGAACATACAAGAAAAGATAGGATTTGATATGAGGAAATTTGCTTAAAGATGGGGGGTTGCCCTTACTGACAAAAAAATGAGGGAGCGTAGGAGACTGCTTGAAATGGTTTGGTCATATTAAGAGGAGAGTTGATTCAAGTTGAGAGTGAAAAAAGGTATAGAAAGACCAAAATTATAAAAGTAGCAGAAAAGTACATGTCAATTAAGTAACAAAGAACGTAATTTTGAATAAAATAGAATGATAGAAAAGAATATACGTGGGTGACCCTAACTAGTCTATTGAGAATCCATACTTGACCCCATAATTTGGGATTAAGGTTTGTTTGTATGGTTTCCCTTTTTATTGTTGGGAGGATTATTCTAATGGGGCCAAGAGCCTTGTAGCTCAACTGGCACCTCCTTGTGTTTCCAACAGAGATGTCCATGGTTCACCTCCTTGTGTTTGTATGTCCTTGTGTTTCCCCATTGTAATTATAGAATTATAAAAAAAAGAGGACTATTCTAATTGGTGTCAAGATTCTAAAGGATGTTGTGGAGATGTTTTCTTTAGGCTACTCTCTGTACATTTTTCCTTGTACATGAACCAGGTTACTTATCAAAAAATAGAAAATTACTGCCTGCACCCATAATCTATTCTTGCCATAACACGATTAGCTACTAGCTGTCAGATAATTTTTTTTTTTTTTTTTTGGGAATTTTTGAAGGCTAAGTACAAATGTTACTACCGTTCTTTCACCCTCCCCCCAAACACATGCTCAAGGAATAGTGTATCAGCTATCTAAATGAGTATAAAAGGAAAATTTAATATTTTCTTGACTCACAGTAGGGTGATACTATGGGTTGGTTTAGGCCAAGTCGTGCTTTAGTGGGTCGTATAAATGATATGAGCTCTAGGCCAATTACAGTGGTGAATAAATTTAGACCAAGATAAGAGTAATCCGATTTGAGACTTTGGCGGATATTTGATAAAAGTTAATGGGTGTTATCAGTCCAGAATTGAGGAAGACAGGAGGTAAAATGTAATGTTATGTGCAATAAAACTTTTTCCTACTTATGCACTGAGTTTCATTCATGAGGTTGCAAGATGTGAGCCACTTTAGCTACCATAGGTTCAACAGCTTGCGTATTCTCTCCCTTGCTTTTTTTCTTACTTGGTTATATAAAACATTACTTCTTAAGTGATGCACAATTTGGATGGCAGAGTCCCTATTGTGATGCAGTTTAAGCACCATGTTTCTTTTAAAATCACATATTTTTTCTGTATAATATGACTATTCTAAAGCCAAAAACACCATATTTCTAAACTTGAAGAACGTCCTTATTCACCACATTATTTGTCGTTGTCAACAATAATAACAACCTAGCATTAGTTCCAAATTATTGGGGTCAACGGCCCATCCCTAGTAGCGTGACTAAATCTTACGTAGGCCGTTAATCTATTGCAAACCACCTTGTGGCTTGGGCCTTACCATGAAGAAAATATATGGCACTAAGCACAGACACATGCGGTTTTCTTAATCTCCTCTTAACCTGGATTATAAAATGTTGTTACGATATTAATGAGGCAAACATAATGTATTGTGCCCCAATTTGAAAAGGCCAAATGCGTCAAGGAAAAAAGTTATGAAAATCGTACCATTTAGACTGGTAGGACCAAAAAAGTTTGTACTGTTGACCAAATTGGTATGGTGAAGCTCCTTTAATAGTTAAAACAATGTGTGTATCAGCCTGTATCAACCGTTCCAAACTGAAGCTCCTTTTCTCTTTTTTATTTTATTTTTATTATTTATTTTTTAAAATATTTATTATTTTTATTTTAAAATTTAAAAAAATACAAATCTTGCAATACTGTCATCAGCTTTGATTTCTTTGTTGTTGATGTTAGCTTCTCCTCCGGCACCTTCTTTGGATTGGCACCACTTTTGCAGCTCCCTTCATCCCTCCACGATTCTTCTTTTCTTGATTGGTCGTGTTGTGTCAGACTTAGACTTAGGCCCATGTCATTGGTAAGAGAAGTGGTAAGCCATGTGGTGTAATAAGGCACCACATGTATTGTTTGTCTTTTTTTTCAAATTAGCACCTGTGTCAAAGCTCAAGGAGCGCAACTGCAATCTTTTATTGTGTAATTTTTTTTTTCCTTTGATCAGATTTGGGTCAACATAAGAGTTTGTTATACACGCACACACGAGCTGTGTATATATTTTTAAATTTATGATATATTATATATAGCAGTAATTTCGAAACGGTGTGTAGGTACTGTTCGGTATCAAAATAATCTATTTTCCTGGCCAAGCTGAAAGGGCCTCATGTATGGTATTGATAACTTCGCTTAAGATGATTGTCTTGGGAGATGAGAGTAGAGCTTGGACTGTATAATTCTAGAGAGATGTTCAATTTTATAGTGGAGGAATTGGGCTGAAGTTGCTTTATAATCCCTTTTCAGTAGGTTATAGTATGTGTACCAAGGATGCCATCCACAATTTTCTTAAAGTCTATTTTTTTTTTTCAATTGAAGTCTACTTAAGTGTTTACTTCTTAGAATAAATAGAAGATTTGTTTAACTTCAGAAAGCTATTGTTTGTAAGCTTTTGTCTCCATTCCTTTTTTGGTTTTTTTAAAGTGCCCAATGTTCATTGCAATATTTCTAATCTTTGTTAGAGGGATATGATATTTACAGGTTTTTAGCTTTGTATAGACCAGTTGAAGATTTCCAATTGTACTACCTCTCTAGAAGTGAGATACTTCCATGTGCCACTTTTGAAAGTCTGAAAATTTCAATAAAATTAAAACTGGAAATCAATTTATATTTTGCACAAGTGTTTATATTAGTTACAAGGAAGCTATGTGCTAAGCTGTGCTGACTTTAGCTTGCAGACAAGGCTATGCAGTTTTCTTTGATAACATGGGACTTGTTTTTTAGTTGGTTGTCTTATCTCTGGTTCTTTTTGGACAAATAGTAGTGGAAGGGTTGATTATGCAGAACTTTGCGTTATTTTTAGTCTGGTTCAATCAAAACCCAGAAAAGTGATTATATGTTCCTACTAATTGATTAGTTCTTGTACTAATTGAATTGCACTCTGGCCATAAATGAGGAATGATTTTCTTTTTGGTGTTACCTTTTACTTTTAGATAATATTTTTGCCCATACTTTTTGGACCAATGGTACCCCAAAGGGGTAGCACAATAAACTGGAGACTGCTACTCATAAAGTGGAGGTCACTAGTTTATATTATTTCCCTTCCAATTGGGATCTAAAATCTATGGAAAAGGGAGAAAAGGTTTTTGAACCAAATGGCATCTCCCCTTTGCATCAACAAGGGGTGGATCATGAATAGTGAGGTCAGAGGTTTAATCCCATTCTGAGTGTGAGTTATATTTAAAATGGGTGGTTATGCAATCCGATCCCACTTAAAGTGGTGTCCTGGGGGTTATATTTACCTCGAATAAAATAAGGTTGAACAGTTTTGAAGTGAAAATGTAGTTGCATGTTGGCATATTAGATTGATAATGATTTAAAATTTGACTTGAATGGAAGGATTTGAAGTGGGTTGGATCATATGCACAAGTCATATTGTTTGCAGTTTTCCTGATTGTTTTTCATGTACATGATCCCCTAGAATCTTCTTCAACATTTTTTTTTGTGGTTTGAGAGAGCTGATTCAGGATCTGCTGCTTACCTTGTAAGGCTTGTAGTGCTAGTGACCATAAAATTGATTATCTAATTGGGGTTTTATCACATGTAACATCTAGTCTCAATTTGCCTTGATCTCTGTATGCTGCAATGTATTGAGATGTGACCGGAATATATTTTTCTTCCTTCAGGCTGAAAGTGCAATTGCTGCTCTCAACTGTAGCGGCGTTGTTCTAGGTTCATTGCCGATTAGGTTGGACTGCTTTCTCCTTCATTACTCATCCTGAATTTACTTTTAGAGAATTTTTTGTATCGTACCTTTTACTTTGTTTATCTAATTGATTTTTGGTGTTGTGTATGATTAGGGTTAGCCCATCAAAGACACCCGTGCGCCCTCGTGCTCCTCGTCTTCCCATGCACTAAATCAATCATCTTTGGCATCCAAGAATGATTTACCGTTCCAGTTTAAATATATTTAAATACACACACACACCATGTAAAGATTTCCATCTCTGGTTGTCTGTTTAATATATATACTTGTCCACTGCTTCCATGCTATGAGATCTTTTGTTATCATAGGGTTTATATTTTGTTTATCCTAGCATATATAGAGTTGGATAGAATCTCTGAGGCTTTAAAAGATTTCATGTATTTGCTCGTTAATATGGATTTGGAGTTTCCGTAGATTAAGCAATGCTAAGAAGTTTATGACTCATGAAAGTCTTTTTGTGACACTATTGAAATGGTCCCTTTATTTCTGCAAAGTTATTTGAAGATATATTTCAAAGATAGCTTGCCAGTCACATGGCTAGCTTGGGGTGCAAACAAACACACGCTAACACATTAGTCTATAAGTTTTTGATTTTACACAAGGTGATTCACATTCGGTACTCTCTTTCTCTGATTGTTGTTTGAGAATTCTTGTCATACTGATTCTGCATTATGTTGCTTTAAACCTATCTTGTGCTGCCCATTTATTACAATGGTATGCCTGTTGTAACTAGCTGTCAATTGTCTCTTCAGGACATATTGATTTGCTAAATTCGAGTAATTAGGATGTTGTGGGAACACTTTATGTGCAATTAAACCAATTTTTGGATAGCTTAAAAGTTAAGGATAAAGCAGTGTTTCTTCTTATGAAATGATGAGGTTTGAAGAAGCTGTACCTAGTCAAATGAGCTATTGAAATAAAGCGGAGTACTAGAATGTGTAGAGTTACATCCATATGATAATATTATTATACAATTTATACTTTTTAAGGTCTATTCAAGGTGGTAGTCTTCTTCTCACGAAAACAAAATAAAGTAGTAGTCTAGAATGTGTAGGCACGATTACGAAATCTGTCTGCATACATATGACTCTGTTCCAAGGGGAGTTTAGCTTATTGCTCTTTATCCATGGCGTGTAGGGATTCTATGGAAGGCTTAAAGGTGTAGCATGCATCTCACTGATTTGCCATCTATAAGCAACTGAAATGCTTCGTTTATCTTCTCAAATGGAAGCTCATGTGTAATAAACTCTTCTAAATTCACCACCTGAAATTGACCCCGTACAGCACAAACGTTAAGATTGATGCTATAATCATAAAAAAAAAATAAAATTATTAAGCATTAACATTCATAGACCACAAAGAGCTACTGACCCCTTGCATGCACTCTTTGGCAAAATGAGGCAGCTGGGTCTTCCCTTTGAAACCTCCGAAGACTGATGCGATTATTACGCGACCAGTAAACAACTCCATTGGATGTAGGGGAAGCATTTTTGGGCTTGTATGAATCCCCAATATCACAGTCAATCCCCAGCCCTGCTCATTCATGGGCCAATATTTGCTTAGTTGAAGAATTTTATTAACTTAGGGATACACATTTTTTTCAAGATTCTTTTTCACTAAGTTGATATGATTGGTATAAAAAAAAAAGTAGTGTATTTTTTATTATTTTTTTAAAATTTATATAAGTAGTGTCCTAGTTTGAAATATTTCGAAAACCCTATGAATCGATAGTGTGTCGAATGAAACTTGAGAATTCTAGATTTATGACTTTTTTAAGTTCATCAAATCCATCATTTGAGTGTTGCGGAGGGGACAAAGTACGCTTGACAAGTTTTAAAGAAGTAGTGAACATAAAATGTTTGGCTTTTTTCTAGTGCTTTTGGGCACGGAAATGACACGATCTTGACATGCATTTTGAAATGAACACGTGTCAGTCCTGTGTCTCATTTTGTACACATAAACAGGAAAAAAAAAGTGTGAGCAATGCTAAAAGACATTGAAAACAAGATCCAAATTAGCAGTACAAATGTTTATAAGTTTTGTGTTTTGGTCAAACAATTGAGTGGAACAAAACAAAAAGGAAGTTTAATAAAAGGCACCTCATGTGTAGATAAGAAGGCCTCCCGCAAAACCTCCGAGATTCCTGCACACTCGAAGCTGTAGTCAACGCCTCCACCTGTCACTTCCTTTATACACTGCGACCACAACCAAGCATTCTCATTATTTAATTTTTATTGAACTTCTCGTACTCTTTTTGTTGGTTCGTTTTTGGAGGGTGATGAAGTACAAGTTTGTGGTCTGGAAATCTACACTCAACTCAAGATATAGTTAAGATAGAAAATTTAAGTTTGTGATTATAATAATTCACTAACCTCATGAACTGGCTTCTCAAAATCCCTTGGATTTATAGTGTCTGTGATTCCCATGGCTCGCCCTATATATCACATGCACACACAACGTAAACTACAAATTTGTGGGGTTGAAACTTTCCACAATTAGTCGATTATTATGATAAACACCATCGTCATTATTTGTACAATTAAGCACAAAACATAGATCGAGCAATCAGCAAATCACTTCGTGAATAACGAAGTAGTGAGATACAAACTAAGTTTTGTACCAAGAAAGCATTTAAGTTAGTAAGCACCTTTGATGAATTTGTTGGGGTTGATATCAACACCAATTATTTTTGTTGCTCCTCGTGCTCGTGCTCCTTCAGCAACCTGCACCATATTTTCAATTGTATTAGTTTTTCTATATTTGGTCTCAAAAAAAAAAAAATTGTATTAGTTATTTAGTTTTAGGATTTTGTTAATGAGTTTCATAAAAGTACAAATTGACATGCATTTAATATCTTATTATTAGATGCTCTTTTATACTCCCTCCGTCCCATTTTTTTTGTCCTCTATTCCATTTTGAGATGTCCCAAAATATTGTCCTATTTCTAAAAATAAAAGTCATTAATTTACTAATGTTCCTATTATACCCCTATTAATTTACTTATTCAATTTTTTGATAATTTTTTTTAAGGGTTGTTTTGGAAATTTATACATTTTTAAAAGGTAGACAAGACAATAAATGATATTCCCTTAAAAAGTTTGACTTTTCAAACAGGACAAAAAAAAAAAAAAATGGGACGGAGGGAGTATTTTTAAGATAGAAAATCAAATTGTTCATAAATTAATATAAAAAGATGTTTGTATGGCAGATGCAATTATAGCAGATGGAGGAGTGTCTTTTAGTAAAATGTGCCTCATTAAGTGAAAAATTATTACTCTAATGATGCAATTTTGATTCATATTAATTAATATGTAATTTACTCCCATTAAAAAGAAAATGTAACTTACAGCGAGTCCCACGGCACCTAAACCAAAAATTGCCACGGTTGACCCAGCCTTAACATTGGCAATATTCCATGCTGCTCCAACTCCTTGATCAAGATCCAAGAATTTCGCATGTCAAAACAAATCACAGCAGAAGTGAGAGATTTCAAACTTCTGGTTTGTAAGCCTAATTGCAGGCTATATATATATATATATATATATATATATATATATATATTTACTGAATAATATTTAGATTACCAAAGTTTCGAATAATTACTTGTAATTTTTTTTTTTTTTGTGGAAATACAATTTTTTTTTTTTTTTTTACTTATAATGAATCCTGAATAATACTTATGTAAATATTTTAATAGTGACAAGAAATTTTAAATACTTTTACACTATTAGAACTTGTGAGATTTAACTTTTTGTGAAACATGTATATAACCTAGTTATGTGATATTAATAATTCTTCAACTTTTTTACTTTTTCTTTATGTGAGATTTTTACTCTCATATGTATATCTAGCAATTATTATAAAAATGTATTTTCTTTATTATTTATCGGATTGGATATTATAAGACCTTCTCTCTCTATATATAATTTTTTTTAATTTTTTCTTTATGTAAAAATTTCACACATACGTATACATAGTATTATTATACGAAGATTTAATTTCTTTATTCATTTAAAGTTGCCCAAAACATCTTTTTTTTTTTTTAAAAAAATTTTAAATATTAAATATATTTTTAAACTTTTTATTTTTTATTTTTACCTTTACATTAAGTGAAAAAATTTTCACTTACATATGCATACCTAGTATTATTGTACAATGATTTAATTTCTTTATTAATTTAAAGCCGCACATAACGTCATGTTGTTTTAAATGGAGATAACTTGATTTTATGATGAAACTTATTTATTTATTTATTTATTAATATGTACGTATAGCATAGAGTTATACATAATATCGTACACTTATATTAATTATTATTCATAAAATAAGATTTTAAAAGTGGTGATATCATATGTATCTTGACATCGGAGACAAATTGATGTTTATCATAAATGAGAAGATCCTCGAGTCTCATAAAAGGCACGTGGCAACTATTATACAAAGCCACCACACATAAACACACACATAGAGGTGTGATTCATAGTTCTTACCTGTAGAAACACCGCAGCTTAGCAATGTCATCGTTTTGAGAGAAGCATCAGGGTCAATCTTGACGACGCAAGCAGACTCAACCACTGTGTACTCACTGAAAGTTGAGGTGTTGAGAAAATGGAAGATGGGTTTTCCTTCTTTACACGAAAACCTACTCTTGCCATCATTGACCATCACAGTCATGAATGGGTTTACTCCAGCTCTCTTGCACATGTTAGTTTTCTCACACTTGCAGTATAGGCAATCCCCACACTCTCCGTTGAAAATTGGAACAACGTGGTCCCCTTTTTTTATGTCCATTACACCTTCACCTACGCTCTCAACAATCCTGCAACCAAAGATTGTGTCCAAAAAAGTTGATCTAGTTGTACTACTTGTCCAAAAGTTGAGTGGATGCAAACTCAGATCTCATGCTTTGATAGATATTATGATAAATTATCACTTATTCTTTAAACCTTAAGTTGTTAAGAGATGAATTTAATAATTTACCCATTATCCAAATAAAAATCCTCTTTTCAATCTAGTATTTATAACAAGTCAAATATAAAAAGTCATGTATGATAGTTAACATTGATAAAACTTGAATAATAAAACTGGACAGTGGATTTTTATTTTCCTTATTTTAACATAATCATAAAACACAGGAGGCTAGATAGGCAAAAAGTCTTCGAAGTGATTTATTATTCAATGAATATGGATAATATATGGCATGTTGATTGTTGAAGCCATGAGATCATGGTGTCTTACCCGGAAGCTTCATGGCCAAGAATTCGAGGGTACGCTCGCTGAGCTTCATTCTTCAACAAATAACAAGGTTTGTGCCAAAAGTCAGAGAGAATTAATCTAAATTGGTTTATTCAGATTATATTATAGATAAAGTTTTTGAATGTCGGTTTGACATGTGTATAATGCATACCTCCTCTTCAAAAAGAAAAAAAAATGCATACCTCCCCTTGCCAAGCGCTGAGATCTGTATGACATATTGAAGTAAAGAGGATCTTGATCCGAACCTCCATTTTCTGAGGGGGATCCACTCTCACTTCTTCTATCACAAATGGCTCACCCGGACCCCATGTAATAGCAGCTTCAAACCCACCATACAAAATGAAAATGATCACTATTATAAATCAATAATGATTGTGCAAGGAGAAAGAGAGAACATATATATAATAGCTGAACCTCTTACCTTTGCAAGTGATGACCTTCCCTGTTGTCTCACTTAGGTTGCGCAAACCATTTTCCATCTCTCCCTCCATGTTGTAGTATTAGCTAATATTGCTGATCACCAGCTTGCGCAGGAATTTGTATGATGCTTCTTCTGGCTCTTTGTTTTGCTTATTAATTTGTTCTTGTGGCACCAACACTACTCTCCCTGACTCAGATTTTATAATTAGTACCCATAGCAATGAAAATTGCGTCAGTTTTTAGTTTTCAATTTCAACAAAATAAACTCTATTTAAACGAACCTTAAATATCAAGAAATGAATTCACTAGGCTACGAGAGAGTCAGTCGAGCTTGTGAATCACATACCAGTAGGGGCAATATTGACCGATATGATTTAAAGATTATTTATTTATTTATATTTTTTATATTTATATTTATATTTATATTTATATTTTAAATTATAAAAAAATAAAGATAAGAGCAGCACGAAGCTTTCGGTGACATATCACATACGGCATGCGACGGCGCAGCAGAGTAGGCCTAATATTAAATTTATTTCTAACTAATGGATCGGTAATACGTGCATAGAAAAATTTAAAATAATATAATTTTTTTGTCAATTTTAATTTTTTTCTAAATGTGAAATTTAATAATTACCTTAGTTATTAATAAATATTTTTTATACTAACTAACGTGTAATTTATGCATACACATAAATACATTTAAAATTAAACAAAATTTTTGTCATAAAAATATAAATAATTAGTCAAATTATTTTAAAAAAAAGTAAAGATAAGTAGTCACATGTTAAAATTTTTATCTAAATTTAATATTATTTATGATCTTTTTTTTTTAATTTTTAATAAGATAAAACGTGTGGTGATCTTTGTCGTGTGGTGATTTTTATTGAGTATATGTGATTGGTTATTTATTTAAATTTTATAGTTTATCAATATTAGACTCTTAGTGTTTTGCACTCATTAACTCACTAGACACAAAGATTAGAAAAATTATTAGGTACTCTCGGAGTACCATAAATGCGTAGTTCTCCCTCTTACATGAATAGTGGGTCCTGCCATGAATTTAATTAGTGGGACTCACCATTCATGTGAGAGGAAGGAGTACGCATTTATGGTACTCCAGGAGTACACAATAATTTTCCCAAAGGTTAAAAAACTTAGGTGAAAACATGACACAAAATTAGCTGACAATTGAATTCTAATTTGGAATCTAATTGAATTCCTTTTAAGCTTTGACTTTAATTATATATATATATATATAGATTGTGTTTATATATGAAACTATACATTCTACATTATGCATTTATTATTAGGAAAAAAATTAATGAATACTCTAAGAGTATTGATTTATTAAATATTTTAAAAATTTTTATGGGAGAAGAAAAAATTTACTGATTTTTTTGACAGAATTTTATATTTTTCATAAAAATGGTATTAAAAGTTTTCTAAAATGTTTCCGTTTCGTTAACAAATGCCTTAAGGACATTCGTTAAAAAGAACCCTTATTATCATTATGTTTGTATATGGAATTATGCAGTCTACCATATAAAGAATATATGATGTATTGAGATTTTAATGACGAGTTTAAATATATAATTAAATTTAAATTCAATAAAAAAATATTTTAGAATAATGACATTAAATTATGATAACTTCTCAAAAGCTTATGTGACACAATAAATAAATAAATAAATATATATATACACACACACAAAATATGTGACATACTATTAATTATGAAGTTAAATAAGTGTGCGTTTGACAAAATTTTTTTTTTTAAACTTATTTTACTATTTAAGTTATTTTTGCTACTATTAATGGATCCCATTGCATTTTTTAATGCTATTTATGGGTCCCACTGAACAATTTCAGCTAACTCTTACCTTTATTACAGTACTTTCAGCAAAAAATTTTCAGTTTTAGCAAAATAAGTATATCCCAAATGAACACTAAAAGTCAAACGACTTTAGTTATATATATATATATATATTATAGATTTTTTTAGGTATAGTACATTAGATTATCTAGTTAAATTTAAATAGATCATATGGATAAATTTAATTATTGTTAATTAAAGATAGATTATAACATATTGATCAATGTAATTACATGATTGATTTAATTAAGAAATCCAAGTTACAATAATTAACTGTGCCTAAATTTTAGCAGCTATATTTCCTTGTCAATGACTCCTTTTTGTTTATTCCTTCCTTCATTTTCAACTATGTCATTTTGTCCAAAACAAACGGTGCTAATCTATCTATAATTCCCATAAAAAAAAGAAAAGAAAATGCTAACAAGTGTCCTTAGGGCATTGGTTAATAATTTATTTTAAGAAAATTTTGACATCACTTTTATGAGAAATAAAAAAGTTATCAAAATATTAATTAATTTTTTTTCTTTTCTTATTAAAATTTTCTTTAATTAGATTGTTAACCAAAGGGCACTCGTTTGCATGACTTAAAAAAAAAAAAACCTATATTTAATTATTAAGTCAATGCTCCGTAGTTTTCTATAAAAAAAAAAAAGAGTCAATGCTCCGTAATTTCATGGAGAAGCAGCTCAATATCACAAAGAAAAAGAAACCGTACACGCTTCTCCCATTTAGTATATTAACATTTTTTTAGATGAATTTATTATATTAACTTGATGGAACATAATCTCGGTTTTATTGAACAAATAGAGTTTTCATATAGTAATTTATATGACAATTTTGCACGATTTATTTGAAAGAATGTAATTATATACAATTTTGCACGATTGAAAATACAAAGCTTGCAGGCAAGTGGTAACAATGACGAACTGAAACTACAACTTCAAAAGCGACATGCTAATTAACTACTGAACCGTAGATCAATATATATATATATATATATATAAGTCCACAACAAATCATACTTGACATGTTATTATTGATAGGAAAAAAAGTAATGTTAGTGATAAATTTAAATTATAATTAATAACAACTTACTACTATGATTTGTTGTATAAATATTATGAAAATGTAGTAGAAGTAACACTTCTCATCACTAAATTGGCAAGTTGTAAATAATAAATAATAAAATAATGTTGATGGTAAGCCAAACAACTTAAAAAATAAACTTTAGCAAAATTTGTTGCAATTAAATATTGTATGTAACATTTTTTTTTTATATAAAATAAAATTTTATTTTAACCTAATTTAAACGCATATGTGTGTGAAACTTCTTTCTAGAGACTTAAATCTCAGCCCTTATCTCCCATACTCTATTTGTAGAGTGACCATCGTACTAAGAGTGTGCGGTGATGATATGTAGATAATATTTTAACAACTGTAAAATTTATTATGAAAAATGTTGTGTAGGTAGCATTATTTATTGCTGAATTGTAATAAAAAAAGAGAAATGATATGTCCACAACATTTTCACAACATTTTTACAACAAATTTTAAGTGGTAGGTTGTTACTGGTTGTTATTGTTGGGGCAAAAAAGTAATCTTGGTATTAGGTTCAAATTTGAACCAATAACAATTAACTACCTATGATTTGTTGTAAAAATATTATAAAAATGTTGTGGACTTAGTACCTCTCATAAAAAAAATGTCAAAATATTAAAAAGGCATGAAAGCTGTCAAACGTACAAAACTTTGAGTTTTAAGTGGGAACCACTTTCTTTTAGTTTCAAAATGACGAAAAAGTAATATGTACTATATGGACATATGGGCTTTTGATAAACAATGGAAAGACTTTCTCATTTGTGTGAGGGGTAAAATCGAGATGAAGGAAAATTGAGAGGGGGCAAATTGCTTTTAAGCATTATTTATATCCCCCCCCGCGCTCCGCCAGTGGGTATAGCCACATAGATGTAGGTACACACCCTAAGCATTAATATTGAAAAATTGTCTCTCTACTTTATGCGGCTCGCCTTTACTTGATTGAGTCTGAGAGAGGGAGTATGGTCCAGCACTGCACAATAATTTTCCCTCTCTCCCATATCATTTATTTTGCATTAAAATCCATGCAAGTGCATAAAATTGGACATGATAGTGACAACGCAAATGAAAATAATACGCAGTAAATATGGATAAGAAGTGAACAAAAAACACTATCTGAAAAAAAAAAAAAAAATTGTGTAGCACCTTGCACATGCTTTCTTGTCCCACATAATTAATAAAACCAAAGCAAATTAAAGCAACCTTCCATTTGTAGTTACAAAATTCCTACATTGCAATGTGCAATGGAACAAGCACTCACTGACTACACCTCTGCCTTCTATGGCTAGCTTGCCATTAAATAAAGGAATAGGTAGGTTTATCTTCAGAAACCAAACGCCAAATCTGTCGACCTTTGGCCAAGACACATGTTGTCATCATAGATGGGTTGATCAAGTTGTGCTTGCTCATAAATCATTCCATATTTAGTGAAAAACAAAATTATTCTGTCGACCTTTCTGTGGGTTGGAAAAGATCCATAACAGGAAAAATTCAAAAAAATAATATTCGTTGTATGTCATCTCAATTTTCCAGATTGAGAAGAGGGACATGTGATTTGACAATGACAAGAGTTGATGTGATCTGATTTACTATATGGCATGGTTTTGTTTTTTAAATATATCCTTCTCTAATTTCTACAAAATGAAGATCTAAATTTGATTGCAAATTTTCTGATTTGGACAATTTTCAATTTGATTGAACTGCTGTATAACCTCCTTG
The DNA here is from genome assembly GCA_023736055.1 of Quercus glauca. Lineage (NCBI taxonomy): Eukaryota > Viridiplantae > Streptophyta > Magnoliopsida > Fagales > Fagaceae > Quercus > Quercus glauca. The sequence goes on along the minus strand of CM043316.1, from coordinate 71,715,727 downwards.
CATAAGTATTTTGAGAAACACTTTGGTTGATCTTAGCTTGTTACAGTTTATATGTAAGAGTCATGGGATCCTTGTCATTGTGGTTGTTTTTTTGAAAGACAGTTTCTTCATCTTTTGGTTATTGGAAATTGGAATTTCACTTTTGCATAATTTCCATAATATATCTATCATTTTCCGATTCTTATTTCTTGCGCTGTGTCTTGCATCGGATAATGGATAATAAAATAACATTTATATAGGAGTGAGTTCCTGAAATTTATTGCTCAATTTTCCATTCTCGAGGTAATGAATAGAAATGGCAAAACGAGTCAGAATTTTTTGACTTGATTCGAAAAGTGCTTGACCTGAATTCAATTTTTTAACCCGAAGTAAAAATAAGTTGACTCGTGATCCGACTCAATTTTTTTGCGAGTCAACCCGACCTGACCCGAATAACCTATGACCTAACTCGTTAAAAAAAATTTATTAAAAATATATTTAAACTAGGTCCTGATGCTTTGTGTTTTATGCACAAAGCACCAGAACAAAAGCAATAGCAATAGTCACTAAATTACAAGACAAGACAATAGCTTTTCACATGCAATTTTTACTATTTGAGGGCTTCACGAATCACAACCAACTATAAAGCTTCAGCTCTGCCTCCACAGTCCATAGACACGACATGAGAAGAGTCTTAGACAACGCAACCATTAAAAAAAAGAAAAAAAAATATCTATTTTGACTAGCTTAGCTTAGTTGTAGTCCAAAGTCAAAATTGCGAAACAAAACATGAAAGACAGAAAGAGTGAAACAAAACATGACAACCACATCCACAAGGGCCAAATCGGTAAAGCCTCCTCTGCCTTTCTTTTCTTTTCACACTTCCACACTTTTTCAGTTTCAAGCTTGCGCCTCTCTACCTCTACACTTTCAACTTGAGCTACATTTTGCAAGTATGAATATTTACCGTGTTAAATTTGTTATCAACGTTGAGTAGATTGAGATTGAGGTGTAATTTTTATTAAATATTTACTTATTCTTCTTTACTTAATATGTTATGTTTATTTTTAAATACTTTTTTGTTTAGTTTATCTTTCTAATTAAGTAATCTAACTTTTTATTTCTCCACGTATGTGTGTTAAAAATACTTAGTATTCTCAAAAGAAAAAAATAGTGGGTTAATCCCACTTTGGAAAATGAGTGTGAGTAAAAGAGGTTTAAAGCCTGTGTTGTGTATCCAAGAGTTAGGCCCTTTTGGATATACACCACTGCTAGTTTAAAAAAAAAACATTCTTACCTCTTCCCATGTGTGTGTGTGTTAAAAATACTTAGTATTCTAAAAAAAAAAAAAAAGTAATCTAATTTTACTATTATTTTGACCGATAACTTGCTACTTTGCTGACTTACTTGTTTTATTTGTTTTAAGATCTATCTTTTTTTGAAATTGTAAACTTGTAATTATATGTATTTTGACAATGAACTATTGATATTGAAGATTTTTTTCATTATGAATTTATGACTATAAATAATTTTTGTCATGCTCAAAAGTCAAAACTGTCAAAATTGGAAGGATATTAACAAGTGGCATTAAGTGCAATTCATTTGCTTAATTGATTTTTTCATTCTCTCTAAACAGGATGTTATTGATTTGTTTTTGTAATTGAAAAAAAAAAAAAAACTTGTTTGAAAAATACGGGTCAACCCGACTCGCAACCTGATTGACCTGTTTAAAAATGACCTATTTTAACTTGCAACATATTTGACCCGCAAACTCAATTGATCCGATCCAAACCTGACTCACCGGTTTTGCCGCGCCTAGCCATGAACAAGTCGCAATTTGCTAACTAGCAAAAGCTGGCACATCGTTGAAGCAATCAATTGACAAGACCTGGCTGATCCACCACCAACAAAAGTTGGTGTGCATCATCAACACACGGTAAAATTTTGGATAATTGGATAATGTAAACTACAGTATTTTGGCTATACGCAATGCTAGAATGGCCCCATTTGGTAAGTTCCATGCGCGTCCAAAGTCCAAACTCTTATTTCATTTGTAGAGATTCGTAGTATTAGAACATGGGTCCGGTTAAACAAATCCATTTTTAGAAAAATTTTATTAGGAATTAAAAAAATTGTCAATTTTTTTTTAATTTTTGATAAATTTTTTCTAAAATTAGTTTATTATTGTGTGCCTTTAGGGTATACATTAGTAAAATCCTTAGAACATTTACATTAGTCAGTGTAAAATTTTTCGTGAACTTATTTTTATTTTATTTTACACAACAATTTTTTCAAACACCCACATTGAATTATTTATTTTACAAGATATTTTAATAAAATATTTATTTTTCATTCATTTTTTATTATTTCCTCTAATGATTATACTTTTTGAATTTAAACTTATTTTCAAGCAACCACCAAAACTAGTGGCTCTAGTAGCGGAGCCGCTGGTGCTGGAGGTTCGATGACTGGACCATAGGAATAGTTGCTTAGATGACCACTGTTTGAGTGGTGTCTCCAATGATTGGACCGCTAGCATCAGTGGTTGAAATGACTGTTTCGATTATCGGACCTCTAGCATCAGTTGCCAAAATAGTGTCTTCGATAACCAAAATGACGTTTCGAGTGACCGGATTACAGTGCAGTAAATTCAAATATAATGGTCATATTTTTTAATTTAATGATTCCAATATAAAAATTTAAGAAAATTCCTAATAGACTAATTAGATTAGTTAGTAAAAACTAAAACAATTTGGTTCTTTTGTAAATAAACATTAATGTTGGGGTATTTGTAAAATAGGAAGTTTTCTAGAATTTTCCTACCCCATGTGATTGGCTAGCTTTTCAAACTGTCTTTCATTTGATTTGTACTTGGCTTGGAATACCACGAAGAGTCTGATAAACAAGGACTCTTCTTTCCTCAATGTTAGGGTACTTTTTTTTTACACCTATTTTTGTTTAAATACTACCTATTTATTTTCAAACATCACCAACAAATTATTGGGTTTCTCTAAATATTTTTGCCTATTATTATGCTAGCCTACAACTATTCTTCCTTCCACCACAAAATTGGGCCACAAATATAAAATGTTATAAGACCCAATATTTTTTGTAAAACCTATAATTTAGACTCATCCCCAAATTATTTTATTGAGCGAGTTAAAATCTCACTCTTTAAAACCCAAAAAAACTTATGCTTGGCAATATTTAAAAAGCCTATAATTCAAGTCCATGGCAAAACAATTTTATCAATGGAATTCAAATCCATAATCAAAGCCCATGGTTCAATCTCATGGTAAATTATTTATCAAAAAGCCAAATTCTTATTAGCAACATTAAAAGTTCAGTTCTCGCTGGCAATATCAAGAACCCAGTTCTCACTGGCAATATCAAAAAGTCCAATTCTCATTGGTAACATTAAAAGCCTAGTAAAAGTGCCCAGTTCTTACTGACAATATAAAAAAACCCAATTCTAATTGGTAACATTAAAAGCCCAGTTTTCACTGGCAATATCAAAAAACCCAATTCTCATTAGCAACGTTAAGAGCCTAGTTCTCATTGGTGATGTTTAAAAGCCCGACTCATGTTGGTACTATTTAGTGAAAAATCCAATATTGTTAATACTTGGGAAATACCATATGATTGAATTACCTATACCCATAACCACAATTGTTTTGAAAAAGCTTGAATGCTCATATGTTTCCAAATTCATGGGAAATTATGATTATTCTACAGTCATTATTCATAATTCCATGATAATTATTCATCGTACAAGCTCATCATTTAAATTATGATATGATTATTGGGAACCATAAACATTACTTATGATATGAAATTCATCATTTCAAAATAATAAATATTATTTACAAAGCATTTTGAAATAATTAAGCTTATGCTATCATTTTAAATATTACAAATCATTGCCCAAAGATACATTACAAATATCTATCAAAACCCAAACTACATTTAATATCCTCTAACAATAAGAGTCCATGAGGGATGAAAACCCATGGCAATTGTGTCATTGATGTCCATTTTGTAGGTCCAAATATGTGATAGAAGGAGAACAAGCCCAAGTGAAAAGGGACATAAGCACAACCCAGCCAAAGGGTCTAACCCATGTGAACAAGCCTAATCCAAAGTTCCAGCCAAGGTAGAGGACTGAACTAGCTAGCCAGCTTCCTTTTTGTTCATCCTTGACTAAGGTTTAGTTGGAGATTTCCTCAAGGGACAACCAAATCTCTAAGAATGGACTAAAGGTTGTCCCATCAACTTTCTGCCATTGTCTCCCCAACATGAACAATGTCCAGATGTTATACTAATAGCTAAAATCTAATGGGTAATGGGATTTCATCATCTTCCTTAAAGCTCTATCTCTAGTGGTGATAGGCCACAAACTGAATGACCCCTTGTGATTTAAACTAATTAATTAATTTAGCCAAGTTATTAATTAATCAATTTAACATGCAAATACGTGGCAGCACAAACAAATCACCGAATAACTAAATATGCAGCGGAAAATAAATAACACGGTGATTTGTTCACGAATGGGGAAAACCCTAACGGCAAAAACCCCACCGGGTGATTTTCAGGTCACCACTCCCGAAACTCCACTATTATCAAATCAAGCGGTTACAAGTAAAGGAATCCCAAGTACCTTACCAACCTACAGTTGAACCCTTACCCCAATACCCAATTGGACTTGATCTGTAGCGACAGTTCCCCCTTTTGATGCACGGCTCCCAAGTACGTGACTAACCACTTTGATGCGCGGATCCCAGTACGCGGCTTACTCCTTTGCACGAATCCAAGTACGTGACTAACTCCACAGCAACCCCTTGATTGTTGTAGTTGATTTGCAGCAGCTTCACAGAGAAACACCAATAAGATCTTCAATGTTGGTGCAAGAGACTTTGCTTGGTTACAAAATCCAAAGGCGTACAAGAAACGCAGCAAGAACTCTTTCTTCTGTAGGAGGAGGCTAGGGTTTCAAAAAGAAAACCTTATGAAGCTCTCTAGGGTTAGGTTTTTCTTTTTCCACCTCCTTTAAATAGGAGCTTAATGAGCTCTCCTATTCCAAATAGGTTTACACAAACCTTGGGCTTTTCCTTGTCCAATAAGGATTATACAAACCCATAAATAAATAGCCTTTTAGAATAAAACATTGCTGGCTCTTAAAACACTCCTTAAATATGTTTAGGGTTAGAAGAAAAGAAGGCCCAAAAACACATTCACGGATCCCAAGAAAATCAGATTGGAAATCTGAAATTTTAAATCTCGACAGATAGCAGGTGTCGAGGTAGCTATCGAGAAGGTGTCGAGCTTTATAAATTCTGCACTTCAGCTTGCTTTTTCTTGGACAGACTTGATGACTTCAACACTTAATCTTGAAACCTTGTTTCTTGAAGTATTAAAAACACCTAGAACTACCCAATTACAAGTAGAGTGCGTTTTGTCAAAGGATTAGCCAATTTACATAAAATATGACATATGTCCTTAACATGTGAACACATATGTCCTAACAATCTCCCCCTTTGGCAATCCGTGACAAAACCACAAGAGTACATTGAATGTCCTAGAATACATTCTACTCAAGATTACAGAATAAATAAGCCTAGTCTAAAAGATTTGAACCTTGGAAGTTGCTGCAAGAAGAAGGTTCGGAATCTTGACTTGGCTTTAACTTGTCTTTCCTGAAAGGCACTAAACAAAACACATCAAGGTACCATGTGGAAAATAATGACAAGTTAAATAAATAAGAAACATGTGTATAAAGAGAGAAAAGAAACAACACATGTGAGATAAAGAGTGAAACACATCATCATCAAATATAGAAGCAACACATGATGTATGTAAATGGTTACAAAACCAAAAGATACACAACACAAAGAATATATCAACAAAGAATATATCAATGTCAAAGTGTATCAAACTAACTCTCCCCCTCAGTTAGTTACATCAAAAACTTTCTTCCTTTTAACATGAAGTTCTCCCCCTAAATCTATTACTCCCCTTGAGGAAAGACATTCAATTCTCAAATTTCTCCCCCTTTTTGACACGATTGTCAAAGGGCATAAAAAGCCAAAAGACATGATAGGAGACAGACAGAAAACTGACATAGAGGGAATGAGGAGGACAAGGAACCATAGACCTACAAGAAAAGAAAAACAAGATGCTATGGACACAAAGGAAGAAAAAAATACAAAACAAAACAAAAAAAATGAAATGCATGCAAGGGGATCTCGATGGATCGAGAGGTGTCGAGACAGGTGTCGAGAAAAATAGACGTCGACAGATGAAGGTGTCGAGGATCTATCGAGGGACAAAGCAAAGATACAAGAACAGAATCTTGATCGATCGACAAGGTATCGAGAAGGTATCGAGAAGACAGAGAGATCTCGACCGATCCACCAGGTGTCGAGGAAGAGTCGAGATTGCGATAAGAAAAATGCTTTAGAGGCTCGACAGCTGACCAGGTATCGAGGAGGTATCGAGAAGGTGTCGAGCCAGCTTTGAAATGCAGTTTTTCGAGATTTGAAAAACATAGACATGAATGCAATCAAGACATGCACCTCAACCATGATCCAATCAACATATAATTCTCTCAAAAATCATCTCTCAATGAAAATTTAAGCACATGGATCTCCCAAAACACACACACACACTAAACAAGTCTAACAAATTTTATATTTCAAAAATAAGTCATGACAGTTTAGTGAGCATACAAAAGCACATGTAAAACCTTTGTGATGGCCAAATCACATTGTACCTGCACATGTATCAAAAGTAGCAAAGAATATTGCGTGTTGTGTGTGAAAAACATCGCAAGATTGCATAAGTGTATACATGTTATGACGATCTGAGATATGAGAAAGTAACTTTGACTCACACACAATCATAACTGTTTGATGGGGACTATCACCGTTGAGGTACATCCTATAACTCCCACATCTCCTAGAATACACGCTTGCAACCATATTAAAGCATTTTAATCTTTTTGCTTTTTATTTCTTTGCATATTTTCTTTTTAAGCATATCATACATGGGCTTATGAGAAAGAAAAGAAATACCCATTGATATTTTGACATTTCAATTTTGCTATGCCTAAGCACACAAATGTCATTGACATCACACTTTTGCTATGCCGAAGCATACAGATGTCATTTATGATTGGCGGGCAACAGTGGTGAGATGGTTATTTATGCCTTTCTCTTAGGATTTTCTAGTCCTACCCGTCAAAAAGAGTGATATGAGTGTTAAGTCTAAGAAATAACCTAATCTTACTCATCACAAACACGAGCCACAAAGCTCACTTGCTTAGTTGTGCATAAAGATGCTCATCTAAGCTACAAAAGATACAAAGTTTAGAAAACTTTGTTTCATTGGCCATCTAAGGTACACAAGTACCAAAGTACACAAAACACACACTGTTTTTGTATTTTTCAATTTTTCAATTTTTTTTTTTAATTTTATATGAAAAACAAAATAAACAAAAATGAAAGAAAACACACAAAAACATGTTAAACAAAGCAAAAACAATGCATATGCAAGAAGGCATGATAGAAAAATGCAGATGCATGAAAGCATGATTCCAAAAGCAGATAAGAAATCAAGCAAAAAGTGTCCTACTTTAGATAGAAAGAATTAAAGCAGAGGACAAACAGAAAAGACAATTAAGTCTTAGAATCCTTTATCACCCACACAGCACGAGTCTTTGGCCGTGAAGATGAAAAGGCACGTGTCCTAGTGTGACTGCTAAAGGACATAGAGGAATTAGAATTCCCTTGAAATTGAGTCAAAAAGCTCAAAGCTTTTAATAACTCACCAAGAATAGGTACAGAGCCTTTAGACAAAGGATGAGACCTATTGGACACTCGTTTATGAGGAAACAAATTGAAACAATTAGGACGAGTGTGACCGGAAGCACCACAATGGTGACAAACATGAGTAGTTTTCAAACTACCATGCTTCCTAGAAGGAGGTCTACCCTTAGAGGTTGACAAAGACCTTAATTTAGGACAATTTGGCCTAATATGACCAACAATATGACAATGATGACAAGTGGGGACAAATTCAGAATTTTTATTCAACCTAGGAGGAGTTTTAGACATAGGTTTAGAAACTTCAGCGTTAACATCAGAATTTTTACCTTTGTCTATCCTAGCAATATTAGCCTTTAACTCTTCATTATTCCTTTTAAATGGGGGAATATAAAAATCTTTTTCTTTTGAGTTAGGCTCAACAACAAGTTTGGCACTAGTTAATTTTTCAACTTCAGTTTTAGATTCAACTAGTTGCTCTTCCAAACTTTTAATTTTGTCCACCTGAGATGAAATTTGATTTTTAAAATTCTCATTCAAATTATTGGCTTCATCTAATTTTGCAATCAAATCATCTTTTTCAAGCTTGACCTTTTTAAATTTTGCTTTTAATTTTGTAGAACATTCAAGAGATTTCATACAAAAATTATAAAGCTTGCAATAGGCATCTTGAATATCATCATCATCATTCAACACAAGATCATGCAAATCAAAACAATCAAGAGTTTCCATGACAACAGGGGTCAATGGATCACACAGCAAAGATTAAAACCTAATCAGAGTGTGCCTGCTCTGATACCACTTGATAGGCCACAAACTGAATGACCCCTTGTGATTTAAACTAATTAATTAATTTAGCCAAGTTATTAATTAATCAATTTAACATGCAAATACGTGGCAGCACAAACAAATCACCGAATAACTAAATATGCAGCGGAAAATAAATAACACGGTGATTTGTTCACGAATGGGGAAAACCCTAACGGCAAAAACCCCACCGGGTGATTTTCAGGTCACCACTCCCGAAACTCCACTATTATCAAATCAAGCGGTTACAAGTAAAGGAATCCCAAGTACCTTACCAACCTACAGTTGAACCCTTACCCCAATACCCAATTGGACTTGATCTGTAGCGACAGTTCCCCCTTTTGATGCACGGCTCCCAAGTACGTGACTAACCACTTTGATGCGCGGATCCCAGTACGCGGCTTACTCCTTTGCACGAATCCAAGTACGTGACTAACTCCACAGCAACCCCTTGATTGTTGTAGTTGATTTGCAGCAGCTTCACAGAGAAACACCAATAAGATCTTCAATGTTGGTGCAAGAGACTTTGCTTGGTTACAAAATCCAAAGGCGTACAAGAAACGCAGCAAGAACTCTTTCTTCTGTAGGAGGAGGCTAGGGTTTCAAAAAGAAAACCTTATGAAGCTCTCTAGGGTTAGGTTTTTCTTTTTCCACCTCCTTTAAATAGGAGCTTAATGAGCTCTCCTATTCCAAATAGGTTTACACAAACCTTGGGCTTTTCCTTGTCCAATAAGGATTATACAAACCCATAAATAAATAGCCTTTTAGAATAAAACATTGCTGGCTCTTAAAACACTCCTTAAATATGTTTAGGGTTAGAAGAAAAGAAGGCCCAAAAACACATTCACGGATCCCAAGAAAATCAGATTGGAAATCTGAAATTTTAAATCTCGACAGATAGCAGGTGTCGAGGTAGCTATCGAGAAGGTGTCGAGCTTTATAAATTCTGCACTTCAGCTTGCTTTTTCTTGGACAGACTTGATGACTTCAACACTTAATCTTGAAACCTTGTTTCTTGAAGTATTAAAAACACCTAGAACTACCCAATTACAAGTAGAGTGCGTTTTGTCAAAGGATTAGCCAATTTACATAAAATATGACATATGTCCTTAACATGTGAACACATATGTCCTAACAATCTCCCCCTTTGGCAATCCGTGACAAAACCACAAGAGTACATTGAATGTCCTAGAATACATTCTACTCAAGATTACAGAATAAATAAGCCTAGTCTAAAAGATTTGAACCTTGGAAGTTGCTGCAAGAAGAAGGTTCGGAATCTTGACTTGGCTTTAACTTGTCTTTCCTGAAAGGCACTAAACAAAACACATCAAGGTACCATGTGGAAAATAATGACAAGTTAAATAAATAAGAAACATGTGTATAAAGAGAGAAAAGAAACAACACATGTGAGATAAAGAGTGAAACACATCATCATCAAATATAGAAGCAACACATGATGTATGTAAATGGTTACAAAACCAAAAGATACACAACACAAAGAATATATCAACAAAGAATATATCAATGTCAAAGTGTATCAAACTAACTCTCCCCCTCAGTTAGTTACATCAAAAACTTTCTTCCTTTTAACATGAAGTTCTCCCCCTAAATCTATTACTCCCCTTGAGGAAAGACATTCAATTCTCAAATTTCTCCCCCTTTTTGACACGATTGTCAAAGGGCATAAAAAGCCAAAAGACATGATAGGAGACAGACAGAAAACTGACATAGAGGGAATGAGGAGGACAAGGAACCATAGACCTACAAGAAAAGAAAAACAAGATGCTATGGACACAAAGGAAGAAAAAAATACAAAACAAAACAAAAAAAATGAAATGCATGCAAGGGGATCTCGATGGATCGAGAGGTGTCGAGACAGGTGTCGAGAAAAATAGACGTCGACAGATGAAGGTGTCGAGGATCTATCGAGGGACAAAGCAAAGATACAAGAACAGAATCTTGATCGATCGACAAGGTATCGAGAAGGTATCGAGAAGACAGAGAGATCTCGACCGATCCACCAGGTGTCGAGGAAGAGTCGAGATTGCGATAAGAAAAATGCTTTAGAGGCTCGACAGCTGACCAGGTATCGAGGAGGTATCGAGAAGGTGTCGAGCCAGCTTTGAAATGCAGTTTTTCGAGATTTGAAAAACATAGACATGAATGCAATCAAGACATGCACCTCAACCATGATCCAATCAACATATAATTCTCTCAAAAATCATCTCTCAATGAAAATTTAAGCACATGGATCTCCCAAAACACACACACACACTAAACAAGTCTAACAAATTTTATATTTCAAAAATAAGTCATGACAGTTTAGTGAGCATACAAAAGCACATGTAAAACCTTTGTGATGGCCAAATCACATTGTACCTGCACATGTATCAAAAGTAGCAAAGAATATTGCGTGTTGTGTGTGAAAAACATCGCAAGATTGCATAAGTGTATACATGTTATGACGATCTGAGATATGAGAAAGTAACTTTGACTCACACACAATCATAACTGTTTGATGGGGACTATCACCGTTGAGGTACATCCTATAACTCCCACATCTCCTAGAATACACGCTTGCAACCATATTAAAGCATTTTAATCTTTTTGCTTTTTATTTCTTTGCATATTTTCTTTTTAAGCATATCATACATGGGCTTATGAGAAAGAAAAGAAATACCCATTGATATTTTGACATTTCAATTTTGCTATGCCTAAGCACACAAATGTCATTGACATCACACTTTTGCTATGCCGAAGCATACAGATGTCATTTATGATTGGCGGGCAACAGTGGTGAGATGGTTATTTATGCCTTTCTCTTAGGATTTTCTAGTCCTACCCGTCAAAAAGAGTGATATGAGTGTTAAGTCTAAGAAATAACCTAATCTTACTCATCACAAACACGAGCCACAAAGCTCACTTGCTTAGTTGTGCATAAAGATGCTCATCTAAGCTACAAAAGATACAAAGTTTAGAAAACTTTGTTTCATTGGCCATCTAAGGTACACAAGTACCAAAGTACACAAAACACACACTGTTTTTGTATTTTTCAATTTTTCAATTTTTTTTTTTAATTTTATATGAAAAACAAAATAAACAAAAATGAAAGAAAACACACAAAAACATGTTAAACAAAGCAAAAACAATGCATATGCAAGAAGGCATGATAGAAAAATGCAGATGCATGAAAGCATGATTCCAAAAGCAGATAAGAAATCAAGCAAAAAGTGTCCTACTTTAGATAGAAAGAATTAAAGCAGAGGACAAACAGAAAAGACAATTAAGTCTTAGAATCCTTTATCACCCACACAGCACGAGTCTTTGGCCGTGAAGATGAAAAGGCACGTGTCCTAGTGTGACTGCTAAAGGACATAGAGGAATTAGAATTCCCTTGAAATTGAGTCAAAAAGCTCAAAGCTTTTAATAACTCACCAAGAATAGGTACAGAGCCTTTAGACAAAGGATGAGACCTATTGGACACTCGTTTATGAGGAAACAAATTGAAACAATTAGGACGAGTGTGACCGGAAGCACCACAATGGTGACAAACATGAGTAGTTTTCAAACTACCATGCTTCCTAGAAGGAGGTCTACCCTTAGAGGTTGACAAAGACCTTAATTTAGGACAATTTGGCCTAATATGACCAACAATATGACAATGATGACAAGTGGGGACAAATTCAGAATTTTTATTCAACCTAGGAGGAGTTTTAGACATAGGTTTAGAAACTTCAGCGTTAACATCAGAATTTTTACCTTTGTCTATCCTAGCAATATTAGCCTTTAACTCTTCATTATTCCTTTTAAATGGGGGAATATAAAAATCTTTTTCTTTTGAGTTAGGCTCAACAACAAGTTTGGCACTAGTTAATTTTTCAACTTCAGTTTTAGATTCAACTAGTTGCTCTTCCAAACTTTTAATTTTGTCCACCTGAGATGAAATTTGATTTTTAAAATTCTCATTCAAATTATTGGCTTCATCTAATTTTGCAATCAAATCATCTTTTTCAAGCTTGACCTTTTTAAATTTTGCTTTTAATTTTGTAGAACATTCAAGAGATTTCATACAAAAATTATAAAGCTTGCAATAGGCATCTTGAATATCATCATCATCATTCAACACAAGATCATGCAAATCAAAACAATCAAGAGTTTCCATGACAACAGGGGTCAATGGATCACACAGCAAAGATTAAAACCTAATCAGAGTGTGCCTGCTCTGATACCACTTGATAGGCCACAAACTGAATGACCCCTTGTGATTTAAACTAATTAATTAATTTAGCCAAGTTATTAATTAATCAATTTAACATGCAAATACGTGGCAGCACAAACAAATCACCGAATAACTAAATATGCAGCGGAAAATAAATAACACGGTGATTTGTTCACGAATGGGGAAAACCCTAACGGCAAAAACCCCACCGGGTGATTTTCAGGTCACCACTCCCGAAACTCCACTATTATCAAATCAAGCGGTTACAAGTAAAGGAATCCCAAGTACCTTACCAACCTACAGTTGAACCCTTACCCCAATACCCAATTGGACTTGATCTGTAGCGACAGTTCCCCCTTTTGATGCACGGCTCCCAAGTACGTGACTAACCACTTTGATGCGCGGATCCCAGTACGCGGCTTACTCCTTTGCACGAATCCAAGTACGTGACTAACTCCACAGCAACCCCTTGATTGTTGTAGTTGATTTGCAGCAGCTTCACAGAGAAACACCAATAAGATCTTCAATGTTGGTGCAAGAGACTTTGCTTGGTTACAAAATCCAAAGGCGTACAAGAAACGCAGCAAGAACTCTTTCTTCTGTAGGAGGAGGCTAGGGTTTCAAAAAGAAAACCTTATGAAGCTCTCTAGGGTTAGGTTTTTCTTTTTCCACCTCCTTTAAATAGGAGCTTAATGAGCTCTCCTATTCCAAATAGGTTTACACAAACCTTGGGCTTTTCCTTGTCCAATAAGGATTATACAAACCCATAAATAAATAGCCTTTTAGAATAAAACATTGCTGGCTCTTAAAACACTCCTTAAATATGTTTAGGGTTAGAAGAAAAGAAGGCCCAAAAACACATTCACGGATCCCAAGAAAATCAGATTGGAAATCTGAAATTTTAAATCTCGACAGATAGCAGGTGTCGAGGTAGCTATCGAGAAGGTGTCGAGCTTTATAAATTCTGCACTTCAGCTTGCTTTTTCTTGGACAGACTTGATGACTTCAACACTTAATCTTGAAACCTTGTTTCTTGAAGTATTAAAAACACCTAGAACTACCCAATTACAAGTAGAGTGCGTTTTGTCAAAGGATTAGCCAATTTACATAAAATATGACATATGTCCTTAACATGTGAACACATATGTCCTAACAAGTGGAAGGAAGCCATAACCAAGTTACTCAAATCTCAACAAATCAATTCTATAAATGCCAAAAATGTTCAAGAATTGGTTCATGTGCCAAGCCCATGAATCCTAAAGGAAAAAATTTGGAAAAATGTGGTTTGGAGGGTATAAAGGGACCTCCAGCAGAACCCTCTGAAGTAGGACCAAAATTTAACACCTGGCTTGGGGTGCTGAATCCTACTTCCTAGGGTCCAAATCTTAGTCGCAGCACCAAGATTCTTCCTTAATACTTGCCTTAATCTTATTGGATGAACACAACCTCAGAAATCTTAGCATTTAATGCGAGATTACCCAAATATTCATCCATGTGTCATATTGGCCAAAGAAGCAAGGCAGCCCTAAGAGAAAATCTGCCATTTATAGCCAAATCCTAGGATGAGCAGTCTGCCATTCTGTCTCCTAGCTAGCTCTACGTTTTTGGATTCTTACTAATCACCATGCCAAATAACCCCTTTGGGTATCATCTTAGAGCCCAATGTTGAGTTTCGGCTTAGCCTCCCCATATTTCATTTGAGGACATCAATTTCCCCCTCAACACTCAAAAAATAGGTTCATTTGAATGCAATCCCACGACTTTTCTTTCCTTTTCCACTACCATTCTATTCTTCCTTTCCAAACCCAAGTCTCTTTCTCTCTATCCTCCTCCGTAGCTTGATCCACTCCATTACACAAACCAACCCATTGCACAAATCAACTAAGCCAAAATCCTTACATAACTAGATGCTCAAAAATTGAAGCAACCTGATCCACAGATAGGCCTGATTGGCTATGGTTTTGAGCTCCCCACATACCTTCGAGCCTATATCATCTTTACTTGTGGTGGTCAACTTGTATCGGCGGAACAAGGAAGAAAGAAGATAGAGAAAGTGATAGAGAAATAAAGAAGTGAATGAGAGATACAACAGATCTAACATGGGAGAAGAAAAGAAAAAAAAATGCAAAGCTATAGTAACTGTGCATATATACATAGTTACTGTAACAAATGTGCTAATATGCACATTTATACATCCACTGGTGTGGGAGGTTTTGGAGCATGATTGTGTAAATTTCATAACTTTTTGTTTTACAAAAGAACTGATGTGAATGCTCTTAGAGCATTTTTATCGTGGAATTTTTTTTTGTCTATTTTATTATAATAATTAGTATTATACTTGATAAAAATTCATATGTAAGTTCAAAAACATTTTAAAATATTAAAACTAAATTATTTAATAAATAGTCATAATAAATTATAAAATAAGTAAATAATATTAATAAAAATAAGGCTAAATTTCAAAACTCACTATCTAAGCCTCACTACCTTTCATTTCAGTCCTCTAAATTTGACATTTGTCATTTAAATCCTCTAAGTTTCAAAACACCCCAATTTAGACTTCCGTTATCTTGCCATCCACTATTGCTGTTAAATTACCAAAACTATGTCGTTTTAATTAAAAATTAAAATTTTATTTTATTATTTATTTCTGTTGAGGTCCAAAAAATTACAATGTTGCACCAAGGCCCAAAACAACGCAAATGATCGAAATCCAGAAAAGTAAAACATTTGGGCTTCCAACAAAGAAAAAGGAGGAGAGGTCCAAACTCGTTAAGGGTCCATAAGGAGGGACTCAAATCCATGAATGAGCAAGTTTTAGATCTCATGAAACAAACGAAAGAAAAAAAGCCCAGCCCAGCCCAGCCCTCAAAAAGTTAGAAAAATCGTTGGGAGCCCAGGAACAGAACTGGGCCAGGATACCTGGGGATTCCCAGGAGCCTAGGATCCTCGGGACATGTAGTAGAGCCAGGTTGGGATTAAGACAGTTCAAGGGGGCATGCCAAGAAACACAAGGAACTAGAACATATATGTCCCTATTAGCCACCCAATGATGCAGAAAAGGAATTAGAAGGCTTGGGAACCAACAACTCATGAGTAAGGGTTTGATACCTTGGGGAACCCAGAAAGAAAAACCACCAAGGAAGGTGGCTGGGGATCTTTCAGCTTGGCAGAAAAGAATTAGCTTACTTGGGAAAAATGACAAAAGGGAAAGCAGCCAAAAGGTGGGTCTGAAAAAGTAGAATCTAGAAGCCTTAGAGAAGGAAAGAGCAAATGTCAGCCTTCTAGGACCCCCCAGAACAGGGAAGTCAGCTAGAGGCTTTTGAAGAAGGAACCTCAAAAGAAGAAAATAATGAGGAATGAGGAAGGGACCAGCCACCAATGTTGCTGACAGAACATTGGTTCTGGTACCCAAGGGAGCAAATGGAGGGAATCAATGGTACCCTAGGAACCCTAAGATAGCACTATAAAAGGGTAGACATCCAACAGTGAAAGACATTCAGCCATAGTCAATTGAAGTAAAAATACTTGAGAAAACTCTACCAGAATTCAAAAGGGGAGAAAAGAGAGGAAAACAACGTTCGGGATCCTCAAATAGTCACTAGAGAACACACTCGGATCCAAACGGATTCAGACTTCGCAAGTCTTAGAGGCCTAAAGAGCAATCTAAGTCTGTGATTTTTGAATTTATTTGGACCTTGTAACACGCCTTAGTGAGCATGATGTATCACAAAACTTAAGAAAATAAGGAGAAATTCCATATTATCCTAAGGATCCCTAACATTTTATTTTACTTTTCTTGCTCATATATCATTCTTTACTATCCCTTGCTGTTCAATACGTATATGCTTGTTGTATGTCAGTATGTATGTGTGTGGGTTCTTTTTTTTTTTAGCACACGGGCCTAAGTAGAAACAAAAATCCTAGGCCTAATACTTATTGTTTTAAGGGACTGTGCTTGGTTCACCGCAGCTAAATTTGGTTGATTTTGAACCAGGTGATGCACAGAGCATGAATCCTACAACACATACATGCTAACATTCAGGAAATATATGCATTGAACAACAAGGAAAATCAAAGGAATGAAATGATAAAGAAGGAACATAAAATAAAGCGTTAGGGATCCTTAAAATAATGTAAAATACTTCATTATTTTCTTGATTATGTAATACACTATGCTCACTAGGACGTAGTACAAGGTCCAAATAGGTTCAAAAATCACAGACCTAAATGGCTCTTCAGACCTCTAAGACTTGCAAAGTTTGAATCCCTTTAAATCCAAGTGTGTTCTCTAGTGGCTGTTTGAGGATATTGGACAGTATTTCCCTCATTTTTCTTTCTTTTTGAATTTTGACAGAGTTTTCTCAAGGATTTTTGCACTAATTTACTGTTACTGAATGCCTTTCACTGTTGGCTGCTTCTCCTTTTATAGTGCCATCCTAGGGTTTTTGAGGTATCATTGATTCCTTTTATTTGCTCTTTTGGGTACCAGAACCAATGTTGTGTCAGCACCATTGGTGGCTGGTCCCTTCCTCATTCTTCGTTATTTCCTTCTTTTGAGATTTCCTCTTCAAAAGACCCCAGCTGACCTTCCTGTTCTAGGGTGTCCTAGAGGGCTGACTTTTGGTCTTTCTTCTTTCAAGGCTTCTAGATTCCACTTTTTCAGACCCACCTTTTGGCTTTTTTTCCCTTTGTCATTTTTCCCAAGTGAGTTGATTCCTTCTTGCCAGGCTGAAAGATCCCCAGCCACATTCCCTTATGGTTCTTCTTCCTAGGTTTCCCGAGGTACCAGGCCCTTTACTTATGGGTTGTTGGTTCTTAAGCCTTTTGACCCCCTTTCTGCATCATTGGGTGGTTGATAGGGACTTATCTATTCTAGTTCCTTGTGTTTCTTGGCATGCCCCTTTGAGCTATCTTAATCCCAACTTGACTTTGTTGCTTGTCCCGAGGATCCTAGGCTCCTAGGAATCCCCAGGTATCCTGGCCCAGTTATCCCCTTGGGCTCCCCAGCGATTTTTCTGACCTTTGAGGGCTGGGCTGGGCTTTTTTCTTTCCTTTGTTTTATGAGGTCCAAAACTTGTCCATTCATGGATTTGGGTCCTTCCTTTTGGACCTTTAATGGGTTTGGCCCTTTCCTCCTTTTTTCTTTATTGAAAGTCCAAATGTTTTTTCTTTCCTAGATTTCGATCCTTTGCGTTGATTTGGGCCTCAATGGAACTTTGTGATTTTTTTTTGACCTCAACAGTATGTGTTGTAGGATCCACGCTTTGTGCACCACTTGGTTCGAAATCAACCCAATTTAGCTGCAGTGAACCAAGCCCAGTCCCTTAAAGCATAAAGCATCAGGCCCAGGATTCTTTGTTCTTAAACTTGGGCCTGTGTGCTGTTTTACCATAATAATAAAAAAAAATAACCCACACAATTTCCTAAAAAAAAATTAAAAACAAAAAACTATTCGGTAAACCCACCATCCCTATAAAATTGAAAAAAAAAAAAACCCCACCCCCATTCCCAATCTTTTGCCAGTTAGAACCCATTAAGCACTGTGAGTTAGTAACATATTTGAAAAATTCAATTCCATAAAAGGCTTGACCTTTGCTATCCCTTCTCCAAGGGCTTTCTTGTAGATAATGTCAGTGGAGTGAACTCATTGCTAGACTCATCATCACAGGTAAGTTTCCAGACAACTTCATGAGTGGGAACTTTACCATGGATCCTATGGTAGCTGTCGTTCATGGAGGAGTTATACAACTCAATCTCAATCTCCTTTTCCCTCTCAATCTTAGTCTACTTCTCATTCTTCTTCTCTCAATTTTCGGGTTAGGGTGTGATTTTGGGGGTGGGATTTTTTTTTTTAATTTTTAAAATTTTTATTGATTGATTTTACGGGAAGGCTGGGTTTATCGAATAGGTTTTTGTTTTTAGTTTCTGGATTTTTTTGGTAATTTAACAGTTGGAGTGAATGACAAGATGATAGAAGTCTAAATTAAGGTGTTTTGAAACTTAAAGGACTTAAATGACAGATGGCAAACTTAGAAAATTGAAATGAAAGGTAGTGAAACTTAGAGGGTGAGTTTTGAAATTTAGCCTAAAAAGAATTACTTTAAGTTTTGATCATTTAGAGTTTAGACTTTATCAGTGTTTATCTATTTTTATATTTTATATATATATTTTTTGTATTTTGTGTTAATTTATTAATATAAGATATGAAATGAGTTTGATCATTCCTATTTGAGTTATGTTTAATCTATATCCTAACTAGCACAAACAATATTAGCACCAAAAAAGAAAAAGAAAAAGCACAAACAAAAATAAACAAAATAATTCCTTAATACCAATTTTTTCCTAGTGATAATCTAATTGAAAAAATTAACACATTCACAAATTAAATATAATAACCAAAATTGAAAATCAAAACATACACAAAAGAGTTCAAGATCTGAGAATATAAAAAAATAGATAAAAATTTACATAGGAGAACTAAGAACTTATATAAGTTGTTAGGTTCTAAGGTCTTAGGATTTTATGTATTTAGAACTCTAATTTGTAATGTTGGCAAACCATGATCAAAACATTGTATTTAGTCTTGTTTAGGCTTGCTCAAAGTTGATTAATTATTGTAAAGTTGGAATCGAGTGGCTGCAGAAGTCTTTGTGACTTTCGGCTTGGCTCGATCGATCGAAGGACAGACTCGATCGATCGAAAATCGCACAGGTTGCGTTTTCTGCAGAATTTCCAACTCAGCCCTACTTCATTAAACGTTTAGGGTTTTATGTTTTTACCCTAGGTATTTAAACAAAACCCTAGCTACGTTTTTGGAGGTTGTCCATATTGCATTGTTGCTCATACATTGCTGTTTTGTGTGAATCTCTTGTGAGAACTTTGAGGAGTTTTCCTTTACACAAAACTTAGGGTTTTCAAGGTAGTGATTATTTCAACATCTTGATGATCAACACAGTTGCAACCATTGGAGCTTAAAGAAAAACAAGCGGGGACCTTGTAGCTGATTGAAGAATCCAAGAAAGAAGGAGTTCGTGGATTTGGAGCTCGCATGTGGTCGCGTTAGTAAGTTTTACTGGTGGGTGGCATTAGGAAGTCAAGCGGGGAGCTTGTAAGTCCTTTTGTATGAACTTCGATTCTTTCATAGTGGATTCAAGTTTACCTTGAGGATAGCTAGGTCAAATCCTCCTTAGGTTTTTACTGTGTGGTTTCCTAGGTCATCATATCTTGTGTTATTTATTATTCCGCTGCTTTATATGCTTGATATGATTATTTGATTGTTTTAACCTAGAATTTCTTAATTTGACTAAGTAACAACTTGGCTGATTATCTAGGCTACTCAATCTGGTTGTTCTTAAGGGGTCTTAAACCCAACATAAGTGTCTATTGTTTTGCTTCTTTATAGTAAACTTCTTTTGGCATAATATCCTGTATGCAAATTCAGAAGCAAAAAACAATAAGTAAGATGGATTTGTTAGTCAAGAGCTTTGTAGCTTTATATTCTAATAAAATATTAATTTAATAAGATGCAACTTGAGGAAAACAAAAACAAAAACGTGGGTTGTGTCATGTGTGGGATTTAAGTTTAGAAGTTTTTTATAATAGACTTTTAGTATGAATAGAATTTAAATTTGTTTTAAATTATTGTTAAATCATGCAACTTGAGAAAAAAAACCAGTGGCGGAGCTAGGAATTTATCTTGGGGTGGGCATATATAATTTGTGTGTGTGTGTGTGTGTGTGTGTGTGTATTAAATGTAAAATAGTAATGTACAATACTTCATAACTCAATATGTGCTATAAACAAAAGTGTATTTAATTAAAATTAAACAATCTTGAGACAAGATTGGCAATACGATTTAATATCTTTAATCAACTATGAAATGTTAATATAGTAATATATACTGCATATTTTAATCAACTAATCAAGTACATTTATAATTTATAATGCCATTTGGTATATAATATATTGATTATTATAATTGACAATGATCTATAACAAATATTCTTCGTCCATAATGGTCCTCCAAGACCAGTAACGTCCAAACATGTCACTAGTTGTCCAAAGAGATTATGGTCATCCACACCATGGGAAGATATGGATGACCAATAAACACTTAGTAAATTTCTGAACATTTTCCACAATCTCAAATGGTTAGACCACTCTCTTTCATCTCGGAACGTGAGGTGAATCCCTTAAAATTCACTCCACTATTCCCTTTATGTCCACACATCTCCCACGATGTTAGTGGCACCTAACAAGTAGACCCACTCTAAACTCTCTATAAAAGGGACCAATCCTCACCAAACCAAGGTATGTTCGACTATTCATCCACTCACTAAACTTAAGTCCTAGAGAGAAAATTGACTTAACTGTCAGAGGGTCCTTGGCCGTTGAAGCCTAAAGCATTCAGCCTATTGATTTTCCACTATCATCAATAATAATAAATAATATATTATAAGGAATATAAAATGAAAAGTAAAGTAAAAGAGAAGTGCTATGTTCACAATATTTTCACAATAAATCATAGATGGTTATTTATTATTGGTTATAATTTGAATTTATCACTAAAATTACTTTTTTGCCTCCACCAATAACAACCTGTAACAACTTGTCACTTAGGATTTGTTGTGAAAATGTTGTGGACATAGCATTTCTCAAAGTAAAAAAAATCAAAAGAAAACAAATGCAAAGTACCTAAGAAAGAGTTAAACACAAGGGGTCCCGGTCAGTTAGGGGCACGGAGCACTGCACAGTTAGGGGATGAGAGGCCCACAGAAGCTTTAATCTTTCACTCTTTCTTGTCTAGTTTAGTCACATAGTACAAAACTTTTTTTTATATTGTAAACAAACTATAGCAGCAGTGGAAGGGAAAAGGAAAGAGCGGAAAAGAAAAAAAAAGAAGAAGAAGAAGGCAAATGTCAAGTTGCCAAGAGAGAGAGAGAGAGAGAGAGAGAGAGAGAGGCAAAATGTTTCTACAACTGTGTGGGGGACTTGGTGGTGTGGCACATCAACAAAACTTCTGATTTTTCAATTTTTCTATTGCTATGGTACAAGTAAGTCCTAGATGTGTTGGGATGAAAATTAGAAAATTTTCCCTTTTATTTGTTGAGTTAATTGTTAAAATACCTATGTGTTAATTTTAAAGATGCTGAAGGTTTAATTATAGTAATTTGTTAATATATGTATTTATGGATTGTATTTTATTTAAATGAAAATTATGTTTATTTTTAGACTTTCTTAAATATGTATATTATCAGGTATGGGGGGCCAAAATGATAAGGTTGTTTAAAAATTTTCAAATTATTTAGGATATTTCCAATTTTTTTTTTAAATTTTTTTCAAAAATTTTGGAGGGGCGAAGGCCCCCTCTCGATCTTTAAGTGGCTCCGCCACTAATCTGAGGTAGGTGAATTTATGGCTTATTTGGCTAAAATGTGGTACTTTTTTATTATACAAGATTGATGTGAATAAAAAAGAGGACATATAAGTAAATTGAACAATTTTAATTTGTCCATGAATTCATTACTAAATGCATATTTTAGAATCTCCCATGACTTATTACATGTTTATAACATTAGTGATTTTTTTTTTTAATATACAAAATAGAAATTCAACTCTAGTCTAATCTAAGTGTATATGTGTGTGAAACTCCTTCCTGGAGATTTGAACCCCGACCCTCTTCCTCCATACCCCACAAGCACTTATATGTTTAAAAAAGGAAAAAAAAAGGGTGTTCTTCAGCAAGTGTAATAATGGGTCCTGCAGCCACAGAAGGCTACACCCTAGCCTCGTAGCAGGACAAGCTGGAAAAGCTGACAAAAACAATAAAAAAAACACTCCATTTGAACTTCCATATAGCAAAGCAGCTGAAAAGAGATGATAAAAAACAATAAAAAGCAGTACATCTAACTACCCTATAGCAAAATAGCCTATCCGTGGCCTAATGTGTTTGTTGGGTAGCTATTAGAGTCTGATACTCATGCAGAAGAGATGTGGTGCCATGAAGAATAATATTTGGGTGAGTGTGGGTGTTTTCAAAACAAATTTTGTTATGTGATTTCCATATGTTCCATGCTATCGTAGCCCATTGTTCCATCTTCGTACGCGTAAGCCTCACGAGTATATGTCACATCAGCATAAAGAAGTCTGAGATCTGAGTATTGCTCTTTGGGACATGTCCCCTAACCAGTGCCCATACATTCCTGGCCAGAGGGAATTCCCATAATATATGCTTTATTGTTTCACTCTGCTGTAGGCACATCGCGCAAATAGGGTCTATTTGCATTTTCTTCTTTCACTGGTTGTCTCGGGTTGGCAAGATGTTCGAGCATGCTCTCTACAGAAAATTTCTCACCTTTGGCTGGGTATTTAGGGACCACTCTGACTTCCACAAGCATTCATCCGTAGTAGCCAAAGAGTACTCCCCATTTGATGGGTTAAGCAACCTTAGTGCTACTCCATATGTCGACTTTACCAAGAATACTCGAGATATTTTCCTTCCATTCCAGTACATCATTTGCATGCAAATTTGTCACTGGGACGTGCATAAAATATTTGCAATCGTGTGGTCCTTAAACCAATAGGCTAGTTTATTCCTATCCCATTGCTTTGTGTCTTCATCCACCAGTTCTCTAACCTTCACTGGTCGAGGTCCATCTTGACAAAAGATTGGGGTTCAAGGCAGCCACTGATGGTTCACAATGTCTATGTAGGTTCCACTCCCCACTCTCCATCTTGACCCTTCTAGTATTACATCACTTGCCTGCAATAGGTTCTGCCACACGTACGACTGGTTGCACCCCAGTTTTGCCTCCAAGAATGAGCATGCAGGGAAGTATCTAGCTTTGTATACTTTACAGAACAACGAGTTTGATTGTTTTATTAGCCTCCACGCCTGCTTGGACAGCACGGCTAAGTTGAAAGCGTTTATATATCGAAAACCCATCCCCCATTTTTGCTTCGGGTCGCACAACCTTTTCCAGTTTATCCAAAATACTTTCTTCTCGTCATTCGTCTGTCCCTACCAGTATTTTGCAATAATAGAGTTAATATCATTGCAAAGGTTCTTTGGCAATTTGAAGAGGCTCATCAAATACGTCGGTATAGCTTGTGCAACGGATTTGATGAAGACCTCTCCCCCTACTTTCGAAATGGTTTTTTCTTTCCATCCGATGAGTCGCTTTTGAATACTTTCTCGTATTCCTTTATCCATATTTGGGCTAAAGAATAATGCCGTTTTCTGCTGATTTATGGCCTGGCCAGAAACTCTCTCATATGTGCCTAGTATGTAAAGTAGACGATGACATTTAGTCGGGGTGGTTGGGTAGAAGAGGAGGCTATCATCGGCGAAAGTAAGTGAGAGATTGTAACTCTGTTTCGGCAAGACATGATGCCCTGCGTGTGCTGTGCTTCAATGGACTTACGGAGCATTCCCGAAAGTCCCTCCACATAAAACAGGAATAAATATGGTGACAGCGGGTCACCCTGTTTTATTCCTTGTGTCGGATGGATAAAACCTCAGGCTCTCCATTGATGAGCATCGGATAGCTTGTTGAGGGTACACCTGGCATGGCCAGATTTACCCACTTTTCCAAGAACCCCATTTTGAGCATTATCTTGTGTAAAAACTTACATTCGACTCGGTCGTATGCTTTACTGATGTCGAGCTTGATCTCCATGTGGCCAACCTTGCCTTGTCTTCTATTCATCAATCTATGCAGCATCTCATACGCTACTGAGGTGTTATCTGAGATCAGTCTATCTGGTATGAAAGTGCTTTGGGAATCTGAAATGATGTTTGGTAGAGTAGGCTTAACTTGATTAGCCAAAACTTTTGAAACTATTCTACTCACCATGTTGCTTAAACTGATGGGTCGGTAATCTGCCATTCATTGAGGGTCATTTTTTTTGGTGATGAGTAGGATATGTGTGTAGTTCATCTTGTTTAGGACATGACCTGAATTTAGAACTGACAGCATTGCCTCCGTAACATCGCCTCCAATAATATGCCAAAATTTCTGAAAGAAGAAAGGTGACATCCCATCCGGGCCTAGCGATTTCAATGGGTGCATCTGAAACAAGGCCCAACGTACCTCCTCCCCAACAAAAGGCCGAGGCAAGTCCTGGTTCATCCTATCCGTTACTACCCTGTCAACTTCCTCCAGAACCTCATCCATGTTGCTCGAGTGAGAGGTGGAGAAAATTCTTTAGAAATAATCCTCAGCCACCCTCCCAATATTCGGTTCCTCCGTTATCCACAACCCATTATCATCCGTCAATCCATCAATCTAGTTTTTCCATTGTTGGCTTGCCTGCCTACGGGATCTTTGCCTCCAAAAGACTTCTTCCTGATGGAATAACTCATTTATCTCCCCCCTCACCTTATTGATCTCCTCTAAGTTGTCGCCGTACCCCCTTTCGGCCAATTCCTTAAGTGCTCTTTGCTTTTCCAACCTATGTTTTGTGTTGCCGAAGACGTATGGCTCCAAGCTACTAGCTGCCCTCGGAAAAACTTAATCATTTTGAAGGGTCGGAACATCGGGCTACCCACTGGATGGTGTTGTGTCCAAGCTTCCTTGATTATGTTTTCACAACCTTCATGTGACGCCCACCGTTCTTCAAAACGTTGGAGTCGTTTCCGTTGAGATTGAACCTATTGGGTAAGATAGTGAGTGTTCAAGAGAATTGGATCATGATCAGAATATGCTACCTACAGATGAAAACTTTGGCGTGGATAAAGTGGTCCTGCCACGTCGCAATAGCGCACACTCAGTCAAATCTTTGTTCAACAAAAGCATCACCTGGTCGGCCATTATGGCAAGTGAAAGTATATCCTTGGTACCTTAGATCATCCAACCCACATTGCAGGAGTGTCTCTTTGAAGGCTAACATTGTTGCAAAAGGCTTGGGTAGTCGGCCCTGCTTGTCATCTGAGTAGAGTATATCATTAGATTTATTATAAAAAAAAATGCCAAATTACAGTTTAAGCTCTAGAATCAGCTTTCCCTTTGCCACTTATGGGTCTTCTAAAGGGGCTGCCATGTTCCCCATCACTCTGTCTTTCCTTCAAGAGAAAACATTGGGTCTTGACCTGCTATGTCACTAATTTTTTTTTTCAAGCAGAAAAGATTAAGCCTTAAGCCTCTCTTCTCTTCTCTCCTCCCCTGATCTCTCCATCTATGAATCAAACCCACAACCTCTATGGCCGGAGCTTCAAAACTCAACACAAGCCACCAACACCACTGCCATGGCCAAAACTCCATGGTTCAACCAATAGTTGCCGCCCTGAGCCACCACTCTCGTTACCACTTTTTGCGAATGCAAATGCAATACACATAGATGGAAAAAAAAGAAAAAGAAAAAGCATAGCCACCAACATCCCAACGCAAAAGCATAGCCACACCCAAGCCAAAAATCCAACCTTTTGAACACCCAAAACTTGAAACAAAAATCCTTTCTTTCTTACACCCCCAAACCCAAATCAAAATCCCTTATTTTTCCAAATCATAAAACCCCAAAAAGAAACCAAATCCCCAAACCCATAAACAGGCAGGCAATAAAAAGAGAAATTTTTGGCTATAAATCAAAGAATAACAACAGGAAAATATAAAGATAAAGAGAAATAGAGAAAGAGAGAGAAGCCGAGGGAAAATGGGGCCACCCCAGTGGTGGCTAGATTGGGTTTGTCATTGCCGCCGTCACCAGTATGGGTTTGTGTGGTTGAGATCTTTGGGTTTGCTAGGTTGTGTGGTTATGGGTTTGTCGAAGTTGTGGCGCTGGTTGTGCACTGTGGGTCGCGGTGGTTGTGTGGATTTTAAGGGGTTTGTGGTGGGTTTTTTATTTCAATGGTGGCTGGTGTTTTTTTTTTTTCTAGAGGCGGTGTGGGTTTGCTGGGTAGAGAAGAAAGGGAGTTGAGTTTAGTGGTGGCTTGCGGCGGCAGCTATTGGTTGAACCATGGAGTTTTGGCCATGGCAGTGGTGTTGGTGGCTTGTGTTGAGCTTTGAAGCTCCGGCCATGGAGGTTGTGGGTTTGATTCAGAGATGGAGAGATTAGGGGAGGAGAGAAGCGAAGAGAGGCTTACGGCTTAATCTTTTCTGCTTGAAGAAAAAAAAAAAAATTTGGTGAAGTGGCAGGTTAGGATTGGCTGGCGTAAAACACACCACTCACACACCAACACACGTTCTTCATGCGTATCATTCTAATCACGACACACATCATAATCAGCAGGTAATATATGTTGTCACAATGCATCAATGGTTAATCTACTAGTTATATTATAGTCTTGATCAATTATAACATAGTTATTGTAATTGGAATTGCTGGTTTTTTGGACACCGTACGATAATTATTTGCATCCATGATATCTTACAGAAAAACATATATGGACTACAACAGCACCATTACTCTGCTTCCAAATTGTGGAGTATTACCATCCAGAAAGAGTAATGCGACGGTTTAGGTTGCTACAAAGATGTCCAAAGTGGAATACTGACAATTTTGATAAATCTGTGCATTATGTAAAGTTGACATGAAAGTCCAATGTCAATTGGCGTAGGCAGCATGCACAATACTACCAACTTTGAGAAGAGCTAGCTCAAAATATAGTTGGGGAAGACAATTTTCATTTAGATGTGGACTACATAACATGGTACCATCAACATGGTCACCTATTCATGACACTTGAGGCGGCTGCCCATATGTATTAGGTTATTATTTTAGCTTTTTCAATAATACCGCATGTTGGTTGGATCAATAGATCGTGTGTTGGTGAGGTTGGATCAAACATATTTTCCCACATGTTTTGTGAAAAGCTTAGCGATGAAGGTTGATGGAATGCCATTGTTGGACTACTTTCATGATTAGGTTTATCAGGAAACTCATGTTCATCTCAACATCATCATGGACCTCGTCATTATCAAGTTGGTCATCACTATCCATGGCCCGCATCATTTCTGATAATGTATTGACCGCATAGTCAGCATGATAGTCAACATATTGAGCATCAAACTCAAAACGAGTAGCCTCTGGTGTAACATGCTTAGTTAGGTTATCATAGTTAGCATCACTGGTGTTCATTGGCTAACTATCATGGGCATATGGAGCATGATAGTTAGCACCACTAATGTTCATTTGGGAACGAGCCGCATCTTCAGAATAATGACCAGCATGAGTGGGTGGCATATGGATCATGAATGTGCCCACCATGTGAATAACTAAACGATGCACTCGATCCTTCGTTGGCATATCGAATGGGAAAAACATTTCGGTGGCTTCCTATGGGCTCTACACCCACGTACAACTCAGCCCCTACAAATCCATATTGGTAGCCTAACATATCTAATATTGCATTGACACTATTATCATCTTCTATCAAAACTTGCTAGTAAGTCACAGGATGTGGATGACATTGAAAATGAAATCTATACCAAATAGTCAGTTTTGAATCTTCTCCATTTATATGAAGCGTGGATGCTACTCCATTACATAGATCTTTCTTCAAATGTAACATCCCGGCTTAATGGAAGCATAGAAGGAGGCGGCCTTCGTAATAAACCCCATTTTTGCCATGTTTAATTAATCCATTGGAATGGATGAGAAAAATGAACAACTTTTTTGCCATTCACACTAAAACATGACAATATTATTAATATATTAACACTACACAACCATTAAAATGCAATACAAGAAGGTAATCCATTAAATATTCAATATTTAAATAGCTAAAGCTGAGGGAATTCTATTAAAGAGGATTTTTTCACTGACATTTTATTATTGTCCATCATAGTAGTTAAAATTATTTTTTGTTTCCTCTTTTTTAAGTAACTTACCATATCCCTAACGTTTAGAAGGTTTTGTTATGGGTTAAGTGAATTATTTTATGTGGCTCTTCATTTCGCTTCTTCTAAAACAAGAAAAATTATAGTATTCTCATGTATCCATGCAGTAATAAATAAATATTTCTATTATCGTACAATTTTTATTATTATTATTATACCTAAAACTTAGATTTTTTATTTATGTGCATATACTGGATTTTTTTTTTTTTTTTTGAATCATACACGTTTATTATAGGCTAACAAAGTAAGTATTTCTTTAAGGAAAATTGATGTCAATTTTAAAATATATTTTTGCTATATGAAATTTTAGACAAGAATTCATGGACAAATAATTTAAAACATATCATACAAATCAGTTCATGGTGCAAAACACATAATACAAAAATAAGATTTTCATGCTTAGCCATGTCCCTAAAACATATCAACATGAATATTATAAAAAGAAAAGTAACTACGTAAGAGATGTAACTCACCTTGTAAGAGATAAAGAATGGATAAATATTTGTAAGTGTTGTTCCTTATAGTTGTTTGTTGAATGTATAACATGCATGAATTGAAAATGGTTAATAAAATTATAAGGGGAATAAGAGTGGAGAAGAAGGTTGATAGAATTTTTAGGAGAAAAAGAGTGGAGAATAAGAACTGTGGAAATTTCAGTAACATTAGTGCTGTTTTAATAGGATGCAAATTCCATATAAGTTAAATTCTTAGATTTTAAACTGTATACCTAGATACGGCAATCGATCAAATACAACACAACAAAGACCAAGATGGGACAATACTCTAATACAAACAAATTACTTTAACTATAAACACATGTTCACTTTTACTTTTGTTTTGTTAATGTGTCGGCAAAAAATCTATGCAACGAATCAAACACAAGAATCTTATTTCTTTGTTTCACTAGGCAAATCATGCAAAGAATATCTGTTTCTTTGTTTTGTTTTGTTTTTGTGTGTGTGTGTGTGTGTGTGTTTTTTTTTTTTTTTTAGTGTATAAGCACAGCAATAATCTTTTTCTTCCCTAATTTTCTCTCTTCGGCATGCATGAATAGGTTCTACAACATATTCACATGTTAGCACATAATAAGAATCTTATATGGCAAAGAATAAGAATAATTTTTAAGTTGTTCAATTTCGGCAACTCTATTGCCACAATTCTTTTTTTTTTCCCCTCCAATTTTTGCCAACTGCCACAACAATTCCTGTTAATTTTTTTTTCTCTTATCTTCTCCTACAATTTCGGCAACTCTACAAATTTTTTTTCCTCCAATTTTCGGCAACTCCATTGCCACGATTCTTTTTTTTTCCCTCCAATTTTTGGCAACTTCATTGCCACAAATCAATTTTTTCTCTCTCCTCTATTCTCCAATTTTGGCAACTCCATTGCCACAATTCCTTATTTTTTTCTTCTTCATTTTCGGCAACTTCATTGCCACAATTCACATTAAATTTTTTCTCTCTCCTCCCTTACAATTTCAGAAACTTGGTTGCCACAATTGCTTTTTCCTTTTGGTCACTCCTCCTTTAGGCACTTCATCTGGTAACTCCATTGCCAAAATTCCTTTTTTTTTTCTCCTCCATATTCAGCAGCTTCATTGCCACAATTCACATTAAATTTTTTCTCTCTCCTCCCCCCCAATTTCGGCAACTTGGTGGCCACAGTTGCTTTTTCCTTTCAGCCACTCCTCCTTTGGGCACTTCATCTAGGCAGCTTTGGAATTTGGGCAGGAATTTCGGTAATGTAATTACCGAAATCCAATTTTCTCTCTCTCCCTCCATCACATCCTTTCTCTTCTCTCTCATCCTTTTTTCTTAGAATTTCGGCAATGGTGTTGCCGAAATTTGCTTCTCTCCTCATTTTGCCAAATAATTTAAATAGTTCCCATATCACAAATAAACTTACTTGTTTGAAATATTTAGCCAAAAGACGGTATTGGATGGACTGAGAATGGACAACAACCAAAAAAAGAAAAAAAAGAAAAAAAAAGAGAGACATAATGTAATAAGCGTCCAATTAATTAGTTAGACACTTAGAGTAATGGCATCCGCTTACATAAAATTTTCTCCATATTTTGGAATAATAACCTACTTTTTCTATTCTAGCTAACTACTTTTTTAAACACCACACATCAAATACCAAAAGCTTAGATATAGTATCTTAATAACGTTCCTTAAGTATCCATTTTAAAAATCAGCCACCTATCTAGTTAATTAATAGAGCAAACAATGTTAACATCATCTGTTTTTGCTCTATTAGTAACTAGACAGAGCAAATGACAAATTTTTAAAAGGGCACCTAAGTAACATTACCAAGCAAATTGTATCTAAATTTTGCTCATTAATTTTGAAAGCTCGGATTTGTGTTATAACACAAGAGCTTGTTTAGACCCCCAATTAAAAATTACGACTAAATTGCTTTTACTCTAACTTAGACTAAGTGCGGAACAAGAGTAAATAAGTGCAATGAACCGATAAAGCTACCCTAAGCCATAGTCATCCATCATCAACAATAAAATGAAAGCTTAAAGAGTAGGGAAAAGAGATGCAAACACAAAATAACACTGAGATGTGTTATCGAAGAAGAAATCAAAGAACTCAGCAAAAAACCTCTCCATGACTCTCCAAGTCGAAATCGATCTACTACAGAATAAAGTTGGAATACATGAATAACAAAAGACCCTCCAAGCCTAGCCTGCCCCATGTACTTGAGCCCTCCAAGCTCCTACTACCAATTGACTTCTCGGAGCCTTGTCTTCTTTAACTTTCCAGATCCTGCAATTCAGTCCGATTGCATCCACCAATGAATGGCTCATTCTAATGCTCTTAGTAGCACCAAAATCTCACTTTAACACTCAGTATAGGTGTGGTAAGTATTTGGGCTATCAACCTCTCAAGGATCTAAAGATGGAGAGGTAGGAGTTGAGGAAACCACAAGGAAATATGTAGATGATTGTGGGTATAACAATCTCTAACTCTCAAGTGTATTTTCTAGGGTTTTCTCTCTAAAAAGCACTCCTTACACTTTGTGAGTAATGATGGTATAAATAGTGTGGGTAAAGACATGGTAAAATAAAACATAACTTTTTGCCAAACAGAGAGTTTCGTGGGTCCTTCGCGAGTTGGCCTTTACTGCGAGACAATTGCAAAAAATCCAGCCTGGCACGACTCTTCATCTTCCATTCATGTGCTCTACACGTGGCTCTTTTCACGGGTTGCTTCTCGCGAGACAATCACGAGCTAGTCGCGAAATCCACTTGTTAAACTTTTGAAGCTTGATTCTTCACCGATCTCTCACACTCATCCTTTACAATTAAACCCACAGACATACACGAAAAAAGATTGAAGAAATTACAATCAAATTTGGACGAAATTAAAGCCAACACAAAATAGTTGGAAATCACAATTTTACAAATTTAAGTTGTATTTACTTATTCATTTTGTATTATTTCTCTTACTTTTCAAAGTAGCAAATTTTCTTTACTTACATTCATTCCTTTATTGTAAAACATTCAAACAAAATTAATTAATTAATTTCATTCCATTCATTTCTTTTTTCTTTCTATTCCATTACCTAAATACATTTTTTTTTCCAATCTATTCATTTCCCCTTTACAATTTACTCATTCCACTCTTTTATGAACTCCCAAACAAATTGTAAAGATTGGGAGCAACCATAAAAACCCAAAATAGGGAAGAGATAGGTGAGTTGATGAGGCGGGTTTCCTACCTTATTTTGTCCCCTGCGAATTATTGGTATGCTATGAAGAAAAGAGGGAACAGGAAAGACAAATATTCAAGAAAAAGAGCAAAGAGAGGAAAGGTATGAAAGATATACATACTGGGCCAAGAGGGAAGCAGCCAAGGATTTGCCGGTACAATATGAAGGAGGTTTTGATCTCATAATGGGCGGTGTTAGAAATACTGCACAATTGTATTGTATTTCATGATTCAGGAATATACATGTGATGCCTTTATATAGGAGGCATATGTGTGCGGTACAAGTAAGCATATGTGCGGTACAAGTAAAGTGTAGTACAAGATGCAAGAGTGCTATACAAGTAAAATAGTTGGGCCTAAAGCCCATTATATACATTAACAGCCCCCCTCAAACTCAAGGTGGATGTGAGACCAACTTGAGGTTGTCAACCAAATCACGAGTGCGTCCCTTAGGAAGTGCCTTGGTGAAGATATCTGCAAGTTGATCTTTGGAGGAGACAGAGAAAAGCTTGAGAGCACCATGGACAAGATGATAACGGATAAAATGACAATCAATCTCGATATGTTTAGTCCGTTCATGGAAGACGTCATTGTGAGCAATATGAATGGCACTCTGGTTGTCACAATAAAGGGGAGTAGCAGAAGATGTGGACACACCCAAGTCCTTAAGAAGCCATCGTAACCAAAGGAGCTCAGATGTGGTGTCAGCAAGAGCACGATATTCAGCTTCAGTACTGGAGCGGGCCACGAAGGTTTGTTTCTTACTTCGCCAAGAAATCAAAGAAGAGCCAAGAAGAAAGCAATAACCTGTAGTGGACCTGCGATCAGTAGGATCTCCTGCCCAATCAGCATCAGAGAATGCACGGAGTACAAGAGGAGATTGGGCTGAGTAGAAAAGGCCATGGAAGAGAGTGCCTTTCAAGTATCGTAGAATGCGCAGAACAGCAGCATAGTGAGTCGATCGTGGAGCAGACAGATACTGGCTCACCTGATGAACAGCATAAGAAATGTCTGGACGAGTAACTGTGAGATAAACTAGGTTGCCAACCAATCGTCTGTAAAGAGAGGGATTAGACAATGGTTTCCCCCCTGAGGGTGTCAGATGCGCATTAAGTTCAACTGGAGTGTCAACAGTCTTGCTGTCAGTGAGTCCAGCTCGAGATAAAAGGTCAGATGCATACTTGGCTTGAGTAATATAAAGACCATCTGTGGAATGAGTGATCTCAAGACCCAAGAAATAGCTGAGATGTCCAAGGTCTTTCATCTCAAACTGCTGACTAAGAAAATCCTTGAGTTCTTGAATGCCACTGAGGTCATCACCAGTTATGATCATATCATCCACATAGAGGAGAAGTAAAATGGTGCCTTTATCATTGCGACGGAGAAATAAGGCAGAATCATAAGGACTGGCAGTGTAACCCAAGCGAAAGATGGTGGAGCTGAACTTGGCAAACCAAGCTCGTGGAGCTTGTTTAAGGCCATAGAGTGCACGTCGAAGGCGACAAACCTTGTTTGTTTCAACAGAAAGACCAGGAGGAGGTTGCATATAGACTTCTTCATGCAGATCCCCATTAAGGAAGGCATTTTTAACATCCATCTGAAAAAGATCCCATTTACTAGCAGCAGCAACAGCTAAGAGGGCACGAACAGAGGAGATACGGGCAACTGGAGCAAAAGTCTCCTCATAATCAATCCCATACTCTTGTGTAAAACCTTTTGCAACAAGACGAGCCTTGTAGCGCTCGATGGACCCATCAGAGCGAGTCTTGATCTTATAGATCCACTTACAACCAACCACAGACTGACTAGGAGGGAGAGTAACCAGATCCCAAGTATGATTTTTGGTTAATGCATCAATTTCCTCTTTCATTGCAATCTGCCATAAAGGGTCAGTAGAGGCCTCACGAAAGGTTTGAGGCTCATGGAGTGTAGCAAGGGCAGTGTAACAATGATAGTCAAGTAAATGTGCAGGAATGGATCTTACCCGGGTTGAGTGGCGAGGTGGAATGTCTTGTGGAGGATCTTCAGGCGGAGCAGGAGCAGGGGACCTAGGCTCAAGGTGGGGTAGCTCGTCATCAACCTGTTCATCTACAACCTGTCTAGGATAATCATCAAAGATATCTGGAGAGTGAATAGAGAAGTCCAAAGGAGGATTAAGAGTATCTGTAGAAGGAACAGGAGACTCATCTGGAAAAATTTCTAAAACAGAAGAGTTAGTTAGGGAAGAACGAAAGTGAGAGAGTTCAACAAACAAGCGGTGTTCCCAAAAGACAACATTACGGGAAACACGAAGGCGATGAGAGACAGGATCATAGCATCGATACCCTTTTTGAGTTTCACCATAACCAAGGAAACAACAAAGTCTAGATCGAGGCTCAAGTTTGTTGTGCTCATGAGGCTGAAGAAGAACGAAACAAGCAGATCCAAAGGAACGAAGGTAATGATAGTCAGGGGGTGACCCAAAAAGGCGTTCATACGGAGTCTGATTATGGATGACAGTGCTTGGAATGCGATTAATGGCATGAACAGCATGAAGAGCGGCTTCACCCCAAAATGGGGCAGGAACTTTGGCAGAAAGCAGAAGAGCACGGACAGTGTCAAGAATATGACGAAGTTTTCTTTCTGCTCGACCATTTTGTTGAGAGGTGCCTGGACAAGTTAGATGATGTACAGTGCCATAGGAATGTAACAGAGCTTGAAAAGCATATTGAGTATATTCAAGAGCATTATCAGAACGAAAAGTTTTGATATGTTTGGAGAATTGTGTTTCAACCATTTTTGCAAAGTCACTGTATATTGGTAAGATTTCAGAACGAGATTTCATAGGAAAGATCCAACTATAACGAGAATAATCATCAATAAAGACAACAAAATAACGAGATCCACCAATACTAGTAACAGGAGAAGGTCCCCAAACATCAGAATGAATTAACTCAAAAATACTATTAGAGATAGATTCACTATTATTGAAAGGTAAAGCCGGTTGTTTTCCTAACTGGCATGAAGTACAATCAAAATTGTCTTTGGACACAGAACCCAACAGACCCTTAGAAGCTAACTGTTGTACCCGAGTAGATGAGGCATGACCAAGACGAGAATGCCAAAGTGCAAGAGAAGGTAAGGAAGAAACTGCAGCAGCTGCAGCAGCAACAGAGACAGGAGCAACAGGTGGAAGATGTGGAAGATGAAGATTGTCCACGGGAAACATACGCCCAACCCTAGGACCGGTCCCAAGCTCTTGTCCTGTCCTCGGATCCTGCACAATACACCCAGAATAGTCAAAAATAAGGCGATATCCTAGTTCAGCTAATTGTCCAACAGAGCACAAATTATAGGATAGGTCGGGTACATGAAAGACCCCCGGAACAGAGAGGTTAGAGGTCGAAACAAAACCTAGACTATTCCCATGCATGGTGGAACCATCAGCTATATGAATATTAAGAGGATGTGGTGCAGGGTCAAGTTTGGAGAATAAGGATGAGTGAGGTGTCATGTGATTGCAACAGGCAGAGTCAAAAAGCCAAGTTTGAGACTTACCGGGCAGAACTGAGAGAGCAGTGGAAAGAGATGCATTACCAGCCATACGAACAGCCTGAGCTATAATCTCCTGTAGTTCAGTGGGGGAGAGGTTGATAGTGGATCCAGAAGACTGGGACTCAGCTGGAATGGAAGGCATCGGCGGAGTAGGCTCAATATTAGCAACAGCAGCAGTAGATTTGTTGCGACGGTAACAAGTCTCAATGGTGTGGCCAGGACGTTTGCAATAATTGCAGAACTTCTTGTTGGTCTGCTTGCGACGATTGCTAGAGCCAGAGGAATCACCTGATTGCTGAGTTTGCTCAATGAAAGGAGCAGAAGGAGTAATAGCCAAAACATTGAACTTATTCTGGGCTTGAAGGGTTGCAAGCCGAGCTTCTTCTCTAACCAACTCGTTTACAGCAGTATCAAGAGAGGGAGGAGGACTACGATTAAGAAGCTGACCTCGGATGGGCTCAAAGTCCTTGTGAAGTGACATCAGAAATTCATAGAGACGAAATTCATCTCTAACAGTAGCATATTGCTGAGCATCTTTTGAGCATGCCCAAATTGGATCAGAAAGGTCAATTTGGTCCCAAATGAAGCGAAGCTGATCATAGTAGTCATTGATGGATTGCCCTGGTTCTTGTCGAAGTTGATGCAATTCAACTACCAACTGATATTTCATGGATCCGTGAGTAGTGGAGTACCTTTTGCCCAACATATCCCATGCTGATTTTGCATCATCAAAGCTGCCCAATAGATTGGAGATGGAGGGAATGGAAGTGTTCCGAATCCATGTGAGGATCATGTGGTTATGACTATCCCATTCAATTATGCGTCCAAGGAAGGCAGCATCTTCTTCACTTGCTTCTTTGACAGGAATGGTAATTGCACCAGTACAGTATTGCCAGAGCATGCGACCCTTGAGAAAACTGCGCATAGCTTGAGACCAAGATAAGTAATTCTTGTTCCCCTCCAATACAATATTGATGGGGCGAGGAAGAAAAACATCCTTTTTATCCATTTAGAAACACAATATGCAAAAACAGACCGCAAAAATGAAATCTACGCGAAAAACTGGGTAAGGAGAACCTGGACTGCAAAAAAGTCAACCCTGTAGAAAGTCAACGGTCAAAGTCAACCCTGGTCAACGGTCAAAGTCAACTCTGGTCAACGGTCAAGTCAACGATGGTCAACGGTCAAGTCAACGCCGGTCAAAGATGACGTCAGCTGTGGTGGGTGACGTCAGCAGATGAGGTGATGATGACGTCAGCCCTAGGTGACGTGGCAGGATGACGTCACGGATGACGTCAGCAGGACCTGAGGGAGGCGCGTGACGGCGCGTGAGGCGCGTGGCTGAGGCGCGTCTTCTTCAGGCGGCGCGTGAGGGCGCGTGCGAGCTCCGATGCTTGCGAGACTTCCACGAACACGAAGATCGAGGCGAGACGATCACGGTGGTAGCTTCAGAAACGTTATCGGAGCAGGATGCACGGCGGAGACGGTGATTGCAGTGGTCTGTGTGGTGCGGGACTCCTCAACGACGGCGGCTGCAGTTTCGGAACCTGAGGACAACGGCTGAGAGACGTCGAAGGTTCAACGGTGAGTGGCTGCAGCGGCTGTTGTGATGGCGGAAGCGATAAGGATGGAGTAACACCAAGAGAGACAAGACTGCTAAAAGAAAGGTCAGAGCAGTGGCTCTGATACCATGTTAGAAATACTGCACAATTGTATTGTATTTCATGATTCAGGAATATACATGTGATGCCTTTATATAGGAGGCATATGTGTGCGGTACAAGTAAGCATATGTGCGGTACAAGTAAAGTGTAGTACAAGATGCAAGAGTGCTATACAATTAAAATAGTTGGGCCTAAAGCCCATTATATACATTAACAGGCGGAATACATATACTTTGCATGGAAGAATCTAGTGCCACTCTTTCTGTATGTCTTCGGGAGGGCCTGAAAAATTTCGATGCTAATAAAACGTTTATGAGTATCCAGAAAATCAGGAAAATCAGTATCCAGAAAATTAGAAGATTCAGAACACATGTGAATCATGAATTCATGAGCCATGCTAGTGATTACACGACAAAAGATTCGATTCCCCAAGTGAATCAGGCGTGCTGAGGTATTATGACCGGGTGGATGACAAACGAAAGGCACATCCTTGGAGGGAGAATAAACTTCATCATTGATGATTTTATTGGAGGGTATATAAGAATCCTCCTTTATCTGCTGACATTTTGAAGCCATCTTCTTCTTCCTCTTAAGATGTTTTTTTATTTCTTCAGGGACTTTCATTGCAACTACCTGAAAGTTGTTGCGATCCAATCCACAAACACATTGTTTTTGTGGTGAGTGAAAGGGTAGAAAGAGAGTTTTATGACATCAGTCCATTCACTCCTATCGAGATCAAAAGAGTAAAGATACTCACTTCTCCACCGATGTAAAGAGATGGGATAGCATCCCCTGTGACTAGCTAAGAAGAAAACCCTCCCCATAACAGCATGCACACGCCATCTAGTCTCACCGACCAGAACATGGGGAATGGGGGCCTTGGCAAGATGGACCAGGTATCATGTATAGCATCATAGACCTCAAACAAATATTGTTTTCAAAGTTTTCCAAGTCAAGGCTAGTACATTCCAAATCCTCCTCTGCAGTATGATCATGATGCTGATGCTGTTGTGACAAATTGGTTTCCCTCTTTCCCGAAACCATTGTGACGGGACGGAAGAGGTTCTGATGATGATGAAGAACTGAGAATTTTGATTTATTTTGAAGGCATGTAAGGAACGGTGGAGTAATTTGCAATTGCTGATGATGCGGTTGTGACAAAACCGAAGTCATCGTGACTGACGGCACGGAGGAGAAAGGAGGTTCTGATCATCATGATGAAGAAGAACAACTAGGGTTTTCTTATTTGATTTGGAGGCGTTTTGTTTGGAATAATAATAAGGTGAACCACTAGGTTTTTTTATTTTTTATTTTTGTGCTTTCACAATTTTCTATCTTTTTTTAAATTTTTTTTTAGACTCGACAAATTTTAAATGAATTGGTCTCTTAGCTGAGTAGAGAGAAGAGATCCTAGTGTGAGGACTTAGAGCTTCAAGCAATACACAAACCCTAACGTAATCTCAGTAATTAGTCAGTAGCAAGTCAATAAAAATTAAATTACAGTAAAAAGAAAAAAGAAAAAGAAAAAGAAAAAAAAGGGGAACCGGGTCACTCTGTTTTCTTGGCCTATTTTCTTTATTTATCATTTTTTTTTTTTAAGATTTCAATTATGATTGTTCTTTTTTTATTTGGATTACAG
This sequence comes from Quercus glauca, assembly GCA_023736055.1. NCBI lineage: Eukaryota > Viridiplantae > Streptophyta > Magnoliopsida > Fagales > Fagaceae > Quercus > Quercus glauca. The sequence goes on along the minus strand of CM043316.1, from coordinate 71,676,505 downwards.
AAGGAGATTAACATAATCTTTGAATACGAAATTAATGCAAGCTAAACCAGCTACCACCCTTTGAAATTATTAATTCACTATCCTATATTCTTATTCTTATTATTATTATTATTATTTTTATATAAGATAGAATTTTTACTCTAACCCAATCTAAGTGTATATGTGTATGAAACTCCCTTCTAGAGACTTGAATCCTAACTCTTACCCTCATACCTTACAAGCATTTATACTTGTGGAGTAACCATCGCACCAAAGGTGCGCAATGCCTATATTTATATTTAAATGGCTAAAATCTAAAACTAACATTTTAAGTTTCAACTTTTGTCATTTTAGTTCTCTAAGTTTCAGTTTTGTTATTTCAGTCCTCTAAGTTTCAAATTTTATCAATCAGTATTCCGTTACCTTTCGGTTAAGTGCTGCTGTTAATTAAGCCAAAACGACGCCGTTTTGGGCTTTTTTATTCATTTATTTTTTTAAATTTCGTAATTAAAACAAAATGGAAAACTGTTAAAAAAAAAAAAAAAAGGGAACAACGTGGTTCCCCTGCTCTGAAAATCAAAACCAAAAACCCTACCCCACCGATACCCTCACCCTCTAGCCTCACCGATTTCTGAGAAAAAAATTGACAAAATAGTGAGAGATCGAGAGGGGGAAAGGGAGAGGGGCAGATCCGAGGAGAGGGTGAAATACTTTTAGGCGGGACCATGAAAATGCTAGACTGGCCACTTTGAAAGAGGAAGATATGAGTATGACACGAGAAGCGTTATTTTAGTTGCAGAAGTACCAAATGTGAATAACACTGTAAGTTTAAATTTAGGACTCATATTTTCAAGATTAGGAAATTTTCTCAACAATTGGAGTTCTTTTAAAATAAACTACACAAGATGGACTTCAACTTCAAAAGATGATCCTTTTTGGCTTTAATGAGAAAACTATGCATAATTCAGTTTCTTTTTCATACAATTTTGTGAATATTTAATGGTAACACTTCTCGTCCTAGTGTATGTCCAACTTGAACTCTCTTTTACAGTTCTGGGGTTGGTTAGCACAGCAAAGATGATGGCTCGTTAAGGAATAATAAAATTGAATTGCATATGGACTCCATGTTCTAATGATGTCTGTCTTTTTAGCATATTCTGCCTATTCTGTGCACGTATGCTCTATCAGGTCTTGCTTTCCTCTGGTCTCACCCTTTCCTCCGATCTCTCCCTCTCCCTTTCCCCCTCTCGACCTCTCACTATTTTGTCAATTGTTTTCTCAGAAATCGGTGAGGCTAGAGGGTGAGGGTATCGATCGGTTGGGTTTTTTGTTTTGATTTTTAGGGCAGGGGAATGCCGTGGTTCCCTTTTCTTTCTTTTTCTTTTTTTAAATAATAGTTTTCCATTTTTTTTAATTATGAAATAAAAAAATAAATAAAAAAGCTGAAAACGGTCTCGTTTTGGCTTAGTTAACAGCAGCACTTAACTAAAGAGCAACGGAATACTGAATTGACAAAATTTAAAACTTAGAGGACTAAAATGATTAAACTGAAATTTAGAGAATTGAAATAGCAAAAGTTAAAACTTAAAGGGTCAGTTTTGGATTTTAACTTATTTAAATCTATCCTCGTCAAGAAGAAGTTTTCGCCACAAAGGAAGCCTTACCAATTCTTGTAACTTACTTCCCTATTGAATCCGATTTTTACTCTCTTACTAGTTATGTAAGACATTAAGATGGAAAGATTGCTATGTGCCCTCTACCACTTTATACCTCTCTCATGCGTAGGTGAGGATAATAGATTAGAGTGTTTATTTATTTATGGGTAAAGTATATAAATGTTCCATATCCTTTACACTATATGTTAATTTTGTCCATAACTTTTCAATTGTGTCAATTTGGTCCATAATTTTTTAGTATCATATCAATTTGGTTCATGTCATTATTTTTTGGATAGAAAAATAAAAAATTGATTTACCTACTACATCAATTGCCAACTGTGCAGCCATGTCATATTAAAAAAAAAAAAAAAAAAAAAAAAAAAACCTAAGTTTTCATGTGAGTTAAAGTTTGGGAAAAAAACGAAATCTCTAACTTTCTCTCTCTCTTGCCAAATTACTCTCTCTCTCTCTCTCATCACAATGCAACTTAAATAAAATTTTGCATAACTTTCTTACATATTTCTCATTCAAAATCCATTGCTAGGGATTTGGTTTTTTCCCTAACTGTCTCTCTCTCACTTTGCAAAACCAGAACAAATCCATGTTTTAAACCATAAAAACATGGACCAGCATGTGGCCAACCCAATCTACACTTCTAAACACTGTTACTAACAAATTGGCAAATTGGCAAGATTAATATAAGAAAGTTAGGGATTTTTTTTTCCCCAAACTTAAACTCAAGTGTGAACTTTGTTTTGTATTTGTTTTTGTTTTTGTGTTTTTAAATATAACATGGCTGCACGATTGGTATTTTTTATTTTTTTGATAACTGCACAGTTGGTAGTTGATATGACTGTTAAATCAATTTTTTATTTTTTCCATTTGACATGTCAGATTTTTTCATTTAAGGGATAACGTCTGTGATCAAATTGACACGGCACTGAAAGGTTTAGAGACCAAATTAATACAATTGAAAGGTTAGAGATAAAATTGATATATGGTGTAAAAGATAGAGACTATTTATGTAGTTTACCCTTTATTTATTTATAATTTTTTTTTTTTTTTTGGGTTTTGTCAAAAGGGAAAAATATGTTATATTTATTTTGTTATACACACACATGAGTTGGGTAGTACCCGTGCCTGACCAGTCAAGTTTGGGCACAAAGAAAAAACCTCCACCTATTGGGTCGAGTTGGGTATCCATTACTGCCGAATTTTGACCATCCCTAAGTAGGTAATCTAAGGTTATTAAATTACAATTGCTTAATAAGGTAATTACGTTATAATAATTTATGGTAATTTAATGTGAATGTTTTAGTAATTTTACGTTATTGTAATTTTTTTTCTAGAAATAAACAAACCAAACACCATAATATTTTCATTATGGTAATGTGGTTGTTATGTGCATTATATCACAGAGAACCAAACGTGGTCTAAATGCAATGGAGGATTTGGCTTGAAACATTGACCAAGTGCTACTTGGGGTTTTTCTTCTTCATTCTTCCACCCTTTTTTTAGTACTTCTTTTTGCGTTAATTCTAGCCATGCAACATTGCTCTTTAGAATTAAGAAGAAGAAGGAGAAACTCGGTAATACTTAATCCTAGAATGGGGTTTTTTAAAAACATATATAGTCAGTTAATCTTTGAGCCTAAATAGGCTATGTCATGTTTTAATTGAGATGAATTGGGCCGATCTTTGCGTGACCTTAGAGGCCCTATGCTTGAGCTAATCAGTCTCAATTCTCTCAACTCCAGGTCAGTCAAGTCCAACTTTTTTTTTTTTTTTTTTTTTTTGAGAAGGAATATAATTTTTACAACACACACACAGGGAATGACGACAAATGCATAATATCACATAACTTACCCCTTACAAAAGCCGGTCAAGTCCAACTTGACTCCATATATATCCTAACCTTTTGCCAAAATATCTATTAATAATTTGGCGGTAATCATTATAAAGTAGACCATAAATTTCAAATTATTTATGTACCGTGTATGAAATCTTTTAAGGTGGGCATAATCATATTCATGGTAAATAATCAAAGATAATTCTTTAGCCTAAGCGTCCTAAAAACTTATTAGAGTGGACCCAATATCGAGCTATACAATTCTTTCATAGTTTTTGTCATTTACTACTTCAAGGAAGTTGCGTACAGTACAGGCAAGCCAATCCAGTTGGTGGTTGATCTTTGATCATGTCAAGCAAGTTTGCAAACCGGAACATTTCACTTTAATATTTTTGGGGCAATAAATAGCTAGCAAACATTTATAGGTGTAATAATTTGGGCCCTTAATGAGTGAATTTGGAGCACAAGTTCAATTGATAGTTTTTATTTTAGGAAAATGCTAACGAGTGCCCTTAGGGCACTCTTTAAGAATCCATTTAAAGAAAGTTTTTATGGGAAAAGAAAAAAAAGTAATTAATGTTTTGACAACTTTTTTCATTTCCCATAAAAGTGATATTAAAACTTTCTTAAAATGAATTCTTAAAGAGTGCCCTAAGGGCACTCGTTAGCATGACCCTTTATTTTATTATATATATATATATATATATATATAATTTTTTAATTTTTTTTTAATATAAGATAGAAATTTTACTTTAACCTAATTTAAGTGTATATGTGAGTGAAAGCTCCATCTTAGAGACTTGAATCTCGGCCTTTATCCCCTACACCTCATAAGCATTTATACTTATAAAGTGACCATCACACTAAGGATGTGTGGTGGTCAAATTCAATTGATAGTATTTTTCAATAAGATCATTTATAAATTGCTCAATTTGATCCTTTGAAGGAACATTGCAATTGACCCTAAAATTGATGGTGACAAAGTGCATGCACGCCATTTATATATATTGTTAATTGTTAATTTTTTTAATTCAAAATCGAAGATATTAAAAATAAAAAAGAGTAAATAAAATTTAATCCAATTATAAATCTAACAATTTGGATATATACAGTGAATGAATTAATTAATTCCACTTACGTTTTGCTTATGCTTTGTGTACGTCATCCTAAACAAAAAAGAAAGCCCATAGATAATATATTCCGCCTTCTTGGACCACCAGTTTCTATACTAATAATACTATGTAGAGTTACCCATTAACAAGAGGCAAAGAACCAGAACCAACGCCCACTTTATTTTTGCAATATGGACATTTTGTAAGGCTAGCTCATTGAGTACACGAGGGGTCTATTTATGGTCAATGATTTGCAATTCACATACTAATCAAGTCAAAATAACCTAATACTAAAACTTGCACGCTATGACAAATTGGGAAAAGAGAAGAAAGAATGAATTGAGGTATAGCCAATTTGTATAGAGGAATTAACCAAATAAGCAAAGCTTAGACTTTACCTGGACTAACTCTTCCTCACCCTTTCCCTGCGTGTTGCAAGTTCTGTCTTTCTCTTAATGGATCAAAGTCGATATTTTTATCGATGTAAGGATTCAAGAACTATAAAATTTCACAATTTATTGAAATGATAAGTTTTGATTGGAATAACGTTATGTTCACATTCAGTCATCTTAACTATTTTATTATAATTACAACGAGTCACGTAAATAATTATACTTTTTATTGTAACAGAAAGGTAATTGTCTACTCACACGGCATAACAAACAAACCTTTCATATGCTAAATGCCAATGTATATATGGCTGATGGCTCACATCACTTTTCCCTTAAAACTTCTCAGATTAATTTCCCCCCAATATATAACGTCCCCACTTTACTTTACTTGCATCCCCTCCTCTTCCTCTCCATCCAAAACCATTCAACAGCAATGGGAAATTGCTCAGCACTTGACAAACCCAAAAGAAAGTCTATCATTATGTCTTGTGCTCCTAAAGGACCAAAACCTATGTGCAAGTGTAACCACCAAGAGGTTTTACGTGTCATGAAAACTGATGGCAAGATTTTAGAGTACACAAGGCCTATGCTTGTTAATAATGTCTTGATGAACTTCCCAGGTTATGGAATTGGCCTATCAAAAAGACCATTGCGGCAACTTCCATTGAATTATGAGTTAAAGGTTGGTCATGTTTATTATCTTCTTCCACTATCTAGTTCAGATTACTCTTCTTCTTCACTAGGCATGGAGGGCACAAGTAGTGGTACAAAGAGAATAAAAGTGATTATTACAAAGCAACAGCTTGAGGAATTGCTGTCCAAGAAAATATCAGTGGAGGAGAAGCTCTTGGAGATTCAGAAAGAGTCTATGTCAAGGTGGAGACCAGTGCTGGAGACCATCCCTGAAGGAAGTGAGCAGGCATGCAGTTTTTTTGTTGTTTAGGAAATATATGTTACTTTTGATAAGTAGGAAATTATGCTTCTATGTTAAAAGCTTACCATTATTGTAATCTACTCCAGAGGACTAGAAAGAGATTACTCATACATTTCCCTAAACAAAGAAAAAAACTTCATTCAATAATTGGGGTCAAATCATCAAATCCACGCTTACACTTGGCCCCACAAGTGTGTGTTAAAGATTGTTAGTGGTAAGAAAGAATTATGTAAGAGGTGCACCCAAAATAGAACTAGTAAAAATTTACCAACTAAACTGTTGTGAAAAAGATTATAAAATTTTGTGTGTGCTACGGGTTACTCCTAACAAAATTTCTCTTACAAAACACTAAAATGAGATCCAAAATTTCAGAACAAAGGTAGCAACATAGCAACTAGCAAACATCCTCCCCAAAGCAGTGTGGTTTACTCCTAAGGCAAGTGAATTAACTATGAAACCCTATTTGAAAATTTCATTTTTAGACCCTTTAGATAAATATGCAGCAGAATTTTTAATTGATTATTAATGAATCTCAATTATGTGATTCACAATATTATTATAGACTGATTCTTTTTTATTTGTTCTTCTACATATGTGTGTGTATGTGCGTGTGCACGTGTGCGTACTTTGTCTTGATCATCATAACTCAGCCCCTTAAATAAAAATTCATAATTCTACCCTTTGGTGCACTAAATATAATCCTTCCCCTTCAGAGCTCCATCTCTTGTCACTTGTCAATGTAGCTAAGTGGATTGTTTTGTATGATAATTTTGTTATCAGGATGGAGATGAGGATGTTTCGCATGTTTTTGTTTCGCCTTGGTGGATTTTGATTGAGGGGGGAACCTTGCCAAGAAGCTAATTTAAATTTCTATATGGATTGATCATTAGTGGTGTTCGTTTAAAACCCCAAATTATCGTATACACAGACACCCATATTCTGCCATTTCGGCTACTAAATGAATAAAAAGCACATTACTTTAAGAGAAAACTTGTGTACTTCAACAAGCAGTTGATGTAGATTGCAACTTCCAAGAAGTGCAACCAAAGGCCCTCCCAGCATTTCTGTGCATGGTCTCCCACTTAAATTTTCATGTTCTGATTTTTGCTTTCTTTCCTTCATCTTTTTGGGTTATTAGTGGAATTTCCACTACACGTGAAGATGTTAATTTTCTATTTCTTTGATCACAAGGAAGATGCTCTCATGTCATGCTCACAAGTCTCTAACCTTTGCGGCATAGGACTAAAAAATTGATAGCCACATGTCTACAGAAGTGGAAAATGGTCCATATTTGGACCACTTCGACAAACTTAAAAACCAGTATGATTAGGCAAAGCTAAGCTAATATATATATATATATATATATATAGTGGTCATCAAAATGCCGTTCACCCAACCAGGTGTCCATTGCAGTAATAAGAGTGCACTCCTTGTCAAACCTATTTCATGGACATTTGCGACCAATACATAATAGTGAACTTTGTGTGGTGGACCGTTTTGATTTCGTTTGTACATGTGGGAAATTAAAAAAAAACAGCTTTTGAAAACCGATTTGATGGTTATATATCACTTCACAATGTTCACATATACCCTTCATACATTTGATAAGAATTGTGATGCTATATCATATCATATAATTGTAAACGTATGTGTTGAAAAATTAGTAGAACACAATATGGCTAAAACTTGAAACCCAAAGGTGTGCCCCCTAATCTTTCGCTTGAGGGCAATGATCTAGTCTGTTGCATGAATGTAAAAGAAGGAATATCTTGGTTATGAATACACCCTTTACTTTTTTTTGCATAAGCATTCGCCTTACCCCAGGAGTAGCTTGGTTTTGTAAAATAAGTGCAAATCTAGATCTTTAATTCAATGATAAAAGTTGTTGTGTCCATTTGACATTGACGTAGGAAATAGAGTTATTTTAACTATAAAATTTTATGTAATGGAGCTTTTGTGATATTTAAGGGCCCATTTGAATTGAGGGGGGAAGAATGTGGAGTGGAGGGGAGTAGAGTAGAGTTGGCTGAAAATAGGTTAATTTTGGGCCAAATCTACTCTACTTATCCTTCCTCTCACTCAATCCAAACAGGCTACAAAAGTTTTCACTGAAAGCACTTTTACTATTCTGTGTTTAGCATATTATGATAAATAGTGCTTTAATGTTTTAAATTTATAAAATATGAAAAATGAATTATAAACCCCTTTTTTTGTAGAAAATAAAAATTTTAGCTTTAACTTTAAAGTTGTTTTAAGCTCCAAAGATCCCAAAAATTCCTTAGTGAAACTGCCGTTAATTTTAAAGTAAATGAACCTTAACTCCTTAGAGCAACCGCATCAGATTGTGTATAGTCTTCTAAAATAGAAAAAGGTACTCATTTTACACATTTTACCTAAAAAATGCTCCACGTCAGTGCTTCTAAAAGTGTGCATATTTGCACATTTGCTATAGCAACCGTGCATATATGCACGGCTACTGTAGATCGTGTATCTAATATTTTATATTTTTTTCTCTCTCCTTCACCTCGCTCTCTTAGGTTCTCACTCTCACCTCTCTCTCGTTTTATCTCTCCCTCAGTCTCACCAATCTCACCTTAGTCCACCGATCATTCATAGGAAAATAAGCTCCGATCACGTCGAATCCCTTCAAGAGTAGATGGGGTGAAAGGGAGGGACTCAAAAGCGAGGATGGAGCGCATGCGGCGGCCGTCGCAAGGAGGTGGCGGTGCTGCGAGGCGTAGATCTTGCTCAGGCTGGAGTTGTCAATCTCGCTCCGATCTATTGGTTGGTGGTTTTTTTTTTTTTTCTCTCTCTCTCTCTCTCTCTCTCTCTCAGGTTTTTTGGTTGATTGTGGGTGTGGGTCGGTGGGTTTTGATCTTGATCGGCTTGTTTTTTCTGGTTCATTGGTGGGTTTTAATGATCTTGCCGCCAATTGGGTGGGTGATGATTTGGCTTGACTAGGTTTTGGGTTAAGTGGGTGATGAATGGGTTTGGGATTGAATGGGTTTGTTATTGAATGGGTTGGTTTTTCTTGATGATGTTGGTTGGGTGGTGATGATGGTGGCTAGGTGGTGATGATGGTGGTGATGGTGGTTGGGTGTGGAGTGATCGTTGGTGGTGATGGTGGCTGTGGGTTTGTGAGAGAGAGGGGCAGTGAGGGAGGGAATAATAAAAAATTGTAAAAGAATGAATATTTTATTGAATAAATGTGTAGAATAGATAAACTGATGTGAGTGTTTTGTAAAAGTGGATATGTAAAATAGAAAAAGTAGGTTTTTCTTGTAAAATAGACAGAAAATTTGCACTAACTGATGTGGTTGCTCTTAAAATAATATTTGACCCGTCTAAAAACAGAATTAGACAAAATGCAGTTATTAATTGAACTTACTGAAACACACCACCAAACACACACTTTACATACACTTTATGAATGGTGTAAATGATGAAAATCACAATAGAAGGTTAATTCCTTCACTTCATTTTGGCTGTAGAAATGTGACCACAGTTTGATTTTTGATAAAGTGAAAGTGGAACAGCAGCAAGAAAGATTTTAAATATAAAAATTGTCTCAGCACCAAGCCACATAAAAATTCCTAAAACAATAAAATTTTCTAGGATAAACTACATAATTGGTCCTTAATCTTTAAACTATATCTCAATTTAATCTCAAACATTTTAAATGTATCAATTTGGTTACTAACCTTTTGGTATTATGTCAAAATGGTCCCAACTATTAAGTGATGGATGAAAAATGTTGACATGATTAACAGTCAAAATAAAATATTATTTTTTGCTACATCGACTGTCACATGTATTGCCACGTTAGCGTAAACTTAAAAAAAAAACTAGTGCCACGTGCTCTTCATTTTTTTTTTTTTTCCTTTCATTTTCTTTTGCTTTGGTTTCTTGGGAAAGAAATGGGATTATAAACCCATAATTGAAAAATTGGACTTAATTTTCCTACGATTTTCCTAGCAATAGAACAAGGGAAAAGCAATACTAATGAAAAAAACAAAAATTGCGAACTTAACTACAAACCCATTTCTAAAAAAAAACCTTCAAATACACAATATTTATGTTGTTTACAGAAATTTAAAGGCCCTCCACAAAGTCCACTATTATTTTCAAAGCTCTTAGGCGTAATTGTATTGATGCTGATAAAGTTTAACACTATGCCTAACAACAAATTGTTAGTAACACTAAAGAAATTTATGGACTATTTTAATCTTTGGGTGGGATTGGGATTTGGGATTAAAGAAGACATATAAGAAGATGACAACAAGCATAGCACTTTGATGGCATGTAGGAAGAGCAAGGGTAAAAGATTTGATCATTGGTTGAGATTAAAGAAAAGGAAAATCTTGATTCCAATAAGCATGATAGGGTTGACAACGAGCAAGAAGAACAAGAAATTGGGTGAGTAGCTTGTGCTTCAAGTTTTGTTTTTTCCTTGGTCTGGTTGCTGGGAAAATGCAAGGAAAATGAAGTTGAATTTTTCAATTCTGGTTTATAATCCCATTTGTTCCCCAAGAAAGCAAAGCAAAAGAAAATGAAAGGAAAATTTTTTTTTGAAGGACACATGGCACTAATTTTTTTAAAGTTTATGCTGATGTGGCAATACATTTGACAGTCTATGTGGCAAAAAATAATATTTTATTTTGATCATTAGCCACATAAACATATTTCATTCATCACTTAACCGCTGGGACCATTTTCAGACAATATCAAAAGGTTAGGGACCAAATTGACACATTTGAAACGTTAGAGATTAAATTGAGATATAGCGTAAAGGTTAAGGACCAATTATGTAGCTTTTCCAGGTTCCTAAAATAATTTTATTCGCTTTATTGGAGTGCTACAAGCTCTCTCATATAGACTACTAGAACTAAACCTTAGTCCTAATTGACACAAAGAATAATCTAATTAGTTTAAATGACCAAAAATAAAATCCAATGGACTTACAGTAAAGACAGAATCAACTTTTAAAATTAAATAAAGTTGTCTTTGCATCAATGCTCCTACTCATAGTAAAGAAAAAACCTCAAAAAAAGAATCCTACTAAGGATGAAAACAATAACCTCAGTTTCTGATTGTAATCTCCTGTCTGACAAATCACAAACACCAACCACAGGCTCCAAGGCTTCAATCAATGGATATGGCTAAAATAAAAAAGAAGCTTGTAATCTCCCATCTAAGAAATTGCAACCACAACCGCCAACCACAGACTCCAAGGCTTCAATCAATGGATATGGCTACAACAGAAAAGAATAAGTTTCAATATATAATTTCTACATTTTCTTAAACTAAAATAGCAATTCAAACGTAGAGATGCCAAAAAATATATATTAATTACCGTAATCTCCGACAACATAAAAAATGTCTTCATGATGTGAGACCATAAATATTTTCTTTGAAATTCAAACAAGTTAAGAGAGAACATGTTGTAAGGTTGAATTTAATCAACCATTTTGTTGACTTTATTCCGTGCCAATTTGCTTGTAATTTAGCATTTAGAAACCCTGTATTTATATGAGAATCATGTAATGGAAGTGCGTGAGAGAGTGTTGATCGGTGCAAAACTGCAAGTGCACAATATCGTAGTTTTAGTAAAGTGATGAGAAGAGTATCATCCTCAGGGATTGGTCACTTACTTTTGACAAATACCAAAATTATGCTAATCTCGATTTTATCTAGAGAAGTCACTAAGGTTTTTGTAATTGGAATTTAAAATAAAATCAATTTAAAGAAAATGCGCAAAGGAAAAGAAAGATGTTGTTCGAAGATCAAATTAATGGGAAGAAAACTTCTAGGAAATCAATTTCATCTAATTCCTCATTGTGCTTTATTCATCTAGCTAATTGAATTTAATTCTCTCTGTTTGTTAGCAATCTCCAAAAAACATCCAAAAGCCTCTTTCGACAGTCAATTGGAAACCATCTTGTTCATCAATTTACACAAGAGTATGCAATTTAATAAAGCAAGAAAGCATTAAGACCAATGATTTTAATACTACACAGGTTCATACAAGTCTTTTGATCTCTATATTTACCTATGCCAAAATATTCGAGATCTATCCTATAATTCCCTCTTTCGATAGCAAATCACAAGATCAAAAATCATCTAATTAATGGCCGGTTAATTAGAAGCAATAAGTTCAGAATAAATTAGACAAACATGAAGAGAATTAATTCAAATTAACATAGAAAAGCAAGCATAGTTCGGAATTAGATTACATCGTTTTCCTAGAATAAAGAAAATTTAGTTCATATTAAAAATTAAATTCATCATAAACGAATTCACCATAATTTTTCTGAGAAGATTTGAAGGGAAAATAAACGCAAAAAAATCTACTTCAGCGTTCCTTGTTTTAGCCTTTTTCTCTTTCAGTTTCAGCGCCTCCTTCTTTAAGTTTCAACGCCTCCTTCCTTTTGTTTCAACGCCAGGTTTTCTTTTTTCTTTTTCGTTCAGCCTCCCTTTCTTTTCAGTTCAATTCAGCGCCTCTTTTCTTTCTTTCAATTCAGCACCTCCTTTCTTTTTCAGACGTGTTGCCCCTTTTCAGCCCAAAACCTTCCTCTCTTCAGCCCAAAAATGTTGTTTTTTTTTTTTTTTTTTTCAGCCCAAAACATTTTGCTCTTTGTTTGTGCGTGCCTCCCCTTTTTCTTTCTTTTTGCGCCTCCATCAAAACCCAGAGGGACCCGCTTTTCTTGCTAACTTCTAAGGCCAAAAAGAGCAACAAAAATAAATAAAATTAGACTAAAGTGTAAAGTTGAGAAGTGATGAATTATGCTAAATTATGCAAGTCATCAAGTGTGAAGAAAAAGCTCAAGAGTGTGCTTTCAGCAGGGACTCGCGACTGGATCTCGTGGCTGGTAAGTCGCCAAAGGAGGCACACATGTGAAGCATGCAGAGGAGCTGAAGAGTCACGCCAGCTGGAACACTACAAGACAAAACTTCCAGTCTGGCCATTTTGTTAGCTCGCGACTCAGACTGGCGACTCAGTCAAGTCGCGAGACGAAGTCGACAGACCACTCTGTTTGGGAAAAACTGACCTTTCGCATTCCAAACACACACCAGTATAAATACCCCTTATACCCACGTACTGTAGAGAGCTTCTAGAGAGAATTTTGACAGAGAAATCCTAGAGAAAAACAAGATTGACTCATCCATAATCTTCATCCTTATTTCTCCAAATTCCTCTACTCTCACCCTCTCCATTGATACATCCTTGAGAGGTACATTTAGCCAAATCGTTTTTTCACCATACCCATATCTGTGAGAAGGTTATTTGGTGCTTAGGAAGCAGTTAGGAATGGACCAATTGATATTGGTCGCTTGGAGAGCTTAGGTACACTGGGTAGATTAGGCTTGGAGGGTCTTCTGCTGTTCATATATCTCAACTTCATTCTTTAGTGGATTATTGACCACTTGGAGGGCGACGGAGAGATTTTACGCCTAGGACTTCGGTTTCCTCTTCGATAACACATCACTGTGTTGTCTTTGTGTTTGCATCTCTCTTCTCTTAATTTTTGCCATTTAATTTCTGCTGTGGTTGTAATTTTATTTGGTTTAAATTGTTTTATCAATTCTGTTTTAGCTTATCTTCATATTCCGCACATACATTGTTTGATAAAAAGCTTGAATTGGTAATTTGTAATTTGGCGGTCTAAACGTTCAAAGTGTTTTACACACTATTTGAACATTCACATGTAGACAGGACCTTCAGGAATATGTAGACTAATCTTTGCCTACACTGAAACAAGATAACAAGTAACGCATAGCGATTGACCAGAAGATGCACATCATTGTACCCAGCCAAGTTTTATCAAATTAAACCAATATACTAGAATTCATCTCAGTAACATAGAGTGAAATAAAGAACACTTAATTTGTTATAACTTGATAATTCAGTAAAAGAATTATACTAGACCATTTTTGAAGTATGATGCAGTGTACAGAGTGGTCTTTCATGATACTTTTGTTTGATGAATTGTTCTGTCTACAAAGTAAACATGACTTGGTAGACAACATTCATTCTTCTTTCCTTTGTCACATGTTACTCGCGGGCTGACAAGTCACACAAAGGTCAAGTGTAGACTCAAGTATATTCTATTGAAAATACATTTTTCCTAGAAAAAATACATTGAAATTAGATAACAAATACTAGTAAATTTGGCATAAAATTAAACCAACAAAAGCTCAAATCAAATGCATGCCAGTTGCAACCAAGCAAGTCGCAACATGGTCAGTCATGACCTGGCCTGTCGCAAAGAGGTCGCAACGGCCATATCAGTGTGAGAGACCGTGCCCCCGGCCCCTTTTTTAGTGTTGGGCCAAACCCACGAGAATGGGTGGGGTCGTGTTATTACCTTTCAAAATGGAAGTTCAACTAATTATATTTTCCCCTTTAGATTAAGGGTTTTACAATGGAGTTGCCACTTATTTAATTATTAGAATAAATAAGAAAACTAAAATTGAAAAATTCCTCATTTTATTGATTTGCAAATGAATTTACATTGATCATAAGAAGTTACATGGCTTTGGTCCTAGATACAATTTAAGATAAAGTACATGGCTTTGTTTCCTAGTTACAATCTAGAAATTGAAAATTACATAGATAAGCATTGATTTATCAACCCTTGATCTAAACTCGGAGGCTATGTTACAAGATGGGAATGTGTTAGGCAACCATCTTGCCTGGTAAAACCGGTCTTCTAGACTATGGTGGCCAATATTCATATCATATCATCCAATATGTTATTAATCAATTTGCATGTTGAATTTAATGTGTGTGCATATGATAAATCCTAATTCAATTTATTAAGCATTGTATTTGGATTGAAAAATAAATTCTAGTGAATGTGTGTGGATGGTGCTATCCTAGATTCAAAGATTTGAGAAAATTATGAAACAAACATGTTTTTCATATTTTTGATGTGGATTTACGAACAAAACTAGTGTTATGCATGAACATGTCATAAACAACCAAAAACATGTGAAGAACGCATACGAACATTTAAGAATATTCAAATATATTCAAGGAATTTAAATGAGCACCAACATGCTTTAATCCTAATCTCATCATAATAATATAAACAACAAGTTAGGGAAGGGGATTATACCTGCATGCAAGATCCACACGGTGGAGGAGAAGACTCTTGATGGAGGTCCTAAGGGTGGAGTAGAAAAGAATAACTAGGAGAGGGAGAGTGAGTCCCACTCAATACCTTGAGTCTCAGGAAAACCAAGATATGACAAGATTACTCTACTTCACTTCACTTGAACTCAAGAAAGGAGAAGAGAGAGTGGGGAAGGGGGGGGGGGGGGTTTATATAGTTGTAGTGGAAAAAATATGAATGAAAAGTTATTTAATGAAGGTTGACAAAAGATCAAAAAGAATCATGAATCTAGACCCTATTTCAGACTTTGGGGAAAGTTGGTGCATTAAATTTAGGGATAGGTGGGAGTGATGAGCAAGCAAAATTCGGTTTTTTCCGCAGCTATTGTAACAGCCCACAGAGCCAAATTCAAAAAAAATCATATCTTATTCAATTCTGATTGTAATTGTTTTGTTCTAGTGCTCAAATTGAAACCCCAGATGTTTAGTTTCTGGAAAAATTAACCTCACTCACAGATTTAAAATATTCTGAGAGATATCAACGAAATGGTGAGCATATGTCTTTTGTTAAAAAATAATTACAGCACAATTAACATTACTAGGTCCCAAATTAATTTCCAATTAACATTAATAGGCTCTAATCACTTCCATTTTAGACTTAATTAGTTCCAAATTTGCCTTAATTAAAAAGATAATTACACAAATTACTCATTGAATAATTAATGTTTGTGAAAGTTCAATATGGGTATATAATACCTTTGAACGTTTGGACCCCAAATACAAAATTACCAATTCAAGCTTTATATCAAACAGTTAATGTGCGGAATATGATAACAAGCTTATGACAGAATTGATAACGATCTAAGCTAAATATAAACACATCCACAGCAGTAAATATAAGGCAAAGATAAAAGAAGGAAGATGCAAACACTCGGCCAACACACGATGTGTTATCGAAGAGAAAACCGAAGCTCTCGGCGTAAAACCTTTCCGCCGCCCTCTAAGCGGTCAAATAATCTACTAGAAAATGTAGTTGGGATATATGAACAGCAATAGACCTTCCAAGCCTAATCTACCCAGGTACCTAAGCCCTCCAAGCTTCTTGCTCCAACGAGGTTGTGCCGAACTTTTTTCTTTTCTAACTTGCCGGATTTCGCTACTAGACCATAGCATCAACCAATGTATATTGGTTCCTTCTTAACTGCTTCCCAACAGTACCAAATAGACCTTCTCACAGACGTGAGTGTGGTGAGATAAGGATTTGGCTAAAGGCCTCTCAAGGGTATGACAATGGAGAGGAAGAGAGAAGAGGAATTTGTAGAGTCTCTAAGGTAAAATTGGGGATGAATCAATCTTGTATTTCTCTAGGGTTTCTCTCACAAAATTCTCTCTGGAAGCTCTCTCAATATGGTGGGTATAAGGGTGTATTTATAGTAGGGTGAGAAGGGAATGCAAAACGTTAGTTTTTGCCAAACAGGGCAAATTGGCGGCTTGGTCTCGCGGCTTGTCCAAGTCGCGAGTTCAAGTCGCGACGTAACGGCCTGGCCAGCCTGAGACTTTTGCCTTGTAGCGTGACAGCTGGCGTGACCCTTCAGCTTCCCAGTGTGCCTCTCACGTGCCATCGTTTGGAGGCTTGCCAGTCGCGATCCACCCGCGAGTCCCAGCCGCGAAGCTCTGTTTTTCTTGCACACTCTTGAACTTTTCTTCACATCTTCTCACACACTGCCCTTACAATTTTTCCTCCTAAATACAGGGTTACTAAGTGCTAAATTACAAGCAAATTGGTCACGGAATAAAGCCAATTAGATGGTTGATTAAATTCAACCTTACAGTTTGACTATCTAATTAATTAAGTGTCTGCAACCTTACCATAAGATGTAGTCTTTGCCAATCAAATTATGACACATCATTAATCTCAAATTGATTAGAATTATAACCAATTGGAATCAATTGTTCATAATCACATATAGTCGAACTGAATTTGTGATAATGCATCTTAGCCATTAAAATTTGATTTGACAATAACTTTCAATCTGATGGTCCGATTAGGGCTTATGACTAGTTGATTTGATCGCTACATCATCAAGATCATTTTGATGAAATGAAATTAAGTATCTAATGGCTACAATTAAGATGCTTATTTCCAAGGTGAAATTACCCTTTTACCCTCCATGTGAGGTTAAATGTGAGTTGCAAAATGAGGTGTCAACAATCAGATAACCTTCATTCTTCTTCTGTCATATGTCAATTGCGAGCTGACAAGTCGCATGAAGGTCACGTGTAAGTCACAAAATGCATCTTTGACCAAAGTGCTGGATGGTTAACAATTATTTTCCACAGTTTCCTAACAATTATTTTCTACTCTTTCCTTTCACATTTACTTATGTCACGTATCATGTGAAGAAAATTAAGCTAATCATCCAAATCTTCAGGATAGTCTTTTCTACTCAATCTTTTAAAAACATAATTAGTGATAATATGGATAATGACATCAATGTTTTTCAACCTCCCCACTAACTTTATGTCGAAGCATAATGTTCAATTTTTCATCAAAATCATATTTAAAACTCCAACTCAATAGCACAATTATGTGATCCACAATATTATTATAGATTAATTCTTTTTATTTGCTTCTATACATGTATGTGTGTGCGTGCTTGCGCGTAATTTAATTTGTCTTGATTACCATAACTCAAGCCCTTAAATAAAAATTCTTAATTCTGCCCCTTGCTGCACTAAATATAGTCCTTCCCCTTCAAAGTTTAGCTCCATCTCTTGTCACTCGTCAATGTAGCTAAGTGTACTGTTTTGTATGATAATTTTGGAAAGAATCTCATATCACATATCATCTGTTCCTACTAAGTGTTTTTGTTATCAAGATGGAGATGGGGATGTTTCCCATGTTTTTGTTTCGCCTTGGTGGTTTTTGATTGAATTCAATATTTAATTAGGGGTTAAACCCCAAATTGACGCATACACACTCCCTTATTCTGCCGTTTCAGCTTCTAAATGAAAAAAAGCACATTACTTTATGAGAAAACTTGTGTACTTCGACAAGCAGTTGATGCAGATTGCAAAGGGCCATGTCCTAATAGTACACGAAGAGGGCAACTTCCAAGAAGTGCAACCAAAGGCCCTCCCAGCATTTCTGTGCATGGTCTCCCACTTAAATATTCATGTTCTGATTTTGCTTTCTTTCCTTCATCTTTTTGGGTTATTTGTGGAACTGCCACTACATGAAGATGTTAATTTTCTATTTCTTTGGTCACGATGAAGATGCTCTCATGACTCATGTCATGCTCACTATTCATTAACCTTTAATTTGCGGCATAGGATTAAAAAATTGATAGCCACGTGTCTACAAAAGTGGAAAATGGTACATGGACCACTTTGACAAACTTAAAAACTAGTATGATGAGGCTGAACTAAGCTAATATATATATAGTGGTCAACAAAATGCGGTTCACACGTACAGGTGTCCATTGTATTATTGCAGGAGTAATACTTAGTTCTCCCAGAGCACGAAGAATAGTGTTTCCTTCTCTCACTTTCATGATAAATCTATTCATTACATTCATGATGGAGTCCATTATAAATATAAAAAGAGGAAGCACTATTCGTCCATGCTATGAGAGTACCTACAAATTTTCCTAATAGCAGTAAGAAGAGTGCACTCTTTGTCAAACCTATAACCTATTTCATGGACATTTGCAACCAATACATAATAGTGAACTTTGTGCCGTTTTTATTTCGTTTGTATGTGTGCAAAATTTTCAAATACAGTTTTTGAAAACTGATTTGATAGTTTTTTTTTTTTTTTTTTGATGAAGATTTGATAGTTAATATATCACATCACATATACCCTCATACATTTGATAAAGAAGAGTGCACTCTTTGTCAAACCTATAAACTATTTCATGGACATTTGCAACCAATACATAATAGTGAACTTTGTGTCGTTTTTATTCCGTTTGTATGTGTGCAAAATTTTCAAAAACAGTTTTTGAAAACTGATTTGATAGTTAATATATCACATCACATATACCCTCATACGTTTGATAAAGAAGTGTGATGCTATATCATATCATATAATTGTAACATATATATTTGTTGAAAAATTAGTAGAACACAATATGGCTAAAGCTTGAAAGTTGAAACCTAAAGGTGTGAAATCTTTCGCTTTAGATGTTAATTCCAAAAAAAAGAAAAAAAAAAAGCAAAGAGATCTTTCGCTTTAGACTTAACAACAAAAGAGGTGGGAAAAAAAAACAAGAGAGCAAACCTTTCGCTTTAGGGCAATGATTTAGTCTGGTGCAGCACCATATGTTCTTTAAGATAACCAATAACATCTCGTCTTAATATAACTTGGATGTTAATCTGTTCATGAATGGAAAATAAAGAATAGCTTGGTCATCAATACACCCCTTTCTCTTTTTGTTGGACTACCAAATGCCATTTCTTAAATTTAAAAAAAAAAAAAAAAAAAAAAAATCGATTAAGAGTGTGTTTGGATTATTTTTTATTTTAAAAAAAAGAAAATTTTTTTTTTCTACTTGTTCGGGTTATTTCAAATTTAGATCTTTTTATTCAATTTCTTTATTTCCGTTTGACATTGAAGTGGGAGATAAAATTTTCTATAGGCTTTTTTTTTTAGTAAAGATTTTGCGATATAATAGTTTTCACTAAAAAGCTCTTTCAAATTTCGAGTATTCAATAAATTATTAAAAATATTAGTGCTTTAAAATCTTGAATTGATAAAAAAAACAAACAACGAATTGTAGAGCTTTTTACTAAAAGATTCAAATTTTAGTTGTGTTTGATTCAACATAATTTGATTTTTGGAAAATATTTTTTGCGTTTGCGGGTGTTTGGAGTGATTGAAAATGTTGGTTGACTGTAAAATAAAGGTATTTATGGCGAAAATTGGTTTACGCTTTTATTTTCTACAAATCATTTTCTGCCTCACCCAAAACTCATTAACCAAATCTGCACCCTACATTGTCAACTACCCAACTACCACCCCCCACTAACATCCTCAATCTCTAGTTGCCAACCATCACCGGCCCTGGTCGTTGCTAGTCTCCGTCACCACCAATTTTCTATAGCATTTTCAGAAACGTAACCAAACACTTAAATATATTTTCATTTTAAAAAAATATTTTCCGTTGAACCAAACACAACCTACCTTTAAAGTTGTTTAACTGTAAATAGTAAAATCCCCTAAAAATCTTTAATGAATTTGCCAAACTTTCATCAATTTAAGGTGAATTAGCTTTAACCCCTTAATATTCTCTTCGACCCTTTTGAAAATAAAATCAGACAAAACCTTCATCAATATAACTAACAGAAATCAAACACACACTTTATGAATAATGTAAATGGTGAAGAACACAATAGAAGGTTATTTTCCTCGCTTCACTTTGGTAGCTGTAGAAATGTGGGACCAAAGTTCGATTTTTGATAAAGAGAAAGTGGAAAGGAAGCCTAAGGCTAAGCTTCCGGTCACAGCTTGCTCATTGACCAGTTGATTCTAATGTTGACTGAGTAACAATTTTTAGATCAATGTCTAGGATTCTCTGGCTATATGGGCCCCAAAGGATCAATTAGGTTCAACCATTGCCCATGTTCCCAAAATAAAATACTTGTCTTTCCGTGTATCAAACTATGAATTATTGGGCCACTTAACAGTGCAAGATATTGTTAGTCATATAATGGTACTAGTGGCTTGGCCTGGCCACATTTTCTTTTTCTGTCTTTTGTTGGTACTTTATTTTCTTCGGTGGTTGGAATATGAAAGCTACAAAGAAGAATCCCACCGACGATTACCTATCCCTCCATTACTTTCCCTCTTTTTTTATGTCCTCCAAAACCCACCACAATTAAAGTTTCATTGTGTTAGATAGCTAGAGATCATGGGAAACTGTATCTTTGGAGGCTTGGGAGATGTTGATGGTGGTGTAATCAAAGTGGTCACTTCCAATGGAGGCATCATGGAGTTTTATGCACCAATAACTGTAGGTTCCATCACCAATGAGTTTCCAAGCCATGGCATATTTAGAAGTCATGATCTTTTCTGGAAACCACTCTCCCACCATGAAGAACTTGTGGCAGGACAGTCATACTATCTACTCCCACTCAATGCAACAACAGACACACAACAACAAGGCCAGATTGTTCGACAAGGTCACATTCGATCTAATAGTATACCAGCATCGTTGGTTGCACCATATAGGATGTCATTTGATTACCAAGGTGCGCTAAAGAGGTCATACACTGAAGTTTTCTCTAGGTACAATCATGGTAGGTTTTGGAAAGTGAAGCTTGTGATAAGCCCTGAGCAATTGTTAGAGATATTGTCACAAGAGGCTCGTACCCAAGAGTTGATAGAGAGTGTGAGGACCGTGGCAAAGTGTGGTAGTGCAGTGTCTTCTGTGGAGTTTTCAGATCAATGGAGCCTCTCGAGCAGTCGAAATGCTTCCTCTAAGAAAGATAGTTTATTAGACTTCTAGTCGAAATTTCTTCTTCTTCTTCTTCTTCTTCCTTTTTTTTATTATTTAAATTTCTGAGAGACGAAAATTAGCTTTTGTATGTCATGTCTTCACTGTATTGTATTTATGCGCGCATGGTAATGTGATGTAGACTTCTTCGGATTTTCCATTTGAAAGACATTTTTGTTTTTGGTTTTATTTATTTTTGCTACATGAAAAGGGTGGGGTTCGAATCCTAAATAGCGGGTACCAATACCACTGAGCTAAGAATTCAAAACCCCAAACCACTGTAAGAGTTTTTTGTGGTCGAGTTTGATTTGGGTTCTAGTGTCTATCTTAAATATTAAGGACAAAACATATGCCCTAAAATGATCACGCATCATTCTCTTTGGGCAGAAACTTTACCATTTGTGATCATAGTAATTCAAGGTAAACTTTGAAGTAGATAAGTAGAAAAATGGCCTGTAACAACTCTCTTTCTCTCATAATATAAAAAGTGATTCTATAATGTATTTGGTTGAAACAGATAAGGTCATGTAGAACCACATGTTGTGAGAGGTAAATGTTTTTATTATTATTATTTTATTTATTTTTTTACAATTTTAACTTTTACATTTTACAATCAAGTGGTAATTGTATGGTGTAAATCCAAATCAGTTTTGGACTTACCGACTGAAAAGAATAAACTATTTTGGAGGCTGGTTGCTCGGTCCAGTAGAGGAGGAGGTCTTGGGATTGACTCTCCTGGGCTGGGCTTCAGTCCTTCTATGTTGACAACTTGAGATCAACTGCTACGATTCTTGTTAGTTCATATTTTTATCAATCTTCATAGAGTGCGAAGCCCATATTTTAATTTTGGACCATGGCTCAAGCTCCCGGCTACTCCCAAAGTCACACTTCAAACAAAGCCCAATGCAACATTCTACAGACATAAATTAGCATAAATTAATCAAGGGAATGAGCAAGCTAAATATGTAATTACCTTTTATATTTGATTCATTCGAATGAAAGAATTCGGAAACAAAGTATTCACTTTCATCATTAAAAGTAAGTAGCTTGTTCCCCTTTTTTTTTTTTTTCAATCTGTTTTGTGATATTAGGGAATCATATCAATATTTCATTGTAGATCCAAGATAATACTTTATCCAATCTTGACTAGTATGTGTATACTAGTTGTTAACATGTGTTATATACAAGAAAATTTTATACCAAAAAATTTCAAACATACCTCATATTTAAGACTTATTGCTTTAATACCATAGGCCTTTAATCCAAGAGTACATGCACGATCCAAATAATTCAAAATTTATTTTATATTCTTCTCAAAAAAAAATTATTTTATATCTATTTCATATCAAGACATAAAAAATTGATAACATATTATATGCAAAAAGTATCACATCAAGTATCAACTTATAATAACCACCCAACAGCATCAGTTTCTTAGAAAAAATTTCAAGCTTCAAAGTCACAGACCTACCTCAAAGTTCACAACAATAAAGAATATTGCCAAAATCATACTTCTTTACCTTCATGAACTTCCACACAAACCAAGCAAAGAAAAAAAAACCTTTAAATTTCGGGATATGGACTACTATCTTGTCAAATTATGTAAAAATTTACAAAAATATTGACTCAAATTTTGAATAACATTAAAATTCCAAAAACCCAATCTTCTTTTCTTTTCTTTTTTTCTCACAATTTCCCATCAATCAAATAGAGAAAAAAAAGTGTAGAGCAGTATACTATTATCTTATAAAAAACAAGGCATGTGGAATGTGAGTGGATCTCACTATTTTTTTTTTTTTTGAAAAAAAAAAAAAAAATCATGGAATGCATGAGACTCCAATGTACCACCAATGTACCAGCCATGTAAACCTTAGTCCAACAAAACAAAATATAAACCATATCAGATTCTATTGTTTAATAGCAATAAAATCATCAAATTAAGACAAATATTTCAAATTTTCAAGAAACATGTGATAATAATAATATTAACTAATGAAACACGTGGTTGAATTTAATGGCCTCAAGTTTCATGAGAACATGTTTAAATAAAATATGAACAAAATTTGACTACAAACGTAGTTGTAGCCATTGTCTACAACTTCTATTAAAAAAAAAATTAACGTGACTATATATTTTGAAAATTTAACTATCAAATTGTATGTTCTTTATGTCCTTAACACACATTTTGATTTTGTGTCAATCAAACGTTATTTATTATTCGACTCATAAACTAATTTTTTATACATAATTTTATTCTATAAGAATTTGAAATTTAAACATTTGATTGATGTTGAAGTTATTGATCTTTGACCTGATAGAAATTTTGCAAGTATAAATGATATAAGAAAAAAAAAATGTAATCTAATAGTGGGTTTGTCAAAATTAACATCTAATAAAAAAAATATTAAGTAGAATTGTGGTGTGTTTCATTTGATGAATTGAATCACATGTAATGCTGACGACTAAAACTCATGATCTCATATTCACTATCATGTACTTTACCAGAGTAGAAGTGTCATTTGTACAGCAACTCATTAAAAAAGGTCTAATGCATTCCAATTTTGTTTCAAGAAATTTTGAGAATAACATATTCCAAATTTTCCGGCAATTCATCACTTTAACCATTTGATTTCTTGCTACTCAAGCATTTTCTTCTAAACTTCTTTATCAACAATAAACTGAACTGTGACGATTTTCTTTTGCTTTAATACAATATAACACACACTAACTAGTTATTGGATTGGGCTGGATTGGGCTAAAGTCTTAGATGATATTCAAAGTATTAGCCTGAATGCCTGAGTACTAGTGGGCTATTACACGGGCCTGATATATGGAGTCAGCAGTGAAGGTGCGGGCTGAGAGGGGCTGACTCAGGCCCAGGCCCAGGCCTTTTCTCAACAAATTAGTTATGCCAAAGTGGCTATAAGAGAAAAGTAGAAAATTGGTTTCTTTTATTTCTTTTTAATTTTTAGAGGAGATGAAGGGGTTCATTTCTAGGTTTTTCCATTGTTTTCTTTTGGGTTTAAAGATACAACACAAGAAGAGCTAGGGTACCAATCTGCTTTTTAGCTGTGACATGAAATGGGCCCACACCTACCTTGTAGCTTCATGTTCTTTTGTACGTGGGCTATAAAATCTGTGGGCTCACCATTATTATTCTTTTGTACCGGGTGCAGGGGTTGGGGCCTTGGGAGGCACCCATGCTTTTAAATTTCATTTATTTATTATTTTTTAAAACTTTCTTAGCGTGCATTTGGGAGAGGATGTTTGCACGTTGCGTTTTGCGTTTGGGAGAGGTACTGTTTATGTACCCGTTATAAAGTGAAAAATGCAATAAATTTTCAGCAATAGTGTTTTGCTTTTTTTTTTTTTTTAATTTTATTTTACTACAATATTTTCAGTAATAAATTTTTAATTTTCAGTAAAATAAGTAGTATCCAAACAGACTCTTAGTTATGAAAAACAATATTTTGGATCCAAATCAAGTTTAAAATTATTTAGGAAATTATTTAGGAAATGAAACAAAATAGTTGGTAATTGTGGTATGTATATATATATATATAGTTCAATTTCTACACTCTACACCTCTACTGACTAAAGAAATATATATATATATATATATATTATTTTCCGCCAAAAATTACCCTAAAAGTTAAACTAATAAGCAATTAGCATTAGCATTATACTTTTTTTGGAGTTATAACAAGAAGAAGAATAATTTTTTTTATTTTTTTTTATGCTCGTTGATTTATTATCTTTAAGATAATATTTTCCCCCACCCAAATAAAGAGTAATTTCTTTAACAATTTATTTTTCTCAACATTTCTCTCAACCGAACCATAGAGCGAAACCTAAAAAAACATCATACAGAGAGTTTTCTAGACCTTACGCAATACTTCACTTGAGAAATTAATTGAATGTCACTTTGCTCGACTCTGCGACAACTTGCTTAACTATAAATCTTTGTCTCCTTCATTCTTCCACTTCAAATGTGGGATTACCATTCCATTAATCACATAAAATCCATACGTTGCCACAAAATAGAAGGTACAAATTTCATTTATTTCAATTAACTTTCTCTAAAATATCAAGTAATTTGTAATTAACTAATTATCAGATAATTGTATAAAATAATATGTCATATATTGATACTTGGCACACTGTAAAAGACATCATAATAAAACTAAATTTATTATTCAACCATAAGAAATTTTACAAATTGAGCTAACAAAATATAAAATATTTGTTGATTGTCATTAATCGATAGTTAACTTTTTTCTCCCAAACGATATACATATATACATTTAAATTTTGTTAAACTAGTTGCATTTCAACTTAATATTATGTTTTCCAATTTGAGAGTTCAAAAATCATCCAAAAAATTTAGGGAAAAAAAAAAATCTCATTTGGGGACTATTTTCATAAATGAAAGTTTTGAGTCATAAATTAATGGGAGAAAAATACCAAAATACCCCCTTAAACTTTGGATTAGTGGCCAATACATCCTGAACTTTTATTTTAGCCGATTTACACCTTTAACTTTATACACTTGCCAAATTGAACCATTTGTTAAGTTTTCTGTCTAAATCACTAACATCACTTGTACGATTCCGTTCCGATCGAAAGTCAAGATTTGGTCGATATGGATGCTGAGCTCGGTGAAGAAAAAAAAGAAAAGAAAGAAGAAGACAAAGAAGAAGAGGAGATGAGGATAGGAACTGAGATTAGAGGAGAACTGAAGAATAGTTTGTTTTTGATGTCTGATAAGTGATGAGAGTGGAGATAAAACTTGATAAATGTGAGATTTGAAAGCTCAGTCACGTGGGTACTTGTGAGGTGAACACGTGGCTGTGAACTTTTTTGGGATTTTGTTTTTTTATTGTTTTATTTAATTTCCTTAAAGCTTGCATAAGCAATAGCAAGAGAGTGGTTGCATTGCTGGAACTACCCTCTTCCTCCCACAAATTCAAGTCGACGTTGTCACTACCTTCTTTGCTGAAACAGGTGTTTTTGGTTGTATTTGTTGTTTGGGTATTTCTCTGGTGAGGAGGAAGGCAATTTTCTGTGTTTTGGTTTTTGCTTGTAAGAGGTTGATAGTGAGTTTCCTTCTTAAGATTTCTTCTTTGAATTTGTTGAGAACATCTAGAATTGTTTCTCTGGGTTTTTGTTTTGGGTATTAATGAAGGGTAGTTTTTTGGTTGTGCAGGCTGTGAGTGAGTCTTTGATAGTGAGAATGGAGGATAAGGTTGGTGGTGGTTTCTCTCTCTTCTTCAATTTGTTGGACGTTAGTGATTTAAACAGCAAAATTATAGGATGGTTCAATTTGGCAGGTGTACAAAGTTCAAGTATATTGGCTAAAATAAAAGTTTAAGGGGTGTATTGGCCACTAGTTCAAAGTTTAAGAGAGTGTTTCGGCATTTTTCCATAAATTAATTAGAATTATAAGGAAATATTAATCATTTTTCTATATAAGCTAAACAATAAAAAATATTTGAACTCATTTTTAAGTTTGTAACCAAACATAAGAAATTGAGTTAATTTTTTTTCTTAAAAAAAAAAAAAAGAGTCGTCATCAAGATTCAAAAGTGCCAGCATGCAAAAGGAACCCAAGATATATATATATATATATATATATGTGTGTGTGTGTGTATAGATTAAATAATATTTATATTGGAAAAAATGAAGTATACCTGACAATATCCCTAAATTAAAAATAAAAAATAAAAAATAAAAAGGGAAGAAGCAGAAGAGAGCAAACAATAACCCCAGTTTGTGGCATCAAGACTCAAGAGTGCCATCTTTATCATTTTTATTTTATATATATATATATATATATATATTTTTTTTTTTTTCGTGAAATGGAAGCTTTGCATGTGTCATTGTGATAGGTGTTTTTGGTTTTTGTTTCGTTTTTGAGTTTTAGGCTTATTTGAGAAGCAAAATATGAAGAACATGTAGCTATGTATTTGGACTGAAAGAAATAATGATTTAGGGTTGTATTAGAATCAATCAAGATTCTACACAATTCCATGATCGATCTAGACGCAACTTTCCTCCAACTTTCTTATACAAATGATTATGCACCGATCAGGTCAATTTCCAAAAATTGTAGGGTCACTGAATATCATATGATCCCTCCGAATTGCAATTTTAATAAATTTGGGACTATAAGCATATATTGAATATTCCTTCACTTCTTTAGTTTTAAAAAAATAATAATAATAAAAATATAAAAAGTAGAATGCCAGTGAACATGGTCCATATATAAGTGCTGCATCACCAATAATGCGATGGAAGTGTCACATCGTAAATTGTATATAATGGTCCCTAATATTATCTAAATTGGACAAATAAGTTCCTTTGACACATGAAATGGACACAAAATTGATGTAGCATATATATATATATATATATGTATCCCATATTCTGAAATTGTAGGTTTGTTACAGGTCACACATTTGTTGATTTTTGGTTATAATTTTTGAGAACTCTGTCCAGATCCAACAAGTGTGACATTCATTATCATTGTCGTTTTTCAATAAGTATGTACACAAGTCCACTAAACTGTACTGTACCCCTTTCAATTTCGCTATAACAAGTTCCCCAATAATATAACATGCCCTATTTCTTACAACAACGAATTCCTGTGTATTCCATTGTTTCTTGGTCATTCTCAACGTACAATCTCTGGGCACGATGACATACATGTTTACTTGCTTGTTTCATAGCATGAATAACAACCAGCTCAGCTGGTAAGAGTCACACCCTATTCTCTTAACAGTACTGAAAGCCTTCTTAGTCCGTTTGAAATTGGAGGATGAAAAATGAAAGCTTTCCTTCGTTTGGTAGGTTGAAAAAGACAGTGAATGGAAAATGTTAAGAAGATGGAAAATGTGAAAGAATAGATTTTTTTTTTTTTTTTTTTTTTTTCATAATATGTGTTTGGTATAGATCGAGGATAAAAAATATTGAAAAATAAGAGTAAGGTGTGTTTGGATACCGTTTATTTGCTAAAAACTGAAAATTTATTACTGAAAACACGATAGAAAAATAATTTTTAAACCATAAAACACTGTTACTGCATTTGTTGGGGGTTGGCTAGTCCATGAACAGTACCATGAGACCGGTCAAAAAAACGCAAAACGCGCATTTATCCCTGCGTTGCTGCGATCCAAACGCACACTAAATTACTATTGTATCTTTATTATTAAAAATAGAATGATGGATATGTGGGGTAATTTTAAACTTTGGGAAAAATTATGAGATGTCCTAAAGATATTGGTTTAAGAAATATTTTATAGTAGTTTTTTATATTTTATATAAAAATTATATCAAAACTTTCTTAAAATATTTAATAAATAAATGCTCTAAGGGTATTTTTTTTTTTTTTTTTTTTGAGGAAAAGGGTATTCGTTAACCAGACCCTTAAATTTTTTTTTTTTATCATTTTATCTTTACTTTAGTCTTTATTTCCTAATTTAGAAAGGAAAAAAATATATATATGGTGAGCTTGCGGTTGAAAACTTTATCTACCCTATTTTCTTCGCTCCTTTTTCATTTCAACCCAGAGAAATGGAAAATCACATTGGCCTTTTCTTATTCCTTCCCCATTTCCCATTCTTTTCATGCCAATCAAACATTGCGTTAGTTTGTCAGCTTGTTTAATATTGAAGTTTGAACCAATTGAGTTTCTCTAGAAAGCTTACCTCATGAGTTAAGATTCGAGGGACCCAAGTTTAATTACCTTGACTTTTGAGCACATGTATTTATTATCAATATCGGTACTAATTATTTAACACTTCTTTATCACCCTATTGATCATTAGTTTCAAAATTAATTGACCATGCCTCCTACAAATAAAGATGGAAATTATAGTAGCATGGAATTCGTGACCGGTGGGCAGCCGACACAACTCAATCGAGTTTATGAATTTTTATTTTTTCGTGAACGAAACCATATATTTGAAACAATATTGAAAGAATGGGTTTGAGTAATTGATTCATATAAATTATTTATGACTTATGATGGCGTGTTGAAAGTTCAAAAAAATAATGTGAGTCCGACCAGATAAAAAAAGCAAATATAGAAAAACACACCAAACAGAAGGAAATACGGACAGGAAGAAAAGCACGATACAGTCTTAATTCGTATAACCACTGTGAAATTGACGACCACCAAGGCACCAACCCATATATAATATAATATGTTCAAAAATCTGCTGATATATCAAATCATTGATTCAATGAATTTATATATTTTATCGTTTAGCTTGTGGTGGCGGCTGCCACCACGACAATTGGTAAAAAAAAAAAAAAAAAAAAAAAAAAAAATCTTTACTTGTTTTAATTGCTATATTGATCGGTTTAAATTGCCTTAACTCAGAAGTTTTTACCATTTTTCACCATAACTTTTTATTTTTTATTTTTACCCAGCTGAATAATTAACCACAACAAATTTGTTTGTACCTCAAATGCCAATATTTACATGTAGCTAGCACGAAACTTGATTGATTAGAAAGATAGTTAGCTAGCTAGCTAGGAATATATTCCTTCTGGAACTCGTTTAATTTATTATTGTTGATATTGTTGGTGAATAATTTAATGTACGAAGAATATTTTGCCACCTTCAACATGTGCCTGTTGACAAAACTTTAATTTGCATCGCTAATTGGTATGATTAGTTGGCAGAATCTCTTCGAAAACAAAGAAATGAAAGGGCAAAGGGAAAAGTTAAATTGATAAGGCCATGAGGGCCATATAGCGGCTACAAAGGCAATAATTTTAGACCTTAATCGTAAATTCTTCAAAAATATCAAATTTTAGTTGGCATTGATAGGTACAAGACGGGGCAGGCTTTTTGACATATACATAAAGATAGAACTTCAATTTGCTGAGAAAAAAACAATAATGCACGTTGTTGCAAAGGTGTTCATAAACATGCAAGAAGTCTTGTCTTTCATGCATAATGACATAATGTTTGTCCTAATGAGTTGGTATGGCATTGTCAAGTCTGGAAATAACGTTCTCACCTTAGCTTCTATGAGGCTAGAGAAATTAAGTGATGCCAAAAAAAATTCCGTCCAACCTTACTTGTTCCGGTTCGTTCCGTTCTGAAAGAGTTTTTCCTTTTCTGATAGAATAGTGATGGATTTTACTTGTCGAATCCTATCTTGAATGTTTGTATATATAGAAATAATTTAATATTTTTGTACGTATTCTAATTATAATTTATTTCTTTATATTTTATATACAACCATCAATATACTTTCCTCTCTCTTTCTTAGCACTCTTAATACTCTCTCATTTATCTTTCATCCCTATTTTATTAATGTCAGTGCCATCTCATTAAGGATGACAAAGTATTTTCAACCAACCTTGCTCCTAACTTGACTTGCCCTCTCTCCACACAAGTTTTCCCCTCCTTAAATAGGGGATGAGAGACACCTATGATCTGATTTCAACTCGTCCCATTATCATCTTTATTATATATACTACAAAATTTAGAACCCAAAACAAAAAAGAATACATTAAACCTGCAATGTACTAATTTAACTACAATAAATTGGCAAACTTGATCACTTTACAATGAATGTATGTGATTGGTGTCATTTCAACAACATAATAAATATGAAAAATACTAAAATTACTATTGATTTTACTACATAAACTTATAAATTGATATGATAATGAATGTGTTGTTGTCATTTCAACAAAATATAATATATAATTATATGAAGTACTTTTTGTAATTTGTGACACATTATTTTGAAACTTAAACATTTCCATTAGAAATACTAAAAAGTGTCAGTAGGATTATAGGCTTATAAAACTCTTGATATTTTGTAAAATTTATATGGTAAATTTTTAGCCCACATGACTTAAAAAAAAAAAAAAAAAAAAAGTAATTAAGCAACTAGCATTTTTCACTTGTCATTAAAGTGCAAAGTGGCTCAAGGAAGATGGTTTTATATTGTCTAATTCTCTCTTCCTCTCTCTCTTTTTATTATTTATTTATTTTTAATATTGGCCAATTGAAAAAGTTGAAGATAGGCTAGTGAATAATTTCTAGGGTAAAGTCCATATATAGCGCTTAACCTTACCAGTCAGAAAAATAGAAGGAAATACGGGCTATCAAGCTTGATTGATCTAAAGTGGCCCTTCATCTTCTAGAGAATATTATTGAATAGGCCAAAATAATTCCTAAGATCTTTTTATGCTAATCTTTTCTCCCTTCTCCTTTTTATTTTTAAAAATTTTTTAAATGAAATAATATATATTATATCTTTGACATTAGATGAGAACTCTCTTTTTAGTGTGGTATCAATATCTCTGAATTGATATTCTCTTATTTCTCTTTCATTCC
Source organism: Quercus glauca (assembly GCA_023736055.1). Lineage (NCBI taxonomy): Eukaryota > Viridiplantae > Streptophyta > Magnoliopsida > Fagales > Fagaceae > Quercus > Quercus glauca. The sequence continues at coordinate 71,644,608 of CM043316.1, read as the reverse complement.
TACTTTATCAATGACAGTGTTATCTCATTAGGCTGACAAAATATTTCCAACCGACCCTACTCCTAACTTGACTTGCTCTCGCTCTACACAAGTTTTTCCCTCCTTAAATAAGGGATGAGAGACACCTATGATCCGATTTCAACTCGTCCCATTATCATCTTTATTATAGATACTACAAAATTTAGAACCCAAAACAAAAAAAAGAATATATTAAACCTGCTATGTACTAATTTTACTACAATAAATTTGCAAACTCGATCGCTTTACAATGAATGTACGTGATCGGTGTCATTTCAACAACATAATAAATATGAAAAATACTAAAATTGCTATTGATTTTACTGAATAAACTTATAAATTGATGTGATAATGAATGTGTTGCTGTCATTTCAACAAAATATAATATATAATTATATGAAGTACTTTTTGTAATTTGTGACACATTATTTTGAAACTTAAACATTTCCATTAGAAATACTACAAAGTATTAGTTGGATTATAGGCTTATAAAAATCTTGATATTTTGTAAGATTTGTATAGTAAATATTTAGCCAACATGACTAAAAAAAAAAAGTAATTAAGCAACTGGCATTTTTCACTTGTCATTAAAGTGCAAAGTGGCTCAAGGAAGATGGTTTTATATTGCCTAATTCTCTCTTCCTCTCTCTCTTTTTATTATTTATTTATTTTTAATATTGGCCAATTGAAAAAGTTGAAGATAGGCTAGTGAATAATTTCTAGGGTAAAGTCCATATATAGTGCTTAACCTTACCAGTCAGAAAAATAGAAGGAAATACGGGCTATCAAGCTTGATTGATCTAAAGTGGCCCTTCATCTTCTAGAGAATATTATTGAATAGGCCAAAATAATTCCTAAGATCTTTTTATGCAAATATTTTCTCCCTTCTCCTTTTTATTTTTTAAAATTTTTTAAATGAAATAATATATATTATATCTTTGACATTAGATGAGAACTCTCTTTTTAGTGTGGTATCAATATCTCTGAATTGATATTCTCTTATTTCTCTTTCATTCCTACTTTATCAATGTCAGCGTTATCTCATTAGGGTTGGCAAAATATTTCCAACCGACCCTGCTCCTAACTTGACTTGCTCTCGCTCTACACAAGTTTTTCCCTCCTTAAATAAGGGATGAGAGATACCTATGATCTGATTTCAACTCGTCCCATTATCATCTTTATTATAGATACTACAAAATTTAGAACCCAAAACAAAAAAAGAATATATTAAACCTGCTATGTACTAATTTTACTACAATAAATTTGCAAACTCGATCGCTTTACAATGAATGTACGTGATCGGTGTCATTTCAACAACATAATAAATATGAAAAATACTAAAATTGCTATTGATTTTACTGAATAAACTTATAAATTGATGTGATAATGAATGTGTTGCTGCCATTTCAACAAAATATAATATATAATTATATGAAGTACTTTTTGTAATTTGTGACACATTATTTTGAAACTTAAACATTTCCATTAGAAATACTACAAAGTATTAGTTGGATTATAGGCTTATAAAATCTTGATATTTTGTAAGATTTATATAGTAAATATTTAGTGGACATGACTAAAAAAAAAAAGTAATTAAGCAACTGGCATTTTTCACTTGTCATTAAAATGCAAAGTGGCTCAAGGAAGATGGTTTTATATTGCCTAATTCTCTCTCCCTCTCTCCCTCTCTCCCTCTCTCTCTTTTTATTATTTATTTTTTTAATATTGGCCAATTGAAAAAGTTGAAGATAGGCTAGTGAATAACTTCTAGGGTAAAGTCCATATATAGCGCTTAACCTTACCAGTCAGAAAAATAGAAGGAAATACGGGCTATCAGGCTTGATTGATCTAAAGTGGCCCTTCACCTTCAAGAGAATATTATTGAATAGGCCGAAAGAATTCCTAAGATCTTTTTATGCTAATCTTTTCTCCTTTCTCCTTTTTATTTTTTTAAAATTTTTAAATGAAATAATATATATTATATCTTTGACACTAGATGAGAACTCTCTTTTTAGTGTGGTATCAATATCTCTGAATTGATATTCTCCCATTTCTCTTTCATCCCTACTTTATCAATGTCAGTGCCATCTCATTAGGGATGACAAAATATTTTCAACTGACTCTGCTCCTAACTTGACTTGCTCTCTCTCTCTACACAAGTTTTTCCCTCCTTAAATAAGGAATGAGAGACACCTATGATCCGATTTCAACTCGTCCCATTATCATCTTTATTATAGATACTACAAAATTTAGAACCCAAAACAAAAAAGAATATATTAAACCTGCTATGTACTAATTTTACTACAATAAATTTGCAAACTCGATTGCTTTACAATGAATGTATGTGATCAGTGTCATTTCAACAATATAATAAATATGAAAAATACTAAAATTACTATTGATTTTACTACATAAAGTTATAAATTGATGTGAATCATGTGATAATGAATGTGTTGTTGTCATTTCAACAAAATATAATATATAATTATATGAAGTATTTTTTGTAATTTGTGACACATTATTTTGAAACTTGAACATTTCCATTAGAAATACTAAAAAGTGTCAATTGAATTATAGGCTTATAAAACTCTTAATATTTTGTAAGATTTATATAGTAAATTTTTAGTGACATGACTCCAAAAAATAATAATAATAATAATAATAATAATAATAATTAAGCAACTGGCATTTTTCACTTGTCATTAAAGTGAAAAGTGGCTCAAGAAAGATGGTTTTATATTGTCTAATTGTCTCTCCCTCTCTCTCTTTTTATTTTTTATTTTTTTAATATTGGCCAATTGAAAAAGTTGAAGATTGGTTAGTGAATAACTTCTAGGGTAAACTCCATATATAGCGCTTAACCTTACCAGTCAGAAAAATAGAAGGAAATATGGGCTATCAAGAGCTTGATTGATCTAAAGTGGCCATTCACCTTCTAGAGAATATTATTAAATAGGCCAAAAGAATTCCTAAGATATTTTTATGCTAATCTTTTTCTCCTTTCTTCTTTTTATTTTTTTAAAATTTTTAAATGAAATAATATATATTATATCTTTGACAGATGAGAACTCTCTTTTAGTGGTATCAATATCTCTGAATTGATATTCGATCAAGATTGAAGTGATGCCAATATGCTTTTGGGTATTAATTAGTATTTACCTAAAGTTCTATAGAACACAATGGGAACGAGAAAAAAGCGAAAAGAAAGGTGCAAAATTTCCCCGTCTTATAATATTGCGTGAGATATGGAGGAACCCCAGCCACGTGAATATTTTATCCACAAAATTTTGAAGCACAACTGGTGCTTTCAAAGACCCATCTTTGCTATATCGATCTAGCTGTTGCATGTTAGGCAGTACCAACCTTTGGGGCAATTTTCAAGCTTCATATATCTCTTCAATGACAGTCCCTACTGATATAAAATCTTGACCTCGATTAAATCATTCACTAATAATGGTCTTGTTACTTTAGGGTAAAGCTGCTTTATCAAGATTCGTCTGAGACAAACTCACTGTTTGATTAAATATAAGAAACTTCAGGAGCATGGGTTGTTGCTAAATCATCTTTAATCAAATTAATACTTTCTCTGTCAAATGGGGCTAGCTTTCACCCTTGTCTCAGGACACCTAAAGTCCAATCATATATGAACGTAATAGAAGAATTGTGGATAAAGATAAATTTGGTTTGTATTTCTTCCTTCGTGCATAATGTGGAAAGAAACTGCATATTATATATATATATATATATGTGTGTGTGTGTGTGTGTATTTATCAGGTCAAGGATATCTAGGGGACTTACAAATTAATGCAAAGTAAACCATTTAATATAACACTATGTTCGTTCATTGAATTGTTGGAGGCGTGCATGGTTTTTATTTAACTATTTATGTCTTGCATGGTTGATTTTAATATATATATCTTTTATTTTTAATGACTGAACCTGGCCGTCTCCAGCAGAGTATTGCATAGGCATGATACATAAGATATTTATAGCAAGAAATAGGAAATGCTTAAATAGATATAAAAAGCTATATTTTGTGCAGGAAAAGAGGAAACCGTACGTTAAAGAGAGAAACACTTCGAATGCAATAAATATTTACTGTATCATATTTTATCATATATGATATGTTAATCTTTTTTTTTTTTTTTTTTTTTTTGAGAGACATATGATATGTTAATCCAGAGTAACAGTTTTCATATTAAACAAAAAAAACGGGGGCCAGCCACACTTTAAAAGCTTTCGAATTATTAGTGTGTACACATTGGCACATTGCACATAATTTTGTCAATTTTTTTATGCAACGTGAAAAGCATCCTTTAATTGATAATAATTGTTTAAATAAAGTTATTAAAGCAAATAATTTTGAATCAACTTGTCAATAAAGCTCTTCCTCAAAAAAAAAAAAAACTTGTCAATAAAGCACCTGCATTATTATTATATTATTATTATAGGAAGCACCTGCATTTTTAATAAACTTCTCCAAAAACAGAGGTTTAAGGTTGAAGGTTCAAGGCATGAAAGTCAAGAGGTTTGGAATGCACCCCATTGTGGACACTACTAGAGTCGTTTATCAACAGAAGTATAGTCAAAATTGACGTGCGTATTTTTTGTGTCTGCACCTTGAACTAGAAGAATGCCATTTTGCGGTCACCTATGATCTCGTTCTATTTCTTTTGTTTATATATATATATATATATATATATAGGCTATTTCAAAAATCATAACAAGTGTTCTTTAAAATAAGATTTTCCTACTAATGATAGGCTTAATTATTTCTGTCCTTTTTTAAGATATAAACTTGGGATTCAAGCATTTGTTTTGAATTTGTAGGACTAGAATTATATGATTTATAAAACATATTTTTACTTAACCTAAACCTTCCTATACGAGGCACATAAAGCAAAACTTTTTGGTGAGAGAGAGCATTCAAAAAAGCGCTTGAAGCCTTTCTCCTGGAACCTAAAACAGAAAAAAAAAAAAAAAAAAATGATATATAATACTTGGGGGAAAAAAATAAAAATCTGAGGACCCCATAGTCCATAGATGGCTCCCCCCACTGAGAATGAAGAGTGATTTGCGAATGTTTAAATGCTTTGTAGACAAAGAATTGCCCAAACATTTTTAAAAAATAATAATAATAATAATACCAGCTCGACAAGAATCTAAGAAGTAATTTTAAAATAATATTTTTCTGAACTCACTTTTACAAAATGCACTTTTGAAAAAAGTTCGTGAACCCAAGCTACGATCATTCACAACTTAGTCAAATTGAGACTTTTGAAGTTTGCTTACTGTTAACTAAGGCATGGCTTCAGCAAATTAAAATGATATAGGACCATAAATAAATATAACGTTAGCAATATTACAACGAAACTTTTTTTTTTAGAGAGATGCGGATTCTCTCCGGCCCCAAGATGCTAGTCATAGGATCATTCTTTCTTTGGAGCATGAATAAAGCACAAGAGGTGGGGCTATACATACTAATAATTATTTTGAAAATCCTACAGTTGCATTCCACATTATTTATGTTTTAAGATGCAATCCAAATTTCATTTTAATTAAATATTATTTGTTTTTTTTATTATTCAATCAATAAATTCATATTTTGTGTCTATATTAAAATGAAATTTTTTAATATTTAAATATATATAGATGAGATAGTTATTTGTAATGTTTTTCTAAAGTGGAATATTCAAAGAACAGGAAAAGGAAGAGGTTAAAAATTTTTTAGGTTCGATGAGGGTTTGACCATGGGGGACGTTGATGATGTCGGACTTAATTAATAATTTATTAATTAATTAATTAAAATACAAATAAAAATATTTAATTTGGTGGTTCCATATCTTGGCATTAAGTGTCAGAGACGTTACCCAAACAGGAAATTAAACCACCATTAATGGTGGTTCCAATGGCTAGGAAAGCAGAAGCCTATATAAGACACATCCAACCAAAGGTAAAGAGACATGATCATAAATATATTCCCATCAACCGGAATTTTCCTTATCTCTCTCTCTCTCTCTCTAACTTTACCATCAGAAGCTCATTGGCTGGCACCACGCTGGTGACCTATCTGTTACTTTTCTCTACTGCTTTGCAGGTCACGTCGAAGCCATCTGGACGATCCTAACAATTGATGATTTTTGCACTCATCAATTTGGCGCCGTCTGTGGGGAAAAACATCTTCTTTTTCTAAGTCCTACGTTGCCCTATCCTTATTGTCATCCAGATGGAGTTCGGTGCGCAACCAAAATCAGTCGCCCTAGCATTGCAGGTCCAAGCTCTCATGGCTAGTGTAGAAGAACTGACGAAATAAAACCAAGAGATGAGATAGTGACTGCAATAGGAAGAAAACCGTTCACCGAAGTACATGAATGCGGAAGACGCCTTGGCAACAATAAACGTAGGTGGACCTTTGAACAACCAAGGCGGGCCTTCAGGATGACTAGAAAGGTCAAAAGAGGGAAAGGAAAGATCACCCGTCCCACAATGACAGGGGCAAGTGAAGGGACGACAAGACCGAAAAAATGGTAAACTTCACACCCTTGGTAGTGCCCATTGACCAAATTTTAATGCAGATTAAGGACGACCACTAGCTTAGATGGCCAAAGCCATTGAGTGGTTCACCCAATGTCCAACACAAGAAAAAATATTGTCATTTCCACCAGGACCACGAGCATTACATTGACGAATGCAGAGATCTCAAAGAACAAATAGAAGAGCTGATCCAAAAGGGAAGATTGCAAAAATTTGTCAAGAAAAACACGTACGGACGACCAAAGTAAGAAGATCGAACTAGGTCAGAAAAGAAGCCTAAAGAAGATGATAAGTCGTAAGAACGACCAAAAAGTGTTGTAGGGGAGATAAGGATGATCAATGGGTGGTTCAACGACGGGGGGGCTCTTTTAGATCCCTCAAGAAGTCACAATGAAGACAAGTCAACAGTGTCCACATGATACCACCAATGAAACACAAGAGGAACGAGGCAGTGGATATGGTTTTCTCCGAAGAAGACACTCGAGGCGTGAAGCAACCATATGACGACCCTCTGGTTATCATGCTCATGATAGAAGTATTCAATACCAGAAGAATTCTAGTGGACAATGGAAGCTCCGCCGATATCATTTACCTCTTCGCCTTCCAACAGTTGAAGGTGGAACCAAGCAAGCTTCGTCCATTTGAGTCTCCCCTCATCAGTTTCAATGGCTATAGGGTTTATCCATAGGGGATAGTAACCCTGACCATCACAGCAAGCATGTACCTCCAGCAAATAACAAGGCAACTCGATTTCCTAGTGGTAGATTGTCCCTTGTCGTACAATGTCATCATTAGATGACCAACTCTCAACCGATGGAAAGCTGTAACTTTAACAAACTGCTTAAAAGTAAAATTCCCTACAAAAAATGGGGTAGGAGTGATCAAAGGAAACCAAGTCCTGGCTCATAAATGTTATCAAGCAGTACTAATATCCAAGGAGAACCACACATGGATGATTAAGGAGGAAAGCCCGGAGACGGTAAAGGCATTGGAGACAGTTGAACTAGTAGAGGGAGAACCTACGAAGGTAACAAATATAGGAGTAAACCTTGATCCTGCTATGAAGAAGGGGATAACGGAATTTGATAGGCCACAAACAAATTGACCCCTTGTGATTAATTAACTAATTAATTTAACTAAGTTTATTAATTAGGTTAATTAACATGCAATTGCTTGGCAGCACAAACAAATCACCAATAAACTAAATATGCAGCGGAAAATAAATAACACGGTGATTTATTCATGAATGGAGAAAACCCTAACGGCAAAAACCTCACCGGGTGATTTTCAGGTCACCACTCCCGAAACTCCACTATTTTCACAACAAGCAGTTACAAGTAAAGGAATCCCAAGTACCTTACAAACCTACAGTTGAACCCTTACCCTAATACCCAATTGGACTTGTTTTGTAGTGACAGTTCCCCCTTTTGATGCACGACTCCCAAGTATGTGACTAACCAGTTTGCGCGGATCCCAGTACGCGACTTCAATCACCAACTAGAAAGAAATGTTGGTTGCAAAGTTCTTCAGTTCATACACATGATGAAGATCAAGAAGATGCTTAGTCACAAAACCCAAAGGTGCACATACACAGCAACTTCTTCAGAAGAGATGAACTAGGTTAAGAACTTTGTCTCTGGTCACAATTTGCTTGAACAGATTTTGCTCAATGCTTGTGCAATTTGTGAACTCTTAGACGTCTCTTAAAATAATTCTTTTATATGACTAGGGTTTGGAGAAAAGAAGGCCCAAAGACACATTCACGAATCCCAAAAAATTAAATCAGAAATTCTGATTTTTATAAACTTTAACAGATAGAAGCTATCGAGTAGATGTCGAGCTACAGGCTTGAACAGCTTACTGAAGCTCGATAGATGCAGCTGTCGAGACAGCTGTCGAGTTTTAATGAATCTGCACTTTCAGCTTGTTTTCTTGAACAGACTTGAAGGCTTCAATACTTGATCTTGAAACATGGTTTCTTGAAGTATTTCAGTACATTCTAAATCTACCCAAATACAAGTAAAGTGCATTTTGTCTAAGGATTTGTCAATTACATAAAAGTATGACATATGTTCTTAACATGTAAACCACATATGTCCTAACAGAATTCTTGAAAAGGAATCTAGACGTCTTCGCGTGGATCCATGAGGACATGCCCGGCATTTCAGAGGACGTCATTCAACATAAACTAAACGTGGATCCAGAGAAAAAGCTCGTCTATCAAAGAAGGAGAGTCTTCACACCCGAAAGAAACAAGGCCATCACGGATGAGGTCAATAAGCTCCTGGCCGCCAAATTTATTTGAGAGGTATACTACCTGGAATGGTTGGCTAACGACGTCATGGTGAAAAAAGCGAACAAAAAATGGAGGATGTGCGTGGATTTCATGGAACTAAACCAGGCCTGCCCTAAGGACATCTTCCCCCTACTACGAATTGACCAGCTCGTTGATTCTACAGCAGGACACAAGCTCCTAACATCTATGGACGCATTGTCAAGATATAACTAGATCCAAATGTCAAAAGAAGATCAAGAGAAGATAGCTTTCATCGCCAACCAAGGACTTTACTATTATAGGACCATGTCATTTGAGCTGAAGAATGTAGGAGCTACTTATCAAAGGTTGGTTAATCAAATGTTTAGTAATCAAATTGGAAGAAACATTGAGGTGTACATGGACGACATGCTCGTCAAGAGTAAAGAGGTGGAAAGACATTTGGACAACCTCGAGAAAACCTTTGAGACCTTAAGACGATACCCAATGAGATTGAACCTAATGAAGTATGCATTTAGAGTTTCTTCAAGAAAGTTCCTCAGCTTCATGGTGTCACAGCGAGGAATAGAAGCCAATCTAGGAAAAGTAAAAGCCATACTTGAAATGACCTTACCTAAGAACATCAAGGAAGTACAGAAGTTGATAGGAAGAGTGGTAGCCCCAATCGTTTTGTCTCAAGGGCAACGGACAAATGTCTCCCCTTCTTCAAGACTTTTAAACAAGCCTTCACATAGACCAACGAATGCAAGGTGGCATTCTAGGAATTGAAACAATATTTGAGTAACCCACCACTATTGAGCCCGTCTAAGAAAGGTGAAGACCTGTTCCTATATCTAGTTGTCTCCGCCACGGCAGTAAGCGTAGCCCTAATTCGAGAGGAAGCAAGAATCCAGCGCCTTGTATACTACGTCAGCCAAGCCTTTCAAGGAGCAGAGGCAAAATACCCACACATTGAGAAGATTACTTTGTATGGGGTCCAACTCTAGTTCCCAGCCACCAACAAGGAAGCAGAGTACGAAGCCATACTAATAGGGCTCAGGTTAGCAAAATCTATGGAAGCCAAAAATGTACTCTTGAAAAGTGACTCCAGGTTAGTAATCGAGCAAATCAAAAGGGATTATGAAGCAAAGAAATAGAGAATGCAGAAATACTTGAAGCTGACAAACCAACTTGCCAGAGACATGGAACAGGTAGAATTTGCACAAGTTCCACGGAGTTTGAACACAAAAGCAGAAGAAGTAGCAAGACAAGCATCGTCAGAAGCCAAAGATGACCTGCTAGGGGTAAAACTGGAGCTTCAGAAATTCCCTAGCATCAAGGAATTCCATACATTTGCAACACAAGGAAGCACAGGCTAGACAGCACCCATCACGTCCTACCTGAGGGACGGTTACCTGCCTTCAGATCTGGACGAGACAAGAAGGATAAAGAAGTGAGCTACCGAATTCTTGCTCCTAAACGGCATGCTCTATAAAAGGGGATTTTCTCTCCTTTACTTAAGATGTGTCGAAGAGGACGAAGTGAGATATATCTTAGAAGAAGTTCATGAAGGAATTTGCGGAGATCACGCGAGTCTGAGGTCTTTGATATCAAAAATCACCAGAGCGGGCTATTTCTGGCCAACAATGTTGAAAAAGGCCAAGGACTTCATCAAAATGTGTGACAAGTGCCAGAGATATGGGAACATCCCCTACCCTATGGTAAAAAATTGGTAAAATTTTTGCTTGCAGCAATTGATTACTTTACAAAGTGGGTAGAAGCAGAGGCTCTGGCAACAATCACAGAGGCAAAGATACAAAACTTCATGTTGAAGAACATTATGTGTAGGTTTGGTATATTAAGGACGATCATATTAGAAAATGGCAGGCAGTTCAACAACCAGGCGTTCCGCTCATTTTGCTTAGAATTCGAAATCCGAAATCAGTTCTTGCCACCTGGGCACCCATAAGCAAATGGACAGACGGAGGTAACCAATCAAACCTTGCTAAAAGCCATCAAAGTTTGACTAGAGGGGGCAAAAGGTGCATGGCCTAAAGAATTACCAAATGTCCTTTGGGCCTACAGAACCACAACCAAGACCCCAACAGGAGAGACGCCATTTAATCTTACCTACGGTACATAAGCAGTGATTCCTGTCGAAGCTGGAGTCATCAGCATAAGGAGAGAGTTTTCAACGAAGAGACCAACAACGATTAACTGAGGACGAATCTAGATTGCCTTGATGAGACGAGAGATGAAGCATCCATAAGAATGGCAAGGTACCAACAAAAGATGGCTGGATACTACGACCAAAGAGTAAAGCTCAGAAGATTCAACATAGGAGGTCTCGTCTTACGAAAGGTTACACCTGCAACAAAGGACCCCACTCATGGAAAGTTAGGATCAACTTAGGAAGGCCCATACAAAGTCACTTACTACTCGAGACAAGGGAGTTACCACTTGGAGTCCATGGACGACAGCAAGTTAACCCGTCCTTGGAATGTTGAACACTTGAAAAGGTATCTTCAGTAGGGGTATAATCATTTGTAATCATTGACCAAGTGCTTGTTTTACTCTAAAGCAGTTCAATAAAGGAATTATTCAAGAATTATTCAAGTCTTAAGCTTCCACAAAAAGCACTAACGCAGGACAATGCCAAATGACATAAATCCTTCAAAGGATATAAGTCACATGACGAGGCCAACGACATAAATCCTTCAAAGGATATAAGTCACTAGACGAGGCTAGTGATATAAATCCTTCAAAGGATATAAGTCACATGACGAGGCCAACGACATAAATCCTTCAAAGGATATAAGTCACTTGACAAGGCCAACGACATAAATCTTACAATAGATATAAGTCACTTGATGAAACTAACAACATAAACCCTTCAAAGGATGTAAATCACTTGACGAGACCAGTGACTTAAATCCTCCAAAGGGTAGCACAACAAATTACGAGCCTAAACTATCACTTAAGCATTAAAACTATCTTTTCAAGGGAAAGACGACTAGCGAAATCAAGAAAAACAGAATGTACCGTCACTTAGTTACCTAAACAAATAGAAATACAATGAGAAGCATGCATAAAGATAATGTTTAGAAGCACAAAGACCTAAAAGAAATAGGGCACCAAAAGCATAAATTGTTTGGAAACAAAAGCATAAAGCCCCAAAACACATAGGGCACACACCAAACATGTATATATATATATATATAAAGAAAAAAAAATTTCTGGCAGGAAGAATCAAGCAGCAGGGTCGTCACCATCAACAGCCTCCTCGTCTACAGGAACAGCATCTCTAGTATCCTCGGCTTCCATTTCCTTGTCCACAGCCTCAAAGTCTAGGTTGTCCAGATCCACCCAAGGGTTATGCTTTGCTAGATACCTCCTTTGCAACTCAAAACCCTTGAAATACCAGCTAAGGAGGACGCCATTATACTCGTTAGTAAGTTGGAAAGCTTGCACCACATCATCTCTGGCCACAGAAGCCTCACGCTTAGCCGCCTGAAGTTACTCATATTTCTGCTCCGTCAACAATTTCTTTGCCTTAAGGTCATCAGATAAAGCCTTAACCTGCTCCTTCAACCGATTCCCATTATCCATTGCCATTATCAATTCCTTCCTTAGTGTAGAATTTTCGACCTCTACTGCGTCCACTTAGAACTGGCCATGACTGCCCTCTTTTCGGTGGCAAGATACTCCATGGTAATATGGAGCGTCTCTCCCAACACCTAAAAGAAAAATATACAAGGTAAGGACTGTTCCATAAAACGAAGAAGTCTGAAAATAGGAATAAACTTGGATGAAGGAAGTACCTAGACAAGCTTGTGAACATGACAACTCAACAACTCATGGGAAGGTATGGCACTCAAACCTTTCAGCTCGCCAGGAGTGACGAAGTTGTGGGCTTTCCCCATGGCAGTGGCAGCATTATCCCAGACGCTAGAGTCCATCTTACCCTTCCCTTTATCACCGCCATGGGCTGTCTTTGGACGAGGAGTGATCTCTTCGACGAAAATAGCAGGCAAAGCCGCCTTGGGATCAGAAGCAGCAGAAGTGGACACAATAGTCTAAACAACCTCCCTCATCACCCTAGGTCGCTTTTGGCCTATTTTGGGCAAAGGCTCGTTCTTCCTAGCCCTCAGTTTGGCATACAGTTCCTAATTAAATTTTGTCGTCATCTTTGCAATGAATGACATAGATAAGACATAAGCATTAGATTCCCAAAAAAATAAATAAATAAATAAATGGAGAAGCTTACTTTTTTCTTCTTTGGCTATTGCTCTCAAGATGTAAGGAGAAGGGTTAAGACCCAGGAAATGACGAGTCAAGGTTCGAGGGTTGATCAGCTCGTCAAAATCCTCAATAGTCTTCACATAGTCTGAAGCGCCCTTGACACGACCTTTGTACCTGCTCTTCAACTTAGGACAAACCTTCGTTGAAAGGAAAGGAGAAAAATCAAGTGTTAGAGCTGGACGAAACAAAAAGCGAACTTCCCAAAGAAAAAGAACAAAGGAAAAACGCACCAAGTTTGGGTGTCTCCCACCTACGTTGTAGTCTGGGGACATCACCTCAGAACTTTGGAGGGGGTCTCCCAACCGTCACCTGACACAAAAAAGTATCTAGATTTCCAATAACGGAATGACGAAAGGAGATTGTCAATAAGCCTGGCTTTCCTATCCCAAGGCACCAACTCATAATACCCAAACTCTTTCAACTCTTTAAATGATATAAATACATAAGTTCGTCCACCTAGATTACATCACTCTCAGTTACTATCATCCAAACCTCCATACAACTAATAACGATCTGCCAGGAATTTGGCATAAGTTGCCTAGGAGCTATACCCAGATGATGGAGAAGCTCCATTACAAATGGATGGACGGGAAACTTGAAGCCACTCAGGAAGGCAGCCTCATAAAAACTCACATCTCCAGGGTTGAAGGCGCAAGCCTCTCGCTTGAGCGAGGAAGACGAATCCTTGTCACGCCAGGAAGCTAGAATCTGTCTCTGAACCTAAAAAGAGTGTCCTCATCTAGGGAACACACTTTGTTAAGAGCATGGAAAGCTCTAAGCACAGTTTTAGAAAAGGATGAGGGGTTTAATGATGAAGGCGCCGAAATGGCAGTATCAACTTCCACAGCTTTGTCACTAGACGACAAGCCTGTGTCTAACTCACTGGACCTCACTTCCATTGACATCCCTCGGAAGGACTGAAACCAGTCTAAAGATTAAAGCAACAATAGAGAAAGGTCGGCTAACACTAACCCTAAGGCACTATCCCTAGAGACAAAAGGCCCAACCTCCGAGCAACCTCCAATAGACCCAAGAAGCATCCCTAAGCAAGCGAAGAAGAAAGAGACAGAAGGATAAAGACTCATGACCTCAAAATAGACACACATCAAGGTAAGAAAAGAAAAGTAGGAATCCCCAATTGAAACAAAGCAAAAGAAAATCAGGCAAAGAAAAGGAGAAGATCGTACCTGAGAAGAAAAGAAGCAAAGCGGCTTGAATTCGGATAGAGGAGAGGACTCAAAAATGGAGAAAAAACAAAAATAAGGAAGGAAGAAAGAAGAAAACGTATTTAAAGCCTTCCCCAAAAAACCAAGACGCGGGAAATCCAAGCGCTTCGTCAAGGAACGTGCCCACGTCTAGCCAACCAAAACATGACACGTGGCCCACCAGCACACAGCGCCATCACATCGCCATAAATGTGATAGAAATGGAATCCCAAAAGCCATGCCTAGCGTGGGGCGGCCTTTCACATCCCTTTGATCGTCAAGAGGCCTGACGACTAAGGAATAGGGGGCAATTGATGAGCCCGAAGATATTGTTCACCCAGGCATAGAGATGGACGAGGAACAAACCATAAATGAGGCCTTTAATACCTGAGCCGTTACGAATGGACGAAGTAAAGAGGATAACGTCTCAGAGATCTTCATATCTTGGCATTAAGTCTCAGAGACATTACCCAAACAGGAAATTAAACCACCATTAATGGTGGTTCCAATGGCTAGGAAAGCAGAAGCCTATATAAGGCACATCCAACCAAAGGTAAAGAGGCATGATCAGAAATATATTCCCATCAACCAGAATTTTCCTTTTATCTCTCTTTCTCTCTCTCTCTTTCTAACTTTACCATCGAAGGCTCCTCAGCTGGCACAACGCCGATAACCTATATGTTACTTTTCTCTACTGCTTTGCAGGTCACGTCGGAGCCATATGGACGATCCTAACCACTGATGATTTTTGCACTCATTATTTAATAATCCTTAAAGTATAAAACATATTAATTTAAAATAGAAGAGACTTTTTAAAAATAAATTCATAATTAACACATTCACATGCAAAAATATAACTCTAGAATCAAAAATAATTTTTTTTTAAACCATATTCAATAATATTTAATACAATGAAAGAGAGTTGATATCTAAGCAATGTTATACCACTTAATAACTTGTTATTGAATTCATATTTTAAAAATCTCACCATTAGATTACATTATCTTCATCTATTATACATGCTTGCAAAATTTCAAGGTGATCAGAGATTAATAGTCATGTCAACAATTAATTGTTTAAATTCAAGTTTTATAATTTAAAATAATGCATAAAAGATGAGTTTATAGATCGAATGGTAAATAACATTCCATTGACATGAAAATTGGTGTGCATGTTAAAAACATATAGAACATGTAATCCAATGGTTGAATTTTTACAATATGAATTCAATAACAAGTTATTGAGTGATATAACATTTTTTAAAGTTAAATCAGGTATAACTTAAACACGACCCAATAAAAAAGTAAAAAGTATTAATTATTTAAAACCACAATAAATATAATAATAGTTAATAATATGTCTCTACTAAGCAAAGTGATTTATCTGTTATAACACTAGACATTATTCTTGATGTAGTGGAAAGGCACAAGAAATAGAAAATGTTTGCTTTAAGATGATAACCCTGGAATTCACAAAAGGTTCATTGAATCCACATGAAGAACTTTGGAATTCACTAGAAGATAATGGAGAAAACCTTCTATAATCTTATTAATGAGAACAAAATGAATTACCTTGGTGGCTACAATGCACTTAAAAAGGTTTCTAGGGGGCTTTTATAAAATCCTAAAGCGCTCGTAGGAAAGCTTGAACAAAAGAAAATTGCAAAATCAAATCCTACAATTTCAGCACATCCCAAAACATAAGAAAACTTATTCCGACTTTCAAATTGAAAGTTATAACAAAAATGAAAAACTAGCATTAATAGTAGAAATGACTAGTTAAAGATCTAAACAAAGGAATTTACCCTACAAGTGGCACAGGTCTAGGGCTGTTTGGATCTAGACCAACCTGAAACCTGATGGAACCATCTGACTTAGTGGCATTTGAAGACACCGCAATTTGTACCCGTTAATAAATTTTGGTCCCCGGCCCCAATGATAAGCTTGACATATGTGAACCAAGGGTAATTAAATACCTTGCAATAGTTTGGAAGTAATCACAACTCAATAGTGCTTAAATTGCTTTGAAATCGATACTGAAAAATGAACTTTACAAACTATTTTGACCATAAATTTTTATTCACAAATAATTTAAAGTAATATTTATTTCATTGGAAAGTAGACATCTCGGGCTTCAATTTGAATACAAATTTTGCCGAATTTAGGTTTATATCAAGTAAGTTATGACCATTTGAAGCTAGGCTAATTGAGCAGTTTTATTTTCTGAATTTTAAAACTTCATTTTAAGGGCTCAAAACATCATGCTTTAATGTGGGCCGGCCCTTAGACCTTTGGGAACATCCAAAGACCATTAAAAAGTCTCGAAAACCCTAATTTTAACTTATAAATACTCATCTTATGTCTCCAATCAAAACCCTAGCTAGAGAGAGTTATTTTTTGGCCTCCATATTCTCTAAAACCCTATTTTCCCTTTTCAAAACCCTAGCACAACCTCTTAGCACGTTTTTTTACATATTCAAAACCTCTTTTTTGTTAGTTTTAAGACAAAAACTAATATTCTAATTTGATTTTTCTAAAACCTTTTTTCTATTAAACTTTTTTCTTAAGTTGTGATTCTTAAAAAAACTATTGTTTTCTTTATTTCCTTTGTTCCCTCAATCTAATCTTTGTGTTGTGGGCACTGAGAGGTTGGTTAAATAATCTCAAACTCAAAATCCTAAGTAAGGTGAGTATTCTTTGCATGAATTATTTTTTTGTTTAATAGGATTCACTTGAGTTTCTTAACATAATTTTTATATATGTTTTATTTGATTTGTTTGTTGATCTTAATTCGTTTGATATGTGTTAATATGATTTTGGGTTGATTATAATCTGTTTTTGTTGTTCTTGTTTTATTATTTTGGTTTTATGTAAAGTTTAACATGTTTATTTATTTTATGTTAGTTTAGTATATTTATTTGGTTAGTTTTTTGATTATTTGTTTATATTGATGTTTGTTTGATTTGCTTCGTGTTAGTTTAGTTGTTTAGGGTTTCTAACATGCTTATTTGATCTCACATGCTATATCTTTTTTTTTTATTAAATATATAAAAATGTGAATTTTCATTTCTATGCTAAAAGATGCGTACGCATCATCGAGTATGCGTGCATATGGTTCAACCATGCATACGCATAGTTGAGTATGCGTATGCACTCCGAACCCAGATTAGGGCAAAAATATTGTTTTTATTTATTTAATCATTTTTCACATGTTCTTTGATTCTGTTTGACTCTGTTTAGGTTAATATATTGTGTTTAATTATTTCCCATTTTTGTTTGAGTCTTTTTGCCATGTTTGGTTTATTTTATAATCTTTCCTTATGTGTGTGATTTAATTGTTATCTTTTCATTTTTAGTATTTGTTTGATTGTGTTTTATTTGTTTCCTTTTATATTGTGATGTGATCTTTAACATGTTGTGTGTGTTATTTCATTTAAGTGCATGATGTATGTTTAGGTTAAGGATTATGGCTCTTTTAATAACTTCTTTATTTAAATATGGTCTAGCAACACATAATGGAGGCCAGCTCAAAAGCTAGGCGGTCTTGGGTTCTTAACACTTTCCTAAGCTGTACTAAAACTCTGGAGCCATAATCTAGTATGTAGACCTATGCATGTAAGTAATTCACCCAAAAGGCCCAATATGGTTTCTAGACCTAATCTAGGTGACGACTCCATTTTTTACCCTCCACCACGGTCCACTCCAAAGGCCGAAGCGTATTGCCTTGTGCCCACAGCACCGAACCAAAATCGACTCAATCCAAGTAGCCAGTAGTTGACGGTGGGTCTATGACATCAAAAATTGAGGGGTGCGAGTCGAGTGACTATTTTGGTTTTTGAAACTTGACGAAACTCGTACCGACCAAATCCAAGCTCATAAAAAATTGTCATCCCTCTAACCTTCGTCCCCCCCCCCCCCCTCTCTCTCTTAGCATTAGACCCGTGGTTAATGTCAATTGGCAGCGGGTTTATTTTTGCTCCACTCGATCTAGGTGGGTTGGTTGCAGGTTGAGCCCAAACCCAAACCGACCCAACTCATGGATAGCCCTACATAGGTCATTGCCAATACCCTAAAGAATTTTTATCCTCATGATGATTCCTTTCAACTCACCAAATTTCATGTGATTCTATTGTATGTCAGTACTGATGATCTTTACTAGTACTTTACTACTTCCTAGACTTCTTGTGTGTTGACTTCTAACAATCACTATGCTCAAGTAAAGTTTGTGTTGTTCATTTTACATCAGTTCTTATGGTTAGGGTCTTTGGTTTGACACCGACACCCCCGCCCCCCTCTCTTCCCCCACCCACCCAGTTTCAATTTAGGCAATTCTCTTAGAATGTTTGAAATTTTTACAGTTTTCAAAAATAAAAGGCTAGCATGATGGTTGGTTCACGTTTAATATAATTAGCTCAAATGGTCCGATTTGGTCTAGTTTTAAAAACCATGTCTACTTGTTTAGGTTTCTTCTAAAAAAATGTCAACTTGTTTGGGCTTCTTTTTTTTCTTTTTTCTTTTTTTTTTTTTTTTTAAGTTGGCTTATTCCATGACATATTTCTTTAATAAATTTCAAGTTTATTGGTGTTATTTATTCATTGTAAAAGTGGGTTGAGTCTAGGTCAGAATCACTCATAGGTGACAAAATTATAATATGCTCAAGAGGAAGATTTGATGTTCTTTTGCCCATATCTTCTACTCCAAAATAATTTCTAAGTAAAACTTATTTTATGGGTTTTCCTTTTTGTCAACATATCATTGTATTCATTGCTTTATGTTTTGGTCACTTGCTGGTTTATGGTATTTAAATTGCTAAAAATGTGATCACATAATTGGTTAATTGGACTTAATCATTAATTTCTGCATAATTAACAAATGGATCTAAAAAATATTTTTCATTATTATTGATCTTTAATTTTTTGCATGTATGAAGGGTATAGAGAGAAAGTAATTCAACATTTGATTTGTGAAAATCCATATCTAACAAAAAAGTAAAAATAGTATATTATTCACAAAAAGTTATGTAGGGAAAAAGTTTGTCAAATTAATCTTACTTTTTTGTAAATTTTTGAAAGCCCCTTAATCCCTAATTAGTAGTGAAATCTCCTCATAGTTTCCATTTCTTGTAATCTCCTAGTGCTTTTGGCCAATTTGATGATAGGACACATGAATGCATGTACCTTAATCAGTAACGACTCTAGGAATTTTTTCTAGAGGGTCAATAAGAAGATAAATCTTAGATAAAAAATAAATCTTGTGATCTACGATGTTTCTTTATTACAAATTTGTCCATAGTATTAGTAAGAAAATAAAATATAAACTATTAGTTCATTTGGCATGTAGTTTCATAATACAATGAACATACTAATTGTTATTGCTAAGATGAAATTTTGGAAATCATCCATTGTTTTCAAATACAATAAACATATTAATTATTATCGCTAAGTGAACTTTAATTATTATTGCTCAAAATTCTTTTATCTATTACTTTGTTTTAACTTTTTACAATTCTTGTATTTAACAATTCAAATCAAATTTGACAACTATTATTCTTTGTAATTGTGTTAAGTGTGTTTGGATCTTGATTATAAGCCAACTTATTACTTCATCTTTTTTCTTACTATTTGCGGGTCTCATGTGAGTTCCTACTTATTTTATACTTTTAGCAAAAAGTTAGGTAAATTATTCTCAAATAGATACTAAGAAAATTTTTATTGTGTTAACATTTGCTTCTTTTTTTTTCACTCAATCACTCCTGGCCAGTCCCATGCACCTGGTCCTCACTCAACAAATAACAAATTATCTTATAAAAAAAATAGTAAATAACAAATTAAAAGCACTTTAGATTCAACAACTAATTGTTATTTTCAAGGTTTTAGATTAAATTGGCATGTTATTGGGCTTTTTTTTTTTTTTTTAATGTTAAAAATGCGAAGATATTGGTAAGAGGATTATATTTAAGGTTATTTTAGTTATACTTAAGAAAAAATATACATATATATGGGATTAGAATGTTCAAATTTTTATTTTAGGGGTCAAAACAAATAAAAATTATATATGTATAGGAAAAATAATATGAGATTAGAGTGTTCAAATTTTTATTTTAGAGAGTCAAAACAAATAAAAATTATATATATATATATATATATATATATATGGTCAAGTCAGAGGATTCATTTGAACCCTTGAACCCAGCTCAAGGGCCGCCCATAAGGCCATGACCTTAATTTATATTATATATATATATTTGGCCAAGTCAGGGATTCATTTGAACCCCCGAGCTATGGCAAGCGCCGCCCATGAGGCCATGACCTTAATTTACTGCCTCTCGTCAACATGACTCTTAGAATAGCAGCCATGATCTTGAGGTAACGTACAGTAAGTAACATACGTCTTCGGATGCTTCGATAGTAATATTTATTGTTTTATATGAATATATCAGAAGTTTTCAACTCTGATGGGACAAGAGCAATTACTACGTGGAGGTGAATTCCACAACATTTATCTAATTACCTATGCAACATGATAAAGTAGGATTCCTTTGGTTTGAAATTGAAAGCTATGATGTTACCCTCGCTTTAAAAAGGCAGTTTTCTCCTTGCAATTATCTTGATGTTTGGGATTGTTTAGAAATCCAGAGATTCTAATTGTATATTTATATATTAGATTTCTTTTTGTTAAATTAGTAAAAAATGTTTCAATTAATATGAGCTTTCCAATAGACTCATAGTTTTCCCTCAAATCTTAAACTCTGCTCACCCCTTAAACAAAGTTTAAAGTTTAAACCCTTGACTTTTCCTAAAGGAGAGAGAGATACCACAAAGACAGCTGGGCTGATTGGAAACAATTTATAAATTGGAATCACAATGCACTTTCTGAAAAAGAACCAAGGGTTTGTCGTGTTATATATTTGTAACATTTCATGGCCCAATACTTGTAGTCATCGGTCTTTCATTGATTAATTTTATATGGTATATATGGAAACAATGGGGTCCATGCATGTTCATGTTTTCCCTAAGGCATCAACATTTCATGTTCACTTCTTGAAACTCTGATTATTCAATTGCCAAGTAAACAAAGGAATTAAGAAAAAAGCTAAGGAATACTATAAATTTTGTATCAAATTGTTAAGAGTTGACCTAACCAATTATTTGATCATGAAATTAACTTTTAAGATAGGGGTCGCTTGACATTAAACAAAAAATAAAATAAAATAAAATAAAACACCATATATGCTTATAATGTAGAAACAAAATGTTTAGAGCAAGGCTTTGTGATTAAAATATGGATTTTTTTTTTGGGTCTTGTTAACAAAAGCATTTAGGATATTTGTTAAAATAAACTATTTTAAAAAAATTTTAATATCACGAAAATATAAAAAATTATAAAAAAAATAGTTACTTTTTTCTTTTTTCTTTTTTCATAAAATTTTTTAAAATAATTTTTAAATCAATGTCTTTAGAGTACATATTAACTTTTTTTCTTTATTCTTTTACCTTTATAAAATAAAAATAAAAATGATGGAGAGAGAGATATTTCTACGTCTTTTCACATACACGTATTATGACACAACACGAAGCTTTTTTAACAACAGCATGACATCCTAACTGTTAAAGATACACTTAACATATTGCTTCTCATGCAAACTTCAACATCGTCTACCTTACAATTATACTATACAAAATGCTTGTCTATTTATGTCACTAATCATCATATCCTCTCTCTCTCTCTGGAATTCAAATTTGTTGTCACAATACACGTCATTCAAAAGCCATAGTGACACAGTAATTTTTTTTTTTTTTTTTAATATGGGAAATTAGCATATAGGTTTCGATCAACTTTGGAGTTAAAAATGAAATTTTGAAGACATGTAATGGTAATTATTAGATAAACATAAAATAATTTTCAACTACAACCAACTACAACAACATTTAAGTAAGATGATAAGGAAAGATGAGATGTCGAGTGCAGGTTAGTAAGAAGTGGTTGTTCCATCAATTGTCGCCAAAAAACCATAATTAGTCATAGAATTTGGGGGCATAAGGATCATCATCATCATTTGGGTTAAGACACTAGACCTTATAACGGAATATACATGTTTAGTGCTTAGTGGTACCGTTACTTGAATATGAGAGAAAAAGAGAGCCCAAGTATCACCAATATAATTGGCAAGTGGCTTAAAAGTATGTCGGTGAAAACTTATAGTCTCAAATACTTGATAACCCCCATTCCTCAGTGCTAATATGAGTGAGTGTTGGCCACATGGTGAATGCTACCTAGTTTTAGTGATTAAGGTAGTTAAAATGTGGATTGACTACCATACACATATATAACATATATTAGTGATACACCCCACATGGTGCTCTTTCATTTGCTGTACTATGTAATCAAATAATTATGAAGTTCTTGGTGCCCATTACTCTCACCCCAAAAAAATCTTATGATTAATTTATTTTTTTCACCAAAAAAAGATAAAAGCTAAATGAGTTATATTTAGTTCGTGATGCAAAGAATGACCTAAGCTAGACAGAGAGTTATTCAATTAATTCCTGGTACGTACTTGGTTCTACATGACAAACATGTCATTTTAGCTTTCTATTAACAATATAAGAAGCCTTAAAGTGAAATACCCCAAATTTGCGCAAGTTATAGGCAAGATATGACATCACTCATAGGTTAATCAAACGGTTTTTCTTATTATGGTTCTAGCGAAACCCATCACCATTGTGATTGTAGCAAGCAGTGAATATTCCTTTTTTTTTTTTTTTTCATTACATCAATCAAATTACGACACCTAACATATATAGGTATATCGTTAAGTTATCATATCAATGTGATACACATTTGCATGTAAATATACAGTTTTTTATGGTGACAAGTTTAACCTAGTAGAATGTTTTGAAAAGTCTCCAAACACCCTCTACACCTTTCTTCTCATATAATAGGGGGTCACTAATTATAATTCTAAAAAAAAAAAAAAAAAACTTGGGATCACTTATGAATTCTCAACAGATTAATCAAAGACAATTACATTATTCTTTTCCTAGCAAAATATATAAAAAATAAAAAATAAAAAAAAATGGAAGAAGCAAAGGCCTAAAAAGAAAAAGTTCCTCTCTCCCCACTTTCTATTTGACCTGGCAATCAAAGTTCATTTGTCTAGATTACCTTTTATGGGTGCAGGTGGCACGATATTGAGCTTCCATTCTGAGAAAAAGACGACTGAAATCGCTACAACCCATTTACATTGCTTTGAAAAAACATAATTTGATCCTGATGTCAGTCTAAGTTAACTACATACATAAATGAATCATGCGAGAGAATGACGAATGTGTAGGGAGGGCTATATTTCATTTTAATGGTGATGAAAAATTGAAGTACATAATATTTTTCGGTCTAACAAAATTGCATTACATTTTCGACCCTTTTATCCATTCACACCCACAATATTATTACTTAACACCAAACTTTTACTAGCTTTAAGGAATCACCTGCTGCTAGTGATGATGACATTTAAGTTTCGTATAGAGAAGAAACTCTCTTAAAGTGGGGCTAAATATGGTCTTAAAGTCACTGATTAAAACGTCCCTCAAAGCCTAATCTTTGATCAAGTTCTTCTTTTCATTCCGTATACCTAACAGAAGAGAGGGTATTAGAAAACGGTACGTCTCAGTGGTCAAGTCTAACGGGTAGATAATGTATCATTTGGCTTTGGCTGCACTACTTTTTGAAATGGTTTCTTTTAGCGAATGAAAGGTTCAGCAGCTTCAATGTACAATCATGGAAAGAAATTACCTAGACTATGCAAAGATTGGTCTTTTAAGTGGGTGCTTGTACTTCATTTGGGTCACTCTAGCAAAAGCAGGTCTGAAGGGTTTGCCAAGTGCATTCCATTTTTGCTTCAATTATACTAACTACCATTTCTCAATATATCTACTATAATTTTCCACAGTTTGTTTGGTACCTTGGACTCATCGTGCCAATTTTAGCAATAGTGTTGATTGACACACTCATTTTTTTTGGTACCAATTAACAAAAAAAAAAAATACTCATCAAAAAAAAAAAAAAAATTAACAAAAAATATATATGGTGCGTACGTACCCTCCTATATATCTCCCTAGCATTTGGTGGGTGCAATCAGAGTGTAAAATAAAGTGATAGTAGGAGATAAAAACTCATGTAAGTCTCCACAAAACCCATCATGTCTTTCTTTCCACACGGGACCATGAAAGCTCAGTGCCTCCGACCCCATCATCTCTCTCTTTCTAGACCCTTGTCCTCGAGTTGAGTTGGTTGCACAAGTAAAACGAGTAATCTCTAGGGAGAGCTAGAGAGAGAGAGAGATTCTTTTAGCAAAGTGGTGGTTTTAGAGGTGCTTTTCATTCAGATATTAAGGTCAAGGGTCATAGTTAAGATGGAGGCGTGCCCCCTGCTCTCACTATATGTCTTTGTTGCCTCTCTAACGCATTTTTGGGTGGCTCTATTGTTACTACCTATATATTGGGACCCACAATTTCCCCTCTCTCTCTCTAGTCTCTTGTCTTTGGTGGTTGGTTCTTCTCGAGGAACTTGGACCCCACACTAAGTACACTAATGGCCATGATACCAAAGCTTTTCATGCATTTTTGGACCCTTCCCATGTCCTACTACCATTATAAATTATCATGACTGCATTACCCTTTACGCATATCCCCACATCGAGTTATTGTACTTTATTTCTCCTCCTATTACTTTCTCTCTTCCTTTCTGTACCAATGCTTTTGTTTCTTAGTCTAATTTTTTGAAGAGATTTAGTTTTTGAGGCCTTTAGTGTTGTAGGAGAATTGGACCCCTTGTTCCATTGTTAGAATTGTCCTACAATTCCTGCTAATGGCAGAAGATATGAATCTGTCCATAAATGGTCAATCTCAGGTCCCTCCAGGCTTTCGATTTCATCCCACAGAAGAGGAACTTCTTCACTACTATTTGAGGAAGAAAGTTGCCTATGAGAAGATTGACCTTGATGTAATCCGTGAAGTTGATCTTAACAAGCTCGAGCCATGGGATATTCAAGGTACTACCTCTTCTTCTTCTTCTTCTTCTTCTTCCTTGATTTATTAGCAGTGTACATGAAGTCGACTTTGATTGACCTGTTTTAAGACTAAAACTTAGTTGTTGTTTAATGATTAACAATTTCATTGCTTCTTTGCATTTGAACTTTGTAGAGAAATGCAAGATCGGATCCACCCCACAGAATGATTGGTACTTTTTTAGCCACAAAGATAAAAAGTACCCGACTGGGACTCGAACAAATCGTGCAACAGCAGCTGGGTTTTGGAAGGCTACAGGCAGAGATAAGATCATCTATAGCGGCTTTAAAAGAATTGGATTGAGGAAGACCCTAGTGTTCTACAAGGGAAGAGCTCCACATGGACAAAAATCAGATTGGATCATGCATGAGTACAGGCTAGATGAAAACATCCATGACACTAACGTAAGCCATTCTCTTCCATATGCCTTCTAATATATATACATCATTTACAATCAAAGGCTTGTATTTCTCTACCTTCTTTGCAACATATATGGTACTAATTCTATCTTCTAAATACCCATGGTTACATGAAAGAATTTTTTTCAAGTAACGTTAATAATATTATAAATTTTATTACATAATTCTTACAAAATAATGTGTAAAGGTACTAAAAATTTTACTATGTAATACTTATAAACGGATACGTCATTAAATACAAAAATATAATTCAAACATTAATGTATTAGGTTGTTAAAATTTATCAATCACATTAATTGTCGCATCAACTTATAAATATTTAATTTGTCGTAGTTTTAGTATTTTTCTAAATTACAAAAAATCAATTGAGGTATTTATTTATTATATTGTTGAAGAGGCATAGGTCACATTGACATTTTTTCTTTTTTCTTTTTTGTGGGAGGCATAGGTCACATTCTTGTTACTTTAATTTAATTTGTAAACCTTTTTTTTTTCTTTTTTGGTAGTAAATTAGGTAGCAATTTTAAGATTTTGCTTTCTCCTTTTCCCTTTCTGGGTATTGTTTGTCAAAGACAAAAATATTTTTCCATTATTAAAATATGTTATGTGCTTTCAGGTTTCTAATTCAGTAGGAGAGTCAATGGCTGAAGATGGGTGGGTGGTTTGCCGTGTATTCAAAAAGAAGAATTATCAGAAAGCCCTAGAGAGTCCTAAAACCTCCTCTATGTCTATGGACTCCAACAATGAGCTACTAGCTTCAAGAAATGACGAGGTCCTGGATCAAATACTTATGTACATGGGAAGGACTTGCAAGCTTGAAAACGAGTCATTCAACAACATTAACATCTCTGACAACAGTAACCCCTTGAGATTTCTGACTGCAAAGCAAACAAGCAACTTCAGTGAAGGGCTTCATGATAGGTTCATGCATCTCCCACGGCTGGAGAGTCCAACCCTTCCTTCACTTCCCATCAATAACTCTCCCTTTGATCATCAAGACCATAATTTCAAAGCTTGTTATCAAACATTTGATGAAATGCTCAATGAAACTGAACCTTCTACTACCAACCAAGCTAGTGGCTGTGATACTCACACGACCCCAGTTCATGATCATGACCCAAAAATTAGGCTCAGTGATTGGGTTGCCTTTGATCGAATGGTAGCTTCTCAGCTTAATGGCCAAGAAGAGACATCCAAACAATTATCTTGCTTTAGTGACCCCAACATGGGCTTTTGTCCTCCTCATCATGATGATGTACAATTGTCAGACCTACGTTCCAGTCGGCTAGGTCAAATCTCACCCGTCTACAATACTACCGAGAATGATATATGGAGCTTTACAAAATCATCATCACCATCTTCATCAGACCCTTTATCCCACTTGTCTGTATAACCGTACTATTGATCAGTACATCACTATAATGGTATTTGCCAAGTCTAGGTATGTGTACGTAGTATAAACAACAAAACATGTATTCAAATAAGTAATAAGGTGACATATTTGAGAGGTGGTGGCATTATTATTGTTTTTAGAGAAGTCAGCTGTTTTAGGTGCTGTGAATTGTTCTTTCTACCTTTAATCATATCTCCATGGTTGGAGTCTAACTAGAATTCGTTAACTATATTGAAAAGCTTGACAAGTTAATTATGGCATTATGCTGACTTTTAAGCCAGATTTGGTGTTTCCTCTCCCCCACAATTAACACTGCCAACAAATCTGTGACGACTAGGCATGGTCTATTGGTAAGAAGTCATCATAAAGGATCAATATGTTATTGTGGTGTCGACAACGAGAGTGAGATCCTTGGGCCTCACCTAACGTGCGTACCAATAAAAGATGTGGGAAAGGCGACCACCTTTTACCATGTAAGATGTGATATACTCATCTCAAAAAGAAGGGAAAATAAATAAAAATATAAAAAGTAAGATAAGATGCATCATGTATATTTGTAGCACGAGAATCATAAGGAGACATATCGTATCTTTATCTTATTTTCTCCTTTGTGGGGGAAGGGGAGTCCAAGAAGAAACCCCCCCTTTTTTTTTCTTTTTTTTTTATTTACTTTTTTTTTTTTTTTTATCAAGATTAATTGATGATAACCAAGAAAGTAATTACTTTTAAGGATGCAGTTTGATTGATGGATTACGATCTAATGAAAGTTGCCCAGAGTACCTGCCAAAATGCATAAATGCTTGCTTATCATGTGTGTACAATCAATATCTGAGCTATATTCCAAAATGACAATAAAAATATAGGTTATATATCATTGCAATGTGTTAAGATGCAATCTCTACAATGTGATCTAATTAGTCTAATTATAGCCCGTTATCTCAGTTAAAAGTCCAAACACCAAAAATCCAACTCAACTTCACCTCAGTTAAGGGCTTAGGTATTATTGGTGGAGGCGAAGTAATAAATTGGGGTTTATCAAGACCAATGTTGCGAGCACTTGAACTCGAGTGAATCACATCTAGACAAATAGAAATAGGGTGGCAGTTGAGGTGTAGAGAAAGCTGCAATATATCAATAGAATTTTCCTAATCCTCCTCCCTTATCGTGTGAGATGATTGAGGAAGGCCACAAGCTTGCATGAATTTGATGGGAGGTTTTGTTGTGTTTTGATAGGGAGCTGGGGTATGGTTTGGTGTGAGATGATGGCTTGATTCGCCACGATGACATTAGCTCGATTCAAATCCAACTGTTGGAGAGCTGAAAGAGAAGTTTTGCTTGAAACTGAAAGGTGGACCAGCAAGCTACACAAAGAAGAGAGAGAGAGAGAGAGCAGGGTTAATAGAGAGGAAGATAGAGTTTGGGGTAGTAATTAGGTGAGGTAGAGCTGCGTCGGAATTTTTTTTTTTTAATTGAGGTGACAAGCTCTAATTAGACAAACTAAATCACATTTTAAGGATTGCACCTTAATACGTTGCAGGTAATTATATGATCCCAAACAAACAAGTCTTTGATTGTAACAAAAATGTCGGTTAGAAGTTTCCCAAATTTGAGAAGAGATCGATGTTGCGTAGAATGTTAAGTTTGACTAATATGGTATGTTCACTTCTAACTTGCAGACAAGCTTTAAAGAGGGATTGTCAATTAATTAATGTGACATTAATTTGTCATCCAGCGTAGGATGCTTCGTTTCGTTTGTGCACTACCACAAAACCTAGCTTTACGTGTGCAATCTCACGCTTTTATACATATGAAGATGGCCGTATTACACAAATCTTTTTTTTTTCCTTGGGTGAAGAAGGTTTACATAACTCAAATCTAAACTACATGCAGTAACAATTCTGGAACGTATAGTATGTAAGAATACAACTTGGTATACAAAATAGTGGAACATATTTTTTTACCAATTATTTGAGCTTAAAAAATTACACCCAACACTCACTGAGCCTGCCTAATCGCACTGAAACTGTTGCCCTGCTATATATGGAAGAAATGAGGAAGAAGGGGACCTAATTAAGTATTGTTGAACTAGCACTAGGTCAAATTTGTGGGAGTCATGTGTTTACCACCTTTCGGAGTCAATATTTGTTTTAACACAATGATGAGAACGTAATTATTTAGAATAATTGTGGATCTCCTAGGAGGAAATTGCTGTCATCTACTAGAAGCCCCAATCTCTCTAAGGGCTAATCAGTTTTCACCTAGCAAAAACATCATTGTAGATTATACTAAGAAAATAATAAAATAATAATCATGGGTATGTTGTATATATATGACTTCACAGGCTAGCTAGCTGTCAAACGCTCTGAGTGAGGATGTATATAATTGAAACCTTCTTGATTGAATTTGTGATGCTTAACAAGTTAAGCATTACAAGAAATTAATTTATACAGATGAATGATTATATATAGGAATTTTATCACAAGTCTTAATGAAGAGTTATGGTCGACGACCTAGCGCACCAATGATACCTTTGTGCATCATTTTATTTGATCAATACATATATATATATATATATATATATATATATATATATATATATATACATGCGTGCTACAACAATCCAAATTGATTCTCTCTTTTTAAAGTATGCATCTCTGCGTTTGTCTTGGTTTATAACTTTATATACGTTGAAGGCACATGCTACCTCTGTGATTAAAATATAGTAACCACTTAACTAGAAACCCTAGTAAAGACGAGGTGTGATGATAACCCAAACAAAAAATTTTGGCCATGTTTATGGTTTACCGATCATAACTTGCCACATGTTATTTTTCTTTTTTTTGTGAAAAAAAAAAAAAAAACCACATTTAAAAAATGAAAAAAAAAATTAAACACATGGCAAATTATGATTAATGAAATATAAATTAGTATAAAACAAAAATGAGATAGAAAATATTTATTTATGATTACCCTAACATAGGTATAAATGTATTTTGCTCTAATCAATGGAGTTGGGAGAGAAATTGTTACCATCATAAAGATGAACTCATGATGAGGCTAGGAATGACTTCAAGGAGGTAAAGCGAGTGAGTTAAAAGTGCTAGAGAAGGCAAGATAAAGATTGCCAAATATTTAGAGCTTGGATCATACATAACACTTTTAAATTGGCGATTGATACCCTTAGCTCCACTTGCCTTATGGACAGGTGGTGAAATAGTTTGGTCAAAGATTGGGACACTATTTTCTTTTATATACATATATATATATATATATATATATATATATGAAATAAAACAAATAAATAAAAAAGAACCAAGCAAGGTTATTGATTTGATGTGTCACACATGAAGTAGACTCGTTACTAAAAATTCTCACAAACAATGTGAAGTTCAAGTGGGAAAGCGCGCCAGTTCATTGAATCTTATCCTATCAACTTAACAACTATTTTAATCCCTCCAAGTTAAAATCCTAATGGCGTTTCATTTATATAAGACTACACCTTTTGGCACCCTAATTCCTATTTAAGATCAAGCTAACATGCCTAAGCTATGTTGACGAGAAGTTTCCTATGGTTGCCTTAGTATAATTCACTTTGTCCAAGAGTCAGCGTCTCAAATCTCATATGGAGTGAAATGAATATTTCACCGTATGTGATCATGTAAGCATCCAAGCAAAGATTTTCGGGGCGCCTTAATTTGTGGTTAGGGTGATTCCCTTAATTTGGGGGCGCCTTGGAACCATAATAGGCTATACAATATATAATAATATTAAACTAGAACTAAGATGGTGTACTCTTGTAGATTTATCCATTATAATTTTTAAAATTAAAGATATCAAAGATTAAGAAATATATCATGGAAAGATTTTCATTGGATAGGAGCGGTTCAAGCGATAGCCCCAGTAAGGCCCGTGTAGTACACGTGGTATTATCCATTACCGTCACGTGGTATGGGGTCGATAAGCCCACACTGGAGACCCTCTTTTTTATTCAAAAAAAAAAAAAAAAAAAGAACTCGTGACATTATTCTTGTATTACAGGAATTAACTACTGAATTGTAGAAACTCATAGGACCTTTAACTTATTTTGAAAAGGTGTTAACCTTGTTAATGTAATATGAGGAACTCTAGTTACTCAACGCATCGATAAATATTGTTCTCGATAATACCATTCTTCGCTTATCAAAAAAAAATAAAGAATACCATTCGTCATTTCATGTTATGATATTGTTTTTTCTTTTTTTTTTTTAATGTTATAATGTAATTATTAATTGTTGAGTGAGTCGTCCACCACTTTTGGCAAAGTAGACCCAACATAGAAAGTTTCAGAAACTGTCATATATAAGAAACCAATAAAATTAAGGTGACACAGTATTTTCACAACAAATTCTAAGTGATAAATAAAAAAGTGATGTTAATCGTAGGTTCATATAAGGTCCAGTAAAAACTTGCCACATAAATTTTGTTGTGAAATTATTTTGAAACTATTATACCCAAAGCACAACTCACAAGAAAACTTTTATATGAATGTAGCTAGCCGGAAGGTAAATAACAAACAAAGGTGTGGCACATACCCGTTGGATGTTCCTAGAAAAACAAAATTATATATTTTCTTGTTTTGCAAATAAGAAAAACTAGTCGATAATCCATGTAATGTATGAAAAAATTTATCGAAATATTTTTTTTTTCTTTAACTTTTTGCCTAAATATGAAATTTAATGATTTCGATGTTTATTAGTAGTCTTGTTTAATTAATATCAAAATATGAAATTTAATAATTATTGTAGTTATTAATAGATAACCCGTGAAAGAAAATTTTAACAAAGCACGATTTTTTTTTCTCCCTTTTATTTTTGTCTAAAAATTAAATTTGATACCACCGCACACCCTTGGTGTGATGATCACTCCACAAGTATAAGTACTTGTAGGGTGCGAAAGGTAAGAGCCGGGGTTCAAATCTCTAGGAAGGAACTTTACACACATATATACTTAGATTAGGTTATAGTAGAAATTATATCTTGTATAAAAAAAAAATTTTAATTTGATCATTATGATAATTATTAATAGATATTTGTTTTTATAGAAGGAATAGGCATTTATTATGATTGTGTTTTATGGGAAGATGAACATGACCTCGGGTCAAGAGCCAAGGGCCCAACAAATTATTTCTTAAAATATGGGCCCGGCCCAAAGGTGTGGACATAAGTAAAGAGGTCTGTGGAATGAAAGATAACTCCCCGGGGCGAATCCCGTGGAGGTTTAGACTAACCACTATTACCAAGGTCCACTATTGAGGTAATAAGCAAAACCTTTCTCCTATCATATACGCAAGGAACCATGGGCAACCAGTTCCCCTCTAGACTAAGATGCCACCTTCCATCAAGCTCACCTCGAAAAATGCTATGAAGAGATAAGAACCACTGGGGCAGTCACATCCGCACTATTGAGACGTTTTCACCTAATCACTTCCACATTAAATGCTGATTGACTGGCCTGAACAGTGAAAACACCCCTAAAGTCCTATTTCATGATGAATAAATGGTAGAACCAAGGGATAATGGGACAAATATCCCCTAAATCCTGCAAATAACAGGACAGTTGGGGAGAGAGAGAAGGGGAAACTGTCCATAAAAAGAGGGGAGGGGCAACAGGAAAGGGGATTTAGCAAAATTGAGAGAAAAGCCTTAGAGAAGAACAAGAGAGAGAAAGTTGTGATAGTAGAATAGGTCTAAGAGTTTTTAGCTTTCAATCCTATTCCTTGTACCTCGGGAAAGATATTCCTACATTAATAAATGCCTTTTTGTTCCTTATTATCTTACAATATGTTGTTTAAATCTCCTATTGTGGAATTCTTGCCCTTACTTTTATAAATTAATTGTGTAAGTCATCTTTGTTATCACTACCTTCTTAGCAATTGTTTTTGGCCCCCACATATTTGTATATAGAACTATTTATTATACCATTTATAGAAAAAATTTATTTGGAAAAAATTTAATGGAATGTTTAAATATAGAATAAAATTTAAAATTAATTAAAAAATAAATAATAGAATAATGATGTATAAAATTACGAGGTCCTAAAAACTTATGTAACAAAATATTATGAGATCAATAAAATAAAATAAAAATCAAATGTCTTTGGTTATATATATATATATATATATATATATATATATATATATATATATATATATATATATATATTGTTAAGTTCTAAAAGTTTAGAACAATTGGCAAATTGTGAACGCAAACTTGTCTAAATATAGATCCTAGAGTCTATAGGTATTATTAGACAATATTCAAGGTGATTCAAGTCAAGATTAAAGAACAAGTAAGCTGCAGAAAAAAGATTTCAGAATTTGCCTGGTTCGATCAATCAAAAGACAGGCTCGACCAGTCGAAATACGGGTCTGCAGAATTTTAAGTTCGGCCCAACAGCAGTTCAAGCCCAAAAAGGATTAGGGTTTCAGATCTACTTCTTTTAGTATATAAAGGAAACCTTAGGCATGTTTTATTATGACTTTGGAGGTGCTCTTGTGAGATCTAAAAGGTATTGTGCCTTTCTCTATCAAAGTCACTACCAGATATCATTTTTATATCTTTAAAACCGGTAGATCTGAAGTTGCTGCATGAAAATCAACAATAGTTAAAGATCTAAACCTTCAAGGGTGGTCTTGGAGTCACAAACAGGAGAGTTTGTGTTTTTTATTACAAGTGTGGATGTTTGTGTTGGAAAGGCCTAATAGAGAAGGAGTCCGTAGATTCTGAGTTTGCACGTGGTCGTGTCAGTAAGTTCTACATATGATAGCAATATGATGTTAATGGTCTAAGTCTTATTGTAGACTTTGATTCTCTATAGTAGATTTGTTTTTTACCTTGAGGATAGCTAGGTTAAATCCTCCCTAAATTTTTTACCGGTTTGGTTTTCCTAAGTCATCATATCGTTATGTTATTTACTTTTCTGCTGCTTTGCATGATATAATTATTTTATTTTAACCTAGATTTGAATAATAAATCTAAGTATTCACTTGGTTAATTAATTAGGTTAAACAATCTAGTTTACAGGGATCTAAAACCTAACATATATATATATATATATATATATATATATATATATTATAGATTATAGATGGATATTGTTAGAGATATTACAAATTTTATTAGATTGAGGTTACAAATTAATGCATCACCAATCAAATGTACATATGCAATTTAAATATTCATTTATAAGGTGATTGATGTCTACCAATCACATTCATTGACATATCAGTTTGTAAGTTTTATAAAATTTATATAGTAAAACTTGTATTACTTTTAATATTTTTCACTATAGATTATAGATTAGTTTTAAAGTTTAAAAGCACACCATGATGGCATAATAGGTTTATAGTCCAGTGGTACTTTTTTCAAAGAATTTGAAGTTTACACCATGGTTTTCAAACTCAGACCGTTTAACGAACCGAAAAAAGTGAGAGGTTTAAGGTTTTTAAGGTTTGACCGAGATTCAACTGAGGTCGAACCGTGATGATATCATAATTAATTTAATAATAAAAAATACAAAGTAATGTATTATAATGGCAAACATTAACAAAATTTTACTAGAAATTTGTTTTAAAAAATTAAACAACTTTCAATTGAATTTCCACCATTTTTATAAAATTAATAGAAAATAATAAAGTATAAACAAGTGTAAAAAAATTGGTTTTTAGTAATCTTTGAAATATTAAAAAAAAAAAGGATCTAAAATAAAATCATTTTCAACATAAATTAATAAATTGTATAGTCACATGTAAAAAGTATATTTCTTGAACCTCTAATAAAATTATCAAATAATAAAAGATTGAGAGGGGATAATAAAATAAATTAAAAAACTATAATCTAAACTGAACATAAATAAAATATTAAATCCAAGGATGCCATAGCAAAGAGGCATAGCCTAGTGGTATTAACGTCAATATGTTCTTATTAGCAGACTTGTATTAACGTCAGTATATTCTTGGGTACCGTGTGGGAGGAGGGTTCCTAGCTTGCATTGCGCCTCTCCTACTGGCTCTCTTAGGGTGCTAGGGTGAAGTCTATAGCACCCCGGTCACAATAGCTATAGCTCAATCTAACATTCCCTAGCGGGGGTACCCCTATTAGGTCGCGCCCTAGGGGGTTAGTCACAAATGGTCGCCCCCGCCCCCCCTTTTGTTCATTAAAAAAAAAAAAAAAAAAAAAAAAAAAGGTCAGTATATTCTTATTAGCATACTTGATCCCTAGTTCAATCCCTCGCATCCGCTTATTTGAAAATTTTTATGTTTAAAATAGCTTAACATTATAGAACCGTAACTCACTCTTAAATAACCAAATTTCTATCCGGTTTAGGGTTACTTGGGTCAGACCGTCCGGTCTGGTCCAGGTCTGACAACCATGGTTTACACACATACAAAATGATTATAGGTGTAAGGCATGTGAAATTAAAGAATTTTTTTTTAGTTATTTACATCGGTAATTAAAATAATAGGAAAAAAAAAAGTATGTTTGATGTTGTGAATATTTGTCTGTATTCACCGGCAGGGCTAGGATTTGGGTATGATGTTATTTTCCTCGAGAATATTCGCAATTTGGCCCAAGACATGACAAATCAAATAAGATTTTTTTTTTTTTTTTTTTTTGACATTAAAAAAAAAAAATCTTTTTAATCTAGTGTACGGGATTCTTAAAATTTTGTCATGTACATACCATCTGATTGCAACTATAAGTCTATAAATAACTATTTTAATACACACGGTTGACAGGTCGTCCTAATTTTCATCAAGCAATTGCAAGTTTTCAACCCATGAATTGATTTCTGAGGTACGTATAGAAAAATCTATGATCACACCATTTTGTGTCAAAAATTTTTCATAATTTTGACATGACAGATTATAAATGATGAAAAAAAAAATTATAAGTTCATACAAAAGTGACAAACAATTAATCACAATCTATTATACATAATATTTGTGAAAAAATAATGTGATAAAAGATGTGGTCTTATAATTAGCTATATGTATATATAACTTATATCATCTATAATTAGCTGT
Organism: Quercus glauca; assembly: GCA_023736055.1. Lineage (NCBI taxonomy): Eukaryota > Viridiplantae > Streptophyta > Magnoliopsida > Fagales > Fagaceae > Quercus > Quercus glauca. The sequence continues at coordinate 71,608,354 of CM043316.1, read as the reverse complement.
AGCAGTTGTTGGTGGGGCGGGCCCATTTCGATTACCTTTCCGGGTAAGTCATTGACACAACGAAACCGCTTTTACTATCAGCTTCCACACATCACACATGAAACTGATGTTGGGTAAATTTTTGTTGTTTAAAACCTTGACAGCAACAAGCTTGCCTATCATCAATGATGTCATAGTGTCATAATAGAGAGGTAAGAGAAGAGCAATTTTACTTGCAAATCATTATTAAGAGAAACATCTAAAGTTTATGTGGGAGTGATATATCTAATGATAGTTTTCATACATGTGTTTGTTATTATTGTGCAAGATGGGAATTAAGGTAAATTTATTGCAATCATGGTTTCGAAAAATAAAAAAAAAAATAAAAAATCATAAAATAAAAACCTTGGAGAGATTTTATTGTTATGGTATTTAATTATGAGAAGGTCAATTTGCAAGAGAATTTAGTCTGTAAAAATTGGTTTTGGAATATTGAGTTTCATGCACCATTGTATTATTGTAATAGTAATACAAGACAAGAACAAATCTTTCTCCATTCGGACCCCATAGAATTTAGAAAAACGTAAACGGTAAAACTTATGAAAAGAAAGCTATCTTGTTTAAAAATTGTTGTATCTTGGAATGTAATGTGATTGAAAGAATATACAATCTCTGTAACTCCCCGGCCACCACTCCCTACTTATTGAGAAATAAAGTTCTAAAGCAATCGACGGCCAACTTCCGAGCAAGGACAAAAGTTCTAATTTTAAATAAACAAACGTCAATTAATATCAATTTACATCTATGGACTTTCAATCAAGAATCCCATTTAGATTCTAACTATATTTCAATTTTATATTAAGCATCCTTCTAAACACACTCAAATTTTGTGTCAAAATACATTCTTTTATTTAAAAAATTACATATAAATTCATGCATCTAAACGCATAAAATATTATAAAAACACTACATTAAAAATTATTTTTTTCTTTACATAATTCTATAGAGTATAGTGTTATACATGTTACAAGTTTACTACATTGGTCTTATAAATTGATGTGTTATCAATTAGAAATAGGTAATTTAAAATTCAGTTATTGAAACCAACCAATCACGTTTATTGCCATATTAATTTATAAGTTTTCTGTAATAAAATTTGTAGTATCTTTAGCATTTTTCAATTATATATATATATATATATCTGTATATGTAAATGTATAAAGGGTTATAAACTATTCTTGTAAGTGTATCTTATATCAAATTACTAAACAAACCTCAATAAAGTATAATTTTTAAGTTATAGGGTATATTGGATCAATGGATTACACGTCCCACATAGTGATCTTTGATATCATGCCAAATTGTCCCGCTAGTGTCCAAAATGTGTCTCGATCACTATAGAATCACATTGTAACATAACTCCCACACTATAGGTACTAGACAAATTAAAGTTCTTTAATGGTGTTATAAAGGATATTAAGATATGGACTTGGCATGAAAAAGAATAATTAATAAAATGCCATGGCTCATGATTATATCTCTATCAGATGTGATTGGTTCTGTCATTTAAAAATTATAAAAAAAAATTATAAAAATTATAAAAATATAAAATAAAATTAAAATTTTTTTAAAAAAAATGAAAAAGTAAATGACTGCCTTCGAAAGGCCAATAATGGTTAACCCTCATTAAGTAAAAGAACACTTTTGGTATTCCTAAATAGCAAGAAAAATGAATTTACAAAGAAAAGGAAATGGTTCAACAAATATTATAATTTCAAAGTATGGGATTAAGTGCCAAATTAATCAATCAAAACAATTTCAACCAACACTCCTATATGAAGACAATATGAAATAACATGTTGATATTTGATTAGACCTCCATTGCTCTCTAGTGAAGAGATATGTAGAGCATATCTCAAACAGTCAAAGTACGTAGGTTCTAAATCTCTTCTTGTCCTTGTATATATATATATTTGTATTATTAGGCTTCTGTTCATGATCTTATTATTTATACGTGTCTTCTATTGGAGACGCATTATTTTGTCTTTGACATTTGGAAGATTATTATTAGATTATATATGTTAAAGTTAAACCAAACATGCACCATATGTTTTTATAAGTTCTTGGATAATATGTAGGAAAAACAAAATTCATGCAAATTTCCATAACCAATGTCCACAAATTAATGAGTTCATTTGTTGAAGTGAGTGTGCATGAATCGACTATTCGATGGTGGGCAAGACTAAAAAGGTTTTACCGACTTTCCTCTCTATCACACAGAAGGGAATGTATTGGTTTGTTATGGAGAGTTATCATTCATCCTATTCCAACTTGTAGGTCCAGAAAGCCGACGGTTCAAACCTTGTATGGCCCTTGTTTCCCTTAGCTAATTTTTTAGACATGATTAGTGGGAAAGATTTTAGCAACCTTCTAAATTATAATCATGCTTATCTGGAAAAAAAAATACCCAAATGCTTTTTTGGTAAGATCTTTGTGAGCTATTATTAATCATGGTTCTTTGGAAAAATTTCCACATAAATAATTATACAAACAGAAGAGAGTGGAGCTAATAAAGTAATACATCAAATTGCTATCATGTACTAGAAAAGCACTGTAATTCACTGTGGCACTGGCATGTTCTCCAAGTAAGCCACAAGCAAGGGCGCAGCTTCATGTTTAAAAGTCGGTACCACTTGGCTTGTAAAAATATGAATATGTATACTTGAAAAAAAAATTATATACTAAACTAATTTATTTTGATCACTTAATAAAAATGTTGAACGCCCTAACTTAAAAATCACAAGAATTTAGGTTTAGAAAAAATAAGAATAATATTACATTCATGAGATTTTCTCAATTACTTTACAACAAATCATATGTAATAAACTGTTCTTAATTCTTGTTTTGGTATAATACTCACATCACTTTTTAACTCACTAATAACAATTTGTCATATAAAATTTGTTATGAAAATATTGTAAACGTAGCATTATTCCAAAAATAATTCTGGCTCTTCAAACATAATCTTTAACCCCTTAAACCAAAAAAACAAAACAAAAACAAAAAAAAAAAAAAAAAAAAGCTTAAATAACAACAATAAAAAAATTAGCCCAAATAATAACAAAAACAAGACTAAACCAAACAACAGGAAGTCAACAAATTATTCAACAAAATGCCTATAAAAAAAATTCTCTAATTATTCAAATTTGTAACTTATTCAACCCATTACATAAAAATAATCTCTAATTTCATTTTTTCCTAAAATGATTACAGAGAGAAATAGTGTGGTTGTGAGTTATTCTTAGCGATATCGGCATTTATGCTTTTTTTTTTAACTTTGCAGTTGCAATAATTTTGCTCTTTTTAGCGACTTAGCTCGCAACTGTAGCAAATATCATCTCTCTCTCTCTCTCTCTCTCTCTCTCTCTCATTTTTCTCTTTTCTATTATCATTTCAGACTCTCTTTCTCACTTTATATTACTCTTATCTCAGCAATCTCAATTCCTATTTTATTTCTTATTAGTCCAACTTTTTTTTTTCCTCTTTGTTAGTAGAAAGAAATTGTGTGTTTGTGTGTGTGTGTGCGCCTTTTTTTTTTTTTTTTTTTTTGTGACTCTGATATATTCAAGTTATATCTTTATTAAATTTTGTATAATTTAAGTTTTTAATGATCATCTTAATAAATAAATAAATAAAAATAAAAAATAAAAATCTAGAGCTGCCACCGACCACATGCCCACAACAATAGTGTTGAATGGCCCCAAATATGTATGTTTGATGCAAGATGGTATAGGACCCTTTTCATGAGACATCTTTCTCACTACATGAGACCCACATATGTTGTGAAGGGTCTTTTATAGACCATTTCATCCCCTCTGTTCCGAGGGTGGCTTCTCAAAAAAAAAAAAAATAGACCATTTCATAAGATAATTTCCGTGTATTGTGGTATAGTGTGATACGGATGAGACGTCCTTGCTACAGTCACGGACCATTAGTGACATGACTAATGATGAAGGGCCATTAGTCACTTTCATGTGTCAGGCCTTAACCTTTCTCCCAACCCCACGATAATTTGTCGAGGGAGACTCGTATTAGAATTAGAACATAACAAGAACCAAGCGAGCCACAAGCCCACATCTGCAGTGCCGAAGGTCCTAAATATAGACATATATGGGTCTCAGTAAACAAAACTCATATGTTCCATTAGAATTGCTTTACTTTACTTCTTTCTTTCTTTTTTTTGAAAAGTGCTTTACTTTACTTTTTTTTTTTTTTTTTTGAAAGGGTGCTTTACTTTACTTTATACTTTACCAATTGACATTGTAAATGTCATGTACTTGATTTTTTTTTTTTTTTTTTCATTTAAACTTAAGTTACTTTGGAAGGATTAAAAGAAGAAAATGATGTGTCAGCGTAGAGTAAAACACCCATATGATAATAGACTTATGTTCAATGTCTCAACATGGTATGATTAATATGTCCTTGCTACAATCATGACCATTAAGCACATAATCAAGGGCCATTACTCTTTTTCATTTGAGAGGCCTTCAATCCCCTCTCTCTCTCTCTCTCTCTCTCTCTCTCTCTCTCTCATGGTCCCTTCCCAACACAATATATTTTGTTGAGGGAGACTCCTGTTGAAATTAGGACACAACATGAGCAGACTTGTCTCGTTTGGCATGTGAATGGGGGATAAGAGTGGAGACCTTGTACCATAATTATTGAAGTTTAAGATGGATTGATTGGAAAGTGTACCCAAAGTTTAAACCCTCGTTTGAAAAACATACCAACGGATTCAATTGTACAAGTGTTACATGTGGTGATCAAAGTCTAGATACCTTTATCTTGCAGTAGACTTAATGGTGACAAGGAAACGAAGTTTGGGACCAGTGACTACAGGCTTTGGCTGGGGGATTCAATTATGTATTGCATTATTAAAGCAACAAAAAGGAATCTATTCTTGAATGAAAGAGTTCATCTGAAATGACAACTGCTTACTTAAATTACGAATTATCAGCATCCAAGGTTGAATTGGACTTGTTTTCAGTCATAGGAATCTTAAATTTGGTTATCAATTATCTGAGATGACTAAAGGGTCCACGTCCAACCGATTGAAATGCTCATTAGATTTTATTGGCTATATCAAGCAACAATGTCAAATGCAGAAATAACGAGAGCTTGTCCATCTCCTACTCAAAACCTGCGCATTTTGCATCTGCCCTTCTAGGCCCGCCAAAAAAAAAACTGTAGATTTTATTTGTTTGTTTACCTGAAATAGGTACAGTTAAATTATAGAGTAAAACTTAAATACAGTATTTTAGCTATGATATATTACATTCCTCTCTTTGAATAGAAACAAATTTTTATATTAATATCAGTCTCTTAATTATATTTGAAATCACTTGAAGTGGTTAACACTTACTCAAAGTGAATATTTGACTTTGAGGATTAAGCTTTGGAGTTTGAAAACACCTAACTTAAAAGGACTTTTTATGAATGCACAAATTAGTAATGAGAATGAGACAGTCCTAAATTGCTAAGTGCCTAAATTACGATGCCTGTTCTACCAAGTCTTAGTTACCAAGCTTACTTAAAGTAAAATAAACTATAGGAAAAGTAACAGTCTACTTCACAAGATTAACACCTAATTAAATTAAATTATGAACATGAATACAAAGATACAAGTATAAAGCCTCTTAGAGCATCACCAACAAACTTTCTAAAACCAAAATTTAGAGAGTAAAGCAACAAAATGATGCTCCTACAAATTGCCCACGAACTACTTGATACAATTATGAATGATATCTATAGTTCTATGTCTGATTCTATGTGTGTTTTCTTGTACAATAATTCTTCTATTTATACTTGAGACTTTAACATTTAATTTTGTCTTCCTTGCCACGTGTCTTGTTCTTTTTTGTTTTTTTTCCTTTTTTTTTTTAAATACAAGATAGAATTTCTATTCTTACCTAATTTAAATGTATATATATATATATATATATATATATGCGTCTCCTTTGCTAAATATCCTGCAAGTATAGAGGCTAAGTAACCTCTCCTAACCACTTTGAGGTGACCGCTACCTTAATACTCCATATGTCTAGCACGTGCCTTTCTTAAAGCACGTGACTTGTCTCTTCTTTGGCTTTAATCTTTAATCAAACTATTTCTAACTTGTAAGTTTTGTTGGCAAAGTCTTCCCATGTGGCTTCCTCTTATCTCGGCACATGTCCTATTATAAATTTTGTTATTTGGCCCAAAAACCTCAATTAAATTTAAACACTTAAGGAATTGAATTCAATTATCACTAGACAAGACAATAATGATTATATTTTATTAGTCCATGCAACCAGATGTTTGAATTTAATTGAGGAAACTAATGAACTGTACCAAAGTACTGTATTTAAATTTTATGCAATTTTAAAAAGTGGGGTTTTTTAAAAATTGCACAAAAACAAATAAGTTAATTAAGTTTTAGAATGTAGTTAAACCAAACACACACAAGTTTTTGGTTTTTCTTTGATGATATACATAGCTCACTTTTTTTTTTATTGTTAAATTTAGAAATTTCACTTATGATAATATACATTTAGGCATTATCTTATGTATAACTTCTTCTTTTTTAATAATTCAATAGTTTAAACAACGAGAGAGTGGTGATTCGAATCCTAGCTAGTGGGGCTTTGGGTTTGGTTTAGCGTAAAGTGGAGTGGGCTGAGTTTTAGTTGAATGAGTGTAGGTTGGGTTTCGAATTAGGCTTAATTGGCAGTTAGGCTTACTGACTGTTTAGTGGGAGCTTGGGCTTGAGGGATAGTTTTGGGAAATCTGGTGGTTTAAGTCAGTGTCGGGTTTGAGATTTTTGGTTTCAAAGGCCCTTAGATTTCGGATTAGGCATAGGATTGATGGTTTAAGCCTCAAAATAGTGGGTTGGCTGGGTGGTTAAAGGTTTGTGAGATAAGTTATGGTACTAGATTTTCTCTTACGGTTTAGGTTCGTTTGTGTGGGAGGTTTGCTGCGGATAGGGGTGGGAGGAGCGGGAGCTTTTAAATAAAAAGCTCTGGACCTCATGCGCAGCTGGAAGCTGTGCAAGTTGTTCCATGCGCAGCTTCAAGCATGTATAAAAATCCAAATTTTAACACGGTTTCGGTTCTATAGTTTTGATCAATCTCAAGTACTAACTTTGCACACTAATTTGAAGGTCTTCCCAAACTCCGTTTTGGATGCTCATGGTGTCCACGGAAAGATCTCACAGCGTACTTTTCATAGGTTCCATCCTCGAGTCATTTGGAGCATCGTGTTAAAAATTATTAGCCTCCAAAGTTGGCTGCCCACACTGATTTCATTCCGGGAGTCCTTTTTTCAAGCCGTTTGTTCCGGGATGTCAAGGAATACTCAGGAAAGTATGTGCTTTTTCAGTCCAACATCCACGATCAATTAAGAATCTGCGTGCAAAGTTTGTACCAAAAGTGCATTTTTATGCGTTTTCCTTAACTTCGGGCTATTTTTCCGTTAAATCTTTTTAGACTTCCCAACCTATGTTTTGATCAAACTAGACATCATTGGAAAGCTTACGACGTATACTTTCTAAAGATACTTTATCTCCAACTTTCAAATTGAGTGAGCTTCAAGTTTTTTAAAAAAAGGGTGAAAAGCAAGGTTTAATAAATAATATTAGTAAAGTAATTTTTTTTGGGTTATTAATAAATTGATTTTTATTAAATGGAATTTTAGCAAATTAAGCTCACCAAAATGAAATTCATCACAAGACATTTTCAACGACACTTTATTTGAGTCATTCTAAGGTCGTTTACTTATAATTCAATAAGATTCTCCCAAAAAAAAAAAAAAAAACTTATAATTCAATAAATTGAACTATATTTAGCATGGGTCTTGTAATCCTGTTAATGAAAATTTTAAGAAAGTTTTAATGTCATTTTCATGAGAAATATAAAAAACTGTAAAAAAAATCAGTTACTATTTTCTTTTTCCATAAAAATTTTCTAAAAATAATTCGTTAACGAATGCCCTTAGAGCATTTGTTAACATTTCTCATTAAACATTAATGACATGCTGCCAATTTTAATGGGAAAACAATTTTTTTAGTTTTATCACGATATCTAGCTTGTTTTAATTCCAATTTGGACCTGTAAACTGTCAAATTGAAAGGAATTAAATTATCTATGACTTAAGCTAAAAATTATCCTAATCAAATCTTTTTTGGTCAAAATATGGGTTAATTGCGGTCGCACTTAATCAAAATTTTGAACATTGGTTGGAAAAATTAATCTTAACATAAAAAATGAATTTTATTATTTGGGTAAAAATTTGACTGTTTGACTATTGGTCAACTAGCTCAAAGATTGATCAACAGAGGCATTTTGGTCATTTTGGCCTTAAACATGAAAAATTGGATAATTTGCCGTCCAATTGGGATGAATTCCAACATTTTAAACATTCCCATTATTCCACGTCTAATACAGTAAACTTTTCAATTTTCTAAAAAATGTGAGATTTTGATACACAAAAGGAGGCAGATAAAATAATATGTCATAAATTATATATGATTCAATTAGCAACTCCTCTACAAAATTTTCATCCCTAATTATAAATGGAATTGGTTTATCTTTAAAGTTGATGAGCTTGATTATATTAGAATAGGCTTTTTGGATAATCTCTGACATTATTTCTTATAGTGCATGAGTTATAGTCTTGTGTAACACACACATGTTGATGAGCTTGATTATATTAGAGTAGGCTTTTTGGATAATCTCTAACATAATTTCTTATAGTGCATGAGTTATAGTCTTGTGTAACACACACATATCTTCAGTATTTGAGAATGAGTCTGGATACCTAGTTAGCCACACACTATTTAACTTTTTTTTAAGAAGAAAGAAACACACTAAACAGCAAAAAAAATCACAAATTCAAAAATAAAAAACCCTCTCATTCCTAAAATTTCTCTCTCTCACTAAAAGTAAAAAAGTGTTCAAATTTGGGTTTGGAATACCAAACTTAGATTGGTACACCTAGAATATATTCCTCTACAATGATTTTTGAAATGATTTGCATTTCCAGTGCTATTGCTGCATTTTTCTTCTAGCTTACCTATCCCAATTATAGTTCAGACGAATTGAATTAAGTGGAGGCAACACCATTCAGGGGAGGCTCAGCCCTTAGGTCATTTAGGCAATGGCCTAAGGCCCCCTAAAATATAATACATTACATGCACTTGTCTATTTTGTCAAAACTCTACTTCCTCCTCCACGCTTTTGCATACTTCAGTCATTTGAATGGATTTACATTCCCCTTCCCTTCCAACCTCAACCCATCATCATCACCACCATCACGTGGAGGATGTACTGGTGTCAAGATCGACTCAACACATTTTGTGGCCTAAGTCTAAGGTGACAATTTAAAGTGATAGTCAGTTTCTTCCAATATCCCAAAGGTAATACTTGTTGAACGCTTCTTTGCAAAGCCATCAATTTAACATTTATTTTTTTAACAATTTTAGCCTTGATTGAATTAATTTACTTGTACTAATAATACTATGATCATACTAAAATCATGAAACATTAACTATGACATTTTCATGTTAAATGCATTTCATGCAAAACATGGTCACATTGCTATCAAATTATTTCACAAGCGTAAATTTTTTTAAATATAAATTTTAAAAAAAATTAAATTCTAAATAATGTCATTTCTATTGATTACCTCAATTCAATTTCAAACAAATTCTTTTCAAATCTGCTCAAATTCATGGTCCGCAAAAATAGGGCCTAATTTATGGCTGGCTCAACACATTTTGGAGCTAGACACAAATGTAAATTGTATTATTACTTAATATTTTATAAAGCAATATATGAATTAGAAATACATTAATTGGACTATTTTCATATATTTATAAAATGTATTTAAAACTTTTAATTTAAAAAATATTGTAACAATCAGTATCAAAATAAATACTATATTTTAGATCGTTACTGTATCTTTTGACAATGTTGGACTTTAGTTATTGAACAATGAATCTCAGTAATGAATTTGTCTCGAAAACTATTCAGTCTAATTTTAGGGTGTGTTTGTTTGGGGGTGAAACATGGTGGATGGAAAACTTTAGAGAGAAAATGAAAATGAAAACTTTTTTGGAGTGTGTTTGGTTGGGTGAGAAGGAAGGAAAATAAATGGCAAGGCTCAGGTGTTTTCTCCCTGAGCCCACCAAAATGTTTTCTCCCCAAAATTGAGTGAAAACTGAGTGGGGATGCATTTTTTCTTGATCGACAAAAATGCTCATATGCATGTGCACATGGGTTTTGTCCAATTGCCTCCCACCACCCCTTTTTTTTTTCCTGGGTAGTAACTTTGGTTCTTTTTTCTTTTTCTTTTTTTGGGCAATAACGTTGCCTCTTTTTTTTTCCTTTTCTTTTTTTTTTTCTTTTGATTTTCTAGGGCCTCTGTGTGATTTTTTTTTTTTAACTAGACGTGATTTTTTTTTTTTGGGACATGATTTTTATTTTTTTTAATAAATTTGAGTGATTGCTCTTTTTTTTTTTTTTTTTTTTGTTATTTGTCACTTTTTTGTTTTAATTGGGCATCATTCTTTAACAATAGTATATGAGTAAATTTATTCAAACTCATTTTTTCCATTCCTCCACTTTTCCACTCCCAACCAAACAAAAATGAGAGAAATTAAAATCTTTTCTATCCTCTCACTTTTCCATCCCCCACCATTTTCTATCCTCCCACTTTTCCACCCCTCCAACCAAGCGAACCCTTAATTTTGATTGAGAGAGAGGAAGAGTAAAACTTTTGGGAGATTGAAAATTTTATACTGTTAAACTTCTATTCATTCTAATTTTAATTTTAATAGAGATGGAAAGAGTAAAATTTTTGGTAGATTGAAAATTTTTATACTCTTAAACAAATGCAAACATAGTAAAATGTATTAATAAAATACTGAACATTTGAAAAGAGTATATTTTAAAAATAATTTTTATTTATTAAATTTTTGGATTACAGTATTATTTTTGTGCAATACAGTAAGGCTGGAGAAATTATAGTTCTTATGGTGGACCACGTCACTAGTCCACCATTCCACTAAAAGACTCCTATCTGGTTAAAATTGTTGAGTCAGTAATTAGTTTCTGTTTAAAAAAATTTCTGACACAACAATTTTAAACAGATGTGAGTCTTTTAGTGGGTACTCCTAGACTACCGGTATTGCCGGTAGTAGAGAATGGGACTTTCAAAATTTCAAAGATATTGGAGTTGACCTTGTGGTCACTGCTCAAACAACGGCCGCCCTTATTTGGATTCCATGTGAACAACCCATCTTTCTCCACTGAGGCTTTGCTGGCTTTCCTTTGTGGGTTAGCTGGCATGTTGCTTCAACCTCAAAATCTACAAGCTACTGAGATTTTTAGAAACATTAGATTTGTATTGCTTTAGGCTACATACTAATGACTGTCATGTACTTGCTTTAGGCTACATACTAATGATTGTTATGTACCTAAAGTCGTATGTTGTTTTGATTACCATACTCCTTTTTGCTAAATATTGTCTCGATTACCTTCTTCAAAGATCCACTTATGAACAAAGTCTGGAACCCACTCAAAAGCTTTTATTTCTTCACCACCAACTTTAGGAGGGTGAGAGTAACTGTTGATGATCATTGAGTTAGAGGCGTCTGTATTTTGTAAGCTACATTGTTCATAACTCCAAAGTAATTTCTAGTTGTTGAGGCTCATTTTTGATAAAATGCCCAATGAAAGAAGAAGCCCAACAATAAGGGAATGGAGAGAAAATGGGATCAATAAGAGGTAAAGGCAAAGTAAATGGGTCAGGGAAACCCAAGGATAGAGGTAGTGTACCCAATGGGTCAGCATGGCAGGAATGGCAGCCAACAAGCCCATGGGATCAACAAGAGGTAAAGACAATGGTAAATGGGTCGAGGAAGCCCAAGGATAGAGGTAGTTAACCCAATGGGCCAACATGGCAGGAATGGCAGCCAGCAGGCTCATAAGATTAATAAGATGTAAAGGTAAAGTAAAACAGGCTGGGAAAGCTTAAGAGAAGAGGTAGTGAACCCAATGGGCCAACATGGCAGGAATGATAGCCAGCAGGCCCATAGGCATGGCAGGAAGAGGAACAGCAAAAATAGAAGTCCAATGGGCTAGATGGGCAGGGGATTCTACCCAAGCAGTACCTTGCCCATAGGGGAACGAAGGGAGGTACTGCAAGCCCAAAAGCCCACACATCCTCTATGCCATAGAAGGCAAACATGAACCCAGTACACGCAGCAGAACAAGACAATGCAAGAATGGCAGGAATGGGAGTAAAAGAAGGCAAACCATAAGGCAATGGAACGTACACAAAGGCCAAGACGCCACCTACTTATTCCCAACCAATACAGAAGAGGCAGGCCTTTGGTCAAGAGATTCAAAGGGTGTGGTTTAGCAGTGGGGAGAAAAGAGGTATATTTTGAGATTCCTACCGAGGCTTTTTTTGGGAGAAATGCCTTGCTGGGATGGCATTTCGCCCAAAAGAGGTAAACTTGGCCGGGGCCACTTGATGCATACTATAAGGGTAAGTGTAGAGAGAGCCTCTAGTTCTTATCCATTGAAGGTAAGGAAAAAATGGGGGGGAGGGGAGAAATGAAATAAGGAATTTTGTCTGGGAATGGAGAGTGGTGCAGCAAGCATACTCTGAGAAGAGGTAGTGGCCTGGCAACCAATGGGTCAGTGGGCAAGATTGGAGAGATGCCCACAAGGAATCAAAAACGGTTGGTGAAACCCTAGGGACCAAAGGGAGAATCTCATTGAATTAAGAGGTATAAAAAGGATCAGAGGTAGCCAAGAAGGAATAACACGGAGGGAAGGGGACGAGGAAAAGAGTAAGAAAGAAATTGAGAACTAGAGAACAAAAAAAAGAAATCTAAGTGCTAAAAAGAGAGAAGGAAGAGAGAAAACATGGTAGAAATAGGGTCATGCATCAGTAGACCACCTTTTCTCTCCCTCATGACATTCCCACTCTCTGAAACTCTGTGAAATCGGAACCCAAAACCATTTATGCTCTTTCTGTAGCACAGGTAACTTCAATGGTAGAAGTCTGTAACGAGGTTATCCGTATTAGGGTTTGGTTCCCTTTTTGGACCCATTCCTATTGAGTAATCTTTAGCTTCTTTGACATCTTTGTTGTTATTCTTTTCTCTTTGCGTTGCTGTGTTTTATGCTAATGACCATCCTGCTATGATATCTTTTACTCTTTCTGCTGTATTAATTATTTTATCTACAGTATTAGTTAGTTTTTGTTAGTTGCTTAGTGTAACCCCTTTTTATTTTATCTGCTGTTTTAGTTATTTTGTTGTATTAGTTATCTTGTTTGCCATATTAGTTATTTTCTATTGGATTGGCTATTTTACTATAACCCTTTCTCTTGGCACATTTTGTTATAGAAGTCATTCTGCTGTAGTTTCCTTTGCTATGTAAGACAGTTATTCCGTTGCGACCATATCTGCCGTACCATCTCCGAGTTATCTCAACATTGGGCATGGCTGGCTTGCGCACGAGCTGGCCTGCAGAGTAACTCACAAGGGGCTAATCTCGACTCCCTTACCCATCAACTCACAAGCCTTGATGTAACATATGGGCCCAGACCCATCAACGTAGAAATGCCCCCACACTAGTAAAAGAAAAGTCTTTTCAATTTTGAATTGATTTTGGTTGATATATGGTTTATCTAATTGATAATTGCATTTTACATTTTTAGTTAGAAACATCTAATGTGTATGTTGTTATAAAACCAGCAACTACTTTTTGATGAAATGGGTTATTTCATTTTGTCGGTCTTTTAAGCTAATTGATGATAATCAATTTAAATCAAATTTGGTCAGTCAAGTTCTTTTCTAAGCAAGTAAAAAAGAGGGAAAGGGACATTCTTAGGGTGGGAAACTCTGGTCGAGCTTTTTAGGTCGACTTGGAAGCAATAGCTTATGTCTTTGTTGCTGTTGCTTTGTGGTGTTTACTTTTTGTTTGTGGGTGGTTTTTCCCTCATTTTATTACTTAAGCAGCATGTTTGGACTTGATTAGTGAAGGGAGCATTTTTTGTCGAAATACATTTGTCGGAATATCCATGAATACTTTTTGGACAAAGGGTGGTGGGATTGGGAATTGGGCCTAGTTCGTTCTACAGAATTGGCCCTGCTAGAATTGGGCCTGGTATGTCCTGAAGAATGAGCCCTGCTATCAATCTGTAGCAAAACAAACACTCCAACATAGATAGTAAAATACAATAGTACAATCCAATAGTCGTTAGTTCACAGTAGAGTCAGCATACATTTTCAAAAAATATATAATGAATACATTAACACATATATGTACAACAAGTATAAGAGATATCCCTTTGTAGAATGAGTGTTCCCAACTCCTATAATCTTATTTCTTTGAGTCAGCACAAAATTATGCAATTTGGAACTTGAGTCAGTCTTAACCATATTGAATGCTAGGATATTGTGCCAAAGGGTTTCTTTTCTCTACTCTTCCAAACTACTATACTGTGATTTCTCTCTACTAATCTTGATGACTCTCACTATTGTTGTGTAGCTCTTGTTGTTGTGTTGTTTTTTTTATGAATGAGATCTACCCTTATTTATTCACAAATTTGAGAGCCTTTCAGCCTCTCTCTTCCTCTTATGGTACATTAATCCATTCTTGAAGTACACTAATCCATAATTGTATTGTTTTCCTGCTAATTCTTATTTCTCCGGGTCTAGTATGCAAAAAAGTAGGACATACTCTTTTCTTTTCGCCGCTTGATGCCCATAACTAAATTTGATGCTCATGTACCCTCTTTGTGTTCTATGGCTCTTCCTTCATTCTTTCCCTTTATTTTCGGGAGTGCTTAGAGCCTCCAATCTTTTATATCAAAAGTCTAGGGCCTTTTGGGCTTGGTTCAATTCCTTGGGCAGTTTGACAGAAGCTCTTTTTTGTGAGCTTCCACTTTCTTTAAGGTGTTTTGGCCATTTTTGGGCCCGCTTTTGCTTTTCTCATGGGCTTTGTGGTGAAGATTGTTTTTTCCTCTTTTTCTCAACTGTAAGTGACGAGGCCTCTGTTGTTTATCTCATCCTAAGGTATTCTGCAACGAGACCTCTTCTTTCGTCACTTAGTCAAATTGGCCTAGACATGGGCCTGGTAGGCCCTTCAGTCCCTTTTTCCCTTGTCCTTCTTGGGCCTCCTCGACTGGGCCTGGGGTTTCATTCGCTGGCCCAATAATGTTAAAAAAATGGGTATCAAATTAGTCTTGCAGCTATGTATCCCTTATTGCTTGTATGTATAATCATAACCAAAAAGTTCAAATCTAGATGAACAACAATTCTGGAATGGGAAACAATTCTCAACCAATTCAAGGATTAATTAATCATCCTTGTTTTATCCATTACTGATTACTATTTGTATTTGTTTTAACTTTAACTTTGTTGCTTTTTTAGTATGGGTTTAAAAGCATAAAAATTATTCCATGCCATAAACAAATCACATCACCCACAATGGTAAATTATGTGGTATTTGCAAAATTGAATGGTGGCTCTTTACCAAAAAATTAAAGGACAATATGTTATTAGTAATTCTTATGGTTTATTCATCCTAGGCTTTTCCTATGACAAATGCTTTCTTCAATGAGAGTAAAAAGCTATCCCACTGTGTTGAAAATCAATATAAGTTCACAAAAGATTACTAGTAAAATTTTTGTACATACTCAACCCAATACCTTTTCAATTGTGATGTTGCAGAAGCCTAAAAAAAGCACACACGATACTCTCTTGATTGAACAGAAACTAAACTGTTAGTTCTTTGTAGTAAATCTCGAATTCATGAGGGGTTTCCCTGAATCCACAAGGAGAAAAAAACTGGAATCCACCAGAGAAATAATTTGACAAAAGTCTGTATTTATTGATAATATTCTAATCTGCCTCTAACGGCTACAATACATATAAATACTAAGAAAAACGTCTAAAACCTTAATTCGCACTAATTACGCGATTAGGTGACAAAATACCGAAATTTACCAAAAATGGAAAAATTAAGTTAAATGCAAAATTATAAACTATTGACCATAAGAGTCGTCCCATAACAGACGGAACCTTATTCTAACTTTTAAACTAAAAGTTATTAAGGGAAAAAAATTATTACTATAAATAGCAAAAACACTGTTTTCGGGGCCTTAATGAAGGAATTTGTCAAAATTTTGGAGACATTCATGGCTCATGAGTCTAGATTAGAACACCGTTTCCCTTCAACCTGCCAAATTTCATGCAATTTCGACACTGTCACCCCGATGGCCTCTGCTAGCACCCCCCTTTAATTTTGCATTATGACTTCCTACGCCCCTACTGCTCCAAGAAGGCATGCGTTGTCTGTTCTACATTAGTCTTCCCTGCTTGAAAAGAACTCGACCTCGAGATCCCACTATCTGGTTAATTAGGAGGATGATAATCATACAAGTCAACAACATTGAAGGTAGAAGAAATGCTCATGTATGAAGGAAGAGCAACCACATAAGATTGTTGTTGATCTTCTTAGTAATCTGAAATGGCTCATACTTCTTGTCCATCAATTTGTTGTAGGTACCAACAAGAAATCTCTCCTTTCTAAGATAGACCAGCAATAAATCCCCAACATTGAAGATCTTCTCAAGCCTCTTCTTATCAGCAGCTTCCTTGTACTTGGCATTTGTAGCTTTAAGTTTCTGCCTTACCTCCTCCTGCATGGCCTGAATACGGTCAGCCATATTTTCTGCTGCATGGCCTTGACTCACTCCTGGAAGCTCAGGTAAAGGTACTAAGTCCAAAGCGTGTTTTGGGGGCACGCAGTAAATGATGGCAAATGGAAACTTACCAATGCTTTTGCTAACTGAGCTGTTGTAAGCAAACTCTGCTTGGGACAATGCAAGATCCCATTACTTAGGCTTCTCGCCTGAGATACACTGTATTAGATTCCCCAAAGTGCAATTAACTACTTCTGTTTAGCCATCAATCTAAGGATGATTGGTGCTGATGTAATTCAAGGAAGTGTCAAAACGCTTCCACAAAGTCCGCCATAAGTGACTAATGAATTTGGTATCCGGGTCAGAGTGATGGACTTTGGCACTCCATACAAACGCACAACTTCTTTAAAGAACAAATTGGCCACTCGAGTAGCATTTGAAATTTTCTTGCATGCTATGAAATGGGACATTTTCGAGTACCTGTCAACCATAACAAAAATAGAATCCATACCCCACTAGGTTCGAGGGAGACTAGAATAAAGTCCATAGACAGATCCTCCTATGGTGCTTGTGGAACTAGCAAAGGCATGTGTAAACCAGTATTCTGAGATTGACCCTTTGCAGTTTGGCAGATTGGACACTTCCTCACATGATTGCCAACATCCCTCTTGAGTTATGGCCAATAATACCTCTCCTCCACCAGTTCTATAATCTTATCCTTGCCCATATGTCCACCCAAACCTCCACCATGCAGCTCCTTAATAAAGTGCTCCCTCAATGAACTTTTAGGGATGCATAATTGATTACCCCGAAAAAGGAAACGATCCTGAATGTACATACTTTTGACAGCAGCATGAATTTGTTAACATTTACCCCAAATATCACCAAAATCCTCATCACTCTTGTACAACTCCTTAAGACAATCAAACCCTACAACTTCAGTACGTAGTGTGCTCAACAAAGATGCTCGCCTACTGAGCGCTTCTACCACCTTAATAGTGATGCCAAACGTGTGCTTCAATGTGAAATGGAAGCGTTGTATGTAAGCTACCCACCAAGCATGCATCCGGTAAATGCTAACTTGACTGTTGATATGCTTCAATGCTTGATGATCTGTATATAATATAAACTCCCTCTGAATCAAGTAGTGCTCCCAATGCTTAAGAGTGAGTACTATAGCAAAGAACTCCATCTCATTGGCCAACCATTTATTTCGAGCTTCACAAACTTTCTCACTGAAGAATGCTACTAGTTTGTTGTCTTGTGAGAGAATAACGCCTATCCCGACCACAGATGCATCACATTCCACCTAAAACACCTTATCAAAGTTGAGTAATGCCAAAACCAAGGTTGTGCTCAACTTCTCCTTAATCAAGGCAAAGCTCTGTTCTGCCTCCTTTCCCCATGAGAACCTCCCCTTCTTCAGATAATTAGTGATAAGGGCTACTATGCTACTAAAATTTTGAACAAACCTTCGATAGAAGGTTGCTAGCCCATGGAAGCTTCGTACATCACTCACTGTCTTTGGGGTTGGCCATTCTTTGACTGCACAGACCTTGTCCTCATCAACATGAATCTCATCCATACTGACCACATACCCTAAGAATAGCAACTTATCAGTCAAGAAATTGCACTTCTTCAAGTTGATATACAACTCATTGGCTTGCAACACCGCCAATACTTCTTGCACATGATTATAGTGGGCTGCTTCTGTCTTACTGTAAATCAGGATATCGTCAAAGTAAACTACCACAAACTTTCCAATAAATGGATTCAGTACCTGATTCATAAGCCTCATGAAAGTTCTGGAAGTATTGGACAATCCGAAAGGCATCACCATCCACTCATACAACCACTCATTTGTCTAAAAAGCTGTCTTTCACTCATCTCCAGGTCGGATCCGAATCTGGTGATACCCACTCTTGAGATCCAGCTTGGTGTAACATTTAGACCCACTTAGCATATCAAACATGTCATCTAGTCGGGTAATAGGAAATCGATACCTGACTGTGATCTTGTTGATGGCTCGACTATCCACACACATACGCTAGTTCCCATCCTTCTTCGATGTTAACAATGCCGGTACTACACATGGACTCATACTCTCCCTGATCTACCCCTTACTCAGAAGCTCATCCACCTGCCCCTTGCTCAAAAGCTCAATCACCTACCCCTGTAGAATCTAACCCTTCTAAGGATTCATCCTGTAATGTGGCAGATTTGGTAGACTAACTCCGAGAGCTAAATCAACGCAATGCTGAATGTCGCACATTGGTGGTAAACCTGCAGGCAACTCTTCTGGAAAAGCTCTTCAAACTCCTTGATCAATGATTAAATTGTCTCAAGTATCTCAGCAACCTTCTTCAACTCACCATCTATCACCACTACAACATATACTTGTTTCAACTCCTTACACTCCCTGTCAAACTCATCCTCCTCATTGTTGACTATAAGAAGTGATGGCTTCCCCTCCACTTTAGAAGCTTTGGGTACATTGCCTTCCTTAATAAGACCAATGACAATTTTCTGCCATTCTTAATGAATGCATACACATTATCCTTACACCTATAAGTAGCATCTACATCATGCTGCCAAGATCTACCCAATATTAAATGACATGCATCCATTTCAACAACATCATAAACTACTTCATCTACATAACATTTACCCATAGAAAAAGTAACACGACATTGTTGAGTAACAAAAGTTTTTGTACCTTTCTTAATCTAACCTATCTTGTACGGAGAGGGATGCTTTTCAGTTTTCAGTCCCAGCTTGGTAACCAAACTCTTCGACGCGATGTTCTCTGCACTGCCACTGTCAATGATCAAATCATAGACTCTCTTACTAATGGTGCATCGTGCTCGAAAGATCTCATTCCGCTGACCACCGTGTTCCACCCTCAGTGTGAGCAACAACCTCTGAATCACCAAAGACCTCCCTAATGGCACGTCTTCCTCATCTTCTTGGACCTCATTGGGATCATAGGCATATGGATCAGCATCATTATACACCTCTTCACCCTCAAGTTCACCTTCTGCCTTACCCTCTTCTACCACCTCAAGATTCACTACGGCTCGCTGAGGGCAAGTACTAGATCAATGTCTTGGTTCTCCGCACCTGCAGCACTTACTCCCAGTTGGCCTAGCATAGGGGTTGGAGTTCGCTATTGGCTGGGCTGTGGAACCTGCTACTACCACTGTGGACTGGATGACACCACTATTCTCCCTAACTACGGGTTGTGATCATGGCGTAAACATAGGCTGTTTAACTTTATTGGCAGTGGAATTGGAGGATTTCGAAGTATGGTTGGAAAACTTCAAACCTGCCCTGAAATGCTAATATTCTATTTTCTTGGATAGGGTTACAACCTAATTTAAAGTATATAAGGCTTGTAAGGATACCTGATCTCGGATGGAAACTTGCAACCCGTGTACAAATCTGGATATCTGTTGATCTTTAGTTTCCTCCAAATCATTGTGATTCTCTAGCTTGTCAAAATCCTCCATGTACTCATTAACTATCCAAGTACCCTACTTGCAATTATGGTACTGTCTAAACAACTCCTGCTAGTAATCTAGTGGAAAGAACTTATCTGCCATTAATCTCTTCATTCCCC
Source organism: Quercus glauca (assembly GCA_023736055.1). NCBI lineage: Eukaryota > Viridiplantae > Streptophyta > Magnoliopsida > Fagales > Fagaceae > Quercus > Quercus glauca. The sequence continues at coordinate 71,587,995 of CM043316.1, read as the reverse complement.
TCCATGATCGTATTGAAAGCTTTCATTCACGGGTACAGTTTAATTGAACATGATCCCACCAGGTAGATGCTCCTCCCTTCAATTTGTAGGCCACCAAACACACCTGTTTGTCATCTGTAGTACCCATATAATTGAAAAACGTTTCCACCTCACTAACCAAATCCAGATACTCTTCAAAGGAGACATACTCGAAGTTGCCAGGACTTGAGTATGAGAAGTTGAGCCTTTAAGCTTCTTCCCACCTTGCTCTTCCCTTCTATTCTTATAAGGAGGTGGAGATACTATTCTCTCTCTAGCGGGGAGTCTTCCCTCGTTCCTCCTGAGAAGGGGGTTAGCTCGTATCCCTTTTCTGATTCCTATCACCCACTCCGTGCTCATCTCCTCGAGAGTGACTGGGTGCTAGACTCGGTCTTCTCTGATGATGTAGCCTCTTGTCTTTACGGCAAAGCAATTCTTTGTCCTTCTCTGCATTCCTTTGCAATAGGGCCACTTGCTTCCTCAACCTTTTCACCTCCATATCCCTATTTGCATAGGATGGGCCCTTCATATTGGTAGCTGACCCTTCTCCTTGCGGAGGAGGGCTAGGTCGCCACTGAGTATCCTTATGAACTTCAAACCTCACATGACGATCCGCATGGACAGATTCTTCCGACATGCTAGGCCGCTTTAGATTAGTAGGACCACTCCGTGTTCGATTGGCCATGGTCACAGATAATCCAACTCTTGAGTTTTCTGCTTGGTAGAGTGATTCACACAGACGGCACCAATTGTAAGGATACTGAAATTAGTCCCTGAGGAATACTCCTTGGAATTTTTGTTACAATGACCCACACAATCAAGATACAAATAAAAAATAAGGAATAAACACTCTACAATGGGAAACACAAACAGTGGATTTCATTTACCATTAATATGCTACCATAACTATTACAAATGCTAAGATGACTACAGGAAGTTTTTTTTTTTTTTTTTTTTCTTTATTCCCGTGGTATCACTATTCACTCTTACTCTGTTTTTCTTCTTAGACAGATTTTTCTACTCCCCTCTGTCCCCTTCACCTTTTGCCTTCCTTTTCCTTTTATAGCTTTCGTCTTTGTTCTTATCACTACAGCTATCCTATTCATTTTCAAAGTCTCAGGGATATTTTTCCTTACTTTATTGGTTTCTTCCCTTCTTATCTTAGAATTTTTACTGCTCAGAGGTTGCGTGTACTGTTTAGGCTGTTTTATGCGCAATTAATGCAACAGAGGTTAGGTAAGAACCCCTTCATTAATGCGTAGGTAAAAAATCTTCTTTCTTCTTGGGCACTCCAGAAGTTTCCTGTGGTTATCAATGTCTTCTGGATGTTATACATTGATTCTGGATAAGGTAGTGCTTTCCATTTTCCACAGGAGTGGGTTGACCGTGGTATTCAACTTTGTCTTCAACACCCTGAACGATCCACCTTTCAACTCTTTCAAGGATTATCACTCTTTGAGCTTTCCCCTCAGCACAAAGGCCAGGCCCAACTACTTTCCCGTGGCCCAGTAACTTCTTAGGCTCTAGGTCCAAGTAGAGATTGTTCCACTCCCCACATATATGTATATATATATATATAACTTATTAAAATAGTGCAATAAATATGATTGTTTTTAGAATGCATAAGATGATTTATTCTTTTTTTTTCGTATATTATTTTTTGCCAAAATTATGAAGCAAAATTTGTAAGCTTTGCTTCAAACTTATGTGGATTTGAATTTGTCATTAATTTCTTTGCAAAATTTGTCATTATTTTAAATGTTTAGTAATTTAGATTGTTCTTAATTATTGAATTAAGGTTTCCACTTAAATATGATTTCAATTATTGTTTTAAATAGTTTTTAATTATTAAATTCAATTTTTTCTATTTAAATATTCATTGGTGATTAAATGAGCCTTAAAGCTCTACATGTGTGTGTGTGTGTGTGTGTGTGTGTGTGTGTGTGTGTGTGTGTGTGTGTGTGCGCGCATTTTATATATACATGTGCATTTTATAATACTTTAGTTTCACACAATATGCATTTGTAAGGACCGTGATTTGAACTACAACCCACCAAGAACAGAGGATGATCGCCCAACAAGCCCAAAACAATGTATTTGTTTGATAATGGGTCTTACAAGAAAACTTCCTAGCAAATTACATGCAGTCCTTAGCAGATAGGATCCATGTCAATAAGAATAAGAATGCAAATTGATGGAAGTAACACTCCTCGGTCAAGTTTGAGGATGAGATGTTCTTATGTTTAAGCAAGATTATCTGTGTACAATGTGTTCTTCTTTTTTTTCTTCATTCTCAGATTACATGCCCCATTTTTCTAGTGGTCATTTCCTTATATAGTCTCTCACTCCTACATCTCAGCCTTCCACCTGTTGATCTTCTATGAAATCCCTTAGATGCTTGTCCCATTAGGACCTCCTTGAAGCTTTGTGAGGAGCTATGAGCTGAGGTGACACAATTCAGGTGTCATTTTTCCATAAATACAGCCAATTCATTTGGTGCAGTACATTTAATGTAGTGGTGACAGTCTCCTTCTCAAATATTTCTTCTTTTTGTTGTTAGCTCAATTTTGCTACCTTCCCTGAAGCTTATCCTTCCAGAATAGTTAACTCCCTATAGCTCTCCCATGGCAGCTCGGCTCCTTGGGAACCTCAGTTGCTTCGTCACTCTCCTCTTGTATCCTCAGCTTGTTGACTTAGGTTTACACAATCCTTTTAACCATCCTCAGGTATTTGTTCATCCTCGGGCACAACCCATAACCCAATAAATGTGCTTGGTTTTTGCCTATCCTCACAAATATTATCTAACCAATATTTTTTTTTTAAAAGTAAAATAAAATCCAGTAAAATAAAATAAAAAAGAAAACCTGATTCTCTTTCTCCCAAAAACAAATTCGACTTTCATTAATAAAAAAAAAAAATCGACTCTTTCAAACGTAGAAACGACCATCTCCTTCTTCTTCTTTAATCACTCCCTTTCAGCCATCTCCATCTTCTTCAATTATCTCTTTCAAGTTTCAAACACAGCTACCCATTCTCTCTAAATCTCTATTATGCCCAAATCTCTCTCCACACAAAAACCCTAAACCTAACGCATTCTCTAACCATCTATAGGCCTCCTCCTTTTTTTTTTCTTTTTTTTGCTGGAAGTAAAATTCTACAAAAGAATTACAAAAATTGGAAGGAAGGATCCATGGAATAAAGGAACAAAGGAACAACCAAAAAGGGAATTACAAAATTAGCGTGAGGTACTGTTTTTATATTCAGCTTTTATTTTATATTTATTCTTGAATTTTAGTTAATTAAACAAAGGAACAATATTATTCCTGAAATTTAGGAAAACACTGTTGCGTGAAATTTAGTCAATTGTTTATGCAATTGTTAAACCTTTATCAATTGTTAGGTTACCATTTTTTAGATTTTTTCTTTGGTTTTGTCTTATAAACAACAAACATTATTTTTGTCTTGTGAATTTAGTCCATTTTTTGTTTTGTTAACAAAAACTGTGGTTTAAAAGCTTTTTATATATATATATATATATATATATATTAGCATTCATACTATTTGAATAAAGTGTTTAACCAACTTCAAAATTGTTCCATATTTATTGGTGAGATTTTGTATTTCTCTCTTTATATAAATAGTAAATACAACAGTGTTGCTGCTGTTTAGGATCCAATTCACCTTCTTTGATTCTTTGATTAGTGATTTTGCAATTGACGTACACTATTTACAAATCTTTTGTATTGGTTTTTATTGTTTTGGTTGTTGAATAGACTCGCTATCTTGTTATTATAATGTATACTAAAAGTCATGCGACTGCTACATCTGGCCCTAGGGAAAACGCTTTTGACATTGAATCTTAAGGTATGGGACGTGATTGCTCATGTTGTTGAAGGTGATGATGAGGAGAAAATGGGAAAATGTCCCTTTCAAAAAAAAAAAATTCATCATTTTGCCCAATTTCTCAAACTAATTAGGGAAATGCCCTTATTTTGAAACTCGATTTTCTCAAAATCGAGTTATAAAAAAAAAATTTCTGGAGCCCTATAGTGACGTTTTAAAGACCTATAGTGACATTTTGTAACTCGATCTCCATGAAGTCGAGTTACATGCAATTTTTTTCTTTTTTTTAGCTATAACTCGAGTTCTTGTATATTGAGTTACAAAACGCCACTATAGGTCCTTAAAACGTCACTATAAGCTTCTTAAAAACGCCGCTATAGGGTCTAAAACGATTTTGAGAAAATCGATTTTCAAAAGAAGAGTATTTCCCTAATTAGTTTGAAAAAGATGGCAAAATGCTGGATTTTTTTTTTTAAAGGGGCATTTTCCCATTTTCTCCATGATGATGAAGCTATTGCTACTTGGAAAATTACATGTTTGGGAGAATTATGCTAGAAACATTAAGTTAATCATTATGTTTAAAACATTGCATCGATTGAAATATTTTTTTTAATGTTTCATATTGAGCGTGAAGATATAAGAATAATAAGTGTTTGTGCCGCATAAAATAGAAAACAGCCAAGAGAGGAGCTGTTAGTGCCGTTGAAACTTGAAAGCTAGAGAGAGCTAGTTGCATGAAAAAGAACAGAAGACAAGTGTATGTGTGATGCAGTAAAGACACGGAGATTTTCTTTAGCTGGAGATATACACAAAAAGAAGATTAATTTAGGGTTTTTCTCTAGAGATCTACAACCACATGTAGTTGTATTCGTAGTGTGCATGAAGATTTTAGGTAAGTTTATATTATTCTTAGAGAGATATTATTGTATTTGGTGTGGATCTCAAGTTAGATATAAACTTGTGATTCTGTGAAGATATTGTATTTGATTTGATAATAGCAAAATCACTAGATCTCTGTAGAGGTAGGTACATTGCCAAACCACGTAAACATTACCAAACTACGTAAATATTGTCTTGTATGATTATTTTTCTTTAACGCCATATCTCATCTAAGAATTGGGCTAAATTCCAAACATTAACAGCAATTATATTTGCTGCTTTGCAAATTAATTAATTCCAACTTTATATTTGCCACTCAATTATATACAACTCAATACATTGTAATTTAAAGAGCCATATAATATGGAATTTAGACCGTCAATTAAAAAGTTTGACACTATAGTTGTAAGTTATAACTAAGCAGCACACATAAACAGTCCAGCCTTCTCCCGTCTACAAGTATGCTTTATTTCCCATTATTTCAATAGATCAATTTCATGGTTCATACTAAATATTACAAATCTAAAAGTGCATCTAATATCACATCACTTCTAATTTCAAATGACATAACACCACGTAAAGATTCAAAAAATAAAAACTTAGCCGTAAAATGGACTATCTCCAAGGATACATACAATGTACCTCTGTATAGTATAAACCATTACACAAACAGCATACAAGATTATCATTTCAAACACAAGCTCCAAAAGCATTGTGATTCACCATATGATTGTAGGACAAATATGTCAATGGATAATCTTAACAACAATCATATTGTACTGCAATAAACCATCCAATTCCAAATTCTTCTCCACGTGCATATGTTTATACATGCCAATTAATATTCTATACAGCTCAAAGTATTGTAATTTGACCAGCCATATAAAATGCAATTCAAACCATCAACTAAATTTTTTTTTTTTTATAGAATTTTAACATGACATCTGCTCCTAATGATTGTTTTTATCATTAGACCAAAACACCAATTGGCAAAGAATCAAACCCTATATCTCTTATTCGACAAAAAGAGATTTTACCATCAACTAAAGTTTAACAATATAATAGCATACATAAACAGTCCAGCATCATCCCCAATTTAAAATTGTGCTTAATTTTCATTATTTCATATCATACCATAAAAAAGATCTTTTCCTCTTTTCATGCTTAGTTGCTTATAGTACGACAGATTCTTTCCACAGCTGTCAGACTATGTTGAGAAATCAATCCAAAATTCATTCTCTATCAGCTTATACTCTGCATTGTTTCCTTAAAGCAAGAGTTTGCTTGTAAAATTTTGATACATATTGAAGCAAATATCTTTACAATTGTGGAGAGTACAATTACAAATATAGCCTTTTCAGAAAGAGGACTTTCTCCTGTTGGTGCATCAAAATCACCTTCTGAAAGAGGATTGAGCTCACTAATACTCTCTATATGAGACATACGGCAGGATTAAATCACCTTATGATGGATACTAAGTTTTAAAACTCCCATCTTTCTGTGTCTGAAACACCCAAAAGGCCAGCCAGCACCCACAGTTTTCTCCATATGCACCATAATATCATCCTAGGAAAAACATGTCTCCGGATAATCTTTGCAGCAAGTAAACATATATTACTACAATACAAATCATCCAATTCCAAATTCTTCTCCATATGCATAACTTTATAATTGCCATTCAATTATATTCAGCTCAGAACATTGTAATTTGACCAGCCATATTAAAGTTTAACATAGTTTATAACTAAACATCACAAAATAAGCAGCCCAGCCTCTTTCCCTGTTCACAATTATGCTTAATTTCCCATTATTCGATATGATATCATAAAAACAGATCCTTATAATTTCAAATACATCCATTTCATAGTTCAGATTAAAGATAGAATCTAAAAGTGAATCTAATATCACATCATATAACACTTAAAATGACATGATGCCATATACACTGTTAGATACTGAAAATAAAATCTTAACCATGAAACAGACTCTCATCAACAATACATACATTAACACTAAATAGGAAAATATTCTTACCCTATGAGACCCAATTAAGCTGATGAATCAGCTGCAAATAGGGCATAGAACCAAGCCATTCTCATTACAATCAGGGCACCTCACCACTACAATCCTCTCTACTCTTCGACCCACCTCTTCTTTCACCACCATAACCATCTTACAACTCCCACTACACCTAAAACAAGGCAAAAATCTCACATCCCCACAACCCTCACACACACTACTAACCCCACCAACCCCAAATCCACCTCTTTTCTTAGGCAAACCATTAAAAATCTCACCAACCAAACCTTCCTCCACCATTTTCAACACCTCATCACACCCACCCACATACCTGCCCTTCACAAAAACCCTCGGAGGCACCATTTCTTTCCCTTTCATTAGTTCTCCCAGCTCATCTCTGAACCCACGATCCATCGATATATCTCGCTCTGTAAACAACACTCCTAAACTCTGTAACACTGCCCTCACAGCATTGCATTGCTCGAAGGTCTTCCGTACGCCCCGCAACGTCGTCGTGTAGAGAACCACTTTGTTTTCTCCGTTTGGTGGACATAGTTTCTCGAACTTGTCGAGAACAAAAACGTGGTCGTTTGAGTTAGTATTAGGCTTGTTGGGGTTTGAGTTTTCTTTGTTGCTATTAAGGTTTTTGAAGAAACGGAAACTCTCGGAGTTGTTGTGGTTGTCGAGGCCAGCCATGAGTTCCCACGAGTTGATGACGTCAGCAGGCTGGAACTTGGGTTCAGACCAGAGAGACCTGGGTTCGGACCATAGGGACTTGGGCTCGGAGAGGGTGAAACGAGTGGGTGGGGTTGTGGGTGGAGGAGGGGTTGTGGGGTTTGAGTTTTGTGGCGGTGGGTCAAGAGTGAGGAGGCCATAGGTGGTGGAAGTGAGAGAAACAATGTGTTGACTGAGTGATGAACTGCCGAGTTGGGTGAACTCTTCATCATGGTTGAGCAGATTGGAAGACACACAACCCATGATTTTGATTTGATGAAAGATGAAACTCTCTGTGTGTGTCTCTGTTTCTGATTTTGAAAAATCAAAAAAAAGAAAAATAGAGTGAGAAAGTTTGAGAAAGAATAAGGACAAAAGGTTGAGATACAGGGAAACACTTTTGGGACTATTGATCTTTTGGGAAAGTTTAGTAATAAAATAATGAGCAGTGTGGCTCCTTTTTTGTTGCATTCAATTTTTTTTGAAATCTTGAATGTTGTGCTTTTGGCAACTGTGTAGGTGTAGCGTGTAGGCGCTGGAGTACACGAGCTTTGAGCGCTAAAATTTATAATTCAAAATTTGGTGAGATGATCATGATACTGATAAATGAAGACTCGAAGCCACGTTTTGAGACGAATCATATCCTTGATGGTCTTGGGCCGGTTGGGTTTTGTTGGTCTTGGGCTCATACTTACGGTTATAGAACAGAAAAATTCATTGGGGAGTGTTTTTTTTTGGGTGGAAATATCTTAAATGTGCCCAATTTCACCCATAAATTTTATAAAATTATAAGAAGTAAGTAATGGTGTATTATTTTCATATTTACGTATGAAAATTATCAATTTTATTTTCTCTCTTGTGAACCTTAACAATTTTTTTTTTAAACAAATGATGTCATTCTTGACTGGCAAAGGAAAACTTAATCCTCTTTCTTTTTTCTTTTTTTGGGTCATGCATTAGTTTTGAATTGAGATGTACAAATTACAATTTATGGTATGTCAAAGATGGGTCCACATTTTGGTGATTAGGTTATTGTTAATGGTATTTTAAATTCAAATTATGTCTATAAATTTCAGTTAGTTTAACTGATAAAATCTTCTGTCGTCTAATAAGATATTTTTTAGTGCTAAAAGCCTTGTAACCTAAGTGGTTGGTACCTTCAGACATGTCCATGACCTCCAAAATTTAAATTCCCCTTCCCCCATTGTACCTATCGAAATATCAAAAAAAAAAAAAAAAAGAGCTCAAACCCCACTTATGCCAAAAACCAATTGGCATATTGGTCTGCTAATAAAAAGTAATCATCATAGAGTAAATCTCATATATTGAACTCTATCTTATCTATCTAAAATAAAAAGTAACTCAAAAAAATAATAATTGAAGTATATTCTTTCCATTCTTTTCTATTTTCAATTAATGTTATGAAAATTCTCCAAATCAGACATTATACATAAGAGAAATTAGAATTATTATAAATTTAATATAGATTATAGACTATATTCTATATTAAAGAAGTTAATATTTTGTTAATTTTGATCATCATGAACAAGGTCAATTAATGTTCTCCATGCTTGAACTGCTTTTGATCTTCCTACTTCCTAGTGAACCCGTTTGGGCTTAGGCTCAAGTTGCTTTGCTTGCTGTCTTGAAGGCCATGGATTTTGGCTTCTCTACCATTATTTTGGAGGGGATGTAAGAAATATACACAAAATTTTCAGATCTGTGAAATGCAAAATAGGAAAAAAAAAATATATGCACCAAAGAAAACAATCACACAAACAATATTTACGTGGTTTGATAATTTGCCTACGTCTACAAAGTTACAAAAATTTCACTATTATCATGAAAAAATACAAAATGCGGCAGTATAGTTTTCTCTTTCAAAACAACCCCCCCCCCCCCCCAAAAACCCTAATCTCTAAACAACATTTTTTCTATCATGTGTATAGGATTCACGATGGGCTAAAAAATGGGCCAAAAAATTTTCCCAAGGGTGTCGGCCTAAGCCTCTGCTCCATAAACTAAGCCTCAGAAAAAAAAAAAAAAAAAAAAAAAAAAAAAAAAAAAAAAAAAAAAAAAAAAAAAAAAAAAAAAAAAAAAAAAAAAACTCATTAAAAACTGTAACACTTTAATTTCGAATTGTGTCATAATCTGGATCAAACACAACTAGGTTCTACAAAGCCTAACAAGAGATGCCTCTAATGTTATTAGTCCTATTGGCACTAGACTATAGCTTAGCTCCTATTATTTATAATTGTGGGGCCCTAATTGCACTAGCCACACCGGCCCACTACATAGGGTCCAAGGCCCGCGCCGAGGATAAAGCTGGCGCCGAGGACAACTGGGAGAGAACCCAGGACGTCCAAGGCCCGCGCCGAGGATGATCTGTCCTCAGGCACACTGACTTCACTAAAGGGAAAATATCCCATCTCAGTTGAATATATCTCACCAACAATCTGACCACTTTAATGGTGAGGTGACATGAAAACCCTAATGCATCAGTCACTTCAACTAGTATAAAGCCTGCGAAGGCGGCTTTGACCTAACATAAAGCCTGTGAAATACAGATGATGTGACAAACTCCTGTACACGACGATCAGATAACTGACAAGTGGATGGTCAAGATCAACAAAAATAAGACTATATAACTAGTAAGATTCTAAAGGGAAAAGGGGAGAGATCCTCTGGAAAAGAAAGAAGAGATCCTCGGCCAGAGCCGAGGATCAATAAGCCTTACAAACACTTGGCCAAAATGACAATAGAGTGAGGATCTTTCTTACCTAAACTTCTAAGTCCAGTTCGTATAGGGGGATCCGCCCCAAAATTCGTTGATTGCCCGTTATATGCCTAGTCCTTCCTACCCATTCCTCTATAAAATTTTATTGTTAGGGGTCCATTACATTTTGAGTCCCTACAATAATATTAGGGAAAATGTCTCTTTTTTTTATTATTGGGTGGTATCCTGTATTTTGAGAACTTAGGCTTTCAATTGAAAAATGTATGTCATGTCATCAATGCCTAATGTTGATATCACATTTTGTTCGCCTTAGATTTTTGTAAAATATTCCAACTTTGAACCCAAAAAAAACCCTAATATACATTGCTTAAATTTTCTTATGTAATCTTCGAGAATTTCATCCTTTAAGTTTTTTTTTTTTTTTTGAGAATCATTTCATACTTTAAGTTGATTTAAGCCGATAGAATGAAATAACATCAAACTAATTGTTTAGAAAGTCAAACCATAGCCCAGGTGTACGTTCATTCAGCCTAGATTGCGATGAATCAAGTCCTACCTGTCTTGACCAAGTGATATTGTTCTCCAATGGCTCTCTAGTCCACATATTAATCTGTCTACCTCGAACCCAGCATTTTACAAAAATAAGTCTTAATCCCAAAATTTTTGATAAAATTCCTTAACAAATTAGTTTTTTTTTTTTGGTTTCCCGCCCGGTATCCGGAGCTTCGCCCCGACTAATCCGGACTCGACCCGGGTCGCGCACCTGGGTATGGTGGGTGAGTCTCCCAACGAAGGCTGCTGCGTACACAAGGACTCGAACTTGAGACCTTGCTTAAGCTGGAACAAGCCGCTTACCACTTGATCCAACCCCTCGTTGGTCTTAACAAATTAGTTATGGTTGGATATATGTATATTTTTTCTCCATTCAATTCTATCTAAAGTCATACTCTCCGTTAAAACATTATTTTTGGTCTTCCTCTATCTTTTTTCGTTTTCTAAACTTAGATCAACTCACTCTTTCTAAAATATATACCTATGATTATAGACTACTATAGAAAAATAAAATAAAAATAAAATTTGAGTGATTCTAGGGATATTACAAAAGTCTACAATATAAGCCTTACAAGCTAGCGTATCATCAATTTAAAAATAATACAGTAATTCATATATTATTAATTTATTATGGTATTTAAGTAGCACTAATAGTAATCATATTCTTTCTACATCATTTTATAATTTTTGTCGTAAAAATTGTAATAACATTAGCATTTCCCTTAAAATCTACTCTAACATATTATTACTAAAGCTCAATGAGTTTGTCACGTGTTGTGTTTGCTTCTTCTACCAAATGAAATACGGCTAGATTAAAGATGATTTGGACCACAATTTAATTTTTCCATGGAGAATGAAACTTTTTTTTTTTTTTTTTTTTTGGTGAAAAGGAAAATGCATTAAAACAAACTAAGAATTACAATGTCTAGGGTAAGAAACACCCCAAGAATCAGCATATAGCTGGTACAAAAGAAAGGGAGGGGGGTTAGAGTACAAAATAAAATTATCATTACTAGAAACTCCTTCCTTAGCCAAAAGATCCGCACAATGGTTTCCTTCCTGAAAGATGTGGTGAATGTGAGCTTCCTCAAAAAGTTAGAAGAGGTGCCTGCAATCATAAATCAGAGAGCTGCAAGGGTGAGAAGCGATAGATGTTGGATTACATAGAAGAGTAACCATGGCTTTGGCATCGGTTTCAACATAAAGCTTTTTAATGTTGAGTTATTTTGCTAAGGTAAGACCATCGCGAAGACCCCAAAGTTCAGCGGCCATAGAGTGGGTAATACCAATTTTCCTTGTGAAGCCTTTAATCCATAAGCCTGAACTGTCTCTGATGAGACCACCAGCACTTACTTTCTTGGGGTTATTATGGAGGACAGATCCGTCGGTGTTTAATTTGAAGTAACCCGTGGGAGGGGGATGCTAGCAAATGTTGATGCTAGTAGGGTGAGGTGAAAATTTGGTGGCTGGAAAGGAGTAGTAGAGTTCGGTGGAGAGGGAGAGGATTTTATTAATGATCTCATTGGGGGAGAAAAGGGTGTTTTCCATTGCAAATTTGTTCCTAGCTGACCAAATAGACCAGGCAGCAAAAGGGAAAACAAATTTCCAAGGAATGTAGGGGTATTTGGAAGTGGTGTCATTGATAGCAGCCATTTTCTTTATCCAATCAAAAATCAAGGGGTAATGGAAGTCATTGAGTGAGTGGATAGGGCCGAAAGTGGACCATATGGGGCTGACTATAGGGCAATCACACAAGATGTGAAGAATGGATTCAGGTCAGTTCCTACAAAGGGAGTAGGTGGAATCGGTGAGGATTTTCCTTTGGAGGAGCAGATTTTTTGTGGGGAAGCTACCATGGCAAGCTAACCAAAGGAAGGTTGTGATGTGAGGGAGGGTGGGTAGTTTCCAAAGCCATTTCCAGCAAGGATTAGAGGTGGGAAGAAGGGGGTCAAGGGCGAGAAGGTAAGCAAAATTTGAAGTGAAGAGCCATTGGAAAAATCAGTGATATGAGGGGGAAAGGTTATGGATAGGGAACCAAGGTTCCAATTGCCATTGGCATCCTACACATCCCATATTTTGAGGGAATCCTGGTTTCGTTGGAGAGGGCCTTGAATCAATTGGCGAAGAGGACCTAAACCAAGCCAGTTGTCCGACCAAAACTTAATTGTGGAGCCATCTCTAATTGACCAGTCAGTACCTTTGTCACAAATGTGGTTAACCTTGGTCAGGCTATGCCAAGTTGAGGAAAGTTTCTTGGTGGGAGGAAGGTGGGAAGGGTATTTGCTCTTTAGAGTAATCACCCAAGGATCAGAGGTGGTTGATCGAAGGGTCCATGCTCTTTTTGCAAGGAGAGCTTTATTCCGAGGAAGGCTTCTTTTAATGCCAAGGCCACCAACAGCTTTCGATAAAGTGACAATGTTCTAATTTTTCAAGTGCATTTTCTTAGTTGATGTTGTGTCACCCCAAAGGAAGTTTCGGTGGAGCATATCAATTTCTTTGCAAACTTTGGTAGGGAGGAGAGTGCATTGCATGATGTGGGTGGGAAGAGCAGAGGTGATAGAGTTAATAAGGGTGAGGCGGCCAACGAAGGAAAGTGTGTTTGCTTTCCAACTCGTAAGTCTAGCACGGAGCTTATCAATGATGAAGTTGTACACCCTTTTATTGCGCTGGTCAGTGAGGATGGGTGTGCCAAGATATTTTCCAAAGTCTCTTATGGAGGAAAAACCAAGCTCACCATTGAGAAAATCCCCTTGTCTGATGCCTCTAGAAGGTTGGAAGGGTTCCAGACGGTCACCATTGAGAAGAATAGAGAGGTTAGAAGAGGAGATGCAAGACATGATGAGCGAGATCCAATCAGGTGGGAATTCAAAGTAGATAAGGGTTTGTCTAATAAAACCGCATTCCAATCTGTTGAAAGCTTTCTCCAGGTCAATTTTTATGGCCATGGTACCCCTTTTTCTTTTTAAGGTGGTTATCGAATGAATGATTTCTTGTATGAGGATGATATTGTCACTAGCTTTCCGATTCGGGATGAAACTAGCTTGGAAAGGATGGATAAGGTCGTTAAGATGGGGCCTGAGGTGACAAACAAGGATTTTTGTGATGGCTTTGAAGAGGATGTTGCATAAGCCGATGGACCGGAGTTGGTGGACAGTTTCTGGTTTTTAGGTTTTAGGGATGAGGTAGAGGAGTATGGCATTCAGGTCCTTCGGAATCTTGTGGGTTTTGAAAATTTGCTTTAAGAAGGAGGTAACGGATCTGCCAACAATGTTCCAATATTTTTGGAAAAACACCGAATGAAAGCCATCTAGGCCAGGGGCCTTTACGGGCTTGAAGGAGAAAATAGCCTCTTTAATTTCAATGTCAAAGACATCATGAAGGTCAAGAAGGCTTTCGGGGATGGAGGGGAAGTGAGGCGAGAGGATGTGATTCCAATGGGCATACAGTGCCTCTGAGGTGTAAAGGGAGGTGAAGTGGGAGAGAATCAGATCATGGATATCAGTTAGGGAGTGCGTCCAATTTCCAACAGAGTCCTTGAGGCACCAAATTTTATTATGGTGTCGTCTGCGGATAGTGGAAAGGTGAAAGAATTTTGTGTTGCGGTCTCCTAGCAAGGTCCATTCGATTCTGGATTTGATAGCCTAGAATTCTTCTTCCAATTTCAGGATATGTTGGAATTCCAGGTTGAGATTTTTTTCCAAATTGGTGAGGAAGGGAGAGTGGTTGGTGCAGAGAGCTGTCTGGATGCCGTTGAGCCGAGCAAGAACCTTTTTTTTTTTTTTTGGGAAAATATTTCCAAAGACATTCCTATTCCAAATTCTAATTTTATTGGTGAAGTCCTTAAGAGCAAGAGTAGCATCCTCTGGGTGTGAGTTCCAAGAGTCTTGGATGATTTTAAGGAACGAAGGATCGCTAAACCAGATGGTTTCTAGCCTAAAGGGTCGATTTAAACGCGGGAGGTTATCAAGGGAGGAATTGATAAGGATAGGGTGGTGGTCAGAAAAGGTTTATGGGAAATGAAGCACAGTAGTTTCTTCAAAGAAGAGGTGCCAGCTAGGGTTGCATAGGGCTCTATCCAAGCGTTTCATGACCACACGATTATTTCTTTTATTAGTCTAGGTGAAACGGGGTCCATTAAAGCCTAAGTCCAGCAAGTTGCATTTGTTGAGGAGATTATTAAAGTGAGCAATGCGATTGCGATTAGGGAGAGAGCAGCTGAAGTTTTCATGATCGTTAAGAATGACATTAAAGTCACCTGCTAAAAGCCAAGGGACAAAGTGGGAGGAAGCAAAGGAAGCTAAATCTTCCCAAAGGTGGAGACAGGTGTTAAGGTTAAGGTTAGCGTAAATTGAAAAAAATAACCAAACAGAGTCAGGATTAGAGGCACACACTTGAACAAAAGCGTGGATGGCCTGATTAGTCATTGAGAGAATGTCCAAGGTTGTTTCATCGAAGTTCCAAAGAATCCAAATGCCTCCACCAAAACCATTCACATTAGAGTGATAAACACTATTGAAACCAAGGTTAGAACTTATATCTTCAGCTCTGGCACCTGAAATTCGGGTCTCCATGATAACCGCAATGGAAGGTTGGTGTAGATGATTAAGGTCTGAGAAGTTTCTTCTGAAATTCAAATTTCCCGCACCTTTACAATTCTAAACAAGAATCTTCATTGGGGATAGGTTAAAAGGGTTGATCTGGTGAGCCAGACCCAATCTCCATACCCATAGGATTTAGGTTAAGAATTCCCGAGGTTGCGGGTTCAGCACCAAGCGATAGGAATGGCTCCTTGCCGGGGGGTTCTGGGTGAGGTCCAAGGACAGTCTAAATGCAAGTACTTGGTAATGGACATTTATGATCATCAATGACTATGCACTCCTTGAGAAAATGAGACGAATGATGGAATTCTTTAGTGAGATTAGTGTTGTCAATGCTTCTTGGGCTTCTGCAATGCTCTGCTCTAAAGGTCTCCTCTAAATGGTCAGCGGAGTGTGTTGGGGAGGGGCATGCATGGGAGGTAAGTAGGGAGTGGTGGTGGTAGTGGGGTTGGTTATCGCTGGCGAGACGATTGCTGGGGATAAAGTGATCACGACTCTTCCAAAAAGAGTGTTCAGAGGGAGAGATGGAGCTTAGGCTCTTAAGGTTGTCTCCACCTCTTGCTTTATGTGTGACCAGAACGAGCTTGGGCAGCTTCTTATCCAGTTGAGGAGGTTGTTGTCGATGGGCCTTAGGCGACCTTATGAGAACAGAGCCTAGTTGTCTTAGGTTAGGGGGTTGAACAGCAATGAGTGAGGAATCATCAGAGGGCTTGAGTTGGGACTCTATGCTAGTGATGAGAATGACATCCTGGGCAAAAACTTGTTTGGGAGTTCTTTGGTTTAGGGTGATTTGAGGGTCAAGTTGGCTAGAGGGTTGGACCAACAGAAAAAAGGGGGCACTTTCCATGGTGTTGGTTTAAAGGGGAGCGTGGTCTGTGACAATAGGGTCTAGCGAAGGGGAGGCGGAAGAGGAAAGAGCAGCGGTGCCAGTGGTGTGGGGGGGGGGGGGTGGGGCGGATAGGTTTGATGAAGGATTTTGGAAATTTGGCTTGGAAGGGGTTTAATAGGAACGATGGAGGGAGGCATGCTTGAGGTTGACAAGGCCAAGGTTTTGTTGGAATGTGGGAAGGCTGAAGTGTAAGCAAAGGCATCAGAGATTTTTCAGAAAATTTTGAAAATTTCTTAGTGATATCTTAGTAGTCAACCACGAAAGGAGTAGATGGGCTTGCAGATTGGGCCTTAAGGGGCGAAGTTGGCCAAGTTTGAGCACCTTTAGGCTTAACAACACGGGTAAAGGGTGGGGTGGGGTGGGGTGGGGTGGGGTGGGGTGGGGTGGGGTGGGGTTAGAGCGTGACCTATTAGGGTGAGCTGGTTGCTGTCGTGGACGCAAGGAAGGTCCACGTGGCTGTGGAATGCTGTTGGACATGTTTGGAGGATTCTGTGTGTCGGCGCTAGTGTTTTTTGGTTTTAACGGTCTCCTGCGTTGGACCAACATCCATCTTTTGAACTCCTCGGGGTTATTCAGTTCCGAAGGTTCGTTAGCAACTGAGGGGAAAGGTTGAGGTTCAGGGGCAATGCTGTTTGGTAAGGGGTGGTTTGGACGAATGATGGAGGGACAGTGGAAGGCCCTGTGACCAACAAAACCACATTTGAAGCAAATGGAAAAGATGCCTTTGTATTGGACAGGCTGGAGGAGGTTACTGATGCAAATCTTGGGAATGAGGGGAGCTTCGAAGTCTATTTGGATGCAGACACAAGCATAACGACCTCGCATGTTGTCCATGGTTCTGGCATCAATCTTGAGTAGCTGACCCAGCTGGTTGTCGATCCTTCAGAGAATGGTGTTATCGTAGAGCTCGATCGGAAGTTCAGGTAAGCAAGCCTAGACTGCCGTGGTGGTGATTTTAGCCTTTAAGGGGCGGAATTTGGGGGACCAATTGCGGATGGATAGGAATTGTTGGCCGATGAACCAATGCCCTTCATTAATGACTCTCCAGTAGTCTTCTTGAAGCTTGAAACAGACGAGGAAGAAGTCGATGACTTGCATGTCACCTTCTGGTTTCCAGAGAGCTCGAACCTTGTAGTTTAAATATTTGTATCCTAAGGATTTGCCAAAGGCTTTGACAATGAGGGTGGAGTGCCAAGGTGCTCTGGTTCACTTTTTTCTTCGCTGGAGAGGAGGATGACGGGATATGGTTCGTCGTTGTCTTGGTCTATGTCGGAGTTAGTGTCATCATCTTCTAGGAATGAGAAGGTTTGGTAGGGCTCCCAGTTAGAGTTGGGGAGGATAACTGTATCTTTATACGATCTAAGGGGACATTGTGGAGTGAAAGCATGGGATGACACCTTCTACTTCTTTGTACTACGAATGAGGTGGTCGGTCTCCTCTAAAGCGAGGTCTGTGGCATTGCCATCAAGGGCATGGGCTTGGGAAGTGACATTCAAGACAAGAGAAGTTCTGTTTTATGGAGAATGAAACTTTGTCCATGTCAATATTTCACAATAAGTAATTGCCACATGTCAATAATAAATGAGTCATTGCAACATCTTATTGTTGCAACCTATCAAAGCAATAACTTTTTGCAAAGAAATTTTTGTTACTATTTCATTTAATTGATTGTGCACCATTAATCTTGACACAAAACTATCACTGTAATAACCTTATTTAAAAAAAAAAATTAAAAACCTTTTATTGCAAAAAATAATTTCTTGCAGCGAAACCTTTTCTTGCAACAACCTATTGCAATGACTTTGACTTATTGCAACAAAAAATTTCATTGTAATAAAATTTTTTTCTTGTGGTATACTCAAAGTGTCTGATTGGATACTCACCTATGGAATTGGTTAATGACTGAGGACTTTGGAAAGACTTGTTATCTCTCATTTGTTGTGGCCAATGTCATTATTAAGGCAATTTTAATTGTTGTTGCCACCATACATGTGAGAGGATATGATGTCGCGGCAGCTTGAAGAAAGCACACATGATACTCTCTTTAATGGACAGAAACTAAACTGTTAGTTTCTGGGTAGTAAACCTAGAATCCACGAAGGGTTCCTTGAATCCACAATGTGATAAATTGAAATCCACTAGAGAAAGAATTCAACAAAAAGTCTATATTTTATTAATAATTGTAAGGGCGCAAAATGTATGGGACCCTTAAACAATGATGAATGGTAAAGAATGGGTAGGGCGGACTAGGCATCTAACAAGCAAACAACAGCTAACATGAAATTTGTAAGGGATCCCGATAGACGAATCAGACCAAGAGTTTTTATAAGAATAATTATGAATTTCGCTTAGTACTTCGAACGATCTCAGTTGCGATCATGGTTAAGTGTTTGTACGGCATATTTCTCCTCGGCTCCGGCCTCTTTTTCTTAGAACGGCCCCCCCCCATAATGTTGGGAAATCTCTTAGTTATATAGTGTTTTTCTTTTGTTAATCTTAGCCGTCCATTTGGCAATCATCTGAGTTTTGTGTACAGGGATCTGTCCCATCTTCTGCGATTGCAGGCTTTACGTTAGGTCCAAGCCGCCTTTGCAGGCTTTGTAATAGTTGAAGTGACTGATGCTTTGGGTTTTCAGGTCACCTCACCATTAAAGCGGTCAGAATGCTGGTGAGATATATTCAACGGATGAGGGATATTTTCCCTTTAGTGAAGTCGGTGTGCCGAGGACAGGTCATCCTCGGCGCGGGCCTTGGATGTCCTGGGCTCTTTCCCACTGTCCTCGGCTTTTGCATTATCCTCGGCTCGGGTCTTGGGCCGCATGTAATGGGCCAGCGCGGTTAGTGCAATAGGGCCCCACAATAATCTATAACTGAATTGATTTTGGAGGCCACAATGCGTTTAAATAGTAAAAAGAAAACCTAGGGCGGCTAGAAAACCCTAACACGACTATGAAAGCATATAAAACTCTAATTTGACTAAACAAAATTAAAAACACCTAAAATAATAAAATATATAACCTAAACCTAAAATAACAAAAATTACATAAAAATATTAAAATTAAATATTAAACCGTGTCATTGTATTAGATCTCTCCACTTGAAACAAACTCGTTCTCGAGTTGATGGTCGGAATTTGAAATCTTTCGCTCCAAATAAACAAATACTTTGAATGCTTTAATAACTTGATCTGGTTTTGAAACTTGAATTCTTCATAAAGTGTAGCATAAAATTTCTTCTCATCTACCTTCAATTTATTTGCAACATCAATCAACAAAGGGTTGGTAATAAAATTAAAATTTTCTACTTGAAGAAAATCAACATATTGTGTAGTCATTTTTAACAAATCAACCGGAACCTGGGGATTGTGTGTGATGGACTCATCCTCATATTTAACGTCAATTGGATCTTCCACAATATTCTCAATAATTACCATCTTTTGATTTCTGTTAATTGGATCTTCCACAATCAACTCAGCCTTTTTTTTGTTTTTTTTGTTTTTTTTTACTTCTTCATTAAATTTTTGAGAAGTGGTATCTTCAAGTTTCAATTCAACAACTTGTTGCAAGTCTTGATCTTTTTTAACCACTTCAAAATTTTCTTTAGAAATAGGTTGCTTCTTCTCAACTCTCAAACCCTTTTCCTTTACTTGACACATGGACTTGGCTATGATAATTTTGGTTTTGTGGTTGACCTTTCATGTTTTGAACATATTGTTTTTCATGTGAATATACAGATTTATAATCAACACTTGTATAGTTCAGTATATCATAATAGTCATTAGGAAACCATAAATCAATTAATACCTTTTACATTCTTTGCCAAGAGCAGGTTGGATGCTTACCTTGCCACTTTCTATCAATTTGAATGTCTTCCCACCATTCCTCTGCTTCATCGTCCAATTTATTAGATGTAAGCCGTACTCTTTCTTCATCACAAATCTTCCAAAAATTAAAATACTCTTCCAAATCAACAAATACCTTGCCACTTTCTATCAATTTGAATGTCTTCCCACCATTCCTCTGCTTCATCGTCCAATTTATTAGATGTAAGCCGTACTATTTCTTCATCACAAATCTTCCAAAAATTAAAATACTCTTCCAAATCAAGAAGCCAGTTGTACGTGCAAGTTAGATTCGTAAAACTCGTATGAAAAATGTATGAGATATTTGACAGTACATTTTGATGAAAAAGCTTAAAATCAATAAAAATGGAAGCTTTAACATCATAACGTCAAGAGAAAAAGAAAGTAGTGCAAGGAAAGTTAAGATGACAACGAGATGTACGTGGAAAACCCTTTAAAAGGGATTAAAAAAATTTAAAAAAAAAAAAAAAAACTACGGGTGACTATGGGTGAATGTCCCTTACTCTATCAAACTTTCTATTATATGAAAATGGAGGTTTCCCTTGTACAATAGTGGTGTTCTTACTAAAGGAAAGGCATTTTCTCTACCTCATTTCCTCACAAACTTCCTACCATTTTCTCTATTGTTCTATTCTAGTTCTTACCCTAATAGTCCAGCAACATGTTCCTCTTATAGTCTGAGGAATGTTGCTAGGTACACAAGACAGATGTCAAACGGTGATTCCCTCATTCGAACCCTAATACAACTGCTATACTATTTTGTGGCTGGAGGAAAGAGAGTAAGCACGCCAAGGTTAGTATAGCGGTGCGAAAGGTGACACTACCACTACATGGGGAGCAATCCTTAGGCAAGGAAAGGGACATCAGGGGCATTGAGAGTAAAGCACATGTCCCCAACAGTGGTACAGTATAAACACAACCAATAGGAGGGAAGGATTTCATAACTTCTGACCAAAGAGGGTCACTATCTCCCTTTTGTAAGTGCTGGGTGTCCATGTCAGATGCAAATCTCACTCTTCCCTAATATGGTCACGCTATTGGCACGGACCAGAGATCCCTTCTCCCAGCCAACATTCCTTTTCCTTGCTCACATCCATTCCACATGTAGAGTCCAGATCCAACCATGTCAGCATTCCCCCATGCCTTGGCTGGTGTACTGTACACCAATTAATAAAATCCAACTTACACATATCTCCATCAAAGATGGAATTTTCTTCTAGTTAGGAGTGCGTCATTTAATATATTCAACATTGTTGTTGTGAGATGATTTCCTAGCAAGAAGAGTAGTAATATTTTGCTTGATTTGCCTATAATTTGCTGACTCTTTTCAAGAAATTGTTGATTCTCATCACGAGCCTCTTTATGAAACTTGAGAAACTTAGCCCTAGTAAGGACTGTGTTGTCGACGTCGTTGTTGTGGTGGTCACCATCTCGTCGGTTAGCCATCAGACCAAGGTAAGTCAAGGCTCTGATACTAACTGATGTCATGGAAGCCTGAAAAGGTACACATGATGTTCTTTTTGATGGACAAAAACTATACTGTTAATTTCTGGGTAGTAAACCTCAAATTCACGAGGGGTTTCTTGAATCCACAAGGTGATAAACTGGAATCCACTAAAGAAAGAATTCGACAAAAATTCTGTATTTTATCAATAATCTATAATTGAATTGCCTTTGGAGGCTACAATACGTTTAAATAGTAAAAAGCAAATCTAGGGTGGTTAGAAACCCTATGGCGGCTACAAAAGCATATAAAACCCTAATTTGACTAGACAACATTAAAAGCACCTAAAACAAGGAAATAAATAACCTAAACCTAAAATAACAAAAATTACATAAATATACTAAAATTAAATAATTACAAAAAATTAAATATTAAACCGTGTTCTATGTCAAGATATAAACAATGCACCCTTAAGCATCCTCAAAATTTCTTATTAGAGTATGATTTTCAGAAGAAGGTGGAGGTCATGCTTGCACATAAAGTTGATGTAAAGAAGTCGGATGACATCAAGGTAGTTATCCATATTATCTTCAATGTTGTTCTTAAAAAGTGCGTTGAAAAGAATATCCTGAAGATTTAAAGCATATGTATGATCATATGATACCTCGATGTGATAGGACAACAAACAGATGGGAAAATATTGTTAAAAATCCATCACAATGGAATTGGAACATGAGAATTACATATCATGTACGTTGTATAAGACCATCAAACGTCATGAAGAGTCACACTTTCCTCCATGTTAATAGAGCTAGAAAACTTTACACTAAACCAGACTATGGATGGAAATTAATAGATTTTATGCAATTTTTGCAGAATTTTGATTGTGCACTATATTCATGGCTGTCAGGATTGGGAGTTAGATCGTACGATTGTACGATCCTAAGATCAAGGACTTAGATTGTAGTAGGATCATACATTTTTCAAGATCCCATGTAGGATTGGTTGGATCAAGTGGGATCGGACCGATCTTACGATCCTAAACTGTCCTACTAAAAACCCAAATTTGCTTTGAATTGGCATAAAAAAGGAAAAGTACAATCAACCCAATGGATAGAAACGACCCAATATGCCCTATACTATAAAAAAAAAACCTCACTTTAAATTAAAAACTTATTCCCTAAACCCCTAAAATCAACATGATTGGATTTTGGTTTTGGATTTTGTACTATAGTTAGCTACTTAGCTAGTTGTCATTTGCAAACTTATTTTGGATTTTGAACTTGGAACTTAGTACTATAGTTATAACTTTGTGACTAAAGGTGTCAGTGGCTCTGGCGAATGATGGTGGCGGTGCTGGTGGTGGGATGTGTTGATGGTTGGGTTTTTCTTATATTCTTTAATTATTTAATTTAGGTAACTAAAATAATGAAGCCACAAAATTAGGATTTAATTAAGTAGATAGACATGTGACAAGTTTTTATTTGTGTAATATAAAGTAGAGTAAAGAAAGTTGGAGAGAATATTTGAACTCAATTTTATATGGTCAAGTTTTTTACCATTTTAATTTGAGGTGGTCAATGTTTATATACATTTTGTTCCATTCCATAATTGGAATTACTTATTCATTTATTTTTTAATAAAGAATTTCTAAACAATTGGATGGAAAAGTTATAATTTGTCACTAGTTATTACCTAGTTTAACTAGTGACAAATTAGACTTGGACAACTTGTTTAAAATAATAATAATAATAATAATAAAAAGACAGAACGATAAGAAGAAGAAAAGCGGAAGGTCTGGGCTAATGTAGGCGAAGAAAGAAGTGGGCGATAGGTTTTAAGGTGCTTCACCATACTAGTCTTCACATGCAAATGCAATGCGAGTTTGTGGAGTCTAGTGATTCAATTTGAAAAATCAGAATTGGTAAAAGATTGGTAAAGTAAAAAAGACTTTATGTTTTGCCTTTGTACTTGCAATTATTATTGCTGATGGTAAGGCCAGAGTATGAAAAGACTAACACTATGTTTGGTTGGAGGGATTATAGGGAGGATGGAAATTATATTTTTTATTTTTTCCTTTTTCTCTCCAATCAAACAATAAAGTTTTCCACCCTTCCACTTTTCCATCCCTCCAACCAAACACATAAGAGGGAAAACTAAATATTTTTCATCCTTCCACTTTTCCATCCTCCCACAATTTTTCATCCTCCTACTTTTCCACTCCTCCATCCAAACGGACCCTAAAGGGAACTTAGGGTTGGGCTCATTTTTCAATCCCCGTTTCAAGTTACAAAACAACTGGGAATAGCTTTAAAGTTTCAGTGGGCATATTAATACAATAATTTCAGGTTAGCTTTATTATTTTGTGGCTTTCTTTTTTGGCTAATTTAAAATTTGTCTTTGGTTAACCCGGATTCATTAATATAATTGAAATGAATTTTTAACAATATAGGAAGCTTTTAGGATTGCTTCAATTTTTTTATGACTATATCCCACAGTAGCAAAAATAATTTTGTAATTGTGAACTAGGAATTTTAAATATGTAGCAGAAGATGTAGACAGAAGTGGGTGTTTATTGTTTTTGAATGGATAAATGGAGGGAGGCAGCTTTTCACTATTGTTTTCTGTTGATTGGCTCTTCCTATTCTTTCATTTCCCATGTGAAATGCAGAGGAAAAATGACTTGATAAACGCAGCATTTCACTGAAGAAGTGCAGGACTTGTCTTGTCCATTTTTGGAGCCTTGGAGAGCATCAGAGCATTGGAGCTACCAAACTTATAGTTGTTATTTTCTGGTAAACTATAAATACTGTCATTGTTTATGTCTAGTAGTAATTTTTTGTTTTGCTGAATATGTATAGTAGTACTATTATATGAGTTTGTATTTTGTGTTTTGTTTGAGGCGTAGGTGTAATTAGCTCTTACTTTGTGTAAGAATCAGTATAGGGAAGCAGACCAAAGAATCAAAACAGTTTGACCAGTCCACCAACTGGGAAATGAAGCCAAGTCAGTCACTTTTACCAAAAAAGGGGTCCCCTTCTGACTCTGAATTCAGTGAACTTATTAGTTTCGTCTTGGGCCGACCTTAAAAGTGATAGCTAAGTTGTTTTTCTTATTGATTTGTGACATTTGTCGTTTTTAAGTCTTCTACTAACACGTGAAACCATTAGAGTTCGTCAATGTTATTTATAAGAAAAATAAAAGCATGCTCATCAAAACCCCTGCTATTTTACAAGACTTTGGATTCTTGTGCAATCTCTCTCTCTCTCTCTCTCTCTCAATATCTAATTCTATCTTAATACGCATTATTTTTTTAATTTCTTGCTGATTTCTAAATTCTGACACCTCCATTAGTTTTTGCCTGTGCCACTACGAAACACCTAGGCTTTACAAATATATTGGAGCTTGTTCTCTAGAGGTTCTACAAACTACAGTCTACACAAATGAACGTACGTACTAGTTTCTTCCCTCGCTCTGTCTCATAAATTTCCCTCTATGGTTATAATATTAAAGACATCAAGTACAGTACTCACACCTCTCTCATATGCTTCCTTTTTAGCTGTAATGTAGCAAAACTTTCTCACACTTTTATATGGCAAAGAAAAACAGTAGCTCTTGGTTGACAATAGTGAAAAGGGCATTCAGGTCTCCTACTAAAGAGAATGAGAAAAGGAGTAGCAAAAGGAGAGATGAACATGATCAAGAAGAGGAAGAAAAAGTAATAAATATATAGGAGTATATACTATCAATGTTATCTATGTTTTACCATGCAGATAACACTATTTTATTATATGAAAAGCTATTTTGTTAATTAAAGTATTTAATTTTGGGTTAATTTGTGCAGAAAAGAGAGAAAAGAAGATGGCTTTTCAGAAAACCAAGTAGTCATGTTCAACAATGTGAAGCAAATGCAAGAACAAATACTACTGCAACTGCACCCGTGGTTCCAGTTTTGGCTGCAGAGCATCGGCATGCAATTGCAGTGGCTGCTGCCACTGCAGCAGCGGCTGAAGCTGCTGTGGCAACAGCCCAAGCAGCGGTGGAGATTGTTCGGCTAACTAGGCCTTCCAGTTTTGTCAGAGAACATTATGCTGCTATAGTCATTCAAACAGCTTTTAGAGGATATTTAGTAAGTATAATGCTAGCAGCACAATATTTTTCACAACTGCGGCTGCTGATAAGGCTTGTTTTGATAGCAGCAACATCACTTTCATCCGAACTTGTCATTGACAACCCTTCTATTATGCATCAATCGCAGACCATAACAGTAATTGTAAAAAATAGTGACCCTAAATCAATTGCATATAAGAAAAGAAGTGCAAGAAACATATATACTTTTGCGGGTCATTGTTATTTCTTCATTTATCACTACAAGAAAAGTCTCTTGTAGCAGTATTGATTTCTTATATATTGTTGTCCTTAGTACATATTGATTTCTTTTAGGCAAGGAGAGCTCTTCGTGCACTAAAGGGGCTAGTAAAACTTCAAGCTCTAGTAAGAGGGCAAAATGTCCGAAAGCAAGCCAAGCTAACACTACAATGCATGCAAGCTTTGGTTCGAGCACAAGATCGGGTGCGTGCTGATCAACGTGCAAGGCTTTCACATGAAGGGGGAAGAA
This sequence comes from Quercus glauca, assembly GCA_023736055.1. NCBI lineage: Eukaryota > Viridiplantae > Streptophyta > Magnoliopsida > Fagales > Fagaceae > Quercus > Quercus glauca. Next base: position 71,561,822 of record CM043316.1, on the reverse strand, counting down.
GGTCCATGTTTGCCGAAACCAACAGCTTATGGGAGTCTAAATATCTTCATGACATCCGGGACAGAAAGTCCATGGTAATTAAGCTCTCTTCTCAAATCCTTCTAAGTACACCTTATTCTTCTTAAATGGGTGCTATAACTTGCTATTGTATCACAGTCCAAAGATACATGTTGTGATGTGGATGATTGGGATGACCGCCCGCATACAAGTGAGGAGATTGAAGCCATGTTGTTGAGTAGAAAAGAAGCTGCTTTGAAACGTGAAAAGGCTCTTGCTTATGCTTTCTCTCACAAGGTATGTTCTTTCTCACAATTTGTTCTTAACAAAACTTAGGTATAGTTTTCATACCTTAGATTTCCAATTCATATGATTAAAGTGGCCCATAAGCCACGTTGTTGTTAAAATAAGTATCAATTTTATTACAAAAAACTTACAAATTTACATGACAATATATATGATTTGTGTCATTTTAACAAAATGATAAATAAATGTCTTAATTATTTTTGTGTGGCTAGTGACTTACTTAACATCACTAAGTTGAATTTAATTGTACTCGAGGGAAAATAACACATTTTATGTTGCATTGGTCAGCCACATGATTTTATTTAGGGTAAATTGCAAATTACAACTCTAAAGTTTGGAGTGATTAGATTTTACACCTTAAAGGTTTAAAATTTGGATTTTACCTCCTGATGTTTGGGGGTATTTGGATTTTACACCTTGACGATTCAAAATTTAGATTTTAGCTCCTATATTTTAGGGGTGTTTGGATTTTACCTTCTAAAGTTTTAGGGGTGTTTGGATTTTACATTCTAAAGTTTAAGGGTGTTTAGATTTTACCCCCTAAAATTTCATAATTTTGTAGTGTAAAATTCAGATACTCACAAACTTTAAGGGGTAATATCCAAATTTTGAAACATTAAGGTATAAAATCCAAATACCCCAAACTTTATGAGGTAAAATCAAACTTCTGAAACTTTAAGTTGTAAAATTCAATCACTTCCAAACTGTACGGGTGCAATTTACAATTTACCCTTCATTTAATTGGGAACATAATGTATAACACCTAATAATTTTGCTGTTTCTTTGTTTCTTTATTTTTGTGTTTGTGTGGAAGCTGGAACTTAATCTCTTCCATGTCTTCTATTGCATATCAAGATATGGGGATCTCGTAGGAGCCGGAACATATCTGCAGGAGATGAAAAGGAGCTTGAAGAAAGAACAAAATGGCTAGAAAGGTGGATGGCCACAAAGCAACAGAACAACGACAGAGTTTCAACTGATAAAAGAGACCCTATAAAGACAGTAGAAATTGACACTTCTATGCCACACTCTTATTCTGGTCCAATACTTCAAAGACCACAAGAGCTAAACCATCCCCAAAAACAATCTACTCCACGTTTTGTAGCTTCTCCACTCCATAAAGCACACCACAACTTTACTTTCACACCCTCACCCTGTAAACACAAACCCCTGCAAGTGCGTTCAGCAAGCCCTCGTTGCCTAAAAGAAGAGAAATGTTACTCAGCAGCTCATACACCAAACTTAGGCTCCATTTACTGCTACAGCAGTGGTGGCATGCGTGCTGCAATGCCAAACTACATGGCTGCCACTGAGTCTGCAAAGGCTCGAGCTCGATCATCACAAAGTACACCAAGACATAGGCCCTCAACACCCGAGAGAGAGCGAGTTTGTTCTGCAAAGAAGCGCTTATCATACCCAGTTCATGAGGTTCTTAGTAGTGTTGGCACTGAGTGCAGTAATCTTAGCCAGAACTTGAGAAGCCCCGGCTTTAATGGGTATTATTATTATGGAATGGAGCAACAGACAAACTTGTCTGCTTGTTATAATTCGAGTGAGAGCCTTGGGGTACAAATTTCTCCATGTTCAACAACTGATCTAAGGTGGTTGAAGTCATGAAGTGACATAATTGTGAAGGTGATGATGAAGATGGTTATTAATTATTATCAATTGTCTTATTTGAAATTGAGAAGGAATTGTTTTAATGGAAGCAATGGTTAATTCTATAAATTGAGTCACCCTTGAGTAGAATTTCTTAAACAGATATTCTAAATTGGTTGAAAGGTGCAATGAATAATTTCATTAACTAAAGTTGAGCACATCCATATGAATAGGATTTGCAATAATTGAATAGGATTTCCCAATTAAATCCAATCATACATGTGGTTGTATTGACCAATGCAATGCAAAATATATTATCTTCCTTAAAGAATAATTAAATCAATTTTGTGACTAATTGGTCAACGTAACCACATGGTCCACATCGTTCAATTTAAATGGGAAATCTAAGGTACAACACCTAAGAAATTATACTTAAATTTTGTTCATCCAACTCATAAATCATTGGATTGAGGCAATTTTATTTTGTCTATAAAAATTGGGTTTATAATTAATTATTATCAGCTTGTAACCTCATGCATATGCATGAATACACCTAAAAATACACAATAAGATGTATAATATAATTTATATATATATAATTTTAATACTATTAATAGTCATTTTTATATTTTGTTAACTCTTTAAAAAATTTTGTAAGGATATTATTAGGTATAAAATGTAAATTGTCCATGTTATTTATTTATTATTGTGAAGTACTTTTTTTTTTTTTTACAATTTATTTACTCTAGACTCTTTGGTTTTTGTACTTAATAACTCATTTGGATGAATATTTATGATGTGGTTTCATATTTGATTCTAAAATTAAGAAATAAAACTTGTAGGGGCGAGCCCAACGCTGCGAATTGGGCCCAAGGCCCAATTTGTATACCATTGTTTGTCCAAAGAGGTGAAAGGGATCAGGGCTGGTCCCGTTTGGTGGAAATACGCTCGGAGAGGAATACTGAGATACGTCCGAAGACTATCCTGCTTGTCCGAAGAGGTCCCATCGTCGGATCATCATAGTGCTTAATTAATCAAATATACTGGGGGCAAAAGCGACCTTCCCAACTGATTCCACGGAGGAGAGCAAATCCTGGGCGTGCCTGAGGATGAGGAGAGCATAAAAATATCTTAAAGGAAAAGCTGCTACCACCGCATTTAATGCACTGCAGTAACTTTCTTGGCCGCATTTATATGGAGAAGACACCTGAACAGTTCAACCTCAGCTACCACCACTCACGGCATACTAAAGCAGATGTCTGATGTGACGTGTACTCAAGTGGATGCTTGGATGAAGAACAAATGTACGGTGAAGATGAAGAGGGAGGGGGATATATAAAGGGAAGAAACCTCTGAAGTGAGGGGGAAGAAAAAATTGTATTTACTAAGTTGATAAATACTAAGTCTCTTCGGACCAAAGAGAATTTTTACTAAATATTAGTCTGAACGTCTTTTTACCCTTACTTGCATGCATGAACCGTTGCTAAATCCATAATCAACCCAACTGTTTAACCCATTCTCTACAAATTTATTGTTGGGGATTCGTTGGGCTCACGATACGCAAAGTTGGTGCCTAGCCCATCAAATTTCAACCCTACAAAACTCTTTAAGAATAAATAATTTCGGACACATGGCACAAAATTGGAATTCTAATTTGGAATTATAATTTACGTTTCTTTCAGCTTCATTTATTATTATATATAGATAGATATATAGATAAGTTCATTAGTAAATAAATATTTACAATTTATGCCCTTAACCTTAATATTCTAACGGTCATTAAAGCTTAAGTCTAAGGGTTTGTTTGGGATCCATTTATTTTGCTGAAACTAAAAATTTTTTGCTGAAACTAAAATTTTTTTGTTGAAAGTACTGTAGATAAATGTAAATGTTAGTTGAAATAGTACAACTGGACCCATGAAAAGTACCAAAAAGTGTAGTGAGACCCATGAATAGTAGCAAAAATAAGTTGACAAAAAAATAAGCTAGCCAAATAGGCGCTAAAAATACTAAAATAAATCAAACTAATAAATTTAAACTAAGTTATGAACTCCTAAAAATAAATCAAAATAACATATCATATTGAGAGAAAATCCAACTAGAATCTAAATTAGAAGTCTAATTTTGTGTCATGTGTCACATCTAATTTTCTTAATTTTGATGTAACTATTTACTATACTACAAAAATTGAGGAATCCAATCTAATTTTCTTAATTTTTTATGTTAAATGAGTTATTAAGTTAGACAACCATAGAGTTGATATTAATATATTTTTTAAAAAATTACCATCATTGATTCATTTTTCTTATATTATTATCATTAGTATTATACAAATAGTTGATGAAAAAAGTAAGATTGAGAATCTCATAGATAACAATGTAAATAATTTTTTTTCATTTATTTCAAATAAAATAATATTTATTTTATAGTAGGTATTTTATATTTTCAAATAAAAAAATTATATATATTATTTATAAACTTTTTAAAACTTTAATACACATTTAATTATGGTTACGTGTAAATGTATTACAAGTGATATATTTATTAAATAATTAATAATAATGGGTTGAGTAATTGGAGTTATTAGAAGCCCATCCAAACCAAATCCAACTCAGCCTCTACCAAAAAAATAAAATAAAATAAAATAATCCAATCAACCCATGGTAAAAAAAGCAAAGTCAGGCATTGGGCTGGGCCGGGTTGAATGCACACCGAAAAATGGGAGCTGAGAAAAAAAAAGTAGCAGCAAAAGAAACCTTCTAATGCTCTCTCCACTCTGCTTCCTCTCTCTCTCTCCCTCTCCCTCTTCTCTCTGTATTTGCTTTTTTTTTTTTTTTTTTTTGTTTTTTCTTTTTCTTCTCTCTTCTCTGTCTCTTTCTGGGCTGTTTTTGGTTGGGTTGAATCGGTGGTTACTGGGTTTAAGTGGTGGGTTGTTTCGGTGTTGGCTGGGTTTCAGTTCCGGTATTGAATCGGTGGTGCTCGTTTGGGCGTAGCTTTTTAGGTTGTAAGAGAGAAAAGTAGTAGAAGGGGAAAGAAGTTTTAAAAAGAGAAAACCATTGAAGCTCAAACCAAAGAGCAAAGAGCAACTGTACTGAGTTTCTCAACCGAGTTTCTGAGTCATGGACGAGGCAATCCTTACCTCTGATAAACCATCCAACTCGTCTCCCCTCAACCCTCCTTCCAGGTCCATTTGCCATGTGTATGTTCCTCCCCAAACCCTCTTTTCTTTTCTTTTTTATTTTTATACATATTGATTTGGGTATATTTTAGTTATTTTTTTAATGATTTTTTGCCCATGAAATTTGTTCATTTGCATTTAGAATGTTGGTAATTGTTTCATAGTAAAGCAAACTATGATTTTTATTTATTGCAATAAGTGTGTGTCTCTGTTACAATAAATTTTTTAATCTTTTTTTATAGCTTATTTATGTTGAATTATATTAGACTCTTATCTTGTTGGTGAAGTCTATTTACATTTATTGGGATTTTTTTTTTTTTGGGTCTTAATGGGTAGTTTGTTTTATATATTCATGTATGTTTTTTGTTTTGAGATAGTTGTCAGAAGCAATTTTCACAATATACATGCCCCCGATGCAATTCGCGATACTGTTCCCTCCAATGCTATAAGGTAAGTGTAATTTTAATATAGTTGTCACTTTTTTTTTTTAAATGTTGTTCTTTTTTTAAATGTGCTTCCTGTTCTTTTGTAAGCAAATGTTACATTTTTGAAAATTTTGAAAAGGCAAGGAGGGTATCAAATATGCTTAGCTTTGAGTTAAGAAAGGATTTTGATGCCATTGCTCACTTTGAATGCAGCCCAACAAGTGTGTTCTAGTTTCTTATCCTACCTAGATTTGTATCATATCATTTGAAGATTCCTCAGAGATTCTTTTATCTTTGTTTGGTGGACATTGTTGGTGGGTTGTTTTATTGTTTAATATTGCATAATTTTTTTTGGCAGTCTCATAGTCTTCAATGTACTGAGTCCTTCATGCGAGAAAATGTAGTTGAGGAACTTCAACAGATGCAACCTGATGATGAAACTAAACAGAAAATGCTGGACATATTGAAACGGTTCCATTCAGAAGAGGAAACTGATAGCATGGATGTGGATGGTATGTTATTGTACTTTTGTTTGCTTTGGGAATGTTGGCTCTTATTAACTGTTTGAGAGAATATAACATGAAACTAATTTTAAAATTCATATATAGGATAGGAAGCAGCCATGTTAAGGGTAAAAGCAAATAAATAAATAATTAAGATTTTGTAGGCACTGTTATACCAACCGTGTTTCAATGAAGGAAATAGGCTAATTGTGATGCAGGAAATCTGTGTATAGTAAAGCGAGATGAATGTGTCTAATCCCAAGCTCACAAATCTGTTAGCATATGCATTGCTCTATTATCAAAGTTTGTTTGAAGAAAAAAAAAAATCATTGGATGAGATCATGAGAGCACAGCTGGAAGCTAAAGTCGATGATCATTTGAATTTTATTTGTTGGTGGTGGTCCAGGCTAGTGCCACTTCACATATTTGAGGCATGTTTACTGCCAAAAAATTTGAACCGTGTCTGAAATTGCTCTAGAAGTCCTACAAAAGTTATAGAATTAGAAGCTGTAAGTAATAACATTTCTATTGAACTATTGAGAATGATGCTTTTAAAACTGATAAAATGCTATGTAATATCTGAGATGATGCTTTATAGGAGTGCTATTTTATGTAATGCTTTCTGGTTGAATTTTCAGAAATATGATTTTAGTATTTGATAATGCTGTAGATCAACTAGCTCTTATAATAGTTTTATAAAAGAACTATTTGAAATAATGCTTTCAGCAGGATAATAGAAGGTGCTATAGGGCCTTTGACAAACTAGTGAAAGTAGTGGTTTTGTCATTTTTGAAAGGAGTTTTGTCTGCAAAAGCTTCTCTGGTCATACAGGTTGATTATGCCTGTGTTTTTGAAACTTTATTGTTAGTGATCAAACCAAGACAACCATTCAACAAAGTGATCCTAACAGATGGTATACCAGTACTGTGATATATTCAGTGGTGATCTAGCTTCATGATATGGTTATTACAGATTATATCGGATTTAAGTTAGATACAGTGCTGACCAACATTAATCAGGTTGAGTAAAGAATTGCATGTAGTTGTTTATGTCATCCTTAGTGAAAATAGAAAATTCTGACATAAAAATATTTGCAGCCCAGTATATAAGCTGTTGCTTATGCTACATGGGTAAATTTTCTTTTAAGTTCGTATATGCTTTAGAGTTCCAAGTAAAACTAAAGAAATTGCCACCTTTTGGTTCTTGTTTTATTAACTTTGTGACATGTTAAGCTGATTGACTGATTGTTTAAAAAGGCCCTGACTGAGTTTTGCTCTTATATTTGGCAGATTCAACTCTGACTGAGGACACCATACAAAAGATTTTGTCTGGTGCAGTTATAATTCTAGATGCTAGCTTTTCATTTCTTTTCTATCTTTTTACTTTTTCTACATTGCCAAATAAAGCAAGATCTCTGCACTCCTTTGGTTGTAGTTGGAGTGTGAAGATCATCTGATTTTTTTTTTTTTTTTGACGATTTTATGCTGTTGCCTAAAGCTTCTTAGAATTTATTTGATTTTCCCCTGCAGGAGATCAAATAAGTTTTGATGATTTATCTGCAGAAGAGAAAAAAAGGTTCCAAAGAGCGATTGCATCTGGAGAACTGAGTAAGATGATTGAGCCATGGGAACCGTGGTGGTTGAAGCCTTCTGCCCGAAGAATATCTCTCAGCAAGGATGGAACTCAACTTGTCCAACCACTTGCGGAACACGAAGCGTCAGCATCACTGCAAGATGATGATCTAGAAAGTTACCAATCAAGTGAGATTCCTCATGGCCCCGAAAGCCCACTACCTCCAGTTAGCAAGCTTAGTTCTGCGGAGCCATCACCACTATTAGCTGTTCACTTGGTGGACATTTTATATAGCTATTGTTTTACACTTCGCCTCTACAATGGAGATTGGCAATCAGATGCCATAGGATCGGCCCTGGTGGTGTTGAGTATGTCCTCTGTCTTGGGTCAAGGTGGGCAGCCAGAAACAGTGTTGGAAGCTTTGTCTTATTGCTTAGAGCAAATTTGCTCTCCAGCTTACAGACACATGGGTGGCCTGCAATTTGGATTGGGTCTCATTGATGATGTAATAAGCTTACTTTCTTTAGGAAGTTCTGCTTTAGTGTGCTTGCTTTCTGATATGCGTAGGTTGATTCAAGCTGGGGAGAGGGAACTGAAGTCAGAGAAACAAAAAAAGTTGAGACGGTTAGAAATTAGGAGTAAGCTCAAGTTTGCTGAGAGGAAGATTTATTTCATCATGTGTTGGGTTTATGAGCAGCCAAGTGAAGCTTGGTCTTCCCTAGCAACCATTGTAGGGGCAGAGAAAAGTTCAGTCATGAATTATGGAGGCAATAAGCAATCTGTCAAAATGAACAATACGTTAGAAGCCAAAGGCAAGGTTTTGATTGAAGAGATTGAATGAATTACCATTATCATATACTTTTTTAATTTCTTGAGGAAGAGGGAAGAGTGGTGGTATTCAATGATGTTACTGTAAAATGCTTTTGTATATTTAGCTTTTGTAGACCAGGCAATAACATCAACAATGTATTCAAGCATGACCAAACAAGGTTAGTTGAGACTTTCGAGACAAATGCTTATCGACAAACAAGAGAGAATTTTTATGCTCTCTTGTGGCTTTAGCTCAATGAAAATTTTGCAATTTCGACAGTATTCTGAAGTTTCTGCTTTGTCACGCCTCTTTTATCTTTTTATGTTCTTCCTCCTCTCTTTTTATCATGTTTATTTATTTATTAAAGTGAGATGCAGATGTGAAGATGATGAACTTTATACAATGTCATTTGTTCTTAAAAATGCTTGACATTAGAGTAAAAAATCTTTGCACCTTATGAGATACTGATAATTGTAATGCTAATTTAAATTCTTGAAAATCTAAGCAAAAAGGTACTTTTAACTTAACAAATCTCACATGGGATATGGATTGAAGGGTCCAAGAAGAAGTGCTTACTATTCAAATTGATAATTGTCCACAAGAGGTTCTTTAGGAGAGAAAGCTTGTCATTTCTTTTCCATCACAGAAAATCTAGTATGAAAGGAATCCTTTTAAAGATAATACTAACGTGATATCAAGAAATTCCTTCAAACCAAAATAAATCATATTCAATAATATATATGAAAGAAAGTGAATAGATACCTCTAGGACATTGTATGCTGTTATTGTATGCTGTAAACCATGCTTCCGTGACCTAAATGGTGGTTGCTCATGATGGTGGATGCTACTAGAGTAGAGTCTTGAATGGCCTAAAGATGAAGTAGATATAAGCAAATCCATCGTTTACTACCAACTTTATGCTGAGAATGTGACAGTTGTCAATGAAGCAACTCCTCTTTCTACTCAAATCTCTCTTCTCTCCTATATATATATATATATATATATATATAAACCCTCTCCTCCCAAAATATCATTGAAGTGGACTGAAGTTGACGAAAATGGACTGAATAAAAAGAAATGGACTGAAGTTGACGAAAATGGATTGAATAAAACGAAATGGAGTGAAGTGTTACGTTGATCAAGAGCGTAGTAATAATAAATGTTATGCTCTAAATTTTGTATAAAAATTCAGACTGAATGGACATAGGGAAATAGGTTTCCAGGGAGGAAAAATAGGTAGCAGAGTATTTAGTTATTTACACCACCTAGAAAGGCTCTTCTTCTTTTTCTTTTTTTTTTCTTGATCAGCCTAGAAAAGGCTTTCAGTAACGCCCTTAAAATATAAGCTTATTTCACCACAAGGGAACTTAGTGTTGTCATGGCCATAATCAAGGATATTAAACTCAAAACCTTTGACAGTTCCTTGGGTCCCAGTCACTGGTACAATGAAGAAAAATTAGACTTAAAAGAGGTACTATTAACATTTTATATCTCATCAGAGGCAACAAAACTCAACTATCCTATGTTTCTGATTAGGTGAGATTGAGAGAGGCAAAGGAACAAACGAGAACTGAATTAAGGGGATATGAACCCCAAAAGTAAGGCTGCTTTTCCACGGAAAAGATGCCACGGTGTGATGGCTGGCATCATAGCTTTTCATTATGAGTGGTATGCCATTGCTTTTCTTGCTTTACGATGCATTATTACATTGTTAAATAATCATAGCCAAAGACTCAATAATGTTCCTTTTTAAGCTGGAGCATTAACTGATGATCACTTAAATAATACTACTTCATGCTTCTTGCCCTCAAGCAATAGACTCGAATTCCCTCCACACACACACAAAAAGACTGGAATATACATATAATCATACCTCTTCTTTTTTTTTTTAAAATGAAGTTTCAAAACAAGCGCTGCAACGAAGAGGGTGCCTTAATATGAAAATTATGGAATTAATTTGATAATGAATATGATTAATGTTACTTTAACAATATAATAAATAAATATTTGAATTATTATTATTATTATTTTTTTTGTGATTGGTGATTCATTAATTAGTAAGATTTAGTAAAATTTGTAATATTTCTAGTATCATTTTAAAAATTAGGGATAATTATAGTAAACCCACCTGAGGTTTGACCCGTTTTCATTTTGCTTACCTGTGGTTCAAAACTTATCACTTTGTCCACCTGAACTTCAATCCGTTACCTCTCCGTTGCCCACCTCACCCTCAAACGTTAGAAAAACACCATTTGATTCCAAATTAGAACATAACACGGATCAAACAACACGAACTCACTCTCTTTTCCTCACGAGCCCTAAAATCCATTTCTGCATCTGATATTGACATTTCTTCTGATGGATTTTGTGTATCCTACAGGTAGTGATTTCACTGCCCTTTTCAATGTTTATTCCTTCCCTTTGGATATGTTCTTAATTTTTGTTTTCTTCTCAGTGTTTTTATTCTCTTTCTATAGCAGTCATGCGGTTTTAAAATTTTTTTTTTTTAAAATTTCATTTGTTTGTTTTTATACTTTTCTTATGTTTTTATCTGCTTGGGTTTATTCATCTTGTATGTGATTTCGGTTCTGGGTAGGGGACAGACCTAAAGAAATGGTTTTTGTCTTCTGGGTATTTCCGTTTCTTGGGCTTGTATTAGTTTCTTATGTTTAAAATATTTATTTTGTTTTATTCTATGCTCTTCCTTGTCTTGCTGATTCATGTTCACTGGTTTGCTAATAGAAGCATCTGAAGAAGGTTTGGGTTTTGGGTTATGGGTTTTGGTTGATTTTGACTTTGCATTTATGGTTTTCGAGTTATAGACCTGATTTTCTAGCTGCAAGTTTTGTTTGGGGTTTCGTGTTTTATGTTTGTTTCTTCTCTTGTTAATGGTCCTCCCAGATTTTGACTAGAGACTAAGAAATATGTCTTAAAAAACTATCTACTTTTTGGTCTTGTATGTCTGCTTTCTTCACCCAATGGCTCTACAATTACTAGTTAGACAAAAAATGTGACTATTTGTTGTTGGGTTTTGGCTCTTGTTTGTTTCTATGTATTTTCTAAGGGTCAATCTCCTGCCTGAAACAGAGCTGTGAATGGTTTCGGTTTTTCAGTTTAGCAAAGGAATAGTAATACTTGTACTCGTCAACGAATGACTGGACTTTTACCCTTACACCTTTTACTTTGCGTACAAAGCCATGATGCATTTCTCATCATTATTCCCATTTGTTTATTCCTCTGCAATCTACAGTCATGTCAATATCAAATGCAGAAATGGATTTTTGCGTTTCTAGGACTCGTGAGGAAAAGAGAGTGAGTTCATGTTGTTTGATCCATGTTATGTTCTAATTTGGAATAAAATGGTGTTCTTCTAACGTCTGAAGGTGAGGTGGGCAACGGAGGGGTAACGAATTGAAGTTCAGGTGGGTAAAGTGATAAGTTTTGAACCACGGGTAGGCAAAGTGAAAACAGGCCAAACCTCAGGTGGGTTTACTGTAATTATCCCTAAAAATTATATTATAAATGCAAATATATTGTTGGTTATATACACCTCACATGTGAGTAATTAAAGTTCCACATTGAATAATAATTACAAGAATGAGTAATTAATAATTTAATATAACATAATTAAGTGTAACCTCAAAATTTTAAGCAAAAACTTTGGGTAATTAAGTTTAGTTACCTCTAATCATATATAATGCAATAAAATGTGTTTCTATACAATGTTACATGGAAAACTCAATCCACCCCATTTCATTTCGTCTCCCTTTTCACTCCTACCAAATAATGAAAAATTACAGTTTTCCCTTCTTTTTCCTTCCCCTATTTTCCATACTTTCTCTTTTCACCCCAATGAAACATAGTGTAAAATCAACACAAGGAAACGATATGTCACTCAAAAGAATACGTGCAACTATGTTCTATACAATGTTGACATTGACACATCTTGAAATTGTGTCATTTTCTGGCTGGAGATAATGTTAGCAAAGGATGTTGTTTTCTTTTTCTAGCTAAAAAAAGAGGATATTGTTTTCTTGGTTGAAACAAGTTACACAAATCATCAGAAAAAGAATCAAGATTGATTTTTTATTTTATCGAACAACAAAATAAGACATACATCATATCACGGAGTAGCATAAGCTCAATGTCCTCAAAAACAAGCATGAACTCATGAATAAATTCGAGCTTATTCGACAAGAAAATGAATTAAACTTAAACATGTAATCTAGATTGATAATGTTGGGAAATTTAGACCCCGGTTGATAAAATTAACAAGTTTTAAAATCCAAGTTGTTAATTAGATTTATTATCAATAAAACTTGTTAAAACAAACAAACATCAATATCATGTCAATAATCTTGCAACAGAAAAAAAAAAATAATAAGATAAAATATGATGACCCAGAAAAACCAATGAAACCAACCAGTTTCACAGTAAAAAATCTGGGGGGAAACCTTCCCAAAAAGCAATTTACTATAGTAAAGAGAAATTTCAGATCTAGTACAAAACATTTGTCCCTAAACTCTACAATCCCCGTAGATGAACTCACAGTAGAAACCCTCTACCGCTTCAGAACCTCTGAACTCTTTAATACATGAACGCCACCCTTTGATGATGCATGAATCCCAAGTACTTGACTAACTAATTGCGCGGATCCCAGTATGCGACTTCAATCACCAACTAGAAGAAGATGTTGGCTGCAAAGTTCTTCACTTCATCAAGAATGAAGATTAAGAAGCACTTGGTTACAAAACCCTAAGGCGCAAAAACGCAGTAGCTTCTTTCAGAGAGAATAAGGCATTGGTCACCTTTTGCATATGTTCTCCTTGTATTCTCTTATTCTCTTATGTGACGGCCTCTAAAATAAGCCTTATATAGGTCTAGGGTTGTGAGAAAAGAAACCTTACACAAATACATAAGCCTGGCCTAATAATCAGATCTGAAAATCTGAATTTCCGTAACCTCGATAGATACCTCGATCAATCGGGAGGTGTCGAGCTTTATTAAATCTCGATAGATAGCTAGGTGTCGAGAAGGTGTTGAGGAGATAGAAGATTTCTCGATCGATCCACCAGCTGTCGAGAAGGTGTCGAGATTGCGATAAGAAAACACCTTAAGAGCTCGATAGATAGCCAGTTGTCGAGAAGGTGTCAAGAAGCTGTCGAGCTATCTGTCCGTAGGTGTCGAGCTATCTGCCCAGCTTTAATGAGCACCTTTTCTTCACTTGTTTCTTAGTCCAATCTTCATGGCTTTAATACTAGACTTGAACAACATGTTCCTTGAAGTATTAAACACATCCTAGATCAACCCAATTACAAGTAAAGTATGTTTTGTCAAAGGATTAGCTAACTACATAAAATATGTCCTTAACAATCTCCCCCTTTGGCAATCCGTGACAAAACCGCAACAAATAAATGAACATATGAGAGAAGTCATAAATCACTCAACTCATATTCACTTATTACATACAATAAAATCTATCCTAACACAAACTCTTGAAAAACTTTGCAAGAAGAGAGTTCATGGCAAGTAGACTTTGACAACCTGTATTTCTGAAACACTTTAAACAAAACTCATCAAGGCATCTTAGTGTGAAACAGAAATAATAGATTGCATACAAGTAATAAGAAACATGTGTATAAAGAAAGAAAAGAAACAACACATGTAGAGGTAGGTGAAAGAAAACATACATTATCATAAATATATCAAAGATATGCACAATGTATGTAAAAATGGTCACAAGACCCAAGGTATAAGAAGAAGGAAGTAAACACTCCCCCTAACAAGATGAAACACATCTCCCACTTACAAAGGAATGTATTTCTCCCCCTAACGTGTAGAATCTTAAAAAGAAACCACATATTCTCCCCAATTTCTCCCCCTTTTTGTCATGATTGACAAAGGGTACAAGAAACTAGAAAACTTCACCCGAGAGACATAAAGATGATCAAGGATGATCAAGGGGGTACAAAGAAATCCATATAAATGCATGAATGTCATGAAACAAGATGCTATGGATGACAAAAGAAAGATGCAAAAAACACACACACACTAAATAAGTCGAACCAATTTTATATTTCAAAAACAAGTCAAGATAGTTTAGTGAGCATACATTAGCACAAGTAAAACCTAGTGATGGCCAAATCACATTGTACTTGCACATGTATCAAGAGTAGCAAAGAATATTGCGTGTTGTGTGTGAAAAACATCGCAAGATTGCATAAGTGTATACATGTTATGAAGATTTGAGATATGAGAAAATCACTTTAACTCACACACAATCATAACTGTTTGATGGGGACTATCACTTTCGAGGTACATCTTATAACTCCCACATCTCCTAAAATACACGCTTGCAATCATATTTAAAACATTTTTAATCTTTTTGCTTTTTATTTTCTTTGCATATTTTCTTTTTAAGCATATCATGCATGGGCATAAAAGAGAGAGAAAAGAAATACCCATTGATATTTGATCTTCCAATTTTGCTATGCCAAAGCACACAAATGTCATTGACACTGCACTTTTGCTATGTCGAAGCATACATGTGTCATTCATGATTGGCGGGTAACAGTGGTGAGATGGTTATTTATGCCTTTTTCTTAGGATTTTCTAGTCCTATCCGTCAAAAAGAGTGATATGAGTGTTAAGTTTAAGAGATAACTTAGTCTTATTCATCACAAACAAGAGCCACAAAACTCACTTGCTTAGTTGTGCATAGAGATGCTTATCTAAACTACAAATGATACAAAGTTTAGAAAACTTTGTTTCAATGGCCATCCAAAGTACACAAATACCAATGTACACAAACACACACTGTTTTTGTATTTTTTTGATTTTTCCTTTTTATTTTGAAAACCAACAAAATAAAGACTTAAACAATCAAACAAAAATAGACAAACAACATGAAAGCAGAAAGAAAAATGCATATGCATGAAGGCATGATAGAAAAATGCAGATGCATGAAAGCATGATTCCAAAAGCATATAAGAAATCAAGTAAAGAGAGTCCTACTTTAGATAAAAAGAATTAAAGCAGAAGACAAACAGAAAAGACAATTAAGTCTTAGGCTCCTTTCTCACCCACACAACACGAGTCTTTGGCCGTGAAGATGAAAAGGCACGTGTCCTAGTATGTCTACTAAAGGACATAGAAGAATTAGAATTCTCCTGAAATTGAGTTAAAAAGCTCAAAACTTTTAATAACTCTCCAAACAAAGGTGTAGGTTCTTGAGAGGAAACCTATGACCATTTGGACAATTGCTTATGAGGATACAACTTAAAGCAATTAGGAAGAATGTGTCCAAAAACACCACAATGGTGACAAACATGAGGTTTAACAAAGGATTCAAAATTAGCCAAATCAGTTTTGGATTTCATACCTTTATTACTTTTATCAGATTGTGGCACAAAGACAGTCCTTGATCCAGAAGCCTTGGAAGAGGAGGGGCTGGAGGAAACAGCATATCCTAAGCCAGTTTTATCAGAACTAGGCTTTTGAGCACTCAATACCTCATCAAGTTTTGCACTAGACATCCTCTTTATTTGAGTTCTAACTTGACTAAGCTCAACCTCAAAATTCTTGACCTTTTCTTCTAATGAGGTGTTCTCCATAACAAGAGTCTCAATTAACCTTGTAGTCTCAACTAGTTTGACTAACAGATCAGCTTTTTCAGTTTTTACCTCATTAAGCTCTTTTCTACAAAGATGAGAAGTCTTTTCAGATTTTATGAATTCAGTGCATAGCTTATCATAGGCTTCCTGAAAGGTCATCTTCTTGGGTACTTCATCATCCGAAGAATCCTCACTGTCACTAGCACTCTCCACAATCACCTTATCGGTTGAGGCAGCAAAGGCCATAACGTGACGACATTCATTCACATACTCATCAGAAGAGTCATCCTCAGTATCACTCCAAGTAGCAATCAACCCTTTCTCTTTTGGCTTCTCGGTCTTTTCCTTCATAAGGTAATTTGGACACTCTATCCTCATATGACCAAAACCTTTGCACTCATGGCATTGGATGATGGGTTTCTCATTCTTGCCCTTCCTAAAGGATTTAGGTTTCCTAAGAGGTTTGCCCTTATCCTTTTTCCTAAACTGAAGAAGTTTGATAATCTCATCAGTTATGAAGGTTAGATCCTCATCCTCATCTTCACTTTCATCTTCATCTTTAGAGTTCTCAATCTCTTTTTCTATACCCTTAAGAGCCAAGTTTTTACTCTTTCCACATTTTCCCATTGAGCCTAATCCCATCTCATAGGTTGAAGGTTCCCTATAAGCTCAGTCAAAGGAATTTGATCAATGTCCTTTGCTTCTTCAATAGCAGTGATCTTGGCATGGAATCTTTCAGGCAAGGACCTAAGGATTTTTCTAACAATTTTGGATTCTGCAATACATTCTCCAAGATTAAAAGCAGAATTCACAATATCCTTGAGTTTAGCATAGAACTCATCAAAGGTCTCATCCTCCTCCATCCTTATTTCTTCAAAACTGCTAGTGAGTTGTTGAAACTTCACAGTCTTTACTGCCTTGGTACCTTTATAGGTGGTCTCAAGAATGGTCCATGCTTCCTTGGCAACTTCTGTGAATGATATTTTCTTGAATTCTTCATTGGTCACCCCACAAAACAAAGCATTCAAGGCCCTACTGTTGAAATTTGCCGCAATGATTGTTGCATCATCCCAATCCATAGGCGCTTCCTTTGGCTTAGTCCAGTCAACTTCAACAACTTGCCATACCTGTTCACCTAGTGCCTACAAAAAGACTTTCATACGAACTTTCCAGTATGCATAATTAGTTCCATCAAATAAAGGAGGTATAAATAAAGATTGTTCTCTATCCATGACAACAGGGGTCAATGGATCACACTCAGGAAATTAATCCAATCAGAGTGAACCTGCTCTGATACCACTTGTTGGGAAATTTAGACCCCGATTGATAGAATTAACAAGCTTTAAAATCCAAGTTGTTAATTAGATTTATTATCAATAAAACTTGTTAAAACAAACAAACATCAATATCATGTCAATAATCATGCAGCGGAAAAAAAAATAAGACAAGATATGATGACCTAGAAAAACCAATGAAACCAACCAGTTTCACAGTAAAAAACCTAGGGGGAAACATTCCCAAAAAGCAATTCACTATAGTAAAGAGAAGTTTCAGATCTAGTACAAAACCTTTGTCCCTAGACTCTACAATCCCCATAGATGAACTCACAGCAGAAACCTTCTACCGCTTTAGAACTTTTAAACTCTTCAATATATGAACGCCACCCTTTGATGATGCACGAATCCCAAGTACGTGACTAACCAATTGCGCGGATCCCAGTACACGACTTCAATCACCAACTAGAAGAAGATGTTGGCTGCAAAGTTCTTCACTACATCAAGAATGAAGATCAAGAAGTACTTGGTTACAAAACCCTAATGCGCAAAAACGCAGTAGCTTCTTTCAGAGAGAATAAGGCATTGGTCACCTTTTGCATATGTTCTCCTTGTATTCTCTTATTCTCTTATGTGACGACCTCTAAAATAAGCCTTATATAGGTCTAAGGTTGTGAGAAAAGAAACCCTATACAAATGCATAAGCCTGGCCTAATAATCAGATCTGAAAATCTGAATTCCCGTAACCTCGATAGATACCTCGATCGATTGGGAGGTGTCGAGCTTTATTAAATCTCAATAGATAGCTAGGTGTCGAGAAGGTGTCGAGGAGACAGAAGATTTCTTGATCAATCCACCAGCTGTTGAGAAGGTGTTGAGATTGCAATAAAAAACCACCTTAAAAGCTCGATAGATAGCCAGCTATCAAGAAGGTGTCGAGAAGTTGTCGAGCTATCTGTCTGCAGGTGTCGAGCTATCTATCCAGTTTTAATGAGCACCTTTTCTTCACTTGTTTCTTAGTCCAATCTTCATGGCTTTAATACTAGACTTGAACAACATGTTCCTTGAAGTATTAAATACATCTTAGATCAACCCAATTACAAGTAAAGTGCGTTTTGTCAAAGGATTAGTCAACTACATAAAATATGTCCTTAACAGATAATAAGCTCGAGCTTGGCTCGTACTCAAAACTTAAATGAGCAATTTTGAACTTTTAAATACTCAACTTGTTTGTAGCTACTCATGAGCCATAAGCAATTTTATTCTCGATTTCTTTTCAATAATTTATTTCTTTTTGAGTGATGTTAGAGGTTCTATAAATTTTAAAAAATAATAAAGTTACTATCAATTGTATTATAAGATAATTAGAAATTGACATATTAATTAATGTGATTGGTGTCATTTTAATAATATAATAAATAGACGTTTGAATTATTTATTTGTGTGTGTGTGAAGGGGGGGGGGGGGGGGGGGGGTTCACACAATAAGTGAGGATGAGGGAATTTAAACCCAGATGTTCACCATAAAAAAAAGTAGGCAATGTCATCAAGTTAAAAGGGCTCTTGACACCAAGAGTCTTGTAACCGAATTGCTTGGCGCCTTGTGGTGTTTGCAATAAAGACATTTAGGTCTTTTTTCCCTCAACTATTGAATTATCAACAAAAAATTAGGAGTCTTGACAATGGACTCACTATTATTATATATATATATTTATTAGTGGCACTCATCACATTTATTGTGATTTTGTTTTTACAATAAAATCATAAGAAACTTAGACATTTTCCCTCTTAGGCTTCGTTTGAGAGTTCATAAGAGAATGAAATGGAATGTAATGATTATAAAGAAATGGAAAGGAATGGAAAAGAATTGAATGAAATGGAATTAATTAACATTGATTGGATGTTTTAAAATAAAAGAATAGAGATAAATGAAAATGAATGGAATGTAAGTAATATTGTTTGAAGGTAACATGGAGGGAATGGAATGGAATGGAATGGAATCATTTTATGACAATATTATTATTAGACCTCTTATTTTAAATAAAGGGTTGAATATATAGGGGTATTTTAGGAGTTTTAATAAAAAATTCATTAAATCTAATTTTATTCTCTCTAATTCCTCCTAATTTCGGGGGAATGAAAATTTGAAGTTTTAAGGGAATAGAGAGGAATGAATGTTCCTTCCTACCCTTTTCATTCCGTCCCACTTAAACTCTCAAATAAAGGAATAGATTTTCCATTCTTTTCATTAAAACTCCCAAACAAGAGAATGAAAAATTATTCTAAAATTATTCTTTTCATTCTATTTCATTCCCTCATTCCAAACGAGACCTTAGAGATTTCAACGCTTCTATCAAGATTGTTTAGTTATACCTTGTTGAGACTTGTCAAGGGCCACCACCCCTTGCGGTAAAGGTCAAGCATGCACATCAGTACATGTGCAGGTGTCTTCAGAATTCAATAAATGAGCCTATTTAACAGATCTTGCAATAACACTTGCTCAGATCAGAAGCAAAATTTTACTGTATTTAATATTCACAAACACTTGAATAAGATACTTCTATTCTTACATAACCACACTTTCAACTGATAGAAAATCAAAACATATTTACTCCATTCTTATGACTGTTCAAACCAATAAATTTGGGGTACTGGGTTGTAGCCCTATTGCAAAAACGTATCAAACTAACAATAATAAGAAGTACACAAGAAGAACAAACAAAATTAATCAAGATGCAGAGGTGGGAACAAAAGACCTTCATATCTTCAACTCATAATAAGATTGTTGGATTGGATTGGGATTCCTTTGTTTGAGTAGAATCCTTAGCTGAGCCTTTTGACACTCCAGCTTTGTGCCCCAATGCCGACTTTTGGATCCAATTGCTCTAACAACTCTTGGAAATTCAACAAACCCTTTGATCCCTCTCTTTATATGAGGATTCTCAGGTTCTGGAGAAGCTTTTCTCTGAACTGTCATGAATGAAACACCACCACCATTACTGTTCCAAACTTTCTCACCCAAGACCAGTCTTGTGGATTTTCTTGTATCAACTCCATTATTGTCAGAATAAGCTGATTTCTCATCAAAAACCAATCTTGCTGACTCCCTTGAATCAACACCACTACTATAATCATTGCGAGCTGATTTCTCATTCAAGACCAAGTGTTTAAATTTCCTTGAAAAAGAAGCAACATCATTCGAAGCAGTGGTGGTAGTTCCTAGTGGATTATCAGCTTCTTGATTCTTTTCCTTTAACTTGGAAGGTGAACTCTCAACTTGCATCCTTGTAGAGTCTTCCAATTCTGACAGCTTCTCTTCAAAGAGAATCTTTGCCTCAGTAAGTTTCATTTGAACTCTCTCTTCCCTCAACACCTCAGCCATCCTTAGCATCTTTCTCTCTTCTTCCATGTCTCTCTTCATCCTATTGATCTCAGCTTTATCCGATGAAATTTCTTTGGCAAGCTCTTCACACACCCTCCCTATGGCTTCTCTTCCTCTTCTCTCCTCAGCAAGCTCTTTAGCCAGCCTCTTATTCATTGACTCTGCCTTCTTTCGTGCCTTACGTTCATATTCAAGCTCAGCCTTCAGTTCCATGATCTGGGCTCGAGCAAATTCAAGCTCAGACTCCATGATGGGCCTAAATAAGGTTAAATCCCAGAATGAGGCAGCAATCTTACGTGCAGAGCAAGGAAGGTGTAGGTGATGAGGGTGCTTGTTACTATGACATTGTTGTTGTTGATTATGTTGATGATGCTGAGAATAATAAAAAGGATTTTCATAAAGTTTCCAGCTGGGGCAAGTGGAGGTGGTGATGGGTTCAGAAGAAATGGATTCATTTCTGGGATTTTCTGGGCTACTGATCATCATCATCACCATCATCTCCTCCATGTCCTTCTTTCTATATGTGTTGTTCTTTTCTTTATAGCCTTTTGCTTTCTCCTTTGCTGCTTCCTTTTTCTTCTTTTCCTTTTTCTAATGGGGATTTTCCCTCTCACGAAAGCAATCGGGGTAGGCCCATTTGATCCTGGAACTTGCTTTCAGGTTGTGTATTGCAAAAGGAAAAAGTTACATCACATGCGCCTCATCCTTATTAATACCAACTGCGGTGGGGGTGGCCTTTATTTCTTAATGAATGTCTCTCGTTTTATTTACACAATAAATATTGAGAGACTGCAATTTTTGTAAGTGTTTGATATGGTTTATGGTGATTGGTGCATAATTAAAGTAATGTGAGTGATAGACCAAGATAAAAAAGAAGTATGTTGAAAAATGTTGTCCTAACTTTAGTATTTATTTACCCCTCCACACCAGCCACTTTCACAGTTTCACAGTGATTCACCTAGATTGATTAACGCAAGGGAGGCCCCAATATGCCAGCCAATACCTTGACTGTTTGGTCAAAACAATTTGGGGAAATTCAACAGGAACATATAAATGAACTACTCCTCAGTCAAATCATATCAACAATTTAGAAAAGTTTTAGTCTACATGAAAAAGAAAAATTGTAATCCGATGTGGCTGGAGACTTGATTTCTATAATCATATAAATTTCGAACTCCCTGCATTGCAATCAACAGGGTGTTGTACATAAGGAGATTTGATGAAGCAACTAAACATGCCCTGAACTTTGCATCAAGAGCTAAGCTTTTTAAGCTTAATTAAACTTGAGTTAATTTTTAATTAGTCTATCTCGTTCATCATAGTGAGATAAACAATCCATCCGAGGCTATTTATTACCAAAGGGCCGTTCATGTGTCTCTGATCAATCATTCACGCCTCACATGTAACCTAGTGATGCAAGTGAGCATCTTTTTCAATGTTCTTGGATTAACATCCTCTAGAGTTCTTATAACTTTATCATGAAATTCATGAAATCATATTCATCCATTTTGATAAGATTGAATTGGATTTTACTGCGTCATCAACATACAACACAAAAAATTAAAGCATTTCTTCCCTAAATGGTCTTCTATGAATAAAAAGGCTTGAGAATTCCAATTTCCAAAAGCTTAGTGAGAAATTCCTTTGTTGAAAATGGATTTTAAATCACCTATAAAATTGTTGTGCTGGTTGTTTTTTACTGGATTCCACCAGACAAAGACATCAAATGGGTTCTCAACTTCAATCAAATTTGGTATCCAACCCAGTGTTCCAAGCCTAGAAAATTTATGGTATTGAAAAGGGTCATGAAAAGACAACAAGGCAAGGACGCTATAGGCTAACATGAGGTCCCAACAATCATCTGCTAATTCTACAGGCTCCACATGGGTGTCTCACTATTCTATTTTTCTGCCTCTTATGGTCCATACATAACATTTACTGCGATAGATAAAGCCTCTATATGGTTATGGTTGACTACAAGCCAGTGGCACATGCATGAGCAAGAAACTTCGCTAGGTGTAACTGCTTAATAAGAGATGGATTGGACAGACCACAAAACTACACCATATTCCTGTATCGTGTGAAAAATACGGTTAAATATTATAGCAAATGTGGACTGTGGAAAGACTACTATCACTTCTTGCAATAATGGAGGGTAAATAAAGAATTCCATAACAAATTTTGATGAGTAGAATGACCTAAGCTAATGCTTCAATAGGCTACATAAACAGTCTCGATTATTGTAGTAAATTGCAGGTCTTTCTTGGGTTATAGCTTTTAGCGTTTTAACAAAAAATTTCTTTACTGTTTTGTGTGTTTGACAAATTATAGTGAATAGTCCCATATTCGAGGTTACAAAGCATGAACAACTTTAATCCTAAAAGCTCTAAATATTAGCCTTTTAGAGTAAATTCCATTAACATAATTTGAGGTTTGGGCTAATGCTAATCAGATCCAAAAATTTTTAAAATTGACCAATTTGGTTCCTAAAGTCAACTTAATCTCTAAACACTGTTAGGCCAGATAGTCATTTATCTCAACTATCAGTTTTGAAAGGTTTTGAATTTAGTTGGCATTAGCCCAAATCTCATAATATGTAAATGAAATTTACCCTAACTATAATGTTAAAGCTCTTTCATAGTAAGTAGTCAAGCACTCTTTTTCTTTAAGGCTTTGCTTCTAAGAGGCTCTTACTCTTTGATCTCTGCCCAAATTCTATTAGATTCCATAAAAGAGCTTGACTATCTGCATCACTTACTCGTATGATTGCCCTTAATGACATCACCATTCTATGAGACATTCTTATAAACTTGTTAAGCAAACACCAAACTGGACATTAGTGTGTGACTGTGTGTAATAACCATTGCTCTACAAGAATTACTATATGGTCATCACTCAATTTGTTCTTCACTATTAAATCAGGCTTTGGTTATCACTCAAATCTATATATATCTAAAAGCTAAAATGTAGTATTTATTGTTACTATACTTATGTTGAGTCACATCAACATAGCATTTCACTCTATTTGTTCCACTTTAGTCCATTTCAATTGTAAGAGATCTATTAGTAAATAACTAATTGAGTTTATATAATTATTTTATCCAAATTTATTAGTACATGAAGTCATTTAAGCATTGTTTAAACTAATTTTAATAAAACAATAAGATCTTTTAAATAATGCATCTTATGAATGTTTTCATTTAATTAAATTTTTAATAGTAAAAAGAACATTTAAAACAAGATTATTTTCCAACTAAAAAATTTACAAAGTGACATAACTGATTAGTTTCACATCAACAATATAATAAATAAATTCCTAATTATTTTTTAGTGATACTATGGGTAGTATAAATTTTACCACTTATAAGTTTTATAAATCTATATAATATTTAAAAATTGAAACATAGCATTTATTGTTGCTATACTTTTTTTAAACCACATCAAAGTAGCATTTTGGTTAACTTCGGTCTATTCAGTCTATTTCGGTTTACTTTAGTCCAATTCAGTCCACTTAGGTTCATTCGGTCCACTTTGGACCCATTCGATCTACTTTGGTCCACTAGGTGCAGTTTAGTCCATTCAGTCTACTTCAATTCATTTGGTCCTCTTTGGTCCATATTTGGACTAATTGGGCCTCAAATTGATTCTTTCGGTAGGTTGCCTTTTCAATTTTTGGCTCAAAATTTTTTTTCCCTTAATTTTTGGGTTGAAAGATATGAAATTTTATTTTATTTGGAACAAACTCTTTAATTTTGGGCCAAAAATTACAAATAAATAGGTATTAGAAATTAAAGATAAAGGTCTTAAAAAAAGTAATAAAAATGAGAAATATTCAAAAGATTACCTTATAATATAAAATTTAATAATATAAACACTATACTTATATTTGGAAAGAAAAAAAAAATGCTACAATTCTAAATTTATATAATAATTTATATTTAATGTAACATATTACATGTATTCCATGGAATGGGGATGTGCATTTTTTTCCCTTCTCCATTTATATGAACAATATTATAATTATGTAATTTAAACATTTTATTAAATTACGTTTTTCACACACACACACACAACCTAGTGGTGCAAGGGAGCATCTTTCTTAATGTTCTTGGATTAACATCCTTTAGACTTCTTATAACTCTACCATGAAATTCATGAAATCATATTCATCCATTTTTATATGAATGAATTGGATTTTACCACGTTATCAACATACAATACAAAAAATTAATGTAATTCTTCCCAAAATTTACAAAATGGTATTTCTATTAATAAAAAGGCTTGGGAGTTGGGAGTTTTAATTTCCAAAAGCTTAATGAGAATTCCCTTTGTTAAAAATGGATTTTAAATCACTTATAAAATTTTTGTGCTGGTTTTTAATTAGATTCCACCAGATAAAGACATCAAATGGGTTCTCAACTTAATCAAATTTGGCATCCAACCCAGTGTTCCAAGCCTAGAAAATTTATGATAATGAAAAGCACGTTATAGGCTAACTACATGAGGTCCCAACAATCATCTGCTCATTCAACAGGCTCCACATGGGTCCATGCATAACATTTACTGAGATAGCTAAAGCCTCTACACGGTTATGGTTGATGGTTGACTACAAGCCAGTGGCACATGACATATGACTAAGAAACTTTGCTAGAGATGGATTGGACAGCCATATTCCTGTATCCTGTGAAAAATACAGTGAATGTGGACTGTGTAAAGACTACTATCAGACTGTCAATTCTTGCAATAATGGTGGGCAAAATGCAAATAAGAAATCCCCATAACAAATTTTGATGAATAGACAGGAGGACCTCAGCTGATGTTTCATTAGGCTACATAAACAGTAGCAATTAATGTAGTAGATTGCATGTCTTTCTTCTATCAGAAATCAAAGAAACTAGAGCAGCAAAGTGAATTACACGAGTCTAGAAGTCTAGATAGTTGCAGAGCTGAAGCAGAGCTCAACGACAAGTAGCTTAAGCATAAAAACTACATGTAGTATAGTATTGGTTAGTGAACATGTGAGCTACACGTGATTGTCTTAAGTGTACACCTTTGGTAGTTAGTTAGGAAGTTTGTTAGATCAGTTAAGTTAGTTTTTGGCTTGAGTTAGTTGCTTAGTGTTGTATATAAACACTTGTAATTATCTGTTTTTACTCAGATCAATGAAAAGTTTGGCTTTGTCAATGGTAGCATTACTCTCTCTTCACCATTGATAAAGACTCCAGCAGCAGTTGATGCTTGGATTCGCTGTGACAACATGGTAGGTTCTTGGTTGATGAAGGCTGTGTCACCTCAGATTCGAGTGAGTATTACCTACAGAGACACTGCTCTGGAAATCTAGAATGATCTTCGAGATACATATTCTCAAGGGAATGGACCTAGGATTCTCCAACTTCAGAAAGACATAGCTTCAATGTGTCAAGGTGAGTTTTCAATTACCAATTATTTCACTCAGTTGAAGTTCTTTTGGGATCAACTTCAGAATTTTAGGCCTACCCTACCTGTTCTTGTGGAAAGTGTACCTGTAATCTGTCTCAGAAGCTTGAAGATCTCCGTCTTCAAGAATCAGTGATGCAAATTCTGATGGGGCTCAACGAGTCATACTCTCAGATCAAAGGGCAGATCTTGTTAATGGAACCATTGCCAACCATTAAAAAAGTCTATTCCTTGTTGATTCAAGAAGAGAGGCAAAAGAGTGTAGGGCTTGGCAATTCTGTTCACATAGAGTCTACTACTCTAGCAGTGAAGGGTTCTAATGTCAATTCCAATTCCAATTTTCCTGGATTCTTTGGTAATTCTGGTGTTTATGGAGGAAAGAATTCCAAAGGCAAAGACAGACCTATATGTACTCACTGTGGGAAGCTTGGACATGTCATGGAGAAATGCTTCAAGCTACACGGTTTTCCTCCAGGCTTCAAACCTAAAGGCAAGAACTTTATGGTGAATCAAGTCAATGTTCAAGAAACTTGTGCAAACAATGGTCCTCCATCTGCTACTTTTCCTTTCACTCAAGAGCAATGTCAGCAGTTTTTGACCATGTTGGGGACTCAAATGCAAGTTGTTCATCTCAACTCTGGTGGCAAGGGGACTCAGTTCAATATGGGCAACAAGGAAGCACACATGGCCAATAATGTGATTAAGCCTAATCTAGTTGTTCCTTCTTCTTCCAATACCATAAATGCACTTACCATGGCAGGTATGTTAAGTTCTACTTGTCTTGATTTAAGGCATTTAGTCTTTTCTGCCCAAATTGTGTATAGAATAGCTTTTGGTGGTAATACTTGGGTCATTAACACTGGTGTAGCAGATCATATAGTGTATTATATTCATCTATTGACTGATTTTACTGCTGTTAATTGTGTGGTTGAACTTCCTAATGGTGAGACTGCTTTGGTAACTCATATTGGTTCTATATGTCTTTCTGAAAATCTGATCTTAACCAATGTGCTTTGTGTTCCATCTTTCTCTTTCAACCTTTTATCAGTCAGCCAACTCACCAAGAAAATGCATTGTTGTCTCATTTTCTTTGTCCATTGAACCTAACCATGCTTCTGATTCTCTTCCAGCTAGTCCTGTTCTTTGTGATCCTCTCCCTAGAAGGTCTACTAGAGTTTCTAGACCACCCGCTTATCTTCAAGCCATAAGTGCAATGCTACTTCCACAAAATACCCTATTGCCAATTATATTTTTAATCACAAACTCTCTCATTCTTACTCTCATTTCTGCAATAGTATCTCTATCCTTCAGGAACCACAGTTTTGCCATCAAGCAATTGGTGATCCTAATTGGGATGCTGCCATGGCAGCTGAACTTCAGGCTTTAAAACTTAATAACACTTGGTCTCTTGTTCCTTTGCCTCCCAATAAAAGGGCTGTTGGTTGTAAGTGGGTCTTCAAAATCAAATACAAATCTGATGGCAGTGTAGAGAGATACAAAGCAAGGTTGGTTTCCAAAGGTTATACTCAACAGGAGGGTTTGGATTATACTGAGACCTTCTCTCTTGTTGCCAAGATGGTGACTGTCAAGCTTTTCTTATCTTTGGCTGCTGTGCAAGGCTAGACTTTTCACCAATTGGATGTAAATAATGTGTTTCTTCATGGTGATTTACATGAAGAAGTGTATATGTGTCTTCCTCCAGTCCTGCCCAGCAAAAAGGAGCTTGTGTGCAAATTGAATAAGTCCTTGTATGGCCTTAAACAAGCCTCAAGGCAATGGTATTCCAAGTTTCCAACCACTCTACTGCAACATGGTTTTCTGCAGTCTAAGGCAAATTACTCTTTGTTCACCAAGCAATCAGGAGCTTCTTTCATGGCACTTTTAGTATATGTTGATGATATACTTATTGCAAGCAATGATCCTCAATCTGTAGCAGACTTGAAGGTTGTCTTAGATAAGCAATTCAAATTGAAGGACCTGGGCAGTCTGAAATACTTCTTGGGTTTGGAAGTGGCTAGGTCTAAGAAAGGCATTTCATTATGCCAGAGCTTGAAGTGATCAATGATGTGGGAATGCTTGGATGTAAGCCTGTTAAAACTCCTATGGAGGTCAATCTTAAACTAAGCAAAGATGAAGGCAAGTTATTGGCTAATGCTAGTATGTATAGAAGATTGATAGGGAGGCTGCTGTTTCTTACTATTTCTAGGCCAGATATCACTTACTTAGTACATTGGTTGAGCCAGTTTATGTCTAAGCCTAGAGAGCCTCACCTCAAGGCAGCCTATAGGGTAATTCAATATCTTAAAGGTACTTCAGGACAAGGCTTGTTATTTTCAACTCCATCCTCCTTACACATCAAAGCCTTTGCAAATGCAGATTAAGCTACATGCATTGATTCTAGGAGGTCCATCACAGGTTACTGTGTATTTCTTGGTGACTCTTTGATTTCTTGGAAATCTAAGAAGCAAAATACAGTTTCAAGGTCCATGGCAAAAGCAGAGTACATAGCTATTGTAGTGTGTGAAGTGACACGGATTCCGTATTTACTTAAGGATTTGAATGTTAAACACAATCAAGCTGCCTTATTGTTCAGTGATTCTCAAGTAGCAATCCACTTAGGTACTAATCCAGTATCCCATGAGTGTACAAAGCATATTGAGATAGACTGTCACATTGTGAGGGACAAGGTGTAAGCAGGAGTTATAAAGTTAATGGATATTAGAACTCAATATCAGTTAGCTGATTTGTTGACAAAAGCTTTTAGTTGGAATCAGTTTTATGGTCTTCTTACCAGGATGGGCATCTCCAACATTCATTGTCATGATGTCCATCCTGAGGAGGAGTATCAGAAATCAAAGAAACTAAAGCAACAAAGTGAATTACACGAGTCCAGAAGTCCAGATAGTTGCAGAGTTGAAGCAGAGCTCAACGACAAGTAGCTTAAGCATAAAAACTACATGTAGTATAGTATTGGTTAGTGAACATGTGAACTACACGTGATTGACTTAAGTGTACACCTCTGGTAATTAGTTAGGAAGTTTGTTAGATCAGTTAAGTTAGTTTTTGGCTTGAGTTAGATGCTTAGTGTTGTATATAAACACTTGTAATTATTTGTTTTTACTCAGATCAATGAAATACTTTTCTCAGTAAATTTCATATCTTCTGTTTTAGCTTTTAGAACTTTTGCAATCTATTGTTCTCACTGAAAAGCTCGTTGATTTTTTTTTAGTATTTGACAGTTTACAGTGAACAATGCTTTAACTTAGTGTCCGTTTGGGATCTGCTTATTTTGCTGAAACTGAAAACTTTTTGCTGAAAGTACTGTAGATAAAGGTAAAAATTAGCTGAAATATTACAGTGGGACTTATAAATAGTACCAAAAAGTGCAGTAAGACCCATGAATAGTAACAAAAATAAGTTGAATAATAAAATAAGTTAGCAAAAATAATCCACGCTAAACGCACACTTTAGAGTATGAGCAACGAATTGTAGAGGCTTTTTAAAATAAATTTTTTATTTATTTAATTTTGGGTAAAACTCCAAACATTAGCTTTAACCTTAAAGCTGTTTTTTTATCTTTATGAATCCAAGCTCTTTTATAGTAGGTAGTCACTATTCACGGAGTCACGGGTCAAACACTTTTTTTTTGGTAAAAATGCTAAAAGTATCAACTATTTTACAATTTTTTTTTTAAACAAACAGTAAGTGATTATTAGCAAGTAAAATGTAATATTAGTGGTAGGACCAAATGAGAATTAGTAAGAATTTGTCACATCAACCATTTGTAAAAATGTTGTAAAATAATTTATATTTGTAACATTACTCTTTTATTTAAGGCTCTACCTCTGAGAGGCTTTTTTATTCTCTAATCTCTACCCAAATTTTTAGTAGATAGTAGATACTATGACAGAGCTTGGCTATGTGCATTGCTCACTCGTATGATTGCCCTTACAGCTACAGGCATCACCATTCTATAAGACATTCTTATGAAATTGTTAAGCAAACACCAAACTGGACATTCGTTACAAGAATTACCATTTGGTCATCACTCAATTTACTCTTCACTATCAAACCAAGGCTTGGCTATCACTAAAATTACTCTTCAACTATCAAGTATCAAACCAAGTTTTGGTTATTCAGCTTGATGAGTTGCTCTCAATATCACCATATGCATTGAGGATACACGGTTTCACATTCACAAACGCAGAATAGTAAACAACTTTATACTAGAAACCCAATACTCCAATTTAGGATTGGTGGCTTGTCTTCAATTCAAGTATTCATGCGGGAATTCTTGCTTTTTGATTAACCATTCATGACACCAAAAGTTTTATCGGCTCGTACATAACTTCTTTATTCAACAATCCACCAATTAATCCATATATCTCAACCAACTAAACTCATATACCTTAACCACCACCACCATTTAGACCGTTTATGATACATGGGTGTCAGCATCAAGGCTTCTTCTACATTGCACTAAGCCACTACTAACACCATGAACAATAAAAAGAGGCAAAAAAGAGAAAAAAAAAAAATCTATAAATCAACTGACATAATCTGATCTGCATTTGTAATGTATAATCATATTTCCTATACAACAACATTTGGTACCATATGTAGCTCTACCATGACTTAGATTTCAAGATTTATTAACAAACAGCACGTAAAGTTGATTATAACCAAGTCATTGCAAAATAAACACCAAGAGTATAGCTAAAACCACTTGTACATGATAGCCAAATTTAAGAAAAGAAAAGATCCCATTTGCAGTAATCTATATATTACTAAAAACTGAAGCATAGCATTTAATGTTGTTATGCTCACATTGAGCCACGTCAGCAGCCATGTCATTTCCATAATTTTTTTTGAATTTTTCATTCAATTTGAAAATAGTTTTTACTAATTTTAAAATACTAATAAAACTAAAATTATTTCCAATCCTATCTCTACTTTAAAGTCCACTTCTTATACATTTAATTCCACTATAAAGCCCAAGCCCACCCCCAAAGCCTTTTCAACTAACTCCCTTTGTCAAACCTGATAGCTTCTCACAGTTACAACCTGATTGCTTCTCACTTCCTATACATCTAATTCCACTATATCTTCTTTTTGCGCAGATCAACTTTAGATTTCATCCAGGTATCAATTAATTGTCCTAACCACTAAATACATTATATTTAAAAAGTAAGGCCATTATTACTGTTAGGATACGTGCCTTTTAAATTCTATTGTATGATGCTAAGTATGACATTATGTTATAATTAATAAAGTTGTTTTATTATTATATAAAATAATGGTAACACGAATATTTGGACATTATCATATAGTCCATGAGATGCATAGTATGTGATTTAGTCACAGAAGATATAAGTCACAAATTCTTTGTAAACTCAGAATTTTAGCTCGTAGTCGGTGATGAAATTGAGTATTTTATCTACGAAGACTATAACATATCAACTAAGATGATTTGTCTTGATCATGGAAGTGGAGATTTCTAGTTGATATGTTGATATGTTTTAAGTGTTAAGACATATTGAACTAGACTGCTATGAGATTTATTATTCTACTAACGACTGTCAAATGAATAATAAATTTCACAACTTCTATTTACATACACTCTTAATCTTGAGAGAATAACGAACCTGATCATGAAGTGTAGGTTGCTTTGATATATTAGGATTGAGATCTAAAGTCACGATCAAAATCCCAGTATGTTGGGTAGCCACATTTAGTGTTGAAAGTACATATATTCTCAAGATAAAATTCATAATCTCTTAACGGAGATATAAAATATTCCTTTGAAATACGTTTAATAGTTTTGGTTATTCAGAGTGTTAGGTTAATCACTTTAGTAAAGAGTTACTAAAGTATGTATTTATGAAATTGGATTTCATAAATATATGGTGAATAACTTAAAGGATTAAACCGGGTACTCAAGCATTAAGATGTAGTAATCTTCAAAGAAGCAGCCAACATTCATGACTTTGTATTACTACAAATATTTTAATGAAGAGGTTATATGTATAATAAAATCTTGAGATATAATTTATTAATAAGGCCTAGAGTGCAATTATATTTATATAATAGTATTAAATATAATTAATGGTAATTTTGGGATTGTTAAGAGTTGATAGAAATGCCCAAAACCCATTGGAGCTAGTGTTTTATTTGTCCATTTTGGTCTCACTCTAAGCCATATACTAAAGCCCAATTGGAATGGCCCAAAAGGCTAGCCAATTATATAATCAGTTATAAGGAGAGAAACATATAGAATTTTGTAAGAGAATGAAATGGTGTATATGTGAATGTAAGCTACTCTCTTATTCTCTCTTGAACACATACATATAAATTGATTGAGAAACCATACTTCTTAGGCATAAGTGGAATTGGAGCGAAGATTAAAAGTGTTCTTAAGTACTTCTAATCTTTGGTTTTGAATTTCACCGCACCAAGGTACTCTCTCTTGTTCTTAAATTCTGAAATTTACATAGTACATGTTATCAATTGCGAATGAAGTAGATCCGTTAGTTTTCTGCTGCGTATGCTTTGTATGCGATAAAAACCATGTTTATTCCATCAATTACTTTCTTTTCAACCAAATCATTATTTGATTGAGAAAAAAAAAATAAATAAATGCCTTCATATTCCCTTGAAACATTAGAGGGGAGGGGGGGAACCTTTTACATACCACTAACGTATCCACATCTATAACTATTTAAGACATTCATGATATCTATTTCTATTTGATAACCATACCATACAAATTACAACTACCAAGAGAACGTACTTTACAACAATAGAGACAGAGTTTACGACTACAAGATATTGGAAAGATAAGGGTGTGTTTGGATTGGAAGTATCTCAAAACTCAAAACTGATAACTCAAAACACATAACTCAAAAACATCACTTATTTCTCAAAA
The DNA here is from genome assembly GCA_023736055.1 of Quercus glauca. Classification (NCBI taxonomy): domain Eukaryota; kingdom Viridiplantae; phylum Streptophyta; class Magnoliopsida; order Fagales; family Fagaceae; genus Quercus; species Quercus glauca. The sequence goes on along the minus strand of CM043316.1, from coordinate 71,528,802 downwards.
CTCTATCTCACTCAAAACCCAAAACTGAAAATTTTTGTTTGGCTCCAATATCTCAAAACTGTGCCCCACATCTTAGTACTCAATTTTTTCACTTTTTGGTGGGGCCCACAGCCTGCACAGGTCAGAAGGTTGGTTTTCTCTCGCGCGTTCTTCTCTCTCCTTTCACCCAAAACATTGTTTTGTCTTCCTATCTCCACAAACACACACACACACCGAATGTAAGAGAAAGGTTTGTGGTTTTTTCTTTTCCTTTTTCCTTCTCTATACTTCTGCCTCCATATCCTGAAGACCCATCACCTACAAATAGCACTACTGAAATATCAACATTTTCACAAATGTCACCAAAACTATTTTATAAACTCATCACATACATAAATAAAGAGGCCTTAATTGCTTTAATAGTGATATCTTCACATACACATTGGATATATATATATATATATATATCAAATACATAAATAACCTGTGCAGTATAAACAATGCTTTGACATAAATAAACTAATCAAATACATAAATATCAATCTGATCCAAGAGAAAGAATAAACCCAGTTGTACACTTCATTATTAGAAAGAAAGCAGCCACTCTTGTTAGGAAGAAATGACCATAGATATTGAATTTATAATAAATCACACACAGAGTCCCTTCAAGTGATTATAAAGGAGTGCTTCAAAATATGAAATTTCTAATAAACCATCAATATAAAGAAAAGAAGGGAGACAGAAGCAACAAAATATTTATTAAAGACTCAGCACACACAACGGCAAACAAAGTCACAAAAAGATGGGATTTTTAGCATAAACCAGTGCTGACCCATACAATAACCCATAACATATACCCGAATCAAAGTTTCTCAGTCCACATTTCATCACAGACAAAGTCGGTTATTTTACAAAACCCATCAAACACAAATTTTTTACAAAACCCATCAGGCACAAATTCCATCAGACACAAATTTCATTATTTTACAAAACCCATCAATGTTTAGAGAATTGAAAAAAATATTGAAACACCAACAAAATCAAAACAGAGCACCAGAACAAAAACTTTGAAATACAAACATTGAAATTTAGAGGAACACAAAACAGAGCAAGGTGGGTTTACGGAGGGAGAGAGAGAAAACGTGGTCACCTGGGCAGAGGTCGAATTCTCAAACCAGTGTCGGTGTCAGTATTGGATGTGTTGGGGTGTGCTTTTCTGGCTGGGACGCCTTCTTCTTCCTTTCGCTTTGTGCTGGGTTAAGAGTAGCAAGTGAAAAAATGGAACAACTGAGAGGTCTGAGCAATAAAAGAAAAGGCAAAAGTTTGAAATAATGGTATGTTGGTCGAACAAGCCAATCCAAACACCCTCTAAATTTCCCTTATGTACAAGGTATGTATACTACATCTCAAAACTATTTATTTCTATTCCATAAGATGAATAAAGATCATTGGAAATTTAAGATATGCTTAATTATATAAATCGTTGAATTTTATTAGTCTATTTCCATTCTAACAATAGTTCAACTCAATTGGGTCCAACTAATGACTGTCTTATCAGTTCCAAAAATGAGTTACAATCTCATCAAGCAACTTTCATATAAAAATGAGAATTGGAAAGTAAGAGACAGACTTTCTAGAATGTGGGAAGCTGTCAACCAAAAAAATCTTGAACTAATCAGTTTGGACATGGTTCTTATAGATGAACAGGTTAGATTTGAATTGAGAATCTATTTTGTCCTATATTCTTTACTCAAGTCACACCTTAAAACTAAAATTGTGACTATCAAGTTACTTATTTAATTAGCAGGATGATACTATACATGCTACAATTCAAAAAAAAAAAAAAAAAAAAAAACAATGTTAAGAAGTTTCAGGCACAACTACTAGAAGGACAATTATATTCACTGTCCAATTTTCGAGTAGATACTGACAAGGAAAAAGATAGCTATCGGTCTATAAGTAAAGAGAAAATAAGCTTTCTACGTACAACAGTTATTAAGGAGCTAAAAGAGGCTGAAGTTACTATCTCTCAGCATAAATTTGAATTTATTGATTACCAAACAATTGTGGGTCGCTTTGACTATAACAACCAATTGAAAGGTAGCCTAAAAAGTCTCAAATTTATTTTAAAATAATTATGTTTCAAATTACTTAATCAACTTTATTTGCTGCAGACATCATTGGAAAGATAGTTGGTGTTGGACCACTAGAAAATGTTCATGTTCAAGGATCTACTATCCCAATGAGAAATATAGATATCATGAATCCAGAGTAAGCTTTAGAATGTACATATGGATTCATTGCATAATACTACTTCAAACTCTTTATCACTTACATATTTGTTTGCCACAGAGAAATCAAGATAAGAATTACTCTTTGGGGACCAACATCAAATGAAATTGAGGACAATTTTTACACCAACAGTCGAGGACCCTTTGTCATAGTAGTGACATCTTCTATTGTGAAAACATTTCAAGGTAATAACTTCTTTTAAACATATCTTTTCTTTTACATAATTAACATATTTTTATTAAATACAGGGGAACATTATTTGTCATCTACAAGTGCAACAAAAGTGTACATCAATTTAGAAATACCTGAAACTGCAACATTGATTGATAGGTATTTAGATTTTCCATACCATACTTTTATTCTAATTTATTATTTAAAAAATAATCTTAATACTTTTATTTAGTACAATAACAATCTTTCATATCAAATAATTATTCACTATGTTTTGATTTAAATCTTCTACTATCAAAGAAGTGTGGAAAAGACTGAAATTGAAGGAATTCATCTACAATTCAGGCAAGAAATATCACTTGAAAAAAGAATCACACAAAATAGAAGAACAATCAAGCAAATAATATCCTTGGAATGGATGTCAGATGATCAGGTGCTCAACATTTTTTCCCAATAATGTTATACCAATAATATATTTAGTTCTCAATAAGCTTAACAATAACTACATTTCTTTTTTTCTTTTATATTGTAGGAAAATGTCTTCACATGCCTTGCAACAATAGAAAATATTGAAACAAACTTTGGATAGTATTATATCGGATGTGCAAAGTGCAACAAAAAGTTAAATTTGAAAATGATTTTTGGTGCAACAATTGCAAAAGTAACTCTAATTTTCTAATTCCAAGGTAAAATATAAATTACCAATTTTAGAATCGTTCAATATATGTAAACATAAAAATAAAAAATAAAATAAAAATTTATCAAACAAAAATGAAACAAATTGTATATTTATACATGCAGGTATAGAATTCAACTCAACGTTAATGATGGAACAAAGTGTGTCGTATTTATTTTGTTTGACAAGGAAGCTGAAAAAATTACTTCACACAACAACAAGAGAACAATCAAACAAATATGCAACTGTAAGACCATACAATTAGCATATATAGAAAAGATCATTGGAAAAACATTTGTGTTCCAACTAAAGCTTAACAACTATAATCGGAAGGAAGGATGGGAGTTATATACAATTGAAAAGGTGTTTGACAACATTTCAAATGACGAAACGGCAATGAAACTTGATCATATTGCAACAGTAAGCTGTCAACTATTACAAACTTAAGATTATTTGCAAATCCAAATATTATGTTTTAATCCACATACTGTGTTTTAGGAACCACTACAAAATGATGAAATCAAGGAAAGTCTAGATCAGACTTATGACAAAAACACATTTGAAGTTTTTGATACAAAACCATCCACAAGCACAAATAATGATCCAGGTGACCCCCCCCAAAAAAAAAAAGACATTGGTGATATCACAACAGTAAGTTTTTTACTTCTACATTTATTTGCAAATTCATTCAAAAAAAAAAAAAAATCTACTATGTACTTAATAAACATTCTTTGGTGTAGAAAGCATTGGAGAATTATGAAGTCAAGAAAAACGCAGACTAAACTTCTGAGAAAAACAAATTTGAAGTTATGAATACAAAACCATTAACAAACACAAATAATGATGAAAGTAGATCAAAACAAGAACACAATAATAGTGCCATCCCATCAATGAGTTCTGCCTCTAATGTTGAAGATGCAGAACCAAGTGACGATAACATGTTCCTTCAAGATCTAATTGATTGTCGAAAAGCTACAAACATCAAAGAAGAAGAAGCTTCAAAGACGCAAATGATATTGGACTTTCATATTTTCTTCCCTTTATGAACTTATTTCAAAGTTCTATTATATCTTTATATTGTGTCAAAAAAGTCAAATAAAAGACTTTGCTTCATTAATAATAAAAGCTTTTTGGAAAATCAAATTGTTGTCCAATTAAGCACTAGCACTAATAAAATCATTACCAGCCAGCAACTATAGCTGCTCCTATTACATGAAATTCACTCATTTAAGTTTAGTTTCAAAGTGACCCGCTTTTGGACATGGGAACCTTACACTAATAAAGAAGATGCAATCAACTTTATCAACACCAAAGTTATTCCTCACCCATGGTTCAAGGCAATTTGCCTTAATGGTCAGCCCATTGGTGCCATTTCAGTGACCAAAAATTCAGACAATGATAAGTGTAAAGGTGAACTTGGCTATGTTTTGGGCTCCAAGTACTGACGAAGAGGGATTGCAACTAAAGCAGTTAAGCAGGTGGCTAATACTATATTTGCTGAATAACCACACTTGGAAAGGCTTAAAGCTATAGTTGATGCAGAAAATGTGGGCTCCCAAAGGGTGCTAGATGAGGTTGGGTTCCAAAGGGAAGGTGTTTTAAGGAATTATATGATTTTGAAGGGGAAAACTAAAGACCTGATGATGTTTAGTCTTCTTTCTTCTGATCCTAAGAGCTGACTATTTGTTCAAATTTTTTGTTTTTGTTTTAATGTATGTGATTTATGAATCTTAAGCCACCCACTAGCAGAAAACATTAATTAAAGTTATATTCAAATATACAATAAAATGCACATATAATTGAGGATTTAATTTAATTGGGGAATCATGTGTTTATGGTATTACACTGTATAATGGCACCTAAATTAGCTCTCTTGGCTTCCCTATACCCTTCTTTAAAAGGGGAATATTAATGCTTTCTACAAAACTGAAAGGGGAATATCAATCTATTTTGCCATGACCATCACCAAAGTTCAGTAACTGAAATGGATATCAAACATTTTCTAGCTTTTTCAAATTTATTAATAATTGATTTATATATTGATACAACTTATCTAGCTTTTGTTTTTGGATAGCTCTCTTTTGGTTTTTGCTTGCAATATTTAATGATTGGACTATCATCAATACATATGTTGCAGGTGAACTTCTGTCTTCTCACATTCTCTACATTGCTTTAAACAACTGAAAAGCAAGCTTGTGGCTGTATGGCATAGGTTTGTCAACATAAACATACAACTATTTATTGAATAGGTTATTTTACCATTAATTAATAAAAGTAACGAACAAGAGTTTTCTTAATTTCCTAGCAAGACTATGCTACTGGTTACTAAGGTTGGCAAATAGTATTACTTTATTCAGTTGAAAATTCTAAATTGTAAAAATTTGGGCTAAAAGTGTTATAATATGTCTTTTCATATGAAAGCTAACCGTTAACTCTTTTATCAGTTATGGAGTAAATTGGCTCCTATTTTAAATGATGCTAAAGCCTCACTTGATGTAATTTCCTTTGCTACGCTCTCTTTGGGTTTAATATATGTGGGTTCCTTCAACAGAAAATTATTGAATACTCCGGGAGTACCATAAATGCGTACTCCCCCTTCTCACATGAATTGTGGGTTCCACCATAAATTTAATTAATGGGACCCATAGTTATGTGAAATGAGGGAATACGCATTTATAGTACTTTGGAAGTACCTAATAATTATCCTCCTGAACGAAGAGGTTGCTCAGGCAATTATATTTGCATTAATGGATCGAAGTGAGTCAGAGTTGGGGGAGCGCCTAACTCGGCTTCTACCTTTAGGCCTTGGTCTTCTGTACACACACACGCACACGTGCGCGCGCGCGCACACACACACACACATATATATGCCACCAAAAAAAAAAAAAAAATTAACCAAATGAACACTGAACAATCAAACGTAATTTACAATTTATATAATTATATTCAATACTATAAGATATAATATTTATAGAGAAGGGTATATAAAAGGCTTCTATTCATAAAACAATAAATAAATAAAAATAAAAAACCCAAAAAAAAAAAAAACAATTAAAAATAATTGCTAATAAATTAAACAATCACTCATCCAGACAACAATCAAAACACTATAAATTACAAAACAAAACAACTTCAAAAATACACACCAAAAATATCATAAAAATACTCTCTCCACAATCACAAAAACGAGCATGCAACATGAATTATCAACAGAATTATTGCTTGAAATATTTTCCAATGTTGGAAGACAATTGCCAAAATTTTTAGGTAACATCAAAATCAGGTACACAAATTTAAATTCACATCTCATGTTTGTTACTTTCACATGAACTCCCCACTTTTTCTCTACTAATCACAATCTACCACATCCAAAATTGTGGCACAAAATATTGTAGTCCTATATTTTCTCTTTTTATTAACTTTAAACTATGAAGTCGTGCACAATTCTAGAGTCATTGTTATATTTTTTAAAGAAATTTTTTTTTTTTTTTAGCTTCATCAATCCAATATTGCAATTGTGATGATAATAATGTTCACGTGTAATCCTTAGTATATGATTATTGTCAAGTTTTGTCACCAGTTGATTTTTTTTAACACATTAGTTTCTTAATATGTGTTTTCATTTTCAAAAAACAGCTGCAAGCTATTCAATCGGCTAACCAAAAAGAAAAAAGTTTTTCACCACATCAATCTAACTGGACCGCTCCAAAATCCTTTATTCCTTCGAAACAATGAAGAAAAACTCATTCATCAATGCTTTAGGGCTGGAAACAAACAAGCACTATTTTGAGTCAAAGCTCACAAATATTTTGTACAAGAGCAAACGAAAGCGAGAAAAGAAATCTTTTTCAAGCAAACATAGAAGGAGACAAAAATGCAAAGTATGGACTAGCAATTGCATTGTTATGCGAATCAAATGATAAAGGAATACAACTACTATTATCAATTCTAAACCAACCAGATGGAAAACAATTGCTGCAAAACTATTGACAAATCCTTCGACATACAGTTTTTGGAACAAACATATTTCGCATCCCAAAAAACCAAGCATGCAAGAAAAATAGAGTGGGTCAATGGGATCGTGAATGCCCTTGCCCTTACCCTTATGGAAACGAAGAATTACATGTAATATGCAAAATGTGCTCAATTGACTTGGAAATGTACAAATTAGCCAACCGAGTTTGATAGAAATTATGTTCCCAAAAAAAAGAATACAGTAAAATTTCATCATCCTATTCATAATACTGATCTCTATCTTCAAAAGAATAGATCTTTTTTTTTATTATTATTTATTTAAAAAAACTTGCAAGGGCTTAATTACAGTCCTCTAAAGTTTTCACCTAGCATGACTCGAACTTGAAATTTATAAAACCCTATCTATCTATTTTTAAGTGAATTAAATTTTACTAACTTGGGAAGACGGTTAATCAACTCTAGAGTGACTACAACGCGGAGTATGGCAACTAAGTAAGGGCTATGGTGAAGAGCCTGCCGAATTGAAATGAATAAATTATAGTTGTATCCTTTCCGCATCTAATGCCAAGACCAAAACCTCCTATCATCATGAATCCTATAATATATTGGTCATACATATATAATGTAGCTTAAGTAGTAATACATTGAAAAATATTCAAAATAATAACACTATCATAAAAAATAAAAAAATAAAAAATTTATCACGTGCCAGTCCGCAACTAGTTTGTAATAATACTAAACTAAGTTCCAACAAACTAAAACTAAATACAAAATACTAAACCCAAATCCAAACCCAAACCCAAACCACTGCTACTGAACTTTAGAGACCAAAATCGAGAGCCTACCATTCTTATAAGTAGGCACAATCTGTGAAACCGAAAAAGAGCCACGTGGGAGCTTCACTGTGCCCTTGTAAACCTTTTTTTGGTCTTCACGAAGACCAAGATCATACACAGACTCAAAGACACCTTCGAACTTGAACTCTCCACGGGCTTGACAGAATGACACCTTCACAGAATCGACCGAAAAGCCCGAAATGTGAGTGCTGTAAAGAAGTGCATTCTCATTCTCTCTGAGTTCTACATCCGGATATATCTCACCAAGTGTCAGAGGTCGAAGCACAACCCTAATGACTGCAATTGAAAAAAAAATGGAACAGAATGTTAGTACAATGTGTTATTGTTTGGACAGTGAAATAAGATTTTATTTTAGAGAGAAGAAAAATGAATTTCTTATTAGAACTAATTTGGGGGACATGGACATCGTTTGTGATTTGAATGGGCTGCAGGGTGGAACTGGAATCATTGTATGTAACCGGGATTGAAATCCAGGAATCCATGGTCACAGCAAGAATCATTGATCGGTTTGTGATTGTAACATCTCTGAATACTACATAAACATCTCAATGCTGTTGGTGTGAACAGACTCACTCTGACAGGGTACTATCCCACCACAGATTTTTTTTCAAAGTAACATCCATTTTTAAACAATCTCGTTAGTTAGCACTATTTCCAAACTATCTAGAAAAATAACATCTCGAGTCTTTTAAACTTGAGTTCACTATAGTAACTCGAGTATCAAAGACTCGATTTCTAGGAAAATCTCTGTGGAACTCGAGTCTTAGAGTCTCTAAGACTCGAGTTCAACAAAAGAAAATTAAGAAATCAAAAAACGTGAGTTTCTTCTTCTTCTTCTTCTTCTTCTTCTTCTGGTCTCTTCCTCTTCTCCCTCTAAAAAAAAAATCCACAAGTTTCTACAAACAACCAAAGAAACAACAAAAACACAAACAAAAACAAGAGATCAAAGCAAAAACCACACAAAGCAAGAGATCAAAACAGAAACCACGAACACCCAGAGAGGTCAAAAACAGAAACACGAAGCAACAAACCCACAAACCCAGCAACAAACCCACGAACCCAGCAACAAATTCAAGCAACAAAACCCACGAACTTATGAGGCGAACCAACGAACCTAGGCGGCGAAACCCACGAACCCAGATCTCCCTAACCCAAACCCCTCGGCTTGGACTGAACCTAGGCGGCAAAGGCTCCAAGTGAAAGATTTGCGCAGAGGTTTTCTTCTTCCTCAGGCAAAGGTTTCGTTTTCCTTTTTTTTTCTTTTTTTTTCTTTTTTTTTTGCAGAGCAGGAACTCGAGTCTCTAATACTCGAGTTCCACACCACCTCATGGAAATCGTGGGGCCGTTTGTTACCTTTGTTTAAACAATAGTTTTCAGTATTTAAACAATATTACACGTATTTTCACACACTTTTTCACCCACACGTGTTTCCAAAAAATACAAATAACGTTACTAGAACAATATTACCAAACAAGCCCGTCTTTGAGACTCGAGTTGCTACATTGAACTCGAATCTGAGAGAATCGAGATGTTAATTTCCTAAATAGTTTGGAAATGATGCTAAAAAATAAAATTGTTTAAAAATAGATGTTATTTTAAGGAAAAAAAAAAAAACCATCCCACCACTCTTGCTTGTAAAATTCTTTCAGCTATTGTATTTGTCCCTTTGTAATTATTGATGCTCTTTAGTCTTTATGGGTTCAGGTTAGAACTTAAAAAAGTAAAAAAATAAAAAAAGATTTGCTATCAAAAAATCAATATACCGATTACCGGTTCTAGACTTGAAATTTTTGCTAATTTTATATTTTTGTGTATATAATAAAAAAAGGTGAGACGTGGGAGTGGGTAAATGGGTAAAGGCTTATAATAATTTTTTTCTTTATGATCCGAATTTTTATATGAATAATATATGATAAAAATTAGTTATTAGAAAATTAGAAATTAACTTTTTAATTATCCGAAATAGGTGGTGAAAATTTTTTATAAAAACGATTGAAATTAGAAATTGATGGATAGTGGTTCCAAAAGATAAAAACCTGAAAAAAAAAATAAAAAAATCCACTTAGTTATGACAGGTTCATTTCAAATTAAGTTAAATTGCACTCCAACTATCAGGTGACAGGTACCCACGTGATTGTTTAAAATCTCAAATTTGGATTCAGTATTGTGAGACCATACGTCAGTAAATTATTTTATGAAATTTTTTATAAAAAAAAGTAATTAATTGTTTTTATATTTTTTTCAATTCACCATAAAATTTTTCTCAAAATGAACGATTGATGTGTGCTTTCTCCGGAATTTTATTTTTACAAGTCCCATCAGTCTGACACTTTTCTCTTTGAAGTTTCAAACATAGTTAGAGCACTCTCATCAGGTGTGTCAAATGTGCCAAATGCCAAATATTTGGCACATTTGACACACCAAACATCAAAAATAGCTATTTATCAGGTGTGTTAAAAGTCTCAAAAAAATGAAACATGCTACAGTACCGTCTCATATATGAGACGGTACGAAGCAAAATGCCATTTCTAAATATTAATTTTTTATTCGACATTTTCTCTCTCCTCTCAATATTTAATTCAACTTTTTCTCTCTCTTCTCATTGTTTCCTCTCTCTCCAGCCGAAGCTCTCTCTCTCTTTCTTCTTCAGATCACCCTCTCTCACCTTCAAATCAGCAGCGATCAAGCCGCCATCACCGATCAAGCTGCCGATCACCGATCAAGCCGCCGATCGCCGATCAAGCCGTCTCATCGTTCTTCGTACGCCATCGTTCAACGGTACGGCGGCCTCACCGATCAACGGTACGGCCATCGTTCTTCGTACGCCATCGTTCAACGGTACGCCATCGTTCGTACGCCATCGTTCTTCGTTCTTTGTGCCGGTGGATGTGGATGTGGGAATCGCTGTTCTCGCCGATCTCGGGTACGCCATCGTTCTCGCCATCACCGATCAACCGGTGGATGTGGATCTCACCGATCTCGGGTTTGTGCCGGTGGATGTGCCGGTGGATGTGGATGTGGGTTTCTGCCGGTGGTGGGTTTGGGATGTGGGTTTGTTTGGTTCGATGGGCGTGGGTTTGTGCCGACCTCTGTTATTGTGATTTTTTTTTTTTTTTGAGGTGGCGTTGGTGGATGTAGGATTGTGCCGGTGGTGGCTGTCGGTGTTGTTGCGGCAGTGGCTGGTGGCCATTGTTGTGGCAGTGATGGTTGTGCTGTTGTTGTTGTTGTTGCCGATGATGAGAATGATGGGTAGAAATTAATATATTATTTTAATGAATAATAAATATTATTTTAATATATAGAATTGAAATATAGAACATCTGATAAATGACATGTTGTAAAATGGTGTGTTAAAATGATAAAGTAGGTTTTTGGTGTTGTAAAATGGCATTTTTTTTTAGAGAGCTGATGAGAATGCTCTAACAGATACAAACATTCACACTCACAGTTCTGACTTAGGAGTATTCACTCTTTTCATAAGAAATTTTGAATTACGAGTATGATCAACAGAAAGCCAAAACGTGAGACAGTGAGAGATTCTCATACAAGTGCATTAACGTGATTCAAAATCAAAATCCCACAAGGCATTGAAGAGTCCTCTCGGTCTGCGTTAACTTGCATTGTAGACTTCTCATCTTTATTTCTCTCCCTCTCTCATTTTAGCATAGCTTCTTTTCTTCTCTTTTCAGAAAAGCATCCGTGCGCCTTCTATTTTTAGCTACACTCTTACGACACCTCTGTTTTTCACTCCTTTCTTTTACGTACTTTTTTTTCCTTTTACCTCTCCGCTGCTCATCAGAACCGAGCAAGTAAGCTCAGCTCCAACCACTCACTTCAATCTTCATCCACATTTTCTATTCTAAAAATTCTCACATCCTCTGATGCACCACACCAGACCAAGTGAAGTGCTCTCTGTCTGCCAAGAACTCTCCCATTTTCTGACCTTGACACTTCTTCCTCCCCTTTCACTCAAATAGTCAAATACAATCAAAATAATACTCCGCTCCTCTGATTCTCTTCTAGATCCATAACCAATAGCCCCTTTTCTGATTTTCTCTTCTCTAAGTCTAACTTCTCTTTTCTCTTTCTAGGCTTCGTATCAGAGTGAAGACAGAAATTGCAAGATCAGGAAGCAAGAGCAGTGATCAGACCAAAACAAAGCACAAGAACGACAGTGTTTTGTATTAGTTTTACTGTACATACGACTTGTAGCTTAGAAGGTGAATTGATTCATTCAAGTGTTGACACGTGAGAGAGTTAGTTATCACTGTAGCAGCACGTGTGAAGTTAGTTTCTTTTCTGTTTTTGCAGTTAGGTAGTTAGTTTTGGTTCAATGCTTGTATATATATACTTTTGTACACACTCTTTCTAATTAATGAAATACAGATCTTTCTCATCCATTTCTTGATATGGTATCAGAGCAAATTCCCAAATCTTTCTAGAGTTTTGCATTTCTTTCAATTTTCTTCTCAATTTTCTTGAGAAAACACTCTTGTTTTGAGAAAATTTTCTTCTTTTGCCAACAATGGCTTCTGCTGCAACTACTACTACGACTACCAATGGTTCTACATCTGAGAATCCATCTTCTTCTTCACAAGATTCTCCAATGGATGACCCTCTGTTCTTGCATCATGCAAAGAGTCCAAGCACAGTGCTTGTTACACAGCCCTTAACTGGTGGAGAAAATTATTCAGCTTGGGCTCGAGTTTTGAGGAAAGCTTTGCTCACTAAGAACAAATTGGGATTCCTTAATGGTACTCTAACTCTCTCATCACCATTGGTATCTACTCCTTCAACTATGCAAGCATGGATCAGGTGTGACAACGTGGTTGGAACTTGGTTATCCAATTCAATCTCACCCAAGCTTCAAGCAAGCATCATCTACGAGGACATTGCTTTAGAGATTTGGAATGATCTGAAGAATCGTTTTGCCCAAACCAATGGACCAAGGGTTCTCAATCTTCAAAAGGAAATTGCAGAGCTTCATCAAGGTGAGATGTCTATAACTGATTTCTTTACTCAATTGAAGGTACTTTGGGATCAATTGCAAAACCTTAGTCCATTTCCTTCATGCACTTGTGGAAAGTGTGTATGCAACATCAACAAAAGGCTTACTAATTTGCAAGTCAAAGAGTCTATGATGAAGTTCCTAATGGGATTGAATGATTCTTTCTCCCAAGTTAGGACTCAAGTCTTGCTTATGGATCCAATTCCATCCCTTAGCAAGGTTTACTCTTTGTTAATTCAAGAGGAAACACAAAGATCAATCCTAAACATCTATATTGCTAAGGTTGATTTCCACTGTTTTAGCTGCTAAAATGCCAAATGATCATGCAAATCATGGTACCAATCTTGCTAGTACTAGTTCTAGTGGCAAGGGTAAGGACAAACCAATTTGTACTCATTGTGGTAAATTGGTCACACAGTTGATAAGTGCTATAAATTGCATGGTTTTCCACCAGGGTTTAAGTTCAAGAACAAACCCTCCATGGCACATCAAGTATCCTCAAGTCCAACTTCAGAATTCTTGCCTTTTGCTTCTCCAATGCATCATCATTCTGCTTTCACACCTGAACAGTGTCAGCAACTGCTTGCTTTGTTTGGTGCCACAAATTCATCCCTTGCAGCCACACCTCAAGCAAAAGAAGCCCCAATGGCCAATGTGGCATTTTCTTCCAAACTTGCCAATGTGGCAATGGCAGGTATTGATCTCTCTCATAGTGTATTTTCTGCACAAGTGGTCAATAGAAGGGCTTATGGTAGACATACTTGGGTGTTAAACACTGGATCTACTGATCATTTTGTTTGTTCAATTGATTTGTTAACCTCAATTACTGCTACTATGCAATCTTTGGTTCAATTGCCTAATGGAAAGTCAACATAAGTGACTCACATTGGAACTGTTGTTCTATCTTCCTTTCTCATTCTCACTAATGTTCTTTGTGTCCCATCTTTCAGCTTTAACTTGTTATATGTTAGTACACTTACTCACTCTCAACCCTATTGTCTTGTCTTTCTTTCTACTTATTGTTTTATCTAGGACCTTTTATCTTGGAAAATGATTGGGGTGGGAAAGGCAATTGATGGACTGTACCTGTTGCAATGTGAAAGTCTCCAGCATACTTCTGCTTCCTCACTTGCTGATTTCTTAGCCAATCACAACATCAGTGATGTTTTTCATCCTTTCTCTGCAGCAACTTCTGCTAATGCTCCTTCTCAATCTTCTTTCCTTTGGCATGCAAGATTAGGTCATCCCTCTGACATCAAACTTAGAGTTTTAAGTCATGTTATTCCTTCATTACAATCATCTTGTACTAAAGATTGTCAAATTTTTCCTATGGCAAAACTTAAAAGATTGCATTTTCCTTTCAATAATAAAATCAGTAGTTATGTTTTTTATTTGATTCGTATGGATGTTTGGGGTCCTTATTCAACTCCTACTTTGGATGGCTACAATATTTCTTAACTATTGTGGATGGTGCAACCCGAGCCACATGGTTGTTTTTTATGAAGTCCAAGTCTAAAATTAGGCAGTTATTTCATTCTTTTTATACTATGGTTGATACCCAATTTGGACTTAAAATCAAAGCTATAAGAACTGATAATGCCAAGGAGTTTGATATGTTAGATTTTCTTAATTCTCATGGTATTATTCATCAACAGAGCTGTGTTTACACTCCACAACAAAGTTGTGGAAAGAAAACATCAGCATCTCCTCTCCATTGCTAGGGCACTGCAAATACAGTCTCAGACTCCTATCCAATTTTGGGGCGATTGAGTTTTAACTGCTGCCTATCTAATCAATAGACTGCCCTCTCCTTTATTGAATGATAAAACACCTTTTGAACTTCTTTTTAACAAGGCACCAGATTACAATCATCTCAAAGTGTTTGGATGTTTGTGTTTTGCTTCCACTATTGCTCAAACTAGGAATAAGTTTTCTCCAAGGGCAAGAAAGTGTGTTTTCCTTGGTTATCCTTTCAATGTTAAAGGCTATAAGCTCTTTGATCTTGAGTCTTATACTATTTTTGTATCAAGGGATGTTGTGTTTCGTGAATCAGTCTTCCTTTATGCTACAAATTCTTGTGGTTCTATCCCTTCATCTGCATTGCCTTTGCCTTGTGTTCCTGCTGTTTCTTCTTCCTTTGATGACCCTATTCTATTCAAGTCTACTTCTTCTGCACTTCCTCATGATTCCATCATTCAAGCTCATCATACCCTTGATGATGACTTTCTTAATGAAGTGCCAGAAGAACCTCCTGAACCTATTGCTGATCCTGTTCCTCTTAGAAGGTCTTTTAGGTTAATTAAAAAGCCTTCTTATTTACAGGAGTTTCACTGCAATCAAGTCTCATCTGTCATTCCTACCCTTCCTCCTCAATCAGGTACTTCCCATCCACTTTCTTCTCATGTTTCCTATCAGCACCTTTCTCCCTCTTATAAAACCTTTTGTTGTTCTATTTCTTCCATTGTTGAGCCTACCTTTTATTATCAAGCTTCTCCCTCTTATAAAACCTTTTGTTGTTTTATTTCTTCCATTGTTGAGCCTACCTTTTATTATCAAGCTGTTTCTAATCCAAAATGGCAAGAGGCTATGGCTACTGAAATAGCTGCTCATAAGGTTAACAATACTTGGACTTTAACACCTTTACCTGCTGGTAAGAAGCCTATAGGCTGCAAATGGGTTTACAAGGTTAAGTACAAAGCTGATGGTTGTATTGAGAGGTACAAAGCCAGGTTAGTGGCTAAGGGGTTTACTTAAAAGGAAGGCGTGGATTATTTTGAAACATTCTCACCAGTGGCTAAGATGGTATCTGTCAAGCTTCTTCTTACTGTGGTAGCCATCAAAAGCCCAGGGGTGTCAATTTAGGTTAGCATGTCGGGTTCGTGTCGTGTCAAGGTAAGGGTATTCGACTAAATGGCTTAACCCTAACCCAACTCATTTAATAATCGTGTCATGATCCTTCAACCCTAACCTGACCTGTTAATAAGGCGGGTTGACCTGACCCAACCCATTTGACACGCTTAATAAACGAGTCATGTTGGGTTGACACAAATGTAACACAACCCATTTCAACCTACATAATATTAAATATAACATCCATCTAGAAATAATTATTTTTACATTCCAAAAAGTAGTGCATACACTTCAAGTTTTCAACCCACATTCAAAATAATATAGTTCAACAAAAATATAACATTCATCTAGAAATAAGTTATTTACACTCCAAAAGAAGTGCATACACTTCAACCCAAATTCAAAATAACAAAGTTTCACAAAAATAAAATAACATAGTTCAACAAAAATATAATATTCTTGGAATTCGCCAAATGCTAAGTATCAATATTGAAAAAATTTGAGTAAATAGTAGACTAATCCTGACTA
Source organism: Quercus glauca (assembly GCA_023736055.1). Lineage (NCBI taxonomy): Eukaryota > Viridiplantae > Streptophyta > Magnoliopsida > Fagales > Fagaceae > Quercus > Quercus glauca. The sequence continues at coordinate 71,512,466 of CM043316.1, read as the reverse complement.
TGACCACGATTATCATCCATAGATTCTTTGTTGATGTCCAAATTTATAACATCTTCCACAAGCTCATCCAATTTCACTTGTGTAAGTTCTATGCCAAAAAAAAAAAGTATTAGTAGTTCTAAGGTCTGTAAAGTTTCAATTTCCAATTATATCCCTTGTAAATTTTCGTGATTACTTACTTTTCTTTTTAAATTTAAAATATATGTTGGATATAAAAGATATTTGACAAATCTAAAATAAAATAAATATTTATTTGTTATATAAGTTAAACGGGTTGTGTTAAGTGGGTCATTTCGGGTTGACACAAATAAATTGGTGTGTCAAACGTGTCTATTGAGGGTTATACGGGTTGACCCGATTCTTATCGTGTAGCTTTCGGGTCGACCCATTTATGACCCAAACCCATTAAGGCCTAACCCTAACCCGAAAAAACCCGTGTCGGGTTCATGTCGTGTTCGCAGGTTGGGTTGAACATTGACACCCTATTCAAAGGTTGGTTTCTTAGTCAATTGGATGTAAATAATGCTTTTCTACATGGCGATTTGGATGAAAAAGTGTATATGGCTTTTCCACAAGGGTTTCATAGACAGGGGGATGTATTTTGTAGGCTCAATAAGTCCATCTATGGCCTTAAGCAAGCTTCCAGGCAATGGTTTGCCAAGTTTTCAAGCACTCTGATTCAGCTTGGCTTCAATAAATCTAAAGCTGATCATTCCTTGTTCACTAGGAAACAAGGTGACATTTTCATGGTCCTTTTAGTATATGTGGATGATGTTTTAGTAGCTTGCAATGATAAGGATGAGATAGACAGGTTCGAGGTTAAGTTAGATGATAAGTTCAAGTTGAAGGTGGAGGTTGCTAGATCAGACAAAGGGATAGCTCTTTGTCAAAGAAAGTACACACTTGAGCTCATTAATGATGCTGGATTGCTTAGGTGTAAGTCTGCTAAAACACCTATGGAGCAAAATCTCAGGTTAAGCAAAGTTGAGGGAAAGGAGCTCAAGGATCCAAGTCATATAGAAGGTTGATAGGCAAACTCTTGTATTTGACAATTACAAGACCTGACATTACCTTTGTTGTTCATAAGCTTAGCCAATATATGTCTAGACCAAGAAAGCCACACCTAGATTCAGCACATAGAGTCTTGCAATACTTGAAGAGTGAACCAGGAAAGGGACTCATGTTTTCTTCCAACACAAAATTGCACTTAAAGGGATTTGCAAATGTAGATTGGGCCTTATGCTTTAACACTAGAAGGTCTGTGACAGGTTATAGTATCTTTATTGGAGATTCTTTGGTGTCTTGGAAGTCAAAAAAGCAGTCCACAGTGTCAAGGTCTTCAACAGAGGCTGAGTACAGGTCCATGGCAGTTGCAACATGTGAGATAGTGTGGATTTTATACTTTCTCAAGGATATTGGAGTGAAACATGATAGAGAGGCTTTGTTATTCTGTGACAGTCAGGCAGCATTGTACATTGGTTCTAATCCAGTCTTCCATGAGAGGACAAAGTACATAGAAATTAATTGTCACGTAGTTAGGGATAAAGTTTTGGAAAGAGTTATCAAGCTAAATCATGTCAGAACTGATTGTCAATTAGCTGATATACTTACTAAGGCATTGAATTACAATCAATTTTCCAATCTTACTTATTAAATGGGAATGATAAATATACATACACCAGCTGCTCTTGAGGGGGAGTATTAGAGTGAAGACAAAAATTGCAAGATCAAGAAGCAAGAGCAGTGATCAAACCAAAATAGAGCACAAGAACGACAGTGTTTTGTATTTGTTTTACTATACATACAACTTGTAGCTTAGTAGGTGAATTCATTCATTCAAGTGTTGACACGTGAGAGAGTTAGTTATCACTGTAGCAGCACGTGTGAAGTTAGTTTCTTTTCTGTTTTTGCAGTTAGGTAGTTAGTTTTGGTTCAATGCTTGTATATATATACTTCTACACACACTCTTTCTAATTAATGAAATACAGATCTTTCTCATCCATTTCTTGATACTTAGCCAGATGGGCTCTAAATCGGCCTCATCAAAGAAAACCCACCATTTCTGTCTCATCAAGAACAAGAGAGGAGATTCCAAAAAATGAAGAGAGAGAGAGAGAGAGAGTCCACTAGGATTTTCACAAAACACAATCTATTGGGAAGGGTGGACTTAGCAAAAGTTTTTTTTTATAATTAATTTGGCATTTCATTTTTCATAGGTTTATTTTTATGACAAAGTTTAGCTACAAAACTATTAAATTGCATGTTCAATCAAATAAACATTATTACATATTTTGAAAATCTAACCATTAAATTGTATATTCTTTACGCTCTAAATACACGTGTCAAATTTTGTGTGAATCATATATTATTTACTGTATGATCTATAAACTTATATTCTATGCATAATTTTAAATTACAAAAACTTACAATTTAAACAATTTATTGTTGACATAGCTATTGATCTTTAATTTTCTAGAAATTTTGCAAGCATTAAGAATATAAGAAAAAGATGTAATCCAATAGTAGACTGTCAAAATTCACATCTAATAAAAATATATTGAGTAAAGTTATAATTTTAAGTTATAACCAATTTTGTAGTTAAATTTTGTCCTTATTTATATATGAATTTTTTTTAATGATTTGTACGAAGCCAATTTAACGTAAACTTTCATGTAGCTTAGTTTTAGGGGAAAGTTCGCTGATGTTTAGTTATTACTTATTAGTGAAAGGCCAATATCTTAAATTGATTGTGTGCTTTTAAACCTTAAATCGTTTTTAAAATGGGGTTTTTTTGTGTATTTTAGCTAAAAAATCTTCAGATATTGGTGAAAGATGGGCTACTTTCATTCAATTCATTGTTGGAAATTTTTTTGACAAGACGTTATTAAAAACTCGAAATCATTTACAAGTTTTAATTTTTTTTTTTTTGGTGTAAACATGGCTGAAAAATCTCCACTTTATTCCTATGTTGTGTGTTTGAATTATATAAAAATGTTTTCTGACTGAAAAATCTTATTTTTAATCATTAAAAATAACCACAGAATCACTCACACACTCTGATACAATGGACAATGGATGAGGTAGAGGCATTAAAGGAGGAGTTTCATGACCTAGGTAATATGTTTCAATTCTAAACTTCTTGTTTATTAAGTCTTATTAAATGTCTCATGTATTCAAACATAATTTAATCTATTGTCTTTATGTCATTTTCTTTTCTAGTTATAAATCAACAAGCAACATGAAGTGCAACAACAAGTTCCAACTCCAACTCAAGCAAGAGTTCTAGCTATGGCAAACGTCTCATATTTAGTATTGATTGACTTGGTAAGTTACTGCCCTTAGCCCCTTACTGTTATTAATTTACTGTCCTTACTATTTGGCCTTGTACTTGGTACTAATATATTATTTGTTAAATATCTTTTTGTCTATAGTAGGTGGAAGGTCATTCATTTTGTAAAGGAGGCTGTCTTTTGAAAACCTTTTGGAAGCTTTTTGGATATTGCTTTTCTAACTTTACTAAACTCTTAATGTTTATAGAAAAAAAAAATCTTAGTCCATAAGTTTTCATTTTTATAAGTTATGTAGACTTATTAACAATAGAGTAGTTGTCATTCAATGCTTTGGACAAGCTATTTTTTAGAAATATCTATGGTACTTATAATTGTAACTAATTATATTGCTAGGAACATTATATAGCTAGTACTGCCTTTATGGCTTACATTGTATATATATCTGTAGGGGCCTTTTTTGTGTTTTGAGTTGGGCTGGGCTGCCTCCTGCGGTGATGGGCCCAAGTATCTTTCTGAGTAGGAGACTTGAGACTGGCTCAACTGTAACTCACTTTGGGCTGGCTTGTGCACAAACTAAGCCTTGTCTGCCAGGAACGTTGTTACAGCAAGCAGAGCTATTACAAAAAGGTTACGGCAGGCATATATAATAACAATAAGTACAGCGGCTTTTTCTTAATAACGAAGCCGAATATTCTTATGGAAATCACAGTAATAACAATGGTAATAATAATAATGGCTTTTATAGAAAAGAATAACTGATTGAACGATGATGGAAGTTAATCGAAAAATAAACGTCAAGTCAAGTTTAAGTCTGCAATGGCAAAGAATCAAGGAGGAAGAACGCTTCCTCTCAATTAAACTAATCCCCCAAGAGAATATCCTGCCGCGGGGATTAATAACTCTGAGGGAATTGGACCTAAGTGATAAATGCCTAAAGGAATTCCTTTTGCTTAATTGTTTTTTTAGAGAGTGGGATTTTGAGGGGGAGAGAAAAGAAACGATCTATTGGTGCATGCCCATTATCCTTACTCTTTGTTTTCTTATCTTTTCTTCTTTCCTTTCTTTTTCTTTTTGTTTTTCTTCTATTTTTTCCCTCCTCTGTTTTTCGGTCCCCTCTATAGGGCATGGCAAGGATCCTTTTATAGGGCCTGCCGTGATTGATTTTTACTACTTTACCCTCCAACGGCCTTTGTTTGGTCTGGGCATACTTGCCGACCACCATCTGTGTACTACTTACCCTCGCCAGACAAAGACAAGTTTGTGTTGTTTCTTATTCCGCCGTGGCACTTTCTCCTGCCGCGGTGTAAATGCTCTCTCTCTCTCCCTATGGCATGCACCCAACGTTCCCCCTAACCTTGCCTCTTTTGGGTGGTCTGTCATCCCAGCAGGACGTACCTCTCAAAAGGGTTTGGACAGAGAACGTAAAGTAGATCTTTTCCCCTCTCCCCATCACTAAACCACACCCCCCCTTACCTCTTACCACTGACCCATGGCCCCACCACGTCCCATATTGGCTGGGTACAGGCTGGTGGCGCCTGGGCCTCGCGCGTGCTTTCCTATTATGTACGTTCAAAATCTGCCTGCGGCTCATGTGTTTGTTGTGATTTGAAGCTTTGTTTGCATTGTCTGTCATGCTTCTTGCTTCTTTCATGTGGGCCGTTCTGTACATTTCACTGCTTCCCTTTGGAATTGGGCTTCTCTTAATACTGGGTTTCACATTTCTCTTGGCCCATTTCTTGGTTATACTCATGTCTTGTTTCATTACTTGGCATTTCCTGCCATGATGATATGTTCCTGCTAGGCCTCTTTTCAAGCTTGCCGTTTACTTCCTTCCCCTAGTGACTTAACAGAGCCATTGGTGTTCTCACTCATGGGCTCCATTGTCCTTTTCTTTTTTCCTTGGGCCTGCGGCCCATTTACTTCCTTCGGGCTTCCTCGGCCCAATCACTAACTTTGCATTCCCATGGGCTTTTGCTAACTTGATTAGGCTTCCCCGGCCCAATCTCCTCATTCTCATCCTTGGGGTTTATGGGCTTGCCATCAACCACTACTTTCTTTGTTTACATTGCTTTGGGCCTGCCGCGGCCCATTCTCACTTTTCCATACCATATACTGCCCATGGGTGCCATTTCTCTCTTTCCGGGCTCATTTGCTTCCTCAAGACCCATTTATTCATGTTATGGGCCTGTGCTCTATTACTCCTGCCGCCTGGGCTTAATAGTCTTATTTCTATGCCTGCCACTCTTATTGCCTACTTTGCTGAGTTGGGCCTGCTTTACAAAAATGACCCTCAACATTTAGCCCCCTGAACATATGGAGCGTTCTTGCGGTTCATATGTGAATGAAGGACTTTTTTGTCTTTTTCACTTTTTCCCTTTTTCTTTTCCTTCGTGGGCTTTTTGAAACCACGAACTCCTTCCTGCATATATATTTCTTTTCTTGCCGTGAACAGTGGTGACTCTTCAAATTTCCCAAAATGGCAGTTGCTTTAAAACATAACTATCGCCTCATTAATTTCATCCTTTTCTCAATGGCTGACCAGTCGCCTCCCTTCACGCCGGCCTTAATAACTCAGGCATTTAAGAAAAAAGTCCCTTCCCAACGCAGACACAAACTCCTTTTATTTCAAAACATTTTCCTTTCCTCATCATTATCTTCTTCTCGAACACCCATCCCTCTCTTGCTCCGTTTAAATCCTCACGCCATGGCACCGGTGAAAACTCAAGCTTCTTCCAGCCGTAAAGGGAAAAGCATCGCTGCGGACCCTCCGGTGGAACAAGAAGTAGAATAAGAGGACGTGCGCTCCGATTCAGACCATTCCGAAGAGGAGGAGACACGGCATGACCCAGACAGCGAGTGCGCCCCTCTGATTGATCCTTGGTACAATCTTAGTCCCCACTTTCCCAAGGCTCCTGGAGATTATGCATCGCCGCCGCCAGGCCGTGTGTGGCTCGCTCTTTGCCGGCGAAACCCTGATATTTCTTGTGCTCCGGTGTCTTCCTCCATCTCCGATTTGGTCATTCGTCAAGGTGTCGCCCTTCCCGTACCCATTCATTTCAAGTTTGGGTCTGGCACTGCCTTGGGTTGGAAAGAGTGGGTTGACAGTGAGTTATCGGATACAAACTTCATGGGTTTGCTTCAGAGGGCCGGTGTTCTAAAGGCCGTCGTTCTTTCTCGAAGCATATCCAACTTTCGAGACCTCTACAATCTTCGCCATTTAGTTCGCCGATGGTGTGCCACCACTCACACATTCTTCTTTTCTTGCGGCGAACTCACTGTTACTCTCAAGGACGTGGATAATCAGTTTCTTTTGCCTATTCTTGGAGATGTTGATCCTGCCGCCATTGAGCTTTCCCCAGAAAAAGAAGACATCGAAGCGAAGTTGAAGAAGAGGATGGCCGGAAATGCTAAGTTGTCTTATTGGGTTAGTTCTTCTTCTAAGTTTTCTACTTTTGCTCGTCGTGCTGCCTTTATTGCTTTTTGGCTTTCTAAGTTTGTCTTTGGGTCCTATCCCCATTATGCCATAAAGCCTTTGTATTTTCGTTTGGCCATTAAAATATCTGCTGGGGTGAGTCTGCCGCTAGCCCCCATGTTTTTTAGGCATTTATATGTTCAACTGGATATCCTTTGGAGTGACAAGAGTCAGGCTGGCTCCTGCCACATAGTTGCTTCTTCTGTACACAGCATCATTCTGCAGCAGTTGTTGTTTGAGTGCTGTACGCAATACTTGGCGAAGTGTAAGCCTGTCAGATTTGCTAAAGAGAAGTATCAATCATGTCCGCAGGCCATTACTGATTTTTGTGGCAAATTTGAGCTTGATTTTCCTCTGGCTTTTCGTTGGTCGGGTTTGAAGCCCATCAATTATTCTGTTGTTGAGTCCTTTGATGAAGGTGTTAGTTTTTCCTGGAGAGCTTATAGACATTTGCGTCCTGGTTATACTTGTGCTGATTCTGTAATGGGTTTGTTTGTTGATACTGTTGGTACTACTACTCCGTTGGCTGGCTTTGATGAGACGGGTATCACTTATTTGGCTGCCACTAATCCTGGATGGTTGCCCTATTTAGCAGATGAAGGTGTCAGGTTCGTTCATTACCCTGCCAACCGAGTGAGGAGACAGTTTGGCCTGGATCAGGATATTCCTGATGACCTCTCCTTCCTCACAGAGTCTCCTACTTCAGCTAGGCCCTTTCTGCAGCACATTGCTTTTGACTTTTGGAGACAGCGCTTTAGTGCGGTCACAGTTGCTGGTTCTTCGAAGGAAGGCCTTTGCACCCCTGCTATGCACCTCTATTGGTAGCTTGTTATGAACTCGTTTGATACAGAGTTGGCTGGCAGTCGCAGTTTCTCTCTTATACCTCCTGAGGGACTTAGCATGGTTATCTTTCCCAATCCTCGGTTGCTCCTTCCTTCTAAATCCGTGTTGGCCTATGTCAGGAAACAGAACTGATCCGCCATCTTTGAGTGGGACAAGGAGAAGAGAGGATGGTATTGGCACACAGGTGATTACCCCTCAGGTTAGGAAAAGAAAGTTAAAGTAGTAAATATTCCTACGCTAGCCAAGAAAGGTCCTGCCAAGCTTAAATCTGCCAGTAAATCTAAGTCTATCACTACTCAGCCTCCTATAGGTGCTACTCTTGCCAGCAGAACATGAGGCAGTAAAAGGAAGACAACTCCCCATCCTGCGTCTGCCGTTCAACGAAGAGTAAGTTTCTAAAAACTTTTTCTTGCTTTGTCTTCCAAGTACACACACACACACACACATATATATATATATATATATATATATACTTCTTCCCTTTTGACTTTTTCTGAATCCTAACATGCTCGCTGACTCTTTTCCTTGACTCCTTTTCTTATCCCCTTTGCTATTGCATTCTAAGCACAAAGAAGATACGTCAGCCGCCCGTCCTATTATGCTTGAGGAACCCGAATCAGAAGTATATTTCTTCTTGCTCCTGCACGTGTCCAGTTTGCTACATGTTTTTTTTTTTGGTTACTTCATTCGCCCAAAGAGTTAATTCGGTCTTCATACCTCTTCTTTGTTTTGTCTTTTAGGATGAGCCTGAGCCTCTTTCCATATACCGCCCTACTGCCGAGGAGCTTTCTGCCCCCATGGGCACTCCTACGAATGGCACTTTTGGTGGGGCCGAATTTGCAACATTTGCTCCTTCTGCAGCCACTACCTCTCCTATTGGACTGGTACCCATGGATGAGGGTACTCATATTAGGGAGGTTAGTGAGGCCACCCCTACTCCTGCCATGACACCTTCTGTTCAAAGGGGAACCACCCCTCTTGCTGTTACCTAGATCGAGGTTACTCCTACTGCACCTCTCGTCATCTCCATTGGTGACCCTTTTGCTGCCCTTTCTCAAGCAGTGCAGGGCGTTTCCTCTTTGGTAGTTACTCCCTCTTCTATTCCTGTTTCTGCCACACGTGGGCCTCGTGCTGAATTGTCCTCAAAGGAGTCTGAGGAGACCTTTGAGGATCCTGAGGATGAGCCTGGCCTGGGGAGGAGGATTTCTGAATCTGAGGAAGAGGAAAGTGTTCCACTCGAGACAATGGGCATGTGCTTTCTTCCTTCCTTTTTCTTCTTTCTCCGTTAAGTTCACTCTTCTCCCTTTTTATTTGCATGTCTATTTCTCTGTTTGCAGAGACTTTTAGGGAGTTAGGCATTTCAGCAGACGTGGGGGTGTCTGCGGCAGCTTCTCTTGCCATGCCCACAACACCTATTCCTGCCACATCTCTTATACCAGTTTTCGCCGTATTTACAGCGTCTGTTTCTACAGTTCCTTCTGTTCCTGCCTCTGTTTTCCTTACAGCCCCTATTACTGCTAGCTCTGGTAAGTTTTTTTTATCTCATTTCTTTACTTCTTCTCCGTGGGCTTTTGTTCTTTTTATTCTTACCAAGGTTTCTCATTTCAACCTTTGTGTTCTTCGACAGGTCCATCTTCTACAATGTCTTCTCAATTTGAGGTGGGCAGTAACTCTGCCGCCCTTCCAGATCCTGCGAGCGAGGCTGCGGCCTTCTTTGTGCGTTTTGACCAGTCCGAAGTCAACGACCTTGATCCTGCTTCTTTCTGGGGTTTCGGACCCCCTTACATAGATTTTCATGGCTTCAGAGTCCCTGCGGACTGTGCTCCTCATTTGGTGATGATTCATAACAGTCGCAGGGACTTCTTACAGGGATTCCGACTTGGCCGATCAGTCAGAGAGCATTTCTTGAGGATGTTAGGGAGCGTGCTGAATGACATTGAGCACAACTTTGTTGATACCATCTCCACCGAGAGGATCCTGCAGTGGAGGGCTGCAGTATAGGAGCTATCAGTGTTGGCTTTGCCGTGGAGTTCGTCTTGGATCACCTTCGAGAGATTGCTCGAGCAGTTTTCATGAGGAGAGTCCAGCCTACTGTTGATGCTATTGACTCACATCTTGCGGTTTTGAGAAAGGAAGTGGCAGATTTTGAGGGCCGCCGCGAGCGTCTTCTTTCCAGTGTTGGAGGACTTGGTCGTTTTGGGGATCAATCACTCATTTCTAGACTCTATTGATGATGATGCAGTTTCTCCCTTGTTTTGTTGTTTTCTTTTGCCTTATTACTCTGTTCAGTACATTATGCTTCCTATAGCACCTATTTGGGCTTGTTTGCCACAGTTTGAGTTTTGTAATTTAACTTTATGATGCTACTCTTTGCTACTATTTTTCTTTTGCTATGATATGTGATAACAAATACTTCATGCTTTTCATTGCAAGAAAGCAAGTTACAAAAGTTTTAATTTGTGACATAGTCATTTGAAAGATAAAGAACAGAGCAAAAGAAAAACATGACAGCTTTTGACAAAACAAAAAGGAAGGGATAATCACATTGCTTTTCTCATTAGGCGTAGTAGCGTTTCAACCATTTCCCATTGATGGGATCCATTAAGTCCATTCCGTCCATCTGAGTTAAGCGTTAATATCCACTTGGATGTGCCTCTCTTATCACAAAGGGTCCTTCCCACTTTGGTGCAAACTTCGATGGTCCTGCCAGGCCTCTTCTAACGTAATCTGCCACTTTTAGAATCAGTTGTCCTTCTGCAAATACTCTTTCTTTCGTCATCCTGCCGTAGGCCTCAGTCATTTTTTGCCTGTATCTGCGGTTGTGTTCTTGAGCCTTTTCTCTTCTTTCATCAAGTCCTTCCAAGTCTTCACACCTTTCTACCGCGAAGACTTCTTCATCATTCTCCTTTTCTTGCATTTGCATGACTCTCAGGGATGGTGTCATTTTTTTTGCTGTGCTCACTACTTCAATTCTGTAAACCAAGGAAAAATGTGAAAAACCTGTGGCTGACTTAGGTGAACTCCTGTAAGCCCAAAGAGCGTTTGGCAGATGCGTTGCCCATCCTTCCGTATATTCTTGGCTCATTTTACTGATGATTTTTATGAGAGTTTTGTTCGTTGCCTCTACTTGCCCATTTCCTTGAGGGTAATATGGTGATGACCGGTGATGCTTGACTTGATAGAACTCTAGCATTTTCCTCACCTCACTATTGACAAAAGGCGTGCCGTTGTCACTGATGATCCTGTGGGGAACTCCAAACCTTACAATTATGTTTTCCTTAATAAATTTTGCCACTGCTCCTCCTGTGGCTTTACGAAGTGGTACTGCCTCTGTCCACTTAGTAAAGTATTCTGTAGCTACTAGTATCCATATGTACCCTCGCGACGGTGAATTCACCAGTCTAACTAAGTCAAGCCCCCAAGTATGGAATGGCCATGTTGTGACCATGCTATGCAAATTCTGTGGATGAGTGTGAATCAAATTGGCTTGTACTTGGCAACTGTAGCACCTTTTCACAAACTCTGCTGTATCCTTTTTCATGGTAGGCCAATAATAGCCCATTTGCAGCAGGCATCTGTAAAGCCTTTTCTTTCCCTAGTATTCCCCACACTCTCGTGAATGTATTTCTTTTATCATTTCTCTCGCCTCCTCAGGGCCCAAACACCTCAAAGGGTCTCCATCATACGCTTTTTTGAAAATGGTCATATTATGCAAAAAATAGCGCGTTGCTAACCTCCTAAGCTTATATTTTTCGCTGTGCTTTTGCGGCAGGATGCCTTCTATCAGGTACTGTATAAATGGGCTTCTCCAGTCCTCGCTGATGAATGCAGCGTAACTTTCTTCTCTATTTGCCGTAAGTTGGCAATTCCCACACTGGGTTTGGACTTGGTCTGCATCTTTGCTCATGGTTGGCCAATAAAAGCCCGCCCTTTGAAGTTTGCGGTAAAGGCTGACTTCTCCGCAGGATCCGCAAGTCTTTTCAAGCACTTCTTTCAACTTTCTCTAGGCCTCCTTTTGCCCCACACATCTGGACAAGACTCCGCCTAGCATCTTGCGGTACAGTTCTCCCTTCATTAGGGCGTAGTCTTTGAGTACTTTTAGTTCCATGGCTTCTTCTTCTCCCGTCAAAACTTCCTTCATGGGTATCCGCCAATCTCCTTCGCAATGTTCCTCCTGGAACCTTTCTTTTAACATTTCAATTATGGATTCTTCTCTCTTACTGACCTCTACTCTAGTGCTCTCCCCTTCAAACATTATTTGCGAACCTAGTGCGGCCAATGCATCAGCAAACCGATTCTCGTTCCTCGGGGCATGTTCTATTTCAAAAGTTAAGAACTTTTCTTCCATCTTCTGGGCCATTGCTCTGTACGGGGCAAAACTGGGTTCTTTTAGGGAAAAACTCCCTTTGGTCTGGCAAACCACTAAGTTGAAATCACCCAGTACTTTCAAATGCTTAACTCTCATCTCAAGAGCTATGGCCAGCCCAGTTAAGTAAGCTTCATATTCTGTCGTATTGTTTGAACAGAAAAACTCCAGCTTGAATGATAGTGCTACTGCTTTATCTTTTTCATGATATAAAACTACCCCAACTCCTCCAGACTGGGCAGTAGAAGACCCGTCAAATTTCATTACCCACTGTTCTCTGAGTTCCTCTGCCATGGCTACTTCCCTTGAAACTTCGTCGTCCAGCGAAAATTCTTCCTCCCCTGGAAACTGTGCCAACAAATCTGCTATAGCTTGGCTTTTCACTACTCTAGGCGCCCCCATTCTCAAGTCATACTGCGATAGTTGTAATAACCATTGTGATATCCTGCCGGTGAGGATTGGTTGCTGTAGTAGAGCTTTGATGGTATGGGACTTGGTCATCAGCCATACTTCATAGGCCAAGAAGTAATGGCGTAATCTTTGTGAGGCATACACGATAGCCAAACATGCCCTTTCCGCCCTCGGATAACGAGTTTCTACATCTTTCAGGGCGCGGCTGATGTAATATACTAGCTGCTCGACGCTACCTCCATCTTCTTAGGCGATTAAAGCACCAATGGCATATGAATTGGTAGCCATATAAAGTAACAATGGCTTCTTATGGATGGGGGCTTGCACTGTAGGGACGTTCATCATGATCTGCTGCAGCCTTATGAAGGCCGCCTGCTGCGCTTCCCCCCATACAAAACTTTGCCCTTTCCACAGTAGCTTAGTAAAGGCCGAAGTGATTGATGCCAACCCAAGGATGAATCTTCGGATATACAAAACTTTTCCTAAGAAACTTTTTAGTTCTTTTACCGTGGTTGGAGGTCTCATAGTTGCAATGGCTGTGGCCTTTGCTGGGTCTACATCTATTCCCCTGCTGTGAACCAGGAAACCCAGGAATTTCCCTGAAGATACACCAAACGCACATTTGAGAGGATTCATTCTCAACTTAAAGGCTCTGCATCTTTCGAACACTCTTTTCAGCACATGGAAATGCTCTTCTCTCTTCCTTGACTTAACTACTATGTCATCCACATAATCTTCTAACTCCTGAAGCATCATATCATGAAATATAGCCGTCATTGCCCGTTGATAGGTCGCACCTACATTTTTTAACCCGAAGGGCATCACGGTGTAATGGAAGTTTCCCATGGATGTTCTGAAAGCAGTTTTCTCTGCATCTTTTGGTGCCATCCTGATTTGGTTGTATCCACTAAAACCATCCATGAATGAAAACATGGCGTTTCCTGCCGCAGAATCAATCAATAAATCCATATTGGGCAGTGGGAATTCATCTTTCGGGCATGCTTTGTTGAGATCTCTGAAATCTACACAACACCTGATCTGGCCATTCTTCTTCTTTACTGGTACTATGTTGGATAGCCAATGAGGATGTTGAATAAGCTTAACGAATCCTGCGGCTAGCAACTTCTGTACTTCTTCGACTATCTGTCCTTCTATTTCTGTGTGAAATATCCTGGCAGGCTGAGCTACTGGCCTAGCCTGTGGGTCCATATTCAACATATGTGCCACTAACCTAGGGTCTAGCCCTGGCATTTCACTATAGTCCCATGCGAACACATCTCTGAATTCTTTTAGTAATAGTATCAACTCCTTTTTCTCATCTTTTGTCAAGCTTGCACTAATCGAGATGAGTCTCGGCCTTTGTGAAGCAGATCCCAGGTCAACCTCTTCCATTTCCTCTTCTGCCATGACCTACATCTCCTTTTCGGCTACAACTCCTTCGTATTCCTCATTGTTACTTCCTTTCTCTGAACTTTCTTGGGCTCTGTAGCACGTCAAAGCCTCGTGCTGCTCTTCCTGGGTGGGGCCCGTCTGGGGTTCAATTGCGGGCCCCGCGCACCTTCATAATTTGTAAATGATTCTGCCATCAGAGCCTTGGACTCTAATGCATTGGGGCGTGTCCCCAAATCCTGCGGAGGGAGCCTCTTTCCTCTTTCTCTTTCTTGCCAATAACTCCCTTAGATCAGGTTCTAGGTCATTCTGGACATCTTCCCATCTAGGCACGAAAGTACCTAGCGGCCTTGATACTGAACCCTCCCTCGAAGGCCCATTGATCGTAGAACATAGTTTCTACTAAGTGAGCTTCTGCTTGCTCGAATGGTGAGGGGTTCGCGGCTATGTGTATCATCCTGCCGTTCAGTCTTCCTTTCACACATTGATGATAGGTGGATAGGACCAGTCAGTGTTTGTGCAACCAAGACCTCCCCAGAAGCACATGGTAGGATAATTCTGTTTTTACCACATGAAACCGTGCTAAAGAGACTATGGGGCCTACTTTCAACCACAGCTGAATGTGGCCTGCTGTGTACTCGCCCCTTCCTCCGAACCCTATTACTTCCATTGGGCATCCCTGAATCTTCCTTTCTAAGATTCCTGCTGCTTGCAGACTGCTTAATGGGATGAGATTCACAGAAGCACCTGTATCTACCAAAACTCTCTTTATGGGGATTTGATTTATGGATGCCGCCAAGTATAAGGGTCTCCTATGGTCCGAGTGCCCTACTTCCATATCTTCCTCATTAAAAGTGATTTCAATTGACTCCTGTAAGAGAGCCCTATCATCTGATATTTCTGCTGATAGATATTCTACTCCTACACCAGAGGCAATGCTCACCAAAGCTTCTGTGGCTACCTTTCTTTCCTTTGCTGAGAGTCCCAGCTGATCGAACAAATTTTTGAATTTAGAACTCTGTTGTAGAGTGGTAATGGCCGCCGCAGGCAAAGCCATGTTTTCTTCTTCATCTTCTCCTAGGTCAGCGCAGATTACCACTGCCGCTACACCCTTCCCTTTGTGGTTTGGGAGTGGGTTTCTTTGGACTTCCTGCTAGGACAGTTCTAAAGTCCCTTCCTTTATCCTGCGGTGCACTAGTCTGCGGAGCGCCCAACACTCTGCGGTAGAATGTTGGACATAATTGTGTAAATGACAAAAACGTGGGTCCCTCCACTCTTCCTCTGTGGGCTTCCTAGCAACATGGTTAGGTTTGAAAATTTCGTCTGCTATCCATTTGTCTAGGAGTACGTCTAGTTCCTTTGAGGTACATGGTATTGGTGGGGGAGTATCGTACTCCCTCCCTTCGGTCTTCCTTCTCCGTTCGCCAGTGGATACCACCATTGCCTGCGAGGCGTTTCTCTTGTCCGAGCTTGGTTTCACAGATTGGGCCGTCTTTTTGGCCTTCTGCAATAGCTGGGCGAATTAAGAGATTTCCAAATTTTCGAGGACTGCCCTGTATTCTCTGATCATATTCGTCATGCACATCTCCACCAGCGTCCTTTCCTCGCAATGGTCATAGCAGTCGAGTGCTATGTACCTAAATCTCTTGATGTACTCCATCAAGTCTTCACCATTCCTTTGTTTGGTTGCCTGCAGTGTTGCAAGTGTAACCGTTTCTTCTCCGTGAAAGTATTTGGTACAAAATACGTCCACCATATCATCCCATGTTGGGATCGTTCCTGGTTTTAATCCAATGTACCATGTATAAGCCCGGTCACACAGTGATTTGAAAAATTCTCGGAGACATAAGTCTTCGTCTGCGGCATAAGGGCCAAGCGTATCAATGAACTTGCTTACGTGCTCAACAACACTTCCCTTTCTGCCATCATATTGTGCGAATGCTTTTGGCTTATACCTCTCAGGGTATGGTTTGCTGAGTACCCTCAGTGGGTAAGGAGGCCTTCGTGCATAGAACCTCTCCTTAGGTGCCCTGGCCCTTTCCTGCTCCAAGAGGGCAGCCACCTCAGCCATAGTGATGAAGCGTTGCTCTCCTGCCGGTGTCTCTTCTTTGTCTGTCGCATGCTCTGGGTCATGTTGGCTTCCTTTTTCTTTCGTCTTGTCAGCTTTCAGCTGGTGGATTTCTTCCATCATTTGCTGCTGCGAGTGTTGTAGTGACTGCAAGACTTCGATGAAAATGTTGGCATTGTCGGTAGGGATTCTTAGTGGCGATTGGGGGTCAGCCCCCGT
The DNA here is from genome assembly GCA_023736055.1 of Quercus glauca. Classification (NCBI taxonomy): domain Eukaryota; kingdom Viridiplantae; phylum Streptophyta; class Magnoliopsida; order Fagales; family Fagaceae; genus Quercus; species Quercus glauca. Next base: position 71,496,408 of record CM043316.1, on the reverse strand, counting down.
TCTGTTGGCACCTTCTGCCTGGTTAGGCTGTGGTTGGCAAGGCGTTGTGGGCCTTGACTCTGCTTGTGAGGGTACGGCACTTATATTCCATGTTATCCTGGATTTCAACGGCATTCGTTTGTGTGGGCTTTCGTCCCTGTCTATTTCTCAACTCCCCAGTGGAGTCACCAACTTAATGTAGGGGCCTTTTTTGTGTTTTGGGTTGGGCTGGGCTGCCTCCTGCGGTGATGGGCCCGAGTATCTTTCTGAGTAGGAGAGTTGAGACCGGCCCAACTGTAACTCACTTTGGGCCGGCTTGTGCACAAACTGAGCCTTGTCTGCCAGGAACGTTCTTTCAGCAAGCAGAGCTATTACAAAAAGGTTACAGCAGGCAAATATAATAACAATAAAGAAAAACAGAGTACAGCGGCTTTTTCTTAATAACAAAGCCAAATATTCCTATGGCAATCACAGTAATAACAATGGTAATAATAATAACGGCTTTTATAGAAAAGAATAACTGATTGAACGATGATGGAAGTTAATTGAAAAATAAACATCAAGTCAAGTTTAAGTCTGCAATGGCAAAGAATCAAGGAGGAAGAACACTTCCTCTCAATGAAACTAATCCCCCAAGAGAATATCCTGCCGCGAGGATTAATAACTCTGAGGGAATCGGACCTAAGTGATAAATGCCTGAAGGAATTCCTTTTGCTTTATTGTTTTTTTAAAGAATGGGATTTTTAGGGGGAGAGAAAAGAAATGATCTATTGGTGCATGCCCATTATCCTTACTCTTTGTTTGCTTATCTTTTCTTCTTTCCTTTCTTTTTCTTTTTTTTTTCTTCTATTTTTTCCCTCCTCTGTTTTTCGGTCCCCTCTACAGGGCATGGCAAAGATCTTTTTATAGGGCTTGCCGTGATTGATTTTTACTACTTTACCCTCCAACGGCCTTTGTCTGGTCTGGGTATACTTACCGACCACCGTCTGTGTACTACTTACCCTCGCCAAACAAAGACAAGTTTGTGTTGTTTCTTAGTCCGCCGTGACACTTTCTCCTGTCGCGGCGTAAATGCTCTCTCTCTCTCCCTATGGCATGCACCCAACGTTCCCCGCAACCTTGCCTCTTTTGGGCGGTCTGTCATCCCAGCAGGACGTACCTCCCAAAAGGGCTTGGACAGGGAATGTAAAATAGACCTTTTCCCCTCTCCCCACCACTAAATCACACCCCCCCCACCTTACCTCTTACCACTGACCTATGGCCCTACCACGTCCTATATTGGCTGGGTACAGGCTGGTGGCGCCTAGGCCTCGAGCGTGCTTTCCTGTTATGTACGTTCAAAATCTGTTTGCGGCTCATGTGTTTGTTGTGATCTGAAGCTTTGTTTGCATCGTCTACCATGCTTCTTTCTTCTTTCATGTGGGTCGTTCTGTACATTTCACTGCTTCCCTTTGGGATTGGGCTTCTCTTAATACTGGGTTTCACATTTCTTTTGGCCCATTTCTTGGTTATACTCATGTCCTGTTTCATTACTTGGTATTTTCTGCCATGACGATATGTTCCTGCTAGGCCTCTTTTCAAGCCTACCGTTTCCTTCCTTCCCCTAGTGACTTAACAGAGCCACTGGTATTCTCACTCATGGGCTCCATTGTCCCTTTCTTTTTTCCTTGGGCCTACGGCCCATTTACTTCCTTCGGGCTTCCTCGGCCCATTCACTAACTTTGCATTCCTATGGGCTTTTGCTAACTTGATTGGGCTTCCCCGGCCCAATCTCCTCATTCTCATCCTTGGGGTTTATGGGCTTGCCATCAACCTCTACTTTCTTTGTTTACATTGCTTTGGGCCTGCCGCGGCACATTTTCACTTTTCCATACCACATACTGCCCATGGGTGCCATTTCTCTTTTTTCGGGCCCTTTGGGCCCATTTGCTTCCTCAAGACCCATTTATTCATGTTATGGGCCTGTGCTCTATTACTCCTGCCGCCTGGGCTTAATAGTCTTATTTCTATGCCTACCACTCTTATTGCCTGCTTTGCTGAGTTGGGCCTACTTTACAAAAATGACCCTCAACAATATCCATATATGGAAATATGCAGTATACTATCTGTTGCTTATGCTTGCTATGGTTGTGATTTATTTGTTGTTGGAAATATTATTTGTTGTGTGGTTGGTAGGTTTAATAGGTGTTAAGACTTAAGATTGGCTTTTATACCTATAGGTTTTCTTGATTATCTAACTAGAATATTTATGACTGCTTGTGTTGAGCTACTAGCTTGCTACCCAGGTATTTCTTTCTGTGTTGTTTAACGTATCAGAGGTAGTAAAAACATTTTTGTTTTTTTTTTTTTAAATGTTTTGTTGTATTTTGTCCAAGTTTTAGAGTTTATATTGTTGTGTTTAATTTTTTTAGTTAATGCGGGAGAAAGATTATATTTGGATTGATATGTTAGCCTATAGGCTTTCTTGACATCTTGAGCTATCTTACTAGAATTAATAGAATATTTATGGCTAGTGTTGAGCTACTAGCTTACTGCCCAAGTGCTTCTATTGTGTTGTTTAACATATTACAAGTGGTAAAAATAGTGTTTTTTTTTTTTTTTTGACTGTTGAGTTGTGTTATTTTGTCCAGGTTTTACAATCTATTTTGTTGGGTTTATTTTTTGTATTTAATATGTGAGAATGATTATTTTTGACTGAGAATGATTATTTTTGAATTGATATGTCCTGGACCTGGAGGCCCAAAAAATGTAAAAGGAGTCTTGTTTGGTTCTTAATATAATTTTAGCATGAAGGCCAATTTTAAAATAAATTATGTAAAAGAGGCCCAATTTCATATGCATTGGAGATTCAAAAAATCTGTAATACAAGTAATTTATAAAACTTTCAAACCCTTTAATCTGGGCTAAAAATGCCCCCAAAAAAAAATTTACAAAAATTTCAATAAAGTACAAAAAATTGGCTTAATTTGTGGCCCAAACCGACAAAACAGACAATTCCAACCCGCCTAACCGACGACCCGAAACATTGAGTCTGAAACAAATGTTCAGTTCAGGCCCAAACCCAATCTGCGGACAGCTCTAATAGTAACTTTTCTTCTTCTTTCTTGCGAAGTTTCTGATTCAAATTAGTAGAAAGTTTCCGATATGATAGATGCTCTTATCACCTCATCTTCACATACTTCATTTTTCGATCAGTGAACTCATTGCGTTGATGGGTTTTCAGGTCCGGTTGGTGAGAGAGGGAATAAATATTCTGTACATATAACAAAGCTGTGTCTCTATCTGAACCACATTCACAAACACAAAGACAGCATGAAGAAGACAGCTAAACTATGCATTTAAAGATCTCAATGCGCTTGTGTGAGCGGCGGATTTGAATTGGAAAATCAAATCCGTTCTATATTGGGTTTCAATTCAAGTCAGTGGTCGACACATTGATCGGTTTGTGATTGTAAGTTTGTAACATCTCTGAACACTTCATAAACATCTCAATGCTCTTGGGGATTGAGATCCTGCTCTTGGTGTGGAGAGACTCACTCTGATAGAGTACTATCCCACCACTTTTGCGTGTAATTCTCTCAGCTATTGTATTTGTCCCTTCATAATTAATGATACTCTTTAGTCTTTATGGGTTCAGGTTAGTGTCAAAGCTTAAAAAAATAAATAAAAATAAAAAAAAATAAAAAAAATAAAAAGAATAAAAAATAAGAAGAGGTACATAGAGCATTTGAACCAGACAAAATAGAAAATGATATAATTTTACCCATTTAATTTTCAAAATCACCTACATGGCAAATTAAAAATATATAAATTCATTTAAGTTTTTTATTCTTTTTTATTGATGAAGAAGTTAGAGAGTGGATGATGATTGTTTTTTTTTTTTTTAGATAGATAGAATTCTACTATAGCCTAATTTAAGTATATATATGTGTAAAGTTTTCTCCTAGAGACTTGAACTCCGGCTCTTACCTCCCACACTCCACAAATACTTATATTTGTGAAGTGATTATCACGTCAAGAGTGCGCAGTGGTAGAGTAATGATTGTTGTGTGAGAAGAAAGAAAAAATTTAAAAAACCAAGAAAAATTGATATTTTAATAAAATGTAGTGTAAAATAGATAATCTAATGTTACGATTTTGAAAAGTTAGTATGTAAAGTAAAAAAAGTAAGATCTTATGCTAAAATCAATAAAAAATTTTACACAAACTAATGTGAATGCTTTTATAAAGGCTACATGCTTCAGTGAAATGGGCTCCAGCTGTATAACTTACGGAAGGGATATGCAATCAAAAAACGATATACTAGACTTGAAATTTTTTTGGTGATTTTATATTTTTATATATATAAAAAGGTGAAATGGGAGAGTGGGTAATTGGGTAAAGGTTTTTAATAATTTTTATTATGATCCAAATTTTTTTTAAGAATAATAAATGATAAAAAATATTTATTAGAAATTAACTTTTTAATGATCCAAAATAGGTGGTGGAAATTTTTTATAAAATTGATTGAAATTAGAAATTGATGGATAGTGATTCCAAAAGATTAAAAAAAAAAAAAAAAAAAGATTTCCACTTAGTTATGACAATTTCATTTCAAATTAAGTTGAAAGATATGACCATTGTAAAATATGAGTAATTCTAAGGTATTCTCAAAACACGGAGAATTTTATTTCTTACTCACACATTCATAGTGAGGTTCACTCATTAAATTCATACTATGACCCACTATGAACATGAGATAAGGGAGCACAATTTTTCCGTACTCCGAAAATACCTAAGAATTTTCCATAAAATATGACTATCTGAAAAATATTATCGAAAAAAAAAAAAAAAGATAGGGAAATATAATTGTAGGGACTCAATTTGTAATGGACCCTTAACAATAAGAATTTGTAGAGATGTGGGTGTAAGGACTTGGCATCACCGAAGTAAACAATCGCTGATATAAAGTTTATAATAAATAATTGATGACATGAGATTCATAGGAATCTAATGGTGGAAATTTGGCTAAGTGTTTGCGAAGCATATTTGTCCTCGGCCCAGGCCGAGGATCTATTTTACTTAGAACTTATCTTGATCGAGTCCCCCCCCCCCTTTATTTATGCTGGGAGCCCTATTGGATATATAGTCTCGTTTTTCTTAATCTTAGCCATCCACTTGTCAATTATCTGGACTCTATGTATAGGGGTTTGTCCCATCATCTGTATTTGCAGGCTTTATGTTAGTTCTTAGCCGTCTTTATAGACTTTCTATTAGTTGAAGTGACCGAGGCAACTGGGTTTGTTGGTCACATCACTATTAAGGCAGCCAGAATGTTGGTGAGATATGTTTAATGGATGAGGGATATTTTCCCTTTATCAATAGTCGGTGCGCCGAGGATAGGGGTATCCTCGGTGAGGCCTTTAGACGACTTGGGTTTCTTCCCCTTTTATCCTTGGCCTATATACTCTCCTCGGCGCGGGCCTTGGGCCGACTATGGAGTGGGCCTGATTTGTTAATATTTGGGGCCCCACAATAATCATTGGAAGTTAGATTGACATTGATCTTATTTATACTAAAAATGCATAATCATGAGAAATATTGAGAAATATGACTGTTAAAATAAAGGCTTTTGTTTGAAAATATTACCATGGGGAGATTTAAAAATATAGTTGTTAGGATAAATGAAGAAATAATATTTAAATGTGATGGTGGAAAGTATATATAAAAAAATAAGTAGATAAAAGGTAAATTTAACTTTTTATTTTTCATGTTTGAACCGAATCTATTGGCCCAACATAAACCCAAAGTCTAATTACTTTTAAGATGCTAGCTTATCTAAAAAAATGCTACAAGAGCTAGACGAGGATTTCATACTTGCGTTATATTTATTTTGTACAAAATTCTAAACTATCCAACATAGAAAAAAGCATTTTTGAGCCCCACTTGTCCACCACTCAATAGCATACGTAGAGAGATATTTGATTGTTTGTAGAAACTCTCGATGAACATCACTCTTTGCAAAAGCCATGGAACATCACTCAAGATAATGGCCTTCATAGGAATTCCCTTCCAACAATTATCAACCAAGCAACAAAGACACATCTCCTCTTGGAATTCGAGGAAATCCATAGAGGACTCAAAGGGAGTTGTGTGTAGGAGTGCAAGTTGGGATCTGAATAATATTCTTCGGTTTTGTTTTTGCAGAATATTCCCAGCATTAAGTTTTCTTTACCATCATGATGTTGTTTAATGACACGAAAAAAAAGAATGATTATCATGTGTCCTTAGATTAGGTTTCAAATATGTTTGAACGATAATCATAAAAACTTGATTCAATTGATGCACATAAAATGGTAAAATTGGATCTTTTGTGAACCTAACATGCTTATGAACTAAATTCAATTTTCATATTTTCTTATACATTTTTTTTTTATTATTTGATAAGGAAACATATTTTCTTATACATTTAAGGTATGACATTCTTGGAATGCTATGTTGTGCTTGTTGCATTACATGTGCAATGACCAATAACCAATTCCTAACACCGACTTAAACAAGTGGAATGAGTACCAAATATCTTTCTATTTTTTTAACTCAGTCTCCATCTTAAATCAATAATTCTAGACTAAACTTTTTTTCAATGTAAATTTAACATTTTAAGAATTATATAGGAATCAAAGTTATCTACATTTCTTAGAGCATAACTAAGAAACAAAGTCTTGTAATTTCTATTTCCCATTCTACTACCATGTAATTACAAATTTTCCAATTAAATGAATATGTGTTTCATGTTTTTCTTTTTTCTTTTTTCTTTTTTCTTTTTTCCTAATAAAACAAGTGGCAACTTCTATTGTAAAACTCTTGAACTAGAAGGCAACTAAATGATTATATTGATCAATGCAGTATGAACAATGTATCTTTTCCAAGGATACACACACACAAAAAGTAAGTCTTGAACCCACGATCTCACTCTCCACCCAATACTTATAACAAAAGGACGGAAGTGTCAGTTGATCTAGAACTTATGGGCTATCTTTTCCAAGGAAAATTAAAATTCAAAAACGTCACTTAAAGACTAATGCAACCACACAATTGGAAGTACTTAGGAAAACTAAGATATGGCACATAAGAAACTATACCTACAAGTTGTCCCCATTGATCTTCTAAATTGCAAAGCAACGCCCTCAAGGAGGCACTCACTATGTAGCCCACTAATGAGCTGTATACTCCCTTCTGGGTTAAAAATAAACTGATCCAAACAATTAGAATGCGTGGATCTTGACAGAGAGAGGTGTTATAAAACATAGCCTCCTAGTTTTTCCTCAGTCCAGTCTTATTCTTTCACTTTGTCCATTCACGGATAACAGAATTGGTTCAAACATATGAATATCAATTGCATATTATCATTCATTAGCAAAGGATGGCTCACAAGCAAAGATTAGCTGTATTCGAAATGTTTCTGAACGGGCACAAGGAATGATATAAATATGTTCGGATCTAGAAAATGAAAGGGAAGGAACATCATTAAATTGTTTAATAAACAAGCTTCCCTTTGTATTATTTTTGTTTAATAAACGAAGACGTATGCTCCTTTGGAACAAAAATGATGATTTATTAATCGCTTCTTTTAAATTGCATAAACCAAGAGCAGAAAAGTAGAAATTATTTTCCTCTTTTTTTTATTCAAGAATTCTGTGAGAGCCAGAGCACTTGTTAAGTCTACAAAGAAATTTCCATGCAATTCTATGGAGAGAAGAAAGGAGAAGGAAAAGAAGTAATCAATCGTAGAACCGTGGAAGTCATTCCCGGAAAGCATTTAAAATCAGCCTTGACCAAGTTTAAGACATGTGATTAAGAGTCTGTTTAGATACCGCTTATTACTGAAAACACTGTAATAAAGTAATTTTTAAATATGTGAGTAGTGCCGTGAGACCCAATTTTAAAGTTATATTTACATTTTTTCGTACTTGTGAGTCTCATGAACAGTGCATAAGACCCAGCCAAAAAACGCAATCGCCAGCACAAACACAAATGCGTAGCTATCCAAACTACCACTAAGAGTTTGATAATAGGCACATATAGAAGCCAATTTGCAGCTATGCAATAAAAAAATAAAAAAATGAATAATTGATCATAATGCTCAATATTTAAACTACAAAGTAAAAGTAACCCAACAACTAACCAATTAACCAGTCAAAATTTCATATAATTGGTTCTTAATGACGGCAGAGAAACTTAAGCGCGTGTATCAAATTGAAAGACTGCCAACATCATTAAACCTAAACTTTCCAGAGAAGTCAGTATTAAGAAACCACCCCTCAAATAATCTAGGCATCCAAGGGAGTTCTTACAATGACAAACTGGGATTACAAATTACATTATTGCTAACCAGGAAATGATAATGAACTAAGGTGTACCAGCACCAACATATTAGCTATGGTAGTCCATGAAATTATCCTACTAAAACTCAAAAACAACAGGAACAACAGGATCAAGCAAAAAAAAAAGCAACATGTATATGATAGTCAAGTTTAACAAGCCTTTTTGATTACTAGAGAGCTTCTACCATCTCTAATCCATGCTTCTTTAAAATGAAATGGTTTAGACCCCCACTTGCAGCTATGAAATGAGAATTGAATGATTGATCCTAATGCATAACATTTGTAAATAAAAAGTAAAAGCAGATCAACAACTAACCAAATAACCAATCAAAATTTCATAAACTTGGTTCTTAAAGATGGCAGAGGGCATACACTAAATTAATGGGCTGCCAAGATCATTAAGCCTAAACTTGCCTGAAAATTCCATATTAGAAAAAATCAAAGCAAAAGAGTTTCAAACCCATATTATCTTCTATGAGAAACTCCTCAGATAATATAGGCAACTAAGGCCGTTCTTACTACGAAATGATAATGAAGTAAGGTGCATCAGCACCAACATTTTAGCTACAAAGTATAGCATGAGTCTCAGCTGTTTGGTGTGGAGACTAAATATAGTCGTACAATAAATCTGAAATTTATACCTTAAGGACCAATCAAAATCAAATCCTATTGCTACTAACCACTCGAGAGTGAAGGCAACTTTACACACAATAACCCCTCTAAGCTTTCAATAAAGGACATCATCTAAATATAGACAATAAAGGCAACTTTACACACAATAACCCCTCTAAGCTTTCAATAAAGGCAACTTAAATTATGCATTCTGCCATCATCTACAGTTCAATTAAGTCATTATTTCTGGTTGACAAGGTGAGGACTCCAAACTTTCTATTTGCTGAAGAAAAATACTCAAAACTTCTACAAACATCTATATCCATCAAATTCTAAAATAGACAATAAACAAAAACACTACTGCACTGCACATTACATCTATACATAAACAGAAAACCTCCATAAATACTTCACTCGATCCATTTGTTTGGCAGAAAATTTGTTATATCAAGCAAAATTTCCATATACTCATGCTAGTGTTGAAGCTAAGTGATGCCTATTTGATGAAAAACAGTCTCAAGTTGGTTCAATAACTTACAAAACGTGGTGATGATTAAAGATATCACGATGCCTACCTTTCTCAGACAACATCAAATTGAAAGAGAAGAATCTTTCTCAACCCCCTTCCCCCAAAACAAAAACAAAAACAAAAAGAAAGGTCAACAAAATTTGTCAAGTCAAATAACTTATATATTATAAAAGTACTCAGTAAGTTCTACTAAAAGCATTTATCTTTTTTTGACGGAAACTAAAAGCATTTATCTATATAATAATTAAAATCAATGTTCATCAGATGAAATACAATTCCATTTTTCTTAGATTATTCAAGTGAAAGGTTCAAGTAATAGTGCCACACGTCTGTGGTTCAAACCCCTCAACCTCCCCGCTATCTACCCATCTTCAAAAAAAAAATTCAGGTGAAAAAAAAAATTCCAATTATTTCAACTGGTCAAATGATGGCTCAATTCATTCAGGACTATTTTTTTTTTCAATTAAGACTTCAAGTCAACGTAGACAGTGATCTTTATATGCTTCATATAAATATGAGATGAGAGCAATCTTGGTTTACTTTTGTTCTAATCAACTTACTAAAGGCATTTGTAGTGTATTATCTACAAAATGTGCAAAACTTCAAATTACAGATTTTCCCTGTCAGTTTATTCCCATAGTCTATAAACTAGGAACCAACACATAAAAGGACAACCCCATTAACCATACTTAAAAGATAGAAAAAGGAGAGAGATAAGATATGTAGAAAGCATCATTATTCCTATACAAAAATATAATACGTTTTGCATTATGCAATCCCAACAGCACAATGTTTGGTACCATATCTCTACCATGATCCAGATTTCTACAAGATTTTTTAACAAACTACACATAAAGTAACTCACGATCAAGCTATTGCAATTATCGAAGATATAAAGCAATCTTACAAACAGTATAGCTGGATCACTTTTCATGTTTACAGTGCACAACTTCATTGATCAAGATTTTCACATTCATTCATTTGTAAAATGCACTTATGCACATTGAGCATCATGCCTGACTCGCACATTTAAAATTATGTTCTCACAAGCATAAGAATTTCCGGATTCTGACCATACTTCGAATCATTCAACTCGCATCAACTTATAAGTCCCACACAATTACAATACTAAGAACATGCATTTCGAGCATTCATATACGTAGTTGCACAACCTACTTAGAAGACAACCATTTTCCCAAAAAAATTGATTGCAAAAGTATCTAGTATTACCACTTACTTAAACATATACATACACTATCCAGTTCTTCACAGGCACACGAGTCTATGAAATTATCCTACTAAAACTCAAAATTAACAGGCACAGCAGATCAAGCAACATTAAGAAACAGTAACACATATAAGATAATAAAATTTAACAAAAGACCCACATTATAAATCGTAATAGTTTGAATTTTTGTTTTTTCTACCTCAGCCTTCCCCAATTTGATCACACTGCACCATCCCAAAATCTCTTTTCCTGCACTCACAATTCAAACTCATCCTCGAGCTTCAATTGCTCTGCTGCAGCCTCTTCCTCCTCATCATCGATCACGAAATATGGATTGTGTGCCTCGGGCTTGAACTTCAACCCTGTAAACACGTAGAATGCGAGTGTGGCTAACTCTCCGGCCACCACACTCGTCCAGAGGTACCGATACGAAGTAATAGTCTCCAACGCATAAACCACAACACGCGTGAAGTAAATGTAGCAAATCACAACAATGTAGTACTGCCTAAACAGAGTCAATTTCATCAAATTCACCGCGGCTTTCCCGTCAGTCCTCGCGGCTTCTCTGAGATTCTTAATCGACCAGACGATAGGGAACAAAACCGCACAGCAACACACCACATCGACGAGCAAGAAGATCTGCTTCCACGTAATCCAATCTTGCGCGAACGGACCGCTCTCATCGATCGCGACCTGAGCTATATTCGCCACAACCTGTAAAGGAATCACAATCATCAAAACCTTCTTCTCCTTATCTTGCAAATACGGCTTCAAAAACGACCATCCAGTTCCGATCAAAACGATCAGCGTGAAGAGCGTGATTCCTTTCAAGAAACTGAAGATATAGAACAACACGTCCCAACCGTGAGCACTACCCGTGCGCTTGATGTACGATTTGTCTTCGGCTTCACAGAGAAGATTCAGAGCTTTGAGAATCAGAACCGCGAGCATGAAGAAATGGATGCGGAACACGGTCAATCGCTTCTTGTACAAAACGGAGACCCAAAGTCCGGCGAGGAAGAAATAGCCCAAGGATAACAAGAAGTAAACCCTAGGCAAAATCGTTTTCCCGGCGGAGAGATAGTCACGCCGTTGACTCTTCCCGTCGAGATTGTACATCGCCGATCTCACATCCATCGAAACCTTGAGCTGGTTCCCGAAACAGTTGGCGAAAACCAGCGTGAACTGATCGGCGTCGTTCTCGATAAAAACTGTACTGAAGCTGTCGCCGTTTTTCTTCAGGTTTGAGAAAGGGAAAACCGGCTTGACCAAATCGGAGAGGAGAGCGCACGTGACATCTCCGTCTTCGAGTTGCTGGAGCACGTGCATCCATGCGTCTCGGGTACAGAGAAAGAACCCGACTTTTGATAGGTCCGCATTCAGGTCGGATATAACGATCCCGGACACGTTGAGTTCGAGGCGACCCGTGTGGGTGAACCCGAACTCGTCGAATGGGATTATGGGGCGGACGTCGGATCGGATCTGGGTGTCGCGGATCTCAGCGAAGGAGAGGGATAGAGAAAGGAAGAGAAGGAAGGAAAGGAAAACGGAGCGGAAGGAGAGGGAAAGAGCCATTAGATCTGAGGGCTGAGGTGAGAGAGAGAGAACTCTTTGATCTAAAAGTTAGATTATATATATAGATATATGGTGTTGGATCAATTTGGGAAGACAATAGTTGAACCGACTTGAGAGCAAAGTCTACGGAGAGCTCAAGAATGTGGAAGCAAAGCACTGCTGTATTGCAAATTTCGTGGTAATTGGAGAACAGATTTTTGGCTCAATTTGACTTTTCCTCCCCAATGTTTGTTTCCACTATATTTTATTTTAGTCCTTTAAATTCAAAATTTTTATAAATTTCTTCCTTAAATTATTCTTTTATTTTAGTCCATCCTTTTCATTGAATTTATTACGAGTCATATCACATTTTTAAGGTGACAGTTGATTAATAGATAAAAATAAGTTAAAGAACATAATGAAAACTCATAATTTTACAATTTTTTTAAATTTCCTACCACTTCATGTTTGGGCTCATTACAGTTTGTCATTTAATTTTTTTTTTTTTTTAAATAGTTTGTGTGTGAAGTGGTATACTAATTTGGAAATGTTGTAAAATTATTATGAATTTTTATTCTATTCTTAAAAGGATTCAATCAATAATACGTATGATGGTCTAAACGTATCGAAAATTATGTATAAATTTATCCATACAAGATACATGTATAAATATTTATTAAGACATAAAAGGCAAATTAACCAAAAAAAAAAAAACATCCAGTGTATATAGGGTAGGGTTTAAGGTACACATGGTGTAATTATAAACAACGTTACATCATCTAATAATTTGTTATTAAATTCATATTTTAAAAATTCTACCGTTGAATTACATGTTCTATATGTTCTTAACATACATACCAATATTCAGGCTAATCAATTTTTATTTATCAGTTAATCCATAAACTCATCTTTTATGCATTATTTTAAACTACAAAAACTTAAATTTAAACAATTAATTGATAACATGACTATTAATATTTAATTATCTTGAAATTTTGCAGGCATAAAAAATGCACAAAGATAATATAATCCAACGGTTGATTTGTTAAAATTCGCATTCAATTAAATAATATTGAGTGGTGTAACATTACTTAAATAATTTGTTATTGAATTCATATTTTAAAAATTCTACAGTTAAATTACATGTTCTATATATTCTTAACATGCATACCAATATTCATGCTAATCAATTTTTATTTATCATTCAATCCATAAACTCATCTTTTATGCATTATTTTAAACTACAAAAACTTGAATTTAAACTATTGATTGATAATATGACTATTAATATTTAATTATCTTGAAATTTTGCAGGCATGAAAAATGCACAAAGATAATATAATCCAACGGTTGATTTGTTAAAATTTGTATTCAATTAAATAATGTTAAGTGGTGTAACATTACTTAAAATTACATCAAGTGTAACATGAACTCAACTCATATGCAACAATGGAATTAAATTAGACTTTTTTTTTTTTTATGCATCAATAGTTGAGGGTGGGAAATTTGAACCTTGAATGTTTTAATTAGAAACACTAAAAAGTGTTAGTTAAGCTACAAGACTATTGTCCAATTAGACTTTGTTTAGAAAAGACCAAAAGTAATTAAATTAAATTTTTTTTTAGTGTTTAGGTTGTTTTTTGTTCTAATAAAGTAAGATATTCGTGACTTTCTTATGTTATGGGGTGTCGAAGATTGAATTTAGTTGCCAACCTTGGTTAGAAAGTTGAAAAAGCCTTTCTCCTTTTTTTATTGAATTCATATTTTAAAATTTTCACTGCTGGATTACATGTTCAATATATTATTAACATGCATACTAATATTCATGCCAATCAATTGTTATTTACTATTCAATCCATAAACTCATCTTTTATGCATTATTTTAAACTACAAAAAACTTTAATTTAAACAATTGATTGATAACATGACTATTAATATTTAATTATCTTGAAATTTTGCAAACATGAAGAATGCACAAAAATAATATAATCCAACGGTTGATTTGTTTAAATTAGTATTCAATTAAAAATATTCAGTGATGTAACATTACTTAAAGTTACACCAGGTATAACTTAAACTCAACTCATATGTATGTGTGTGCATGCGTGCGCGCGCAACAAGAGAATTGAATTAGACTTTGTTTTTTTGATACATCAATAGTTGAGTGTGGGAGGATTTAAACCCTAAATGTTTTAGTTAGAAACACTAAAAAGTGTTAGTTAAGTTACAAGACTATTGTCTAATTAGACTTTGTTTAGAAAAGACCAAAAGTAATTTAATTAAAATTGTTTTAGTGTTTAGGTTGTTTTTTGTTCTAATAAAGTAAGACATTCATGACTTTCTTATGTTATGGGGTGTCGAAGATTGAATTTAGTTGCCAACCTTGGTTAGAAAGTTGAAAAAGCCTTTCTCCATTTTTATTATTTTATTATTTTTTATGAATAAACCCTTTCTCCATTCCATAGTAATTAAGGTAATCTCAAATCTCAATAATAAGGGTGTTACTATCACTTACTAAGGTGGTCCTATCCGAGCCAAACAATGAAACAATCAACCATTGATATCAGAAGAGCTAAGGAGTTTTCGAGTGTATTATTTATAGTTTCAATGAAATTCATAAGTACAGAAATAAGTCATATCAAATCAAGTTTTTTCCTTTCAACCATCTTTTGATTTGTTATATGCTATATAAGGATTATTACTACAAATAATACTATACCCTATTACCCTTTATGTTGAATATTAATTGTTTGTTGAACCCTGTAAATTGTGTGAAACAGTAAAAGTAAGATGCTTTAAATTATTTTATTTTCACGACTCAAAATCCATAAAGGACTAAAAAGAATAACTACTCTCCACATCTCAATTGTGCTAAAACAGAACGAACTACATAACTTTGTAGATAAAGAGTGAGAGACTAGCACATATAAGAAAATTCACAAATAGAGTTAAACCAAGCAACATTTTAAATGCATTTTCAATGAAGATATGCCCCCTACTTAAGGGGTCTTGCGACTAACCTTAGGTGAATGTTTACCAAAAACACATATTTCAAGACTCTCCGCAAGTGGCAAGACCATGCAGGAGTAATTTCTACCTAATCCTGGAAGGTCAAGAGAGTAACCGAAGTGTAACTATAATGGTCTTTAAGTTAGCGAAATTCCAATAAGGTATAATTAGTTTTTAACTAATACGAAAAAATAATGCATAAATAAATAAACATTATAATAACTTACTTATAACTTCATGCATATGCATGGATACACTTAAAGATACATAATAAGATGCATAATATAATTCCTATATATATAATTTAAATACTAATGATAATCATTTTTATATTTTGTTAACTCTTTAAAAAATTTTGTAAGGATATTATTAGATATAAAATGTAAATTGTCTATTTAAAAAAAAAATTATTCTTAAACATTTTTTTTTTTTTTACAATTCATTTATTCTAGACTCTTTGGTTTTTGTACTTAATAACTCACTTAGATAAATATTTATGACGTGATCCCACATTTGATTCTAAAATTAAGAAATAAAACTCTTTAAGAATAAATAATTGGGACACATGACGTAAAATTGGAACTTTAATTTGGAATTCTAATTTGAGTTTCTTACAGCTTCACCTATTATTATTATATATATAGATTATGTGAAAAGAATATGAAAATTTAAAACTAATTATAACTTATATATATATAACTTATATATATATATATATATATATATATATATATATATATATATATATATTTATATTAATATGCAAAGCTAAGAGAAAATCAATTAAATTCAAAATTGGAGTCTAATTTTGCGTCACGTGTCTCATCTAATTTTTAAATTTATGTGTCAAGTGAATTATTAGGTGTAAAAATCAAATAATCTAAATTCAATTAGATTCTAAATTGAAGTTCAATTTTGCGAGTCCAAATCTTCTGTCTCATCAATTGTGCTCAATTTCATACTCCACTAATAAAACTTGAACAGCTAGTCTCTCTCATTAAATGAGATAACTCTGACTTTAATGAGAGAGGTTAGCTGTCTCATTTAATGAGAGATGCTAGTTGTCCAAATTTTATTGGTGGAGCATGAAGTAGAGCACAATTTATGAAACAAAATATTTGGACTCCAATTTTGCGCCCCATATAATTTTTTTAATTTTTGTAGCTAGTGAATTATTGGGTGCAAAAACCGAAGAGTTTAGATCCAATTAGATTCTAAATCATATATATATATATATATATATATAAGGGTCATGCTAATGAATGCCCTTAGGGCACTCATTAATAATTTATTTTTAAAAAAATTTTGATACCACTTTTATGGAAAATGAAAAAAGCTGTCAAAATATTAATTTTTTTTTTTTCATTTCCCATAAAAACTTTCTTTAAATAGATAATTAACTAGTGCCCTAAGGACACTCGTTAGTATTTTCCTATATATAAATTGTGATTGTTTTTAAATGTATATGTACATGTGCATGGAGTTACACACTAATTAACATAATATAAGTCAACTAAAAATAGAAAATGCAATTTATTATATAACAAGGGAAATGCTAACGAGTGCTGCCTCACCATCCATATGGAAATGCTTACTAAACTGAGACAAACTGCCTCAGTGTCATTGTATAAGGCCCAATTTAAGGTGTTGTCAAATAGGATTAAGGGCTTATCTGCTGATCACAAATTAAGTTGTTTCCTAAGCGGATTAAGAGATGAGATAAGGTTGCCAGTGAGGATGCTTAATCCTAAATCCTTGAATGAGGCTTTTGGATTGGCGAAAATCCAGGAAGAGTATAATGGGAGTTGTAGGAAGTTTTCCAAGTTTCAAGGGGATCAAGGAAGGCCTTCAATTCTGGGAGCTCCTCCAAAAGTTCCTTCTCTGTTAGAGTCTAAACCAAGGCTACCAATTAAGAGGATTTCTCCTGCTCAAATGGAGGAAAGGAAGAAGAAGGGTTTGTGTTACAATTGTGATGAAAAGTGGGCTTCTGGCCACAAGTGCAAGAATGCCATGTTATTTTTGTTGGATCGTGTAGATTTGGTTCAGGGAAATGTAGATTCTGGAATTCACTTAACTGAAGTGGAGGAAAAAGGATATGTAGAACAGATTGGACAAGATCAAGAAGATGCAGAGATTACTCTCTATGCATTGAGTGGTACTCCTACTTCAGGAACGATGAGAGTCATGGGGAAGATTAATCAGAGGTCCTTTGTGATCCTGATAGATTCTGGGAGTACCCACAATTTCATTGATGCTATTCTAGTTCCACAGTTACACATCCAGGTGGATACTTCTCAAATTCTGGAAGTGAAGGTTGCTAATGGTAATGTAATTAAAACTCAAGGTGTTTGTAAGGTAGTACCCCTCTTGTTGCAAGGAAAGGAATTCTTGGTACACTTACATATGCTTCCAATGGGGGGATGTGACTTAGTTTTGGGCACTTAGTGGTTGGGAACCTTAGGAGTAATTCAGTGGGACTTTAAACTGCTCACAATGAATTTTTCTTATAATCAAAGGCATGTTCAATTACAAGGGTTGAAGAGTGCTAATTCTCAACTGCAAGATGGTGACAATTTTTTGAAACAGTCAGTGAAGAAAGGTTTGATCCTTCAAATTTCAGTTCAGTTGCAGCCTCAAATGTTGTCTGCAGAAGGACAGGTACAAATTCCTGATGCTATTGCTGCCTTGTTAAAGGAGTACCAGGCTGTTTTTGCTACTCCTGAGGGTTTGCCTCCCTTAAGAGATCATGAACATCATATCACCTTGAAGGAGGGAGCTCAAGCTGTGTCTTAGAGACCTTACAAGTACCCCTACTATCAAAAAAATGAAATTGAGAACATTGTTAAGGAGTTGTTGTCTGTGGGGTTCATTAGAAATAGTAGCAGCCCATTTGCTTCACCTGTTCTTCTAGTTAGGAAGGCTGATGGCTCTTGGAGGATGTGTGTGGATTATAGAGCCTTAAATCAAGAAACCATTAAAGACAAGTATCCCATACCTGTCATTGATGAATTGTTAGATGAACTATTTGGTGCCACTGTTTTTTCTAAATTGGACTTAAGATCTGGATATCACCAAATTAGAATGAAAGAAGAAGACATTCCAAAGACTGCCTTTAGGACTCATGAGGGTCACTATGAGTTCTTGGTGATGCCATTTGGTTTAACCAATGCACCCTCAACTTTTCAGTCACTTATGAATTCAGTCTTTAAACCTCACTTAAGAAAGTTTGTATTGGTGTTTTTTGATGACATACTAGTGTATAGTAAAGACTTGGTTGCTCATGTTGGTCATCTTAATTTGGTGTTGGAAACTTTGGTGAATCATCAATTGTATGCCAAACAATTGAAATGTGTGTTTGCTTGTAAGGAGATTGAGTATTTGGGACATATAATTTCTGGTGAAGGGGTGAAAACTAATCCAAGGAAGACTGCTGCTATGCAGTAATGGCCTATTCCTCATGATGTGAAAGCTTTAAGGGGTTTTTTGGGCTTGACTGGATATTATAGGAAGTTTGTGAAGGGTTATGGCTTAATTGCAGCTCCTTTAACTGCTTTGTTAAGGAAAGACTCCTTCATTTGGACTCCTGAAGCTGAACATGCATTCCAACGGTTAAAAGATGCTATGCGCAGTCCACCTGTGCTAGCCTTACCTGACTTCACCAAACCATTTGTTGTGGAATGTGATGCTTCTGGGTTAGGAGTTGGTGCTGTCTTGATGCAGAACCAAAGGCCCATTGCGTTTTACAGTCAGGCCTTGAAGGGAAAAGCCCTTGCTCTTTCCACTTATGAAAAGGAATTGTTGGCTCTAGTGGTGGCTGTGAAGAAATGGAGACCTTACCTCCTCGAAAGACCTTTTGTAATCAGGACAGACCATCAAAGTCTAAAATATTTGCTGGAACAAAAGATTGGTACCCCGGCTCAACAAAAGTGGATTACCAAATTACTTGGTTATGTTTTTATAGTTGAATATAAGCATGGTAAAGAAAATTTAGTTGCTGATGCACTTTCAAGAAGAGAAGCTACTGGAATTGTTGATGCTGATGGTAGTGAAGTGGGTACTCTATGCATTATCTCCTTCCCTACTCCTACTTAGCTTGATGATCTCAAAGCAAGCTATGACACTGATCCTACCATTCAGTCAACACTTTAGGCAATTAAGTCAGGACAAAATGTTCCAGTGGGGTTCACAATTTGTAATGATCTGTTGTTTTACAAAGGAAGGCTATACTTGGGAAGTTTAAACTAGACTTTAAAAACTCTTGTATTGCAGCAAGTGCATGACAGCCCTTTAGGAGGTCATTCTGGATATCTTAAGTCCTTCCATAGACTCAGGAAGGACTTTTATTGGTCTGGTATGGGAAGGGACTTAAAGAATTTGGTCAAGGAATGTGATGTATGTTAGAGGTTGAAGAGTGAGACTTGTTTCCCTGCTGGTTTGCTACAGCCCTTAGTCATTCCAAATAGGCCTTGGCTTGACATTAGCATGGATTTTGTGGAAGGGCTGCCTAAATCTCAGCAGAAGTCAGTGGTGTTTGTTGTTGTGGACAGATTCACTAAATATGTTCACTTCATTCCTTTAACTCACCCTTACACTGCTGCTAAGGTGGCTCAGTTGTTCATGCAATTTGTTTTTAAGTTACATGGAATGCCTTCTACCATTGTTAGTGACAAGGACCCAGTGTTTACTTCT
The DNA here is from genome assembly GCA_023736055.1 of Quercus glauca. NCBI lineage: Eukaryota > Viridiplantae > Streptophyta > Magnoliopsida > Fagales > Fagaceae > Quercus > Quercus glauca. Next base: position 71,476,445 of record CM043316.1, on the reverse strand, counting down.
AAGTTCTGGTCTGAATTGATGAAATTGCAAGGTATTAGTTTGGCCATGTCATCTTCTTACCATCCTCAAACTGATGGCCAAACTGAAGTTGTGAACAAAAGCTTGGAGCATTACTTGAGAGACTTTGCTGCGGACAAACCTCAAGCTTGGGTGGACTGGCTTCCTTTGGCTGAGTTTTGGTTCAACACTAATTTCCATTCCTCTCTTAAGCTAACTCCATTTGAAGCTCTTTATGGATATCCACCTTCTAAGCTTGTGGATTATGTCCCAGGCACTACAAAGGTGGCAGCTGTTGACTCAATTCTGCAAGATAAGCAGCAACTGTTTTCATTGCTCAAGCATAATTTGAAGGCTGCCCAAGAGAGAATGAAGTGGTTTGCTGATAAGAAGAGAGTGGATAGGTCCTTTGCTGTGGGAGATTGGGTGTATCTTCGATTGCAACCTTACAAACAATCCTTAATTCAGTCCAAGAAGTTTGGGAAGTTAGCCCCTCGTTTTTATGGACCATACCAGGTTGTGCAAAAGGTTGGAGAGGTTTCCTATAAACTTGATTTACCTGCAGGTTCTCAAATCCATCCTGTGTTCCATGTCTCCAATCTCAAAGCAAAATTGGGTGTTCAAGTGGTCCCTAGGCCTGCTTTACCTGCTGTGACTGCAGATCAGATTCCTAACCCTGAACCAGTGGCTGTTTTAGCTATAGAGTCTTTTTGTGCTGCAGCAAAAGTTTCCTCACCTTGTGGGCAAGGTGTTTTGAAGGGGAGGAAATTGTTAGAATGGGTGATTATGTAGTGTGAGTATGTGATTGATGGATGGTGCGTTAATAATATGGTTGCTTATAAAAAATCAAATAATTTTATATTTTATAATATTAATATATTATGTAGATAAAGATATCACGTCCATCCATCACAAATTCAATTTATTTGAAGACATATGGAATTAAGGATGGGAAAACGATCCTTAAAAAAATAAAAATAAAAAGGAAAACGAAATTTAACTTTTTTAGGACTAAGTTGTAATTTACTTAAATTAAGAGACTAAAATAGAATTTGAACAAAAATCAGGAACACAACTGTGTTTTTTGACCAAGAGTGTTTTTTTTTTGGCGTGATTACGAAACGGGGTACCGTTTGAGACGGAATTACGGGGTTACCAAAATGAAAGGGTTTTGTCGGTTGGGGGTAGGATAGGGAAAAGGGGTGGCTAGCTTTACGGAAAAACTGGGAAAGTGGGAAGTGGCCAACGAGGAAAAAGAATCCAAGATTCCAAACCAAAATGGGTGACTAAAGATATGCTGGATAGTGGATTCTAGTACTTCTTAGTTTGCTTTGGTGTAATTGATTTTATTTTTATCATGAACTAAAATAGAAGGGCCAAATATATTATATAACTAGTATTATTTTTGTGCAATGCACAGATTAATCAAGAATTATATGTAAATTAAATAAATTTTTTAATATTATAATTAAAATTTTTAAACTTGTAAATAAGGTTTTAACTCATATGAGAACAATAATTTATGTTTTAAGAAATACAAAGAGTTAGAATGGAATAACTAATCATATATAGGTAACTAATATGCAAAAATTTTGAAAAAAAAAAAAGTACTTCTAATAGGGAGAGACTTAATTGCATAAGAATTGAATGGTTGTCCTTGAGAGTGAAGAGTATTTCTAATCAAGTAATTTATTAAAAAAATTGAAATTGTGTATTAATCTTGACATTCCATTTATAATAAAAGGCTTAAATAAGCATCCTCCCTTATTTGTCATATCAAATTAATAAACATATAATATAAAAAAAATAGATGCGTACTCTTTTATCTTATATTGATGTTTACGTTCTCTTTAGTCTTTTTTTTTTTGAGAGAAATGTTCTCTTTAGTCTTCACATATCTAATAAATATATATGGATCATGAACCATGCGTAGATGCTACTTGTTCATAAAAATCCTACAACACCTAGAAATTTAGCAAGGATTCAAAATCAAATAATATATTTTACCCACCACAATAGTGCGGTAGAAAGAATGATTTTCGGACCTAGAGCTACATAATTTCTGTCATTTTCTTTAATTCTCTCAAAAATTTTAGAAAATTTTAAATAAAGCTCTAATAAGACATAAAACGCATGACAAAAAAAACAACCTCACTTTGTTTTGTTTTTTTTTTTTTTTTTCACCTTTATTTTTATTTTTATTTTTATTTTAGCATGAACCAACAATCAGAGATTCATGAATTGCTTTTGAGTTGGAGATAATTGACTGCAGGAATAAAACTATAATGGGCTTATATATATATATATATATATATATTGCAAATTACAGATTAGAATCTAAGCTAAATAGGAATTGCAATTTTACTATAACTCACAAGAATTTAATTCCTACAAACCTTGCTAGATTTTCACATAATAAAAAACAAAAATGCAAAATCATATACGTATGAGACAAAAATAGGGTAGAGGTTACCTTGTTTTCAACTTTTCATATTTAATTTGGAGAATTTCTATAAAAGAAGATTTCAAAGAAAACCTTTGAGCCCCCAACAATGATTCACGAAAGGGAGAAAATCTCCTATCATCAAAGAGTAGATACTCCTATTAAAAAAAGAGAGGCTTTTTTTTTTTTTTTTTTTTTTTTTTTTTTTTTTTTTGTTGTTGTTGCTGTTGTTGTGAGAAGAAAAAAAGAGAAGCTTTAGTAGATATAACATCCATTAGATGTAAAGACCGGTGGTTGAGTTCATCTATGCTTTCATAACATATATCGTTTAGATTATCTCTTTGTTAAAATCAAAATTATCTCTTCTAGTAAAATTTTATCATCAATGTAGAAATTATAGGAGAAGGAGAAAATAATTTTTTTTTAAAAGGTAACTGTATGTTAAAAACTTTAAATGAAAAAGGTACTAATAGAAAACAATTAAACCCAATTATTAAGCTACTAGCCTCATCACATGCGCTTCACACGAGGGATGAGGCTTTTTTTTTTTTTTTTTTGCTGAGAAACCGATGAGGCTTTTTTTGTAGCAAAAAAAAAAAAAAAAAAAAACTTTATTTTTTAAGCAATGTTTTAGTGGGAGTTAGGGTTGTATTTTTACCGGGTTGTTCTTTAATTTTGTCTCTACTTAACCTTAAGGGTATAGGGGCATTTTTGAACTAAATAAATGAGAATTCCAAATAGGAGAAACCCCTAAAATAGTAGTATAGATAATAATAACAGTAATGTATGAGACAAAACATAGAGATAAAAAAAAAAAATGAAAAAAGAAGAAGAAGAAAGAAAACGTAATACTATTGTGTCTATTAAAATTTATCATCAACAAAACCTAAAAACAATAGTGTCTATCTAAATCTTAAAAAAAGAAAAAAAGAAAAAAAAAAAAACAACAACAGATTGACAAACTGTAGAAATCAAAAAAAAGGGGAAAAAAAATTAAGAAGAGGAAATTTTTTTTTTTTTTGATGGATGAGAAGAAGTTAAGTTAATATTAAATTATTAAGTTTTTGTGTCTATCAAACTTTATCCAAAGAAGAGATTTCAAATTAAAATTTTTATCAACTTAGAAATTATAGAAGGAGAAGATAAGAACATAAAAAAAAATTATATCTATTTTTTTAAAATCTATAAAAAAATTCTACAATTTAGTGAAGTCACTAGGCATAATCTTAGCTTCAAAGTCTAACTTTTATGATATAATATGATAAAATATATGAAACGTGTTTTATTAATCTATTGGTTATCATGTCCTATAAGAGCCAAATTCTGTGCTAGTGCAACACTTAAGTGGAAATTCGAATACTACTTGGATTGCAAATTGTAAATAGCATATCAGGTAATTCTACGGTACCCCAAAAAAAGAGAGGGGGGGGGGGGGGGGTACGGTACCCACTAGTAGGTAATCTGCTATAACAGGTTACTTTTTTTTTACATTTGATGGTTCCATCTTTACATTATGTAGTTCCAACATCACATGTGACAGTTCTTTTCTCACATTTGGTGGTTCCCTTACTTTTTTCTCACATTTGATGGTTTCATCCTCACATTGTGCAATTCTAACATCATATGTAACAGTTCTTTTCTCACATTGTGCGGTTCCCTTACTTTTTTTTCTCATATTTGACGGTTCCATCCTCACATTGTATGGTTCTAACATCACATGTGACAATTATTTCGTCACATTGGGTGGTTCCCTTACTTTTTTCTCACATTTGATTGTTCCATCATCACATTGTGTAATTCCAACCTCACATGTGACAGTTTTTTTTCTCACATTTGGAATTTCTCTTACTTTTTTTTTATCACATTTGACGATTCCATTCTCACATTGTGCAGTTTCAACATCACATGTGACAGATTTTTCTTACATTTTGTGGTTCTCTTACCTTTTTTTTTTTTTTTTTTTTTTTTTTCAATTTGACGGTTTCATCCTCACATTGTGCGGGCCCAACATCACATGTGATAGTTCTTTTGTCATATTGGGTGGTTTCCTTACTTTTTTTCTTATGCTTGACGGTTCCATCCTCACATTGTGTAGTTCTAATATCACATGTGACAGTTCTTTTCTCACATTTGGTGGTTCCCTAATTTTTTTTCTCACATTAAACGATTACATTCTCATATTGTGCAATTCTAATATCACATGTGACAGTTCTTTTGTCACATTTGGTGGTTCCCTTACTTTTTTTTCACATTTGACGATTTCATCCTCACATTGTATAGTTCCAACATCACATGTGACAGTTCTTTTATCACATTGGGTAGTTCCCTTACTTTTTTCTCACACTTGACGGTTCCATCTTAACATTTTGCAGTTTCAACATCACATGTGACAGTTCTTTTCTCACATTTGGTGGTTCCCTTATTTTTTTCTCACATTTGACGATTTCATCCTCATATTGCGCAGTTCCAATATCACATATGATAGTTCTTTTGTCACATTTGGTGGTTTCTTTACTTTTTTTCTCACATTTGATGGTTCCATTGTCACATTAAGCAGTACCAACATCGCATCTGAATCTATTTTTGTCACATTTAGTGGTACCTTATTTTTTATTTGAAAATTTGAAAATTCAATTATTAGATTAGACAGTACCAACATTACTTCTGACTCTACTTTTGTCACATTCGGTGGTACCCTATTTTTTTTCCTTACAATTGACAATTCAATCATCACAGTAAGCACTACCAATATCACATCTGACCATAATTTTACATTTGGGCTTATCACTGAGGTCACTTTTTTTACTTACTAATAACTGCTCATCACAATAGTAATTTTTTTTTTTAAGTTATTAAAAAAATTTAGATCTAAAATCGAAAACCAAAAAAAAAAAAAACAAAAAAAAAACAAAAAAAAATCCCATGAAATTAGCCCAACCATAATAATTACTCTTGTTCACAAAAAAAAAAAAAAAAAAAAAAAAAATCAGCTGGAATTATCTTGGTTTCTTCCACAAATATTTGAATATACCAATTAACTTCCTACGTATCTCCCTTGGTAGCTTCCATCATATTCAGGGGCATACCTCCCTATAAAATAATATAGTTGATGTCACTTTCTTAATGTTTATATTTTTATTATTTATATATGATGGTGAACCAAAAATTAGACTATCTCCAATTCGTCCATAGTGTCGTCCAAGACTAGAAAAGTCATCCAAGTGCCTTAAAAGGACAAAATATGACCTTTTTAGTACGTTAAAAATGACCGAAATAACCTAGTATCTAAAAAGTGACAGAAACAACCTTGAAAACCTTAAAAAGGACCAAAATTCCCTCATAACCTAAAAAAGACCAGAATTCTCCCAATTCCCCTTAAAATTATCAAAATCGCCTTAGAACCTAAATGATCAAAATATCTTTAGAACCTAAAAACTGACCGTAATACCCTTGAAACCTAAGAATGGCCAAAAGACCCCTAAACTAATGAGTATATTTTTTTATATTGTTTCTATTTAGATATTTTGTATGTAAAGATATTGAATGTAACAAATTGTAATTGAACTAAATGATCCTATGTACCTATCTTTATTCAATTTAGGAGATACTATTGAACCAATTTGTTATATTATTTTGTTTTGTATTTAGTATAATTTCATGGATAGTGATAGTTGTAGGGTCACAGTTTGAGAACCCAAGCCCAAAAAGCGAATGGAATAATGGTCCAGTGAGCCTAATACAATAAATTTGTAGAGAGTGGGATGAAGAGTTGGGCCCTAGTCAGTATTACAATGACTAAAATGGGTTTTTCAAGCAATCATGCAAGGGGAATGCATGTAATATTCAATTTACTTATCGTCCGAGGAGACTAATGTTCTTTGTAGACTGAGAGGCCAGATTATCAGAGTTACTCTCCTTAATCTGGCCCTTTCCTCCGGTTCTTCTCCCCCTTGGCCTATGGAGGGTCTTTCTCCTTTTATAAGTCCCTTAGGTGATCCTAGCCTTACACCTGTTGATTGCATGGACCCCTACTCGAGTGCCTGTCCCATCAGACACCCCTTCTAGCCTTTTGTGAGTTGCGGTGGCCAAGGAAACACTATTCAGAGGTCTTCTTCACATAAATGCGGCCAGAAAAACAGTTGCAATACATTTAATGCGGAAGTAACAGCCTTTCTTTTAGGTATTTTTGCGCTACCTTCCATCTCGTGAGTTCACATGGCATGCTTCTAACACTGATGCCCCCATTGAGCCCATTCTTGTTGCTTGAACGTGTAAAGGAACGGTGCTAGTCTTGTTTGAGGAGGTCTTTATCCTTGGACCGTTCATCTTTCCTTTCATATTTATGGGGCGCTAAGTTGGAATACCCCTCTACTATTTTGTCTCTCCTCGGACTTACCAGCGATCTTGGGTAAGGCCCAAGGCCCAGGGTATCATCTTTGGGCCTCGTCCTCACAATAGTGAATTAATATTGTATATGTAGTGTCCAATAACATCACTACAATTCATCATTCATGTGTGTAAGCACGAGTTACATACTAGTAATTATAAAAATAACATTATGGACAAATTATTTAAGAGAAATGGTGAATAGCTTCTCCTTGAACCATGTTTTCAATATAGGATTTTACAAAAAATCTAATGTACAATTATAGGTTTCCAAGCTCTCGGCCTTGGACAGAGCTCAAGGCGAGTTCTAGCTATGGAGGATTACTAGAGACAATTTTAGAAATAGAGAGGAGATGGTTGCATCTTACTCTCTCCACATTACCATTTCACTTGCATCTTTTTATGAAGTGAGCTTAAAAATCAAATCTTGTTTTACACTAAAACATCAAAACACGATTTTAAAGTAAAATAAAAATTTTCAAATTTTGTACTCAACTTATTTTTCCAAAATACGACTTTAAACAACATTAAAGTGAATGCATTTACACAGAAATTATGTTTTCAAAATACAATTTTAGCACAAAATGTGATATTAGTGAAATCGTTTCCGAGTGTACATTATGTCTCGTTGTCTCCTACCATATTGTTGTGAACATGAACATCATACCAAAAACATCACAATTCCTAAAGATTAACAAAAAGAAAATGTGCAAAATGAGTAAAGGTCCATTCATCTCGCATGCTTTTAATCGACACATTTTAACAAATTCATTCCTCTTCATTTTACAAACCATTTGAATCCATATTGTCTTTAATGGCAGCTATTATGGGTCTATATCCTGAAAGTTAGGAGACGTGTTAGATCAATGTCAAGATCTCATGAACATGCAGTTTCAACATTTAGTAATTCACTAACTTTTTTAAGTGGCAGTGAGCATTATTGCAGCAATTTTGCCAAATGAAATCATGACTGACTATCCTATTTTTTTTGTTCTTTTGAATGAATTAAGAGCTATTTGTTTCTTTCCTCTCATACAGGGGAGTTTCAAACCAATAGCAAACCACTAACAAAAAAAAAAAAATGCATGCTTCTCAATTATTTTTGATAAGTAATAAAAATTTATTAAAAAGAGACTACATCATGCAAAGAAAGGCAAGAAGTAGCCTAAGGAATTGCAAAAAAATACAAAAGATTATGTACAAAAAGATAGACTCAATAGCATTAGAATTGACTCTCTATTTGTGAGTCCCTAACAAAATAAGCTAGAAGCTAGTTCCTTGCACTCTCCATATCCTCAAACGTTAACCTATTGGGGGCGGCGCGGGGTTCAATGCTAGGCAGGGGATCCTATGTTTGTGGCCCACAAACAAAAACAGAAATAGAAAATAAAGATAAATGTATATACATCTATAAGCCATAAAAATAGTCTCCTAGTGTATCCATTCACTAGAAGTAAAAAAGCCAACTTTCTTCCAATACTTCAGAGGGATTGGGAAACAAATTCAATTACTATAGGCAAGTAGGACCAAGGCTAGATGGACTGCTCTAAAAGCGCATATCCATAACTACTCACACAATATAAAACTAGCTAGCAACTTGATTGCCCAGCAGAATAAAATGATGGTTCCGGAAAAACCAAACTGCAATGTTTAAGCCATTTTGCCCATCAACCTTCATCAGGACCCCAATCCCTCACTAGATAATAGTACTAGAAAATGCAATAGACATAAAATTTCACAATAATATTTTAGTTGCTCAAAATCTCAGACAAAAAACTCATGCATTAAAATACACAACTCACACAGACATTTCATCAAACAATTTCTTAACAAAGCTAAATTGACTTAGTTCACCAAACCTCACATATAATTCAAGTTAATGGAAAGAACTCAGAAACCTAATCCATACCCAAATTGTTTAATATAAAAGCAATATGTTCTCTACCATTAAATATAGAATTCTTAGCATAGCAACCAAAGACCTTTAGTTTCAGCTTTCAGGCAGGTTCACAAGACTACAAGTTCATGTTTCACATTCCAAATCCTGTTCAGTGCACAAATTTTCTTTTTGCAAATGACATAGATACTATTTTCAAGATTTATTAAAAATACCCAGTGTACATTTCATCTAAATTTACAATTTAACATACACATTCATAACCAGAGGCACATCAGTGACTTCTAAATAGTGATAATTATACCAAGGCCATGGTTCTTGTACTGCAAAATTGAAGTATGAATTTTAACAACTTATCCTATTCTCAGGAAAGGATTTTGAGAAGAAAATACTCTCCTCTTGAACACACTTGATGGCTTCCCATTTTTAACACTCGAATCATGTTGTGTCTTCTTCGATCCTTTCTTTTTATACATCAATTGACCATTACCTTTACCATTTATAACAGGAAGTTGGCTTTGCTCAGAAAATTTTGAAGTTGCTTTAAGAGAACTGTCTCTGTTCATGTTGATTTCTGACCTCTCTTCTTTGTTTTTCTTAAACGAGAAATTTTCACATGGGTTTCCATTGGGGAAAAATCGAAGCAAGTGGCTTGATTTGCAATTTGAATCTGCCTGTTACGAAATTTCAATTCAGATTTCACAACATTACTAATGCTTGTGTTCCAAAATTCCTAAAGGAAAAAAAAAAACCAATCAAATAGGCCCAAATCTTGACGATAAATTCAGGGAAAAGGGAGAAGGGATGAAGAAAAGAAAAGGCCTATCCTACTCTCACTTTCACTTGAAATAAATTCCTTGGACTTTTGGCATGATGGAGCTGAGTGCTGACGGTTCGGTTATTTTTCTATTTTATTGTGGTATGTCGGACCAAATTTTGAGATTAAGATTTTGTTGAGCTCCAGTTACAGTTACTTTAAGGGGCGGAGTGGAAGAAAGGGAGGAGATTCTCGAGGAAAAAGGATCCAACGAGGAGCATCTTTTTCTTGGTTTGAGATCAGAGACAATTCAGGTTCTGCAAATTCTTTTTCTACTTGAATTCTATTTTCTAATTCAAGAGTTTTTCATTCGATAGTGTAAAGCTTTTTCTATTTTCAGTGATGCTTTTATGTTCATTAACATTTTCGTTCAGTGTAAACAATGAAGTTTAGGTTTCAAACATTCCTAATACTTATTAATGCTCAATTATGTAGCTTAGCTGGTTTACTATAGAGCATTAATGCCCTTGAGGTAAGCTCTAGGTCCATGCTAGTACTAGACAGTCTAGACTCCAATATAGATGGGTTTGATAATGGACTAGATTTCTGTGACTGTGATAGTGACCAAGCATATGCTCATTGTTTGAGTACTTCTTGTTTAATTGAAAACCATATCCATTATGACTCAGAAGTGCTGATTAAATCCAATAATGGGCATACCATGATGTCAATGGTTTCTTTATTGCGCTTATCATCAACTTCAAGTACGTTGGTTACTTGCGTTTAATCAAGGTCTGATTACCAATTAGTAATGTATTTTGTTGTTTAATATGCAGATCAGAAGTGTTTCTTATTAATTCACTTCCATTACATGCCAAGCGTGATCATTTGAAGAACCTTTGGTAAGTTTCAGAGGTAGCACAAGAAGGTAAGAGTACTGAATTTTAGTAGTCACTTAAACTTTCTTTGTAAGTGGTAGCATATTTCTCTTCAAAACCACTTCCTCGAAATTTAGGACTTACATGAGACACATACTGTTCCTTAAAGAGAGAAAATGAAGATGTAACTACTTTGTAGTTGGGTTGGCCGAGAAGAAAGCAACAGCACCAACAAATGGTGCATTTATATATGTAGCTGGCTCAGCCTGCTGATAGTTATTCCGGTCATCAGAGAAACTGTCTCTGTTATCAGGACCGCCAACTATGGCGCCAGCAAGGACATTTGGATTGGGTGAGCTAGAGTAGAGGTATTGAAATCCATTGTTGCAGGCAATATGATCAGGGTGTGCATGTACAGATGGTAGAGAGGAGCCCCTATGGTGGACATGTTGAGGGTACTTCTCCCCAAACCCCACCATGTAAGACATCTTTGCTGGATTATCACCTAAAATGTAGTCAACTTGCTTCTTTGCGTGTGAGATGAGACTTTCTGCAGTGACTGTTGAGCCGCCACACATGGCAACCCCTCCATTGGAGCTAAGATACTTGGCATATGTCAGGAGGAGGAAAGCTGTGGAAGTAACATACTGCAGATTGCTCTCACTTGCTTTGTAGAACAGTCCCCCTGAAAATTCAAGTATTAGGCAACCATTTTACCATTGAGGTGCATCTCCCTGCCGGGGAAATTTGTTTTACTTCACATCACAGCATGGGGAGTCACTGTAACAGAAGAAATTATCATCTTTATCAAGATGATGACAATTGGGAATCAGCCACACCAAAATTTTTTTGGGGTAAGGCTGTTTACCAATCGCCTCTCCTAGACTTCGTAAAAGTGGGAGTTTTTTTTTTTTTTTTTGGTAAACAAAAATGAAGGCGTTTATGGTTGTATTAAACCCCCGGGCAAGGCGCCGTGCCGTGAGGAACTCACTTATTGTTGCATGTGTGAGAGTCACCTCATTTTTGAGAACACCCCTCACTAAAGATGCCCACCAATAGAAGGCCGTTGGCAAGACTTGAACCCAAACCTGACATGTAGGGAATGAAAGTCCTGACCAACTCAACCAACCCTCCGTTGGCAAAGTGGGAGTTTTGTACACTGGGTTTGGGCACGGACTTTTTTTTGTTGAGATGATGACTGGCCTCCCTATATTGTGGTGTAAAGTGCTGTAATTGTTGTTTGGACAAAGGAGCTGACCCATACCATTGGCATTTCAATATGGCAAAAGAGGAGAAAGGGAAGGAGGTTGCTCACCAGGGGTATATTGTGCCTGGAAACTTGATGTTCCTGGAATTAGGGAGCATATGTAATTGTCTGAGTGTGCTTTGTATATCTGAAATTCTTGAGTAGTTCTCTCTAGAAAACCCTGTGGAGAGTTCCAACAAAGGTTATTTTTTAAGACCTTGAAAATAGTGCAGAAGTACCATGAGCTGAGTTTTGGAATAAGACCTTGGAAAGTAGAACTTTGGTCCCAGGTCGCTTGTCATCCCAACTGAAGGAATAGTCATCTTCATCAGCGCCCAAAGTGTGGCCATTGGACTGAATGTAAGCCAAGTATGAGCTGTTCTGTGAGGCTCTATGAATCCATGAAGCACCCCAGAGAAGCTCATCCTAATTGATAAAACTGGGGTCAAGAACTTGGCGAAGTATAAACAAAGCTAGAAGCAAATGTAATAATCTTACATGGTAGCCTGAGTAAGAACAGTAAAATGGGCAGACAACTGAATTGAGAGAGTCACTGTAAGAACCTCTATGCCTATCTGCAAAATCAAATACCTGCATCATTGTGAAGAGCAATTGCTTGTTAATTAAGTGGATGAAACTGAGAACTGGTAAACAATGAATGCAATTTGTCCGGATATTTACTTTCATGGCTGTATGAAGCAATTTTGCCGAGTAAGAAGGGTCAGAATCTTTGAAGACTATTGAAGCTGCAGCCAGTGCAGCGGCTGTCTCTGCTGCTACATCAGACCCCGGGTTTTGATCAGATACCTTATAAACATTGCGTGGCGTGTCCATATCTTCAGGCCTCTCCCAGCACCGATGATCCATGTTTGGATCTCCCACCTGCACCATTCAGCACCAAGCCATAAGCTTTTGAGCCCTTTTCTTCAAAACTAAGAATGATGTAGATAAGGTTATCTCTTTTATTATGTTCGTTTTTGCCATGCTTTGATGTAGTAAAAAATCTATTTATGTCATGTCAAAGTTGTATACTTCCATTGTGCCAACTAGCATTAACTGTAATGTTAGGATTCACCCTTGGTTTGAGTTTGTATATAGCATCTAAGTATATAATTATGTTTGATATATTTTACACCACTTTGCTGAATTAACCATATTCTTTATTGGTGCTAAGAACATGTTGCTTTTGCTCACTTGGACATATAAGGTGTTAGGGGCTGCAGTGGCTGCTTTTAAAAGATAATCAGTACTCCATTTGATGGCAGCTCTGGCATTCTCAATCTGGTTGTGCATGGAGTTACCAAACTCAATCACACTCCATGCTAATAATGTAGTGGTGAAAGCCATTGGTAGGCCAAACTTGACATTATCACCTGCATCATAATAACCTCCTACTAGGTCCACCTGAAATATATCCACAAGCAAGAAAAAATTCAGTCATTTGTTTGTAGTACATTAAAAAAAAAAAAAAAAAAAGGTTATACCCAATACATAAAACTCCCACTTCTGTGGAGACTGGAACAGGTGATTGGTAGTTATTTTAAATTCAACAATGACAAACCAAATAGAATTATTGTTACATGATAAGAAGAGCCATCTGACTGCCCGGAATCGCCCCTCCATGTGAGCCTTTGGTTTGAAGGCAATTTTCCAGACCTCTGTCCCTCAAAGAAGAGGATGGATTTCTCAAGAGCGTTAGAGTAATCTTGAGAAGTGAAGGCAGAGCAAAATAAACTGAGGGAACAAAGAGTTAAGCACAGAATGTGCATCATCATTGTAAATGTTGTGGCAGAAGCCATATATTTTTCTTTGCTTAATCCTTAAAGCCACGATGGTCTAGTCTAATGCTGGTGGTTTAAGAGACTTGTGGGCTTGAAAAAAATTTGAGATAGGGCTGAAATTTATAGACCAAGGTAGAGCGGGATGTTTAGCAAAAAAATACAATTAAAAAAAAAAAAAAAAAAGAAAAAACAAGAAGAGGGAAGTTAGGATGTTCGTTGGTCGTTGAAATTGCATTTGTCTCATGCTTTATCACGGGATCAACTGCGCTGAACCGGACGTTTAATTGCGGGGACAACAAACAAACTTTATCTTCACTTTTGGATATAAGAAACTGTAGTCTGAAAGTCATGACTCACAAAATGACAAAATTAGGATATGGTAGAGAATATAATCATTGAGTAATGTTAGAGACACAATTATTTTTGTAATTTTTTTTCACAATTTCGGACCTAACTTATTGTGATTGAAACAATATCATTTTTTTGTGTGTCTACGGTTGATATCATTTTTATTATGCATCAATCAATACGAGTCATGTTAATGATTGTGAATATAAATTTTTTTAAAAAAAAATAGTGTCCCCTGTAGTTATAGTTGATTCTTTTCATTTTTTTCAGGGTTTTGCACAGGGAAAGATTCAATCAAAAGTCTTCTAAAAACTGCTTGAACATTGGATGCCATAATTTAAGGCGCAGTATGGTATTGAATTTTGGACAAACATATTTTGTCCATTGCAACTGAAGTCACGGATACGTAGAAAAGTGAATCACATGGGCCGCCGAGGCAAAAAAGTCGAAACTGTAAGAAGAGGTGGAAGAGGTTATAAAACAACATGAATGCACAGTTTTTTTTAGTTAAAGCGCCACTAGAGAGAGAGAGAGAACAAACACAATTCCTTATATCATGTGACTAGGTTTATTGAGTATACTATATTATCACAAGAATGGTCAAGTATTTTACAATTCTTTCGGTGGAAAAAAATACCATAATCTTATTTGCAATTTCATGAGAGAGTCAGAAAGGTGCGGCATGATTTTTGGACTTTTGGAAGACCACGAGTAGCCAAAATAGGATTCTGTTTTGAAAAACATGCAGTATCATAGTGGCCGTGATGGCAGTGACCCTTGGTTGCTTTCTCCATTGATGACTTTGGTAGTAGAAATGTTTCACATGTGAATTCCATTTGATTCGATATGGTAGAATTCAGATTGTGACCAATGAGTTATAACTCTTCGTGTATCAGTAAGGTGGAAATTGAGGTCGCAGGTTTAAGACTCATAGGATGTGTGTATAACTTAGGGGTGTATGGTTCGCCATGATGTCATATTATACCGTAATATTACATTATTGTAATTTTACATTAATGTAATCTCAATACAAGAATACAATATTACATTGTTTAGGAAGGTAATGAGATTAAGATGATGTGATATATTTTGTAATTTTAGATTATGGTAATGTTAAAAAAAATAAAATAAACAAAAAATCTTAATGTCACATTATTATAATGTGCATCACATCAATAATACATCACAGCAAACTAAATGTCCCTTATCATCATAACTCATCAATAAAAAGAACAAATTGTGAGACGATCAAATATGTTGATTTTATGGTTCATTGTTCATATATAGGGTGCACTTGAGAGACTAGCAGTGTAATGAATTCTGTTGTTTTATGAAAATTCTGAGGGATTGTTTTTGACTAAAGAAAAAGATACTGCTTTGAGCAATACATATTTGTTTCTCTTTGCAGCAATAGATTTGAAATCATAAGTATGTTACTTGTTGGCATTAGAATTTGTTTTTGAAATATTCGATTAACAAAAGGCCGAAAAACAACAGACAAATTTGGAAAAAATCCAATGAAGAATTTGAGACCTAAAATGGAGATATTGTCCTTGAAGATACTTTCAGCATTATTATATCATTGAAGTTCCTTATCTGATGGGTTTTGGTTTTGCTTGCTTGGTGAATCTATTCCTATAATAATTTTGTCTTTTACCAAGCAATGCAACTGCCAAAAAATGTTTGTTTCTTAATGTTAAAATTGCCTCCTTGCAAGTTTGAATGACCCCCACATTTCCGGACAAAAGACAGGAATTTGTTTCTTAATGCTAGAGTTGCCTTCTTGCACATTTGAATGTCCCCTACATCTTTGGACTGCAGAAGAGCCAAAACATTTTCCATGCATCAACAGTAAAAGGCAGGCCGCTTCCTGCATCAATTGTACTTCCCTTGCATTCAGCCAAAAAAGAAAAAAATTTTGTATATCCCCTTCAATTTCATAGATAGTTAAAGATATGATTTGCCTACTATATCAACACCACATCAAGAATCATGTGTTGCTAGTACTGGACCAGTAACTACTAACAAGTCAGCAGTCTTGGGCATTTCATCACTTTGCAATGATTTGGTTCCCCAATTTTTTAGGGAAGTATGTTGACATTAGACAAACAGAATTTCGCAATTTGGGGACAGGGGAGGAGAGAGATGTTGACTATCCAGTGTTTTGAAACTTAATAGCTATGTGCTCGGAAGTGGTTCTACTCACTTCATTCATGCTTCTCCGATCAACTATGTATGTATGCACCTGTAAGGATACCACTCAAGCGAAGGTACGAAAATATGGCAACAAAATTGCTAGAACTATTTCAAGAAGAGATTAACACTAATTGTGGCATACTATTGAACTTCCTTATCTCATGCTGTGGAAACCAGAAACTTATTGCATTGAATTCTAACTTTAAAGAGACGAATTTTCATCCAGCAGCATCAAGAGAACTCACTTAGCTACTATCTATCTTGCGTAGAGTACTTTGTATATTTCACCTAAATATTCTCTAGGATGAGGCATTGTAAAGCCTTGACAAATACGGCTCTCACTGCCATTGCTTTTGTTTTGAATATTGATTGGAAGCTGTCTGATAAATTTGAGCCAATAATGTAGATGGTTTGATCAACAGATTCCTGAGATTCAATTTAAATCTTCATTAGGACATTTGAAACAACTATGGCAATCAAAGAGTCTCTTGATACTCTTTGGTCATCGGGTGCTCTTTATCTTATGTTCATATGACGGAGTCCTCTGGCTCTAAATACAGGATTTCCTTATCTATTGTCTAGGAAAGAGCATAAGTATAGAATTATTATTAAACCTAATTAAATTTCAGTGTGTTGGATGCTACCATTTTTAATTCTTACTTTTCTCTGATGTATGGGAGAAAACTTGTACAATTTGTTAATAGATGGAAGGGTACAATCACCCCCGTGAAGGCTGTAATGTATATCATAAATGTCTCTTGAATACAAACCAATAACACAATATCTGTACAGTGAAACCACAAAAAGAGTGAAATATCTAATTCTCCAATAGGAGATATCAAAAAGAGTGAAATATCAGTCTCAGGCTTGTAGTTTAGGACAAACACTGGAGCTGGGATTTGAGATGGAGCCTGCAAATGTTGCTATAGTTAGGAAACAGAAAAATGTTAAAATGTCCATGGACTACATGATAGAAATTGTACAAACTTACAGATATCTGCATAACAAGGCTGTTTGGACACAGGATCCTCTTCAAATGGGGGTGGAACTTGGCCGTACACCATTTCGCAACTCATATCTTCAAAATCTGAGATGAACGTGGAAAAGTATATTCATTAAGTAAGAATCTGCCTAAGTAATCCAGAACACAATTATTTTTTTCTTCTTTGGGTGTGGGTGGGAGTGATGAATGATTATTGAGATACAGTTATCACCAACATGTATTTGAGACCATAGAAACTGATATTTACTACAGAACAATAGATCTCTTTATAGGATTTCAATAGAAAAGGAAAATTTTCTGACCAATCATTAGACCAAACACATAAGGTGGCATACTTGGTATCATGGTTAATGGAAGCCCAAATTCATTGGTGAAGAAATCTTGAGTAGGAAACTTGCACATGTTCACGCACATTCCTACACACCCGCTGTTCTCCAGATACCTTGGTGGGGAAGAATGTCAAAATTGGAAAATCATTGTTAGTTTTTTATTCTATATGATATGATCTTCTAATAATGATTTCATCTCCTTTAAGAATGCTGCTTCATTTGACTGCTGCCAGAAAGGATCAAAAGAAAGGCAACTTGGAACCTTCTATTTTCAATGTCTAATGTAAAATGAAAGTTGAATTATTTCTTAGAATTTTGATTTTACCTGCACTTCTTTATAAGAACTCCACTTTGTTGCTTCACCCCATCTACCTCTACTTCCACAACCTAGTGGATGCGTGCTCACCAAAATAATATAAAATAAAGGACACTAAAAGAAGCAGCACAGAAATCTCAAAATAAAAGATGACAAATGTCTAACTGGACATGCATGTAATTCATATAAGTGAAGAATGAAAAACAAGTGTCCTTAATTCTAGTATCAAGTTTAAAAGGAAATTAACTTGAATATGTACAACTAAACTGTGATATTCTATATGGCATAATTCTTCCAATGGGAATAAGTGTGCACATTGCTAACTTTGTGAGAATTCTCACTTGAGGAATACATGTTTAAGGCTATGAATATATAAGAGAATGTGGCAGCATAATTACCTCAGATGGCCCAACTAACCACTGGAAGAAGGGCACTGTCAATGCTGCATTGAATTCTGCAGCCCACTTTGTTGGAGGAAATAATTTCTTGAACTACAGCAACAATAAACTGAGTCAAGCTAAATCTTATGTGAGTTGTAACAAGGTTTAGTAATTTAGTAATTCTAATTAGAAATAATACTCTCATTCGCACTTCAGTTATACCAGGACAAACCATGATAATCTCTATTTGAATAGATTAAACATAATAAGTCAAAGTTGTATCTAGTGTCAACTTCATTTAAAATTTTATATGACGCGACAATCTGAAGAATATTATTAGATTCAGGAAATTAAATTATAATCGTGAAATGGACTATTCCAAGACAGATGGAGAGAATCCTGTTTTATGCCAACTACCGTTTCTTCTATGTGTTATTGACCATAAACCATTTAAAAAAACATGTAACCAAGTGAGAGAACTGAAAATATAAGCATTATTCATTATCCACCTGAGCAGGCGCACCTGGAGGGAGCATAGACAAGAGCACCTCACGAACCACTTGCTGTTGCTGCACACGAGACCTTCCTTGCATTACTCTCTTAGACACTTCCACAAAACTCTCATAATCATGATCCCACCACCCATTTTTCTTAGTTTCTGTCCCAGCTTTTGCAGGAGCTGCAAACTTCTCCATCTTCCTAGCAAAGAGTGCCATGAATGCCCTCTCAAAAAACCCATCATTATACTTTGTTTTTTGTCCTAAAGGAGCTGGCTCTCCTGATGGCTCTGCAATCCCACATCGGATAATATTTCCTTTGCTTGGTCTATGGCTATGCAATGGAAAATGTTGGGGAGGAGAAGGCCTAAACTGGACAACTTGAAGGCTTAGGACCACCATCAAGTTTTCAGTGTATTGATTTCTGTCCAAAGAAATGAAACTAAAGCTCTCAACTGAGTACTAAAATGAAGACCACATAACACATAAACTGCATTGAGGTTTATACTTTTAAGGATTCTCCTTGTTCCTTTTACTATTAACCTTCAATAAGATTTATGTAGTTTCTGGGGATCCAGTAAGGCTAATGAGGATATGGTTGGTTGAGTTTGCTTTGTTTCCATAGGACAAATTATGGCCATACATGCCACTTTTATCTATCCCTCTTTTTACATCTTAATTATTTGATTTTTCCCCCCTTAAATTTTGTGGAATGGCCAAAGTAGCCTCATTTATATGTATCAATTTCAAAGCACATTCAGGTATTTTGGAGATTTTATTGCTGAAATTGATACTTGAGAATGAGAGCTATATAACGCTGGCCTCAAAAAATTGTGATCCTGAAGTAGAATTAAGCAACAGTATCAGGATGGATATGAGGCTAAAATAGATGCCACGATTGAATTATATAAACTATAAAACCATGTGAATGGGGGGATATGAGGATCCAAGTCCAACCCAGGCTTGTATTACTTGCAATTGAGCACAGACTGCACAAAAGATTTAAGTCATTTTCCCACGGCAAAAAACACTATCATTGTAGAATACAATTTGTATATTTTATGAATTGATACCGCTCTTACAAGTGTCTTTCTAGTTTCTATGGAAACTTTATATGTGCATTCTAAACTACCAAATTCTGCCATCAATACTCTAATTCAATTAATTTGCTATTTCACCCAATTGTTCAAATGCTTGTCTAAATTAACAAATTTTTTTTTTTTTGCTATCTAGTTGGATGAACTTTTTGCCAAATTAGTTAGTGTAGGGGCCTTTTTTGTGCTTGGGCTGGGCTGCCCTCTGCAAGTGATGGGCCCTGAGGTGTTTCTGAGTAGGGAAGTTGAGACCAGCCCAACTGCAACTCACTTTGGGCTGGCTTGGCACAAACTTAACCTAGTCTGCCAGGAACACCTTTTACGGCAAGCAGAGCTATTATAACGAAATTACAGCAGGCAGATACAATGATAACAAAATGAACAAACAGAATGTTATAGCTTTCAATAATAATTATGGCCGAATGTCACAGTAGTAATAGCAATAATAATAATAATAATGGCTTTTAAAAGAAAAGAAAGCAATGGATTAAACAATGATGGAGGTTTAATCAAAGATAAACATCAAGCCAAAATCTAGTCTGTAATGGTGACCGTCCAAAGAGGAAGAACGCTTCCTCTCAATGAAATCAACCTCCCAGGTGAATATCCTGCCGTGGGGATTAATAACTTTGAGAGAATCGGACCTAAATAGTTGAGGTGTGAAGAAAGTTATTGTTATTTTTACCGCTTCGTTATCCCTTAGAGAGTGTGATTTTGAAGGGGAGAGGAAAGAAAAGATCTATTGGTGCATGCCTATTATCCTCACAAATGATTTTCTTATCTTTTTCCTTTCTTCCCCTTTTCCTTTTAGTTTTTTCTTTCTATGTGTTTTTTCTTCCTCTATTGGGCACGGCGAGGCTCCTTTTATAGGGCCTGCCGCAAGCATTCTTTTACCATTTTACCCTCTAACGGCCTTTGTCTGGTCTGGGCATGCTTGCCGACCACCCTCTGCGCATAGCTCGCCCTCGCCAGACAAAGACAGGTTCGTTTTGTTTCTGTCCGCAGTGGCACTGCTCTGCCGCGGCCTTAAATGCTCTCTCTCTTCCTATGGCATGCACTCAGCGTTCCCTCTCTAATCTTACCCCTTTTGGACGGTCTGTCATCCCAGCAGGACGTACCTCCAAAAAGGGTTTAGACAGGGAACGCAAAATAAATCCTTTCCCCCCTCCCCGCCACCAAACCACACCCCCCTTTACCTCTTACCACGGACCCATGGCCCCACCACGACCCGTATTGGCTGGGTACAGGCTGGTGGCACCTGGGCTTTGCGTATGCTCCCTGTTATGTGTGTTTCGAAGCCGGCCTGCGGCTCATGGGGCCTTGTTGGTATTCGTCTGCCGCTCTTTTTGATTCTTTTACGCAGATCTTTTGCACCTTCACTACCCCCTTTGGATTGGGCTTTCCTTAGTATATCTCCCTTGGCCCATTTCTCGTTTTTATGCTTTATGTCTTATTTTCATTGCTTGGCCTTTCCTACCATGGCAACATGTTCCTGCTAGGCCCATTCCAGACCTGCCGTTTCACTTCTTCCCCCAGTAACTTTATGGAAGTCTGCTGGTGTTCTCACTTTATGGGCTCCATTGTCCCTTTCTTTCTTCTTTGGGCCTGCGGCCCTCGGGCTTCCTCGGCCCATTTACTGACTTTGTATTCCCATGGGCTTTTATTTACTAACTTGATTGGGCTTCCTCGGCCCAATCTCCTCATTCTCATCCCTGGGGTTCATGGGCTTGCCATTAACCCCTACTTTCTTTACATCGCTTTGGGCCTGCCGCGGCCCATTCTCACTTTTTCATACCATACATTGCCCATGGGTGCCATTTCTCTCTTTCCGGGCCCTTTAGGTCCATTTGCTTCCTCAAGACCCATTTGCTCGTGTTATGGGCCTGTGTTTTGTTATTCCTGCCGCTCGAGCCTAATAGTTTTATTCTGTTCCTGCCGCTATTATTGTCTGTTATGTTGGGTTGGGCTGACTTTACGAAAATGACCCTCAACATTTAGCCCCCTGAACATATGGAGTGTTCTTGCGGTTCATATGTGAACGATGGACCTTTTTGTCTTTTTCACATTTCCTTTTCCTTCGCGGGCTTTTTGAAACCACGAACTCTTTCCTGTACGTACATGTATTCTTTTTTTTCTCTTGCCGTGAACAGTGGTGACTCTTCGGATTTCCTAAAACGGTAGTTGCTTTAAGACATAACTGCCGCCTCATTAATTCCATCCTCTTTTCAATGGCTGACCAGTCGCCTCCCTTCACGCCGGCCTTAATTACCCAGGTATTTAAGAGAAGAGTCCCTTCCCAACGCAGACACAGACTCTTTTTATTTCAAAACTTCTTCCTTTCCTCACCATTTTCTTCTTCTCGAATACCCACCCCTTTCTTGCTCTGTTCAAATTCTCACGCCATGGCGCCAGTGAAAACTCCGGCTTCTTCTCGCCGCAAAGGAAAAAATGTCGCCGTGGACCCTCCAGTAGAACATGAAGTGGAAGAGGAAGAGGCGCGCTCCGATTCGGACCATTCCGAGGAGGAGGAAGCACGGCGCGACCCAAACAGCGAGTGCGCCCCGCTGATTGATCCTTGGTACAACCTTAGTCCTCATTTTCCTAAGGCTCCTGGAGAATATGTGCTGCCGCCGGTGAACCGTGTGTGGCTTGCTCTTTGTCGGCGAAAGCCTGAAGTTTCTTGGGCTCCAGTGTCTTCCTCCATCTCCGACTTGATCATTCGCCAAGGTATCGCCCTCCCCGTACCCATTCACTTCGAGTTTGGGTCCGGCACCGCCTTGGGTTGGAAAGAATGGGTTGATAGTGAGTTGTCAGATACCCATTTTATGGGTTTGCTTCAGAGGGCCGGTGTTCTGAAGGCCGTCGTCCTTTCTCGAAGCCTTTCCAACTTTAGAGACCTTTACAACCTCCGCCACTTAGTTCGTCGATGGTGCTCCACCACTCACATATTCTTCTTCTCTTGCGGCGAACTTACGGTTACTCTTGAGGATGTGGCCAACCAGCTTCTTTTGCCTATTCTTGGGGACGTTGATCCTGCTACTATTGAGCTTTCCCCCGAAGAGGAAGACATTGAAGCGGAGTTGAAGAAAAGGATGACCGGAAATGCCAAGCTGTCTTTTTGGGTTAGTTCTTCCTCTAAGTTTTCTGCTGTTGCTCGCCGTGCTGCTTTTATTGCCTTTTGGCTTTGCAAGTTTGTTTTCGGGTCCCCTCCGCATTATGCCATAAAGCCTCTATATTTTCGTTTGGCTATCAAGATATCTGCTGGGGTGAGTCTGCCGCTAGCCCCCATGTTTTTAGGGCATTTATATGTGCAACTGGATATCCTGCGGAGCGACGAGAGTCAGGCTGGTTCTTGTCACATAGTCGCCTCTTCTGTACATAGCACTATCCTGCAGCAGCTGTTGTTTGAGCGTTGTGCTCAGTATTTGGCGAAGTGTAGGCCCGTTAGATTTGCTAAGGAGAAGTATCATTCTTGTCCACAGGCCATCACTGATTTTTGTGGCAGGTTTGAGCATGACTTTCCTTTGGCTTTTCGTTGGTCCGGTTTGAAGCCTATAGATTATTCTATTGTTGAGTCTTTTGATGAAGGTGTTGGTTTTTCTTGGAGAGCTTATAGACAATTGCGTCCTGGTTATACTTGTGCGGATTCGGTCATGGGTCCATTTGTTGATACCGTTGGTACTACCACCCCACTGGCTGGCTTTGATGAGGTGGGCATCACATACTTGGCTGCCACCAATCCTGGATGGCTGCCCTACTTGGCAGATGAGGGTGTTAGATTTGTTCATTATCCTGCCAACCGAGTGAGGAGACAGTTTGGGTTGGACCAGGATATTCCTGATGATCTCTCCTTCCTTGCGGAGTCCCCCACTTCAGCCAGACCCTTCTTGCGGCCTACTGCCTTTGCCTTTTGGAGAGAACGTTTTAGTGCCGTCACAGTTGCCGGTTCTTCGAGGGAGGGCCTTTACACTGCTGCTATGCATCTCTATTGGCAGCTTGTCATGAACTCGTTTGGTGCAGAGTTAGCCGGCAGCCGTGGTTTCTCCCTTGTACCTCCTGAGGGGCTTAGTATGGTTATCTCTCCCAACCCTCGGTTGCTCCTTCCTTCTAAGTCCGTGTTGGCTTATGCTAGGAAACAGAATCGGTCTGCCATCTTTGAGTGGGATGAAGAGAAGAGAGGGTGGTTTTAGCACGCAGGGGATTACCCCCCAGGTTGGGCGAAGAAGGTTAAAGTGGTGAACATTCCTGCATCAGCCAAGAAAACTCCTGCCAAGCCTAAGTCTGCTAGTAAGCCCAAGTCTGCCGCTCCTCAGCCTCTTGCAAGTGCTACTCCTGCCAGCAGAACACGAGGCAGCAAAAGGAAAACAACTCCCCATCCTGTGTCTGCCGCTCAGCGAAGGGTAAGTTTCCAAGACTTTTTCTTGTTTTGTCTTCCAAGTACATGTATATATGTATACATTTCTTTTCTCTTTCTCTCTGACTTCTCCTGAACCTTGGCTGTCTTTTTCTTTGACTCACTTTCTTATCCCTTTTGCTTTTGCAGTCTAAGCAAAAGGAGGATACGTCAGCCGCCCATCCCATTATACTTGAGGAGCCCGAATCAGAGGTATGTTTCCTCTTGCTCCTGTACTTTGTCTAATCTGCCACATTTTGTTTTTTTGGTTACTTTACTCGCTCAAAGTATTAACTCGGCCCCTCATACTTCTTTTCTCTGCTCTTCCAGGATGAGCCTGAGCCTCTTTCCATATACCGCCCCACGGCCGAGGAGCTTTCTGCCCCCACGGGCACTCCTATGGCAGGCTCTTTTGATGGGGGCGAGTTTGCTGCGCCTGCTCCTCCTACGGCCACTATCTCCCCCACTGGACCGGTATCCATGGATGAGGGTACTTATACTGGGGAGGTTAGTGAGGCCATTCCCACTCCTGCCATGACATCTCCTGACAAGGAAACCACCCCTCTCGCCGTCACTGAGACTGAAGTCACCCCTGCTACTCCCCTCGTCATCTCCACTGGTGACCTCTTCGCTGCTCTCTCTCAGGCAGTGCAGGGTGTTTCTTCTTTAGTAGTCACCCCTTCTTCTATTCCTGTTTCTGCCACACATGGGTCTCGTGCTGAATTGTCCTCAGAAGAGTCTGAGGAGATCTTTGAGGATCCTGAGGATGAGCCTGGCTTGGGGAGGAGGATTTCTGAGTCTGAGGAGGAAGATATTGTTCCACCTGAGGCAATGGGTATGCACTCTCGCTCTTTCTTTTTCTTCCTTTGTTAAGCTTTACTCATTTCCTTTTTTATTTGCGCGTCTATTTTTTTTTTGCTTGCAGAGACCTTTGGGGAGTTAGGCATTTCAGCGGGGGTGTCTGCGGTAGCTCCTCCTGTTATGCTCACAACACCTATTCCTGCCATATTTACAACTTCTGTCTCCGCGGTTCTTTCCGTTCCTGCTTCTGCTTTCCCCACAGTCCCTATTACTGTTAGCTCTGGTAAGTTTCATATCTCATTCCTTCATTTCTTCTCCGCGGGCTTCTCTTCTTTTTATTCTTACCAAGGTTCTTTATTTCCACCTTTGCATTTTCTGGCAGGTCTACCTCTTTCAGTGCTTCCTCAATTTGAGATAGGTAGTAGCTCTGCCACCCTTCCAGATCCTGCGAGCGAGGCTGCGGCCTTCTTTGTGCACTTTGATCAGTCCGAAGTCAACGACCTTGATCCTGCTTCTTTCTGGGGCTCCGGACCCCCTTACATAGATTTTCATGGCTTCAGAGTCCCTGCGGACTGCGCTCCTCACTTGGTGATGATCTATGATAGTCGCGGGGACTTCATGCAGGGATTCAGACTTGGTCGATGAATCAGAGAGCATTTCTTGAGGATGTTAGGCAGCGTGCTGAATGACATCGAGCACAACTTCGTGGATACTGTCTCCACAGAGAGGATTCTGCAGTGGAGAGCCGCGGTACAGGAGCTTGTCAGTGTTGGCTTTGCGATGGAGTTCATCTTGGATCACCTTCGAGAGATTGCTCAAGCAGTTTTCATGAGGAGAGTTCAGCCTACCGTCGACGCCATTGATTCTCGCCTTGCGATCCTGAGGAAGGAAGTGGCAGACTTGGAGGGCCGCCGAGAGCGTCTTCTTTCTGGTGTGGGAGGACTTGGTCGTTTTGGGGATCAGTCACTTATCTCCGGACTTTATTGATGATGCAGTTGTTTCCCGTTTCGTAGTTTTTCTTTTGCCTTATTACTCTGTTTAGTACATTATGCTTTTCTATAGCACCTATTTGGGCTTGTTTGCCACAGTTTGGGGTTTTGTAATCTAACTTCATGATACTATACTTATGATGCTATACTTTGCTACTTTTGCCATGATGTATGATAACAAAGTACTTAGTGCTTTTCATTGCAAGGAAGCAAGTTACAGATTTCGATTTATGACATAGTCATTTCTAAAAAAAACAGAGTAAATGAAAAACATGATAACTTTTGGTAAAACAAAAGGGTAAGAGATAATCACATTGCTTTTCCCCTTAGGCGTAATAGTATTTCAACCATTTCCTATTGATGGGATCCATTAAGTCCTTTCCATCCATCTGAGTCAAACGGTAGTACCCACTTGGATGTGCTTCTCTTATCACAAAGGGTCCTTCCCACTTTGGTGCGAACTTCGATGGTCCTGCCAGGCCTCTCCTAACGTAGTCTGCCACCTTTAGGATCAGTTGTCCTTCCGTAAATATTCTTTCCTTAGTCATCCTGCCATAAGCCTCAGTCATCTTTTGCCTGTATCTGCGGCTGTGTTCTTGAGCCTTTTCCCTCTTCTCATCAAGTCCTTCCAAGTCTTCACATCTTTCTGCCGCAAAGACTTCTTCATCATTATCCTTTTCCTACATTTGCATGACTCTCAGGGATAGGGTTATCTTTTCTGCGGGGCTTACTACTTCAGTTCCGTAGACCAAAGAAAAATGTGAAAAACCCGTGGCTGACTTAGGTGAACTCCTGTAGGCCCAAAGAGCGTCTGGCAGATGCGTTGCCCAGCCTCCCGTGTATTCTTGGCTCATTTTACTGATGATTCTTATGAGGGTTTTGTTGGTTGCCTCCGCTTGCCCATTTCCTTGAGGGTAATATGGTGATGACCGGTGATGTTTGATTTGATAAAACTCTAGCATTTTTCTCACCTCGCTATTCACAAAAGGTGTGCCGTTGTCACTGATGATCCTGTGGGGGACTCCAAACCTTATGATTATGTTTTCTTTGATAAAGTTTGCCACTGCCCTTCCTGTGGCCTTACGAAGTGGCACTGCCTCTGCCCACTTGGTGAAGTATTCTGTAGCTACTAGTATCCATATGTATCCTCGTGAGGGCGGATTCACCGGTCCAACTAAGTCCAGCCCCCAAGTGTGGAACGGCCATGGTGTGACCATGCTATGCAAGTTCTGTGGATGAGTGTGAATCAAATTGGCTTGTACTTGGCAACTGTGGCATCTTTTAACAAACTCTGCCGTGTCCCTTTTCATGGTAGGCCAGTAATAGCCCATTTGCAGCAGGCACCTGTAAAGCTTCTTCTTTCCCTGGTGTTCCCCACATTCCCCTGAGTGTACTTCTTTTATCATTTCTTTTGCCTCCTCAGGGCCCAAACACCTCAAGGGGTCTCCTTCATACCCCTTTTTGAAAAGGATCTTGTTGTGCACAAAATAGCGCGTTGCTAACCTCCTGAGCTTGTATTTTTCGCTGTGCTTCTGCGGCAGGATGCCTTCGGTCAGGTACTGTATAAATGGGTCTCTCCAGTCCTGGCTGATGAACACAGCGTAACTTTCTTCTCTGTCTGCCATGAGTTGGCAGCTTCCGCATTGGGTTTGGACTTGGTCTGCGTCTTTACTCATGGTTGGCCAATAAAAGCCCGCCCTTTGGAGTCTGCGGTAAAGGCTGACTTCTCCGCAGGATCCGCAAGTCTTTTCATGCACTTCTTTCAACTTTCTCTGGGCCTCCTTTTGCCCCACACATCTGGACAAAACTCCGCCTGGCATCCTGCGGTATAATTCTCCTTTCATCAGGGCGTAGTCCTTGAGTACTTTTAGTCCCATGGCTTCTTCTCCTCCCATCAAAACTTCCTTTATGGGTATTCGCCAATCTCCTTCGCGGTGTTCCTCCTGAAATCTTTCTTTCAATACTTCAATTATGGATTCTTCCCTCTTGCTAATCTCCACTCTGGTGCTTTCCCCTTCAAACATCACTTGCGAACCCAGCGCGGCCAACGCATCGGCAAATCGATTCTCGTTTCTCGGGGTGTGTTCTATTTCGAAGGTTAAGAACTTTTCTTCCATTTTCTGCGCCATTGCTCTGTACGGGGCAAGATTGGGTTCTTTCAGGGAGAAACTCCCTTTGGTCTGGCAGACTACTAGGTTGGAGTCACCCAATACTTTCAAATGCTTAACTCCCATCTCAAGGGCTGTGGCCAGCCCTGTTAAATAAGCTTCATATTCTGCCGTATTGTTTGAACAGGGGAACTCTAGTTTGAACGATAGCGCTACTGCTTTATCCTCTTCGTGATACAAAACCACCCCAACCCCTCCAGACTGGGCGGTGGAAGATCCGTCGAACTTCATTACCCACTGTTCCCTGAGTTCTTCTGCCATGGCTACTTCCCCTGGAACTTCGTCATCCAGCGGGAATTCTTCTTCCCCTGGAAACTGTGCCAACAAATCTGCTATAGCCTGGCTCTTTACTGCTTTGGGCGCCCCCATTCTCAAATCATACTGCGACAGTTGCAACAGCCACTGTGATATCCTGCCAGAGAGGATTGGCTGCTGTAATAAAGCTTTGATGGCGTGGGACTTAGTCATCAACCATACTTCATATGCCAAGAAGTAATGGCGTAATCTTTGTGAGGCATAAACAATAGCCAAACATGCCCTTTCTGCCCTCGGATAACGAGTTTCTGCGTCTTTCAGGGCGCGGCTGATGTAATATACTGGTTGCTCGATGCCACCTCCATCCTCTTGGGCAATTAAGGCACCGATGGCATATGAGTTGGTAGCCATATAAAGCAGTAATGGCTTTTTGTGTATTGGGCTTGTACGGTAGGGAGGTTCATCATGATCTGCTGCAGCCTCCTGAAGGCCGCCTGCTGTGCTTCTCCCCATACAAAATTTTGCCCTTTCCTCAGTAATTTGGTGAAAGCCGAGGTGATCGATGCCAGCCCAGGGATGAATCTTCGGATGTACGAGACTTTCCCTAAGAAACTTTTTAGTTCTTTCACTGTGGTTGGGGGTCTCATAGTTGCAATGGCCGTAGCCTTTGCTGGGTCAACATCTATCCCTCTGCTGTGTACTAGGAAGCCCAGAAATTTCCCTGAGGATACACCAAACGCACACTTGAGGGGATTCATTCTTAACTTAAATGCTCTGCACCTTTCGAACACCTTTTTTAGCACATGGAAATGTTCTTCCCTCTTCCTGGACTTGACTACTATGTCATCCACATAGTCTTCTAACTCCTGATGCATCATGTCGTGGAATATAGCCGTCATTGCCCGTTGATAAGTTACGCCTGCGTTTTTTAACCCGAAGGGCATTACGGTGTAGTGGAAGTTTCCCATGGGCGTTCTAAAGGCTGTCTTCTCCGCATCTTTTGATGCCATTCTGATCTGGTTGTATCCGCTGAAGCCATCCATGAATGAGAACATAGCGCTTCCTGCCGCAGAATCTATCAATAAGTCCATATTGGGTAATGGAAATTCATCTTTTGGGCATGCTTTGTTGAGATCCCTGAAATCTACGCAACACCTGATCTGGCAATTCTTCTTTTTTACTGGTACTATGTTGGATAACCAGCGAGGATGTTGAATAGGCTTAACGAATCCTGCGGCTAGCATTTTCTGCACTTCTTTGACTATCTGCCCTTCGATTTCTGTGTGAAATATTCTGGCAGGCTGGACTATTGGCCTAGCCTGTGGGTCCACATTCAACGTGTGCGCTACTAACCCAGGGTCTAGCCCTGGCATTTCACTGTAGTCCCATGCAAACACGTCTTTGAATTCTTTCAGTAGCAATACCAATTCTTTTTTCTCATCTTTCATTAAGCTTGCACTGATCGAGATGGGTCTCGGCCCTTGTGAAACAGATTCCAGGTCAACTTCTTCCATTTCCTCTTCTGCCATGACCTGCATCTCCTTTTCGATTATAACTCTTTCGTATTCCTCTTTGTTACCTCCCTCCTCTGGGCTTTCTTGGACTCTACAGCACATCAAGCCCTCGTGCTGTTCTTTTTGGGTGGGGCCCGTCTGGGTTTCAACCGTGGGCCCCACGTGCCTTCATAATTTGTAAATGATTCTGCCATCAGAGCCTCTGACTCTTGTGCATTGGGGTGCGTCTTCAAATCCTGCGGCGGGCGCTTCTTTCCTTCGTTTCTTTCTTGCCAATAATTCCCTCAGATCGGGTTCTGGGTCATCTAGGACATCCTTCCATCTAGGTACGAAAGTACCCAGCGGCTTTGACACTGAACTCTCCCCAGAGGGAGCCCATTGATCATAGAACATAGTTTCTACTAAGTGAGCCTCCGCTCGTTCAAATGGTGAAGGATTCGCGGCTATGCGTACTACCCTACCGTTCAATCTTCCTTTCACACATTGGTGATAGGTGGATGGGACCAGCCGGTGTTTATGCAACCATGGCCTCCCCAGAAGCACGTGGTAGGATACTTCAGTTTTTACCACGTGGAACCGTGCTAAAGAGGCTATGGGGCCCACCTTCAGCCATAGCTGTATGTAGCCTGCTGTGTACTCACCTCTTCCGCCGAACCCTGTTACTTCCATTGGGCATCCCTGAATCTTCCTTTCTGAAATCCCTGCTGCCTGTAGAGTGCTTAATGGAATGAGGTTCACAGAAGCGCCTGTGTCTACTAAAGCTCTCTTTATGGGGATTTGATTTATGGATGCCGCCAAGTACAAGGGTCTCCTGTGGTCCGGTTGCCCCACTTCCATATCTTCCTCACTAAAAGTGATTTCAGTTGACTCCTGTAAGAGAGCCCTCTCATCTGATATTTCTGCCGATAGGCACTCTACTCCTGCACCAGAGGCAATGCTCACCAAGGCCTCGGTGGCTACCTTTCTCTCCCTTGCTGATAGTCCCAGCTGGTCAAATAAATTTCTGAACTTAGAACTCTGCTGTAGAGTGGTAATGGCCGCCGCAGGCAGAGCCAAGTTTTCTTTTTCATCCTCTCCTGGGTCAGCACAAATTACCACCGCTGCTACACCCTTCCCTTTATGGTTCGGGAGTGAGTTTCTTTGGACTTCCTGCTGGGACAATTCTAAAGTCCCCTCCTTTATCCTGCGGTGAACAAGTCTGCGGAGGGCCCAGCATTCTGCCGTAGCATGTTGGACATAATTGTGTAAACGACAAAAACGTGGGTCCCTCCTCTCTTCCTCCGAGGGTTCCTTGGCAACCTGGTTAGGTTTGAAAATTCCATCTGCTATCCATCTGTCTAGCAGTACGTCTAATTCTTTTGAGGTGCATGGTATTGGCGGGGGAGTGTCATATTCCCTCCCCTCAGTTTTCCTTCTCCGTTCTCCAGTGGACACCGCCATCGCCTGTGGGGCGTTTCTCTTGTCTGAGCTTGGCTTCACAGACTGAGCCGTTTTTCTTGCTTTCTGCAACAGCTGGGCGAATTGGGAGATTTCCAAATTCTCGAGTACAGCCCTGTATTCCCTGATCATGTTTGTCATACACATCTCCACCAACGTCCTTTCTTCGTAATGGTCATAGCAGTCAAGTGCTATGTCCCTGAATCTCTTGATATATTCCATCAAATCTTCACCGCTTCTCTGTTTGGTTGCTTGCAGGGTTGCAAGCGTCACCGTTTCTTCTCCATGGAAGTACTTGGTGCAGAATACATCTACCATATCATCCCATGTTGGGATAGTTCCTGGCTTTAACCCAATGTACCAAGTGTAAGCCCGGTCGCATAGTGATTTAGAAAATTCTCGAAGACATAAGTCCTCGTCTGCGGCGTAAGGGCCAAGTGTGTCAATGAATTTGCTCACGTGTTCGACAGCACTTCCCCTTCTACCATCGTACTGTGCGAAAACTTTTGGTTCATACCTCTCAGGGTATGGTTTACTGAGTACCCTCAGTGGGTAAGGAGGCCTTCGTGCATAGAACCTCTCCTTAGGTGCTCTGGCCCTTTCCTGCTCCAGGAGGGCGAATACCTCAGCCATTGTGATGAAACGCTGCTCTGCATTGTGTGGGACACCTCCTGCCGGCGTCTCTTCTTTATCTGTCGCATGCCCTGGGTCATGCTGACTTCCTTTTTCTTTTGTCTTGTCCGTCTTCAGCTGACGGATTTCTTCCATCATTTGCTGCTGTGAGTGTTGCAATGACTGTAAAACCTCAATGAAAATATTGGCATTGTCGGTGGGCATTCTTGGTGGCGGTTGGGGGTCAGCCCCCGTTCCGTTGGCACCTTCTGCCTGGTTGGGTGGTGGTTGGTGAGGCGTTGTAGGCCTTGACTCTGCTTGTGAGGGTACAGCACTCATGTTTCGAGTTGTCCTGGACTTTGGAGGCATTTGTTTGTGTGGGCTCTTGTCCCTGTCTATTTCTCAACTCCCCAGTGGAGTCGCCAATTTAATGTAGGGGCCTTTTTTGTGCTTGGGCTGGGCTGCCCTCTGCAAGTGATGGGCCCTGAGATGTTTCTGAGTAGGGAAGTTGAGACCAGCCCAACTGCAACTCACTTTGGGCTGGCTTGGCACAAACTTAACCTAGTCTGCCAGGAACACCCTTTATGGCAAGCAGAACTATTATAACGAAATTACAGCAGGCAGATACAATGATAACAAAATGAACAAACAGAATGTTATAGCTTTCAATAATAATGATGGCCGAATGTCACAGTAGTAATAGCAATAATAATAATAATAATGGCTTTTAAAAGAAAAGAAATCAATGGATTAAACAATGATGGAGGTTTAATCAAAGATAAACGTCAAGCCAAAATCTAGTCTGTAATGGTGACCGTCCAAAGAGGAAGAACGCTTCCTCTCAATGAAATCAACCTCCCAGGTGAATATCCTGCCGTGGGGATTAATAACTTTGAGGGAATCGGACCTAAATGGTTGAGGTGTGAAGAAAGTTATTGTTATTTTTACCGCTTCGTTATCCCTTAGAGAGTGTGATTTTGAAGGGGAGAGGAAAGAAAAGATCTATTGGTGCATGCCTATTATCCTCACAAATGATTTTCTTATCTTTTTCCTTTCTTCCCCTTTTCCTTTTAGTTTTTTCTTTCTATGTGTTTTTTCTTCCTCTGTTTTTCGGTCCCTTTTACAGGGCACGTCGAGGCTCCTTTTATAGGGCCTGCCGCAAGCATTCTTTTACCATTTTACCCTCTAATGGCCTTTGTCTGGTCTGGGCATGCTTGCCGACCACCCTCTGCGCATAGCTCGCCCTCGCCAGACAAAGACAGGTTCGTTTTGTTTCTGTCCGCAGTGGCACTGCTCTGCCGCGGCCTTAAATGCTCTCTCTCTTCCTATGGCATGCACTCAGCGTTCCCTCTCTAATCTTACCCCTTTTGGACGGTCTGTCATCCCAGCAGGACGTACCTCCAAAAAGGGTTTAGACAGGGAACGCAAAATAAATCCTTTCCCCCCTTCCCCGCCACCAAACCACACCCCCCTTTACCTCTTACCACGGACCCATGGCCCCACCACGACCCGTATTGGCTGGGTACAGGCTGGTGGCACCTGGGCTTTGCGCATGCTCCCTGTTATGTGTGTTTTGAAGCCGGCCTGCGGCTCATGGGGCCTTGTTGGTATTCGTCTGCCGCTCTTTTTGATTCTTTTACGCAGATCTTTTGCACCTTCACTACCCCCTTTGGATTGGGCTTTCCTTAGTATATCTCCCTTGGCCCATTTCTCGTTTTTATGCTTTATGTCTTGTTTTCATTGCTTGGCCTTTCCTACCATGGCAACATGTTCCTGCTAGGCCCATTCCAGACCTGCCGTTTCACTTCTTCCCCCAGTGACTTTATGGAAGTCTGCTGGTGTTCTCACTTTATGGGCTCCATTGTCCCTTTCTTTCTTCTTTGGGCCTGTGGCCCTTGGGCTTCCTCGGCCCATTTACTGACTTTGTATTCCCATGGGCTTTTATTTACTAACTTGATTGGGCTTCCTCGGCCCAATCTCCTCATTCTCATCCTTGGGGTTCATGGGCTTGCCATTAACCCCTACTTTCTTTACATCGCTTTGGGCCTGCCGCGGCCCATTCTCACTTTTTCATACCATACATTGCCCATGGGTGCCATTTCTCTCTTTCCGGGCCCTTTAGGCCCATTTGCTTCCTCAAGACCCATTTGCTCGTGTTATGGGCCTGTGTTTTGTTATTCCTGCCGCTCGGGCCTAATAGTTTTATTCTGTTCCTGCCGCTATTATTGTCTGTTATGCTGGGTTGGGCTGACTTTACGAAAATGACCCTCAACAGTTAGGAAAATTACATTCTTTATAAATTAATTGGGAATAAAGTGTTGATAATCCGAGAGTTGGAGGAGGAGAATTTAAACTTGAATATCTTCATTTTGAAAACACGACGAGGTATTAAATGAATTACAAAGCTCTTGACTTGTAATCTTTAATGCGCCTTACAAATAAGTTGTAGTAGTTTTTAATTAGCCATTCATTTGTCCATTGTTTTGGTATAGACTCCAGA
The DNA here is from genome assembly GCA_023736055.1 of Quercus glauca. NCBI lineage: Eukaryota > Viridiplantae > Streptophyta > Magnoliopsida > Fagales > Fagaceae > Quercus > Quercus glauca. Next base: position 71,442,228 of record CM043316.1, on the reverse strand, counting down.
CTAAACTGATATGGGCTCAACAATGTTAACGCTGCTAAGGTTGGATCTCCAACTCACCAAATCATTTTGAGGTTCAGTCCAACAAGTTCAAGCCCAAGGAAAAACAAGGCATCTTTTTCGTGTATTTTTTTTTTTAAATTTTTTTATGAGAAGAAAGTGTTACATCATTTAATTAAATTTATTAGGACTTAGTTGACTCGTCAAGTATCACCATAAAGACTAGGCTCCACCATTAGTTGCCGTAAACACAACACTACCTAACATATTTTTGTTATTTTTAAATGTTATTATACGAAATTAATGAGATATGAAAAGATTCTTGTTGAAGACTTAGACAAATATGAAAAGATTGTTGTTGGGGCTGGCTTGTGGGCCAATAACTCACCGCAATCCACAGGCATACAATTACTCCCAGGCCTTCCAATTGACACAAACCAGATAAAGAGGCCCATCCAAGTCGCATTAAAGGCTTTCGAACAAAATCTTTTTGTCTTATTAAGAATTTAAGACGGTTTTACTTTATGTTCAACAACTATAGTGGGTCTGATATTCTTAGCGCGATGATTACTCTATAGATATAATGATTTGTAGAGTGTGAGAGGTAAGGGTTGAAATTAGAATTTTTATATTGTATAAAAAAATTATAGTATGTCTAATTTTATTTTATTTTATTTTTTTGAGAGAGTTTCAACCTATAACTCTCGCTTTTTATGATAGTTTTTTATCACCAGACTAAGACACTAATTAGTTTTTGGTATACTCTCACAAATTCATCAACATTATATAAAGTACAATTTCATTATTTGCTCAAAGTCAGTTTTTATCTCACATTTAAACTAATAAATTAGCAGCAAAATAATAAGCGCCACCAAACGCACACTAGAATTCTTATAATTATAAAATTAGTGGCAAAGCTAAAATTTTTGTTTGAAATGGGCAAAATTAAAAGACAATAACGTATGTGTTATTTGTCTCTATGGAAAAATTAAATAATAAAAAAAAGAAAGAAAATCATATGATAATTACAGATTACCCACCTGTGATGTAGCCCGAATTTAACTTACCCACCCATGATTTCATTTTTGACACTTTACCCACTTGTGCTTCACTCCGTTACTACTCCGTAACCTACCTCCCTTTCAGATGTTACTCTAACACATTTTTTATCAAAAACAAAACCCAAAACAGATCAAACACTCCTCTTTCCCAAAACACACTCCCATCCACATAAGGTAGATCTACTAATTTGCTTGAAAATCATGAGTACATATAGTATGAATATCTTAGCATATCAATAATTATGATAAAGTTAACAACATCTGAACTGAAAGATGTACCACAAAATCAGCAACTTGCGCTGCGTGGGTTAGCGTTGAGGTTGGAGCAATGTGGATTTGTAGCAGCAGCAATTGGTGTTATGGTCACTTCCCTTGGATTTTCTAGCTGCACTACTTACTGGTATTTCCTTATTCTCTCTTTGTGTTTTGGGTTATTTTTGTTTTTTTAGCTTACCATTGTGTTGGATGATCAATTTTATTTATCAAATGGGGAAAAAAGAAAGATGGGTATTTTTATTTATTTATAAGAAAATGGCTGTATTTATTTCAATAATTCTATCCAAAGTGTAAGTTTGAATTTTTTTCATTAATTCCTTTTGATATGTGAAATTAATGACAATGTTCAAAATAGGAAGAAAGTAGTAAACATGTAATCCTAGGTTTGTTGATTTTAGCGACACATATGATGTGGCAAATGAAATTAATCCTAGGAGAATGGCTCATTAAGATGTCAATGTACAGTTGTTGATTCTTAATAAGTATGGAACTTTTGGTGATGTGATAGCATTGCACACCTAACTTGGTATCTGAGTTCATTGTCATTGTATCCTTTCCTTTGTAGGCCACAGAGAGTCATAAATATAGTGAAGGTCCTTCAAAACTGGGTTTTTGTTGTTGTTGTTGTTGTTGTTGTTGTTGTTGTTGTTTTGCAGGCTGGCTTTCACGATGAAGGATATTATGGTGGTCTTCTTGTGTTTTGGGTTTGAAAATTTTTTAATTTGAACCATGTTTTAAGAGATGCATATTCCTAGTTTTAAAATAGCCCATTTTGATCTTGTTTTCTTTTGCTTTTTTTGTTTTTCTTGTTTTGGGATGAGAGAGATATAAAATGAGAGTAAAAAGACTTATTTACCCATCTTTTTTAACAGAGGTGGGTAACAGAGACTAAACGGAAGAAACCTCAAATGGGTAAAGTGTCAAAAATGAAACCACGGTTGAGTAAGTTAAATTTGGACAAAACCACAGGTGGATAACCTGTAATTATTCCTTTATTAAACGTTGCGGCGCATTGCACAAGTTATTAATTAGTGCAACCTAAAGGAGTTAAAGAGCTTAAACAAATAGAAATTTAAATATATTAATATATCATTTTTATTTTCTTATTTCAAATATATTTGGGAAACTTATTTCATACACCAGGTGTTCTACACCTTTTCCCATAAATGTAAATTCCATGTATGAGAATCAAATGTAAGGTCCACATTCATGATGGCTAAGGTGTTTTTTGGCTGGAAAGAGGAAATTTCTCACCCTCGACCCTTGGCACTAGCAGTGGAGGAGCCATGTTAATAATCTCCAAAAATACACATATTTAATTAGTTAATGAAAAATAGGGATATGAATAATTTTATTTTTAAAATAAACTTTATATATATATATATATCAGCTATTTAAATTAATTGAACATTCATAAAATTACAATAAACTTGTGGTTATTTTAACAATTATCTAAAAAATAAATGGAAAAGAAATAAGGATTTAGTCCTTACACTTTATGTATTGTAATTTAAATAAAGATGTTTAGTTTTGTCATAAAATTTGTCAAGTTTAATAAATGAATTTTTATACAACTAAATGCTGGGTAATTATTGAGTATTCCCGGAGTACCATAAATGAGTACTCTCCCCTCTCACATAATTATGAGTCCCACTAATTAAATTTATGGTGGGACTCATAATTCATGTGAGAGGGGGGAAATACGTATTTATGGTACTTCTGAAGCATTAAATAATTTTCCACTAAATGCCTATACAATAGGAATATAAAATATACACTAAAAAAAAAAAGCTTATGTGGAGTGTTGGAGGCATTGGACAAGACACAAGAGTGACATATGTTGTATCCATGTCACATGCAATTTACCAAAGAAAAATCCTAGAAATATAAAAAATTTCATAACTTTTACCACAATTTATTATGTGACAAGTTATGAGTGATGGGTCTATTGTGGGTCCACACTTTCATTACTCACAACTTGTCAAAGTTGTGAAATTTTTTTAATGTTACGATAATTGATCTTTACTGAATCAATACACCAAATGCAAGCACTCAAGGGGGAAATTTTAGTATGTCCTCAAGAACAAATTCATGGTTCTATGTATGCATAGAGATGACATAGAATAACACTTCTCAAATAAATAACACACTCTTTCTCTCTCTCCCTCAATATTACTTTGCTCGTCATTGCTTAAATTTTTAGAAAGAACCACATGCAGGCTGAAACCAAAATTGGCTTCTCTTACCACTCAACAGCTAATCTCTGTTCAGTTTCACTGCAAGTCAACGTTTAATTGTTTTCCATATACATACACATGGACTTCAGCCAGGGTTGGACCATTAGAAACCTTTTTTTTTTGGGTCAAAGTCTCACAGCATTGGGAAGGCAAAATCATGTGCATGTCAGCATGCGAAAGAAATAAGTCATAACACTATGATTTCTGTGTTTTCCAGTGGGCTTATTTTAATTTTCAAACCTTGAATTGGACTTTTGGAACTCAATTCATGTCAGTGGCTCACTTGTCACGTTAACGAGGTCTGAAATTTAAGCTGGCTGTCTCAGCAGCATAACTGTATCTTTAATCAGTATTGGTGGTAGTTGACTAACAGAGTAAAATTGTTTAAAAAAATTCAGCTAAAAATTATAAAAAATAAAATTTTGTTATGGGGAAGCAATGGTCAACCATCTAGTTCGAATCCATTGATGATGGTTCTGAAAGAAATTATTCTAGCAACAAGAACATAAGGAAGGGGTTGACTTCTCTTGGGATTTAATAGCTAGCTGTGTCAGAAAACCGTTTGTCTTTGTTTATTCTGATGCTGCCATGCATTGAGCTTTAAATGCCAGGGAAAAAAAATTATTGGAATGATGCTTCTTCTACTAATTGTTAAATCTTGGAGATAATATTACTGCTTTGTTTATTTCACTCATGGTTTCAACCTTTCAGGGCTTTGGTTGTATCCCATTCTAAAGCCAAATGATATTGATCCATATGGAGTTTTGTTGCTTATAAATTAAGGGTAAGCGTAGCAGTAATGAATCCAATGTTGTGTTATGTATGGCACCTCACATATGGACAGATCACAAAATCAAGAGAAGCAATTAGTTGATATTTTTTTGAGAAAAACTAACCTCTAAAATGCAGTTTAACTCAATAATATGATTGTCATCATGTTTTCTTATTCAATGTTAAGTCCCAGGGATGGAACCAGGATTTGAACATGGAAGGCCAAAGCTTAAAACAATTTTTTTTTTTTTTAATGAAAATAAAAACTAACACCTATTTCATATTTAACAAAATACTACATATAAAATAAGTGTTTCTTAAACATTTGATATTATAAAAATGTCGACAAAATATAACATACAAAATAAGTATTTTTTAAACATTTCAACACATTTATCAAAATAGAACTCGACGCTCAAAAAAGTCTTGGAAGTCGTTAATGATTGAACAAAATAATAATAATGAACAAAAGTAATGAACAAAAAAAAGTTGGAAAATAAATAAATTTAAAGGCTGGATTTAAAATCTTACCGAAGCCTAGAAGAAGAAGTTCTGTTGGGAACATTATTCAGGAAATGAAATACAGACTTAAAACTATCCCCACAAACTCTATAGTCTATGGCATGTGAAAGAGATGAAGTTACGAGTAAAAAACAGCGAGTAGATGATTGGTACAACATCAAGTTCACAACAAAAGAGAGAATAGCTCACCTTGAATTCAATGAAACTTCCAAAATGAGAGCCATGTTTTGACCAATATTTCTAGCTTTTTTTTTTTTTTTTGGGGGGGGGGGGGGGGGTCCCTATGTAGGTCCGTCCCTGTTAAGTCCTATAAATAGATGATTTTACATTCATATTATTAAAAACGAAAAACAAACATAGACTTGTCTTCTATTAGAATTAAATAAGATTTAGGTATGGGCTCCACTCCCGTTATTGTTTCTCTCGTTATCTCCAGTTTTAAAACAGATGCATTATATTTGGCAGTTATCTAATCTAAGGATGTTCATTAAGCCACATCATGTGAGCAAAATTTTACCCATTTAACAAAGATTAACACAAAACTCTGCTTCTTAAACTCAAAATTTTCACATAAAACCATTCCACTAAAACCTCTGAGCAACTCATTAAAATATCTAACAATTCCAAAATCTTCCAGTCATTTGAATTCCAGCCCAGCAAAGAACATTTGCTTTCTACTAAGTGTACCCAAGACAAAAATCTTCACGTCATTCCAACTCTAGTGAGACCACAAAACAATCCACTGTCTAGTGAGACCACAAAGTAGATCCCTTGTTGATTTCAACAACTTGATTGGAATTCAAAGTTTTGAATTCCAAAAGGTGCTCAATCATTCTTTGCATTATTCCTTTGTGTTTCTTTTTTCCCCCCTAGTTTTTATGCTATTTTGCTCATGTGACGTGGCTTAATGAACATCCTTAGATTAGATAACTGCCAAATGTAATGCATCTATTTTAAAACTGGAGATAACGGGAGAAACAATAACGCGAGAAGAGCCCATCCCTAAGATTTATTCAAATACCAACCTAACAATTTATTCCCCCATTATATATTAACCTAACTCCAAATAACTATAAATTATAATCTTAAAAAATATTAAAAAGCCATAAAATAGAAGCACATAATGTATTGTCATCATCCCAAACATAAGGATTCTTGTCATTTGACTCCTATAAAGTGAATAAACGATATCTCAAAGTAACATTAGATCCCTTGCTTGATTTTATGCGTAGTACAGTAAGGTAATTACCAAATAATACAATCAATTAAACTGGAAAACCGTTAGATGTATCCAAAGAAAAAATCACTATGTGCATTCCCAAATTTCAAGAAAAAAAAAATCACTAATAGAATTGAAATTTACTTCTGAGTCTTACCTATGATCCTAAACTCTACCCTATAGAAAGTTTACTGATGTGACCTCATGATCAGCTCTAATAGCCTATTTGGATAGAGGGGGGAAGGAGGGGGAGTGGAGGGGAGTAGAGTAATGTTGGTTAAAAATAAACTAATTTTGTGCTAAATCTACTTTGCTCTACTCTACTCTACTCCTACTCAATCCAAACAGACCATAAGTCATTTAAACTCTTCTACTCTAATTTTTTTTCCCTCGAATCGTGTGAGTGACTCCAAGGACAACCTTAAAGGTCTTGATATCTATAGCAAACATATTGGGATAGTTTTGTGGCTTCAACCTTGATCACCAAATAGAGATTGTCTTGTGATTTGAATTCTAAACTCACATGTTGGATGAAAGTAGGTTTAGGGCTCTTTTGTAGAACATTGCACAAACTCTCTAAACCTCTCCTTTTTTAGTTGAATAATAAGTTTCCTTTAATACTTATGTAAGTGGTGCACAAATTTGTAGACAGCAGCCTACATAATCAACTTGAATTAATCAAGTTTCTTATGTTTTGATCAAGTAGACCTCAATCAAGGGTCTGTTGAGAGCTCTGTCTTGATCGATTGAGACTCAATCAAAGGTGGGTCGAAGAAATAAAGACTAGTCTTTACTTGACCTGATTCCTGAAACTTGATCTTAATACTTTAAAATGACACAACAAGTTTACAACTCAAACAAGATGCCTGTCATGAAATTAATTTGCCAACAATTTAAACCTAACAGATATGGATCAAATATATACAACAAATTGGGAACAACAAAATCCTAATTTTATATGTTAGGTTCTAAGGTCTTAGGATTTTATGTATTTAGAACTCTAATTTGTAATGTTGGCAAACCATGATCAAAACAATGTATTTAGTCTTGTTTAAGTCTGCTCAAAGTTGGTTTAATATTGTAAAGTTGGAATCGAGTGACTGCAGAAGCATTGGGGCTTCTCGGCCTGGCTCGATCGATCGAAGGTTAGACTCGATCGATCGAAAGTCGGCCCAGATGCGTTTTTCTGCAGAATTCCAACTCAGCCCTAACTCTTTAAACGTCTAGGTTTTTATGTTTTTGCCCTAGGTATATAAGGCAAACCCTAGCTACGTTTTTCAGAGTTGCACAAGTTGTATTGTTGCTCATACATTGCGGTTTTGTGTAAATCTCTTGTGAGATCTAGAGGAGCTTTCCTTTACACAAAGCTTAGGGTTTTCAAGATTGAGATCACATCAACATCTTGATGATCATCTAGGTTGCAGCCATTGAAGCTTAAAGAGAAAAACAAGTGAGGAGCTTGTACTTGAAGAAGGAGTTCAAAGAAAGAAGTAGTCCGTGGATTCGGAGCCTGCGCGTGGTCGTGTCAGGAAGTTACTACTGGTGTGTAGCATTAGGAAGTCAAGCGGGGAGCTTGTAAGTCCTTTTGTAAGAACTTCAATTCTTTCTTAGTGGATTCCGTTTTGCCTTGAGGATCGGTGGGTAAAATCCTCCCCAGGTTTTTCCGGTGTGGTTTCCTGGGTGATCATATCATGTGTTATTTATTTTCCGCTGTTTTATATGTTTTATATGCTTGATATGATATTGTGATTGTTTTAACCTAGAATTGCTTAATTTGACTAAGTAACAACTTGGCTAATTAATCTAGGCTACGCAATCTGGTTATAGTTTTAGGGGTCTAAACCGTTCAAGTGGTATCAGAGCGGGTAGCTCTTCTTGTTTGAGATCTTTATCTCAGAGCTGATCCTTGACCCCAGTTGTCATGGAGCATAGACACTCTCTGTTTGTTCCTCCTCACTTTGATGGGAACAATTATGCTTACTGGAAAGTAAGGATGAAAGCTTTCATGAAATCCATAGATGAGAGGGTGTGGAATTTCGTTGAATACGGATGGGAGAAGCCCACTACTCCTGTGAGTGAGTGGCAAACTTCTCAGAAAGAAGCAGCAGGCTTCAATAGCAAAGCTATGAATGCCATCTTCAATGCTGTTTCAATGGAGGAATTTAAGAGGATCTCTAATGTTGAGGTTGCTCATACTGCCTGGAAAATCCTCCAAACTGTGCATGAAGGCACAAAGGCTGTTAAAATTAACAAACTGCAGCAATTAACTTCTAAGTTTGAAAACATTAGAATGTCTGATGATGAAACCTTTGATGAGTTTTATGCAAAATTAAATGATATTGTTAATTCTGCTTATAATTTGGGTGAAGTCTATGATCAACCTAAAGTTGTTAGGAAGATTCTTAGATCTTTGACTGAAGATTTTAGACCCAAAGTAACAGCCATTACTGAGAGTAAGGATGTTGACTCCATCCCTGTGGATGAACTTGTAGGATCTCTTCAGCCCTATGAGTCTGACTTACCCAAGACTGTCAAATCCAAATCAATGGCACTGAAGTCAGTTGATGATGTTGAAGGTGGTGGATTTGATGATGAGCTCTCTCCCACGGAGATAGCTTACCTTGCCAAGAACTTTAGAAATTTTCTCAGAAACACTAATAGAAAGGCAAGGAACACCAACACTGCTGAACCTAGAAACTTTAGGAAGAATGATCCCACTAAGGTTAACAACTTTGAAAAACCTAGAGAGCAAGTAGGTCAATCTTCTAATAACTCTTTGGGTCCTCAGTGTTATGGTTGTCAAGGGTATGGTCATGTCAAATCTGAATGTCCTACTTTCTTGAGAAATAAGGGTAAAGTTATGGCTGTAACCCTTAGTGATAATGAGGTTTCTGATGATGAGTCTGGTTGTGACGAGGATGGAAACTTCATTGCTTTCACTGCTACTGGTATAGTAGATGAAAGCATATCTGCTGAGGAGAACCCTGTTGATGGGGAACTCTCTGAAGACGCAGATCTTCAAGAGGCCTATAACAAACTTTGCAAAATTGCTGCAAAGGATGCTATGAAAGTTGATTTAGGCCTTAAGAAAATTGATGCTCTTGAGCTTGAGAAGAAAAATTTGCTTGTGAAGTTATTTGATGCTAATGATCTTTTGAATAATGTTAAATCTGAAAACATGCTGTTACTTGATAAAGTTAGAACTTTGGAACATGATTTATCTGTTGCTAGATCTGCTAGTTCTAAACTTGATCACATGTTAAATGTTCAAAAGTATCCTTCTGATAAAGCTGGGTTAGGATATGTAGAAAGCATCTTTGATTCTAGACCCCATCCCACTGTCTTTGTTCCTTCTTCTTCTTCTTCTGAACCTCTTGTGAGTAAGGTTGTGAGTGAAACTATAAAACCCCCTGTGAGTGAGCTTGTTAAACCTGTAGAAGTTTCACCACCCAAGAAGATTAGGGTAGACTTAAGAGAATCCAAACCTAAGGAGCCTACCAAACCGAAGGACAAGATGCATGGTAAACCTGTTTGTGTTTGTCATTATTGTGGTAAGTCTGGACATATCCGTCCTAACTGTTACAAGCTTCAAACTGATAAGAGAGCAAAAAGACCAAAAGTGTCTGTGCCTCAAGCACAAGATCCTATGGCACTAATTGGTGAATTGGTAAAGGCGTTAAACCTTTATTCCAATTCTGGAGTTGGGAATCACTCTAATGTGAATAAGAACTCCAATGCTCAGGGTGCATCTAAAAAGTTTTGGATGCAAAAGACTCGATCTAATTGAGTCTTTCTGACATGGTCCTTGTGCTTCATTGCTCTATTCTATTGTGACCACTGTTATTTGGTTTTTGTGCTTTTCTTTTGTTCTAGGACTTGCATTGCATTACATACATGCATTTCATTCTAGAGTTTATTTGTTTTCTCTTTAAATAATATAAAAAAAAAAAAAAAGAAAAAAAAAAGGAGAAAGCAAAATCTGTGTTGAACACAATTTTTCTTGATTTTTGAAAACAAGGTTGGTCATTATTTTTACACATGTCATGTCTTGTGTACCTTGTTTAACTTTGATGAGCTTATTAGTTGCACTTAACTAGTTGAAACTTTGTAGTGCATGTTGTGTGGGAAAGATGTGTGTGGTTCTTAATCACTTTGCCTTAATCATGAAGTCACATGTTGTTGACTGTCGGACTTGATCCTTTTGAGAAAGGCATAAATAACCATCTCACCACTGTTCACTAGCCAATCATGAACACCTTAGTGCATATCATAAGATTTAGTGCTCGAGAAAGTGTAGCACATGCACAAAAAGAACATAAGGTGTAGCCTCAATTAAAATTAAAACTGGTGTGTACTATTAAGCTTGATGCCAATTCACTTAATTCAAACCGGTGTGTACTATTAGGCTGAATGCCAATTCATATATAAATAAGAGGCAAAATTAAAAGAAACTTACATGATTGCAAGCTTTTGATCTAGGAGATGTGGGAGTTATAGGATGTAACTCTTTAGGTGATAGTCTCTTTTAATTCTATGTGATGAATTGTGTAGACTTTGTGTTTGATTGCCATTCACGTATCACCTCACATGTATCTCAAGTCTTTGCTAGTTTCACACACTACACAAGTTACTCTTTGTTAAACACTGTACATGCTAGTGTGTGTGTTCTTGGTCTGACCAACCAAGTTTGAAAATATCTTGAGATTTATGCACAACATATTTGTTGCTTGAGAAAATTAATTTGGAAGACAATTGAAACTTGTGTTTGAGAGAATTGGGTTTAAAATTTTGGGTTTTTGAAAATGCATTCCATCTCATACTCATGCATTGTGCATTCATTGTTCAAAAGCTTTGAGGAGTTCTTTCAAAATTGGGTTTGCAAATTTTCAAAACTGTGTTTTTCCCCAAAATTCAGTGTGCCTCTGCCCATTTCGATCGATCCAACCTGTTTTTCGATCGATCGAAAAAGTGCCTCAGAAAGTGCTAAAACGTCTGTCACTTTCGATCGATCGAATGTAATTCTCGATCGATCGAACATCGTGAATATGCTTTTTAAAAAAAGAGGAAATCTGACTTTTCAAAGAACTATTTCAAAATCTTTTTCAAACCTTTTTCTCTCTCCGACGAGGCAGGACCAATTCTTCAAGTTTTTGTCGTTTTCTTCCGATCTTTTTGCATAATCTCTCTCTCCTCAAGCCGGTATGTCTCTTATACCCTTGCTTTTGAGTTGATTTACTTGATTTCATGCATTTTAGGAGGAGATTTTCGGAACTTTTCTTTTTGGGATTTTTGTTGATTCGGACCAAATTATTTGCAATTGATCAATGGGTTTTGATGGGAACACTCTATAAACATGTTCTTGAGTGATTAATTTGATCAATTTTGAGTTTTGTGGAAAATTTGAATTTCTAGGGTTTATACTAGGTCCGAATTGGGGCTTTTTGTGAAATTGGGTTTAATTGTTGAAATTGGCTTGTGTAATTGATGCAATTGGTTATTATGAACTATTTCCAATGGTATGTAATGATTAATTCATCAATTTGTTGCAAAAATTTTCAAGTGGTTCTCAAATTTTTAGAGTTTTTGTTAAGAAACTCTATGTTCAAGCCAATGTTGTGAAAATTGAACTTAATTTGATCCTAATCACTGCATTAGTTCATGCATCATACAATCATTAATGATTCATGCATCATATAGATTTTCATTCTATATTTTTTTTGTGCTAACTTGCAGTCTGCCCTTGGTTTTATTTTCTGTTCTTTTTTGGTTTTCTCTTTGTGTCTCTATCCTGTTCCTTAGCACCATGCCTAGGAAGACTAGAGCTCGTAGGACCATCCCCACTCCTACTCCTTCCCCTCCATCTTTTGATAGTGAGCGGTTCCCCACTGAGAAAAACCAAGAGATTTTTGAGACTTTAAACCTACATAGGAAGATTTGGGCTGAGCGTTCTGTTCGTTTAGATGAGGTAGATCCTGCCATTAGGGCAAATTTTGAGCGTAGGGGTTGGTTACCTTTGTTGACCGTGTCTGACCCACCACCTCCGGCTACCTTGATTAGAGAGTTCTTCTCGAACCTCTCTGTCCGCATCTATGATTCCAACACTCTAGTTAGGAGTTGGATACGAGGTGTAGAGTACTCCATTACTCCTCAGGTAGTGGCTGATGCTCTAGAGGTACCGTTGGTTAGGGATCCTGTTTACCCCTATGATGAGTCACCTGAGCTGAGTGATGTCATGTCCTACATCACTGGATCTTCTATCCAGTGGGGTTCTGATCCTCGGATCACCACCGCTGAGCTTCCTGAGACTACCTACCTTTTCTTTAGGATAGCCTGTCATTCACTCTGGCCTATTTCTCATCTGCACACCATTCCTCTTGAGAGGTGTGTTTTTCTATACGCTCTTGTCACAGATGCTCCTATTAGTTTTCCCCATCTTTTTCTTCGTTCTTTAAACGAAGTTTATAGGAGTTCATCTACTGCCCATGCCCTTGTTCATCCTATTTTCATTCATAGGATTTTACTTTATCTAGGTTTAGAGGACTTCCCTGCTTCTGAGCCTGTTCATGTTATTGGTCCTATAGGTGCGTCTTTTCTTAGACAAAGGGCCGCTCATCTTCGAGCTGGTTCTAAACACCCTAGGTCTGATCCCTCTAGTAGCGCTCCACCTCCTCCTTCTTCTTCTACAGGTCCTGCTGGTGAGGCTGTTCCAGATTCTGTAGGTGCTGCTGCTGTTCCTCCACCTTCTACGGCTGACTTCGATGTTCGTCGTACTCTAGAGACTGTCATGACCGTTTAGGCGGCTCATGGTCAGCTTTTGGTGGATCTGTTCGACGAGATTCGTGCTCTGCGAGCGGATTTGGCGCATCTTCGTTCTTCCTCACCACCTCCTTTTGATGATGGTCTATGATGCCCTTTGGCATTCCGTCACAAAAAGGGGGAGTAGAGTTTTTGACTTGTAGAGGCGATTTTGTTGATAGGGGGAGATTTTTGTGTTAGGGGGAGATATTTTTTTGTAGCATGGGATATTTTTGTGGAGTTTATTTAGATTGTATCTAGGTGCTTCACTTTGTATATCATTTTTGGGATGTTCATGTTAGGGGGAGTAACATTGATTGATATATTGATATACATGTTTCTTTTGATTCTTGTTGTCTTTGTGATTCACTGCTTATTGAATTATATTTATGAGTTGCTTCATTGATATATTTCTTTATTTTGTGTTGTGTGAATCTTACAAGAATATTATACCTGTTTATATACTATTTGCTGCCACACATGCGTTTATGTGTTTGTTGAGTATTTCAGGAATATACAGGTTGATTCGACAAAGCTGCTGTCTACACTTGCAACCGATGGATAGTAGTTAGGTTGAACTTTTCTTTATGAGCATTATTATGTAAAGGGCTATTACTTGTAAACTTTGAGCTTTTATTGTGTGTTTTGTCACGGATTGCCAAAGGGGGAGTTTGTTAGATTCTAAGGTCTTAGGATTTTATGTATTTAGAACTCTAATTTGTAATGTTGTCAAACCATGATCAAAACAATGTATTTAGTCTTGTTTAAGTCTGCTCAAAGTTGGTTTAATATTGTAAAGTTGAAATCGAGTGACTGCAGAAGCATTGGGGCTTCTCGGCCTGGCTCGATCGATCGAAGGTTAGACTCGATCGATCGAAAGTCGGCCCAGATGCGTTTTTCTGCAAAATTCCAACTCAGCCCTAACTCTTTAAACGTCTAGGTTTTTATGTTTTTGCCCTAGGTATATAAGGCAAACCCTAGCTACGTTTTTCAGAGTTGCACAAGTTGTATTGTTGCTCATACATTGCGGTTTTGTGTAAATCTCTTGTGAGATCTAGAGGAGCTTTCCTTTACACAAAGCTTAGGGTTTTCAAGATTGAGATCACATCAACATCTTGATGATCATCTAGGTTGCAGCCATTGAAGCTTAAAGAGAAAAACAAGTGAGGAGCTTGTACTTGAAGAAGGAGTTCAAAGAAAGAAGTAGTCCGTGGATTCGGAGCCTGCGCGTGGTCGTGTCAGGAAGTTACTACTGGTGTGTAGCATTAGGAAGTCAAGCGGGGAGCTTGTAAGTCCTTTTGTAAGAACTTCAATTCTTTCTTAGTGGATTCCGTTTTGCCTTGAGGATCGGTGGGTAAAATCCTCCCCAGGTTTTTCCGGTGTGGTTTCCTGGGTGATCATATCATGTGTTATTTATTTTCCGCTGTTTTATATGTTTTATATGCTTGATATGATATTGTGATTGTTTTAACCTAGAATTGCTTAATTTGACTAAGTAACAACTTGGCTAATTAATCTAGGCTACGCAATCTGGTTATAGTTTTAGGGGTCTAAACCGTTCATTATATATTCTATACTTCATTAATAGTAATTTACGCCCATGTTTTGCAAAGTAACTGTTGGTGCAAAATACAATGATAATGAAAATAATACAAAGAAAAACTGAATAATACTACTGAATTTTATTACTTTAAAGAGAGAAATTACACAACACTATTTGGACTGAGGCGCGGCACTCGACCTCTTTAAGGAGATTCAAGCCCTTGGTTGGCTAAACTTTGTAACCGATGCAGACCTTCTCTGACTTGTTTCCATAGTAAAAATGGAGTATTAATTCACTCACCAACGGATATGGTAATTATTCTGAACGGGCTGTTAAGTAGGAGGATCCAAGAGGCTGATTCATTTCCAATTTTGATACCTCCACTCTTCACCTCCCCCTTGCGCACGTATCTAGCCCAATATCTGAGACAATTCATTTTAGCCAATTAATCACCACAATTAAAAAGAATAAAAAAGTCTCTCTCCTTTTCAATGTGAGATTAAACATTTTCACTAACTCCTCATCTTTCATATTCACTCCCATATCTTTACATTTATGTTATAACATTTATTTATTTTAATTATTTAATATTAAAATGCTCTAACAATCCCCCACTCATTTTAATATTAAATTTTAGTTAAAGAGAGATTACCAGGCAAAGATGGGTTACTATGCATCATGAAGGTGTGCTCTGCATTGAAACTTCACTTAGTAAAACAGCAATCTCAACTCCAAAGTTGTAGTGGTCTTCGACTTGAACTAGGACTGTTTTAGGGAAATTAAGTGTCACTGCTTACACATAATAACCCAGGTGTTGATATGAGTTTTTATAGCTAGCACTTTACGGCCATGTGCTGATCCCGGTTTCATAAGTGTATTTGAGACTAAGTCCAAATCTCATAGGAAGCGGCCCCACTCCTACACTCATATAGGTGAAATTTGTTAAGGATGCTCCTGTAATTCTAACACCCCACTCATACAAGCTACAAATTTCATTAAGAGTTTTTTACTCAATCTCTTCACATTGCAGGATAAATGCATTTACATCATAGGGAAGAACAATTAAAAATTATTTACAAAATAAATAATTAAAAATAAATAAATTGTGCATTTCTTACGACCATCGTATGATTCGTTTTTCCCATTGAACTCAATTCTCAGGATCTCTGGTCCTTGGGTTAGGAATCCTCATACATGGCTCATGATTCTATGGACTATAGTCCCATCCCCCTCGATGTATTCCAGACTCTATCTTTTGCTAAGGCCTTGGTAAATGGATCTGCAAGGTTATCATTAGATTTAATATAATCCACAGTTATGATGCCACTACTCAAATAAGATCACACGGTACTGTGCTTTCTTCTTATAGGTTTGGATTTGCCGTTGTAGTAACGGTTTTTAACTCTACCAATTGCAGCAGTGCTATCACAATGAATTAATATAGGTGGAATTGGCTTTTCCCAAAGTGGAATTTCATATAATAAATCTCTAAGCCAATTTGCTTCTTCACTAGCTGAAGCTAATGCTATTAATTCAGCTTCCATTGTTGAATTAGCAATTATTGTTTGCTTTTTAGATTTACAACAAATAGCACCACTACCTAAGGTAAAAATATAACCAGTGGTAGGGAGAGAATCACCTGACAAAGTATTCCAATTGACATTACTAAAACCTTCAATCACAGCAGGGTACTTTTTATAAAATAAGCCATAACTTTTGGTACCAATTAAATATCTCATGACTCACTCAATAGCTAGCCAATGATCTTTATTAGGCTTGCTAGTAAATCTACTTAGCACTCCTACTGCATATGCAATGTCAGGTCTAATACAATCAGTAACATAACGCAAACTACTAATGATACTAGCATAATCCTTTTGATTAAAAATCTCATCATCATTATTCACAGAAAATAAATGAACACTAGAATCAAAAGGAGTAGCTACACTTTTGTGATCATGAAAATTATATTTTCTCAACATAATGTGATTGATCAAGATATATTCCATCACATACTTTTGTAATTTTCATGCCCAAAATAAAATTAGCCTCACCAAGATCTTTCATATCAAAATGACTTTTAAGCATATTTCTTGTCTCATTTATAACATGCATATTTGAGCTAAAAATTAACATATCATCCACATAGAGGCTAATAATAACATGTAAATTATTCCATGATTTAGAAAAAACACATTTATCACATTCATTTGATTTATAGCAATTCTCAATTATGCAGGAATCAAACTTTTCATGCCACTGCTTAGGTGCTTGTTTTAAGCCATATAGAGATTTAGTTAGCTTACATACCTTGCTTTCTTGTCCAGGCTCTACAAAGCCTTCGGGTTGATCCATATAAATCTCTTCCTCTAGGTCCCCATTTAGAAAAGCAGTTTTTACATCTATTTGATGAATTTTCAAATCAAAAATTGTAGCAATAGCAATAGCAATAGCAATTAACAATCTAATAGATGTAATTCTTGTTACCGGAGAAAAAGTATCAAAGAAATCAAGATCAGCTTTTTGTTTAAAGCCTTTTGCAACAAGTCTAGCTTTAAACTTATCTATTGATCCATCCGGTTTCAACTTTTTTCTAAGGACCCATTTACAACCTATGGTCTTACAACCCGGTGGAAGATCTACTAATTTCCAAGTTTTATTAGAAATTAGAGATTCCATCTCATCATTTACAGCCTCTATCCAAAATATAGAATCAGGTGATATTAAAGCCTCTTTTAAATTTTGGGGATTTTCCTCAATGCTAAAACATAATAATCAGGACCAAAATCCTTTTCAACTCAAGCTCTTTTACTCCTTCTAGGTTCCATTTCAAAATTTTCTTGATTTTGTAAATGTAAAGTAGAAGAACTAGGTTGTGACAAAATATTTTCTTCACCCCCACTATTTTTCAATTTAAAAGGACATTTTTCTTCATGAAAAATTGCATCACCAGATTCAAAAATTATTTTGTTTTCAAGATCAAAAAATCTATAGGTTGCACTATTAATTGCATAACCAAGAAAAGCACAGGTAGTAACTCTAATACCCAATTTAGGCATTTTAGGGTCAATAAGCCTTACATAAGCAAGACAACCCCATACTCTCGAATATCCCAAATTTGGCTTATGTCCTTTCCATATCTCAAAAGGTGTGGCGTGTGACTTTTTATGTAGCACCCTATTCAAAACATGATATGCAGTAAAATAGCTTCACCCCAAAAATGTAAAGGTGCACCAGATTCAATTAACATGACATTTGTTAACTCAATTAAAATTCTATTTTTTCTTTCAGCCACACCATTAGAAGCAGGTGAATATGGTGCTGTAGTTTCATGGATAATTCCCAAAGACTGACCAAATGAGTTGAATGCACTTGATTCTACTCATGACTTCCATCACTTCTTATTCTTTTTATTTTTCTACCAAATTGATTTTCAACTTCTTTTAAAAAATCTTGAAATTTTTCAAAAGCATCACTTTTATTTTTCAACAAATAAATAGTTGTATATTTAGAGAAATCATCAATAAAAGTAATAATATATCCAAGGTTGTCAAAATCGCGATCCGGATCGTAAAATCGCACGATTTTATGATCCCATCTCACCAAAAAGATTAAAATCGTAGTAGGATCGCAAAAATGTTAGGATCGTAGGTAGGATTGTGTAGGATCGTGTAGGATTATAGGATCGTATGGGATCCTACCGATCCTACCATTTGGGTTTTTTTTTTTTTTTTTTTTTTTTTTTTTAAGTAGAATTAATTTGGGTCATTTGGGTAAGTCCAGTAAGATAATCCACAGTCCACCTAAAGATCTTAAGCCCACAAGCCCAATGGGGTGAAGTCCCCAATTTACCCCTATCACAACATAAAAATCTCAAAAAAAAAACATATAGTATAAGTTTAACGTTTTCAAAACCTAAATATTTTAGAAAAATCAAGCTTCAGCACCTTTGTCCTGCCTCCACAGTCCTCTGTCAAAAACCCAGCACCTCTCAGCCCTCTCAATGGTGAGCCATCGCTGCCTTTAAGCTTTCTTAAGGTTAATGTTTTAAAAAACAAAACCTAAAATATTTAGAAACATTCAAAGCCAGCACCTCAGTCTCACGCCTCCTCAATCCTCTGTCAAAAACCCAGCACCTCTCAGCCCTCTCAATGATGTTGCTGTGAGCCATTGTTGCCTTTAAGCTTTCTGGTAATTTGTTTTGGTAGTTAGTAGTTTATCATTTATTTGTACTTTGATATCTTGATTCCAGATTGTTGTGTTGTGTATATGATTTTGACAAAGCTTTTAAGGTTTTTATTTTTCTATTTTATTAACAAAATTAAGTAAAATTTGAAAAATTATGAAATGGGATCTTTAGTATTTGATTCTTTGAGAAATATTAGTAAACACAATTAGTAGTTTAGAATTGCATACAACCTGTTTGATGAATTTTCTGTGTGATTTTTTGAGCATGCTCTGTATCTTGGTGTCTTTTTTTGCAGCTCTAGTACAAATATACAATGTCTACTTTGGCTAGAAAGAAAATTAAGCGAAAAAATGCACCAGGAAATAGGTCTAACCTGGGATGGGAACATGGTGTTGAAGTAGGTTCAAGGCAAGTTCAATGTAATTATTGCAAAGAAATTCATAGTGGGGGTATATATAGGCTGAAGCATCATTTAGCTGGGACTAGGAAAAATGTTTCAGCTTGTCCTAGTGTGCCAGAAAAGGTGAGGGAAAAATTTGTGGCTCTTTTGTATGCCCAAGTTGAAGCATCTATAAAAAAGAAAATGTGGTATACTATAGAAGAAGAGGATGATGGCAGTGATGATGAATTAGTTGAAGTACAACAACTACATTCATCAAAAGGGAGGGGCAGACACATAGGCTCCTTGGATAAGTTTGTTAAAAAAAAAAAAAAAGCAAGTAACAATGAATCGTGTGTTTAAGAAAGGAGAACGTGATCTAGTGACATCCCTTTTAATTGTGTCAAAAATTCAGAGTTTCTGCGAATGATTGATATGATTTCAAGATTTGGAATAGGCCTCAAGCCTCCTTCCTATCATGAGATTAGGGAGACATGCTTGAAGAAAGAGGTAAATTTTACACAACAAATGCTTGAAGAATATAAGGTTGAATGGAAAAAAACAGGTTGTTCAATTATGTCTGATGGCTGGTCTGATAAGAAAAGGAGATCCATCTGTAATTTTTTGGTGAATAGTCCCAAAGGAACCATTTTCCTATACTCTATAGACACGTCTGACATATCTAAAACAGCAGAAAAAGTTTGTCAAATGTTAGATGAAGTTGTGGATAGGGTTGGAGAGGAGAATGTTGTGCAATTGGTGACTGACAATGTGCAAACTACAAACTAGCTGGAGAGATGTTGATGCAGAAGAGAAAGTGCTTGTTTTGGACTCCATGTGCTGCCAATTACTTGGATTTGATGCTTGAGGGTTTTGAAAAAAAGATTAAGGACCATAAGTACACAATTGCAAAGGGGAAGAAGATTACAACGTACATATATTCTAGAGCTATGCTTTTAAATTGGTTGAGGGATTTCACTAAAGGGAGGGAATTGATTAGACCTGCTGCCACTAGATTTGCAACATCATATTTGACATTGTCATGCCTTAATGAGTTCAAAGGAGAATTGATGACAATGTTTTCTTCTGAACAATGGAGGTGTAGTAAATTTGCAAAAACAAAAGAAGGGAAAAGAATTCATGCCATAGTTATGGATAACAACAGCTTTTGGCGACTTGTTGTCAAATGCTTGAAGGCTGCAATACCCCTTTTAAAGGTACTTCGCATGGTTGACTTTGATACACCTCCAATGGGATTCATTTATTTAGAAATGGAAAAAGCAAAAGAAGAAATATGGAAAAATTTCAATAATGTTCAAAAGAGGTAACCATTTTATTTATATCTTCCTTAAATTTACATTTGTTTTTAATTCATTAGCTTATTAAATATATGGTCTTTTTTTTTTTAAAATATAATATCCACTGTTTTAAATTGTAGTTACAAAGAGATATGGGATATTATTGATGATCGATGGGAAATGCAACTTCATAGGCCTTGGCATGCTGTGGGATACTATTTGAACCCTTCTATTCATTATGATCCTTCTTTTGATCCGGGTTCAGATATTAAATTAGGACTGTATACGTGTCTTCAAAGAATGGTTCTAGAAGTTAGTGATAGGAAAAAGATAGATGTCCAACTTGAAAAATTCAAACAAGCAAAGGGACTCTTTGGTATTGAAGCTGCCATACTAGCCAGAAATACTAAACAGCCAGGTAACAATTTTGTTTTTTGCTTTTTGTTTTACATTCAAATTCATCTTTATTAGTTGTAGATTATATTCTTAAGACTAAGATATTATAATTCATATATGTATCAGCTGAGTGGTGGGATTCATATGGAGATGACTGCCCTAAATTGAAAAAATTTGCTATAAGAATATTGAGCTTAACATGTAGCTCATCTAGTTGTGAAAGAAATTGGAGTGCGTTTGAAATGGTAAGACCAAATGACTTTGGTATATTATCACAAGATGATTTTCCATTTTCTTTCTTAGTAAAAGTTTGTTTCTTCCCCCCTCCCTTCTGTTTGAGAATTCTCAATTAAAATTGTTACAACTATAGGTACATTAAAAAAGGAGAAATCGCTTACACCAGAAAAAAATGAATGACTTGGTCTTCGTTATGTACAACTTGAAGATAAAAGAGAAAAGAGCTAAACCATTGAGTACAAAAGAAGAAATTGGTTTGGAGAATTTGTCTTCTGATGATGAGTGGTTAGCAGCAAATTCTGTAGATTCAGAAGATGATAGTGCAGATTTTGATGAAGACAATGAAGGTATTAATTTATAAGTTTAAAGCCTTCCCTTATAGCTAATATTTATACAAGTTACCTATGTATAGTTTGAATGTGTGACCACTAATCGCTAATATATATTTGTATACTTTACTTATCAAAAAAATTTGTATATTTTGGTTATCATTGTTAGGTGATGATGAGGTTTCAAGAGTTGCTACCAAAGGAAAAAGTGTTCTGGTTCATGATGTTAGTGATGAATATCATGAGAATGATGATGGTTCTAATGATGATGATAGTGATGGGCCCCCACCTGGATTTGAGGGAGTTAGGGATTTCGATGATTATGCCATGGATGTTGATACTAGGAAGGATATAGATGATGAAACAGGATATGACAGTAATTAGATTAGAAGAACTTTAGAATGAGAATTCTCTTTTGGATATCATATTTGTAATTAGCTAGTTTACCTTAGATTGAGAATTCTCTTTTTGATTACATATTGTAAATTTGTAGTTAGCTAGTTTTTATATACTAACTAGCCTAACTTATTTTGGATTTGGAACTTAGAATTTGGAAAACATTTTCCATATGTGTAGATAACATTTTGGTACTTAGTTGCTAATTAAACATGTACTGAACTTTTTAGATACATTATGTCAAAAGTTAAATATATTTTGTTTCGTTAGAATGACGTAAGAACGATGTAGTACCTGCAAATTACATTTTATGATGCAATTTTTTTTTTTAATGGATGGATTCATATTTTAAGTGATTATATAACATACAAAGTCACTATCAATAGGTTTTTTGCTTAAAATATGAAAATAGGTAGGATCTTACGATCCACGATCCAATCCTACGATCCACGATCCACGATCCTACCTACCTCTAACGATCCTATGTAGGATCCCGATTTTGACAATCTTGAATATATCTATTTCCTCCACGAGTTAAAATTCCTTCAAATTCACATAAATCGGAGTGAATTAACTCAAGCAATTTGGTATTTCTTACAACACTTTTATGAGGCCTTTTTGTAATCTTAGCTTGACTATAAGGTTCACATTTTTCAAAATTTTTTTACAGTCTTGGAATTAATCCTAAACTACTCATGATTCCCACATATCTACTATTTATATGACACAAACGAGCATGCCAAAAATTAATAGAAGAAAGCATATAAACTGAACTGGTAGATGCTTTATTATTCTCAACATTCAATTTAAACATTCCATCACAAGCATAACCCTTACCCACAAATAATCCATTTTTAGTGATTACATAATTATCAGATTCTATAGTTTGCTTGAAGCCAGCCTTGTTAAGCAAAAAACTTGACATCAAATTCTTCCTCATGGACGAAGTGTAAAGAACATCTTTCAATGTTAGCACGTGTCCAGAAGTGAATTTCAATTCAACCTCACCACTCCCAAGAACCTTGGTTTTACTAGAGTCACCAAGCATAACAATTTTTTCTTCTTCAAAAGGAGTGTACATTTTGAACCAATTTTTGTCATAGCAGGCGTGCCTATTAGCACCAGAATCTGCCCACCACCCTTCAACATATTGCACCATATTGATGTCTGTAATCATAGCCACTAAAGGCTCTTCGGTTACGGTAGTCTGCGGGATAGATTCACATTTCCGAAATTTGCAAAATCGAGCAATATGCCCACTCTTGCCACAGACAAAACAGGATCTATTAAATTGATCTTGTGAAGGGGGTCCTTGGTTCTTATTGTAATTTTTATTTGGGTTTTCCCTTTCTTGAGGTCTATTATTATTTTTAAAGGCTCTCTTTTTAGGCTTCAAATGACCATTTTTAGGAAAATAATTTTTGGGCATATTATGATTGGCTTTTGGAACTCCCTCCAAGATTGTGGCAGTTTATCAATTATGGCAGCTACCACCAAATTGTCTCTAATCTTTACGCTTTCGGATCTCAATTCTGCCACAATCATTTGGAAGTCTTGTGCTTGATCCACCACCGATTTTCCAAATTTTCTTAGCAGAATTGTAAGGGTATGACTAGAACAACCTTTGCACAAAGTGTTTAAACTCAAAGCTCCACTAGAAAGAACACCCTTCCTCCAATATCTGAGACAATTCATTTTAGCCCATTAATCACCACAATTAAAAAGAATAAAAAAGTCTCTCTCCTTTTTAATGTGGGATTAAACATTTTCACTAACTCCTCATCTTCCATATTCACTCCCATATCTTTACATTTATGTTATAATATTTATTTATTTTAATTATTTAATATTAAAATGCTCTAACAGTAACTATTACTACTTTGTGATAGGATGTGAGTGGGGCCTAGAACTATATATGGAATTGCAAGGTTACCTTAACTCAGATATATTAGTTGATGATATTCATATTAGCAATGGAGTACAACTAGTCATATATACATTGGATGGTATAGCACTAAGTTGGGTCCTTGATTACAGAAAAAATTGTTTATTTATGTTACAAAAGTTGAAATGTTATCTCTCCCACATTGTAATTATAAAAGTTATCAAAAAACAATAAGTTGAATATGTTGCAATTATTGAAGCTAACAAAGAGAAGACTTGGTTGCAATTTTTCTTGGATGAATTGGGTAAGAAGCAAGAAAATAGCATTCTACACTATGATGGTAATAATGTTAGTCGAGTGTGTAGCTATATTATATTTATCTATTTATCAAGCAATTATTTTGATGTAGATTTGATGTTCTTGTTTGTCTGTGATTTGATTTCCACCCCCCTATATAGGTTTAATGTTACCTATTACTTCGTTTGCATGGCAAGATCATCATTTCTTCCATAATTAGCTAACATATATGGATCTCATCACTTTTTTTTTTTTTTTTTTTTGAGTTCAAACACTAAAAAACTAGGGCTCAAGTTCTCAATCAACTTTGCAATACACCTCAATCCAACCTGTCCAGTGGTGTCCAACTTAATACTAATCTTTAAGCGTTGCACACATATAAATACATTCAGCCAGAATCTTTCTTTTGATAGGTCACTATATTGAAATTTAGAGAGAAACTGATGATGAAAATGCTTAATTAACTGAACCTTCATTAAGTTGGATAATGATATTTATACAGGATTAGCTAACTAACTAACAGAAATAACAAACTAATCCACTGACAACTAACTTCAGCATCACATGCTCTGCACGTGGTAGAACCACTTATTACATAACACAGAAAACTACTTAAACGACTTGTAGCTGGACTTGTGAATTCTGAATTCTATTCTCAACACACTAGCTAGGAATTGTAGTTGTAAAGCTCACGAATGTTAATAGGAAAGCTAACGCTTTCATCCCCGTCTAGCAACATTTTGGCAATGATGATATTAGCAGCTTCTGTTGGGTGATATGCATCCCAAAACACATACTTTGATCGATCATCACACAGAGCAGAGGTGTTTGCATTAGGGCCCTTAAAGCAAACAAATGGTGGAAAGTTTCCTCCGCAACATGGTTCATTTGCATTCTCAAATCCTAACAACATCCACAAAAAATTAAGAAAGAATTAGTGGACTTGAAAACTATTTGAAATTAAACCAATAAATGGTTACAAAATCAAAGGAGTTTAATGGTTTAGGTTAGCTACCATATTGATGATAGTTTAGTATGATCCTCATGACAATATCAAAGGAGTTAGCATATACAAAAATAGCTTCTGGTCCTAACTGTTGATTTAATTGATCCAACGCCTTGTTCAGTTTCTTATTGTAGCCTTGGATCAAGTCGTTCACTTCAATTGAGCATTTTCCACTAGCTAGTAAATTAAGTGATCGAATAAATGGTATGCATCCTAGTGGTCCAACCCCAACCACTATGAACTTTCTTGCCCCCAATTCATGTAATCGCTACACAAAACCATAGATAATAAATAATGTAATTGAATATCACCAACTTGAAAGAAGGAATATATTAAATGTTACTATAAATCTATGTTCTTCAAATTATTATACCTTAAGCTGTGTGGTTAAGTTGAAAACCATATAATCTTGGAAGGTAGAGGGAGAAACCTTGCCGTCACCTTCAAAAAAGGGTATTGATGGTTGAACATAATTCAATATGTCATTGGACCCAGTGGTTAGAGAGAAGATTGCCTTCTTTAAAAGTTCCTTTGTACCATTCTCTCTCATCACATTCACCATGTAATTTCTACTTTGCTCAAAATAGTTCACTTGCTCCCTTAATGGAACTCTTTCTATCTGGTAAGTTCAAAAAAATTTATTAAAAAAAAAAAAAAAAAAAAAGAGAAGAAAAGAAGCGGTTCTAGTCAGTACTTTAGAAACTCAATTGATCATCTTGTGAATGAAACCAACGCTAACATATACTTACGAACAAGGATCCTGTTTCATCCAGTATGCCTGAGGCTCCGGAAGCATAATTTATTCCTCTATGAATTGCATCAACTTGAGTGTTTGGGGCTAAGTAAGGTGGGGGAAATGACTTGGCTCCAAGGGCTTGACCTGATTTTACCACAATAAGCAAAATTTAATATTACAATCTATAATGGTTAATAGTAAATTTTAGCATGATTTATGATTAATATAAACAATGTTATCTTTTTTCTTTAAATTTTTTTTTTTTTGATAGTTAGAACAATGAGGAGGGAGAATTTGAGCTACGGTTCTCCTCATAAAAAAGAAGAGACAAGTGTTATCTTCTTTATGAACAATTAAATTTAACAATATAATTCTTTGGTCAATATAACCATATAGTTGAATCTAATTGGAGAATATAAAGTATAATATCTAAGGAATTGTACTTAAATTTTATCAATATATAAACTCCAAATCTCAAAATCATTTGAACCCCAAAGTCCCAAACCATATTTAAACAGAAAGTGTCATTATGAGTCACGAGTAAGATACCTATAAAAAAATTTGTAAAATTTACTTATTGAACTTGTAATAAATGCTACAAATTTATAATATTACGTAGCCTATGATAAACAAGAATGCTACACTCATAATAAATTTCACAACTTATTAAGGTGATACATCATTTTCAAAGGCAAAGCCATACTATTTTCTTAGGCCGGCTAATGTGTAAAAGTTAGTATAATTTTTTATTTTTTCATAGAACTACCCCCTCCCTCCGCCAATGATCATTTCTATATGAGAGTTCTAAGGATTGTGGTTAAGATGTATTTAATAGTATTGAATTATATATATATATATATATATATATATATATATATATATATATATTTTTTAAAAAAATAAATAAAAATAAAGTCAAGTTGTACACAAATATTCAAATGAATTTGTGCTGAGACCCAATAAATTAATCATTAACAAGTTTATTATCTTTTTTGAAAAATATGTATTACAACTTATATTTAAGCATTTATTAATGGGAAAGATTTTACTGCATACTAGTATGCAGTAATTGCTGCATAATGGTTTATATGATAGCAAAAAAAAAAAAAGCAACATATGTTCAAGGGCCCCTTGATCATGTGCATATATTGCACATGACTTTAGGACACATGTTACTTTCTTTTTGCTGCTACATAACCCATTATGCAGCAATTACTAGTAAAACATTTTTCCTTTATTAATTCTTAGCATGTGCCTTAAAGCACTAGTTAACAATACCTATAAAATAAGTATGTTTGGATTTCACGTTTTGGCTGAAAGTTTGCGTTTGAAAAAGTGGGACCCATGACTACAGTTAGTTGAAATGATTTTGCTGAAACTATGTGCTACAGTGGTATTCAAACATAATTGGCTACCGTGTTTTCACTCTAAGTGGTCCTATTGTACTATCTTGTGTCAAGGCTGATAGTGAAAATTATTTTGAAATTATTTGTTACAATGTTTTCAGTTTTTAATTTTAAATTTTAAATTTTCAGTTTTAAATTTTCAATTAAAAAAACGATATCTAAACAAACTCTATATTGTAAAATTCACTAGTTGAACTTATAATAAATGTCATTTTCGAGAATATGAATGGGGGCAGTTGGGGGCAACATTTGCACATATTTATTTATTTATTTATTTTTATCATTCTCCCTACTAACCGACCTTGGCACTAATGCCTTTCTAATACTTTTCAGCAGATTTCTTTACCTAAACTTATTGCCAAAAAAATTAATAAGAAAAATTATAGAACCAAAATCAATTATAAAGCCTAAATTTTAAAAGAAAAAGTACTACCATATATAGAAACAATGTACCATAGTGTCAGATATATATATATATATATATATTTTTTCTCCGATTTGCTGTCAACCACATCATCTATACTAGAACTAAGGTGTCGGTACCTACTGAGTGACTAGTTACTAGCGAGACCAATCAATAGAGAATGAGACAGTTTCAACTTTCAATGGAGTGGCTAATGCCAAATATTATGTTCTAGAAGACCAAAGTACCAAACACACACTCAATGTGGGTTTGGTATTTTATTTTGATTGGTTTATTTTACTTAAGAAATAAGCTTCATAAAAATATAGTTAAGAAAAAAAAAAGAAGCATGCAGCATTACCCACAATGTCTGATATAGTTCGACCATTGGTGAATCTGCCTGTGGGTTTTCCACCAGAGGGCTTGAAATCAATGCCATAAGGAGGTGAATCTGCCTTTGAGAGTGTGAAAAGATAGTCATTGTTTCCAGCATCAACCAGAGAATCTCCAAACACAAATGAAGTAAAAGAAAGACATGGCAAGATATGCAAGGAGATAAACACAAAAATAACGAAGATCTTCATTGTTTTGAAAATTATATTGTAATTTGTAACCTTAACATAGTTAAATAAAATAGGATGGTTGAGTAGGTATCATGACATTGTGCTAGAGAGAAGTACAATACGTATGGCCCGCCAAAGCAGGTAAGGGCATCTTTGAACATGTCTCCCCCGCGTGGGAGACTAGGTCTATAAAATACTGACATATTACATGTGTTCATGACCTCATATTTGGAACAATGTTAGATCACACAACTATTTTTTTTTTTACATTTTTACAGTTTGTTAAGGTGTCATTGCTTCAACATCATTTTTAAATGGAATAAATTTACTATATTATCTTTACAAACTAATGTGTAATCTAAAAAGTCATTTAGAATTTATTTATAGTTTTGCAAGTGGAACCGAATTTTCACATCCTCTCTTACATAGTATTGCCACTTCACTCAACAAACCCACCGTAACTCAAAAACACAAGAGAGGGCGTAAAAATTCGATGAAGATTTTAGCGTCAATATATAGACTCGTTGGTTTATTTTTTTTATGTTGATGAAGTGACACCAATCACTTTATTATCACATTAATTTGTAAGTTTTTTGTAGTAAAATATATTAGTTTTAATATTTTCCTTTTATGCCAAGAGTTTTATAGTTTAACTGGAACTTCTTGGTATTTTTAAGAGATCATTTCCCCTCTCCATTGTAGCTATAGATTTTTTATTATTATTATTATTATTTTTTTTTAAGTATTGAGTATTGACATTACCTTTGTTATACATTTACCTTTGTCATATATCAATCACAACATGTTATGTCAAAATCAATTGTTACATGAATTTTAATCAGCTTAATTGATAAATTCTATTATCGTTGAATAAAAGATCTAAGATTTAAACTCTATCTATCCAAAAACCAATTGATGTTTTGACCTAAAAATAACAATCATATCTTTAAAAATAATAATATTATGAAAAAAATTTGTGTCCAAGATTTAATGACCAAAAGAAAGATCGTCCATTGTTTGATTAAGCAAGGCTGGTACGACAAACGTTAATGACGTCTTCTGCTGAGCAACTAGGAAGACTATGGATGGAACTAATTAGTGGCTTATCATTTTCACAAGACAACATTTTCGTGTAGACAGCCATAGATTTACAGGCCAGGTCCCAGTGGGTGTTTTACTTGTTAGACTGCATTAATTCATGTCTCAAATCTCTCGATGATTTTTACACACAAACTAAAAGATGCACATTCATTTGTCATTTTGAAAGTACCACAACTTCTGTTGTTATATATTATTATATCATGATCTTCAATATTCTTTTATTTTATTTTATTTTATTAATTCCCAAATTAAGGACAAAGGAAACCGAAAGGAAACGTAAGGGAAAAAGAGGCATAACCACATTTGACCTTATAGAGAAAGATGATGCAAGAAGAAATTACTGAATCTGTATTTTGTTCCATATTGTGCTATTCTTGAGAATCACAACAACATCACTGGAGATCTCCAGTACAACATTACGCAACATATATTATATATATAGTCCAAGAAGCACATATAATTATCTCATTAAAAAAAAAGGGATAATGTGAGAGAAAAAAATGTTTGTGTAATGAAGAAATTACTGATTATGCTGAAATATTAATTAATCAAATTATTTATCTGGTAGAATTGAAGAAAATGCTGTAACATTGTAAAGATTTGTACAGGAGCTTAAAAAAAAGGTTTGGCTTATCTCCAGTAATTTTTTAATTAGACATGTTCTTTTATTTTAAATATACAATGACAAGTGGTAGTGAGTTTTAATCTCTACATTTTATTTAGTTAGTGGATGATATGACAATTTCTTATTCAAACAAAAAGAGATTCCAGTTAAAAAAGTACTGGAGATAAGCCAAACTAAAAAAAAAAAATCTGTAGCATAATCCGCAACGGCAGGGCAATTATGAAGAGACAGGGGGGCCATCACCATGTCCCATAAATTTTTTTTCAAATTAAGATTTGAAAGTTTGTGGGTCCAAAAAAAATTCACACCTGGTCTACAAAAATTAAAAAAACCAACAACCTCACCTCCAAATCCAAATAACATAGCTCATGTATCAGCTAGGAATGTGGGTTTCAATTTTAGCTCAATTGATCAAGTCTTTTGTAGTTGAATAAAAAATCCGAGATTCAATCCCCATTTTATCATAAACCAATTGATGTCTTGGTCTAATAATAAAAGACAATCATCAACCGCTAGCAAACACTATAGATTGAAATTATCTCTAAAAAAAAAAGTATTAGCTAGGAGTTTTTTGAAGTTTGTCATGTCGTGATTTTTTGTTTTTGGCTCAACCCCTTGAATTTGTAAAGAATAAAGATCATTTCGGAAGAATAAAGATCATTTCGGAAGTGCAGCCCAGTGTTTGAATGCTGCATTTTTGTTTGTAGCTGCTTTTGGCTTGTGTTTCCAAATAATTTTTTTGCAAATTATCCAAAAAAAAACCCCCATCCTCGGAATTGAAAACTGTGTTAAAAAACCCAAAAAGTAAAGTGATCAATTAAACCATATATATTACTTATGGTCCCTTTCCAAAACAAAAACAGAATTCCCATTTTACAAGCAAAACAAAGACAAATATCTTATCAACAAAAAAAGAATGTTAGGTTTTAGATAGTCAAATTTCATGAAATTGTAATCTAGATTGAGTTTGTAATGTCTATCAAAAGAAGACTGTTACTAAAGATTTCAACTGAGTTTCGATTGCTTCTCAATAAATCAAAATTACAGTTTTGATTGCCTTTCAATCAATCAAAAGATGAATTTTGATTGATATTCGAAAGCGGCTCAATCAATTGAGAATCGCTGACTAAGTCAATGACCGGTTTTAATGAAGTTGGTGCCTTTCTCATGCTTAAGAGAAAAATCCGGTGTTCCTAAACCGGGTAAAAGGTGAACACTGCTTGAATAAAGGGTTATTTTGTTCTTTGTTGATGGAAAAAGTCGATGATCATGCATTGGGAAAAAGGTGATCATCAAACACATTGCAAGTAATGGCATAAGTTTAGGAGGAGTAGACGTATTGAGTACCTCTCTGGAGGATAGTGAGTGAGTTTAGATTTTGTGTCATGAGTTTTACTTGTTTTATTATATGACCGCATATACTGTTGTTACCCTAATAAATTTAAGGTTTTAAACTTGCACAGTAGCTTATTTTACAAACTACACGCAAGGTTTTATTTTATTTTTTTATTTTATGATCTGCCACTACCCTATTTTTGTATATATATTTTTTTTTCAAATTTGGTTGAGAGGAGTTGTTTGCATGAAAAGCTGCATTAGTATGTGCTTTTCATGACAGGTGTGCTGCAATGTTGGAACAGTTTTGAGAGAGATTGCATCATTTTGCATTTTCTGCATAATTTTGTTTATGCTTAATTAATTGTTTGCTCTATTTATTCAATTGACTCAAAATCAATCAAAAATTATTTAAGTTTTTAAGTGATCTTCTGTTTTTACTAATGTCTCTCGACTATATTTCGATCAATTGAAGCATTTCTCAAAGGCCTCTTGACTCTTACTAGATCAATCAAGATTTCTTTTGTTTGTACATGTTGGTGACTCTCAGAATTTAGGAATGAATACTCTCATGTTGGTTCCACCAATGGTTGAGTAAAAGACACTCTATTGGTGATGGTACTGCATAACAATTGAGGTGTAACCACAAATGGTTTAGTAGAAGGCACGCACATAAAGGAAGAGATTTGTTGAAATATTCATATGTAAGTGGTGTGACTAATTAAGTGGTGAAATAATCCCACATCGAATAATATTGATAAGAATGAGTGAATGAGTAGATAATAATGTAATCAAGCCCAAACTCATTAACTTAATTAAGTTTTTGGGTTAAGTGATGCTCATATATGTTATGTTAAACTCTCAATTAGAATCTTTCCATGACACTGTGGCTTGCTGCACGCCCAATGGTTTTAAGTTATTTAGCACATATCCAGGACACAAGAACATTATATTCTTAATTCTCATAACTGTGTGGTGAAGGATATTAAGCTGGAAATGAACTTAAATAGATTTTTAATATAATTAATATTGACAAAGACTTCGTTATAACCTACAAATGGAGGCCTTTATGGTTTATATGGACTGACCTTTAAGTAAAATAATCTAGAAAAGAATTTCGATAATATTGAAATCCATCTTGTGATATTTGTATACATCCATTGTATCATTGTATGGCCTAAAATGAATTTCATGTCACCACATTTTCCTTTCTCCATTTGGTAGAGGCTTAGAGCCAATGAATTTCATGGTTGGTGCCACATTTTCCATGCTGTCTCGCAGCAACTGATGTCATCCAAGAATATATTGATTATTAGTAGTTGAATCAAGAAAATAAATAGCAGTATATTAGGTTTAAGTGATATAAGCTCGAACTCCTTATTATAGCATCAACACACTTGGCACAAATTTACTTGTTAGAGTAATGATCTGACTATGATCTTTCTGTGAGCATTCCCGCCGTCCAATCATGGTCCAACCACTTTTCTGGGCTCAAGTTCTTAGAACTTAAATCCACTTAAAGCATGGGCAGCATCTTTTTGTTGATATTGTTGACATTTTTTATATTCCTTAAAATAAAATAGGGCCTATTTTTTTTTGAGTAAAAAATAGGGTCTTGTTAATTGATGTTTTTTGGACATTTGTTAATAAGTTATTAAAAAAAATTAATACAATTTTTATGTATAATATAAAAAGTTGTAAAAAAAAAGTCAATTATTTCAAAAAAAATTTTAAAAAAATTTTATAAATCAATTTTTTTTAAAGCATTTGTTATCATTTCTTAAAAAAAAAAAAAAAAAACCGTAGGCCTAGGTAACATTTACATTTCTATCTATATTTAGATGTGCATCACTGTTTATATTTACATTTACATATACGTCTACGTCTATATCTAAATCTATATTTCTAGCATATTAGATTTTATATTACTATAATGACAGTAAGTAGTACCAACTAGTTAGGCCTAATTTTATAATTAAAAGAATAAAAACCAATTCAGGCCAAATTAAGGAATAATGGTGGATTTAAACTAGCTATTATAATACAATGAATTTTTGTTTTTAAAAGTCTACATTTTTTCATGACATCATTCTAACATATATTTTTAATTTTATTTTTAAAGTTGTTAATAATGCTAAACTATGTTAATTTAAACCATATACGTTAGTTTAATTTGATTTTTATAATTAGTCATCATTCCACCTATTAAACTAGGTATGATCTTCTCTAAATAAATTCTAATGAAATTGGGTGCGCTTTTCTCTATAAATTAGTTAAATATATAGACTTTCCCTTCAAATGCGGATGCTCAGAGCAGGATTGAAAAATCAACCACCCAAAGGAATATGGCTTTTTCTACAAATATTCAAGAAGTAAACCCCTAAAAGCACCAAACAAAAAGTCGGATTATTGTAAATCTGGGGAAAAAATTTCCAAAGAAAGAGCATAACCCAAGCAATTAACAAAATGCGATCGAAGAAAATCCCTAACCAATGAAGTAAAATAAAACTCCAAAGTATAGAAATAAGTAAAAGTGGTGATGCTAATTCAAATAGGAAAAGCAATGGCAAAAAACTTTGGATTGCAAAAATAGTATTTGAAGAAGGAAAATAATAACGCTATGCTAACCTTGGGTATATGCATTATGCAAATTACTATATTAAATTTAGGGTACCTTCCATTAGGCTAATCTCTTGTATGCCTGAACCCAAGACGCTCAACTCCCAGCCTCACTTGTAACCAAACTCCTCTACTCCCAGGAGCCTCCCATTCCTTCAGACAACGAATATCAGGAGCCCATTCCCAAACCTGTCTAGGAAGTGACAAATAGGGACTTTGAAGTCTTCTACCAGCAAAAGGACTCTAAAGACCTTTCTAATACCTCCCAACCCCGCTTACTCCTTGCTTAAGTAAGCACCAGCCAAGAGGAAGCCAGCATACTTGAAGGGATGGTGCTCGAGGAAAAGACCCCAGATTTGCTAGCACTGCTTATTGCTCAGGGTGCCTCCCCAGCGATTCATGTGGTCCCCCGACCACCAACTTCTGGCCCCACGCACACGTCCTTTGGTGACGCCGCGGATAAAAAGAGGAAAAGAGTACAAGGGGACAAAGGATCCAAGGATACTGAAGAGGAGGAAGTTACATGCTTTTCCCAGCAGCCCCTAAACAAGGAAGCCCGAACTACTAGGGCTCAGCAAAAGAAAAGTGTTCCCTCTGGGTCTTCCCAAGGAATTGAAAGAGAGCAACAGCCAAAGGCCTCTGCCTAGAGGCCTTCTTTTGTGCTAAGTTCAGGAAACCCTGTCATGGATGATGTCAACCTCAGGGATACCTAGAAGGGTAGGTCGGGCATCCTAACTGCATGCCTAGAAAAGGCCTTCCTTTTACTCGAGAACATGCAGGAGCTTCGATCCTTCCGGAAGTGTGAGATCTTCCTGTCACTAAAAAGAGATCTTGCCAAGGTATATAATCACCTTTTTCTTTGTACAACTTAACATAAACATGTATAAATCCTGAAACTTAGTAATTTTGCAGTCCGTACAAGCAGCCTTTGTGGCTAAAGAATGGGTGGACCACACCCTTGGTTAGGCTTGCGAGGCTGAAGGCAAGTTGGAAGTAGCTGAGAGGGCCCATGAAGAGACTGATAAGAAGCTTAAAGAGACCTTCTCCTAACTGACCGAGGTAGAGAAGTCTCGAAAGAATGCCAAGGCTGCCTTGGCTAGCTATGAGAAACAAGCTACAGAGTCCCTAGAGGCTTAAAAGAAAGCTAAAAACCAGCTAGCCTTAACCATGGTGAAGATTAAACAACAACAAAAGTAGCCAGAGGCAAAGGATGCCGAGAAGGCTAAGGCCAAGCATGCGGCCTTTAATGCGGGCATGACTAAGACTGCCTAGCTCAGGGACGTCGCTCGGGCCTTTTTCCTTGAGGTATGGGGTCAAGCCCTCACTGCAACTAGGGTTAGCACTAAATCAGAGCTTAGAGCCCCTAATAGAGTGTATTACCCCCCAGCCTTGTGCCTGGCCCCCAACCTTTCTTAGTCTTCAACTGATCCTGGCTCTACCTTTGCCTATGACTTAGTCTAGCCTGCTACTACTCTAGCTGCCACACTTGCTACAGAGAAAGGGCAAGAGCAGCCACCTCTAGTAGCTGTTGTGGACGTGGAGACAGAAGAAGCAGCTAAAGTAGGACAACTAAAGAGGAATAAGAGGGAGAAGGAGAAAGTAAAAGAGGGAGGGAAGCAGAAAGAAACATCAACATAATTGAGTCCTAGGTTAAGTTACAATTAGTCAATTTTGTAATTGGGCTTATGTTTAGTTGATGCCCCTTTTCATTATATTGTAATCCAACTCCTAAACTTTAATGAAAACACCAAACTTTTATTTTATAAATTTTCATCCATCTAAGTTTAATCTGTCTGAGTATATCTCCTACTATTTTTATTTTATTTTTTATTGTCTATAACATACTAACCTTTGACTAACCTAATTAATTACCCTCACTATCCTATTCAACATGAAATGAACTTTCAGGAAGTAACTAAACTGACACTTAGGGTGATTTGTAACCATATTTTGACACTTTGTAACCCGAGGAAGCAAGCAAGACTTATGCTTCTACCGATACGTAGAAAATTCCACGTAAATGCTAACTTGTCTAAGGTTTGTGATCCGAGGAGCCAAACAGGACCAAGATTTTGTTTAACACTTATAAACTTTTTTCTACAAAGGTTAATTTACCCAAGGTTTGTAACACGAGGAGTCAAACAAGACCGAGGTTCTGTTTAACACTTAGAAACTTTTTTCCACTAAGGTTAATTTACCCTTAGAAACTTTTTTCCACAAAGGTTAATTTACCTAAGGTTTGTTACCTGAGGAGTTGAACAAGACTGAGGTTCTGTTTAACACTTAGAAACTTTTTTCCACAAAGGTTAATTTACCAAAGGTTTGTGACCTGATGAGTCGAACCAGACTGAGATTCTGTTTAACAATTAGAAACTTTTTTCCACAAAGTTTAATTTACCCAAGGTTTGTGACCTAAGGAGTCGAACAAGACCGAGGTTCTGTTTAACACTTAAAAACTTTTTACTTAAGCAACCACCCCATTACTCACAACCAAAGTAAGGCATAAATGAACTATATATGAATAAAAAGAAGGCGTAAATGCACTTTTAGTCCCTACATTTTGACTTTTTTCCATTTTACTCCCTACATTTTATTTTTTTCTACTTTTAGTCCCTAAAACCAATTTACACGTGTCATTTTCGTCCTTTCCGTCAGTCAACCGACGAAAATAGCTGAGGTGGCAGCCGAAGCAATTAAAATATTATAAAAATGCCACATCACCATGACACATCAGCATATAAATTTAAAAAATTAATTTATTAATTTTAACTAAATAAAAAAAATTAAAAACATAATTAAAAACAATAAAATCAAACCCAAACCCAGAAAATCAAATCCAAGAACATGAAATTTATACCCACCAATAGCAACCCACAACCACCGAAATTTATACCCACCATCGAAACAACACCACACACCATCGAAACTTCAAAACCAACCTAAGAACCACAAACTATTCAGACCCACAACCCATTCAAACCCAAGCCTCAAAACCGATTCAACCCACGGTGGCAAACTTCGGCGATCAAAAGCCACAACTCACAACAAGTGAACCCCAGTAAGCAAAAGCCACAACCGACAATAACAAACCCAGACAAGTAAAAGGTCATCTTCAAACTCTGTCATCACCTTCAAGATCTACCATTGCCACCGTCGCATTCAAGCACTGCCATCACTGCCATTGCCTTTAAGCTCTGCCACTGTCGCTGTCATCTTCAAGCTCTGCCGTTGCCTTCAAGCTTCGCCATTGAGTGAGATAGCTCAACTCTCATCCTTAGAGATTGTGCTCCGAACCCACCAAAACGAAGAAGAATCTGACGCCGGCAATTTTCAAGCTCGGTCGAAAGAAGCACTGGAAATGCTGGCTAGATCCGAAGCCGAGTATAAGAAACCCAGAACGAATACCCAAACCCAGAAAATCAAACCTGAAAATCAAATACCCAAACCCAAAAAATGAAACCAGAAAAAAAAAAAAATCAATGAGCCAAGTTTGATTCAATGAAGCGTTGATTTTGTTGTACAGGTTTTGTTGTTGATTGTTTAAAATAAACTGGGTTGATTTTGTTTGAGTTTTTGGGTTTTTGAGTTTTTGGGATTTTGAGTTTTTGGGATTTTGAGTTTGAGTTTGAGGTTTGGTTGGGTTTGATTCAATGAGCTGAGTTTGGCTGGGTTTTGTTTGAGGTTTATGGGTTGATTTTGAGTTTGATTGCTTGAAATAAACTAGGTTTTGTTCTTGGGTTTGATTTTCTGAGTTTGTGTTATTGTGTTCGTAGGCATTTGATTTTATTGTTTTTAATTATGTTTTTAATTTTTTTTATCTAGTTAAAATTAATAAATTAATTTTTTAAATTTATATGCTGATGTGTCATGGTGATGTGACATTTTTTATAATATTTTAATTGCTCCGGCTGCCACCTCAGCTATTTTTGTCGGTTGACTGACAAAAAGGACGAAAATGACACGCGTAAATTGATTTTAGGGACTAAAAGTGGAAAAAATAAAATGTAAGGACTAAAATGGAAAAAAGCCAAAATGTAAGGATTAAAAGTGCATTTACGCCTAAAAAGAACTTCATATCATTAATAGTAATAATGTCGTAGATTATTTACATTCCAAGGACGTGGAACTACATTTTCATCCAAGTCTTCCAAATAATAAGCCCCAATACTCGCCACTGATGTTATTCAATAGAGGTCTTCCCAATTAGGACTCAACTTTTCCAAGACCGGGTTCTTGGCTGTCCCTACTACCTTCCTCAAAACTATATCTCCTAGGGCCAATGGCCTTAGCTTCACTCCCTTGTCATATCCTTGCTTGAGCCTCTACTGATAATGTGTCATCTTCACTGTAGCCACTTCTCTTCTTTCCTCAACTAAATCTAAGCTGGCCGAGAGCAAGCGATTATTCTCCTCGATGCTAAATTGATCAGTTCTTAGGGTTGGGAATCCTTCCTCAATAGGGATTACTGCTTCTGCCCCATAAGTCATTGAAAAATTAGTCTCCCCAATTGATCTTTGGGGTGTAGTGTGATAAGCCCACATCACATGGGGCAGTTCATCCACCCACTTCCCCTTGGCATCATCTAACCTTTTCTTCAACCCAGACATTATGGTCTTATTTGTAACCTTGGCCTAACCATTCCCTTATGGATAAGCCAGAGTAGAATACCTATTCCTAATCCCCAACTCCCCACAGTATTTTCGGAAGGCTTTACTATTAAATTAAAGACCATTGTCCAAGATTAACGTGTGTGGGACTCCAAACCTGGTGATGATATTTTCCCATATAAATCTCTTAGCATCCACATCCCTGATATTGGATAGAGGTTCAGCCTCTACCCACTTAGTAAAGTAGTTTATCCTAACAAGGAGCCATCTTCAGTTTCCTGCGGCTCGAGGAAATTGTCCCACTATATCCAAGCCCCACTGAGCAAACAGCCAAGGGTTGGCAAGTGGTTTCAAAACCCCCTCAGGTTGGTGACGGGCATACCTCTGACACTAATCACACTTACTCACATAATCCTGAGAAGTTCTTTGCATGCTTGGCAACCAGTATCCTTGGGTAAGGGCTCTGTGGGCCAAAGACCTCCCTTATGTATGACTCCCACATATTCCCTAATGTAACTCTTCTAACAAGGGCTTCACTGCCTCATGATGTACACACAATAAATATGGCCCCGAATGAGAACGTTTATACAACTTTTGTTCTTCAGACAACCAATAATGGAGAGCCTTCCTACGTATTTTCTCTGCCTCACCCTTTGTCCTCAAGTAACAATCCTTGTTTCAAGAAAGTAACCAAGGGGTCCATCCAGCTTGGCCTAACTTGGATACTATGTACCCCGACCAAGGGCTTCTCCACAAGACTAGAACTAGCCATGTCTTCAACAATAACGACCCGAGGCAGATTTGACCCCAGAGAGGTTGCCAGCATTGCCAAAAAATCTGCATGAGAGTTTTGTCCCCTTGGGATTTGCTTTAGAATAAAGCCCTTGAACTGAACCCAAGATTGTCTAACCCTAATGAGATATCTCTGCATGCATTCATCCCGAGCCTCAAACTCTCCATTAACCTAGCCCACCACCAATCGTGAGTCTGAATGTACCTCTATGACTTCTCCTTTCAATTTGTTAACCATCACCATTCGAGCTAACAAAGCCTCGTACTCAACTTCATTGTTCATAGCTAGGAAACCCAACCGCAATGACTTTTCCATCACCAGCTTCTCGGGAGTTATTAATACAACTTCTACCCCTGCTCCTTTTCGGTTGGCTACTCCATCAGTGTACACCTCCCAAGTAGGGACAATGGAGACCAAGATTGTCAATCTCCACTATTCCTTTTTCCTCATCAGCTACACTTTCTATAACTCCACCACAAAATTTGCTAAAACCTATCCTTTTATTGCAGTATGAGGTTGACATCATAAGCACCCAACATGGGCCCCCATTTTGCGATTCTGCCCGTGTAATCCGATTTTCATAAGAGTGCTTGCAAGGGAAGCTAGGTGAGCACCACCACAGTATGCGCCTGAAAATAATGTGGAAGCTTCCTTGTGTTGTGTATAATGGCCAACACCGCCTTCTCTAGGGGTAAATAGCGTGTCTCAGCTTCATGTAAGGACTTGTTAACATAGTAGACGTGTCTTTGCACCCCACTCTCATTTTTTACCAGAATTAGACTAACTACATAATCTGTGACTACTAAGTATGCAAACAAAACTTCTTCTTTCTCGGGTCTAGAAAGGACTGGGGGGCGCGAAAAATATTGCTTGAGCTCCTTAAAGGCCAACACACACTCCTCGGTCCATTAAAAGTCCTTCCATTTGTGAAGGAGATGGAAAAACGGACGACACCTATTCGCTAATCGGGAGATAAACCTATTCAGAGTTGCTGCCATCCCTGTTGATTTTTGTACGTCTGTGGGATTCTGAGGAGGATGCAAGCTATTAATGGCCTTAATCTGATCGGGATTGACTTCAATTCCTCGGTGTGTAAACATATAGCCTATAAACTTTCCTTAGCTAACCCCAAAAGAACACTTAGATGCATTTAAGCGCAGCCTATGTTCTCTCAACACTGAGAACACTTCCCCCAAATCTATTAAGTGCTCTACAACTTGCTTGCTCTTTACCTGATAATGGTAATTTCGATTGGGTGCGCGGAAAGAAATTTTTTCTTGATCAACTAATGCTAAAGGTATCTGGTGGTACCATTGGAAGGTATCCAAGAAACTCATCTGAGGATGTCTAACTGTTGCATCCACTAGTTGATCAATCCGAGGAATGGGGAAAGGAT
The DNA here is from genome assembly GCA_023736055.1 of Quercus glauca. Classification (NCBI taxonomy): domain Eukaryota; kingdom Viridiplantae; phylum Streptophyta; class Magnoliopsida; order Fagales; family Fagaceae; genus Quercus; species Quercus glauca. Next base: position 71,401,811 of record CM043316.1, on the reverse strand, counting down.
CCTTCGAGCAAACTTTATTCAAATCCGTGAAGTCCATGCACACACGCCACTTCCCCTTTTTCTTCTTTACTACCACAGTATTAGCCAACAACCCGAGGTAAAAGATCCCTTTGATTGCCCCTACTTGCTTAAGTTTGTTTACTTCTACCCTTACTACCTCAGCATGCTCTTTTGACGAATGCTGAGGTGGCTACCTTCATGGGGTCGCCTTTGGATTCACATTCAGCTGATGACATATAAACTCGAGGTCAATCCTAGGTACGTCATAGGTACTCCTGGCAAACACATCCATGTTGTCCTCCAAGAACTTCACCAAGGTCGCCTTTTCCAAGGACGGCAACTGAGACCCCACTTGAAAGAACTTTTCTTCATCCTGTCCAATCATAATCTTTTCTAACTCCTCAGACAGCACCCCATGAAACTCGGTACCAAATCCTACTTTGGGACCCTTTGATTGCTATGGGATTTTGCTCCTTTTCTGCCATGGCTTGACTTGCTGGTTGCTGTGTAATGGCTGCTATCAGACATTGCCTAACCATTGCTTGACTTCCTACTAATTCCCCAACTCTTCCCTGTGTGGGGTACTTAACTTTCAAGTGTAAGATTGACGAGACTGCTCCCATAGCATGAAGCCATGGCCTAGCCAAGATAGCTATGTAAGGGGAATAGGCCTCCACAACAATGAAACTGGCTTGCACTGCCTCGTCCCTAGATTACACAGGTAACCTTATCATTCCGCAGGGGACTACCATCCTCCCATCAAAGCCTATCAACGGCAAGTCATACCTTTCCAGGTCCTCGGGCTTTAAATTCAACATTTTATACAGGTCAAGGTACATGATCTCTGCTCTACTCCCTTGATCTACCAGGACCCTTTTTACATCATAGCCACCAATCCTAATGGTTACTACTAAGGCATCATCGTGTTGCTGTAATGTTCTCTCCTTACCCTTCTCTGAAAAACCCAAAATGGGTATGGCCACCACCTTGGCCTTTTTGAGTGTCCTATCCCTATCTCTTGAATCAGGGCCCACAGCCATAGACATGACCCCCTAAACAGGTCCCAATGTCGCCCATAGGCTTAGCGAAAATCACATTAATTATGCCCAATGCTGGCCTAGGAGCTCCATCCCTCTAATACCCAGCTCCTGAATGCCTGAATTAACCTACAGGCTGATGCAAGAACTGACTTAGCTTCCCTGACTTCACCAATTGATCTAAGTGATCCTGTAAATTCTTGTAGTCCTCAGTGGTGTGCCCTTTTTTCTTGATGATAATGGCAATAAAGGCTCGGGTTCCTCTTGGAATGATCCTCACCCATCTTATTGGGCCATCTGAAATATGGTTCATTCTTTATCTTTTCCAATATCTGATAGACTGGTTCTTTAAATAATGAATTAATCACTTGAGCCTCCGCAGATGATGTCTGATTAGAGAAGTCTCTCGGTTATTATGATATCCTCCTCCCTGAGGATCCATTTTCTTTGGGAAAACCTTAGCTTTGCCCTTTCCCTAGGTTTGATCTTCCTTTACTCTTTTATACTTACCAATACGATCCATGAGTTGTCATATACTAAGTGTAGGCTTCATTGTCAATGATTTCCGCAATTCAAGTTCCATCGGGAGCCCAACTTTAAATGTTCTTATTGCTACATCTTCAAAATCTCTATTTATTTCATTGTATGTTTCCCAATACCTATTCGAGTAGGTCCTGAGAGTCTCACCCTCCTTATGGCCATGGACGAAAGAGAGTCTAGCGGCTTAGGGACTTTACTGCATGTTACAAATCTTGCTCCAAATGCCCTTGTTAGCTCCTCAAAAGATCTTATTGACCCCTTCTCTAAAGCATCAAACCACCGCATAGCCATAGGCCCAAGGCTAGAGGGGAAAACCTTGCACATAAGGGCTTCATTGCTAGAATGAACTGTCATCTTCTGATTGAAATGGCTCACATGCTCTACAGGGTTAAACCTTCCATTGTAAATGGTAAAGGTTGGCTGTGAAAACCGGTGGGGACGCTTGGCCTTATTGATTCTTCTAACAAAGGGTGATTTAGAATTTGCAAAAGTGCTTTACTCATCGCGTCATTCCCCATTCTGTGGTGAGATGACCCTTGTCCGCGCTTGTACTTGTCCTTTTCTAGTTTATCCTGGAGTGAAGATGCTGAGAAGGACTCATTGGATGAAGTTATTGACCTATGGCGATATGAGCGATCCCTACTTCCCCCTGATCCATCACTTAATAGGGGTGAAGAACTCCTTCTATTTTGCTCCAAGTTGGCCATGACTACTCAGGATAAACCCACAACAACACTTTTTCCCACAGACGGCGCCAATTGTAAGGACACAAAAATCAAACAGCCTAATCCCACTTAGAATAGTGAGGATTGTGCAACTCAACTAGGCCCAAAGCAATAGGTATTTGTAAGAGAGCGAGTTAAACAAAAAAGGAAGGGGTTTAGCCCGAGGACAAAAATAGGGAGAGGTTCACTACAAATCAAAGTTTACATATATATAAGGCTTATCACAAGCTTGCCCGATGAGGCAATTCTTACACATAATGATACACTGTTCACTTTCTTCTCTCAATAATCTTGTTTTGGTTTCTCTCATTCCCTTGTTTTTCTTCGCCTCCCTTTCACCTGGAAGTTCCTTTTCCTTATATACTTCTCAGCCCTTTACATCTTGGCCTTCCATCTCCACCTACCTAGGCTTTCACTATGACACTTGTCCCCTTAAACTTCTGTTAAATGTGATAGAAGGAGTTGCTTAGTTGTGAATTCAAATGTTTAGGTCATTTCCTCATCAATGTAGTTGATAAAGTTGTTGTCAGTCATTTAATGCGGAGGCAGTAAGATAACTCTCACTGGAGACTTCCCCTACTTTCCTTGATTCTATCCCTACACCTCATTCTCCTCGTCTGGACTTCCCAAAAGTCTCTTGTCTCTTCCCCTCCCATCTTCGGGTGGATCCCCTCTTCGGGCTTATGATGCCTTAATAATGACGATAACAGCTTATCGAACATTTCCTCAGTCCTCGAGCCCCCACATATATATTGCACGAATATTAACCACTAGTTAGGCCAAATTAAGTACTAATAGTGGATTTTTACTAGTTACTGTATTATTTATAGGTGTTTAATTCCATGATCTTCAATACAAGTACTCCCCACTCGTAGTTGACCTAAATATCATATAAATAGAATAGGACAAAATTTAGGTACAGTATTTTAAGTGCTGTTTCTTAAGTTCCACTTTTAAGATTCAGCCATGTGACTACTTAACTAAAAAATACACTTCCATCCTATGATAAAAAATCCACATGGTTAAATCTTAAGAGGGAAACCTAAAGAACAACGCCTAAGTACTGTACCTAAGTCTTGCCTGATAGAATATATGCATCTTACATTTATTACTATAATTTAAAAGACGGTGGTGAAGGGCTTTATAACCTAAGGGGGATGGGAGTCATGTGGCTAAGACAGCGTGCAATAAATGCTATAGGTTTGGAGCCGTATTCATTTTGTTGAAAAAATGATAACAATAATTCTGACATTAATGAGTTGGGCTATTCTTAATTATAAATATATATAGAGAATGAAAGCTAACTAAGTGGATGAGAAAAATGCAACCTAGAATTTGTGAAGGACAAGAAAGTAGCCCTTTTTTCTTGTCTTGGCTTTAATAAGAAGGAAAAGAAAGAAGAAACACTTTTGTCTGTCTCTTTCGTAAACAAAATGTCATTGGAAGATGTAGTATAGAAACGAAAAGCATAAATGTTAGTAGGCTAAATTTTTTTTTGAAGAGTAGAAGATTTACATGTTTCTTCACCTGGGGGTTCAACCACCACCTAACCTTTTCCTAGGCCAACAAACGATGTTAAATGATACAATTAATTCATTTATCTGTACTACCATCTGTTAGTGTGTGTCTCAATCTCTCTCTCTCTCTCTCTCTGAACATTAATCTTTAAGAGAAGCACTCCCACACGCTTTCAAGTGCATGAGATATCATGAGGGAGTGTGGTACCAAAGAAGGTTGGAAATGGTAGGTTTGTTTCCACGACCCATTTGCCAGAAACACCTAAAGAACCAAGATTTACATTCTTCTGTTGTGTTTCTCATTTGGGTTGCATAGGGATTTTCTTGCTAAAAGAAGAGAGAGGGAGCTATTTACACTGAGAATCTAATAAGCCAATATGGGTACCTTCACATTTTCCTTGTGACCTACCCTCTCTCTCTCTCTCTCTCTCTTGGGTGTTTATTTCCACTAATATTGTGGGTTCCTGGTGGTTGTTCTGTGAAATGGCTGTGATGGGCAAAAGCAAATCTGTTTTAATATTAACTGGGAGAGTTATAAACGAGGCTGTGAGCTTCATTGTCTTTTCTGTTCTAGACCTCATTGATTTCCTTCTTTGTTATGTTTACAAATTAGTTGATTTCTTTGTTGAAGCTGAATGGAAACCATGTTATTGCTCGTCTGGCAAAGAAGTCATCACTAGCAGTGGCAAAATCTTGGTTTCAGAACAAGGTGAATCCAAGATTGTTTGCCTTAGTTCCACCAAGGTGCAATTGGAGGAGATCTCAGACACCCTTTATACACGTCCTTCTCTAGTGTCTGAGGTCTCAAATTTGACTGTGACCGAACTCAAAAGGCTCAAGGTTGATAAGACCTTTGTGCAATCTTGTGAGAAAATCAAGAAAGGTGGCACGGTACGTTCATCATTCACTGTAAACTCTTCCCTTGTCGAAATGCTTCAAGGAAAGATGGGGAGGCAGCTATTACATCCCATTCCAAGATGGTCCGATTGTGATTGTAGCTTTTGCAACTCTTGGACCTCTTCTTGCAAAGAAACCCTTTTTGTAAGAGCCGAAGGCCCCAAAGGTAACAATTTATTATTTAGGTTAGAATAATAATTAAATGATTAATTTTGCATAATTTCTTAATGCGGTTTAATTTTTTGTGACAAATATTATTTTATTTTGGTTTCAGTATAGATGGTTACAAGTTCAAATCTTATCTTCCTTTTGACCCACATTTAAAAAGTTAAAATGGTTAAACTTCATTTATTCGCACGGTAATACTTTTTGGAATATACGGTAGTTTGTCATTTCAATAATAAATACATTGGTAAACCAACTTTGTTAATGTCCTTTGATCGTTTTTAAGCTAATAGTTAAAAAGTAATCTGATTAATTATCGCTAATGATTCTTCTTTATAAAATCTATATCTTAAAGTTGGTCTTTGCTTATGATGTCAGAAAAAGCACAAGAAGATGTGTTGTTCATTCATGGCTTCATTTCATCATCGGCATTTTGGACAGAGACATTGTTCCCGAATTTCTCTAGTGTTGCAAAATCTAGCTATCGCTTGTTTGCCATTGATCTTCTTGGATTTGGAAGGAGTCCTAAGCCGACTGACTCCCTCTACACGCTAAGAGAGCATTTAGACATGATTGAACGGTCTGTCATTGAACCACATCAAGTTAAATCCTTCCACATTGTGGCTCATTCTTTAGGTTGCATTTTGGCTCTAGCACTCGCGGTTAAGTACCCTGGCTATGTGAAATCCCTAACCCTTCTTGCACCGGTACGTTTCTTTATTGTTAAATTATTTATTTCTGACAAGGAATCGACCATTTTTTAATTAATCTAAAACCTTTTGAATACAAGTCTTTTGTTCTATTTTGGTATTCTACTTTACACTCCACCCTTGATCATAGCTTGTTTTATATATACAAAAATATTTTCTTCTAAAATAACCAAAATTTAAAAATAGGAAAAAAAAAAAAATCATACATGTCATATTATAATTTATAATTTATGAAATATAAAATAGAATACAAAAAATAGCACAGAAGATTTGTATTTAAAATACTTTGTCCCATTATAAGTGTTTCACTCTATATTTTATCAATCATAGTTTGTAAAAAAGACCAAAAAATTGGATGAAAGACCAAAAAAAAAAAAATTATAGTTTGTAGTATGTAATTTTTTTTACTTAACAAATAATTAAATTTTAAAAAATATAAATAAAAATCAAACGCATAACATTTCATAGTTTATAAAATATAAAATGAAATACTAAAAATAAAATCAAAAATATTTATTTATTTTACCTACCTTAATTTAGGGGAAATTATTAAGCCCATGGTATAAATTCCAATCATTATATCATAAGAGTGGACCTTACGTGAGACTCATAGCTGAGACTAATTCACTTGTGAGTGGAGGAATTCGTTGGAAACAAAAAGTATTTTGTGATTTAGACATACTAGTCTTTTTTTTCTTTTTCTTTTTTGATGTGACATACATACTAATCATCTCTTTAACGTTAGATAATATTAATACATACGCCGCATGTAGAAGATAATAATAACAAGATAAACCTAATTAATAATTTATGTTAATCGAGATAATATATTAGTTTATTCATGGTTTATCAAAAAAAAAAAAAAAAGTTTATTCATGGGAATAATGCTCTAGAGTGTCAAACTAATAAGGTCTCCCAAATTCCCAATTGAAAGGTCTGCTGTCTGACCAACTGTCCAAATCTTGGGGCTGTTATTTGGCCAGGTGTCGTAGAACAACCCCCAATTTTCACTTAATACCCCTTGTTGGGACACGAACCTTACCTCTTGTTTGGAAAGTGGCACTCACTCCATTGACCAGTCATACCTAACCATGATAATATAAACAATATTGTTGCTTAAAAAATTTTAAGTAATAAGTTGTTATTAATTTTTATTTTAAAATAATTAAGAAAATTACTTTTTTATTATGTATTATTAGCATCTTGCAACGTAGAATATACAGTAAAATATCATGAGCGTAATATTTTTCTAATATAAATTGATATTGAAAATCTTTCTACATGATAAATATGATCATTTTTTGTATAACATGGCAGCCATATTTCCCGGCACCAAAGAGTGAACAAGCCACACAGTATATGATGAGAAGGATAGCACCAAGGCGTGTTTGGCCACTGATTGGGTTTGGAGCTTCAATGGCATGCTGGTACGAACACATATCCAGGACTATTTGTCTTCTCATATGCAAGAACCACAGATGGTGGGAATTTCTTGCCAAACTTATTACCAGAAACAGGTAATTGTTCAACCTACCACCTTAGATTGTGTCAATGCTCACTCAACCTCTTAAATTCTATACATTAATTTTTGAGTACACCATGTAGTCATGTGCATATTTTCATCTAGAGGCGTTCCAAATCAGCGCAATTTTTCTATTTTATAATCCAACTACCATAGTACCCATCCAAGATCCAACCATTTCTTTACCGTATTTTTTTCTTGGGGTCAAACGTCAAACTCAACATATAAAAACACAACCAACATATTTTTTATTTTTATTTTTTTATAAACAAACACCACCAACATTTAATGCAAGAACAATATTTGTTGGATAAAGTTTAGTTTCAAAATAGTTTGAAGCTATCTTCTCCAATCTACTACATAAAGACTTGTAAGACTATTTATCTATATTATTTATACAAGTCACATGGCTTATTTTAAAAAATCGTATGATTAAAACTACTTGTAAATTATTATATGAACTGTGGCATAGTAGATTGAAAAAATATAATTTCAAAATTGGTTTGAATCTAAATTTTTTCCATGCATAGGTTTATTATTAATACAATTTTTGGTGCACAACAGCACAACGTCTTCCACTAATAATTATGAAATTTTTATATTTTTCTTATTTTAATCAAATTAAAAAAGAAAAAGGAGGGGGGGAAGCTAGTAGTCAATCACAAATCTTAGGCTACCTACCTCTCTATATGGACCATATTAGGAACATAACGTACCTTTTTTTTATTTTGTCCCTTACTTCTCTCAAGATCAAAAGACAATTATCCTCACAACTCACAACGGAAAATCTATAACTCTGCAGAAAAAATTAGCTTAAATAAAGATCATAAGTAAGATTTGTCCAAGATATACTTTTAAAAGAAAAATTATAGGAACACACTCAAATTTACACTTAGGATCTGTTTGGAATCCACTTATTTTGCTAAAATTGAAAATTTTTTATTGAAAGTTTACTAAAAGTACTGTAGATAAATGTTAAAGTTAGCTGAAATAGTACAGTGAGATTCATGAATAGTACCAAAAAATGCAGTAATTTTACAACTTGTTAATATGTGTAATAGTGAATGGTAGACACATTTTACTCACTCTGGTACTTTTAGTCGATATTGCACAAATTAACAAGATGTGAAATTGTCGTGAAATTGAAAAGACATTTGGTATATGTTTTCAAACAACAATTTTAATTTTTAAATAATATTATATATATTTTTACACATTTTTCACCCACACGTATTTTCAAACATATTTTTCAACAACTATTTTTAATTTATAAGTGCATGTGCTGTCCCATCTTTACTCTAGAAATGCGCCCGTGCCCCAGCTAGTACAAAGAAAAAGATAGTAACAGAGGAGTTTCAATTAGTGGGGCCCAAGATCATAGTGGTGTTACTGCATGTTGGTACTGGAACATCAAAGTCATACTGAAATTGACAAGAAGATATAATATGGGATGATAGTATACAGTTCAGATATTGATTGGTACACGGCGTAATAAAAAAAATGGTTGGCTTTATTGATTTGAAGAAATGTCATTTTAATCTCCTTTTTCAGGTAACGAAGAAAAAGATGGCTTTTTTTTTTCTTTTCTTTTTTTGGCTGAAAGAGAAAAATATAGCTCTGAACTCTAATTTGAGGCCATTGGAAATGAATACAGAATTGGGATAAGGGGAGTTAAACTATTCATGAAAAGTTAGTCATTTATAAATGATATAAGATTTTTTTTTTTGAGAGAAAAAATGATATAAGAATTTTAATAATAAATATTCCCCATTTTGTCGGTCAACTTATTTATTACACTATTACTCACATTTATACTTGAGTTCAAATTTTTATTTAATTAATTTAGTTTGTGTTTCATATAAATTATTTTATTTTGTTTTGTTTAAAGTAGGTTGGATAAAAGTATAGTGGCATCTATAAAATATATTAATTACACCTTAGCCAATATATGAATTAAATGTTTTCAAATTATTTTTTATTTTACAAATTTCTTTTCGAGGTATATGATTCACATATGTGTATTTTAATTTGATCTAAAGTGAATAGATTGTAGCTTTAACCCACAAAGTTAAAATATTAGATTCCAACCAAAATTACAAGTGTGTAAATTGTGATTAACTCAAATAATTAATAAAAGGAGGTAAATAACATTAATTTAAAAAACTAAACATATGTGAGGTTTAAGTGATATGAGAAACATAATGAAAGGAAGTATCAAAGTTTAAGTGATTCAGCAAGGGATTACTTGAAATATACATGTTGAAGTGAATGTCTTAAAACATATAGAAAATCTAATTTCCCCCATAAGCACAATGCATGTGCCTCTTGGAAAAAAAAAAAAAAAAACTAAATGTTTTACCAATCTTACTATAAAATGTATAAAGAAATTAATAAATAAGTAATACAAAATATTTTATTTTTTTATTTAAATTGTAAAACTTATATGACAAAATTTGAAAGATTCGTACATCACTTTTCTATCACGTTTTATACATATCACACGATTTTCTATCACTCTTAATTATCACAAATGAATAACACATTTGTTTGTGATCGATGAATTATTACTTTTATATGAATCTATTATCTTAACTTTTATTTATGGTACTCCATGGCGTACCGTAAATATTGTGCTTATAAGAAGAAAAATTGAGGGCACACCCGTCACATCACTACAGTGGCTAAGTCATGGTTCTTTTCCACTGTTTGGACAGTTTTAGGTGAAATGTTGTTCAGACTTCAAGCGTGAAGCAAGACACATGGGGACAGACCCATTAAATTTAGTTGTTCATTTATTGTGCGTTGTTGGCCTTCCCTGCGATTCAAACTAGAGCTTATTGACAAAGACGTCTATCTAACATTGTCATCTATCATTTAATTATTATGATTTTCTTTAATTATTTTTTTTTTCTTGAAATCTTTTACAGGATTAGGACATTCTTGCTCGAAGGTTTCTTTTGCCACACCCACAATGCTGCATGGCATACCCTTCACAACATTATTTGTGGTACCGCTAGCAAAATTGATACATATCTGGATGCAGTTCGAGACAACCTAAAATGTGAGGTTACTATATTCCATGGCAAAGATGATGAACTTATACCAGTTGAATGTAGCTACAATGTGCAAACAAAAATACCTCGAGCTCGTATCAAGGTGATTGAGAAAAAAGATCATATTACAATTGTTGTAGGAAGGCAAAAGGCATTTGCTAGAGAGCTGGAAGAAATATGGAGGAATTCAAGTGGTTGAGACCAAATTATAAGTGTAATCATCTACTACTCCTTTTATTTATGGCCCCAAGTCACCATAAGTTTCTATCCAACCAAAAAAAAAAAGTGGATAAAAACATATCCTGAGGTTGGCAGAATATTTATTTACTCCTTCAAGTGTGTAGTCCCTCCATGAAATTATTACCAGTGTTCTTGGAGTTGTGAAGTACTTACTTGTAACAATGTTAATTTGATAATGTTAAAATGAACATTATATCAAACATTTGTCTTTTTCTTTTTTTCTTTTTTGGTTACGTTAAGTTTTTAAAGGGACTGTGTATTTGGTTAGCTTTTATGTTGGTAGTTTATTAGTTGAAAAGTAAGAGAAAATATGGGTTTAAACAAACAAGTTGGCTTTAAGCAAATAAACCCATAATAAATACCACTTGAGTCAAGAGAATTGCAGTATAAATTGTCGTTTTGTTTATAAGAAAATTTAAGAAATGCTCTAAAAGTATAGATTTATTTATTTATTTATTTTTATTACTAAGAATCTTGTAACTCAATTAGTATACATTTCTTGATCTTTTTAAGAGAAATATTCGGAGTTTAAAATCTTCTATCTTTGACTATTGATATAATAATAATAATAATAATAATAATAAAATCGTATTATATTTTATAATGAAAACAATTGTCGGTTTTTTGGTTTTCTGTTTTGTTTTTGAGAATCAAACAATTGTCGTATTAATATGTCATAACGTTTGTTTTGGGCCTTCACACATAATAATTCCTCCTATTAATTAATTGTCTTGAAGTAATTGTCTTGTCAATTTGTGATGGTTGAACGATTGAAACAGTAAATCCCGGCCACATAAAGCTATTCATGTAGACCATATCTTATTTATATGGCAGATTAACAGCGGCGCTTAATAAATGAAAATTTTAGTACTTTCTTTCCCTTCTTGCTGCCTAGATCTGTGCAATTTCTTCTCTATTTCCTTATATAGATTGAAGGGTTATACTAACGAGTGCCCTTAAAGCACTCTTTAAAAATTCATTTTAAGAAAATTTTGACATCACTTTTATGGAAAATAAAAAAAAGCTGTCAAAACATTAATTATTTTTTTTTTCTTTTCCCATAAAAGCTTTCTTTAAATAGATTCTTAAAGAGTGCCCTAAGGACACTCGTTAATATTTCCCTAGATTGAATAATTATAGGACCATATACTTTCGCACACCTTTTACCACAACTTAACAGTGACGCTTCATAAATGAGATTTTTAATATTTTCTGTACCTTCTTGCCGCCAAGACGTGTGCAATTTCTTCTCTAATGCTTTTATTGATTGAATAATTATAGGACTATATACTTTCATATACCCTTTGACACAACTTAACAGCAGCACTTCATAAATAAAATTTTTAATACTTTTTGTACCTTCTCACTCCCAAGACGTGTGCGACTTCTTATTCTCTAATGCCTTTATTGAATGAATAATTATAGGACTATATACTTTTACACACCATTTACCACATTGAGTAATGAAAAAAAGATTTTGGATCTACATGAAAGTAACATATAATCAATCGTAATCTGCCACATAAGACAATTGTGGCAAATAATGTGTGAAAGTGTGTGGCACTAAAATTATTGTTTTTTATTGTTTATATAGTATCAACTATCAAGACAAATTTAAAAAATCAAAATCTCAACCTTCAAGAACCATGAAAGAGAGAGCACACAAAGATTTACATGGTTCAACTTCAACCTAGCTAACAGCCGACGTCCATAATGTGAAATCTCTTGACAGCTACATATGCCTCTCAAGTACTTGTAGTACTATGTACCCAATGCAAGGTTTATATACTAGAGAGTACTTAACTAACTCTAAATTAACCATAGACTAACCTAAAATTAACTAGTTTATTCTACAAATACATGAGTCTACAGTTGGTTTAGGCCACTAGGGCCATAATATATCTAACATCTCCCTATCTACATATCCAAAAATAAAATAAATAAATAAATAAATAAAAACAATTACTTTTGCAAAAACGTTATAGCAACAAAACCTTAATTCTAAATTTTTTACATTCGACCTTACATTATCAACAAAAATATTAGTCAAGGTCAGCACAAGATAAAAAAAATCTATTAAACATTTTTCTGATTATATTTTAATTTATATATATAATATTTTTTCTAATTAAAGATAAAGATTATTTTTTTGAAAGAAAGTCCCACGAACCATCCACCATAATTAGGTGGGCAATACAGATGAGCATACAGCAACAACATCATAAATTGGTGAGGAACAGAGATGAGTTTACATACAGCAGCAACAACTAGAAGAAGAAAGCCTTTTAGAGATAGATCGTATGGATCCCACAAAAAAGAGGTGGCAAAATTGTGAGTCAAAGTATTTGCTTATCTGTATCAACAGAAGCCGACCAAAAAGAAAAACTAACCAAAGAAGCTTTTTGGGTTTATATGCAATTTTATGCATAATAGATCATTAAGCTGGCGTGTTTTCATGTGCTATTTAATTTTTATTTCGAGTTTAACATCTACACACACTACGTAAAATATTGTTGATTGATTTTTTTTTTTTTTTTGGAAAAGATGATTGAATATATATATTAGAAAGTTCAATATTATTTTATATTATTCTTCACCCAAAAAAAAAAAAAACTCTTCTCCAAAAATATTATTTTATATGGTAATATCTACACCCATAGGGTGTCAAAGGGTAGAACTTACCTATAATATCTTAGTGGTATTAAATTGGATTCCTTGATGTTATATTGAGTAATGAAGCCCAAGTAATGTAATTCTTTCTAAAAACACAATTTACTTCAATGTAATTATGTATTTAACTTTATTTAGAAATTTTAATGTATTATACCTAATGAAGGTGTATCTAAGTTTTATCCATGGTAGCAACTATTTGTTTACATAATTTTTGAGATAGGTAGATAATGAATGTATGGAAGATGAGGCTCAAACCATATATATGAAATACCATAAAAAATGTCTAAGTTATCAACTAGTCTGGACCCCAACTTTCTTTTATTTTCTGAATGTTTTGCCTATTGAGTGGACCCCAACTGCTTGTTTACCTAATTGAATGTTATAAACTAATGCCATTTAATCAAACCTATCGTACGCTCAGCTTGTGTTAACTCTGAAGACACGTCTTGGCCCCTCATTCAATAGATGTGCCTTGTACTTAACCATCACACGGCAATGGGGGATCAGATTGCGGGGTCGATATATGTTGGTAAGCACTAAGCAGACTGAAGCACAGAACTATCGCGGGTGCACAGCTAGCAATCGCTAGATTCAATCATTTCAACTTGGAGCATTTAATAGCAGAGGAGAATTCTAGGTACATTGTAAAGAGAGCTCAAGTTCATAAACATCAAACATGTATCATATCATGAAAATGATGTTCATAAGTTTATCCCTAGGTGTAGCCTACTTGCCGATGATTTTGGTGAGAACTGATTAATAGAGATCAATCATCAATGTAACCACAAGTTGGTTGCCAAATTAATGGAATTTGGGAGATTATAATACTAATTCCCAACAAAATTTATTATAAATTGATGTGTCAACTAGTAAGCACATACACGTGACAGAATAATTGATGTAGCACACTCACTAATAAACATGTCATGCATGGCATGTATAAGATTTTGAGACTTGATCAATGGAGGGTCCCAGATTTTGTTCATTAATAAATACCTAGTAATGTACCCATGTAACCGGTTTTAATGAAAAGAATGCTTTATTTTTAAAAAAAATAAAAAATTATTATGAAGCCAATGTGCCACCAACCATATTAAGTATTAGATAAGTTAATTTGTAAATGATTTATTGTAAAATTGATATTAATTTTAACATTTCCTTAAAGTTAATTTATGCATAGCTGCATGTATAGGCGATGACATTCACATACCTTGTAACATTTAGAAATGAAACGTTTGCCTGATGAAGCTGAAACTTTTGCTAAGCTATCTATGCAATCACAAACGTAACACCGCTATCAAGAACTTCTTCACCCAGCTATGATATGGTTTAGTTCTTTAAACTTAACTCAGCCAAAAAAAAAAAAAAAAAATTCCCTTTTGAATTAAGAGTCAACTTTCCAACTTCAAATTAATTTCTAACCTACTTAAATCTGTTATAGTCAGTCCTTTTTTTTCTTTTTATGTTAAATAGTCATGAATTTTTGTCAGTCATGCAACCATTCAAAAAAAAAAAAAAAAAAAAAAAAAAAAAAAAACCCTTTTGGAATTAAGAGTCAACTTTCCAACTTCAAATTAATTTCTAACCTACTTAAATCTGTTATAGTCAGTCTTTTTTTTTTCTTTTTTTCTTTTTCTTTTTATGCTAAATAGTCATGAATTTTTGTCGGTCATGCAACCATTCAACATTCGTACATATATAAATAACTACACAGATTTATTTTTTTGGTGGTTGTAATTAATATGCCTTTATTTTTAGTCGCCACAGCATCTCTGTATGTTCCACTTGGAGTGTTTGCACGGAGCCACATGTCCCTTCGCAATGTTGCTGTTTTTTATTTCTTCCATAAAAAATGGGAGGGTTATTCTTCATATATTGCGGTATCAAAGATCACAAAATTAGAGTATTGGACCCACATATATAGACGAAATGTGCTTGGCATGCCCAAGTTCATTAGCTATTGACTCAATAATAGCAGAAATAAGACACAGGCATGTTCTTGATAACCAACAAACCATTTTGTTTTATTTTATTTTTAAAATTTTGGAGTAAAGGGCATAGTCAAATTGATGCGCCACTAATTAATTGATGTACGTCTAGTTTAAGTTATACTTTGGTCCTTGAGGTCCGAACACATGTATTTCTTGGCCAAATCAATTTCTCCCCACATGTTCTATGGAGTTGAAGATATTAAGGATAAAAAAGTGAGTAATGACACAGAAACACAAACGAAGCAATTTCCCTAATTTGGTTTGGACCGTGTCAACCAACTTTGACTGTGTAAAGCAAAATTCAAGGGATAGTTTTTGTGCAAGAAATGAACGATTCAACAGCCCATGTTTAGATATTAATGGACCTCTTAATATCTAAAACGTGGACTGTTGGTTGAACTAGGAAAATAACATAGAACTGGTACTAAATCATGGTTTTTGTCTACACGACTGGTTTTCATTTGGGTTGGTGAAAGAAACAACCTAACAAATACTAGCTGTCAGATTAGTGAATGTGAAGGATTTTGTGCTAATAAACCACAAACCCCAACATAATTTTTAATTTATGAGTGTTATTCTAATGCTCAAATTCTAGAACTACATATATTAAAATCCTAACATATTAATGGCAATAATTTATACCATGTATTGACTAGTTTTGAAGAATAATATATAGTAAGAAAATGTGCCACTTCATGATAAAGCCAAGCAATGTTTAAACACATTGAAAAAAGATACGATTCCACGTGAATATAAAGCATTGACATATAAGTATATAGTAACCATTCCAAGGGACCAAATCTAACATGTGGGGAACAAGTATTAAATAGACAACAAGGCGAAAAGAAAGAAATACCGTAAATTCGTAATTGAGGACGGCTCGATATAATTTGAAGTCTAAGATGATAATTTTAAGTGAAAAAAGTTTTTTATAATATATATTTCAGTTATAATTTTTAATTTAAAATTCAATCTTCCTATTTTTTAAGATGCAAAATTATTATTTAAGTTCTTATATTTAGGTTTTACTAATTGAAATCCTTTTTTTTTTTTTTTTTGATGGTAATTGAAATCCTATTTGATATTCAATTTCATTTGTCTATTCTTCTCTCTTACTTTTTTTATAAAGTTTTTCATATATAAATTAATATTTTCTAGTAAATATTGATAAATAAAATAAACACTATCTATAATACAAAAATATAATAAAACAAGAACAAAATAAATTTTAAATTATAGAAAAATAAAATCAAATTTATCAAAGACATTATTGCAATTTCACTGAACAATAGAATCACTAATAATCTTAAACTGTCCAAGCAAAGATGAATTGAAATAAGTTTTGAATTCTTTAACAATTAACAATTAGTTGCAAAATTTATGTAACAAGTTATTTCATTTTTTTTTTATAGGTAAAATTACTTGATATTCAAACACAAATTGATTGAGAATTAAAAATAATAGACAAGTGAATGTAGGTGCCAACCAAGTTACGATATACACCTTTTTATTTTATTTTATTATCTAACTATATACATATTTTGTAGTGATACAACTATTCTCACTCTAATATATTTATGAATAAATCAATTCACTTAATTACTTATTCCAATTAATACAAGTTAATTAATGGTTTTTTTTTTTTTTTTTGATACAAGATAGAAATTATATTCTAACCTAATCTAAGTGTATATGTGCGTGAAAACTCACTTTTAGAGACTTGAACCCCGGTCCTTGCCTCCCACACCCCATAAGCACTTGTGGAATGACTATCGCATCAAGAGCGTGTAGTAGCATTAATAGTTTTTTTTTTTTTTTTAGTGTTTTTGTTTTGTAATATAATATAATTATAATATTTTTATTAAATTTTATAAGCCCATTGAAAGCTTGTTAAAAAAAATTAATGGCATTGAAGGCCCATTAGGCCCAACCCACTCAAGACAAAATAGACAATAATCATATGTAGAGCCATGGGCAAGGGTTTTCCCTTTAGGGTAGGCCAAACCCGGCCCGTTGACTGGTCAACGCCTGTTATTTCTTGCCCGCTAGGCTCACGAGTCTAGTAAAAAGGGGCAAGCCAGCCCAACTCAGCCCATGGTCTAGCCTTAGCCGACTCTATTTGTAGTTTAGATTTATCCTCTCAATAGATTTTGATCAAGATTCTTCTCAAAGTCTTTTATATCGAGTATACAATCAGATTTCGATCGAGAATATTGTTTTTTTTTTTTTTTTTTGCTGAATGATCGAGAATATTGTTTGAATCTTTTGTAATCGTTCTTCCAATTAATATTAGTAAATTTCTTATTTCTATGTACTTTTTATCAACTTGCATAGTTGCATTACTTATCCACTTTCCTATATGCATTTGACTGTCCTATTTTTTTCCCTTTTAGAATTGCCCTTGAGAAAAGTTTTGGTAAACAGGCATTATTATTACCACTGACAGCTCAAAAGTAGCAAGAACTAGCTACATTTACCAGCCATAAATGATAAGAAATAATTTTGGAGAGAAAAGAACAACGCATTGGGACATAAATAATTATGGGGGTTGCATGCATAGAACCTTTTTTTTTTTTTTTGAGAATCTGCATATAACCAAATTAGATTGCCTTGATATTATATAAAACTAAAAAGCTGATGAATAAGATTATAATTCACTGTGACAAGTTTAAGACAGCATTTTACTATTCAACAAATCTGACCCATTCCCAGCCACTACTTATGTAACATGACCATCTACTGCAACACCAGACTTTCAATGAATATCTAATATTGCTTCTTTTGGAAATGCAGCATCATTCTTTTATCTAATTGAAAAAATCGTGAACCATATTCTCATTGTGATGGCACTTATATATGATAAAATCATGAGTCATGAGTAAGTTGTATTACCTCACATAGTTTAGATATTGGATTGGTTCATGTGTCTAAATTTCATTGCTAATCATATCATATCATATACTATATATAATAGCAGAAGTTGAGAGAAAGTTAAATCTTGCAATGTCTCATGTTATGCTACGTAGGAAAAATACCCACTTAAAAAATAGGCACGTGTCAAAAATAAACCTAAAAAACAATCCAAAGAAAAACAGTGTATCTATTAAAACCTAAACATAATTAGTTCAACATCGTTTAAAACAACTATCAAAAAACACTCCAAACTAGTCGATTCGCCATTTTTTCCTAGAGGAGAAGTGAAAAAAAAAAAAAAAAAAAAAAAAAAAAAAAAAAAAAAAAGGAAAAAAAAAAAAAAAAAGTCTCATGCAAGGGAAAGATGGAGAGACATCTTAGGCTAGCACCACTGAAAAATTGACTTTCTTCACCTAGGCTAGCACCACTGAAAAGTTGACTTTCTTCACCACCGTATTGCTGGACCTGTTACAAGGTGACTTTTTTTTATTTTTTATTTTTTTATTGCTTTCTTTGTAGTTTAATTTTTTATAAATAAATAAAAAAAACTTGATATGACTATTATTTATGTTTAGGTATTTGTTTGGTTTTGATTGAGACATTTGGGATAAATATGGTTTCAATAAGGGTCTTTTGGTTATAATTTGTTTTTGCTTAGCAATATCCAATAAAATAGAAGAAATAAAAATTTTTGAGTAGCAATGGAAAAAGGCGATGCAAATAAATGACGTTCGTGATAAACGCGTGTTAGGTCGAATTGGGATTTGATTTTTGGTTTTTCAAGACAATCAATTACTACGTAATTATTATTGCCATATAACTTACTGCCGGGACGCTAGTAGAGCTAGAGCCTCGACAGTTAGGGTTATTAGGGAGCTAATTCGTAAGTCTAATCCGGATCTTGTCTTCCTATTATAAACAAAGATAAAATCTCCAAGAGACGAGAAGATCTCATAAAATTTTGGATAATTTTATAGTAGGGTGTGGGGCTTTTTTTTTTATATGAAGATTTGAGGTCTTTTAGTAGTAGATGACTTAAACCTAGGCCATGGGCAAGCCATAAATACTTTTGGACGGTAGTGATTGTTACATAAGTTCTTAATATTAACATAAATTAAAAATAAAAAGAAAGGGTGCGTCTAATTTGAGTAGCAATATCCGATCAAAAAAAAAAAAAATTTTTGAGTAGTAATGGGAAAATGCCATGCAAATAAATGGTGATAGTGAAAATGCGTGTTAAGTCGAACTAGCATTTGATTTTTCAACACAATCAGTTACTACATAGTTATTAATGCCATTTAACTTACTGCTGGGGTGCTGGTAGAGCCCCAATAGTTAAGGCTATTAGGGAGCAGATTCGTGAGTCTAATCCAAATCTTGTCTTCCTATTAGAAATAAGATAAAATCTCCAAGAGTCAAGAAGATCTCACAAAAATTTGGATAATTTTATAATAGGGTGTGGGGCCTTTTTTTCATGAAGGTTTGAGGTCTTTTTGTATTAGGGGGACTTAAACTTAGGCCTTGGACTAGTCCTAAATACTTTTGGACGGTAGTGATTGTTACATATGTTCTTAGTATTAAAATAAATTAAAAAGAAAAAGAAAGGGTACATCTAATTTGAGTAGCAATATCCAATAAAAATAAATAAAATTTTTGAGTAGCAATGGAAACAGGCAATGCAAATAAATGGTGTTAGTGAAAAATGCATGTTAGGTCAAATTGGGATTTGATTTTTGATTTTTCAACACAATCAGTTACTACATAGTTATTATTTCCATTTAACTAATTGCTGGGGTGCTGGTAGAGTCTCGATAGTTACGGTTATTAGGGAGCTGAATAGTGAGTCTAATCCGGATCTTGTCTTCCTATTTGAAACAAAGATAAAATCTCCAAGTGTCAAGAAGATCTCATAAAAACTTGGATAATTTTATAATAGGGTGTGGGGCCTTTTTTTTTCATTACGGTTTGAGGTCTTTTTGTACTGGGGGGACTAAAACATAGGCCTTGTGCTAGCCCTAAATACTTTTGGACGGTAGTGATTGTTACATAAGTTCTTAGTATTAACATTTGAGTAGCAATATTCGATTAAAAAAAAAAAAGATAATTTTTTTTTTTTTTGGAGTAGCAATGGGAAAAGGTGATGCAATAAATTGTATTAGAGAAAAACATGTATTAGGTGGAACTGGGATTTGATTTTTGATTTTTCAACACAATTTACTTCATAGTTATTATTGCCATTTAACTTACTGTCAGGGTGCTAGTAGAGCCCCGACAATTAGGGCTATTAGAGAGCTGATTCATGAGTCTAATCTGGATCTTATCTTCCTATCTAAAATGAAGATAAAATCTCCAAGAATCAAGAAGATCTCATAAAAATTTGGATAATTTTATAATAGGGTGTCAAGCTTTTTTTCATGAAGGTTTGAGGTCTTTTTGTAGTAGGAGACTTAAACCTAGGCCATGGGCTAGCCCTAAATACTTTTGGAAGGTAGTGATTGTTACATAAGTTCTTAATATTAACATAAATTAAAAAGAAAAATAAAGGATACGTCTAATTTGAGTAGCAATATCTTATCCAAAAAAAAAAAAAAAATTTTTTTAGTAGCAATGGAAAAAGGTGGTTCAAATAAATGGTGTTAGTGAAAAATGCGTGTTAGGTTGAATTGAGATTTAATTTTTGATTTTTCAACACAAGCAATTACTACGTGGTTATTATCACCATTTAACTTACTGCTGGGGTGCTAGTAGAGCCCCAATAGTTAGAGCTATTAGGGAGCTGATTCATGTGTTTAATCTGGATCTTGTTTTCCTATCTGAAACAAAGATAAAATCTCCAAGAGTCAAGAAGATCTCATACAAATTTGGATAATTTTATAATAGGGTGTGGGGCCTTTTTTTTCATGAAGGTTTGAGGTCTTTTTGTAGTGGGGAACTTAAACCTAGGCCTTGGTCTAGCCCTAAATACCTTTGGACGGTAGTGATTGTTACATAAGTTCTTGGTACTAACATAAAAAGAAAAATAAAGGGTACGTCTAATTTGAGTAGCAATATTCAATAAAAAAAAAAAAAAAAATTGAGTAACAATGGGAAAAGGCAATGCAAATAAATGGTGTTAGTGAAAAACATGTGTTAGGTCGAACTGGGATTTGATTTTTGATTTTTCAATAAAATCAATTACTACGTAGTTATTATTGCCATTTAACTTACTGCTGGGGTGCTAGTAGAGCCCAACAGTTAAAGCTATTTGGGAGTTGATTCGTGAGTCTAATCTAGATATTGTCTTCCTATTTGAAACAAAGATAAAATCTCCAAAAGTCAAGAAATCTCAAATAAGCTAAAATTTTTTGAACACTTTTGTGTGGATGTGGCTTAGCCATTTTTTGTAGGAAGGGTGTAGAGTTAGAAGTAGTTTTCTCTGACAATAATATGATAGCCTCTCTGATTTACTCGGATCCGGATAGAGCTCCTTAGATGATGTTTTGTGTTTATGGTCCTCCTAGGAGGACCAAAAGAAAAATCTTTTGGGAAAAAGTAGAAGACATGGTTAAAGCTTTCTCTAGGCCATGTGCTGTTTTTGGTGACTTTAACTGGACAATATAGGAATAAAATGGTAGAGTTTTGCCTAGTGAATGGAGAAGTATGTTATTCTGTATCATTACTTGATCTCATTTATAATGAGAACTATGATTTGAATCCACTTTCTCTAACTTATTATAACAGTTGAATTTTTGTGGGTGTATACACACACACACACACACACATATATATATATATATAGAGAGAGAGAGAGAGAGAGAGAGAGAGAGAGAGAGAGAGAGAGAGAGAGAGAGAGAGAGAGAGAGAGAGAGAGAGAGAGTAAATGGGCCAGGTCATGGGTTTAGCACAGGCCATAACCGAAATTTCAAGCATGGCCTTTTTCAATTCTAGTCTATTGAAGATTTTGGAGTGCATAGTTAAACCTTTGGCATCTCAGCCTAGCCCGGCCCATGTGTTTGTCCAAGATAAGGGGTGCAACGTGCAATGTGACTGGAAACTTGCCAGTTACATTGGGATTGCGGCTATGGGTCTGGGCTGCTTCACCTATGTACATCAATCATTCTGGGCTGCAAGTTACAACACGGCGTGCCATTTTTGCTATGTTGGGCTTTAATTGGCTGAAAATTGGCGTGGCCAATTTGGGCCTTGCTAGTGGTGAGTTGGTAGTGTGCCGATTGCTGATGGCTATTGACTAACATGTGGTAAGAAGCTTTTTTTTTTTTTTTCCTGATAATTCAATAGTTAGGGTTGGGGATTTGAACCATATACATCTACATTAGAAATATAAGGAAGTCCCAATTGAACTCTTGACATAAGGAGTCCATATTAAGATCATGGTTTTGAAACTCGGACCAGACCGTACGATTTGACCGGTTTAACCAGAAACCGCTCCTTGAGATGGTTCTTTAACTTCCAAAACTTGTTTTACACAAAAAACCCAATGGACTGTGCAAATCTCGGTCGAGCCGCCTGGATTTAAGAACCGTGAACGGGTCTCACAGTTCAGGCCTAAGCTCTTTTAAAAGGAAAGAAGAAGAAGAAGAAGAAAATGAAGAACAGAAGAAGATAAAAGATGACAACGAGAACAAGGATTAAAAGAAAGGGCCCAGTCGTTTTGCTGCGGAGTAGACCCTTTGCTGGCTTTTGATGGCTACCATGAGACTAGCAAAAACTGAAAATGTTGATGGCAACTGTGCGGTTGGCAAAAACTGAAAAATGTAAGATTTGAACTAGCCTAACTTTGGGTGTTTCAAGAGAGAAAATGAGAAAGTATACCATGTTTCAGTAATACCAACTCAGCATCTATTTTGGTGTTTCCTACCCAAATAAACAAGTGACATCTGTTTCAAAAAACCACATCAGACTACTCCACTAATCCAAACAAAAAGACCATCTTGACCCTAAAATTTTTTCAAAACCCCGCCCTATAACTCCTCTCTTTCTCCTTCTTCCGCTTTTTGGAATCTAATTCCCAAATTAACTTTACTCTTCTTTAGTTCTTCTCTACCTTTCTCTTTCTCTCTCTCTCTCACCCAAACTCCATTCTACTTGCAACTACAGCTTCCATTTCCTCGCCGCACCGCTCTCCCCAACCTCTAGTTATGACCACCACAAACTACAACCATTACCTGTAGTTCCAACCACCATAAAGCACTGTCCCTACTTGCGGTTTCGACCACCTCTATGTATTCTCTCTTTGTGGTAATTTTCTCATTTTTTTTTCTTTTTAAAAATATCCATATACATTGATAGCCCTCATCTCTACCTCCAAAATGTATTCAAACGTATAGATAAAGAAAATAGCAATTTGTGGGTAGGTTCGGATTAGGCCAAAAATTTGAAGTTACTATGCTTATCTATTATTTTTACCCATTATATTTATATGAATGTGTAGTCTAGATTTGTAATGTAAAGATCCTTTTATGGTATTGGAGAATTAGAAGACTAAAAGTTACAAAGAAATAATATAATCTGGAATTCTAAGCACAAATTACATTTGTTTTTACTATGAATTTCCTGTTAATTTTGTTTCCATTATCAGTTATGTTAATAAAATATTTTTATTTTCTATTGTTTATTTATTTGGTTTTTGAAAATTTAAGGAGTGGACTATCAACCTAACGTGGTGTTAGGCTCAATAGAGTTGTGGTACAAAAGAAAAGGTGGTTGCAAGGAAGTTTTGTATGCAGAGAGCTCATTGTAGGAGAAGGTGGGCAATCAATGGATAATTTTGATAAGAGGAATTAGACATATTCTTTGACAGGTACAATACTTTGTCTTAGTTTACTGTTGGTAAAGCCGTAAATGTATGATATAACACATAACGTGCTTATTAGCACGTTTGATGTTCTTAATTGTGTCTTCGATGTCATTGTTGCTGGTGATACTTACTACACAGCTATTATCATTTTCTTTCATGACTGTTTCATTGGTGGATATCATTTTCGTTTTACTGAATTTATACATTTCATTTAGTAAAAGTTTGGGGTTTAATTATTCCCAAAATGAGTAAATGAAATTCTGCTTTCTTTCTTTGAATTTGTTTTTGATACCATCAGATTTGTTGGAAATTTGTAGTGGCAAAGTTATTCATATATTTTTTGTATTTTACTCTGCAATTACTAGTACTGTTTAATGCCTATGATTGTGTTAGGTACTTTAATGTCTTATTCTTATGTGAGTGCCTTCTTCTTCTTCTTCTTCTTTTTTTTTTTTTTTTTTTTGCACAGATAAATCTCCAAGGCTGGAGCTTAAATGCTGTATAACATTGAAACAAAATATCAAGTAGCTTATGCTGGGTTATTGATGGAAGATGTGAATTGCAAATTGTCTCACTATATATATTTATGAATGTTGAGAAAAGAAGACATTTGAGATCTTCTACTTAGGCAAATGTATGCTCGCAATTTGTTTTGGGAGCCATAATTTAAGAAAAAAGTCTTATAGATTGTTTCATTTCATGTTTTTCATTCAACTTTCATATATGAATAATGGACAATTATATTGTTTTCAAGTTTGTTTTTCTCTGAGATATTGTTTTCAAGTTTGTAATTGCAAATATTATCTTCAAGCCAATTAGGATACAATAAAGCATGCTTGAGTTTTCATCATTATATATAGAGCTAGACCTTGCCCAAAGGTGAAAAAAAATTCTGAAGTAAAGACTGATCTAGTTTTAAGCAAAATTTTATGATTGCACAACAATTTACTCATAAAGCTCAAATTTAAATTTGATGTATTAAATTTTTTTTTAAATTGATCATAATTGTTGGATTTGAGAAAAATTGAAGATTGAATGGCTAAACATTTTAGCGACAAAAATTAGAGAGCACACCAATGTATTTAGTTCATCTTAATACAACAAAAGTTTGCTCATATTGAACAAAAGTCCTTTGTAAGGCTAATTTTAAGCAAAAGAAAATGAGAACTCCGAAGTCATGTCCAAGACTATTTGCAAATTGTCTAGATGGGAGGAACTGTAATCACCTTCCAAAATTATCAACCTCTCCCTTAATGAATTTTACGACCTTCATCCACAATTGTCTTATTCAAAGATGCACGTATAGAAATGAACTTTACCATTACATTTAAAAATATTCATCATTTTCATGTAGAATCTAACATTTTTGTTTAGCCACATTAGTTACAAAATGTATCCAAAAGAGTTGTTACAAAAGGTATCAATTGTCCAAATTGTTAGATATGCCATCTAAAAAACTATCCAAGTCAAATATGTTGCCCAAAAATATTGTCCACTAGTTGTGCATATATCTGTGTAGTTTGCTATTCCAAAAAACTGTTCAAAAACATTCTCCATCATTCTTTAGAATCTTGTGGCAGGGCCCTGGAAAAAAAAATTTATCTGTTAAAGGGCCTTTTTTTTTTCTTCCTAATGTAAAAAGTTTATAAAGTAACATATTGTACCTAGCTCATGTGTGACATTAAGGTACTTTCTTGAAGCATTCATGTATAACTAAACATGGGATAAGCAATAGACAACTCTAGGGAAAATAATGATGATTGAATATCTCCTAAGAAAAAGAGGAAATAGTAACAAATGGTTTAACTTAACAAGCAAAGCTAAGAAAAAGAGAGAGATTAAAATAGTAATTTTGAACATACCATGTATCATAGAACTAACTTGCCAAGCTAGTGAACTAGTTGCATATTTTACACTTCTTCTCATCTTTTCCACTTCTTCTCAATAGTCTCATATGTTAACAAGGCACAATCAATTAAAACATTGTTCCAATGATGGTTGATTCCCACAAATGGTGCACATATTAAGTTATACTTATTAGTTCAATAAGCGGTATAAAAAATAGCATTCTCAAAACAATCATAATCTAATTTTGATCCACCATCTCCCCTTTTTGAATGCCAAACCCCTTGTTTAAAGCGTACTTATCATAAAAGTTATATGCTTCTCCTTAGGAACTCACTAGCATTCCAAGTTTAATTTCATAGTATTTACCCAATATTATATTTCGTGATTTTCACTTTTTTTTCATTGTCACCAACTGTATCAAGAGCATTTGTAGAAAAATCCATTACTAGTCTAGCCTAATCATGAAAAAGAATATTGAATGAACAACTTGAATAGACAAAACTCAAAGTTTTCCATAATTACACAACCAGAGACTTAAACTAAAAAAAAAAAAAAAAAGACAAAGGAAGAGATAGATTGAATACCTTAGCGGAGACTTTTAGAAAGAGACTAACTATTGGAATCAATTCCTTCAAAAAACCGAATAGAATAGAAGCATCACATCCCTACACCAATGCCAAATTCGAAGAGAGACAGATCAGTTTCAGTATCCAGATGAGTTTCTTAAACTCTTTGTTTCACAAAAACTGGGATATATATAAAAAATAAACTTCCTGTTTAGGCTATCACATATACAACAAGTTTCAAGTTCTAGTATTCCTATCTATCTCCTTTCCATGCTAAAATGAGCCTTTGCATTATTTTGTGTGGTGATAAGTGAAAAAACCCATCTATAGTTGCAAAGAAATAAAAAGAAACTGAAAAATCGATCTCCTTTCCACACTCAAATGTAACTCCCATCTTCTAAACTTTTATCAGAAAAGAAAAAAAAGAAAAATTGCCTCCCATCCGGAGTTGCAAAGAAATAAAAAGAAAATAAAAAATTTGTCTCCTTTCCACACTCAGATATGCCTCCCAGTAGTAGTTTGCAAGTAAATAAAAAGAAAATGAAAAAGAAGATGTGAAAAGGTATTAAAAAGAAGCAGATAAAAGGGAAAAATTACCCCTTTGCGTCATTGGGTGTTGGAATCGATGACTGAGAAAGTGGTGCGGGTTCTGATGATGACGCTAGAAAGACAATAAAGATGATTTTCGAGGTTTTTAGAGGATACAAATTCTGATCACGCTGGACTAGTGATGCACGGTAATGGTTGTATTTGGTGATAGACCAAAAACGTATTGACTCCTTGTGATGAATTAATTGATTAATTAGCCAAGTTTATTAATTAATCAAATTAACATGCAAAATGCGTGGCAGCACAAACAAATCACCAAATAACTAAGTATGCAGTGAAAAATAAATTGACACGATGATTTATTTATAAATGGGGAAAACCTATACGATAAAAACTCCACCGGGTGATTTTATGGTCACCACTCTCGAGAATCCACTTTTATCAAAACAAGTGATTACAAGTAAAGGAATCCCAATACCTTATACCAACCTACGGTTGAACCTTTACCCCAATACCCAATTGGACTTGTTCTGTAGTGACAATCTCTCTTTTTCAATGCACGGTTCCCAGTACGTGACTAACCAATTGCGTGGATCCCAGTATGCGACTTGATCACCAACTTGAGAAGGATGTTGGCTGCAAAGTTCTTCAGTTTATCCAGACGATGAAGATCATGAAGTTGCTTGGTCACAAAACCGAGAATCCACTCTCGAGAATCCACTTTTATCAAAACAAGTGATTACAAGTAAAGGAATCCCAATACCTTATACCAACCTACGGTTGAACCTTTACCCCAATACCCAATTGGACTTGTTCTGTAGTGACAATCTCTCTTTTTCAATGCACGGTTCCCAGTACGTGACTAACCAATTGCGTGGATCCCAGTATGCGACTTGATCACCAACTTGAGAAGGATGTTGGCTGCAAAGTTCTTCAGTTTATCCAGACGATGAAGATCATGAAGTTGCTTGGTCACAAAACCCTACGGTGTACAAACACAACAGCATCTTCAAGAGAAAGATGAACTAAGGCAAATTCTGTCTCCGGTCACAATTTGCATGAACAAGACTTTGCTTCACACTTGACAACCTTTTACGGCCCTTAAAATAATCCTTATATATATTTAGGGTTGTAAAAAAAGAAATCCTAAACATATACTCACGAATTGAATGAAAAACAGTCCTGAAAAACTAAACTTCATAAACCTCTATAGATACCCTATCTATCGAGCTAGCTGTCGAGTCACGGGTTTCAGCAGCTTTTAAACCTCGATAGATGCTAGTTGTCGAGCTAGCTGTTGAGCTTTAAAATCCTGCACTTCATTCCTTGATTCTTGGACAGACTTGCATGGTTTTAACACTTGAACTTGAAACATTGTTTCTTGAAGCATTAAACACTATCTAGATCTACTCAATTACAAGTAAAGTGCATTTTGTTAAAAGATTAGCCAACTACACAAAATAGTGACATATTTTCCTACATTAAATCACATATGTCCTAACATTTGGCAACAAGGTCCGGGGGTGAGAGAGAGAGAGAAAGGAGAGGGAGGATTTGAGATAGAGAGAAACATATGGGATTTGCAATTTCAGGTTTGGTAAAGTGTGGAAGAAAGTGGCGCTGGTTTGAAATTTTTTAGGATAAAATTGTCTTTTGCTTTGGTCCAGTGCAACAAGTTGATGTGGTTATCCTGGAACAGGTTTCACTCATATATTGGGTAGGAAATACCAAAACAGATGTTGAGTTGGTATTACTGAAATATGGTATACTTTCTTGAGAGAAAAGAAGGATTTGAGAAGAGGATGTCTAATGAGAGAAGAGATAAAAGTGAGATTTGAAAGCTCTTCACGTGGGTACTAGACAGTGGACTTGTGGTTTTGAATTTTTGGCATTTTGTTTTTGTTTTTTTTCCTTTTTTTTTTTTTATACTTAAAGCTTGCACGCCACACGACATTGAAAATAAACTTTGGACCTCCTACATGTTGTTGACTTGTTTCTTGGTTTTAAAATCTTCTCCTCTCTTCCTTTGTGTGTGTATGTTAAAATACTTAGTATTCTAAAAAAAAAAAAAAAAAGGCTTGTCTCTTGGTTAATTTATTAAGTGATGAGTCTAATTCTTAATTCTACGAAGTACAAACCCTCCAATTCGTACATCAATTTATTAAATTTATTTATTGCTTTACACTATAAGATTGTTCGATCAATGTAAGATTTACACTATAAGATTAAACTACACACAAATGACACAATATTATATACATTTACAACAAAAAATATATATAACATTATACACGATAATGTCCCCCACCATTCAAGTTACTACTCTTTTAAAAAAAAAAATTAATTTCATGGGAAAATGTCTATTAAATTTTTTATTGGGTTTCATAAATTAATTTAATGTGAAATTTCTATTAGATCTCTATATTTATTTGATTTTTTATGTAATTTTTCAATTTTTACTAATTTAATATATTTATTTATATTTTAAATAATTATTAAATTAATTATGACATCATCACGGTTCAATCTCGGTCCAACCTCAAAAATCTTGAATATCTCACTTTTACGGTTCATTGAATAGTCCATGATTCAAAGCAATGATCAAAATAGATTGTTACAAAGAATGGAAATTATGAATGGAGATAAAGAAAGAGAAAAGGGGAGATGACTCTTTTAAAATTTACTCATTTAATATTATTATGTATTTATCTCTATTTTATTGTAAAAATAATCATTTTTATGCGGATAAACAAACAAAGAAATTGTTGTGGAAGCTAGTGGAAGGATAAAAGTGCAAGTAATATCTAATGATATATATAATGATTTGCAAGCTTTTCACCTCTAGGTACTTATCCTTTAAGAATGGCTCCAAAGACCAACTTGTCACGTGGCAAGAAGCCATTAGCCAAAAAAAATTGTGATAAGATCTCAAAAGAAAGAAGAGTATTTAAATTCAGGTTTTTATTTTCGAGGAATTACGTTGATTGTGACACCCTATAGAAATGAGTAATGCTTTTGACATGTCTTTTTTCTTCTTCTTCTTTCTTTTCTTCTTCTCTTCTTTTTTTTTTTATTATTATTTTTTTTTTATTTTGAGAGATTTGACATGTCTTTTCTTTTTTCATGATAGTTGATCTGGTTAATTTTTACTAATTTTTATTTAAACCCACAACTTATCACTAATTTATCTACCATAACAACTTACCACCTAGACTTTTTTTTTTTTTTTTTTTCGTTTCTAAACTTATTTGAATTCAAAGAGGATGCTTATGGGTGCAAAATGTATTCTTGCCATTATTTTAACTTAGTTGTATCACTGTTAACTGGCTAGGGAAAAATAATAATAAAGGGAGTTAGGGATTTGGGTTACGTGAACGAATTTATAAACAAATTGTTACGTGAACGAATTTATAAACAAATTGTCCTTATAATATCAAGTCATTTAATTTATATGGGCGCCAATTTCTCATCCATAAAGATAGGGAAGATTGAAACGCCATAGGCTTTAGCCTTCTTCTTCTTCTTTTTTAATATCCTTGTTTTTGCGCTTCTCAAATCCTATATTTAGGTAAGGTATACAAATTTTACAAGGAATGTAATGCAGGCTCCTTTTCTCTTATTGCTGAATAGGTGCTTCAATTTTTATCACAATGTAGTGATACCTTCTTTTTGTTTTCCCTAAAAATCTTCTAAGATGTTTTTAAATTAATGTTGTTCAAAATGGCATTCCCCTCTAGGGATGGCAATTTTTCCCCGTCCCACTTGACTTGTCCACGCTTTACCTCACATGGGTTTTCCCCACCCCGCAAAGGTGATGGGGCAAGATTTTAGCCCCGCACCACGGGGTGGGGATAGGTTTAGACTTTTAGACCCAATTCGCCCCGCTTTGTATTGATAAGGGCTAAATTGTAATTTTTTCATACCTTAAAACTCTACTATTTAAAAAACATATCATCAACTTATTTTATTTTACTCAACAAGGCTTTCTATTTCATTTTTTTTCTCTAGCAAGGTTGGAAATAAGGTACCAATTTTAACATTTTCTTTTGTCTTTACTATAAACAAATTTATATACTATTGAATCATTGATTTTGTAAGTTGGGATTTTTGTTTTTGTTGTGATATTGCCTTGTTAAACATTTTAATAATATTATTCAATTTTTGCTAAAATTAGTTTGATTTAATAGGATAAATTTATTTGTAATTTCAAGTATATTTTTATTAACGAAACAAGTTTTATTAAAAACAATTGTAATAGTTGTGGGCAAATTAATAAGAAGTAGAGTTTTACGAGTTGAGGTGGGGCTTAGCGGGGCCTTAAGAGGCGGGGATGGAGCAAGAAAATTTTCCCCATCATGCAAGGATGGGGTAAGACAAAACCATGCGGGGCAAGGGCGAAGACCTCATCCTTCGGACCCACCCTGCTCCATTGCCATCCCTATTCCCCTCAAATCTCCTAATTTTTTTTAAAAAAATTAATGTTGTTCCAAATGGCATAGCTTGATCCTTAAAGAAAAAAAAAGGGTAAATTGCAAATTACACCCTTAAAGTTTGGGGTTGTTTGAATTTTACACCCTGAAATTTTAGAATTTGAAATTTAGCTCCTGAAGTTTGGGGGTGTTTGGATTTTACACCCTAATGTTTCAGAATTTAGATTTTACCCTTTAAAG
Source organism: Quercus glauca (assembly GCA_023736055.1). NCBI lineage: Eukaryota > Viridiplantae > Streptophyta > Magnoliopsida > Fagales > Fagaceae > Quercus > Quercus glauca. The sequence continues at coordinate 71,370,398 of CM043316.1, read as the reverse complement.
TTTTGGGGTGTTTGGATTTTACACCTCCAAATTCTAAAATTTTAGGGTATAAGAACCAAACACCCCTAAATTTTAAGGAGTAAAATCCAAACACCTTTAAATTTTATAGGGTAAAATCCAAATTTTAAAACGTTAGGGTGTAAAATTCAAACACCCTCAAACTTCAGGTGGTCCAATCTAAATTTTGTAACTTCAGGGTGTAAAATCTAAATACCCCAAACTTTAGGGGTGTAATTTGCAATTTTCACAAAATAAAACAAACAAACAAACTGTTGGGGACGTTTTGTGACAAGGGCCAAAAATGCAAGATTAGCCCAAATCTCCCTTTAGGTTCTTTAGAAATGTTTATTTGAGGAGAATCAAGCCCAAAATTTCAAATGTATAATGAACAAAACACTAATAGTGCTTTAATAGGAGAGAAATCAAAATGCCATAACTGAAATACAAGAAAATGCAGAAAAAGTACACAGGTCCAAAACTTCGACCGACAATCAGCGAGAAAATGAAACTGAGAGAGGTTGTGAGGGAGAGAGGGAAGGTTCCCCATATTTCCATCCCTAAACTTCAGAATTGTGAGAATGTTAGCTGGCTGAATAGGCTTTTGATCTCAAGTTTCAGCTTTGTGGGGAAAAATGTGGTAGGCCCTTTTTGAATTTGATTAGGGTCTTTTGTATTGAACTTGGGGTGCTCTAAGTGACTATTTTTGGTCAATAGAAGATGTTTTGAACACCAAGGTATCAATCAAAGAGGTTATGGTCATATTTGATTTAATTGGGTAAGAGGGATGCCTTTTTTTTTGCATAATTTGGGAAACAAAGTAGCCTAAATTCATGGGCTGATATTTCCTAGACATGGCAGGTCCTTGGAGGCTGCATTTGGTTGTTGCAACAGACAAGGTCAGCCACTTAGGGTTAGCTATATGTTTTAGGCAAAAAATGGTAGAGCAGAAAAGTTGGGCTACAGTCAGCCAGAGCATAAAGGCTCTTTTAAGGTAGAAATTTCAGGTACAAGACCTCCTCCATGAGCCTGAGGTGCTATCAGTGTCCCTTGCCCACTTGATAGCATGCATGGGCTGGGCTCATGCAAAAGGCCTAAAAGAAACCGACTCATACCCTCCAAACAACACTTTCTCAACTTCTCCCATAAATTGCATGGGCTTGGGCCATGTTTAAAAGAATAAAATATAATATAATACATGAATTGAGACTACAAGGAAGTTGGGCTTAGTTAAATTGGGCTTGTAGAAAATGTGTCGCGAAAATAGGTATCAACACAAACAAACAAAGGGTAAAATACAGTTAACATCCCTGAAGTTTGGGTTAATGCCAGCTAAATCCAAACTTTTCAAAATTGACTAACTTGATCTCTAATAACCATGAGAGAGGAGAAAAATGAATAATAGTTTAGGGTCCAAGTTGGGTTTACTGGTTTAGGGACCAAGTTGGTCAGTTTTGAAAAGTCTTGGATCTGACTGATATTAACCCAAACCACAAAGATGTTAACTGTATTTTACAAATTAAAAAAAAAGAAAAAAAAGAAAAAAAGGCATAACACAAAGGTAAAAAAATTTCCTTGCATGACTTTCCAAGCTTAAATAAGACAATGAAAATAGGAAACCAATTTTCCTATTTTTTCCCTGAATCCACTGGGAAGAAATATATATATATATATATATATATATATATATATATATATATATATATATATATATATATATATATATATATATATATATATATATTTGTTTGGAGAAACGCGAAGAAATATATTCAATTCTTAAGATAATGGGAACAAAATAAATACGCTAAGTCAGATATTTTGAAACATTGATCAATCTGTTTCAAGTAATTAAATTTCATGTAAAATTTCAATGCTCTAGAAGGGAAATGAGGCTAGAAATTCAACGGAACACCTGTTAACAACGGATAAGTGATGTATTGAAGTTTTCGACGTGGTGCTAAATTAATATTGTTCTATCTCGGCAAAATTTAAAAATAATAATAATAATAATAATATTGTACTAAAAATTGCATAACACATAATAACTCAGCCTCCTTCCATGACTTGCCTTATATGCTAATTTTTAAATATTTTAAAACTTCCAACCTCTTTCAAGTAATTAAATTCATGGAAAGTTGATTCTTCAAAAATAAAAATAAAAAATCTTGGAAAGTTTCAAAATTGGCTAAAAATTTTAACAGAACACCTATAAAAAAAGAAAAAGAAAAAGAAAAAGGATAAGGAATGCAATGAAGGTTGGAATGGGGTGTTTACTCTATTGCAGTGTTATTAAACCTAGCCTGGCCAAGCAGGTCGAACCAGTGACCTGGTGACCTGGCACATTGATCGGGCCAAGTGATCAATTGGATCGGAAAAGTATGTGACCCGGTCAAAACTAGTGCAAGTCGATGGGTTTTAAGCAACCTGTGTGACCTGGTTGGGTTTTATTAACCTGGCCGGGTTTGTGAATTGTGTAAAATTACATTAATAGATTCACTTTATTGACTCTTTTATTATTTAAATGTGTAAGAATATAGTAATTTAAACAAGAAAAAACCTAAAAAGTTCAAAAAAAGTATTGTTCTCGGCATCTTGCGGACTCACACTTTGTACTTTGTAGTTTGTAAGTGTACCATCACTTTTTAGTTTTCATAATTCTCAAAACCTACGACTACAGGTTGCTACTATGCATAAATTTTTTATGCTTTGAAGTCTGAATAGATGTATTTTCTTTTTATTTCATTTGTGGCCTTATACAAGAGTTTACACATATGTAGATAACTTGAACTTGGAAGAGTGATGATGGAGATCCTAGTAACCAATATAAAGCTAGGAGTGAGGAGCCTAATGAAAACAGAGAATCTAATAATGAGGCTGATGTTGGAGTTTTCAATGAAGATAGAGCTTAAGTTTAAGCCCAAGTTGTAATCCGTGGGATTGGAGTAATTGGACCAACTAGTGAGAGACCAAGAGAAATATGCATTAGAGTTTGAGATTTTCCTTTTTATTTATTCAATATACATAATATTTAGACATGTAACAAGATTTTCTTTAGTAAAGACTTTGTTGCAATTTTATGACATTTGTTTATTTTCCTTGTGAATTTTATAGAATTTCTAATGTTATTACTTATGAAACATTGATTTTGGATTATATGGCAAGTTTAATTTAGGCATATGCCTTTTTTTTCTTTTATCTTTTTTTAATTTACATATTCAAGTTATGATTTCTCAGACTTAATTTTATATATATATATATATATATATATATATATATATATATATATATATATATAAATTCTAAAAAAAAATTATTTGATCTGCTGTTCGACTGATGACCCATTGGTTGAACCAATGCCCCATTGACCCAGCTCATAGACCGGGTCAACGTCTAATCCAGGTTTAATAACTATGCTCTATTGTGAAGTTTTGTCTTTACTCTAATAAGATTGGTGAATTTAAGCAAAATACAACATAATTTTTCCTTGGTATGATGGCATCAAAGAAAAAACAATACAATATATTTGTCCTATGCCATTGCCGACCTTTCAACTTTGGCAACCTATGAACTGTTACAATAGTATAAATATATACAAGCTATTACTTGCACATAGCAAGCAAGAGAGAAAATAAAAAAATAAAAAAATGACGAGATTTGGGTGCTCTATTTGATGACCGTATAGATGATGCGGGTATTCTGTTGGGTAGCTCGAGTGGCCTACTTTTGTTGGGCATGATTATCATGTCCCTCTCAATCATTGCTTTTGGTGATGATAACTTTGATAACCCTAGAAAAGGAATACCTCCTTCAATTGTTGGAATTGTAGGTCGGGGTGGAGGTGGTGGTGGCAGCCGCGGCTGTTAGAAACATGGAAATAATTCATTATTTTTACTAAGCATGTAGCATGCATAGTTGTTGTTGTTCTTGGTTTTCTTTTTTTGGGTGCTACAATCGTGTCTTTTTTATTTGCTATGATGGTAAAGAATATAAGAGAATGAGGGTTGGTGTGTGGCCACATGACCCAATTTTTGGTTTTGATTTCTTTACTTTCAATAAATGAGAGAGAAGGGAGAATTGAGGCAAATATTGGTTGAGTTGGTAAGCTTTTGGGTCCGGTTACAATAGATAGAGTTGGTAAGCTTTTGCTCATCTCATCTAATCCCACCACTTATTACTTTTTTACTTACCAATAACAACTTACCACCTCAACAGTTATGAATATAAAAAGAATGCTTATGGGTGCAAAATGTACTTTTGCCATTATTATAACTTAGTTGTATCACTGTTAATTGATTGAATTAGAATAGTCCTGAAACCGTGTGTTCATCCCTAAACTTCATAAACACTTCTCTCTACAAACTAAATTTGTTCTAGTCTCACTTTAAAGACTTGCCCGGTTTCATGGTTGCAATTTCCGTGGAATATAATAAATCTTGTGAGATTACAATACATAGCCAGGAAAGAAGAGAGATTATAAGATTTTATCTCCTGCAGCCCTTAAGATACTAAATGTTTTAAAATGTTGGGGAAAAATTTAATAAAGGGAGTAGGGGGTGTGGGGAAGAAGTCCATATTATATTTTACGTGGAACAATTTATAAAAAAATTGTCCTCATGATATCAAGCCATTTAATTTATATAGGGAAAAGTTTTTCATCCATATATAAGATGGGGAAGATTGAAACGCCATAGCATATAATGCCTTATGACCATGGTCAATGACAATTTTTAGACGATATAATTTTTAATTAATAAAAAAATGTGCAAAAGCTACTTGATCTAAAGAGCTACTCTTTTTACATCTCAATTCTGATCCTAAAAATAGTGATCATAGACGTGATAAAAAAAAAAAAAAAAAAAAAAAAAAAAAAAAATCAAGATTCAAGATCAAAGTTTTGAAATAAAGCCCTTCTATGTCAAATCGACAATAGACATTAGCTCTTTATTTCACTTTAGCAATCCTAACAAGTTTGCTGTGTATTATATTGCTAAATTACACACCAACCCAATGAATCTTGAACCAAATCCTAACAAGTCCATATATTAAAACAACAACAAAAATGGTTGTTGAAAAATTTATGATGCTCATACTTGCCATGTAACAACAACAGAGATATATGATATATGATTAGAAATTTAAAAGTATGTGGATAATAATTGCACATTGCACGGAGATTGCTGATCATTCGATCAAAAAATGAAAGATCTTCCATTTCATACAGTGATGTATCAGACCCCCATTCCAGTATCCTGCAATTTTAAATTCATTGTATGTGTCAATAAGTACCATAGCTAGTTCATAAGAAGTCCTAACACACTGAAACACAACCCCATGGTCCCATCCTACATTGCAAAAAAAAAAAAAAAAAAAAAAAGGAAGAAGAAGATTGACAATTGACAAACCAAGCATGGCGGGTGTTGCTTAAACACAACTTGCCAACAAGTCAGTCTAGAACTGCTCATAATATATAAGTAGCCTGATAATTCATCAGCACAAAAAGCAACCTGACTGCCCTAAAAAAATAATATGGTAACATTATCCCATTGCTTTCAACTTATTTCTCCTTCCCCCAATTCCACACAAACACTTTTGACATCTTTTATCAAACATGTCCAAAATTACAACACAGTGGCACACTACGGTCCGTTTGGATAGAACTTATTTTGCTGAAACTGAAAACATTGTAGCGAAATATTTTTTAAATGTGTGAATAGTGCTGTGGGACCCATTTTTAATGAAAAAGTTATTGAAAAGTGTAATTTGTGGGACCCGTGAACAGTGTACGGGAGCACTGTTTACAGTTAACTTGTCAACAATTGCGGGTTGAACAAAAAAAAAAAAGGCAAAACGCGCTACATTGCAAATGTGGACGTGGGATAATCTCTATCCAAACATATACTAAATGCATTGTATGTACTAATATAGAAAGAAAAATATTTATCTGAAACATTTTCTCAAACATGTTGAATGCTTCTAGCAAAGATTTTCATTACAGAAAGAATGATGGCTTTGAGAATAAACCCATCCTTTTTTCCCAACTGTCTAACTCTCCGAATAAGAATGAAAACAAAAAAAATTATAAAGAATTAAGTTTCCAAAACCACTATCAATGTGTTCTATAAATTGATTTGGGAAGCTGCACTGTCTCACCAAAACCACTATCAGTATGAAATCAATTATCAGGTACCTCCAATGCAATGCAGCAAGTCAACATGACATATCAACAAGTCACTCACTTTATATATATATATATATATATATATATATATATTTTGTGCGGATAATGTAGAGAGTCTTTCTAAAGAATAGCGCTTTAGACCCACCTCTAGTTAAACCTATGGGGAACTAAACTTGGTGAAAATAGCCAAATAACACATTTTTGCAAACTATGTTGCAATCTGCCACTGTTTCAGAAATATTTAAGTATCTACCATTTTTTGGGTACTCTAGTTTGGCAAAATCGAGTTTTCTGTGGTACTCGAGTTTATGGAACTTGAGTACCATGGAAAAATTTTGAAAATTTTTTATGGTACTCGAGTTCCATGAACTCGAGTACCATAAACAATTTTCAAAATTTTTCAGAATATAATTTTTCAAAGAACTTGAGTTTTTGGAACTCAAGTGAACTCTAGTACAATAAAAAATTTTCAAAATTTCTCGGAGTATATTTTTTAAAGAACTCGAGATCCCTACATATTTCCAAAACAGTGGTAGATTGCTAATTTTTTTGCTAAATAGTGATAGTGGGTCATTTTCGCCTAACACTTGCCAGAACCAGTTGCTGTGTATACAAAGTAAAGTAGTTGACAGTTATGGGAAAAAGGGTGTGTCACAGTTCAATTGTTTTCATTAAGTATTGACTCATACAACTTAAACTTAAACCCAAGAGAGAGTCTTTCTCTTTCTCTTTCTCTCTACAAAACTAAAAAGAAATAACTTTCCCACATTCCTCAACTCTCACTCTCACTCAAGCCAAACAACAACACTAGAATAAAAATAATTCTAATCCCGAACTAGCAATTTGATCCAAAAGTTAATTTTTCTTTCTCTTGGAATGAATGACTGAATAAAATATAGGAAAACAAAAGCCTCTTAGAAAACAAGTGGATATTGGTGTCCCAGTAGTCGTACCCTGAGTGGAAAGCTCTTGCTCTTGCTCTACACCATGTGGAAGGAGTTGAGCACTGATGGCATCGAAAATCGAAATGAAATTGAAGGCCAGTTTTGGGTCCTTTAAATTATGCTAGAATCAAATGAAAGAAAGAGGATGAGAGTTTTTATTTTTTATTTTTTATTTGATAAATATAAAAATATTCAAAATTATATATATCTACTTTCCATTCAATTCACTTTTGTCTATTTCGGTCCATTTCAGTTCAATTTGGTATATTTTGGTCCATTCGGGCCGTTTTCTAAACTACTATTTAAGAGGGTTCAAGACATGGACTCTAAACCATTTAACAGTGGACTCTTAAGGATATTTTCATCACTATACTACGATTTAAGAAGTTTTCAAGCCAGGGACTCTAAGCTGTTTAAGCTGTGGACTCTTAACTCTCCATGTTTTACTCCTACAAAATTGCTTTAATTTGATCTATACTACTATTTAAGAGACTTTTAAGCCATGGACTATAAGCCGTGTAGGCGTTTAAACTTGTGGACTCTAATGATATTTCCACTATACTATTTAAGGGGCTTGCAAGCCATGGACTCTAAGCCATTTAAGCCGTGAACTCTAAGAATATTTTTACTATACAACTATTTAAAGGGTTTCCAAGCAATGGACTCTAAGCAGTTTAAGCCGTGGGATAACTAAAACTTTTAAGTTTTAGTTATCACTAGTGGTAGACTTGCATGTTGCGTGTGATAATTTTTTAGATAAAATACTATTTTAGTCCCTAGACTTTATAAAGAGTTTTTTTTTTTTTTTAAATAGTTTTATCATATTTTTCATAATCTTGCCTATAGCGTTTTATACCATTATCATATATTTATTGGTTGATAATTTGCATAACATAAACATTAAATAAGAGGTAGAACTATTTATGAAATTTTTTTTAAGTCATAGTGTATGAAGATTTTGATTTTATATATATATATATATATATATATATATATATATATATATATATATATATATATATATATATAATTTCCCTAGTTAGAGTTTGATTAGTTTTAAGTTTAAATTTTGTATTATTATATTTAATTGTTGATTATTGATTTAATTAAGTGAATGTAATGGTTGATTTTATTGCACTATAAAGTTTTCAATGTCTTTTGTATAGCCACTCTATTTTATTTTTTACTCCTCTTGACTACCTTTTTATTTTCCAAATAACGGTTATTAATTGACGTTTGATTTCATTTCTTTTTTTCCTCCTTCATTTATTCTTTATTACTTTGTATGTTCCTGGCTAGTTGTAAATTTTATGATTATAAATAAAAAATAGATATCATAGATGGCTTAAATAGTTATAGATGTAGTTACATTAGTGGTATGTCGAAAGTTTTTTTTTTTTTTTTTCCTTTTGAATTTTCAAGGAAATATGAAAGCCATTTCTCAAGTTTGGTCTCAATCAATTAAGATATCCATAATATATTAACGGAAGTAATAATGAGCCTTAAAATTTTTTTAATGTATGAAGTGGTTAGGTTAGTGGTATGTCAAAGGTAGGGGTGGCAAAATTTGACACGACCCGCAAACCCGACACGACACGACACGAAATTAGCAAGTTATGGGTTGAAGCTTAACGGGTTCGTGTCATATTTGGGTTGACACGGCTGACCCGTTTAATAAACGGGTTGGGTTAGTGTTGAACACATAGAACCTGTTTGACTCGTCTGACCCGTTTAATTAATTGATATTTTACCAATATACCCTTCAAATTCTAGGTATATAAACATATTAGTTATTGTGATTTATTTTCTTTGACATATTGTGATTGATTATTTGTGATATTGGGATATACTTAGTTTTGAATGATTATTTGTGATGCAATTACTCGTTAGTTCTGAATTTTATATTAAAAATATTTGTTTTTTCATAAATTTTTTTTTTCACTTTGATAAAATCTGATAAACAGGTTGACGCGACTAACCCGTTTAATAAATGGGTCGTGTTAGGGTTGAGAAATCTTGACCCGTTTAATAAACAGGTCGGGTTAGTGTTGACCTATGTAGTCGAATACTCATAACTTGACACGACACGAACCCGACACACGAACACGAATTGCCACTCCTAGTCAAAGGTTTTATAAAAAAAAATTAAAAATTAAAAATAATTCCAAGGAAATGTAAAAGGCTTTTTTTTTTTGGAAAAAGAAATTGTGACTTTTTGAATTGTAAAAAAATGATTGTTTTAATTACCTTTTTTATAGATTTTATTATTAAGTTATAAACATCTAAATTAAAGAAGATGAATGTATAAATGCAAAATTATATGTAAAGTTACAACCGCACAAGATAAATTTGTATAGATAATTTTTTTTATTTTTTTATTCATGAATCATTATTTCATTTTTTACTTATAAACATCTAAATTAAAGTTTTTTTTTGAAAAAAAAATCTAAATTAAAATATATGAATATGTAAAAGTAAAATTACATGAAAAGTTAAAACTATTCAAGATAAACGTTTAACTACTGGTAGATGTATGTTTTTTGAAGACTAAAAGTATACACAATTGCTTTAGCTGGAACTATATAAATATGCAAATATTATTGCGAGTGGTTCCATCATTTGCAAATTATCGAGTTTGGTGGCTTTACAAAACAAATATTTCATTTTGCAAAAAACTTTACATGAAATCCTCTTTTGTGACAACTTTTTTTTTTTTTTTTTGACCAAAACAACTTAAGAATATTAAGACTTAAGTTAACACATGTGGTAGTTGTAAAACACGTCGATGATATGAAAAATAGAAAAGTTTAAATATTTAAAAAACATTTTTAGTAGATTGTTATATAAAACATTTTTTTCTCATTATTTTATGTAACTTTTCCCATAAGATCAAAAGTATTATTAAATGATATATAGTAGTTCATATTTTTTTAGACTTGACTTAAAAAGTTCATTCTCAATAGCCTTTTAAGTTTACAAATTGCTCAATCTATGGACCTAGACACTACAAAAAAAAAGGTCCTGTGGCCATGTTTTTAAAAAGCGGCTATAGGTCAAAAAAAACGTGGCTATAGGATGATTTGGCCTATGGCTGCGTTTTTTTAGGCCGCGTATTCAAATGTGGCCTAAATCTCGTGACTATAGGCCTGAGGGGGTCTATGGCCACATTTTTCAAATGCGGCCTAAAACCAGGACCTATGGCCGCATTTAAAATGTGGCTATAGGATTGGATTAATGGTCGCATTTAAAACGTGGCCATAGGTGAAATCTATAGCCGTGTTTAAAATGTGGCTATAGGGTTGGACCAATGGCCATGTTTTAAACGAAGCTAAAATGTGTCTTTGAAGCTGTGAACAAGGGTCCTATGGCCACGTTTAAAACATGGCCATAGGTCTTGGTTTTAGGCCGTGTTTTAAAAACGTGGCCTAAAACCAGGACCTATGGCCGCGTTTTAAACACGGCTAAAACGTGTCTTCGAAGCTGTGAACAAGGGTCCTATGGCCACGTTTAAAACGTGGCTACAAGTCCAGTCTTAGGCCACGTTTTTAAAACGCGGCCTAAAACCAGGACCTATGGCCGCGTTTAAAATGTGGCTATAGGACCTTGGATTTGTTTTTTAATTTGTCTATAGCCGCATTTTTCAAACGCGGCTATAGTTTTTTTATTTTTTATTTTTTTTCCTTTCTAGGCCAGATGGCAAATACATTTACAAACGCTGCTATAAGTTTTACAAACACTACTATAAAAAACTTGTTACACACACAATTCCTACTTGTTATTCCTTTGAAATTCCAGCTCGTTGCATGCAACAAAATAAGAAGCCGGAATTTCAAAAGAATATCAAGCTGTAATTTTCTCAAACCTGTCACAATTTCAATCAATCTTTAAGGAATACAGGAAAATTATCAATCTTTAAGGAATATGCAGTCTAATACAGCAACAAAATGGAATAAAGTTTAGGGTCCATTTGACACAAAAAAGATGTAGCAAGCATCATACCCTTGATTTACAAGTGGGGCATCGGTTTCGTACCCTTGATTTACAGGTCGAACATAGTTTATGTCCATAATTGCACTGCAAAAATATAAAGGTAGTAGTCAGCTATTTCGAACCAAGTAGAGAACTAAGAAGAATATAAAGCAGAATATAAATATCACTGAACTTCATAGGTAGGTATAGGACCCTTGTTAGTGACAAATTCAACGCAGCCTATAGGACCCTTGTTAGTGAAATATAAATATCAGCAGAGAGCTATAGGACCCTTGTCAAAAACAGCCTAAAAGCAAAATATAAATATAAATATAAATATCACTACCAAGGTAGGTACTACCAAGCAGAGAGCTATAGGACCCTTGTTAGTGATAAATTCAACTTGTAAGCACTACCAAATCCGATCCTAAGAACACTAGGAAATAAACTCATCAAAGACACTACAATTCATGTTTCTTTTTTAACTTCACTAGGAAATAAACCCATCAAAAGCAATACAAATTTCATAAATATATCACTGAACTTCATTCACAAAACCAAACTATACAAAAAAAAGTTTCCACAAGCCAACATAGCAAAGCAGCATTAATGGAGGTAGTGTATCCTTTGTTCTTAGTTTGCCAAAGAAAGTTTGAACTGCATCTAATAATAGTAAAGTTTGCCAAAGAAGTTTGGCTTTAAAACGTGACTGAAGCTACTCACCTAAGAACACTTGAACTTCACTAGGAAACGAACTCATCAAAAGCACCACAAACTCAATAGCAATGCAAATTCCATAGAAACTCGAAAGCACCACAAACTTGTCTTTTCTTTTGTTATAATTCTAACCAAGTAGGAAGAGTCTATAACTTCACTCGGAAACTTACTCATCAAATGCAATACAAATTCCATAGAATACCCAATTCATGTATCTCCCTAAACAATTTAGCAAGCATATACTTCACTCTTCACTCAGAAACAAACCCATGAAAAACATCATGCACTCAAAAGCAATATAAATTTCATATCATTCCCAATGCATCTTTTCCTAAATAACTCAGCAAGTATAAACAAGCCCACTCGAAAACAATACAAATTCCATTGAATAACCAATTTGTGTTTTTCCTAAACAACAACAAAAAAAAATCTTTTAAAAGTGTTGATATACCTACAACATCTCAAGGTATTGAGGCTGACCATGTCCTCTCGTAATGGTCCCAGTGCGCTCCAAAAGCTTGTCAGCGAGCGTAGACTTGCCATTATCACCATGAGCGATAATGGAAAAATTCCTATCCAACAAAATGAAATACTATTGCAGAACCATCAAATGTATAACTTAAAATAAGAAACGGTAAAATTTATTTATTTCAAACTTACAGTGAAAACAGTGCATGGCTTCACTATTATACAATGAATGGCGTGATTGACCTGTCTACATATCAACCTGTCTATAAAATATCAAAATAATATTATACAATATTCCTTGGTTGTCCTTGTACAATATTCTTTCATGCACAGCCAAAAAGTAATACAACATACAATCGCAAAACAAAAACGAAGAGTCCTCATTGTGGTGCAGCGCTATCCTGAATATATTAAACACATTGTATTAGTTGCACGTAACAATGCATTGCAATAAACACGCAATTTTCATTAAATTGCATGCAAGATTTTTAGTACCTGAGAAAGCTGTGAAGCACTTGGAACTAGACTCAGTCCCTCTGACTTGGCTCTTATATGTAACATCATTTCATCCATTTGTTGCTGATGTTGTGCATCTGATTGCCGCTTTGCTTCGGCCAATGCTTCGGCAATTTGCAAAGTATGCTGTGCATTTACTTCGGCCATTTCCTCCTTATGCTGCGCATGTAATTCAGCCATTTCCTCCTTAAGCTGCACATGCAATTCAACAATTTGCTCCTGATGGCTCTGCTTTGTCTGGGCAAGTTCGTCCCTCATAGCCTGGAGTAGGACTCTTGTTAAAATTGCGTGTGACTGTGTGTGGTGATTGAATATAATGAGTGGAAGCATAAAAGAGAAAGTGTACATAAAAGTTTAACCCCAAAATTATTTGTCATAAATTCCAAGTAACAACTCAGGCTAACAACTCAGCGGATGTACATGTGCATAGAATGCAGCCCATGGCCTGTCCCACTATGGTAGTGAGTAGTGAGCTACCAATGGACTTCAGTAGTGTGTGTGTGTATATATAATATTAAAAATTAGTCAAAACTAGCGTGCAACTTTTTCATATACACACAAACACATTGACTTCATTCTTTTTATTTTTATTTTAATTCTACCTAAGAAGTAATAAATGAGACACATTCATAGTATTACAATAAAGTATAAGAAAAATGATAAGTGTTTTTTATTTTCTTCTAAGTTTAAATGCATGAATTTGCATATATAATCAACTCACAATTAATGTATAATTGTTAATGTATAATTGAATTCACATTGGACATGAAATTGCAGTGTATTTAAAATATTGACATCAAATAATAAGAAAATTAGCTTGATACTTGTCACAAAATTATTTGTGGTGAAAGCATTGTTACCAATGAAATTTATTTCACACAATGTAAAATGACCCCGTGTGCTTCCATACTGTGGAGATTTAGATAATTTAAAAAACTTTTAAATTTTAAATTTTAAAAAAAACAAAAAATGAAATATAACTTACATTAGAAACATAGACAATTTCAATGACTACAGACTAAAATAGAGTAATCTTCAAATCAAGAAGTTAGAATTAATAATCAATATAAAATTAACGTCTCACCTAAACTTTCTTCTGGCCAAAGTCAAAAATATTAATTTCTTCCCGTACAATTTTCCTTCTAAGGTTTTAATGTATTTTTTTTTAATATTTAAAGAGAGCTTCAACCTACTAAGGTGAATCTTCCTTTTGGTATGTTTTTTATTTTATTTATTTATAATAGAAAAGTGGTACAAATATCTCAATGACTCCTTCTTTAGAATTGCTTTGGTCCATCTAGTTCCTAGAGTCCTAGCCACTCATTGTTGAGACTCAACCTGCTTCAACTAAAACACTATTTTTGATGTAAAAGCCTAACCTTTAAATTAATTATAAACAAGGTGCACATCCCCTTTTGAAGGTTCACCACAACTAAACCTTTACTTGTGCCTGCAAAAATATTTAGTTTTTCTTTTTCAATGTCACAAAGAAGGAAGTGGTATCTTGCCTTCTTTTTTCCATAAAGATTAGTAAGCTCTATAAATCTGACTGCCTTCTTTACTGCAAAAAGCTCTTCTTTTAACGTGCGTTTAGTTTTCTTATCAGCAGCTTCTAACCCTCGCAGTTTTGGTTCTAGTCTAAATACCTTGACAAATGCAAACATGCATTATGAGTCAATAATCACATACTACATAGATGCAAGAAACAACTAAACAGTAAAGAAAGATTGTGTGTAAATTCCCATCCATAACCAATTAGCAAATAATGTATGAATTTCCTTAACAACAATAAGTAAAATTTTCCACACTTCATCAGCAACCAAAAAAATAAAGTACATTCACTTTTTCAGCAACCAAACAACAATACACAATCAAATTTGGAAAACTGAAAAACAAAGGAGAAACCAAACCTCAATATAGAAGTTAGTGCTTTAGAAATAAGTGGCTTCACTTTCTTCGCAGCTGCTTCAAAGCTGAAACTTGTAGAAAACAAAATTAATAATTCTATTTAACAAAAGAAAAAAAGGTCCAAGCAACAATGAAATTTGTAAACACAAAAATCAATTTTTTATTCCCAACACCACCGTCTCTTTTTTCCTCAGTCACTTCTCTCTTTTCAATAGTTCATGGATGAAGAACTAGGGGTGTGCAAAAAACCGAAGAACCGAAAAAACCACTTCAAACCAGCCGAACCGGTGCAAAAATTTCAGTTCGGTTTCGGTTCGGTTCGGTTTCGGTTTTATTGTATAAAAAACCGAAAATTTCGGTTTGGTTTTCGGTGTCAAATTTTAATACACCGAACCGACCGAACCGAACCGAAATATTGTTATATAATAATATATTATTTTATTATATTATATTATATTATTGTATTAAATATAAAATATTTTGTAAATATTTAACACTTTGACTCTCTCTACCGGATATTTTCAAAAGAAAAAAAGACATGCTTTTGGCATTTGGCAGATATGCTTTGCCAGCTTTGCTTTGGGCAGTGGGCAAAGTCCAATCCATCTTTTCATTTTAAACCAATTCAGTGACTAAGTAAAACCAAGTTATCAAATGATTCAAACTAACTTAACTAAGTTACCAAACTAAGTTATCAAGTGACTAAAAGAAACTAAGTTGCAGGGGGCCTTTTTCTTTTTTTCAGTCATCACTTCAAAGTTTCAAATTTCAAATGATCCGGCCAGCATTTTAAAATCTATTAGATTTTAATCACCTATAATTAAACTAACTAAATATCTAATTAAACTAATTAAACTAAAACTAATTGAACTATAAAATGAAAAGGTGGAAACCCTACCCTACATACTCGGCCCACTCTTTCATTTTCACTCTCAATCTCACACTTTCCACTCTCTAACATTCAGACCTTAGACCGCCCCACTCCCTACCTCTCATCCTTTCCACTCTCTCCCTCTGCCATCGCCTCCACACGCCGCCCTCCCCATGATCATCGGCTTCTCATCTCCCATGGTGAGTCTGTCTTCCCCACACTTTCACTCTCCCTCTGCCGTCGCCCTCACACTTTCACTTTCATGCCGCCCTCCACACGCCGCCTCCCCACGCCGGCTCTCTGTTTTGTGTTTGTCTCTATTTTGTGTTTCTCTATGTTTGGTGTTTTAGGTTTTGAAAATACTAAATAGAAATCTCGATACTCTGGCCCAAACTCCAGGCCCAAAAACCGAAACCGACGGTTTTTCAACTATTTCAGTCGGTTTCGGTTGAGATTTTCAAAAACCGAAAATTTCGGTTTCGGTTGGTCGGATTAGAAAAAACCGACCGAACCGAACCGATTACAGCCCTATGAAGAACAAACTTCTTAATATTTAGAGATGAAAATAAAATTTTTGTTAGAGTTTAGGGTCTAAAATAATATTTTACAAAAAAAAAAAAAAAAAAAAAAAAAACAAAACAAAACAAAACAAAAGTTAGCTACCACATACAATTATAAGATATTTCTGAACCCACATAAAGCAATACTAGTGGACCAGTAGTCCTCCCTCATTAGTCATTTGATTACATGTTAAAAACAAGTATCTTGTTCTCTAATTTTTCTTCGTCCAATTTTATACACAACTAGTTGTGTTTAAAATTGGACGAAGAAAAATTAGAGAACAAGATACTTGTTTTTAATCAAAGGAGGGTTGCAGTAGATTGATGGCAATCAGTCTATTATAAATGGATCCACTACATCCAACCCTAACTAAGCAGCCAAGGATTCATAGATATGGGACTAAGGCTTTGTTTTTGTTGTAGTTTAGCTTGAAAAAGTAAGAAATTACAAAACTACTTCATGAGTAATGAAAAAGCAAAAGAGTTAAACCTGAATTTTGTATTTGGTCAGCCACCCTGCCCTCTCAAGAAATATAAAAGGAAGTCCGGATAAGAAAAACACAAATTTTTTTTTTTTTTGCTGAAAAGAAAAACACACATTCATGGAGAAAGACAAATTTTTAATTCATATTAACATAAACACATTTTACTGCTAGCAGTAATACTTCTGCCCTACCTTCATCAAGTTCTAAGGCATCCTAGTAAGCTACCTAAGGAACAAGACTCACTGATTATTAAGTCTAGTCATGAGTCATGAAAAAGGTCAAGGAAGCTGCATACTATTCAAATGACCACTAAGAATGTTTGATCTCCATAATGGATCATTTTCATATTGAATTATTAATTTTACCAAAAGAAAAAAAAAATCAGTTAGAAAAATGAAGACAACGAAATGCACAATCTCAGCATCTTCCCAATTCAATGATTATACATGCAGATGGGCTAGCTGATCAATACTCAAAAAATCACAACCACTACAATTTTATCTTTCTGGTTTATATATATTTGTGTGTGTGTGTGTGTGCGCGTGCATGTGTGCGTGTGTATCTGAAAAAAAAATTCATTAAAAGCCAAAATGCGTGCTACCCCAGTACATGGGCTGTGTACAGAAGTGAACACAAAATATAAACAAAAAGGAACAGCAACAGCTCAAGGAATCCATAGATTCTAGGAATCCCCTCTACAGAAAATTGACAATGACAGTGAAGACCACTCATATAAAGATATCCGAAATAAGTGTTTCAATTTAGAAATGAGCATGGAATATGATTGGACCTACAACTGTACAGCAATAGCAATCCCACTTCCATGATTAAAAAGAATGCAAAATCTTTTTATAATGTAATTTTTTATTCATAATATAAGAGGGAATGTACAAAACCATATAAGCTTACCTTCAATTCTGCACTTTTCAGAACCTCCTCTATACGAACTTCAAACTCAGGCCTTTTGGGAGGCTTCCTTACTCCTGGCTTTCTAAGATCAAGATCCTGCAATAAAGACATGGAGCGATTAAACAAGACAACTAAGCATTCTTAGAAACAAAATAAATATATAAAACTATATATATATATATATATATATATATAAATCATTGAGAACCCAAATAATACAGTAGACAGTAATGCATACACTTGGGTCGGACCCAATTACAACACTTGACAATTCCAAAGTTGTGTAATATAACGCTACTCAAAACCACCATTATTTGTATCAGCTTGATAAGAATTTGTTAAATTTAAGAATTAAAATGATAAAAATTAAAATTTAGCGATGGAAATGATAATTCACCAAAATTTGGGGTCAAAGAGATGTATAAAGACAATTCAGAGCTTGACTAGAGCATCTCAACCGTGAGACCATCACCTTGATGGTTCAAATTTTTAATTCTAGATTCTCCATCCTAAAATACATTACCAAATACCTTTAGGTACAGTTTCTAATAGAATATACAAAAATCCAATAAAACGTTGCTTCACATCCAATCTAATCATTCTACCATTTAATCTCACACTAGCAAATAAACAGCACTCTCAAGTGTCACTATCCTCAACAGATGGTACAATAATTTCTTAAAAGTTTAAGAAACCGAAAAAACACAAAATCCCATAAACCCAAATGCAATTTGAAAAGCACCTAAACTCACACACAACACTAACAAAAACAAGAAACCAAGATAAAGGTCTTCAAACAGTTTTGTTTCCAGCATACTAGGGATGGTTCCAACATGGTAAATATAAGCTTTAACATTGTGATTAATCACAATGTGTTTCTCCATCTCTCTCTAGCAGATGACAACGATTGTAAGTTGGACCAGGAGGTATGGCAGACTGGCACAGAATGTGTGGGCATGTAAAAGACTGATTTTGGACATGTCCATCAGGACTAAGACATACCCATGTGAAAGAAGGGAGGGGGTGTGGAACTCAGACATTTCATGTATTCACAATTAAAGACAAACTGACATATTACCCAAATGAGGTGCTAGTTGTAGAGTAATTGATACACATACAAAAAGATGCCATGACTGGTTGAAATACCTTATCAATCCAAAACAAACTTTTGAACCATCATTCATTGATGACATTATTGGAACAAGAACAAATTCTAGATTCTCTGTAAAAATGCATCACTAATTTTATAATTTTTATTTGTTCCTCATAATTAGAGAAGTCCTTGCTTATTATCATGAAAATCACATGGTAATCCAAGCCCAAAATGGTGTGCCCGATTTAAAATGTATAACCACTGGCATGTCTGGATATCTGACATTTGTGCTATATATGGAACTTATTGACAAATAGCCTTGAGTTGTCAATAAGGTTGTTCTTGTTGTTGATTATTAAAAGCTTAATTATCCGCTTAAAAAAAAACACACACACACACACACACACACACAAATGCTTATAAAATGTAGAACAAAACACAGACAGCCCAAGATATGGGTTGGAGTGGAAGCCATTTGATGTCTTTTAACCTGCATTGCTACTCATACACATACATTGGTATATGCACATACAAGGTCCAGAACCAAGAATCAAAAACTCGTCCATCTGAAAACAACATGCATCCATAAAAACAAGACCCAATTTTAAACTGTTTTCAAACTCACCGGGAACAAAGTCTTCAAAAACTCAAAGTCTGTCTTGGGAGCCTCAGCGATCCTTGTGACCCAAGAGATTAACATCATGACAGACCCACATGCAAGCAACAGAGTTGAGGTCAGCCATGGGTAAATTATAGAAACAAAATACTATGAAAATGAAAAGTTGACCAAGATCGTACCTTGCAGAATCGGATTTCAGTATCTCTCAACTTTTTTTGATTTCACAGCGAGAGAGAGAGACACGGACTTCGTCTGTGCAATGACAATGGGGTGTGAGGGCTTCAAATCGGAGAGATTTTGGGTGAGGGTGAGGGTTGAGATCGGAGATGAAGGGTGAGAGGTGAGATCGGAGACTGAGGCTTTGACGGTGAGGGTTGAGCGTAGACTTGTTAGAGATGGAGGTTGATGGAGGGTGAGGGTTGAGATCGGGCTCTTCAGAGATGGAGGCTGATGTGTGGGAGAGGCTAAGGTTGACAATGTTTAACCGAATAGTATATATACAAAGCCTTAAGCCGCGTTTTAAACCTGCAACTATAGGCAAATTCTGAGGCTGCGTTTAGTAAATGCGGCCCCATCCCAAACTAAAGCCGCGTTTTAAACACGCGACTTTAAACCAAATTTAAATCCGCGTTTTAAAGACGCGGCTTCGGACCAAATGTAAAGCCGCGTCTATAAAACGCAGCTTTAGGCATGCTAGAGCCGCATTTTATAAACGCGGACATAGTTAAGGGGAAAAAAATATATTTGTTTGCCAAAAAAAGGAAATACGACAGGTCCTATAGCCGCGTTTTTTAAACACGGCCATAGCTACACGCAAAAAAATGCGGCTCTAGCTCAAAAAAACGCGGCTTCAAACGGGTTCTATGGCCCCGTGTTTAAAACGCGGCTGATGTTTTTCCATTAAGCCGTGTTTTTTATAAACGTGGCTTTACTCAATCTAGGGCCGCATTTTTCCAAACGTGGCCCAAAAAAACGTGGCCTAAGAGGGGCGTTTTTTGTATTGACACATTCAAAGGGTGCTATCTAAATTATAAATTATATGACCTTTTATCACACAAATATTTTGATTCCCCCAATGTATGGTAAAGGAAGGCAGGTTTGTGTCTAGCCACTTTTTTTATTTGTGCTACATAATTTAATAGTATGGAAGATGTGATTGGATTTAAATGATGAATAAAATAAGATGAGAGGAAAAAAGAGTAAAAATAAAATATATAGCAATAAACATAAAATTATCCAAGTCATTCTATGTAATATAATAATATTATATTATTATATACTATATGCATAATGTAGTAGGATAATATTTAATCAAAAAGAATATAAAAGATAACAACTAAAAACACAAAACTAAATTGTATCAACCTAAAGTAGAATTCTAATTAACACAAAAATTAATCAACCTAAAGAATTGATGCAATAAAAAAAAAAATCAAACAAAAAATGAAAAACAAATTGAGAGAGAAAGAGAGAGAGAGAGAGAAGTAACCTGTTTTGTGTGAAAAAACTATGCATAAAATGAAAAAGAAAATGTCAAATTTATAGTAAGATGTTGAGAATAAGAAGAGTCAAAATAAAGGAAGATAAAAAGGTAGAGAAATAAAGATATTAAGGTAGAAAGTAGTGGGTAAATGAAGAGGTAAAAGGGAGGAAGAGTTTTGGTAATGATAAAAATAATGGTTAAAAGATATTTTAATTTTTAAATAATGCAGTTTTTAAGTCACCTTAAACGAGAAAATTTTTAAATATATATATATATATATATATATATATATATATATATATATATATATATAAGAAAAATTGGAAAATAAATTTTTTTGATGACGTGGCTGCTGATGTGGCCTAACGTGAGCATAGCAACATTAAATGCTATGCTTCAGCTTTTAGTAATATATAGATATAGATTCCAAACATCATTTAATATACTCTATTTTTTAAATAAACTTTTGCTTACTTCTTAACACGACTCCAAAACATCACTACCTGGGAAAGGCACCCTAAAACAGGGTTGGAAAAATCTTTTTGGACATCGCAAAGATTGTGCTTAGGATTCACCTCAATGGCGAATTCGCTGGAGATTTAATCAACCGAATTAGGATTTACAGAGATGACTGGAGTTTAAACTTTCCATTCCCAAATAAAGCACCGCATAGTAAGACAACTTTGAAGGACGATATAGCAAATGACATCGATCACTTCAGGAGGATGATAGCCTTAGTCGTGTCCCTAACTATGACAATTCCCTCCCAAATTACATTAAGCTCTATCTAATTTCCAACACAATATTCCACCTTTTACAACCCAAGCGAGAGGTTGGGTTTTTTATAGATGCTGGACGAATATGCCGATGAATCCTAAGCCTTTTTTTTATTTTTATTTTTTATAGGAAATACTGAAGTTGTATTCATGGGTTAAGCAATAGAAGCTACATCAATATCCTGAGCACAGGCCCGCACAATATGGCTTGGGCAAGACTCTATCCAAGCAATGTAACCAACAAAAGACTTAGAATACTGAGCTAACATGTGGGCAGGGACATTTCCTTGCCTTTTAGTGTGAGTGAAACAACATGCCCGAAACATGCATGCTTGCTGGTAGATGCCATCCACGATGAACTGGGTCGAAGAGCTCAGCGACGTTATCCCTTGTACTGCATTGATGACTTCCAGCGCATCACTCTTAAACACCGCATTACGGATGCCTACATCAAGAGCGAAATGCACGCCAATCTCTAAGGCTTTTATTTCTGTCTCCAGCGCACCAAGGGGGCCCACCATGGGGCTACTAAGAGCAGCAATCACAGCTCCAGTGCTATCACGAACCAATACGCCCAGCCCCACTTTCCTCTGGTTTGTAAACACGGCCCCATCCGTATTCACCTTATATTGCCCCTGCGGTGGTGGCGTCCACCGAATCTGTTCGGGGGTCGCAGCGGCTGGGTTCCTCGGATCCTCATTGACCAACTAGTACTCATTCATTAAGCCAAGGGAATTCTTCAGAGTGACCCGCCCAGGTTTTCTCCTTCCACCGGTTCGAGTAACATTCCTTTCTTTCCAAATACCCCAGCACACAAAGATGAACCATTCAGTCAGCCCAGGTTGCACACCCTCAAACCTTTGAAGGTTTTCCAAAACATCCAAAAAACTCCAAGTGGGCCCAATATCAAAAGGGAGAGAGACCTTGCTTGTGTTCCACACATTCTTGGCGTGAGCATAGAACTAGAGGATGTGGAGTACGTTTTTCATCGGGTTTCGGCATAATGCATAGCCACCATCCACCTCGATATGCCTCTGCCGTAGAGCTTCTTTGGACGCCAGAATGTCCCTAGCTGCCTTCCAAGCAAAATGCTTGACTTTTTGGGGTAGGTGCATTCTCCATAGACCCTTCCAAGCTTTTTTCCTTGTCGAGGGGTTCGAGCAGTCCACTTTGCCGCCACCCCTATTTTCCTCATAGGCCAGCCTATATGCGCTTTTGACCGTAAATTTTCCACTTGGAGTTTTCGCCCGTATCCTCCTGTCATTGGGCCGATGCAAGCTTAATGGGATGCTTAGTATGGCATCGGCATCCTCCTCTGTGAAGCAGCTACGGATTAGCTTTGTTTTCCACTCCATGAATGCTCTGTTTATGAGGTCACAGACCAAAGAAATATTCGAGCAAGCATCTTCCCTTGTAACAATACTGTATGAGGTCGGCTTAGGGATCCATTTGTCGCACCAAACTCTCACCCCCTCCCCCGAGCCTATTTGCCACCTCGTGCCCCTTCTCACCACCCCTTGAGCCGCCATTATGCTTTGCCAAGCGTAGGAAGGGTGACGGCCTAAATCTGCCTCTGTGAATGAGCAGTGGGGGAAGTATTTTGCCTTGAAAACACGGGCAAATAAAGAAGTGTAGTTAGTCTGCAACCTCCACCCTTGCTTCGCCAAGAGCGCTAGATTGGAAGACCTTACTTGTTGAAGGAAACGAATCCTAAGCTTTGAATGGATTCAATGCACTCGAATCACTCGATAGCCCATAAATTTTTTTTTTTAAAGGATTGGTGGCTTCGATTTCCTAGTCGGTAAAACAATGAATTTAAAGAAGTGCACAAATTTTGTAAGAACAATGTTAATGTGTACAAAGGGTTGAGCACTACTCTACCATTATAATTAAGGAACATGGACATTCACTTACTATTATTCAAAGGGCTTCCAAGCCATGGACTCTAAGCCATTTAATCAATGGACTCTAAGGATATTTTCATCACTACCCTACTATTTAAGGGGCTTTCAAGCCATGGACTCTATGCCATTTAAGTCGTGAACTCTAACTCTCCACGTTTTACTCCTACAAAACTACTTAAATTTTTTCTATGCTACTATTTAAGTCGCTTCTAAGCCATGTACTCTAAACCGTTTAAGCCATGGACTATAAGGATATTTCCACTATAATACTAAAAGGGCTTCAAAGCCATGGATTTTAAGGATATTTTCACTATACTACTATTTAAGGAGCTTTCAAGCCATAGACTCTAAGCCATTTAAGCCATGGACTCCAATACTATTTTAAATTAAAAAATTTTAACTAATATTAACTTCTTCACTTATCTGGGTTTTTTCGTCCCTACGAATCACAAACGTTGGCCAATGGAGGAGTAAAATTCAAATCTCACGTTCAAAATCAAGTACACTCCCGAGTCCCAACTCCTAAGCAGTTACCTAAACTAAAAAAAATCTTATCCACTAACCAATGGTTTCACTCGATATTCCAGACTTAAAAACCACGATGATGTTGCCTTTTAGAACTCTTAATAAATTTATTTTTGTAGTTTTAAGGAATTTCACTTCAAGGTAAGAGGGATGCTCTACTTATTTCTCCAATTTCATTATTTTTTTCTTGTTGGGATTTCTGTTTCTAGCGACAATTGATTTTTTGGATAAATAATCCATGTTGGATACAGCTGTATTGCGTTTTGTTCGATGTGATTCCCATTCAGTTTTATTTTCCCCTATTCTTATATAATATAGCCAGGTTTTAGTACTCAGGTTAGATGATGAATTTTTCTGTCTTGGAACTAATACATTTTTTTTTCCAGGTTTTAGTACTCAGGGTGCAAGACAATGGTTCTATCCTGGAACTAATACATTTGTTTTCAAGTTTTAGTACTTGGGGTGCAATACAATGGTTGCACTTGAAGATGTTATGGTTCTTGGAGGCTTTTCAGTTCTTGGAGAGCCTGTGATTGGACCTATTAGAATTTGTTGAAGATTGCGGAAGAGTCAGACATGCAGCGATTACAGATGTCAAGGAAAAGTTGAGGAAAGCCACATATAGGGGTTGGATAACTATTTCTTGGAGGTTGACGAGTGAGAGTGAGTTTGATTTCGTTACCCATTATCTTGCACTTCAGATAAACTTCATAAAAATTAACATATACATTTTTGTTTTATTTGTATGATTGTATCTCAGTTTGAGGAACACAAAAAGAATGATATCTTAGCACTCTTAGCCCTTCCTTTCTTGGATAAAATGTTGTTGTGATTTAAAATATTCATCCAACTAATCAGGACAAAAAAAGAAGAAAAGGAAAGGATTATAATTCTTTTTCTTTCTTTCTTTTATCTAAAATTATATATCTATCTTTATTAAGAAATCTTTAGGTATTTTGTGATTGAAATTCAGTACCCTTACCTTCTTGTGCTATACCTCTGAAACTTACCACCAGAGGTTCTTCAAATGATCACTCTTGGCATGCAATGGAAGTGAATCAATAAGAAACCTTCTGATCTGCATAGCTCCTGGAACTAGTATTAAACAACATTTAATTACTAATTGGTAATCAGACCTTGATTAGACGCAAGTAACCAAAGTTGTTGATGATAAGAGCAATAAGGAAACCATTGACATCATATATGGGAGCCAATTTTTCATCCATAAAGATTAGATAGGGAAGATCGAAATGCCATAGGCTTAAGTCTGTTTGTGTCAGTAGCCTTATTCTTTATTCTTATTTTTTGTTTATTTATTTATTTATTTATTATAATATTCTTGTCCCTGCTTCTCAAATCCTAATTTTTGGTGGTGTACACCAATGTTACTACATTACAAATTTTACAAGTAACGTAATGCACGCTCCTTTTCTCTTATTATTATAACAGTTGAGAGAATAAATGGGCCGGATCATGGGCTTTGCAAAGGCCATAACCGAATCTTTGAGCTCGGCCTGTTTCAATTCTAGTCCACTGGGGATTTTGGAGTGTAAAGTTAAACTTTTGGCATCTAATCCTAGCCCGGCCCATATTTGTCTAAGGGGGTGCATAGTCGAACAAAATTATTTTTGTTTTCGACCCGCATAGATTGATGGAATGCATGTGTTTGGTATGCCCAAGTTCATAAGCAACTAATTCATTTTTCTATTATTGTGGTCGAATAATATCAGTGGAAGACACTTTAAGTTACTTTGTTCATTGAGATCCAAAAAAATGGCGTTCTTGACCAAGTTAATTTCTCCCCCACATATCCTAATAGAAGATATTAAAGGATGAAAAAGTGAGTAATGAAATATACAAACGATGCAATTTCCTTAATTTGGTTTGGGCCGTACGTGTCACCCAACTTTGAGTGGGAATTCAAGGATTATTTTGTGCAAGACATGCATTATTCAACAGCCCAAGTATACATATTAGAGAGCATGAAGGATTTACATGCATTGCTCTAGTTGCTAGATTTAGATTTACATATATTAAAGCACTAACAAATTAATGGCAATAAATTAATTTCTAAGTTGAATTTATATACCATGAACTGATAGTTTTGAAGAATAATATGAAAACAGGCCACTTCATATTATTACAACAAAAACTTTCATATAAAAAATTGATATAGCCATTGGACTATTAGCCAAGCGATTTTCAAACGCATTGAGAAAGGAGAAGATGCCACAGGCCACAGCGTGGAGAAAGCATTGACATGCCCTGAAATGTAGAAGAGAGTATACAACCCACTCATAAAGGAAAACTAATTGTCAATGTTGATTTAGACTCACAATATATATATATATATATATATATATATATATATATATATATATATATATATATATATATATATATATATTTTGTACAAAAAGTTATGATTTTAATTGAATTGGATTTCTATTGACTCATGATTTTAGGAACCTTCTTGAAGAGAATATTAATACAACCTACCAATGTCTTTTCTCTCTCTCTCTTCTTCTTCCTTCTTTTTTTTCTCTCTCTCTCTCTCTCTCTATAGTCATTTATTTCCAAATTTTAGAGCATTTTCTAATTAGGTACCTCAGGTCTAGACCTAAAGCCAACCCTATTTATAACTTAGATTTGCCCATTTAATTATAATATATTTTGATCAAGATTAGTCTCACTCTTTTCTATTGGGTATACAGTTGGATTTCCATCGAGAATACTGTGGGATTCATTCTTCCAATTACTGCAAGAAAAAATTTTCTTATCGCTATGTACTTTTATCAACTTGCATTACTTCTTTACTTTTCTGTTTGCATTTGACTGTCCCATTAATTTAAGCAATAACCAACTTGAATATTTATTGTACCCTGAGATCATTTTTTTTTTTTTTTTTTTTTTTTTTTAAGAATTGCCCTTGAGATAAATTTTGGTAAACAGGCATTATTGATGTTATTGACAGCTCAAAAGTAGCATAAACTTACTTGGCATAATAAGAAATAGTTTTGGAGAAAAGGGCAACGCATTGGGACAAAAATAATTGAATTGGTTGCATAAAACCAAATTAGATTACTATGATAATATATAAAACTAAAAAAAGTTACAGATTAAATTATAATTCATTATGACATGTCTGTTTGGCATGATTAATTTTACCAACTTATTTTACTATTCAATTTATTTTTGGTACTATTTATGGGTCCCACTATACTATTTCAACTAACTTTTACCTTTATCTATTGTACTTTCAACAAAAAAATTTTAATTTTAGTAAAATAAACGGATCCCAAACAGACACAAGTATAAGGGAGCAATAAGATTATAATGGGCCAGTTTGGATTGAAGAGAAGAAAGACAAAGTAGGGGAAAGTAGAGTAAAGTTAGCCTGAAAATAGCTCGAAAATAGCCTAATTTCAGGCCAACTCTACTCAACTTTTTTTTCTTCTTCCTCAATCCTGGCTATAAGAACATATATCTGAAAATCCAATCCATTCCACAACTGAACGTAACATGATCATCTAATGCAACACAACAGTTTCATTTAATATACATTAAAAAAAAAAAAAGTGATGACCGTCCACTTTTATTTCACAGCACTCTAATAATTATTATTTTGGAAATGCAACATCATTCTTTTGCCTAATTGAAATAATTATGATCCATATTCTCATTATGATTGCACCTACATGGTAGAATGATGAATCATGTGATACCTCACATAGCTTAGATATTGAATTGGATAAGTGCGTGTTACGGCAATGTACCACTTGTATTTCTAAATTCTATTGCTGATAACAACAACCAAAGAAGCCAGTTTTGCAGCAAATTTTTTCCCCTTTTTTGAGAATCAATGTATCGCAACATTTATTTCGATTGATTAAAGACTAAGACTTCTGATTTACGACTTTGTAACTAATTAAACAATTAATAATAATAATAATTGTAATTTTTAAAAATAAAATGGTAGAGAATTTTGTATTCTAGAATTATTACTCAGCCTCTTATTTAATCAAGATTTGAATTCTCCTCTACCCATTTATTGTAACAATTGAATTATATTAAAAAATAAATATCATTTTAGAGATATCCATACAATGGACTCAATGAATTTGAATAGTCTATTATTAGTCTATAGAGTTTCCGAGGTATTTCATAGAAAGAGAGTAGATCAGTAGAATAATCTAATAAGGATCTTTTCTGCTAGCAAGATTGTATGATTTTTGATAATCCGCCTGTGGACATTTCGATGTTTTTGTATTTTGACAGTATTGGCATGTATTATGAGAGGAGTACTAGTCCTCTAACTTCCTTCCCCAGTTAGGGGTTTTAATATAATTCCTGTTTACCAAAAAAAAAAAAAAAAAACGAATAATCTGATAAAAAAAACTTGAATATTCTAGCAGAGTTATTGGAGTGCGTAGTTAAACTTCCTGCAAGTAAGCCAAGCCCGGCCATGCTTTGTCCAAGATAAGGGTGCAATGTGCCGGGAAACTTGGCAGAGACTATGGGTCTGGGCTGCTTCACCTTTGTACATCTCTCAGAATGGGCAGCAACTTAGGACATTGAAATTTATAAGCTCTTTTGTAATTTTTAGTGGCCTCAGAGACTAAATTAAGCCAAACATTTTAATTTAAGTCCAGGTACAATGTCACCAAACAAATATGAATATTGATGTCAAGTCACAACAAGTGACATGGCTGGAGTGAAGTATAATTGGACATGATCACATCATTGACCTTCTTGTAGTGTAAATGATATCTCTTTTGGTTATTCAAGAGAAACTTTGGAAATTTTTTCATCCATTGGAAATTAAAGAGACAGGAATTCTTCTTTTTTTATTGAAAAAGAGATCAAAATACGCGTTCTTTGGTTATTCAAGAGAAGCTTGGGGAATATTTCATCCATTGGGAAAATGGAAAAAAATAACAAGAATTCTTCTTTTGATTGAAAAGAGCTTGCTAACATGTGCGTGACGTGCGTCCCATACCAATGGGACCCACATGACAGTGAGAGAAAGCACATTAACTCCGCTCATATGAAATAATGAAAATTTCTCTTATCAAAGGCAACTCAAAACTTTGCAAGAAAGAAAAAAAAAAAAAATATATATATATATATATATATATATATATATATATTTGCTGAATTTACTTGAGTACCAAGCTAATTTAGTCAATTAGTGGCGGAAAAACTTGGTTTGTACTTCTCATTGGGTAATAGCAAAACTTCATCTCGCTCTGTAAAATCATACTTTGAGTTGGTTTGGAAAGACAAAATTAACTATTTGTTTTAGAATAATGTTAGAAATACTTTAAATTTATTATATAAATTTTTTAAGAGGATGTATCACAAATCAAAAAAAATAATTCAAATTTTAAAATATCTTTGGATCCTAGTAGTGGAAGTATTTTTTAAAAAAATACATTTTCTAGTATACTCTCTATCATTTTCTATTTAGTTTAAATATTATTTCTTATCTTTCTTAAAGATTCAATCAAATACACTTTTTCATTCTTTTTGTAATTTTTGCATTTTTTTAAGTAAAAAAAAAAATCTTTTGCTAATGAAGAATGACTCTTCAAACAAAGAAAGTCACTGTTCATGAGCAATAAAATTTCTCTATTTTAGAGAGATTTCTGGACTTACATTTTAAGGGTTTTGGCTATATCTAAGTTGTTGGAATGAATATTTTCTTACAAAATTAAAGAATTGCTTACGGAATTGAATTGTCTAGAGCTTAAATGACCAAATATTTTTTTTTTCTTGATTTCTAAACAAAATGAAACAAAAGGATATAACAAGAAATTATTTTTTCTTTAAATATATATATATATATATATATATATATATTTTTTTTTTTTTTTGTTGAGGAATTCCATATTCTTTTCTTGCAATAAAGGTGCGTTCACATTGGATTTACCTCAAAGTCAATCAGCAAATTATTCTATAGATGATGTTATGGAATGTTGCCTGATTGGTTTTCTTGATCAATTTGTCTTCTTGTCAATGCATGCATGCTTTTCATGGCGAGAGAGAGAGACAGAGACAGTCAGACAGAGAGCCTTCCATCAAGACACGATTCTTTGAACGAATTCCTTAGAACGAAAATGTTCTTTGAATTTGATTTTTGTACAGGTCGTACGTTAACTTGGGACACGAGGGGCTCCGCACGTTGTACGCTGTGTCTTATTTTTGAAAAATGGTCTAAGCTTGGAATGTGAACTCATTGTCATTGTTGAATCAGATTACTTGTGTCAATTCGTCAAAAAAAAAAAAACAGATTACATGTGTCAATCTAAATCCTATGTTTACTAGCATGTGTGTATTCAGGAGTTTTTCAATTCAAGTTGATGAGGTTCTCATTCTTTTCTCTCATTTTTGAACTTCGTCAATGCAGCATTAGCTTGTTTATGAACTGAAATTCTGTTTAGACGTACGGCTAAACAACTTATGAAGTGAATTAATTTAACAAATTATGATTTTAATCAAATTAGATAATCCAACACAATAAAGAATTTAACCACAATTATAACATATCAAATCTAAGGGTGTGTTTTTTGAAGGTAAAACAGGGTGGATGAAAAACTTTGAAAAGAAAATAAGAATGAAAACTTTTTTTGAATGTGTTAAGTCGGGTGAAAAGGAAGGAAAACAAATGGTGGACTCAAGTGTTTTTCCCCTGAACCCACCAAAATATTTTCTTCTCAAAATAGAGAGAACCAAGTGGGGATGCATTTTTTTTTAATTGACAAAAATGCCCACGTGCATGTGCGCATGGGCTTCGTCTTGTTGCTGCTCTTTTTTTCTTTTTTTCTTTTTTCTTTTTTTTCTCTCTCTCTCTGGATAGTAATGTTGCCTCTTTTTTTTTTCCTTTTGATTTTCTAGGGATTGGGCATGATAGTTCTGTTTTTTTATTTATTTAACTAGATGTGATTTTTTTTTTGGGACATGTTTTTTTTTTTTTTTATAAATCTGGATTATTGCCCTTTTTTTATTTTTGGTTATTTGTCACATTTTTGTTTTAATTAGGCATCATTCTTTAACAATGGTATATGAGTAAATTTATTCTAACTCATT
Organism: Quercus glauca; assembly: GCA_023736055.1. Lineage (NCBI taxonomy): Eukaryota > Viridiplantae > Streptophyta > Magnoliopsida > Fagales > Fagaceae > Quercus > Quercus glauca. The sequence goes on along the minus strand of CM043316.1, from coordinate 71,339,384 downwards.
TTTTCATCCCTCCACTTTTCTACTCCCAACCAAACGAAAATGAGAGAAATTAAAATCCTCTCTAATAGAAAAAACTATTTAGGAAGTGTTGGGCTTTATAGAGCCTAGTTGAGTTTGATACACCGGAAATAATATTACTACAGTTTTTAATGGGATATTTTCTGAGACCTAGTCCATGGAGCGAAGGTTTGTGCACATGATGCAAAACAAAAACTGTTGTTTTAGATATTAGGATTTTCGTGTGTGGTTTTTTAGAGATAAAAACTGTACTACCGTATTTTATAATTTTTCCTGTAAATAGTAAAATCTCTGCAACTCTGTGGACGTAGGCAAATTGCCGAACCGCGTAAATATTGTATTGTGTGATTGTTTTCTTTGACACACATTTTTTCTTTATTTTTGCATCTCACAAATTTGAAAATTTCGTATTTATTCCCTTCAAGAAGTCAAATCAAATTAGAAGACCATTATAAATGAACAGTTATGAAAATTTCTATTTTGACCCCTACTTATTCAAATTTCTTTGATACCAATTGCACAAAATAAAATAATAATAATAATAAATAAATAAATAATATATTTAAACCTCAAGCAATCTATGCAACAAGATAAACAAATTAATTCAACAAATTTATTATGTATTCCATACACATGCAGATATATCAACCACATGTATCATATACTAAATTTGAAGTATTAATAATAAAGTAATATTTGTAATAAATAGTAGAATATGAACAAAGTGAAAAACTAATGAATAACCTCTTCAATGGAAAAATTACCTTGGAGATCCAATCCCATTAGAAAATTTACAATTTGAAAATCAATTATAAATAATCTACTCACAAAACCTTTACCATGTTAAACTCTTTATTGCAACCTCTAACACCCTATTTGCCATCCTACTGCACTAGTACCAAAACTTCTAGAATCTATTGTTGGGCTTTGTGGAGCCTAGTTTATGTTTGATCCGGTTGATGACCCGACCCGATCCGAATAATGTTGCGTGGTTTTTAATGAGAGATTTACTGAGGCTTAGTCCATGGAGAGGAGGCTTGGGCCCAGTGTGAATCATGTGCGCAGGATATAAAAGCCGCTTTTGTGATTAGAAATTCTGCTTTTGTGTTGTCGTGTTTTAGAGAGAGAAACACTGTAACTGCCGCACTTTTGTATTTTCCCTGATAATAGTGAAATCCCTGCAACTCCGTGGACGTAGGCAAATTGCCGAACCATGTAAATATTGTCTTGTGCGTATGATTGTTTTTCTTTGGCGAGTGTTTTCTCTATTTTTTGTTTCTCACAGGTTGGAATTTCGGGTTGAATTCCCTACAACTGGTATCAGAGCCTAGGGTTAGGTTTAAGTGGGAGCAATGGCAGAGGAAGCAGGAAAGGCGTCTGGAATAGAAAAGTTTGATGGCACAGACTTTGCGTATTGGAGGATGCAGATTGAAGATTATCTCTATAGAAGGAAATTGCACCTGCTTCTTTTGGGGACAAAACCTGAGGCGATGAAGGTTGAGGAATGGGCTCTTCTTGACAGACAGGTACTGAGAGTTATCAGGTTAACTCTGTCTAGGTCTGTTGCACACAATGTTGTGAAGAAGAAGACCACAGCAGATCTGATGAAGGCTTTGTCCGGAATATATGAAAAGCCATCAGCAAACAACAAGGTGCATCTAATGAATAAACTGTTCAATTTGAAGATGGCAGAGAATGCATCAGTAACACAGCATCTGAACGAATTTAATACTATCACAAATCAATTGTCGTCTGTAGAAATTGATTTTGATGATGAGATTCGTGCACTAATCGTTTTGGCTTCTTTGCCAAACAATTGGGAGGCAATGAGGATGGCTGTAAGCAATTTTACAGGAAAGGAAAAGCTCAAGTACAATAATATACGAGATTTAATTCTGACTGAGGAGATTCGCAGACGAGATGCAGGTGAAACCTCAGGATCTGGTTCTACCCTAAACCTTAAGACAAGAGGTAGAGGTAATAACAAAAATTCAAATCGGGGCAGATCAATATCCAGAAATTCTAATCGAAACAGAAGTAAATCTAGATCAGGCCAACAAGTACAACGCTGGAATTGTGGAAAAATAGGTCACTTTAGGAATCAATGCAAAAGTTCTAAGAAGAAGAATGAAGATGATTCTGCTAATCCTGTAACAGAAGAAGTACATGATGCATTATTTCTTGCAATAGACAGTCTACTTAATGATTGGGTTTTGGACTCAAGAGCTTCGTTTCATACCACTCCACACCGAGAAATTATACGGAATTATGTTGCTGGTGATTTTGGTAAGGTGTATTTGGCTGATGGTTCAGTCTTGGATGTTGTGGGTATGTGAGACGTTTGAATATTGTTGCCCAATGGGTCTGTTTGGTTACTGGAAAAGGTTCGACATATTCCTGACCTGAGGAGGAATCTGATTTCTGTTGGACAACTTGATGATGAAGGACATGCAATATTATTTGTTGGTGGTACTTGGAATGTTACAAAGGGAGCTAGGGTATTGGCTTGTGGAAAGAAGACGGGTACTCTATATATGACCTCAAGTCCAAGAGACACAATTGCAGTTGCTGATGCAAGTACTGATACAAGCCTATGGCACCGTAGACTTTATCACATGAGTGAGAAAGGGATGAAGATGCTGTTGTCAAGAGGAAAGTTACTAGAATTGAAGTCCATTGATTTTGACATGTGTGAAAACTGCATCTTAGGAAAGCAGAAAAATGTGAGCTTCTTGAAAACTGGCAGGACACCAAAGGCTGAAAAATTGGAGTTAGTACACACTAATTTGTGGGGGCCTTCTCCGGTTGCATCCCTTAGAGGTTCAAGGTACTACATTACCTTCATTGATGACTTAAGCAGAAAGGTATGAGTTTATTTTCTGAAAAATAAATTTAATGTATTTGAGACTTTTAAGAAGTGGAAGGCTATAGTTGAGACAGAAACAGGTTTGAAACTAAAATATTTGAGGTCAAATAATGGAAGAGAGTACATAGATAGAGGGTTCAGTGAGTATTGTACTGCATAGGGAATTAGGATGGAGAAGACCATTCCTGGAACACCACAACAGAATAGTGTTGCTAAGCACATGAACAGAACACTCAATGAGCGTGCTAGGAGTATGAGGTTGCATGCTGGACTACCAAAAACTTTCTGGGCTGATGCTGTTAGCACTGTAGCTTACTTGATAAACTGAAGGCCATCAGTTCCCATGGATTTCAGACTTCCTGAAGAGGTTTGGAGCGGTAAAGAGGTAAAGTTTTCACACTTAAAAGTTTTTGGTTGTGTTTGTTATGTTCATATTGATTTTGATGCTCGTAGTAAACTTGATGCAAAGTCTAAAATATATTTTTTCATTGGTTATGGTGATGAGAAATTTGGCTATAGGTTTTGGGATGAACAAAACAGGAAAATCATCAGAAGTAGAAATGTGATATTTAATGAACAAGTTATGTACAAGGACAGGTCAACTGTAGTATCAGATGTTGCAGAGATAGATCAAAAGAAATCTGAGTTTGTCAACTTAGATGGATTGACTGAAAGTATTGTCCAGAAAAGGGGTGAAGAAAATAAGGAGAATGCAGATTTACAGGTAGATTAGAGTACACTTGTAGCTGAAGTCCGTAGATCTTCCAGGAATATTAGACCTCCACAGCGTTATTCACCCACTCTAAATTATCTCCTATTGACTGATGGTGGTGAGCCAGAGTGTTATAAAAAGGCCTTGCAAGATGAGAATTCAAGCAAGTGGGAGTTAGCCATGAAGAATGAGATGGATTCCTTGTTGGGGAATCAGACATGAGAACTGACTGAATTGCCAGTAGGAAAGAAGGCTTTGCACAACAAGTGGGTATACAGAAAAAAGAATGAGCATGATGGTAGCAAACGTTACAAGGTCAGATTAGTTGTTAAAGGGTTCCAGCAGAAGGAGGGCATTGACTACACAGAGATATTTTCTCCAGTTGTGAAGATGTCAACATTAGACTAGTGCTGGGAATGGTGGCTGCAGAAAATTTACATCTTGAGCAGTTAGATGTGAAGACGGCATTCCTTCATAGTGACTTGGAGGAAAACCTTTACATGATTCAGCCAGAAGGGTTCATTGTTCAGAGACAAGAGAATCTAGTTTGCAAACTGAGAAAGAGCTTGTATGGCCTAAAACAAGCTCCAAGACAGTGGTACAAGAAATTTGAGAATTTTATGCATAGAATTGGGTTCAAGATATGTGAAACTGATCATTGTTACTATGTTAAATTCTTTGACAATTCTTATATCATTTTACTATTGTATGTGGATGATATGCTCATTGCAGAGTCTAGCATTGAGGAGATTGATAATCTAAAGAAGCAATTATCAAAACAGTTTGCAATGAAGGATTTGGGAGCTGCAAAACAAATCCTTGGTATGAGAATCATTAGAGACAAGGCTAATGGTACATTGAAGTTTTCACAGTCAGAGTATGTGAAGAAATTTTTCAGCAGGTTCAACATGAATGAAGCTAAACCAGTAAGCACACCCTTAGGTAGCCATTTCAAACTGAGCAAAGAACAATCACCGAAGACAGAAGAAGAAATGGACCATATTAGCAAGGTGCTCTATGCCTCAGCTATTGGCAGCCTGATGTATGCTATGGTGTGTACAAAGTTAGACATTACACATGCAGTGGGAGTTGTGAGCAGATTCATGAGTAGGCCTGGAAAGTAGCATTGGGAGGCAGTTAAATGGATTTTAAGATATCTGAAGGGTTCATCAAATACATGTCTTTACTTCACAGGTGCAAGTTTGAAACTGCAGGGTTATGTAGATGCTGATTTTGCTGGTGACATTAATAGTAGAAAGAGTACTACTGGGTTTGTTTTTACTCTAGGTGGTACAGCAGTGGGAGTTGTGAGCAGATTCATGAGTAGGCCTGGAAAGCAGCATTGGGAGGCAGTCAAATGGATTTTGAGATATCTGAAGGGTTCATCAAATACATGTCTTTACTTCACAGGTGCAAGTTTGAAACTACAAGGTTATGTAGATGCTGATTTTGCTGGTGGCATTAATAGTAGAAAGAGTACTATTGGGTTTGTTTTTACTCTAGGTGGTACAGCTAGAGTATGTTGCAGAAGCCGAGTATGTTGCAGCAACTGAAACTGAAAAGGAGATGATTTGGCTACATGATTTCTTAGATGAATTGGGTAAGAAGCAGGAGATGGGTATTCTACACAATGACAGTCAGAGTGCAATTTTTCTTGCTAAAAATTTAGTTTTTCATTCAAAGTCGAAACATATACAAACAAAATACCACTTTATCCGATACCTTGTTGAAGATAAATTGGTAATACTTGAGAAGATCTGTGGATCTAAGAACCCAGCAGACATGTGGACTAAGGGTGTCACTATTGAGAAGTTGAAGCTGTGTGCAGTTTCAATTGGTCTTCTAGCTTGAGGACAGAAGGATGAGTTGCAGGGATGAGGGATTGCTTTTGGAGGATTGCGATTGATGTTGGTGATTGAACTAGTCTCCAAGTGGGAGATTTGTTGGGTTTTGTGGAGCTTAATTTATGTTTGATCCGGTTAACGACCCGACCCGACCCGAATAATGTTGCGTGGTTTTTAATGGGAGATTTACTGAGGTTTAGTCCATGGAGCGGAGGCTTGGGCCCATTGTGAATCCTGTGCGCAGGATATAAAAGCCACTTTTGTGATTAGGGTTTCTGCTTTTGTGTTGTCGTGTTTTAGAGAGAGAAACACTATAACTACCGCACTTTTGTATTTTCCCTAATAATAATGAAATCCCTGTAACTCCGTGGTCGTAGGCAAATTGCCGAACCACGCAAATATTATCTTATGCGTGTGATTGTTTTTTCTTTGGCGTGTGTTTTCTCTATTTTTTGTTTCTCACAGGTTGGGATTTCAGGTTGAATTCCCTACATCTACCTAGGCGCCTCTTCCATGAACCAAAATCTCTGGCACTCCAAGAAAATCCTCAAAGATTTGTAGCAATAGTTAACTCACTAGCACAAATTCTATGGTTTCAAGAGAACACATTAGTTTTTATTGTTTTAAAATAAAGCTCAAGGATGATTTCTCTATTTAGCTTGAGGAAGAAGGTTTCAAGATATGAATTTTTTAGCTTTGGTGTGACAATATTTCTTTCCTCTAAAAGTCATGCATAAGGTGCTTTATATAGTACCAAAAGAGAGGCTAAATTTGAGCAAGAATCTTTTTTTTTTTTCCTAAAAGAATTTGAAATTTTGAATGTGACAATTCTGCTGAAGAGAGTGACGAGTGACAAGAAAAACCTCAAAAACAACATGATTATGCCTAGTTCAAACAATCATATTTCACTCATTTCAAATCTAATTTGGGTCAAATTCATGTCCGTTCAAAAGCTCTGAATGTTTAATTTTCAATCAAATAAGTTTTAATAAGAAAATAATATGGTACTAATGATATGGGCAAAAGATTATCAACTCATCATCTTTGAGTAGATTGAAATATTTTCCTTTTTTACCTGTTTTTCATATATAGACCAAATGCTAACAAAATTTTATTCATGCAACCCAATTTTGACATTTTTTTGGAATTAGGCTTTGCCAACACATTTATGAACCTTAACAAGCACTAATAGCTTATACTTACAAAACCTTAATAGCCCTAGACTCTCTATGTAACCTATGCAAATGTTCAACTTACCTTCTTACCATAATAGTCCCAAAACCTTTAGAATTCTTTTATAGTGATCTTCTCCATAAATTAACCTTATCTGTACAAATTGCAGCATCTTACACTCCACGGAACTCATTGAAGATTTACTGTAGTGAACTCATGTGGTTTTAAAGAAATGTTTAAGGCTGATCAATGTGTATTAAGAACACACAACTTGTTTTTCTCATTTTTTGATCCAGGAGAAAAGCTACAAGATCTACTTTGTGTGGCTGATCTCTCTATTTCTCTTCCCCAAAAAATTTCATGCTTAAGATGTATTATACAGGTAAGTTTAGGTTAGGCACAAATCAGTGTTATAGTAGAATTTAAGTTGAAAACCTGATAATTTCACTCTATTGAGATTCAAGCGAAATATTCAACAACTTTATGTCTGCTTTTAATGGTTTGCTTGAGCGAGCCTCAGTTTGCTTGAACTAAATTCTGCCCTTCAGATTTTCACAATAGCTTTTGACCAAATTTTGTTCCAATAAATTACAACCATTAAACGCTATATTTATCCCATGGAATTAGCCAATATCCAAATACTAACATGTACAATGAATGGCATTCAACATTCAACATGCAAAGTTTATATTAAGAACAGACTAGCTAGCTAGGCACCCACTTAATTTCGTATTATTCTCTTCATGGATACATATGCCGCAAAAACAATCAACAACAACACACCTTCAAAAAAAAAAAAAAAAACAATCAACAACTGAGAAACAAAACCAAAATTACAACATAAAATCAGGAAGACAGAAGAAGCAGCCTTGCAATATATATACAAACTAAAACCCCTAGAGTGACCAAGGTTTTTGTTTTGTTAGGTATTAGGGATGCACTCCCAGCCTAACAAATCAGGAAAAAAAAATCTCAACCAGCAACATTATATTTAAATTGAAACACTACTTATGATTTATGAAATTTATCTTGATATTGCATCATCTTTTTTGAATTTATATCTTAATTTACGTTATGTCTTGATTTGGTTGCGCAAGTGATCCTTTCGAAAACTTCTTCAACTTTGACAAATCGTTTCCTTTACAACTTCATGTAAATATTCTGTTGAATATGGGAAAATAACCTGTATTAAATCATGTTACGAATCCGCTGTTGAATGCAGCATTAGCTTGATGAACTACGGATCGATGGCATTCAAAATGCAATTTCTTAGGAACAGATTTCCAAGAGGTATACTAGCTAGGCACCCACTTAATTTTCCTTTGTTCATTCTCTTTCTGCGAAACAAAGTAATTGAGAACATCGACACATGCCACAAAACCACTAAACAGCAAAGAACCAAAACCAAAATTAGAAGTTACAACATAAACTGAAACCCCAAGAGTTACCAAGGTTTCTGTTTTGATGGGTCTTATTAGGGCTGCATTCCCAATCTAAAAAATCAAGAAAAGAATCCCATCCAACTACATTAGATTTAAATTGATGCACTTATGATTTATCAGGGACGGAGCCAGAACATAAAGTTAAGGGGGCAGAATTATAAACCAAAAAAAAAAAAAAAAAATTGAAACTCTAAATAAACATTCATTTAAAAAACCATCAACAAAGAAAAATACACAAAATTATTGTTTTTAAAAATATTACAATGCAATTATTTCTGAAAATGGAACTCGCCATCTTAATATATTATATGTGTGAGGTCTATTAGACACTAACTAATAGACAAAAACACTAAATACAAAACTACAAAAAATATCTCTAAAAATTACAAGCTATTGCTAAAGACAAAACTACAAAAAATAAAAAATAAAAATAAAAAATACAAAATACAAAATATCACTGGCAATAAGAATTGATTGTTGCGTGTGGTGTTGTATTTGTCAGATGACAACTTTTTCCTTTATAAAAGAATAAAATTATGGGATAAAGACAAAGATGGGTTAGTCAAATTTTTACCTCTCTTTAACTCTTTCTTTCTAATCTAGTTTATTCTGCTTTGAGTCTCTCCGTCCCAGGCTCCCAGCGTCCCTGACTCCCTGCTCTTGCTTAGGTGCTCTGTGCTATGTGAGGATACCTTTGCTTCTGCCTCTGGCTGCCGAATTCCTCTCTTTGTGTTCAGCCGTAAGTTAGTTAGATTTTCCTTTTTTCTTTTTTTCTTTTTTTTTTTCTTTTTTTTTTTTTTGAATGGCTTAGAAATCCCCTTCTTTTTTTCCTTTTATTATATGTGTGATGTAAGTTGGGTGTTTCCTACTCTAGGCTAGGTAGATATCTAATTAGAACCGGCTTTGATTTTTTTTTTTTTCTTGTGTTTGTTTAGGAGTGTTGTTTGGGCTTAATTTTTGTTGTTGGATTAATATTTTTTTTTATATCATTTAAAAATATCAATAATATTGTTAAGGGAGGCAAAGTCCAATTTTATTGAAACAAATTGCTAAAAATAATATATTATATATACTAAAATTTAAATAAAATAAAAAAATTCTGGGGGGGCCACTGCCCCCCCAGGTCCAACAATAGTTCCATCCCTATGATTTATGAAAGTTACTGGTATTATATCTTTTTCTTCTTCTTCTTTTTTTTATTTTATTTTATTTTTATTAATTTATGTCTTGTTTATGTTATGTCTTGATTTGGTTCCAAGCGATCCCTTTGAAAACTTCTTCAACTTTGGCAAAATAGTTTACATTTATCTGAACTTACAAATATTCACTCCATCTAAAAACAAACTTAAGGGAAAAAAAAAGTACAGAATATAAACTCTAGTTCTTTATTAATATGAACTTGGCAAAGCATCATAAATTAAGCCCCATCATAAGCTTATCTTAATTGCAAACAAAATAGGAGGTGATGCTGGATGATTAACCTCATATGATAACAGAACTAAATCTGAATTTTTTGAAGAATAGCACTTCTCATGGCCTCCCCACTTGCAAATCCATTATGAACTTTAACCACCACAACTTGAAGCATCATCTCCTTCACACTTGAAACACTTGCATAATGAACTCTTAACTCAAGGTCTCTAAGCGCATTCATCAATTTCGCAGATGGGAAATTCACGTCGGGACATTGTACACGGATTATGGCCTCCGATCCAACAATCTGCACCTCCACTTCCATCGAAGGAACAGAAAAACTTGATGATGTTGTTGCCCTATTATGATCAACAATAGTGGTTATGTTTGGCTTGTCATAAAAACCATTCACAAGACTCAATTTTATCTTTTGGGATTGTGCTTTAAGTTTGGCCTCCAATTCATCAATCTTGGCCTTGAGCTCCTTGATGTAAACCACTGCATCAGCAAGTAAAGAAGCCTTGTCCATCTTTGACACATTAGGAACCACTGACCTGAGTGCATAGAATCGATTATTAAGCTTCTCTCGGCGCTGCCTCTCCGCTTCAACATGGTTTATTGGGATTTCTCTCCCAACTACTGGCTTTCTTCCTCTTTTCTTGATCCTATTCTCAGTCCTTTCAAAGGCTAAAAGGCCATCAGAATCAGAAGGCTCTCCTGAATCAGATGATGAACGGCCAAGACTAACACCTTCTTTCATTGCATCACTATCTGATTGCTTCCCTTGAAAGTTCCATTCTTTCGGAGTCACTGAATTCATTCCAATATTTAGGAATGAAACATCACGGCTAATTGCAATTGGTACTTGACCCTCAGGGTTATTGCGTTGCTTTGAGACCAAGGCAGTACTTGTAGAAGTACTTTCACAACCAAAAAGGGTCTTCACAAATTGCACCAAGCTCCAATCTTCTTTGATCACATCGGAGGAACCAAGCTCTACAACCCCACGTGAAGTTGCAATACAGAGCAAAGTTTGAACCCCATGGCCACGAGCTTCTTTAACTCTATCACACTCATAGTATTGAAGCTCATGATCACCTGTCAGCCAAATGTACCCACCAGTACCATAGGCACGCCCAAGAACACAATCACGTAGACCAAATGTGCGCGTCACTGAGACGATGTAAAACCAATCAGACTCAGTAACATGGCCTTCTACAAGTCTGTCTACGTCCATTTCTTCATCGAAAAGAGCTTGCTTGCCTTTGGTCATGGCCTTATAAATATTCCTTTGGCCTTCTTTGTTGCTTATTGCTTTGGAAACAAAGTCTCTAGTGCCACGAAAGTACCCATCACCCCATGACAAAGCAACACGGCCATTGCTGTCTTTGGAAGCTTGCCAGAAGATGGAATAGACCCACCATTCAGGCCTGGTTTCAACTAAGTATTGAAGCTGTTGTTGAAGTGGGGATGGGGGTGAAGATGAAGAAGATTCTTCCATTTGCTTCTTTGATAAAAAAAGCAAGTGAAGATATATGAATTAAAGTGAATGAAAAGTGAGTAGTAGCAAAGAGAAGAGGTTGTACTATTAGCAGCAAGAAAACGAGTGCTGCGAATTAAGTTTGCTGAATAAACAAGAAACTCTCAGAGGGCATTAATATGCCAACTAGAAAATAGCGATTTGGCCCCACAAGCTCTGGGGGGGCTGTTTTTACTATTTGACCCCAACAGCACGTGATAAACACTTAACAGCTCAGAGTCTATGAATGGGGGTGTTTTCGGGGCCTGTCACAACTTTTTGTAAAAGACCTGTGTGTAAACATGTTTCCCCTTTCTTTTTCTTTTTTCTTTTTTTCTTTTTTTGGGTTTCTATTCTCTCCTATTTTCGTGTGTGTTTGTGATTCCTTTCCATATACAGGAAGATATGAGTAGGAGACTAGGAGTTGTGAAAAATGCTTAGAGTTTACATTGTACTTGGGCACCTCTTATGAATAGAATGACGTTTGTACCTCAATTTTTAAGGCAGCTTTAGTTGTATTATAGATATTAGGATACAACGTAAGTTGTTGGTTAGCATGTTAATTATCTCATCCACAAGTTGTTGGTTAGTATGTTAATTATCTCATCCACAAGTTGTTGGTTAGTATGTTAATTATCTCATCCACACTATAATTGAAAGTCAAATCTAGTTGCATAAATAATCCCGTCTTAACGCTGTGTCGAAGAATTTGGATTTTTTTTCGTTGATACGTTATAATTACAATTAGAGAAAAATGGTAAAAACCGTCCAACCCGTGACAAAACCTAAGTCATTTGATTTTGGTTGTTTCCTACATTTATTAGCGAACTCGAGCTGAACTCGTATTCAAGACCGGGCTCATTTTCTATGGTCAAGCTTGGTTCGTTAAGAGAGGCTTAATAGGTTTATACAAGCTTTGTTGAGCTATTTAAGTAAATGGACTTAATTAGATTTATACTTAAGAAACTTATATTTTTATAGCTGCATATACCTTTTAGCTTAGCTACTAAACTATATCCTAAAAATTTACTAATTGATTAGTTTACATCTTAATAAGCAACTAATTTTTATAAGACATAAGAGAACTGCATTTTTATGCTTTTTTTTTTTTTTTTTTTGGAAATGTGTTAATAAAAAATGTCTTATCTTTATTATTTTAAAATAAAAGTTAATTTTGACTTTATTAAAGGTTTATTCATTAAGGACTCGAGTTTCAAACTTGAGTTCAAGCATAACTTGTTTTTATTAATGACTGAATTTCAACGAGCATATTAACAAGCTAAGCTTGAGATATTCATTAACGATTGTCTTTTTAGTTAAGTCATCTTTTATTAGTTTAAAGTTTAAACCATGAAGGAAAAAGGTTGGATGGTATTTTCCGACGTGAACAACTTAGTTTCTTTATATATATAAATGTATATATATAAAATTAAAATATCGAAAAATATATATAAATGATATTTCATTTGTAAGGATCATATATATATATATATATATATATATATATATATATAGAGGTTGAAACTCTTTCAAAAAAAAAAAAATCTTGTGTATTGGCATATGGAAGATTAAAATGCACTTCATCTATAATTAAGTCTTAGTTTATAATGTGTTCAAGAAGTACAACAAGTGATAACAAGTGGTATTATTAAAGTCGCAAGACTGCTCAAGAAAAGCTGAAATTATAGGTCTCGAAACCTATCAACTTATTGAGAATAAAAGAATCTTGATACCCATCTCGACACCTCTCGATCCATCAAGCTACAGAAAAACTAAACAGTAATCTTCTATTTCAACCCTTGATGAATTGGTCTTTCTAGGAATTCGTGCATTAAGGTTCCAGAAAATATAAAAGACATATCTTATGACCGTAATCACAAAGACAAAAACACATGCAAAGCTGGAGTTGCTATGATATTTGTGCGCCTAGGGTTTTCTATCAAGCTTCTACCTGTTCATCAAAGCATGGATTGAAGAACTTTACAAAACTACAACAATCAAAATGGTTGATGAGCTATTAATCAGAAATAAGAGATTTGTGCAAAGGAGAAGTCTGTTACAAAAAGTAGTTTAATTAAGGATTGGAGCTAGCTTCTTTGTAAATTAATAGGTGTTACGGTAGGTATGTACTTTGGGATAGGGTAAGGTTTTGTAACATCTATTCTTGTTAGTGGATTCTTTGGAAGAAGTAACCTGAAATTCATCTGATGGGGTTTTGCCTACGAGAGTTTTCCTCATCATGATCAAATTGTTATGTCAAACTTATTTTTCATTGCACTTAATTTTAGTTTGATAATTTGACTGCACCTTAATTGGATTTTCATGTAATTTGGACTAATTAATCAACTTTAGTAATTGGTTAATTAATTGAGTCAATCTATAGCCCAACAATATTCATTATGATATTTGAGAACATAAAATTAACTATATGATACTTTAATTTTGGAAGCTAGTTTAGATCATGATGAATTATCCAAACTCCTAAAAGCCCCTTAGTCCTATTGTATCTACTAAAAAAAAGAACATGCAAGTCCCCTACCCCTACTTTGAAAGTGAATTTTTTTTTTCTTTTTTGGGGGAGAAAGGGAATGGCTATACTTATCTATGAAAGTGAACATTTTTTTTTTTCCTCTTTTGGTAGAGAAAGGGAATAGTTATACTTATCTAAATTTTTTGATAAGTGGCAATTAATTAATTCCATATCCTACATAAAAGCAAAAGGTAGATTAGGATAATAAGCGTGCGCACATAATAGTGTGTCTCACCCTGTAAGTAGAAATCGTGTGTATTATACTTTATACAATCTAGTTTTAAGAAATTCCACATATCAACTTCAAAATACTTTTCTTCTTAAAAAAAACAAACAAACAAACAAGCAATCAAGCTTCAAAATACAAACAATATAATAGAAGTCTCTTTTTTACAAATAAACAAAAACCCACCAATAAATCAATGTCACATGTCACATTTTTCATGAACATATATATATATATATAATCATATAATTTATTATTTCTTTTCTTAGAATTTATATATGGTCTCACAATATCATGTAAATTATTAACCCTAACATTTTTCTCAACTCAAAATTGGATGATCATTTGTATATACAAATTTACAACATCAAAAACTCCAAAATATACTATCGTTATAGAACAAACGTCATAAATTAAAATTTTATACTACCTTAAAAAAAAAATCCAAGAAATCTATTATCAAGATATCTATTATGGTTCAATTTAGTTGGGGGTGGGTGGAAGCTCCATTATGGTTCTTTACTTCATGACTATCATAGCCCATGAACGCGGTAAAGAATCTAAAGGTTGTGAAACTTTTGATTTTGCGACTCACCCCCAAGCTTTGCAAAAGATATGTGTTAGCATACTGCGGCTTTATCCTGAAGTAGATTACTCAAGTCATAGGATTCTTACTTTCTTATATTTAATTGAGATCTGATAGTCAAAAGATGGGCTATGTATTAATTTCATCATGTAGGCATCTAGCCTAAGTATGGTCTATGGACAACGACAAATTGAGAGAAGAAAACCATGACCCTGAAGGGACTATTAGACAACAATTATGTTATGGATCCGACATATGTATATGAGATGCCAAAGGTATAAAATTGAGACTCCTTCACTCAATGTGTTTACATTATTAGTTTTGAAAAAGAAAATTTTCGGCTCTAAACATGTGGTAGCTAAAGAGATCATCCATGTATAGTTTTAATTACAAAATTTTTTTTAATGAATTATATAACTTATTTAAATAATACACATGAATTATCTTATAATTAAAACAATTATTTTAGGTTAACTCTTCTTGTGCACGGTTACCAACTAGTATATATAAAACTTTCTATATAAAAAATTAGTATATATATGTGTGTGTTGTATATAATACCAAAGACGTCAATCTTTATAACAATTAACAATTAATTTATGGTGTTAACCATAGTGACTAATTAATTGTAGTTACTTGTAAAGATTGTTTTTTCTTCTTTTGATGTCAACTTATAAAGAGTT
The DNA here is from genome assembly GCA_023736055.1 of Quercus glauca. Lineage (NCBI taxonomy): Eukaryota > Viridiplantae > Streptophyta > Magnoliopsida > Fagales > Fagaceae > Quercus > Quercus glauca. The sequence continues at coordinate 71,324,372 of CM043316.1, read as the reverse complement.
CCTTCTTTTTTTTCTTTTTTTTTTTTTTTTTGGGTGAGAAACAACTTATAAAGAGTTAAGGGTGAAAGAAAGAAAGTGGCTTTAGAAAATTTTCTTTTAAACAAGATTTCAAAGTAGTGACTATATCAATAAGATTCCTTTTAATTACTTGGTGTCAAAATCATACACCTAATCTTGCCAAAAAAGATCTTGTGGGCGTAATTAAGAAAGAGAAGATTAGAAATAAAAGAATTAAAGTTGTTATTATTGACCCTTTTTTATTTTTAAAAAGATTAGATTTGAGATCATGATTCATGAACTTGTCATGACTAGTTTATCAATACCATAATTCCGACCCTACACGGAAATGTCTGATTCCCCCCACATTCGTTGCAAGTCCTACTTATGTCACGCATCACGTATTTCAATACTTTGATATCTTCATTTTCAATCACAATGATTTCACATACTAAGCTGGCTCCTAACTAGTCCGTTTTGTAATGAAGCATTTCCGACCAGTCTCATCACTTTGTGGCACGCTCTAATGACAATCTACAATTATTCATGTTAGTTGCAAGACCTTGGTACCTGTTAGGTAGCATTTCAAGAAAACCCCCACATGAAACACGCCCTTAAAAACATTCCAATGTATATGTACTTCTCTTGTTGAAAAAGAATAAGCAAAAAAACCTTCTTACTTTTGCCACTATATGCCCTAATGGATGATCACTTGGGCAAATGAGTCACGGCAAAGAACGTGATATTTGCGTGACTTTATTGATGCAAGGACTTAATTTTCAAATTTTGTTTGGATGAGTTGACCCGAAAAAAGACAAAGAAGAAGATTCGGTTCATGGACATGGTTGACAAACTGTGTTAATAGTTACAGTCAAAAATTCACAATCAATCTTTTTCTTTGGCATGAAAATCTTGGTAATATTTATTAATACTTGTCACCAAAGTAAATTGACAATGGGACATATCACATACATGAGGATTCATTTCCACGTATTCACGTGGCCCAGATTTTGATGACAAGGACAAGGTCACTAAAAGCCTAACGAATAACAAAGCCAAAGAAAGTCCTTAGAAACAAAAAAAAAATTTGACACTTAATCACGTGATAGATTGTTAATAATAAGTGAAAAAATTATATAAATAGTAAACTTATATGAGAATCAGTACAAACTTACTGACTTAATTATTGTATAAAATATTGTCAAATTTTTTGTGCATTTAGTGTTATTCAGAAAAAATTCTTCACCCAAGTGCTATCTTCTTTCTTACTCCTTTCTTTTTTAGGGATGAATGAATAAATTTTTCTTCTTTTGGGATGAATGAAGATAAAATAAAGAAAACAAAGACACATTCGTCTTCCTTAATTGGATCTACCAAAATCACACGTAATCATTTTAAAGAGGATGTCCTGTTTGAGAATCAAAATGTCTTTTAGCCAATTAGCCTTCTCCTATGTAGGCCATGCATAATTTAGTTTTTATTAATTTCAACGCGGCTATTGAGTCTATTGACCAAGACTGAAATGGAGCTTCGCCGTCTTTACTTGATCTGTTTATTTCCCATGCTTCTTCAACATCACTCTAGTAGTCTGGTGATAATATTTCGATCTAGTACTCTTAATTCTAATATGATTTTTTTTTTTCGAAAAAAGAAAAAATCGAATATGAATCTTGATTATATAGAATGTAGTAACTTTGAAATTAAAGAGCTAATTCCTTTTGTCTAATTTGATTGGTTCTTTTTTTCCTAAAAAGTATGCAAAAGTCGCTTTTTTTTTTTTTTTTTTTTTTTTTGGGGTAAAAAAAGTCGCTTTTTTGACCGATTTTCCTTTGGCTAGAAAATTTGGTTGGCTTTAATGAAGATGTGCTTATGTAAGAATGAGCTATGTAACTCAGATGAAGCTATGAAATGGAGAATGGGTGATCTGAAGGGGAGTACCTTGTAAACAACCATTAGTGTAGTAGTGTTTACTGTCTCCATGTACCATCTTTGGCTCCAAAGAAATGGAAAAATAATTAAGAAATCAAATTTTGTTTTTAAGTATTGTATTGTTAAATCTATTTGAGTTTTTGAATTATGTAAAGCCTTGGATTAGGATTAGGAATATATTTAAAAAAAACTCCCAGCAAAATAGGGTGTTCTGTTTTCACACATTTCATTGTTCATTCCACTTTTAATCCTATCATTCATGGTCATGGTTTCCTTTACAAGTTTACAGTTTACATTCCAAATTCAATGTATCTTCAAGTTTCCATCTTGAGTTTGATGCCATAATATATTCTAATAATATCATAATGTACACCATAATTTTAAGAATATTGTGGTTTTGTAATATTATTGTTTACCATGGTTTTTAGAGTTCCTATACTAAGCCTAATATAATATATACATTATATTAGGTTCATTGTAGCTATATTTTAAAATAACAAATATGTACTCATTTAGCACGTAAGTTGTCAAACTGAACCATATTAATTCTTTTAGTCTCTCTCTCTCTCTCTCTCTCTCTCTCATATTAATTTTCTTCTTTCTATTTTAACATATTCTTAAATAGGTTTGCTTTGTATTTTGAATATGTGTCTACAACTATTCATTACTGGACAAAATGGGCTTTTGCCTTTTTTAGGCAAATTAATTAGCCTTATACCCTTTTCCCAAACTAAATAGGAAAATGTCCCTCTTTTAAAAATCGAATTTCTCAAAATCGATTTAGGTCCTATAGCGGCGTTTTTAAGGAGCCTAGTGACGTTTTTAGGACTTATAGTGGGGTTTTGTAACTCGATTATATGAAATCAAGTTACAGGTAAAAAAAATTAAAAAAAATTGCCTATAACTCGATTTAATGGAAGTTGAGTTAAAAAACGTTACTATAGGTCCTTAAAAACGCCGCTATAGGGCTCCAGTTTTTTTTTTTTTTTTTTTTATAACTCGATTTTGAGAAAATCGAGTTTTAAAAAAGAGGCATTTTCCTATTTAGTTTGGGAAGGGGGATATTTTTCTATTTAATTTGCCCAAAAAGGGCAGAAGCCCATTTTGTCCATTCATTACTTTCTTCTTCTTCTTTTTCTTTTGCTAATATATTTGTTTAGAACATTTTAAGTACCTAATTATTTTACCAGGCCTCCCACTTCCCATCCCCACACACACTAAGTAATTACATGGAAGAATCCCTTTAAGGTTTGCCGTGATTACTGGGAGTTTTGAACCATCCATTTTTGTTATGAATGGAGGTGATTAGGGCCCAACCTAAGATTATCTATAAACAAATAAATCTACTTAATTCTGTGTGATCAACTAAGTTATCAACCAAGTAAATATTTTTTTAGGATCAACTTCTTAAGTTAATGTGGTGACAAATTGTCATATCGAAAGCCTAAGATTTTATTAATATTGACAGGTAGATGCAGCCAGTGGGTTATCAATTATCATGACGTAGGCCACTACGTCTCATCCCCATTGGTAAGGACATTAGAGCTTCCAAAAATAATTGAACTTTTTTTGTTCTTATGTATGACTTGTGGCTGGACGTGGCTAGGGCCCACACATTTGGTAAGGTTATACGTCATCTTACTTTAAGCGCTGCCATTTTTAATTAATATTTTATTACTCTAATAGTTTCCGCTCTTTTTAAATATAAGGGTAAACTATTTATTTAATCTCTAACCTTTAAGTTACATGTTAATTAAGTCTTTAATATTTTAAATGTATCAATTTAATCTTTTTTTTTTTAATAAAAGATAGAATGTCTATTTTAACCTAATCTAAGTGTATATATGTGTGAAACTCCTGAAGACTTGAACCTCAGCTTTTGTCCCCTACACCTCACAAGCATTTATACCTACACCCCACAAGCATTTATATTTGTAGAGTGATCACCGTACTAAGGGTGCGCTGTAGTATGTCAATTTAATCTTTAACCTTTTGATATTATGTCAAAATAGTCACAAAACTCCAAGTGCTCGAGGGGTTTGTAATTGGTAATTTAGAAAGCAACATCAACAATAATCTCCAAGGCCCGCCACCACAGTTTCTTGATGGAATGTGTTTCCCTCAAAAGAGAGACTCATGTACTCTTAAAAATTTGGTAGGATTGAAGATTCTGAGCAAGTTGAGCATCAATACAAGCAACAAGGCTTTCCCTATAGAGGAAGAGCTAAAGGCTCTAACAAATTTTAAGAAAATATGATGCTTGTGTCTTTTTTTTTTAATATTTCCCCCAATTTCTTATCCCCAAAATCAGTTCTAATTACTACCCTTATCTCGCATCATTCGTCCTTTTTCTAGAAAGATAATTAGGATGCCCTAATTCATTTTAGTCCAATGACTCCAATTAGGTTCTCGGGTTTTTGTTTCAAGTCCAATCTCTCTCTCTCCGTTTGTTTTGTAGTTAATTTCATCTATTTGTAGCGTGATGGCATTGATCGCTAGTGTTCTTTTTTCTTTTTTCTTTGAAAGGGGTTAGTAGCTGGTGTTGTTATCAAGAGTTGAAAGTTGCAGAGAAGTAATGGATTTGGAACCTAGAATTCAAAACTCAACTTAGTATTAAATTAAACCATGTTTGGTTCCTAGGAAAGCAAAGGAAAAGAAATTTTTTTTTTTGAGAAAAATAACATTTTTGATCTTTAGTTTCTAGTAATAATGAAGATCAATATAAGCTAAATCCAATTTTTATATTTTATATTTTTAATTTAAGGACATGTGGTAGCTTATGTGGTATAAAATATAATAATTTAATATCACCGTTAGCCATGTCAATATTTTCCATCCACCACTTAACAGCAGGGACCCTTTTGATACAAAACCAAAAGGTTAAAGACTAAATTAACACCTTTGAAACGTTATGGACTAAATTGACATATAGTTTAAAGATTAAGAACCAAATATATAGTTCACCTTAAGTTTAATAAATTGAATTTGAATTTCCTACCGACAAGTCCAAGAGGCAATTTTTTACAAACAAGATTCAAGAGGCCCAAACTCATTGTAGATACATTACCCATATGCTTGTAGAACAAAATAAAAAACTTGTGTTTCAGAGATTAGGTTTTACTTTAGGCTACAATACTTCTAACTAAGTATACATTGTTGTATTTATTTTATGTTTGAGTTTAAATGTTATAAACCTAAAAGAGTTTTCTGTGTCTTTACTATTTTTTTTTTTTTTGGGATTCTATGTCTTTTCTGTGTCTTTACTTATAATGCCTCAACCATTATTTTTTTTGAGAAAAAAAAAGGGACTCGCGCGTAGCAATCATTATTTAATTTGTTATATTTCCGCTTTACTTATGATAGATCAACCACTATCAAGAAAAAGGACAGCCGCTTTAACAATAGTAGTAATTTTTTGCATTTTTCAAACTAATAACTACATAGACTTTGAATGACTAATTAAGACTAATTAATTAATACAGCACGCAAGAGCCAACATTGCTCTCTTAATATTTCAAAATTTTATATGTTAATTTCCTACCCAAATTGATCCTATTGATCCTGTAATCAACTCTTTCGGTTAACTCATTCTACTTTTTCTTTCTAAAAGTACAATGAAACATAAAAGTAAAAGTAAAAGTAAAACATCCCCCAAAGAACAAGAGTTGCTCTACTTGTTGCAAGAGGAATATGAATGTGAAAGGTGAGATGAACCAGTTTGTCTACCCTAAGACATGCAAATGGAGCCCCTCCCTCTAAATTGACAACTTGAATTCTCTTAATCTTTTTTTTTTTTTCTTTTTGTTTTTTTGGGTCAGACAAAATTGCAATCGAAGTGAAAGCTAGAGATCACAAAAGTACAAGAACCCTCATCTTAATTTCGTTTATATTCACACAAGATCAAATAAAACCTGACAGGTAATACACATGATTTATGTGGGCGGCTTCACTGTACCAGTTTTTTTTTGGAAGCGCTTCACTGTGCTATTTTTAGATTAACTGAATAGGCTTTTTTTTTGGACACGTCCACAGTTTTTTTTTTTTTTGTCACAAATTCCACATGGTTGTCTAGTGTACGAAAAAATAGACATAATTACACGCCGTACGTGGATCCACCGCAACAATGAGATTCTTCGCATGCGTGTGGAGAAATATGTGGACTTTTACCACGATGAATTGAACCTTATGAAGATTTTTGCTTGATTTACAAATCAAGTATATATGATCAAATCAAATGATAAAATTTATCAAAAAAATAATCGAGTGGTATCATATTCAACCAAAGGCCAGTGTGTTGTTACTTGTTAGTCTATGATTTGTCCAAAAAAAAAACAATAAATAAATAAATAAAGGTCAGCCTATAGAACTTTCTGGCACTATACAATGATTTCAATTCACGCGTTCTAACTCAAATAATGGATTAACACAATCATTGTCAAAGGTCCCTTAAAGGCCTTTGGGGTCAGATTTTTGGTCCTAAGCAAGTTAGGAACATGTACTTCTACTATAAGATGGATGGATGATGAATGTACACTACAAAGTTAGTGATTGGTAGGGGTGATTTGTAGGGTAGGTTAGGGTGAAATGATTTTGGTGGGCCTAGCGGTTTTCTTCCTAATTTATTATTAACTATTTAAGAATGAAAATGTTGTCTTTCTAAATTGGGAAAAAAAAAAAAAAAAGGGAGAAGAGAAAAGAGTTAAACATTGTTTTCTTTTTCTCTTTTTCTAACGTTTTAGAGTTTGTTTGATTTCAAAAAGTGATGTATTCACTTTTTATTTTCTTTATTCTATATAAAAATCTTGAAGTTGAATATAGAAAATTTTGAATATAGAAAAAAGCACTTATTTTCACATTTGATAATGTTTGGTAAGTTAATTTGAGTATAAAATACATCATATCCGGGTCTAGTCATTATTTTTTATTTAATAAAAAGTAACTTTTCTCACTCACACACATCAAATCACTAAAAAAAGTAAATAACTTTTTGTTTTCAAAATATTTACAAATATGCCACTGTATTTGTATTCATAGAAAATGAAAATACCGAAAAATTGTATTCATTTTTTGTATTCAAATCTAACTTTTAGAATACTGAAAATGAAAATTGAATACAAATGCTAAAACCAAACCAGTTTTTAGTGGTGAGACCTACTAAAAATTGATAATGAAAACAGAAAACGGTGTTTTTTGAGCTAACTAAACAAACCCTTATGTTCAGGTTTTTTTCTTTTTTTCTTTTTTTCACTTATGAATTACTATTTTATAATGTACTAGGGGTCTAGAAGTAAATTTATACAAGTTACCTTTTATATTCTCTCATTTTTATTCATAACAAAACAAAAGAGTGTTTTATCTCTCTACTTTTTTACCCTCAAATCAAACACGCATGAAGGAAAACTAAATCTCTTCTATTTCACTATTTTTCCCTCCCCCAACCAAATGAAGCTTGAAATTCCTAGCATATCTGTGTTGAGAGGTGAAACACACAAGAGAGTGTCTCTAGTGTGTTAGGAGTAAAACAAAACATAAATTTTTTAGTTAAAATGCAAAATCATCCTTAAGACTTTGACTAATATTAAGTACTAAAAAAGTTTTTCAAAAATATCCAATTTGCTCTCCAAGAACAAATGAAATTTAATAGCGTTTGAAAGTTTAATGCTCCTTTGAGTATTCTGCCTCCTTCTAATAGCTTGTCTTGACTGCATAAATTTCATAGTGATTGCATTTTAGAAATTATATGTGTGAGTGAGTATTTTGGGTAGCCAATGGGTTTTTTTTTTTTTTTTTTTTTTTGAAAAGAATGGTAGATAAATAGTAGCTAAATATGGAGAATAAAATAATAGGAATAACATAATTTTCAAATGATGTTAAGTGACAGTTTGTGAGCGAATTTGATATTTTTTAACTTTATTATTATGATAATACTTTTGAAAAGTTTTGATAGTCCCTAGACTAGCATTAACCCAAACCTATAGCTAGTTTTTGTATTTTACCTTTTTCTTAAAAGAACTATTTTGATTTTAGATTTATTTTTAAAAATTGTATTAGTTGTTTTTTATTTTGAAATTTTAAATTTTTTTAAAAAAACTAAAACTATCAATTTAAAGATTATATTGAGCAATTAATTAATTAACATATCCCCACCTATCAAATCTTTTTTTTTTTTCCTAATAGTCATGCCATCTATCTTTTTTTTTTTTTTTCTTTTCTTTTTTTTTTTTTGAGAGAGAGAGAGTTTAAATATATAACGTCCATTCTTGATGATAATTCTTTATCATCAGACCAAAACACCAATTAGTTTTAGAGTAAGTAGGGATTAAACTCCATATTTCTTATTCAACTGTCAGAGATTTTACCAATTGAATTAACTAAAATCCACCACCATGTTATCTATCTTATATTTTGTTGTATCTATATTCGTGCTTCTTAACTTATATGCTTCGATTGGGATCACCATTTATCGATAAGTTCTCTTTGCAGTCTTAACTCTCCACTCTTATCACTGCTGCAATAGCAATGTCATATATGCTTATTTGTTTTGCCATATTAAAAAAATTGAGATTAAATGTGAACTCACTACTTTTCATTACAAACAAAAATAAACCAAGGAGAAACACTGAAAATTTGAAATAGTGACTAGTGAGTGATTACACAGTAAAACAGGGGTGAATATGGCAATATGCGAATAAATGGTCGGTGGTGGATTTGCTTTCCATTAAATAAACTCTTAATCTTCCTATAAAAATATATTAAAAAAACGGTCGGTGGCTACTACCCCCAAGAACATTTCCTTTTCCTCTACCCTTTTTTCCATTCAAATAATCCAAATATAGGACAAAACTCAAATCTTCTCCTTTAAAAAGCAAAGTCAAAAATCAAAAAGCAAAACAAGAAAAATTAATACAAAGTTTACTTAAGTCAGTCAACTATAAAATTATTAAAATCAAGATCTTTAATTTATTTTTTTATTTTTTATTTTTTTGTGGTTATCTTCATTAATTCCAATTTCCAACCCCACAAGATCTTTTATTTATTTATTTTTTTTTTTTTTGTTGTGATTATCTTCATTAATTCTAAAGATTGGAAAACTTACCAAAGATCCGGAGTTCGGCTGGAAATTGGAATGGACTAGGAAAGACTTTAAACGGGCTTTATTTTGGCAAAGCATATGGTGAAAGTCTAGCCCAAGGCCTAGGTATCATCAACATTTTCAGACTGAAAAATATTCCACCAACCTAAATAATATATTGCAAGGCCCAACCAAACACATCCTCTCTTATGCTTTGATTGCCATTTATGGAATCACTAGACTTTTCTTTTCTTTTTTTCTTTTTTTTTTTTACTAAGTAATTAAGCAAAATGAAAATAACAGATGAACCTTCTCACAAATATATATATATATATATATATATATTAATAATAATAATAGATGAAGGTCTTATAAGAATAGGCCCAAGACCACTCTCAAAGTAACTTAGACAGCCGTTGAGCTCATTTGAAATTTTTAACCAAAATATTTATTTGAAATCGGTATATTTTCACGCTTTAGAAAAAACAACTTCCTAGTTCTATTTCATAACTGCACAATTTGCAGACTTTCATGTTTTCGCGTCGCATATTTAAAAAATGCATGTTTCGGCAACAACTTATCCAAACGAGCCCTTTGTGAGGTTACATATTCCACGTTACTAATTGAACCAAAGTCCATTCGAATACCTTTTTTTAACTTTGAATTGTTGGTGATGATAAAGCTCTAAAGAAGATTCAAAAGAATATCCAGTCCAAAGATGAAATGGCTTGTGGCTTAGGAAAGAGGACAGAAATAAAGCCTCTATTACGAGTATTTGGGTTTGTTTGCTTAGGGCCCGTTTCATTGGCGTGGGTTGGGTGGCTTATTAGCTGAAGACGGAGCTATTGGGTTGACAAGTGTTGTTACTTATTAGTGTGTAGCTCATGCATATGAACAGATACAATTAAAAATAATTATAATTATACGGTTCAAAATATATATATATATATATATATATATTTTTTAAATGTTCAAATTATATATGGTATTAGCTTACATTTTTTTTAAACCATACATTTCTAATATATATATATATATATATATATAATTTAGAATTTAATTGGTTTTAGACTCTTTGATTTTTGCACCCAATAATTGACTTGCCTCAAAAATAAAAAACTTAGATGAACACATGGTGGAAAAGTAAAGTCCAATATGAAATCTTATTTAGAATCTTATTGAATTTGGACTTCAATTTTTACACACAATAATTCATTTGGCACAAACTTAAAAATTAAATGGGACACATGGCGCAAAATTGAAAATGTAATTAAATTAAAGATTTCAATTTCACCTGGAGTCCCTAAACCATCTATTGCAAACAAACTTCATTATTTCCAATCTTGACAATCCTTAAATTATCTGTTCTATATCCCCCAAATTTCATGTTGATTTCAAATACATTAATTCTTTTACAAATTAGGAACTATTTGAGATACCTGGCTTGATGAACTCTATTGCATATGCTAATATTGATATGCTTTCTTGTTCAAATGCAAAGAAACCATTAAATGCATCTCTAAAAAAAAAAAAGAAACCATTAAATGTGTAGTAGTGTTATTTTTCTAAAAATCCTAGTGCAAGCCATTGAACATCTATATTATATTTTTAGTGCTCAAAGGATGTTAGATAACCCAATGCACCTTTCAGTAGGCTTAACCAGCTCTCCTCCCTCTTCCCTCTTCCCCTTTCGCTAGAACCATTGCCCCCTCTTAAACACAAAATCTTGAACTAAGTCCCATGAGCTATACTACAAAGTCTACAATGCATCATAGAAAAATGATACTTTTATTTGGACCAATCAAACCCAGAACCTAATCAATTTGCTCATTTATCATAATGTCAATATTTGTAAGAGTATTGTAGTAAAAAATACCTTTACATGATAAAATAATCTCTGCATAACTGATAAAAAGGGAATAATATTTCTTCTCCATAAATTATAAACTACGCAACTCAGTTAATTGCATATGGTTTTCATCGCCCCAAGTAGTTGCACATTGCATGCCATCATTCAACAACATCATAAACATGTCATAGCACCAAAGAAAAACCAGTACTTATTTTGTAGCAATTTGTTATACTCACTATAGAGATATATAAGTTATTTACCTGAGCAAGAACAGAGTCTGCAAACTATACATTAGATTCCAAGGTCTCTCGAACAACCTATAAGTTATTTGAAAGCATGAGTGAGAAGTAGGAAATATGACATGTAAAATAATTTTTCCTGTTTCTTCTACTCAGCCAATTGATAAATCATGGGCAGAAGACAACTTACAGCTATAGCCTCTGCCTTTTCTAAATTAAGGTCATGATCAATGTCATCAACATGGCAAAGGTTTTCATATTGGGAAAATACTTGCTCAAAACCCAAACCGTTAATTTAAGTTGCACAGCCTGCACATGCTCTTTCAATTTCAGCACCAACTTTATGAATGATATAAAGCAAGCCATACAACGAACTTGCACATAAGCATACTTTCTCATACAAATTTTCATACCTGTCAGCTGAAAGCATCTCCAAAATATACAGGGAGGTCCAGGAAACATCCTGTTGCGACTCTCTCACTGAAGACAACACAAAACATGAGTGAAGAATCACAAAACTTTTTGGCAAAAAAGCAACTCAAACGTTTCAAAACACCTAAAACACACCCATCCAAAGCATACCAACCACAAACCAACATATATAAATCCATCACAAAAACGTTTAAAAAACAAAAACAAAACAACCGAACTCATAATTGCAAGCAGCATCACGATTGAGGAGAGAAACAGAAGAACGGCTTGAAGGTGGTGGTGGCACTCTGATTTCTCTCTCTCTCTCTCTCTCTCTCTCTCTGCGCCTTAAGGGCCCTCTCTTCCTCTTAGTGCCTTACAATTGTCTCTCTAGCTCCCGATTTTAATATAGAAGGTGAAACAGTGCATTTCAATGGTCTACAAAAACTGGCCCAGGTTCGGTGACTCTTAAGTGTTATTACGTTGGTATCTTTGGTTTTCACGTTTGGCATGAAAATTAAAACTACTAACTTTGAAATAATAACTCACCTGGAACACAAATTAAGAAGCTAAATTGGATAGGTGGTGCAAAATTCATATTTGAATTGAACACTTGAAATAATAATTATGATGCGGTTCCCACATAAATCTAGACATATGGCACAAAATTGGAACTCTAATTTAAAATTCTAATTTGAATTTCTCTCAGTTTCACTTATTATTATATATATAGATATATAAATTAGTATAAACCATGGTGTCCAAGAAAAAAATTTAGGAATGACATAACACGAATATCTTTTTTCCTTCTTTTTTTTTTTTTTTTTTTTTTTTTTTTTTGAGAAGAACAAATATCTAAATTAGTATCATGAGTTCCACTTTCAGTTTGTTTAATCAATAAAATTTTTATTCAAAGATCTTTGAATAAGGGACCTGAATTTGAATCCCTTCTACACTAAAAATCAGTTGAACTAATATCTTTTTCTTTTTCTTTTTTTAGAGTGATTGAACTAATATCTTAACCTAATAATAGATAATAATAATTATAAACGTTCAATATATATATAATCCACCAACATAAATAAATAGAGAAATATCGCCACCACCTCGTAGACCTAATTTTAGGTTAGAAACAAATTTAATTGGGTTAACAAAAGGAAAAACTATAGATACACCTTTTTATTAAGTAGCATCCATTAATAATAGATACAACCTTCAAATAATCTCTCTTCACCAACACAATCTCAAGTAGTTCCGTATTATGAACAAGTAAGAGAAAATGCACAAATTTGCATGATAACAACAGAGTATGAGGTTAAAAAAATGTGTAGAAGAAATGATGAGTCCAGAAGAGAGAAAAAAAAAAAAAAAAAAAAAAAAAAGGAAAGAAAGAAAGAGAGAGAATGGTATACAAAACCTTCTTAGAAACAGAAAGAAAAAGTATTAGAAATAAATATTTTATTTTTTAAAATGTGGTAAAAACTAATGCAAGTTTCTTTAAATGGTTTGAAAGAACATATAACTATCAAATAACCAGAAGAAGAAGAAGAAAAAAAAAAAACTTGGGAAAACTTAGGAAAACAAGAAAACAATAAAGTGACTAAAAAAAGGAAAATAATAAAATAGTCCAACCAATATCATATGACAATATACCTTATGAATCAGTATCTGATATAGGATAAAGAAATAAGGAAAAATCAGTTTTATCATTGGTGTATATATATATATATATATATATATATATATATGCCCGTGCCTCAACAACTGATACAAATGCCTTTATATAGGCTTAGAAAAGTTACATGAACAATAAAAGTGAGTAGTGCAACCAATAGTAAAAGTTATGACTCTGATACCATGTAAAGACTTGGGGGAAATGAAATATGGTTAGTGGATGAAGAGAGAAATATGAATGAATATTGTGAAAGAGATATGCTACAAGAATAGAATAACAGTAAAATACAAAACTTTGAATATAAATCTATCTTGAAAACTTAAAAACATACTTGATTCTTCAAAATTTTGAATAATATTTCAAGCACTGATTCTCATTCAAATACTTGAGAATATTAAAAAGGATAATTCTTTTAGATACAAGGGAAGAATTTTAGGGGATCAAGAGAGTTTTCTTATACAAAAGGAGGCTTTTTAGAGATTGATAAGGAGAATAGGGGACTTAGAGAGGCATAGTTTTTGGTTTCTAAAAAACCTTCTCAAGGACCTCTTCTGAAAAACCTTCTTATGTAAAAATAAGGCTCTGATACTTATATTGTAACTTTTATTATTCATGACATTACTATAACATGAACAGTCCTGTGAAGCACAAGAATTAGCATTATCAAAATTATTGAACACCTTTCATTGTATCTAGAATTATTGAAGTTACTTTAGGATTTTGGACATATCAGAAAATTAATTCTAATTGTTACTATTCATCATGCAATTATTGTTCAAATCATTAAATTATTTTTGACAATTACTGTGCACACCTATTTATTCGTTATTGTACAGTACTGTTCACTTTTAATGTTCATTGTACTATTCACTATTAATTATTGTTCAGGTAACTTTTGCAAGCTTATATAAGCCATGCATTAGTTGTATTAGGCAGGCTTCGATACAACCACTCGAAGCATCAGTCCTAAGTCCCTCCTTTGTATATAACCCACTAATGAGTGTACTACTGTTATAACAAAAAACTAAAAAAAGACCCAAAAAAAAAATAGTACGTAAAATTTCTCAAGTCCCACTAAAAACCGTACTCCTTCCAAAAAATGTGATTAAATAAGCCATGGTTAATTTATTTTTTGTTAATGATGGTATCGTCATGATTTTTTTTTTTTTTTTTAAATTAATGAGCAAATACAAGTATGCAACCATAGTTACCAAACAATTTCTTATTTGGGAAAATTATGTTTTGTTTTCAAGTAACCAAATGTGTCTTTGATTTTGAAAACACAATAAAATTATTTTTGAAACATAATGACCTTAAAATTTGTTTTTGAACATAACCTTAAAAATATGTTTTTGAAAATATAAATAAAAATCATTTACCAAACATAACCTTATGTTCTTCAAGGGGTTTTTCAAAATAGGTTCTTTAGAAAACAAGAACTTATTAGACTCTATAAATCCTTCCTTTGTATTACCATGTTTAAGTATTTGAATAAGAATCAATGTTTGAAGTATTATTCAAAGTTTTTAAGAATCAAGTTTTTAAAATTTCAAAATAGATTTATATTCAAAGTTTTGTATTGTCCTGTTATTTTATTATTGCAACATATTTTTTCACAATATTCAACCATGTTTCTCTCTTCATCCATTCACCGTATTCTCCCTAAGTCTTTAAATGGTACTAGAGCCAACCAAGTTCTCTTGAAAATTGCATTAATTCTTTGTTTTTATTATTAATCTCTAATTCTATAGAAGAGTGCTCTTGAGTTTCGCTTGAGTTCGTTGTTAGCCTGTTATTTGAGATTGAGTGTTTAAGGTGGCCCCTACAGTGGCCTCGTAAGACAACTTGTTAGTCATTCTAGGTTGAACAAAGGTTTTTTTAGAAACTAATTTGAAGAGAAACTCTTCAAATTTCTCATATATATATATATATATATATATATATTTTGGGTGCGAATTTTGAAAATCTAACTATTGAATTTCATATTTCTTATGTTCTCACTACAAAAAAAAAAATGGGGCTATCTCAGCGTTTTAAAAACCGCTAAGATAGCCCCAAAAAGCGCTGGAATAGAGTCAAAATTCCTATCTCGTCGTTTTTTTTCCCGGCGCTTCAAACCTCTGCGTTTGGACTATTGGTATAGGGTCACTGGACCTGTACCAGCGCTTTTCAAAAGAGCGCCGGGAAAGGCATATGCTTATACCAGTGCTTTTGAAAGCACTAGCATAGGGCTTTTAAATTATATTCATTCAAAACCTATACCAGCGCTTTAAAAAGTGTTGGTATAGGTCTTGAATGAATATAATTTAAAAGTCCTATACCAGCGCTTTTGAAAGCGCTGGCATAGGCATCACCTATTCTAGCGTTCTCAAAAGCGTCGGTATAGGTCTTGAATAAATATAATTTAAAAAACCTATACCAACACTTTTGAAAGCGCTGGCATAGGCAACACCTACTCCAACGTTCTCAAAAGCGCCGATATAGGTCTTGAATGAATACAATTTAAAAGGCCTATGCCAGCGCTTTCAAAAGCGCTGGTATAGGTCCTTTTTTTTTAATTTTTTTAGCACCTGTAATATACTTAAAATACATATTTTCCAATACCTATTTTGTAGCAACTGTAATGAACCACAATTCATATTTTCCAATAGCAAATACAATACCACATTAAACCAAGAAACTAAATATATTTAATTACACCATATCAATAATTACATCCCAAATGTCTAGAATGTTATGACCAAAATAATACATTCTAAACAACTATGTACAATGTCTTACACAAAAGAATACATTCTAACTATATAGAATGTCCTATACAAAAGAATACATTCTAATTGTCTAGAATGTTATAATAAAGTTTCCAACTATGACGTGTATATATATATGTATATATATATATCAAAGTTTGAAACTTTATTATAAATATCAAAATGTCATAGTAACTACTCCAAAAAAGGTGCCCAAAGTATTGCCTATTGCGTATCATCAAATGCTAAGCGCTGAGCACCGAGAAACTGGATATCCACTACAGAATCACCATCACCATCACCATCCTACGAATTAAGAAACACACAATGGATTAGTGTACTAAACAACAGAGTTATTAGCTAAATGACACAATATCACTAATATTACTACCAAGTGCCACATTAGCAATTAAAACACACTCAAAATGACTGATTTCAATTAAGCATATCAATTGGATATTAGTTTCAATAAATTTCTCAAAAAGTGATTAGTGAGCAATTTATGCAAAAGATTCAATAAGTGATTACTTACAAATAAGTACGAAACAACCATCAATACAAAGAAAAGGAAAATGTTTTCCAAGCTCCCAATCACAAAACCACAATACAATTAATAACTAAAATAAGTTAAAATGAGGATTTAATAATCAGCATAAAAAAATATTTACAAAAAAAAAAACTTATGGGGTGACTTTAAATTCAAGATAACTTCTAAAAACCCTTAAATTTACCTTATTGTATTAATAAGCCCGAGTCTAAACTCTAAACAAACTTAATTACATTGTTGGAATGAATGAGTTTACCTCACTTTGCTGCTTGTAATAATTCAAGGACAAATAATTTTGTTTTTCCTCCATTTGAGGTGGTTGTAATAATCAAGAGCTGTAAGACCGCCTGAATGATCAGTTGATTACTTGGCTGTTAAACCTTTTTTATTTTTTATTTTTACTTATAAACATGGGTGTATAAGACTCTTTGAGGTAGTCTTGTAATACCATACTCACATCAGGGTAATTACAAGAAAGTTTTGTTTTGGGATGATTTAAAGTGTCGGTTAAAAGACTTAAACTCAAGACATTAGATCATATGAACCTGAAAATTACTAGATTAACTCAATGAGTAACTTAGCTGTTCCTACTTGCTACACATAGATATTTTCTCTTTGAAAGTTCTTGTCAAATTTTGGGCCACTACTTAGGCATATTGTCCTCTCTCTGATCACTCATTTACTTAAAACCTTGGTATATTCCTACCTTCATTACAACACTTGATTCTCATCTTCAATCACACTACTAATCAGTCCAGAAAGTCATAACACATCAAGCAAAATAGACCTGGCCTGACATGACACCCTCCCACTAATAAATAAATAAACAATAATACAATCTAAATTAGACAATAATACAATATTTATTACTATTGTTTTTTTGGTAAAATAACTAAAAAGAATGTTTATTTGGATAGAGCAGGTGACCAACAATATTTAGCAAATAGAAAAAGTTCTCCAAAGACATGGCCACCCAATTAACCCATTTCATAGCAAAATTCATCAGATTAAAACTCACTAATCAAATACACACACGGACACACAAAAAAGCATCATATACTATCCAATAACCCATTAACTTCATAAATTATTCATAAACCATTTCTAAACAAAATTTCATCTGATTATTTTGTATCATAGAAACTTCATGACAACTCACCAATCACCATACAAACATTAACAAAAATGCACATACTTTGTATTCAAACTTCTTACCATAGACATACTGGGAAACGATAGGCACAGTTGGGTCAACATCCTCTGCATTGACCTCACTTGAGCTTCAAGGGCATCATAACGAGTGCATTTCTCCTTCATTGCTTCTACTTGAGTAAACAACTCCATAACTCTTTGGTCAGTTGCAGTAGATGTTAGAGGTGGCATACTGTCATCTATTGATCTCGCATGATTACCAGAGGGGGTTGGACCCAAGCCTACCCCTTTGACATGGCCACCTCTCTCTTTACTGATGACCTGTCCAAATGCATCGTCGGGCTGCCAAAGCATGCCAGCCTCAATGTCGTTTCCCCCGCAACTATGACCCCATTGTCATAAGCTGTTTCATCTTTGCCTAGTAATCACAAATAAACAAGACAACATATTAGCAACAAGGGCAATAATACACATGCCAACATGAGTAATATGCTTTTATATATATAAAAGTTGGGTTGGAGTTATTATAAAAGAAAAAAAAAGTTGGGTTAGAGTTATACCATGCGTACTTAGAACCCAAATCATATATATTGTGTCCTTAAGAGTTTGCATCAAATATCTAAGCATATCAGAAATTAAGAACCAACATGTGAAGAACTACAATGTTTTGAACCTAGAAGTTTCCTAGTTCATATACAAACACATTTAAGAAACAGTTGTATACCCAACCCAAGAGAAGGGGAAGGGGAAATTCAAACAAGTCTGATTTTCATTAGGTTTTTAGATGTTATAGATGTCATCCTCACTGATGTAATTAAATAAAACTATAGGTGTGTACACTCAAATGCATAGGAAAACTACTAGTATGATTACTAGTTGGACCCTATCACACAAACCATTAACATATTCAACACCCTTCTTAGTTCTTTGAAATGGCCTCAAGAATATTCACAACAATATCTACTAAAGACCTTTTGTATAAGGACACCCAATGCTTTTGATATCCCACTTAAGCTTTTACTTTCAAGCATTAATGTCTTCACAAATTAGGTTCAGGTAGAGGTAAATCAACATCGGAAAAAGAAGTTGGTGTTAAGTTGGACCACCTTGCACTTGCTGCTTTTACTTGCACTTAAGTAATCATTGAAATTAAACTAAAAGTAATAAAGCAACTTCTGACTGAGAGCACTTTCTCCAACACAACCAAGCAAATTCAAACAAGCAGCAATATTTATAAAGGGGGATTAACAGACAGGAAAATTTAAAAATTGTAGTCATTATCATAGAAATGAAACTCATTATCAACCTCAAAGCCCCTTTGACCATAATATCTAGAAATAATGAAGTATCAAGGCATCATATTATAAGTTGCAACAAAGTTAAACATGTGACTCTAGGCTTATTAAGCTTAGTAAGGCACTTCCCAAATCCAACAACATTAAATTATTGCCTCCAGTCTTTAAGATTGCTTACTGTAACCATTAAACTTTAAGTCAAAATTGCAAGACAAACTACATTTCCAATCCTAAAGAAATAATATAGCCGCACCATAAAACTATTCAAACATTGGGGACTACGTCAAGAAATATTCACCATGAAAATGAAAACCTGCAATCTTAATCATAAAATAGTAAAGTTAGGTAAAGTATTCAAACCTGATACTCTTTGCAATCTTAATCATAAAAGAGTAAATGATCTTTTAATAAATAAAAATAATAATGTTATAAACAAAAGTTTCGTAACATTGGACGACCCTAATCTAATCTAATCTAATAATGCCAACAACCTAATCAAGGACAAGGTTGGGCAATGAGAAACCAGTCTCCCCTTTAATTAAAATCCCTACCATGTGACATTAATCAAAGAACTTCTTTCCAACTCAAAATACAATACATTCAAATTACTAATATAATTTGTTACAAACTTACAATGTTCGCTTCCGCAGTGGCATTCACAGCAGTACCATCACGGTGAGAATACGCCACTTCATACATCTCACCTCTCTCTACTTGCCTGCCTTTCTCTTTTGCCTATAACATGGTCAGTACATTTGGCATATTAAAGCAAGGGTGTCGATTTGATGGCGTCGAATCACATTTATTCCTACTTTAGAATGCAAAATAATATAAACTTTGTTATTTTAAGCATGTTATTAATATATATAACATTGTTCTTACAATGCTATCTACCATCTAGGCCATGCTTTTGGATCCCAGCGTATGCAACTCTGTCTGCTTCCCATGCCACTCTTTGTTATCTTTCGACAGCTCTTACAAAAATTTCAAGAAAGTCACTACCAATTACAATAACAAGCTAATATATAATAATCTTGAGCATGGAACCTATAAAAGCAAAACATCTATACTACTGTAACTATTACTACCTTAAAATCGTCAGAGAACTAGTACTCCACCAAGCCATGAAATTGAGTGTCATCAACCTTCAGCACTGATAGCTGAAGTAAATCTTCCTTAGTTGTGCTCGGGTTGTAGTACGCCTCCTTCAACTCTAATTTGTGGCCCCTCCACAACTTCCCAATCCGTGAGAGTGCCCATTTCCTTTGCTTGGCAGGTGGGATGCGGTCTGTAGGAATTACCCATCGTGCCTACCATGTGTCAAGTTGAATTAACTTTAAAATGTCACATTTTTAACATGATAGCAAACTAACATAAAGCTTTAAACAAGTAATAAAGAGTGAAGAATTTGAAAAAGAGAGAATTTAATGCCAAAATGGTGTAGTTTTGAAAGAGAAATAGAACCTATTCTGGTAGTTTGCAAAAAAAACATATTAGAAGACATTTCAAATACTCAATAAGCCCAAATAAAGCACATATCTACAAATACATATATACAAATGGACTTGGTACTCTAGTTCTATCAAAGATCCAATACACCATTATCATGCCATAAGTCACACAATTTTTCCACAAGCAATGACATTCGTAACTTGAAGATACATTAACAAAGATCATTTCTAGGGCTTGACAAAATCTCCTCAGTCAGGACATGTCTCCTACATTAAATGACCTGCAAACTCAACAAAAACAGATTATCAACAGTCCTTACTGGCCAAATGAACAAATAGGGGTTTCCAAATTAAAGATAATTAAATTCAAACTTTAAATAAAGTCCTGCTATGGAAATTAAGATATGCAAGCTCTTATGCCTATGCCAAGAAAGGAATTTGCTAACCTATTTCCCACTGCTATTAACCATCAACTTGTGCCTCTTCACAATAATTTCTGTTTTTCTCAATTAATTCCCTCATCAACCAAAAAACACCTTAGAGTAACGCATGTAACAAGGATGACACTTTCACGCCACTAGATGCCTCCATTTCAATACAACATTATTGGGGGGTGTAAGCTAGTTAATTTGCACAAGATTTCACCATTTCAAGTCCATGAAGGTAATCCTTTTTTTTTTTTTTATGGGTTGGGGTCCTTTTCCCCCCTTCGGAAAATGTTTGTCGAGGAACTTTGGAAGACAAAAAGATACTAAACACGAAAGAAAGAAAATAGTTGCATCCATAGATATAATTAGTGGGTTTATTTTACAAAGAATCCTAAAGAATATCAACATGCGATCACTACACAAATGGTCCCTAAAGAATGCTCAGTTAAGTGTTTCTCATTAACCGGTGCAGCTAATAACCTTCCATCATATAAATTTATCTAAAACTAAAAAGAAAAAAAAAATTGAAACTAGCATCAAATAAGCACATTCACAGTTAAATTGTGGAAGTGATGCAAGACCATCTGTAGTAGTACCTTTTGTAACAAAATTTCCAGTAACTTTGTAACAATTAGGGGGACCTATCCACACCAAACATCAAACAAAAATCGGGTGCAACAACCATTCCCTGCCACTAGTTAGTTCCTAGGGTCTTTTGTAACAATTAGCAAAACTGACAACTTTTTTCGAACAAAGTTAGTTAAGAGGCTGTTAGTTAATAGTTACTAATCAACCAATTAATTAGCTTCGCTTGCACAATGTACAATCATTTTTTTTTTCAATAAAAATTCACTAAGAGATATATATATATATATATTGTTATTGATATTGATATCATTAGAATTATAATGCAAGTTGAATTCATATCTTAGAACCATTCAATTGAGAATCCTGCACACTTTTTTTTTCTTATCTTTTTCGAGTGATTTCATATACTACAAATAATACATGCTATTTTTTAAACCATTTATTTACTTATTAGGAAAAAAAAAAGGAATGAAATAAAATTTAAATATCAAACAGAGTCAAATGACATAGGAATGAAAGAAATAAAATCCCCTTACTTGTTAAGCTATAAAAATGATTGAATTTCATGATTAGAACAAGCAGCAAATTAACATTAATATGTATCTCATAAAGCATAGTTACAATAAATATGTTTTGAGAGAAGGGAAATGGAGAAGCTGGAAGGATCAAATGGAGAATCCTTCAATTCTCTTTGATTTTATCTCAATGTGAGACATATGTGGCATTTTTTTGATCTTTAAGTGCCATATTTATTACATTTAAATAAAAATTATATGAAATTAGAGGATTTAATGGGAATGGATCTTATCCCCTAAAATTTCACCTAACCAAAATAAAATTTTTAAAAACAAAATAACTAAGCAAACTTTTATGTCACATTCCTCCACTTTCCCACCAATTGAACAGCTCAGATTTATCAAAAATAAATAAATAAAGAAATTATTGCCATTTGATGACATGCCAGAGCATTCCCCTCTAACAAACTCTGCCAGCACACTCACTTCTACGCCCTCAATGCTATACCTTCAAATACAAAAGTCTCTTGATTTATTACTACAAATACCCACCCTCAAATACAAAATTCTATTTCCTGATTCGTTACAACGGGCAAAGAAAAAAATCCTCTCTAGCCTCTCTCATTTCACTCCCTTTTCCTCCATCACCAACCCAGAGAGAAAAAACCCAAAAATTACAGAATTTGAAAGAGAGATAGAACCTATTCTTGTAGTTTGCATAACTTTATATAATTTTATTTAGAAAGATTGAATTTTATTTTGAACCAAAAGATAAAAGAAAAAAAGAAGAAGAAAATCATGACTATTCAAGCAATTGATGTATGTTTAAAGGAAATTCATGGTCATTTCTTTTACCATTGCTTTTTGCCTAATACCTGAATGGCTTCCCAGCACCGATTCTTGTATTGTAGTGGCATGGAAGGCCATGAGCAGTAATTGATTGGGCACATATCAGGCTTTCTTGCCACTATTCCCAGCCACCTTGCTCAAGGTCCAACATTCTTCTCAACCGGCTGGCCCGCATTATTTATTTCCAAGAATAATTTTAAAAATGACCAAAATACCCCAAAACCTCAAAATTACCAAAATAACCACAAAACCAACAAAATGACCAAAATATCCCCAAAACCTAAGAATGACCAAAATATCCCCAAAACCCAAAAAATGACCAAAATACCTCCAAAACCTAAAAATTATCAAAATACCCCCAAAACCTAAAATTACCAAAATACCCCAAAAACCAAAAAAAAAAAAAGACCAAAATACCCTCAAAACCTTAAAATTGCCAAAATACCCCCTCAAAACCCAAAAAATGACCAAAATACCCCCGAAACCTAAAAATTACCAAACTAATCACGAAACCTATAAAATGACCAAAATACTCCCTGAAACCTAAAAATTACCAAAAGACCCTCCAAAACCCATAACACGACCAAAATAACCTAGAAACCTAAAAATAATCGAAATACCCTCGAAACCTAAAAATTAACTACAATACTCCCTGAAACCTAAAAATTATCAAAATACCCCCAAAACCTAAAATATGACCAAAATACCTCCAAAACCTAAAAATTACCAAAATACCCATGAAACAAAAAAAATGACCAAAATACCTCCAAAACCTAAAAATGACTAAAATACGCCCCAAAACCCAAATAAAATGTCCAAAATACCCCCAAAACCTAAAAAATTACCAAAATACCTCCGAAACCTAAAAAATTGCCAAAATAACCTCGAAGCCTAAAAATTAACCAAAATAACCCTGAAACCTAAAAATGACCAAAATACCCCCAAAACCTCAAAAACGGCCAAAATAACCCCCAAGCATGAAAATTAACCAAAATAACCTAGAAACCTAAAAATGATCGAAATACCCTCGAAACCTAAAAAATGATCGAAATACCCTCAAAACCTAAAAATTAACTGAAATACCCCTTGAAACCTAAAAAATGACCAAAGTACCCCTGAAACCTATATAGGACCAAAGATACCCCTAAACCTTAAATGACCAAAATATCCTCGAAACCTAAAAAAGGACCAAAATACCCCAAAGCTATAAAATGACAAAAATACCCCTTAAACCTCTAAGTCAATAAAAATACACTCTAAACCTAAAAACATTACCAAAATCCCCCCTAAAACTAAAAAATTACCAAAATACTCCCTAAACATAACAAATGACCAAAATAGCGCCTAAACCCCTATTTTGGTAATTTTAAAGGCTTCCAGTGTATTTTGTTCATCTTATAGGATTAGTGGTATGTTGGTCATTTTAGAAGTTTGAGGGGTATTTTGGTCGTTTTATAGGTTTAGAGGTATTTTTGTCGTTTTAGGGGTTTTAGGGTATTTTTGGTAATTTTAGAGGTTTCAGGTTGTTTGTGGCCATTTTTGAGGTTTTGGGTTTATTTGGGTCATTTCAAAGGTTTAGAGGTATTTTCGTCACTTTATAGGTTTGAGGGTATTTTGGTCATTTTTTTAGGTTTCAAGGGTATTCTGGTCATTTTTTATTTTTCGAGGTATTTTGGTCATTTTATAGTTTTAGGGGGGTATTTTGGTCATTTTTAGATTTCGAGATTATTTTCGTCAATTTTTAGGCTTCGGGGTTATTTTGGTCATTTTTTAGGTTCCGAGGGGTATTTTGGTCATTTTTAGGTTTCAAGGTTATTTTGATCAATTTTTAGTCTTCGGGGTTATTTTGGCCATTTTTTAGGTTTTGAGGGTATTTTGGTCTTTTTTTAGGTTTCGGGATGTATTTTGGTCATTATTTGGAATTCAGGGGTATTTTGGTAATTTTTAGGTTTCCGGCTTGTTTTGGTCATATTTTAGGTTTCGGGGGTATTTTGGTCATTTTTTGGACTTCAGGCATATTTTGGAATTTATTAGATTTTGGCGGTATTTTGGTTATTTTTTGGGTTTCAAGAGTATTTTGGTCATTTTTTGGCTTTTGGGGGTATTTTGGTAATTTTTAGGTTTCGAGGGTATTTTGGCCATTTTTTTTGTTTCAGGGGGTAGTTCAGTCATTTTTTAGGTTTCGACGGTATTTTGGTAATTTTTTGGGTTTCGGGGGTATTTTGGTAATTTTTTGGGTTTCGAGGGATATTTTGGTCATTTTTTGGGTTTCAGGGGTATTTTTGTCATTTTGTAGGTTTTAGGGTTATTTTGGTCTTTTTTTTTTGTTTTGGGGGTATTTTGGTCATTTTTAGGTATAAGGGATATTTTGATAATTTTAGTGGTTTTTGGGTATTTTAAAGTTGGTTGATTTGTAAAAATGATACTTATGGGTGTTTATTGGGTACCCATTT
This sequence comes from Quercus glauca, assembly GCA_023736055.1. Classification (NCBI taxonomy): domain Eukaryota; kingdom Viridiplantae; phylum Streptophyta; class Magnoliopsida; order Fagales; family Fagaceae; genus Quercus; species Quercus glauca. Next base: position 71,299,169 of record CM043316.1, on the reverse strand, counting down.
AAAACCCAATAAACATTAATGTTAATTAGGTTTAATTGGGTTAATACCTATTTAACCCAATTAATAATTGTGTGGGTTTAGGTCTCATTTAAGTAGGCGGGTTTGGGTGGGCAAATGGATTTTGGTTGATTTTGCCACCCTTAGTATTATTCAAGTAATCAAGGGGTTTTCTACCTTTTTCAGGCATGGGGGGTGCTTTTGTCATTTTCTTGCGTTTAGGAGGTATTTCGTTCATTTTGATGTTTTGGGGGTATTTCGGTCATTTTTTATGTTTCAGGGGTGTATCAGTCCTTATAGGGGTATTTTGGTCTTATTCAAGTAATCGAGGGTATTTTGGCTAGTTTTAGGCACAAGGGGTACTTCAGTCATTTTTTATGTTTTGGGTGTATTTCAATCATTTATTAGGTTTCGGTGGTATATCGGTCTTTTTCTAGGTATCGGGGGTGTTTTAGCTCTTTTTCAATGTTTTGGAGGGTACTTGGTCTTTTTCTAGGTTTAAGAGAGTTGGTCATTTGATAATTAACAAATCCCTATAAATGACCTATCCCAACGCTTTTGGAGCGCTGGAATAGGTGGACCCTATTCCAGCACTTCAAAAAGCGCTGGGATAGGCCTCTTTCCATAAAGGAATGGAGAGACTTATCCCAGCACTTTTGGAAGTGCTGGAATAGGGTCCACCTATTCCAACACTTCAAAAAGTACTGGGATAGGCCTCTCTCCATAAGGGAATGGAGAGACTTATCCCAGCGCTTTTGGAAGCGCTGGAATAGGGTCCACCTATTCCAACACTTCAAAAAGCGCTAGGATAAGTCTCTCTCCATAAGGGAATGAAATGACCTATACCAGCGCTTTTTGAAGCGCTGGAATAGGGTCAACCTATTCCAACGCTTTTAAAAGCACTAGGACAGGTCTCTCCATTCCCTTGTGGAGAGACCTATACCAGTGCTTCCAAAAGCACTGGAATAGGGTCCACCTATTCCAGCGCCTCAAAAAGCGCTGGTATAGGTCACTTCATTCCCTTATGGAAAGAGGCCTATCCCAGCGCTTTTTGAAGCGCTGGAATAGGGCCCGCCTATTCTAGCACTTTCAAAAGTGTCGGGATAGGTCTTTCCCATAAGGGAAATCAGTAACCCTATTCCAGCACAATACGGCCTCCTATACCAGCGTTTTTTAAAACTGCCATTATGGGCCTCCTATTGCAGCAATTTTTAAAGCGCCAGTGTTAAGCTGCCGTAATAGAGTTTCCTATACCAACAGTTTCAAAAAGCGCTGGTACAGGCTTATCTATTACGGCGTTTTTTAAAAGCGCCGGAAAAAAAAACAATGAGACAGGACGATTTTTTTTGTAGTGATCTTAACATGCATATCAATTTTTGTTCAAATCGAATGTTATTTATTATTTGGTTAATAAACTTATTTTTTATACACAATTTTAGATCATAAAAACTTGAAATTTTAACATTTGTTTAATGGCATAATAATTGATTTTTGATCTTCTTTAAAATTTTCAAGCATGAAAGATATAATAAGAACATGCAATTTAACGGTTAGATTCTCAAAATTCATATTTAATATAAAAATATATGAAGAGCTTGAAGGGTTTCTTTCCAAACTAATTTGGAGAGAAACTTTGTTCTTCTAGGTTATAGTAAGATTGATAATGTTTAACTATGGATTCAATTTTTAGGAGTTCTTCTTGCAGGAATGTCAACCTAGAGTGATATAGTGAATATTATAGAATAGTGTGATATATATATATATATATATATATATATATATATATATATTAGCATTTGCTTGGGATAGTTTAAATTTATTGGTTTATTGACTTGAAAATAAATTTGTATTATGGAAAAAAAAAGTTCTAAAAACCTACACATAAAATTGGCTTAAAAAATAAATTAACTAATAAACTTAGACAAACAACCCTTATTAAAATTATTCTTTAGCCAAGAGTCTTGTAACTCAACTAATTGACACCTTCAAGTGTTTTTAATGAAGACATATGGGATTGAAGTCTTCCGTTCCCATTATAAGTTTATAACTATTGGATTATCATAATAAAGGAAGAAATTTATACTCTAAGGATGATATGGTTGGCGAACTTAACATCAACCTTTGATTCATCTTCCAATAAAAATCAATACAAAATACCTTCTCAAAAAAAAAAAAAAAAAAAAAATCAAGACAAAATACATGTGGTGATATAACTTTGAAACTAATTAGCTGATGAAGAAACAAAATTCCCACTATTGCATTGAAATTGATCCTTGCATATTTAATGAACTGGACAAAACTTAAAATATGTTACTTTAAATTTCCCTCTTCCTTGTGTGTGTGTTTGTTTCTCAAAAAAAAAAAAAAAAAAACAAGTATTGACAAATGCAATAAATACAATATTTTGTTATAGGACAATAAATATTATCTTTTGTCTAATTAAAATGTAAATTTCATCCTCTAAGTTTAAATTAAAATTTTCCCTAAAAAAAAAGTTTAAATTAAATTCATTTCAATCATCTAATTTTACTTTCATTCAATTGAGTCCTCTAAGTTTCAAATTTATTCAATACAAGTTTTTTTGTCTAATTCCATTAAAAAATTTTCCGTTATGTATGAAATTAACTAATAAAAAAGATTGTTTGAAAAAAAAAATTCTCACATAAATTTTTTCATGAGAAAAATATTTTTTTTAATGGCAATTGTGGGGGCCCGAGGACCGAGGAAGGGTACAACGAGCTATGGTTGTCATTACAGAGGCATTGTGAGCCCGAAGAGGGAATCTTCCCAAGGATAGGAGGAGAAGAGACAAAAGACTTCTGAGAGGTCTGAATGAGGAGGGTGGGGGTTAGAGAGAGAATCGTGGTAGGTGAATGAAGTTTCCAGTGAAAGTTCACTTATTGGCTCCGCATTAAATGATTGGCAATAGCTTTATCAACTGCATCAATAAGGAAGTGACTTGAACAGTAGAATTCACATCTAAGCAACTCCTTCTACCACCTTCAACAAAAGTTTAAGGGGATAAATGTCATAGGGAGAGTCTGGATAAGTAGGGATGAAGGGCCAGGATGTGATGGGCTGAGGAGTATATAAGGAAAGGGAACTTCCAGATGAGAAGAGGGAGAAAAATAGTCAAAGAATAGAAAAATCAGAGCAAGAACAGTAAGAGAAAAAGGGTGAACAGTGTATTATCTAGTGTAAGAGCTTTTTCCTCGGACGAACTTGTAAAGAACCTCTGATATACGTAAACTTTAACTTTTGGTCATTTCCTCTTTGATTAGATCCTCGGGCTAAGCCCCCTCCCTCTGTTTTTTCTCACTCTCTTTACAAACATCTATTGGTTTGGACCTTGCTGGGTTGCACAGATTCCATCATTCTAAGTGGGTTTGGGCCGTTTGGTTGTTGGGTCCTTACAATTGATGCTGTCTGTGGGGAACAAGGTGTTATTGTGGGTTTATCTTGAGCAGTCATGGCTAACTTGGAGTAGAATAGGGAGGAGTCCGTTGGTTCATAGAGGGAAAACTAGTTTGTTAATTTGGAGCAAATGAGGGACAGGCACCGTACACCAAGTGTTATGGTAGAGTCATACCATACTGAACGCACAGAGAGGAGCCACTCTAGGACTAAGAGCCATGTTTCACACAATCAGGAGACGCTAAAATTGTAGCTTAAGGTAGATAGCTTGCGTAGGAAGCTGCGGCGAAGGGAACGTGACATAAAGGATCCATCACTTCCATCAAGTGATGGATCAGTGGATAGCAGGGATCGCTCATATTGCCATATGTCAAGAACCGCATCCAATGAGTCCTTCTCAACATCTTCACGCCAGGATAAACTAGAAAATGGCAAGTACAGACGTGAGGAAGGGTCATCTCATCGTAGCATGGAGAATGACGCGATAAGTCAAGCACTTTGGCAAATCTTGAAGTCACCCTTTGTTAGAAGAATCAATAAGGCCAGGCTTCCCCACCGATTCTCACAGCTAACTTTCACCATCTATAATGGAAAGTCTGACCCTATGGAGCATGTAAGCCATTTCAATCAAAAGATAGTAGTTCATTCTGGCAATGAAGCCTTTATATGCAAGGTATTCCCTTCCAGCCTCAGGCCTGTGACTATGCGCTGGTTTGATGCTTTGGAAGAAGGGTCAATAAGATCCTTTGAGGAGCTGACGATGGCATTTGGTGCAAGATTTGTAACATGTAGTAGAGCCCCCAAGCCCTTAGGCTCTCTTTTGTCCATGGCCATGAGGGAAGGTGAAACTCTCAAGACCTACTCTGACAAATATTGGGAAACGTACAATGAGATAGATGGAGATTTTGAGGACGTGGCAGTGAGAACATTTAAGGTGGGGCTATCGACGGAGCATGAATTGAGGAAGTCACTAACAATGAAGCCTGCCCTCAGTATGCACCAGCTCATGGATTGCATTTATAAGTATAAACGAGTAGAGGAAGATCAGACCCAGGGAAAGGGCAAAGCTAAGGTTTTCCCAGAGAAAAGAGATCCTCAAGGAGGAGGATATCTTAACAACCATTCTCGAAGAGACTTCTCCAATCAGACATCATTTGCGAGGCCTCAAGTGGTTAATTCATTGTTCAAAGAGCTAATCTATTAGATACTAGAGAAGATAAAAAAAAGAACCATACTTCAAATGGGCCAATAAGATGGATGAGGATCCGTCCAAGAGAAACTAGAGCATTTACTACCATTATCATCAGGAAAAAGGGCACATAACTGAGGATTACAGGACTTTATGAGATCACTTAGGTCAACTAGTGAAGGCAGGGAAAATGAGTCAGTTCTTGCACCAGCCTACAGGTCAATTCGGGCATTCAGGAGCTGGGTATCAGAGGGATGGAACTCCTCGGCCAGCATTGGGCACAATTAATGTCATTTTTGTTAAGCCCAGGGGCGACGCAGGAACCTGCTTGGGGGTTATGTCTGTGGTTTCGGGTGCTAACTTGGAAGACAAAAGCCGGGTTTGCAAAAAGGCCAAAATGGTGGCCATGCCCACTTTAGGTTTTTCAGAAGAAAATAAGGAAGGGACGCTTCAGCTACATGATGATGCATTAGTGGCAACCATTCGGATCAAGGGTATGATGTAAGAAGGGTCTTGGTAGACTAGGGAAGTGGAGTGGAGAATACGTACCCGGACTTATATAAAGGGTTGAATCTCAGGCCCAATGACCTCAAAAAGTATGATTCACCCCTAGTGGGCTTTGATGGGAGATTGGTAACCCCCTGCGAGATGATAAGGTTACCTGTACAGGCTGGAGACAAAGAAGTGCAAGCTGACTTCATTGTAGTTGATGCTTTTTCCCCTTAAACAGCTATCCTGACCAGACCATGGTTTCATGCTATGGGAGCAATCTCGTCAACCTTACACTTGAAAGTTAAGTACCCCATATAGGGTAGAGTTGGGGAATTAGTAGGAAGTCAAGCAATGGTTAGGCAATGTCTGATAGCAGCCATTACTCGGTAACCCGCAGATCAAGCCGTGGTGGAAGAGGAGCAAATCCCACAGCAACAAAGGGTCCCGAAGCAGGACTTTGGACCGAGTCGCAGGGGAAGCTGTCTGAGGAATTGGAAAAGGTTTTGATTGGTCAAGATGAAGAAAAATACTTTCAGGTGGGGTCTCAATTGCCATCCTTAGAAAAGGCCGCGTTGGTGAAATTTTTGGAAGATAATATTGATGTGTTTTCCTAGAGTACTTATGACGTACCTGGGATTGATCCTGAGTTATATGTCCCCGATTGAATGTGAATCCAGAGGCAATCCCACAAAAGCAACCTCCTCGGCGCTCATCAAAAGAGTATGCTGAGACAGTAAGGGTAGAAGTGAAAAAACTTAAACAAGTAGAGGCTATCAGAGAGATCTTTTACCCCAAGTGGTTGGCTAATACCGTGGTAGTAAAGAAGAACAACGGGAAGTGGCGTGTGTGCATAGACTTCATAGATTTGAATAAATTTTGCCCGAAAAATCCTTTCTCTGTTCCTCGGATTGATCAACTGGTGGATGCAACAGTTGGACATCCTCAAATGAGTTTCTTGGATGCCTTCTAAGGGTATCACCAGATACCTTTAGCATTAGCTGATCAGGAAAAACTGTTTTTCGCGCTCACACTGGAAATTACCATTATCGGGTGATGCCATTTGGCCTTAAGAATGCAAGATCCACATATCAAAGAATAGTGACACGGATGTTTGAGTCACAGATTGGGAGGAATGTGGAGGCATAGATTGATGATATGGTGGTAAAGAGTAAGCAGGCTGTAGAGCACTTAGCAGATTTGGGGAGGTGTTTTCGGTGTTGAGGGAACATAAGCTGTGCTTAAATGCATCTAAGTGTTCTTCTAGGGTTAGCTCGGGAAAGTTTCTAGGCTATATGATAACACACTAAGGAATTGAGGTCAATTCCAACCAGATTACGGCCATTAATAGCTAGCATCCTCCTCGGAATCCTAAGGAGGTACAGAATTTAACAGGGATGGCAACAGCTCTGAATAGGTTTATCTCTCGAACAGCGGATAGGTGCCATCCGTTTTTCCAGCTCCTCCACAAGTGGAAGGACTTTCAATGGACCGAGGAATGTGCGTTGGCCTTTGAGGAGTTCAAGCAATATTTGTCACACCCCCCAATCCTTTTTAAACCCAAGAAAGAGGAAGTTTTGTATGCGTACTTGGCAATCACAGATTATGAAGTTAGTCTAGTCCTGGTCAGAAATAAGAGTGGGGTACAAAGACTTGTCTACTATGTTAGCAAGTCCTTGTAGGAAGTTGAGACATGCTATTTAGCCTTGAAGAAGGTAGTGTTGACCATTATACACGCCACGAGGAAGCTTCCACATTACTTTCAAGCACATACCATGGTGGTGCTACCCAGCTCTCATGTAAGCTCTCCTACGAAAATCAGACTACACGGGCAGAATTACTAAATAGGGGATCATGCTGGGTGCCTATGATGTTAGGTACATGCCTCGTACCGCCATAAAGGGACAAGTCTTGGCAAATTTTGTGGCAGAGTTTACAGAAAGCATGACTGATGATAGAAAAGGAATAGTTAACACTATGACAGTCTTGGCCTCTATTGTTCCCACCTAGGAGGTGTACACGGATGGAGCGGCTAACCGAAAGTAATAGGGGTAGGAATTGTGGTGATAACCCTTGAGAAGCTGATGATGGAAAAATCATTGCGATTGGGTTTTTTTGCTACGAACAATGAAGCTAAGTATGAGGCCATGTTGGCTGGAATGGCAATGGTTAATTAGGTAAAAGGAGAAGTCGTAAAGGTATATTTAGACTTAAGGCTAGTGGTGGGCCAAGTTAATGGAGAGTTTGAGGCTCGGGATGAACGCATGTAGGGGTATCTTTTTACAGTTAGACAAGTTCAGGTCCACTTCAAGAGCTTTACTCTAAAGCAAATCCTGAAAGGACAGAACTCTCATGCAGATTCTTTGGCTATGTTGGCAACGTGTCTGGGGTCAAATTTGCCTCAAGTCGTTATTGTTGAAGACATGGCTAATTCCAGTCTTATGAAGAAGCCCTCGGTAGGTGTGCACAATATTCAGGTCTGGCCAATTTGGATGGATCCCATGGTTACTTTCTTGAAACAAGGACTACTGCTCGAGGATGGGGGCAAGGTAGAAAAGATACGTAGAAAGGCTCCCTGTTATTGGTTATCTGAGGAGTAGAAGTTGTACAAATGTTCTCATTCGTGCCCATACCTACTGTGTGTACATCTCGAGGCAGTGGAACCTTTGTTAAAAGAGTTACATGAAGGAATATGTGGAAGTCATATAAGAGGGAGGTCTTCGGCCCATAGAGCTCTTACCCAAGGATATTAGTGGCCGAGCACGCAAAAAACTTCTCAGGATTATGTAAGGAAATGTGATTAGTGTCAGAGGTATGCCCCAAACATTCACCAACCTGGGGGGGGGGGGGGGAGGGGGTTCTAAACCCACTTTCTAGCTTTTGGCCATTTACTCAGTGGGGCTTTGACATAGTGGGACCATTTTCTCGAACCATAGGAAACCAAAGATGTTTTCTCATCGGGACAGACTGCTTTACTAAGTGGGTAAAGGCTGAATCTTTATCCAATATCAGGGATGTGGATGCTAAGAGGTTTATATGAAGTATCATCACTAGGTTTGGAGTCCCACATACATTAATCTCAGATAATGGTCTTCAATTTGATAGTAAAGCCTTCCGAATATACTGTGAGGAGTTGGGGATTAGGAATAGGTATTCTACTCCTACTTATCCACAAGGGAATAGTTAGGCCGAGGCTACAAATAAGGCCATAGTGTCTGGGCTGAAGAAAATGTTAGATGATGTAAAGGGAAGGTGGGTGGATGAATTGCCCCACATGTTATGGACTTATCGCACCACACCCCGAAGATCAACTGGAGAGACTCATTTTTCAATGACTTATGGGGCAGAAGAAGTAATCCCTATTGAGTCAGGGTTCCTAACCCTAAGAACTAATCAATTCAGCATCGAGGAGAATAATCACTTGCTCTCGGCCAGCTTGGATTTGGTTGAGGAAAGAAGAGAGGTGGCTGCTGTGAAGATGACACATTATCAGCAGAGGCTTAAGCAAGGATATGACAAAGGAGTGAAGCTAAGGCCACTAGCCCCTGGAGATTTAGTTTTGAGAAAGGTGGTAGGGAAAGCAAAAAACTCAGCCTGGGGGAAGTTGGGTCCCAACTGGGAAGGCCCGAACAGAATAACATCAATGGCTGGCATTGGGGCTTATTATTTGGAAAACTTGGATGAAAATGTAATTCCACGTCCTTGGAATGTAAATAATCTACAGCGTTATTACTATTACTGATATGAAGTTCTTTTTATTCATATATGGTTCATTTGCGCCTTGCTGTGGTTGCGAGTTATGTGGTAGTTGTTGAATGAAGAAATTTCTAAGTGTTAAACAGAGCCTCGATCTTGTTCGACTCCTCGGGTCACAAACCTTGGGTAAATTAACCTTTATGTAAGAAGTTTCTAAGTGTTAAACAGAACATCGGTCTTGTTCGACTCCTCGAGTCACAAACCTTGGGTAAATTAACCTTTATGTAAGAAATTTTTAAGTGTAAAACAGAACCTCGATCTTGTTTGACTCATCAGGTCACAAACCTTGGGTAACTTAACCTTTATGTAAGAAGTTTCTAAGTGTTAAACAGAACTTCAGTCATGTTCGACTTCTCAGGTCACAAACCTTGGGTAAATTAACCTTCATGTAAGAATTTTCTAAGTGTTAAACAAAATCTCGGTCTTGTTCGACTCCTCGGGTCACAAACCTTGGGAAAATTAACCTTTATGTAAGAAATTTTTAAATGTTAAACAAAACCTCGGTCTTATTTGACTTCCCGGGTCACAAATCTTAGGTAAATTAACCTATGTGTAAGAGGTTTCTAAGTGCTTAACAAAATCTTGGTTTGGTTTGGCTCCTCGGGTCACAAACCTTGGACAAGTTACACTTATGTGAAATTTTCTAAAGTATTGAATAAAGTCATAAATCTTGCTTGCTTCCTCGGGTGACAGGTACAAAACAGATTGGTCTTTTAGCATTTTAAGTCCAAAGTAAGGTAAGTGTTGCTTGAAATTCTTACTAAGTGTCAAAATATGGTTACAAATTGCCCTAAGTGTCAGTCTAGTAACTTTCTCAAAGTTCATGTCAAATTGAATAGGATAGTGAAGGGAATTAATTAAGTTAGTCAAAAGTTAGTATGTTACAAATAATATGAAAAAAGGGAAATAACAGTAGATATACTTAGAAAAGTTAAACCTAAATAAATGAAAAATTATAAAATAAATGTTGATTCTTTTCATTGAATTACAATTGAAGGAAATGGGGCATCGACTAAACTTAAGCCCTATTACAAAATTGACTAATTGTCTCTTATCCTAGGACTAAGTTACGCTGATGCTTCTTTCTCCTTCCCTTTCTCTTTTTCTTTCCCCTTCTCCTTCTTCTTCCTCTTTCTCTTTAGCTGACCCACTTCAGTTGCTTCTTCTGTCTCCACGTCCACAACAGCTACTGGAGGTGGCTGCTTTTGCCCTTTCTCTGTAACAGGTGTGGCAGCTGTAGTAATGGCAGGCTAGACCGAGGCAGAGATAGGGGCAAAGCCAGGATCGGCTGAAGGTTGAGAAAGGCTGGGGGCCAGGTGCAAGGCTGGAGGATAATATTCTATTAGGAGCCCTAAGCTCTTATTCAGTACTGACCCCAGCTGCAGTGAGGGCCTGGCCCCAAATTTCAAGGCAAAAGGCCCGAGCGACATCCATGAGTTGGGCAGTCTTAGTCATGCCTACGTCATAGGCTACCTACTCGGCTTCCTTTGCCTCTAGCTATTTTTGCTGTTGTTTGACCTTCACCATGGACAAGGTCAACTAGTTTTCAGCCCTCTTTTAAGCTTCCAAGGACTCCACAGCTTATTTCTCGTAGTTGGCCAGGGTAGCTTCGGCGTTCTTCCGAGACTTCTCTACCTCGGCCAGTTGGGAGAGGGTTTCTTTGAACTTCTTATCAGCCTCTGCATGGGCCCTCTCAGATGTTTCCAGCTTGCCTTCAACCTCACGAGCCTAACCCAGGCGTGGTCCACCCATTCTTCAACCACAAAAGCTGCTTGCACAGACTGCAAAATTATTATGACTCAGGATTTGTACATGTTTTATATTAATTTATAAAAGGAAAAAAGTGATTATATACACAGGAAGACCTCGCGTTTCCGAAGGGGCTGAAGCTCCTACTGTCCTCGGGTAAAAGGAAAGCCTTTTCCAGACATTCAGCGAGGATGCCTGACTTACCCTTTTGGGTATCCTTGAGGTTGGCATCATCCATAACAGGACTCCTCGAACTTAGCACATTTGAAGGCCTCCAAGCAGAAGCCTTTGGCTGATGTTCCCCTTCAGCTCCTTTGGAGGCCCCAGAGGGAGAACTCTTCTTTTGCTGAGCCCTACTAGTTCGGGCCTCTTTGGCTAGGGGCTGCTGGGAAGAGCGTGTAACCTCTCCCTCTTCAACATCCTCAGATCCTTCACCCCTTTGTGCTATTTTCCTCTTTTTTTCGGCGACGTCACCAGAGAATGCACACGTAGGAGCAGGAGATGGTGGTTGGGGGACCACAAGAACCGCTGAAGAAGTACCCCCAGCGTGGGTTGTGAGTAACGCCAATAGGTCCGGAGTCTTTTCTTCAAGCACCATGCCTTCAGGAATGTTGATTTCTTCTTTGCTGGTACTGAGTTGTGCAGGAGGTAAACGGCGTTACGAGGGGATGAGAAGGTCTTCGGGGTCCTTTTATTGGTAGCAAACCTCGAAGTCTTTATCTGTCACTTCTTGGATGGGTTCAGGAGTGGACTCCTTAGCTTCGTCGTCCGAAGGTATGGGCAGCTCTTGAGAGTAAAGGAGTTTGATTACGAGTGGGGCTGAAAGCTGAGAGTCTTAGGTTCTAGCTGAAGGAGGATCTGTTAACAGAAAGCCAGGAACTGCTACGTTAATTAAAGCTAACCGTCGATCTTTAGCTCTAATTACGTTCTTCGAGCCTTGGAAGCGTTTAGAGATGGGTTCAAACCCGAGGATTATGTGCACCGCCCGGAGTTGACCGTCTTTATGTAGAAAAATTTCTGACCTAAGGATCTGGTTAAGGTCGGAAAAATTCACGAGGTTCTTGTTCAGGGTGGTGTGGTATTCGTCTGCCAAAAAAGAAGTAACATAAGTCACAGGTTAGAGAAAAAACCTTGTGAAAAATTTTCTTTATGTAAATATAAAAATCCTACGCGCATCTAATATTTGTGGGAACCCTACCTAGCTTCCCTTCCTGGGTGGGACAATGCAATCCATCATGCCAGTCTCTTGAGACAATGAGGAAGTTCTCGCCTATACCCTTATTTGACTCAGGCACACAAGATATTAACCTAACGGATGGAACCCTACATTTGATGTAGTATTTGGTTTCCTTCCCTTTCTGGCAAGTGTATACCCAGTTCACATCATGCCATGTGAGGTTAGTCCCTATTTTACGGTTTATCATATCTATGCTACCAAAGACCCTAAAAATGTTAGGGGAGCATTATGTGGGGGTCAGCCTATAGTTCATCAAGAAGTCTCTAGTGACCCTACCCATAGGAACTTCCATCCTGCCTTCTATGAAGGCGATTATCAGAATCACAACTAAGCCAGGAGGTCTGTTCATAACCAGCCATTCGCCCAATTCACAGTGTTGGAGTTCAACACTATTAGGGATCCTATATTGAGCCCTAAAGGTGGCCATACCTTCAGGGGTATCTACTAGCCTAGTAAATCTACCCACGAAAATTTATGGTGTATGCAATAAAAAAAATCTACATACAAAAGAATATGAGTCCAGACGCACCTACAAGCAATAGAAGAATCTCTTCTCAGGCTACCTCTTCAACGAAAAATTGCCAAATGAATAAATGGAGTAAAGCCAGCCTCAACCTCTCCTTATGTAAGGGTGAAAAATGGGCGGTAAATTTCCCACTCATAAATCTGGGTAAATAAGGGCCGTAGGATTACCATCATACCGTAGAGCATGGGGGGACAAGTAGCTGTCTGACGCAATAAATACGAGATCGTACATACCAAAGCGTCAAGAGCGTGCTAAAGATAGGTGAAAGGACGTTATCACATGGGAACACATTTGGCACGTATCAAGTGAGGTTATGTAACTAAAACCTTGCCTTTTATCTCATGGCTAATAGCAAAGTTTTAGGGGGCTATTGTGGGGGCTCGAGGACTGAGGAAGGGTACAACCAGCTGTGGTTGTCACTACAAAGGCATTGTGAGCCCGACGAGGGAATCTTCCCGAGGATAGGAGGAGAAGAGACAAAAGACTTTTGGGAAGTCCAAATGAGGAAGGTCGGGGTTAGAGAGAGAATCGTGGTAGGTGAAGGAAGTTTCTAGTGAAGTTCACCTTTGCCTCCACATTAAATGACTAGCAACAGCTTTATCAGTTGCATTGATGAGGAAATGACCTAAACAATGGAATTCACAACTAAGCAACTCCTTCTACCACCTTCAGCAGAAGTTTAAGGGGACAAGTGTCATAGGGAGAGTCTGGGTAAGTGGGGATGAAAGGCCAGGATGTGATGGACTGAGTATATAAAGAAAGGGAACTTCCAGATGATAAGAGGAAGAAAAATAGTCAAAGGACATAAAATTAGAGCAAGAACAATAAGAGAAAGAGGGTGAACAGTGTATTATCTAGTGTAAGAGCTTTGTCCTTGGACGAACTTGTAAGAACCTCTGATATACATAAACTTTAACTTTTGGTCATTTCCTCTTTGATTAGATCCTTAGGCTAAGCCCCCTCCCCTTGTTTTATCCCACTATCTTTACAAATATCTATTGGTTTAGGTCTTGTTGGGTTGCACAGATTCCATCATTCTAAGTGGGTTTTGGCCATTTGGTTGTTGGGTCTTTACAGCAATTTTTCAACGAAATCGAACAGAATGCTTGAATTGGATAAATTTGAAGCTTAGAAGATTCAATTGAACGAAAATAAATTTAGATGACTGAAAAACTTACATAGTGCAATTTGCATTTTAACCTTATCTTTTTTAATTGAAATCAATCTAATAGTCATGAATCAATTAATACAACCAAAAGATTAGATTTAGGTGAAGAATGAGGTATAATATAAAAGAAATAGCTAAATTTACCTTTGGGAGTAGAGGAAAAGAAGCATAGTTTTCAAACCCGGACTGTTTAACGAACAGGAAAAGGGAGAGGTTCAAGATTTTTAAAGTCGAATCATATTGATGTCATAATTAATTTAGTAATAACAAAATACAAATAAAGGTATTAAAATGGAAAACATTAACAAATTTTTACTAAAAATATGTCTAAAAAAATTAAACAACTTTCAAATGAATTTTCACCATTTTTATAAGGTTAATAGAAAATAATAAAGTATAAACAAGTGTAAAAAAATTGTGTTTAGTAATCTTTCAAATAAAAAAATTATCTAAAATAAAATCATTTTCAACATAAATTAAAAAAAAATTTATTCACATGTAAAGAGCATAGGTCTTGAACCTCTAATAAAATTATCAAATAATAATAGAATGAGAGGGGGTAATACAATAAATTGGAAAACTATAATTTAAATTGTAAATAAATGAAATATTAAATTCAAGAATGACACAGCAAAAGAGCATAGCCTATTGGTTATTGTATCAGTATTTGACCTATTGATCCCTGGTTCTATCCTTTTCCTACATCTATTTGGAAATTTTTATATTTATTGGAAATTTTTATATTTAAAATGATTGAACCGGATTTCTACCCGGTTCAAGGCTACATTTTTATATTTAAAATGATTGAACCAGATTCCTACCTGGTTCAAGGCTACTCGGGTTGAACTGAAATGAATTTCAATTGAACAAAATGAATTTAGATGACTGAAATGAATTTCAGTCAAACTTAGAGGGTACAATTTGCATTTTAACCTTATCTTTTTCAATTAAAATCAACTTAATAGTCATTAGTCAATTAATACAACCAAAAGATTAGATTTAAGTGAAGAATGAGGTATAATATAAAAGAAATAGCTAAATTTACCTTTAGGAGGAGGGGAAAAGAAGAAGCTTTTTTTGACCAATACAAATAAAATCCCAATAAATTTAGCTTTGCACTTTGAACAAGGGCAATCCTGTCCAATTCTGTGAGTAGGGGCCATATCCTGTGAACTAGAAATTGTACTGTAGTGCACTGTTACACTATCGCTACAATAAAATGTACCTATTATATATGTTCAATGCACTAGGATTTATCATTTTAAAGGTGGGTAGTTTTGTCTTGAATGCTGATACAGTTAAGGGGCACTTATAAAAGATGTCAAATAGAGTCCCACCCTACCCTCAGATTGTAATCATTTTTGGATGCGGATTGGGGTAACCATATTAAGCAAATTACCACCCAAAAAAAAAAAAAAGGAATCCCAGTAAAAATAAAAAACCATCTGTCGGCAGCACTAAGTCTAACAGCTAGTTTTTGTCTCATGGTGAGAAATGTAGCCGAAGCAGTGAAAATGACATAGTAATAATAATAATAGGAAAATGCTATAATTTATTCGAAAAAAGACTTACAAATTGATATGATTATAAAAATAATTCATATCATATTAACAACATAATAATAATAGGAAAAATTTTTATAACTATTTTTAAAATTATTGATTATGATTATATATATATATATATATATATATATATATGGTAGATTGTAGGGGTGTGCAGAAAACCCACCGACCCGCCAAACCCGACCCGACCCAACCCGACCCACCGGGTTGGGTCGGTTTTTAGGCCTTGGTGGGTTGGGTTGGGTTACAAAATTTTTTTTTATAGCGGGTCGGGTTGGGTTTGGGTTATAAAATTATAAACCCGCCAAACCCGACCCGACCCACCGACCCACCGATATTTAATATATATTTAAAATATATTATATATTTAATTTTTTAAAAAAAAAAAACTAGGGCACTTATATATATATTTAAATATATATATATATACATATATTATATTTAATAATTAAAAAAAAACCAGCTGTAGAGCAATACTTCCTCAGTTGCTCTTACTAATACTAATTATATATATAATATGTATTATATAATTAATAAAATTTTTAAAATAACCAACTCTTCCTATCCTATATAAAAGCCAATTAGTTCACACAAACTCTAGTAAATTATTATTGTTGTTTAGTTATTGGTGTTGTTTGCCCTTAAGGAATTACATCGATACTAATCTTTGGGTTTTTTTAATATATTAATATTTATATTTTTTTTCTACTCAATTTAATAATAATAATAAAAAAAAATTTCAAACCCATGGGTTCAACCCGACCCAACCCGACCCACATGGGTCGAGTTGAATTTATGTGATGGGTTGGGTTGGGTCGAATTTTTTTTGACCCACCATGGTGGGTCGGGTCAAAAAATTCCCTCAACCCGACCCAACCCGACCCATGCACACCCCTAGTAGATTGAACTTAAAAACTTCATGTTTACATCATGTCTCAAACCAATAAACACACCAACCAATATTCAGTGGCTAGTAGAGTGACCTATTATGATTGATGTATGATAAAAATAATATTTGTGGTAAGTTAATACAAAAATATAATTTTATCCTAATTACGGCTTACCATTTTAACAAGTTTTGAGTAACATTGTGAAAATTTATTTAGCAAAAGAAAATTAGAATAAAGTTGTGAAAGTAACTGTCCTAGCATAACATTTTAACAACATTGATGTTGATATGACTATTGATGAGACTAAAGTGGTTTTGTTATCCTACCTAGTTCATAAAGATGATATTTCACACGCCTAGTGCATTTACTATTTTTCTCTAGTTCATGTTGATGTCACATGTTAACATGGATAGTTCACGCTGATGTCACACACGAACATGGATGAGTTGACATGACATGATGCAATGTGACACTTTGGCAAAATAGGAGATGCTGCGCATAGTGTAGTGCATGAAGGCACATGACTGATGCTTGTGGTCCATGCGGCGCGTGAGGTGTGTTGGTTTACTTGCAGAGGCTTCTAAGGGTGCATGGCAGCTTAAAATCATCTTGAACTTGAGTTGTTTGGCCAATTTCTCGACAATGAACTAAATTGTGGAATCATGTTCAAGAAAGGAGGAGATTTGTGATGTCAAGCAAGGCAAGCTGATTGTGATATCGTTGAATGACGATGAGCAGAGCTTATAGTGACTGGAACAACTATTGGTGGCCAAGGTTGTGTTTCTGATACCATATTAAAAATAAACAAAAACAAAAAACAAAAGACAAAAAAGAGATTCGTGGAAATTGTGTATATCGTTACGAAGCGGATGAAAATAGAAAACATATAAAGTATATACGAAGCATATGATTCATGCATAATGTATAAAAAATATACAAAGCATATACTATATTAATATCGTATATGCTTTGTATATTTTCTATACATTTAAATACATCTGGGATGCCTAAATATATAGGTCTAAGTAATTAACCTAAGAATTGTTGTTGAATTTAGTCTCAATCATGGATATGATTATGCTAGAATCAATATTAGCAAATATTATACAGTTATGTCTACTAACAATATATAGCAAGCTTACTATCACTCATTTTTTCTTTTCTTTCTTTAAATAACTTTCCATTGCTTTAGGGATACAAAAATTTTCACTTTTTTTTTTCTTCCTTATTATACCATTGTTGATGTGTGGTGCAATATAAAAATGACGTTAGTAGAAAGTTAATTTAAAATAATGGTACTACAATTATAACTTAGAACCTTTATAAACTGTGAAGAATGTTATGAAAATAGTTATCCTATCAAAAACCTAATTTTTTACCTTTCTTTAAAAAAGGGGGGAAAAGGTATTACACTAATTATAATTACCCAAAACTACACATATTCTATATACAATATAACAAACAAACTTGTCTAGTTTTTCTCAAAATTAAAAACAAACTTTGTCTAGCATGCATCCATTTTTCCTTTTTCTTGTGTGCGTGTTTGTTTCTCAAAAAATAAAAAAAGATAATTGTCTTATATTGCTTAAGAAAATGTGTTATATGTAGTATATATAACTTGTCTCACCTTCCCTTAAAAGTTACCATGACTTTTGAGTGGAATTGTGATGTGCCTTTATGTTAAAACTCTTTTCACTCTCCATTGTGTGGGTGTTTGTTTCTCAAAAAAAAAAAAACACACTTGTCTAGCATGCATGAGAAAGGTGTCATGGTGATGCACCGTATAAATAAAAATGAAGTCAAGGCCATATCAATCAATTGGATCTTACAGGAAACAGATCATAGAAACATTTAAGAACCATTATATGACATTGGACTTATTTGAATTGACTAATTAGCTTGCCCATAGTCATAAATTCTCAATTCAATAAGCACAACAACCTACTATACTACTTGATAGTGACCCAGGTCCCTCTGCTAGGAACACCATCATGGACCACAAACAATTGATAATAACCAGGCGGGGCCAATGCAGCGGTGGCCGGAGCATAACCATCAACAACAAAGTTCCCAGTTGATGTTTCGCTCACTTGTTCAAGAGCCAAAACCAAAAGCCTTTGGTTCATGGAAAAGGAATGTGTACTAAACGATGGAGCTACCATTGTCAAGTACAGCTTCTCAATGTCACCTTTTCCCTTCAAGTGAAACCTTAAAGAAAACTTCTGCTTATAACCAAGCTCCACACTAGGCTTAACCCAAGCAATGGATGGCCTAGACTTATCGGAGCACAAATATGGTGGATAAAAAACTTCAAGGCTTAACTCAGTAGGGTAGAGTGTGGTGAAGTTGTAGTTTCTATTTGGATTACTCCCACCCACTAAAACGCGACCATCAGAGAGCAAATGCGCGGTTGAATGATAGAGACGAGGAATTGTGGTAGGACTCAAAATCAAAAACCTGCCTCGATGCTGATGAGTTAAAAAGATAAAAGTTAGCTTATATTACATAAAAAATAAAAAATAAAAATTACCATAAAAAGTGAATTTAAACACAAAAAAATACCAAACCTCTTGATTGGTACTAAAAACAATATTGCCATTGCTGGTTCCATTGCTGCTAGGCATATCAGGATGGTAAAGAAGCGGGTTTAGAACTGGTTCTCTAGCTACGCCCCAACCAGCTGTTCCTTTTGCCGCACCATTTATGATCAACACGTCTCCTGTGGGCAACAATAGCATGTCACCCATCACTCTATTCATTGGCATATCGTCCATTTCCCATTCAGCATTTTCTTTTGTGATAACCAACCGACCACAAGTTTTAGCTGCATCAAGAAATTCTCCATTGTTGGCGTGGAAATTGGAATATGGCAATGTCCCACCACAAATCAAAACCTCAGCGTCTGGGTTGTTGGTAGCATTGTTTGGTAAGAGCTTTAAAGGGAGTAGAACTGAAGAACCGGTACTAGGATAGTTTCGAGAAAAGCCTCCGGGCATAACCGGGTAGTTTCTAACAACAATGTTGTTCACATAGTCTAGTAAAATTGCACGGTCGTTTGCGAAAATGAAAAGATTTCCATCGGGGGAGAGGTGTGTAAAAGGGTAGAGATTGTTTTGTACACTTCTATAATAATTAGTTTCTTGAAGGAATGGAAGTTGGTAAAGTTTATGATCGGATTTGGAGGTTTTAGGGATGAATTCGTAGGAGTATTGAAATCTCCCACCGACAACAATGATTTTCCCATTTGGTAAAATTTGATTTGAAGCATACCATCTTGGTTGAATTAGGCCTTTTGGGTCCTCAACCCAATCAGAATTTGGACACGGCTTGAGGTACCTAACAACTCGTTGCCCATCATTGTAGCCACCACTTTGCACTAACATACCATCTGGGTCCAATGCACCTGAAGAGCACCATGTATCAGACAGAACCGTGAGTGCCCGAACGCTACGATTTGCTAAATTGAATTCCACAGAATGAGCATAGCAATCAATGAATTTTGAAATGTTTGGGCACTTCCTTCTTGGTAGAGTAATATTGGAAGGACCCATGTTGGTTCTGTCAAATGCAACAATTCGATCATTTGGTAACAATGCCATGTGCATTGCTGAAATTCCTATACTTCTCTTTAGCATTTTCCATTTGCCAAGGTAGCCTTCGGAATAGCGGCCCAAGGCTAAAGTGAAGAATGAACAAATTGCCAATAGAAGGAATACTATGGTTTTAGCTGCCATTGTTTTTCTGACGAACACTAGTACATTCTTATGATTAACAGCCTGACTATTTATATGGTGATTTGACAATGAACCAGCATTTAAAGCCCTTAGACTCTTAGGTAATTTCTCGGCTTCTGCACTGCAGCCTTACTGCCTTAGGTAATTCTGCTTGAACATAAATTACAGTTTTATTCAATGAACAACTCTCTTTCTTTTCTTGTTTTTTCCCCTTACATTTAATTTGACAAGAGCATTTTATAGACTGAATAGCACTTTCTTAACGTGTACTAGTATCTATTCTGTGTAAACATTACTATATAAAGCTAAATTCAATGAACAATTCTCTTTCTTCTTCTTCTTTCTTCTTGGCTAGGGCATTGCAGACTTTAATTCGGTACGTGAACAAAAACAGCTTACTTAACATTGTGTAATTATCCTTTTTTGTGTGTGTAAACATTAAGAACGTCATACTCATAATATCACATGTATAAGTGCGCATTACTATATATATTGATTCCGTGTGTCACTACATATGAACACATTAAAGATGAGGACATTATAGTTATACAAGGGTTTTTTTTTTTTTCCCCTTAAAAAATAAGCAAGAGTAGAGAGATTTAAATTTAAGTTCTCTCCATAATAATTTTAAAAAATAAAAATATATACCATTGTACAGTACTACAAGACTTCTGTAAACAAGGCCTCTCTTTTTTTTCTTTTTCTTTTTCTTTTTTCAATTTAAATATGTACAAACAGGTTTCATTGATCATAGGATGACATGCATTTGCTAGAATTTGAGTCTTTTTTTGGTGGCTTTGATAGGTAGGTGAATGGTCTATAATAAGGATAGGCCTTAGTTGTAGATAGATAGTTGGTTCAGATTCCTGACTTAAATTAGTGTTAAAGACTGTAAATGCATTTATGTCTCTGATGGTGGATAAGTGCGGTTAATGCCATGTGTTTTGTGTTGTTCTTGTTTTGGAATTGTGTGAAAACTGAGAAGCCCATTGCAATTATTGAACCGCGTGAAACCAAGTTTATATCCACAAGAACAAAGCAAGAAGCCCTTTTAACAGTTTTTTTTTTTTTTTTTGGTAAACTAAATTAAAAATTAAAAATTAAAAAATAATAATAATAATAATAAAAACTGTTAAAAGTGCTTCTAACAGTTTTTACTGCTTGGCATGGGACACCATTCAATGCAGTTTTGGCTACATACATTAATTATTGTGTTGTGGTGGCCGAGCTGGTGGGCCGGTGGCGATTGAGAGCACGGGTGCACAATGTGAAGAATATTCTCTGTGATGAGTAATGGTACCCATAAAAATTTACTAAAAAAAAGAAAACTGTAATATGTTTCTAACCTGAAACTTGAATCATTTTCATCTTAAACTCTTAATTACTTTGTGCATAGAAATATGTTAATCAAACTACAAGATTTTTTACTTTTTCTCAACAGTTAACATATGCTTTCTAATTTTCGTTTAGGCTCACCTCTTGCATTTATTTTTGTATCTATACACTTTCTCCTAAATTTGAATGTGAAATATGCAATGGTGAGTAGACTGAGTTGAGGTGTTAATGCTGCGCATGCCACATCAGTAAACAGTGGTTTTTAATTAGTACTGACTCGAGGAAGGACTGTGGTGGCCTGTGGGTAAAAGCCCATTACGATAAGTCAAGTCAGCTACATGTTCAAGGGCCCAAGCCAAGGCCCCAAATCTTTACCACTATTGATCTTTGTGTGACACAACCATAATGATACTATATAGTATATGTAGTGTTTTTTTTTTCCTTAGATGATATCATATACACTATACAGTGTTAGTGACACTAAAACTTTCATTTAAAAGAAAATTACAATTAACCTATTTGTAAATGGCCTATTTCAATTTAGTTCACAATCTTTCAACTGTTACATATAATTCCCTTAAATTTGGACCAAAATGAACTTTTAGGATTCCTTTTTTTTATGATTCCATTTAAATGAACATATTCAGTATTTTTTAGACAAACAAATCATTCATTGAAATTTTACCCAATCACAATTTAATCTCAAAAAATCTTTTTTAATTATTACATTTTTAACTTTGTAGTTTCAATTAGAAATGAAATCATTAAAGTTACTTTGAACATAATCTTAACAATTTCATTTTAGTCTGAATCTTACATCATTCACATCTAGTTGTGCATAAGCATTCACATCAGATTGTGGATAGTTTTGCAAAATAGAAAAAGTGACTCTTTTTACACATTTTGGCCTAAAAAAACACCACGTCAGCTTGTCTAAAATTGTGCATTTATGCACAATTGCTACAGTAACTGTGCATATATGCTACAGTAACTGTGCATATATGCACAGTTACTGTAGCTTGTGCATTTATTATTTTAATAATTTCTTCTCTCTCCTCCTCTCCTTCTCTCTGGGTTTCGGTCACTCTCACCTCACTCTCCCTTTCTTCATTTGATCAAATCATTCCTCTATTGCCGCTGAATCATCAAACCACTGCTACCGATAAATCATCAAACCACACCGGACATCGCCGATCATCCATTGTCGCCAATCATCAAACCATGCCGATCAAATCATCAAACGAAGGCCTTTCCAATCATCAAACCACACTGATCAAATCATCAGTGGATTTCGGGTTAGGTGGATGATGATTTGGCTTGACTGGGTTTCAGGTTGGGTGGGTGATGAATGGGTTTGGGATTGAATGGGTTTCGTCGTGACAGCTGCGGCGATGTCCGGTGGCTGTGGTTATCGTTTGCGTCAAGCCGGTGGTGTTTGGATCGGTCAGCAGCTACAGTGACGATGATCGGCGTAGTTGTTCCAGTTTGGGTATGGGTATGTGATTGTGATTTGTTCCAATTTGGGTATGGGAATGTGTTTATTCCGATTTGGGTGTGATGATGTGGTTTTGATCTTTCTCCGATGGGTTTGTGGTGAGTGGTAGAGTGGTGGCTGTGTGGGTTGTGTTGGGTCTGTGTGAGAGAGGATAGTGATAAAGAAATGAATATTTTATTTGAATAAATGTGTATAATAGACAAACTGATGTGGATGTTTTGTAAAAATAAAAGTGTAAAATAGAAAAAGTAGGTTTTAGAGGTGTAAAATGGAAAAAATTTTGCATCCACTAATGCGAATGCTCTAATTTTTCTATTTTGGCCTACCAAAAAGTTTTTATTTACTTTACACAACAACTTTAACAATGCACCATACATTCCAGCATCATTGGCACAAAAGAATGTCATTGGTCATGCTTAATCCCAATATTTGACTTTAAAAAAATGTAGCAATGATTAATGAATAAGGGTAACGTTTGTAGTAGTTGGATCTAATTGACTCAATTGATAAGTTTTTGGTATCTAATAATAGATCTAGGGTTCAAACACCATCTTCACTAAAAACCCAATTAATATCTTAGCCTAATACTTCCTCCGTCGCACTTTTTTTGTCCTTTATTCCATTTTGAGATGTCCCAAAATATTGTCATGTTTCTAAAAATAAAAGTCATTAATTTACTAATGTTCCTATTATACCCGTATTAATTTACTAATTCAATTTTTTGATAAATTTTTTTAAGGGTAGTTTTGGAAATTTATATATGTTTAAAAGGTAGACAAGACAATAAATGACGTTCCTTTAAAAAGTTTGACTTTTCAAACAGGAAAAAAAAATTGGGACGGAGGGAGTAATAAAGAGTAATTATTACATAACGGAGTCAAAATTCTATTGGCACAAAATTTGACATGTATATTAAGAACGTAAAGAACATACAATTCAATGGTTAGATTTTCAAAATATGCAATAATTTTTATTTTATTAAATAAGCCCAATTTTGTAACTAAATTTTGTTCAAATATTTATCATAGTAAACGATGCATCACATGGGGTACACCATCCAACTCCATTTGTTCCCAAGATATTATTAATTCGAGCATATGTAGTTGTGGGTCTAATCAAATTTAATTTATCATAAGAGAAACAATTACAGCATAAACTAAAACCCCTTTAAAAAAACTTCTCCGTTTCTAGTACTTGGTTTTCTAAATAATCCATTCCTTCCAACCAGTTCTTTCTTCTGATTCAGCTCCAACCCCACCTCTCAGTATCCAATTATAAGAAACTTTCCAAAGAGATAGAGAGATAATACTATCCAGAATGACAGTCATTCCACAGTACTTTATGACTTACGCGTACAATTAAAAGAAAGGATTACAAGTTTCTCAAAAAAAAAAAAAAAAAAGAAAGGATTACAACATTAGTATTCTAATTATCAAGGAATACACCAAATTGCCAATAATGTAAAATTTGAATTGTATGGATGTTGATCACTTACAACATTAGTATTCTAATTATCAAGGAATATACCAAATTGCCAATAATGTAAAATTTGAATTGTATGGATGTTGATCACTTAGGCACTTGAGGAGAAAAAAGCAATACAACTCAAGGTTTTCAGACCCGAACCGTTCATTGAACCGTAAAAAGGAGAGGTTCAAGGTTTTTGAGGTTGAACCGAGGTCAAACCGGGGTCGAACTGTAATGACGTCATAATTAATTTAATAATTAATTAAAGCCTAAATATAGATATTAAATTTATAAAACTAGCAAAATTGACTAATATATTTATATATGTAAGGGAAATTTAATGATTTTCAAGCATATATTTAATAATTAAATAAGAAAGTTAATAAAATAAAATAATAACCATGAAAACATTAAAATTTATGATTAATTTTTGAAGTAAAGTTGAGTATCTTTGAAGGATTTTAATTATAATTTTTTTTATTCCTTGTAAGAGATGGATAATTTAATTAAGTAGAATAAAATTGTGTTAAGTTGTTTTTATAAAAAAAAAAAAAAAAGCTAAGGGGTTGGACCGCACGGTTCTTGACCGGTTCGTACGGTCCAACCCCGGTTTTAGGGGTTCACGGAATTGCCACATATGCCCGGTTCTTTATGCTTAAAAAACCGGTTTTCATCACGGTTCACGGTTTTCACGGTCCGACCTCCCGGTCCGGTCCGGTTCTGAGAACTATGATACAACTATCATTGACCCCATCTAGAGTATTCATCTGAATTTCTTCTTTGACAAAAGTATACTTTTAACCTTTAAAGTTTTGTGTTATTTTTATTTTGGTCATATAATTTTTAAAATTATTGTAATTTTAATTTTAATTTCAAATTAGTCCTTGAAAATATCTAACTCGGCAAGCAGAAGAGAAAAATTATCTTTACATATTTTTTGCTCACAAAACTATGAGGTTGGTTTGTACAAGAAATCTTGATAATATAAGGGAAAAAAAATAGAAAAACCAATATATTATGTAGTATTCTAGTGACATTAGGTGATCTTTGAAATGAATATTGTTAGGGTTATGTGTTTTGGTATTGTCAAACCATACCAAATTATTTGTCTTTTATTAAGTTTTGATTGTGGGTGAAGCGTTCATATACTGGAGAATTCAATGGTGTTAGGACATATGTGATTTAATGTTAGGAATGTATGTCAATATAGAATTGGCTAATCCTTTGACAAAATGCACTTTACTTGTATTTTGGTAGATCTAGAATGTGTTTAATACTTCAAGGAATAAGGTTTCAAGATTAAGTGTTAAAGCCATGCAAGTATGTCCAAGAAACAAATGAAGAAGTGCTGAATTTTAAAACTCAACAACTAGTATTTATCGAGGTTTAAAAAGCTGCTGAAACCCGATACTCGAAAGCTAGTTAGACAGATAAGCTATCTATCGAGGTTTATGAAGTTCAGTTTTTCAGAGCTGATTTCAATCCAATCTGTGAATATATGTTTGAGCTTTCTTTTCTCACAACCCTAAACATATATAAGGATTGTTTTAAGGGCCGTAAAAGTTTGCGCGAGTGTGAAGCAAAGTTATGTTCATGCAAATTGTGACCGAAGACAAAATATGTCCTAGTTCATCTTTCTCTTAAAGAAGCTGCTGTATTTGTACACCATAGGATATTGTAACTAAGGAGTTTCGTGATCTTCATCGTGTGATGAACTGAAAAACTTTGCAGCTAACATCTTTCTCAAGTTGGTGAGTAAGTCAAGTACTGGGATCCGTGTATCAAATTGGTTAGTTACGTAATGGGAGCCGTGCATTGAAAATGAGATTTTGTCACCACAGAACAAGTCCAATTGGGTATTAGGGTAAGGGTTCAACAGTAGGTTGGTATAAGGTACTAGGATTCCTTTACTTGTAACTGCTTGTTGTGATAATAGTGAATTCTCGGGAGTGGTGACCTTAAAATCAATGGGGTTTTTGCCATGTAGGTTTTAACCATTCGTAAACAAATCATCTTGTCAATTTAATTTCCGCTGTATTTGGTTAATTGGTGACTTGTTTGTGCTACCACACATATTGCATGTTAATTGAATTAATTAATTAACTTGACTAATTAATTTGTTAATTAATCACAAGGGGTCAATACATTCTTGGCCTATCAAGTGGTATCAGAGCAAGCACACTCTGATTAGGGTTAATCTTTACTGTGTGATCCGTTGACCCCTGTTGTCATGGTTGTAACTAGCTTGAAGAGATCTTTGTTTTCAAATACATCTTATTTTTCTAATCTCTACTTGTTTGAGTGTATCAAAAAATGCAAGTCTAAAAGTTATTTGAATTCTATTATGATGACTATTGGAAAAGATCTCAACTTGATAAAGAAGAAATTAGACTGTCTCAGAATGAAAATGTGTAAAGCAGTTCGTCTGAAAAAAGTGAAAGTTAAAGGTTTTGTTCATAAAAGGCAAATGAGAGAAAACACCATTCCCACTAATCTATCGTCTAAGCATGAAGTGTGCTTCATGATGAAGTTCGCATTTAAGGTTATGGACACGTGTTTGTGGTACCTTGACAGCGGCTGCTCAAGACACATGACTGGAGACCGATCTCTCTTCAAGATTTTCGAGTCTAAGAAAGGTGGTAATGTCACTTTTG